>CM043697.1:148263134-151020634 GCA_023935145.1 Bretschneidera sinensis
ATCAAAAGATTAATTTAAGCCTTTTTTTAGTTTTCAAAGAAAGCAAAAAAGAAGATAAACAATAAGAATTACAATCAGACAGAGGAATCAAGAAGGAAGACGGCATACCTTGCTATGTTGAAGCAGAGAGCTAAGCTCTATAAGTCAATCGCACGAAGAAGAAAGAGATCGTGAATATATGCGACTCTGAAATTCTGAATGAGAGAGCTTAGGGCTTCAAGTGAATTGTAACTTTTTTTTCTCAAAATACCCATCATTATATTGTCTAATTACATTAAACTATGACATGTTTGGACTTTGGAGTACTACTACTGTGCTACATATAATTTTACACATTATACTATAATTATTTAAACACAATTTTATATTTAATAAATATAATATATATATAATATAATTATATATTTTATCGGTTATCGGTTTGGGTCGGGTTGAAAATTTTGAACCTATGACCCAATCCAACCCATCGGATTCAAAAAAATTTCAATCCAACCCAACCCAAACCAACTTTTAAAAAGACACAACTCATTGTATCGATTTAGGTCGGATGCACAGGTCAACCGGATTTCATGCTCATCCCTCGAGGAAACTGTATGGTAGATGAGCCAAGCCTTACTAAAAAGCTTGATAAAAAAAAAATGATTTTCCAACTTTTATTTATTTTGCAAAAAATAAATAAAATGAAAATGTTTTCTTACTCAGTCTTCATACAAAGAAGTTTAATTAAATTTTGGGGAGCAGAACCGCACATAACTTTATGGTGGTAGCATGATTACTTGGGATTTCAATCATGGTGGTTTTTTCTCCCAGAGCGCAGCAGGTATTACCTTTTTTGTGGGGCTTCCTTGGCGTGTTGAAAAAGGAACGAACGCCTTGGGGTCAATTCAAGGAAATTTATCATTCTTTACTGAAAAATACTTATTATATCTGCAACTCACTCATTAATTAATTAATTTCGAGCATGTGCTATAAACTCCACATTGGGTACCTTTTTTACTGGAGATTGCTCTATTATTGTCATATGCCCTTTATTTCTGATTTAAAGAAGGGAAGCACTTTCATGTGAGTGGGGTTTTGATCTGGTGGAATTAATTTAAAATATAATTATCAAAATGATGCGCCACTCACTCAATTGTGTACTATATTACAAACTTATCATCACCCTATGATTTAAACTAAATCCATATTTAAGTACCTAATGACACGTGTTTTTAATTAGACAGAATTGATCAAGTAGCTTCTGCAGCGTTATTATTACATGCAAATTTGTGCAACTTTTTTAAAATTCTGGAGGCGTCAACTCATGCGATATGGATCTGTTGAAACTTGAAACCCATTAAATACAAACTTCCTTTTACTCCTTTTACCACTCTGATTTCGCAGCCATTAACAGTTCTTGGTCCTTTCCAAGTGGGGAGTGGAATATTTTTTTTTTGCACAACAAAATTTTTCTAAATTTATTTATTGTATGCAACTTTACCAGACAAGTTTGTATTTACATGTCTAGGATACAGGCAATACCATCTATATTACATGAAATAACATAGCCAGGTCTAAGATCAATGTATGGAAAGATCTCCATGCATAAGATAAATCAAGATTTTCATATTCAAATATAAATTTATTTCGAGCAAGCCACATCATTCAAATTATAACAAACTATAATAAAACAAAAGGCACGCTAAATTGAAGTAAATATTTATATTGAATATTTCACCAATTTGTTATTCGAATCCCAAGATTTACTTCCTGCTTCCATATGTAAGACACAGTTATTAACTGGAGTAAAGAACCTGTAAGAAATGAAAATATGAGATGCAGTTTCTGCATTAGAGTTACAGATTTGACATATAGGGTCAATATTAAGGTGTTGTCTAGTTAATTCAGCAGAAGTAGATAGCTTACCATGAGCTAGCAGCCAGACAAAAAAATCAATCTTTGGGTTCAACTTGTAAAGGATAGATATTTTCCTAATCACCATATTCTTACTGCACCTAGGAAATCTTCTAATTCTTTTATGTGGAGAGGCATCCTTTCCGTTTTACATGATTTTAAGGACATTTAAAATGACTGAATGGAGATGGATTACAGATTGATTTATGGGAGGATGTTTGGGTCGATAATTTTTCTTTTCATTCACAATTTCCTCATCAAACAGCTTTAACCCCATTAAGGATCAACAATTTTATTGATACCCAAACTAAATCTTGGAAATATGCTGAATTGATTAAAATCCTTCCTCCAGATATTTGCAAGAAAATCAAAGGAATACCCATAACTATTTTCCCCACCCCTTATACAGTTATATGGAATTTTAAGAATGCATCTACTTATTCTGTCAAGGATGGTTATTGGTCATTACTTTTTAAATACTATTCTCCAGAATGTCCTTTACTTCCTCGGAAAAAATTTACATCCGCTTGCAGATTTACTAGTGATTTTATAAGCATGTATTATGTATGCTAATGTATGGTTATACAGGCCAAACACCTCTCTGGCTAGTTCAAACTGCCGCCAAGGCCATAGCGCTATATTGAGGGTGATAAACCTGTTAACTTCCCTGATAGCTGGAGATCCAAGGTTATGTTTTTTTTCTTTCTTTATTGCGGTAAATAATTTACTCTATTCCTCTCTATTCAGAGCTGTTGTGGTATAAAATAAAGATGGAGAACTTCTCATCCCATGTCGCTGAGGAATCAAGAGAGCTTGTAACTTATAAAGTAGTTGTCAATCCCTCCCACATAAAACACTGCAATGCAAACTCTCGGCTTTGTATTAGAGATAAAAAAGTATGAAGTAAATAGATAACACATTGAGATGCCACAATATTAAAAGCTTGAACACAATAAACTTATGGATATTCTTCACAGAATGCAATATAATTTCTCATAATTTACCACATCTAAACAATTGTATTTCATCAAAAAAAAAAAATTTACTATTGTAACATTCAAAGTTTCTAATTAATGATCAAGCCCACAACTGTACCCACATGAAGAACAAGAAAGAACAAATTAACAATCTCATTCTTGAATTTGTAAATCCTTCAAAACCGATCTTCATTTTTCCAAAGGATTAATATCACCATACTTGTTAATATATGCATGCCATTTTATACACAGGAAAAATTTGATATATAAACAGTTACAGAAGTTGAAAATGTATATGAAGAACAAATTAAATATCAATCTTCACATTTCTGTTTGTCTTCCACAGCAATGGAATTCTTGCAATGAGTAATTGCAGCTTGAATTGCAGCCTGCAACTCCTCCATGGTGCTGTCACTAGTTGAAGAAGAAGAAACACTTGTGGTTGCAAGAAGAAGACCACTATTGGTAGGAGATGTCCTCATGGATGCTGGTGCTGAGAATTCTCCTCTCCTTCCTCTCAACTCTTGCTTGTTTCTCGAACTTAAGTTGCCTGGAAAGGAATAAGTTTGCCTCTGGAATTGGTGGTTCTCTCTCCTTTTGAAGAACCATAATGGTCGAACCATTCTCACATACCTCTTTAGTACATGTGTTAAGTCTAATGTCAGCTTTTTCTTTTGCTTCTCCTTCTCTTCCTCTTCTTTAGCTTCACATCCTTTTCTCCATCTTGTTAACCCAAAAAGAGAGAAAGACTTGGGCTTGCTTCTTCCCTTGGTTTGATCACTGTGGTTGCTTTTATCAATATTGTTGTTGATGTCAATGAAATTGCAATTGCTGCTGCTTTTGTGGGGTTTTTGATCATCTAATTGTTCTCTGATGGGGAGGGTAAATCTGTCCAATGAATTGGTAGAGGAGCGTGGAGAGACTGGAAGGTGAGAGAGGAGGTGGAGAGGAAGCAAGTGGCCATGGAAGAAAATGTCATCCGCTGGAGACAGATCGATGGCGAATGGAGATGGGGCTTTGGTTTTATCAGGTGGTGGTGTTGAGGAAGAGTGGAGAGAGATTGTGAAGGAGAATTCATGGGAGGGAGAGGAAGTTGCTGAAGGTGGTGAGGCAGGGGATGTTGTTGATGACTGTTGCTTGGCTGCTAACCCTTCTTTTCCTTCATGTTTTAACTTTCCTTCTTCATCATGCTTGTTGTCAACAACCTTCTCTTTGGTCTTTTGGTGCTGATGGGTGTCCATAATTCAAAGATACTAATAAGATCTGATTCAATATCTGGATTTCTCTCACTTTCTTTTTTAATATTTGGGTATCAAATCTTTATGGAGAAGGGGAGAAGGGGATCAGGAAGCAGTGGAGAGAGAGAGAGAGAGAGTATAGTAATGTCAATCTGCAGTTGGGCTTAAAATGTTGTTTAGTACAAAAAATTGTAACATTTTATTTTTCTTACTTTTTGCAGTATTCTTCATATAAAGAAAGGGTGTGGTGGCCATGGATGATGGCACAATGAGATGAGATGATACATTTAGCAGTATCTGCTAAAGGTTGGGTTGGTGGGTCCTTGTCAAATCCAACAGCTATTCAAGTGCTGATTTAAAGAAAATTATACCACAAAGATCCAAATTTGCCCACAAAAAGGCAGCTCGAATGGCAAAGGAGGACTTTATTTTGGGTATGTGCCTGTGTGTGTGAGTTGTTTATTGTGTATGAGAAAAGCTGAGAGACATCATATTCATATACACGCAGAAGGTTGTGCACAGTGTAGCCCCGTTTCAAGAAGAATCTTTGAATATAACTATCATATTTATGCCTCTCATTATTCTTACTCATAATTCTCTTTTTGCACGCAAGTCCATAAGGGAAAGTAATATGATGTGCTTCGTGTAATGTGTAACAAGAGGGAAGTTGAACCAATATGTGACAAACGTTTGAAGTTTCAAGTTTTGAACATGCTTAGCTTAGCTTCTAGCGAAGAAGTGATGTCATAGAAAAGTTAAGGGCATTTTAAGAAGATAAGAATTCAAGCCAGGTTAACAGTTAGCTTCTGGCCTTGATATTTTAGATTTTGACAAATTTTTCCTTGAATGGGCTGATTTGGAAGATTAAATTTTCTTTTTGTATGCTACTACCATATATTAATAAGATGTAAAAGATGTCATGATCTAAATTGAAAACATAAACAACCCAAAATGTCATTGGCAGTTCATATTAATTTTTCTCTATGGCATTTCATGCTTTCACATTTCACACTCGATTTTCGAGTCAAAAAAGGACTTGGGCAACTTTGAAACATGCTTTTGATGGTGAGACCACTACTCGTATTATTAGTACATAATTAATACAACTTAGTAACCAGTACCACAGTACAGCTTCAAAAAAAAACTGCAATTTCTGGTACTCCTATAATTAGATACTGTGATATAAACCCTATGATTCACTGATCGAGAGAAAATATGACCCCACTATGTTGTTTGATCATCAAGGCAACAGGAATGACCTCTACTGTGACCTACAACCAATGTCAGGATCAAAGTCTACTCATGAGTCAATTTGTAAGAATAAAGAAAGGATGTAAGGAGGAACAACTAGTTGCTGCGAGAGTTCATACATGATCCTGCCACTAACCATTAGAAACCGTCTGATATTTTTCTTTTTCTTTTTTTACATCAGATGGTGTTGAATGTGCTTTAATGAATCCCATGATGGATTCTATAGACAAAAAGATAGTACTAACAAAGTTTCACAGTTAGGTTGGATGGTAGACCCACACACACGTGTACAAGGTGGTCCTTCCAGCATAGAGGAATTTTGTTCGTTTAGTTAAGGTCAGCATCACAATCATGGAGGCATTATTTTTGGTGGACTGACTCATCTTCACCACTTAACCACTCAAAATCATATTCTATATATCTCAAGATAAGAGGAAAAAAAGGCATAGAACAGAGATTTCAACCTCAAAACCCATACGGAGTATAAGATCTTAGATCCTTAAGGTGGAGAGAAGTTTCCCTTTTTCGCTTTTGCCATTAGCCACACACTTTTCTCCAAAGACACAACTAGTCAAATAGGGGAAGAAAAGGCAAGAAGCAATCGTAGTATCAAACAAGAACTTTTCACTCTCTCCCTTTCGGTTTGTTTGACACGCATGTGCTTTGTGTTGTTTTTAGAATCTCGTTGTCCATGTCACCAAAGTTACAGTGGAAATCATGGGATGTTTACCCTTCTATTCATTTTGTTTCTCCAATCCAATTGTGTCATGTTATACTTATGAGGGCCGTCAATTGATCCAATCAAAACCCTATTCAGCTAAATATCTTTGATGTCAATCGCATTGCCTTCTCCAGTGGAATTATGCTTTCTCTCACTATCCATTCCCTGGCTTTTTACGTGAAATTCTTGAGTGCTCTTTCCTTTCCCTACTTTTTTAATCAGAACTTCCCAAAGGTACAGCTAACTTGATTTTAAAGATAATCTGACTATATAACTAGCGACTTCACATGTACGTTGACCAGTGGGCACACCGAAATACAGCCAAGATGTGTCTCTCTGTCCCTGCAAAAGTTGGTCCCCGCTTCTACTCATTTGATTCATGAACAAGGCAGTGCTCTAAGCCTCTATTATCAGACACGCAACTCTCTTTTCTTTCGTTGAAAAGGAGCAGATAAAATAAATCAAACAGAAGTTTTACAAACAGATCTAGAGGACTAACCCCTTCTAGAATCGAAATAAGCAAGACACAGTATTACACAACATGATTAAGTGAATACATTCAAGCGCCTTGATCAAGTCACGTTTAGTGTGAAAGGTAAACAAATAATTCTACTCAAAACATAGAATTACAGCACTTCTCTTCAACAATAAATATAAAAACCACAGATAAACATGGCAGAGATTATCCATTTATAATTGAATGCTAGTCATATATCACAAACAATGTAAGTAGCCACTGATTAACAAAAAAGGGAGTAACGTTTCTAGTTGAAAAAGGAAATAAAAAAAATAAAAATTAATGAGATTGCCAATTTCCTATTCCAAAGGTTCACCTTCCTACTTGTCAAAGGAAGGATCAAATCAATGCTACATGAACAAATTCATTTGACGAGCTGATAATTCAAGTTTTCCTAATTAGAAACGAATCTCTATTGAGTGTTCATATCAAACTCCCCATAAAATAATATTACACTGTAGGCTGCTATCATTCAATGTTAGCTCTATGATCTGGAGGGACTGGTATGCAATGGAATGGATCAAGGCAGAAAATTGAATTACCTCCAACGTGTAATTATACAATGGTGAGCATCAAAACCTTCCAAAAAACTTTTATTGGGAGGCCAGCACAATTCTTATGACTCCAGTGGCCAGGAACAGATAGCTAAATTCACATTCTAACTCTGATCTTCTGACGTGGAGCACAGAAGCAATAGGGAGAGATCGAAATGGTCCAGAAGTCAATGCCAGAATGATCAAAATGCTCAAAACCCACCATGATAAATTGATGGGAATTAATATTGTAAGAAAGCTCCAGTTTCCCATTAGTGATCTTCTTTAAAACAATTGTTAGTGCTTGCAAAACGCCAATATAATTGCAGATGGCTGGCTAGTCACTCTCACTACTATGTCTATCTGAAAAAAAAAAAAAACAGAAAAGAAGCTTTAGTAACAAAAATTGGAAAATGAACACACATACACACATGGGAGAGAGAAAGAGAGAGAGAGAGAGAGAGAGAGAGAGCATCATACCTAATAGTCTTTTCCCTTCCATGGCATCTTTCTTCTCTTGACAACTTGAGCAAAGGAAAGGGCCATCCCAGGGACGAAGCTTTCCAGAATTAGATGACCCAGCATGTATTGAAATACCCTCCCCAGGTTTCATCTCTACTTGACAGACCGCGCACATAAACAACTTAAACATGTTGCAAAGTGGATATTTTGTATCTAACCTACATTTCATAAGCATATTCCATGTCAGAAAACAACAAACTAGCAAAGACTTGTCATCACCAATAATAAGCACCATATCAACCAAATAAAAGATGGCAAAAAGCAACCTCAAATAAGCATGCAAGACATACCTTTCTGAAAGCATAGCAGACCCATCCTCAAATAATTCTTCCACCACATCTGGTTCAATATAATCTTTATCTACATTAGAAGATGATTCAGAGGGCTTTTTGCGAAACATGGATTTGAACATTCCTTTTCCCTGCTTCTTTTGGGGTGGCAAAGGAGCAGACGGCTTTTCCTGCTGTAATATATCAATCACAATGCAGGTTGTATCATCTCGAAGACCCTTCGCCTGTACAGCTTCCTAAACGTGGAATAGAAAGAGTAAGAAAAGTTAAAAGAAATAATCATGACATGGTAAAAAAAATTCCTAAGCCAACATGTCAGTGTTACAGGCATGGGTATCAGCAGTGTATACCATCTACAATTGTATTTATTATACGCACATACATATATATAATTTAATACAAATTCTAGGCACTAGTGCATACTTTAACTATTTGTGAAGCTGCAGCTTCTGGCAGCATCCCACGACAACAATCAAGAGCCATTTCTGCGCTTAAAGCATCCCAAACACCATCACTTGAGATAATAAGCCTACCACCAGCAGTAGACAACTGCAGAATAAATAATTAAGATACAACTATTAATGCTATTAATCAATTAATAAGACTTCTTTACGGGAAACCCAACAAATGCACTTTAAACTGAGATATACAACACATCAGAATGTGACCACCACCACCACCTCAAAGAGGAAGAGGAGAGAGAGCGAGAGAGGAAAAAGAATCCCCACTCATAACCTATTTGGGTGCATATCTAGCTCCACTTATCTGAATGTGGAAACCAAATTAAAAATCTAACTTACTGCAGATCATGATACACAACCCCACTGAAATGCAGTGCCATGAAGGTGAAAGCATGAGTATTTTTGACAGCAGAATTGTAACGTACATCTCATACTAATTATTTTTTCATCAATTTGAATAGATCTTGCAAACAAATTGGTCTACTAAAATAAGAATTGGGCTTTGGTGGTAATACAAGCACATGATTAAGTAAATGAAATCTATACTGTGAGACATTAAGGTTTTCATTTGTCCTCCCATTAGCTGGACCAGAAATTGGCATTGTGGTGTCACCATAATACCTCCAGTACAATTACGCTTGGAGTTGAAGTTTTAAGTTTTGCAAGAAGTTATTTAGAAAACTAGAAACTGAAGTAACAGGTGATAACTAGAAAGAATAAAATGTTCTTTTGTGCTTGCAAGTGTTCCCTGTTGTCATCTTACAATGTACTTACCTTCCATTTTTCCTTGATGTGCTAATTCAAAAAGTCTTTTAAATTTTAGGTATAAGAGCATCATAAAAACAAAGATTTGCAGACTTTCTTTCAAGCCCTTGGCTTCTTGCCATGACTTTCGCATGCTTCATAAAATTTCAGTCATTGATAAGACGATAAGTGTCAGTCATAAGACCCTGACTAGAGAAAAGGAGGAGAATAACTATTTTGCATAGAAAAGCAGGTTATGGACTGGTTGTCTGGTTCTGTTTTGCAGATGACTTAAGTCCTCTAGTAAAAGAGGTTTTGTTATCAAATTCCCTCTCAAAATCCATTTACCTTGCAGGGCAAGAAACATAAAGACATACAGAATTTACAAATAATATAATTGAAGAGGTCGCTTACCACATACTTGCTATGCAAATGCAAGAGCAATGATGATCACTACATTTGAATTCATTATGCAATCTTTTGGCCCCGTCCCAGAAGAAACAATTCAAATAACTGTTATAATGTATCAAAGAAGGTGATGCAATAAAAACACTACATAAGCCTAAGCAGGTAAAACTACTGCTGACATATATTGCAGGCAAGCACGTGAACATAAAAAGGAAAAAAAACAAACCTTCACTTGCTTTACATATGGAACAGGAACAATGTACTCGCCAACATCCATATCTCCAATGGATCGTGAAAGACACAAGCCACCAGGCCAACATCTCAAAGGACCAATCTGGAAAGGAATTATTTTACTGGTTAGACAACCTGGTTTGATCTATAGAGCAAAAGCAAATACAATATCTATCAAAATTTAACACTGAAATTTCAAAAAAAAAGAGAACTAATCTGCCATGATTTATTAGCATATTGACATCATTAGTTAAAAAAAAAACAATACACGTAATTCAGAAAAGGAAAAAAGAAATAGTGGATAATTTACAAATCAATGACAAAGTAGGCTACAATGCATATCATTGCTTGACCTAAACAATATAGCAGTTATCCATGCATTCATATTCTATTTGAAACCAGCATGCTTATTTTATTTTCAGTCTACCAGTTTTTTTTTTTTACCTAAACAATATAACAGTTCTAAAAATCCATATGCATGTAGTTCCCAATAATACTATCGTGTATTAAGATTTTCAGTTAAAATGGACAAGCTCAGCAAAGAAAAAGGCACAGGACAATAATCAAGATTATCTTAAAAAAAAAAAAATTGTAGAAAACCTATTGGAAGATATGTCTTGGATCAAAGAGATTCAAAGGCGTTTGATGAACATATGGTTTCGGGTAATTCAATTGATCCTATTTCAGTTGAGAATACGGTTCAACATAAGATGGAGACAGCAAAGTAGCAGATTGAAAGTAAGGGATGGAACAAGAAACCAAAAAATAAGGATAAGGAAGTTCAGTTCTCCAATGAACAAGCAGATCCTCAAAACCAGGTTGTTGTTGAAGGTAATATAAAGGTGCCTTTACTAATCAATTCAGGTCCGTGATCTACATAAAAAGGCAGGTCAGACAAAGCTGATTGTAATATGAAGTGTCATCTAGATCCTAATTGTCATAGTACTGTTTGTCAAATAACAAACAAGGATCAAAGAAAAATCCAGCAACCTCGAATACAAAACGCTTATCACAATCAAGCTGAAGTGATCTCGAAAATTAATGCTGGTCCTATGCACAATGCCAATCATTCTATTCAGCAACAAATGGAAGTTCAAATGGTCTCCTCAATGGATAAGAAGGTAGAACAATTGCACACGGAGTCAGAGAGGGATGGTTTAAAGATGCAGACACCAAAAGCTTCAGGTCAGAGTACAAAAACAAACGCTGAGTCCAATACAGCTTCAATTTATCAAGCTGATCTTTCAGATACTCCTCTCACTAGAATCACTAACAATACTACAATGAGGCTTATTGATTTAGCTAGATTTAAACCCTTACCTACTGCCTTGGAAGAGCAGCAACAAAGATATATGCGAAA
The DNA here is from genome assembly GCA_023935145.1 of Bretschneidera sinensis. Taxonomy (NCBI): domain Eukaryota; kingdom Viridiplantae; phylum Streptophyta; class Magnoliopsida; order Brassicales; family Akaniaceae; genus Bretschneidera; species Bretschneidera sinensis. The sequence goes on from CM043697.1 coordinate 148,274,281, forward strand.
GTGTAAAAGTCAGCCTTTATGTGAGGAAGGCAAATGTGATGAATTAGTTTTGGAAGCAGCATATCTTACTGATCAGTCTGATGTTATGGGAGTGAGGGCAGCAACTCTCCCAAAAGGCTCTTCAAAGAAGGTAACAAAGAAATCCAGAAAGGGTAAAGCCTTTATTAAGGCTGAATTGAAATCATTCCCACAACAATCTGTATTGAAATTTCTGAAATGCGTGGATGATATAGCATATCCCCATTGTCCTATTCACTCAGGTTTATTTAGATCTTCATCATCCAACACTTTGATGGAGGTTGAATTTCAACAAAATTATGAAGGATACAAGTTATTGAAGCTCAGGGAAGATATGAAAAAGTTAATACCAAAGAAAAAGACAAAAAAAAAGTAGAAAGAAAAAACGCTGATTAGCTTTGGTCTTTTGTTTACTGCCTTTTAGGCTTATTTGAGGTTATTATTGTTCCTTGTTAGTGTGACTGTAAAGGATAGGTTAGGCTTGGGTTCTCCCATTGTCCCCCCATTTGCTATTTTTTCTTTTAATGCATTTTTCCATTTTTGTTATAAAAAAAAAAAAAAGGCTCGGGACAAGTACTTGAAAAGATAAAAGCAACAAAAAAAGCAAGAAAGTTTGTAATGTGTAGAAAAAGTACCTCTGTACCACCACCAGTATTTAGCCGACCGACCTCACCTCCACTAGCAGTAACACGGTGCCTCCTAGAAAAGTACCAAGAAAAAGTTTAGTACAGCCCTTATTCCAAGAGGCAATCCTTAAGAAGGTCCTAAAGAAAATTATATCAGAAACTTACTCCTCTTCGTTACACTCAAGCCGATGATCCGCTGACAAGTAATAGATCCCACCTTCAGCAGGTTCAAGTATGCAACGGGAATCACCAACAGATGCAACAGTCACCACCCATCCTTCTATTATAACAAAGGTGACAGTTGTTCCTGATGTTCGGGCTGAAATACCCACAATAATGTACAAGTATCAATATTACAACTATAACCAAGAAAAACTTAATAAAATAAGGAGAATAAAAAATACAGTGACCTAAAACCTATGATCAACTCCAACTACCTACAGAAAAATATTTTTTTTTATTGTTAGGAGCATATTCCAAATACATTGCACGCAATAATATTTACCATTTCCTTTCTGTCTTTGTAAAGGGCAGAAATCATGGGCTTAGGCATCCTTGTTCGAAATTGTCAAGCAACTACCTCTAATGATCCAGGCACAACAAAACCATCTCATTTCTAATTATGGTTCCAAAGGCATTCCACAGCCTAGACCCATGATATATTACTAAAGTCATCTCCCCACTTAACATTGGTTCCCTATTATGAACTTAATGGCAGTGTATATGCTATAAAGATAATTGGAACTTCCTCTGAAGTGGTTATATGCATAATCAACAAAGTTTCATAATATGTGTTCAGCATATTCCATGATCAGTTGATCAAGGGGGTTAAGTTTGTGACTTCACATGAATATCAGCATATGCACTTGGCCTAGAAGTTTGTGTAAGCATGGTGTGTGTATTTAACGAATAGTGGTATGAAATTACACGGAAGCTATTCATACCTCTCTCTTGAAAATCTTTATCTGTTTTCACAAAGCCCGCAACCAATGCCCTAGGCAATGCTGCAACCCACTCATCTCTGTTAAGATCTGAGGGAACAGCACCTAAGACGTTATTTAGGAGATTCTCTTTAGTATAAATAGCTGCTGCAGACCCATTGTGCCCATCAAATAGCTGCAAAACATAGTTAAGCAAGAGCAAACTATCAAAGACAAGTAAAAACTATGAACGATGTAAATAATACATCAGATCAATCATGAAATGCAGCCAGTCATACTTTCTCCGAAAGTTTGCAAGCAAAGAAAGGCAGAAATGGCCCAAGAATCTGGTATAAAAGTTTACCTCGATATAATGGATTAGCAGGAAACCAAATGAAATTCACTGATAATTATATCAAGATTAATAAAAGCCAGATCTATTAGATGCCTATCCTGCATTAAAGTACTGTAAGAAGAAAACAATATTTTGGACCAGAAAAATGCACATAGTATATAGATGTGTCAAAAACATAACCATGACCCTCCTTCTGGCCAATCAAACATTAGGTTGCAATCAAGAACCCTCCATCATAGAACATTTATTCTGATAAATCTCAGATAGTTATATTCCAATTCATAAAATTAAGCACACATAACAATATGCAAAGGGTTGACCATCTAGGAAGTAATCATGCCCGAGCATATTATGCATTTGCCTTTTTTCACTGCTTGATTAAAGATCACTAAGAACTTACGAATGCTTTTCTATTTCCTTATTGACAATCCTAGAATCCCTCCTGAACATCTCAATCACATAATCATCATAAGATAAATATCTCAACACTTGCATCTCTCAATTGCATTACAATATTCACGTTACATGCTATCCATCAAACTTATTATAACGACAAGTATGCAAGGGAAAAAAGAATGAGACACCCAATAATGAACCAACACATACCCCGAAAACAGAGAATGTGGCTACCCCATCTCCCATGGCCCTTTGGCATTCCGTTTTAAGCAGCATGAAGTCCTCCCCTTTCTTGCTCTGGTTGGCCTGTCCATGCTGAATCTCCGGATTTTCAATCTTCTCATTGGCTAATTCCCGCTTGAGGAGCACTGAAAGCGGGACAGTTTGATGTTCGCCCCTCGTAGACATTGTTCTCGCGAGTTCAAAATCCCAACACAGAGAATGCTCAACTCTGTTCTAATTCTCCATGTCTTATATACTAGTATGACTTAAATACTGAAATAAGACCAAAGCCGATTACAGAATCAGAAATCCTGTGCGCATTGAATTTCCCAGTCCTCAACAACAAAATCAAATCAAATTGATAATCAAATTCAATAGCTTAGATGGTCACGTCTACGACAAGATCATCGAGATCTTCAAGGAAACCAACAAAATACGAAAGAAACATAAAATATCAAATTCACGTTATTACCCAAAATCAAAGAAATCAATCCATCAGCGATAAATCCGATAAACAAAAAACTCAACAGAACGCAAATGAGAGGTAGATGAATACATATACAAAAATTCAAGTTAACGTTGATGATAAAACAATCCTAAAAGCATGTTAAACGTGATGACATTACTAATCTCGATGTCTAAATTCATAACATCCGTGAGATAACAAAGAAAACGAAATACGTAGAAAAATAATTAAGAGAGAAGTGTAAAGAAAAAAGAGAAAAGAAGAAAAATTACAGTAAGAGAGAGATGAAATCGTAGTAACGACGATGAAGATTATGTGCGAACAAAATGAGATGTTCGCTGCGATCGAGAAACGCAGATCCCGGCGCCCTGCAAAAATTCCATTGTTGAAACCATGAGAGAGAAAACTCCCATTTTACAAATGCGCAAATGAAGCTGCTGCTACTCTCTCTCTCGTTTTTTTCCTCTCCGTTCTCTCTCTGACGTGGGAAGAACGCACCGTTCGGTTTATTCGGTGCCCAAAGCCGTTTTCGAGCCGCTATAAGACGCAACGCACGGGTCCATCAGCACACCATGGGCGCCCTCTCAGCCAATGGATTAGGCACGTACAATCAGAGAGATACTTTTGCCGTGACTGCCCACAGCGGGAGTGTACTGTGTGGGCCCAAATTGTACAAAACCAAGCCGATTAAGTGAATCATGAATTGGGCAATTTGGGAGACAAGTTGCTGAACTTCTATTTCGGGAGGTGGTGCCGGTTAAGGGAAGTTACGCGTAGGCGCACAGTAGCAAAAACTGGAAGCGAAGCAAATGGACCGAGTCAAATACAGCTCATTACGGGACGGGGATGGTTGCAAAATTATTACACAAACGCGTTTTTAGCCGTTAGTTATTAATATAAATAAATAATTTATGGCACTAATTAATTAAAGTAGAAAAACAATGGTCTTGTTAATGACTAGTGTCACGTAGTTGTGAGCTGCTGTTGTCTAGTTTAAGCGTGCGGGATTAGGCCTTGGGACCACTTCATTTGGGCACCCCTATTTTACTTGTTTTCCAACCTAATCCTTTGACCTCCACTTTTTTCAACCGCGAAATTCTCGGCGCCACTTAGTCTGGTGGCAAAATTCGCTAACCCCTCTTGCACCTAAGCCGCGTGATAATAAAAACACCTCCATTTTGCTTTATTCAAGCGCGTGTTGAATTAAAATACTAAATACTATTTTTTTTTTGTATCTTACTTTTATTGTTAAAATATATTATTTATTTCATTAAATAATTAATTTTTTTGTTAGTGTTAAATTAAAAAAAATCATATTTTTGAAATAATACTTTATAAAGTTCAAAAGTTTTAAAAATGATTTTTTTATAATTTCAAATTAACAAAATATATAAAAAAAACTTCAAATCAAAACTTAACTAATAATAAAAATGGAAGGAATATAAATCAAATGAGGGTTATATTTCAGACAAACTCCGATAAGGATGGTAGTGGATCGTGCCGTGTCGGCTCACAACCCACACAAGGCGGTCCACTATACTTTCGTGTCGTACCGTGACGTGCCTCTCTCTCTCTTTTGTGTTGTGCCGTATTTTTAAAAACTTCAGCCCAAGGTTCGTATGGCTACTGGGTCGTGTCGGTCCATGGGCCTCATAGATATATATTGATTTTTTGTCTTTTGTTGAAAATAGTAAAAAAAATTATAAATATTGAATTGAATACTTATAATTGTATAGAAAAAAACAATCATTTTATTGATGAAGTTAAATATTACAAATAACTTAGAAATTAAACAAAAACAATAATATAAACAAATAACTTTAAAAATTGCAATTTTAAAAAATATTCTAAATAAATAACTTACAAAAACAACAAATAAAACAAAGAAAGAAGATGAAATATCTTACAAATTGGTGAAATTTTAAAAATTAAAAAGACAAAATATTATCAATAACTAAAAAAATTATTTTTATAATATTTTTTACATTTAAATAAAAAAATAAACTTATCCAATTCCTAGACAATCAACTTTAGAAATTGAATGATGATCTGCCTAACCAAGCTATGCATCTAAGTTTCATTCGGTGGATTAAAAAGAAGAATATTGTATGATTTCATCTTAGTGTTTTAGTTCATTGAATCAAATGCTATTATGTTAAAATCAAGCAATTATAAATTCAATATTTAAATTAAAAAATTCACAAATAACACTTTTTTGTGTTTAAATATTTGTATAGGTTTGATTTAATTTATATTAATGTGTGACTTTAGGTGAAGTTGCTTAATTTATGAATTAGTAGATCACGTGCCTTTATGTTAAGAATAGAGTAATAATTTTCATTTTTTTCCACCATCCTAAATACCAAATTTCTCATCATTTAATTCTTCTTGACTCGTTATTCTAGTGGCATAAAATTGTATGTAATTTTGAATTTATTAGATGTTATGGTCGTGTCTCGTGCCGGGCGTACTAGGCCCTGTGCTATGTTGTCGTGGGCCTCAAAAGCTAGGCCCAGCACAGCATGAGGAATAGTACCGTGCCAAGTACGACATGACCCATGGAAGTATGGGCCATTTCGGGCCGTGCCAAATTTGTTTTGGGTCGACACGACCCATTGCCACCCCTAAACTCCACGTACTTTTAATGGTTGCGTGGGCCAATCAATCCATCAACTTGAATCAATAGCTTTGGGCTTGACAAGAAAGAGTATAACCCATAAATCACAACCCACCCGGCCCAAAATCAAATCATGTCAACGACTCAACAAGACAATTACCAACCAACTTTATTCTCCTCTTTCTAAGAAAAAAAAAAAAACTTTTACTCTTCTTTAGGCACTAAGCAGAGCGCAATGGTAAGGGCTTATTCCATTTACCATTTATTTGCATTGCAAGTTGGAAAGGTTGGAAAGAGTCCAGCTTCTCTAGCAAGTGTAGCTATCAAGTTTTCCAACTTCTTGCCCATTACGGTGTTAGGCATGATGACCTAAGTTTGGAAGAAACTTGAGCTTGGAGAGTCTGTCAAGCAAAGGCCCAATATATAATGTAGGAGACCATATGAACCCAAAAGCTTAAGCTAATGGGTTCTGGTTCCACCACCATATATATCTCATTCACTTATTAAGTTTTTTCTCCATATAAGATTGATTTTCCACATCTCTTTACTCACATGTGAATATTCCGAACAATCTCCCCCTCATGTGTGAGTCCATTGCTCCTTCTCACCATCATGCTTATACCAACTCCAAACTCGCACCATAGTCCAACAGACACACTTGGAAAGTCATTCATTCTCTTATCGGAGTCAGATAACCACACACCAACTTTCAACAACAAGTTCCATAGACTCCACCTTGCAAACCACACAGACTTCATCGTGCGAGCATCACCCGCTTTCTATACAAGTCACCTTGTTCACGCTACACGAGTCCCTCGAGCTCTCCCTGTTGTTTGATTATACCACCGCGAGCATCTCGGAGTTAACCGCATGATCTAGTGACGCCCAGTCGAACCATCGGCTCTAATACCACTTCGATCCGATTGAGCCAAACAATACCCCATATTTAAGTCACTAGCATCATCATCCTGGTTCTTGTTTCCTAAAGTTGATCTCTCACCTGTTCGTTTTTCAGGGTTTACACTCTTACTTTTGCAATCCTTCTTCAGATGTCTGGGCTTCCTACACTTTCAAAACTTCAACCCAGATTTATTTCTACTTTTCGATCTTCCCCTGAACTTGGGTTTATCACCATACCACTTGTAGTCTCTATCATGGGTTCGCCCTCTCTCAGATAAGGCCTCATTTGACGAGTTCTTTGTACCCTACCACCTCATCTCCTCAGACAATAAGGCTGCCACGACATTCTCAAAGGACAGATCAATTGTACTACTACTAATCGCAATTATCAAGTTATCCCACGAATCAGGCAGTGAACAGAGCAGTGTAATAGCCTTATCGTCATCTGTCACATCAACACTGATAGATAATAACTAACCTATCAAAGTGTTGAACCCATGTGGATGAATAGAGAAAGAATCACCCTCAGCCATCCGAAGGTTGTACAACTTCTTCCATAGAAACAGTTTGTTTACCAGAGATTTACTCTAATAAAGACTTTCTAGCTTCTTGCAAAGTTCTTTCGCAATCTTCTCTCCAAAAACGTTTATCAGGACATAATCGGCCAGGCATAGTTGAATCAGACTTCGTGCCTTCCAATCGAGCTTCTCCCACTCCGTGATGGCCGCTGAAGATGATACTAAAACCACCACCAACGACGCCGTTTCTGTAGTGGACGCTGCCATCATTCTCATCGTACTCTTCGGCATCTCATCAACTATCACCGTCCATAGATCCTTGTTCACGAGTAGATCATCCATCTTCAATTTTCATAACTTGAAGCTCTTCCTTCCGAACTTCTCGATTTCAATTCGTGATCCAATTGACATCTCTGATCGTTAAGCCTTGAAGACAATGCTCTAATACCAATTGAACGATTTGAAACCTGTCAATCACACGAATTATAAACAGGAAGAAATTAAGACACGATATACTCAGGTTCACCCCATAATAGGGCTACGTCCTGCCAGAAGTTTCACTATTATCAACCTCACAAATCTCTCGTTACAATATGCGCTCTGTACATAGAGAGTATTTATAAGCAACTTAAGGCACCTTAATTAGAGTTTTCATCCTGCTGCAAAACCATGGTTATTCATGGGCCCAAGCTCAAACCATCAAGTAAAAAACCAAACCCAAACATGTACAGGGTCTAAAATTTTAAGGGGCGCTGCCCCCTAACCCCGCTCTCTCACCAAGGAGCGGGACCCCATGATCGTCAGGAGTTCTATAAATCTAGACCCATAAAGTATGCACAAACTCTAACACACAGCTCACTACATCCCATTCCCATTGCAAAGAGAAGTGCAATCACAACCCTCAAGTTAAACAAGCAAAAAGTTGATGAAGATAACATATATAATGGGAAAGCTTCCAAGTAATTTATCTAGCTCAGATATTTTTCTAGTTATCACCATTTTCATTATCACAATTTAGATCATGTTCAAGCCATATCCAACTTGTCTCACACTGTTAGAATATTTCTCCAAAAGCACCTTTTGTCCATGGCCTATCAAAAAGATTATAAAGCTTGCTTAATTAAGATTTATAATAAAATGTACTGAGAGTGGATGTCTTTATCAAGCTTAAACTCTTATTACAACATTATACCAGAGCAGTAATTACTTAAAACTGTTTCCATCAGCTCCAGCATCCAAATATTAAGATTTATATAGCTTGTTAGTCTGCTCATAGGCATTAACCCTTATAATGTACACTCGAAAAGAGAAAACACATAACATAATGCCTTACATGTCTTTTGTTCCTCTTACTGGTGGAAAGTAAAAAAGCCTAGACGTTAGACATGTTACTACTCTAAGCAATGTGAAGTTTTCCTGGAGCAAATATGATGATCCGATATTGAAAAGGCCAAAAGGGTCAGAGAGAGATAAAGAGTAAAATATATATGATTGATACACATTAGATCATATTAAACTGCAGCAAGAGCATGTGCGCAAAGTCACTACACACATACATCGTGCATATAACAAACCTTGAATGTTGTACGTTGAATTAACTGAAAAACTAATGCATCCCCATCTACCAACTCATGAGCAACTGAAAACCCTTTTCATCCACCACTGAGTCCTTTTTTTCTGGCCAAATATATTGTTGGAAACTCATTACCATCTTCGTCTATCAATGTGATAACCTTATCACGCTTTGGAAGGTTTGTCCTGCAGAAGTGGGGGCTGGAAGACCCTGTCGTCAAAATTTCAGAATAGTTTTGACCACCAAATTAACTTCAATCCTTGGACTACAAACAAAGGAGCAAGTACGTGCCAAGTTCCTAGTGCCTAAGGTATACAGAATGCTCGAGTACGTTCTGACTATAAATTGATCACTCCCCCATGTAAACATGCAGGTTTACCACTAAATACCACAAAATTCCCTAATCAGCATGTCAAAAATCATCCATGCCCTAAGAACATGGTTCCGACTTATGCTTCAGCTATGGAATGTCTATAAGATTATTAACTCACTTCTAATGATCGACCATGTTGAATTACTAAATTATGCTAAAACAAAGATTGGCCAATGGACATGGCCCAATGGAAAAACCAAACAGATTGCCTATAAATTCTGTTGTGACAATTAATAGACATCAGGATCATTACAATGTCACATGATTGGAAAGTTATCTTGCCCCTAAATCCTTGATTGACCACATCATAAAATTACAAAGAAAAAAGACAGAAATGACAATTGATAAATCCTGACCTAACATAATCTTTGACATATCATATCATATCATGTACTCTGTGCATATATTTGTTTTTGAAATTTTTTGGATTAAGATATGACAGTATTTATTATTAACAATAATTCTCAAACTATGATGGTGACAAGGTGTGGTCTTTGTCAACACATACTACAAAAACTGTCCGATACCGTAAGCAAGGGATCGATGACTTATTTTTGTTTTCTGGATCAAAAAGTAATAATTTCAAAGGCACAGCCGTGCAGGGCATGTTGGGATGTTAACTTGTTTCGTTTTCTTGTCAGTAAAAATTCAAAATCAAACAAATGCTCAAATTTAAAATTTGGAATAGTCCTTTTTCCCAAAATAAAAATTTGGAATGGACAAGATGCGGGGATGTTTTGCAGAATCTATTACTATTAATTTATTATAGTACTTTTTAACACCTTAATTGATTGATCTTATGCATCTGTGCAAAGTCTAAATTCCCATTATAATTGGAACAAATAAATTTACAATGCAAGAGATTAAAGGATTACATTGTGGAGCTTAATTTGTGATGCATTGATAATTTTCGTTTGAAGACTTCAGTATCTCTCAAAACAACTTTTAACAGTTCAACTTCAGCGTACAGTTTCCAAATTGATCTCATCACCAACTTATTCCCTAAACAATTACACACAGCATGAAGCAACATGAGACCAACAACAGAGTATTTTGCTTTCAGAATTTTATCAACCCCAAGCTCTTCAACCAAGGGAGCATCTCTTCTAGTCCTTCTTTCAGGCTTCTAGGATTATAATCTAACTCTAACTTGGCCTTCTCACAAGAATAAGCCCACTGATGTCTCAATACATGCACAGTCTGCTCAAAACAGAATAACGGAAATTGTAAAGACACTGCTTTTCAAACTTCAAAGAAACAATAGCCAGAAGATAAATACAGTACTCCCGATTCCGTATCAAAGAAGCATAGCAGGGAATGACAGCGACAAATTTAGCATTGTACCATTGGATGCAAAAACAAGTTTTTGAGCCAGGTCTGTCATGGGCAAGAGAAATTTTTTATACACGAGGTGCATTGCTATTTCCATGGGAGCCCCATATAAAAAATTAAGTGGACCCCACATGTGTACGAGTGAGGAGCAAAGCATCCGGTGCAATGAAAACTCACTCCAAGGGCAGGGTCATAGTAATTATATATAAAAAAATACTGTAATTGATAATCACAGCACGAACATTCTAAATATTCCCTTTAGCCCACCTAGCATAATAAGTGGATGATGAATTAAGCTTTGAGTAAACATTATTACTACTCAAAATGATTGATTCACCAGACATAAATAAAGATCAGAACTGAATAGCAAAAGATGCAGGGCATACCGGAGGGCTGATAAGAGGAAGATTTCCACTAATTCGAGAGAAAAGAACCAATAACCATCCATAGACCTCAATTATCCCCAGTGGGATGCTAAATCTGGGCCTTTTAGTTTTGGTGATGATGGCAGCTATGTCAAAAACAAGCATGAATGATGCATTTTCTCCTGTAAGTAAATATCTTTCACCAGGTCGACCTTTGTCCATTGCTGCAATGTGACCCTCTACTACATCATCAACATGACTAAAGGAGTATTTATCATCTCCATAGCCTATGTATCCAGGTAATCGCCCATTAAAGCGTTCAATAATCTGAAAGAACAAAATCTATTAAAAAAAATCACATTGGATTACTAACTATTTAATCATACAAATTTTGCAGCCGCACATCAAGTAGAATAAACACTCACTTGTCAATGGGAAGAAACAGTTGCTAGGGGAAAAAAAAGAAGCAAACTCCAGGCACCATATTAATCCCAAAGTATTCAACAATTTACAGTACATGATAAACTGTCAAAGGCAGTGGCGGAACCACTCTAAAACGTGCATTTACAAATGTGTGTGTGTGTATATATATATATATATATATATATATATATATAACGGGGTCAATATTGACCTCATTGACCAATAGACTTTGACCCCACTACAAAATCAGTGGCCCAAATTTTCAATATCCATAAAACAGTATAGGTATATAAAGCTTTTTAAGAAGAAAAAAAAATTGTTTGACCCAACTGACCTAAAAAAGGTGGGTTTTAGTGAAAAAAACTAGAGTCATAAAAATGACAATTTCTCTTTAGCTCTCCATTTAAGCAAGATATAAAATAGATAGTAAAAATATATAGAGACTAAAACATTTTTAATCATGATTTAATATTGGTCCATAGAATTGAATATTACATCTTTAATATGGATTAAGTATCTCATTTTTATTTTATTTTTAAAATGTCTCTTATTCATCTTCTTCTTTGTTAAAAAATTGTACCCCCTTAGTGGCATCACCAAATCTACTGAGCCTAAGCATGGCAAGTACTCTTAAGTTCCGTTCGTTTCAATGGAAAATGACAGCATGAAAATTAAATACATGTAAAATAGTATTTTACTAGTGTTTGGATTCTATGAAAATCAATTTAATGTAAAACAGGATTTTACACTATTGAGTAATAAACTTAACAAAAGAACTTCCATTCTTTTTTAGCGTAAGTTGTTTTAGAAGTGATTGGAAAATGATTCTTTCTATATATAAGAAATCACTCTCTTACTTTCCTAAAATTTCTCTCACATATTACACCACTAACTTTCTCTCTTTATTTATTTTTTACATTTTCCATCATTTATTTTCAGACTTCAAGCAAACAAAGAAAATTTAACTGAAAATTTACAATTTTACATGAAACTCATTTTACATGAAATTGATTTTACGTTATAATACATTTTACATGGAACAAACAGAACCTGGTGTAATTTATTATGTCATCTCATATTTTCAACAAAAAAAACTATCAGTGATTGGAAAGCGACAGAGTTTTGTCTTCAAAACTGTGATACTGCATGTTAAAGAATTCCTAATTGTGATTATAACCTCCCTCAAGTTTTTTGAAAGGAAAACCAATAACTATGGAATCACAATCCCTTGTGGGAAAAAATTATTCACTGAGATTTTTTTAACTTATGCCTTATTTAATATCTTTCTTTTCAATTATGTTTACTGTTGAGATAGAAATTTTTTTAGAATCTACTTAATGGGAGAAAACCAAGATTCATAAAGAAAGTAATATAAAAAAAATAACCAAACCAAAAAAAAAAAATTCTCCTTTGTGTGGAACTACTTCATCGACCACACTGCCCAAAGTTCTTGGCTCTGCCACCACTGTGAGTCCTTAGGTGACTAGAAAATAAGATATCATTTCTGTAAGATAAGGATTTTGCATGGAAATCAAAAGAAGCACCTAAATAGAGGTACTAAAGCTTAGAGAACTAAGAAACTACACTCAATACAAGTTACTTTTTCTTTCTAAATATAAGAAAATGCCTAGCTGCTGGAAACAAACTGAAAATGTGAAGAGATAAGCAGATTAAGACACAATATGAGGATTAAGACAAAAATTCATCACCAGCCACAAGCAAAATCTTCCATTAGTAGAGCCAACAAGGAATCCAGATTTATTAACATTATTATTCTTGGTTCACTAGACTTTACTAGCATTGCCATGATGAAGTCAACTAGATATGATACTTCTCACTGTTGGCACGCATTCATAGACCAAAAAAATAAGCTGCAATTCTACGGCAACTGAACCAAGTATAGAAACTACAGTTCTCAATTGACCTATGCATTTCAGTTTAAATTATCCACAACTTCGAATTCCACAAAAAATCAAGTAATGCCTACTAAGTGGCAGAGTAAAAAATAAATAAATATGATTTTAACAAAGACAAATCAAAACACATCTTACCAATCGAGCAACAACATTGCCCGCCGTGAGCTTGCCTGGGCCATAAATAACACCAGGATAAAGCGGCACTATCGGCACCCCTTCAGAAGCAGCTTGCAACGCAATCTTATCAGCGGCGGCCTTTGATCTCTCATATTCTGAACAGAAAAACTTCTCATGATGTACCTTTCATCACAGTTTATTTTTCCGATAAACAGAATCAGAAACATATACAATCAAAATTAAGCACAACAAAGTTAAATTTCCCATCTAATTGCCGTACTTGATTCTCATCTGCAATGTACCCATCAGTTGACCCGAGAGCGAAAAACGACGATGTGTATATAATCTTCTCGATCGTTTTAGTTTCTTTAACTGCTTGCAAGACGTTTTTCAATCCTCCTACGTTAACCTAACATAATGCCCGCTTTTCATATTTAGTGAATTTAAATTTAAATGCGTGACAATAAAATCAAATTAGGATACGGTTAAGGGGTGAGCTTACGGAGAAGAATCTGGAAGGATCAGGGAGCCAGGGCTCGACAAGAGCGGCAGCGTGGAAGATGACGTGGCAGCCGGAGCAGGCATCCAGGAGTGACCGGTAGTCGGTCACGTCACCGTAGGCGAGCTCAAGAGCCCCGTCGCTGGCGGGTGGAGGAAGCGCGGACAGGTCGCTTGTCGGTCGGACCAGTGCCCGGACTACGTGGCCTCGACTGCGGAGGGCGTGGCACAGTCTTCCTCCTAGGAAACCGGATGCTCCAGTCAGCAGTATCTTCATAGTCTTTACTTCATGTCACAGGTATATTTACCGACTTATCTATATGTGATAGGTTTGGTGTATAGAAATATTTTTATTTCAAAACTTATTGATTTGAGACAATGCCATCACTTCAAATGTAAGTCACTTAAAATGGATTATCAAAGGGCTGGAGATTTTTTATTTTTTATTTTTAATGAATACCGATTCTATTAATTAAAAAGCTTGCAAAACCGCACAGGTTAAAGTCTTAGGGTATATTTAGTAATAGTTTTCAGTGTTTGAAAACTGTTTTCGAAAAGAGTTTTTTAAAACTGTTTTCAGTTTTCAGTGTTCGAAAACATGTTTGGATAACAGTTTTTTAAAACTATTTTGGAAACAATTTTCAATGAAATGTTGTTTGGATTACCAATATTCGAAAACTGTTTTGAAAATAAAAAAACTGTTTGGATTACACTTTATTGTAATTGTTTTCAGTTTTCAGTGTTCAGTTTAAATTTTAATATCTAAAATTAATTTTATTTCTCATATTTACTAAATACAATTTTTTAAGCACACATCAAATACTTGAAAATAATTAATATTATTTTTTTAAAAATTTTAATATTTTTTATATATCACTCTTTCCCCTAATCATTTAGGGTGCATATATGATATATCTACCTCCCCTTTTTAACTTCTTTTTTTTTCTCTAAACAAATAGAGATAAGCATGCAAAATAAGAAATACATTGCAGTATATTTTTAACATCATATCAAGCTGCACATTCTTCAAGCATATAGAGCCTTTAAGGCAAGAAGAGAAAAGTTGAAAAAATGCAACCATTTTTCCATGATACGACATTCTAATGTCAAAATAATTGATTACTTCAAAAACTGGGTTTGTAAACAAGAACCATGCTCACATTGTGACCAACAAAAGCTATTTTATTTGAAGGAAAAAAAATTCAAATTATTGTTTTTATGTCCTATGAACAATTAATTGATATACAAAGTAAATTACACTTGTAATAGCTCAGATAAAAAGATGCCCAAAATTTCCTGCCGCCAATAAAAAATTCCTCTGCTACTAAGCATAAATTTACATAATGGTATAGAGTAGAACAATGAAAATGATTCCTCTTTAATGGTAAAAGTGGTTTCCACTAGTACACTTTTAAAACCTAATCATCACATACTACATTAAAGTCCATTATCATAACAATTGCCACTGTCTATCTTTGACTGTTCTTCATATGTTGCCATGAAATCCAAAGCAGCAAGTAAATTGTCCAATAAATCAGACTCAGAAAAAGATACCAACAATGTTTCCCTGGAAAAAAAACAGCTATCTGGTTAGGCATGTCCATGAAGAAAGTGATAAACTGTTTGTCATAAAAATGAGAGGAACCCAAAACATGAGAGAGAACAAAAATCAAGCAGAGTTACAACTCTAGCAGCCAATAAGGTATAAATGCAACCAGAAAAATGCTGGTTGGGGTTTTTTCCTTAGCCAATGCTTTGCATATGCAAAAGCACTTATACAATAACATCAAGTGGATTTTTATCTACTTTCAGTGAAATGGTTTGCATACCATTTCCAGCTGAATATATGAGACAACCAAACAATACGCTTACAAAGATTAAAAGAAAAAGATAATGGAAATCAAAGAATTAAATGAGAGCAACATAAATATACCCAAAAGAAAGACGGGGAAAAGATTCTTTGAAGCATAAAAAGAGAGACATCATATGTCATTCTGGTGAAAAAGTTAATTTACCAAGTTCAGTTCATATTAATCACTTCATTACCTCAAGTTGTTCAGTCTTTCCTTTTGCCATAATCTTTTCAAGCTCTTCATTTGATATGATTTTGCCATGCTGATCAAAACAAAAAGTCATTCTTGTTACACACTAGGACAGTAATCATGGCTGCCAGTGCAATTATTTTTGGAATGAATCTTAATTATTGATATTGCAAACACTACTAGCAGGAAGTTACTATTAAAATTAAGATTTAAGATCTCAATAGCATTCACT
This sequence comes from Bretschneidera sinensis, assembly GCA_023935145.1. Classification (NCBI taxonomy): domain Eukaryota; kingdom Viridiplantae; phylum Streptophyta; class Magnoliopsida; order Brassicales; family Akaniaceae; genus Bretschneidera; species Bretschneidera sinensis. The sequence continues at coordinate 148,290,190 of CM043697.1, forward strand.
CTTAAGTGGATTGAGAGCCAAAAAGTTGTAGTTGGAGATCAAATCCCTACACTACTGGCTGACCACTTGACTCTCTTCTTCTTCATTTCCCTTGTGGGAACAGTTCTTTTATTGCAGGGACATGTCAACAGCTCTTTTATTGCAGAGTATGAACATAGGACCAGACATGACAATGTTCGAAACCATAATAATGTGGACTCTCTGGTCATTTAATTTGTTACTAACTACTGAAAGTCTGAATCTCAAATAAATATGTAAAATCATAATTTAATAATATTGAATAAAAAATTAATAATATAAGAAAATTAATGTATTAAAAATAAAGAATATATATGTTGTGTCAGTAGAGAACAGAAATGAACACAACTGTAGGTAAATTAATGAGGACCATTTAATTTTAGAGTTGATGCAACAACCACAACCTTTTTTTTTTTATTGCACAACCACTCCACCAAATTACTACTACAAAAACTCTTCTTTTGGAATCTTACATACTAATCATGATATACTATCACCAACAGAAGGAATCAGAATGAAATGAAAGGGGCAAAATACTGAGCTTGCAATTTTCTTCCTTACATTAAAAGACAATCATGTAATATTTAATAAAACTCTATTCCCAATTTAAACTCTTTTCAAAAACCCTATGTAGCTTTTATAGTTAAAGGGTAAAGATGAATCAGAAAGGGAGAAGGCTCTTAAATAAACAGAAACAAAAGAAAAGCAATACTTTTGTAGAAATGATATGGAACATACTTCAACTCAACTGAGAAAATCAATAATCTACTTGCAGAACATGTAAGGATGTCAATCAATTGATGTGAGAACTCAGCTCCTATAAACCTTATTTAAAACAAATTGGGGGCAACCTTACATGAATCTTTTCCCTCCAATTGACCTATCAAACTCTCCATAAGTTGCTTTGAATTACACAAACTCAGACATACTTTTCCACAAACATATATACAGCACAAAATACACAAGGCAAACAAGGTGATGAGATGATAGTATTACAAACAGAAAATATGAGGAAAAACATATGATGAACCAAAATATAGGCTGTAATCACTAAAACATAAATCAATCAACATTTTGTTGTAAAATAATTAATAAGTATCTTATACCACATAATGACTACTGCATAACTTCCAGATCACCCCTCCTAGGACCCGGGTTCAGTATTAATTTCCTTTTTGTATAACCAGCTAGCTGATGTGCACCATTTTCTTAATAGAACGATTCTAAAGCAATAACTTCAATTTCTAATGCATCTTATATTTGCATACAACAGTGGAAAGGAAATAAATTTGATTTGTCATATTACTAACACAACTAAAGTTATCTTAGATAAGCTAACAACTTGGATAGATTACAGTGTAGTTTTCCATATTTGTGAACTAAGCCAACACAATTCTTTGATTACCAAATAAGGCAATGAAAAAAATCCAATCTCCACTGTTGACAATAAGATAATTCAAAATCGTAGGCAAAACCATTTTGACATCCACCCTTCATCTGGTTGCTCAAGAAAACAAGGGGCAAAATGGTAAAAGATACTGTAAATAATAACCAAATCCTAATTTTCTCCATCATTTTCTTCCCAACCAAACAGGTACTGCTACAAACAACTCCACACAATATCATCAAAGGGAAAATAAAAATAAATAAAAAAATGAAACCCTACAGGGAATATCAGATGCACAGATCAAGCCAAAAATGTCAACAACCTGATCCGCATACAAAACAGAGCAAACATTCAGGTAATTACCAAAAACAAACTAAAGCCACAACTACAACAACAAATTTCAAAAAAAAAAAACCAACCTAAAAGGGAGTTTAGCCGTACGGCGGCACTTGTCTGTGAGAGAGAGAATAGATAGGGCGAGAGGCTTACTTGTAATGGCAGCGTTCTCGCCGTGGAAGCTCACTGAAGAAATGCTGAATGACGAGAGTTTCTAGAGGAGAGAGATGATAAATCGACAGAGGGAGGCAGAGGGGGGAGAGAGTTGCTGCGATAGAGAACAGAGAGATGAGGCTTACTTATGGGTTTGTCGCGATTCGTTGAAGAGAACAGGAAAGAGACCTGTAGAAAGTGAAAAGAAAGGAAATAGGGAGAGAGAAGGATGAACGTTGCAGAGGGAGAAGCTCTATGGATTCAAGAACGAGAAGGCTAGGTCGCGAGAGAAGTCTGTGAATTAGGAAAGTGAAGCTGAAAACTGAACACTGATTTCAGACCGAAAACATCGATTTGTAGTGTTCAGATTTCAATGTTTGAACAGCCATTTGTGAAAACTGAACACTGAAAATTATTTTTGAACACTACATCCCAAACATGTCTACAAGCGTTTGAGCAGAGGTTTCAATGTTTGAACACTAAAAAAATGTTTTGAAAACCCTCTCCAAACAAGCGCTTATAGACTTGGAGCTCGCTATACTAATATCTTCATTGATTATAAGTCTACCCTGCAAGTACATGGTAGAATTTCTTGGCACGTTACTCAGAGGATACCTCATGTTAAATGCGAGGATAAGAAGTGGATACCGAACACACTAACTTGGTTATTAAATGGAGGAAATAAAAGATGGAAGGCAAGGTGAGATTATGGTCTGAATTTACAAGCAGAGTTCGTACTAAGTATCCCTGCTACGTGAAATTTGGTCATGCAACAATGAAGATTCTGTCAACAATTCAGTGAGATTTACATTCACAACTTGCTTTTATTTTTATTACAGTGATTTCCGACAAAATCTATATCAGTAAAGTTACTGTACATTTCATGTCAAAACAGAAGCAACCAGCACAAACCATGGCAACATTCTTATTGTCCTACAAAAGAGCAAATTGGAACATCTCCATGCTGCATTCTTTATTCCTTCAGGAATTTCAAGTGGCTTTGAGCTCATGTCGCTAATCATCGTTGTTTGTGCCAAGTCAACTGATTCACTGAAACTTTTTATGGCGAAACATTATAATCTTGATCGACGTATGCATTTGATAGGATTAAAAGCGTTATGCCTCCTCTTAGAAGCATATGTGCGTGCATTCAAGGAATCTGATGACCTTATATCCCAACCTTCCACATTCTTGGGAACACACGCATCAAAAAGGATTTGACCAAGAACTCCATGAGCACTAATGGTTGGCAGGGTAGGTAAATGAACCAAACCTTCCTTGTGTTCATCTTGCATGGATCCAACATCTCTACCTTCATAATACTCTACTGAGCTAGGAAAGAGGAAATGGTCACTCGGCACTTGAGCAGTTCCCCTAAAGCTTTGGTTGGGGCTTACAGCTGCTTGCTTCAGGCTGTGGATCGGCTCGGAGAAATCATCATTTGGACACTCTAAGCCCGTTCCTTCTCCTTCAAGTCGTTGAATTCTTTGGGAATAAACTGCAGCTGCCTTACCAATAAGCTCAGTCACAGCAGCCTTGTAGTCAATGGGATAGTATCGATAATGACCTGTAACAACATCTGATCATGTCAACTTGACTTATGTCAACAGCCAACACCACAGCCTATAAAAGAATTTAGAGGGAGAGCTTAACCCTATGTTTGGATTGAGGGGAATGGAGGGAAAGGAAAAGAATGGGTACGTGTACGTGTACATCTTCATAAAATTTAAAAGGTAAGACTCTTAGTGAATATGAACAACTAGAATTATAAATTTAAGTTTGATCTTTCAGTATATAAAGACAATAAACATAAACTTAATAGCCACATTCATTCACACTTGTTACACAATTCTACATTCCAAAATGTTGTTTGCTCGAGTATAAGAAAGGCAAAATAAGCAAAATCATGGACAGTATTTTAATGGTGAGAAAACTGTGTATTCACAACTTTCACCACAAGAATAGATGGTGTCTTTAGCACGACGCATGGTTGCATGCTATATTATGAACACCGGACACCAAACAGCATATTTGGAATCAACCTCCCCATTTTCTTTGGTTTCTATATGTTTTATGCACACTCAAAGCAACCCAAAGATAGTTTGTATGGATGCATTTCATAAAATGTTATCACGATTGAAAATGGTGTCCAAGTTGGAAAGACAGACCTACATGAGGAGAGCCATTCCATTTCAAAAGTTTTACATCGCCACCAAGTTCTTTTAGTCGTTGAGCAAAATTGTAAATGATTTGATAAGGAGCAAGATCATCATTTTCAGAGCATAAAATGAGATATGGGGCCCCCATGCTCTGCATAAGAACGACACAAAATGAAAATAGAAGAATGAAAGTAAAATTTTTCTATACCAATAATCTGATGTATACTTACAACAGAGGAGTATAGAGTCTGCCAGTACTCAGCACGCTGTGATTCAAACCTATTGAGGAAGAGAGCATCGAGACCAGAAGCAATACTGTTTGCTAGCCATGATGCTAGTCTTGGTGGATGGGACATTTTGAGAACAGATGGATGAACAACAAATCGGGTCCCCAAATCACTAGTAAAATCCACTGGACTAGAATCATAAATATGGCCCGCAATGCAGTCCCTAATCAATTGGCACTCATCCTTCACCAAAATGGAAAAATAAAAAATAACATATGAATCATATACAAGATAGCAAAACAGGAGGCTTAACGCTTTTTGCCCCCAACGTTAATAGTTCAAATCTTTGATACAAAAGAACAAAATAAATAGTTTAACTTCATATGCTAAATTTGTCACCTTATAAGAGAAATTAATACTTTCAGAAAAACAATGAAAGAACAAATGTTATTGCTAATTAAATTGCAAAAAGAAATAGCGTACCATATTAAGTTGTACTTCACACTTTCTGTCAATTATCTGCAACAAAAGCAAAATGTTTCTATATAGGTGAAAGTGTCTATATTCTGCATAATGAGATAAAGCATAGAAATAAGAAATTTCAAAATTTTCGAAAATATTACCTGAAGAACCTTGTACATGCAGGCTTTTGGACCACCAGAAAAAGATGCAAAGACTACAGGGCATGGCCTAACCTTTAGCTCCTGCATGTCACATAATTAAAGCAACCAATTATTGCAGCACCTACCCTATGCATCAAACATCAACAAATTTCAGCCTAGAGGAGTACTAATATTTGGCTTATGGAAAAAGAGATTAGTGTGCTATGTTCTAATAGAGGAAACTGTCTGGCAAGAGAACCAGCTGTGATGTTCCCATCCAAACCTTTTGTTATCTTCTGCCGTGGACAGGAGTCCATCAGGATCATTTCCTTAAAATCAGAAATGTTGATTGGGTGTATTGATATAAATTCCTTAAATTTTAGGCAGAAAACTATAATAGCACTTACCTGCACAAGTTCACTGAGAATGTCATAAGCTATAGTTGCAGCCCTCTCAGGGAAGAACCTGCGAACATTACATATATTAAACTGCAAGTCTAAGATTCTGTTATGCTCTGTCTTGTTCTTATGTACTTGTGTGTCTCTTTGTGTGTTTGCGTTAAAGAGAGCTATTGTTAACTGATCTTTTATACACAAGATACTAAAGAGAACATTAAAAGATATATAGCCATACAAACAAATATCTACATGTTTATCAGTCAATCATGCAGCAAAGTGACTTAAATAACTTAATCCAGTACTGAAGGATTACGCATCCATCAGCTGATTTATTTAATTTGAGACAGTGAGAATGATTGTTCAAGCCAATGACATCATCAGTAAACAAGACAGTATACTTGCAGTCAGCCTGCGCCAGAAACAGGATGAAATTAGCATTTTTTTTAATAAATAACAATATATATTAAAAGAACACCTAAAAAGGGTGTGCACCCACCTACACAGGAAGTAAACAAGATACACCCAAGCAAAACAGTTGGGATAAAAAGAAAATAACAACAACAAAAAGCAAAGAAGAAAGACAAGAATCTAAGGACGGAGAGTAGTAGAACATTGTCGTTATTTTGGACAGAATGCAGTTATTTTCGCTTGGATCAACTTCTTAAATTGCTTTTTTAATTCATTCTCAATTTTCTTTTTAGATAAGAACTTTTACATATTATAAAAAGCGCTTGATGGTCCACTTTCTTGGAACGCTTCCAACACTTACGATGCTGTTTCAAACTCATGGATACCTACGCATTCATCATCCTTATTTCGTTTGCATTAATGAAAATACCCTTGGGTGGAGAGGTATTTACAACCGCACCCATAGTCCACCCCCTTTTTTTCTCTCTCTATTTTCCTCTCTACCGTCGGCCACCAGCAACCATGCATTGACTGGAAAATCCTCTCTCCTCCACATCCTTCATATGTTCCTTTCTCCCTCTTCTTGGATTTCCTTCAAAATTCTGGCAACCACCACAATCACAGCATCATTCGACAAACCCATCATGTAAGTTTTTTCCTATCTATTTTTTTTTTTTACTTTTCACGCCGAGATCTCTCTCGCCTCTCTCTCTCTCTCTTTAATTCACTAATTCATCTCTTGATTGGTTTGCTATTTCATCACAGATTGAGGTTTTCATCTATAGCTCTGTATTCGCAGTTACTACTGCCCTCTCTCTTCTTTATTTCATTGATTTTTTCCCTCTTTCTCTGCTAATAAGAATGCATGTCTCATTTTCTTTGATTTTCTCATATAGGTTCTTTTTTTAAGGTCGTTTTTATCATTTAGGTCTTTTCTATTTCTGCTTGATTTGATTCGATGCATTCTTTTCTTTTCTATTTCTTCTTCAAATATTATGGTTGCAAGGGATTACTAACCAGTTCGTCTAAGTGATCATGCTTTCATGTTGGAAGATTAATTGCTGAATCTAAGAGAAAAGAAAATAATGAAATGAATTTATAGCTCAATCAGCGACTTGTGTTACCTTCACTTATTCGTTTTTTTTGCCCAGCTTTTCTTTTGAATTTTAATTTGTCTCAGGACTTGATGCTTCATTTGATTATTTGATATGCTAGGCTTGATTTTATTGAGGTGCTAGATGCTGCACTTTGCTACTATGATTCACTTACCTATATATCCATAATGTAATTTTTATCAAATTGAATGGCCAGAATATGCTACTGAGATAACAAGTTGCAGGAATGTTGGTAACAAAACCCATTTTTTAATCCAAATTTCAATGATGATTTGTCCTTAAATTCAAAGCTCTGTATTTTTGTTTCTTCTTTCTAGGCATAAAAATTTATGGTAGATATGTTTACAAAGAGTTCAAGAGTAAACAAATATTTTTAACTTGAAATTGGCTTTGGTTAATGATTGTAAGTATTTAATATAATGAATGAAACAATCCTTGCTTCTTTGAGCATGATTCATGTGGTGACCTAATTACCAAGACAATATATGGATAACATACGTGTGGATATGAAGTTTTTACATGAGCCCCAGTTCAGAAAACTATTTCTTTCCTTTCTTGAATAATACAGTTAATATTTCATTCTATTGTAAGTCTAGGTTTGTAGCCAGAGAGTTGACTTGAGAGAAATTAACCAAACAAAGAGGATTTGAGCCTTAATGTGGCAGAGGTAAGTGCTACGCAAAGTAAATTTTCAGTAAGTTGTGTAAATGGTGAACTCCATTTATTAGATATACTTGTAACTTCAATACCCAGGCCCTTCATGTTATTTTCCTTGTAGCAAATGGTAAACTGCATTTAGTAGAAATACTTATAATTACTATTTGTTTTGAAGTGAAGTTCTGAATCTCTGCTTTAAGTTCTGAATTTTGATATTTATGATTTGTTGTTAACATATGAATATATACAATATAGTTTACTCTCATGAAAGAGGATAAGGAGTCTCTTTTATAGTTTTTTTTATCTTTATAACTTTTAATAATACCTTGGAGGAGGGGAGGGGCTTGTTTCTTACTTTAATGATATTTAGTTACCATAACAAAAATTTCTTCTTGATGGGGCTCTCTCGAAAAGCACTCTCAATATCCCTTGGGAAGCAATTTGGTATTCTCGGGCCCTAAGAAAGCAAGTTTTTTTGCATGGGAGGGCTCTTTGGGAGAAAATTCTTACTATTGGCAATTTACCAAGAAGGGAGAAAGTACTTGTTAATAACTGTTACATTTGCAAAGATTGCGCCGAGTCCATGTTTCATCTTTTGGTGGAGTGCTCATTGGCTAAGAGTTTGTAGGAGATGGCTTATAGGATTTGGGGGGTTTCTTGGGTGGTTGCCGGCTATATGAAAGATGAGGTCTGGGCTTGAAGTGAGTTGAGGGCTTTTAAGAAAATTAAGAAACCTTACTCGTTGATTCCACTCTCTGTTTTTTGGTGGTGTGGAATGAGAGGAATCGTAGAGTCGGAGTAAAATGCTCACTGAAATTATTAGAGAGAGTTGGTTCAGCACTTTTAATTTTTGGTTTAAAGGGAACTTTTTTGTAAATGATTTTGACCTTCTAGATTTTGTGGATCTTCTTTCTTGTAATTAGCCTTTGACTTTGAGTTGCACCCTCTTGGTGCTTTGTTTATACAATTTTACTTACCAAAAAAAAGTTATCATAACAAAATTTACAAATGGGTGATTGTGCGGTGTGGTGTGTGTCAAAAAAAATCAGTTGTCAAGCTTTGTGCGCTTATTTGCTGCAAGGTCATTTTTCTTTGTGCAATTAACAATATGCTGGGAGTATTCATGCAATCATGCTGGTTATTTTGTCAAAGATTAATAGGTAAGGCCATTAGACTGTTAATGAAAATGTTCTTTTCAACATCTATTTAGCTCTTTATAGGTCTGAAGATGAGAGAATCTACTTCTCGGATTCCACAGTGGGAAATTTGCAGGGGCTTAGACTTGAGGACTGTATAACCCTGATTTAATGCTTAAGAGGATTATAGAATGAGTTGCTGAAGAAACGTTTGCGAAGGTGTTAACGATCAGACTGATCATTTTTTTACTATAATTTCATACTATTTTCTTTAAAAAAAATTGTTTCACTTAATTTTGCTTATATTTGCAAATAATATTTGTGAAATAGTTGGATGAAAGTAGGTATTTGTTGTGTCCTAGAGTAGAAATACCATGGATGCTCATTAATCTATGCCTTTACTACATAGTTGATACTTTTTTTCTTCTCTTTTGTTGCGCCATATATAAGTTTTTATAGTACTCCATAATATTTAATTATCATACTAACTTATAATTAAAGAAAAGCTACTCAAACTAGTTTTCTAATTATACAAGAATTTGATACAATTTGTGTACACGGCCTCCACCTTGTAAATGAAAAATTTGCATGCAACATCTCACACTAAATAATTAAATCATATAAACTAGAAAGCTATTTAACTAGCTGCCAAACATATAAAAATGCACAGCATCCTGTCCTAATAATATTTCATTCACCATTTAATACACCTTGCAAAAGTTATAGTCACCAGAGAAAGAATTTCCTAAGTGCTCAATTACCTGTAGTGCATTCTAGTTTTCCAAGTTAATTCCAACCTTACAAAAAGCTGAAAATTAAAAGGTGCTGCTCCCTCTTAGGTAGTAACATAGAAACAGCTATTGCAGACAACATCCATGACAGTATAACAAAATGGGGTAGAGCAACAACCTCCACGTCTTCATCATCCTTATTCTCAAAAACTTTTTTTCACACTAATTAAATTTACAAAAGAATCATCCCTAAAATATTCCTTCCATCTTTCAATAAGACCAACGAATGCAATGGATACCATATTCCCAATTCAATACTTCAAACGAGCATCTTTAACCCGGGACCAAGTCACCTTAGAAATTAGAGTCGCAAAAAGCAAATCACAAAAGAATCAAATTACCCATGAATTCGTGAACAAATTCAATCCTTAGAGAACTACCATTCAGCATCGTCCTCAAAATATCAAAAGCATTTAAATATGACCAAGAAGCCAATTTTGCCCACACAAAAAAAAAACAAACAATCAAACCCAATTAATCCCAGAACAAAAGTACTAACCCACGGAAATAAATACCGAGAAAAAGAAACATGAAGTGAAAAGAAAATCAGAATCAAAACAATAAAGCTCCAAAACTAGCAGAAAAAATAAAAGAAGTTGAAGAACATACATGTTGAGGAATTGAGAGTGACAGACAAGTGAATTCCACCCGAGAGAGGAGTAGAGCTCCACGTAATTCCTCAGGTGCTTCTCTTGACTCGACATCCAAGCAAACACCACCACTATCCCTTCACTTTTCTCTCCTTCCCTTTCCTTCCTCCCCCAATAATACCTACCCCCAAATCCCCACATTTCCCTCCCCAAGAATTCGGATTCCAGGAAAGTGTTTTCTAATTCTCTATGTTTTTTTCACTTTCAAGCGCTTACTTCAAAAGGGATTTCTGGGAATTTGCAAAAATTAGAGTCAATCAACAGAGAGAGAGAGATGTGTAAGGTGCTGGTTTTTGTCCCTGCTGATTTTTGCAGCTTTTTATGTATACCGAGTCATTGAGAGGAGAAATCGGAGCATTAAACGTCGGAGATCGGATTCTCTGCAGTCATTGAGCCTTCAACTCTATGCAATCGCCACGTGTCTCCTTAAAAATTGTGCCACATCCATCTGGGCTTCACATTATTGTTATCCTGGTATTGGTCTATCCACAAGGTGATGTGGCAAGTTTCTTACTTGGATAATATGACGAAACCATATATTCCGTACTCCATATAGTGTCGTTCAGTTTAATGATGATTTCAAATACAGGATCCACAAGTATTACAAAACCGTAGCTAAAAGTTCTCTGAGTTAAAAAATGTTTTTAACATTTAATAAAAAATAAAATTTAAAAATAAAATCAAATTAAAATGCGATGATCGGTGTATTTGATTGATTAAATTCAAAAGGACATTTAAATTAATGTTGCAATAACAAAAGGGTTTCTCAATATCAATTTGACTATTTGAATATTTAGATGGGTTTTTTTTATTAAATTAAGTTTAATATCTGTACAGTTAAATAATTTTAGCCACAGTAAAACAATAATGATCTCAATATATTTAACAGTAATGGTTATTTGAGTGGCAAGAGGTAAATTCTCTTATCATCCAAAGTCAAAAATAAAAATCTGTAATTTTTTTTAATTGCTTCTATGTAAGAAAATATGTTTTTTGTTTTTTTTTTTATTTTGGGCATAACTCAATTGTTCTTAACTTATGCTTTAAAAAAGTTAATTAAAAAATAGATATTGGTCTAACATCATGTTTATAGCACAAATTATGTTACCCCGTAAATTAGAAGGTAACGATATTGACACTTTAATAATAGTTATTGACATTTAATTTATTTTTTTGTTACTGAAAAAAGTTAAAATGCCACAAATTAAGTTAGATACTCTTTTGACTTTTAAATTATGATTGATAGAAAATAGAAATATCTTTACACTTGGGGCAACGACGCAATTAGTGAGGTACTAATTGAGACGTATTTATTGCTGGATGGTAGAAAGTAAAAGTGAGAGAGAGAGGAAGAGACAGAGGAAAAAAGAGCAACATTTCTATCGTTTGATAAAAAAGAAAAATGAGATGATTGATGTTTTCTTCTTACATGAACAAATCATGATTCTATCAAATTGAGGTGATCATAAAGTGGAAACTAAAATAATTTTTACTCTTATTTTTCTATCATCTTTGCCTAACATGAGATAGACGACATCAATCATCTCATTATTACATTATCTTCTTTTTTTTAAAGATACAAAATATTACCCTATGTGCTCTTCTCAAATTTCTATATCAAAAAACAGTTTACAATAAGATTTTTAATGAAATGTAAATTAAACACAAATGACGTTATTAGTTGTTGAAGCTCAATTGGCGTTGTTTGCTGGTTTGAATTAAAGCAACATCTGACCCATATATCTATTCAGTTGCTGGGAAGAGCTCTATAATAATGAGAAGGATTGCATGTGATTTTGTAGCTATAGATTATTCTTCTTACATATTAATTCAGATCCAAGAGAGAGGATATTAAAGCCTTTTGTGTCAAAAAAAAAAAAAAAAAACTCTTCAATTTTTGATTTTTTTTAAGATTGAATTGATTATCCATTATTATGAGAGAAAAAATAATAATAATAATAATAATAAGAGAAAAAGTTTTTGTTACAAAAGTGAAAAAAATTAAAAATTAAAAGATGAATAAAAATCATATTACAAAAGGTTTTCCCTTATGAAAACTTATAAATAGCATATATGATAGCATTTTATATGCTAGTCACAACTGTACTAATAATAGCCCTCTTATTTATGCTAATTATCATATTTGTTTTTTTTATTTACTTTTTGCTTTGATGTTATGTCACCTATCTTTGCTTAGCATTAATGGAAAATTGAAAATTGCTATCACTCATATACGCACATCGCTTTTGGTTATTTGGCATGTGCAAATATTAATGAAAGGTTGATGGTATTCCAAACTTTACTTTACATACTATTTATGGATCTTTTTATATTTTGTGGTAAGATTACGGTGTTTTTTATTACTTAATATATTGTTTTTATTGAAATATTAATATATTTTTAAATAATCTTGATATTTTATTTATTAAACCATATACGGTTTGTGCATATTTTGTGATATGTGATATGTAATAATATAATATTTATTTACTAATCATGAAAAATATAAAATATTTCATACTAATAACTGAATACAGAAATGATGAAATGTTTTAAAGCTTCTTTTACCTAAAAAATTTATTTATAAAAGTTTTCATTACTATTTCTATTCTAAATATTTTATATAACCATAACAATTTCATGGTTAATTTTACCGAACAGTCTGTTTATTAAAGTTAACTTTGAAAATACAATTTACCAAATATTATACTACCATTTATCAAACATCATATTTATCACAATAGCTAGGCTATGAAAAAACAAACTTGTAGCAGTCTGGCTTTTGGCTGCCCGTTGGGGTTGCTTATGGGAATTAGGATAACGATTCATGAATTTGACTTCTAGCCTCCAATCACTTTTTTTTCCTAATTTATTTTTGGTCAGATTCATTCAGGAATCGCGTGGTTTAGCTTGTCATTAGACGAACAGCCGTGTTAAAAGTTACACTTAAGTGCCATGTGACTAGTTTTGTTAGCATTTAAGTCTAATAGCATTAAAACAAGAGAGTAAAACTTAAATGTTAAGATGTTTTATTTAAAATTTTTACTTTTACAATAATAATAATTATTATTATGATCTATTCACCAATATATATTAATAAAAAAACTAATATGTTTCGATAAAACTAAACATTTGTTCTAGACTTTATTTTTCGTAATAAGTTTTAAACTGTTAATAAAATATAAATTAAATCATACACTAAAATGATAATTTGTAGTTGATATATTTTAGTATTTTATTTATTACATGAGTTTTATTGAATAAAATAATTTGATATTCAATTTTTTTGAAAGTATTATTTTTAATAAAAACTTTATAAATATCATATATATAAGAAATGACGTATAAATTGTTGAGATTTTACCTTTAAAATCCACATACTCAATCTTAGGCAAAAAAACACAATCATAACAATTAAATAGGTAAAATAAATAAAGAGTAATAACACTAATAATTAATGTGGTTCAACAATCTCTTTTCCTATATCCATCAATAAATTCATTGCTTTATTAATTTTCAACTACAACTTTAGGAAGGGCAAAATTGTCAAACTTTCACCCCAAAGTCCAATACAACAAAAGCTCTTAACCTATCGCTGGTTGTAAGTGTCTTCTCTACTTGACAACCCAAAACCCCAGTACATCCAAAGCTCTCATCCCAAATCTAGTAGTAAACCTCTCTAGTTTACAATGTATATATGAATTATGAGTGCGTCTCAAATCCTTTCCATGACATCTTTATATAAATGAGATTTTCCTAATATTAATAGAAAAAAAATAACAACAAAGAAAAAAATTTCTACTGCTAATAGGATAAGTAATATCCAAAAGAGTCTTATTAGAATAAATAACTATAAAATAGAAAATCATTTTTCCAAAACCAATTAGAAGTTTTTCTTGTGGAGAATTGAACCAAAATACTAATATAAATTTCACCCTAAAAGTACTATGACAAGTTCTTATAAAAACATTATGATAAACAATCCTATGTTCACTACAAGATAAAAGGTCATTGCCGACGTTTTTTTGGCATATTTTGGCGCTTTAAAGTGCCGCAATATGCATTACCGGCGCTTATTGCAAAGGATAAAGCACTGGTATGTGTGGTGTTGAAGCGCAAATACCGACGCTTAAAAAAAGCGTCGCAATATGCATATTTTTTCGACGCTTCTAAGTGCCGGTATATTTCGGTGCAGCTACGGACATATTATGCATATTACGGCACTTTTAAGCGCCGCTAAAAGTGGTTTTAATTGTGTTTTTACATTATTTTGGCTTAAATATCAACACTAATACCCTTCAATAAATAAAATGTACCATCAAATCAATAAAATTTCAAATGTTCTTTAATATATAAAATGTACCATCAAATATCCATAAAAATTCATTTACTCAATACAAAAGTCATCTCATTTACACAAAAAACAATCATAGTTAATATATAAAATTCATACAAAACAAAATAATGGAATGTAGTCTAGAAAATTATTTTACCATCACACTTGACATCAATTATGAGGTCTTCTATTAACCAACTGTTGTAATAAAGACTTCAGCTCATCAACTTGGGATTGCATACTGTTCATTTGATCATCGTGCTTCACTGTTATTTCTTGAATCTGATATGCCTGCTGTTCAATCTGATGCGCATGCTATTGATTGTTTTCTTCTATTTATGCTCTCAGACTATTTATCTCTTTAGTATAAGCCCCATGGTATCCCATATCATTCCTAATTTGAGCTGAAAATCCATACACGGCAGAGGGTGTAACTCCAAACCTTTGACCTCGGACACGACCGAAACTCTCTTCACCCATAAGCTCGGTGAAGACTTCATTTTGTATTGCTAAATTATTGCTAGTATCAGAGGATTCTAAAGCTGCAACAAGTTCGGCAACACGAGCCTCAGCTATCACCTACAATTGAGAAACAATAAAGATTAAATGCCCCCAAAGATTATGTAAAGAAAGTATCATAACAAAAAAGTTGCTTATCAGATTTTATAGAAAAACGGGCAAAGTTCCCTTTATATTTCCATAAAACCTCCTGCAAAGGAAAAACAAAAATACAGTCCAATGCTTATTTTCTATCTATATTTCCATAATACATTTTATATATGTATTAATAATAGACATAGGAAGAATCGAAAACATATTTCCTAAAAAAAAGATTTTTCCAACAGACTGACCAATTTTAGTATAGGAAACAGAGAAAGGAGGAAACCAATGAGTTATTGATCACCTCAGTAAGGCTGCCTTTTTGTCAATCTATTATGCATTACTCATATTAATATCTTTTCATATCACAAAGGTAGACTTGGCACAAATAACGCCTTCATCAAAAGAACAAGAATAAGGTAGCAATGCTAGTTGTATTTGCTCATACTAACATCTTTAAGAAGATACTAACATCATAAAACCATAAGAAAAAAAAAAGCAAGAAAAATTCAAGAAATTGATGAAAATATATGTTTTTTAAAGTCCAAAGATAGTTAAACATTTATAGTTACAATTTAAATTCTAGTTGATAATTGGAATAAACTTGTCTGCAATAAAAAGAACTGCCATGAGCATACAATCAATTGATTCTTAATGAAAAACCACACTGAATAATTTGAGAACAAAGATTTCTGTTAAAATAAATACTATCAATAAGGAACACATTATGTTTCTTATAAACTGAGCTTCCCTTCCAAAGCTTCAATTATTGCAAGTGCCTTATTTGAAAGTGGCCCTGAAAAACTTTTTGTCTGTGCAAGGGAAAGGCAGAAAAAAGTGGTTAATGAAATTTTTCACCATCATAGAACTTCCTTTTATGTTCTAATATCAAATCTCAATCATGTCAAAAAAAAAATTAGATAGGACAACACTGTTTCATAAAAGAGCAATTCTTTCTCCAAAGCTACGTGAAACAGATGCTTGAAATTACCATCAGACATTTAAGTTATAAAAGATATCAGACTGGTGAAAACTCAAACCTAAAAAGGTGTCATACATAAACCAATTAAATACAGCCGTTTATAATATAGAAAAGAGAGCATTTTTTTCTCTGAGAGGCCAGAAGAAATGTTATTTGATTTTAAATCTTTTTAACAACAAAAGAATTCATTAATAATTAGAAGAGTTTACAGCTCTACAGCATAGCATACTGCAAAAAATCCCGAAGAGCAACTACAACCCAGCTGAAATCAAAACCTGAAGCAACCAAGAAACAGAGCTGCAACAAAGGTTCCCTAACATTACAGAGCAAGCTTAAGCTGTTGAAAAAGTGGTCCCACCAAGAAAATGTAAAACTGCTACTAGATAAGGCCAGCAACAACCGACAAGTTCCAACAGACAAAACATACAATAGCAAGAAATTAGCAGAGAGAAAAATTGATACGAGAATTTGGTTGCAAGAGATCAATCTCCATATAAAGCAAGCAAAAACTCAAAGGACTACAACATCCAAACAGCGAAAGAAACATGAATCCCTGGAATAAAATGTAGCCAAAATCAATTAACAGAAGCACTCTCAGAAAGATCCGCCACGGCCTTTCGAAGCAACAAGAATTAGCAAAGTAGATAAAACCAACTCATTGACAACCATTGTATAACTTCAGTTCAACAACTTAAGCAAAAGAAGGCAAAATAGCAAATAGACCTATCCAAAGTATAGCGATTCTCTACAAAAAAATTACAAACATCTATACTACAGCTATACTAACATCCACAATCAGCACCCTAAGACCAAGTTCATACCAAAAATACCAACAATCCTGTGATAAGACAAAGAGTTTTGAAAAGAAAACATTAATTAAACCAGCCAACAACTCCAAATCGTCACCAAGGCGGGCATCAAACAAGGAATTTTGAACCACTGTTAACTATATATGCTATGGTATCAACCAAATAAGCTGTGTCAACCTTAAGAAGCCCTCATATGTCCAAGCATGATATTGGCAACCTGGAAAAAGAGGAAATGAACAAGCAAATGATCACCTCGGTAAAGTTGCCCGTCTTTGAAACTTTAATCTGAAATCTTACAATCACTAATTGAAAACAAGCAACTATAATTCTTACTTAAATGTTATATGCACACTCCAAAATCATTCTAACTCAATAGTTATCTTTAAAACGAGATAAAAGCCTGAACTACAATAAAATGACAATTATAAACATAAAGCACAAAGTATTTGCTTAATTGTAATGCAGTGTTGATCTTTAAAAACAAATCAAGACCCATCAACAGAAATTAACCACCCATACCCAACATTTCCCACAAGGACCCAACACCACTCATTTGAATGAGTGATACAAAGAAACATACATCAAAATTAAAGTATAATCCAACAACGATAAGAGTAAGTTAATTACTATTATTAACTATCATACATAAAACCATCATATATGTAAGTGAATTTATCACAAATTGTCGTGATGCTCATCAATGAAAGTTTCATCCTTGCATTTATGAGTTTCAGCAAAAAACTCTACGTGCTCGGGCTCATTTTCATGTTTCACTTCCTACCATTTATGAAAAGAGTTCAAACAATTTCTCAATACACTACACCTCAAATGAAAGATTGGATGAATGAAGCAAATCAACTCACATATTCATCCCATTTTCTTGCAAAACTCTTTGATCCAGTCGTCTAAGGACATTGTTGTCTTTCATGTGCCACTGTCCCTATAATAGAATATTTCTACACCAATAATAAACCAATTGAATAATAAGTAATTAAAATAAAATAGAAACAATGAGAATCCAAATGAACATAATTATGAAAAAACAACCTCACTCTACTCAGAAAACCAGTAATTAACCAGTTGCTTCCACTGGTCTTGATCTATTCCTTTTGGAATATTACTGCTCAAAACTTGTTGTTTTGTTTTGTTCCTCACGTAGTCCCTTTTAAGCACATATCAGTGGTCCTTCCATTTTTTCCCGATCATCCTCAATAAATTTTTGTCTATCGCCTCAATCATAGGATTTTGGAACTTCCTCTACCACAAAGAAAGGAAATTGCTGTCAAATAAACAATTTTGGTGTTAAGGATTATTTGCACGTACAACAACATAAAAACAAAAAAAAAATGCTGAAGAAAACCAGAAATTAAATTGTTGTTACTTACCCGAATCAATAAAATAAGGTCCTTCTTGTAGTTAAAAGGTACCTTCTTCCAATCCGTGTAACTAAGTGGACAAAAGTTCCCTCTCTTTGCAACTTTTCCCAACCAGCTACTTAATATTTGGCCACTTTTTTTAATAGGTTGATTACGTGCATTGAAGTGGATAACAATTTTTTTCCCACGTTCAATGGACCACACTTATGAGGTTCGCGAAGCACGTGTTTGCTTTCTCACCCTCCTTTCAGAATCTATACTTTGAAAACATAAATTTTATAATTAGTATAACAATGTGATATCAAACTAGTTATAAATAGAATGTATTATAATACAAAAATTACTAATTATCTCGTATTGTTCACTGTCATTGCTTTGACTTTCCGTTGTTATTGGCTCGGTCTCAGAATCAGTTTGCGAGTCATGATCATCATTAAGGTGATACTCATGCTCATGGTCAATATCTTCTTGATGGTGTGAAGACTCAGCTGGAGATTGGTTTGACATGTTATCTCTGACTGAGGGAGAAATATATTTTGACCTAAACATCTTGCAATCTGTATACATAAAAACATAAAATTGATTATATCTCACACTATCAAGAATGCATTAAAAATTAACAAGAATTAGAAGAACCATACCTGAAAGATAGGAATGGTCAAGGGCTTGCAGCAAATGCAACAATCAATAACTTCAGAGTACTTGTGAACAAATGAACAATGATTTATCATCAATCTTGGCCTGTCATGTTGGAATCAATTCTATCAAAGAAATCACAAGGATCTATCATCAATGTTTCAAGATCTGATAAAAATAAGTACGTTCAAAGAAGGAATATCAAATCTGTCCGTAAATACAAATCAGTATTAAGTACATATTTATGCACAGTCATTTGACTTTTGAAAGAAATCTCAAAGTAGTTAAAAAATATAATAACGATTATCCAAATATAATCCAAACATAATCAAATTCTTGGACATCCTCTAAATCTAACAGAAATCAAACCATGTTTAATATAATCCAATATTGAAAGTCATGTTAAATATTTAAAATTACTTGCAGAACAAAGAAAAAAAATTATGTTTATGCATTTATGGAAATAGCACACAAACTGTAAATAATCCATTATTGAAAGTCATGTTAAATATATACCTAGTTAAGAGAAACACATTTATTATCAACCAAAAATGTACATATTCTTAATAATAAAAATTATTGTAATCATAAAACTAATTAACTTCATGGGATGCTTACAAATAATTACTTGCAGATTAATGGTTACATAAGCTTGTGGAGCCACCGATAGCGATTATCTTTGCAATAAGAGTGAGAATTGATCTCTAATAAAAAAACTTTAACATGAAAGTAGAAAAAGAATACAAAGAACAAATTAACAGGTGCCAATCGCAGGAGCACAAACATCCATCGAAATTAGCAACCAAAAGATAAAAATTACATATCATTTCTAAAAAAATTGACAATCTGTAGCTTAAAAGTCTCAAAATTTTCCCACCACTTTTATATAAAAGCGCTTCTATTCCCTTAAATTCTTCTTGTTGAAACTCATGATTTTTAATCAAACATATATTACAGTATTTTTGATTATTAAAGAATATTTTTCAATTATAAAAAAATTACAACACGAATAAGGCATAAATTATTCATGCTGTAGTTTTATTAAGCATAAGGCATAAATTAAATTGCACGAATTAAAGTGGCTCAAATATAACTTACATGTAAACCCAAATCAATACAAAGTCCAGATAGGATTCAAAGGAATTTACGCTTGGAAAGATCCCAAATAATGCTTTCAAGACTAAACGAGAAATCATTTTTAGCCCAAAAAGGATTCTAATCCATTAATAAAAGGCCTTGTTTATATTAAGTTGGGTTTTGGTCCAGGCCTGCTTTTTCTGCAAGTCCACCAGGCTTAACAAACAAAAAACTGAAGGGAGAATTTAGAATTTAGAATTTTGAATCAAAATTTAGGGTTTTCCAAAACAACTTAGTTTCTGGACTAGAGACAGAGTTCTTCATTGTTCATCTTTGAAACCCAGAAATTTAGATTGGAAATCATTTTGAAAACCCAGATTTCATGGTGGCAATCTCATAGACTACAACATTAATCAAAAGCTTTATGTGCAGCAAGAACAGTAGGGACCCCTTGAAGGTATCACCACTAACGAGGTACCCATCTCCCCATTGGTTGCCTTCAAGGTTTCTTAGAAACCATAACAAAACGAGAGAAAAAATAAAACATATGCAGGCTTAGGGAAAAGAACTGAAAGCATAGCTCTTGTCCTTCAATATCCAAACCTTGAACACAAATGCATCAAAAACACCCACAATCCTTTTAATCCAAAAGGAGCCAATGAATGAAAATAACCCTACTCGTAGCTCAAATATTTTCAAACCAGCAACAGAAAGTCAAGAAATGTTAGAACTTCTATCTTTTTTAGGAATTTCAAAATTTAGCTATTGTAATTTGTGGAGGAGAGACAGACAAGCACGGCACGGCGTGGCAATGGAGTAAACCAGAGAGAGAGAGAAAATTTTAGGGAAAATGTTGCAGCGGCAGTGGAGGAAACCAGAGAGAGAGCATATGCCGGCGCTTTCAAGCGCCGGCATATGCTCCTTTCATATTTCGATGCTTTTAAGCACCAGTCGTATTCCGGCG
The DNA here is from genome assembly GCA_023935145.1 of Bretschneidera sinensis. Taxonomy (NCBI): domain Eukaryota; kingdom Viridiplantae; phylum Streptophyta; class Magnoliopsida; order Brassicales; family Akaniaceae; genus Bretschneidera; species Bretschneidera sinensis. The sequence goes on from CM043697.1 coordinate 148,311,007, forward strand.
TTTCAAAGCGCCAGAATATGAAAGGAGCATATACCGGCGCTTTCATGTAATTAGATTCGCATATAACGAAGTTTTGAAGCGCCGTTATATATTATTTGAATATTGCGATGCTTCAAGGAAGCGCCACCAAGAAAGCATCGGCGGTTAATATATTGCGGCGCTTTTGTCAAGTGCCAGCAAATGTCAATTATCTTGTAGTGGTTGTCTGGCCATTAAGATGAGTATTTTATAGAAGTACTATTTAAAATAAATATCTTTTTTGTTGTATAAGTACCGAAGTCAATCCAATGAGAAGAAAACCACATAAATATCCAAATAATTAATTTTACATTGATATATTTTTTCCCTGATAATTTCAATATTTAAAAACACTTTTCAATCAAATACAATATTTATCTTTACAATTTTTTTAACATATTTTTTTATCAAACACTAAACAATTTTCATTTTTATAACACTTTTATTTACATCTATTTTAAAATTACTTTTGAGTTCTTACATCGAAAGCATAAATTGATCAAAGCGAAAAACTTAGCTGAAGTTCCTTAAATGGAGTTTGCAAAAAAAAAAATAATTTTAAAAATAAAATATGATATCGATCTTTATTACTCAATAAAACTAATGCAATAAATCATTTACACAAAATTTCAACAAAAAATTACTTTCACTTTAGTTTATGATTTAATTTATATTTTATTAACAGTTTAAAACTTATCAAATTTTACACGAAAAATTAGAGCTTAAATTATAGATTAAATTTTATTAATAAATGTAGTTTAAATCATAGGTCACAATCATTAACTGTACTATTATAAAAGTATAAATTTTATAATAAATTTCATGAACTTCATATAAAAAATTTCTTTGACCTAAATCAAATGGGATATAATTATATTATCTATATATTGCCTAGTAGTAATAGGAGAATGGTTGTTTGTAGATTTGTTTTTTCTTTTCCCTTTAGTGAGATATGAATATTGTTTAAAGATAAAAAGAAAATGATAGTGACCCTCTGCAAATGGTTACAAATATTCTATTCATTTTTTTTTTGATTTTTGAAACTTGCAATAATATCATTAATTAATATTAGATACTCAATTTGATTTTTGAAATATAATTACTATCGTATATTATTTTTACAAGTTTACATAATACAAATCTTTTATTAATTTTTTTTCACCCCTAACTCTTTATCTCTTTATTTTTCCAACAAAAACTTTTCTTTTTGAATTTATTTATTTTTTATAATAATGAATAATCAATTGACGGAATATGTGTTCCACATTGAACATCAATAATTCTTAATACTACAGAGTTAATGACTCTTTCTAATTAATTTATTTAGAATTACTAACTGAAAAATAGTAGATTTTTTAATTTTTTTTAAGAAGTTAAATAATTTGTATGTAATAGAATCAATATTTGTCTTAAGCTGAATTCATGCCTTTAACAAAAGTTGAAGAAAAAATAAAAAAAACAAAAGAGTGAAAGGAAGAAAAGTTTTGGGGAAAAAATGAAAAAGACAAAGAGTCAAGAGAGATGGAGATTAACAGAAGAGTTTGTATTAAAGAAACTTGAGAATATATAGTAGTAATTATATTTTAAAAGTTAAATTGAATATTTAATTTTAATTAAAAATATTATTGTAAATTAAAAAAAAACAAATAAGTAGACTGCCATTGTTGTGAAATATTAATATCGCCGTCCAAAAGAAAATGACCGAAGAAAATCATGTTTAATTTGGCAATTAACGCAGCTGTTATTCTTACACCAATAATAATCACGGAGTCGGCAAAGATAAATCAATTAATCATTAATCATCAAGAAACCCACCCAATTCCTTCCTGCACAAAACCAACGCTACAAACAAATCATTATTCAACATAAAACTACACACAATTACAGACACCGAAAATTCGAAGTACAGCAAGAGAAACACTTACTGTTGCCTGTTGGTTAACAAGACCTACACATCTATTTCTCTCTCCCTTTTTTTTAAAAGCAACCATTGCACTACGGCGAGCAAACCCGTTAGTGTTCAAAAGAAGCAAGGCATAATCGCTGCGTTCTATTCGCCGATCTGTTAGGGGAAAGGGGAATCTCCAGGAAAAATCGTTGAAATTTTAAGAAGGAAAGAGAAAGTTTTAAAGAGAGAGAGAGAGAGAGAGAGGAGGATATGGTGGGATGAAGGTGAAGAACAAGGGATGGCGAGGGGAGGGTGGGGATATGGAGGAGGGAGAGGGAGCGGTTTTTCGTACAAGAGAACCACTCTCATCGTTTGTTCCGTCAACATTGTCATTGCTCTCTACGTTCTTCGCTCTCTTTATGCTTCTCTCTATATCTATTCCAAAAGCGATAATGGTATGTTTCTCATTTCATCTTTTTATTTCTAAAGTTTAACTGCAGTCTTTTTCAATTATCTTTTTGAGCTATATACACTTTTTTTTGTCGATTTGCTTCATAATTCGATGTTGATTTTGTTCAATTCAGTTGCGGGTTAATTCTTTTTTTATATATTCATTTATAGTTGTAAAGTACACCCCAGATCAGATTAGGCAAATGGAAGAATCAATTCGGATTCGAAGAGAAAAAGAACCAGTAGAGCTTGCTAAATTGGTAAGACCCATGTTTAGTTTTGAGGATGTCTCTCTCTTTCTAAGTACAACTTTGAGATTACTTAGGGTCGTTCAAATTGAAATTGTTTTAATGATACCATTTTGATTTGAGGAATGGCTCCTTTAGTTATGCCTTTGAATTTAGTTTAACGAAGATCTTGTTGCTGTGGTCAAAAGGTGAAGAAACTAAAGCATGAGTTATCGGGTGAAGAACCAGCTATTGAGTTGTCACGTGTTGTGAAACAGAGAATAACCAATGAGATCCTGGAGCGGTTGAGAAGCATAGATGTTAGCACGAATTTTACTGAGAAGCGAGGTGGGTGCACCCAAAATTCAATGTAATACTTGCCAATGTTAATTATCCCACTATCTGAATGTGCATTAATTGTAACCTAATCATTTAGTGTTCCATAAAGTAAATTATCTTGCTCTGATGCTGACTATTTGTTTTGGAAATTAGGCAATTTAGAACCAATGACTTTCATCAAACTGACATGGCTGGAAGCCTGGAACCATTCCTCTTAAGTAGAAACCCGAAGGACCAGCGAAGTGTGAATAATCTAATTGGTTTTTATTGATTGAAAATGTACATTATGTCAAAAAAACTCGTGTAAAAAAAACTCATGTCATGGTCTTAGATAGTGTGTAATATCTCTTCTCCAAGTGTTTTCCTTTTCTGTGTAGCATTGCTTGTTTACCTAGATTCACTATCAACCCTGATCAATTACGAGGGTTTGATTAGATGGGGAGGAAGTTAGGATGTGAAAATATAATGGTTTTGAGATTCAGTATTCTCTGATTAAATGCTGAACAATCCTATTGCTGTCATATTTTTAAGGAATTAGATTTTTCTAAAGCCTAAGCAGGCTAACAAATATTTAACCTTGGAAACAGTTTGGTATTTGTGTAACAAAGCCTAGGCCTTGTTTATGAGACCTTACATTTGTACAATATACTGGAATCATATAAACTTTCAAGTTCATATTCTTATAATAGCTGTGGTATAAGACCTTGTTGCACTTTTAGCAGGACTGGTATGCCAAATTCAGTTTCCTTTTTTCTTTTTATTTTTATTTGTGACTATGGTAACCTAAATCGAACCCGGGACATTATTCCTACAAGGATGGAGGTGTAACTGCTGGGCTAAGGCTGTGGCCACTCTTAGAGTTTTTCTCTTAAATCTTAAGCCCATGTGAATCTCAGTCCGCTCATGACACACTTACTAGAATAGGAAAAAGAAAGGACGAGATTTAGTGGCTTGTTTTGGTTTTTTAATCAATGGGTTTCCGTTGGCTTGCAACTTGCCACTTTAAAGTCTGAAACCAGCATGTCACTTGGCCCCCTTTGCCACGACCATCTCGTCTGCATCTGCCATACTGCCTTTATCTTTGCCACCACCTCTACCACTGCCTCTTTTGCATTACCACTGCCATTGTTGCCGCTGTCACTGCTTGCTAGTTGCTGCCACCATGACCTTCTATATTTACCTCAGTTGCCTCCAACATACTCCTGCAAAGACCACCTTCTGTAGTTTTGTCTACTATTACTATTACCAATTTCATCTGCTTCAACAACACCATTGGTGCCAGCTCATGATCAGTTTCTCCTTATTCACCTGGATGAGACCATCATTCCTGGCATCGGCAGTGATGGTATTGTGCTGCTATCAACACTGGTACCTCCTTTGCTTTCCTTATTCTGCTGATATTTGTTGTTGCCTCTGCCACTGTGACATTACCGCCTCATTGGTTCCTATGGGGTTGCTGCAACTTTTCCTCCTCTCATGTTGTTCCCGTCTGGTTGGATGATGACTTTTTTTGGTTCTCATAAGTAGCGTTGCTAGATTATCAGCAAAAGGAGACATAAAAAAGAAGTGGAAAAAACACTGCTAGGTTAGTCTCAAATCATTTAAGGAACTGTAAATGAACTAGCGTTGTTTGTATTGGAAAATTGTGCTCTTAGTTCCTCTTCTTTGAAAGAAGTGGCAGATGGTGGTTAGAATGTTTGGTTTGCAAGAAAGTTTAAATATCTTTAGAATAGAATGGAACGTCTTTTTGCTTCATAGATGCCTGAGTAAAAGATTTGTCAGTTTGATGATGAATTGAGTAGGCTGAGGGGCTTGGATAGGATGGAAAATTGAATGGTTTCATAGACAAATCTTTTAAATAAGGAGCAAGTTGGAGAAAGCTGAGGTAAAAAGATTTGAGTGATTAACAGGACTGGAGATTTCAGGAGTCAGGAGAGTTCATTGGCTTAGTAGCTGTTGTTGTTCTTGCATACTACTTTGGAAAAGATTTGAAAAAAAGAGAGACAAAGGTAAGGAAAAGGATTGACTTCTCAGAGATGGATCTGTAAAGTGTAGGAAGGAGGCTTAAGTCTCTCGAGGCCAATGTAAGAATTCAAGAAGCGGTCTTATATTATTGACATGGGGAATCAGAACTGCTTTAATGCTGTTTGGATTTGTTTCATGACAATTATATTGTTGTAAAAATTTTGAATTTATTTTGTTCCTTATCTTTGATACCTTTAAAAAGTTTTGCAGTCAAAAGTATATTCTATGCCTCATGGAAGTTGATTTCCTTTTTATGATTAAAGTTATGCACGTTCTTTAGTTTTCCAGCATTGGTTATAGATCTTTTATATACATTTTATCTGATATTAGTTTATTCAAATTTGAACTAGCATGCCATTGAGATTCACTTCAATTTTAGCACACGTGAATTATGAGGATGTTGTTGACTTGCATCATCACTTCCTTAATCTCTTGCAGTCATGATAACTATTGGCTTATAATGGGAAAAAAATAATTGAAATTACCATACATTCCCTTGTTTTCTATATATATTAACAGGAAGATGGGTAGGTGGAAAGCTGTTTTGTTTTGTTTATGGAATGAGCAAGATTTTTTTTATTCTGAAGGGAATATTGAGTTAGTCCGACCTTCCTTCTGTCAATTGGACTGTTATTTTTCTTATGGTTCTTTGTATATAGCCTTTAAAAGGAGTTTTGGTGGTAGTCTTGAATGAAAATTTTACATTATCCCGATCCTCTAGTTCTAGCTAATATGCCCAACTGGTCACGAGTCCGGAGCACAATCTCTGCCAGATGATGTCACTGCCTTGTCATGGTCGAGGATCCATGTTCGGCAGTTTTTTACTATCTGACTTAATTTTTCTGTCCTTTTCTCCTGCCATATTTTTTGAAGTAATAACCAATAGATCTCTCTCTCAATCTTGTGCATTAATGTTGTTCTATATGTGTTTAGTTAACCCTTTGCTGATTACTCATTTTCAAAGAGTGTGGAGTTTCTATAAAGATGAAGTGACGATCTTTGAAGAGTATGCGGTTGTTTGTTGATCTTTAGGTCTCCGGAAGCAGTTTAATCATTGTTGCTTCACATAATAGGGGATATGCTCCGCTTTTTATAGAATTTTTTTAATAAGTAAAAATACTTATAAAAAGGCATCAAGTGGATATGAAGTTAAAGTCCAGGAAGCAGATTTTAACTGCATGATAATGCGGATTTTTTTTTCTAGGGACATGTAAGCAACTATTGGTTATTTTTTCCAGAATTGCAAAATGTTATGATACTTATGGTATAAGTTTATTTATTTTGGCTGTCTTGCTAAATATCTTGTTGTCATTCTGCATTTGGTAAACAGAAGCAGTTGAAAGGTGGCGCAGAGAAAAACTGAAAGAAGCCAAAGAGTTGATTCTTGGTAGAGAGGGGTTGAATTCAACTATTTTGCAAGAGGAAGCAGGTAGTCTTCTCCTTTGAAGGCTGCCTATTATGGGCCTTGTGGCATGTTGAGTAAATAGTTGAGTTAGAAATCGCCAGGTGTTTTGAATTCACTGTATTACTTAATTCTCTGCTAATCAGTGTTAGTGACTATTTTCTAGGGATACTTGTAAGAGCCTTGGAGTCTGATTGGGCTGTGCTTTCAGAAGACATCGGCCTTTGGTTGCCTGCTGAAATTAATAACCAAGAACATGATGATAAGCCCGAGGGTGAAGAAGAGCCTGGTATTTGATCAATTTCACTCTCAATTAAAATATTCTTTCTTTCTTTCTTTCTCTTTATCTCTCTCTATTTAGTTATATTTAGTGTATATTATATATCTCCCCGGTCAAGAACTTGAGCAAGTTTGTAGAATTTTAGACTTTACATTGAACTTATCATCGTGTAAATATTCCCAACCTCAACCTTGTTTCTCGTTTCTCATTTATTTGGTGAGTAAAGAAATCTGGCAAAAAACTTCTACTGCTCAGTGAGGTATTGTTCTTTCTGTGCAGAGGAAGTTTTACCCGGCAGGGCACTTCCACCTGAATGTCATGCTGAACTCCATACAGACTATGGTGGTGCTGCTGTCAAATGGGGCCTCACTCACCATAAAGAAAGTGCAGCTGACTGCTGCCAGGCCTGCTTAGATCAGGCAAGACGTGCAAAACCTGGTGAAATTAGATGCAACATATGGGTTTATTGCCCATCTGAGTATGGCTGCTATTCTCCAGACATTTATGAACACAAACATCAGGAGTGCTGGCTGAAATACGTGAGCATCGATCTATCTGTTAATTGGTGCCCCATTATTCTTTTATTTTATTTTTTTTGTCTGTGTGCGCACGTGCATATAACAGAAGCATTGTATTAACTAACCAAAAATTTTCTTTTCATCTGGATTTGGTCTATATAATATTCTTGTTTTTCATGATAAAAACTGCAGGCAGAAAAGCCAAGTGTGAACTTTAAGGACAGATATTCTGAGTCATATAGAAGCTCCCACCCGAACGCACCGGTGGTTGTTCCATGGGCCTCTGGTGTTGCTACCATATGAAATGGGCAGTCAATCTGATTAGCATCTTGAGTTTTAATTCCTACAACACAAAAGAACTTCTACAGGAATCAATGAAGCTGGCTCTATTGATCTCTTTATGACACACTCCTTACCTCCAATGAGTTTTAAAGTTTGTTTATCCAATTTTTGTCTGTGGTTTTGGGGAAAGAGGTAAAGGGGACAGGTTGGGGAGTGTTATTCTGCATTAATGGTTAGAAGTTGATTCTTTGTAACATGCGGCATGATAATCTTGGTTCGGATGAATTTCAATTTGGGAAGTCAGATGCCAAGGCCAGAGGGACCTTTTTCTATCGCCAGACATGAAAAGCTTTCTTTGTGGATTGAAAATTGATCTGTTGTAATGGGAACATTTTGAGTCCTTAGAGTGTAATGTATTGCTAACTGGGGATGAGAAAATTAATTTGTTATAATGGACTAATCAGGATGTGGGATTATAAATCCTTGTGGACGACGAGTATTTATGCGATTCTCTGTCCACCTTTCTGTTTTAATATGTATATTTTCACATTAAAATGATACTGATCAAAGCTTTGGTTTTTTTTTTTTTGGGAGGGGGGGGGGGGGGGGGGGGAGGTGGGGGTGGGGGAGAGGGGAGAGAGGTATCGAGTTTTTGCTCCTTTGACCATTGATTTTGTGGGCGCTCATTCACAAATTATAGGAAATGGACCAAACGGTGTTAGCTTTGCGCTTTTATGTTGTTCTTGTTTTCCCCCTTTTTTGTGTTGATTTCAATCGATTATGTATTAGAATTTTAAGTGTTTCAATTGATGAGGCTTTTTACTGCTTTTTTTAGTGTTTGGGTATTATTAGTGTTTATGTAACTAAAGTGTGTATTATCTTAAAAGGCTGTTTAAAGTATTGTTTATTGTGTATCAACTTTACATATAAGGTAAGGTTTCATGACTATTTTTTTTTTTTTTGAAAAATCAATGATGCGTATAGTTAGAAAATATGTTTTTCATTTTTTATTATAATTTTTCTTAACAATTTACAAATTTTTAACATAATCATAAAAGCAAGATTTTTTTTTATCTTTTAAACATAATGTTTAAAAAATTAAAATTTTGTTGAAATATAAAATTAAAACGTTTGTTTTCTAAATTACTTTAAAAATCTGTAAATTATAAAAAAAAAAGTATGAAGAAAAATAAAAATAGAAAATAAAAAACATTTTTATTAACTAAATGCATCGAAATATTTGGTAAAAAAAGTGAACAGTAAAATAATAACATTGTAATTAATTTTTATAAAAAATTAAATAAAATTTTTTAAAAATGAAAAACGAAGGAAAAATCTGTATTAATCTTATTTGCAAGTTACTTGAATGTAATTTAAATTAAACTACATTTGTCCAAAATTTGTAAAAAAGCATAAGCAAAAGAGAGCAAAATGGGAAAATCATTCACCCTGATCAAAGTTCAAACACCCAGTGATCATCAAGTCGGCTGCCTGATTCCTCTTTCTGTCTCTCGCCATCGCAGTGATCGTGATAGTAGTAAGCTTCAACGTCAAAGGTTTGTGGAACACATTTGCAAAGGTATGCCCTGCTTATTTTGTCTATTATCTTCCCCTCGCTTTCCTTCCCCGAAACTCTTCTTCCACTTTGTAGATTTTCTAAGGTTCTCTTTTTGATGTTTAAATTCAGGGACTTGCTTCCAGAGCATGTTAGTTCTTGTCACCTGCGTATTTCATGTTGTGCTCACACTGATCTGAATATCAAGTTTCAATCTCATCGGAGCAGGTAACAGTGGATGCAAAACATCAATGCTTCTGTGTTCAATAACGTTGTTTGTTCTAAGCCTTTAACACTATTCGTGTTCATTGTTTATATTGGCATTTGAGGTGTTGCAAATTGATATGTGTGCTTCTTGTCAACTGTTTTGTTGGTATAAGACCCAGTTCCTAGTTAGACAACAATTTTTTGAATAAAATTATGCTTAAAAAAGAAAAACAAGAGCTCCCAATTAATTTTCGACCAGGATGGGATATTCGAGAGGCAAGATTGATGAATTCAACACAACAAAAGTTGTTTTTGAAGCCGAAATGTGGTTTTGGCTTGTTTTATCTACTTTTTTTTTTCCATCAATGAGTTATTTTAGGCAATGAGTACGTTTGATTGTGTAGTTGTGTGTGTGCTTAGGTATTCTATTTTCATGATTTGAGTTTCCTTGTTATTTCGTTCTTACTTTAAATAAACTGCAAGTATTCACTATTTATTTTTGAAGGTTCAGAACTTCAGAGCCCCCTCCATTTTTGTATTCTCCATTTCCTTCCATTTAATGGATATGGTTTTATTAATGTAATCCAAGGGTTTACATGTTACTACGTCAAGATGTATAATCTCCAAACATAAATGAACCTCTTTCCACTAAAAAGTAGAGAAAATAAGAAAAGAACGGGGAATTCTAGAAATACCGAAACAAAGAAGATGAACATCAGTGTTTTTTTCTTCTTTTACTTATAATTTTTTGTTGGAAGATGATGAATTTGCGAGATAATGCACAAACCTATAATGCACAAACCTGCGCTTTTTACTTCTACATTCTTTTAATACTGTTTATGAAACTAAAAAGCCCACTTAAATTCTCTTTTGAATATCCACCACTTAGAATTCTTTTACTTAGATTCCTACTTCATCCCCCGCCAACATGCAACTCCTATGGTGAGGAAATGGCTCGATCTCATCTTGGTGGATTGCACTCCGTCTAAATCGAATGATGTTTCATGGTTCATTCAAGCCAAATATGACAAATTCTATATCAGAATCTGCTTATAGCCAAAAGAGGGAGCCAGAGAGTTTGGATTTGGTGATGACTGTTGAATGGAATAAATCTGTCCATATAGATCTATATGTTTTCAGATGAGAGAGAGTAATAGATAGAGAAAGAAAGAAGAGAGTTTGATAATACTACTTGGAATTGGAAAAAAAGAAATTACCATACAACTACAAAATCTTAAATTAAAATTTAAGTTTTTTGTCCTTAAAAGCTATAGAACTCCAGAACCCATTTCTAATTTGCTTAATTCAGGTGAGAGAGAGAAGTGGTTTTCTGGTAGGGTAGCATCCGTGCCTATGGTTTTTCCTTCAACTTCTTTTTCTAACTTTGTTAATTAATTAGACTTTTGATAGTATTATAATTGATGTGGCCATTTATGAGCCCTTTTAATGAGATCATAGCCATTAAATGGAGGGAAATGGAGAAAACAAAAATGAAGGGGATCTGAACTTGGTTTTAAGCAAAGTCCATATTCGCATGATTGTTAGAATCTGCTAATGATTTTAGTTCCTTCACTCTAGTGATCCAATAGTTTCCTAAATTGCCTTTTTTTTTTTATAAAAAAAGAGTTATGGTATTTTGTGCTTCTAAGATGTTGTGCAAATGGTGTTGCTTATTTCACTGTGATAACAGTTGGTTAATTTGACTTGACTATTCCATGGAAGTTCTTATTTTTCTTTTATGGCATGCAATGTACGTGCTTGTGTGTGATTAGGAGATATTTTAATTGGTGTTGCTTTGTGTTTAACTAGTTTGAACTTGAAATGTTTGCATGTTATCTTTATTTGGACTTGAGTACATTTGTGTTAGGAGCATTGGATGATGATGATAAATTTACTTTCTTTTCTTGGACTTTAATTTATCTTTTTATGTTTGAGTGACTTTTGAAATTTTAATTTATTTTATTTATTTTTGTGTATACATATATATCTGAAACGTTATCTCGAGATAGACGAATACCTGTATGTATTGTACCAAGAAAAGAGTTTATATTTGATCCACTGAGGATATGCTGCTAAATCATCATTGTGGCAAATTTACTTGTTGAGTCCTTAAAAATAAATTTATTAAAATTGAGATTAAATAATTGAAAGCAATTGATTAAAACAAAAATACTCTTTATCACTTTTTATTTTTTTACTCTTTCTCTCTTCTACTTCTCCCTTTCCTTTTTCGCCTATTTCGCTGGTCTAGGGTTTTAGACTATCTTTTTTCGTTCTTCTCAAATCCTCTCCTAAAGGTATGAATTTCAAGCATTTTTCCCATCGGAAAAGTTTGGCTGGAATCTCACAAAAATAACATCATTGCTTTGCCTAGTATATGAAAATCTATTCAAATAGCATAAGTCTTTCCAGTGCTTTAGGAAATTATAGATCTTGCAGCAATAGAAGAACTATCATTCTAGATCACATTTTAGAGGTTTGACTCATCTTCCATGTATGGTATTATCACCCCTTGGACCATTGAATTTTATCTCACTTGTGATTAAAATATTTGTCATCTCAAAGAGAGAGAGGCGAAGTAGCTGTCGATTAATCGTTGTCAAAACTGGTTTCCCATTAAAAGAGCTCTTACCTTCTGGAATAAAATTATAGAGTATAGGAAAATAGTTCTTTGTCAAAATTGGTTTGTCTATCTTGAAATTGATGAGGATTTGAGAAGGAAGAAAAAAGATAGAAGTCTAAAACCCTAGCGTATTACATTGTCTTTGGGACAAAGGGGATTGGAGTGGATTTAATCCCCCCGCCCCCCCTTTTTCCTTCCAAATCCTTATTTTTCATACTCTCCAATTCGAGGGTATGAGAGAGGAGGGAATTGAAACTTGTTAATTCACCCTCCCTGACCCTCACATTATATTTTTTAACATCCAAACAAGGTGAGGGTAATCACCCAAACAAACTGTTAGGGGAAAGAAAGAAGCTACCATTAATTCAAAGAGAAAAAATAGGAAAAAACTATTGAATAGTGATGGAGTATTTAGTTTTAATCAATATTTTTTAATTATTTAATCTCAATTTTAGTAAATTTGTTTTCAAGAACTAGAGTAAATTTGTCACAATGACATTGGAAGGACACGGATCTAGTAAATTCGGTATGATATCCTTACGGTGGAAGGACATGGATCAAATATATAAACTCATAAGAAAATAGCTAATGGTGCCTCGTCGTAATTATAACCTTCGTTGAAAAACTTTTTTTAATTTTTTTTTTTGAGAGTAATTGTAAACCAAGTTCTAAAGTTAGAAAACCCTTAGAGCCTGTTTGGTTTGGCTCAAGGAATGAAATGAGAATGTAATAGAATTAGTGCTATAAAATGAAGTTTGAGGTGATTGAAGGGATGAGGTATTGGCTTTTTGTTTGTAAAATATATTGTTTCATGCCCAATATAAAGGAATAGGATTGTCAAATTTAAGATGGTATTCATATTCCTTTCTGTTAGGCATGAGGCAGCATACTTTACCAATAAAATTACCATCATATCATTCTCTCAATCTATCTCAAGCTTCTTTTTTAAAGTATTAATTCATTTTTGGAGTATTAATTCTATTACATTCCTTGTGCAAATCAAACGTGGCCTTGTTGATTTTTATCGCCAATTTTGAACAATGACTATATAATAGGGGGATTTGCGACTTCTCTGCACTAGCTCTCTCTAATCTTTCTCTCTGGTTCTTCCACGGTACAGTATCTCAGCTCAGGTTTCAACTTCTGTGGGCCTCCAATAATTTTCTCTAATCTCTTTCATTGATTTCCAAAAGAAGAAAAAAACATTCTCTTTCATTTTTCTTTTCTCGCTCGATTTGCCTTCATGGGCTCTCTAAAGTCCAGAAAATAGTAGCCAATCAGTGTCCCAAGCTCTGATCTCTCCTCTCTTCTCCTTCATATCAAAAGAAAAAAAGCATCTTGCCGACCATTGCCCTTCGTTAATCTCGATTTCTCTCCTTCCAACCTCCCAGCGACTGTGACGACAGGTTAAATCGTTGGCTCGCATTGCTCAATCACCTCTGCTGCCCCAGCAGCCTCAGGCTGCAGCTTGGACCAGGTTTCCATCTCCCTCGGACGAAGACTAGATCTGCAGCAACTCGATGGGAAATCAACTCGTCTAATTGGTTTTTCTTCCTCCTGCCGCTCTAGTAGCAATCAGGAGACAAGATCATTTTTCTTGGGCCATTTCTCCATTGTCTGGCTCGCTTAGCTTACCCATATATGCGTATGCGTCTCTACATCTCTCTCACTATACATTTATCTCTGTTTATGCATATGTATATATGTATGTACCGGTGGATTTTGGATTGTAAAATTCAGTTGTGTTTATCTAATTGAGATTTAGGCATTGAACCGGTGATATTTTACAACTTCAAATTTGCTTCTTGTTAACCGTTGAAGTATGGTTGTAAAAAGGGATGATTCATAATGTGAAAGTGGGTTTCTTCTGTAACCATTGAAGTTTCTGTCCATAATTATTCTTAATTGGCATCTAATGGATGTATTGACAATAGCCGACTTGTACTAGATATAACTGATCTTGTGGCGTCTTGCATTTAATCAGATTATGATGAGGTTGGATTTGTTGTTTGTAAGATTTTTAAGGCGGGGTCTGCTAGTTTAGCAAGTATAACAGAGGAGTTGTTTTAGTGTTGCAGACCACATGTTTGTAAGAAGTTTCCAATGGATTTGTCATATGATGTCTTCTTGTTCTTGTACTGTTTCTGGTGTAATCTTACTAGTATTAATAAATGAAAGCTAGAGGAAGATTTTATGTATATAGCTAATGTTAAGAGCTGTATTAATTCTGCGGGCAATTAACAGATATATAAAAATATATTTATATAGTAGGGCTCTAAGTAGATTTAATTGTTGACAAGTCTATGTTATGACTGCTTGGGGTTTTGGTTAGGAATTTTTTGTTCTTGTCTCTTGGACTTTGTTTGCTTTTCACTGTGTGACTTGGTTGCTTGCATACTTGGATGTATCCAAACATTGTATTGGTGAAATGTAAAAAAAAAGAAGCAAATGGGATATTGTATTTTCTGCTTTTAAATGTTACATTTTATCATAGTTTGTTTAGTTATTTAAGGGTGTTTTGGTTAGTTTCTGTTTATGTGAGAGGGGCAGGAGCTGTTTAGGTGAGAGGGGCACCATCTAGTTGCCTCATGATATGGCTGCTCTCATGATTTCCTATTAGATTGTGGTTGGTGTAATCAGTAATCTTGATACTAGCTGCTTTCTTATGTTATGAGGATAGTATGATCTAATGGTTTGAGCATTTCGCACTTTAATTATTAATACGAATGAAGGTGGTACTCTAGTTAATGGTATGTGTGTGTAAAATCATTTCTATTACTTTCCTAACTGTAATTTTATGATTTTCATCATGTTAATGATCTGTAGGTTGGAGTAGTAGATGAACCTAATCTGGGAATGGGATCTAGTTCTATTAGAATTTATCATGTTAATAATCTTGTTCTATTAACATTTATCATGTTAATGATCTGGGAATACCACAGTTGTTAAATTGAGATTCGAACCATGAATCGAGAATCAAATCGAATCGTAAGATTCTGTACAAATTGTTAAAATCAATTTAAATTGATATATATACATGTAAAATAAACAATTATACATTAAAAGTTAAATATTTTAACATGTATTGAATGATCGTGTGACCTGTTGGAAAGACACTTGTTTCTAAGCAAGTGATGTTAGTCCGAATCTTACCATAATCTACTCTAATTGACATATTATAGTCATATAACAGTAATTTGCTAACAACTAACAAACAACAATTAAGATAGCACAATATAATAAATAATAAATAATGTAATAAAATAAAATAATAGTATTACTATACAATATTATTATGGATTGAAATCAAAGATATGAATACTATATGGGCTTGTTTGTTTCATCACAAAAGTCTTAAAATCCTAAATTTCTAGATTAACTTATGAAAGAGAAAAAAAATAATAAACTATGTTTATTTTAGCTTTAAATATATTTTCTTAAACCTTTTTTCTATAACCTTTTTTTTAAACAAATTGTAAGTTTTACTGAACCGGTTGAATTGTATGAATCGAATCGAATCGTAGATTCGACACTATTCAGTATTAACTTAGGTTCGGCATATCAATTCGAATCGTTTAGGTTCTGAATTGAATCGAATTGAGTCGTGAATCGTAAGATTCTGATAAGCATGGGGAATGCCACTAGGGTCAGGCAGTCTCCAAGGAAGAAGCCTGATCTCCGGCTTACACCTGGTCGTCATGTCCTGCTGGCCATCTCATTGGAGGAACTCATTGATAAATTGGTCAAGAAGAATAATGTGGTAGCCTTTATCAAGAGATCAAGAAGTGCCCCATTATGTGGATTCTCACAGAGTACAACTGGCATTCTTGAAAATGAAGGTGTAGAACATGAAAGTGTCGATGTGCTTGGTGAAGAGTATGATTCTGGACTGTGGGAGGCACTAAAGAAGTACAACAGTTGGCTCACATTCCCTCAGATATTTGTGAATGGATGGTTGGTTGGAGGGTGTGATATGTTGTCCTCTATGTATGATTGTATGAGTAGGGTGAGCTAGCTGATTTGTTCAAAAAATAGTTGCTTAATTTTTCTCAGCAGTTGCTCTTTTAGTCATGGAGGAAGGTTTAGGAGAAAAAATGAGATGACGAGATTATTGAAAAATGGTGCTTGTGATGGGTAGTTGTGCTTTGACAGTTTTGTGGATCTTGGCCTTGTAAATTGTGAGTTTTATTCATTTGAAGTTTTGAACTATAAAAAAACAAATGGTTTAAGTTTTAACAGACTGAATATGGTTGAGCATAAATAAATTGTTTTTCCTCTTGGTATGATCTGTTACCTTATTCCCCCTCACCCCTTTTTTCTAGCCCTCTAAACAGTATTTTGAACCGAAATTTATTCTTTTACCTTTCAAGGGTTGAATGAGTGAAAAAAATAAAATAAATTTGACCTTCAAAAATCCTGGAATGGGTCACTGGATGGAGGAATCTTGTTTGAACAATGCTATTTGCATCCAGGTCTTGCACTCTTCCACATTTCATAATGACATGTTAATTTAGTCATGCATTTGCACAGAACTAACTAATGTCTCTTCATGCATATGATATTTGCTGAATGTAATAAACTCCCATGTCCCCTTTGAAAAAGCTCAAGATTAAGAAAGTGTATAATTGTATGCAAACCATATAATATGGGTATTGAAATACCAATTTTACCGGTCAAAGATTAAGAAAGTGCACTAATTGCATATAAACCACCTAAGTAGTTGCAGTAATAATGAAGTGTATTTTTGGAAGATTGGTGATAAAAGTCTTTGACTTTTGAATCGGGACAAATATTTTTGGGACATCCCAAAATGAAAATGAGGACATCTATTATTGGATGGAGGGAGTACCAATTTAGAGTAATTTCGAGTACACTTCATTTCTGAAATGAATTAATCAGCACATAATAGGAATCCTTGGTTTTTCTATTCTGCAGCTCTGCTTTCTCAAAATAACCCCCTGAAATGGGCCATAAATAGCTAGTAAGCGATAAAAATGAAACTTTTTAAATTGTATTTGTTCAAGTTTGTGGATAATCCTTAGAAACATTTTGTGTGTCAAACGCATTAATGAGATTTGTAACAAAAACTAGCTTAACATCACAAGGGTGGAAAATTGCAATGTACAAAGAGCTCAGAGGCAGCTATGGTTGAAGTTCCAAGACAATTTTGAGCAGTCAGGTGTTTTTATTTTATATGCAATTGTAAGCCTATTGCTCTAAGTGCTATCATGTGAAGTTTGAGCTGTTGTTTTAATTTCTTTTCTTTTGGGTTTGATGCAAGTCATGGGGCTTGAAGTTGGAAGTTTCACTATATAGTATGTATATTCATAAGGATTAGAATAATGAAAATTGACAGTTTGCTCAAGAAAGCTCATGTGATCTGTGTGTTATGTGATTTTGAGGTTGCTTTGATCGTGTTCTTAACCAAAAGGGAGCTCTTTGACTACTCAACTGATTCAATGTCTGTATAATTATTGAGATCTAGATTAATCTTCTTCTCTGCTTGCTGCATGTGTTTGTTTTGGGTACTGGTTTTAGCTCATTTGTCTTTTACAACTGGTTTTTTTGTTAGTGTTGCATTATTAGCTATTCATTGCCTGCATTACAAACTTGTCAAAAGTGGATCATTAGCCACTATAGCCAGTGCAACGTTTCCATGATGCAGTCTCTCTAGTTTTGTTAATTTTGGTGTGTTTAACTCTTGGTAGCTGGGACCTGTTTAGAAACCATATCATTGCTTATTTTTGTCTAAATGATGATAATTAGCTAAATTTCCTGATGAATTTGCAGCCCTGTAGATGCTGATTTTGAAATTTAGTACCCGTTTATGTTTTGCTTGGCTTGGATTACTAATCATACGGTGATTATGTATCTTTTTTGTTTTATTTATTTCTTTAATCTTGAAGATTCAATATCGTATTAATTTTACGAAAATCGTTGAAATTTGGACATGGTTTTAGCTGACTGTTAGATTGAAGGCTGAAAGGCTTTGTTGTACGATATGCTTTTGGTATATTTTTGTTCTGTGAAAAACAGGTATGGCCTTTGTTGTGTTCCCATTTTCAAATTATGTTCTTTGACTTCAAATTTAGTGCTGCAAGTGCACTGATTTGGGGTAGCAGTCGCGGTCACCCAGAATGTGAAATAGGTCATGTGGAAAAATGAAATGAGGGTTATATGGTTTGGAAAGGAACTCATTTTTGCCTTTTGCCAGTCATCCCTTGTGCTGAGGATGGCCCATGTGACTAACCTGTGGGTTTTGCTGTTGCAAAATCTCCTGACGTGTTGCGTTATAGATTTAGACAGGTTCAGGATGCAACTGTAAATGATGTTCTTGAATGAAGCTACACTTATTTGCCAATCCTGAAATGGCTTCTAATATAATTGGCTAGCTTTGATAAATTAATTGTAACCTGTAGGGAGCTTTTATCTTCGATCACTTAATCCCCAGTAGCACACTGCTGCCTAAAGTAATGGGAGGTTGAAGCACTGGAGGGAAACTGCAGTAAGGCTTTAATGATCATTTATTTGATGCCATTCAAAGCAATTCGTTAATGCCATTAAGTAATCTTTAATTTCTGTATATACATCCATGGATTTCTGGTTGTTTAGCGTAGGTTAATGTATAACTTTCTTATTCGACCATACTATTGAATGCTTTATTTTGCTTTTCGTAAGTTTCTTTATACTATTAGATTGACATAACTAGCCTCTGATCAGAATCTATCAAAATCATTTGCAGTGAAGCTGATCTGATAATCACAGCAGTGTCGAACCATGATTCTTAATAAGAACTCCATCCAGGAAACCCACTATGATGTTCTCTTTGTGAAAGAAGATGCAAGCTATGAAGAAATTCGTGCAAGCTATCGATCTGCCATCCTTAATTTTCATCCTGATAAATTAGAGAAGTCATCTGAGACATCCCATCCTGACCGTGACTCTGATGATAGATTCCTTAAAATACAGAAGGCTTGGGAAATTCTTGGCAAGTCCAGGTTGCGTGTAGTCTATGATAGTGAGCTGCAAGCTTCAAGACAGGATGCAGTAACCGCAGAAGATGTTAGCTTAGAGGATATGATGGTTGAGGATGCCGGAGAAATCTTAGTGCTCTATTACCAATGCCGATGTGGTGATTACTTCTCTGTCGATTCTTTGGAGTTGGGTAACATGGGGTATAAATTAGTGAGGAATGGTAGCGAGATGTGTTCATGTACAGCAGATGCTTCACCAACATCAATTGTTCTTCCTTGTGGCTCTTGTTCTCTTCAACTTCGTTTATCGATCAATTTATATGTTAAGATTCCACTTAATAATCGTTTCTGATTGTGAGATCATATTGCTTATTGATGGTTTAGTTTTCTGTTTAATGCATTGTTACTCGAAGAAAAGCATGAGTCTGAAAATAGCCACTTGAGCCTTAATTTATGTTTCAATATGTCTTCTGGTATTCAGTTGGCGTGGTAAGGGCAGTGGTGGTTTTTTTTTGGCCCAACAGAAATGAGGTATGCCCTTCGTGCGACTGCAACTGTATGCTAAAACGGTGAGAATCGTTTGATAACTATGTACATATACCGATGGTTCTTTAGTAGGGGTGTGTTGTCGTGTCTTCAAAAATTGGTTTTGGTGTTAATAATCATTTAAAGTTTCGTGGAAAAGACATTCTAGCTTAGTGACGAATGACGACTAACGTTATGGTCGTGTTTGTTACTTTACTTAAAATAATTTAAAAAATTATTTTTGTTTAAAAATTATTGTAATTTGTATCAAATGGTTTTAAATAAAGTAACAAATATGGCTTATGTTTATTGTCTCTAGATAAATAAAAAAGTACTTAAATTTAATACATTTTAATCATTTAATTTACAATAATAGATTTAAATTATCTTATTTTTTAAAATTCACACCATAAGAATATTTTTTATCTATATGAGAATCATTGAAAAAGATTTCACGTACGTTCAAGTATTTAAACTTTGGAGTTGGGACATCTTAATAAATAAGCATTTAGTTAAAGTAAAAAAAAAAGGAAAATCAACCTTAATGAATTGGGTAGCTCTATTTTCATCTCGCATTTTACTATAAAAAAATGTACAACAAAAATGACAAATTTAACCAACATATGGATGAAGTAACCAAAAATCGTTACATGATGTGAAAAAAATGATGTTTCTGTTTTTGGTCTTACTGAGATTTCTGTTACAACTCGAGTTATCTATAATTACAATTCGAGCTTTTAAGATTACCATGTTGTCAAAATATGTTATATTGTACACCTATAACTAATATTTTGCTATATACACAAACTTTTATTTGCTAGTGTCAATCTTTTTTCTTTTAGTGAACTAAAAAATAAAATCTTTATTTAGATCTAGCTAATGCACAAGTGAAAAACATTTATGTTCAGATTTTACCTCTAAAATTCACTTTATCAAATTTTAGGTAAAAAACACAACTACAACAATTAAATAGACAAAACAATCAAAGAGTAAGAACACAATAATTTAACGTGGTTCGACAACTTCTTTGCCTGTATTCATCAACAAACTCACTACTTTATTAATCTTCAATTACAATTTTAGGAATAACAAAGTTGCTAAACTCTCACCACCTCACAAGTCAAAAGCCCCAAGACAACCAAAACTCTCAACCTAACTCTAATTGTAAGTGCTCTCTCTACTTGACAACCCAAAACCCCAATACACCCGAAGTTTTCATCTTATATCTAGTAGTAAATCCCTCCGATTTACAATTATATTATAATTATGAGTGTGCCTCAAATCTTCTCTAGACCCCTTTATATAGAGGAAATTTTCCTAATACTAATAGGAAAAGAACAACAACAAAGAAAACAACTTCTACTACTACTAGGACAAGTAATATCCAATAGGAAATTACTACCACCACTATTAGAACAAACAATTATAAAATAGGAAACACTTTTTTCAAACTAATTAGAATCTTCCGTGTGGGGAATTGAGCCAAAATTCTAACAAATCTATACCTTGGCTCAAATTCTCCACCTCATCATCAAATTTGGCTTTCTTATTTGGTTGGTGCGATCGTTTATTTTGGTCTTCCCATCTCATCTGTTTACTTTCGAAGCAATCATCATCTCATTCAACACATACAAGATTTCTTTGTTCAAGGTATCTACCATCACTACCTTTGAAGCATCAAGAATTTGCATCTCATCATCCTCATTAGCATTTCCGTTATCACTCTGCTTCATTCTACTCAACTCCTCAAAGTCCTTCACCGTGGCCTTGCTTTGCAATTGTGTGTGTTCATTTTCCTCGTTGTAAATTAACTATTTATTTGAAAAATCTAGAGACTTGGATCTTGACCTTTCCTCCACCTTCCTTGAAGTGCTCCACTCGCTCACTTTGTCTGGTACTTTTCTTGATATAATCACGAACAATTCTTCAACCTCGAAGACACTTGACCTCTTCAACTTATCTCTCTCTGGAGGTACCGTGGGAACCTCCTCATCTATCCAAATTCCTTACTCACCATTAACATCGTGACTATGTCATCTCATTCCAGTTGCAAGTATCTCATCTTTGTCAACACACTACTCAACAAATTAATGATAATGAAATTGAAAAAGCTAATATTCATTATACATTTTTTTCCTCTTCAATTCATCAAATAGCTCAATATTAATCATACCTATTTTTTGTATTTTTGCCATTAGAACCACAACTATGATACCAGTTGTTAGTATTTTACCTCTAAAATCCACATGCTGAAATTTTAGGTAAAAAACACCACTACAACAATTAAATAGCTAAAACAATCAAATAGCAAAAACACAACAATTTAACGTGGTTCGTCAACCTCTTTGCCTACGTTCACCAACAAACTCACTATTTTAGTAATCTTCAATTACAACTTAAAGAATAGCAAAGTTGCTAAACTCTTACCACCTTACAAATTAAAATACCCAATACAACCAAAGTTCTCAACCTAGCTCTAGTTGTAAGTCTCTCCACTTGATAACCTAAAACCCAATACACCCAAAAGTCTAATATTAGCTCTAGTAGTAAACCCCTTAGATTCACAATGTTTATTAGAATTATGGGTGTGCCTCAAATATTCTCTCGAACCCCTTTATATATAAGAGAATTTCATAATACTAATAGGAAAAGAACAACAAAAAATACAACTTCGACTACTACTGCTATTAGGATGAGCAATATCCAATAGGAAATTGCTACCTCCCAATTAGAACAAATAGCTATAAAAAAAAAAACTACTTTTCTCAAACCAATTAGAATTCTTCCTTAGTAATTGAGCCAAAATTCTAACAAATCTCTTATATTACTCTTTTATGTTTCATATTATTAATCAATATTTTTAAAAATGAATATCTTATATTGTTTGTCCACTTTTCTTAAATATGATACAATTATCAACGGTTTTATAAATATACCATTAATCTCTTTTATGTATCACACATGATTCTTGTAAGACTTGCATATACTTAATTTAATTTTAACTTTAAAGAGTGTTTTAGATATAAAAAAAAATATTTACATTAAATTTTGTGTAAATAAAAAGTGAATTAAAAAATATAAAATAGATGGATTAATATTTTGTAATTTAGTTTTTTTATTGGTGAATAATAAACTTATACAAACCAAAAAATAATAATAAACTTATAAACATACCTGTTGATAGTGAATTTATGTACGATGACAAATTGAAATTGCTTCAAAAATGATAAAATCAGAGAGTAATTGTTTTAGGGGAAAAATGGAGAAATAAGACTGCCGTTTTTTGTTTCCGAGAAAAAAAATTCTTGCCTTTTAGGGTTTGTGAAACGACGGCATTGCAACTCTCTTTAAAAGGTAAAACGGCACTCGTAAAAGGCCGAACTCCAAAGCTCAGGAACAGATAATAATGGGTTCTGGTGGAGGAAATCCCCACTGGAGCGTGTTTGATGGCGTGAAAATCATCCCATCAACACCTGAAACTCTCATGGCAGAGATC
The DNA here is from genome assembly GCA_023935145.1 of Bretschneidera sinensis. Classification (NCBI taxonomy): domain Eukaryota; kingdom Viridiplantae; phylum Streptophyta; class Magnoliopsida; order Brassicales; family Akaniaceae; genus Bretschneidera; species Bretschneidera sinensis. The sequence continues at coordinate 148,333,816 of CM043697.1, forward strand.
AACACAGCGATTTCTAATCTTGAGTGTGCTCGTGCAACTGCTTTCCTTAAGTCTCCATCATCATCGTCGTCGTCGTCTTCCCTGTTAAAGAACAAAGTCGGTTCTGATGGATGCGGGACCCACCAGTATGATGCCCGCATGGCCGATGAGGCTTACAAGGCAGGATGTGCGGCGTTGGCTGCTAGTAGGCTCGATGAGGCCCTTCACTCGTTGAACCTTTCTCTCGTTAATTGTCCCCCTGATCGCACTTCTGCTATTGCCAAGCTTGAGTCCCTCATCTCCCTCATCTCGCAGCAGCTTCAAAGATCTTCCAAAACAAACTGACTTGATCTGGTACTGCATACTTTTTAGACTCTAGAACTCTGTATACTTCTTTTTTTTTTCTTCTAATTTTGGGATTGATTAAAAGATTGGTTGTAGCTGTTAAATTGTGACATGTTTGTTTGAACTAATTATGAGCATTGAACCAATGTTTCTAATTCTTTTGTTGCTAAGTTTATCTGGTTTATGTTTATCTTTCTTGGTTCTGAAATAATTTTATAAACATGAAGTTGTTTAACCCCAAATAGTTTAAGGGTTCTGAAATTCACCTGATGCTTATCATGTTTGTGAAATTTTTTTAGCAATTGGTTTACTGAGTTATTTTAGCTAGCTCATTAAATGAAACTTTCACATTGTTCTAACCAGAGGTCGATTCTGCATCCCTGTTTTCTTCTCAACTGTTTTTTTTTATGAGTTTAAGAGGTTAAATGTGTGAAACAGTGCTGCAGTGGAGTAAATTTTTTTATTGTCAATAAAGTAATAAGTCATATCGAGATAGACTAGGCCAACAAGGAAGCCACACTTGGTTAGTTTACCATGCTTTTTATTCATAATTCGTTTTCTCTATGCTGCCAAGTATTGAGAGCAAAATACTTTCTCAATTGTGACTTCCTTAATGCTCCTTTGGGTAGGAATTCATCATATACTTGGAGGAGCATTTGGGAATAATGTTCTTCAAAGGGGGCTTCGATTGAGAGTAGGGAATGGGTAGAAAATAGATTTTTGGAATGATCCTTGGCTTTCAACTCCTTGAAGTTTCCGAGTAGTTTCTCCAAAAACAGGGTGTGCAAGTATATTTAGTAGCTGCACTGATTGATAATTCAACCAAGCGATGGAAAGAGGATGTGTTGCGTGATAAGTTCCCCCGTTATGAAGCTGAACCTATAGCTCAGATGCCTCTTAGTTTGCGGCTTTGCGCAACAGGAGTGACAGATTAGTTTGGCATTTTACTTCCAATGGTTACTTCACGGTGCAAAGTGCTTACCATTGTGCTCAGGCTGGCCAAGTTAGAGAGCAAGTTCAGGGTGCTGCTTCATCAGTTGGAGGTGGTGGTCCCGGACCTGGAAAGGATAAACTTTGGGGAGCAGTTTGGAAACTCAAAATGGAAAATAAAATCAAGTTGTTGGCATGGAGACTTTGCCACGACATTTTTCTATATGAAACAAACCTAGCCAAGAGGGGAGTGATAGTGGATGAGAGTTGCGCCATTTGTAAAAGTGAGGAGGAATCTACTATCCATGCAATCATCTTGTAGCTGTACGCAGATGGTTTGAAGGCTGCAAGTGCATTTACAGGGCTTGACAAATGCCAAAGAATGGGGGTGACAGAATGGTTGTATGAGAAAGTTGATCAATGGAGTGATGACCAACTATCTCTCTGGTTTGTAGTTGCTTGGGTAATATGGGGAACAGGGATCAAGAAAAACTTGATAATGGAGGCAAATCCCATTTGGAGTTGGCTGAGTTTGCAAAGGACTATCAAGCCGAGTTTCTCCATGCACAAGTAGCACCAATTACTCAAACAGTAGTCTAAAAAGACTTGGCAACCTCCATCAGCTCCAGCTGTTAAGGTGAATGTTGACGGAGACCTTTTCATGGCAGTATTGGGGTGGTGGTAAGGAATGACACAGGAGCTTTCTTGGTTGGTATGGCAGCCCGGGTGAAGCAGGTGAAAGATCCCCTGATGGTGGAAGTGCTAGCAACCAGGGAAGCGTTGAGGTTTGTTTTTGAAGCTGGCTTCTCTCAAATCGTCCTTGAAGGTGATTCTCTTCAGGTACGCCAGGCAATAAATGGAAGCAGTGAAGTCCTTTCACCATGGGGGATGGTGTTAGATGACATCAAAATGTTGGCTAGGTGCTGTAGATTTTTTTTCCGCTGTTCATGTGCCTCGTTATTCTAATAGTGCAGCACATAGTTTGGCTAGATTTGCTGCTAGTGTTGCGGATTCTGTGATTTGGTTTGATGATCCTCCCAGAGTCCTTCAACCAAATTTAGCTGCTGATGGTTTTTCCAGTTGCTTATTGATAGTGGGGGCATCCCTTTCAACAAAAACAGAAGTGCTGATGTGATGCTCTTTCATTGATCTGGTCTACATGCCACGTGGTAAACCAGGTCTAGTCACTTGACTATATTGCCTAATTTGCAATATTGTTAGAACACGTGGGAAATATGAAGTTCTAGCTTATAGCATAAGTTGGTTTTACTGTTGTCTTTGACTGTGGGACTTGTCCTCTATTGATTCATGTTCAACATTGTTGTTTGCCTGTTTATTGCTAGGTTGGGTGGTAACAGGCAAAAATAGTCGCATTGGTTGCTTTTATTTGTTTGACATGGCCCTTTTTCCCCATCTATTAAGCTTGTCTGAGGTTTGAATGCGTACTTTGTCCGTAACCATTCAGCATGTCTGCCTGTTGTTCTGAAGTACTGTTCAATTGACGGGAGCTTCTACTTGGTGTTCCATGTATGAGAAAAGGAGAGGCGAATGTGTCTCAACCTTTTTCACAATTCTGTTATTGCCATTAGAACAGAATATTGCCTGATTTTCTTGCTCCTTGATCTTTGCCATCTGGTTTTCTTTTTTGCATTTCACTATGTTGTTCGGGCATCCGAATCAGAAAGCATGTTAGCTTGTGTTGCTATTGTACATATGAGGATCTAGTTGCTTTCAGATGTGGTTTGCTGTAATTGCATTTTGGTCAGTGGTTTGTACGTCAGATTCAGACACTACGTGACTGGTAGCACCGTTTTTGTAATTGTGGGCATGAATTGAAGAGGGAGATAAGAGTGTAATTATGGAATATGATCGTAATGCTTATATCTTCAAAAAGTTCTTTGCATATTTTTTGTTTGGAATACATACTTTTAGGAAACAGCGTGAGTCAGAAACTTTTGTGATTGTTTGCACGATTATATTGTGTTCTAATTGTGGGCTGGTTGCTGGTGCTTTGCCTGAAACCAAAACTGTTCATCTAAATTTTGACAGCTGCCTCCCATAGATGTAGTTCTCTCGTTCTAACAAATATTTAGATCTTGTTTGGCCTAATAGTAGAAACGGGTTATGGTTTATAAAATGGTTTTTGAAACTAGTGTAGAAACGGGTTATAGTTTATAAAATGGTTTTTGAAACGGTTGTGATAAAACAACAATCTAGTTATAAATTATTTACTATTTGAAAAAACAATAGTGAAATTAGTTTTTTTTTTTTATTTTTTTTTTATTTTATAGAGAAATTCAATTTTTTTTATAAACTAGCTTTTTCATAAACTATTTTTCTGGAGGTGTTTAACTTAGCTTCTCTTTATAAGAAACAAAAACAATTTCATGAACTTTCTCAACTTCAGCACCCAGAAGAAGATCTGGGTGGATTAGGTCAAGGGGGATTATTAGTAATGACTTAAAAAATGCTCTGTTTCACTTCTAAAGAGAGGCTATAAATCCTTGTCTTTGGTTCCCTGTATTTAGATTGGTGGCAATATGCCTACATTCGGATACCTGTGTACACCATAGACGGCCATCTCCCCACTGCCACTATTTTGGGTTACGATCTTAAACTTATCTCCTAGAAGTTTGTTCATGTGGTTTTTTGCTTGAACCTGCGATGTTCATTCTTTTTAATTGGGGACTTGGAACACTTGAAGATGATAAGAGTTTTTACCGACGAATAATACTCTGGCTTCATCTCAACGTGAAAGAACTTTTTCCCATTCTTTTATGCGGCAACTTTGCATTGTGCTGTGTTTAAAAAAAAAATCATATATGTAAGACTTATTTTTTTTTTGATGAAGTAATAAATAAAATATATTATCATGTCATTTGTAGAATTTGTATCAAGGTGTGCAAGGATTGCATTGGACCGAGTTAGAGGTCAATCTTAATCGAATCCGTAATATTATATCTCAACTCTAACTCAATCAAATCCATGATAGATTATGAAAATCTTAATTTATAAAAAATTGGGTTGCGTTTTAGTTGGTTTGGAAATTCAAAATCAGATTTAATGGGTTAGATTAGATCGGGTTGACTCAAGTCGAACTAGAATTTTAAATTATATATATATATATATATTTATTTCAAGTGATAAACTTTATTTAATAGAATTTTAAAAGTATTAAATTAACATATTAAAATTGAAAAGGTTTAAATATCTTATAAAAATTCTCTGGCTTGAGTTGGGCCGAGCTAGCTTGCCCAAATCCGGATCCTTTGCGGTCTAGGTTGGGTACTGTCCATAATAAAAAGACCAAAATGACTTTAGTTATACAAATGTCTTTAACAAAGAAAAAAGGTTTTTAGGTGATTGACTAAAGTTTTAACATGCGTTAGCTTCTTCTAGAGCGTTTACAGTATTAACAACCTTTCACGAGAATCCCAAGCGTATCAAGCGAGAATATTAAAACACATTTATTGAAATAAACATCAAGAACAAAAGACAATCTCAACATGACGAAGCCACGCCAGGAACCTACTGAGATTAATAGTACTAGAAGTTTATCACAGTAATTATACACAGAGAGCTTATACTCGACATCACAACTGAGTAGTCAAAGATATTTGTTTGATATTTATCTACTTCGAAATATATTAAATGAATTCAAAATTTTGCCTGAAACGTGATGCTGATCTGAATTTGAAAGTTAAACGCACAAGCTTTGCAAAGGTTACAAATGAAATGCTAAGGCAAGGTGCTCGTTAACGAGTATAATAGAAGACAAAAAGCGGATAACGGTTGGAAGCTTAGGGCACTACAAGTTGCTGTAAATGCAGTCAATGAAACACTTAGTATGAATTTGAATAAAGAAAATATATGAAATTGACTCAAAATATGGAGAGGGCTCTCTACACACAAGGGAAACAACTCCTTGAAATTAGTGGGTTTGATTGCAATGATACCAGCAACAAAAAAATGGAGGTCGAAGATTCAATATGAGATTATTATATTAAGGTATGGTTGACATCTTTGATTTATTTTGCATATTTTTGTATATTATCTTTTTTCAAGAATATGTATAATTATAGGATCTAGTAATTTATTTCTTTATTTTATATCCACTCTTTTATGTCTCTTTTTTTTAATATTTTAAGTTAACAAAGATGTTTCTCAACTTCCTAATAAATCAATTTTCAATTTGGATGAGAGACTATTATCATTGGAAATGATCAAGCTATTGGTCATGGTGCACAAATTGATATTGAAGATGATAATTTGGAAGATGATCCAATAATTGAAGGAAATTTTGATGAGGTTGGCATTGTAGACAACCTTTTAGGTTGAAGAAAATGTAGAGACATATCAACATGTAGCACATCAATCTTCAAGACCAGTAGCAATGGCTTCTCAAGTTAATCTATTGAAAAAGAAGAAGAAAAAAAAGTTACAATAATGAGATATCTAATGAATTAAGATTTTTGGGTGAGAACATAAAAAACATAATCGATGCAATTAAAAAAATTCTTTATCAAATATATTTTATCTCGATATTTTATTTTTTTAAAAGTAACATTTATGATACTTAAGGGTATTTTGATTATTACAAAAAGTAATATTTAATTAAAAAATTTATTTTTTAGATAAATTCATTTTGAAACAGTTTGTTGTTAAAAATTGATGTTTTGGAGTGAATAATAAATTTTAAAAAAATTTAATATGTTAGTATCATTTCATTAAATTTGATAATAATGCAATAAAATTTACCCTTATTTTTTAAAATAAAACTTTATTTTAAGAATCCCGTTTTAATGGTGGGGAAATAACGCCCAGAAAATGAGTTACGTTCCTCTGTACGATAACTGCTTGTTGACCATTTTAATGAAATCATGTCAACTTTTGCTGCTGCCAGATCTTTATAAAATCTTGCGATAATCTTTTGTTTTGACATCTAGCAATTGGTAGGCGAACGAACAGAACAAGAGGCTAGAGTTTAGACGACTCTCCCAATGAACTCTCTTTTTTAGGTAAGTTTATTTCAATTTATTGAATTAACTTTTCATTAGAATGTACACAATGCCCATAATTTGTTTCTTCGTTCTGTTAAAATGATATATAACTTGTGTTGATGGATTATGATTCTTGTCAAAATTTGTCAAATAACAATCGTGTTTTGGTATAATGTCTTCGTTCACCATATCTTCTGCTTCAAGTGATCTTTAAGAACTTGCATTTTAATAGAAGCCAAAGGGACTTGTAGCCAATAGATAATCATCAGATGTCAATTACAATCCAAAGTGGAATTTGAGGGTTGTTTGTTGAACTCTCTCTGTGCATTTTTAACTTTGTCTTTAACTCAAAGGACAGGAGGCTAGTATTTTCAATTGAGCTGCAAGGCCACTATCACAAAAAAGGGGTCAATTTGAAGTTATAAATATCAGCTATTTTTCCCTGCCCAACAGGTCAATTTGCAAGTTCTAGTTTCTCCAGAATCCAAGATGGGTGTCTTTTACCATGAAGGGCAACCGCATCATTCTAAGAGATGCAAATACTTAGCTGCAGCCTTGAAGGATGCATTTTCTCATTGCCACACTTCCAATGGAAGGGTTTCGACTCCAAGTCCAGAGGAGGAGTATGACTTCAATGACTATGAACAGGAAGTACTCACTTTTTTTCACAAATATAACCTCTCATATTTCTTCTGTTACAGCTAGTCTGTGAGCCTTTTTTCTGGGGTTTGATCTTTTTACTTCAGGTGGTTGTTTCAGCTGTTCGAAGCCGAGCAATGGAGAAGTTGAGGCGTAAGTCTATTCTCCTGTCAGACAGCTTTTCATGGGTATTCTCTTCCTCAGCAGGAGATTTGTATATTACCCCAAAGGAAGTGCAACATGAAGACAATGAAAGAGAGGAATTCCTCTCCATCGGTAGTTGTTTTTCCCGTTGTTCGAGTGCTCAAAGTAGAGAAGCATTTCTCTCAGTCAAGACAAACTTTTCCCGCTGTTCAAGCTTAAACGGGTTTGATGATCAAGATTTTAAGAGGTTTGATTTCCAGGATTTTGGAAGGCAGTCTATAATTCAAGATTTCTGTCACTGTGAGGGGTGGCCGTTTGGTCTCTGCAGGAAAGCTGTATTGCTTCCTCCTCTGCCCAAGTCCCCTTCTGAATCTTGGTCATGGCATAAACGCACTAGAATTGCTAAGATGTCTTATATTTAGAGCCTCATTTTAGTTATGCCTAAATCCTCAGTCTCAGCAATGGTAGCAAACTAGTTGAAGAACTATAATAAAAGCTTAAGGCAGCATATCGTTTTGTCAACCTCAGAAATCCAAGCACATCCTTTATCAATTATTATAAAGGGGTAAAATTACATTCTGATGGCTAGCAGCCAGAAAACAAGTTTCTTCTAAACATTCAACGAGAGAACTGTGTTATAAACCCACTTTAAGTAAAACAAAAACACAAATTCACAATAAGCCACAATTTTCAGGGTCAAATTCACAATCCAGAAAGAGGACTGAATTCAAACTCAAGATGTCTTTTAAACATTTGTTGCAAATTTGACAACTAGTGATTATCATTTAACATTAGAAAGAAAGAAAAAAAAGTCACCTACAAACATCGTATCTGTAAGGCAGTATTGCAAATCCTTCAACTAATAAATGCTAGTGCCTTATAAACAAGCACTATGCACCTTCTGAGACTATCTCAAGATCATTAGTGAAAATAATCCTAACCATTCAAATCAATATTACATGCCGCACTGGCTGTTTGCTTCAGCCAGATGATCATCACCTAGAAACAATACAAGCATGCTTTGACAAGGACACAAACAAATCCTAACACCATCTAATGAATTATGGTAAAACCAAGTTCTAGATTAGTTTTCATTACTCTGTGGCATTAGAATAATGTGCTTGTCAGTAATCAGTCGCAACCATGGTCTGCTAGGTTCTTCACTCCATGAATGGTGTATCATCACACATTAAAGTGTGTCCAAGAAGCCAATGCATATCACAAGTACTCAAAACAACTATTTATAGCTTTGTTTCCTTCCGTATCATTCTTTGTGAGCATCATGCCATGTGTTGGGCAGTCAAGTTCTGCCAGAATATGATGCTACTAATTTCATGCACCAAAGACTCAGATCACACTACTAATCTTTTTTCTCACATTTAACAAATAACCCTAAAACTGTATGTCATAGATAACAGATACAGGCATACCAAAATGATTAATTAGAATGCTTCCAGCCCTTGCGATACTAATTTCCTCAACTATTTTTTTTCATAATTACATGAGCAACTACACATGGCAGTTCCTATTAAATTTGGTGTAAGAAGCCAAACAAATAAGATCAAGCTGAAATATGTGTTGGACAAAACCAAACTCATCCATTATAAATTACCATTAGGAACGAAATGTTAAGGATAACTTTCCTAACAAAAGAGAAAATATGTTGAATTGTTTGTTTGATTGTTGTTCACAAAGATATGCTCTTAAAAGTTTTGGTGAAAGAAGCCAAACAAATCAGATCAAACTGCAACATGTGTTAGACAAAACCAAACTCATCCATTATAAATTATCATTAGGAAGGAAATGTCAAGGAGAACTTGCATAAGAAAATTTTAAATATGTTGAATTGTTTGATTGATTGTTGTTCACAAAGATATGCTCTTATTTCATTGCCACCCAACTTCAACTAAGAAGGTTTTCTTGGAGAGAAGATATGCCAACCCGTCTTCAGCAACTCAAAACATGACACCAAACGCAACAGAGCTCACAATTAAATTAAACTTTCGCAAAGTTATGCCACTAAGCTCTTTGCTCCACGTATGAACCACAAAGTCCAGAGGTTCCAAGAACGGTAACCTGCAATAAGGAGCAAACAATATTTAGAATATTGGTCAAACAATATATAAAAAAACAAAACTTGTTGATGAGCCTCTAAGATCTAAGCCAATTCCACATGTCACCCAAATAGAAAAAATGAAAAACCAAGATTGAAACATCCTTAGAACGGTGAACTGTCTTCCCAGTTTCACCCATAAATTTTCGACGGAAGAGGGAAGAATCAGGGGAGGGGAATTTGTAAATTACATGACAAAATATTGCCTAAATGGATCAAATTTTCGCCAAGGGTTCTATTAGCTGGTCAACATGGTTCAGACACTAGTGGATATATATATAATACACAGATAAGCCTTCACAAAATTATTTGTACATATGACACGACATTACTGTTCTTGCTTGTTTTCATATCACAAAGATGCATGTCTATAGTTATTTCAATGCAATTGGCAAGATCTCCAGAACAATCAGCTTCTTACAATGCATCGAACCAAAAATTAAGTTCTGTAAATTACAATAGATAACTACCAGCAGGGCAAACACTACCTGACTAAAGTAACACAGGAATGATAGTTCATGCCAAAAGTAAAAGCTTAAAGGATTTATTATTAAGGAATTCTTGGAGTGCTGCTATATATGCTGTTTTGAGAAAGAGAAATAGGAATCAGCCCTACGCACCAGGAGTGAAGCCTAGAGGTCACTTTAGCTTGTTGTACCAGAGTAGAGTTTATTCTGTAGGTCTGAGATCTGAGGATGATATTTTTGCTGAAATTGTTTCTGTATTAGACTTAGGCTTAGTTGTTCGTCTAATGTTAATATTTCTCCCCTAATATAAGAAGTTAATATTTGAATTGGGGCATTCTTGACAGTACTTTCACTGTTTAGTTTGTTTCATCTGCTGTTTGAAACATTTTAATTTTTTAGGTGGTATCAAAAAAATAAAATCATCTGGTTAATCCAAAAAAAAGGGAAACCTGTAATATCTAGATAGAGTGCAATGGCTTTCAATACCTTTCCCCATTTAGAACCAAGACTGCTGCATCTCATCTTTAAGTGAATCATCTTTGTTCCAAACTCTGTCTCTACCTTCTTCCGCAAATAGGTCTCATCAGGCCCAAGTGCATCCAAATAGGTACTGTATCGCTGGTAAACTGTACTTAGTGCATTTGAGAGCTCATTTGGCAAGGGCTTTACTACATAAAAAATTCAAAGAACGAAACTGAAAAAACTACTAAGAGTGAGGCAGAAAAAGAGAAAACAATTCCTCAACACAAAGTAAGTTACAATACCTCGCCACTCAATCCGATGCTATCATCAATTTCCATTTTCATGGATGTCAGAATCCCACCAAATTCTTCAACAGCTTCAGCTGCACGGAAAACATTTGCCATGGCTTCCTGGCCAGCCTTGTCATCAGTATTCTTAGCTAATGCCTTCTTTGCATCATGGATGACAACATGAGGAAGCTCATCCCAATTCGTAGCCATCAAGTCCTTGAAAACATTCTGAACTTCAGGGTCTTCTATGACAGGCACAGAGTAACATCTTCGCTAAAGTGATGCATGCTTCCTATACCCATCACAAGAGTGTGCATTCTGTATTTTCACCATGGAAACATGACGCCAACTTACTCAAAAGTATAACAGACAACCGAAGAAGTCCACAAACTTCATTGTACCAAAAGCTCTACAACAATGATAACCATACTCACAAATACACCGAAAAGAAGCACCGTCAATTAAACTACACAAATATAGCTGCATACAGATAACATGGGGTCCATAGCTTCCTCTAGAGCAGTTACAGTTGTAACAACCTTGAAAGACATGCTATTGAATTTCAGCCAATTCACAAGAATCCTACACATATCAAGCGAGAATATTAAAACACATTTATTGAGTAAACATTAAGAACAACAGCCAATCTCAACATAACGAAGCCACGCCAGGAACCCACTGAGTTAATACTACTAGAAGTTTATCACAGTAATTATACCACAGAGAGTTTAAACTCAACATCACAACAAAGCCCATATTGTGTTCCAGATCAAAAAGCTTAAACTGATTTGTTTTTTCCTTCTTTTAGAGATAAATAAAGATAATATTTTCAAACTTGCAATTATCTAGACTGAAGCGCAAGAGAAATTGAAAAGCAAAACTGCAAAAACACCTAGTAGTAATCATAACGAAGAGTATCTGCTAATAGCAGGAGAAGACCTTTACAATAATCAGATAAATTATATGTCGAACGCAATACTCCAAGATTAATCAATCGGATAAACAACCTTAGACATAAAATTGCCAAAAATAATACAACAAATTAAACCAAAAAAAAACATAATCAATTTCGTTAACCGAACTGCTCGTTTCATTTACAGGAAATCTCATTATTATTATCAAAATTGACGAGCACTAAAAGTCCAAAATCAAGCAGGGAGATTAGCATGCTGATCAACACTGATCATTCAACAAGATAAACGACACGCATCGCCTTTTTTGAAATCTAATAACAAAATGATTTTTAAAAGGGTCTAATATAAGAAAAAGAAAAGTACCTGAAGGGAGGCGTTTGGGAGAAGCTGCAAGAGAAGGGGAAGATAGACTGAAGAAGTTTCGAGAACCCACCAAGTGATGGCGTAGCTGATGGTTGTGGGCCGTGAAACGTGAAGATCGGAGAGAAGCTGCTGCCGCTGCTCTGCAAATGGATCTCAATACCATCATCTTCTCCATTTCTCCTTCACTGGTCTGTTCTCTGTATCAAATGCAAACCAAGCGTATAGCAAAAACGCAGAGGTTATTATTATGGTTTTTTTTATAAAAAAAATTGGGGTTAAATAATCAAAATCAGATGGCAACTGTACAGAAAAAAACAAAGTGACGCTGAGTCGCTGACCCTTTTTTTTTTTTTTTATTAATGAGAACGACAATCGACACTTATAATCCTCCAAAATGCACTGGGCTAAGTGTTACAGACTATGGCTCACCAGTCCACAGGCCGACGATGAGCCCAAGTAGAAATGTGTTCAATAACGATGCACTTACGACGGCGCCGTTTTGATAATTAGAATGAATTAACTGATTGATGTATGATGCAGTACCGTTTCGGATATCCACTGGATATTCATCTAATTTTGACTTTCTTAACATTGGCCGAGCTTGTGGTAATAATAGACCTGAGTTGAACCGTCGGATCTGATAGATATGATTGGCCCAAACAGCTCTACAAATTAGAAATTTCTAAGGTTGGTTTAGGTATGAAAAATATTTTTTATTTTTTAATATTTCATTCAACAACTTAAATAGTTTTAATAAATTTAAAAAATAATACTTTTTTAACTGAACCATGTAAACTGAGGTGGCTAACAGAAAGGACAGGTCGTTGGATGCAGAATTGCAGGCAATTCAGAGTGTCTGTAGGACTAACCCGGTCTATAAAAAAATAACCGATTTTCAACGTGCCAATTTTTTTTATATCTAAACTTGACATATTTGTCTAAACTTAGGTTAACCCATTAATTTTTTTCTTAATATAAAATATAATCAATCTGAAAACAAAAAATAAAATACTGCGGTCTATTCTATTATATTAATCATCACTTGGCAACTATTTCTGAAAGAAACAAACTTCTATTAATCAAACATAGCTTTCCCAAACAGCATAAGAAAGCACCGAGGGAAACACCAAAGTCATATAGGATTTAATACAAATAGCTAAGGGGCAACAGAATTTGAAAAAAAAAAAAAAAAAAAAACCAGAGACCTGTAAGCTTCATTCCCGCATTTTAAATTTTCGGCTTAAATGAATTTTGGCCCCCAAAATTCGAGGGTCTTGCACTATAAATCTTTAATACATGTATTTAAATTGTGACACATTGAATCACGTAGTTTAAGAAATGGTTTTGATTCTATGCTTTCGTCAAAATTCCGTCTAATTTGACTATCAGTGTAAGATATAAAATCATTTTTTAACTTGCATGTGTCAAATTTTTCATGCTCATACCATTACTTTTGGATTTGTCTCAAATCATATAAATTATATTATATTTGATACAGTCCAAAAACACACACCCAATAAAAAAAAGAAGACACATGGATAATCTCAGACCAAAACAGCAAAGTGACATGTGGACAACCTCAGATCAAAACAACAAAGCGACACGTGGACAGCTTCAGACCAAAGCAGCGAAGCGACACACGGACAACCTTAGACCAAAACAGTGAAGCGACATGTGGACAGCCTCAGACTAAAACAGCAAAACAACACACAAGCAACCCTGATCCAAACAGCGGGATCTCCAGGATATCCCCGTCCTTGGCACATGGGCCGCCTCATCCCGAAAGCACTATAAAAGGACCCAGGTATGCGTATCCAAGGGGAGATCAATCATATTTTTAGTTACTAAAAAAGCACCACCATCCTTGCTTTTCTAAAAACTCACACTAACAAAGGCATAGGAGCGTCTTCGGAGGTATCCCGCTCGGGTGTCTCTTAGCTTACCTCGTCTTCCCTGTGCAGATTCCCCCTAGGCCCGGCCTCCAACTCAGCAACATATTTTTGGCAGCAATAGATTGACGTCGTCCGTGGGAAACTCCACCATCTCTCGCTAACAGTAAAAGCGAAGAAGCCTAAAGAACTCATTTGTTGCCATTCCACCTAAAAACACCACTAGGAATACCGATGAGGGAGCAGCCGGGGCCAACACCCATACTCAACGGTCCGGGTCAAGACCTTCTGGAACCCAACACCTCTGTTGTACGGAAATCAACCCCGCGGATCTTCGAGAAGCCCCGGCGACGCATCCCACTATGGCTATGCTCCAAGCACAGTTCGTGGAACTTTCGTAACTAGTAAACAATCTGGCCGCCGAGGGGCTTTCCAGCCTTCGCCTACGCCCCCTCGGCAGAATCCCAGCCGCACAGGCTCAGCTAGCCATGAGCTCCCCATCGACGACTATTCCACGACGGAGTCCTCCCCACCTCACCTTATCAAATCCAAAGAGAGCCCCTCGTCCAGAAGCAGTCTCAGCGAGGGAAGGATCAATGAAGCACTAAAGTGTCGTAACCACGGTATCCTGGACGAACTTAAAGTTCAAGACTCGCCATTCTCTCAAGAAGTCCTCGAGGCCCCCCTCCCGCCGAACTTCTGAATGCCTCAGATCAAACCTTACGATGGTTCCACAGACCCCCTGGATCACCTCCAGCACTATAAAACCGCGATAACGCTTTACCGGCACTCCGATCCTGTGATGTGTCGAGCCTTCCCCCTGACGCTCGAGAAGGCGACTGGAACGTGGTGTTCTCGTTTAAAATCAGGGGGCATTAGCACATTCAAATAGCTGAGCTACGCCTTCGCATTGCATTTTCTTAACAACAAAGGACCCAAGAAGACTTCAGAGTCCCTATTCAACATCATCTAAATAAAAGGAGAAAGTCTCCAAGCCTACATCTCGAGGTTCAACTCCGCTGCCTGGGAAATCCCCGGCCTCGACACTAGTGTCCACGTATTGGCATTCAAAAATGGGCTGAGATTCAGAATCTTCAGTTCCAAGCTCACCAGGTGGCCACCCGGTGACATGAATGAGATCTTGGCCCTAGCCAAGAAAGACATGCTAGCGAAAGTTGACTAGGCTTTCCTAAGAGAAAGGGAAACAGACGCTAAGAAAAAAGAGAAAGGGCCCTATAAGTCCATATCGTGAACCCGTCAAGCGACTTACAAGCCCAGGGTCCCTAGGCACTTTAGGAATTGCACCCCCCAATGCGTCCAGAACCAACATCCTAATGCAAATCCAAGACAGGGCGATCCTACAGTGGCCTCTGAGGTTGATATGTCTCAACGAGGATCAAGGTAAGTGGTACCGGTTCCACAAAAACCACGGGCACGACACAGAAGACTGCCTAGCCCTGAAGCACCAGATAGAAGCCCTTATCAACAGGGGACAGTTAAAAGAGTTCATCGGACCCTGAATGAAAAAATTATCGGAGCGGTCTCGAAAGAGTTTCGAGTGCCTGTTAGGTCGAAACAGGATTATTCGAACCACTCGAAAGAGTTATGGGCAGAACCGCGAGGGGTCCAACCAAAGAAATCTGGAGGCTGCCGCGACCAAAATCATCAAAACCATTTGCGAAAACCCCAAGGCTGGCGGCACCTCAGGGCACAGCAGAAAAAATTACACTCAGTCGGTGGCCTCAGTCATCGAACCCCACAAACAAAGGAAGGTAGACAAGGCCATCATTTTCGCAGACGAAGATTTAGAGAGGGTCTAGACTTCGCATGATGATGCCGTGGTCATCTCCCTTCTCGTATCCAACCATGAAGTTAGACGCGTCCTAGTCGACAATGGGAGTTCGACCGACATTCTATTCTATTATGCGTTCCAATAAATGCAACTAGGAAATACCCAGCTATGGTCAATTTTCACTCCGCTCTACGGTTTCTCAAGGGGCCCAATGTTTGTTGAGGGCAGCATAGTTCTCCCGGTAATCGCAGGAACGGCTCCACAAGCAACCACCGTGCAGGCCACTTTCCTGGTCGTCAGGCAGCCATCACTTACAACATGATCCTCGACAGACCCACCCTCAATAAACTCAAAATGGTCGTCTCCACATACCATTTAAAAGTAAAGTTCCCCACCGAAGAGGGAGTAGGCGAGATCAAGGGAAACCAGCAGATTTCCAGATCCTACTATCTGAACGTTATGAGGGAATGTAGAAGGATAGAGGCCTTCCCACTCGAGTTGAACGACCTCAATGACGAGGGAAAAAATCCAAGGGGTCAGTCTGTTGAAGAGTTAACCACAATCTCCTCGGTGAAGATACCTCCCGAACCATCCGGATCAAATCCAACCTCCCCGAAGCCCTTAGAGGATCCTCACTCGCCCTTTTCCAAAAGAATAAGGATCTTTTCCCCTAGTCAGCTACAGATATGTCGGGGATCAGCCCAGAAGTAATAGTGTATCGGTTGAATGCAGACCCAAACCACAAGTCGGTCATCCAAAAAAAGAGATCGTTCGCTCTCGAACGACAAGCCGCTATCAGGGCCGATATGGATAAACTACTGGCGGCCAATTTCATCCGAGAAGTAGACTACCCGGACTAAGTGTCTAACGTGGTGATGGTAAAGAAAGCCAGTGGTAAGTGATGAATTTGCATCGACTTCTCGGACCTAAACAAAGCCTGCTCAAAGGACAGCTTTCCTCTGCCACTAGTCGACTAGCTCGTCGACGCGACGTTAAGGCAAGAATTGCTAACCTTCATAGATGCATACTTTGGTTATAACCAGATCTTTATGTACAGGTCCGACCAGGAGAAAACGGCTTTCGTCACTGGGCAGGGATTGTACTGTTACAAAGTTATTCCCTTCGGTCTGAAGAACACTGGGGCAACCTACCAAAGATTGGTAAACAAAATATTTCGGGAGCAAATAGACTGAAACATGGAAGTCTAAGTGGACAATATGCTGGGAAAAAAGTCAGGAATCAAAGCTGACTTAATATAAGCATTCGAAGTTATTAAACACCATCAGATGAAACTGAACCCCGCGAAGCGCGCCTTTGGGGTCACCAAGGGGAAGTTCCTCGGCTTCATGGTGACCCAAAGGGGCATAGAGGCGAAGCCCCAAAAAATAGAAGCCGTCCTAGGAATGAGCCTACCCTGGACCGTGAATGAAGTCTAGAGACTTACCGGGCGGCTAGTATCACTGACCACCAGGCTCGGGGCTTCGTCCGAAAGTCCATAGTGTGCCACTTTGGCATTTTTCGAGTGCTAATAACGGACAACGGCAAACAATTCGATAACACTCGATCCAAGGCATTCTGTGATGAACTGCACATCGAACATCGTTTCTCTTTCGTAGGGTACCCACAGGCCAATGGGTAAGCCAAACTAACCAACATGACGCTTTTGCAGGGCATCAAAAAGAGATTAGATGAGGCAGACAGACAGTAGACTAACCTCTTACTGAAAGTACTCTGGGTGTATCGAACCACTGCCCGAGCACCGATTGTGAAACCTCCTTTTTCATGACTTACAGTTTTGAAGCAATCATCCTCTTGGAAATCGGGGTGCCCTCACTATGGGTACAAAGTTTCGAAAACAATGGCAACGACAAGGCTCTCTGGATGAACACCAATTTCCTTGACGAAGCTCGAGATAAAGCTCAGATTCGACTAAGTGTCTATCAACAGAGAACCATTGGATATGAAAAAATAAATCCCGCCCACAAGAGACGAGAAAGTAGACCCCTAACTGGGAGGGCCCGTACTGTATCAAGAGGATATGTTGACCCGGCACCTTCGAGCTCAAGGAACTAATTGGGAAGCACATTCTTCGAAGATTCTACCAATAACTCACACCTCGTGCACAAGTAACAAAAGAAGTTCGGTTGGTTTAAAATTGTAATAACAAAATATCGGGCATAATGAAAAAACAAACAGGTTTGAAAAATATAGCCGAATGTTTCATTAACTAAAGTTCCAAAAATGTTCACAAAGGTGTTAACGGCCCTAAATTACAAAAAAGAAACAAAATGAAAAAACCTAGTCTAAACCCTCATGGGGCAGCCTCTCCCTTGGCCTTAACCTCGTTCTCGACCTCGGGCTGAGCAGCTAGCTTCTCCTTACCAGCAAGAACTCTAATCTTAGCCTCAACCGCAGCCATCTCCTCGTCTTCCTGAGGGTCCAACAAGTCAAGACCCAAAAAATCGATCTCAGAATGGAGCACCTTGACCCTCCTGTTAGCCTCTAAAAAACCCTTGAGGTATTACAGGCCTCTCTCCTCCTCGACTGTCTTTCGAAAAGAGGCAGAATTTCAAAAAACTGCCAAGGCATCCTCCACTGCTACCTAGGTATGGGCCTCAGCCTCCTCTCTAAGTCGCTGCCCTGCCAAGATGGCAGTGTCCCTCTCCTGGATAGCCTCAACTCCTGCCTGGTTTGCAACGTCTCTCTCCCGGACATCCTTAGCTTTGGCCTGGTTGGTTGTGTCTAGCAACGTCTGTAACTGGCGAACAAATTAGGAGTTTTCATCCAGTGTGTGCTGCATTCGGCCTAATCTCTCAGTCATATCCAGGCAACAGAGGGACATGACCCCAGAAAGACACTTGACTGTAGCCAAACGGGAAGTGGTTAGTCACCATATCAAAAAATAAGGGAAATATAAGAGAAGTTTAGAGAATAAGTATCATACCTGAGACTCAAGGGCCTCAGCCACAGAACAAAGAGCCTCAATAAGCCTCCGAGATAGCTCTGACATGTCATGGGGAGAGATCCCCATGACAAAGTGTTCTCGCCTTACCGCGAGTGCGCAAAAACGAAATCGTCGACCTTCAAGCTCTAGTTAGGCGTGAAGACCGTCACCTCGGCAGCAGCACCCCGAGATGAGGTAGGGGCAACAGAGGATACTGGGACAGCCTTCGGCTTGGGAGAACCCTAGGAGGATTCTCCAAGTCGATGGGGGTAAGGGATGAAGCCCGAGGCCTCTTTCTAGCCTCTAAACTAGAGGGGGAATGCTTCTCCGCTTGAGCAGCCTTCCTCCTCTCCAGGGCAACTCTCTTGGCCCGCTCTTTAGCCTTAGTGGTCTCTTTCATCTTTGCTCAAGACAACCAAAAGAAAAAAGCATTAGTTCGAAAGTAAAGGTAGAGAAACAACATGAAGCAATATAGAAACAAAATAAAAGTAAGTATAAAAGGCAGACACAAGGTTACCAATCTCTATGGAGGATTCGGGGCACGGGGGACAGAAACCGTTCCTTGCCAATTCTTCATTATCGTAGAGGACCTCCATATCCAGGGGCGCGACCACCATGGCATCCATTGTCTCCTACTCACGATGAAGAAGGCTCGGCTTCTTGCATTTCCTCGCCCGTTCCAAACTACATGAGAGTGAAACGCCGAATTCATTTCCAGCCCGGATGAAGAAAATAGACTTTTTCCATCTTTTGATTGAAGACAACATCTTCTTCAACAATCTCCTCTAAGCCCGGGTGTTGATCACAACCCATCTAGTCTAGCCGTGTTTACTTATCTAGAAGTGGGCCTTGAAAACATCAAGGTTCATCAGCCCTCCCATTTTTGAGCAGACATAGATAAACGCCATTATCAACCTCACTGAATTCGGCACCAACTAGCACAAAACCACGTCAAAATATCGAAGCACGGTGCATAAAAAAAGATGCAGAGAGAAACGAAGCCCGGTCCTCATATGTTATTCGTACATGCACAGCTTGTAGGGTGCGCGACTCGGTAGGGCATAACAAGCCCTCTCCCCTGCCTTGGCTAGCCTAAGGGTGTATTTTTCTGGAATACTATATAAATTCAGGATCACCTCGAGATCATCCTCTTTGAGCTGGCTAGGAACAGTGTTCATGGCAAACATCCACTACTCTCTCTCCTCTACTGCCATGGCCTTTCTAATGTCCGGCAAAACTGTGTCCACATCATAAAATGAAGAGTCTCTTTCGTACTCCTCTGTCACATGTACGTACGGCACTATAGCTAAAGGTTCCTCTTTAAGCTCAGCTCTTTCCGGGGTTTCACTCCTATAGGAGGATGTGTGCAACCCCGTCTCCTTAAAGGAAGTATCGCTACTACTATTGCTACTACTCCTACTACTACTGAGCCTATCTCGGTAACCATCTATTGAAGACATGAAGAACGAGAGAATGAGACTCACCTAGAAAATAAGTAGCACTTCCTCCTTAGCTAGACGCTTCAACACCAAGATTCGAGTGTCCACACCAAAAACGGTTACCGAGCCGAGGCTTCCATCTTCCACCAGACCCTTCTTCACCAGGAACACAACGAACACCAAGCACTCTCAAAACTCTTCAGCACGAGGACGAATACTTTCAAAACTCTTCGGCACGGGGACAAATACTCTCAAACTCAATGGCATGAGGACGAACACTCTCAAACTTTCTCTCTAAAAAACTTTCAATGAGTATGAGTGAAGAAAGATGGGACTAAAAGCCCTTTTATATAGCAAAATAAGGCGGGGTGAACGAGACAAATTGAAACGGGCAGTTGGGAAAGTGTGATATTTGGGATGCTCAAGGCTGCTTTCACATTCTCCAAAGAGCCCACCACCATAAACGAGGCAGTATTTGGTTCAACCTAGGTACCGTTCCATTCCCCAAGGAAGCTAAATATTAATGAGCACCGCCCTTCTTACAAAAGATGGTTGCACGGATTCAATAAGTCTGACACGAGCCACGTGTCGAGAAACATGTCTGAAATGTGACTAAGAGGAGTTGGGCCCTAAAGAACCCGAAATTTCAAAAACATCCATAGGTCTTTCAAGGAGCCCAACAGAAAAAGACGAGCATCTCATGTGCTCGGCTCAATGTCTTCAAGGCCGAGCATCTTGATTGCTTCTCATATGCTCGGCTCAATGTCTCTAAGACCGAGTATATGGACTGATTCTCATATACTCGGCTCAAGATCTCAAAGACCGAGCATATTGACTGCTTCTCATATGCTCGACTCAATGTCTCCAAGGCCAAGCATGTTGATTGCTTCTCGTACACTCGGCTCAGTGATAAGTGCTTAAATATTCGTATTTAAGCCCCTTAATTTACATTTGTTAAGTTCCTAGTCGTGTTATTTCGTGCTATTTTATTTCTTTTCTGTGTTTTCCTAGGATATTGAAGAAAAAATGGAGCATTATCAGGATTAGAAACCAAACACTTGCAAGAACTGGCAGATGTATAGTACGATCGAGCACAGAAGAGTGTGATCGAGCGCACCAACACTCGTGCGCACAAGAAAAAGGCTCGAGTGCAACTTTGCGCTCGAGCGCACCAATATGAGATCGAGCGTACACGTGCAGTAAAACTACAGAACCTATTTTGGAAAGTAAGGCTACGGTTCTGTTTTTCGAGTTAGGGTTTCCAGATGTCTTTAAACCTTATAAATAGGCCTGTGAACACAAAAACCATATCTTCTTTTTAGTTTTAGTTTTTGTTCTTAAAGAAGGCAACTGTGGAGACGAATTGATGACTATTCTCTCGGGTTTATTCTTCTCCCTTTATTTTTACTTTATGAAGATGTTCAACATCGAAACCATGTGTAACTAACTTTTTAGTAAGGGCTTGATTGAAGCCCTAATTATGTTTACTCAATAATTCAGTATTGGTGCCTTTGTGATATTTATGCTGTGATTCTTAACTTGATTAATATCTGTTTTTATTTAAATTCCTCATATGTGTTTGCCTGATCGACATATGCATGTGGTATGGATTAGTTAGTTGAATCAATTTGGATGATCGAGTCCTGGGTTTAACAATAATAAAAAAAGAAATCCACGCCGGATTCTTGGGTTAATCAACATGGGAAACTGGGAATATATACCATACCCTAGGTCTCATGTGGTTGTCGATTTCCACAGATCTTATGCTCTCTTAAGGAATAACTCAGTATACAACATGTTGAATTCTCTAAGAAAGAAAAGAGTTAGAGTATACACCATGCCTAACTCGTTGCTTAGGGAAATCAATAGCTTAAGGAGTATACACCATGCCCTTAGGTTGACAAACATTAGGTATTCATAGTGTCAGTAAAGCATTGGCATATTGTTTTGTTGTGGTAACATGATTAGTGGTGGATATCAAGTCCCTACGCCTTTATCATTATCAATCCAACCTCAATATTTATTTCTATCGTTTTATATTGCAAAACTAATTCTAAAGCTAAATTCACCAATCCCTATGAAGATGATCTCGCATTTGCATACTATGCTACTGTTGACCTTGTGCATTTGCAAGTAAAACTGTTCAAATATCTGCTTATTAATTTAGGTAGATTTTTACACAACACTCAGCACCCCCAAGGCTCGGTAGATTGATTGCCCTTTTACTAAGACTGAACCCTACAAAACTTCCTTGAAGCACATAAATGTACTTAAGGAAGTCGGAGGCCTTTGATACAACCCCAAAACACACACCCAATAAAAAAGTGACACATGGACTGCCTTATACCAAAGCAGCAAAGCGACACACGTACATCATCAGACCAAAACAGCGAAGCGACATGTGGACAACCTCAAACCAAAACAGTGAAGCGACACGCGGATAGCCTCAAACCAAAATAGCAAAGCAACATGTGGACAGCCTCAGACAAAAACAGCAAAACAGCACGCGAACAGCCTCAGACTAAAACAGTAAAACGACATGCGGACAGCCTTGATCCAAACAGTGGGATCTCCAGGATATCCTCACCCTTGGCACATGGGCTGCCTCATCCCCAAAGCACAATAAAAGGACCCAGGTATACGTATCTAAGGGGAGATCAATCACATTTTTTGTTACAAAAAAAGCACCGCCATCCCTGCTTTTCTAAAAACTCACACTAACAAAGGCATCGGAGCATCTTCGGAGACATCCCCCTCCGAGGACTCTTAGCTTGCCTCGTCTTCCCTGTGCAGATTCTCCCTAGGCCCGGCCTTCAACTCAGCAGCATGTTTTTGGCAGCAACAATATTCATTGGTCTCACAAAATTAATTTATTCTCATTTTCATTTTGAAATGTCTCAAAATAATTATACTCAATCAAAGATAAAATTTGACAACAAATTGAAATTTTTATTACTTAGTAATTCTAATACCATAGATATTTTGATCATTTTATATATATTTTACTTGAACTATAATACACTAATTTATCCAAATAAACAATCATAAGAATTAAATATATTATTCTTAGTGCACAGTTAAATGTATAAGAAGGATAATTGTCATTAAATTTCGACAGAAGATTGCTATGGTGGAGGCAGAAGCAATACTTCAAGGTTTGCATTTGGCTCGTGATCATTGAGGAGTGAGTTCTTCAATGGTTGAGAATGATTCTCAGGTGAAAATTTCGACAATCAACAACAACGTTAAGTGTCTGAGGGGCTTTGGGAATTTGATTGCAGATATTAATTATTGTCTCATCTTTTTATTTTTTGTTCTTTCTTTCATGTAAATCAATCAACTGATATGTTAGTTCATAAGTTGGCTCAGTTAGTTAAGCATACAACTGATTCTCAGGTGTGATTTGATGAAGTACCAGAGGGTTTATGGTCTCTAATGCAAGATGATGTTGTTGTTTTACAATTTTAAGATATTTCTATTTCCTTTTAAAAAAATCATTAAATTTTGACATAATTATATTCTAAATGGGAGGCACTATTGGCGCTTCCAAAAAAACATCCAACACTCCTACTTACTATTATATGACCAAAACATCTTTGAAATAAGACTACCGCTTTTCTTGCAGTTTTCATATTACACAAAACTGATTAGCAATGATTTGGAATTGAAGTCCTAAATGGAGAAATTATTTTATGTATCGGAGCAAATTAAGATATATGCATTGGGTGCATTTCATGTCTACAAAAGGAAAGCAAAAAAAAAAATTGTTAAGAATAAAATATAAAAATAATATATATGAAAAAAATCTATATGGTTCAAAACTAAAACTTTTACACTCAAATCTAAGGGTGGCAATTCGGGTTGACGGGTCGTGTTCGTGTCGTGTCGAAATTGGGTATAACACTAAATAGGTTGACATGAACACGACACGATTATTAATCGTGTCAAGAAAACCCAACACTAACATGACCTATTTGTTAAATGGGTAACACGACATGACACACTTAACCCGTTTAATAAGCGGGTCATGTTAGATACGACAACCCGACACAACACGACTAACATATTAGACATGATAACACAACAACCAAACACGAGACGACTAACATGTTAAACACGACAACCCGACACGATTAACTAGACACGACCTTTTTATTACATAAACAAATATAAATTATATTATATAACCATCCATCTAATCAATTATAATCCAAATTCCAACATATTCAAGATCCAAATACACACAAAAAGTCTAATTAATAACATAAACATTATCTTATCAACTATCATCTATATTTGGGAGAGAGGAGAGAGTTTGTAGACTCTATGATGCATCACTATTGAGTGAGTTTGTGAGGGAGTATTTTGTGTTTGTGAAGTGGTGAAAATAGGAATTAGGATGTATTTTATACATACACTAAGATTTTTTTTAATGTAATAGAATTTTTTTTAAATGGGTCATAAACAGGTCATGAGTCATAATCGTATCAACACAACTCATCAAACCCATGAATTTAATATTGTCATAATCGTGTCATTTTGGGTTGGCAGGTCAACCTGCAACACAATACGATTTATCTGTGTCATAATCATGTCGACACAATTACGACACGAACCCAATTATACTCAACACTAACACGCTTTATTTCGTGTCGTGTCAGGTTCACATATCGTGTCCAAAATTGCCACCCCTACTCAAATCCCACGTGCACCCAAAATTTGGTTGCCATAGATTGAAGTGGAAAAGCAAAAACTTCAACAGAAGGAATAATTTTTTTTTCTCCATTGTGCACTCACTGTTGTACTGCTTAAAGGAGAAAATTACACACTTATATAGGAGCACTAGACATCACAACTACCATAAAGAGATTCTCTTCTTTTTCTTTTAGAATTTTGTGCCTTACACTAATTAGTAATCCTCACCAGCCACAAACGTTTTCACTTGTCACAATAACTTACTATTAATAACAATAGACAAGAGACCCATAAAATGGGTTGAACAATTTCTTTCTTTTCTTAATTCTTTTTGTTCTTCATGGGTTGAATCAAATCCTAAAATACAAATCACAATTAACAAATCTCCACTTTAACTTGAATTCTCACAAATAGCAAAATACTTTTCACATTCTTTACAAAATGATCCAACTGAACATAATTCAAAAGTTGCAAGTAACACCAATCAAGTCTAAGAAGTACTTGAACTTGGACAATGGAAATAGTTTAGTTAATATGTTTGCTGAATTATCTGTTGTCCCAATATTCTTCACAACAACCTCACTACTATCAATCATATCCCAAATAAAGTGATACCGAACATCAATATACATCGTTCTCTCATGGAGCATTTGATCCTTAGTCAAGTGGATAGTACTTTGACTATCATAATGAACAATAATAGCATCATAAACTCGACACAATTCACTAAACAATATTTTGGACCAAACAACTTCTGCAATAGCATCTGTTATAGTTATGTACCCCATCTTTGTAGTCGACAAAATAAAAAATGGTTGTAGAGTTGCCTTCCAACTAATAGCATATCCACTAAGCACAAATAAATAACATGTAGTTGATCTTCTTTTGTCAAGATTGTCTACAAAGTCTGAATCAACATAATCAATAACCTTGCCCTTGTGGCCTCCAAACTTAAAACATGCATCCGAAATACCTCTAAGATACTAAAGAATCCACTTAACAACTCTATGATGCTCCTTCCTTAGATTACCCATATACATGCTAACCACACTGACAGCCTGTGCAATATCTAGACAGGTGTAAAACATGGCATACATGAGACTCCTAACAGCACTAAAATAGGAAACACATGACATTTACTCTTTATCTTCATATGCCTGTGGATACAAAGCAGCTAAAAGTTTGAAATGAGCAGCATGAAAAGTACTAACAGGTTTGGCATTCTTCATGTAAAAGAGCTTCAAAACTTTATCAATATACTTCTCTTTTGTCAAATATAATAAACTTGCACATCTATCTATTCTAATCTCTATACCAAGAATCTTCTTAGCTTAACCTAAATATTTCATCTCAAATTCATTGTTGAGCAGCGAATTCAAGCTAGCAATCTCAGACACACTCTTACAAGAAATGAGTATATCATCCACATTCAACAACAAATAAATGAATAAATCATCAATAAACTTTTTTAGATACACACAACTATCATACTTATTTGTCGAATGCCTATTATCACTGTGAAGGAATCAAACTGCATGTACCATTGAAGAAGAAACTGCTTCAAACTATATAGACACTTCTTTAACAAACATACATGGTATTCTTTGCTCTTAATAACAAAACTCTGAAGCTAATGCACATAGATTTTCTCTTCAAGCTCACCATGCAAAAACACAGTTTTAGCATTAAGATGTTCTAATTCTAAATTTTGCATAGCTACCAAAGATAGGAGAACACAAAAGGAATTATACTTCACAACAGGAGATAACATATCATTAAAATCAAATCTTGCAACCTGATTGTATCCCTTAGAAACTAAACGTGCTTTATGCCATACATTCTCAACTCCTGGAATGTCTTCATTTATTCTTGAATACTCATTTGCAACCAACTATTATTTTACCCATTGGTGGTTTTACCAATTTCCAAATCTGATTCTTCTTAAAAGACTTCATCTCTTCATGCATGACTACTAACTATTTTGAAGAATCTGCACAAGTAATGGCTTCTGTATATGTAGAAGATTCACCTGCATCACTGGTTTATTGTGAAACTGACAAAGCATAGACAACTGCATTAGTATTATTAAACAAAATAATATTATTATACCTCAATAGTGGTCTAGTTTCTCTTCTCGGTCTATATTTGAAAATGTTATAATGTTCATCATAAGTCTATTGAGTTTGTTTCTCACCCAAATTCTCACTTTGTTCAGAAACAAGTTGTGCGTAAGTACTTTACATAAGGTTTGAATCAAATCTTTCTAACTCAACCTGCTACATGTTACTTTTAACCTAATCAAAATCAAAATCACAGCAACAAACTCATCTTTCTTTGGGTTAAACATAACAGATTCATTAAAAGTAACCACTCTACTAATAAATAATTTATGTGACTTAGGATCAGGACACCACAATCTATACCCTTTTACTCCATCAACATAACCAAGAAAAATACACTTTTTAGCCCTATGCTCTAATTTCCCATCATTAACATGTGCATATGCAGGACATCATTTTTTATCATAGAATAATAGGAGGGTTAATAGCCATACCTCATGTGGGGATTTGAACTTTATAGATGATGTAGAAGATCGATTCACCAAATAACACGCAGTAGACGCAGCATCTACCTATAACTCTTTGTCAAACCAGTATTTTAGAGCATGCAACGAGCTCTTTCCATAAAAGTTATGTTCATACGCTCAACAACCCCATTATGTTATGGTGTACCTCTAATAGTTTTATATCTAACAATACACTCATCTTTGCAGTAGTCATCAAACTCATTTAAGAAAAATTTTAAACTATTATCTGTTATCGGCCTCTTAATATGCTTTCCTGTTTGCTTCTCAATCATGGTTCTTCACTACTTAAAATGCTTGAATGCCTCATCCTTAGTCTTCAACATAGACACCCAAGTTTTCCATAAGTAATCATCAATGAAGGTAAATATATACCGGGTACCACCCTTAGATGGAACATGCAAAGGCCCCCCAAAGATCATAATGAATATGACCAACAGTGTCCTTAATTTTGCGAATCGTTGTACTGAAACTAACCCTCTTCTGTTTTACAAATACACAATGCTCATGGAACTCTATTTTTCTTGTATTTTGTCCGCAAAGCAAACATCTTTTGTTTAACAAGGTTAGTCCCTTTTCACTCATGTGACCCAGTCTCATATGCCACAATTTTGTAACCTCGAAATCTGATATAGTGGAAGGAGCAGCTAATCCAGTAACAGTAGTACCTTACAGAACATGCAAATTTGGCGACATTATTTTCGCTTTCATGACAATCGGAACACCTCTACTAACTTTCATAACTCCACCTCTAGATGAATACTTGTACTTTTGGACATCAAGAATACTCAAAGAAATCAGAATTTTTTTATAAGGTAAGAATATGTCTACCTTTTGTCAAATTCCTTATCACGCTGTAATGTATTCTGATCTGGACAGTTTTCATACCAGTTATTTTTCTAATTGCATCATCCCCCAATAAAACAACTTCGTCATAAAGCTCATTCTGAAAACCAATTTTTATTTTGGCAAATATAATAAGAACAAGTTGAATCCATAATCCAATCAAACATAAAGAATCTATTACTAACGACAACAAGAATACAATCATACCCATAAGAGTCTTGTTCACTCGCATTAACTTCAGATTATTTCTCTTTCTAATTCTGATTCTGATTTTAATTTCAATTTCGATCTTGATTTGTAATCTTCTTGATTTCTTCTTTTCAAATTCCAATGCTCATAATGTACTCTTTCCTTTTCTTTTTTCTAAACCAACGATAGCTCACATTTTTATTTCTAGAATGTGATCGGATTTTTTATTTAACTTCTAAAAAAATCCTCTAATGCTTTAGACTATTCAATGTTCAAAATGCATGGACCCGATCTAACCAAAAGTTTCAAGGGTGCATTTAGACCTGGATTCACACGAACCACTTCATTCCGAAAAATTATTGTAGTTTTGTGCCCAGTGGTGCTGTGATATCATGTCACTCTGCTACAAATACAAACGAGCTAGTAACAAGAATCCCATTACTCCTTCCCTTAATTATCGATCGCTCGCAGTCTCTTTCCTCTTGTTCATTACTAACTCATGGATTCAAGCGAACCTGAAATAGCTGTAGAGTTCAAATGGTTAATCCGAGTTTACAAAGACGGCCGCGTCGAAAGACTCACCGGCAAAGACTTTGTGCCACCATCCATCCACCCCCAAAACGGCGTCGTATCCATGGACGTAACTATTACCAACGTCGTCTCAGCTCGTCTCTTCCTCCCAAAACTCACCGATCCATCCCAAAAGCTGCCTCTCCTCGTTTACTTCCACGGCGGTGCCTTTTGCGTCTCCTCACCGTTCACGGAAAAATACAACAACTACTTAAACGCCATCGTTTCGGAGGCCAACGTTATCGCGGTCTCCGTCAATTACAGAAAAGCCCCAGAGCATCCGATCCCTGCTGCGTACGAGGATTCTCGGGCTGCGCTCAAATGGGTCGCTTCCCATCGGAACAACGGTGGACCCGAGGCTTGGTTGAATCACCATGCGGACTTTGAAAGAGTCTTCTTGGGTGGAGAGAGCGCCGGTGCCAATATTGCTCACAATTTGGCGGTTCGAGCTCGAGAGCCCGAGTTCGAGCTCGGGTTGGAGCTCCTAGGCGTTGCTCTCGTGCACCCACACTTCTGGGGGTCGGATCCTCTCGAGTCGGAAGTGGTGAATCCGGATAGGAAGGCAATTATTGACCGGTTGTGGCCGTTTCTGTGCCCGTCGAATCCGGACAACGATGACCCGCGGGTGAACCCGTTTGCGGTGGGTGCTCCGAACTTGGTGGGGCTTGGGTGCAAGAGGGTGTTGGTGTGTGTGGCGGAGAAGGACCCGATGAGGGATAGAGGGCGGCTTTACTATGAGACCTTAAGTATGAATGGGTGGATGGGTGTTGTTGAGATTATGGAGACGGAAGGGGAAGAACATGGGTTTCATTTGTTAGATATGGAGTGTGAAAATGCTAAGGATTTAATCAAACGCTTAGCTGCTTTCTACAGCAGATAGTTTTAATCGTTGTGTCAGACTCTCAATTTTCAATAAATGACAACTTATTTTTAATGCTCTGTTTAGCCCAGTTGAGTTTTTTTATAATCAAATTTGCGTATCATTTGATATTAATTCAATTTAATTAAAACAGAACATGGTAAATTAATAATTATTAAAAATTGATAATTAAATAAGTACAATAATAAAACTTAATAGTAAATTTATTTTTCTTTAAATATAAATAATGATTGGACTCATATATACTATTAATTACCATATTAAATAATCACCATGATGGAGTATTAATTTGCTTCTTTGGTCTCTAAGCTTTGTTGTAATTGTCTTGCTTCGCTTTGGAATGTCAGTTTTTACCTTCGTGTGTTCTCCTGAATCTAAGCATTTGGAATTAAACATGATATTTTTAGTTAGGTCATAAGTAAATGAAATTTAATAAAAAAGTATACTGATTTATTATGTTTCAAAAGTAAATAAACTTTAAAACCTATTTATAAATAAATTCATTGTAAAGGTAACAAATCCCATCAAATTTACAAACGAAATAAATTCCGTACTTCCTTTTTAATTCCAATCAACTCTTGTTTTGTACGGGCAACAGATTAAATGATCAATTTAATCTGGTACACTATCAGCTCTTGTTTTCTGTGGCAGTTAATGAATTCAGAATTAAAGGTCATTTTCTTAATGAATTAAAGGTCATTGCGTGGCTTAATAGAACTTCTCTTTTCTTCCCTTACCTTGGTGGTCCTATGAAAGGAAAGAGTTGTTGCTATCTTTTAATTTGTATATTAAAAAAAATATAAAAAATAATTATTATGTGTGTGCATTAAAAAATATATTTCTTTGAAATAACTTCAAAACTCAAAATATTTAGAATTTGAAAGAAAGGGGCATCATAGTTATTGGTGACGTGTGGGAACTGTTAATTTAAATAATTTTTGTTTTATATTATTTTAAATTAATTGATTTAAATATATTTTAATCAGTTTTTAAATATCATTAATACAATATGTTTAAATTTTTTAAAAAATAAAAACGTTAGGTGAAGTGTTTTGCTAACTCTTTAATCAGTTTTCAAACATCATTATTACAGTACGTTCATTAATACTTTTATTAACTTTTTACAGCATATAAATTATAATTATAATTTTATAAATGTTTGTATATAAATTATATATAATTTTTATTTTTATTTTTATATTGTTGTAACTTGTAAGTGATTAATTAAATAGCTTGTAGTTATTATTAAACCAAATAACATGTAATAAATATTTATGAAGCGCAATGATATCACAATAAAAATAACTAACTTTGCGAGGTTTGTATTTCTATTTATTTGGATATGGGTTTGAGCTTTTTTTTTTCTTCTGATTTTAAGGCTTTTTAAAAAATTTGAATGATAAGAATCATATCTTTTTTTAATTAATTGATGAATTTTTCACTTTAACTTAGGAGAAAAGAATTTGAAAAAAAAAAATGTTAACGTGTAAGAGTTAAAAGTTTTGATGATGCGACAAAGATGAAGTCATTGATTTCATTTCTAAAAAAATTTCTGTCTTGTTCTCTCTCTATCTCCGCTGCCCACCACATCTCTCCAAGTGAAATGGATTCAAATGCATAAGAAGTATATTTCTTATGTTAATTAAGCCTTTAGTTTAAATTTGTGTATTATTTATAGTTGATTTTTATTATTTTATATTAAATTTAATAAATGAATTTAGATAAAAAAAATTCAATTGAGTAAAAAAAAACGTTCAATGATAAATTGATATTTATTAAAAATTGATGATCAAATAAACACAACGGTAAAACTTATAAATTTATTTTTTCTTAAATATAAATAATTATGGATTCATATGCTACTAATTACCAAAATGGAGTATTATTCTGCTTCTTTGGTATCTAAGCTTTGTTTTAAACGCCTTGCTTTGATTGGAACGTCGGTTATTCTCAATTGCATTTGTTATGAATAAATGAATTTAATAAATTTTATAAAATTTAATAAAAAAAATACAAATTTATTATGTTTCGAAAGTGAATAAATTTTAAAATTTATTTATAAATGAATTCACTATAAAATTAATAAACGTATAATAAATCCTATCAAATTTATAAACAAAATAAATTCCGCACTTTTTTTAATGAATTTAGAATTAAAGGCCATTTTCTTAATCATCTCCCTTGCGTGGCTTAATAGAACTTCTCCTCTTCCCTTAATTTGGTGGTCAGTCACTGCAAGATGATATTGAAAAGAAAGAGCTGTTGCTATTTGTTTGTATATGTTAATTAAAATATATATATAAAAAAAAACTAATTATATGTGTGTATTATATGATTAGTCAAATTACCATATGTTTAATTAAAAAAAATATATCACATGTTATTTTTAGTTAACGAAAACATACCATGGATATTTTTTGTTAACAAAAACGTACCACGTGATATTTTTTATAAAAAAAAAACTCAAGATTTTTTTGAAAATGAGTACACTAAAGGGTATTATGTTAATTTTATCACGGTGCTAAGAAAAATTGTGGATTAAAATCACATATATACTAGGACATACCCTTGTGGGAGTTTTTCTATAATGAGCAATATTTTTTCATTAAAAATAATCTGTCCGTTAGAAAAAATGACTGACTAATTTTGGAAAAACTGAGACACCTCACAATATTTTATTGGGACTCGTCTTTTGCGAGTAAATTATTAAATGAGTAGCTTAAGTAATCTCTTTGTTAAAATAAAAATACTTAAGTAAGATATATGTTATATAAATAATCAAAGTTCAGTATTTATAATCATGCGATTCGTTCACTAAAGAGAGTTATGCTTGATTATGGTCCGCAAAAGATATCATGTGATTTGGCTCGTTACGAGACATTATTTTAATGTGTTTTTGGCTTAGAGAAGGGTATTGTTATGATATCATTTAGCCCGTTGAGGGCCGTATCTTATATATATTTATGTGATATTATACTAGATCTATTTATTTTGAGTTATCTCTACATCATATTGAGAAAATCCACCAAAAGCGAAATTTGTGAGTTCAGCCTGAGACAATGAAAAAAAAATGGTGTTATGAAAAAAAAAAAAATGTGAGAATTTACCACCTAATATTTACCCAAACCTTCTAAGAAAAAAAATGATAAATAAAATCTTTGGCTAGAGTCAAAAGGTTTTATATTACATCGAGGAGATGAAATGTAAGCTGAAAAATTGTAGAACCTTCTATAAGGTTACTCAAGTATCCAACCCAAAAAATAGAGATTTTGAGAATTGGGTTTTGAATGAAAAGAAGGAATCATAGAGATTGTTAAGTGAAATGTGCACCATGGGAGTAAATAACTCTATATCATCCCTAAGTTGTAGGTGTACCTATTGTGTAACGAGAATCAGGGTTAAGCCTAAAACTCTTGATGAAATTTGTGGCTCATTGTGAGTGGGGGTGTCTTAGTTACAGGATCA
Organism: Bretschneidera sinensis; assembly: GCA_023935145.1. Classification (NCBI taxonomy): domain Eukaryota; kingdom Viridiplantae; phylum Streptophyta; class Magnoliopsida; order Brassicales; family Akaniaceae; genus Bretschneidera; species Bretschneidera sinensis. The sequence continues at coordinate 148,366,755 of CM043697.1, forward strand.
CTCTTGACGAATTTCACCTAAGTGAGCGTGGGAATGGGGTTGCTCCCTATGAGAATAAAGGGATAATTCTCTAGAGCACTCTTGAATCTGGGATAAAGCTCGTAAGCGTAACATGCTGGATTTAAAAGCTCAATGAGACACCTAGATTGTTGTAAGTGTGATGTAATCTCTTAAACAATCATATTTCAAGACTTTATTCACTACTGGCTCTGGAACGAATTACTGACTCGCTAAGTAAAGGTTCAAGGCATTTCTACCTTTATTATGTATAGTAATCCCTCTCTACCCATATAGTTTATTTTTTTTTATTAAAATAAGGAGAGAAATGTTGTATATTTTAATTAAAAAATAAAACAATAATAATTATGTGTGCATTATATGGCTAGTCAAACTAGTCGTTAGCTATTATTATCAATTTATCATATGAGAGTTACAACGGGATTTATGAGCCTAATTTATAGTGACAATAACGGGCTTCTAATTCTCAAGTCCAAAAAACCATGAGATCGTTGCACCGGTTGAGTTCAATAACCTCCATGGTGACGCAAAACGTTTTAAAAAGAGTGATTATTATGTACCTCATTCCATCCTCTCTATATTTACGGATGATATAATTTATTATAAAATTTATTTGATTTATATGCACATATATATAATTTTTTATATAAGGAATAACACTATCAAAATATTTTATCTACTTGGAATATTGTTGGCACTGCCATGTAAGAAATTCATTAATTTAAAAAAAAGGGAAATTTTGGATGAAGTACTTATATGCAAGAACTTCAAAACTCAAAATATTTACAATTTGAAAGAAAGGGATATCATAGTTAATATAATTTGCACTAGTATTTTCATAAGTGAAAGTGTTGGTCAAGATATTTTACTTCAATAAAACGAGACGTAAATCTAGAGATGTTAGGGCGTATGTCTTTTGAGACTTTAGGGTATTTTGAAATTCTAATAAAATAATAATAAATAATTAATCAAAATGATATAAAAATAAAAAATAATTTTAATTTTAATTTTTAATAAACTTTAATACTTTTATTAACTCTTTAAGATATAAATTATAAAATAATAATTTTATAATTATTAAAATATATATATTTATATAAAAATTTTTATTTTTATATTAATGTTGTAACTTGTAAGTAATTAAATAAATAGTTTGTAGTTTTTATTAATCAATATAATATGTTATAAATATTTATGAAACGTAATTATATCATAATAAAAATAAATAATTTAACCGTTAAGGTTTGCATTTTTACTCATTGAAGTGGAGTGAAATTTTTTTTTATAGTTTAAGAGAAAACGGAATTGGAGAAAAAAATAATTTGTAAGAGTTAAAAGTTTTGATAACCGTGGTAAAAACGAAATCATTCATTTCATTTCATAAAAAAAATCTTGGTTATATTCCATGCAAGTTCATTAGATTCATGTCAACCATTGATAAGAATAAAAAGAGAGATTCTTTTACTTTTTCCGCCCTCACCGGTTAAGGTGAGCCTTATGCACTGTACACCGAATGCAGCAAAGAATTTTATGCAGACGTGAATTTCAAATCCACAGTGAATTGAATCTTTCCAATTAAAAAGTCAATGAGAGAAAATCCCGAAGAAATATACTGCTATCAATTAGGTTATACCGTGAATTTTGACGCGCGAAACGCACAAAAACTATGATGTATATTACGGTTAAATAAAAGGGCTTCAAACGTTAATTGCGCACGCCATTCAATTATTGCTCTCTATATTTATTTATTTAATTAATTCGACGACTTTAATTTCTTTTAGCTTATTTTGAGGTCACTTGGAAAATACTCCAAATTCCAACAAAGCTAAAGAAGCAAGGGTCGTTGATGATCAGTTAAAAAATTCACATAAAAAAAATCTCATGTATGACTCTGTCCAAGTTGCACAGCCACAAAAAAAAAAAAAAAGAAATTGTGTTTATAAACACGTGCACTCTGATTTCTTCCTCATTGATAACATCTTTCTCTTCTCTGTCTCGTTCTCTCCATCTCCCCCGCCCATCACACCTCTCTCAATCAAATGGATTCAAGCGCAAAAGAAGTATCTCTTGAGTTGTTTCCTTACCTTAGAGTACTCAAAGATGGAACCATTGAGAGGCTAGTAGGAACTGAGGTTGTCCCTGCAGGTTTTGATCCTGAAACCTCTGTTTTGTCCAAAGAAATTGTGATCATACCAGAAACCGGTGTCTCTGTCAGACTCTACCGCCCCGACTCGATGAAAAAGGACCAAAAGCTTCCCCTTGTGGTCTACTATCATGGTGGAGCATTTTGCATTGCATCAACCGCTGAGCCCATGTACCAAACAACTATCAACAAGCTAGTTTCTGAGGCTAATGTAATTGCTGTTTCAGTTAACTACAGGTTAGCCCCAGAGCATCCTCTGCCTGCTGCATATGAGGACTCGTGGGCTGCACTTAAATGGGTGGTTTCCCATAAGACGGCTACTACTGATAGTGCCCATGAGGCTTGGCTCAAGGATCATGTCGATTTTGGACAGGTGTTTTTGTTGGGTGATAGTGCTGGTGCTAATATTGCACACCACTTGACCTTGCAGGTCAAGGACTCCGATCCGGGTCAGGGCTTGAAAATTCTTGGGGTTGGTTTGATCCATCCGTATTTCTGGGGAGCAGATCCGATCGGGTTGGAGGTAACAGACAGGTTTAGGAAAGAAATGGTGGACAGCTGGTGGAAGTTTGTGTGCCGATCTGATAAAGGGTGTGATGATCCACTCATTAACCCGTTTTCTGACGGAGCCCCAAGTCTTAAAGGCTTGGCATGTGATAAAGTGCTCGTTATGGTTGCAGAGAAGGATATATTGAGGGATAGAGGGAAGCTTTACTATGAAAAACTTGTGAAGAGTGGGTGGGGAGGAACGGCAGCGATAGTGGAGACAGCAAAGAAGGATCATGTATTTCATATCTTTGACCCCAATTGTAAGGAAGCTAAGGACTTAATCAAACGCCTGGCTTCATTCATAAACAAAGGGAAGGCTCCTGCTGTGTGAATATTTCGAATTTGGGAAAAAAAAAAGTTGCTTTTATAATCTCTTTTGGTATCTAGTAATTAGTGAGTGCAAGTGAAGTTGAAATCAATGCTTACAGGTAGATGTCCATTGTACACCAACTCCCTTTTCACCGAGTCCTGACCGATGTAAAAGGGTTGTCTTTTTTTCTATTGGTGTAAGATTTTTTCAATAAATTGAGTGGCCTTACAAAACATAACAATTACAATAATGCAGGACTGTAATCAAATATAAAAAAAACAAGCCAATGTCGTTATTTCAAAAGTGGTGGTTAAACTGTGTTATGCATGACTGGTTTCAAGGGGATTTGGAGTAGTGATTTCAAAAGATTGTTGAATCCATTTTGTTAATTGAGTTAATTTTTTGAGGTTGTAAAGCGAACTTTTATGTTTGATATAAATTGTGTTTACACTACATGTAATAATTAAATTATAATTTGAAAAAAAATGCAATTAAGGTATAATCAACAATAAATAGAAAAATAATATTTTTAAAAAATTTATATGATATGATATAATTTTAACTTTAAAATAAATTTTAATTATTTAAATATTGACAATTTATCTCTATGTTTACATGCAAAATTAAAAAAATTGAAAGCCGATCATCATAATCATACCATTAATCTTTTGTTTTTAATTTAATCAACAAGCACAAAATAATGAAGAAAAAAAAAGGAGAGAGTTATTAATCAGTTCAATCACATCAAGAACCTTCCATCTATTCCGGCATTAATGTCCAATCCGATCTTCCTCACTTTTACAGGTACAATTGGAGTACTAATTAGATGCCTACACTTTAGCTAACAAACGCCAATTTCTGGAACACATGAAACTGAAAAAACATCAAATCTTCTTCCTCTCCCCCAACCCACCCAATTGAGTGCGGATGCGAGTTTTGTGTGGTAACTGCGCTGATCACAAAAATATTGTATATTGTTATGCATCAAAATAGCTATTATAGTGTACGGTAAATTGCCTAACAAAAATGTGTTAAGATAAATAATAATGTTTGTTAATTATAATTTTAATAGTATTATAAAATTGTAAAATTATTAAAATAAACATGATTTATAAATATATAGTTTTAATGAATTATTTTTTTAACTAACGACATATTCTTTATAAACAATAAAAAAATTATTCATTATCTAATAATAATTAACAACTTTACATAAATAAAATAATTTATTATTTAATAAAAAAATAAAACAAATTTACAATCTTTTTTTTTCTTTGATCGCTTCTTCTAAATATCATTTCCATGATCGAGCTCATCGTTTCAAAAAAAAAAATGAAGATTAAAGATTTAAATAATTTAAATATATAAAAAATTAAATAAAAATTAAGAAAATGTTTTAAAATTAGTTTCGATTTTACATAAAATTTACTAAAACTTTAAGAACTACCGAATCAAACACATTTTAAAAACTCCCCCACCCCAACATCTAAAAAAATAGATATCTTTAGCTTTCCCTGCTAATTTTGAGAAAAAACTACATTAATAAAATTTTATTAAATAGTAATTTGAAGAAAAACAATCAAATCTATACTCACTCATTATTTTTTCGGGGGCAAAAGCTTTTCTAATCACACCCTATGTTTAGGGATAGAATTAGAAGTCACACTCGTGGAAAGTTAGAATCAACAATCTCCTGGGGTTAAAAAGACAGTGTTCCCTTTGAATATTCTTTGATTAACAATCCATCCGTCAAATTGTTTTCATAAGATACCAGAACGGAAGAGAAAAGTACAACAAATGGTCCAGCATGATGCAACAAACAAAGAACCGAAATCAACATAGAATATGAATTCATAACTGCTCTATTTGAAGAAGGAAGTACAATAACAAGAACTCTAGAAGACAACCGTGTCGAGCATAGTTCCCAAAGTCTGAATTATATTGGAAGACATCAAGTTGGAGACATGTTCTTCAAGGTGCTTCTTCGCATCTTGTCTTCCCACATTGGCAATGGCCAGCTTTTCTGGCGGCAACTCATCTTCCTCTTGCACAGCCTTGTTGTATTTGATAGCTAAGTTCAGCATCTCCTGCAGGCCCAAAAATCAAACCAAAAGCATTAATTTTACAGGAATACAAAGCTTGAGCAGGATCCATGTTTCCATGGAAAGCACGAGTTAAACTGACATTTTTCTGCAGCCATAAGCAGACAACATTTTCATTGCTACTGCTATACCAGAAAGATTTGCCTTTTTCGTTTTGGCATTCTTTGACTAAAAACTAAGCGACTAGGTCAAGCCCATCAATGTGAGAACTTATAACCCCTTTGCTTCTTGAACATCTCATACATATATATGGACAGCCATTTCTATGGTCTTGTAGTGAGACAATTGAGATTTATTTTGTTTACTTGATCTGTATCTTATTTTATAAGAACCAAGAAAGCCTTTTGTATATACTACTGTTAAGTTAAACCAAACCTTCACTTACCTGAACAGTCTGTTCGTTGGTTTTGGAGTGGGTGTCAAACCGCCGAAGTGTCAATCCATCAGTCCATTTCTTCTTATGAAGGTTAAGTAGCATCTTTTCCTCAAGTTCGTTCTTCCTGTAATTAATGGCTATTGAGTAATAGTGTCTGTTCAATCCATGGATCAATGCCTGAGGATAGAAATTAACCATGTTAGCTGGCATCAAAAAACATATAGGAGACCAGCTACTAGAAAACAGTACAGAAATATCTATTTTCAGCACTCACCTGAATTGATGGCTTATTAAGATGCCCAAGGTTTGATGTTGTCTGTCGTGGTTCCTGGCCAAGCATCATGGTTTGTGGGTTAATCAAACGGAACGCATCGATCACCACCTTCCCTTTCACGCTCTGAATAGGATCCACCACCACTGCTACTGCCCGTTGATTCAAGGCTTCAAAACTCTAGAAGACAATAATAGATGTCAGCAAGAGGAACTTTGATTAAAAGAACATATAAATTTTTATATTTTAGAATTCCTAAGAAAGATCCACAATCAAATGCAAATGATCATCATCAGCAGATGTCTTTTATCAAGTTATATTAGATAATCCACTCTTTTCTGGGATTAGCAGTTACAGGTTACAATCTTGAGTATTCAATAATAAGTTGGCATCGCATTCAGCAACAATTTGGAAAGGAAAGAGACCTTTTGGCTCTTGATACAACTTATATCAATATAGTAAACGGCTGCACATAAATGCTGCAACACTTCTCTTCCAGAAGATCGGCATAGAAGACAACAGAAAGTATCAAAGCTTCTAAAATACAGTAAGATATAAAAAGACCCAAGCATCCAACAAACACATATGGATTAAATATTTATCGTCTTTGTATCCCACCTATCAAATGTAATATATTTCAATTTAGCCTTCCCCAGAGCATATCACCTCATCATATCCATGTCAAACCCATTATATATTGTAACCTTGCATCATGAACATTACCCACTGTATTTGTTGGACATGGGGAACAACTGTCATTAAGACATAATGCATGTGATATGTCCTAAACAAGTTTTATACCCACACACAAGCCATAGTTATCAAAAGTGGAACGCGCGCTTAGGTGCAAATGGTACTTGGAGCCTAGGCACAAGAAGGCGAGGCACACATTTACTGAAAAATGTGTATAAAATGCTTATAATTGATATAAAACAAACTATATTAAGAAACATCATGAATTTTCAATTTGTTAACAACTTATCACCCTTAATTTAATGCAAACACGCTAAAAATTCAATTCAAGACTACCAATACTACAATGAAAATGCCAACCAGCAAGCATAGTTCAAACTTCAAAACAAGCACACAAGACACTATTTGCTCTGTTAAAAGTTAAAATAAGAGAGTGACTGATGGGGAATATTTTGTACATGAGGAAGAGTTCCTTGATTTCATAGATATACTATCTTGTAGATAATTCTTTTTGTAAATGGGCGTCACCCCCATGGTGCTTTCTTTATATATACTTTTACTTCCATAAAAAAAAAGGTACTGATGGTAATGGGAGAAAAAGAAAGAGGTGACAGAGAAAGTGGAGGAGAAGATAAAACAAACGCACAAGCACACAAGACACTATTTGCTCGGTTAAAAGTTAAAACAGAAGGAGAGGGACTGATGGGAATGGGAGAAAAAGAAAGGAGGGGGCAAAGAAAGAAAACAGAAAGAGGGGGATTAATGGGAATAGGAGAAAAAAAGAAAGAGGGTGCAGAGAAAAAGGAGGAGAAGAAGAGAGAGAGTGGAGCCGTTGAGGTGCTGCCACTTTTAATTCCAGCTTTCGCTTTCTTTAGTTTATAGGTTTTTTGACTTTATTGCCCTTTGGGTAATCAGATCAATGAATAGAATTGTTCCCATGGATTAAACACAATTTAATCATACACCCAATTAATAAATCAATGACTCAAAAAAGATCAGGAGAAAATACACAAAAAAGGCCCATAACAATTACCTATCGCGCCTTGACCAAAGGCACGCGTCTGGGCACCTAGGCCTTCACCTCACAAAGGTCGCCTTGCCTGGGGCTGCCTCAGGCACTAGCCTTAGAGCTTCGCTGCGCCCCAGAGGCACACTTTTGATACAATGCATCAGCTCTTGTCATCTTGTTCCCACGCAGAACCCAAAAGGCATTTCAAACATTACCCTAAGTATTCCGTCGCTCCGTTTTCTGTTTATTCAAAATTGACTACTGTGGCGAAATCTATCAAACGTAAATCAGAACCTGGTTCTGATACCATGTTAATGTTGGAATAGAATAACGTGGGAATGAAAGGCTTACAGCACTAGCGCCGTACCTCTGATATTTATATTAAACCAGAGTATATACAAAGTCTGTTATACCCCCAACAAAACAAAAGCACTCAACAGTGCATGGTCTTCCACAAAAGTTATTCCGGTCCAAAAGGTTATCACCACATAGTGAAACACAACTCTCCAAATCCTCACATAAACAACAAATTGATCTTCCTAGCCCATTCCCACACCCATGATTGGTTAAGGTTGCTATTGCCACCAGAGGGGGTTGGGGAAGAATAAAGAACGCAGCAAACCATCTTCTACACTCTGGTTACATAAATATGTCTGTGTATCTACATATACATAATAACAAGTATTTATGTATTGTCGGTATGTAAACGAGTAATAATGCAGCAGTGGGTAATAATGGAGCACTATGCAAAATGATCACACCTGCTGAGTATTTATGTCAACGCCAGACAGCCAACAGCCAAATCCAGGATGCGAATGGTACCAACCCACCACCATCTCTGGTCTGCAACACCGTTGAAAATAAAATTGATAAGAAAAAATACAAGAGCTAGAAAAACCAGACAAATAATAAGGGAAAACCAAATTGTCAAAAACTGCAGAAAGACAGAAAAATGTGTGTCCATTCTAAAAGCATTATATATCTGAACCCCACTGTCCTCAATCATGTGTTATAACTTTTAAAGACAAGTTAAAAAAAAAAGCTCACTAATAATCATATACCAACCTTTTTCTTCAGTTCAGTTATAATGGAGATGGTAATTTTTTATTTTTTTTTTGATAAGTAATGGAGATGGTGAATATAAGAGTACCAATCAATGATGTCCAGAACTAAAAGACAGACATTCGGTGTGTGTATCGACCCTACCTCACATAACCTCGAAGCTTTAAGTTGGCTTTAATACCAACCCAAACAAGGCCATAATTAGTTACCTTCCTCCAACCAAATGAGAAGAGAAAGAGAGACTAGTTCCCTCCAGTGGCTCCATAAATCACAAATTTCTATCAAATATAAAGAAGGTTCTACTTCCTATGCTAAACTTAATGTGCTACACAATCCAAAAGAGACAGTAACAGTAAACCATGGTCGTTGAGATTAAAATGTAGCCAAGCCATTTCTCTTAATGATGCACTTTCAAGAAGTCCTCACCACTCTTCTTATAAAAAAAAGGTTGCCACTTCTCTAACTTCCAATCAACCGATGAAGCTGTACGTGTTCCAAGGTCTTCAATCTCTACCATTATAAGAAATAGGTGAAGCTTATTGCCAGCACAGTACCGCTTCTTATGCTTGCAGTAAAAAAGATAACTTCTTCTACCATCAAAAGTTCAATAAATAGGAAAATTGCAAGTAGTTGATCCATTACATAAGTCCCTAACTCTTATCCCCAGAGAAAAGCATGTGGGACCCCATTGTTGAGTGGTTTGAAAAGAAGTTGGCCGGTTGGAAGAAACATTATCTTTCTAGGGGAGATTTACTCTTATTCAAAGCACTCTCTCGAGTCTTCCTATCTATTTCATGTCCCTTTCCCCCATCTCTTGTGCGGTTGCTAAGAGATTGGATGGAATTCAAAGGAGGTTTCTTTGGGGAAGTTTTGGGGATGATTTCAAATATCACTTAGTGAATTGGGCATTGTCACTCAACCGATTGAGAGAGGTGGTTTGGGGCTTAAATCTCTTACTTCCTTTAATAGAGCTTTACTTGGTCAGTGGTTGTGGAGATTTACAAATGAAAACAACCTTTGTGGCAGAAAGTTATTTGTGCAAAGTTTGTCTTGATCATCGTGATTGGACTACAAAGGAAGGAAGAGATGTTTATGGGGTTGGGCTTTGAAAATGGATTAGAAAAGATTGGGATAACTTTCTCCCTTTGGTGTCCTTTGAGGTGGGAAAATGAGTCTATTCATTTTTGGCATGATACTTGGTGTGGGGACAACCCCTTGAAAGACCAATATCCTACGTTGTTCTCTATAGCGAGATAATCAAGTGCCTTAATTAGTGAATCTGCTTCTTTCGTGAACGGGGAGGTTATACGGGATATTCTACTTATCTGCAACGTTCATGATTGGGAACTTCAAAGTATTGGAGACCTTTGTGAAGAAATCTACAAAGTAAAAATTGACTTGCTTGGGGAGGATCGTTTGAAATGGAGGCATGATGGTAATGGAAAGTTTGAAGTTAGGTCTTTTCATAAGGCTTTTTTTCAAATTCAAGAGAGCTCCCAATTCCCTTGGAAATCCATTTGGAAGACTATTGCTCCCACAAATGTGGCTGTTTTTGTTTGGGAAGCTTCTTGGGGGAGAATTTTGACCATTGATAATCTCCAAAAGAGAGGAATAGTGATTGTGAATCGTTGCTACCTTTGCAAAGAGGATTGTGAGTCCGCCATCATTTATTTCTAAGTTTTGCTTGGACTAAACAACATTAGATTATGGCTTTTCGGGTATTGGGTCTTTGTTGGGTGAGTAGAGGTTCCGTTAAAGAGATGTGCGTATGGACAAGCGTTCGTGCTTCGAGGGAGACGAAGAAGATTTTTGCCTTAATCCCATTATCCAATAGGTGGATAGTTTCGTTGAAGAGAAATAGGAGAGCTTTTGATGGGGTTGAAAGGTTGATTGTTGATCTTAAAGATTGGTGGCTTAACACCCTTGTTTTTTGGCTAGAGGGGAATTTTCTTGTAAATGAGAATCATCTTTTTGATTTCATAGAAACAATAACTCTTAGATATTTTTTTACATGGGAGTCACCCCCTTTGTGTGCCCATTTATACTATTCTTGTTCTCATAAAAAAAAAAAGAGTAAACATCAAAGTCTAACACTCATCAAACATCATAACACTAAAAAATCTCAATCAGCTCAGTCAAGCCTACAGCCATTAGAAAACAGTTTTATGGAAATCAAACAACAAAACAAATAGAGAGAGAAATCCCTAAGAGCAGTTCGGTTAAACAAGAAGTTACCCATCTTAGTTTTAAACTGTGCTTGATAGAAAGAATCGATGTCTATGCATGTCCAGAAACCATATCCATGTTATATAACTCAAAGCAACATAACAAATACCTTCCAGTCTGTTTGAGCATGTCAAGCATATTAGTCTGGAAAACATGGTCAACAGCTTCAACGCTAACACCAGTACCACTTTGAGGCATTGCGAAGACATCAACAACACGAACTGTGTACTCGTCAACAAACTCTCCAAGCATCAAGCCCATAACTTCCATAGGAACCCCAGCCCTTCCTATAATTCACATGAACAAAAAGGAGATGAAATAAAGCATACAACCTCAATTAGAGATTTTTCCATCAAAATACATAGAAAACAGATTAGAAAACAATGATTAGCATTTCAAACCCAGTAATAATCACCAAAATCCAGACACCAGAGACACAAATAGCTTGTCATGAGAAACAAACACAAATCAAAGCAGAAATTATTAATGAACGCTTATATATCGTCTGTGTTTTGTCTAGAGAACCCAGAAATTGAAGAAAGAAGTAAATTCTAACTGAAACAGAAACATAATGGATAGCCAAAAGTACAATCAATTAAAACCCCAACTAAAAGCAACAACACCTTTCTCTAAAAACTAACAAAAAAAGTTCAAACTCCCGAGATAGCGTCTCTAGAGCTTATATCATCCCAACGCATAAACGAAACTAAACTGAACAAGGCCATTACCAAACAAAGAACATATTGAAACGAACCTAATCCGGGCTAAAAAATCCTTCAACAAACTAAATTATAGATTTACCCACCGATTTCAAAAATCGAATCACAAAACAGACCCAAAACAAACCCTAATTAGCTAAAACAAATAAAATATCTTAAATAAACCCCCCAAAAGTTGAAATCTGTAGATATGGATGCGTATAAATAATAGGTATAGAAATCGCAGAAATTTTACCGTGCTTGAGCATTTTGAGGAGGGCAAGAGAGGAGATGTAAACCTGCTCCGAGGAATCAAGTGTAGGGGAATCCGGTGGCGGGTGACCCAAGGCACCTCCTGCACCGGCGAACATCCTCTGTAATCTCTCCATACCGGACATTGTCTCTCTCTTTCTCACTAGCCGATCGGGATTCTTTTTGGAAAGGGTTTTCTTCTGTGGCAAGACAAGGACTTCTCTGAGTAGCCGAGCTTCGGAAATTAAACTAGTATTTAAACGAGAAGAGTACCTCTTTTGCTTTAGACAGTGTTTGCAATTTTGCCCTTGTAGCTTTGTGTATTTATAAGTTAACACGCTTCTTATGGAAGAGCTGGAAATGGGCCCAGATAGAGCCCAATCCAATAAAACCAGGTTATTATTTTGGGTTACGGTCCATCTAGTGGAACAGCCTAGCCAGTGAAATTCTGCCCTTTTCCTTTATTTTTAGTTTTAATGGGAAGAAATTCCTTTTTCTTCTAAATTTTCTGTTTTTTTATTCCAAGGCCGGCAAGTTGGTAAGCCTTTCAACTGCGATGTGGAATCGCAATTCTTAGGGTAAATTATTCAATAATCTAAAAGCATAGTTAATTTCTTTCATATTGAAAGTTAATTGCGTAATAGTAAAAAGCTACTCTTTTTTTTGTCATACAATGCCCGTCCATAGACTTATCGTAAAAAAAATTATTTTCACTCTCTTGAATTTCATATAAGTGTACCAAAAAAAACAAAATACGAGGTTTATATATAAATTACTAATTTTTATAATAAATAATAAATTTATCTTTATATTTTAATTTTAATTACAATTCATTTTACTAGATTCCAATTTAGACAATTCGGACCTTGGCACTAAAAATAAATAAATTAATTTAAAACGAAAACATTTAAACTGCCTTTCATATATATTGATGAAGTCAATATAGAGAAAGTAGTGCACCAATCAAATATTTATGCCAATTTCTCGTCTTTTTCATCTTTTCCATTCTTGATCTCTATCTTCATCTTTTAGTCTGTGTTTTATTTTAAATTTTATTGTACCCATTTGGGCATGTGTTTTATCACTATATAATTATAAGCAATTTATTTCTTCCGATGATCTTAAAAATAAGTATTCACCACTAAATCATAAGCTCTTCTTGTTTCATGCATCCAAAAAAATTAGGTATCTAATAATTAAGTATTTGTTACGAAAACATAAATTTAATAATGTTTGTGCAGACCTTACTTAAAATACTCCAAAAGAAAAGTACAGTCATATACTAAATTTCTCTTACCGTGAGGTTCATTGATAGCAAATACTATAAAATTTAACGTTTTGGGACACTAGTGCTTTAAATTATTACAGCAATTATATTACAGTGACATCTAGAAAAGTTTGGGATAATATCTACCACTATAATTGGTGATATCATTTTTCGAAGGTAGTTAAATATAAAAATAATTACACACATAAACTCCAATTGATTCTTGGCTTAACTAATGGATCAATGATTAAACCATCGATTTATTAAAAAACATGTAAAAATATATATAATTGTAATAATGTAATCATGATATGATTATATCATATCAAGTATTTATACAAATATTTTAAAAAAATTAATTATAAGTTTATTAAGTTAAAATTTTAAAAATATATATTAATTGTTTTTATAAAAATAATATTAAGTGAATATGTCAAATTTGATGATCACTACTTTTGAAAGAGTTCATTTAAATTCATATACAACATTTCAACATCCATATTTTTTAGAGGTTATATATAAATTAATTGAGTCTAATAAGATAAAAAATAAAATAAACAATTATTAATCATATATTTTAAGTTAATAAAAATATGATAAATAAATAATATTAAAATGAATGTCTATCATTTAGATTACGATCGTGTAAAAAAAAATGTTGTGGATTAATTAACTTTAAATGGTTATAAATAAGTTAAGGGGAACAACTTTAATCAATATTAGGCAGTAGCATGGTAAAATCCAGCTCTTTTTAACAAAGAAGTCCCAATTATGACTCTTTATACTTATATTGATTTTTTGTTAAACTAAAAGACAAATCGACCTGATTTTCGGTTTTATCGATCCACTGATTGGATCGATCGGTTCAATCTACTTTAATTGGTTCAATCATATAAATGGTCCAATTAAAAAACCAAACCGATCTAACCTTAAGCTCAAGATTCAATCGACTAGTCCAATTTTGATAACTATGTTCTTATATAGCATTTGGAAATCAATAATGAGATAAGAGAGTGAACTAATATTTCATGCAATATCAATGCTTGTTCTAAAATTTTTCCTCTTAATATCACTTTTACCAAATTATTAAGATCCTTAATTTGAGTAGACTGTAAGAGTTTAACTCCTTAGATAACTTTTGAGCTTATTTCATCTTGCTCATTTATCTCAACCACTGAATCAACCTCTTGTTTATTTTTTGATAGCTCAATTAAAATTGTGATTTTCATCAAGTAATTTTGCATTTTAGTTTGTGAGCACTTTTAACAGTTTTTTATCAAAACATTAAACAATTTTTAGCTCGACAATATTTTTAGCTTGTACATAAACTAGGTTGTAGCCTAAAATACTGAATGACAGTAGAATCATGGGCTTTGTTATGATCTCAACGAAGAGTGTGTGACAACCCGCAATGTAGCATGCACAATAAGTGGGCTTACAGCCGTGACGCACGTTTACCTAGACTTTGGGCTTCAAACCCCACAAATCCTTAAGAGATGAAGATTTGATCAAAGTCTACTAGTACCTCTTTTTGTTTTTTATTCTCTTTTTACTTGAATTTTTTAAGATTAGCAGTCAAATATTTCTGTTTAATTTTTACAAAGTTTGATGAAATAGTTATATTAGAAAGTGGATTAAATATTTAAATATTATACATGTTGAAAAAATATGAGTAATTAGATTGTAATATTGTACTAGTGTGTACATGATAGCACCTTTAAAGTCTTTATATAATGACAAACACAATACTAGATAAAATAAGAGACTTGAGGGAGTATTGAAAAGAAACATTTTCCCTATATTTCTCCTCTGTTAAATACACAATTAAATAAAAAACTTTCATAGGGAAATTTTTCATTAGCATCGACTGCATATTTCTATTGTGTTGTTGTATCTTGGAGGTAAATTGTGGTAGCCCATAAACATACTCTTGTAGTGGGGCAATCACTACCTTAAAGATAGATGTCATTTTTTATGGGTCATACTCAAAGTTTGTTTTCTTGATCAAGCCATCGGAGTCCCATGTTTTCTCTGTATGTATAGCTTACTAGTTACTTATTACGAGAGTTGATCATCTGTAGTAAATTGGTGTAGTAATATTGTTATTAGAATTGGATTGAACTTCAAATTGATCGAGACACCGAATCATTAGTTCATCAGTTCAAATTAACTCACTAGATCAATTGGTTCGTAAAAATAAAAAAAATATAATAATTACAATAATATTTTCTTTTGAAAAGCAAAAGGCATTTTACTAATAGAAGCATAAAGATGCAAATTACAAATGAAAACCTAAGTGCTTGTAATAATTATAATAACATTAATTTAGATCAAGTACTTGTAAAAGCATAAAGCTAATAAAATCATCAATGAGTAATAACTCAAGCTTGATAAGAGAAACTACAAATCAAATCTCAAACATGATTAATTTATAAATAATAACTTATAAGATTTAAACTCTTGAAGTGGGAGCAAGAGCGTGTACTTTTAAGAAGTACGCATATATTGAATCTTTGTCGAAAGGGAAAGTTAAAGAATTATTGCACAAATTTCGATTTGATACAGTTAATTTGGTTGCTCTATGATCTTAAAATTAATTGCAAAAAAAAATCCTCTTCAAAATACTTGATCAATTAATTGGGTGAAAGATTTTATTTTGTTTGTATTGTTTTCAAAAGAAAGGAAGAAAAGATCATAGTAATTATAGGTAACTTCACTGGTAATGTAATAGTGATTATACGGATGTTATCAACGAAGTTCTTTAAAATTATCAGTGAAGTTTTCACTTGATGTAAAAATAAGGTTTACACTTGATGCTGGAAGAGATCATAGTAAACAAAAAAACATAAGCTAGAATTGAAAGTATTTAATGCATTTATTAATAATTCAAAGGATAATCATTTACAAACATTTAATTGAATTATTAATGTGGCTGCTTACGAAACTATTACTCGAAGATTATACATATATATATATATATATTAGATATTTAATTTATGTAAGTTAAGGGTTAAATATTAAATGTGTGCATTAACTTCATAAGAGAATAGTTAGCTTAAGGTTGTGTTAACTATTTCACCAAGCCAACCAAGCTCAAGTCATCAAAAAGTTCTGTTTGTGACTAAAAAGTGACATTAAAGAAATGAAAGAATCGATTGGACGGATCGGTTGTTCAATCGGTTCGCACGGTTTGCAAAGAGCTGGTTGATTATGGTCTTTTTATTTGATTGGATCCCACATCCGATATTTTATAAGAACTCTTTTAAACAACATCTTTGGTTGAATCACCTAATTTATAAATTATTTAAACATACTATTTGTAAGTAACTACGCAGTTTTACTACTAATGGTCTGCACCCTTACATGGAGCTAGGTTTCATCTTGTATCCCTTACAAGTACCAGTGACACAAGCTTTTTCTTGTTAAGTGCGGATTAGTTCTAAATCGCTTGACCAGCCTTTAATAACGAAATCTGGTTCAGATTTTTTTTTTTAAATTTATTTACAGAATCTTTTAGTTTTTAATTTATAAATTATATTATAATTTTTTATTACTTTTGCTGCCCTAGTAACTTTGCGGGTTACACATTTTTTCCCTATGTATTCTGATGGTGTAGTCAATAAAAAATTGGATATCAAAACATTATTTTTTTTAGGGTTTATTACAACACAAGTCTTTAAATTATAAACCTGTAATATTTAACTCATTGAATTATTACTTTGGTTTTAAAGATCATTAAAATATGAATTAGTAGCAATCAATTCTTTAAATCTATTTTACGACGAGAAACTTAATGAAAATACAATACATGAGGATTCTTCAATTTTATTATTACTAAATGGTGAGTGTTTGCTTTAAAAATTGAACCTATGCAAATCATTAAACTAATGGAATTCTCCTTTAAGTTCCTCGCGTGATTAAGTTTATCGTTGGAAAATGAATTTAAAGAGTTGATTACTACTAATTCATAGTTTAAAGACCCCTTACGTCAAATTAATAATTTAAAGAGTTAAATGCTACGGATCCATATCTGCGATGCAATAAACCTTATTTATTTTTTATCATAATATCACAACTTAATTGAACATTGAGAAGATTGAAAGGGTCATGATCAAATTAGAATGGTGTATAAACGTTCAAGATCAAAATTAATTACTTGGATATATATCAATCTAACTATAATATTCTACCTATTTAGCAAGAAAGAAAGTTCCATTTTTAAAAATCCTCAGTGCAGCACTGCAGCGTACTGAAATTTCGCATTTACTATTCTATAGAGTATTGAAGATTCAGAGTGCCCGTTGAAAATTGCACATGCGTTGAATAATCAAATATTTTGAAATGTTTCATTTGTCACTGCTCAGAAACCTCTCCAAGACTTGTTGATGTTGATCATTTCTTGGCACAAACCTACTAGCTAGTATGAATGGGGCTACCTATATTTGCTTGAAGTAAAGGGAATTGGGAATTTTGAAGAGTTCTGTAACAAAAATAGACGAAGTCATAGTTGAAAATGTCCAAGAAACTGCAGGACTTGAAACAAAGAAACCCTTCCAATAAAATTGGAATCTAACTTGAGGAAGCTATTGATTGGTCAAAGTTGGACTAGAAAAATCTTGTGAAAACGTTGTTGAAAAATTCAAAAATTAATGATAATTAGATGTCTATATATACCCATCAGGTTCCTCAAGAGTGTTAATTAAAAGTATCAACGTACACTTTCATATTTCAGTAGTACTCTTTTCTCTCTGCCACTGCCAATTTAATTAGGCTCTCAAAATTTTTGAGCTCCAACCCTCTATTTTTAGTTTCTTTCATATATTAATTCATCTCTGCCTTGATTAAAATATTCCTTGCAAATAGTGTTTGTCATGGATACTCCAAGATCACCCCTGCAACTCCAAACTCCAAGATCACCTCTTCAACCCCCAACTTATGGGAACCTAATCACCGTTCTTAGCATCGATGGTGGTGGGATTAGAGGGATTATCCCAGCAACTATTCTTGCTTTTTTAGAATCTGAGCTTCAGGTATTAAAAAAGGTTTTACATATATGCATGCAATATTATAGGATGTTTTACTATATATCTATTTTCTTTACAATATTCAAAATCCTTTTTTTGTTTTTTTTTTTGTTTTAAAGAACTTGCATGCAGGATCAATGATTTAGTAATAGTGAACTAGGTAACATGTCTGCATGCATGATAAAATTTGATGTACCGCCAATATTTTTTTTTTCCTTTTTAAAGATACTTTCTTGGATAAATGTAAAATTTGATTTATATTTTGTTGGCGAGAATAGTATTACCCTAATGCTAATTTTGTATGTCTATGTGCAGAAATTGGATGGGGAAAAAGCAAGGCTTGCAGACTATTTTGATGTGATTGCAGGAACTAGCACCGGTGGCCTAGTGACTGCCATGCTAACCACCCCAAATGAGGAGGACCGTCCCCTCTTTGCTGCCAAAGATATTAAAGACTTCTATCTTGATCATTGCCCTAAAATATTCCCCCAGGACAGGTGATTAGTTGTTCGTAAACTAATCAATTTGTGAAATAAAGAATTGTAATGATGATTAGAAGAACTGTTACCTTGGGTGCATGCGCATAGCACTATAATATATATACACACACACATTATTATCTCTCAAACACTACAGTTATATACTAACATTACATGTCTATTTGTACGACAGTTCTCCATTTGCTCCTGCAACAAACTTGGTCAAGTCTTTAGCGGGACCCAAATACGATGGGAAGTATCTGCACAAACTTGTCAAAGAAAAGTTAGGAGAGACACGATTGCACCAAACATTGACAAACGTTGTAATTCCAACTTTTGACATCAAGCATCTCCAACCAACCATCTTCTCTAGCTACGAGGTTCATTAATTAATTATTGTAGATCAAAATTTTAAATTATTTTTTTTATTGATTTATAGGATTTTTTATAAAAAAAATTGACGATATTGTGTAATTTATGGTTAATTTAGGTGAATAAGAACCCATGCATAGATGCTTTGCTATCGGATATATGCATTGGAACTTCTGCTGCCCCAACATATCTCCCAGCCCATCATTTTGAAGTCAAAGACTCCACAGGCAAAGTGAAAGAATTCAACCTTATCGATGGTGGAGTAGCTGCTAATAATCCAGTATGTATATATTAATTTGTTTGATTTATAATATATGTGCATTAAATATATATTTTGAGCATGTTGTTCATGCAAAAAAAAACTTGTATTATATCACATGATTTTAATAATTAATTAAATTTTCAGGCTTTAATAGCTATCAGTGAGGTGACCAAAGAGATCACACAAGGGAACCGTGACTTTTTTGATATAAAAGCAAACGACTATACAAGGTTCCTAGTCGTATCATTGGGGACTGGTACACATAAATGTGAAGAGAAGTACAATGCTCATGAAGCAGCTGAGTGGGGCGCGTTGGGTTGGTTGATCAATGATTCTATTCCATTGATTAATGTTTTTACTCAAGCTAGCAATGACATGGTTGATTTTCACCTTTCTACTTTTTTTCAAGCTCTTCACTCTGAAGAGAATTATCTTCGATTTCAGGTATATATATTTATGTTGTAGTAATTATAATTATGGTACCTAAAAAGGAAAGAAAAGGTCAAAAATTAATTAATTAGAAAATCTAGCTTGTATATCTTGGTATTAATAGGAGCAAGAAAAATGTTGCAGGATGATACATTAACCGGTGAGGTGTCTTCTGTGGATATTGCCACAAAAGAAAACTTGGACAATCTTATGAGAGTCGGAGAGGAATTGTTAGAAAAGCCAATGTCGAGGGTGAATTTGGAGATCGGTAAATGCGAGTCTACTAATCAGGGAACAAACAAGGAGGCTCTCATAAGGTACGTAGGTCTATTAAATTTGAACAATATATAATAATTGTTAATAATCATGAAGCTCTTTTCTAAATAAATAATCGCATGCAACTTAATTCTTATTATATTTACTTGTTGTATATATATTTTATTAATTGACTGCTTTGTTTTGTTAATTAATTAACCTGTGCAGATTAGCAGAGCTACTCTCCAAGGAGAAGCACCGTCGGGACATGAGATCGCCACACGGGAGCTTTGGAAAAAAGACTTCTATTGATAATTCTTTGTTAGTATTTGATTAGTCTCAAATAAATTTTAGGTGGAATATTGTCATGAATTATCCAGCCTATAATAAATTTCTGTTTATTTTCTTATAATAACAACTCTAGATTGGTATGCTATCTAAGTATGGGAAATGTGATATTCATTCTTTTCATTGATTTATTGTAATTATTATATTTTAAATCATTCCTTTTTGGTGTGATTTCATCATCACCAATAAAATTAATATACGATTTATTGTAATCTTAAAATAACTGTCAAAGCAGTAATGATAGTTTAATGGAATAACGTAAACTCAAAATTGAGTGAGGAAACGTTTTATGAACTTCCAAGAATAAAAAAATAATGCCAAGTTGCTCACTCGCAATGAAAGTTAAGGTTTGTGGGATACGCAGCGTCATTGGCTTGTTTTGGTTAATAATATGAGTAAAGATTAAATTAATTTTTTTTAAAAAGTTGTTTGGCTCAAGTCAAGAGCTCAAATGGTCCAAATAGACTGCAGTGTTTTATTGGCCCGTATGGCCAGAGAGTAGAAACTAGAAACTACTTTCAAGTTACATCTTTCTCTTTCGTTTCAAATAACTAATTTAATTAATAGTTGACAATTAGCTTTTTATTTCAATGTCAAAACACTTCATTGCTTTACAATAGAAGGGAAACTAAAATTCAAAGGGGAAAAAAACATGACATGGCTTTTCCAAGACACAATACATTATAATTAGATATCAAATTATGATCTCACCAATTTTATCCTAGGGCTGGTTAATAATATTTAAACAATTAAGTTTAATCCATCTTCAAATCGTATATTTACAGTAATAAGGATATATATATATATATATATATATGTGTGTGTGTGTGTGTGTTTTCATCGGTGTTTTTGGGACACGTTGAGGAGCGTCTAGGTGTTACGGGCTGTAAGTTTAAGTCGCTAACCGTGCAGCCTTAAGCTCGGAAACACCTCATTGGAATGCATACGTCAGCCTTCCTCTTAGCTACTCAAGAGAGCCACCCTCGAAACTAGACCCACTCAAAGAAAATAAGCCAACATAAGACTGAATTTGAGACAAAGCTAGAGAGCTTGCTATTGCTTGAATGACTGAATGATTTACTAGTGAAGGGGAGACCCTTTTATATAGGGAGAGCTCCCTTACATCCATGGTTAACATCTTGCCAAGTGTCACAATCCTACGGTAATATAAGTGTAGTATGAAAGTACAAGGTACTACCATGTAGTGCACGTGCAGTACAATGCTGTACCTAGAACATGCGAGTCGTGACATTCTCCCCCACTCAATCTGGTGACGTCCTCGTCGCACTCTGGGCATGAAACTGGTCGATCTTCGTCTGAAATTGCCACAAGGCCTCGACTGGTTCCCAACTAGTCTCACTATCGGGTTGTCTCTTCCATTGTATCAAGTGCTCATGCCTAGGCTTGTAGTTCTTCCGTCTTAAAACTCGGTCCGCCAGTATACTCTCAATATCTCGGTCATAAGAAACTCTAACTCCTATAGGGGCTCGCTGTGACTCACCTCGATCCGGATCATTTTGGTCTTCATGGAATGGTTTCAACATACTCACATGGAAGATCGGGTGCACCTTGAGCTTGGATGGTAGCTCAAGTTTATAGGCCACATTGCCTACCCTCATAAGAACTCTGAAAGGCCCCTCATATCTATGTACCAATGCCTTATGTTTCCCTTTGGTGCGAAGTACCAAATATAGCTTCACAAGCACAAAATCCCCCACTTGGTACTGCACATCCCGTCTCTTACGATCAGCCCACTTCTTGGAACTCTTGGCTGCTTTATGTTGGCAAAATCAAGCCAAGTTAGTTTGATCTTGCCACGCCTTGGAAAACTTATAGGTTGCTGGAGTTGACCCCGTGTATCCCACAGTAATAGTAATCGGAGTGTGAGGCTGTTGTCCCATCACAATCTCAAAGATACTTTGGTTGGCGGCCTCACTCATTTGTAAATTATAAGAAAACTGAGCCACATTTAGTAACTTTGGCCAATCTCGTTGCGAGGCACTAACATAGTGTCAAAGGTATGTCTCCAACAAAGCATTCAGTCTCTCAGTCTATTCGTCAGTTTGGGGGTGGACAGTAGTGGAGAAATTTAGATTCGATATGAGCAATTTGAATAATTCTGTCCAGAAACGTCCCGTGAACCGTCCATCCTAATCACTTACAATGGACTGTGGTACGCCCTAATACTTCACCACTTCTCACCCTATTAGCTAGTTGGATTGCCGATAAAACTTGGTTAGCTTGGCCAGAGTCTCGTCTTACCAGCACGAGGTATTGGCACCGAGAATCAAGGATGCACACACAATTGACAAATGACACTAGCAAAGCATTAATCCGATCAAGGAAATTTAACCCAATATAAAGTCATAATCATCAAGTGGGATTACCTCAATGGTTTCTTTGCCTTTCCAATCTCCTAGTTGTAGCTCCACCCCTGGTGCTACACCTATTGTCAGAACTTCTTTGGAATTGGCTGTCCCATTACCTTTCTCCACCTTAAGGCTTAATCTCTTGGACATTTCCTTGGACACAAAGAGATCGGAAGCCCCAGTGTCTACATGAGCACTAACCTTGGTGCCAGCCACCATACTGTCTGTAAACATGAGTCCCTTCCGCTTGCTAAACCTTTTGGCTTTGATCGAGTTAAGCATGATAGAGCCGAGCTTAAAGGTATCTCTCTCTGTATCCCCCTCTTCCCTAGCAATGGCAGAGAGCTTGGTTCGTTTCGGGCAATCCCGCACCCGATGAAAACCCTCACACAAGAAGCATGCTAATGACTCATTCTTTTTGTCCCCTTCTTTGGCGGACTTCCACTTGTGATTGGGTGGTTTCCCCAGACCACCCTTCTGATACTTGTCTTTGTCTCTTCCACCTTTGCCTTTGTTCTTAGAGGAGTCAAATTTCTCTTGTTTCTTGAAGTCCACCAAAGATTCCGCTACGAAAATGGCTCGGGTGAGGTCTTGGGCACCCCCTTCTTTGCAACTCTTGCTTCACCCATGGTTTGAGGCCATCCATGAAGGAGAAGAAACCTCCCTCTCTCCAAGATCAGAAATTTGGAGCAAGAGTTCAAAAAACTCTCGCACATACTCCCGTACTTCCCAATGTTGGGTGAGCCTTAGCAGTGTGGCTCGTACCTCATCTTCCGCATACTCTGGATAGAACTGTTGGTGGAATTCCCTTTGGAATTCTTCCCAGGTAACAATGGCGGCACCCGCACACCTACGTGTCTACCACAATAAAGCAATATCAACAAGATATATAAAGGCTATGTTTACCTTGGTTATGTCCTCTATGATGTTTATCACTCGAAAATATTGCTCCATCCCTTAAAGAAAGTTGTCCACACCCTTTGCAGCTCGGATGCCCTTGAACTCCTTTGGCTTAGGCACATCCTCCCTATGATTGGGTGTCATAGCAAGCATACCACCTTCAACAACTGCTTTACAAGCTGAGAGCTCCCGCTTGAGCTCTTCCATCTCTTCCTGCATAGACACCACCACGGCCTCAAGGTTTGTCATCATTTTGAGTGAGCACGTCTACGGCCTCGTTAAGGGCACCTTGCATCGCTCCTTGGAGATCCTTCTTCATGGAGTTTAGCTCCTCGATGCTACCATTGGTAACCTTGAACTTGTCCTGAATTTCCCCCACGACTAACTCCACCTTAGCCAAGCGAGCATCCATACTTGACATCACATCCCTTGAACTAGCCTTCTTGGTCGCCCTCCCTTGGGTCTCATGACCATCATGAGCTAGGTTGTTAGCATCGGAAGTGGTTGCCATCTCTTCTCAAAAGTCTCGATGAACCTGGCTCTGATACTACTTGTTACGGGCTGCAACCTTAAGTTGCTAACCGTGCGGCCTTAGGCTCGGAAATACCTCATTAGAATGCCTAAGTCAGCCTTCCTCTTAGCTACTCAAGAGAGCCACCCTCGAAGCTAGGCTCACTCAAAGAAAATAAGCCAACACAAGAGAGAATATGAGACAAAGCTAGAGAGCTTGCTATTGCTTGAATGATTGAATGATTTACAAGTGAAGGGGAGGCCCCTTTATATAAGGAGAGCTCCCTTACATCCATGGCTAACATCTTGCCAAGTGTCACAATCCTACGGTACTATAAGTGTAGTACGAAAGTACAAGGTACTACTATGTAGTGCATGTGCAGTACAATGTTGTACGTTATAATCAAAAAGTGTACTAGGAAACTCTAGAGCACGCGGGTCTTACATGGGTCGTGAAATAGGGACGAGGTGAAGCAAAAATGTCCCAGGACTCCTGAAGTTAAACGTTTCTTTTCTGGGATATTCGTTTTTTTGCTTGAGGCATATGCCTGTGACATAATTTTTGCGCCCCGGTCGTACGCCCAGTGAAAGTTTTTTAAAAAGTTCAAAATTTAGAAAAAAAATACAAGTTAAATGCTTGAACGTATGATCCAAAAAATGTCATAAGTTTTAACAACTAAACTAGTGTTTCTGTTGTAATATCATTACGCTTCATAAATATATATATTACATGTTATCTAGTTTAGTAATAATTACAAACTATTTAATTAATCACTTATAAGTTATAACAATATAAAAATATAAATTATACTCCATATAATTTATATATTATTATTTATAAAATTTTTAATTATCACGCTATAGAGAGTTAGTAAAAGTATTAAACTTTGATAAAAATTAATTAATTAAAATTAATTTTATTATTCTAATTAATTAATATTATTTTATTAAAGTTTTGAAACGCTCCAACGTATTCAAAAGACTTACACCCCAACGCCTCGAGGAAAAACATATCATCCAACACTTTCGCCTATGAAAACACTGATATACACGTTACTAAGAGCCCTTGAGAGAGAAATTTCAGTTGTAATTTTTAATTAAAAAATCTATGTTGTTGTTCTAAAACAATCTGTTTATCATCTCATTTGTAAAAGAGTTGATATAACTCTTGGAAAGGATTTGCTGAGTTTTTAAGTATTAAACACTTGTGAGCACTTTATTTTTTTTAGGGTTTATTACAACACAAGTCTTTAAATTATAAACCTGTAACATTTAACTCCTTGAATTATTACTTTGGTTTTAAGGATCATTAAAATATGAATTAGTAGCAATCAACTCTTTAAATCTATTTTACGACGAGAAACTTAATGAAAATACAATACATGAGGATTCTTCAATTTTATTATTACTAAATGGTGAGTGTTTGCTTTAAAAATTGAACCTATGCAAATCATTAAACTAATGAAATTCTCCTTTAAGTTCCTCGCTTGATTAAGTTTATCGTTGGAAAATGAATTTAAAGAGTTGATTACTACTAATTCATAGTTTAAAGACCCCTTACGCCAAATTAATAATTTAAAGAGTTAAATGCTACGAATCCATATCTGCGATGCAATAAACCTTATTTTTTTTTTATCATAATATCACAACTTAATTGAACATTGATAAGATTGAAAGGGTCATGATCAAATTAGAATGATGTATAAACGTTCAAGATCAAAATTAATTACTTGGATATATATCAATCTAACTATAATATTCTACCTATTTAGCAAGAAAGAAAGTTCCATTTTTAAAAATCCTCAGTGCAGCACTGCAGCGTACTGAAATTTCGCATTTACTGTTCTATAGAGTATTGAAGATTCAGAGTGCCCGTTGAAAATTGCACATGCGTTGAATAATCAAATATTTTGAAATGTTTCATTTGTCACTGCTCAGAAACCTCTCCAAGACTTGTTGATGTTGATCATTTCTTGGCACAAACCTACTAGCTAGTATGAATGGGGCTACCTATATTTGCTTGAAGTAAAGGGAATTGGGAATTTTGAAGAGTTCTGTAACAAAAATAGACGAAGTCATAGTTGAAAATGTCCAAGAAACTGCAGGACTTGAAACAAAGAAACCCTTCCAATAAAATTGGAATCTAACTTGAGGAAGCTATTGATTGGTCAAAGTTGGACTAGAAAAATCTTGTGAAAACGTTGTTGAAAAATTCAAAAATTAATGATAATTAGATGTCTATATATACCCATCAGGTTCCTCAAGAGTGTTAATTAAAAGTATCAACGTACACTTTCATATTTCAGTAGTACTCTTTTCTCTCTGCCACTGCCAATTTAATTAGGCTCTCAAAATTTTTGAGCTCCAACCCTCTATTTTTAGTTTCTTTCATATATTAATTCATCTCTGCCTTGATTAAAATATTCCTTGCAAATAGTGTTTGTCATGGATACTCCAAGATCACCCCTGCAACTCCAAACTCCAAGATCACCTCTTCAACCCCCAACTTATGGGAACCTAATCACCGTTCTTAGCATCGATGGTGGTGGGATTAGAGGGATTATCCCAGCAACTATTCTTGCTTTTTTAGAATCTGAGCTTCAGGTATTAAAAAAGGTTTTACATATATGCATGCAATATTATAGGATGTTTTACTATATATCTATTTTCTTTACAATATTCAAAATCCTTTTTTTGTTTTTTTTTTTGTTTTAAAGAACTTGCATGCAGGATCAATGATTTAGTAATAGTGAACTAGGTAACATGTCTGCATGCATGATAAAATTTGATGTACCGCCAATATTTTTTTTTTCCTTTTTAAAGATACTTTCTTGGATAAATGTAAAATTTGATTTATATTTTGTTGGCGAGAATAGTATTACCCTAATGCTAATTTTGTATGTCTATGTGCAGAAATTGGATGGGGAAAAAGCAAGGCTTGCAGACTATTTTGATGTGATTGCAGGAACTAGCACCGGTGGCCTAGTGACTGCCATGCTAACCACCCCAAATGAGGAGGACCGTCCCCTCTTTGCTGCCAAAGATATTAAAGACTTCTATCTTGATCATTGCCCTAAAATATTCCCCCAGGACAGGTGATTAGTTGTTCGTAAACTAATCAATTTGTGAAATAAAGAATTGTAATGATGATTAGAAGAACTGTTACCTTGGGTGCATGCGCATAGCACTATAATATATATACACACACACATTATTATCTCTCAAACACTACAGTTATATACTAACATTACATGTCTATTTGTACGACAGTTCTCCATTTGCTCCTGCAACAAACTTGGTCAAGTCTTTAGCGGGACCCAAATACGATGGGAAGTATCTGCACAAACTTGTCAAAGAAAAGTTAGGAGAGACACGATTGCACCAAACATTGACAAACGTTGTAATTCCAACTTTTGACATCAAGCATCTCCAACCAACCATCTTCTCTAGCTACGAGGTTCATTAATTAATTATTGTAGATCAAAATTTTAAATTATTTTTTTTATTGATTTATAGGATTTTTTATAAAAAAAATTGACGATATTGTGTAATTTATGGTTAATTTAGGTGAATAAGAACCCATGCATAGATGCTTTGCTATCGGATATATGCATTGGAACTTCTGCTGCCCCAACATATCTCCCAGCCCATCATTTTGAAGTCAAAGACTCCACAGGCAAAGTGAAAGAATTCAACCTTATCGATGGTGGAGTAGCTGCTAATAATCCAGTATGTATATATTAATTTGTTTGATTTATAATATATGTGCATTAAATATATATTTTGAGCATGTTGTTCATGCAAAAAAAAACTTGTATTATATCACATGATTTTAATAATTAATTAAATTTTCAGGCTTTAATAGCTATCAGTGAGGTGACCAAAGAGATCACACAAGGGAACCGTGACTTTTTTGATATAAAAGCAAACGACTATACAAGGTTCCTAGTCGTATCATTGGGGACTGGTACACATAAATGTGAAGAGAAGTACAATGCTCATGAAGCAGCTGAGTGGGGCGCGTTGGGTTGGTTGATCAATGATTCTATTCCATTGATTAATGTTTTTACTCAAGCTAGCAATGACATGGTTGATTTTCACCTTTCTACTTTTTTTCAAGCTCTTCACTCTGAAGAGAATTATCTTCGATTTCAGGTATATATATTTATGTTGTAGTAATTATAATTATGGTACCTAAAAAGGAAAGAAAAGGTCAAAAATTAATTAATTAGAAAATCTAGCTTGTATATCTTGGTATTAATAGGAGCAAGAAAAATGTTGCAGGATGATACATTAACCGGTGAGGTGTCTTCTGTGGATATTGCCACAAAAGAAAACTTGGACAATCTTATGAGAGTCGGAGAGGAATTGTTAGAAAAGCCAATGTCGAGGGTGAATTTGGAGATCGGTAAATGCGAGTCTACTAATCAGGGAACAAACAAGGAGGCTCTCATAAGGTACGTAGGTCTATTAAATTTGAACAATATATAATAATTGTTAATAATCATGAAGCTCTTTTCTAAATAAATAATCGCATGCAACTTAATTCTTATTATATTTACTTGTTGTATATATATTTTATTAATTGACTGCTTTGTTTTGTTAATTAATTAACCTGTGCAGATTAGCAGAGCTACTCTCCAAGGAGAAGCACCGTCGGGACATGAGATCGCCACACGGGAGCTTTGGAAAAAAGACTTCTATTGATAATTCTTTGTTAGTATTTGATTAGTCTCAAATAAATTTTAGGTGGAATATTGTCATGAATTATCCAGCCTATAATAAATTTCTGTTTATTTTCTTATAATAACAACTCTAGATTGGTATGCTATCTAAGTATGGGAAATGTGATATTCATTCTTTTCATTGATTTATTGTAATTATTATATTTTAAATCATTCCTTTTTGGTGTGATTTCATCATCACCAATAAAATTAATATACGATTTATTGTAATCTTAAAATAACTGTCAAAGCAGTAATGATAGTTTAATGGAATAACGTAAACTCAAAATTGAGTGAGGAAACGTTTTATGAACTTCCAAGAATAAAAAAATAATGCCAAGTTGCTCACTCGCAATGAAAGTTAAGGTTTGTGGGATACGCAGCGTCATTGGCTTGTTTTGGTTAATAATATGAGTAAAGATTAAATTAATTTTTTTTAAAAAGTTGTTTGGCTCAAGTCAAGAGCTCAAATGGTCCAAATAGACTGCAGTGTTTTATTGGCCCGTATGGCCAGAGAGTAGAAACTAGAAACTACTTTCAAGTTACATCTTTCTCTTTCGTTTCAAATAACTAATTTAATTAATAGTTGACAATTAGCTTTTTATTTCAATGTCAAAACACTTCATTGCTTTACAATAGAAGGGAAACTAAAATTCAAAGGGGAAAAAAACATGACATGGCTTTTCCAAGACACAATACATTATAATTAGATATCAAATTATGATCTCACCAATTTTATCCTAGGGCTGGTTAATAATATTTAAACAATTAAGTTTAATCCATCTTCAAATCGTATATTTACAGTAATAAGGATATATATATATATATATATATATGTGTGTGTGTGTGTGTGTTTTCATCGGTGTTTTTGGGACACGTTGAGGAGCGTCTAGGTGTTACGGGCTGTAAGTTTAAGTCGCTAACCGTGCAGCCTTAAGCTCGGAAACACCTCATTGGAATGCATACGTCAGCCTTCCTCTTAGCTACTCAAGAGAGCCACCCTCGAAACTAGACCCACTCAAAGAAAATAAGCCAACATAAGACTGAATTTGAGACAAAGCTAGAGAGCTTGCTATTGCTTGAATGACTGAATGATTTACTAGTGAAGGGGAGACCCCTTTATATAGGGAGAGCTCCCTTACATCCATGGTTAACATCTTGCCAAGTGTCACAATCCTACGGTAATATAAGTGTAGTATGAAAGTACAAGGTACTACCATGTAGTGCACGTGCAGTACAATGCTGTACCTAGAACATGCGAGTCGTGACATTCTCCCCCACTCAATCTGGTGACGTCCTCGTCGCACTCTGGGCATGAAACTGGTCGATCTTCGTCTGAAATTGCCACAAGGCCTCGACTGGTTCCCAACTAGTCTCACTATCGGGCTGTCTCTTCCATTGTATCAAGTGCTCATGCCTAGGCTTGTAGTTCTTCCGTCTTAAAACTCGGTCCGCCAGTATACTCTCAATATCTCGGTCATAAGAAACTCTAACTCCTATAGGGGCTCGCTGTGACTCACCTCGATCCGGATCATTTTGGTCTTCATGGAATGGTTTCAACATACTCACATGGAAGATCGGGTGCACCTTGAGCTTGGATGGTAGCTCAAGTTTATAGGCCACATTGCCTACCCTCATAAGAACTCTGAAAGGCCCCTCATATCTATGTACCAATGCCTTATGTTTCCCTTTGGTGCGAAGTACCAAATATAGCTTCACAAGCACAAAATCCCCCACTTGGTACTGCACATCCCGTCTCTTACGATCAGCCCACTTCTTGGAACTCTTGGCTGCTTTATGTTGGCAAAATCAAGCCAAGTTAGTTTGATCTTGCCACGCCTCGGAAAACTTATAGGTTGCTGGAGTTGACCCCGTGTATCCCACAGTAATAGTAATCGGAGTGTGAGGCTGTTGTCCCATCACAATCTCAAAGATACTTTGGTTGGCGGCCTCACTCATTTGTAAATTATAAGAAAACTGAGCCACATTTAGTAACTTTGGCCAATCTCGTTGCGAGGCACTAACATAGTGTCAAAGGTATGTTTCCAACAAAGCATTCAGTCTCTCAGTCTATTCGTCAGTTTGGGGGTGGACAGTAGTGGAGAAATTTAGATTCGATATGAGCAATTTGAATAATTCTGTCCAGAAACGTCCCGTGAACCGTCCATCCTAATCACTTACAATGGACTGTGGTACGCCCTAATACTTCACCACTTCTCACCCTATTAGCTAGTTGGATTGCCGATAAAACTTGGTTAGCTTGGCCAGAGTCTCGTCTTACCAGCACGAGGTATTGGCACCGAGAATCAAGGATGCACACACAATTGACAAATGACACTAGCAAAGCATTAATCCGATCAAGGAAATTTAACCCAATATAAAGTCATAATCATCAAGTGGGATTACCTCAATGGTTTCTTTGCCTTTCCAATCTCCTAGTTGTAGCTCCACCCCTGGTGCTACACCTATTGTCAGAACTTCTTTGGAATTGGCTGTCCCATTACCTTTCTCCACCTTAAGGCTTAATCTCTTGGACATTTCCTTGGACACAAAGAGATCGGAAGCCCCAGTGTCTACATGAGCACTAACCTTGGTGCCAGCCACCATACTGTCTGTAAACATGAGTCCCTTCCGCTTGCTAAACCTTTTGGCTTTGATCGAGTTAAGCATGATAGAGCCGAGCTTAAAGGTATCTCTCTCTGTATCCCCCTCTTCCCTAGCAATGGCAGAGAGCTTGGTTCGTTTCGGGCAATCCCGCACCCGATGAAAACCCTCACACAAGAAGCATGCTAATGACTCATTCTTTTTGTCCCCTTCTTTGGCGGACTTCCACTTGTGATTGGGTGGTTTCCCCAGACCACCCTTCTGATACTTGTCTTTGTCTCTTCCACCTTTGCCTTTGTTCTTAGAGGAGTCAAATTTCTCTTGTTTCTTGAAGTCCACCAAAGATTCCGCTACGAAAATGGCTCGGGTGAGGTCTTGGGCACCCCCTTCTTTGCAACTCTTGCTTCACCCATGGTTTGAGGCCATCCATGAAGGAGAAGAAACCTCCCTCTCTCCAAGATCAGAAATTTGGAGCAAGAGTTCAAAAAACTCTCGCACATACTCCCGTACTTCCCAATGTTGGGTGAGCCTTAGCAGTGTGGCTCGTACCTCATCTTCCGCATACTCTGGATAGAACTGTTGGTGGAATTCCCTTTGGAATTCTTCCCAGGTAACAATGGCGGCACCCGCACACCTACGTGTCTACCACAATAAAGCAATATCAACAAGATATATAAAGGCTATGTTTACCTTGGTTATGTCCTCTATGATGTTTATCACTCGAAAATATTGCTCCATCCCTTAAAGAAAGTTGTCCACACCCTTTGCAGCTCGGATGCCCTTGAACTCCTTTGGCTTAGGCACATCCTCCCTATGATTGGGTGTCATAGCAAGCATACCACCTTCAACAACTGCTTTACAAGCTGAGAGCTCCCGCTTGAGCTCTTCCATCTCTTCCTGCATAGACACCACCACGGCCTCAAGGTTTGTCATCATTTTGAGTGAGCACGTCTACGGCCTCGTTAAGGGCACCTTGCATCGCTCCTTGGAGATCCTTCTTCATGGAGTTTAGCTCCTCGATGCTACCATTGGTAACCTTGAACTTGTCCTGAATTTCCCCCACGACTAACTCCACCTTAGCCAAGCGAGCATCCATACTTGACATCACATCCCTTGAACTAGCCTTCTTGGTCGCCCTCCCTTGGGTCTCATGACCATCATGAGCTAGGTTGTTAGCATCGGAAGTGGTTGCCATCTCTTCTCAAAAGTCTCGATGAACCTGGCTCTGATACTACTTGTTACGGGCTGCAACCTTAAGTTGCTAACCGTGCGGCCTTAGGCTCGGAAACACCTCATTAGAATGCCTAAGTCAGCCTTCCTCTTAGCTACTCAAGAGAGCCACCCTCGAAGCTAGGCTCACTCAAAGAAAATAAGCCAACACAAGAGAGAATATGAGACAAAGCTAGAGAGCTTGCTATTGCTTGAATGATTGAATGATTTACAAGTGAAGGGGAGGCCCCTTTATATAAGGAGAGCTCCCTTACATCCATGGCTAACATCTTGCCAAGTGTCACAATCCTACGGTACTATAAGTGTAGTACGAAAGTACAAGGTACTACTATGTAGTGCATGTGCAGTACAATGTTGTACGTTATAATCAAAAAGTGTACTAGGAAACTCTAGAGCACGCGGGTCTTACATGGGTCGTGAAATAGGGACGAGGTGAAGCAAAAATGTCCCAGGACTCCTGAAGTTAAACGTTTCTTTTCTGGGATATTCGTTTTTTTGCTTGAGGCATATGCCTGTGACATAATTTTTGCGCCCCGGTCGTACGCCCAGTGAAAGTTTTTTAAAAAGTTCAAAATTTAGAAAAAAAATACAAGTTAAATGCTTGAACGTATGATCCAAAAAATGTCATAAGTTTTAACAACTAAACTAGTGTTTCTGTTGTAATATCATTACGCTTCATAAATATATATATTACATGTTATCTAGTTTAGTAATAATTACAAACTATTTAATTAATCACTTATAAGTTATAACAATATAAAAATATAAATTATACTCCATATAATTTATATATTATTATTTATAAAATTTTTAATTATCACGCTATAGAGAGTTAGTAAAAGTATTAAACTTTGATAAAAATTAATTAATTAAAATTAATTTTATTATTCTAATTAATTAATATTATTTTATTAAAGTTTTGAAACGCTCCAACGTATTCAAAAGACTTACACCCCAACGCCTCGAGGAAAAACATATCATCCAACACTTTCGCCTATGAAAACACTGATATACACGTTACTAAGAGCCCTTGAGAGAGAAATTTCAGTTGTAATTTTTAATTAAAAAATCTATGTTGTTGTTCTAAAACAATCTGTTTATCATCTCATTTGTAAAAGAGTTGATATAACTCTTGGAAAGGATTTGCTGAGTTTTTAAGTATTAAACACTTGTGAGCACTTTATTTTTTTTAGGGTTTATTACAACACAAGTCTTTAAATTATAAACCTGTAACATTTAACTCCTTGAATTATTACTTTGGTTTTAAGGATCATTAAAATATGAATTAGTAGCAATCAACTCTTTAAATCTATTTTACGACGAGAAACTTAATGAAAATACAATACATGAGGATTCTTCAATTTTATTATTACTAAATGGTGAGTGTTTGCTTTAAAAATTGAACCTATGCAAATCATTAAACTAATGAAATTCTCCTTTAAGTTCCTCGCTTGATTAAGTTTATCGTTGGAAAATGAATTTAAAGAGTTGATTACTACTAATTCATAGTTTAAAGACCCCTTACGCCAAATTAATAATTTAAAGAGTTAAATGCTACGAATCCATATCTGCGATGCAATAAACCTTATTTTTTTTTTATCATAATATCACAACTTAATTGAACATTGATAAGATTGAAAGGGTCATGATCAAATTAGAATGATGTATAAACGTTCAAGATCAAAATTAATTACTTGGATATATATCAATCTAACTATAATATTCTACCTATTTAGCAAGAAAGAAAGTTCCATTTTTAAAAATCCTCAGTGCAGCACTGCAGCGTACTGAAATTTCGCATTTACTGTTCTATAGAGTATTGAAGATTCAGAGTGCCCGTTGAAAATTGCACATGCGTTGAATAATCAAATATTTTGAAATGTTTCATTTGTCACTGCTCAGAAACCTCTCCAAGACTTGTTGATGTTGATCATTTCTTGGCACAAACCTACTAGCTAGTATGAATGGGGCTACCTATATTTGCTTGAAGTAAAGGGAATTGGGAATTTTGAAGAGTTCTGTAACAAAAATAGACGAAGTCATAGTTGAAAATGTCCAAGAAACTGCAGGACTTGAAACAAAGAAACCCTTCCAATAAAATTGGAATCTAACTTGAGGAAGCTATTGATTGGTCAAAGTTGGACTAGAAAAATCTTGTGAAAACGTTGTTGAAAAATTCAAAAATTAATGATAATTAGATGTCTATATATACCCATCAGGTTCCTCAAGAGTGTTAATTAAAAGTATCAACGTACACTTTCATATTTCAGTAGTACTCTTTTCTCTCTGCCACTGCCAATTTAATTAGGCTCTCAAAATTTTTGAGCTCCAACCCTCTATTTTTAGTTTCTTTCATATATTAATTCATCTCTGCCTTGATTAAAATATTCCTTGCAAATAGTGTTTGTCATGGATACTCCAAGATCACCCCTGCAACTCCAAACTCCAAGATCACCTCTTCAACCCCCAACTTATGGGAACCTAATCACCGTTCTTAGCATCGATGGTGGTGGGATTAGAGGGATTATCCCAGCAACTATTCTTGCTTTTTTAGAATCTGAGCTTCAGGTATTAAAAAAGGTTTTACATATATGCATGCAATATTATAGGATGTTTTACTATATATCTATTTTCTTTACAATATTCAAAATCCTTTTTTTTTTTTTTTTTTTTTTGTTTTAAAGAACTTGCATGCAGGATCAATGATTTAGTAATAGTGAACTAGGTAACATGTCTGCATGCATGATAAAATTTGATGTACCGCCAATATTTTTTTTTTCCTTTTTAAAGATACTTTCTTGGATAAATGTAAAATTTGATTTATATTTTGTTGGCGAGAATAGTATTACCCTAATGCTAATTTTGTATGTCTATGTGCAGAAATTGGATGGGGAAAAAGCAAGGCTTGCAGACTATTTTGATGTGATTGCAGGAACTAGCACCGGTGGCCTAGTGACTGCCATGCTAACCACCCCAAATGAGGAGGACCGTCCCCTCTTTGCTGCCAAAGATATTAAAGACTTCTATCTTGATCATTGCCCTAAAATATTCCCCCAGGACAGGTGATTAGTTGTTCGTAAACTAATCAATTTGTGAAATAAAGAATTGTAATGATGATTAGAAGAACTGTTACCTTGGGTGCATGCGCATAGCACTATAATATATATACACACACACATTATTATCTCTCAAACACTACAGTTATATACTAACATTACATGTCTATTTGTACGACAGTTCTCCATTTGCTCCTGCAACAAACTTGGTCAAGTCTTTAGCGGGACCCAAATACGATGGGAAGTATCTGCACAAACTTGTCAAAGAAAAGTTAGGAGAGACACGATTGCACCAAACATTGACAAACGTTGTAATTCCAACTTTTGACATCAAGCATCTCCAACCAACCATCTTCTCTAGCTACGAGGTTCATTAATTAATTATTGTAGATCAAAATTTTAAATTATTTTTTTTATTGATTTATAGGATTTTTTATAAAAAAAATTGACGATATTGTGTAATTTATGGTTAATTTAGGTGAATAAGAACCCATGCATAGATGCTTTGCTATCGGATATATGCATTGGAACTTCTGCTGCCCCAACATATCTCCCAGCCCATCATTTTGAAGTCAAAGACTCCACAGGCAAAGTGAAAGAATTCAACCTTATCGATGGTGGAGTAGCTGCTAATAATCCAGTATGTATATATTAATTTGTTTGATTTATAATATATGTGCATTAAATATATATTTTGAGCATGTTGTTCATGCAAAAAAAAACTTGTATTATATCACATGATTTTAATAATTAATTAAATTTTCAGGCTTTAATAGCTATCAGTGAGGTGACCAAAGAGATCACACAAGGGAATCGTGACTTTTTTGATATAAAAGCAAACGACTATACAAGGTTCCTAGTCGTATCATTGGGGACTGGTACACATAAATGTGAAGAGAAGTACAATGCTCATGAAGCAGCTGAGTGGGGCGCGTTGGGTTGGTTGATCAATGATTCTATTCCATTGATTAATGTTTTTACTCAAGCTAGCAATGACATGGTTGATTTTCACCTTTCTACTTTTTTTCAAGCTCTTCACTCTGAAGAGAATTATCTTCGATTTCAGGTATATATATTTATGTTGTAGTAATTATAATTATGGTACCTAAAAAGGAAAGAAAAGGTCAAAAATTAATTAATTAGAAAATCTAGCTTGTATATCTTGGTATTAATAGGAGCAAGAAAAATGTTGCAGGATGATACATTAACCGGTGAGGTGTCTTCTGTGGATATTGCCACAAAAGAAAACTTGGACAATCTTATGAGAGTCGGAGAGGAATTGTTAGAAAAGCCAATGTCGAGGGTGAATTTGGAGATCGGTAAATGCGAGTCTACTAATCAGGGAACAAACAAGGAGGCTCTCATAAGGTACGTAGGTCTATTAAATTTGAACAATATATAATAATTGTTAATAATCATGAAGCTCTTTTCTAAATAAATAATCGCATGCAACTTAATTCTTATTATATTTACTTGTTGTATATATATTTTATTAATTGACTGCTTTGTTTTGTTAATTAATTAACCTGTGCAGATTAGCAGAGCTACTCTCCAAGGAGAAGCACCGTCGGGACATGAGATCGCCACACGGGAGCTTTGGAAAAAAGACTTCTATTGATAATTCTTTGTTAGTATTTGATTAGTCTCAAATAAATTTTAGGTGGAATATTGTCATGAATTATCCAGCCTATAATAAATTTCTGTTTATTTTCTTATAATAACAACTCTAGATTGGTATGCTATCTAAGTATGGGAAATGTGATATTCATTCTTTTCATTGATTTATTGTAATTATTATATTTTAAATCATTCCTTTTTGGTGTGATTTCATCATCACCAATAAAATTAATATACGATTTATTGTAATCTTAAAATAACTGTCAAAGCAGTAATGATAGTTTAATGGAATAACGTAAACTCAAAATTGAGTGAGGAAACGTTTTATGAACTTCCAAGAATAAAAAAATAATGCCAAGTTGCTCACTCGCAATGAAAGTTAAGGTTTGTGGGATACGCAGCGTCATTGGCTTGTTTTGGTTAATAATATGAGTAAAGATTAAATTAATTTTTTTTAAAAAGTTGTTTGGCTCAAGTCAAGAGCTCAAATGGTCCAAATAGACTGCAGTGTTTTATTGGCCCGTATGGCCAGAGAGTAGAAACTAGAAACTACTTTCAAGTTACATCTTTCTCTTTCGTTTCAAATAACTAATTTAATTAATAGTTGACAATTAGCTTTTTATTTCAATGTCAAAACACTTCATTGCTTTACAATAGAAGGGAAACTAAAATTCAAAGGGGAAAAAAACATGACATGGCTTTTCCAAGACACAATACATTATAATTAGATATCAAATTATGATCTCACCAATTTTATCCTAGGGCTGGTTAATAATATTTAAACAATTAAGTTTAATCCATCTTCAAATCGTATATTTACAGTAATAAGGATATATATATATATATATATATATATATATGTGTGTGTGTGTGTGTGTTTTCATCGGTGTTTTTGGGACACGTTGAGGAGCGTCTAGGTGTTACGGGCTGTAAGTTTAAGTCGCTAACCGTGCAGCCTTAAGCTCGGAAACACCTCATTGGAATGCATACGTCAGCCTTCCTCTTAGCTACTCAAGAGAGCCACCCTCGAAACTAGACCCACTCAAAGAAAATAAGCCAACATAAGACTGAATTTGAGACAAAGCTAGAGAGCTTGCTATTGCTTGAATGACTGAATGATTTACTAGTGAAGGGGAGACCCCTTTATATAGGGAGAGCTCCCTTACATCCATGGTTAACATCTTGCCAAGTGTCACAATCCTACGGTAATATAAGTGTAGTATGAAAGTACAAGGTACTACCATGTAGTGCACGTGCAGTACAATGCTGTACCTAGAACATGCGAGTCGTGACATTCTCCCCCACTCAATCTGGTGACGTCCTCGTCGCACTCTGGGCATGAAACTGGTCGATCTTCGTCTGAAATTGCCACAAGGCCTCGACTGGTTCCCAACTAGTCTCACTATCGGGTTGTCTCTTCCATTGTATCAAGTGCTCATGCCTAGGCTTGTAGTTCTTCCGTCTTAAAACTAGGTCCGCCAGTATACTCTCAATATCTCGGTCATAAGAAACTCTAACTCCTATAGGGGCTCGCTGTGACTCACCTCGATCCGGATCATTTTGGTCTTCATGGAATGGTTTCAACATACTCACATGGAAGATCGGGTGCACCTTGAGCTTGGATGGTAGCTCAAGTTTATAGGCCACATTGCCTACCCTCATAAGAACTCTGAAAGGCCCCATATCTATGTACCAATGCCTTATGTTTCCCTCTGGTGCGAAGTACCAAATATAGCTTCACAAGCACAAAATCCCCACACTTGGTACTGCACATCCCGTCTCTTACGATCAGCCCACTTCTTGGAACTCTTGGCTGCTTTATGTTGGCAAAATCAAGCCAAGTTAGTTTGATCTTGCCACGCCTTGGAAAACTTATAGGTTGCTGGAGTTGACCCCGTGTATCCCACAGTATAGTAATCGGAGTGTGAGGCTGTTGTCCCATCACAATCTCAAAGATACTTTGGTTGGCGGGCCCTCACTCATTTGTAAATTATAAGAAAACTGAGCCACATTTAGTAACTTTGGCCAATCTCGTTGCGAGGCACTAACATAGTGTCAAAGGTATGTCTCCAACAAAGCATTCAGTCTCTCAGTCTATTCGTCAGTTTGGGGGTGGACAGTAGTGGAGAAATTTAGATTCGATCTGAGCAATTTGAATAATTCTGTCCAGAAACGTCCGTGAACCGTCCATCCTAATCACTTACAATGGACTGTGGTACGCCCTAATACTTCACCACTTCTCACCCTTTAGCTAGTTGGATTGCCGATAAAACTTGGTTAGCTTGGCCAGAGTCTCGTCTTACCAGCACGAGGTATTGGCACCGAGAATCAAGGATGCACACACAATTGACAAAATGACACTAGCAAAGCATTAATCCGATCAAGGAAATTTAACCCAATATAAAGTCATAATCATCAAGTGGGATTACCTCAATGGTTTCTTTGCCTTCCAATCTCCTAGTTGTAGCTCCACCCCTGGTGCTACACCTATTGTCAGAACTTCTTTGGAATTGGCTGTCCCATTACCTTTCTCCACCTTAAGGGCTTAATCTCTTGGACATTTCCTTGGACACAAAGAGATCGGAAGCCCCAGTGTCTACATGAGCACTAACCTTGGTGCCAGCCACCATACTGTCTGTAAACATGAGTCCCTTCCGCTTGCTAAACCTTTTGGCTTTGATCGAGTTAAGCCATGATAGAGCCGAGCTTAAAGGTATCTCTCTCTGTATCCCCCTCTTCCCTAGCAATGGCAGAGAGCTTGGTTCGTTTCGGGCAATCCCGCACCCGATGAAAACCCTCACACAAGAAGGCATGCTAATGACTCATTCTTTTTGTCCCCTTCTTTGGCGGACTTCCACTTGTGATTGGGTGGTTTCCCCAGACCACCCTTCTGATACTTGTCTTTGTCTCTTCCACCTTTGCCTTTGTTCTTAGAGGAGTCAAATTTCTCTTGTTTCTTGAAGTCCACCAAAGATTCCGCTACGAAAATGGCTCGGGTGAGGTCCTTGGGCACCCCCTTCTTTGCACTCTTGCTTCACCCATGGTTTGAGGCCATCCATGAAGGAGAAGAAACCTCCCTCTCTCCAAGATCAGAAATTTGGAGCAAGAGTTCAAAAAACTCTCGCACATACTCCCGTACTTCCCAATGTTGGGTGAGCCTTAGCAGTGTGGCTCGTACCTCATCTTCCGCATACTCTGGATAGAACTGTTGGTGGAATTCCCTTTGGAATTCTTCCCAGGTAACAAGGCGGCACCCGCACACCTACGTGTCTACCACAATAAAGCAATATCAACAAGATATATAAAGGCTATGTTTACCTTGGTTATGTCCTCTATGATGTTTATCACTCGAAAATATTGCTCCATCCCTTAAAGAAAGTTGTCCACACCCTTTGCAGCTCGGATGCCCTTGAACTCCTTTGGCTTAGGCACATCCTCCCTATGATTGGGTGTCATAGCAAGCATACCACCTTCAACAACTGCTTTACAAGCTGAGAGCTCCCGCTTGAGCTCTTCCATCTCTTCCTGCATAGACCACCACCACGGCCTCAAGGTTTGTCATCATTTTGAGTGAGCACGTCTACGGCCTCGTTAAGGGCGACCTTGCATCGCTCCTTGGAGATCCTTCTTCATGGAGTTTAGCTCCTCGATGCTACCATTGGTAACCTTGAACTTGTCCTGAATTTCCCCCACGACTAACTCCACCTTAGCCAAGCGAGCATCCATACTTGACATCACATCCCTTGAACTAGCCTTCTTGGTCGCCCTCCCTTGGGTCTCATGACCATCATGAGCTAGGTTGTTAGCATCGGAAGTGGTTGCCATCTCTTCTCAAAAGTCTCGATGAACCTGGCTCTGATACTACTTGTTACGGGGCTGCAACCTTAAGTTGCTAACCGTGCGGCCTTAGGCTCGGAAACACCTCATTAGAATGCCTAAGTCAGCCTTCCTCTTAGCTACTCAAGAGAGCCACCCTCGAAGCTAGGCTCACTCAAAGAAAATAAGCCAACACAAGAGAGAATATGAGACAAAGCTAGAGAGCTTGCTATTGCTTGAATGATTGAATGATTTACAAGTGAAGGGGAGGCCCCTTTATATAAGGAGAGCTCCCTTACATCCATGGCTAACATCTTGCCAAGTGTCACAAT
This sequence comes from Bretschneidera sinensis, assembly GCA_023935145.1. NCBI lineage: Eukaryota > Viridiplantae > Streptophyta > Magnoliopsida > Brassicales > Akaniaceae > Bretschneidera > Bretschneidera sinensis. The sequence continues at coordinate 148,408,058 of CM043697.1, forward strand.
CCTACGGTACTATAAGTGTAGTACGAAAGTACAAGGTACTACTATGTAGTGCATGTGCAGTACAATGTTGTACGTTATAATCAAAAAGTGTACTAGGAAACTCTAGAGCACGCGGGTCTTACATGGGTCGTGAAATAGGGACGAGGTGAAGCAAAAATGTCCCAGGACTCCTGAAGTTAAACGTTTCTTTTCTGGGATATTCGTTTTTTTGCTTGAGGCATATGCCTGTGACATAATTTTTGCGCCCCGGTCGTACGCCCAGTGAAAGTTTTTTAAAAAGTTCAAAATTTAGAAAAAAAATACAAGTTAAATGCTTGAACGTATGATCCAAAAAATGTCATAAGTTTTAACAACTAAACTAGTGTTTCTGTTGTAATATCATTACGCTTCATAAATATATATATTACATGTTATCTAGTTTAGTAATAATTACAAACTATTTAATTAATCACTTATAAGTTATAACAATATAAAAATATAAATTATACTCCATATAATTTATATATTATTATTTATAAAATTTTTAATTATCACGCTATAGAGAGTTAGTAAAAGTATTAAACTTTGATAAAAATTAATTAATTAAAATTAATTTTATTATTCTAATTAATTAATATTATTTTATTAAAGTTTTGAAACGCTCCAACGTATTCAAAAGACTTACACCCCAACGCCTCGAGGAAAAACATATCATCCAACACTTTCGCCTATGAAAACACTGATATACACGTTACTAAGAGCCCTTGAGAGAGAAATTTCAGTTGTAATTTTTAATTAAAAAATCTATGTTGTTGTTCTAAAACAATCTGTTTATCATCTCATTTGTAAAAGAGTTGATATAACTCTTGGAAAGGATTTGCTGAGTTTTTAAGTATTAAACACTTGTGAGCACTTTATTTTTTTTAGGGTTTATTACAACACAAGTCTTTAAATTATAAACCTGTAACATTTAACTCCTTGAATTATTACTTTGGTTTTAAGGATCATTAAAATATGAATTAGTAGCAATCAACTCTTTAAATCTATTTTACGACGAGAAACTTAATGAAAATACAATACATGAGGATTCTTCAATTTTATTATTACTAAATGGTGAGTGTTTGCTTTAAAAATTGAACCTATGCAAATCATTAAACTAATGAAATTCTCCTTTAAGTTCCTCGCTTGATTAAGTTTATCGTTGGAAAATGAATTTAAAGAGTTGATTACTACTAATTCATAGTTTAAAGACCCCTTACGCCAAATTAATAATTTAAAGAGTTAAATGCTACGAATCCATATCTGCGATGCAATAAACCTTATTTTTTTTTTATCATAATATCACAACTTAATTGAACATTGATAAGATTGAAAGGGTCATGATCAAATTAGAATGATGTATAAACGTTCAAGATCAAAATTAATTACTTGGATATATATCAATCTAACTATAATATTCTACCTATTTAGCAAGAAAGAAAGTTCCATTTTTAAAAATCCTCAGTGCAGCACTGCAGCGTACTGAAATTTCGCATTTACTGTTCTATAGAGTATTGAAGATTCAGAGTGCCCGTTGAAAATTGCACATGCGTTGAATAATCAAATATTTTGAAATGTTTCATTTGTCACTGCTCAGAAACCTCTCCAAGACTTGTTGATGTTGATCATTTCTTGGCACAAACCTACTAGCTAGTATGAATGGGGCTACCTATATTTGCTTGAAGTAAAGGGAATTGGGAATTTTGAAGAGTTCTGTAACAAAAATAGACGAAGTCATAGTTGAAAATGTCCAAGAAACTGCAGGACTTGAAACAAAGAAACCCTTCCAATAAAATTGGAATCTAACTTGAGGAAGCTATTGATTGGTCAAAGTTGGACTAGAAAAATCTTGTGAAAACGTTGTTGAAAAATTCAAAAATTAATGATAATTAGATGTCTATATATACCCATCAGGTTCCTCAAGAGTGTTAATTAAAAGTATCAACGTACACTTTCATATTTCAGTAGTACTCTTTTCTCTCTGCCACTGCCAATTTAATTAGGCTCTCAAAATTTTTGAGCTCCAACCCTCTATTTTTAGTTTCTTTCATATATTAATTCATCTCTGCCTTGATTAAAATATTCCTTGCAAATAGTGTTTGTCATGGATACTCCAAGATCACCCCTGCAACTCCAAACTCCAAGATCACCTCTTCAACCCCCAACTTATGGGAACCTAATCACCGTTCTTAGCATCGATGGTGGTGGGATTAGAGGGATTATCCCAGCAACTATTCTTGCTTTTTTAGAATCTGAGCTTCAGGTATTAAAAAAGGTTTTACATATATGCATGCAATATTATAGGATGTTTTACTATATATCTATTTTCTTTACAATATTCAAAATCCTTTTTTTTTTTTTTTTTTGTTTTAAAGAACTTGCATGCAGGATCAATGATTTAGTAATAGTGAACTAGGTAACATGTCTGCATGCATGATAAAATTTGATGTACCGCCAATATTTTTTTTTTCCTTTTTAAAGATACTTTCTTGGATAAATGTAAAATTTGATTTATATTTTGTTGGCGAGAATAGTATTACCCTAATGCTAATTTTGTATGTCTATGTGCAGAAATTGGATGGGGAAAAAGCAAGGCTTGCAGACTATTTTGATGTGATTGCAGGAACTAGCACCGGTGGCCTAGTGACTGCCATGCTAACCACCCCAAATGAGGAGGACCGTCCCCTCTTTGCTGCCAAAGATATTAAAGACTTCTATCTTGATCATTGCCCTAAAATATTCCCCCAGGACAGGTGATTAGTTGTTCGTAAACTAATCAATTTGTGAAATAAAGAATTGTAATGATGATTAGAAGAACTGTTACCTTGGGTGCATGCGCATAGCACTATAATATATATACACACACACATTATTATCTCTCAAACACTACAGTTATATACTAACATTACATGTCTATTTGTACGACAGTTCTCCATTTGCTCCTGCAACAAACTTGGTCAAGTCTTTAGCGGGACCCAAATACGATGGGAAGTATCTGCACAAACTTGTCAAAGAAAAGTTAGGAGAGACACGATTGCACCAAACATTGACAAACGTTGTAATTCCAACTTTTGACATCAAGCATCTCCAACCAACCATCTTCTCTAGCTACGAGGTTCATTAATTAATTATTGTAGATCAAAATTTTAAATTATTTTTTTTATTGATTTATAGGATTTTTTATAAAAAAAATTGACGATATTGTGTAATTTATGGTTAATTTAGGTGAATAAGAACCCATGCATAGATGCTTTGCTATCGGATATATGCATTGGAACTTCTGCTGCCCCAACATATCTCCCAGCCCATCATTTTGAAGTCAAAGACTCCACAGGCAAAGTGAAAGAATTCAACCTTATCGATGGTGGAGTAGCTGCTAATAATCCAGTATGTATATATTAATTTGTTTGATTTATAATATATGTGCATTAAATATATATTTTGAGCATGTTGTTCATGCAAAAAAAAACTTGTATTATATCACATGATTTTAATAATTAATTAAATTTTCAGGCTTTAATAGCTATCAGTGAGGTGACCAAAGAGATCACACAAGGGAACCGTGACTTTTTTGATATAAAAGCAAACGACTATACAAGGTTCCTAGTCGTATCATTGGGGACTGGTACACATAAATGTGAAGAGAAGTACAATGCTCATGAAGCAGCTGAGTGGGGCGCGTTGGGTTGGTTGATCAATGATTCTATTCCATTGATTAATGTTTTTACTCAAGCTAGCAATGACATGGTTGATTTTCACCTTTCTACTTTTTTTCAAGCTCTTCACTCTGAAGAGAATTATCTTCGATTTCAGGTATATATATTTATGTTGTAGTAATTATAATTATGGTACCTAAAAAGGAAAGAAAAGGTCAAAAATTAATTAATTAGAAAATCTAGCTTGTATATCTTGGTATTAATAGGAGCAAGAAAAATGTTGCAGGATGATACATTAACCGGTGAGGTGTCTTCTGTGGATATTGCCACAAAAGAAAACTTGGACAATCTTATGAGAGTCGGAGAGGAATTGTTAGAAAAGCCAATGTCGAGGGTGAATTTGGAGATCGGTAAATGCGAGTCTACTAATCAGGGAACAAACAAGGAGGCTCTCATAAGGTACGTAGGTCTATTAAATTTGAACAATATATAATAATTGTTAATAATCATGAAGCTCTTTTCTAAATAAATAATCGCATGCAACTTAATTCTTATTATATTTACTTGTTGTATATATATTTTATTAATTGACTGCTTTGTTTTGTTAATTAATTAACCTGTGCAGATTAGCAGAGCTACTCTCCAAGGAGAAGCACCGTCGGGACATGAGATCGCCACACGGGAGCTTTGGAAAAAAGACTTCTATTGATAATTCTTTGTTAGTATTTGATTAGTCTCAAATAAATTTTAGGTGGAATATTGTCATGAATTATCCAGCCTATAATAAATTTCTGTTTATTTTCTTATAATAACAACTCTAGATTGGTATGCTATCTAAGTATGGGAAATGTGATATTCATTCTTTTCATTGATTTATTGTAATTATTATATTTTAAATCATTCCTTTTTGGTGTGATTTCATCATCACCAATAAAATTAATATACGATTTATTGTAATCTTAAAATAACTGTCAAAGCAGTAATGATAGTTTAATGGAATAACGTAAACTCAAAATTGAGTGAGGAAACGTTTTATGAACTTCCAAGAATAAAAAAATAATGCCAAGTTGCTCACTCGCAATGAAAGTTAAGGTTTGTGGGATACGCAGCGTCATTGGCTTGTTTTGGTTAATAATATGAGTAAAGATTAAATTAATTTTTTTTAAAAAGTTGTTTGGCTCAAGTCAAGAGCTCAAATGGTCCAAATAGACTGCAGTGTTTTATTGGCCCGTATGGCCAGAGAGTAGAAACTAGAAACTACTTTCAAGTTACATCTTTCTCTTTCGTTTCAAATAACTAATTTAATTAATAGTTGACAATTAGCTTTTTATTTCAATGTCAAAACACTTCATTGCTTTACAATAGAAGGGAAACTAAAATTCAAAGGGGAAAAAAACATGACATGGCTTTTCCAAGACACAATACATTATAATTAGATATCAAATTATGATCTCACCAATTTTATCCTAGGGCTGGTTAATAATATTTAAACAATTAAGTTTAATCCATCTTCAAATCGTATATTTACAGTAATAAGGATATATATATATATATATATATGTGTGTGTGTGTGTGTGTGTGTTTTCATCGGTGTTTTTGGGACACGTTGAGGAGCGTCTAGGTGTTACGGGCTGTAAGTTTAAGTCGCTAACCGTGCAGCCTTAAGCTCGGAAACACCTCATTGGAATGCATACGTCAGCCTTCCTCTTAGCTACTCAAGAGAGCCACCCTCGAAACTAGACCCACTCAAAGAAAATAAGCCAACATAAGACTGAATTTGAGACAAAGCTAGAGAGCTTGCTATTGCTTGAATGACTGAATGATTTACTAGTGAAGGGGAGACCCCTTTATATAGGGAGAGCTCCCTTACATCCATGGTTAACATCTTGCCAAGTGTCACAATCCTACGGTAATATAAGTGTAGTATGAAAGTACAAGGTACTACCATGTAGTGCACGTGCAGTACAATGCTGTACCTAGAACATGCGAGTCGTGACATTCTCCCCCACTCAATCTGGTGACGTCCTCGTCGCACTCTGGGCATGAAACTGGTCGATCTTCGTCTGAAATTGCCACAAGGCCTCGACTGGTTCCCAACTAGTCTCACTATCGGGTTGTCTCTTCCATTGTATCAAGTGCTCATGCCTAGGCTTGTAGTTCTTCCGTCTTAAAACTCGGTCCGCCAGTATACTCTCAATATCTCGGTCATAAGAAACTCTAACTCCTATAGGGGCTCGCTGTGACTCACCTCGATCCGGATCATTTTGGTCTTCATGGAATGGTTTCAACATACTCACATGGAAGATCGGGTGCACCTTGAGCTTGGATGGTAGCTCAAGTTTATAGGCCACATTGCCTACCCTCATAAGAACTCTGAAAGGCCCCTCATATCTATGTACCAATGCCTTATGTTTCCCTCTGGTGCGAAGTACCAAATATAGCTTCACAAGCACAAAATCCCCCACTTGGTACTGCACATCCCGTCTCTTACGATCAGCCCACTTCTTGGAACTCTTGGCTGCTTTATGTTGGCAAAATCAAGCCAAGTTAGTTTGATCTTGCCACGCCTTGGAAAACTTATAGGTTGCTGGAGTTGACCCCGTGTATCCCACAGTAATAGTAATCGGAGTGTGAGGCTGTTGTCCCATCACAATCTCAAAGATACTTTGGTTGGCGGCCTCACTCATTTGTAAATTATAAGAAAACTGAGCCACATTTAGTAACTTTGGCCAATCTCGTTGCGAGGCACTAACATAGTGTCAAAGGTATGTCTCCAACAAAGCATTCAGTCTCTCAGTCTATTCGTCAGTTTGGGGGTGGACAGTAGTGGAGAAATTTAGATTCGATCTGAGCAATTTGAATAATTCTGTCCAGAAACGTCCCGTGAACCGTCCATCCTAATCACTTACAATGGACTGTGGTACGCCCTAATACTTCACCACTTCTCACCCTATTAGCTAGTTGGATTGCCGATAAAACTTGGTTAGCTTGGCCAGAGTCTCGTCTTACCAGCACGAGGTATTGGCACCGAGAATCAAGGATGCACACACAATTGACAAATGACACTAGCAAAGCATTAATCCGATCAAGGAAATTTAACCCAATATAAAGTCATAATCATCAAGTGGGATTACCTCAATGGTTTCTTTGCCTTTCCAATCTCCTAGTTGTAGCTCCACCCCTGGTGCTACACCTATTGTCAGAACTTCTTTGGAATTGGCTGTCCCATTACCTTTCTCCACCTTAAGGCTTAATCTCTTGGACATTTCCTTGGACACAAAGAGATCGGAAGCCCCAGTGTCTACATGAGCACTAACCTTGGTGCCAGCCACCATACTGTCTGTAAACATGAGTCCCTTCCGCTTGCTAAACCTTTTGGCTTTGATCGAGTTAAGCATGATAGAGCCGAGCTTAAAGGTATCTCTCTCTGTATCCCCCTCTTCCCTAGCAATGGCAGAGAGCTTGGTTCGTTTCGGGCAATCCCGCACCCGATGAAAACCCTCACACAAGAAGCATGCTAATGACTCATTCTTTTTGTCCCCTTCTTTGGCGGACTTCCACTTGTGATTGGGTGGTTTCCCCAGACCACCCTTCTGATACTTGTCTTTGTCTCTTCCACCTTTGCCTTTGTTCTTAGAGGAGTCAAATTTCTCTTGTTTCTTGAAGTCCACCAAAGATTCCGCTACGAAAATGGCTCGGGTGAGGTCTTGGGCACCCCCTTCTTTGCAACTCTTGCTTCACCCATGGTTTGAGGCCATCCATGAAGGAGAAGAAACCTCCCTCTCTCCAAGATCAGAAATTTGGAGCAAGAGTTCAAAAAACTCTCGCACATACTCCCGTACTTCCCAATGTTGGGTGAGCCTTAGCAGTGTGGCTCGTACCTCATCTTCCGCATACTCTGGATAGAACTGTTGGTGGAATTCCCTTTGGAATTCTTCCCAGGTAACAATGGCGGCACCCGCACACCTACGTGTCTACCACAATAAAGCAATATCAACAAGATATATAAAGGCTATGTTTACCTTGGTTATGTCCTCTATGATGTTTATCACTCGAAAATATTGCTCCATCCCTTAAAGAAAGTTGTCCACACCCTTTGCAGCTCGGATGCCCTTGAACTCCTTTGGCTTAGGCACATCCTCCCTATGATTGGGTGTCATAGCAAGCATACCACCTTCAACAACTGCTTTACAAGCTGAGAGCTCCCGCTTGAGCTCTTCCATCTCTTCCTGCATAGACACCACCACGGCCTCAAGGTTTGTCATCATTTTGAGTGAGCACGTCTACGGCCTCGTTAAGGGCACCTTGCATCGCTCCTTGGAGATCCTTCTTCATGGAGTTTAGCTCCTCGATGCTACCATTGGTAACCTTGAACTTGTCCTGAATTTCCCCCACGACTAACTCCACCTTAGCCAAGCGAGCATCCATACTTGACATCACATCCCTTGAACTAGCCTTCTTGGTCGCCCTCCCTTGGGTCTCATGACCATCATGAGCTAGGTTGTTAGCATCGGAAGTGGTTGCCATCTCTTCTCAAAAGTCTCGATGAACCTGGCTCTGATACTACTTGTTACGGGCTGCAACCTTAAGTTGCTAACCGTGCGGCCTTAGGCTCGGAAACACCTCATTAGAATGCCTAAGTCAGCCTTCCTCTTAGCTACTCAAGAGAGCCACCCTCGAAGCTAGGCTCACTCAAAGAAAATAAGCCAACACAAGAGAGAATATGAGACAAAGCTAGAGAGCTTGCTATTGCTTGAATGATTGAATGATTTACAAGTGAAGGGGAGGCCCCTTTATATAAGGAGAGCTCCCTTACATCCATGGCTAACATCTTGCCAAGTGTCACAATCCTACGGTACTATAAGTGTAGTACGAAAGTACAAGGTACTACTATGTAGTGCATGTGCAGTACAATGTTGTACGTTATAATCAAAAAGTGTACTAGGAAACTCTAGAGCACGCGGGTCTTACATGGGTCGTGAAATAGGGACGAGGTGAAGCAAAAATGTCCCAGGACTCCTGAAGTTAAACGTTTCTTTTCTGGGATATTCGTTTTTTTGCTTGAGGCATATGCCTGTGACATAATTTTTGCGCCCCGGTCGTACGCCCAGTGAAAGTTTTTTAAAAAGTTCAAAATTTAGAAAAAAAATACAAGTTAAATGCTTGAACGTATGATCCAAAAAATGTCATAAGTTTTAACAACTAAACTAGTGTTTCTGTTGTAATATCATTACGCTTCATAAATATATATATTACATGTTATCTAGTTTAGTAATAATTACAAACTATTTAATTAATCACTTATAAGTTATAACAATATAAAAATATAAATTATACTCAATATAATTTATATATTATTATTTATAAAAATTTTAATTATCACGCTATAGAGAGTTAGTAAAAGTATTAAACTTTGATAAAAATTAATTAATTAAAATTAATTTTATTATTCTAATTAATTAATATTATTTTATTAAAGTTTTGAAACGCTCCAACGTATTCAAAAGACTTACACCCCAACGCCTCGAGGAAAAACATATCATCCAACACTTTCGCCTATGAAAACACTGATATACACGTTACTAAGAGCCCTTGAGAGAGAAATTTCAGTTGTAATTTTTAATTAAAAAATCTATGTTGTTGTTCTAAAACAATCTGTTTATCATCTCATTTGTAAAAGAGTTGATATAACTCTTGGAAAGGATTTGCTGAGTTTTTAAGTATTAAACACTTGTGAGCACTTTATTTTTTTTAGGGTTTATTACAACACAAGTCTTTAAATTATAAACCTGTAACATTTAACTCCTTGAATTATTACTTTGGTTTTAAGGATCATTAAAATATGAATTAGTAGCAATCAACTCTTTAAATCTATTTTACGACGAGAAACTTAATGAAAATACAATACATGAGGATTCTTCAATTTTATTATTACTAAATGGTGAGTGTTTGCTTTAAAAATTGAACCTATGCAAATCATTAAACTAATGAAATTCTCCTTTAAGTTCCTCGCTTGATTAAGTTTATCGTTGGAAAATGAATTTAAAGAGTTGATTACTACTAATTCATAGTTTAAAGACCCCTTACGCCAAATTAATAATTTAAAGAGTTAAATGCTACGAATCCATATCTGCGATGCAATAAACCTTATTTTTTTTTTATCATAATATCACAACTTAATTGAACATTGATAAGATTGAAAGGGTCATGATCAAATTAGAATGATGTATAAACGTTCAAGATCAAAATTAATTACTTGGATATATATCAATCTAACTATAATATTCTACCTATTTAGCAAGAAAGAAAGTTCCATTTTTAAAAATCCTCAGTGCAGCACTGCAGCGTACTGAAATTTCGCATTTACTGTTCTATAGAGTATTGAAGATTCAGAGTGCCCGTTGAAAATTGCACATGCGTTGAATAATCAAATATTTTGAAATGTTTCATTTGTCACTGCTCAGAAACCTCTCCAAGACTTGTTGATGTTGATCATTTCTTGGCACAAACCTACTAGCTAGTATGAATGGGGCTACCTATATTTGCTTGAAGTAAAGGGAATTGGGAATTTTGAAGAGTTCTGTAACAAAAATAGACGAAGTCATAGTTGAAAATGTCCAAGAAACTGCAGGACTTGAAACAAAGAAACCCTTCCAATAAAATTGGAATCTAACTTGAGGAAGCTATTGATTGGTCAAAGTTGGACTAGAAAAATCTTGTGAAAACGTTGTTGAAAAATTCAAAAATTAATGATAATTAGATGTCTATATATACCCATCAGGTTCCTCAAGAGTGTTAATTAAAAGTATCAACGTACACTTTCATATTTCAGTAGTACTCTTTTCTCTCTGCCACTGCCAATTTAATTAGGCTCTCAAAATTTTTGAGCTCCAACCCTCTATTTTTAGTTTCTTTCATATATTAATTCATCTCTGCCTTGATTAAAATATTCCTTGCAAATAGTGTTTGTCATGGATACTCCAAGATCACCCCTGCAACTCCAAACTCCAAGATCACCTCTTCAACCCCCAACTTATGGGAACCTAATCACCGTTCTTAGCATCGATGGTGGTGGGATTAGAGGGATTATCCCAGCAACTATTCTTGCTTTTTTAGAATCTGAGCTTCAGGTATTAAAAAAGGTTTTACATATATGCATGCAATATTATAGGATGTTTTACTATATATCTATTTTCTTTACAATATTCAAAATCCTTTTTTTTTTTTTTTTTTTGTTTTAAAGAACTTGCATGCAGGATCAATGATTTAGTAATAGTGAACTAGGTAACATGTCTGCATGCATGATAAAATTTGATGTACCGCCAATATTTTTTTTTTCCTTTTTAAAGATACTTTCTTGGATAAATGTAAAATTTGATTTATATTTTGTTGGCGAGAATAGTATTACCCTAATGCTAATTTTGTATGTCTATGTGCAGAAATTGGATGGGGAAAAAGCAAGGCTTGCAGACTATTTTGATGTGATTGCAGGAACTAGCACCGGTGGCCTAGTGACTGCCATGCTAACCACCCCAAATGAGGAGGACCGTCCCCTCTTTGCTGCCAAAGATATTAAAGACTTCTATCTTGATCATTGCCCTAAAATATTCCCCCAGGACAGGTGATTAGTTGTTCGTAAACTAATCAATTTGTGAAATAAAGAATTGTAATGATGATTAGAAGAACTGTTACCTTGGGTGCATGCGCATAGCACTATAATATATATACACACACACATTATTATCTCTCAAACACTACAGTTATATACTAACATTACATGTCTATTTGTACGACAGTTCTCCATTTGCTCCTGCAACAAACTTGGTCAAGTCTTTAGCGGGACCCAAATACGATGGGAAGTATCTGCACAAACTTGTCAAAGAAAAGTTAGGAGAGACACGATTGCACCAAACATTGACAAACGTTGTAATTCCAACTTTTGACATCAAGCATCTCCAACCAACCATCTTCTCTAGCTACGAGGTTCATTAATTAATTATTGTAGATCAAAATTTTAAATTATTTTTTTTATTGATTTATAGGATTTTTTATAAAAAAAATTGACGATATTGTGTAATTTATGGTTAATTTAGGTGAATAAGAACCCATGCATAGATGCTTTGCTATCGGATATATGCATTGGAACTTCTGCTGCCCCAACATATCTCCCAGCCCATCATTTTGAAGTCAAAGACTCCACAGGCAAAGTGAAAGAATTCAACCTTATCGATGGTGGAGTAGCTGCTAATAATCCAGTATGTATATATTAATTTGTTTGATTTATAATATATGTGCATTAAATATATATTTTGAGCATGTTGTTCATGCAAAAAAAAACTTGTATTATATCACATGATTTTAATAATTAATTAAATTTTCAGGCTTTAATAGCTATCAGTGAGGTGACCAAAGAGATCACACAAGGGAACCGTGACTTTTTTGATATAAAAGCAAACGACTATACAAGGTTCCTAGTCGTATCATTGGGGACTGGTACACATAAATGTGAAGAGAAGTACAATGCTCATGAAGCAGCTGAGTGGGGCGCGTTGGGTTGGTTGATCAATGATTCTATTCCATTGATTAATGTTTTTACTCAAGCTAGCAATGACATGGTTGATTTTCACCTTTCTACTTTTTTTCAAGCTCTTCACTCTGAAGAGAATTATCTTCGATTTCAGGTATATATATTTATGTTGTAGTAATTATAATTATGGTACCTAAAAAGGAAAGAAAAGGTCAAAAATTAATTAATTAGAAAATCTAGCTTGTATATCTTGGTATTAATAGGAGCAAGAAAAATGTTGCAGGATGATACATTAACCGGTGAGGTGTCTTCTGTGGATATTGCCACAAAAGAAAACTTGGACAATCTTATGAGAGTCGGAGAGGAATTGTTAGAAAAGCCAATGTCGAGGGTGAATTTGGAGATCGGTAAATGCGAGTCTACTAATCAGGGAACAAACAAGGAGGCTCTCATAAGGTACGTAGGTCTATTAAATTTGAACAATATATAATAATTGTTAATAATCATGAAGCTCTTTTCTAAATAAATAATCGCATGCAACTTAATTCTTATTATATTTACTTGTTGTATATATATTTTATTAATTGACTGCTTTGTTTTGTTAATTAATTAACCTGTGCAGATTAGCAGAGCTACTCTCCAAGGAGAAGCACCGTCGGGACATGAGATCGCCACACGGGAGCTTTGGAAAAAAGACTTCTATTGATAATTCTTTGTTAGTATTTGATTAGTCTCAAATAAATTTTAGGTGGAATATTGTCATGAATTATCCAGCCTATAATAAATTTCTGTTTATTTTCTTATAATAACAACTCTAGATTGGTATGCTATCTAAGTATGGGAAATGTGATATTCATTCTTTTCATTGATTTATTGTAATTATTATATTTTAAATCATTCCTTTTTGGTGTGATTTCATCATCACCAATAAAATTAATATACGATTTATTGTAATCTTAAAATAACTGTCAAAGCAGTAATGATAGTTTAATGGAATAACGTAAACTCAAAATTGAGTGAGGAAACGTTTTATGAACTTCCAAGAATAAAAAAATAATGCCAAGTTGCTCACTCGCAATGAAAGTTAAGGTTTGTGGGATACGCAGCGTCATTGGCTTGTTTTGGTTAATAATATGAGTAAAGATTAAATTAATTTTTTTTAAAAAGTTGTTTGGCTCAAGTCAAGAGCTCAAATGGTCCAAATAGACTGCAGTGTTTTATTGGCCCGTATGGCCAGAGAGTAGAAACTAGAAACTACTTTCAAGTTACATCTTTCTCTTTCGTTTCAAATAACTAATTTAATTAATAGTTGACAATTAGCTTTTTATTTCAATGTCAAAACACTTCATTGCTTTACAATAGAAGGGAAACTAAAATTCAAAGGGGAAAAAAACATGACATGGCTTTTCCAAGACACAATACATTATAATTAGATATCAAATTATGATCTCACCAATTTTATCCTAGGGCTGGTTAATAATATTTAAACAATTAAGTTTAATCCATCTTCAAATCGTATATTTACAGTAATAAGGATATATATATATATATATATGTGTGTGTGTGTGTGTGTTTTCATCGGTGTTTTTGGGACACGTTGAGGAGCGTCTAGGTGTTACGGGCTGTAAGTTTAAGTCGCTAACCGTGCAGCCTTAAGCTCGGAAACACCTCATTGGAATGCATACGTCAGCCTTCCTCTTAGCTACTCAAGAGAGCCACCCTCGAAACTAGACCCACTCAAAGAAAATAAGCCAACATAAGACTGAATTTGAGACAAAGCTAGAGAGCTTGCTATTGCTTGAATGACTGAATGATTCACTAGTGAAGGGGAGACCCCTTTATATAGGGAGAGCTCCCTTACATCCATGGTTAACATCTTGCCAAGTGTCACAATCCTACGGTAATATAAGTGTAGTATGAAAGTACAAGGTACTACCATGTAGTGCACGTGCAGTACAATGCTGTACCTAGAACATGCGAGTCGTGACATTCTCCCCCACTCAATCTGGTGACGTCCTCGTCGCACTCTGGGCATGAAACTGGTCGATCTTCGTCTGAAATTGCAACAAGACCTCGACTGGTTCCCAACTAGTCTCACTATCGGGTTGTCTCTTCCATTGTATCAAGTGCTCATGCCTAGGCTTGTAGTTCTTCCGTCTTAAAACTCGGTCCGCCAGTATACTCTCAATATCTCGGTCATAAGAAACTCTAACTCCTATAGGGGCTCGCTGTGACTCACCTCGATCCGGATCATTTTGGTCTTCATGGAATGGTTTCAACATACTCACATGGAAGATCGGGTGCACCTTGAGCTTGGATGGTAGCTCAAGTTTATAGGCCACATTGCCTACCCTCATAAGAACTCTGAAAGGCCCCTCATATCTATGTACCAATGCCTTATGTTTCCCTTTGGTGCGAAGTACCAAATATAGCTTCACAAGCACAAAATCCCCCACTTGGTACTGCACATCCCGTCTCTTACGATCAGCCCACTTCTTGGAACTCTTGGCTGCTTTATGTTGGCAAAATCAAGCCAAGTTAGTTTGATCTTGCCACGCCTTGGAAAACTTATAGGTTGCTGGAGTTGACCCCGTGTATCCCACAGTAATAGTAATCGGAGTGTGAGGCTGTTGTCCCATCACAATCTCAAAGATACTTTGGTTGGCGGCCTCACTCATTTGTAAATTATAAGAAAACTGAGCCACATTTAGTAACTTTGGCCAATCTCGTTGCGAGGCACTAACATAGTGTCAAAGGTATGTCTCCAACAAAGCATTCAGTCTCTCAGTCTATTCGTCAGTTTGGGGGTGGACAGTAGTGGAGAAATTTAGATTCGATCTGAGCAATTTGAATAATTCTGTCCAGAAACGTCCCGTGAACCGTCCATCCTAATCACTTACAATGGACTGTGGTACGCCCTAATACTTCACCACTTCTCACCCTATTAGCTAGTTGGATTGCCGATAAAACTTGGTTAGCTTGGCCAGAGTCTCGTCTTACCAGCACGAGGTATTGGCACCGAGAATCAAGGATGCACACACAATTGACAAATGACACTAGCAAAGCATTAATCCGATCAAGGAAATTTAACCCAATATAAAGTCATAATCATCAAGTGGGATTACCTCAATGGTTTCTTTGCCTTTCCAATCTCCTAGTTGTAGCTCCACCCCTGGTGCTACACCTATTGTCAGAACTTCTTTGGAATTGGCTGTCCCATTACCTTTCTCCACCTTAAGGCTTAATCTCTTGGACATTTCCTTGGACACAAAGAGATCGGAAGCCCCAGTGTCTACATGAGCACTAACCTTGGTGCCAGCCACCATACTGTCTGTAAACATGAGTCCCTTCCGCTTGCTAAACCTTTTGGCTTTGATCGAGTTAAGCATGATAGAGCCGAGCTTAAAGGTATCTCTCTCTGTATCCCCCTCTTCCCTAGCAATGGCAGAGAGCTTGGTTCGTTTCGGGCAATCCCGCACCCGATGAAAACCCTCACACAAGAAGCATGCTAATGACTCATTCTTTTTGTCCCCTTCTTTGGCGGACTTCCACTTGTGATTGGGTGGTTTCCCCAGACCACCCTTCTGATACTTGTCTTTGTCTCTTCCACCTTTGCCTTTGTTCTTAGAGGAGTCAAATTTCTCTTGTTTCTTGAAGTCCACCAAAGATTCCGCTACGAAAATGGCTCGGGTGAGGTCTTGGGCACCCCCTTCTTTGCAACTCTTGCTTCACCCATGGTTTGAGGCCATCCATGAAGGAGAAGAAACCTCCCTCTCTCCAAGATCAGAAATTTGGAGCAAGAGTTCAAAAAACTCTCGCACATACTCCCGTACTTCCCAATGTTGGGTGAGCCTTAGCAGTGTGGCTCGTACCTCATCTTCCGCATACTCTGGATAGAACTGTTGGTGGAATTCCCTTTGGAATTCTTCCCAGGTAACAATGGCGGCACCCGCACACCTACGTGTCTACCACAATAAAGCAATATCAACAAGATATATAAAGGCTATGTTTACCTTGGTTATGTCCTCTATGATGTTTATCACTCGAAAATATTGCTCCATCCCTTAAAGAAAGTTGTCCACACCCTTTGCAGCTCGGATGCCCTTGAACTCCTTTGGCTTAGGCACATCCTCCCTATGATTGGGTGTCATAGCAAGCATACCACCTTCAACAACTGCTTTACAAGCTGAGAGCTCCCGCTTGAGCTCTTCCATCTCTTCCTGCATAGACACCACCACGGCCTCAAGGTTTGTCATCATTTTGAGTGAGCACGTCTACGGCCTCGTTAAGGGCACCTTGCATCGCTCCTTGGAGATCCTTCTTCATGGAGTTTAGCTCCTCGATGCTACCATTGGTAACCTTGAACTTGTCCTAAATTTCCCCCACGACTAACTCCACCTTAGCCAAGCGAGCATCCATACTTGACATCACATCCCTTGAACTAGCCTTCTTGGTCGCCCTCCCTTGGGTCTCATGACCATCATGAGCTAGGTTGTTAGCATCGGAAGTGGTTGCCATCTCTTCTCAAAAGTCTCGATGAACCTGGCTCTGATACTACTTGTTACGGGCTGCAACCTTAAGTTGCTAACCGTGCGGCCTTAGGCTCGGAAACACCTCATTAGAATGCCTAAGTCAGCCTTCCTCTTAGCTACTCAAGAGAGCCACCCTCGAAGCTAGGCTCACTCAAAGAAAATAAGCCAACACAAGAGAGAATATGAGACAAAGCTAGAGAGCTTGCTATTGCTTGAATGATTGAATGATTTACAAGTGAAGGGGAGGCCCCTTTATATAAGGAGAGCTCCCTTACATCCATGGCTAACATCTTGCCAAGTGTCACAATCCTACGGTACTATAAGTGTAGTACGAAAGTACAAGGTACTACTATGTAGTGCATGTGCAGTACAATGTTGTACGTTATAATCAAAAAGTGTACTAGGAAACTCTAGAGCACGCGGGTCTTACATGGGTCGTGAAATAGGGACGAGGTGAAGCAAAAATGTCCCAGGACTCCTGAAGTTAAACGTTTCTTTTCTGGGATATTCGTTTTTTTGCTTGAGGCATATGCCTGTGACATAATTTTTGCGCCCCGGTCGTACGCCCAGTGAAAGTTTTTTAAAAAGTTCAAAATTTAGAAAAAAAATACAAGTTAAATGCTTGAACGTATGATCCAAAAAATGTCATAAGTTTTAACAACTAAACTAGTGTTTCTGTTGTAATATCATTACGCTTCATAAATATATATATTACATGTTATCTAGTTTAGTAATAATTACAAACTATTTAATTAATCACTTATAAGTTATAACAATATAAAAATATAAATTATACTCAATATAATTTATATATTATTATTTATAAAAATTTTAATTATCACGCTATAGAGAGTTAGTAAAAGTATTAAACTTTGATAAAAATTAATTAATTAAAATTAATTTTATTATTCTAATTAATTAATATTATTTTATTAAAGTTTTGAAACGCTCCAACGTATTCAAAAGACTTACACCCCAACGCCTCGAGGAAAAACATATCATCCAACACTTTCGCCTATGAAAACACTGATATACACGTTACTAAGAGCCCTTGAGAGAGAAATTTCAGTTGTAATTTTTAATTAAAAAATCTATGTTGTTGTTCTAAAACAATCTGTTTATCATCTCATTTGTAAAAGAGTTGATATAACTCTTGGAAAGGATTTGCTGAGTTTTTAAGTATTAAACACTTGTGAGCACTTTATTTTTTTTAGGGTTTATTACAACACAAGTCTTTAAATTATAAACCTGTAACATTTAACTCCTTGAATTATTACTTTGGTTTTAAGGATCATTAAAATATGAATTAGTAGCAATCAACTCTTTAAATCTATTTTACGACGAGAAACTTAATGAAAATACAATACATGAGGATTCTTCAATTTTATTATTACTAAATGGTGAGTGTTTGCTTTAAAAATTGAACCTATGCAAATCATTAAACTAATGAAATTCTCCTTTAAGTTCCTCGCTTGATTAAGTTTATCGTTGGAAAATGAATTTAAAGAGTTGATTACTACTAATTCATAGTTTAAAGACCCCTTACGCCAAATTAATAATTTAAAGAGTTAAATGCTACGAATCCATATCTGCGATGCAATAAACCTTATTTTTTTTTTATCATAATATCACAACTTAATTGAACATTGATAAGATTGAAAGGGTCATGATCAAATTAGAATGATGTATAAACGTTCAAGATCAAAATTAATTACTTGGATATATATCAATCTAACTATAATATTCTACCTATTTAGCAAGAAAGAAAGTTCCATTTTTAAAAATCCTCAGTGCAGCACTGCAGCGTACTGAAATTTCGCATTTACTGTTCTATAGAGTATTGAAGATTCAGAGTGCCCGTTGAAAATTGCACATGCGTTGAATAATCAAATATTTTGAAATGTTTCATTTGTCACTGCTCAGAAACCTCTCCAAGACTTGTTGATGTTGATCATTTCTTGGCACAAACCTACTAGCTAGTATGAATGGGGCTACCTATATTTGCTTGAAGTAAAGGGAATTGGGAATTTTGAAGAGTTCTGTAACAAAAATAGACGAAGTCATAGTTGAAAATGTCCAAGAAACTGCAGGACTTGAAACAAAGAAACCCTTCCAATAAAATTGGAATCTAACTTGAGGAAGCTATTGATTGGTCAAAGTTGGACTAGAAAAATCTTGTGAAAACGTTGTTGAAAAATTCAAAAATTAATGATAATTAGATGTCTATATATACCCATCAGGTTCCTCAAGAGTGTTAATTAAAAGTATCAACGTACACTTTCATATTTCAGTAGTACTCTTTTCTCTCTGCCACTGCCAATTTAATTAGGCTCTCAAAATTTTTGAGCTCCAACCCTCTATTTTTAGTTTCTTTCATATATTAATTCATCTCTGCCTTGATTAAAATATTCCTTGCAAATAGTGTTTGTCATGGATACTCCAAGATCACCCCTGCAACTCCAAACTCCAAGATCACCTCTTCAACCCCCAACTTATGGGAACCTAATCACCGTTCTTAGCATCGATGGTGGTGGGATTAGAGGGATTATCCCAGCAACTATTCTTGCTTTTTTAGAATCTGAGCTTCAGGTATTAAAAAAGGTTTTACATATATGCATGCAATATTATAGGATGTTTTACTATATATCTATTTTCTTTACAATATTCAAAATCCTTTTTTTTTTTTTTTTTGTTTTAAAGAACTTGCATGCAGGATCAATGATTTAGTAATAGTGAACTAGGTAACATGTCTGCATGCATGATAAAATTTGATGTACCGCCAATATTTTTTTTTTCCTTTTTAAAGATACTTTCTTGGATAAATGTAAAATTTGATTTATATTTTGTTGGCGAGAATAGTATTACCCTAATGCTAATTTTGTATGTCTATGTGCAGAAATTGGATGGGGAAAAAGCAAGGCTTGCAGACTATTTTGATGTGATTGCAGGAACTAGCACCGGTGGCCTAGTGACTGCCATGCTAACCACCCCAAATGAGGAGGACCGTCCCCTCTTTGCTGCCAAAGATATTAAAGACTTCTATCTTGATCATTGCCCTAAAATATTCCCCCAGGACAGGTGATTAGTTGTTCGTAAACTAATCAATTTGTGAAATAAAGAATTGTAATGATGATTAGAAGAACTGTTACCTTGGGTGCATGCGCATAGCACTATAATATATATACACACACACATTATTATCTCTCAAACACTACAGTTATATACTAACATTACATGTCTATTTGTACGACAGTTCTCCATTTGCTCCTGCAACAAACTTGGTCAAGTCTTTAGCGGGACCCAAATACGATGGGAAGTATCTGCACAAACTTGTCAAAGAAAAGTTAGGAGAGACACGATTGCACCAAACATTGACAAACGTTGTAATTCCAACTTTTGACATCAAGCATCTCCAACCAACCATCTTCTCTAGCTACGAGGTTCATTAATTAATTATTGTAGATCAAAATTTTAAATTATTTTTTTTATTGATTTATAGGATTTTTTATAAAAAAAATTGACGATATTGTGTAATTTATGGTTAATTTAGGTGAATAAGAACCCATGCATAGATGCTTTGCTATCGGATATATGCATTGGAA
The DNA here is from genome assembly GCA_023935145.1 of Bretschneidera sinensis. Lineage (NCBI taxonomy): Eukaryota > Viridiplantae > Streptophyta > Magnoliopsida > Brassicales > Akaniaceae > Bretschneidera > Bretschneidera sinensis. Next base: position 148,428,393 of record CM043697.1, read on the forward strand.
CTTCTGCTGCCCCAACATATCTCCCAGCCCATCATTTTGAAGTCAAAGACTCCACAGGCAAAGTGAAAGAATTCAACCTTATCGATGGTGGAGTAGCTGCTAATAATCCAGTATGTATATATTAATTTGTTTGATTTATAATATATGTGCATTAAATATATATTTTGAGCATGTTGTTCATGCAAAAAAAAACTTGTATTATATCACATGATTTTAATAATTAATTAAATTTTCAGGCTTTAATAGCTATCAGTGAGGTGACCAAAGAGATCACACAAGGGAACCGTGACTTTTTTGATATAAAAGCAAACGACTATACAAGGTTCCTAGTCGTATCATTGGGGACTGGTACACATAAATGTGAAGAGAAGTACAATGCTCATGAAGCAGCTGAGTGGGGCGCGTTGGGTTGGTTGATCAATGATTCTATTCCATTGATTAATGTTTTTACTCAAGCTAGCAATGACATGGTTGATTTTCACCTTTCTACTTTTTTTCAAGCTCTTCACTCTGAAGAGAATTATCTTCGATTTCAGGTATATATATTTATGTTGTAGTAATTATAATTATGGTACCTAAAAAGGAAAGAAAAGGTCAAAAATTAATTAATTAGAAAATCTAGCTTGTATATCTTGGTATTAATAGGAGCAAGAAAAATGTTGCAGGATGATACATTAACCGGTGAGGTGTCTTCTGTGGATATTGCCACAAAAGAAAACTTGGACAATCTTATGAGAGTCGGAGAGGAATTGTTAGAAAAGCCAATGTCGAGGGTGAATTTGGAGATCGGTAAATGCGAGTCTACTAATCAGGGAACAAACAAGGAGGCTCTCATAAGGTACGTAGGTCTATTAAATTTGAACAATATATAATAATTGTTAATAATCATGAAGCTCTTTTCTAAATAAATAATCGCATGCAACTTAATTCTTATTATATTTACTTGTTGTATATATATTTTATTAATTGACTGCTTTGTTTTGTTAATTAATTAACCTGTGCAGATTAGCAGAGCTACTCTCCAAGGAGAAGCACCGTCGGGACATGAGATCGCCACACGGGAGCTTTGGAAAAAAGACTTCTATTGATAATTCTTTGTTAGTATTTGATTAGTCTCAAATAAATTTTAGGTGGAATATTGTCATGAATTATCCAGCCTATAATAAATTTCTGTTTATTTTCTTATAATAACAACTCTAGATTGGTATGCTATCTAAGTATGGGAAATGTGATATTCATTCTTTTCATTGATTTATTGTAATTATTATATTTTAAATCATTCCTTTTTGGTGTGATTTCATCATCACCAATAAAATTAATATACGATTTATTGTAATCTTAAAATAACTGTCAAAGCAGTAATGATAGTTTAATGGAATAACGTAAACTCAAAATTGAGTGAGGAAACGTTTTATGAACTTCCAAGAATAAAAAAATAATGCCAAGTTGCTCACTCGCAATGAAAGTTAAGGTTTGTGGGATACGCAGCGTCATTGGCTTGTTTTGGTTAATAATATGAGTAAAGATTAAATTAATTTTTTTTAAAAAGTTGTTTGGCTCAAGTCAAGAGCTCAAATGGTCCAAATAGACTGCAGTGTTTTATTGGCCCGTATGGCCAGAGAGTAGAAACTAGAAACTACTTTCAAGTTACATCTTTCTCTTTCGTTTCAAATAACTAATTTAATTAATAGTTGACAATTAGCTTTTTATTTCAATGTCAAAACACTTCATTGCTTTACAATAGAAGGGAAACTAAAATTCAAAGGGGAAAAAAACATGACATGGCTTTTCCAAGACACAATACATTATAATTAGATATCAAATTATGATCTCACCAATTTTATCCTAGGGCTGGTTAATAATATTTAAACAATTAAGTTTAATCCATCTTCAAATCGTATATTTACAGTAATAAGGATATATATATATATATATATATGTGTGTGTGTGTGTGTGTGTTTTCATCGGTGTTTTTGGGACACGTTGAGGAGCGTCTAGGTGTTACGGGCTGTAAGTTTAAGTCGCTAACCGTGCAGCCTTAAGCTCGGAAACACCTCATTGGAATGCATACGTCAGCCTTCCTCTTAGCTACTCAAGAGAGCCACCCTCGAAACTAGACCCACTCAAAGAAAATAAGCCAACATAAGACTGAATTTGAGACAAAGCTAGAGAGCTTGCTATTGCTTGAATGACTGAATGATTTACTAGTGAAGGGGAGACCCCTTTATATAGGGAGAGCTCCCTTACATCCATGGTTAACATCTTGCCAAGTGTCACAATCCTACGGTAATATAAGTGTAGTATGAAAGTACAAGGTACTACCATGTAGTGCACGTGCAGTACAATGCTGTACCTAGAACATGCGAGTCGTGACATTCTCCCCCATTCAATCTGGTGACGTCCTCGTCGCACTCTGGGCATGAAACTGGTCGATCTTCGTCTGAAATTGCCACAAGGCCTCGACTGGTTCCCAACTAGTCTCACTATCGGGTTGTCTCTTCCATTGTATCAAGTGCTCATGCCTAGGCTTGTAGTTCTTCCGTCTTAAAACTAGGTCCGCCAGTATACTCTCAATATCTCGGTCATAAGAAACTCTAACTCCTATAGGGGCTCGCTGTGACTCACCTCGATCCGGATCATTTTGGTCTTCATGGAATGGTTTCAACATACTCACATGGAAGATCGGGTGCACCTTGAGCTTGGATGGTAGCTCAAGTTTATAGGCCACATTGCCTACCCTCATAAGAACTCTGAAAGGCCCCTCATATCTATGTACCAATGCCTTATGTTTCCCTCTGGTGCGAAGTACCAAATATAGCTTCACAAGCACAAAATCCCCCACTTGGTACTGCACATCCCGTCTCTTACGATCAGCCCACTTCTTGGAACTCTTGGCTGCTTTATGTTGGCAAAATCAAGCCAAGTTAGTTTGATCTTGCCACGCCTTGGAAAACTTATAGGTTGCTGGAGTTGACCCCGTGTATCCCACAGTAATAGTAATCGGAGTGTGAGGCTGTTGTCCCATCACAATCTCAAAGATACTTTGGTTGGCGGCCTCACTCATTTGTAAATTATAAGAAAACTGAGCCACATTTAGTAACTTTGGCCAATCTCGTTGCGAGGCACTAACATAGTGTCAAAGGTATGTCTCCAACAAAGCATTCAGTCTCTCAGTCTATTCGTCAGTTTGGGGGTGGACAGTAGTGGAGAAATTTAGATTCGATCTGAGCAATTTGAATAATTCTGTCCAGAAACGTCCCGTGAACCGTCCATCCTAATCACTTACAATGGACTGTGGTACGCCCTAATACTTCACCACTTCTCACCCTATTAGCTAGTTGGATTGCCGATAAAACTTGGTTAGCTTGGCCAGAGTCTCGTCTTACCAGCACGAGGTATTGGCACCGAGAATCAAGGATGCACACACAATTGACAAATGACACTAGCAAAGCATTAATCCGATCAAGGAAATTTAACCCAATATAAAGTCATAATCATCAAGTGGGATTACCTCAATGGTTTCTTTGCCTTTCCAATCTCCTAGTTGTAGCTCCACCCCTGGTGCTACACCTATTGTCAGAACTTCTTTGGAATTGGCTGTCCCATTACCTTTCTCCACCTTAAGGCTTAATCTCTTGGACATTTCCTTGGACACAAAGAGATCGGAAGCCCCAGTGTCTACATGAGCACTAACCTTGGTGCCAGCCACCATACTGTCTGTAAACATGAGTCCCTTCCGCTTGCTAAACCTTTTGGCTTTGATCGAGTTAAGCATGATAGAGCCGAGCTTAAAGGTATCTCTCTCTGTATCCCCCTCTTCCCTAGCAATGGCAGAGAGCTTGGTTCGTTTCGGGCAATCCCGCACCCGATGAAAACCCTCACACAAGAAGCATGCTAATGACTCATTCTTTTTGTCCCCTTCTTTGGCGGACTTCCACTTGTGATTGGGTGGTTTCCCCAGACCACCCTTCTGATACTTGTCTTTGTCTCTTCCACCTTTGCCTTTGTTCTTAGAGGAGTCAAATTTCTCTTGTTTCTTGAAGTCCACCAAAGATTCCGCTACGAAAATGGCTCGGGTGAGGTCTTGGGCACCCCCTTCTTTGCAACTCTTGCTTCACCCATGGTTTGAGGCCATCCATGAAGGAGAAGAAACCTCCTTCTCTCCAAGATCAGAAATTTGGAGCAAGAGTTCAAAAAACTCTCGCACATACTCCCGTACTTCCCAATGTTGGGTGAGCCTTAGCAGTGTGGCTCGTACCTCATCTTCCGCATACTCTGGATAGAACTGTTGGTGGAATTCCCTTTGGAATTCTTCCCAGGTAACAATGGCGGCACCCGCACACCTACGTGTCTACCACAATAAAGCAATATCAACAAGATATATAAAGGCTATGTTTACCTTGGTTATGTCCTCTATGATGTTTATCACTCGAAAATATTGCTCCATCCCTTAAAGAAAGTTGTCCACACCCTTTGCAGCTCGGATGCCCTTGAACTCCTTTGGCTTAGGCACATCCTCCCTATGATTGGGTGTCATAGCAAGCATACCACCTTCAACAACTGCTTTACAAGCTGAGAGCTCCCGCTTGAGCTCTTCCATCTCTTCCTGCATAGACACCACCACGGCCTCAAGGTTTGTCATCATTTTGAGTGAGCACGTCTACGGCCTCGTTAAGGGCACCTTGCATCGCTCCTTGGAGATCCTTCTTCATGGAGTTTAGCTCCTCGATGCTACCATTGGTAACCTTGAACTTGTCCTGAATTTCCCCCACGACTAACTCCACCTTAGCCAAGCGAGCATCCATACTTGACATCACATCCCTTGAACTAGCCTTCTTGGTCGCCCTCCCTTGGGTCTCATGACCATCATGAGCTAGGTTGTTAGCATCGGAAGTGGTTGCCATCTCTTCTCAAAAGTCTCGATGAACCTGGCTCTGATACTACTTGTTACGGGCTGCAACCTTAAGTTGCTAACCGTGCGGCCTTAGGCTCGGAAACACCTCATTAGAATGCCTAAGTCAGCCTTCCTCTTAGCTACTCAAGAGAGCCACCCTCGAAGCTAGGCTCACTCAAAGAAAATAAGCCAACACAAGAGAGAATATGAGACAAAGCTAGAGAGCTTGCTATTGCTTGAATGATTGAATGATTTACAAGTGAAGGGGAGGCCCCTTTATATAAGGAGAGCTCCCTTACATCCATGGCTAACATCTTGCCAAGTGTCACAATCCTACGGTACTATAAGTGTAGTACGAAAGTACAAGGTACTACTATGTAGTGCATGTGCAGTACAATGTTGTACGTTATAATCAAAAAGTGTACTAGGAAACTCTAGAGCACGCGGGTCTTACATGGGTCGTGAAATAGGGACGAGGTGAAGCAAAAATGTCCCAGGACTCCTGAAGTTAAACGTTTCTTTTCTGGGATATTCGTTTTTTTGCTTGAGGCATATGCCTGTGACATAATTTTTGCGCCCCGGTCGTACGCCCAGTGAAAGTTTTTTAAAAAGTTCAAAATTTAGAAAAAAAATACAAGTTAAATGCTTGAACGTATGATCCAAAAAATGTCATAAGTTTTAACAACTAAACTAGTGTTTCTGTTGTAATATCATTACGCTTCATAAATATATATATTACATGTTATCTAGTTTAGTAATAATTACAAACTATTTAATTAATCACTTATAAGTTATAACAATATAAAAATATAAATTATACTCCATATAATTTATATATTATTATTTATAAAATTTTTAATTATCACGCTATAGAGAGTTAGTAAAAGTATTAAACTTTGATAAAAATTAATTAATTAAAATTAATTTTATTATTCTAATTAATTAATATTATTTTATTAAAGTTTTGAAACGCTCCAACGTATTCAAAAGACTTACACCCCAACGCCTCGAGGAAAAACATATCATCCAACACTTTCGCCTATGAAAACACTGATATACACGTTACTAAGAGCCCTTGAGAGAGAAATTTCAGTTGTAATTTTTAATTAAAAAATCTATGTTGTTGTTCTAAAACAATCTGTTTATCATCTCATTTGTAAAAGAGTTGATATAACTCTTGGAAAGGATTTGCTGAGTTTTTAAGTATTAAACACTTGTGAGCACTTTATTTTTTTTAGGGTTTATTACAACACAAGTCTTTAAATTATAAACCTGTAACATTTAACTCCTTGAATTATTACTTTGGTTTTAAGGATCATTAAAATATGAATTAGTAGCAATCAACTCTTTAAATCTATTTTACGACGAGAAACTTAATGAAAATACAATACATGAGGATTCTTCAATTTTATTATTACTAAATGGTGAGTGTTTGCTTTAAAAATTGAACCTATGCAAATCATTAAACTAATGAAATTCTCCTTTAAGTTCCTCGCTTGATTAAGTTTATCGTTGGAAAATGAATTTAAAGAGTTGATTACTACTAATTCATAGTTTAAAGACCCCTTACGCCAAATTAATAATTTAAAGAGTTAAATGCTACGAATCCATATCTGCGATGCAATAAACCTTATTTTTTTTTATCATAATATCACAACTTAATTGAACATTGATAAGATTGAAAGGGTCATGATCAAATTAGAATGATGTATAAACGTTCAAGATCAAAATTAATTACTTGGATATATATCAATCTAACTATAATATTCTACCTATTTAGCAAGAAAGAAAGTTCCATTTTTAAAAATCCTCAGTGCAGCACTGCAGCGTACTGAAATTTCGCATTTACTATTCTATAGAGTATTGAAGATTCAGAGTGCCCGTTGAAAATTGCACATGCGTTGAATAATCAAATATTTTGAAATGTTTCATTTGTCACTGCTCAGAAACCTCTCCAAGACTTGTTGATGTTGATCATTTCTTGGCACAAACCTACTAGCTAGTATGAATGGGGCTACCTATATTTGCTTGAAGTAAAGGGAATTGGGAATTTTGAAGAGTTCTGTAACAAAAATAGACGAAGTCATAGTTGAAAATGTCCAAGAAACTGCAGGACTTGAAACAAAGAAACCCTTCCAATAAAATTGGAATCTAACTTGAGGAAGCTATTGATTGGTCAAAGTTGGACTAGAAAAATCTTGTGAAAACGTTGTTGAAAAATTCAAAAATTAATGATAATTAGATGTCTATATATACCCATCAGGTTCCTCAAGAGTGTTAATTAAAAGTATCAACGTACACTTTCATATTTCAGTAGTACTCTTTTCTCTCTGCCACTGCCAATTTAATTAGGCTCTCAAAATTTTTGAGCTCCAACCCTCTATTTTTAGTTTCTTTCATATATTAATTCATCTCTGCCTTGATTAAAATATTCCTTGCAAATAGTGTTTGTCATGGATACTCCAAGATCACCCCTGCAACTCCAAACTCCAAGATCACCTCTTCAACCCCCAACTTATGGGAACCTAATCACCGTTCTTAGCATCGATGGTGGTGGGATTAGAGGGATTATCCCAGCAACTATTCTTGCTTTTTTAGAATCTGAGCTTCAGGTATTAAAAAAGGTTTTACATATATGCATGCAATATTATAGGATGTTTTACTATATATCTATTTTCTTTACAATATTCAAAATCCTTTTTTTTTTTTTTTTTTTTTTTGTTTTAAAGAACTTGCATGCAGGATCAATGATTTAGTAATAGTGAACTAGGTAACATGTCTGCATGCATGATAAAATTTGATGTACCGCCAATATTTTTTTTTTCCTTTTTAAAGATACTTTCTTGGATAAATGTAAAATTTGATTTATATTTTGTTGGCGAGAATAGTATTACCCTAATGCTAATTTTGTATGTCTATGTGCAGAAATTGGATGGGGAAAAAGCAAGGCTTGCAGACTATTTTGATGTGATTGCAGGAACTAGCACCGGTGGCCTAGTGACTGCCATGCTAACCACCCCAAATGAGGAGGACCGTCCCCTCTTTGCTGCCAAAGATATTAAAGACTTCTATCTTGATCATTGCCCTAAAATATTCCCCCAGGACAGGTGATTAGTTGTTCGTAAACTAATCAATTTGTGAAATAAAGAATTGTAATGATGATTAGAAGAACTGTTACCTTGGGTGCATGCGCATAGCACTATAATATATATACACACACACATTATTATCTCTCAAACACTACAGTTATATACTAACATTACATGTCTATTTGTACGACAGTTCTCCATTTGCTCCTGCAACAAACTTGGTCAAGTCTTTAGCGGGACCCAAATACGATGGGAAGTATCTGCACAAACTTGTCAAAGAAAAGTTAGGAGAGACACGATTGCACCAAACATTGACAAACGTTGTAATTCCAACTTTTGACATCAAGCATCTCCAACCAACCATCTTCTCTAGCTACGAGGTTCATTAATTAATTATTGTAGATCAAAATTTTAAATTATTTTTTTTATTGATTTATAGGATTTTTTATTAAAAAAATTGACGATATTGTGTAATTTATGGTTAATTTAGGTGAATAAGAACCCATGCATAGATGCTTTGCTATCGGATATATGCATTGGAACTTCTGCTGCCCCAACATATCTCCCAGCCCATCATTTTGAAGTCAAAGACTCCACAGGCAAAGTGAAAGAATTCAACCTTATCGATGGTGGAGTAGCTGCTAATAATCCAGTATGTATATATTAATTTGTTTGATTTATAATATATGTGCATTAAATATATATTTTGAGCATGTTGTTCATGCAAAAAAAAACTTGTATTATATCACATGATTTTAATAATTAATTAAATTTTCAGGCTTTAATAGCTATCAGTGAGGTGACCAAAGAGATCACACAAGGGAACCGTGACTTTTTTGATATAAAAGCAAACGACTATACAAGGTTCCTAGTCGTATCATTGGGGACTGGTACACATAAATGTGAAGAGAAGTACAATGCTCATGAAGCAGCTGAGTGGGGCGCGTTGGGTTGGTTGATCAATGATTCTATTCCATTGATTAATGTTTTTACTCAAGCTAGCAATGACATGGTTGATTTTCACCTTTCTACTTTTTTTCAAGCTCTTCACTCTGAAGAGAATTATCTTCGATTTCAGGTATATATATTTATGTTGTAGTAATTATAATTATGGTACCTAAAAAGGAAAGAAAAGGTCAAAAATTAATTAATTAGAAAATCTAGCTTGTATATCTTGGTATTAATAGGAGCAAGAAAAATGTTGCAGGATGATACATTAACCGGTGAGGTGTCTTCTGTGGATATTGCCACAAAAGAAAACTTGGACAATCTTATGAGAGTCGGAGAGGAATTGTTAGAAAAGCCAATGTCGAGGGTGAATTTGGAGATCGGTAAATGCGAGTCTACTAATCAGGGAACAAACAAGGAGGCTCTCATAAGGTACGTAGGTCTATTAAATTTGAACAATATATAATAATTGTTAATAATCATGAAGCTCTTTTCTAAATAAATAATCGCATGCAACTTAATTCTTATTATATTTACTTGTTGTATATATATTTTATTAATTGACTGCTTTGTTTTGTTAATTAATTAACCTGTGCAGATTAGCAGAGCTACTCTCCAAGGAGAAGCACCGTCGGGACATGAGATCGCCACACGGGAGCTTTGGAAAAAAGACTTCTATTGATAATTCTTTGTTAGTATTTGATTAGTCTCAAATAAATTTTAGGTGGAATATTGTCATGAATTATCCAGCCTATAATAAATTTCTGTTTATTTTCTTATAATAACAACTCTAGATTGGTATGCTATCTAAGTATGGGAAATGTGATATTCATTCTTTTCATTGATTTATTGTAATTATTATATTTTAAATCATTCCTTTTTGGTGTGATTTCATCATCACCAATAAAATTAATATACGATTTATTGTAATCTTAAAATAACTGTCAAAGCAGTAATGATAGTTTAATGGAATAACGTAAACTCAAAATTGAGTGAGGAAACGTTTTATGAACTTCCAAGAATAAAAAAATAATGCCAAGTTGCTCACTCGCAATGAAAGTTAAGGTTTGTGGGATACGCAGCGTCATTGGCTTGTTTTGGTTAATAATATGAGTAAAGATTAAATTAATTTTTTTTAAAAAGTTGTTTGGCTCAAGTCAAGAGCTCAAATGGTCCAAATAGACTGCAGTGTTTTATTGGCCCGTATGGCCAGAGAGTAGAAACTAGAAACTACTTTCAAGTTACATCTTTCTCTTTCGTTTCAAATAACTAATTTAATTAATAGTTGACAATTAGCTTTTTATTTCAATGTCAAAACACTTCATTGCTTTACAATAGAAGGGAAACTAAAATTCAAAGGGGAAAAAAACATGACATGGCTTTTCCAAGACACAATACATTATAATTAGATATCAAATTATGATCTCACCAATTTTATCCTAGGGCTGGTTAATAATATTTAAACAATTAAGTTTAATCCATCTTCAAATCGTATATTTACAGTAATAAGGATATATATATATATATATATATGTGTGTGTGTGTGTGTGTGTGTTTTCATCGGTGTTTTTGGGACACGTTGAGGAGCGTCTAGGTGTTACGGGCTGTAAGTTTAAGTCACTAACCGTGCAGCCTTAAGCTCGGAAACACCTCATTGGAATGCATACGTCAGCCTTCCTCTTAGCTACTCAAGAGAGCCACCCTCGAAACTAGACCCACTCAAAGAAAATAAGCCAACATAAGACTGAATTTGAGACAAAGCTAGAGAGCTTGCTATTGCTTGAATGACTGAATGATTTACTAGTGAAGGGGAGACCCCTTTATATAGGGAGAGCTCCCTTACATCCATGGTTAACATCTTGCCAAGTGTCACAATCCTACGGTAATATAAGTGTAGTATGAAAGTACAAGGTACTACCATGTAGTGCACGTGCAGTACAATGCTGTACCTAGAACATGCGAGTCGTGACATTCTCCCCCACTCAATCTGGTGACGTCCTCGTCGCACTCTGGGCATGAAACTGGTCGATCTTCGTCTGAAATTGCCACAAGGCCTCGACTGGTTCCCAACTAGTCTCACTATCGGGTTGTCTCTTCCATTGTATCAAGTGCTCATGCCTAGGCTTGTAGTTCTTCCGTCTTAAAACTAGGTCCGCCAGTATACTCTCAATATCTCGGTCATAAGAAACTCTAACTCCTATAGGGGCTCGCTGTGACTCACCTCGATCCGGATCATTTTGGTCTTCATGGAATGGTTTCAACATACTCACATGGAAGATCGGGTGCACCTTGAGCTTGGATGGTAGCTCAAGTTTATAGGCCACATTGCCTACCCTCATAAGAACTCTGAAAGGCCCCTCATATCTATGTACCAATGCCTTATGTTTCTCTCTGGTGCGAAGTACCAAATATAGCTTCACAAGCACAAAATCCCCCACTTGGTACTGCACATCCCGTCTCTTACGATCAGCCCACTTCTTGGAACTCTTGGCTGCTTTATGTTGGCAAAATCAAGCCAAGTTAGTTTGATCTTGCCACGCCTTGGAAAACTTATAGGTTGCTGGAGTTGACCCCGTGTATCCCACAGTAATAGTAATCGGAGTGTGAGGCTGTTGTCCCATCACAATCTCAAAGATACTTTGGTTGGCGGCCTCACTCATTTGTAAATTATAAGAAAACTGAGCCACATTTAGTAACTTTGGCCAATCTCGTTGCGAGGCACTAACATAGTGTCAAAGGTATGTCTCCAACAAAGCATTCAGTCTCTCAGTCTATTCGTCAGTTTGGGGGTGGACAGTAGTGGAGAAATTTAGATTCGATCTGAGCAATTTGAATAATTCTGTCCAGAAACGTCCCGTGAACCGTCCATCCTAATCACTTACAATGGACTGTGGTACGCCCTAATACTTCACCACTTCTCACCCTATTAGCTAGTTGGATTGCCGATAAAACTTGGTTAGCTTGGCCAGAGTCTCGTCTTACCAGCACGAGGTATTGGCACCGAGAATCAAGGATGCACACACAATTGACAAATGACACTAGCAAAGCATTAATCCGATCAAGGAAATTTAACCCAATATAAAGTCATAATCATCAAGTGGGATTACCTCAATGGTTTCTTTGCCTTTCCAATCTCCTAGTTGTAGCTCCACCCCTGGTGCTACACCTATTGTCAGAACTTCTTTGGAATTGGCTGTCCCATTACCTTTCTCCACCTTAAGGCTTAATCTCTTGGACATTTCCTTGGACACAAAGAGATCGGAAGCCCCAGTGTCTACATGAGCACTAACCTTGGTGCCAGCCACCATACTGTCTGTAAACATGAGTCCCTTCCGCTTGCTAAACCTTTTGGCTTTGATCGAGTTAAGCATGATAGAGCCGAGCTTAAAGGTATCTCTCTCTGTATCCCCCTCTTCCCTAGCAATGGCAGAGAGCTTGGTTCGTTTCGGGCAATCCCGCACCCGATGAAAACCCTCACACAAGAAGCATGCTAATGACTCATTCTTTTTGTCCCCTTCTTTGGCGGACTTCCACTTGTGATTGGGTGGTTTCCCCAGACCACCCTTCTGATACTTGTCTTTGTCTCTTCCACCTTTGCCTTTGTTCTTAGAGGAGTCAAATTTCTCTTGTTTCTTGAAGTCCACCAAAGATTCCGCTACGAAAATGGCTCGGGTGAGGTCTTGGGCACCCCCTTCTTTGCAACTCTTGCTTCACCCATGATTTGAGGCCATCCATGAAGGAGAAGAAACCTCCCTCTCTCCAAGATCAGAAATTTGGAGCAAGAGTTCAAAAAACTCTCGCACATACTCCCGTACTTCCCAATGTTGGGTGAGCCTTAGCAGTGTGGCTCGTACCTCATCTTCCGCATACTCTGGATAGAACTGTTGGTGGAATTCCCTTTGGAATTCTTCCCAGGTAACAATGGCGGCACCCGCACACCTACGTGTCTACCACAATAAAGCAATATCAACAAGATATATAAAGGCTATGTTTACCTTGGTTATGTCCTCTATGATGTTTATCACTCGAAAATATTGCTCCATCCCTTAAAGAAAGTTGTCCACACCCTTTGCAGCTCGGATGCCCTTGAACTCCTTTGGCTTAGGCACATCCTCCCTATGATTGGGTGTCATAGCAAGCATACCACCTTCAACAACTGCTTTACAAGCTGAGAGCTCCCGCTTGAGCTCTTCCATCTCTTCCTGCATAGACACCACCACGGCCTCAAGGTTTGTCATCATTTTGAGTGAGCACGTCTACGGCCTCGTTAAGGGCACCTTGCATCGCTCCTTGGAGATCCTTCTTCATGGAGTTTAGCTCCTCGATGCTACCATTGGTAACCTTGAACTTGTCCTGAATTTCCCCCACGACTAACTCCACCTTAGCCAAGCGAGCATCCATACTTGACATCACATCCCTTGAACTAGCCTTCTTGGTCGCCCTCCCTTGGGTCTCATGACCATCATGAGCTAGGTTGTTAGCATCGGAAGTGGTTGCCATCTCTTCTCAAAAGTCTCGATGAACCTGGCTCTGATACTACTTGTTACGGGCTGCAACCTTAAGTTGCTAACCGTGCGGCCTTAGGCTCGGAAACACCTCATTAGAATGCCTAAGTCAGCCTTCCTCTTAGCTACTCAAGAGAGCCACCCTCGAAGCTAGGCTCACTCAAAGAAAATAAGCCAACACAAGAGAGAATATGAGACAAAGCTAGAGAGCTTGCTATTGCTTGAATGATTGAATGATTTACAAGTGAAGGGGAGGCCCCTTTATATAAGGAGAGCTCCCTTACATCCATGGCTAACATCTTGCCAAGTGTCACAATCCTACGGTACTATAAGTGTAGTACGAAAGTACAAGGTACTACTATGTAGTGCATGTGCAGTACAATGTTGTACGTTATAATCAAAAAGTGTACTAGGAAACTCTAGAGCACGCGGGTCTTACATGGGTCGTGAAATAGGGACGAGGTGAAGCAAAAATGTCCCAGGACTCCTGAAGTTAAACGTTTCTTTTCTGGGATATTCGTTTTTTTGCTTGAGGCATATGCCTGTGACATAATTTTTGCGCCCCGGTCGTACGCCCAGTGAAAGTTTTTTAAAAAGTTCAAAATTTAGAAAAAAAATACAAGTTAAATGCTTGAACGTATGATCCAAAAAATGTCATAAGTTTTAACAACTAAACTAGTGTTTCTGTTGTAATATCATTACGCTTCATAAATATATATATTACATGTTATCTAGTTTAGTAATAATTACAAACTATTTAATTAATCACTTATAAGTTATAACAATATAAAAATATAAATTATACTCCATATAATTTATATATTATTATTTATAAAATTTTTAATTATCACGCTATAGAGAGTTAGTAAAAGTATTAAACTTTGATAAAAATTAATTAATTAAAATTAATTTTATTATTCTAATTAATTAATATTATTTTATTAAAGTTTTGAAACGCTCCAACGTATTCAAAAGACTTACACCCCAACGCCTCGAGGAAAAACATATCATCCAACACTTTCGCCTATGAAAACACTGATATACACGTTACTAAGAGCCCTTGAGAGAGAAATTTCAGTTGTAATTTTTAATTAAAAAATCTATGTTGTTGTTCTAAAACAATCTGTTTATCATCTCATTTGTAAAAGAGTTGATATAACTCTTGGAAAGGATTTGCTGAGTTTTTAAGTATTAAACACTTGTGAGCACTTTATTTTTTTTAGGGTTTATTACAACACAAGTCTTTAAATTATAAACCTGTAACATTTAACTCCTTGAATTATTACTTTGGTTTTAAGGATCATTAAAATATGAATTAGTAGCAATCAACTCTTTAAATCTATTTTACGACGAGAAACTTAATGAAAATACAATACATGAGGATTCTTCAATTTTATTATTACTAAATGGTGAGTGTTTGCTTTAAAAATTGAACCTATGCAAATCATTAAACTAATGAAATTCTCCTTTAAGTTCCTCGCTTGATTAAGTTTATCGTTGGAAAATGAATTTAAAGAGTTGATTACTACTAATTCATAGTTTAAAGACCCCTTACGCCAAATTAATAATTTAAAGAGTTAAATGCTACGAATCCATATCTGCGATGCAATAAACCTTATTTTTTTTTATCATAATATCACAACTTAATTGAACATTGATAAGATTGAAAGGGTCATGATCAAATTAGAATGATGTATAAACGTTCAAGATCAAAATTAATTACTTGGATATATATCAATCTAACTATAATATTCTACCTATTTAGCAAGAAAGAAAGTTCCATTTTTAAAAATCCTCAGTGCAGCACTGCAGCGTACTGAAATTTCGCATTTACTATTCTATAGAGTATTGAAGATTCAGAGTGCCCGTTGAAAATTGCACATGCGTTGAATAATCAAATATTTTGAAATGTTTCATTTGTCACTGCTCAGAAACCTCTCCAAGACTTGTTGATGTTGATCATTTCTTGGCACAAACCTACTAGCTAGTATGAATGGGGCTACCTATATTTGCTTGAAGTAAAGGGAATTGGGAATTTTGAAGAGTTCTGTAACAAAAATAGACGAAGTCATAGTTGAAAATGTCCAAGAAACTGCAGGACTTGAAACAAAGAAACCCTTCCAATAAAATTGGAATCTAACTTGAGGAAGCTATTGATTGGTCAAAGTTGGACTAGAAAAATCTTGTGAAAACGTTGTTGAAAAATTCAAAAATTAATGATAATTAGATGTCTATATATACCCATCAGGTTCCTCAAGAGTGTTAATTAAAAGTATCAACGTACACTTTCATATTTCAGTAGTACTCTTTTCTCTCTGCCACTGCCAATTTAATTAGGCTCTCAAAATTTTTGAGCTCCAACCCTCTATTTTTAGTTTCTTTCATATATTAATTCATCTCTGCCTTGATTAAAATATTCCTTGCAAATAGTGTTTGTCATGGATACTCCAAGATCACCCCTGCAACTCCAAACTCCAAGATCACCTCTTCAACCCCCAACTTATGGGAACCTAATCACCGTTCTTAGCATCGATGGTGGTGGGATTAGAGGGATTATCCCAGCAACTATTCTTGCTTTTTTAGAATCTGAGCTTCAGGTATTAAAAAAGGTTTTACATATATGCATGCAATATTATAGGATGTTTTACTATATATCTATTTTCTTTACAATATTCAAAATCCTTTTTTTTTTTTTTTTTTTTTTGTTTTAAAGAACTTGCATGCAGGATCAATGATTTAGTAATAGTGAACTAGGTAACATGTCTGCATGCATGATAAAATTTGATGTACCGCCAATATTTTTTTTTTCCTTTTTAAAGATACTTTCTTGGATAAATGTAAAATTTGATTTATATTTTGTTGGCGAGAATAGTATTACCCTAATGCTAATTTTGTATGTCTATGTGCAGAAATTGGATGGGGAAAAAGCAAGGCTTGCAGACTATTTTGATGTAATTGCAGGAACTAGCACCGGTGGCCTAGTGACTGCCATGCTAACCACCCCAAATGAGGAGGACCGTCCCCTCTTTGCTGCCAAAGATATTAAAGACTTCTATCTTGATCATTGCCCTAAAATATTCCCCCAGGACAGGTGATTAGTTGTTCGTAAACTAATCAATTTGTGAAATAAAGAATTGTAATGATGATTAGAAGAACTGTTACCTTGGGTGCATGCGCATAGCACTATAATATATATACACACACACATTATTATCTCTCAAACACTACAGTTATATACTAACATTACATGTCTATTTGTACGACAGTTCTCCATTTGCTCCTGCAACAAACTTGGTCAAGTCTTTAGCGGGACCCAAATACGATGGGAAGTATCTGCACAAACTTGTCAAAGAAAAGTTAGGAGAGACACGATTGCACCAAACATTGACAAACGTTGTAATTCCAACTTTTGACATCAAGCATCTCCAACCAACCATCTTCTCTAGCTACGAGGTTCATTAATTAATTATTGTAGATCAAAATTTTAAATTATTTTTTTTATTGATTTATAGGATTTTTTATTAAAAAAATTGACGATATTGTGTAATTTATGGTTAATTTAGGTGAATAAGAACCCATGCATAGATGCTTTGCTATCGGATATATGCATTGGAACTTCTGCTGCCCCAACATATCTCCCAGCCCATCATTTTGAAGTCAAAGACTCCACAGGCAAAGTGAAAGAATTCAACCTTATTATATTTACTTGTTGTATATATATTTAATTCTTATTATATTTACTTGTTGTATATATATTTTATTAATTGACTGCTTTGTTTTGTTAATTAATTAACCTGTGCAGATTAGCAGAGCTACTCTCCAAGGAGAAGCACCGTCGGGACATGAGATCGCCACACGGGAGCTTTGGAAAAAAGACTTCTATTGATAATTCTTTGTTAGTATTTGATTAGTCTCAAATAAATTTTAGGTGGAATATTGTCATGAATTATCCAGCCTATAATAAATTTCTGTTTATTTTCTTATAATAACAACTCTAGATTGGTATGCTATCTAAGTATGGGAAATGTGATATTCATTCTTTTCATTGATTTATTGTAATTATTATATTTTAAATCATTCCTTTTTGGTGTGATTTCATCATCACCAATAAAATTAATATACGATTTATTGTAATCTTAAAATAACTGTCAAAGCAGTAATGATAGTTTAATGGAATAACGTAAACTCAAAATTGAGTGAGGAAACGTTTTATGAACTTCCAAGAATAAAAAAATAATGCCAAGTTGCTCACTCGCAATGAAAGTTAAGGTTTGTGGGATACGCAGCGTCATTGGCTTGTTTTGGTTAATAATATGAGTAAAGATTAAATTAATTTTTTTTAAAAAGTTGTTTGGCTCAAGTCAAGAGCTCAAATGGTCCAAATAGACTGCAGTGTTTTATTGGCCCGTATGGCCAGAGAGTAGAAACTAGAAACTACTTTCAAGTTACATCTTTCTCTTTCGTTTCAAATAACTAATTTAATTAATAGTTGACAATTAGCTTTTTATTTCAATGTCAAAACACTTCATTGCTTTACAATAGAAGGGAAACTAAAATTCAAAGGGGAAAAAAACATGACATGGCTTTTCCAAGACACAATACATTATAATTAGATATCAAATTATGATCTCACCAATTTTATCCTAGGGCTGGTTAATAATATTTAAACAATTAAGTTTAATCCATCTTCAAATCGTATATTTACAGTAATAAGGATATATATATATATATATATATATATATGTGTGTGTGTGTGTGTGTGTGTTTTCATCGGTGTTTTTGGGACACGTTGAGGAGCGTCTAGGTGTTACGGGCTGTAAGTTTAAGTCGCTAACCGTGCAGCCTTAAGCTCGGAAACACCTCATTGGAATGCATACGTCAGCCTTCCTCTTAGCTACTCAAGAGAGCCACCCTCGAAACTAGACCCACTCAAAGAAAATAAGCCAACATAAGACTGAATATGAGACAAAGCTAGAGAGCTTGCTATTGCTTGAATGACTGAATGATTTACTAGTGAAGGGGAGACCCCTTTATATAGGGAGAGCTCCCTTACATCCATGGTTAACATCTTGCCAAGTGTCACAATCCTATGGTAATATAAGTGTAGTATGAAAGTACAAGGTACTACCATGTAGTGCACGTGCAGTACAATGCTGTACCTAGAACATGCGAGTCGTGACATTCTCCCCCACTCAATCTGGTGACGTCCTCGTCGCACTCTGGGCATGAAACTGGCCGATCTTCGTCTGAAATTGCCACAAGGCCTCGACTGGTTCCCAACTAGTCTCACTATCGGGTTGTCCCTTCCATTGTATCAAGTGCTCATGCCTCGGCTTGTAGTTCTTCCGTCTTAAAACTCGGTCCGCCAGTATACTCTCAATATCTCGGTCATAAGAAACTCTAACTCCTATAAGGGCTCGCTGTGACTCACCTCGATCCGGATCATTTTGGTCTTCATGGAATGGTTTCAACATACTCACATGGAAGATCGGGTGCACCTTGAGCTTGGATGGTAGCTCAAGTTTATAGGCCACATTGCCTACCCTCATAAGAACTCTGAAAGGCCCCTCATATCTATGTACCAATGCCTTATGTTTCCCTTTGGTGCGAAGTACCAAATGTAGCTTCACAAGCACAAAATCCCCCACTTGGTACTGCACATCCCGTCTCTTACGATCAGCCCACTTCTTGGAACTCTTGGCTGCTTTATGTTGGCAAAATCAAGCCAAGTTACATAGGGACGAGGCGAAGCAAAAACGTCACAGGACTTCTGAAGTTAAGCGTTTTTTTTTTCTGGGGTGTTCGTTTTTTTGCTTGAGGCATATGCCCGTGACATAATTTTTGCGCCCCGGGCGTACACCTAGTGAAGGTTTTTTTAAAAAGTTCAAAATTTAGAAAAATATACAAGTTAAATGCTCAAACCTATGACCTAAAAAATACCATAAGTTTTAACCACTAAACTAGCGTTTTTGTTGTAATATCATTACACTTCATAAATATATATTACATGTTATCTAGTTTAGTAATAATTACAAACTATTTAATTAATCACTTACAAGTTATAACAATATAAAAATATAAGTTATACTCCATATAATTTATATATTAATATTTATAAAATTTTAATTATCACACTGTAGAGAGTTAGTAAAAGTATTAAACTTTGATAAAAATTAATTAAAATTATTTTTATTATTCTAATTAATTAATTGATATTATTTTATTAAAGTTTTGAAACGCTCCAACGTATTCAAAAGACTTACACCCCAACACTTCGAGGAAAAACATCTCGTCCAACACCTTCGCCTCTGTAAACACTGATATACACGTTACTAAGAGCCCTTGAGAGAGAAATTTCAGTTGTAATTTTTCATTAAAAAATCTATGTTGTTGTTCTATAACAATCTGTTTATCATCTCGTTTGTAAAAGAGTTGATATAACTCTTGGAAAGGATTTGCTGAGTATTTAAGTATTAAACACTTATGAGGATATTTCTTGTAAGATAAATTTTTTTGTAAGGGTTTCGACAACACCTTAAAATTACTTGATTGCGTTCTTTGCTTGAATTAGTAAATGGGGACTCAAGAAAATCTCTTAAGGAGTGGACTCACAAGGAGTGACCGAATCACTACAAATCTATTTGCAAGCTCTTCTATCTTACTTTCTTTAAATTCAACAAGTTTATTTATTGATTGTATTTGGTTTATTTGATTTGGATTTAATAGCTTGCGTAATTGGTGTTTATTATATTTTTAATTAATCAAAAAATATATATTTTTAAAATCCAATTCACCTCACTATAATCAACACAATGGATATTGATAAATGTTTAATAATAAAAGATTATTTTTTAGTAAATAAATGCGGATACTATGTTATAAAATAAGGCAGAAAATATGCAGCTGTTGAATTTAAGAGAGAAAGTGAGACAATACAAAGAGGAGAATTGTATTGAATGGTGTGATTTACTTACAAGGAAGCTATCTTATTTATACAAGCCAATAGGAGAGACAAAACTATACACAACCAATGTGGAACTAAACTAACTAAGCCCATATAATATATTAACATCCCCTCTCAAACTTAAGGTGGTAAGTGAGAGGTGAACTTGAGTTTGGAAACCAAGGAGTGAAAGCGTCCGGGTGGATGAGCCTTAATGAAAATGTTAGCTGTCTGATTGGCTGAACTGACGGATTGTAGACGAACCGTATTCTGGAGAATGTGATGACAGATGAAGTGACAATCATTCTTGATGTGTTTTGTACGCTCGTGGAAGACATTATTGTGAGCGATCTAAATAGCACTCATGTTGTCACAGTGTAGGATAGTGGCAGCAGGAGAAGAGATACCCATGTCAGCGAGTAGCCATCGAAGCCAGAGAAGTTCTTGAGTTGCATCAGCCATGACACGATATTCAGCTTCAGTACTGGAGCGAGCAACCACAGTTTGTTTCTTACTACGCCAAGAAATGAGAGAATTACCCAAAAAGAAACAGTAACCAGTGGTTGAATGTCTGTCGGTGGAGTCTCTGGCCCAATCGGCATCAGAATAAGCTTGTAAGACGGGGGCAGACTGAGCTGAGAAATGAAGCCTATGAAATAAAGTATCTTTGACATACCGAAGAATACAAAGAACAACCGAGTAATGGGTGGTTTGAGGAGCAGACAAGAACTGGTTGACCTGATAAACGGCATAGGCAATGTTAGGGCAAGTGACAGTAGGATATATAAGACTTCCAACCAGTTGGCGATATAGAGTGGCATCCTGAAGAGGTGAACCATCGAGTGGGGTAAGTCTGATGTTTGGCTCAAGAGGAGTTGTGGCAGTGGTTGAGTTAGTGATCCCAGCTTTGGAAAGGAGATCCGAGGCATATTTGGCATGTGAGAGAAAAAATCCATCAGAACTAGATGAGACTTCGAGGCCAAGAAAATAGGTGAGCACACCAAGATCTTTCATCTCGAATTGGCAACTGAGAAACTTTTTGAGTTCAGAAATACCATGAAGATCATCTCCAGTAATAACCGTATCATCCACGTACAGTAAAAGAAGGATAATACTGTTGGCAGTATGGTGGATAAACAGAGCCGAATCATGAGCACTCGGTGTGAACCCAAACTAATGAATGGTAGTGCCGAATTTGGTAAACCAGGCACGTGAAGCTTGTTTCAAACCATATAGGGTAAGGTGAAGGCGATAAACTTTGTTTCGAGGGGAATCCAAGCCGAGAGGGGTATGCATATAGACTTCCTCAAGAAGATCCCCATTGAGAAATGCATTTTTGACATCCATTTGAAACAGAGTCCATCTTCGAATGGCGGCGACAGCAAAGAGTGTACGGATAGATGTGAGCCTCGCCACTGGAGCAAATGTCTCTTCATAGTCAATGCCATATTCCTGAGCAAATTCCTTGGTAACAAGTCGGGCTTTATATCATTCAACAGAGCCATCAAAAAGTGTCTTGATCTTAAACACCCATTTGCACCCAATAGGAGTTTTTTTCTGGGGACAGATCAACAATATCCCATGTATAAGTTTTAGTTAGGGCCTGAAGTTCTTCATCCATTGCTTTCAGACCAAGCAAAAAAGGTTAAGAAAAAAATTTCACCCAAAAAAAATAAACGCATACCTTCCAGACTGTAGAACGAATCCTAGCAGCATCGGGTACACCCCGCGACACTATCCTCCTCAATTCTCTCATATTTATCACCTACTTCGACAACTAATAACATCCAACCCACAAATACAATCAATCAATCAATCAATCAATACACCGTCATATAAATATAGAAGATAAAAATGTGTACAAGGCCCAGGAATGAATTCACAGCCGTATGGCTGACTGACGATTACTAGCGATTCCGGAAATTAAAACTAATTTGTGGTTTTTTTTTTCCTTTTACGGTGAGAAAAGTAATCTTGACCTCGGCGAAGAGCTGAGCCTGGAGAGAAATGTCGTCTGGAGAGGGGCCCACATAGCCACCATTATCATCATTTCCGTTACTGTTGCTGTCTCGTGGAGCTTTGAGCTCTGGTTTTGGAGGGGGAGGAGAATCTTTTATTGCGGTGGCAGGGGGAGGAACCGGCACCGGTGGCTCCAACGTGAGATTGGTGGATGAGGTGGAGTTGAAGGTGGAGGTGGCGGTGGTGGAAGAGTTTAGAAGGAACCGATCGTCGTTGGGAGAGGGAGTGGTGGACCAGATGGAACTGTTCAGCCAGTCTGGTACCCGCTTCTTCACCATTCCAATGATTTATCTATAGATATGAACTTTGTATATCTATATATAGATGTGCATATGTAGAGAGAGAAAGAGAGGGGGGGGAGGGATAAGCAAGTGATTGGAGTACAATAGAATTTGTAGCGATACTTTCAAGGGTTACAGAATTTGATTACTTGATTATGGAGTTGTTTCTCTCTTCCCTTCTTCTCATCGTGGAGGAGGGAGAGATAGACAGGGAGGTGAACCGAGGGGTTAGATTGACAAGACTGTTAGCGAGAGGATCTAAGGAGGCATCAGATAACGACGCGTGGACAGTAGCTTTCGTGAACATGATTATTAGAGTATTCATTAAGTGTGGTCATTAAGATACTCATAAATTCGTTGATTGTCTTAGTTTGTATTCACACAGAGTTTTTTTATTTATTTATATAAGGGTAATTAAAAAAAATTCAAAATAATCGTTTATATAAGTGTTTAAATTTAGTTAGTTTAAAATTAAACATAAACTAATATAAATAAAACTCTTATGTTAACGAATGAATACAAATAAATTTTTAAAAATTTAATATATTAATAAATAAACATGAACAAAATATTAAGTTAATATATGAACACGAACAAAATACTACTTGAACTCTTTTGACTTGTATGCTGCCCATATTTTTTTGGGTACACTGGATAACCAAATTTCTTGTTATAAATTATATATATATTTTTTTGAAGTAAGTGATTAAATTTTAATCTTTCGTTCTGTGATTACCGGTGATAAGATTTTTTTTTTTAATATTAAGTTCAGCCTCTAATCAAAAAATGATCCGCCAATAACCATGGAACACGTGATATTAGAAAAAAGCAAGTAATTGCCACGTGATCGACCAATCGAGTGTTTTGTTGATTTCAATCGTGAAGTTCATGAAGTTCACATGGCATGGAAATATGGAATACTACTGCTGGGGTTAATCACAAGTCGCAACAACAAGAATACAGTGGGAAGAAAAAAAAAATTTCGATACTAGTTTTTTTTTTTTTTTTTTTTTTTGCGTTCATGTAAAATCCATTTCGATCTGTTTGAAAAAAAATATATGAAACGATTTTTGTTTCATCAAAATGATTTTTTTTTTTATCTTAAAGAATGAGAATTTGAGAAAAAGGTATGAGTTTTTCCAGGGGGCAAATCAATAATATCCCAGGTTAGCTAAGGTTAAGTCGCTAACCGTACAGCCTTAGGCTCGGAAACACCTCATTGGAATGCATACGTCAACCTTCCTCTTAGCTACTCAAGAGAGCCATCCTCGAAGCTAGACCCACTCAAAGAAAATAAGCCAACACAATAGAGAATATGAGACAAAGCTAGAGAGTTTGTTATTGCTTGAATGACTGAATGATTTACTAGTGAGGAGGAGGCCCCTTTATATAAGGAAAGCTCCCTTACACCCGTGGCTAACATCTTGCCAAGTGTCATAATCTACGGTACTATAAGTGTAGTACAAGTGTAGTACAAAAGTACAAGGTACTACCATATAGCGCACGTGCAGTACAATGCTGTACCTAGAACACGCGGGTCTCATGCGGGTCGTGACATTCTCCCCCACTCAATCTGGCGACGTCCTCGCCACACTCTCAGTAAGAAACTGGTCGATCTTCGTCTGAAATTGCCACAAGGCCTCGGCTGGTTCTCAACTAGTCTCACTATCGGGTTGTCCCTTTCATTGTATCAAGTACTCATGCCTCGGCTTGTAGTTCTTCCATCTCAAAACTTGGTCTGCCAGTATACTTTCAATGTCTCGGTCATAAGAGACCCTAACTCCTATAGGGGCTCGCTGTGACTCTCATCGATTCGGATCATTTTAGTCTTCAAGGAATGGATTCAGCATACTCACATAGAAGACCGGGTGCAACTTGAGCGTGGATGGTAGCTCAAGTTTGTAGGCCACATTGCCTACCCTCCTAAGAACTCTGAAATACCCCTCATATCTGCGTACCAATGCCTTATGGATCCCTTTGGTGTGAAGCACCAAATGTAGCTTCACAAACACAAAATCCCCCACTTGGTACTGCATATCCCGTCTCTTATGATCAGCCAACTTCTTGGAATGCTTGGCTGCCTTGTGTAGGAAAACTGGAGCCAAGTCAATTTGCACTTACCATGCCTTGGCAAACTTATGGGCTATTGAAGTTGACCCCGTGTATCCCACAGCAATAGTACTCGGACTGTGAGGCTGCCGTCTCATTGCAATCTCAAAGGTACTTTGGTTGGTGGCCTCACTCCTCTGTAAATTATAAGAAAACTGAGCCATATCTAGTAACTTTTGTCAATCTCATTGCGAGGCACTCACATAGTGTCAGAGGTATGTCTCTAACAAAGCATTCACCCTCTCAGTCTATTCATTGGTTTGGGGGTGGACACTAGTGGACAAGTTTAGATCCGATCCGAGCATCTTGAACAATTCTGTCCAGAACTGTCCCTTAAACCATCCATCCCGATCACTAACAATGGACTGTGGTACACCCTAATAGTTCACCACATACTAGAGAAAAAACCGGGCTACCTCCTCTGCTGGACACTCTTTGGTAGCCGGAATGAAAGTCTCATACTTTGATAACCGGTATAGAACCTTAGTTGGTGGTTGGGCAGTAGATACCAACTCAATCTTATGATCCACCTCGCTCTTAGGTGAGAGTTTCTTGGATAACTCCGGGGGTATCACATCAACAAATGACTCTAAAAGTTCAAGTACCTCAAGAGAGGTCTCTTCCTTAGACTCTAGGACCTCCTCAAGTTTCAAGGTCGCCAAATATGTGACTTCATTATTTCTCACCCTCTTGGCTAGTTGGATTGCCGATAAAACCCAATGACTTAGCCAGAGTCTTATCTTACCGGCACGAGGCATTGGCACCGAGAATTAAGGATGCACACACAATTGGCAAATGGCACTAGCAAAGCATTAATCTGATCAAGGAAATCTAACCCAATACAAAGTCATAATCATAAAGTGTGATTACCTCAAGAGTTTCTTTGCCTTTCTAATCTCCTAGTTATAGCTCCACCCCTTGTGCTACACCCATTGTCAGAATTTCTTTGGAATCGACTGTCTTGATCCACTCATTGCCTTTCTCCACCTTAAGACTTAATCTCTTGGATATTTCCTCAGACACAAAGATATCAGAAGCCCCAGTGTCTACAAGAGCACTAACCTTGGTGCCAGCCACCATGATGTCTGTAAACATGAGTCCCTTCCGTTTGCCAAACCTTTTGGCTTTGATCGAGTTAAGCATGATAGAGCTAAGCTTGAAGGTATCTCTTTCTATTTCCCCCTCTTCCCTGGCAATGGTAGAGAGCTTGGTCCATTTCGGGCAATCCCGCACCCGATGAAGACCCTCATACAAGAAGCATGCTAATTGCTCATTCTTTTTATCCCCTTCTTTGGCGGACTTTTACTTGTGAATAGGTGGTTTCCCCGGACCACCCTTCTGATACTTGTCTTTGTCTCCCCTACCTTTTCCCTTGTTCTTGGAGGAGTCAAATTTCTCTTATTTTTTGAACTCCACCAAAGATTCCTTTTTGGACATAGCTCGGGCGAGGTCTTCGACACCCTTCTTTGCAACTCTTACTTCGCCTATGGTTTGAGGCCATCCATGAAAGAGAAAAGAGCCTCCCTCTTTCCAAGATAAAAAATTTGTAGTATGAGTTCCGAAAACTCTCGCACATACTCCCATACTTCCCCATGTTGGGTGAGCCTTTGCAATGTGGTTCGTGCCTCATTTTTCGCATACTCAGAATAGAACTGTTGGTGGAATTCCCTCTAAAATTCTTCCTATGTAACAATGGTGACACCCGCACACCAACGTTGCCACCACAATAAAGCAATATTAACAAGTTACATAGAGGCTATGTTTACCTTGGTTACGTCCTTCATGATGTTCATCACTCGAAAATATTGCTCCATCCCCTAAAGAAAGTAGTCCACATCATTTGCAGCTCGAATGCCCTTGAACTCCTTTGGTTTAGGCACATCCACCCTATGATTGGGTGTCATAGCAAGCATACCACATTTGATGACTACTTTGCAAGTTGAGAGCTCCCGCTTGAGCTCTTCCATCTCTTCCCGCATAGACACCACCACGGCCTCAAGGGTGCCATCCTTTTGTGTGAGCACGTTTACGGCCTCGTTGAAGGCACCTTGCATCGCTCCTTGGAGATCCTCATTCATGAAGTTTAGCTCATCGATGCTACCATCGGTATCATCGAACTTGTCTTGAATTTCCCCCACGACTAACTCCACCTTAGCCAAGCGAGCATCCATGCTTGGCATCACATCCCTTGAACTAGCCTTCTTGGGCGCCCTCTCTCGGGTCTCATATCTGTCATGAGCTAGGTTTTTAGAATCAGAAGTGGTTGCCATCTCTTCTTAAAAGTCTCGATAAAACTGGCTCTGATACCACTTATCACAGGCTGCAAGCTTAAGTTGCTAACCATGTGGCCTTAGGCTCGGAAACACCTCATTAGAATGCCTAAGTCAGCCTTCCTCTTAGCTACTCAAGAGAACCACCCTCGAAGCTAGACTCACTCAAAGAAAATAAGCCAACACAAGAGCGAATATGAGATAAAGCTAGAGAGCTTGCTATTGCTTGAATGAATGAATGATTTACAAGTAAGGGGGAGACCCTTTTATATAGGGAAAGCTTTTTTATATCCATGGCTAACATCTTGCCAAGTGTCACAATCCTAGGGTACTATAAGTGTAGTACGAGTGTAGTATGAAAGTACAAGGTACTACCATGTAACACACGTTGTTGGACGATTATCTACCTAAATAAATATGCAAATAATAGTACTTGTTTTACTTGCAAGTGCACAAGATCAATGGTAGCATAGTGTGCAAGTGCGAGATCATTTTCACAGGGATTGGTTAATTTCGATTTAGAATTAGTTTTTCATAAGTAAAAAGAGAAATAACTGTTGAGTGTGAGTTAATAATAATGAGAACATAGGACTAAGATATCCACCACTAATTATACTTTCCCACTAAGTAAGGTGCCGATGCTCTAGCCTTATCATGAATATTTAATGGTTGCCAATCTAAGGGCTTGGTCCACACCTTAGGCTATTGATCTCCCTATGCAACGAGTTAGGTATGGTGTATACTCTAACTCTTTTCTCTTTTAAGAGATTCAGCATGGGTGTATTCTGAGTTGTTCCTCAAGAGAGCATAAGGGCTGTGGAGATCGGCAACCACACGGGACCTAGGGCTTGGTCCACTCCCGGTTTCCCATGTTGATTAACCCGAGAATCCGATGTAGATATCTTTTGTTACTATTGTTGAACCTAGGACTCGGTCATCCAAATTGATTCAACTAACTAATCCATACCACATGCATACGTTGATCAAGCACACACATATGAGGAATTTAAATACAAACAGGTATTAATCAAGTTAAACATTCTAACATGGCTATAGGCAGAGATAATCAATGAATAAATATGTGGAAAAGCATAATTAAGGCTTTCATCGAGCCCTATAAGAGTTTAGTTACACATACTAGTTAAACTAAACATTATAACCATAATGAAACAAAAACAGAAAAATAAAACCCGAAGAAGACTCGGGAGACGAGTCGTCGATTCCTCTCTTAAGCTTACAACTTTAAGTCTCAAACAAAAGGTCTGGTTTATGTGTTTTACAAGGCTATATATAGGGCTCTCAGGGTGTCCTGAAACCCTAATTTCTTATTTGAGATCCGAAGACTTCTTTCCATATCTGGTTCTACCACCTCTGGAGTGTTTGCGCTCAATCGTGTGTGAGCTGCGCTCGAGCGTATGTGTGCGCTCAAGCCTTCTACAAGTGCGCTCGTGTGCCTGTGTGCTAGATCACAAGGGAGGTGCACTCGAGCGCACCTTGTTGGATGGTATAACTTGATTTTTTACTCCTAAAAGCTCCAAAATATCATCTTTTTGTCAATGCCCTATGGAAAACACATAAAATACGAAAATGAAATAGAATCTACTAAAATAGATAAAAAAAGAGTCTAACAAGCGTAAATTTAGGGGCTTAAATATGACTATTTAAGCACTTATCACATCTCCAAACTTACATATTGCTAGTCCCTTAGCAATACAAAACGAAAGATTATGTTAAAACAAAATTAAAGATAAATTTATTTTCATGATATTAAAAAATTTGGGTTGTGCATAAAACCATGATAACCGTTCATGAGTAAACTTATAATAAAAACACATTTTTGTATTGAAAAAAGATTTTTAAAAGCTCATGTTATTTACCTAAGGTTGGCTTAAGGCATTGCAAGTTTGATTTGTGTGTGATGAATTAGCACGAATAAGATGGGGCTTCCAAATATTTTTTGCGTATAATGTTTCGGTGTCCAAACCTGCATCGAATTCCTTATCAAAATGAACAACAACTAGGTTGAAGACTAAAAACTATTTACCCAGGGAGAGGTCTTTTTTCTTCTGTCGTCCTGCTTTTCTAGCTCAAATCTCGTACTATATAAATATACTTTCTTTTTCTTTTATCATGCAATTTTTGCCATGTTGAGTTCCATTAAGCTTTCTAATTTACCCTTGTAATGAGTATTTAGCCAATGACTCCCAAACCAGCTGGTTTTAGGGCATTAGGTGTAAGGACACCCCTAAGGACTTACTAACTCGAGTCAAAAAGGTTTCAATGCTTCCTAGTGAAATTCCCACATTTTGACGTGAACACTCACTGCTTACTAAGGCAAGAGGCCCAGTTACTCAGCAGAAATTTTTATTATGATCATTAAAGGCTTAATTCCCACCTTTTGACGTGAACACTCACTGTTTACTGAGGCAAGAAGTCAAGTTACTCAGTAGAGAGTTTTTTAATGATCATTAGAAGCCTTTTATTTTCTTTTTGCATGATGAACATTTTTCTTTATTTTTCATATGCCAAAGTGTTCTTTTAGCAAGTTATCCTATTATAGTTAGGTTGTGGAAACATATACAAAAGAATTATATGTCATACCCCACACTACGTGCTAATGTGCTCGTGTAGATCTGGATCAAACTCGTGAATTCTTAAGTGCCTTGAGGTAGGTAACTAAAATTTGTAAAATTCCTATTACAAGACTATGTGTTCTAGATTTTAAGCTTACTAATGAAGTTTTATCATATTTTTAAATCAACCAAAATTTTTATCACCAAATGATCATGTATTTATCTTTTCTAAAACAATAATAAAATAAAAAACTGGGACCTAATGTGTGCATGTGTTTCAAGTGTGTGCGTAACAGTGTCTCCTACTACCCCCAAACTTAATATACACATTGTCCACAATGTGTGTGTGGCATAGAAAGATCTGACCTGGGAGATGGAGAACTAGATTACTTGCTTTGCTCGTAACACGCCCCCAAACTTGAATTGTATGCATGCAATAAGCTCCTGACAAAGAAAAATAAACTTTGTGCTGGAAAACAAGAAATATGGATAATAGACATGTAAATATAAACATAAACAAAATAAAAATATTAAAATGAAAAGGATATGCTATGAGGTACCTCCCATAAGCGTTAAGTTTTACATCTTCAGCCAGACGGGGTGTCATCTCACTGCTGATCATTGAGTGGTACAATCAAAGAGGTACCAGGTATAGGAGGTAGGCGATCAAGGATGGCCTGTAACATCGCATCTTGCTGTGCAAACTGCACCTCTAACCCATCGATCCGCTGATGGATCAAACGGGTTACCTCACGATCCTCCCGGTGGATGTTGGATAACTCACAGCAGAAGGAAGACAACTCATCTAAAAGGTGTTAATACTCTATGGAACCCATATCGAGCTAGTCTTCCTCCCATGTAGGGCTCATCGGTGGATGCTCGGCCTCCATCAGATCATCTGCTATAGGCTCAGCAACAAGAATCTGCACCTGAGGTCCTTGGGGCATATGGGACTGGTTGAGGCTCCATTGGGCTCTCCTAAAGAAAGTATGATCACTAACCGGGCCATCTATAAAGGAGCCTCTAATCCTCTTCTTCTTGAAGATGTGACTGAGTAAGAAAGGGAAAGGGAGGCCCCATGTATTAGCCGTGGTGGTCTGACGGCTATGTATACTGTCCCATAACTTATATATCTGACTCCATATAACTACTGGGATAGAATACCAGTGACCCCGATGAAAAGTGTAAAGAGCCTGTAAAAACTAATCCCGTCTTTGCGTCTTATGCCCCAAAGGACACACATTACGCTGGAGGACGGAGTTTACGAACCATAAGCGGGGAGGCAACCTCGACTGACTCCCCACATTGTTGTGGCGGTCTGTATACTAGCCCGCACACATGTCCTCTATGATATGTGGTAGAGGAAACGGGTCAGGCTGTTCCTCTATGTGGCTATCCTCCGGCGGGGACTCATCACAGCAATGTAAATAACTGGCTATGTCAGTGGTGGTCAGCTCTATGAATCTGCCCTGGACTGAAGAAGATGAGATATTTAGCCTGGTGTAGTCATAGGTCAGGTTCTCATAGAAGCTGACCATAAATCTGGTGTAAGCCGTCGAACAGACCGGCTTGAACAACCGCTTGAGATCTCGAGCTTTGAACTCTTGGACCGCCTATCTTGTGGCGTCCAAACTCTTGAAGTCTTCATCTACGTTGAATCTAGTTTCGAATAGTATTTCACACTGCTCAAAACTAGGCCAAGTGGACTGGGGGCGGTTTCCGGAAGCTCGGGAAGTGGAGGCCATGTGCTGAGAAAAAAACAGTATAGTTTTTGTCGTTTTTGCGCTCATTCGCAACTGATAGAAGGCTCGATCGCACAGAGTGATGAGCACTCGATTGCTAATACCTAACGCTCGATCGCACTCACTCAGGCAATAGGTCGAACATTTTACGTGTAACAGAAACCCGAAGCTGTGGAAATTACACACAGTTGATCCAAACCTCCCGCAAATACGAAAATACCCAATCAACACACAAGATAAACATATAGAGATAATGAATATGTAAATTAAAGATCAAGAACTGTGTGTGTGTGAGTATCTAAAAACCAAAAAATATTCATACCTTGTGTGCTTAAGATGATAGTGGGCATGCAAGGGAGAAAGAAAATGTGTTGGCTTGGTGGTGGGCTTGATTATGTGGCGAGGTGGTGGTGGTTTGGAGTGCCGGATGTGAGAGAGCGGTTGGAAACAAATCTTTTTAGTTGGGTGAGAGTAGTTGCGACATACGGGGATAGAAAGTGCGCTGGAGCGTAAGTGAAAAAAAATGGGTTTGTGAGTGTAGGTGAATAAAAACCCTCACATGCCTTTTCTGCCTCGAGTGCGCTCGAGCGCATAGTGAAGTGCGCTCAATCTCATAGTGCGCAAGTGTGTAGGGTGTTGCACTCACGTGCACTGAAATGTATGGCAAGAGTGCGCTCGAGCACACTATGTAGTGCGCTCGATCGCAGTGTAGAAAATGCTGATAGTAATGAAATATTAAAGTATTAAAATAATGAAGTGAACAAGGGGAAGAATTGGTAACGATACAACCATACCATATTATAGTGGCCTCAATACCACTAACCTCGATAGAGGCGCTTGAGCTATATGTTATGCAAGTGGGATTTGCTCAAACGCTCTCTATAGTAGCTTTAGTGCTACTTTCTTTGAAGTAGGCACTTAGAGCCCACATCAGGTGGTCCCAATGCCATCGACAGCTACTTTATCTCTAATTTTGGTGCCTGGTCAGTAAAATAAGGAGAAATAGTATTAGTAAGTTCAAGGTTTTCAACTCGAGGACTATACTTACTTGAAGGCTTTGGTGTGTTCTTGATGGGGTGCATGGCTCCATTGATATCTTTAATCACATCATCATCCTCTGGGCTAATGTCCAATCTTGTGTCATCATGGTTGGGGATGGTCTCCAATGGAGCAGTGTGATGGACCTGAGAAACTTCCTCAACAACACTTTGCATTAATCTTACATTATAACACTCATTATCATTTTTGGTTGATTCTAATGTATTAAATATTTTGAATTCAATCTCTTCATCATTTACTTTCATAGTGACAGTGCCATTTTTTACACTAATATTTGTGTCAGCAGTGATCATAAATGGTCTTCCTAAGATGATAGGGAGTGGTAATGGCATATGACATTCTTCTATGTCTAAGAAAATAAAATCAGCAGGTAAAATAAATTTACCTACTCTTACCAAAACATCCTCGAGGATACCTCTCGATCGTTTGATGCTTCTATCAGCCAATTGCAAAGTAATGGAGGTTGGTTGAAGCTCCCCCACACCTAGTGTCTCGAATACACTGTATGGCAGCAGATTGACACTCACTCCTAGATCCAATAACGCATGCTCAAAAAGCTGGTCACCTAGCCTGCAAGGAATGGTAAAACTACTCAGATCTTTTAGTTTTGGTGGTAATTTTCTTAATAGCACAACACTTACCTCTTCAGTCAGTGCAACTGTCTCATGCTCCTAAAACTTCTTTTTATTAATACAACAATCTTTCAAGAATTTAGTATATGTAGGAATATGTTTAATTGCTTCTAATAAAGGAATGTTTACTTATACTTTTCTCAAAATTTCAAAAATATCAATTAGTTTAGTCTTTTTCTTATGTTTTACTAACCTTTAAGGGAAGGGTGGAGGTGCAGTTACCTTTTCCATCTCACTTACCTTAAATGTGGATGCTTGGTCTGGAGATGTTTGTACAGGCTTATCACTGCCGATGATCTTACCACTTCTTAAGGTTGTCACAACATTCAATTGCTGATATCCTCTTGGATTAGGTAGTGGCCGGGCTGGAAGCTCTCCTTGCTTTCTGGTACTCAGTTCTTTGGCCAATTGCCCCATTTGTACCTTTAGTCCTTGAATGGCTTGATCACATTTTGTAGTGATTTGTCCCATCTCAGTCTGAAATTGTCTAGTTTCTTCCATGAACTGTTCATGTGAAGTCATTAGTTGTTACTGTTGAGATGCCAATTGCCTCACAAGACTTTCGAGGTCACTTTTCTTTGTCTTGGGAGCTGAGTGAACTGCTGGTTGGAAGTTTCTTTGCTACCCTTGACTATTCTGATTGTTGCTCCAAGAAAAATTTGGGTGATTCCGCCATCCAAGGTTGTATGTGTTTGCATAAGGATTGTTCTTCGGCAAATAATTGTTTGGTCCCATAAAGTTTGCTTGTTCATGATCTGTAGATGAATACAAGACATTGTATCAGTATTATGATCAAATTGGGAGCAAATAGCACATACCTGGAGTGGTGAGGCTGGTGGGTTAGGTGAGGTGTTTTGAGCAGCCATAGCTTTAACCAACAGGTCTAGTTTCCTCTCCACAGCAGTTATTTGAGGAGATGATCCTCCATTTAAGTTTACCTCATACATACCCTAACTTTTGGTTACATGTCTACCTCGAAAGGAGAACTACTGAGTGTGTTCACTTAGGGTTTCGAAGAGCTCCATAGCTTCTTCGCTGCTTTTCTCCATCAGAACTCCTCCATAACCTGAATCCACAATATTTTTGTTAGTATCACTCAAACCTTCATAGAAAGCTTGTACTAATTCGTCTTAAGGTAGGTTGTGATGTAGGCATTTGAGTAGCAACTCGTTGAAGTGTCCCCAGGCCTCGAAGAATAGATCTCCATCCTTTTGTTGGAAGGATTGAATTTCCTTCCTCATTTGCCTCGTCTTTTGGGTTGGGAAGAACTTCCTTAGAAATTTGCTAGCCAACTCCTCCCAAGTGTGAATAGAAACTATAGGCAAAGAATTATACCACAATTTAGCATTATCTTTTAAGGAAAAAGGGAAAAGAATTAACCTTATTCCTTATTGGTTTAAGCCTTGGATGTGCTGGAATTTGCAAAGATCGAAGAACTCTCGAAGGTGCAGGTGTGGGTCCTCATTAGGTGTACCCTTAAAATGAGTCAGTGCATTGAATATCTATGGAGATATGTAGTAGTTGTATTCCGCCTCAAGTTGATACGCAATGTACGATGGCTAATCGAGGTTCTGTGGGATGAAGGATTGTTTCATCAGCCTTCACTCAGATGGTTGCTGCTCGGCGATCTATTCTGCGATTGGTACTTCTTCCTAAATTCCTTCTTCTACCTCTTCTGAGTTGTCTCTAAGCCTTTTTCGGATAGTCTGCTCAAGCTTGGTATCAAGGGGAAAAAATGATGGATGCTTGGATCGACGCTCGTGCATGAATCGGTGGCAGTCACGTAAGTGCAGTAGTCAAACACTACTGCTCGGGTAACTCTCTGCCTCAATTGCGCTCGATCGCATAGGAGGGGTGCGCTCGATCGTAATGGTACAAAAAGCTCTCCTGGAGTGCCAGAAACAGAAAACAAAAAGAATTTGATTAAGGTTTTAATGAAACAAAAATAAGATAAAGACATAAACTTAAAAATTTCTTGAGATAAGAATATAATAGAATGAAAAAGAAATAACAATGATTAAAATAATTCTAAAAAGAAATTTAAGCGTAATCCCTGGCAACGGCGCCAAAAACTTGTTGGACGATTATCTACCTAAATAAATATGCAAATAATCGTATTTTTTTAACTTGCAAGTGCACAAGGTCAATGGTAACATAGTGTGCAAGTGCGAGATCATTTCCACAGGGATTGGTTAATTTCGATTTAGAATTAGTTTCTTCAAAGTAAAAAGAGAAATAACTGTTGAATGTGAGTTAATAATAATGAGAACATAAGACTACGATATCCACCACTAATTATACTTTCCCACTAAGTAAGGTGCCAATGCTCTAGTCTTATCATGAATATTTAATGGTTGCCAACCTAAGGGCTTGGTCCACACCTTAGACTATTGATCTCCCTATGCAACGAGTTAGGCATGGTGTATACTCTAACTCTTTTCTCTCTTAAGGGATTCAACATGGGTGTATACTGAGTTGTTCCTCAAGAGAGCATAAGAGCTGTGGAGATCGGCAACCACACGGGACCTAGGGCTTAGTCTGTTCCCGGTTTCTCGTGTTGATTAACCCAAGAATCCGGTGTGGATATCTCTTGTTACTATTATTGAACCCAGGACTCGGTCATCCAAATTGATTCAACTAACTAATCCATACCACATGCATACGTTGATCAAACATACGCATATGAGGAATTTAAATACAAACAGGTATTAATCAAGTTAAACATTCTAACATGGTTATAGGCAAAGGTAATCAATGAATAAATATGTGGAAAAGCATAACTAGGGCTTCAATCGAGCCCTATAAGAGTTAAGTTACACATGCTAGTTAAACTAAACATTATAACCATAATGAAACAAAAATAGAAAAATAAAACTCAAAGAAGACTCGTGAGACGAGTCGTCAATTCCTCTTCTAAGCTTGCAATTTCAAGTCTCAAACGAAAGGTCTGGTTTATGTTTTTACAAGGCTATATATAGGGCTCTCAGGGTGTCCCAAAACCCTAATTTCCTATTTAGATCCGGAGACTTCTTTCCATATCTGGTTCTCCTGCCTCTGGAGTGTTTGCGCTTGATCGTATGCGGGCTGTGCTCAAGTGCATGTGTGCGCTCGTGTGCCTGTGCGCTCGATCACAAGGGAGGTGCACTCGAGCGCACTTTGCTGGATGGTAGAACTTGACTTTTTACTCCTAAAAGCTCCAAAATATCATCTTTTTTGTCAAAGCCCTGTGGAAAACATATAAAACACGAAAATGAAATAGAATCTACCAAAATAGATAAACAAAAAGTCT
The DNA here is from genome assembly GCA_023935145.1 of Bretschneidera sinensis. NCBI lineage: Eukaryota > Viridiplantae > Streptophyta > Magnoliopsida > Brassicales > Akaniaceae > Bretschneidera > Bretschneidera sinensis. The sequence goes on from CM043697.1 coordinate 148,464,746, forward strand.
AACAAGCGTAAATTAAGGGGCTTAAATATGACTATTTAAGCACTTATCACATGTGCAGTACAATACTGTACATTATAATCAAAAAGTGTACTAGGAAACCCTAGAACACGTGGGTCTCACGCGGGTCGTGACACAGGGACGAGGCGAAGCAAAGACGTCCCAGGACTCCTGAAGTTAAGCGTTTCTTTTCTGGGACATTCGTTTTTTTGCTTGAGGCATATGCCCGGGATATAATTTTTGCACCCTGGGCGTATGTGAAAGTTTTTTAAAAAATTTAAAATTTAGAAAAAAATACAAGTTAAATGCTCGAACCGATGACCTAAGTGTCATAAGTTTTAACCACTAAACTAGTGTTCTTGTTGTAATATCATTACACTTCATAAATATATATTATATGTTATCTAGTTTAGTAATAATTACAAACTATTTAATTAATCACTTATAAGTTAAAACAATATAAAAATATAAGTTATACTCCATATAATTTATATATTAATATTTATAAAATTATAATTATCATGCTGTAGAGAGTTAGTAAAAGTATTAAACTTTGATAAAAAATTAATTAATTAAAATCAAAATTATTTTTATTATTCTAATTAATTAATATTATTTTATTAAAGTTTGAAACGCTCCAATGTATTCAAAAGACTTACGCCCCAACATCTCGAGGAAAGACATCTCGCCCAACGTCTTTGCCACTGAAAACACTGATATACATGTTACTAAGAGCCCTTGAGAGAGAAATTTCAGTTATAATTTTTCATTAAAAAATCTATGTTGTTGTTCTAAAACAATCTGTTTATCATCTCGTTTGTAAAAGAGTTGATATAACTCTTGGAAAGGATTTGTTGAGTATTTAAGTATTAAACACTTGTGAGGATATTTCTTGTAAGATGAATTTTTTTTTTGTAAGGGTTTCGACAACACCCTAATATTACTTGATTGTGTTCTTTGCTTGGATTAGTAAAGGAGACTCAAGAAAATCTCTTAAGGAGTGGACTCACAAAGAGTGACCGAATCACCGCAAATCTATCTGCAAGCTCCTCTTGATTTGGATTTAATAGCTTGCATAATTGGTGTTTATTATATTTTTAATTAATCAAAAAATATTTTTTTAAAATCCAATTCAACTCGCCTTAATCAACAATATGGATATTGATAAATGTTTATTAATAAAAGATTATTTTTTAATAAATAAATGCAGATACTATGTTATAAAGATAGGGCAGAAAATATGCGGCATTACATAAGGAGAATTTATTCAGACACTTAGGTATGTTATCTTACATTTGATTGACAGACCAAAGCAAAAGAAATTGAAACATCCTTTGACATTTGTTATTATCCCTTCTGGGATTTATTCAAACACTTACACAATGAATAAAAAGATCGTAATTAATCAGAAGGTGGGCAATTATGTTGTTCTCCACCTTGGACTTACAATACCTAATAGTATTAGTTTTGGCATTAATTAATTATTTGGAATTTGTAGCTCGTCCATGGGGCGACCTAACATTGCGAAGCTGCTTCTCCTGGGAGAGTATTTTGGCGAACCTGCAAATTAAACCATAAGTTTTCTATTAATAAGTCCTATAAAATGTGATAAAAAGCAAATTAATTTAAGTTTGCCCTATAGAATTGTAGAAAACAGTTAAATTAGTTAAACTAAATTTGATACAGTACCTTATAAGAGCCTTCTCATTAGTCTCTTGATTAAATGGCTCAAAGATGCCTGTCTCCAAATTTGCCCTGGAAACCGGTTTCTTCAACAATCCCTCACCAACTTTCACAAGATTATCCAAATTCTTCTTCGTCGCTACATCCACAGAAGATAGTTCTCCACTTAATGTATCATCCTGCAGATATAAATTAATTTGTTAACATGCATTTAAAAAAATTTAGAATCAACAAGAAGAAAATACGTCGACTATATACCTGAATCCGAAGGTAGTTCATTTCAGAGTGGAGCGCTTTGAAAACCACAGAAATGTGGACGTCGACCATATCTGCACTTGATTGAGTAAAGACATCGACTAATGGTGTGGATCCACTAGCGGTTAACCAACCCAACAAACCCCATTTTGCCGCCTCATCTGCCGCGTACTTCTTTTCGGCCTTAGCTGAGCCAGTCCCTAGTGATATAACCAGAAATCGTCCATAGTCCATTGGCTTTATAGGAAAGAAGTCAGGACTTCCCTTTATCTCCTCCTTGGTCACTTCACCAATAGCCACTAAAGTCTAAGAATTCCACCCCCCACCCCCCCAAAAAAAAAAGAAAAAGAAAATTTGTGAGTAAATTACTAATTAATTGATCAGTTTAAACTTTGGGACTGTATATTTGATCACCCAACCATAATATATATTTTAACAAATATAATCCATACCGGATTATTTGCAGCAACACCACCATCGATTAGGTTGAATTCCCTCACATTCTTTGTTATAGGGTCTTCGGTTTTGAAAGCATGAGCTGGAAGATAAATTGGTGCAGCAGAGGTTGCAATGCATATGTCTGAAAGTAAAGCATCTAAGGATGGCTTTTTCTTCACCTAATCCATGAAAACCACATGGTTGTAGGCAAAATTAACATTAGGGTTCATGCTCTATTGTATTATTTAACTTGCTTTTCAAAATTGAAAATTAAAGTGAATTTCATAAAGAAAATTAATTAATAGGTTATGTACCTCATAGCTAGAAAAGATGGTTGGTTGGAGGTGCTTGATGTCAAATGTTGGGATAACAACATTAGTCAATGTATGGTGCAGTCTTGTATTTCCTAATTTTTCTCTAACAATTTTGTGTAGATACTTTCCATCGTATTTTGGTTCTGATATAACTTTCAACACCTTTTTTGCATTAGCAAATAATGGACAACTACATGTGGTTTAGAGAACAAAAGTCGATTAATACTAATTAACCATTAAATAAAAACTTGAAAATATATTACACATTGACAAAATCATGTTAGTAAATTTGAAACTTAATTAGTATATGACATTAATTAATTCAAACATTTAAAAAAAATTAACCTTGGTTGAGGGAAAATTTTAGGACAATGATTTAAATAGAAATCCTTGATATCTTTAGCGGCAAACAAAGGTCGGTTATTTTCATTTGGGCTTGTTAGCATGGCTGCAACAAGACCACCCGTGCTTGTTCCTGCAATCACATCAAAATAATCTGCAAGTCTTGCATCTTCACCATCCAGCTTCTGCAACATGAACAAAACCATTAAGATCGGTTAGCTAGCTAGTACTTCAAAAGCCTAAATAAAAAAATACCTTAACGATCATAAATGAAATTTTTGCTGTTAAAAAATATAAATAAATGCCCTAATTATTGAAATGTCTCTTTCTTAATAATTGTATATTGTTCCTATATATGCATGACTCATGCATTAAGACGTGAATTTGAAATTAAAATCCATAAGCAATTAGTAACTGGTCACATAATTAATCACAATATACCTGAAGTTCAGACTCTAGGAAACTAAGGATGGTTCCAGGGATAAGCCCTCTTATTCCTCCACCATCAATGCTAAGAATGGTGATTAAGTTTCCATAAGTTGGAGGATGTAAGGGTACATTTGTTCCTTCCATGAGGATTTGAGAATAGGGTATATAAAATCAAGAAGAGAATGGAAAATTAAGCAAGAGAAAGATAGAAACAGATATAGTTGCTTCCAGAGAGCTATGCTAGAAATTTTTTTATCTGAGCTTTCAAGATCTCGTAGCTAGCAGGAGAGTTAGTTCGCGTCGAATGATATTTGATAAAGCATGTAAATATGGGTATTTATAGACTCCTCAATCCTCAATTCTTCTCGGTTCACAAGTTTTGACGATGTCACTAAAAACGACTGTAGCAAATTTGATCAAACTTGTCTTTTCTTGGAAGTTATTCTTGTTGGATTGAATGTTTATAAACGTCATCAGCAAGGAAATAAGTACATCTTTTTTATTTTGTTTATATAATCTTTTCCCCTTTTTGATAAAACATATACGTTGGAGAAGTTAAAATATATATATTCCAGCCGTGAGGGATGTAGTTTTCACAGGATAGTACGTGGAATCACATGCACTAAATGTAAGAATCGTAGGTGAGACTAACTAAAACGGAATTGTAGGTAAGAATGTGATGCAATTAGAGTAGGAGATGAGCCTGACAGATGAGATCATGTACTAGATTGCTTAATTAGCTTCAATTAAGTAAATGTCTAGCTTTCAAATTTTATTTATTTATTTATTGTTATAATTAGCCCATATTATAAGCTAGTTTTCTTTGCCTATTACATGTATGGTACAAACAAATGAAAGGAATCACGATAGGATCATGTCGAATTATTCTGTAATTATTAGAAAATCAAATGCGTATTTTAATTTTGATTCGCAAAAGACGGCATCAAGTTGGTGAGGGAGGTTGAATTTGCCAAACAAGTTGTACGATATCAAAAATTCTTCAAACCGTTTCCATTCAATTTTCCCGGCATGCATGGTGAACATATATTAATCATATGCTACATCAAAGAACTGAACATGAAAATAATTAATCATGTTAATTTCTTTTGCCCTAGTTAATTACTTGGAAGAGACTTAATTAGTTTTGTAGAAATTTGCAAAACTTAGCATATAGTGTGTCCTCATCATTTTGTTTTAATTTATTTTTTTGTTTTCTAGAAAGGGGAACCAAATAAATAATTTTACAGCTCCTTAAAATTTTTGATAAGTCTCTTTCTTCTTTTATTTTTTTATAGGAAGGAATTACTTTCATAAAATTCATAATTCTATTTATATTACTGACCATGGAACTAGAAGAAAAAGAGAAATTACTTTTCCTCTGATTCTTCCATATTTTTTCTATTCTTTTTATAATTGATAAGCTAGATTGATCTCCAAGAATTTTTTTCTGAAACGTAAAAGGAAAAAAAAAGAAGGAAATTCATGGTCTTATATCCGTTCCCCTTCATGATTTTTGTTGTGCCCTGTGGAATATAATGGACTGATTAGAATTATAGTCGTAAGTCATCAAGGATCTTGTCATGTTTGTTCTTATCTGCTTAATTTACAGTACGGGTGTTAGGTGGTAATAGTCCGTAGCTTTATCCTCTTTTCTGTTTTTGTAAGGCTCATATATGTTGAGGTTGTAGTTTTGAGGATTGTCTTCGTTCTAGCTGTCAATAAAATTATGGATAAAGATTGAAAAACAATATAAAACATGTTTAACATTTTAAGATATGAACTAATTTATTACGTAGACGTAATGTTGAGATTATAGTTTTGAAGATTGTTTCATCGATATGTGAATTATATCAATAAAATTTATAAATAAAAATTAAAAAATTATATACAATAAGTTTTACATTTTAACGTATGAATCAATTAGATTGTACTTTAACGTATGAACCAATTAGATTGTGTTACATAAGTATAAAATGATTTTCTTTTGTGTTACTAACGAATTTTCAATAAATCTCCTAAAAAAAAGTTCAAAGCATACTGTCACCACACTGTTTCCTATCAACGCTGTAAAATTATCCGTTCTCTGTTCAAAAATCAATCGTGGGTGTCTTATTTTCTAGGGCATGCAAGTACGTAAGCATGTAACTAACTAATTAAGGAAAAGGAAGCACGCCTGTACGGTAGTTAATTGACCGTCGCGCATATTGGATAAATCTCGATCATTTTTAGGCATTAATATATATATTTGAGTGACTTGTTTTGGTTAATTTAGGCAAAAACGCATGAGTGGCAGCCACGGAAGTAAACAATTGTGACAGGCTAGTCGATTTTAGTAAAGGGATATGGAGACGAGTCTGATTTTTTTTTTTTTTTTTTTTAATTTGGACTGCAAGGGATTGGTTGATTCATTGAGTTATTGAATTCTCTAACTATAATTTTCGTTTCGGTAATGATAACTCCTTAATTATCGCCAATGAGCAAAAAAATACAATGTTATCTAAACAGTAACTTCATCGTTATCGTATTAATTTAAGTTAATAAAAAAATTGAGATTGTTTTTTATTGAAGTGTTTAGAGTTTGAATCTTTTCATTATGATGGTATGATATATACAAAATTTACTCGATTATCTAACACAAATCAATTGTGTTTAATTTACATGTGAAGATATTTACGTAAAATTAAAAAAATCTCTCTTCCTTCAAACATTTTTTAATGAAAAAATAAAAACTTCGTCATACCTATCTAAGTAACATTATTTTTTTTGGCTTGAACATGATACAATTGTGCTTAATAACCACATGTATCTTTCCTATTAAAAATGAGATCATAATTAAGTTTAAATCCTTTCACACCAACACCAATTAGTTAAAAAAAAAAAAAACATTGCTTTCAACAGTGAAGATTACTTTTTAGTTAAGTTAATCTTAACCCTTTAATTATTTTGGATGACAAAATTTTACATCTTTTAAGAATCCAATAAAATGTGATTCATTATAATTTTGTTGGCGTGACATTGTTTTTATTTGATAGCAAAATCTTGTTCATTCAAAACAATTGAAAGATTATGATTGACTAAACTTGAGTCTAAAATTTTCTCTCAAAATTAACACAAAGGTTTACTTTACTCTTAAATGAAAATAAAATATATATTTTTTTCATACTATTTAACAATAAAATATACTTTATACCATATATCTCTCATGACACTGTACTTGACAAACTTCTCCTCAGATGACTTGAGAATATTATTCATGGAAATGGGTACGGAAGCAAAGCCTCTCCCCTAAAACAATTAAAGCTTCGATGCAACCACCTATTTTCCACTACCTTAAAAACCTACCTTCATTAACCATTTCCAAAAAAACTGTCCTCCCCATTCACCACGTCAAGCTGACCACCTTACATTCTACTGCCCACCATAAAATCCATACCTTGAGTATTAATCACCTTAGACTTACACATTAACTCCAAACCTTTCCCCAAATCATTGAAAATTGGAGAAAAATTTGAATCAGTGGCATTAATAACCTGACCAATTGACATTGTTGCGTGATTATCATCTCTAATCAACGCATCATCCAAAGAAAACCCGGTAACCGAAGATGGTAGCTCCACCACCCCGCCATTGTGAGCCACCACCGTTCTCCGAGAAGTAGACAAATCCTGAACAAATTTGTCGCCACAACACTGACATGAAGGGGATGAATCAAAGTTCCCTTGTTTTTCTAGCTCCTCTCATATATCATTTAAATCTTCATCTAACGAGTCGAGTGAATTGGACTTAGAGATCCCGAACATATTATAATGATTCAATAAAGCTGGAGGGATATTTGAGATGGATCCAAAGTCAATTTCAATTTAAAAACCTCCTCATTAAAATAAAGAGTATTTTTTTCACACCCATGGGGATATATGAAAGTATAGACAAACCTTCTTTGCATTTAAACTTAAAATTGATTATATCTTCAATATTATGCAGCGTGCCAACGACAGAACAATCCAACCATTCAACATCGGCTCATGTACGTACGTAGGAGAGAAAACCCGCACATCTTCCTTAGAAAAATGAATATTGGGATCTTCAACACTCGCTGCTCTCGCATCGACGATAATTTTACTGCATCCCCTTTTTTTTGCCTCCAACAAGATTAGCGAAGGACCTTGCATTTAGTCCTTTCATTTACACTTACACTGCTCTTGCTTTTTACACAAACCAAAACAACTATAAATGCAAGGCATTGAATCTTTCTTTCTCTTTTATGAGAAGAGAAATTAAAAAAATGAGAAAACATGAAATGAATAAGTCTACTTTTGTATTCGTGAACACAGCTGGAGATATAATACCTTGTTTTCTGAGTTGTTATCATACTGAGTACCACATCCTCTATTTAAACACACAAAAAACTGGGATAATGAAAATTACATTGAATCTAAAAACAGATTACTTCCAGGATATGATTCGAGATATGCTCTGCAAGGATACTCCAAGATGTGCTCTGTTTTGAATCCGAGATTTGCTCAATTAATTTGAGATTTTCTTAACTAGTCGAACTACCATTTCGAGTTAGATATGCTGCGTTAACATTCCGAGATATGATATGAGATATGCTCTGCCAGGATACTCCAAGATATGCTCTGTTTTGAATCCGAGATTTGCTCAATTAATTTGAGATTTCCTTAACTAGTCGAACTACCATTTCGGGTTGAAGTTGTTGCCATTGATACTCCTTCATCCTTCAACGTCTCTCCACTATTGTAGCATGAATTGTGGAAGTTTCCAACCTTATCACTCCTTTGAGTCCCACAATTCAAGCCGAGATGCTGGGTTGTGCCAATACTATGCAAAGAATGAAATATCTTTTTCGGTTTTGTTGTGTACATACAAACTCTTTAGTGATCGTGTGACGTAACATGTTTTGTTCCCTTTAATCGATGTAGGTTGTCTCTTGATCTTGAAATTTTATTTTTTTATTTTTTATACAAATTGATATTATGAGTTGGTAAGTGTGATAACTTGTATAACTTATTTTATGGATTTAATGTAACAATATTTGATTTCTAACATGAATAGGGTTTCTATTTGATTTCAATATATTAGGTTCGAGTTATCTGTTATCTCATGAGTGAAAAATGATATTTAGTCATTATAAAAACTATTTATCCATATAGAATAATAGTTTTAATTAAAATAAAGATTTGTCTGCTAGTATGAGCAAGAATATATCAAAAGTTAAAATTTAAAATTCATTATTTTTTTTCTATTAACTTCATTGTTAAAAGCATTTTCAACTCATGACACTGGTATGAAAATTAGTATAACACAAAACTTGTAATCAGGGTTCATTGATATTTAAGTAATTTTGAGTGCGAAGATGATGTGGCTCAATTTAATTATTTATTAAAATTCAATGACTTATATGAGCTTAAAATCACTTTACCATTCTATAAATGGGAGAGAACCAAAATCCCTCTTGAAAATAAATTTTCAAATTCAAATCCCATTACCTTCAATTATTGTATTTAATTAAAAAGCAAAAATTATTCACTACGACCACGTATTTTTGCGGTTTTTTCGCATCATTTGTGAAGCAAAAAGGAAGCAATTAGTATTCATTTAAGGAGATACTGAAGTTTATCTTATATGCATAAGTAGCTACAAAACTTAGTCCATTTTGTTTGATTGAGGAAAAGAGTTCAAGGGGATCCCTTATTATAATTGCGGTCTCCTAATAAGATCAAAACTGAATTGATTTGAGTGTTAAAAATGAGTGTCACCCAAGTTAATTAGCAATCTCATAATTTGTTTATTAGAAATTTTTTAGGTACTTTGCTCTAAAATAAGGCACAGTAAAAATAGACTTATTTTTTTTAGTAAAATAATCAAATTTAATAGTAAATTATCATATTTAATAGCAACAAATGTATTAATACTAAATGTAACAATTTAACTTTATCATCAAATTTAACATAAATACCAGAAAATGTAACAATTTTTTTTACCTTGTTTTAGTTAGGCAAGGCACTTAATTGAATCCTTTTGTTTAGGCTCTTTCAATAAGTAAAACTCGATAGACTAGTCCCAGCAAAGAAATCAAGTACTTTATCACTGTGGCCCGTCGCATGTTGCTGAATAGGATAATGTTTTTCCTTCTTTTCATCTTTTGGTTAAGGTAGTGTGCTTTATAACTTGAGGTAATCAAACATGAGTGATGTCGTCATTTTTTTGTGAGTAATGTCATCATCTTTCTGTTTGATTAGCTCATAGAAGATTGTAATGGAGATAAAATGACGTAATTTGTTAGGAAATTTGGCCAAATTACTAGCTGTTTTTGGGAAAGAAATGCGTGTTACCATGCTCCCCGCCCATGATTCAATTCCGAGAATTATAATAGAACATACACAGATTTGGTCGAAACTGAATGGTAATTTTAATTTTTGCATTTGAATATACATTAAGATTTAAGAATAATCAATATTCTTTATGTTTGACGTCAAAAAGTAGATAAAGATAATCATATCAAGTTTGATTGTAAATTGAAGTCAGGTTCACGTTGAAATAACATAAAGACACTTGAAAAAGAAAGTCGTCCGAAATTTTGTTATTTCAGAAAGAACTTTTTAATATTTAAGTCAACTGATGACCAAAAATAAAATAAATGGACAAAATAAAAACAGAAAGAAAGAGAAATATTTGGGAAAGTATGTAAAATAATGAGATATATAGAATAATGGACATTTTTAAAGTAAGAAATAATCAATATATAAATTAAACAAATAACTCACATATTAGTGAGAGTCAAACTTAAAACTTTATTATGTCAAAGTCTCAATTTTAAAATTTTTAGACAAATTCTAAAAGTGCGAGAGAAATAACTATTCCTCAACCTCTAAGAATTGATCATTTTTTGAAATTGTTAATTATAGCCTTCAAACAAACCAATCATAAAAATTGAATAACACCTGCAATTATCAAACATAACATTAGTTTTTTGGCTTAGACTCTAAATATAAGAAATGCACTTTTTTAAATGGAAAAAAAGCAGTTATAATGGAAAGGAGTGAGTAAATAATTGGATCTTTAGAACAACTTACAAGTGATTCTATGGGCCAAGTAAGCTCACTTTTCCTTTTCTTGATTTGGGCCATTTAGGCGCACTGAAGTGCATGAAATCTGCTATGGGTTTATCTTGCCTTCTTGGGCTGTTCGATAAATCGAAATTGAGCTCACTTTGGAACCAGTCCACGGAAAGCATTAAAACCAGTAACCAACCAATGCGTCAGTACTATTGTGGAGTAGTGTTTTACCGTTTCTCAATTCATTTTCTTTCCTTCCCGTCCAAATCGCGAATTTTCCTCCCGCCATACCCTATTCGCCTGCGACTTCTAACAAACAGCACGAAACAAAAAAAACAGAAAAACCAAAAACAAAATCAAAACCCAATTGTTCGAAACTGAAAAAAAAAAAAAGAGAGAAAAAAATATGCTTCGTCTTTCTTTAAGACCCCGACAATACTATTATCATCGCTGCCATCATCTTCTACGCTCGTTCTCCTCTTCACCTTCCTCCAAAAACCCCATCGAGCCCCCAAACAACCTCAAAAATGCCCACCCTGTCCCCTCCCAGTCACTGTCACCCCCAGCAATCCCACAAAACCCTCTCTCTCCTCTATCTACAACCACCACCGCAACCTCCTATCTCTCGAGAAATTCCGTTTTTTGCCCTCTCCGCCACTTTCCTCTCCGCCCTCATAGCCACATTCACTTTCCTCTCCACCGACAACCCCCACCACAATGACCGCTCCAACCCTAACCCTAATTCTAACCATCTCTACACCTCTATTGAGCACACAATACACAAATCGAACGACTCCTTCAAGAGAATTCTTCACCATGTTAAGCAGACGGGAATCGCGGCCTCGGTCCTGTGGCAGTCGCTGAGGTCGGTGCTGTCGTCAGCGAACCACGAGGTGCGGGTCGGGTTCGAGCTGCGGGTGGCGGCACTGCTCGCGGACATCGCAGCGGCGAATTCGGGGCGCAGGGCCGCGATCGTCGGGGCTGGCGGAGGGGCGGTAGTCGATTGGCTGCTGCAGACTGTGGCGGTCCCTGGGGACGGTGGTGGGACCCAGGCGGAGGCCGCAAGGGCGCTCGCTTATCTGATTGCGGATCCTAATGTGTCCAAGGATGTGCTCGGGAGGCCCCACGCTGTGCCTAATTTGTTGAAGTTTATTTTTTCGTGTCAACCAAGGACAAAGAAGGTGAGCGTTTAGTGTTTTTAGTTTCTTTTAATAGGTTTGATAGTTGATTATTGTCTTGTGTTATTTGTTATGTAAGTAGAAGAGTCTTGCTTTGTGAAATTTTTGATAGATTTTTTATGGATTGGTAGGAAGATAATTTTTATGCAATCTGCGTTGTTGGCAGGACTATAAGGCAGTAAGCGTAGCTTGCATTATCTTATTTCTGCCCTTTGAATTCTGCCACATGTAGCACAAGTACTAACAGCTAAAATGAAGAGTATACTGACTTATATTTGTGTTGTATAGAGCATGGCTTGTTAGAACATCTCCTTGACTTGGTTAATAGAATTTGGTACTAGTCACATCAATGACCAATTTGTTAGGAACCTACCCACATCAAAATATAAGTGTCAGATGGCTAGAAATGTATGCACTGTATGATCTAATGTGTGAGTTGAACTTCGTCAACCAAAGTGTACAAAAAAGGAGAAATTGCAGGTGTCACCTTATTAACTGGAATTGTATCTGCCTGTAAAATTATAGATGTTCAAAACTAAAATGCGGTTGCATGATAAATATTGTTGGGTTCTTCAAGGGTATTTAATATGTATTGATATATTGATTTGGTGGAGTGTCATAGACATTCTCAATTCTCATGTGTTATTATTCTATGTGAATTATTCTTAATGTCTTAGACTAGGTTCATCAAACTTTTTGTTCCTGACTTTATGATGCTTCTAAGTTGTGTTTTACCATTGATATATAGCTTTTCTGTGGGAGCAGCGTTCAAGACGTAGTTCATTCGATATTTGTGATTCTTTGAAAGGTAGGAGCATGCTTGTGGCTGCCATTATGGATATTGTCACATCCAACTGTGATAGTATAGAGAAGATGTCTTTTAAGCCATCATTGCCGGGAAATGCTGAAACAAGGGACATTGCAGCAACCATTCAAGTCATTGAGGAAGGTGGCATGCATTTGGATGAACCACATAAAAATGAAGATGATGAAGATGGTGGAAGGGGAATGAGGGGGATCGGAATTAAAATTCTTGGAGGTACAACAGTTTTAGGGATTTCAAGAACTAGTGGGCTTATGGAGCTTGGTCATTCTGATACTAATCTTGTAGAGCATACTCCTAAAACTCTTGTGTTGCTAAGTAAACATGATAGTTCACTCATGGAGTTGGGTCATTCTGATGCTAATCTTGTAGAGCATACTCCTAAAACTCTTGCGTTGCTAAGTAAACGTGATAGTTCACTATCAGAAGCTAATTTGTCTTCTGCTGTTGTTCCTGGTCTCTGGGATGATTTGCATTGTCAACATGTTGCAGTGCCATTTGCTGCGTGGGCATTGGCCAATTGGGCAATGGCATCAAGTGCCAATAGATCTCACATTCAAGAACTGGATCAAGATGGACTTGCTGTCATGACTGCCTTAATGGCACCTGAGAGATCTGTGAAATGGCATGGGAGTTTGGTGGCTCGGTTGCTATTGGAGGATCGTAATCTTCCCTTGAGTGATTCTGTTTCTGATTGGAGCTCCAGTCTTCTTTCTACTGTTTCTCATGCGAGTAAAAATGAGGACATTTCTTTGGCTCGGGTTGCTTTATCTGCCTTTTTGATTTCTGTTGACAGAAGCCCTGGGGCACAGAAGATAGTGATGGAGAAGGGTCTTCAGCTGATGAGGGACATTGCTAAGGGGACACCAAATCATAAGTATGTGCAAGAAGCAATGGCGAAGGCTTTAGAGCTGCTTTGTACTGGAAACATGCACTTATCTCTTGAAGAAGGTCAGAAGTGGTCTGGCATACTGCTTGCTTGGGTTTTTGGTAAAAGTTCATCTGAAACTATTCGGTCTTCAGCCACAAGAATTCTTTCATGCGTTGTTGAAGATTATGGACCGTCTTCTGTGCCAATTTCTCAAGGATGGTTGGCTATTCTACTGAATGAAATTCTGAGTTCCAGCAAGCCATCATCTGTTAAAGGAGGCACTCACCCTAAAAGCGAAAAAGTGAAGGTTTGTAGATGTTTGCTTTTGTTGCTTGTAATATAATGATATAATGCTGTTGTGTGCAGAAATTTTATTTTGGTTCTACTAACTCTAGTTAGTAGTTCTTGTTGCTTTGAGTAGAATGCATCTTTTAAATTTAGATCCTCCAGAAGTATTTACAAAGCTAATAATAAATTTGGCAGACTCAAATTGATCAGTAAAATATTCTTTCCTTTGCACAGACTACAAATCAGTTAGCAGGGGCTGTTGTTAATCTAGCTGCAACTCAATCGGGAACAACTGGTGATTCTGTTGATACATTCCCACTGGCAGATCTTCTTTCTCTGGAACCTTTTGCAGGACCATTTAAGAATCTGAAGAAAGATAATTTGCCAAAATTTGATGCTGCAGATTCTGCATTAGCAACCCTTAAGGGGATCAAAGCACTTACTGAGGTTTGTGCTGAAGATTCTTTATGTCAGAACAAAATAATCGATTTTGGGATCATATGTTTGCTAAGACGCTTTTTGTTACGTGATGATTATGAGAAACTGGCTGCAATAGAAGCTTATGATGCTTCTAGAGCCCTTGAGGCGCAGGAGAAAGCTTCAATTAATCCTGGTGAATCATCTGTTGCTGTTACAAACGATCCATCTAGTGTCAGAGTTCCACGTACTGCTCACATTCGAAGGCATGCAGCTAGGTTGTTAACTATCCTTTCGCTCCTTCCAAAAGTACAGAAGGTCATTGTAGCAGATGAAACTTGGTGTAAATGGCTTGAGGATTGTGCCAATGGGAAAATTCAAGGTTGCAGTGACCTTAAAATACAAAGTTATGCTAGGGCCACACTGTTAAATGTATTTTGCAATCACCAAATTAGCAATGACTCTGTAAATGCTACTGTTCCTGAGACAGGTATCTCAAACAGAAACCGTGTTTGTCCTCGCTATGGTGACATGATATTTTTAATTAATCCTGAACTGCCCCACTGGAGATGTCCTGAAAAACCAGATCAAGTCAGTGCTCAAACGAAAAGATCTTCTTCGAGTGAGGCTGATTCTATCAACAGTGAGGATACAACTGTAAACAAAGATTTAAATATCAGTAGTTTGTCTAATCCTATTGATGCTTTTCAGAGTGGCTCAGAATCAGAGGTTCCTCAAGTAGATGTTGTCTTTGTCCATGGCCTGCGTGGTGGGCCTTATAAGACTTGGCGCATAGCTGAGGACAAATCCTCTACTAAGTCAAGTTTGGTGGAGAGGGTTGATCAGGAAGCAGGGAAACTAGGAACATTTTGGCCAGGTGAATGGCTTTCAGATGACTTCCCTCAAGCTCGCTTGTTTACCCTCAAATACAAGGTATGTTTCAAGTGTGATGGTGTATTTGACAAGCTCTTGCTTTTATCAAGAATTGTTGTGTAAGCAGTTGCCTCTTTTGATGTGATATGATTCTCTATTATGAACTGGTCTATATAGCTGGGTCACTGACTTTTATCTAACTCTAATTGGATATTTGATGTAGACAAATCTAACACAATGGTCTGGAGCTAGCCTGCCTCTTCAGGTTTGTACTTCTTGGTTGATTATTTAGAAAATATATTGATTAAATTTTTTATTCACTGTATGCTTCATTTAGTGGGCTTTTAATTGATGACACCAGAAATTTATAGCAGTTAATTGTTTGCTTTAAAAAGTTTTTTTTTAATTTTTTTTTTATGATGTATGCTTTAACAAGTTGATACACTATGTTTGGGAGGCGGTTTTGAGGGTGAAGTAAGGGAGAGTAAAGGAGGGTTAACTTCCAAATCTTGTTTGGGAGTTTTTTCCGTAAGAAGGGGAAGGATATTGAGGGTTTCCCAAATTGGGGGGTTTGCAGGGGTATAGAAGGTTTTCCACTCTCTAGCCCTTCCATTACTCTCCCCCATACTTCTATAAACTCCCAAACAAAGGTAAAGTATCAACCCCTTCCTTTCCTTTAAAAACCCTTCCCTTCCTTTCCCCTTGAACTCCCAAACATTGTGTTAGTTTGTTTGTTTGTTTTTTTTTTTTTTTTTTATGTGTATAAACTCAAGCAGCATGAGTTATAGGCTTCTCCAACTTCCTAGTTTATGAATTTTTTAGTATTCACACTGCTATCCTTCTTGAGCTTAACGGCCTCAGTTTCCCTTATGATTTTGATAGCTTGTTAATCTTTGGGCTCTACTGAGGTTCTGGCTGGTATTAATATAATTGGGTGTACTCTAGAATCTAATCTTAGCCAATGACGTGTTCATCTTAGAGGATGCTAATATGGTTTAGCCTGAGCTAATACTTGGGTTTTTCCCCAGGAAAACATCTTATAACACAACTTAAATGTATTTGGTTCTTTTAAGTTATAATTTGCTACTTTAATTGGAAATCTCCCTTAGGGATGCACTAAAAATTTTGTGTTGGCAATATGCAGGAAGTCAGTTCCATGCTATTAGAAAAGCTTGTTTCTGCTGGCATTGGGAATCGGCCTGTTGTCTTTGTGACTCACAGGTTTGTATTGTAGCCTTAGGAGTGCATATGCATGCATTTTAACTGTCTTACACTGTTGTGATGATAATACTTGGTTTTAATAAGTCATTGTTGTGGGAGGTGAGGTTGCTGGTTTCTTTGATTTTTAGAGGCTACAGGCTTGTAGGTTTTCTTTGAGGAAACTTGATCATCAATTTTGTTGGTTACAGAAACTTTATTTGCTTAAGGCAGACATATTGTTTGGTTTATTTAAAATGATGACTTGCTCTCATTTGCAGCATGGGAGGCCTTGTTGTCAAGCAGATTCTGTACAAAGCAAAGGCAGAAAATATTGATAACCTCGTGAACAACACCATCGGAGTTGTATGTTTCCCTGGATGGTTGGATACTTACGTTTTCAATTTCTTTTAATGCTTATTAGTTACTTCTTTCTTATGTGCTAGTGCTTTGACACCTCCCAATAACTTTGTAGTGTTGAGTTGTTGAGTTTCTTTTTTTGGATACATTGACCGGTAGGGGGATGGAACCCGGATCTCCTTTATGGAGGATCTAGAAGTAACCACTAGACCAAGAGGTTTGGATTGAGTTGTTTAGTTTTATAATGTCAGTGATCTGCCATGATTCCAGGTATTCTATAGTTGCCCACATTTTGGCAGCAAGCTTGCAGACATGCCTTGGCGAATGGGTCTTGTATTACGTCCTGCTCCAACCGTTAGTATATGATCTTTATGAACTAAATTTATATTTTGGAAGTACATAAGAATCATATACAAATCCATTTTGATTATTTTGTTGTTTTTTCATAGATAGGGGAGCTACGAAGTGGTTCACCAAGATTAGTGGAGCTTAATGACTTTATTCGTCACCTTCATAAGAAAGGACCGCTTGAAGTCCTCAGTTTCTGTGAGGTACTAGTTGTGTGCTCTAATTTTGATAATCTCTATCCAAATACTCAATAGTCAGTGCATGCATGTAGCAGCATGTGACTGTCTGTGTTTCTTTATGATTTCAAATGCTAGAGATGCCATTCAATTTTTGCAGACCAAGGTAACTCCAATTGTCGAAGGCTATGGAGGATGGGCCTTCCGAATGGAAATTGTGCCGATTGAATCTGCATATCCTGGATTCGGTGAACTTGTTGTAAGTGTATTTTGCTGATAAGGTTTTGCCAAATAATCATAGATCTTCTGAAACAACTAGGTGCAGTTATTGATCATGTTGACTGGGTATTTATACAACAAA
Organism: Bretschneidera sinensis; assembly: GCA_023935145.1. Taxonomy (NCBI): domain Eukaryota; kingdom Viridiplantae; phylum Streptophyta; class Magnoliopsida; order Brassicales; family Akaniaceae; genus Bretschneidera; species Bretschneidera sinensis. Next base: position 148,482,172 of record CM043697.1, read on the forward strand.
TTGCTTTCAACAGTTCTGTCTTGTGATGCTCCACCTGAGGCCTCTTTTAGGTATAATAAGTCAATAACTAAAGGTAGTAGTTGGCCAGCTTAAGGCCCAACATATGAATGGCTTTTTTTTTGGTGGGGGGTGGGGCACGGTGGTTCTTTTGGCAAGTTAGTTCCAAGTATTTTGTTTAAGGTTTTCTTATAATTTTGTGTCATGTACTGAAGTCAATTCTCTTGGAGGTGTTGTTAATATGAAAAGAAGATGCGCACACAAAAACTTGATGCCTCTATTTGGTAATGTTTCTTTTATCTGTCTAGCATCGTGGCATGTCAGATATACATGTTTTTTGCCTGTGTTCTACCAAGTATATTTTTTTAATGATGTAGAAGTGGCCACCTGATAGGTGGAAGACCTTTAAATTGTTTTTGGAAATTCTTAGGTTGTGGGCGGTGAGTTCCATATTTGTAGGATGAAAATTGATAGCCTGCATATTTAGGGTAACAGTCTCGTTAACTCTTATACCTTGTCTCGTACGGACCTGGACTGTTTTACATAAGAAAACGTCTGAATTTGTTAGCTTGTTTTTCCTTTACTTATTGTTAACCATTTTCTTTTCTTCACAAAATTTTGAAACAGGTGTTAGAGTCAACAGACCATATAAATTCATGTAAACCGCTCAGCCACTCAGATCCATCGTATACAGAAACATTAGAATTTTTGCATAAGCTTAAAGCGCATTATACATGTTGATCATACTCTAGTGTGGAAGCTGGTGGAAACAAATCTTGACACTCAAGCATGCAATCCCTAGATTCCCATCTCAACTTATATGGCCTGTGGATTGGAAACTAACCTAATGAGATAACTTGTGGACATCATTCTATACTGTATTATGATCATAATTGCGTAATAGTTTTGTTGTATCCATCATATCTTATTCTTTATTTCTTTCCCCTTTCAGTTGTACATTACATTTTTTTTCCCAGCAAATTTTTAGCTGTGTATTTGTACCTCTACACAAACCTATTGAATAGGTTTTCAAATGTTGTACTTTCGTTCCAAAAAAGAAAGAAAAACGTGGATGAACAAAAATGGTTAATGCTTGGTTTCCCTGTTTCTGTATTGCTGGGGCCTGGTGTTTTTATTTTATGCTCTGTATTTATGCTTGAAAGTGTTGGCCATCAAAAGAGGCATTTCTGTACTGTCGACAGTGGATGATCCATGCCATTTAGAGAGCATAGTAAATGCTATGTATATAGTATCAGAGCTTGATCTAATGGTGTCATCATCGTTTAAAATTTTTTCTTAATTATTGGAAAAGATCTTTGTCCTTCAAATTGGCTGATAAAATGTTTCCAATCGGACTATGTAAATTGGGAACGTGAGAGGGATGGACCGTTCAATACGGAACTAGATGTTGAAATGGGGTTCATGAAGTGGAATTAATTTAACCCCATGATTGAATGGGCCAATGTTTTAAGCCCATTAAGAATAACCAGGCTATAACAGAACAGCGTTACAGAGAATCCACATCCCACAAAGGGTTTTAACGATTCAGACACAAAGAAATTGCAGAGTCGCATCATCTCATAATCAGCATGTACTTGTGCTCTTTACCATCATCCACGACACCCCATATAGCACCATTAATGGAGGGCATTTTGCAACCACCTTGTCTAAATTCTCCAGTTTCTGGGCTTTATTCCCTTTCATTGCATTCCCAATTAAGGTTCACAATTTCAAGCAAAAACATCAACCAGAAGAATACGAGAAATGGGCCGTACCCAATTTTGTGCTGCTCTCATTCCACTACGTCATCATCATCTTCACCATCAACGGGTGTGATTTCATCAAGCAGTGCAGCCCTTCCGGTGATGAGGAAGAGAAAGAGGTACAGGAAGCTGTACCCAGGAGAGAGCGAAGGGATTACCGAGGAGATGAGGTTTGTTGCTATGAGACTCCGTAACATTAACGGTAAAAAAATCAGTGTTGATAATAAGAGTGACAGTGAAAATGAGAATGCCCAAGAAGAAGTGAAAGGAGATGATACCGAGTCATTGCCAGAGAATGAAGGTGATGGTGATGGAGACACTTGGCAACCGAGCATGGAAGGGTTCCTTAAGTACTTGGTGGATAGCAAGCTTGTCTTCAACACAGTGGAGCTCATAGTCGATAAATCCGACGATGTTGCTTGTGAGCTTTTTTTTACCTTTCTTTTTATATGCTTCTTGTGTTCTTCACTGGGAGTTACTTGATTGTTAGGCACTAATTGGTCTCATGGGCCGTTACTTGTTTTTTGTTGCTCCACATCAAATTCCCTTCTGAGAGCCTAGCAAGTTAAATTGATCTAGTGTTACTAACTTTGGGGTTTTAAGGTCTAAATTGTCATAATCTTATTCTTGAACACACAGATAAGTGCCAGAATACTAGTTTTATTTGATTGTTGTCAGGTGTTTCCTTTTGTTGTTTCCCAAAATTGTCATAATCTTATTATTGAACACATAGCCGTATAGGATAATGGATCAAAAACAATGTTGGGAGTGACTGATTAGATATAGGATAAAGGACATTAGGATGATGGTAATTCCATAATTTACTTTTTGCATATTGCAGGTGGCCAAGTGATATCAAGACAGGTATGGAATTACCATTATTATTGATTCCCATGCTCCAGTAATATGATGTTGTGAAGGGTTTTTAATGATTTGCAGTATATATTATGGGCCATGTATATCCTATTCCATATCTATATAGGATTATGGATCAAAAAGAACACACATTGGTCTTGTAGCAAGTTCAGTAAAACCATATGATTGGGAAACATGTCCTTGCTCTGATAAAAATAAATAAATACAGGATGAGGGAATTAAACAGTGATGACTGATGACTCATGATGTTGTAACTGATTAGATTTATTTCTATGCATTGGACTGTTGCTTCTTAGATCTTATAACAATCTAATGTTTGAATTTGTTGCAGATACCTACTTCAGGAAGACGGGATTGGAACGATCAGAAGGTCTTTCGAAAGATCTAGAATGGTTTAGCCAACAGGATCTTGTGATACCAGAGCCTAGCAACCCAGGAGTTTCTTACGCCAAATATTTGGAGGAATTGGCAGAGAAAAGCGCCCCATTATTCCTTTCTCATTTCTACAATATATACTTTTCACATATTGCAGGTGGTCAAGTGATAACAAGACAGGTATGAAATTACCATCATTATTGATGCCAACGCGCTAGTAATATGATGTTGTGAAGTGTTTATGAATAATTTGCAGTAAATTTTTGGCTAAGTTAGGATAATTACTTGAGAAATATATATATATTTTTTTTGTGTAAATAAACCTTCAAATGTTACTTTGCTAACACTTTTACTGGGTAGATTTGTATTGTGTGTCCTTCATAAGGCATCTTTCTCTTTTATTTTCTTCCTTTTTTGCCCTTTTGGGTGGGTTGGGGGAAGACATGGAGTACTGCCCTGCTAGAAAGATGATGATAGTAATTGTAGAATGGACTTCTCCACTAGTTAAGCAACCCCCTTCTTCCTCCAGAAGAATTCGCTATCATTTATCAGTGAATGCTGTGATATATCGAAACTCTTAAGCTGCTCAAGGGTATGTGAAGGAAGTTGCATGTAAAGCTTGTGCAGTCTTTTAGCCATCATTAGCAAACTATTACTGATTCTTAGATCTTCTATTGGGAGAAGGTAAATGGATATGGGAACTAAAAATAAGCAGTTATGAACTATATCTTAGTGTCTGTTTTTTATCCAAAGTTTAAACCACTGCTTTGCTGATTTCTCTGTGGTTGCCTGATGAGATCAATAATTAGGCATTTCATTAACTGATATCCCTATGTTAATGGGTGAATGGCCTGCTTTTCAAGAACTAAATCATTTTGTGCTGGTATGTTTTTAGGTTTCTGAGAAGATCCTAGAAGGAAGGGAGCTGGAGTTCTACAGATGGGAGGGGGAGACACCAGAATTGTTGAAAGGTGTGCGCGAGAAGCTCAACACACTTGGAGAGGTGGATGCCTGAGACAGCAATTTATAATTGATTGCTTTATCTTATGTTGGGACGTGTATTGATACTTTTTGGTTGGATGTTTGTAATGCTATCAATGCAGCACTGGTCTCGAGATGAGAGAAACAAATGCTTGAAAGAAGCAACAAAGTCATTTAGGTTTTTGGGACAGATAGTTCGTTTGATCATCTTATGAAGGTAAATTACAAGTCAACAACTCCAAAAGTTTCTTTGTGGTAAGGCTGCATTATTTTTATGTTCTTTTATCTGTTTTCTATAATTTTGGAAGCAGGTTGCTGGCATCATGATGTGAAGCATTTTCTTATTGATTTGATAGGCACTTACCTTAATATGACAAGCACATTGTGCAATTTTCTTGTTGTTCGTGTTTTTTCATGAATGATAAATATTTGTCAATTTATCAATTACCTTACAGCAAGCCATCTGTCCATTTGATGAATTCTATTCGATTTTCCATAGCCCTTTGTGTTCAAAATCAGAGATCACAAATGTCTGCTTTCTCTTCGCTTCATCAGGTTATCATAAATGGTTGTTTTTTCTTCGTCATCAGGTTGCATCATTCCAGTTGTGGACCAACTTAACACTTGTCCTTAGAGGTGTACTCACAGGAATAGTCACGGACTGCAGATGGATGAGCGAAAGGAGCACCATTTTCAATGCCAGGGAACATCATCAATATGGAGACAGCATTTTCTATAGCCCTTAACACTTGCTATTTTATCTTGAGACAGCATGCGAGGCAGGCATTACTTGTAGCAGCATATATAGTGGTTGATCTCTGTATCTCTCATCTTCTCAAGTTTTTACCTTCAAGTCTTCGTAGATCAATGTCTCTGCATTTGGTCGATATATGAAGAGGTAGGGAAACTAACATTTGATTTCTGTGATGCTTGTCGGGTAGTTAATATGTTGCAAGATACCATCTCAACACTGAATTCTGAGGAAGACTGCAAACTGAATGTTTGATACAACACTGAGTTGTAAACTGATGTTCAGAAATTTAATGAGATGAACATAACTATTTTAGCTTCATCTATAGCTAACTGTGCTATCAGTGCTTTAGTCTTGTAAATCCCTGCAGAGGAAAAGGAAAATCTGGCAAACAATAATGCAGAACATAGTGCATTCAGAACTCGAAACCAGATGATACCAAAAAAAGGAAAAAAAATCCTCAAATTAATGTTGCGTGCTTCTTTAATTGATGTGTTTCTGCTGTGACTTTGCTTTTAGGCCGTCTCCAAAACCCAAGTTGACCGTAAGAAAACAAATCAAGTAAAACAAAATCATAGAGGGCGGCAATATTGCCCCAACAGTAATTGTTAAATTTATCTAAATGACCAGATTACTCTAGCATTTAGTAATTAAACAATAAAAAACATATCTTTTAATAAAAATCTCTCCTTTTTTCTTCCTTTCTATTTGGAAAGTCTCTTTAGACCGAGATTCTCACTAGGAAGCTTGGTATGTGAAAAAAGTTACATTCAAAATATTTTATATTCTTGATTAGAGAAAAAAAAATCGAAAATGTAATTACTAACAAATAATACTCTAACAATATCTCAACCCAATCGTGAAATAACCCTAACAAAACTAAATAACGATTCGTTGAAACTTTGGTCATAGACATAAAATAGTGGGGTGCACCTCAGCAGCATTTGTCATCTTATTTATGCCCTATTTGCCACTTTTCCAGTTCTTCAACAAAACTTGCAGAATATTTATTGATTTATTAGACTGGGCCCCACGAGAAGAATTCAATTAAAAATATATTCTAGTGTAGTATTCATTTTGTCCATGTTCCATTTTCCACATAATCATAATTAATTGTAAAACACGAAGGCTGAGGCAGACTGATTTTATCAATTTTGTGTCCTGTAAATGCATATGATTAAATACTTAATAATGAATAACACGACGACAGTTTCATAAATAATAAATTTTTTAATCAGAAAGAGAATATGAAAAAGGAAGAGAGCGTGGAGGTTTAAATGATGTTCTTCTTCACGAAGAAAAGCTCAAAACCTTAAGTTAACTGCTCTCTTTTTTGTTTGGTTTCTTTTTCCTTCTCCTCTTGCTTTCCCCTGACACAAATATCTCCATATTACTTACTCTTAGAGAGAGAGAGGTTGAAGAGGAACTTGCACCGTCAATGCCCTTTTACCCTTTTTTTTTTATGACTTTCTCTGTTGAAGAATGGGTGAAGATATCTTTTACTTCAACAAGGTGTGATTTCCTCCTTTACTTTCCCTTCCCTTTTAAGAGACTTTCTTTGCACTTTAATATTGGGAGAAAATTCTGGGTATTTCTTCTTTGGTTTTAATTATTTTCTCTCTTTTTATCTTTTATGATTAATGGATAGGTAGCTATATATAGCTTTCATGGAACATTTGTTTCCTTAGAACAGCGACACCCTTCTTTTTCAATTTTTTTTCAACCCATAACATACATAATATCATAAGCAGCATACATTGATATGATTTTTTTCAAGTAAAGTTGCAAATCCAACCATTTCTTTAGCCTTATTTTTCTCAAAATATCCAACAGAACGCAACCTAAAATGCAATATCTGCTTTAACTAATTAGTCCCAGTATTGTTCTGTTTTTCAATGGGGATTAATTTTTAGATGGACGCCACAGTATGATCTTATCTGTATCTCCACTTAGTAGTACTTAATTTTTAGTTGTAACTTATTGATATATGTATTCTCCCTGTTGGTATTAAACTATTAATTGTTTTGTTAATTTCCAATTTCATCATTTGATTATTATTTTTTTTTATCTGGGTAACATTTGAATCACAGGATACATTGGTCATTAAGGCTCCTAAGAAATCTCCTTTGGTATTGAGAATAGTGGTCTTCGTTTTTGTTATGATTTGTGGAGTTTATATATGCTCAATCTGTTTAAAGCAAAGCAGCATACACATAAAAACCAAATTCCTAAACGTCAAAGTGGTTGAGCAGCAGCAATGTCAAGCTCCAGACATTGAACAATGGGAAATTCCCTATCTGCATTATCCGAATCCTGAAACGTTTAGCAGGTAGTACTTTATAATTAAGAATATGGTATTAGCTTTGTATTAATTTGGATCAGATTTTATATGTTAAGTAACACAATCGATTAATTATACAGGGAGGAATGTGTGTGCAATCCTGTAAGATTCTTTGCAATTTTGTCAATGCAGAGATCGGGGAGTGGGTGGTTCGAGACATTGTTAAATAGTCACATTAATGTAAGCTCAAATGGAGAAATAATGGGTGCAAAAGATAGGAGGATGAACAGTTCCTCAATTGTGAAGGTTATGGATAGAGTATACAATCTTGACTGGTTCACCAGTGCTTCAAAGAATGGGTGCTCAGCTGCTGTTGGCTTCAAATGGATGCTTAATCAGGTGAGAGTATTTTCTGCCTTCTACATTCCTTTTATAAACAGAAAATGTTCCTTTTTATTTTGCTTTTCAAATGAGATTATCATGTTCTGCAGTATTTTTGCTTTAGACCTAATTTTGTGTTTTAAATTGCACCCATAGTTACGTGCTTTCTTCATGTGATCTCGTAGAGGCTTCCTCTAAATACCAAAAAAGGTTGCTCCCCAATTCCATTGTAGGAGAGTAATTTTCAACTTTGCGTGTATCAGCAGTTTCTTAGTCATAGTTTTATGGGTTTTGTTGTTTAGCTTTTTTGGCCAGAAGGAACTAGTTACATTGCGTTTGAAAGAATTGAATTGAGGCCTTGGAACTGGATTTGGACGAAATCATGGCTTTTCTCAACAGTCAAATTGTAATAAGCCTCCGATTCCATTTCCAAGTCCTTGATTCCATATTAACAAATGCAACGTTAAGGAATTACTTGCAAATACAGTAGTGTTTACAGTTTCTATGCTCTTATCCAAGTCCTGCGCTGTGTATATATTTTGTAGGGTTTGATGACGCATCACAAAGAAATAGTTGAGTACTTCAAGCAGAAAGGAGTTTCTGCAATATTTCTCTTGAGAAGGAATTCGCTTCGCAGAATGATATCCATGCTTGCAAATTCCTGACAAAAGTGCTAAGCTAGTGAACAGAACCCACAAGTCTCATGTCCATTCACCGGAAGAGGTCTTTCTCTCTCCCTCATTATCTCATAATTGATTGCCATCTCAGACTCTACGTAGTTAACAATGCTGTTGCAGGCTAAGATACTTGCAAATTACAAACCGGCCATAAATACCACCATACTGATTTCTGAATTGAAGAAAGTATAAGAAAGAGCTCAAAAGGCTATAGAATACTTCAATACCACTCGTCACATTGTTCTTTACTATGAGGATGTAATCAAGAACAAAACAGTAAGAGCAGATATACTATTACATTGGTTTCTTTCTCGAAAACGCAATGAAATTTGATCTGAAATTTTCTTCTGCAGAAACTGAAAGAAGTTCAAGAGTTTTTAAGACTGCCATATAGAGAGCTTACAAGCAGTCAAGTTAAGATACACAAGGGGGCCTTATCGAAGCATGTCAAAAACTGGGATGTTGTCAAAAAGGCAATTAAAGGAACATCATATGAGAGATTACTCCATTTAGACTATTGAATTTTAGTTTCTACAATTGTAAACGACAGCTTCCAAAAAATTCAATTTTGAAACAGAGCAATTTTTTGCAACATTGTTCAATTGAGCCTTTTGCAGCTTTGCCCTCGGCAAGTCTCTCAACTGTTAATACTTAATACACACAACTGCATGACTAAAATGGTCAGGCCCCATATGCGTGCTAGGAACAAGAATAAACTTGAAATCTACTATCCAATATGCATCTTCAATCAGAAAGAAAACTGCATGTGAATGCTACCTAACTTAGTAAAATCACTTGTCAACACAAGATATCAGTTATCAAACCCACTTACATAAAAAATAAGTGGGATAAAAGATAAAATAGGGTTATTCCCGTTGTGTAGCCCAATTTTTTGGGGCAAAAAAGAAAAAAAACTGTCTGATTAATACTTTATAATCTAGAAAATCAGAATCCTAAAAAATGAACTCTCCAAATGATTTTCTGTAGTTACTTGTGGCATAAACAGCATAAAGCAACGACCCTAGTCTTTTTCTGGCTGGAGCAACGACCCTAGTTGGTCATATACGTCATATCAATCTAAAGGTCACCCTATATATTTTACTGTAAAAATAATCTTTGAAATTCATACAAATGCAATGGCACTGAACGAAACAAGCTGCAAACAGCCAGAAAAGAAAAATTATTATCATGAATAACTACAGTTCTGTTTTCATTGTCTTCATTGCCTTATAAATGTTAAGAACTAAAATGATGTTACATTTTTGGGCAGCCCAGGTCAGCTGGCAGCCCAGATCAGCAAACAGCTGACCCATTACTTGCTCCAGAATCAGGTTTCTCTGTTTGTCGAATAACAAAGTGATCAACAATTTTAATAGTATTAACTGGGTCCTGCTGAGCAGCAGCTGCACACCATTTGCTTGGAATTTTCCTGTGGTGGCTCATCTGCGGCGGCTGTTTAGACTCTGCATCCCAGTCAGGATCCAGCTTCCATTCCTTGGGTACCTGCATGGTCAGACTGGATTAATAATATATAGACAACCCTCATATCTCAAATCCAAAAACACAACTTTCACTGCTCATTTTGTGACCTCTGAAGTAAAATAGAGTACTCCATATATATATATGTGTGTGTGTGTGTAGCCTTTCTATATACACTGATGATATTATCATCTTTAATTTGGTAAGATTAAGATTAAGTCACTAACTCTCAAGTATGAATTGCATAACATCACAGGGAAATTAAAAAAATTTGCTTAAGCTCCATAGAGTCATTCATTTTCACTGTAATTAACAGATTTTAAATTTCATTAGCCATTTAAGATATAAAAAGGAATTTCAAAACGAATGAATATTGTATATGTGACACAAACTAATCCATTCTTATAAGTTTTCATAATCTATGTCCATATTAGACCTACACCTGGTTTCAACATCCACCATAGCAACAGTCAGCCGTTGATGTTGTCTACATTTAGAAACGTTCAAAGAAAACAGTTAATGAAGCCAGTAAGCATTCACCAGTAGGTAAGGCAATACTAAAACCCATTTTTACGAGGAAATTGAAGAGAAACAGAGCAATTTAAATAATGACCTAAAAGCCATAGCATCTTCTATGAATTATGCCAACTTAGACATGCCAACAGATAGTTAAACGAATGTCAGTTTCTCACCTTATCAACTGCAAGGGTGAAAACTTCAAGATCACCATCACGATTGATGTGAAATCGTGTAAATGACTTGTAATTAGCAATTCGGAGAGAGGAGAAGGCTTCATCAAAGTGCATGTGAAGCCAGTTAATGCAGATGTATAAGTAGCTTCCCAACACCAGCGAAACCACAGGGGTTGAGAAGACCCAGAAATAGAGGAAGATAGAAGCATAATAAATGATGGCACCCCCTCGGGAGAGTGACTGTATCCCATTCTTGCAAATATTGCTCCGGGTGACTGCCATGACCTGATAAAATTTCTCCCATTAATTTAGACACTACTTAAAAATCGTATCTCCGAAACAGGGAAAATTGTTACCTCTGGAACATCAAATGCAGACATAAGATACTTGATACATGCTGGATAAAGGCCAAATGTCCACTGTTCTATACGATCTCGAAGGCCAGTAGGATCTGGAAAGTGCTCACTTTCCACCGATCGGTACCACTGATACAAAGTGTGGTAACCTGAAGGAATAAAAAATTGTCTATCAAAATCTCGCACTCAATAACCAAACTTTTGGTTCCTACTGTTGTAAAATCATTTATACATAGACGCGGAATTTCAGGCAGAAAATGAGTATTTTGTTTTGAAATTAATATACAGCTTAAATTATTAAAAATAGGGTAAATTACACTGTTTTACCTCAAATTTTGTTGAAATAATATTAACATATTAGATCTTTTTAAAATTCACAATTCACCCAAAAAACACCAAATTTCACCATCAAGCAGTCTAAAATGAATTTATTTGAAGAATCAAAATTTTAACTAGATAATATTTTTCATGATAACCAAAGTACTCTTAGGTATCATAAATGTTACTTTTTAAAAAAAAAATTAGAAGTATTAGGGATGGAATATATTTAACAAGGAATTTTTTAAAAAAGAAAATTATCATCTTTTTTTTTTTTGGAAAATTGTTAAAAGTATATTTTTAATGAATTTATATTCTATTATATGGTATATAACAAATTTAACTTCATATATTTTATATTTTAAAAAATATTATGATATCATTGGCTGTCACATCTTCAAATAAACGAAAATAAAATGATATCATAAAATAAAATTAAATATTTTAAACGTAAAGTTTGTTGATATATTTTTTTATAAAATTAAATAACCTAACATATCAAATAAATGAATATCAAAGACCATCAAAAAAATAAAAATCAAAGACAAAATTTTCTATTTTAAAAATTAAAATGATACTACATGTTTTTATTTTTTTAAAAAAATATTATCCAATTAAAATTTTGATTCTTCAAAGAAATTCATTTTGTAGCTGTTTGATTGTAAAAATTGATGTTTTTTTATGTATCGTGAGTTTTAAAAATGTTTGATATATTAGTGTCATTTTAACAAAGTTTAAGATAGTGCATCGTAATTTATCCTTAAAAATATAAACAGAAGAATATCGCTTCTCAAATTTCATTAGCTGCCTTCACTTCAAGAGCTTCATTAGTCCATTGTGTCCTTTATGGACCTAGAACACAGCTATGTTGCACGAGCCACAAGATATTTGATTAACATACAATTAGTTATATCACAAAATTTAGGTGATATTTAATAATAGAAACTCTGCAGTCATATTTAACAAGAACATATAATTATAAAACAACTAACCAGATGTTGCTAGTAATTTATGCCGGATACATGTCTCCACACCCAGCTCCATGAGCAACATAAGAATTAAAGCTGCTGCCAGGTGTGCAGAAACATGAAGGATTCCAATAATAACTTGTTTCTTCCGAGACATTTTTGAGGGAACAAAGGTAATTGCAGCAATCAGCAATAGCACAGCACCAGCCAAGGACACCCAAGAGTGTTCGAACATGTACATAAAAGCATTCCACACTGTGCCAAGGAAACTCCTCAGGTGACCAGAAAATGAATCATCTTGCAAGATGTGATCAAGCTTACACTAGAGACAACAGTGGAAAAATGAATCACCTCTTAGTAACACAGTAATATGTATATATATTTAATTGTTTGCTCACTCTACAATACTAAGACCCCACCAAGGTAGGTTTTAGTACTGTACTACTGTGCAAGCTATTCAAATCCACAAAAGTTAAAAGAGATCAGGACACCATGGTCCAAGGACAACGAGTTAAGTAACTTGCATGGATCTAAATAATTAAAACGAACCAAACAGGAACTCACCTGTGGGAACATAGAAAAAACCAACACAAAGTATATAATGCCACCAATGAAATCGAATTGCCAGTTCTTCTTTCGGAACTTCAAAATATTTCCCAAGGCAATCTGCATACAGAAATTATATAAATATAAACCTGGTATAATTGTGGTGCAGAATTAAAATTCGGAGATTACCCTGCTCGAATCATCAAAAGAAGGATATGCAGCCTTGCTCTCATAGGTTGCTCCATAAAATTTGGAAAAGTTACTGAAGACATGGGTAGGATGTAAAAATGCCCCACCACAACCATTTACAAGTAGATGTTGCACATGGACAGGCCCAACAGATTGAATACATGAATGACGCATGTAATGATGCAAGTCCCCTGCCATTCGAAGTTTGCACCTTCCTTTCAAGTAGTCACATATCAGGTGCTTGACATTCTTTCCAGAAACATCATTCCAGTACCAATCAAGAAGCCAATTTGGTTCATGCGTAATAATGATCACAGAGTCATTCTCCCCAACCTGAATAAACAGTGGGACGAGGGTTTTCTAAGTCAGCAGAAAGTTTCTAAGGGCCCAAAGAATGGCCTCAACACAAAGTTTGACAGAACAGCAGTGTGAACCAACCACCCCCTACCCCCAAAAGAAAAAAAGAAGGAACAGTTTATTCAACAATCAGATTATTATTTCAATATTGATTAAGATGGTGACAACAATGTTATGATGTTTCAATGGAGATCTCTTTTCCTTTTTCATTACTTAATGCAGATTTTACAGTGGACGTTTAAAGTATAAGTAGCTGGACCAAATTAGTGGATTTTCAGGGAAACAAAAATTAGGCAGCAGACTGAAAGACAATCATTTACTCAGAAGCAAAAAACAATGAGTTTGAGAGTGCTTTTTCCCAATTGAATTTTAAGGTCCTTTAAGAACAAAAGGAATTTTTTTTATGGTAGGGGTGGGGGAGTAGGTCAAGTCTGAGAAAAATCACTATAGATTTTTTTGGGTAGGGTGGGGAAAAAATTTCAAGTATCTGCCACAAGAAGCTGATATAAGGCTTTCTGAGTTAGAATCTGTTGGTCAACATCTGAAATTGCACAAAATATAATTTGACATTAACAATTTATACTTGCATATAGACAACTTCAAAACTACATTGGTGATTCAGTTGCAAGACGATCTTCATTCCACTTTCTTCATGGTACATGTATCAAGTCCAGTATTTCAGAACGCATGTTATGCATGACCATCAACAGCGAACAATAAACATATATATCAGTGGAAAATGGGAATACGACTTTCCTTCTTTTACATCTTAAAGAAAAATGCATTTTCCATGTAACATAGGCCGATCTGCATTCTTTTCACATTCATGTGGTGAAGAGATCTTTTAGTGACGGTAATATATCCAATTCTTGTCTTTAGTGCACTTTCTGAGACATATACATGGGCCACAAGTAGGCATGTCAAATGGAAGTCATATACTCTTTATTGTAGCATCCAAGGGATACCTATTTTTTTTATTTTCTTTCATTTTTCTTGTTTTCAGGTCAGGGTCTAACACAAATACTTTACACAGCAAAGATGTTCATCTCACAGAATTCAGGACCAGTAACATAATGATATTCAATGAGCTCACACAGTCAGGTAAATAACAGGGGACAAAAACTCAAAACAGACAACCCTAACACAGTAGCTCACCAGGCTATATCACAACAGATCTAGCACAGCACGAATTCCATCCACTCGTAATATTAGCAGCAAAGCATAAACAGAAGAAACAAAGAAAAAGAAGTAGAAATACCTTGTCATTTACTAGTTCAGAAAAGAATTTAAACTGGTATACATCAATATCACCATGGAGCGCAAGGTCAAGACCGAATACCCACCATCTTTTTGGTAGTCGCAATCCAAAATAACTTTTCTTCTGAGGCATAAACCAGCCACCCAACCAACTCTTATGGCATATGTATCTCATAAAAGTTTGAAGTCCATCAAACCAATCTGTAAAATGAAAGTAAATGATCAGACTAGATTGAAACTAAAATTAGCAACAATGTTAAAAGACTTTGTGACGAAGAGAGAACAGGGTCTACTAAGAGAACACATGACAATGGTTCCGGTTATCATATAATCGAAGCAACAAACACTGAGCTAGGATCAACTAAGAAAACACATGAAAATTATTAAGGTTATCAAAAATCCAAAAGTTGAAAAAATTTTCTCTTTTGCAGAAATAAACCACTCAGAAGAGGCCCAAGCTGAAAACTAAACCAACCATGGTTTCCAGGAATGATAAAACATTGAGGCCCATCATATTGCTTCAAATCAGACACCCCATCAGGTAATTCAGGCTTGTTTACAGCTATATGCTCTTGTTTATACCACGGAGGAGGCTGGAAGGCATACTCGAAAGGACAAAAGAGGCGTCTTTCATAGGAGAAATCTGATGGATTAGGATATCTGTGATGAACAATAAAAATGCAATTAAACAAACATATAATTATATAAACGCCATCAGCTCAAAGGAACAAAGCTTCAACCAGGATCAAATATTCGAGCAAGCATTAAGCAATTGAAAATTAGTGACATCATGTTAAAAATCGTATATGAGAAATAGGACCAACTTACGCAAGATCACCTCCAATAAGAAGTAAGTCTCCACGTGGTAAGGTTAGCATGGAATCACCTCTGGTGAGCTGAATGGAAGGCTGAGCAAGTAGCCGTGCCACTGCATATGAGGAGTTCCCACCATCACCAGTATCTGCCATAAAGTCAAACCATAGATCATCCTTTTCATTGAAGTGATCATAAAGAAGATCTCCATTTTGAGCTCCATCTTGAACCCTGCTCATTGCTGCCTGATGATAACAGAATAGAAAAAAGAAGTCATTTTCATCATGAAAGTGTTCATAGAGCATTAGTCTAAGAGAAAGAGAGATGTAATTCAATATATTAGTTGAGTTGTACTCTAGGGTTTAGGTTAGATATGAGAGAGGGAAAGAGAGAAGAAGCTGGAGAAGAAAGGTTTAGTGTTTATTCAATTAACCCTTCACCTGCTAACATATTATTTATATATGAGATAGATAAGTCCAAATACAAAACTACCCTTCAGAAAAAATAAAGGAAATAAAAATAATAACTCTAACACTCCCCCTCAAGCTGGAGCATACAAATCAAAAATGCCCAGCTTGGAAGACAGCTGCTGGAATGATGTACGAGCAAGAGGCTTTGTGAGAATATCACCAAGCTGATCACCCGAACGAACATATGGAGTAATAAGCTCTTTCCGGAGCAACAAGTCCCGAATAAAGTGACAATCCACTTCAATATGCTTGGTGCGTTCATGAAAGACGGGATTATTAGCAATAAAAATAGCAGCCTGATTATCACAATACATCTTCAGAGTAACAGAAACATCAATACCAAGGTCACGAAGGAGAGCACGAACCCACAACATTTCAGAAGCCATATGAGCCATAGCTCGATTCTCAGCCTCAGCACTAGAACGAGCAACAGTGTTTTGCTTCTTACTCCTCCAAGTAACCAAATTCTCACAAACAAAGGTACAATAACCGGTAGACCGCCAATCAGAACGAGAACCAGCCCAGTCAGCATCACTAAAGCCAGTGATAGAAAGAGAAGTAAAGGGTTTATACAACAAGCCTCTACCAAGGGTACCCTTCAGATAATGGAGAATACGACAAACAGCATCAAAATGAGGTTGTCAAGGAGCATGCATGTACTGACTAATGACGCCAGTGGCATAGGTAAGGTCAGGGTGAGTAACAATAAGATAGATTAACTTTCCAACCAACCGACGATATCGACCAACATCAACAAACAGATCACCCTGTTCACTATCAAGTTTTACTGCAGATTCCATAGGAGTATCCACAGGGCGTGAGCCTAAGAGACCGGTTTCAGACAAAAGGTCAAGGACATATTTCCGTTGGGAAAGGGAAAGACCCCGAGAAGAGCGAGCAACTTCAATCCCAAGAAAATATCGAAAAGCACCCAAGTCCTTAGTATGGAACTGCTGGCCCAAATAGCACTTCAAATCAGCAATGCCAGTTGAATCACTCCCAGAAACAATAATGTCATCCACATAAGCAATCAAAACAATGGTGCCAGCAGTGGAATGATGAACAAAGACGAAATGATCAGAGATAGAACGTTGGAACCCATATGCAAGAACAACAACACTGAATCGATCAAACCAAGCTCGAGGAGACTGTTTCAAACCATACAAGGCCTTCTTTAGATGACATACAATATGGCCATTCCCAGCAACAACATATTCTGGTGGTTGGTCCATATACACTTCCTCCTAAAGATCACCATGAAGGAATGCATTCTTGATATCAAGTTGATACAAAGGCCAAGAACGATTAACAGCCACTGAGAGCAAGATACGAACAGAGTTTAGGCGAGCAACAGGGGAAAAAGTCTCCAAGTAGTCAACACCATAGGTTTGGGTATTGCCTTTCGCAACCAACCGCGCTTTAAGACGTTCAATAGAACCATCAGGAAGATACTTAACAGTATAACCCAACGACAACCCACTGTCTGTTTTCCTGGAGGAAGGGGAGTAAGCTCCCAGGTGTGATTCTTGTGAAGAGTGCTCATTTCCTCATCCATAGCTTGTTTCCAACCAGAAGAATATAGTGCCTGCTTATAAGATGAAGGAACAGAAATAGAGGACAAAGAACAAGCAAAATACTGCAAACAAGGTGAAAGATGACTATAAGACAAGAAATTAGCAATAGGATGTTGTGTACAAGTTCTTTTACCTCGGCGTAGAGCAATAGGTAAATCATCGGTGTTTGAGGAAGGAGACAAAACAGGATCTTCAGACCTTGAAGCTGTAGGAACAGGGCCATAAGAAATAACACGCCTATCTTGAGATCAGTAGTATACCTGCAACGGAAGGTTAGAAGGAGCTGAGGAAACCGAAGAAGTGACCATAGGTGGAGACATGGGCATCGGAAGAGTAGGAGAGAGAAAAGAACGCTCCCCTCACAACAAGATATGAGATCTGAAAATAGACTCTCACCTTGGGAGGACAAGAAAGAAGTAGACTCAAAAAATGTGACATCAGCACTCACAAAGTAGTGACGAGAATCAGGACTGTAACAACGATGGCCTTTTTGAGTACGGGAATACCCAAGGAAGACACATTTCCGAGCTCGAAGAGATAATTTATTCTGACCCAAATCAAACACATGAACAAAAGCAACACAACTAAAAACCCGAGGAGTGACGGAGAAAGGAGGCTGAGCAGGATAAACAAAAGAAAAATGGGACTTATGATTCAAAACAGTAGAAGGCATGCGATTAATGAGATAACAAGCGTACCTTCATATTGAACATTAAAGTGCGAGCAATATCAAATAAATGGCGGTGTTTCAGCTCAGCCACACCATTTTGCTGGGAAGTGTGAGAACAACTAGTCTGATGAATAATGCCTCAATCAATGCAAAATGAATTCATAATGGTCTGGGTATACTCTAAGGCATTATCAGATCGAAAAATCTTAATATGCTTATTAAATTGAACAAGAATTTCATTATAAAATTGAAGAACAATTCTAGGCAATTCAGACCTTTCTTTCATTAAAAACAACCAAGTCATTCGGGAATAATCATCAACAAAAATAACAAAATAACGAAAACCACTCAAAGTAGCAGTTCGAGATGGACCCAAAAATCTGTATGAACCAAAGCAAATGACTCAAACTGACGATCATGAGTACCACTAGGAAAGAACTACGGTGATGCTTCCCTGGCTGACATGCCTCACACTCTAATTTAGACAAAGGACTCAATAAGGGAATAACAGTCTTCAATTTAGCCAAAGATGGATGACCTAAGTGGAAGTGCCACTGAAGAGGAGAAACTTTAGTAGACAAAGCGGATGAACTGAGAGATAGGGATTCGCCGGGATCCAAAAGATATAGACCGTCCTTCTCATGCCCCAAACTAATCTTCTTCTTGGTCTTGAGGTCTTGAAAAATACAAGAAGTAGGAGTGAAAAGAATTTCACACTGTAACGCTTTTGTCAACTGACTAACAGAGAGTAAATTAAAGGGAAAATTAGGAATATAAAGACTAGAAGGTAAGGAGAGAGAGGTGGTGGGATGGAGAACACCTTGTTCATGAATAGACCGAAAAGAGCCATCAGCTAACACGACATGATGATTAACAGGTGTTAAATCAGAAAACCAATATGATAAACCAGAGATATTTTTGGTAGCACCAGAATCAATAATCTATGAAGAGGGAGAAGCTGCGACACATGCAATATTACTTGAATTGGCTAAGGTAGCAGTAGAGGAGGAAGAAGGCTGTAAAGAAGGAAGTGCATTGCGCAAGTGCTGGACGAGAAGTTCGCCAAGTTGAGTACTGAACGTATCACGAGAACCAGAACTAGAAGAAGCAGATCCAATAGAGGTGGGTTGTGACTGTACCATACTTGGAGACTGTGCTACACCATCACTGACTTGATTCATATAATTCGGCTTACCATATTTCTGAAAGCAATATGGTTCAGTGTGATTTGTACCCCCACAATAATTGCACTTCCTGTCACTACGTCCACCAACACGACCACCACCACCACACGAGAACCACCACGAAAATTACGGCCTCCACTGCCACCGCGAAAACCACCATGAAATCCTCCACGGCCTCAACTGTTAGAGCCCAAGGCAGTAGCCTCTGAAGAAGTAACAGGGGAACTAATCAAGGGAGAATGATGTCCTAGGGAAGAACGCAATAGCCGGGAATAGGCATCAGCAACCGTAGGCAAGGTCTTACTTGCAAGGATATGATCTTTAAAGCCATGAAGATCAGAGTCCAAACCAGACAATAAGCTAGCAATCATAAACTCCTCTCATTGCTTTTTCTGCTGCTCTAAATTAGTGGTAAAAGGCTTATGCTGCAATAATTGATCCCACAAATTCTTAAGCGTGCTATAATACTCAGCTAAAGGTTTCCCAAACTGTTTGGTGATAATTTTTTTTTCATAGAGCTCATATACATGAGAAACATTACTCTGATGAGAAAATGAATCTGTAATTGAGTCCCAAATTTTCTTGGAGGAGTCACAAAATTCAAATATGGTAGCAATATCGGGATCCGTACTATGCCATAGCAATCCCATAACAGTGGAGTCCTCACAAATCCAATCTTCATAAGTTGGATCACTAGCACTAGGAGGATTGTCAATCAAATACTTCAACTTTCGATGTGTACGTAAATAAACTCTAATTGCATGTGCCCAAGCCATGTAATTCAGACCATTCAAATTTTTCGAAGTGATAGATTTAGGCAAATCATTGTTAACATTAAAAATGGGGAGTTTTTCTTCAGTCTTAATGCTAGATTTCTCTTCTGTCATCTCAAACACAAGGTTCAAACAACAAAAACAGATTTGATACTAAACCAACAGACCCTTAAATCAGTCAAAGAAGCAGTAACAGACTTGAGAAAAGGCAAACCTCCCAAAACACTTGAGAAATCCACAAGAAGGTCAACAAACTGATGGAAAGGCACATAAACTGCCCTTTTTACACGGCAAGATAAATTAGAGCAAGGCTACAACCACCATACCAAAGTAGCAAAAGCAGGAAACCATGAAAACAGAGGCCAGACTTCAAGAAAAAACACAGCTGACACTTGAAATCATATAAAAAAAACAACCAATTGTGATCCAAACATCAAAACAACACCAAAGCCACTCAAGAATCACCTAGTAGGCACCCATAGAGACTATCCCAAGCAACAAAGTCGATCCAAAGTCCTAAAAACTAGAGTTTTTAAAAATCGCACTAAAATCTGGAAAAATGAAAGAAAAATTCGAAAACCATACCAAACGACCTCGGATCGCGACGAAACTTCACCAAAAATTTTCTCTAGGTGAGTCGACCATATTGGGGGGATCCACTCACCTTGCTGACGTCAGCATCTACATTAATGATGTCAGCAGATCTGTGTTGATTATTTCTTGTTGTGCTCCTCGTTTATTCTTCAGATTTGTCACACAAGGATCGATTAGGAGGCTCTGATACCAAGTTGAGTTGTAATCTAGGGTTTAGGTTAGATATGAGAGAGGGAAAGAGAGAAGAAGATGGAGAAGAAAGGTTTAGGGTTTATTCAATTAACCCTTCACCTGCTAACATATTATTTATATATGAGATAGATAAGTCCAAGTACAAAACTATCCCTTCAGGAAAAATAAAGGAAATAAAAATAATAACTCTAACAATATTATATCAAAATATAAAACATCAAAATTAATATGTTATGTAAATCAACTATGGAACTATACCTGCATCATGCGCATGTCAAAGCGACCAACAAAAACAGTTACTGATACCAAGAGATCAAAAACGGTCTTGAATAAATCAGCTGACGTTCTGTAACATATAGCCATCAGCTAAGTGAGGAAAATTAATTGAAATCCTTCAGGAACACCTCCTTTCCCTTAGGAACACATATCTGGCATGGAGAGTAGGGGCAAATGAAATGGAAAAGACATAATAAACATACCCTGAATACCAAGGAACCATATCTAAGAAATCAGGCTTCATTTGCTTCTTCTTCATCTTCTCATGTTCTTCAACGGACGAAGAGTGAGTAAGAGCCCACCTGACGATTGTCAGAAGAATTGGGAAGTGCAGCAAAAAAATAATAAGAACCAAGGAATGCAAAAGAAATCTAACTCGATCTTACAGAAGCCACTGTGCTTAAAACAATAAAAAGGGTAAAAAAAAATCTTAAAAGTCACTTTTTTCTCCAACATCTTCCACGGGATAGATAATCAAGAAAGCAAGAGAAAAAGTTACCTCTATAAAATGAACAAAATCAACAACATTTATTGAAATGATCAATGTTATCCAGTAAGAAGCTAGCCACAATCGTTGTTAGGCAATATTCTGAACTGGATACTAACGGATGTAAAATACCACTGATGAAAATAAACCCCAATCTTTAATTACAAAAAATTTGGAGAGGGGAGGCAAAAATGAAAAAAAGTATCAATCGTAGAGTGAAGACAGATCAAATGCATCCAAAGATTTATTGTCTAGACTTTTAACCAATAAGTGCATCCATGCAAGCAGCGTTTTAATTGTAATTCCAGTGAACACATTAATTAACAAAATTTTATACGTCATTAAATCATACTAGAAATCGCTACTTACCCTGTTGACCTCTCCACTACATAATTGGCAATATAAAGACCAATAAAAGTGGCCCATAATGAGTATATAGGAGAAATTTCATCTGATGAATCCGGACATGAGCCACTGGATGGCAACTAAAGATTGGCAAAAGAAAGAAAAGAAAAAGAATAAGTAATAGGATAAGGTTTAAGCATTCAAAGAGTTTACAGGAAAATATCAGGTGACATTAAACTTATTAACAGATTAGAGCCACACCTCCCCATAAATGACCCACTTGGACAAAAGTGGATAGTCACTTGCAGATCCAACTGGAGCGAACCAAGACGAGCAGACCTGGTCTTTCAACTCATTCATGCGAAGCAAATTTGCAAGCCATGTGTTGTTTCTCTCTAATTTTTTCCAAAAAGAAAACCGGACAGAATTTCTTTGTTCTAGAGGTCTTTGTCTCAGAATAGCACGGTTTCCACAATGACTGTAAAACACACAGCAGGCTATACTGAGAACCTGCACAGAGAACAAGCAAGCAAGAGAGAGAGACATTATAACAAGGATTGGGTTCTACAAGTAAAGAAAAAAATCCAGAGTTTGATATAAGAGTACCAAATGCATTTTAATAACTTACAGCACAATTTTGAAAGATGGTTAAGATTTCTGGCCTCTTTCCAGCGACACGAGAAACAAGACCAACATACCAAAGGCCGAGAAATATAATGTGGAAGACAAGAAGAAACAGAATAGAAGACACATGTATTGTCAAAAACAAAGACAAATTCATCCTCATATCAACTCCCATTGATTGAAAACTAGGAAGATGATAGAGAGCTGCAACTAAAATCCAAGCTATGTACCTGCAAAAGTAATTTCATAAGGTCACCAATGCACACTTGTGTTCTGCCAGTCTCCCTTCAATATCAAAAATAACTATAACTACAATACAATTAATATATGCCGAAGAATAAAACACTTACCATCGACTGAAATTTGAATAGCTCGGTTTGATAGTCTTCCCTAAAAATGGAGATGAAAAGAAATAGAAGAAGCCAAGCAAACAGGCATACATAGACCACCATTTGACATTACTATCTAACTTTGCTACAAGAGTATGCATATTATCTGATGAGATAAAAAACAGGCAACCCACAACCACAGCAATGATGGCATGACGTGAATGCTCATGCGGGTAAGGATAAGTATGCGTTAGAATTGTCCTGACCCTCTCCATTTTGAGAGTATCTAATAAACCAGCAGACTGCTTATCAGAGCCCATTACAGGAGCTTCCGCTATTCCATGATACTTCACTTGATTCAATGTCTCACGGATAAACCACACTGTGTGAGCACCAAAAACTTTAAAGACCAGCTCCAGATCCTGATTGCAAATTCAATAGATGAAATGCTATGGATAACCACCAAAAAAAAAAAAGAATTATCCATATCATCAAGTTGATTAGTTGCGTGGAACTTATGAAATAGGGTGGAAAAAAGGTGAAAGATAATCTAACTTCATTCAATCTTACCGGTATCCAATTTAATTAAGTAGCATTGTTGGTCATTGTTTTCATCAACCTACACTGTAGCATAAATGCTACAGCTACTTCAAGGATTATACAATCAATCAACCAAACTACTTTTTTTTACAAAAAAAAAACTAAGAATAACTAAAAATTTCAATGGAATAGGAACATCAATCAAGTTAAGATTACCTGAAAAATAAATTATCCTGTGTTTAAAAGCTGAGAAAATCCAAGAAAATGAAAAGACAATTAAGTTCTCGTGTGTCCACTTACAACGTAAGCAGATAAGCTCGTCCCAATTAAGCTATATCTCCCAATCAAATCCAGTTTAAGCAAACCCAAGGTTTTTATGTTCTCAATGAACCATGATTCCTCCATTTCCCACATTCTATCAGCGACCAAATAGAAAATATTTTACTACTCCTAAAAAACAGTTACAAAGAATAACTAAACCGCCACAAAACTAACCTCTTTTCAACAACATTAGACATTTTAAATTTAAACGAAAAACAAACTTCGAAAACTCGAATCAAACAGAAATCGATTGAAATGAAATTATATATAAGCAACGAATACCAAAAAAAACTTATAACCAACAGAGATTGGTGTTTCTAAGTGAGAGAGAGGTACCTGAAAGAGGGAGGGCGAGGAGAGAGAAAGGGAATGCGTACATGTGCAGGCAAATACATAAAAAAGAAAGGAAAATATGAAGTAATCTCATCTCAGAACCGACTTTGGCATTTGGCATCTGAGAATGCCAGTGAGGAACACAACGGTGGCATATTCTCCTTCGAAGTCTTAACAAACCAAACACCCCAGCAGTTGCGGGTGGTTACGTACTTACGTGTTTCCTTTGCATCTTTTTTTTTTTCTTTTCTTTCTTTTTTTGTGTTAATTTATAAATTTTGACTTCTGCTTTTGACGCCAAAATTGTTTCGCTTGTGGAGCAGTATTTTAACTCTCCTGTTTCGCAAGAAACTCGTTTCTTTTTCTTTTTCTTTTTTGAAGGACAAGACACTCTTTTGTTAAACGCGTTATGTTTTCATAATATTTAGGCCCACGTCTTACTTATCAGTGATCGTTAGATTTCGTCCTCTGGTTCGTTTTGGGCCTCGTATATATGCGGACTGATAGTGGAGAAGAGAAACGTGCTTTCAAAGAACTGTAAATATCCAAGCTAGATATAGAGTAGGGATGACATTGGGACTGAGCGGAATCGGGTTAACCTTCTATTCTTGTTCCTGCCAAAGCTAACGAGGAAAAAAAAAATCCATCATCGGCCTTGCCCTTGAAGGTGGGGAATATTCTCCCTTGTCTCAGTTTTTCGAGGAAAATCAGATTTTCACGAAAAAAAAAATTCATATTTAAAATAAATAATATAATAATATTATTCATACAAATAATAATAGACTTCTAACTTTAACAAGTTCAAGTCAAGTGTAAATGTAAAACAAACCATAATAAGTTCATAGGAAAAAATTGTCCATCCCCACTCCCATCACCAAATATGGTGGGATTTTTGTCCTAATCGAGATAAGGTGAAGATCCAAAATTTCAGGTTCAATTGTGATCTCTAGTACAACGTCATCTGTTTGATTATTTAATAATGATTATTCATATTGGATTACTAATTCATGTCATTTATATCCATTAAATTCATGAGGATAGTGGTATTATTAGATGATGTGGATTAGTAATTCAACGTGAATAATTTTATTGGGTGATCGTAATGATGATGTGGTGTGACTATAAATTTTTAATCAGATCAACGTTTAGTTATCTCATCTCTATAGTTTTTTTTGAGTGTTTAGTTCGAATTATATGATATTACAGTGATTTTAATTTATTGGGTCATTCGAATACCACAATAAGATAGTTCTAATTTCATATTATCATGTTTGGTTCGCTAAACTAAATTACTGATAATATCACATTATATATCTATCGTGTTTGGTTTGCTTTTGTTATTGTTTTACAAATAATTCAAACTGTAGTGCCATGAATTTTCTAATTTTAGTATTATACATATTATTTATAAAGTTGTATTTCATACGGAGTATGTTGTATTTTTATTGTTATTACATTATTATATATAGTAATAAAATTTATAATTTTTATTAATTTTATTTTTAAATTAATCAAAAATTATTATTTATGTATCAAGTATATTTTATTAATTATATTTTAGAAGAGATATTGTCCACTAAAATTATGGGCAGATTGCCAAGACGTAGTAATGTAAGATAGCCTTTCCCTCATTTTGGGATAATTTGATTGTTATGGTAATCCATATTACCACAATATGATTAAAAAAAATTAATGAATCAAACGTGATGATTTAAGGATTACTTAGTAGCTCAGAGTTTATTTTTTGTTTTCCTATCTATCTTAGACAGGCTTTATTCGGGAAAATTCATTTTACGAGTTTAGATCAAATTCATTTGCACTCGCTCTGAATTCTAATAGTTTTTTCAAAAAAATTAAGTGTGGTAAGTGAATGAGATGGACAGTTGTGTTTAGTTTAACATTAAACTCCGATTGGTCCAATAAGTGGAGCTGGTGTGGTTAGAGATGAACAGTGTGGGGTTCTCTTAGCATACTCTTCTTTGTATCATCTATGATCTAATACGGTTACCCAAGCTAGAGCTTTTCTTGAAGGTTGCAGTATTGTGAAACTAAGAGTATTCAGATTTCTCGAATTTAATGTGATTCAAAGGTCTAGTTGATGCAATTTTGGGTCCTTCGGAGTGTTCTTGGAACTGCGCCTACTCTATTAGGGAAATTCGAAGACAATTTATATTCTCTTCTGATCTTTCATATCTTTCGAGAAGGTAACAGTGTGGCTAATGGTTTGGCTTCCTGTACTTATGAGCATGGTTCTTCCAAGATAACAAACTCTTTATACAACCTTCCGAGTCACAAAGTGACATTTGATCAGTAGGGTATGTATTATTTTCGTCATCATTAGCTTTGTTAATTTGTTTGATTGTTCTGCAGGTTATGTACTTGTTAGTTTTGCATTGTTTTTCTTGGTTGTTGGTCCTTTGTTGTAACGGTTTGGACTATTTGTCTGTTTTTTCGCAGGATTTTGGTTTGTTTTTTTTTTTTTATAACGGATCATTACGATTGTCTCCACAATTTTTGTTTTAAAACTCTGTGGAGGATGTAAATCGCAAGATATACAGCGTTGTGACAGGACTCAAACCCAAAACTTTACGAAAAAATCACTATCTTAAAAATTAAACTTTCCACATGTCATATTCCTTGAGAGCTTTGATTTATATCTTCTTATTTTATTTATAATCAGTTTTATATTAATAATAATAAAATTAATACGAGGCAAGTCTCAATGGTCGTGAGCCAAAGAACACAGGTTAAAAAATTTCATTCCAAGTGGTTTGCACTTTGAATACATGAGCTTGGATTACCTTTATAAGACACTACAAGCTGCAACGGAGTACTCTCACTCCGTTTGTCTTTTATTGAGTTATTCTATATGAACAGTTAACGTAATTTTATTGTAATTTAAAAAGTTTCTAAAATAATCATTGCCAATGTATCCTCCATGCCAAATTCTCAATTCAAATATATTTATTGCATGGGCCAAAAAAAAAATATTTATTGCATTTTCACCAATTTGAATTTATAGTCTTGGTTGAATTATTTTTTCATGGTTGAAAAATATAAATTTAAACCGAATAGAAAAGCTAGATTGCACTTTTGGTCCTCAATGATTACATTTATTTTCAATTTAGTCCTCATCCTTTAACCACCAATTATTATAGACTTAAAATTTGCATCCGTTATCAACTTGGTCCCCGAATCCAACTTAGTGAATTGGACGGAAATTCAATGTGTCAGCCATCTAAAAACTGAAGCACCCTGTCAATCCTATAAATTGAAGCACACATTTCCTCCCTCCACGTTACTCCTTATCTATACTTACAAAACCCAAGTACTAATTATTTTTCGGTAATTTTACCCTTGTCTTCGTTAAAAGATTTTTGATTCTTTAGGTTATTTTTGTCCATCAACTTTAGACTTTAGACTGCACTAACTCCAAACAATTTGGACTTTACAAGATTATGATCCTTAAGTAAAGAAAAAGCCGCCTAAGCTGCCAACTAACACTAAGGTCGCTGTCACGTCGGATTTTCGTCCAATTTACTAACGGAAATTGGATTTAGTGACTAAATTGATTAACATATGCAAACGTTAGGTCTATAATTGTTAGTGATTAATGGTTGAGGACTAAATCAAAAACAAAAGCAGTAGTTGATGATGAAAATGTAGTTCAACTAAACATAAATGTAATGATATTTTTTTAAGAGAAATACATCTAATAGTATTTTTTAAGAGAAATAAATCTACTTGTATTGATTAGGGGTGTGGAAACGGTCAGTTAAAAATTGTAACCGATTTTTTTTTCCTGTCAATTTTTTAACCATTTCAATCGAAGTAACTCAAGTATTTTGACATTAACTAATCAAATTGTTTTCGATCGGTTAATCGGTTAATTGATACTGTTTATATAATTAAAATTTTAATTTATTATATATTTAATAAATATTTAACATATTATTAATATTAAATATTAATATTAATTAATTTCTTAATCGGTTAAACAATCAAAACGATTAAAAAAAATTTAACTGTCAATCATTTAAACGAAATAATTTAAAACGATCAATTAAACTGTTTTAATGAACACTTTGGTATTGATTGGCGTAAAGATAATATGGCACAACCCAGGGTAAAGATCGCTTGTGGCCTTAGGCAACACATTGCCTGGTGATTGAGATTTGTGAACATCAACAAGGCCCATATATACTGGCCCAAAAAGCTTTTTAGCTATTTGTTCCAATGAGGTATTTTAGATCCATTTGTTTCCGGTTCGGACCGGTCCATTTTCATCCTCAGTTGAACTAACCTGTTAGGAATTTTTTTTTTGTGTGTTAATAGCAAATCTAATTTTTCAAAGGTACACTTGATGATAGATCCACTAAAAGGTCACAAAACCTTTCAGTTTGGAAAACTTTTGCGCTCATCTTTTAATGATTCCTAGATTCCTTGACCAAATAGGATATTCGTGTTTGTTTTTTCTTCTCTACGGCTAGGATTTGACGACAAAGGGGGAAAAAAAAAGCCTCTCTCTTTCAACCAAAATGTCATAAGTTGTTCAATCTCCACACACTTGATACTGACTAACGGTGTCCATTGTCTAGGGTCCAACTCCATTGATAAATTTAATATTTTATATTAATTTAAATTTTTATTGATAATTTAAATTTTTTTTTACTAATAACTTTAATATAAAAATAAAATTAAAAAAATAATGTTATAAATTTAAAACATTAATTTTATATTCAATCTAATAAAAATTTCCACGTGAAACTAAAGATTCCCTTCCCCTAACTTGAGGAGCCAGCCTACCAGGCACTACCAAGCAGATCACTTCCCTAAAGATTCCCTTCCCCAACTTGAGGAGCCAGCCAACAAGACACCACCAAGCAGATCACTTCCCTTTATTTTCGACAACATATCTTAATACAATGTACAACATTGGAAGTGGAAGATTTTCAGGCACTTCACATCATTAAATAGTTTCAATTTTTGACTTTTACTTTGCAAATTTCCTTCTCTACGATTAATATACTGTACAATTCGTTGATTTCTGATGGGTTTGAAAGGTTATACACCTTCAATTCCTTTTACTGCTAAAACCTTTGAAATTGTAAGCCGCACTTAGTCAACAGCATTAGCACTCGATCTTGGTAATGTATCAAGCTTTAAAATCGATATTGTTCAATTCATCAAATCTTTATTTTTTTATATTATACTACTAAAGTTGATTTAATCATGTTTAATTTAAGTGACGCCGGCTCTTAAAATTAATATAATGATTTCTTTAATGGTGTATTAGAAATTAAGTCAGATTATACACCACACTGTTAAACCTCGTACATAAGAAAAAAATCAAATTATATTATACATATATATATGGTCCTTTTTGTATTAGAAAAATCAAATTATACATGTAATTAGTTAAAGATTTTGTGAAGAAAATAATTAAAACAAGAGTAAACTACATTAATATTTAGCTCATTGTAGTTTGATTTAACCTATACATAAAGACTTATAGTTTCAAAACATACAGATACCTTATGAATAGGCATATTTCAAGAGGAAGAATTTGCATTCTTACATCAAAAAATACATATTCCAATAAAATATCTGTATTCTAATGGATATTTTAAGGATATATGTATTTTTATATTAAAAAAAATATATTTCAAAAGAATATCTGTATATCTTAAAATTAAGAATCTTTATGTATACATCAAACTATACTGTATACGACTGAATGTAATTTATCTTCAAAGACCCTGATAAAATAAATTAAATATGTTGGGATTGGTTCACATGGGAAGAGCAACTTTCAATAGGTAGAAGCCCAGCCGGCCCACAAAATCTTACTCTTGATTCTTATCATGATAACCAACAAGGGTGTATCTTGCCCAAATTGCCTTCACTATTCCTGCGACTATTTTTACCTTCAATAATAACAATACATGAGATTTCAACCATTAAAGGTGAGAGCTAACAAGTCAAAGAGATCGACTCTATATGCACCACTCGTAATACCAACCTCTAAAAAAAAGACATACTTCTAGCTCTTGAATTTATTGTCATACTATGAATGTGAACAGCTTTGATTAGGAGATTTTTCCATTTTAATTCATTTCCATTATTAATATTCCATTTTTCAAACTTAATTTCATTTTCTAGAAGATCCCTGTCAAGTAGCTAGAGCAAATGATCACACGTGAAATATGATGCATAATAACTCCAAAAACTTTATTTCAGACCAAATATTAATGGATTGGTACCAGAAAAGCAACAAAGCGTGCAAGTTGCTTTCTATTTTAAGAGTTTTTCTTGGTTACATCGAGTTTAATATTTATGTTTTAGATTCGTTTAAAACTCTATTGATAATTTTAAGAGTTTTATTAGTAACATTATTTTTTTAGTCTCATATTTATGTTTTATGTTATTAATAAAATTCTTCAAAATTATTAATGAAATTTCGAATTAACTTAAAACTAATGTTTTAAACCTAGTTTACCCAAGAATTTATGATATTTTAAATACTAGAATTTTTCAATGTTAAAGGAATGGAGAATAGTTGCATGGGACATGCAAATATAGTGGAATAGATCCACAAGCAACAGAATATTCTCAAACAGTTGCTTCCACAGAGAATCTAAGGAGACATAATCATTTAACCCATTTTGAAATATATTATTTTCTTCATTTAATTTCGAGCGTTAATGGGTAGTTAATCAATTTGCACCATTGGCTGCTAGCTAGATCTCGTGTATAAATACCAACGTCGATCTCTTGCAGTGCAGCAGCCATACATCCTTAATTCTATAGTCACTCTTTCATCTCTCTGCTATAAGTGCTAACTCTCTCTCACAACTCAAAACGCAAACCTAGCTCTTTCATTATGGCGAAAGTTAAGCTCATTTTCATTTGTGTTTATATCATAGCATTAATTCTTTCTTGTGGGATTGTGCCAACAGAGGAAAGGATTTTGAAGACACAGCTAAACAAGCTTGGAAATAATTACCATGAGATTGAGAATGGTGCAAGTGAGATGGGGAAGAAAAACATAAACTTGCGCCACAACGCTGTCGAACAAGATACATACCATGAACCCACTGCACCAGCTGATCATGTAATTCCCAATTCAGCAGCTAATTATTATACTGATGATTTCCGGCCGACGACTCCAGGCAACAGTCCCGGTGCGGGTCACTCTACCGGACCTGCAAGCCAAGATAAAAACTAGACAACACTTTTATGCAATAATATCAGTAATTTCCTAGTTATTGCTGTCAATTAATTATGTGAAATAATCTACTACTCCTGTGTATGCCATAGAGTAGTACGTAGTACTAGTTAGCTATTGTTAATGTATTGTAATATGCTCGTATGTTGTTATATATTGTTGTTATTATTATTATTATTATTTCAAAGATGTCTTGTGAAAGATCATTTTATATTGTTGTAAATAAAGCTTGGATTTTCATCCAAAGTCTCAATAATTAATTATAAAGTTCTTAAATTTTATGTTTATTTGTAAATTGTAACCTAAAGTTAGATAGCTAGGTGTGGTAGTAGATGATAATAAATGTTTTTCCACTATGTATCTTTTTTATTTTAGGATAAGCTGGAGAAATTAATGATTATGTCGGTATATCATATATCATTATAATTAAGTAGAGAAATTTCATTGGTCATTATTAAAATATTATAAACACTAAACATTTAGATCTTTAAATTATGATCTTTCAATAGTTACAATATTATTACATTTTCAAGAACTATTCATCAATTTAATTATCTTAAAATTTTAATGATATAAAAAATTTGATCATATGCAAATATAAAATGTGATACAACATGGGTAAATGCTAAAGTTATGAGATTACAAAATTGACAAGATTATGGAGTTGCCAATCAATGGATTTGCAAATTAATCTAAATCTATCAATTACAGAGTATACTATGCTCAAAGATTCTGGATCAAAGGAAAGCAAAATCTAACTTTAATTATAGTGCAAAAGTATCTCAAAGAAACTCTAAAATCTTCCGGATAACAAAAATACTATTTTTCTTCCGGTGGGAACTGCAGTTATTTTTTACAACTAATTACCGCTTAATTGGGTATTGTCATTTTGAAAAGTTCTTGTTCGGCACAATACCATAAAAGATACATGACACACGAATCTATCTCACTATTAAATGGTATGAAAATAGAGAAATATATTTTTTTTATTCAAGAAAGATGAACCGTTGTTTCATATATCTCTTATGGTACTGTGTTAGACATAATTTTTTCTATCATTTCAACAAAAGCCTATATGTTTTTTACGTCGTGATAGATCAATTATCCTCTTTAATTTTTAAAAATAAATTACATAGCTACGTATAGTGTCTGGTCGAGAAAATCAGGTTACATTGGAACAAACATTATTTAGAGTTAAATGTATATATATATCTCTCTATATATTGTGTCCAAATTAATTTAAATCAAATTGCCTATAATCTTTTTTCTAGCTGTTACCTCATTAAAGTATGGATATATTTTTTTACTTCCCCCACTTAGAGAAAGTGCCAGAGAATCAAGCCTCACATGTAGTCCCCGACGCGTGGAGTATGTCAGTATGTGCAGATGTTTTCAACAGTGCCAGGGCACCTAATTTCGTAGCTCTCAACATAGGACGGTTAAAACGGTGGCAGTAGTGACTTTCGGTACTAATCGTCGGTGGATAGCGTTTCAAAGTTCTTGTCCCCTCGATTTAAACGATTGACCTGTGAGGATGGTAGGGTCGAGCAACCGTCTCCATCGAGTTAACTGCCCTCACTCGTCGCCAGCCTCTCTATCGTTAATGGTGGTTTATTTTTTCAGATTCTTACCGAAAAGTGACACTACCAATAGATTGGATTTTAAAGCTCCATCCATTTAACATGTTTTTTTATCACCGCCAGTCGTTGGGAAGCCGCTGCACGCCCCAGCGTGTCTGCGTTTGGGGTGAACATATTCAATGGAATTTTATTTATTTTGAGAAAAAAAATGTTTTTAAAAATACCTTCAGTTTATTAAAGTGTCGAATAGTTATTTTAGTCTCAATTTTTTTTTAATTCTAATTGGGATGTTTTGAGATGGGTTAAATCTTGGTATCCCATATGAGTTAAATATGGTGTCATTGTTTATAAGTGATTTATCACCTTCGCTTATACAATGCATTTTAAAATCGTGCGAATAATATTGTGTCAAGTAAGAGATCGAGTCGTTATAATGATATCAGAGCCAAATTCTTGAAAGCTCGGCATCTTTTTTAAAAAGAACAAAATTGAGTTATTTGTAAGTGATTTATCACTTTCAGTTTGTCATCTTCACTTATACAAAGCATATTAAAGCTGTACAGTTTAGTCTGTCAAGACGGACAATATTGAATCAAGTAAAAAGTGGGATTGTCGTACTAACTTTGATTTACTTTTTTAGATGACTTAAACACTTATTACAATGTAAACTGGACGCAAATGAGAACAAGTCCAAATGAAAAATATGCTGATCCTGGAGGAATAAAGCTCTCATAAGAGATTTAAAAGAGTAAATATAGTGTGCAGTGATAGGAAATGGAGTTCCTCTTCGCCACCTTTTAACTACTGCTGGACCTTTATGCATGTCTTAGTTTTGTAGTTTCCAGCAGCTTTTGTTTTGTGGTTTCATGTATAATTCTAATACCGAACTAAAAATCACTAATAGCTGTTTATGTTTGGTTTTTCAATATATTGTTCTTATTAATTTTAAAAAAATGAGATAATTATTAGTCACGAACTTTACAATTAATTACTTAAAAGAATCCAAAGTTATTGCAGTTGACAAATAATTTTGTCCACGGTTCAAGTAAGCTTGAATGCCCAAAGACCAAAATGATTGTTCATTATCAAAAGTCAAACACGGGTTAAAATCTTTTGGTTTAATGGTTACCATTAGATTTTTGTATGGAAGATAGTTCGATCCTTTTCCGTACCAACATAACATACCAAAAAAAATCAAATACTAATTATCATTAAACGTTTAATATTGTCTTTTGTTATGCAACCAAATTACTCAAACAAAAAGGAACAGACACGTATGAAAAGGTATTATTGGTATTATTATTATATATAATATGTTTGGTATGAGAAAAAAGTGAAAGTAAAGAAAAATAAGAGGATTAAAGTGTGTTTAGTTGTAAACAATGTTTTTCATTCTTTATTTTCATTTTTTAACACTTTTATTTCAACCATTTATGCATGCTTAATATAATTTGAAAACAAAACTTTTTTCCAACTTTTCCAACATAACATTGAAAAAATTAAAAAAAAAATTGTTTGCTAACTTTTCAAATATATTGAAAAAAAAAATATTATTTTTCAAACTATATTAAGAATACCAAATGGATTCCGCCGCCACAACAACTTAACTCGGCCTCAACAATTTTAAGCTAGCCAATCAGCTACACCACCGCAGTCAGGTTGCACTCAAAGCTCAATCACAACTCAGCCTAAGAGAAAAGGGTAATCAAGCCATTCTATAAGAGGGAAGAAGTAAGGTTCTTGTTACAACACAACACTAATTTTTTTTTTGTTTGGACTCACTTGAATTTGGTGTTAATGGCGTTTCTTATGTAACAAAATGGCAGTAGGGTTTCGTTCAGAGTTAGTTAGCTTTGTTGTGTAGAAAGTAATCAAACTGTTATGGTTGCTTGTTGTTTATGAGTAAGCTAAACTGATGTAAACTTATTAATATTGCGCTGTTTGCAATCAAGATTGTCTTTGGTTATAATAAAGATTCCATGTGCTCAGATTAATATGGGTGTTGCTTGCAAACTAAGTCCAATAAGGGGCATAGTTTTCTCATTAAGTACAGGCACTGCACTGTTTTCTTTGTTATGGTTGTTAAACATGGGCACCTATACCCTGTGATGAACATTGTTTAGAGTTATCTATTTCATATTGAAGTGATTGTTGTTTACAAATTGAGCCCAAAGAGGGACAATAATTTGTTCACTAAGTGCAGGCACTGCACTGTTGATTTTCTTATAACATAACTATAGAAATCTAACATTGATTGCACAACTGAAATAAAAAAAACAAAAGCATTAGAAAATAACTTACATAAATTTACCATTTATTGCATAATCCTATAAAATTCAAAACATCCTAAGAACTTACAGACCTCGTTAAATCATGATTATTATAATAACTGAATTTGCCATCAACTTAAGTTTTTTAGCATTACAAGTTAGCAAACACAAAAAAAAAAAAAAAAAAAAACATTCCAAAACCCAATAGATCGACCCTACTAAACCATAATCACTTATTAGAATTGCCAACCTCTAATTCTAAAGAATAACCCTACTTAAAAACCACAAATTAACCAATGTAAACAACCACATATGCTTTGTCTCCTACCAACAATGCGACCTTCCCTCTCCAACATGTTAACATTCTTTAACAACACCAACACAACTTCTTTTCCTAGATCACACATAAGAGCATCATACTATGCAAAGAACCTGCAAGCCCTACAAAACGCACATAGAACGAGTTAGAGAGGGTTAGAGAGGATTAGATAAGAAAAAAATGATTTAAGAGCGTACCCCAAATGATCAAAAAGCCAAAGAATCTCCTGCTTGGGTTTGCATCGGTTCAAGATGTTTTCAAAACAACTTCGCCACAGTGACAACTCGGGATGACAACGATGTTGGGCGCATACATGGTGAGAACCTTCTCTCTCCCAACCGTTCTCTCACTTTCTCTTTCTCCATTTTTCTCTTTCTATCCAGGACAAAAAATAGGTTCTCTTCTCCAACTAAAAGAACAAAGCTCTTTAACGGGTGCAATTTGGTAGGGAATTTTCCTTTTAAAACCCGCCCCTATGTCATGCCACCAAATTTTAATGGGAACACCAATGTTTTATGGACGAAAGGATTGGATTAAAAAAAATGTGATAGATATGATTAAAAAAAATGTTAAGTACCAAAAAAAGAAATGTTGAAACCTGGATTATCAAAATTGACAATTGGCCCATTATTAAAATTTTGATAAATTAACCATAATTAAAAAATACTCCACGTCTTAATTAGCTCTTCACACATTAAAAGATACTCCATAATTAACTCCTCACACGTCTTAATAAAAATTTTGATTAATTAAATGGACGGATTCAATAGATGAAATTAACCAAAATGTAAGACAAAAGCCATATACCCACGTGCGAGACAAACAATTATACAAATTCCACGTGTCAAACAAATGGATTTTTACTAGTCTAAACTCTAAAGTCTCAATAACAACCTTAACAGGTTTCCCTTACGAACAGTAATAACTACAAGTGAAAAGGGCAAAAAAGAAAGAAAGAATCTTACCATAAGTTTAAGCATTTAACCGTGACATGAGTTAAGA
This sequence comes from Bretschneidera sinensis, assembly GCA_023935145.1. Classification (NCBI taxonomy): domain Eukaryota; kingdom Viridiplantae; phylum Streptophyta; class Magnoliopsida; order Brassicales; family Akaniaceae; genus Bretschneidera; species Bretschneidera sinensis. Next base: position 148,518,340 of record CM043697.1, read on the forward strand.
GATCATATAATAAGACGCACGCAACATTTTTGCTATTTCAAGTTAAAATCTTAAGAAATAAAAAATCTGAAAATTATCAACAGAACCCCAAAAGCAAGCAACGGCTTGGATCAAAGCCCAACTTGCAATCCAACGGTTGTAACGTCAACCGCGTTTCCAAAGCCAGCACATGTATCCATTATCCTTTCCTTAAAGACCCTAATCGCGTTCTCTCTCAACAACCGAAAACTCAGATTCACTCTGTTTCTCTAAAAAAAAAAAAATAACAAAATTCGTGTACTCCTCTTTCTATTGAATTTATTCGATTCCATATTTTCCGTTTATTTTTAGAGAGAAAAACAAGTAAAACAAAAAGGATTTGAGTGATAAAAAGAGGAATAGATATATAGATAAGATGCAAACCAACGGCGCTGATCCGCAGCAAGGGCAGGGGCAGGGACAGGAGCAGAATCAACGGCCGCAGCCGCAGCCTCAGCCTCAGCAGCAGTGGTTGGCGATGCAGTACCCTTCGGCGGCGATGGTAATGCAGCACCAGATGATGCCACCTCAGCACTACGCGCCGCCGCCACCTCAGCACTACATGCAATACCACCAGTACCAGCACCAGCCCCACCTCCAAGTACAACACCCACATCAGCATCAGGGATCTAGCGGTGAGAATAAGACCATCTGGATCGGCGATTTGGATCACTGGATGGACGAAAATTATCTCCACTCCTGCTTCGCTTCCACTGGCGAGGTCCCTCACCACTCTTCTCTCTCTCTATCTCTATCTCTATCTCTATCTCTATCTCTATCTCTGTCTCGCTATATATATGAATGTATGTATATGTGTTTTAAGTGTTTGCACGTTTTAGTGAGTTAGTTATGTTAATGTTGTTGCTTGTATGATATAAATGGTGGGGTTTGTGTTGAAAAGGCTTGGACTTTATGTTAGGAGTTTATGTGTAATATGTTTTTTTTTTAAATACTGCGTTATTGTTGAGGCTGTTCTATATGGAGTATATATTTAAAGTTTGGAAATGGATTTGAATAATGGTGTTTGGTGAAGAGCTTATGTTAATGGTTTTTAGTTTTATGGAATCAATTAGAAAGTTGAGAGAAAAAGGTGTTTTTTGAGAATATTGTTAACCAGGGCTGCAATTGTTTAAGATTTGAAGTTTTTAATGGAAAGAGAAGACCCTTTTGAAGAGTAGAGCAAGTGATTAGAATTATACTTTATACTAGCCAGGGAGTGATTGGGGTTCCTTGAGATGAGCTGAGATTTTGTAGCTTTGTCATTGTGTGTCAGATTATTGAATGTCTGAATATAGAGGAGTTGAAAGAATTTGTGATATTCAATACATTATTTGTTCATATTAATCCACAAAGTATGTTTTTGAGAGGAATTTTGAAATTCTGTAAATATCAATTCTCGGCAAATAAACAAGCTTTTAGATAGTAATGTTTTGGAAAAGGCTGAGGAATTCTGTCATAGAGAAGCGTTAATGAAAGAGAGGAACATAATGGGGGATTATAGTTTTCTAATGAGCTTATAGGTGAATTTGAGCACTTTTTCTTGGACATTTCATTGAAGTAGAAGAGGGACCGGAACAGAATTATATCTATTTCCCCTTTCTGAAGACAAAGAACAAACTGTTAATCATGATTTCATTATCTTTTTTTTCATAAAAAATATCTTAATTTTACTTAAGCTCTTCTTTTCTTCTTTCTTTTTTGGGTAAAGTTTGTGGAAGAGGATTCCTATGTCTATAGTTCCAATTCTTGCAACAGATATTATACTTTAAAACTTGCGAAGAAATCTTGATTTGATTTATTTGGGAAATATACCTTTAAACCTGGATTCATTTATCAAAGAAAAATAATTACTCTATAATATTTCCTGTCATCATATATCGTTTCTGTCCATTTTTTCGGTCACCATATCCTACCTTCTTTAACATTTAGTGTTATGTTATGCAGATTGCCTCCATTAAGGTTATTCGCAATAAACAGACTGGTCTATCAGAGGGCTACGGGTTTGTGGAATTTTTTTCACATGCAACAGCTGAGAAAGTTCTACAAAACTACATTAACATTCTGATGCCTAATACAGAACAGCCTTTCCGTCTGAACTGGGCAACATTTAGCACCGGTGACAAGCGCTCAGATAATGGTCCCGATCTTTCTATTTTTGTAGGAGATTTAGCTGCAGATGTTACTGATAGCTTATTGCATGAAACTTTTGCTAGTAAATATCCTTCTGTTAAGGCTGCAAAAGTTGTCTTTGATGCCAATACTGGTCGATCAAAAGGTTATGGTTTTGTGAGGTTTGGAGATGATAATGAGAGAGCAAAGGCCATGACTGAAATGAATGGTGTATATTGTTCAAGCAGGGCTATGCGTATTGGTGCTGCAACTCCTAGGAAGTCGACTGGATATCAACAACAATTTTCTTCACAAGGTCTGTGATTATTATGCTTGCTTTTCTAATCCATGTATGGATGTTTGTTAGTGTTTTTATTTCTAACAAAATATTTGTTAGTATTATTGTTTCTAAGTTTTTTTAAACAATAATGTCATAATTATATTTTCTGCTTTGATACTGTTGTTCTATGCTGGCCCCTTTTGTTTCGTATATGTCAGCATTTTTCTTCAAGGGAATATTGAGTTTAGTAATGGTTATTCAGTAGTAGCAGAGATGATCTCTGTATTTTTTTTAAGCTTGAAGCCTTACACACTCCTGCTGGGGCCACTTTTAACTGATTGAGGGCAGGGTCTGTTTTAGGCACACAGATTAGAGATTTTATATTTTTTTGAGGTTTGGTTGCTGAATTAGATAATTTTAGGTCAACTTTGAATCAGATGGTATGGAAGTTGTGTTGTTTCAATTCCAGTTTTTGTAAGAAATGGAGGGAAGCTGTTTCTCAGCGGTTATTTTATGGAGTCTCTCTGTATTTAGTTACTTAGTTTGGCAAAGGTAGAGAGACATCTTCTGATCTGTTGAATCATTTATTTTGCTCTCTAATTTGCTTGCTCTTTCCGTTTTCCTTCTTTAACGAGTTGGTGACTTACAGGAGGTTTCACCTAAGATGAGACCCTTCTCACATAGTTAGTTATGTTGGACTTCTGTATCGATTTGTTTATAAGGGGATCTTATCTGTTTTATATTTGTGATTCTTGGAGAGGACAACAAATTTGTGCTGAACTTGGCATGTTTCAAAGGCGGAAGTCATGAATTTGCATCTTGAAATGCAAAGAGGCTACTCCCCCTAATTATGGTTTATGATATGTGTTTTTCTAAATTTCTTTTTTCGTTTGTTTTGATTTCAGCAGGTGGATATTCGTCAAATGGTGGCTCAGCCCAATCTGATGGAGATTCTTCAAACACAACGGTAAGTTTTCCTACCTTTTTCGTGGTTTTAAGTATTTACCATTAAGGGCTTCAGCTTTTTCCCTTCGATTAATCCATGTTTCATTGTAGATATTTGTTGGAGGGCTTGACTCTAATGTCACTGATGAAGATCTCAGGCAACCTTTTGCTCAGTATGGTGAAGTAGTGTCAGTTAAGATACCAGCTGGGAAAGGATGTGGATTTGTACAATTTGCCAACAGGTCATATTTCTGTTTCTTTTTTTGTTTTTTTTTTTTAATTTTATCTGCTTGTCCATATCAAGGAATGGTATGTTGAACTTGTAGTAGCAATTCTTCAGTCATTCAATTACTACATGATTCTCAATCTAACCTCTCCCGGCAGAGATAATGCTGAGGAGGCATTGCAGAAATTGAATGGGACAGTGATCGGGAAGCAAACAGTGCGTCTTTCTTGGGGTCGTAATCCAGCAAATAAGCAGGTATTCTTCTGTCTGCCTCTCAACCCTGTTCACACTCTTGTACTACCTTCATCATGTTAGGGTTTTTGGAAGATACTCCATGAATAAAAATCATTTCATACCCACTTTAGAAATTTTTGGTGCAACAATTAGATCACTGTTTATCTGAGCCTAAAAAAAAGCTGTACCTACATTCTTTTTCAGAGAAGGAAATGAGCATCGTGCTATATGGTTGTCTTTGTCTACTTGTTTTGTAGAATACTATTTCTAAAACTAGAAGACTTTTATTGTGACTAATGAAGTTTCCAGTGACCCTTGAAAATTAGTAGTATCTGTAAAATTTCGAGCTGCCATCATATTTTGTTTTGTTGTTATCTTGTTTTCCTGAGTTGGGTATGTTCGTATTTGGCAGTTAAAAGCAGATTTTGGCAATCAGTGGAGTGGGGTATACTATGGAGCACAGGTTTATGATGGCTATGGCTATGCCTTGCCGCAACCTCATGACCCAAGCATGTATGCTGCAGCATATGGGGCTTATCCTATGTATGGTAGCCACCAACAACAAGTAAGCTGAATGCACTGTTTGAGAGAAGTTGTAGGTCTAGTTATTTGACACGACACTTATCATGCTAGAAGGAGCAAATCAGCTCCATTTTCTCGGTAGCTCTCTTGGTTCTGTGGAATTCTTATAAATCCCTCCCATTGTGGAGTGGAACTGAATTTTGATGAGTGAGGTAGTTTTCTAGGGATTTTGATTAATTATTTGTTTAATTTTACGTGAGCTATGGAAACTTATTTATTGGAATATGTACGTGATTTTGCTGGTGCTTGTGTGTGCTTCATGAATAAAAAGAGGTGCATTCTGTATGGTTCTTGTGCTTGATTTAATGGCAGGCATTTGTTACGCTGCTGGCTTGCCTTCTGAGAACAATCTTCTTTGACATGCTTTTTGTCACGAAAAATTTACATGCTTATATTGGCTTTTATGTTATGATCACCGGGCAATTTTGAAATATAGGGAAAATATTGCGGATGCTTGAGTGGTGCAACCAGTGTGATACCTATGATTTGAGTCAGAACCCAATAAAATCTCTCCACCTTGGTCCAAATAAGTAAACTTGATTTCTTTCTTGGGCGCTTCATTCATAGCAAACTTTCTTCTTAATTCTTTCATGAAATCCACCTCCAAGCTTACCCACCATATTTTGGCCATCAAAATGTTAGGGTTCCTCCTATTCAACCTAGCTTTCGCCACCATTAATTTGCCTTTGATCAGCCTTAGCAGCCCCACCTTCAGCAGACCATTTATAATCCAAAGAATCCATTTTTAGTATAGAGATTATGCTTTTAGAAAGCTTGGGGACAAATTTCACATTTTTGATAACCTTTACCTTAGAACTGATGCTCCTATTCTTTCAATATTCTCCTTTTGTCTAAGAGGATTGCATTTTCTATAGTTAGATGCCAAGTTTGGCCTCTTCATCTTCTAGTTCTCTAAGAGGACTGCAGCTACCTCCCCAACCTTCAAAGCTTCTCTTCATAACAACAACGTTGTCACTGCGGTCTCATATGACGATGATAAAGAATAGAGCACAGTGGTAACAAGGCTTTGCCATCATCTTTCAATTTTATGGTTGAACGTATTGAGAAGATCATGCAAGTTAGTACCTTCGTCTATCTTGAGTTTGTACGAGTCTTTCTTCGAGCATAATTGATTGTTGACGTGTAGAGTTTTGTCTAATTCTTCTCACAACTCCTTAAAACGATCTCGTTCAGTAGTTGGCAGTAGGCACTAGTGTCAGCCGAATTGTACTCACGAGTCATATAACCTATAATTGTAAAGCTTTATACTTTTACCAACGTTGGCGTTAGTCATACTTTTTTTTCTTCTTCTTTTTTTTTTTTTTTGTGTGGATTCCATTTTGACTTTGATTTTTGATCGGGTAGATTAATATACTGGAATCATAGTAGAATTTATATTAAATTTATTAAAATACTCCAATCTCATAATTATTTAAGAGAGAACAGAAATCTCATTATCATTCCAAATATATCTTTTAAATTTAAATTTATTAAATAAATTAATGTTGTTATAAAAAATAGAATATAATATATAGCATTATATATATATATATATATATATTATGTTATGTTGTACGGGGTATTATATTATTATTTGTTATACTACATATGGTGTAATTTATTTTATTTTATTTAGTATATTTATGTTTATTTTTTAAAATTTTTTAATTTATATAATTTAATATTATATTATTTCATATAATTTAAATATTTGATAAAAAGATATTCTTGAATTTTATGATTAAAACATGGACATATTTGTCTCATCACATATCAAAGCCGAATACAAATGATTCAGAATTGATAAATTCCGAAGACAGAATTGATAAATTCTGAAGACAGAGTAATCTAATGCTAATACTTTAGGAATTGGTAATTACGTGGAATTGTCAATTCTGATAAAAAAAAACCAACCAAGCAGTAAAATTGGAATACACACGAAATTGATCCTAAATGGAATTGATAATTCTGTCCAACCAAACATCTTTTAAGAGAATTTGAGAAAAACTATGACATGTTTGGATAACAGTTTTTTATTTTCAATTTTCGAAAACTGTTTTTGAAAACGAAAACTGAAAACAGTTTTCTGATATTTTCTAAAGAAAATATATTTAGATAACTGTAACGCGAAAACTGTTTCCAAAACAGAAAACAATAAAATGTTGTTTAGATAATTTTATTTTGAAAACTGTTTTGATACACTTTGTAATTATTTTTAGTTTTAAGTTTAAATTTAAAATTAATATTAATTTTATTTATCATATTTACTAAATATTTAAAAATAATTAATATTATTTTATTTTTAAAATTTTAATATTTTTTATATACCATGGAGAAAAAATAAAACAGAGAAGTAAACATTGATTTTAGAGCTATTTTTTAAAAATTATGTCAGAAAACATCAATTTGAAGTTTTTAGAAAACAGTTTTTGAAAATAGTTTTAGAAAATTACTTTTTAAAACTGTTTGCCCAAACATACAAAAAAGTTTTTGAAAATTATTTTTACATAACCTTCAGGTTTTGAAAACTGTTTTCAAATGTAACTCTGATTACTCTAAAACCCTAAGCCCAAGTATACCCAGTCTCTAAGAGGAATAAAGTATACCCAAGTCTCTAAGAGGAATAAACCCCTAACTTGTGTTGTATTACATGAAGACTAGAGTGTCTTTTGGGTACTCCCACCGGATCTCTTTTAAATGAGAATATGGTTCAATTCGATTAGGAAAGAATTAGCCTCCATGAAAAGTCCAACTAAAAAAGAAACTCTTCAGAAGATGGTTTTTGTCTCAACAACTTCGGCCAGAAGCTTCAGATTTCGGCCGAACTCCTCATGTCCTCATCAGGTTTTGATTTCTCTGAAACTGCTCTGATATCTGTTTATATCAGGGGCGTGAACGACTTGTATTAGGGATCAATTATAACTCAAATCTTGATATAAAATTTTCAATCTTAATTCACCTAAATCCATAATGAGTTACATAAATTATAATCTTAACTCAATTCATAAAATATTCGAATTAGATTTGGGTTGAGTTGTGAAATCAAAACAAACTTAGATAGATCGTGTTAGATTAGATTCTTGAAATTTATCTTTTCATATCATATTTTAAATATTGTAAAAAGAATTTTAAAAGTATTAAATTATTCAAAATTTAATGTCTTTTGAAAATTTTGATTTTAAGAATCCATATATTCTATGTAAATTCAAATCATTAACTGATAATACTTATTAAATAATTAAATTCTGGTTTACGAATTATGGGTTGGGTTAGGATTGATAAAACTTCAATCTTAACCTAACCTAAATTTAATTCGTTAATAGTAAACATAAGAAATTTATATGAGTTTCATTGGTATATGTATAATCTTAATTCTTATCCGATTATACTTATTTTTCCAACTACAAGTTAGAAAATTAATTTTGTTATACTCGCCCATTTTCTTTTTAGTTGTAAATTAAGATTATAATACCATGATTTCAAAGTATTTAAGATAAAATATGTTTTTCATCCTATAACTATTTCGTGGATTTGATTTTATCATCTATCAATTATTTTAATCACAATTTTTAATAGTAATTTAATTAAATCTTTTATTAATTTCGTTTGTGAACAAATTAAAATTCAACGTTTATGCATAAAAAGACTATCTTAAATTACAATGATTCCGTCTAGACCATTGTGAAAGAGATATGTAATTCCTGTTTCTTGTTTTTTTTGCTCTTTTTATTTTTGTTTAACAATTTTTATTTCAAATCTCTATGTTTTTTTCCAGAAGAAATAAAGAAGGATGAAATTAGAGAGCGAAATTGACTGGTATTCACCACAAAACTAAGTTTCTTAGTCTACCCGAAAGGTTTCTCATTGGCTCCAACTTTTATTATATCCCTAAATAGTATAGAGAAGGCAAGGAAAATGGTTACGTAACGTGATCCTTGTTATTGGTAATACCCTGCACGCGGCGCACATATACTACGTCCTATAAATAAACTTCTCAAATTTTCCAGCTCTGTCTGCCGTCTGATCTTCGATCTCTAGTGATTCCCTTCAAACTGACTGCGATGATGAGGTCGTCCATAGAAAATGATAGAGCTGCAAACTAGCTATTGTAGGGTCACAAACTTTTAGTTTAGTCCTTCCTGGCAAGTGTTTGGACCAGGGGGCGCACAGCACCTTTGGGCTGGGTTGCAAAGGGACCTTAAAGAGACAGCAAGAACTCCTAACGAGTTAATCCTCAGCAAATATCATCCGTTGGATCATCTCGAAAATCTTTTTCAAATGAAAGTTAACGGTAGGGATGAAAGAAAATCTGGTCCGTATAATTATAAACACGAAATTATTGCGAAAGGCGCAGAGCACATCTGATTTCTGAGGACGGTCGGTGGCAGTGGAGGGATGCTAGAGTGTCGGCGGGCATATGATAGTACGGAGTATCCTATAAATAATAGCCACGTGGCATCCCGAAACTTCCACGGGTGCAGTTACTGTAACTTTTGTCTTGCAACTATTTTAACACGTTATCTAAAGTGGCTTTTCTAAGATTATTTTTTTTACTTATTACTTTTGCTAGATAGGATAGGAGTATTTGTTTAGTTCAGAAAAATAGTTAATTATTAGGGTCATGTACTTAATAGAGGAATAATTAATTGTCCAGAAACAATGGCACGAGTCTCTCTCTATCCTCCTCTGATCTCAGCTTCTTCTTGTCTGCGACTTCACAGAGGCATCCATTTTCCTTCTTCCACTAGAAGCCGAGCTTCTTTGACTTCTAATTCTACTTCTACTTGGAATTCTAACCCAAAAGTCGTTGTGACCAGAGAACGTGGCAAAAACGGCAAACTCATCAAAGCTCTGGTATTCGTTTTCGCTAATCCTTTTTTTTAAGTATCTTTTTGCGTGCTTTTTTTTATTTTTTATTTTAAGGTATTGTTACGGTTGAATGATTCGAGACCTACAATTACACGAATTATAAAAACAAAAGTACAAATTCATCCGGAATAAGATCAAAGTTTCACAATAATCACCTCACAAATAGATCATTAAGCAACTTCGACTTGCTGCAAAATCGGCCCAAGCCCAAAAAAAAAACAAGCCCAAACCGAAACAAACAGCGCTGCCCTCTAACCCCGCCCACTCACCGGGAGCGGGACCCTGGTCGATTTTACCGTTTTGGAACTTTACATGGTGCCTTGATTCGGTTATGCTTTTCTTGCATCTGAGTTTGACATGCCTTTTAGTTTCATTCTCCTCTAGTAAATCTTCTGGAATTGTTCGGTTTTGCATTGACGCATTTGTTCAACATAGATTAAGGATTGATTGGTCACGTGATGCGTTTGATTAAATGCTGTAATGAACGCTGCATTTTTAGCATTTCATATATCTATTTCTTTTAACTTTTTTTTGGGTATTTTTCACGACTTGTCTAGATAAATCGTATCATCTTCTCGAATTTTGATCTCGTTTCTTATTAACCACAAAGAAACATTTGTTTATAATACAATTGTTTTAGATGTTTACTTTTATATAAAAAAAAAGTACGTTTAGATGTTTCACTACTATTTTTAGGATCTACATTTTCTGGACCATAGAAATTTTAGAGACTGATAAGGTGGAGATTTACGTGGAAATGAATTAGCTGTGTGCTGTACCAGAGAGAGAGAGAGAGAGAGAGAGATCTGTGTTATTGATATTTTAATTGACATTTTGTCTTCCAGTTAAATATTTGTGCCTAATGGATTCTCTGATTATTAAGTTACCTCTATTTAGGTTAAGCCAGGCACTGCTGAACCCTTGAACCTATTTCAGAATTATTTTTAATGATAACATATCTTGCAAGGTATATTGTTTGATCTTAATTTTGGATGGATCTACTGAAACTTGCGTAGGCGTTCAAAGTTTAAATTCATCTTTGAATATGATCATTTAATTTAATTTTCGTTTGGGCTAAGATGAATATGTTCATTTTAGAAAATGGAAAATTAATTACAGGGTGGAATTATTTTATGATCCCATTTTTTTTGTTTATAAGTGGGATTATTTCTATGATCCAATGAAATGCTACCATTTCTAAGGTCTAGCGCTAGGTGTGTAAATGACTTCCATTTCTTTTTGTTTTTGACAAGTATGGTTTCCATTTCAGAAATGAATCCATTAAAAATATATTTTTTTATTGTTATTCACATACAGGCCTTGAACCCCTGTCCATTTATTAGGGAGGGAAATGCCTTTTAACAACACTCTAAAATGGGCAAGACAAATCCATTAAAGATAATGAATTTTTACACATACAATTCTAAAATCATAAGTTTCTCTAGACTTGATTTCCTACCTTATCATGCACCATCGGAGAATTTCAACGGACCTACAATCCTTAAGGTTGCGTCCCCACTACCACCACAATTGCTTCCAATAGTGCTTTGTTGCTGCCTTACCTTCTGTGTCAATCCCCCCTTCCTATTGTTAGTTTATCTCAGCACACAGCTGTTCCTTAACTATTCTTCTTCCATATCCATTATCACTCCTACATGATTGGTTTTCCATTATGTATCACTTGTTTTCCGTTGAAATTTAAAAATATTAATAATAAAAATATTGGGCTGGTCATAGTATTAGATCTTCTGCCGAAGTTTGGTATGCAGTTTTATATTACTCAGCTGTAAATTATTTTTATTTAATAAAGTAATGGATGTTTTGGGGTGTTATGCTGTTTGTGAAATTTTTAAGAGCCACTGTTTACATGTAGACAAGATGTATTGCTACTTCTGCTGTTTTGGGGCCCACCCATTCCATTGCGAGTTGTAATGCTAGAAACATTGCCCACACAAGTCCTTTAGGCACATGGCTGGGTATGTCTGACACAAAAAAAATATAATAAGATAGAAAACCTTGTAAAATGAATTTGTAGTTTAATGTAACATGCAGTTAAGATGGAATGTCTAATTTTAAATACAGGCCAAACATGGGATAACTTGTTTGGAGCTTCCCCTAATTCAGCATACACAGGGGCCTGATTCTCATCGTCTTTCTTCTGTATTAAGTGGTAAGTTCCCAAACTCTGTGGTTTAACTTGATAGCAGTGTAGAAACATTTTTATTGTGCATGTTAATGATACATCAACACATTCTCTTTGGGATGACCATATTGATCACATTATATGCTTTCCATACATAATAACTCTTTCATGTCTATGAGACACTACGCTGTTTCTTTTCAAGCTTTGTTCAATTTGGGATAATGAGCCAGAAACGTACCCATTTTGAGATTTGTGTAGACTGATTTTCAGTGTGTATAGGTCAAAGGGGTCCAGACTTAATTCCCTCTGAGTCTGTGGCCTTATGTTCAGACAAGTGCATTGCTGTCTGTGCATTTTATGTCCTATGTTCTGCATTAATTTGGTTATGCTAAGTGATTCTCATACATGTTGGAATTGCTTTTTCATAAGCAGAATAGTGGAATATCTTGCACATTACTCATGATGCTCGTTATTTCATGTTTGTTGAATGTCCTTCATGCTGTACTCTGAATTGTATTTGCTGGATTGTGTTGAGTGCTTACTGGAAAAGCTCTAGACTACAGGCACATTTTTTCTTTTCCACTTTATTTTTTCTTATTATGTTTCCTTTGATGGCAGCAGACACTGCATTTGACTGGATTGTTATAACTTCCCCTGAAGCCGGTTCAGTCTTTCTGGAGGCATGGAAGTAAGGGTTGGAACTTGCAAAAATGACATGGTCCTAGTTGTATATATTGAATGACTCCAGCAACTTCAGTTGAAGTTATTTTGCGGTGCTTTTTTTAGTCAGTTCTTAAAAATCTTAAATGTTCAAGTATGTGTAACTTATGTCTGTGCTTGAATGTCATTTCTGATTGGCATGCATTTGGCAATGTTAATTATCTACAGATTTCAACGTTTACTCATGTAGCCATGAATAAGTGATCTGCTCTTTTAGACTCATGAAGTTTGGTTTTCTGAAAATGTTCAAAGCTTTTCTTCCGCATGCAAATTAGTTGGTCTCTAGATTTTATTAAGTCTTGGGTTTGAGTACATAATGTTGCTTATATCTTAGTTCTTGAAGATACTAATGTAATTTTTACTCCATAAATTAGGTGTCTACATCTTGAGGATGGCTAATAAATTTCTTCCTCTTTTCTGGCACTAAATAATGATTTTGGATTTTATATAATTAAAAAGCTTGGCCTAAATGTTGGTTCTTAGGGAAGCTGGCACCCCAAATGTTAAGGTTGGTGTTGTGGGAGCTGGTACAGCGAGCATTTTTGAGGAAGTAATGCAATCATCTAAAGGATCACTTGATGTTGCCTTTGCGCCATCAAAAGGTACTCATGCATTATGTTTTTGCTGGTTATCCATTAACTGATACTGGCTCAACAATTAGAAATCTTATGACTATTTGTGATCTGAATCATTCTTGCCTCAAATGGAGCACATAGGATAAGTTTCATTCTTGTCTGCATATTTACAAAATACAAACTTATGCAGTGCTTGGTAGATTTCTAGTTTAGGTTGCGAAAGTTTTAAGTTTGGGTTCATCAAGGTGATAAATCTGTCACGTGATTTCTGTGGAATATACTTTGCTACATTGGTATATGATGGGAGTTCTTCACTATAATGTTATTATATTTTAGTTCACGTTGGAGTATTCTGGTGGATAGCGTATATATTACGTTATATTGTTTATTTACTGTTTGTTTGTTGAACTTTTCCTCTCTTTCAGCAACAGGTAAAGTTTTGGCTTCAGAGCTTCCAAAGAGTGAGAATAGAAGATGTATTGTCTTATATCCTGCTTCTGTGAAAACGAGCAATGAGATTGGTATGTGAAATTACATTGTTTGATTTCATCTCAGTGGATTTACATTTATTTGTCCAGTTTAGCTCCTTCTAAGTTTAATATTGCTATATTTAGAACATTTTATTTGATTCACAAGGAAAAATTAACCTGGCTGATTTTATCCATTGTAGATGTAAAGTTTTAGGTTAAGGGACTATGCATGATCAGTTCAGTGTTTGAGACTGTAGTAATTACCGATAGAATGAGGCTGAATAGAGTTGAGCGTTTATGGTGCAGAGGACCTAACTCAGTTTTCAATTTCCGGTTTCTTTTCCCCTTGTATTCTAAGTTCTATGGTGCTTATCCAGTCATCGTTCAGAATATTAGAGGCATATTATTTTTTCCTAATATTGTGCTCATATTCGGGATCTTGTTCTGTATGCGAGTTGCAGATATCTGAAATTTAATTCATTGTATGATCCAGTTTCCCATTAGATTCAACTCTAGTTGCAGGATTTTCAAATTTAACAAAATGAGAAAAAGTTTTGGCTTCGAATGCTTCTCTAGATTGCTAGAAAACATTCACAGTTGGTTAGCAACTATTTGGTCCTAGTCCTAGCAAATCAGATCTAACATGAAATGTCATTTTCTCACATTCTGATAATGCACAATTAGCAATGTCTGGTGATGAAAAGGAAAATGTATTCAGAATCTCAGATCAAACTTTGGAGTTTGACACCTTCATATTTCACTTAATATGCTTGAAGTTCAAATGTTTTATGTATGAGAATTTGTGAGAAATAATCTTGAGCATCTCTTTTGGCATGTTTGTTGCAGAGGAAGGCCTCTATAGTCGTGGATTTGAGGTTGTGAGGCTTAATACATATACAACAGTAAGTATTTCTGTATTGATAGTCTAGGCATAAGGTTTTTGAATGATTATGCCTTCGTAGGTTCTTCTAAGCTTCTTTAAGATGAAGGTGTTACACATCTTTTCTGGCTTCATGTCATGTTACCCTATTCTAACATGTTCTCCTGAATGAGGCCTTGTTCTTTTCTTATTGAAGATTTATGGTCTCATGGTTAAGCCTGTACTGCTACATTATATGCCACTTTTATAATTGGGGTTTGAATTGCAGTTAATTGAGTATGTTATAGCAATTAGGCCCTGATTTTCTATTCATTTCTTCCAGGTTCCTGTTCGCCATGTTGATCAGATGCTTTTGCAGCAGGCACTCTCTGCCACTGTTGTTGCTGTTGCTTCACCTTCTGCAGTTTGGTGAGTAGTTCGTTGCATTTGTATTGTGACTTATAAGTAGTTTCCCCTGGGATAGTGTGCAAAAAGTTCTTATATCTCTCTATGAGTACATTATCTATTTGAACTTCCTGTTCTACTAGCCTAATCAATCTTCTACAAATTTGCTACTGAAGTGCAGTTTCGGGCTATCATGAGACAGTATACTGAAAGCTTTATCTGATCTGAAATTACTCCTTTACCTATTCAATCAAACCTTAATGCACTTCTACTCACTATGCTGCCCAAACCCTTCTTAATTCTTTTCAATGCGATAAGGATTATGTGAACAATATCTTTCTCTAATTGGTCCAATTGGACTGCCGAGATTGGCCTAGTGTTTTTGATAGGGCGATTTTTGTTCGTCTACTTAGTTTATACACCTCAATTGCTACAGTTTATTCACCTAAATTGCTACAGTGCCTGGGTCCATCTTATTTCAGAATCAGAGCGATTGAACAATTCGGTTGCCTGTATTGGTGAGACAACTGCTTCAGCTGCAAAAAGCTTAGGGTTGAAAAATGTGTACTACCCACCACAACCTGGTCTTGAAGGGTAATCTTCACTCTTGACATTTTTTTTTCTGGAAAGTCTGCCTAATGTCAATGTCTCTGTGGTATAATTATTGATCTTATATCTGGTTCTATGGCTATAATAATACAAGCTTGCATCATTATTTCATAACATGGACAGTGATAAATTATTTCAGATCTCTCATTTGCTGTCTCTATCATGCTTAATGGTATTATGAAGATGGGTCATCTCCATTGCAAAGTTTCTGTGTGTGGCTGAACTTTCATGTAGTATATATTTTGAGCTTCCATTTTATTTTGCATTATATTCTTTTCTGCTACTTGTTTCTGTTAGACTGCATTATGTACATGCTTTCTGTGTGCCTAACTACTGATTTAATATAATGGAAAAGGTTGCTTTGGTTTCTGTTGGCCCATCCCTAATGGACACTTAGTGAGTGTGATGTGAAATACTTGTGTTGGACATGACCTGTCATGTGGATATGGACCAAGTCTGCTATGATTACATTGAATAGATATGTATTAAAAGTATGATAGCTTGCTGCAAATTCCTTAAGGCCCATTACTGTATTTATTCATGTCAAGTCAGATTAGCTGCACAATATTGCTATTACACCTTAAAATAGAGGTGTAGGAAATTTAACTCTAGTAATTTAGTTGTTTCCCCATGTCCCAAGATTCAAGGATTAGACAGGTATCACACTAGATGCACACTGTACCTAACTTGTTACCTAAGAAAATGCAACTTCGGTTATGGCAACCCCCATTATTTAGCATTCAAATTCTACATGAACTAGGCTTTCTCCTAGTAGATGTTTCCTGGTTTCCTGTTCTAGCAAGGAAGAAAGTAAAGAGACTATCTGCTCCATATGTTATTAAATGGCAATCTATTTCTACTTATAAAAATAAAAAATCTGCATCTGTTTGTGAAGACCCTCTACCCTTCCTCTTTCTTCTGATCCATCCAAAGCCACAAGCTATTTCTAGAAGTATGAATTTAGCATGGTATCTTAATGTTTTTTATTTGAGATCATGTTTCAACTGCTATTTATTCTATTATTCTTTGAAAACAAGTTATAGCTTGCCTGTTATTCTTTTTGTTATTTAGTTGGGATTTTGTAGATTTAGTGGAGATGGTTGTGTATAAGTTATTTTTGGGTGACAGGTGGGTTGATAGCATTGTTGAAGCCTTAAAAGCACAGGACCACTTATAAAAGTTGAAGTTATTTAGGTAGCTTTTCTCCTTCTCACTATTAACTTGTAGAAAGTAACGTGTCCATGTCTTATTTCCTTGCAGATGAATTTAATTGTTTTTCTCTAGTTTCCTCTCTGGCCTTGGCAGGTTAAGAAAGAGCTAATAGGTGCAAGATTGAGGTGCTGCCAAAACATATAAAGGCTTTCATTTCTTGTGAACCAGTTGCCTTTAGAAAGATAGAAAGTTTGAATCAACAAAAAAGAGGTGAAGTTGCAAGCAGCAGAATAGAAAGTCATCAAATTTCGGCATTTTGGTGGGGGATCATATCCTGTTGGCTGAGCTTTCTTTTCGAGCTAAAGAAGGGGCTGTTGAGATGATATTTGCAGAAAAGAAAACTTCTCAGCTTGTATATACTATTTTTTCTATGTAAGTTCTTTTCACATTTGTATCAAGATCTGCTATATGACTTAACTGACAATATATTGGTCTTACTGTCATTTCTTGAATTGCTGACTGCTAATAGGAAATTTGATTAGGTTAAAGTTGTTATTACTGTTTCTGTCCAATTATTTTGTTGTATGGTTCTTTATAAGATAATTTTGTTATGCTTCCATTTTGGTATCTGTATGCCCTGAAAGTACCATATTGTCTTTCAGTGGGGTTTCTAAGTTGATTTGTTGATTTCAAGATGTGCTGGACGGTTTTGTGTATCTTTAGTACTTTTTAACACTCCCACCGGGTTGTTTAGTGCATTATCTGCTTGAATACTTCCACAGGAATTTTATTATGGAATATCATGACTGGTGTTTTGGAGAATCATTGGTGTATGTCAGCTTTATGTTTGGAATTTCTGAACGAGGTAGGTGGTAAAGCTTTCCCATTCATATTCATGGAAATCTTTTGTCAATTTGTTAATTAAGAGGTATATTCGCATGCATTGTGAGAGCTCTGTGTTTCACTTTTGCTTGGTTTATATTTGAATATCAGAATTTATCGAGTCTGCTTTCTAATTAAGAATGGCCCTATACGTGCTAGTCACTGGAGCAGAACTGTTTCGTAGAAAATTAGGAATATTCCGTTTCCTTTTGTTCTTTTAGTTTACATCTCTAAGACAATTTTCAAACCTGTACGGTGTGCTATCAGTAGCAAATTATGGGACATTTTCACCATCAAGAACAACCAGCTTAAATAATAATAGCACATTTTACATTGAAATTCCTCCCCTCCCTGGTTTCTGTTGTTTAGGAATTAATTTAAGATTATACAGAGAAATTGTTTGAGCACACGTAATTTGAATTCAAATAAGAACATAATTACCATGTTGAAGTAGGGTGATAATTTGCAATTTTTCTTAAGAGGAAGGTGGAAGTTTCCCCTGAAGGAAAGATGAGATCAATGAGAGTGCCCGCTTTGGTTGGTAGCTTGGAACTGTATGCCCTGCTCCTCTTACTGTGGTAAATGTTACGCCTTTGTAGCCAACCACATATCCTCCTATCTGCCACCAAAGTCACATCGAGTATAAATAAACTGGTAATAGTTTCGGATTTGTTGATGAGAGTGAATGATCATACCTCACTACTTGAGTACCATGGGCGCCAAGAAGTCTCAACCGGAACTTTTAGGGCGTTTATGGAATACCTAGAAGATGTGACTGGAACTCTCCCATCTGTGTCACCACTGCAATTTTCATGTTGAAGCACATGGAAGTAAAAACAAAGAAAATACCATCTTATTAGTGGTCATAATATTTTCTTCTACATTATGTGGAATCTTTGCTTTTTGGTAAATTTATGTTGCCAATATAAGTTAAATTAATGAATGTGGTTATATGTAAATAGACTATCAGAGTGGGCGACAGTGAGAACATAGCAGCTTTTGTAAAATCAGACTCACCTGTATATCCATACAGCAATCCCGCTTGCTATTAACTGCTCTATTGTGGGTAGCATAGTTGTTGGGCTGTCTGTCCATCCCACACCACTTGACACGGTGCAGAAGTGAATTAGTTGTTACTAATTCGTTATATAGTAGCTCAACAGTTTGATCACAGGAAATGTAGAGTCTGAGAGCAACTTAGAAACAAGATGTTATTGTGAAATGAATATCTAAGTCGTGCTTACCTGCAAGCTGACCATTGTGTAGCTTTGGCATGGAGAGCTGTTTGCACCTCAGCAAGATTTAGATAGGACTTGACATAAACAGCAGAGCAAGGGTCGAAATCCTTGACCTAGTTATGTAAGATCAAGGTTATCACCAACTGCAGTTGAGTTTTTGTGCAATGCCTAGGTGCTTCTCTAAGGAATCCTTGTTTTACCTAGTTGGCTTTTCTTGGACAGCATAATCTGTCAATAACTTCTTTTTTTCAACAGTTCCTAGTTAGTTCTTATTTTTGTGAATAAAGTTAGGTTTAAATTCTAAAAGCATTTAACAGCATTGTACAGTGTGGAAAACTAATGCGACCTAGTTAATGGATAAAACTAAACAAAGCCTTGAACTAAACAAATTGTGTGCTTCAGAAGTATTGCTGTTTAGTATTTTAGCATACAATAGTTACTGTGAACACTTACAGAACCTGTTGACCCCGACTTTGGTGCTGATAAATTGCAAAGTGGAGCGTAGATGTTGTAAATATCGAGTTCTCCAACTTCTTCATCTCCTTGACTTTGATATTGATCGCATGTTCTTGAATAATTGCCAGTGACATAGTCACAGTACTTGTTAATTCCTGCATTGGTTTCGTCTGAGTTCAGAGCATGTGACCAGTAATAATCGTAAATTCCCTTTGTGCCGGTATTGTCATCTATCCAAGCGTTCCCAATCTGCATCATCCATTGACATTTCAAGAGAAGCCCTAGACCAGGCCTTCTAGTATATGCATTAGGAAAATTGCACATTTAGAAGCTGCAGAAAACTCACAGCAATGCCTTTGAGGTTGATAATGGTCTGATTTGTGTTTTTGTTTTTTGAGAGAATGGTGTAAGCAAGCTGAGGTACATAATGACCAGCGTAGCTTTCTCCAGTAATAAAGAAATCCCGTGTTTTGTAATGAGGGAATCTCTCGAGCCAGTTTGCAAGAAAGGTATAGGAGTCCTCAGCTGTGCTCTTATCACCGGTGTTGATGTAGTCGGAGGAATTATTTGAATATGAAAACCCGACTCCTGCTGGTGACTCCAAGAATATTACATTTGCCACTGCCATTAGCTGGTGGCCATTAGTTGTGAAGGATAAGTTTGTGTAATCTTATTAGTTGAAGAGGAAAAGATTGAGATAGGCTGCTCCAGTGCTTTAGGAGAGCAAATCTTAAATGAAAACAGTCTGCCTACCGTTGTTCCATGCGTATTCATTTCGGTGAAGAGTTTTTCCATTGTTGTTTACCCTGAATGGTCCTATTTCTTCCATGGCTCCATATCCAAGAGATGAGCATCCTGGCCCTGTGCATTACAGCTTATTTGGTTAATCCTTAACTTCTTATTTTCTTTTGGATTTCCATTTTTTCCCCTCCTTTTGTTTGTTGTAGCAGTGCAAGGGATGTTGCTCGCCATTTTATGGCAATGTTCTCTAGGTATTGGTGCTTACCCTCCTGCCCAAGGTGGAAAAGGAGCAACTTGTCGGGTTGAGTGATTTCTTGCTTTTGTTGTAATATTCTAATTGGTTAATCGTAGTACTATTAAGTTGTACTTGTAAACATTCAAGATCTTCTCGATTTTAGATTTCAGGTGTTTGTTGGGTTTATGCAAGGTGGCGAAGTGCGGGGAGAGAGTTTACAAGAAGGCATGTTAATGCTGCAAAGATGAAAAAAAAAGTCCTTGCTCCTTACCCACCATTGGCCATTGTTCAGATATTTAAAACGTTTATTCAGGATTTATGTTTGACAGTATTCAAGAAACAAGTGGAAAAATTTTGGTATCACATGATTGATACTATAAGTAACAATTTTAAATAAATAATTAGATAAGTAAAGGAACTGAAGAAGTACGCATAGATAACATATGCATAGTGACAGGGACAACTCTTTTGTTCATCATTTTTGTTTTGTCTTATTGCTATGATGTTCAAATAGTAATTATAGAGTTACCTCTCCATATTGGAAATAATTTGAGAGAAGGGCTGTAATTACATGAAGTGCTAATCAATTTATTCTGATTGCTGGCAATATAATGATTCCAGCGAGTTAGGAAGGAGCATCAGAATCAGCAAGTGGGCATATTGTGGGCATATTGTATGCACTGTTTAGGATGCGGAGGTGGGATGTTTTTAAAACGTGAGAAAAAAATATGCACATTAAAATCTCAACACATAAATTTAGAAAAAAATTGTATGTTAAAAATTTGAATCTATGATTTAATGAATGTTATAGGTCTTTATTAAGTTAGTATTCTTGTTGTGACATTATTACAATTTATAAATATATAATACATATTATCTAGTTTAATAATAAATACAAGATATTTAATTAATCACTTACAAGTTACAACAATATAAAAATATAAATTATATTTTACATAATTTATATATAAATATATATTAATATTTATAAAATTATAATTATCACACTACAGAGAATTAATAAAGTATTAAATTGTGATAATAATTAATTAATTAAAATTATTTTTATTTTATTATTTTAATCAATTAATTAATATTATTTTTTAAAAAATTTTGAAATATTTTAACAAATTCAAAAGACTTATGCCTTAACATCTCAAAGTTTTCGCTCTAACACTTCGCTCAACGCTTTCACTTTCGAAAACATTAATTGTATGCTGTTCTTTCGGTGAAATTGTCAGAGAATTGTACCATCTGGTGCAATTACAAATTGAACAAATGAACAACTCCAGGAGCTGGGATGTTATAAGGACTAATGATGAAATATGCCCATTTCGTAGAGGAACAATCAGGTAATTAAAATCAAAATGGCCAGAAATTGTTTAGGTAAGGCAATTTTTGATGTAGGGGTTAATTAATAAAGTGGAGGGACCTGACTCTTGACTATCTGTATGTGTTTTTGTCCCATAATTCAGTTTATGAATAATTGCACTTATCAGATAGATGGTTTTTTTCTTAAAAGAAAGCAATAGTGCATGTCATTGACAAAAGAGGCCTGATGAGAAAAATGTTGCAAGTGGGCCATTCCCATTTTTGTACCCTTTACTGGGCTGGCCAGGGATATTGGGTCGATGTCTATGACACTTTATTTCTGTTTGGTTGGTGGCAATTTGAAGATTCCTTGGGCCCTACTATTGTGACAGGCATGATGAAAAACTAATTTCGTAGACGTCTATTCCACTCCACTTTTTTCTGGTTGGTTATGGTGGAGCTTCCATCTACTAGTATTGTTTTGCTACTGAATCTTCATATGAGATTCAGATGCCAACCGCACTTTTGAAAGTCGGAACGTGCAAAAGGAGTCGTGAGTAAGTTGTCTAAGGGGTTCTCCTTCTTTGAATCTGTTGATGCCAAAAAACGATTGGTGTTGACATGGCTTGGGAGCTGACGTGGCTCGGGTGCTGATATGGTCTGAACCCTGTACAAGTAACAGGAGTGAACTAAAGGCCCTCGGAAAGAGGGGAGGGGAGAGATCTCCAAGGGTGCTCCGAAGCTTAAGTTAGCGAGGGCTTAAAGGAGAAGCTGATGGCTCAAAAGAAACCGAGGGCTTAAGCAGTTGGAGTGTAAGTAAAGATGTGTCTGAATGAATCAGTGAAGTCCATACATGGGCTTATTTATAGCTTTCTTCCTGTGGGAAGGCATTGATTGCATGCCTGGGGGACAGTGTGCTGCAGGGTGGCCGTAGGGTGGCGTGTCATAGGGTGGCTACAGGACGGTGTGCGGTAGGGTGGCGGTAGGGCTGCGTGTGCAGGTGGCTGTGCGTTGTAAGTTGGCGTAGAGTGGCTGTAGAGCGGCGTGCAGTTGGGGAGGTCCAGGCATAGGTTTGTTGGGCCATCCTTCATGGGTCCGGAGATTTTACAGGGCCGGAGTGTCCATTGAGTTGGAGTATTCTGCTGGGCCTGGAGCTTATTTGGGTTGGAGTATTCTATTGGGCCTGGAGCTCACTTGGGCTAGTGTCCATTGGGCTGGAGTATTTTGGGCCATATCACAGGCCCCCCACTTCCTTGAGTACGTTTATATGCTTAAGGAAGTATTGTGTGGGACGGGCTTTCTAGAGCTGAAGAGGTACGCGCGAGTCAAACCGGTGGTTAGATGGCTGTCCTTGGGAGCCGATTCGTCATTCTCGAGAGGTGGAAAGTCATCTGAGGGAGGCGAAAAGTTGTCTTGAAACCGTAAAGTCTCATCTTTTGCCCTTTTTTGCATAAACTCCTCTCGCTGAATGTGTTTTCCCTTCTTATAAAAAGGGGCTCCTAACATAGTTTCTTTTTAAATTGAAACGAGTTTGGTTTCTTGCGGGGCTTGGCTTTACTTTCTACTGGAGGGGTCACGCTCTGACCTAGAAAGTTCTGATGGTCTTGCTGTTGGGGAGGAAGGGGAGTTAGCAGTTCCTTGAGGGATTTATGGAAGCCAAAGAGGAAGACGAGACTACTCTGGAGGAAGATTGTGACTCAACGAACATGGACTTCTTCCTGACTTCAAGCGGAGGTCAAGATCTCTTTTAGATTCCAAGCTGGGGCAAGGACCTCTTCCAGATTCCGAGTAGGAGCGGTCGAGGTCCCTTGTGCCAGGAGCTTCTTGAGCTTCTTGGAACCGAAGAATAAGAGGGGGGCGGCTGGCCTCAAAGGAGTACCACTGATTCATTTAATGCCAGGAGAGAGGAGGGGCCCACTTCGAGGGAAGGGGGGGGGAATGTTGCCCAATGAGTAAGGGTCTCTCCCTGATTCCAAGTCGGAGCCTGGACCTCTTTCAGATTTCGAGCGGATACAAGGACCTCTTTCAGATTTCGAGCGGATACAAGGACCTCTTTCAGATTTCGAGCGGGTGCAAGGACCTCTTTCAGATTTCGAGCGGGAGCGGATGAGGAGGTCCCCCGGGCCTGGGGCTATTGTGGCAGGTGAGCGCTTTCAGACTCAGGAGGGTGCTCTACAGAAGACAAAGAGGTTAGGACAGCTCGTGTACCGGACTACCTAAAAAGCTTGGTGTCTTTGTTTTCCCTTTGTACTTCGAGGCCGTTAGGGCCATATTTTCCTTGTACTTCGAGGTCGTTAATTGTAATTCTTTGAACTAATAAAACATATTTCTTTTTCAATCCTTGTCTTCGTACGATATCTTTGCCTTTTACACTTGCTTTAATAAAATGATTTTGATTTTGAGCGAAATCTGGAAGAAATGTCAAATCTTTAGAGAAGTCTTGGCAGAGTGTTTGGTAAATGCTCGGACTTTGGCGAACATGGCAGAGCGTTTGCAACGCAGTTCAAACGCTCGTACTTTGGAGAACACAACTGAGCGTTTGCAATGCAGCTCACACGTTCAGACTTTGGAGATCATGGCCGAGAGTTTGCAACACAGCTTAAACGCTCGAACTTTGGAGAACTAGTCTGAACGTTTGACAAGCAGCTCAAACGCTCAGATTTTGGAGAACTAGTCCTAATGTTTGACAAGCAGCTCAAACGCTCGGACTTTGGAGAAATGATACGAGCATTTTGACAAGCAGCTCAAACACTTGGACTTTGGAGAACCGATCTGAGCGTTTGACAAGCAGCTCAAACGCTCGGACTTTAGAGATCTGGTCTGAGCGTTTGACAAGTAGCTCAAACGCTCGGACTTTGGAGATATGGTTTAAGCGTTTGACAAGCAGCTCAAACACTCAGACTTTGGAAACACAACCGAGTGTTTGCAAAGCAGTTCAAACGCTCGGACTTTGGAGAACTGGTCCGAGTGTTTGACAAGTAGCTCAAACGCTCAGACTTTGGAGAACTGGTCCGAGCGTTTGACTAGCAGCTTAAACGCTTGGACTTTGGAGAACTGGTCCGAGGGTTTTACAAGCAGCTCAAACGCTAGGACTTTGGCTGAGCGATCCGGACTTGGAGAAATTATGTTCATGTCGTTTCCTCCTCCTTGCATATGTGGGCTTTTTTCTCCACTTTGGGCCTACTAGGTTTTCCTTTCTATAGGCGCGACAAACGATAGCTGTTGACATTTAATGGCGGCGCATTGGTGACAGCAGAGGGCAGGTTTTAGCGATAGCTGGCACCTTGGTGTCTAGAAACGACGTTTGGGGGACAACAGAAGGTGCGTCCTGATGCGCTGAGTTAATGCCTTTCGTTATTGCTGCTATAGTCTTTATATAAGGGAGTTCCCCCTTACTTTGATCCTTATTTAGCATTTTTCGAAAGTTTTTGAGAGCATAAGTTCAACAAGAGATAGTTTGAAAGTGTTCAGCCTTCTTAGGAGTCTTCCTAAAAAGTTTTTCTATGTGAGTTAGGATGTCCGATGGTAGTGACACTAGTGGGGCTCTATCGAGGGAGCTTGGGGAGGCAATGGGTGTCTCTTCTAGTGGCGAAGTCTTCTCTCGAGAGAAGGCCCGTAAGGGTAGGGGTCTTGCCCTCGTGCCTTATAAAGAAGGTAGAGAGGAGAGCGATGATGGAGAGTCGTCCAGGGAGGAGAATGTCCGGGCTTCAATGATCATTAGGGATGACACCCTAGATACTGAGAGAAGAGTGGATGTTCGAAGCGAACTCCATTCCAAGCGTGGTGGAGGAAGCTAGTCTCGTGAGGATGAGGATTAAGTACAGAATCCCCTTGGATTATCATATGAGGGTTCCGGAGGGTGGGGAGAGAGCCTGCGACGCCCTTTCAAGCTAGGCGCCTCACGAGCTGTGTGTTTACGAACACCAACTTAAGGCTGGGCTTAGGCTTCTTCTTAACCCGTTCCTCTGCTCGGTACTCAGATACTTTGGTATCACGCTGAGTCAGCTGGTGTTCAACTCGGTTCGGCTGATCCTGGCATTCATCGCTGTGTGTCAGGAGGTGGGAGGAGTGATGAACCTTAATGTGTTCAAGGCCCACTTTCAACTATCACGGCTTGGTCATTCTGGGTGGGTTATCGTTAGCTTGAGGCGGCAGAAGAAAGTACTAAAGGAGAAATCCTCTTCCATAAAGAGGTGGAAGGAGGGTTTTTTTCTTTCTTTGGAGTGCTGAGAGCTTTGACATCCCCCTTAATTAGAGTTTGGAGTGTGTTGGCAAGTGCAAGAGGCCGTACCTCTTACACCGAGAGCAGGAGATGTTGGAGGCGATGTAGGTCGCACCCTTGGATATCGAGGTGCTTGGAGACAACAAAGAACTCCACAGGCGCGGCCTGTGTCCTCTCAGCCTCCCTCCGAGCCTCGAGCATGGTAGCCCTTTGGTTTTTTAGTTTTCAGGAATTTCAGTTTTCTTTTCAAGTCCTTAATGCTTTGCTTTTTACGCAGATATGAAGATGGCCACGAGAGCTAGACGCATGGCTCGTGAAAAGAAGAGGGTCACGGAAGCTGGTGGTTCCAGGAAGGGGCAACAGAAAAAGATGAAAGCCCCAACTGTGGTGCCAATACCGGTGGGCAGTCCCCCGAGGCCCCCGGTTTCTGAAAGGCGGGTGGATTTGGTCGCGCCCACTCCTTTTCCGGGGTCGTTCTTGTCCGGGGAGGGGTCGGGGTTGGCTGCCATTTTCACTCCACGGTGGGCATTAAAGGTGGATGACTCTGTGTTCGCCCACCAGATGGTTGCTCGAGAGCACCTGGTGTTGGGGATCCCTTCCGCGATATGTGGATATTTCGACAAGACCCATCAAGGCACTTTGCTCAGCCCGCAGAGGTCAGCTTGTCTCAGGTAATGTTCCCTTTCCCTGCCCTTCTTTCTTTGGCTCTCATATGGCCAATTGTTTTTACAAGGCCATTTTTCGTTTTAGGCCGGAGTCCTTACTGGGGTGCTTTCTCGGCGCACTATGGATATGGCGGATCGTTTGGCCAAGGTTGAGTACAAATTGGAGAAACCCCGAGGCTTGGTTAATGACTCTTGAGATGGGGGAGAAAGATAAGGTAGAGGCCATCTTTGAGAGGGACCACCGGCATCTGGCTGAGGATGTCCTTAGGGAAGAGTTGGACTTGATCCGATCCGAGCTGGAAGAGTTTCGGAGGAAGGCAGCAAAGAGGGACTTGCTCTAATCCATGTTAGATGAGGTCCGCCTCCGTGCCGCGAAGAGGGAGGAATCCTTGACAGAGAAGGGAGCCGCCTAATACCTTGAAGGTTTTAATAAAGCCAAGAGAAAGGTTGCATCTCTTTTCCCTGAGGTGGACTTTTCTGGCCTTGACTTGGCGGCTGACTCAGAAGAGTCTAGTGCTGCTGCTCTGGGATGGGGCACGGAGAATACCGCTAGGGCTGGTGTTCAAGATTAATCGGAGAGCAAGGCTCAGCCAGCCTCAGAAGGAGAGGTCAGGGAGGCATGTGATGATGAGGTCAATGAGGGGGGTGATGACGAGGCCCATGATGTTCCTGCTTCTCTAGAATAGACTTATGATTTTATACCTGGGGCCGTTAGCGTCTGATTTTTGTAGCTCCTTTTTAACTTAAGAAAATTATGGAATTCAAACTTTCAACTTTATTGAATTTTTGTTTTTATATTTTAATGATAAAATTTTTGGAGATTCTCCGCGTTCCAAGTGCGGGGGATGGGTTTGCCATCCATATCATCGAGCTCATAGGTGCCGACCCGACAAACCTTTCGGATCTGGTAAGGGCCCTCTCAATTTGACACGAGCTTTCCCGTGTGGCAAGGACGAGATACTTCACTCTTCTGAAGGACAAGGTCATGCAACTTGAAGTCCTTGAGCCAAACCCGGGAGTTATAATATCGAGCAGCCCTTTGCTGGTAGGCAGCCAGGCGGATTTGGGCTTTATCCCGAGCTTCGTCGACCAAATCTGCATTCATCCTTAATCTTTCTTCATTGATACTTGGTTCAAAGCATTATACTCGTATTGATGGGACCCTGATTTCAAGAAGGATGACGGCTTCTGATCCGTATGTCATGAAGAATGGAGTTTCTTTTGTTGTCGTTCGTACTGTTGTCTGATAGGCCCAAAGGATATTGGAGAGCTGGTCAGCCCACTGCTTATCTACCTCATCAAGCCTCCTTCTGATTCTTTGGAGAACCGTCCTATTGGTTACTTCAGCCTGGCCATTGGCCTGTGGATACCCAACGAATGAGAACCGGTGCTCGATGTGGAGGTCGTCATAGAATGTCTTGAACCGAGAGCTATCAAACTGTTTCCCGTTGTCCGTGATCAATACTCGAGGGATCCCGAATCGGCATACTATTGACTTCCATACAAAATTTCGGGTTTGGTGATCCGTGATACTGGCCAATGGCTTTACCTCGACCCACTTAGTGAAATAATCAATGGCCACAACAAGGTGCTTTTTTTGTCCAACAGACGTGGAGAAAGGGCCAAGGATATCCATCCCCCACATAGTGAAGGGGAGGGGACTGGTGATAGAGACAAGAGGGTTTGCAGGTCAGTGCAATATTTGAGAATATCGTTGACAGTTCTCACACTTCTTGACTAAATCAACTGCATCTACCCTTGGCGGAGAACTTTGAAGGCTAACGCCAGAGCTCCCAACTGATTTCTGCGTATTCTTTCATGGGCTTCTCAGAGGGCATAGTCGGCCTTTTACGGCCCGAGGCATCCTAGGTAGGGCAGGGTCAGAGCCCTTTTGTACAATTGTCCTTCTATGAGGGTGTACCGAGAGGCACGGGAGATTAGTTTCCTGGCTTGATCCTTCTGTTATGGTATTGTGCCATCTCTCAGATACTGGAGGATTGGATCTATCCATGTTGCTTCCTCTTCTACTGGCAGGATTGAAGCTTCGTCTATACTTAGGACAGAGAGAGTTTCCTGGTAAACAGTTTGGCTTGGCACCAGGTGCTGGGAGGAGGCTAGGTTGGCCAAGGCATCTGCCTTGGAGTTTTTAGCTCGGGGGATCTGAGTTATCCGGAATGTCTTGAACATGGCGGCTAGCTCCTTCACTTTTTGGAGGTATTGGGTGAACTTCTCCCCCATGGCCTCAAACTCTCCTTTTACCTGACTCACTACCAATTGAGAGTCACTGAACGCGTCCAGAACCTCGACAGCCAACGCTTTAGCCAATCTTAAACCAACTAAGAGGGCTTCGTACCCCTCTTCGTTATATGAGGTCTTGAACTCAAACCTTAAGGCGTACTCGATCGTAAAGCCTTCTAGACTATAAAGGATGAGCTCTGCCCTACTCCCCAGTGAATTTGAGGATCCATCTACATGGAGGGTCCATCCTGGAGAGGGTCCATTGGTCACAAATGCTGTAGACTCATCCGGGTCTATGGACAGGGTTGTTTCTACAATGAAATCGGCCAGAGCTTGGCCCTTGATCGCTTGTCGAGGCCGGGTAGCGGATGTTAAACTCTCCCAACACTACTGTCCATTTTACCATTCTCCCAAAAACACTCGGATTATGCAAAACTTGCCTCTGATAGGTTACCCTGGCTTTTTTGAGTCCGAAGGGCATAACTTTGTAGCAGTACAGCCCTCGGTCAGTGAATAAGGCGGTCTTACCCTGGTCTAGTTTATGCATGAGGATTTAGTTGTCGCCGGAGTATTCATCCATGAGAGAAAGGAGTTCATACCCTGAGGTGGTGTCCACCATTTAGTAAACCCGAGGGAGAGGGAAGCTGTCCTTTGGGCAGGCCTTGTTCAGATTGGTGAAGTCAATACAAATACACTACTTGCCACTGGCTTTCCAGACCATCACCACATTAGATACCCACTCAAGGTACCTTGCCTATCTGATGAAACCGGCTTCCAACAGTTTATCTACCTCAATGTTGATAACCACCTGGCGCTCGGGAGCAAAGGTCCTTTTCTTCTGAATAGCAAGCTTGCACTTGGGGTCCACATTCAGGCAGTGTTCAATGGTTCTAGGATTGATCCCCGACATATCCGATGCTGACCAGGCGAACATGTCTTTGTTTTCTTGGAGGAGGAAGAAAAGTTCTTTCTTATGTTCTTCAGAAATGTTCGCTCCTATTTGGATGGTTCAGGTAGGGTCTTCCCCGAGTGGTACTGGAGTTAGCTCTTCCATAGGTCGTCCTCTCGAGGTCTTCATCTTATCCCTGAGATCATCTACTTCGAGAGGCAGGGCCTCAGTCTTCTTTCCTTCTTTGACAGCATTTAGGTAGTAGGCCCGGGAGACTTTCTGATCTCCTCTGATCACACCCATACCTTCACTAGTGGGAAATTTGACTTTCAGGTGATAGGTGGAGACAACGGCCTTCAGTTTGTTGTGGGAGGGTCAACCGATGATCATATTGTAGGAGGAAGGCTGCTTCACTACCAGGAAGGTGGTTTGCACTGTGGAGGTTATGGGTGTTGTTCATGCAGTTACTGGGAGGATTATGCTTCCTTCGGCGAACACTAGAGATCCGTCGAAACCATAGAGGAGCGTCAAGGCTGGTTCTAGGTGCCCATCCTTCAGCTCCATGTATTGAAAAACATCATAAAATAATATGTCTGCGGAGCACCCATTGTCAATCAGGGCTCGTCATATTTCACAGTTGGCTACCAAGAGAGAGACCACCACTGTATTGTCGTGAGGAGTCTACACGTCTTCTAAATCGTCTTCAGTAAAAGAGATTACTGGCTCTGTTCTCCTTCTTTTGTAGGGACCGCTGACGGAGGCTATGGCCTTGGTGTATGCTTTACTGCTCTGCCTCGAACTACCTCCTGTGGTCGGGCCTCCGCAAATTGTTTTGATGATACGGGTAGTTGTGGCCACCTCCTGCTTCTTCTGACTAGGCCCTTCTTGCTTAGTCCTAGGGTTTCTTTGTGGGTCCCGTCACTCTTGTTGTTGGCGATAGGGGCGTCAAACATCTCTTCTTAGTAGTGCAGGCTCATCCCTTCTTCGGGGTTCGGTAAACTCCTTTAGGTACTCCTAGTTGATAAGTGCTTCAATCTATTCCTTCAGGTCGTGGCACTCCTCAGTGTTATAACCATAGTTCTTGTGGAATTGGCACCACCGTCTCTAGTCTTCCCCAAGATGGGCTTCCTGGGTGGCCACTGGAGAACAGACTTATCTTGGAGCTGCATGAGGATGCTGGTTCTGGTTTCATTGAGAGGAGTGAAACTGTCAACTCGGAGGTGCGGTCTATACCTGTTCTCCTGGTGGGGTCTCTTAACTGTCCCCCTCTAGGGGTCGGGATTTTTCCTCTTCTTCTCAGCTTCTCCCCCTCTCTCTCTTCTAAAGGCTTAGTCATCCTCTGCCAGCATATATTTCTCAGCTCGGGCCAGGATCTCATTCATGTCTCTGGGAGGGCATCGAGTTAGTTTGGAGCTGAAGATGCTAAACCTCAATCCATTCTTGAATGCCATTACTTGGACATTTGGATCGAGGTCAGGAATCTCTCATGCCGCTGTATTGAACCGGGATATGTAAGCTCAAAGCCTCTCCCCTCGATGCTGGATGATGTTGAAGAGGCTTTTTGAAGTTTTCTTGGGCTCTTTACTACTAAGGAAATGCGAGGCGAATGTGTAACTGAGTTCTTTAAAGTTGCTGATGCTTCCTGGATTCAGGCATGAGTACCAAGTACCTGCTGCCTTTTCGAGAGTTAAAGGGCACGACACATGACCGGGTTAGAGTGCCGGTGCAACATCATAGTCATTTTGTAGTGCTGCAGGTGGTTCATGGGATCTGTGGAGCCGTCGTAAATTCTGACTTGAGGCATCTTGAAGTTGGGTAGAAGCGGGGTCTCAAGAACATCCTCCGTGAATGGAGGGTCCCGAATGCAGAGCTCATCCATGATATTGAGATTCTTGTGTCTCAGAGCCAAGTTTATCTTCCCTTCAATTTCTTCAAACCGTTTGTCTAAGTTGAGGTTGCTTTTTTAGAAGGAGTTCTCCTTGGATCGGCTGCAATACAGCGAGGGCTTGGTAGGAGGCTGGTTATAGGTTGGGTCATCTCTGTCGGATGACTCTGCTTGCACTGAAGCTTGGTGGGGAGAGACGGAAGGTTGCTAACCTCCTCCCCGAACCTGGGCCGCTAGGTTT
Source organism: Bretschneidera sinensis (assembly GCA_023935145.1). Classification (NCBI taxonomy): domain Eukaryota; kingdom Viridiplantae; phylum Streptophyta; class Magnoliopsida; order Brassicales; family Akaniaceae; genus Bretschneidera; species Bretschneidera sinensis. Next base: position 148,549,539 of record CM043697.1, read on the forward strand.
TCTATCATTCTGGAGAGCTCTTGGAATTGAGCTTGAGTCGCTGGGGCTTAAAGGCGTGCAACTGTTTCCTCGTAATGAGGGCGCTGCTCTTTGGCAGGGGGCCTCCTGCTTGGTCCAGGGGTGGCATGCTCGGGGATTGTGGGGAACCCGGGTCCAGACTGGTGACTGCGGGCACTACCTAGGATTAGAGGCCGAGCATGCTGTTGGGGCTTCCTTGTCTGTCTTTCTGGTACTGTTTCTGAGTGGCATCGTGATAGATGAGTTCTTTTGTATTACTTCACTTGCATTATAGCGAGAGATTGTGGTTTCCCACGGACGGCGTCAATCTGTTGATGCCAAAAAACGGTTGGTGTTGACGTGGCCTGGGAGCTAACGTGGCTCGAGTGCTGATATGGTCTGAACCCTGCACAAGTAACAGGGGTGAACTAAAGGCCCTTGGAAGGAGGGAAGGGGGAGACGTCCGAGGATGCTCCGAAGCTTAAGTTAACGAGGGCTTAAGTAGTTGGAATGTAAGTAAAGATGTGTCTGAATGAATCGGTGAAGTCCATACGTGGGCTTATTTATAGCTTTCTTCCTATGGGAAGGCATTGATTGCATGCCTGGGGGACAGCGTGCTGCAGAGTGGCCATAGGGTGGCGTGCCATAGGGTGGCTGCAGGGCGGTGTGTGGTAGGGTGGCGGTAGGGCTGCTTGTGCAGGTGGTTATGCGTTGTAGGTTGGTGTAGAGTGGTTGTAGAGCAGTGTGCAGTAGGGGAGGTCCAGGCATAGGTTTGCTGAGCCATCCTTCATGGGTCCGGAGATTTTACCGGGCCAGAGAGTTTGCTGGGTCGATCATTGGGCTAGAGTGTCCATTGGGTCGGAGCATTCTGCTAGGCTTTGAGCTTATTTGGGTTGGAGTATTCTGTTGGGCTTGGAGCTCACTTGGGCCAGTGTCCATTGGACCGGGGAGTTTGCTGGTCCTGGAGTTTACTTGAGCTGGAGTATTTTGGGCCATATCAGAATCCATTGGTGAGTTAATGGTAGTCGTATTCATTCACAAGGTGGAAATGAAGAGATGGCCGGTAAATTTTTTTTTTTTTTTACTACATTTGCAGGAGGAAGATGAATCTCTTATACGAGGGATTCAAGGTAACCACTAGATCAAAAGTTCCGGATCTCCATGTTAAGGGTATTCAAAAAATTGCCTTTTGTGTATGCATATATTTATAGATATATATGCATGCGCCTGTATGACTGGATATGTTTTTTTGAACAGAGGTGACTAGATTTTTAAGAAGTACTCTTTTTCAGTTTTTACCGCCTTGCTACAACAGTTTATGTGGTAGTATAATAAGAATTTACTGTGTTAATTGATATAGATATAAATTCTGGGATATAACATGTTACCTCCATTCAGCCATAATACGAGAGGCTTGCTGGAAGATTTCAGAGGAGACTCCACAAAATAATAGAACAATGCTCTTTCTGCCTTTGGATCCACAGTTACATAACCTGCGTACTGATCAAAATCAACCCCTTCAGGTTGTCCTGGCAAGGCAGCGATCTTGTCAGCTTGCATCAGCCCATCTTGGGATTTTATAAAAACTGAAGAGTATTCATCTTTTTCATGCGACTCAGCCCATGATTCAGAGCGAGGAGGGTTGTCTGATTTTCGAGATTTGATCAACCTATAGAGATTGTTGACCTGATTGGCGTTGCATGAAATGAGTAGAGACAATTTGTAGTAAAAGAGAAGCAGCAACAACCTTGTGACTGAGAGTTTCATGGTAGTTGTTACTCGAATGTTGCTTTGGAGTTTCAATAGCATATATGCTATTCATATATACAACGGAAAGAGATATTAACTAGGGATCCATGGTAATTTCAAGGTAATAAATTTATGTATGCATGGTTAATTATTTTCTATGTGATCATTATTGGACCGTTATATATGATTACATCAGTCATTATCTTGGGAGACTATTGCATAAGCTTGGTCAAGCTTATAAATTTGTTTCATACGGAAGATATTTTTCTTTATTGGGTGGAGAAAGTTTCTTCACTTGACCCTGAAAAAGATTTTTGATTAAAATTTTTATATATCAAGTCTAAACAAAAGAAATTCTCCAATGTGTAATTTTATTTGCTTTGATTTCATTGGGCACCATTCTCATCTAATGGTTCTAAAAGTTTTTATTCTTGGTATTGTCTTCTTTCAACCCATCTGGTTCGCAAATAAGATAAACACAATATTATATTAAAATTATCATGATAAAAAATAAAAATAAAATTAAAGTGATAATTTTATTATTTTTTATTTAGTTCAAAGGATTGATTAAATTTATTCTATTAGAATTTATGTTTAGTTAACAGGATTACAATTGACATTAAAATAAAATTATCCTTATTCCAAGATACCCTTTTTTCCTAGATTATAATTTATATTAAAATAAAATTATAAAGAAAAGGAGGGCCCATCTTTCTCTGGAGAATGGCTGATTTGCCATTGCAGAATTTCTCCTTTTTTTTTCACTGTTGGCCAGCCGCAGATCAGCTATGAAAAATCTACCATCATTGTAGATCTCACATTTCCCACCAAAAAAAGTATAAAAAAAAAATAGATGAAGTTTTGTTTTAGGCGTTCTGAAATTAGGTTAAATCACAAAAGTAAAATAATTTAAATAAATTTTTTTAAAATAATTTTTATATAATATTTGTTCAGACAGAACCAAAAAATTTTATTTTAAATTTAAATATTAAAATAATTAATTTAATTAAATTCTTGATAATAACCAAACATGTAATTAAAGATAAAAGACAAAAACAATCTACCCCACATAATTCCTTTTTTGTTCCCCAAACCAAACGGGCCAAAATCATTAAATGGAGAATGGGTGGACACTTGGCATGAATGGGTGTGGGTGTGCCGTCTAATGTTATCTTAGACCCCAAGAAAAGGGATTCGGGTAAGGTAAACAGAGACATGGCAAATGCATTATTGGACTCAATGGCGTTCCTAACGGGTCACTTTTTTCTCTCATTTCCTTCTTGTTACGTTACTCGTTAATTTAAGCATTAAAGAACCTTATTGAAAAACAAAAACTTTGAATGATTTTTTTTTTCAAATATTTCAGACTCGGCTAATTTGTAAATTTAACTTCAGATCAAACCTGAACAAACTTTATCGGACTGAAATCAATGCATTTAGATTTACATATTTTCGACATCAACAATACTCTTCATTAATCTTCTACTATACATTAGAAACTGTATTACAAACCATACCAACAAAATTCATTCTTTCATATCATAAATAATTCATAGTAGGGACATATATAGTATAAACTATTATGCATTATGATCGACTACTGTTTCTCTTGTATTCTACTTCATTAACTTATGATAGCTCTAAGCAGAAGGCGGAAGCTTCCCATTTATAAACGAAGAGAAGAGAACCATGGCCCGAGCCGGCTGGTAACTGGGAACAAAATGGCCTGATGCTCTTACTGTTACAAACGTCAGGTTTTGGTACCCAACAGCATACCCTCCAACCTTCATAGCCAACAATATAATTAACTTTAATAATTAATTAATTACAGTTTAACAAAATTGCTACAAGTAAATAAACTAATTAATACAGTATTAAATTAATTGTTCAAGTTTAATTTTACCTCCCCTTGAGTGTACCAAGGGTACCAGGCAGTCCTAACGTGTGCCCTCAATTTGTTGATAGAATACCTGCTGCAGGTTACAGGCAATGCACCATCTGTGTCGCCGCTGCATTTTTTATTTAATTTATATGTTTAATAATCATACAAATAAATGTAATTAGCTGATACCATATTAATTATAAAAAATGATTTTATTTGGAAATTAATATGTAACCAACCTGTATATCCATACTCGAATTCCTCTTCCCATCAACTCTTGAATGATAGGCAACACAGTCAGTGGTTTATCTTTCCAAAGGCGATTTATCTCTCCACTGTTTCCAAACATGTCAAAATTTATTATTAGCAATTAAATAGAACAGGACTTAAATGAAATGCTAAGTAAATAAAACCACAAAGGTTAGTTAAAAATAAAAAGACATTGCCTGCAGGACTCCCATGGATAAGGAAGAGCTGTAACATTTGCATGAAGAGCTTTTTGAACTTGAGGATGGTTTAAGTAGGAATGAATGTATTTCTCAGAGCATGGATCAAATGAGGAGATCTGTTTTGTCATTCTTTATTAGAAAGGATTAATCAGATTAGCTAGAAGATTAACAGAAATCAGAATTAGCTTATGTATTTTACTTAAAATAACAGAAATTGCACTTACAGAACTGAATTTGGAGGAAGAATTGCACAAGGGGGCATAAATATCATAGGAATAAATGTCGCCGGCAGCATCATTGGCTTCATCAATGAATTTCAAGCATAGTTTGGATGAAGTATTTAGCTTAGTAAAATCACAGTTAGATGAAAGTCCCTTGTATATTTCATCTGGCATCAGAGCATGTGTCCAATAGTAATCCACTGCTCCTTTGATAGTTGTTTCAAAGTCTATATACGCATTACCCATCTAATTAATGCATCACAACAAATAAATTCACTAACATTACGTTTGGTATTATAGAATCGAGTAAAATTGTGGTTTTATTCATTTCCATTCGATTCAAATTCGAAGACATCAATTCCCGTGCTATCAAGCAAAAGGGTATGATAATTTTGATGTGCATAGTATTGAAACTTACTGCAATTCCTCTAAGATTGATTATAGTATGATGGGTATACTTGTTGTTATGAAGGATCGTCTGAGCAAGTTGAGGTACATAATGCCCTGCGTAACTCTCCCCTGTTATGAAGAATTCTCTAGTTTTGTACTCTGGAAATCTCTCTAACCAGTTAACAAGAAAGGTATAGGAATCTTGTGCAGTTCTATTGTCACCACTTAATTTATAGTCAGATGTTCTATTCGAGTAAGAAAATCCAACACCGGCTGGAGATTCTAGGAAAATGATATTGGCATCTGGATATAAAATCAAACAAATCATTTCAATTCCATTAATTTATAATGCTTTCCTTTTAGAAGCTAATTAGGAATCAGAAGATGCAGAAATTTTTATGAGACTCACCTTTGTTCCACGCATATTCATTTCGATATAGAGTTTTACAGTCTTTATTAACTCTAAATGGCCCAAGTTCCATCATTGCCCCACTTCCAAATGAAGAACATCCAGGCCCTGCCCATCGAATAAAGCAAAACCCCTTTTGACTCCTGACTATTAAAAGTGTACGTTCGTGTACTTTTATTCAATAATGAACATAAGGCTATGAAATGATTATTTGACCTAGTAGTAATTATGACTAACAAGACTAAGTTGAAAATTCAGGACTCTACAGAAGTTTGATTCTCCCAGAAGCAGAAATATAATTTGTTGTAGGAAATTAAATTAGCATGACAAGACAATAACATACCTCCATTAAGCCACAACACAAGGGGCTTAGCAGAAGAATTGTGAGGTGACTCTACAAAGTAATAAAACAATGCTCTTCCTGCATCAGGATCCACAGTCACATAACCTGAATAATGATCAAAGTCTACTCCCCCAGGTTGTCCAGGCAAGCTTTTGATTTTGTCACACTCTTTCAGTCCGTCTTGATGGCCAACATATACAGGAAAATACCCAAATGTAGATGCATCAAATGCCATTTCCTTCGATAAATCCTCCTTTATGAATAAGAATGGATTGACATCTCTCCCTCTGTAGCATTCAATGAAGCCTACCTGCAGGCAAAGGAGAGAAACCCAAATGAAAGACCTAGAATTTTCCATTGTTACTTGCAGGCTTGGAAATGTCAAGTTCTAGTAGTTAAATAATAAGAAAATCTTATCAATGATGATTGACCTGTCTAATTATTTAATTAAGAATCCATTTTGTTAATAAGGTGTAGTACTATGAATTTATTTATATGCTTGATTTTTGACTTGTAAACCATCAATAAGTCTTCTTTAATGGGAGTTTGGTACTAAGATGTCAACATTGTGACATGTAGTACTAAAAATTTAGTTGAATCCAGCTATGACTCCACTTTCACTCAATGAAAAAGATTAAATAACAATAAAAGCACACGAAAAATAAATTTTAACAGTTACTGAGAAACTACCAGGGAAGTTGCATAGTGGGCAGGTCTTTCTCCGTCAGTCTTTTTTACAAGTCTTGTAAAAATTTTACTATCTTAATAGCAGGAAGCGGGGATAGCTCAGTAGGGAGATTGTAAGACCTGAAAGTCACGATCCACATTCACTGTACTTTTTTATTGGGTATTTATTTTTTTCCCCTTTTCAGTAAAACCCAACGAAAAGTGAAACCCATTACAATTTATTGGGGAACTTATAATTGGCATTAGTAACGGTTAGAAAAAATTATCGGGTCGAAGCTAACACACAACTAAAGCGAAATGAGAAAAATGAAGATAAACTATACAAATTTATTTTACGTGGAAAAACCCTGAACAAATTGGGGTAAAAAACCACAGGCAAGTGTAGGAGGATTTCACTATTGTAAAATAGGGATTATAACACCTTCTCTTTGATTACAATGAGATAATAATTCTAATCTCTATTGTAATAGGAGAAACAACTCTTTAACAGAATTGGGAAAATTACAAAGTGAACAAAACACTTTGATGGAATAAACTCACTTCTCATATGCCTTAGCTCTCGGATTGCACATCCTCTCTCTATCTCTTATATTTTCTAACTGCTCACATCATAATGCAAGAAATGATAAGGAGTATAAATAGATAAAATCCCTTCCTCTTTCTTCACGACAACCCTTGAATCAAGCCCCAAAGCATTCCTTGTTTTCTGCCATAAAACAAGCCTAAAAAGTAGCTCCCACCTTTAGACCTTTTATCCACAAAACTCAATTGCAAAAGTGTTTCATGTTTTCTGCCGAAAAACATTCTATAAAACATGCAATGTTTATCACCACATTTGTCCCCTTTTGACCAAGTAAAGCCAAAAAGACTTTACACCTCACATTCTCCCACTTAAAGTCATTTTGGTAATCCTTCCATCATTCCTTACTCGCCAAATTCATACTTGCTTACGTTTCTGCTAAACCACATGAGGATCTACTCCATTTAAACTTGTCAGTGTTGATCGGCTTGGTCATAACATCTGCTAGGTTCTCGTCGGTGTGAATTTTCTGCATATCCACACTACTTTCTTCCACTATTTCTCGAATGAAGTGATACTGAACCCTTATATGCTTTGTCCGTGAATGAAAAACTGGATTCCTTGCAATGTGCAAGGCACTCTGACTGTCACAAAACAGAACAATCTTCTCTTGCTTGTGCCCGAGCTCCTCCAATAACCTTTGTATCTAAACTGCTTCCTTGCAAGCTTGTGTAGCTGCTATGTATTCTGCTTCCGTTGTAGATAGAGCCACAACTGTCTGCAGTTTAGAAACCCAGCTTACGGCTCCTCCTGCAAGTGTAAACACATAACTTGTAGTGGACTTGTTTTTATTGATATCCCCTGCAAAATCTGAATCAACATAGCCTCTGACAGTAAAATTCGATCCTACGTAACATAATACAGCATCTGAGGTTCCTCTAATGTATCTCAGAACCCTCTTCACAGTATTCCAATGCTCTCCACCAGGATTCGCCATAAATCGATTAACCACTCCCACTACTGATGCATACGATACTTGAGACATCTCTCTCCTCTCTCCTTCATTGCTAGGACACATACTTGAGAATAACTTGAAATTAATAGGAAGTGGGGTAGAAATTGGCTTACTATCTTGCATGTTGAAGCGCCACAAGATCTTGTTGAAGTAGTTCTTCTAGGAAAGCCAAATCTTCCTGTTATTTCTGTCTCGGTGAATCTGCATCCCTAGAATCTTTTTTGCTGGTCCTAAGTCCTTCATATCAAACTCCCTAGCCAACTGTGCCTTTAATTCTTGGATTTGGTCTCTGTTGGGGCATGTTACCAACATGTCATCCACATATAATAACAAGATAATAAAATCATTATCACCATCAAACCTTTTGAAGTACATACAATGGTCTGAACTGAGTCTGTTGTATCCAAGTCTAATAATGAAGGAATCAAATCTCTTGTACCAACACCTTAGCGCCTGTTTGAGACCATATAGAGATTTGTTCAACCTGCAAACCAAGTTCTCCTTTCCTGTTTCAGCAAAACCTTCTGGTTGGAGCATATAGATTTCTTCTTCAAGTTCTCCATGAAGAAATGCAGTTTTCACATCCAACTGCTCCAGATGTAAGTCAAATGTAGCACACATAGCCAGGACTACTCTGATTGTTGTAAGCCGAACCACCGGGGAAAATATCTCATTGAAATCAATACCTTCTTTCTAAACGAATCCCTTAACCACCAATCTTGCACAAAACCGTTCCACTTGATCATTGCTATCCCGCTTGATCTTATAGACCCATTTGTTACCTATGGCTTTTCTCCCATGTGGCAATGGTACCAGTTCCCAAGTTTTGTACTTGTGTAGAGCTTTAATTTCTTCCTGCATTGCTGCCATCCACAAAGACACATCTGAGCTACTTGTAGCTTCTTGGAAAGTTGAGGGCTCTCCATCCTCCATTAAAAGACAGTATGCAGCATTGCTCTCAGTAACATACTCCGAATGCCAAGCTGGCGGCCTTCTCTCACGAGTTGACCGGCGAACTTCTGGAGCCTCGAACTCGACTGGTTCTAGTACCACGTGCTCTGTTGCTGCTTCAGTAGAAACTGGAGTTTCTTGTGCCTAATTATTTTCCATTTGTATTGTTGTAGTCTCTAAAACCTCTTTCGACGTGCTATCGTCTCCATATTTTTGTAGTAGTTGATCTTCTGCAAAGATCACATCCCTGCTGACAACAAACTTGCGGGTAGTGGGATCCCACAGGCAATACCTCTTCACTCTGTCAGCATACCCCAAGAATATACACCTCCTAGATTTCGGATTCAACTTCGTTCTTTCTTGGGCATTGTACATCACATATGCAGGACATCCAAAAGAATGTAAAGTAGAGTAGTCCGCTGGCTTACCAGTCCATATCTTCATCGGCGTCTTTAAATTAATTGCTGTTGACGGCGATCGATTTATCACATAACAAGCGGTTTTGACTGCTTCTGCCCAAAAAGAGTTGGGTTGACCTGCAGCCCTCAACATAGCTCTCATCCTTTCTGTAAGAGTTCTATTCATCCGCTCTACCACTCTATTTTGCTAAGGCATGTATGTGACTGTGAACTGTCGTTTGACACCTTCCCGCTTACAAAGAGCAAGAAACTCGTCGTCTGTGTACTCTCTTCCATTATCTGTCCTCAAACACTTGATCTTTTTCCCAGATTCAAGTTCCACTCGTGCTTTGAAGTCTTTAAATACCAGAAACACATTTGACTTATTCTTGATTGGATACACCCAACATCTCCTAGAGTAATCATCAATAAAAGATACAAAGTACTTTGCTCCTCCTAGGGACATTTCTGGTGATTCTCATATATCAGAATGAATCAAATCTAGAATGCATTTATTCCTAGCATCAGATCTGCTAAACTTCAATCTATGCTGCTTACTTGTAACACAATGCTCACAAAAAGGTAGATTTACCGATTTAAGCCCTGGAAGCAGCTTTCTGTCAGAGAGAATCTTCAAACCTCGTTCCAACATATGGCCTAGTTTGAGATGCCACATCACCGTCGACTCTTCTCCCTTGCTGGTTAATGTGACATACGCATCAACTTTCTGCAGTGTTTCTCCTTTAAGCATGAATAGATTCGCCGCGATCTTTTCTGACTTCATAACCACAAGCGCACCTCTGACAATCTTCATGATCCCATTTTCGACATGGGTCTTGCATCCAAGACTATCTATTTGCCCCAAAGACAATAGATTTTTCCTCAGGCCATTTACATGTCGTACCTCCTGAATAGTGCGAACCGTACCATCAAACATCTTTATCTTGATAGTACCAATACCAGCGATCTCCAAAGCATGATCATCACCCATGTGTACAGAACCTCTTGAGATTGGTTCATATTTGTGGAACCATTCTCTTCGAGATGTCATGTGCCATGTTGCTCCTGAGTCTAGTAACCAGACATCAGCGAACTGCTTTTTGCCTCCAACTACCGTTGTTGCCTCGCTGTATAGAACTTCACCATCATTCGAGATACTTGCCACATTCCCTTGAGCATTTGAAGACTCAGGGTCTCCATTCTTCCTTCTGTTCCAACAATCCTTCTTGATGTGCCCTTTCTTGCCACAGTTGTAGCACTTGAAATTCTTCTTGCTTCTCGATTTCGATCTACCATGATTCTGACTCCCACTGGGGCCATGTTCTGTTGGTCTTCCTCTGGCCACCGTCAAAGTTTCCGCTTGCTGCGAACCTACCTATCTATCTTCTTTGTTTTTATGCCTGGTTTCTTCTTCCAAAACAGCAGCTGCAATTTCGTCGAAGACTAGATAGTCTGTGAGGATGTTGTTCATCAGGTTGATAATGAGTTGATCATACGAGTCAGGTAGACTTTGAAGTAGAAGCTTTGCACGTTCAGATGTCTTTATTGTGTAACCTATCAATGTAAGTTACGAAAATAAAGTATTCAAAATGTTGATGTGGTCGGTCACCGACATGGATTCCGCCATTCGAAGAGTGTAAAGTCTCATCTTTAATAAGATCTTATTGTGTAGTGACTTGGCCTCGTACAGTCTTGTTAGAGTATCCCAAATCTCCTTCGCAATCTTCTTTTCCGCCATACTAGATAACACTCCATCGGCTAGTGCTAAGTGCAGATCGACAATTACGATGTCGTCCATCTCGTTCTACTTGCTGTCGTTTGTGATCTCTGCGGGCCTTTCTCAAATTGCTGCCAAACAGTTGTTTTTCCTCAAAATTGTCTTAATCTTCATTTTCCACAACGAGAAATTACTCCCGTTAAACTCTCAACATCAAACTTTGTTGTAGTTGACATCTCGTTCACAACGATCTGCTTCACACCCCTCAACCAATAGCTCTGATACCATTGTTAGGAAAAATTATCGGGTCGAAGCTAACACATAACTAAAGCGAAATGAGAAAAATGAAGATAAACTAGACACAAATATTTTACGTGGAAAAACCTCGAACAAATTGGGGTAAAAAACCACGGGCAAGTGTAGGAGGATTTCACTATTGTAAAATAGGGATTACAACACCTTCTCTCTTATTACAATAAGATAATAATTCTAATCTCTATTGTAATAAGAGAAACAACTCTTTAACAGAATTGGGAAAATTACAAAGTGAACAAAACACTTTGATGGAATAAACTCACTTCTCATATGGCTTAGCTCTCGGATTGCACATCCTCTCTCTATCTCTTCTACTTTCTGACTGCTCACATCATAATGCAAGAAATGATAAGGAATATAAATAGAGAAACTCCCTTCCTCTTTCTTCACGACAACCCTTGAATCAAGCTCCAAAGCATTCATTGTTTTCTGCCAGAAAACAAGTCTAAAAAGTAGCTCCCTCCTTTTGACCTTTTATCCACAAAACTCAATTGCAAAAGTGCTCAATGTTTTCTACCCAAAAACATTCCATAAAACATACAATGTTTATCACCATTTTTTTCCCATTTTGACCAAGTAAAGCCAAAAAGACTTTACACCTCACAGTAACTAGTGCTGAGGAACAAATCATGGTTTCAGTGCTTTGGATTCTTTTGCTCATGAATTGATGACCTGGGTAGTTGCGTTAACACGATTATGCATTATTATACGTTAACTTTGTGATTTTCTCAGCTTTTTTGCGTTGTTGTGACTAAGAGGGCGGACTTTTCTGTGGTTTAAGAGTGATAACTATTTGAATCCTTATCAAGGTTAATAGTTTGAAGTTCATAGTAGACTGGGATGATCAAGAAAATCTATGTGACTTTTGGTAACCTTAATGTTTTTAAACAAAATGTTTGTTGCATTTGTGCATTGATAAACATGATTATTCACTCGTTTACGTGGTAATAAATAGATGCATATATTATCCTTGAAGTCCTACTTGCTTTGTAGCCTTGATAAGGACACTTCCCTGGCTACAATGTAGACAAGGGTTCGAGCTGCGTGTGTGGGGGTTAAAATAAGATTGAAGTCACTACATATTGATTCAAGGACTACATTTAGTGCTAATGGTGCTTGTGTTAGGTAATGATGGCATAATTTACATAAGTGAGGATTCACTCATTTACATACTCATCAATTAGCAATTGCACACGTATGGTTCACTTGGGAACTCGGATTGGGACCTCAGGAGGGCATGAGGAATTTGGTGCTTTAAACTCTAATGACAAAATGAAGGGCTAACCAGGTAGCAAGTTGGAAAATGCGGTTGCATCAATATAAAAAATTTCATAAATATTAGTTTTTGAGAAGTTACCGTTCTCATTTATGTGTATGAATTTGATATTGAACAGCTGTGATAATCTTGAGAGTCCATTAGGATAGTGGACTTGGACCTGTTTTTATGATGGAAATATGGGGCATGTGCAACTTCTACTTTCATAATGCCCTATCGAATTCTTTGCTTGGATCATAACATTTAATGTTTATATTCCATGTATCTTGATATATCTGTAGAATTGATTTTGTCTTCTCATGAATTGACAAGATTTCTGAGAATAAATGCCTTGCAGAAATGATTGTGCTTCTGTACATGAACAAGAGTTTCTGTTTGCTTGTCCATGATGTTCTGTTGTGTCATTGACGCTACTGCATACCAGCACTGGATAGTGCTAAACAAACTCTGAGATTCGAAGATTAAATTATACCAAGCTAAATCTGTAACTTTTTTATGCATTTAGGAGCTTTGTTATAACCTTCGATATGCACCTAGGAGGTTTAATCTAATTTTTATTCTGACATCCGAGTCAGTGGTGCACCTAAAGAATGTTATTGCTTAAATTTATCAGTACACGTTAATTTAGTTAACACTCCCAAAGAATGAACTCTAAATCATATGATCATCAAATAATATAGTTAAATAGTAATAGATTTGTTCTTTGTTAACAGGATTCATCTTCCATTCCTTCTTCCTCTATGCATGAATTACTATATTCAACCATACAATTACAACTTGGAAGCCATTTGTTAAGAGACAATTGATAAAGTATTGGTGTTGAATGACTGATTCTATCTAGTCTACGTTGAAGGAAAGATTAATTAAAGTATTTGTTGTTCATATGGGCCTGTGGCAATGGGGGCAACCAGGCCTGAATTGAAGGGAAAGTGATTGGGATTTCTTGCGTTCTACAAGGGTTAGAATGGAAATTACACGTGATTGGGTCATAGAATAGAGAAGTCATCAACAATTGGAAGGAAGTATAATTTAACAAGATATGGGGACCCAAACCTTAGGAGGAGCTGGCAAAACCAAAACCAAAACCAAAATACAAGTTGACAGTGACTGGTCTATGAAGTCAATCCATGGGGTTTTCTAGTTGTTTTTTCCGTTCTTTGTGACCACACTGTCTCATTTCCTGTCTTCGCATATAAGATTTTTAGACTCTTTCTTTGTGATCACTAATTCAGGTTAAATGGTTTATTGTAGATCTGTGGAAACCAGCAGGTTATCTTACTTACATTGTAGCTAATGGAGGGGCTAATCTTATCAATTGTAGGTTTTCTTCTCATTTTTGTTTTCTTTTCTTTTCTTTTTCAGAGTTTTTATTGTCCTCGTTTTAGACCTCATACAGAGCAATTAGGAAGGTGAGTTTTTCTCTTAATATCAGCACAAATTACCTAATATCATCTAAACAACAAAAAAGAAATGTGGCAGTGAAACTCACTCTGTTTAGTAACAAATGCAAATGCAGTATATATGTGGCAGTGAAACTCACTCTCTAAGGAAGATCATGGCCAGAAAAACCAACTGGAATCCTAATTGGAGAGTCTAATAGGTGAGCTAGAAATTGGACACCTTAGTTATTTGCATCAGGATCACTACTCCATGTTAGCTGTACCACTACTCCATGTTTGCTGTATTACTATCCCATGTTCTCTGTCATTATTACCCCATGTTCTTTATACCATGTGTTATTTGTTTTTGTTTACTTTTTCTACAGCTTTAATTTTCAGTTTTATATATAATGTAAGCTTGATGCATTATGAGAATTGAATTCACAGTTTGAGTTCCAGTTCATCTTCCTCCTATTTCTCTCCTTGTTCTAGGAAATCTCATTGTTCTTTCATTCTATAAACTAACAATTGGTATCAGAGCTATCTTCTTGAGGATCTGTGAGTTTATTTGAGTGTTCTAATAGAAAGAGAATCCAGTTTTTCATCAATGGCTCCACCAGTTTTTGATGGAGACAACTATCAAATTTGGGCTGTGAGAATGGAGACCTATCTAGATGCAATGGATCTTTGGGAAGCTGTAGAAGAGGATTACGAAGTTCCTCCTCTGCCAAACAACCCCACAATAGCCCAAATCAAGAATCACAAGGACAGAAAAACAAGGAAGTCAAAAGCAAAAGCCTGTTTATCTGCTGGCGTCTCATCAACTATCTTCACCTGAGTCATGTCACTCAAATCAGCAAAAGTAGTCTGGGATTATCTCAAAAAATAGTATGAAGGAAATGAAAGGATCAGAGGGATGCAAGTGCTGAATTTGGTCAGAGATTTTGAACTGCAGAAAATGAAGGAATCAGAAACCATTAAAGAGTATTCTGACAAACTTCTAAGCATTGCCAATAAGGTAAGACTGCTTGGTTCTGATCTACCCGACTCGAGGATTGTTGAAAAAAACCTAGTAATGGTGCCTAAAAAATTTGAGGCAACCATTACAACCTTAGAGAACACCAAAGATCTGTCCAAGATTACCTTGGCAGAGCTCGTAAATGCTTTACAGGCACAAGAGCAAAGAAGAGTCATGAGGCAAGAAAGAGTCGTTGAAGGAGCACTACCAGTCAAGCATCAAGAAGGCTGGAAAATGAGGAAGAAGAACAAGAAGATTTTTGCTGCAAGTGACGATGCTACAGCAAACAGCAACAAGAACAAGACTGAAGGTACAAAGGGAAATCATCCTTCATGCCAACACTGTGGCAGAAAGGGTCATCCTCCTTTCAAATGCTGGAGGAGACCTGATGCAAAATGCAGCAGGTGTAACCAACTTGGTCATGAAGCTGTGATTTGCAAAAGCAAAAATCAGCAGCAAGAAGTAGATGCTCAAGTTACTGATCAAGAGGAGGAGGATCAGCTCTTTGTTGATACTTGCTTCTTAGGCAATGATTCAAGTAAGAGCTGGTTAATTGATAGTGGTTGCACTAACCATATGACACACGACAAGGAGCTGTTCAAGGAATTAAGAAGCACTGAGACTTCAAAAGTCAGAATTGGCAATGGATAGCATATAACAGTCAAGGGAAAAGGCACCATTGCAATTGCAAGTTTTTCAGGTACAAAACTTATCTTTGATGTTCTCTATGTTCCAGAAATTGACCAAAATCTGTTAAGTGTTGGTCAGTTGATAGAAAAAGGCTTCAAATTACATTTTAAAGACAAATACTGCTTGATAAAAGATGCATCTGGTCAAGAGATGTTCAAAGTCAAGATGAGAGGAAAGAACTTCACACTTAACCCACTTGAAGAGGAGCAAGCTGCCTTTCCTACCAAGGAAAGTGTCACGGAGATATGGCACAAGAAGCTCGATCATTATCATCATCAAGGACTACTACTGCTTCAAACAAAGCAATTAGTAAGGGATTTACCTGTTTTAGAATATCATCTTCCTCACTGCAAAGCATGTCAATATGGAAAGCAACACAGAAAACCATTTCCAAAAACAGCTTGGAGAGCAACACAAAAGCTACAATTGATCCACACTGATCTAGCAGGACCACAAAGGACACCATCTCTCAATGGTAGCCTTTACTATATTGCCTTTATTGATGATCTAATAAGAATGTGTTGGATTTTCTTTTTTAAATACAAATCAGAAGTTGCTAGAATATTCTGGAAATTTAAAGCTAGAATTGAAAATGAGAGTGGCTGCAAAATTCAACAATTGAGATCAGACAATGGCAAGGAGTACACATCTGCAGTGTTCAATCAATTTTGTGAGGATACGGGCATTGAACATCAACTAACGGCTCCCTAAACTCCACAACAAAATGGAGTCAGTGAGAGGAGAAATCAATATATCCTGGAAATGACAAGATGTATGTTACATGAGAAGAATTTGCCAAAGAAATTCTAGGCAGAGGCAGCAAACACTGCTGTTTTTCTCCAAAACAGGCTGCCCACAAAAGCATTGAAGGAGCAGACACCATTTGAAGCTTGGTATGGATATAAACCATCTCTAAACTTCTTTAAGGTGTTTGGTTGTTTGTGCTTCACCTATGTTCCTCAAGTTAAGCGTGATAAACTAGACAAGAAGGTAGTACAAGGCATTTTTGTAGGCTACAGCACAAGATCCAAGGCTTACAAAGTCTTTCAGCCACAAACGGGGAATATTGTCATAAGCAGGGATGTGCA
The DNA here is from genome assembly GCA_023935145.1 of Bretschneidera sinensis. Taxonomy (NCBI): domain Eukaryota; kingdom Viridiplantae; phylum Streptophyta; class Magnoliopsida; order Brassicales; family Akaniaceae; genus Bretschneidera; species Bretschneidera sinensis. The sequence continues at coordinate 148,566,033 of CM043697.1, forward strand.
CTTTGTAGAAAATGAAGAATGAAATTGGGAGACTTTAAAGGACTTAAATCAACTGAAACTAAACATTCCTGTCAGAAATGTCGAGGAGCAGAGAAATGATAATTGGCAGAGTGAGATAGTGGACGACATTCCAGTTAGAAGCACAAGATTGCTCGCTGATATTTATCAGAGATGCAACATTGCAGTTTGTGAGCCTGCAAGTTATGATGAAGCTAAACATGATCATAATTGGACTGCTGTAATGAAGGAGGAGTTGTACATAATCAAGAAAAATAAGACATGGCAGCTTGTTGATAGACCTCAAGTCAGAAAAATCATTAGGGTCAAATGGGTGTTCAGAACCAAGCTCAATGCTGATGGTTCCATCAACAAATACAAAGCGAAGCTGGTTGTTAAAGGATATGCTCAAATTTTTGGTGTAGACTATTCAGACACGTTTGCACCAGTAGCTAGACTTAACACCATCAGGCTGCTACTTGCTGTTGCAGCACAAAAGGGCTGAAAATTGTACCAGTTGGATGTTAAATCAGCATTTCTAAATGGTTTCTTGCAAGAAGAAATTTATATTGAGCAACTATAAGGTTTTGTGAAGAAATGAGAAGAAGACAAAGTTTATTTCCTCAAGAAGGCTCTCTATGGATTGAAGCAAGCTCCAAGAGCTTGGTACAGCAGAATTGATGATCATCTGCTAAGTTTAGGCTTCGAAAAAAGCCTATCTGAGTCCAATCTTTATGTCAAGCACTGTTAGGTTGATATACTTGTTATTTCTCTCTATGTAGATGATCTTTTGGTAACTGGAAACAATGCAGCTTTAATTGATGAATTTAACCTGGAAATGATGAAAGTATTTGAGATGACTGATCTTGGATTGATGACTTACTTTCTCGAAATGGAGATCAAGCAGAGTCAAGATGAAGTTTTTGTTTGTCAAAGAAAGTATGCTAAGGAAATACTTAAAAAGTTTCGTATGGAGGAATGCAAAGAAATGGCTACACCGATGAGTCAGAAGGAAAGCTTAAGTAAGGAAGATGGCACAGACAAAGTCGAAGAAGGCTATTTCAGAAGCTTGGTTGGATGTCTAATGTATCTAACTACAACCAGGCCAGACATCCTTTTGGCTGTGAGCATTCTCTCTCGTTTTATGCATTGTCCTAGTGAAATGCATCTTAAAGCAGCAAAAAGAATCATTAGGTACATCAAAGGGATTGTAAACCTTGGTGTAAAATTTAAGAAGTGTCAAAACTTCAAGTTGACGGGATTTTCTGACAGTGATTGGGGTGGATCCGTGGATGATATGAAGAGTACATCTAGTTACTGCTTTAGTCTAGGATCAGGTGTGTTCTCTTGGTGTTCCAAGAAACAAGAATGTGTAGCACAGTCTACTGCAGAGGCTGAATTTGTTGCTGTTACAGCAGCAATGAATAAAGTATTGTGGCTGAGGAAGCTGTTATGTGATTTACATTTGAAGCAACTGAATGATACTGAGGTATTTGTAGACAATCAGGCTGCAATTGCAATATCTCATAATCCGGTTTTTCATGGAAAAATCTAAACATTTTAAGATTAAGCTATTCTTTCTAAGAGAAGTGCAGAAAGAAGGAGATGTGAGCCTGGTTTATTGCAGATCTGAAGATCAGCTTGCAGACATTTTCACAAAACCTCTACCAGCAAACAAATTTGAGTTTCTTAGGCAGAGACTTGGAGTTTGCAGCTCCTAATACAAGGATGAGTGTTGGTTATTTGCATCAGGATCACTACTCCATGTTAGCTGTACCACTACTCCATGTTTGTTGTATTACTACCCCATGTTCTCTGTCATTACTACTCCATGTTAGCTGTAACATGTGTTATTTGTTTTTGTTTATTTTTTCTGCAGCTTTACTTTTCAGTTTTATATATAATGTAAGCTTGATGCATTATGAGAATTGAATTCACAGTTTGAGTTCCAGTTCATCTTCCTCATATTTCTCTCCTTGTTCTAAGAAATCTCATTGTTCTTTCATTCTATAAACTAACAAGTCAATCCATGGGGTTTTCTAGTTGTTGTTTTTTCCGTTCTTTGTGACCACACTGTCTCATTTCCTGTCTTCGCATATAAGATTTTTAGACTCTTTCTTTGTGATCACTAATTCAGGTTAAATGGTTTATGCTAGATCTGTGGAAACCAGCAGGTTATCTTACTTACATGGTAGCTAATGGAGGGGCTAATCTTATCAATTGTAGGTTTTCTTCTCATTTTTGTTTTCTTTTCTTTTCTTTTTCAGAGTTTTTATTGTCCTCGTTTTAGACCTCATACAGAGCAATTAGGAAAGTGAGTTTTTCTCTTAATATCAGCACAAAGTACCTAATATCATCTAAACAACAAAAAAGAAATGTGGCAGTGAAACTCACTCTGTTTAGTAACAAATGCAAATGCAGTACATATTTTATAGCCATAGATGTCCTGTCTTGTGATTAGAAGACAAGCTCTCTAAGGAAGATCATGGCCAGAAAAACCAACTGGAATCCTAATTGGAGAGTCTAATAGGTGAGCTAGAAATTGGACACCATAGAATTTTTACACACCAGTTCATTTGATTGCACAATGAGTTACTTTTACATAAAAGCATTATGATTAAGCTTTATAATTCAATTAGTAAAGATATGTGAATATCTCTTCAAATGATTTTGCAATGGGGCCCAATATCTTAAGAAAAAAAAAAGAAAAAAAAAGAGAGGTGGGGTGAGGGGTGGTTGGTGCAAAGATGAGACGCGTAAAAAGTAATTGACCTTACAAATTTTGAGCCCCTACCCAAAGTTGCTTTTGATTCATGCCACTAAAATATACAGGAGATATCTTTTAGTATGTAGCTGCTTTTGCCCTTTTATCAGTGCTGCACAAATCCAACGTGTGTCAGTTTTTCTATTTTGGCCTGATGCTCACATAAAGTATACTCCAGAAACCGATGGATACAGACTCATAAGCTTCCGGAGATCGTAGGACCACCTGAAGCCAATTCCTCCATTTGACCTTGATTCTATAACTACATGTATTAAGGTTTTTCCTAGATTTCTTCAACAATAAATCATACCCCAGATTTAATATTATGCTGCTATACATTAATTTCCATTCTTCTACTAGAGTCTAGAACTAATGTGGGTTAATTAGATAGTTGTCTATTTAGATTATTAATAGAGAGAATGCATGCACAAGGGAGAAGCTTTTGATCTGTTTGTCTGATAACCATATTAAAAGAAACTAAATCGAGATTTATAAATGGCCTTCATATGATATTTAACTCCTTAATTTACTTGTCAAAAGCATAAAAACATGTGAATACACATAATATTTTGGAAGGATGGGTGATAGGAGAAAAGAAGTTATACAGCAGTAGATAAGCTATTAGAGGCGTGAAGATTTGACTCCTCAATTCATTATTAAAAGTCCCCACACTGAAAAGCTTTAAAATACATACAAATCCTTCACTTTCTAGGAGAAGACATACATAGGGGTAAGTTGTCTTTATGCAAGAAAATGAAGAAATGACATTTGTGGTAGTCCTTAACTCCTTTACTCCTTAGGGAATCCGGAACGGCATCATCACTACCCCCTCCTACAATTATAATCAAAGTCCTACTAATCCAAGACCAGACCAATGGAACCACCCAAATTTCTCAGTTCTAAGAAATGGGAATTTCTGTTGGAGAGTCACATATTCATGTCCCATGAATGATTCCATTGGTCTCACAAAGTGTTATTAAACAGCACCTATATTTTCTCTTTTGGTGGCTTAACATGGACCTACATTTCACTTTTCATATTATTCTGTAATGTTAAGAATAAAACAGTAAAAATTAAAGAATTTACATAGTTTGAAGTTAAAACTCCTATTATGTTTACGGGTGATGGTGAAAGAGATTTTACTGTAAATATTGCCATTAGAAAATCATGTTGCATAGTGAATTGTGGCTATCTGGTGTTCAAACTTTACCTCAACTACTTTGTTATCTAACATTTATATTTGTTTTTTTTATTCTTCTACTAAAATAAGTTTCTTTTGCCATATGAAGGTATGAAGAGAGATTCAAAAGACGACTTTAAGCACCAGAAAAGGAAAATCTGCATAATCGCTCTCTTTGCTAGCCTTTTTTATATTAGCTAGCTATGATGATGTACATACATGTTTCTTCTTTTTCTTTTCTTTTGATGATCCAAGAAGATACATACTATACCATACTATTCTCTTTGCTTCTTTGATACCCTTGATGTCTAATGATGGAAACATGTTGCTTCCTAGATACCTTGATGTCTTGACTATAGATTTCATTATTTTATAGTTGATAGAAAAGAATTTGAAATATACTACTTGTCTATCTTGCAATACATCCTTCAAGTTTAATGGTAATTATAATATAGTCTTCAATTTTTTATAACGATAAATTCATCACATTGTTAAGAAATTTAACAAAAAAATAAGAAAAACATAAATGTCTTTCGACTAATATTCATCAAATATGTAACACGCAATTCACATCTCAAGGGACTTAACTGTTATATAAACTAAAATTTTAAATGAAACATTATTTCTTTAAAGCTTGAGGTGTAAAGTGAATTGAAACAAAATGAAATAGAAAAACAAAATGAAAGATGAATATATCATTACCATTATTTAACAGGTATGATTATATATGAATTAATGTTAATTAATTTGATTTGTAAACCGTGCACGAAGGGGAATTTCTTTAACTAATCATGCAATTTGTCATTATCATGTAGATATCAATCTATTTTCTCATCATTATTATAACAATTATACAAAATGAGTCATCTTAATTGTAATGAATTACTTGATATAATTGTCTAAGCATAAACCACTCATAGAGTTGCTTTGTTTCAAAGATATCATTCCAATTGAGAAAAACAAAAAGTCAAATTACCATTTCAAGGATTGGCTTTCGGAGGATGAATTTTTTATTAGAATCAGTCGGGTGTAAAACCTTATTTTTGTATTGATTCGAAATTTCACTGATAACTATTATTTCATAATTTCATTGATAACGTGAATAATATTTATACAAACGCTATTAATAAATTTTATTAAATTACTAATAAAGTTTCAGTCCGATGCAAAAATGAAATAAGTTTTACATTTAGTGCATATAAGTATTTCTCTTTTTAAGGAGGACATTTTTTTCTTTTAAAAATTTTACATAGGATGAGTTTAACACGTCATTTTTAAAATCTGTACAGTTAAAATATAGCATATCAATCGCATAGGTAGCTTTCTTTTTCCTCTTAATCATCTATAATTTAATTAAGTCAATATTTCAATACCCAAAAAATCTCAAAACCTTGACGAATCTACAAAATGACGGATTTAGTTAGTTCTACCTAGATATAACGTAAGGCAAGTATTAAGCACATAAGCTTAGGCTAACCCATCAACAACTAATCTGATTAAGACATTAATTAAGATAAATCTTAAGAGTCACTCTCACGTGGTTGTGGGTAGTGTGTATCTTTCATTTTTATTCAAAAATAAACCTCTCGTTCCCTTAATCTCCGGTCACCGCCCATCATGATAGCTTCCTGGTTTATCACCCACTTCATGTGTACATATCGTCTCGCTTTCAGAAGAAAAAAAATATAGATAAATAAGATAAGCATTGATGTATATTAAAAGAAATAGCTACACTGATGAAGATGTATTACATTCTATAAATTCAAGAGCATTAATTGTAATATGAAATCTGTTTTGTTTGATGGATAAGAAAAAAAAATTAAAGAACTTATTTTAGGGCCAAGCAGCGGTGTTCGTTGATTGCCTTGTGGTTTGTGGCTTTCATTCGTCAAATTGGTATTTTTCTTATAGAGCAGTAAATTATATTATAGATTTATCAGTTTTTTTTTTTTATTATTATTATTATTATTATTATTATTAAAAAATAACCGACCGAATATTTATTAGCAGTTGCACCCTTCTTTATAAAGGAAATTTTGAGATCAAATCCCATATTTTTCATTACATTGAGTTATGGTAGAACATTTACCAAGTTTATTAGGGTTATTTTATAAATGAAATGGTAACACGGATTTCGCTTGAGGTAACATATAATTATAAGCATATCCTTTATATTTTTTAAACTTTCACTTACACCCCTGATAAAAAAGATGATTAAATTTTCCTATCAACAAGTGTAAATGAAAGTTTAGAAATGCAAAGAATGCGCTTACAATTACACTTTATCTCAATGAAAGTTTGTGTTATTTACCTTAAATGAAATGATTGATTTTAGGTCATTTTTTTGTAATTTTTATAAATTATTAAAGATCTATTTAAAATATCAAACATATAATTAAGGGTATTTTTGCAAAAACCGATAGCTTAACTGAAAATATTTTAAAAATTGATATTAAAATGCAAACAACAAAATTACCTGCTACATGTTTTATCCATGATAAAACAACCCAAGTGGATTCAAAATTAAATAAATTCCATTGTAGTAATCTAAACAAAAAAAAAAAAACAATTCCCCATCGGGTGGGAAAGTTCATTAATATTTTCAGTCATCTTTTCATATTTTCTCATACATTTGGTCAAATCTGTAAATTACTACTTGTCATATTTTTTTATTCAAATGAGTTTTCAATAGAAAAAATAACATGTATGCAATCAATCTCATATATAATTATTTTATTTATCCTTTCTGTATGTATTTTTTTTTATTAAATCTTAAAAAGAATAATAAGCAAAGCAATTACCTATAGTTTTAATCAACTTATTAAATGACCAAACCCCACAAGTCTTGGACTACCTTTAACTAATTCCTCTGTTTTCCCTAAAAAAACTAAAAATGTTTAGTTGGCAAACATGTGATTTGGGCAGCTTTTGCCTTCATTCAACGTTTCATATAAAAATAAAAATAAAAATAGTAAATTATATAGATTTTTTTTTAAAGTAAGATATAATTATAAACATATCTTTCGTATTTTTTAAATTTTTATTTATATCCTTTAATAAAAAAAATTTAATCTGATAAAATTAAATTTAATAATTTTTATTAAATAATGTAAACACTTACACCCTTAATAAAAGAATTTAATCATATAAAATTAAATTAAATTTTTTTATTAAATGATGTAAATAAAAATTTAAAAAATATAAAAAAAATATTTATAATTACAAGCCACCTCAAAAAACACCTGTATAATTTTCTGTAAACGAAACGTGGCTCATTTTGGCAAAAACAAAAAGGAGGAATGAATCAAATTATGATGCAGAAAAAAAAATACAGTGACTTGTGGAAGAACTGAAGGACAGTTTTGGAATATAGCTAAAATAAAAAGGCATGTAACTCTGCAAGTGAAAAAAGAAGGCTAATGTTTATTCATGATGACGCTGCAAGGAGGGCATAGTTTCCCCTTGCCTTTTACTGCTTCTTGTACGGTGCTATCTTACGCCAAGATACGCATTTGCCTTTTAGCAAAGCCTTCCTTTTTGATGCACCAAAAAAAGCCTTCCTTTTTTTTTTTTCTGTTGGCAACTCAAAGGCTACCATTTCTCTCTCTGTCTCTCTCTCTCTCTCCTTTAAATAATGTTCCAGCGAAGCACAAGAAGATGCAGCACTAAAGCTTTCTCTCTCTAAAAAAGCAAAAAAAAAAAAATTAGTAAAATTAAAACTCTCTCTCATATTATGTGCGTGCATGTAGAATTTAATTGGCGATGCTTCTTCCAATGAAGTTAAGCTCGAAATCAAGTGATGATATTCTCCGGGAGTTGTTGGTTTACTGCACAAGGATCGAGGAACGCAGGGATTAGAGTCACCCCTTTTGTTATTTTATGTTTTTGAACGAACTTTTCTCCTTAAAGGTTCGAATCTGATACTCTGTTTTTTTTCTCTTATGCTGTGGTTTTTGAGTTTGTTTCTTTCTCTGTGGTTGTAAACTGTAAATTGTAAATTCTGTTGAGGCTATTGAATTGGGTTTATCGATTCATTATTGCAGACTTAACAGAAGTGTTAAAAAGATGAATACCAGAGTCAGAGCCACGCAGCAGTCCTTGAAAGCTCCGGTGAAGCGTGAAAAAGTAAATCACACTTATCGAAATATAATCACTCTCTAATTCTAAACTGGGTCCCTTGATTCTTTCTTTTTTTAAAATTATTATATGTTTTTGAAAAACGGTTTTCACTGTTCTATGAAATGTCTATTCCCATATGGAGTAGAGTGATAGTTTTCAAAGTAAAAGGGAAAAAGAAAAAGGAAAATTCGGCTTCAATTTCGATGGAAACGCTCCAGAAGCTGAAAGCTGCTGAATTGTTTGATAAAGTAGGCAAATTTTGATGAGAATCCGAGATGGATTTTTAAAATAAATCTTAAAAATACTATTTTTAGTCTTCGTTTTTAATGTAATATTTTAAAAGAATGATTTTTAACTTGGCTTGTAAGTTCTTTCCCTTTTCTGTACATCAACACAACAAATTAGCTTCACTGATCCTTATCCATGAATGGTTTACAATTTTTATTAATGCACTTTTTTTGTGCTATTCTTTCCTTCTACCTCACTCAACTCTGCCTAATATCAATTTATTTTCCATTTCTTTATAAGCTGACTGCTCTGTTTCAATCTCTGTTGCCTTGGATTGAAGAAGAAGGTGGAAATGCAGGGAGGCAAGCTAACAGGTGGTGCAAAGGGCGGTACAAATCGTAGAGCCTTAAACAGACAGAGGAAAATGGCTCTACAGCAAGATGTATGGATTTTATTTATATTTTTTTGACACTCCAATAATCTATTGAATTTCATTAATACAATTGAAAATTTTCATTGCTTATTACTATTTAGGTGGATAAGCTGAAGAAGAAGCTTAGACATGAAGAGAATGTTCACAGAGCTTTGGAGAGAGCTTTCACCAGACCTTTGGGAACTCTTCCTCGTCTTCCTCCATATATTCCCCCTTCTGTTAGTAATTCACCATCCCCCTGGATTCCTCATATTCAATTTCATTTTGTTGTGTTCAATAGTTTTAGTTTATCCAATTAGAAGAAGAAACAAAACCAATGCATACTAGTAGCAAAAATATTAAGTGCCCATTTGGTTTGCATAAGGAATGGAATATGATTAAGACTTTCATAATGAAGCTTGAGCTGAATTGAGGAGATGAAGTTTTGGTATTTTTGTTGGTAGTGTATGTTGCCTTGTGTCTAATTGAAAGAAATAAGATTCATTTTACGTTGCATTGGTATTATGAAATTGAGGCTTAAAATTGTAATTGACGTGGAATCATACTTTTTTTCAACATTAAAATCGTTGACAGAAGACCATTATTATACTTCAATTCCATACAACCAAACGCAGCTTTAGAGTATTAATCATATTCCATTCTTAATTTTATTCCTTGTGCAAACCAAACAAGGGCTAAGTTTAACAGAAATGACAATCCTTGTTAAAAGATCTCAATTACAACGATCAACAGCTTAACTTCAGATGATATTTTTTTATGGTTTTATCAAACTGGGATTTTAATTTTGATTCTGATTCTTGTAGACATTAGAGCTTCTCGCGGAAGTGGCTGTTTTGGAAGAGGAGGTTGTTCGCCTTGAAGAACAGGTTGTGCATTTAAGGCAGGACTTGTATCAGGAAGCTGTGCATATATCCTCCTCCAAGAGGAACATGGAGCATTCAGCTGATTTACATGAACCCTGCCCAAATAAGAACCTCGGATCAGACAAGTCTTTAGCTCCAAATGTGGGTGAATCCGCAACATCCACAATGAGGCAATTGCAATCTCTTTCTGGTAAGCTTTTGAGGTTAAACCCTCAAAAACATGCATCTGGTTAATTTGTATGTGGCTGAAACAGGTTGTAAAACCAAATTGTTTGTTATTCTTGCCTTCTTAGATGATGGGAGGAGTAAAGAGAACCAATCAAGTGCTAAATCCATGAAGAGAAACAAGGGATCTTCATTTCATAAACCACATACAATCAGAACTCCAGTGAAGAAACCTCCTATGGACCATAAACCAGCGGAGAAGAGTTTGGATCCTCAGAAATTAGAGGTATGCACTATTATCACTAGCCTTCATTTAGTAAATACATTCATTTATAGTAAAATGCATTTGATTTCTATTAACTTTCCAGCTAGAATGCCGATTACGTGACCAAGGTAATGCAGAAGCAAGAGCTGTTAGTCCTGCAGATAAGAAATTATCACGAGATGATGGTCCAAATAAAGTTTCCGAGGACATTGTTAAATGCTTATCAAGCATTTTCTTAAGAATGAACACAGTGACGAACAGGACTGTAGAAAGTTTATCTTACTTGTCAGCATTAGCATCTCAAGCACACAGTGAAGAAACAGAATTTAGAGATCCTTATGGCATCTCTTCAGAATTTGGAAATAGAGATATTGGTCCATATAAGCATTTGTCTGCAATTGAAGCTGGCTCATTCCATCCTAACCGTACATCAATTTCTTTGTTTCTTCTGCGTAGATTGAAGTATGTTTTCTGCTACAAAAAATACATTGGCTTCCTCACTATTTTCTTGTTATCACTAAAATTGATGAGATTTATAATCATTCTATATTCTGAATTCTCAGACTCCTACTGGAGAAACTTGCTTCTGTCAACTTACAGAACCTCAACCATCAGGAGAAGCTTGCTTTCTGGATAAACATTTACAATTCTTGCATGATGAATGTACGTGAGGGCTTTTCATGTTTCATGTACATGAATTTCAACATTCCAACTTTATTTTGATTCACCTGTCTTTGAATATTTTTCTTTTCATATCTTTGCTTTAATTCCTCTTTGCAGTAGTAGCTACTGTTTTATGTGTTTTATTTAATCCAAATAACTGTAAGGGAAGAAGCCATTTACTATGCTAAGCTGCTGCAGGCATTCCTGGAACATGGAGTACAACAGAGCCCTGAGGTGGTGGTTGCATTGATGCGAAAGGTAAGAATTATACAAAGACTCTTTTTCTTGTTAAGATAGTTCTATGTATTATATGCTAGCACTTTGCTTAACTGTACTTCAATCAGTTGATTACAACTCTGTCCTTAAAACTCAATTTGCTCGCCTATTAACTATAGATTATAACAACAATACATTATTAGTCAACGGTTCCATTTCTTGTTACTCAGGCAACGATAAATGTGGGGGGACACGTGCTAAATGCAATAACCATTGAACATTTTATCCTCAGATTACCTTACCACTCGAAATATGTAAGTTCTGCCCATTTCAGCTTCTTGGCTATAAATCTTTTTCAAGCTTGATAAATAAGTCTCCTTGAGAAAATTTCTTACTCCTGCGTTCTCATCAGACCTTTTCAAAGGGTGCGAAAAACAATGAAATGACAGTGAGGAGCAAGTATGGATTGGAGTTATCTGAACCGTTGGTAACGTTTGCCCTTTCTTGTGGAAGCTGGTCCTCCCCTGCTGTAAGTTTCTGCATACAGTAATTAGGCTTGTTTGAATGTTCTACCTTAACTCGTCATCTACTTTTTGGATAATAATAAACAGTTTCAGTGGTCCCAAATTCAATGCAATTTCATAATCAATGATGCATGTCCTAGTATTATCTGGGACTTTATAGAAATAATTTCTTGTATCAATTCAAGAATTTCAAATTCTTTCTAATTAATGAACTCTGGCAAATGAAGGTGCGAGTGTACACAGTGTCTCAGGTCGAGAATGAACTGGAAGTGGCGAAAAAAGAGTACTTACAAGCTGCTGTTGGAATTTCATCGAAGAAGTTCGCAATCCCAAAGCAGTTGGATTGGTATTTACTTGACTTTGCAAAAGACTTAGATTCTTTGCTTGATTGGATTTGCCTTCAGTTACCAAGTGAACTAGCAAAAGAAGCAGTTAAGTGCCTTGAAAGAGGAAAAAGTGAGTCTCCAACGCAGTTTGTCCAAATTATGCCATACGAGTTCAGTTTTAGGTACCTTTTATGCACATGATTAATTTTTGGCTTCATTTTAATTTTTGTTGGCATGGTGGTAACCGGTAACGGTGTTTAGGGGTAACGGTATTTTTGTACACAGCTATAGAATACGTGTCGAAAGTTAAGATGTATAATCTGGTCTTTCTTCAATGGAATGTTCTCTTCCATCAGGGTATTGTACATGTAACTAAACTTTTTTGAATATTTTATAATGTACGAAGAGATGATTTCTTGAGTCAAGTGTTTGAACATTGAACCCATCTGTGCAAAGTCTGGCTACGTGAGTTCTGAAACTATATTATTGTGTCTTAGGCAAAACAATCATGGATATTAGATAGTATATTGCAGAGATGAACCCACCTGGACAAGATAACTAGATTTTTGGTTATCCTTTTGAAAGGAAAACAACACAGAATTAGTTACCACTTAGGAATAATTTAGCTTTTAAGTCATAGATTATCAGCAAACTGATCTTTGATAACATTCTATTAAATCAAAAGATGACCAACCACATTGATGATTAGAACAAAGACAAGGGATGGATTAGGTGTAAACAATGACAGCTCATTACTCTGTCTGGCATGTTAAGAAACTGTCATGCATTCATACCTTCCATAAAGAGAATAATATATTTGGAATTCCAACTGAAGTTATTAACACCCTTAACATTGAAAGAAAGCTACTGATGCCAAAACATCCCTACTAATGGTACACACATTATTATGGCTTCTCTGATGCCAAAACATCCCTACTAATGGTACACACATTATTATGGCTTCGTGGTCCAAAAGATAGAAAGAATAAAACCCATTTAATCAATGCTCAGCACAGCTTGGTGCCATTTCCTAGCTCTTGCTTACCAACTTTCATGTTTTGTTTGCGACCCGTTTGACAAGTGATACCAAGATTTCTCACTATACACTTCTAAGCAAAGAATAAGTAATTACTATTAACAAACAATGTCTATAAAATTGGTAGCTGAACCAGTTAAGAACAAGGGGGCTTTGATTTTAATATCATCTGGGTTCAACAGACTGGTTGTTGAATTAAAACTTCGTCTTAAGCTGGAGACAAATTTATCATAAAGAGGTGAAGAGTGGTCCTAACTTTTGTCGGCTTTATTATATGGCCATATAGGCTCTCAGCACCAACCATACCTATATAGAAGCAAAGAACATGAGTGCTTTCTCAAAAATTGGTTGTCACCACATATAAGGAGTAAAAGCTAAATAGTAAAAGCCTGGAGCCTTGTGTGATGGTTGGCGTTCTTGTAGTTCGGCTTAAATGAATCTATAAAAAAAAGGAGGGTTGCCCTAAGACGTGTATGTACAGTAGCCAAAAATAAAATAATGTACTTTCGTGCAAGGAAAGGATTATTTTTCATTTTGATGCTGAGAAATTAGAATGAGACAAGCACTATATGATAAGAGTGTCACAATTCAAGGTTGCCAGCCTATCCTTACCCAACCCAACCATGATTTGTGGGTCCCAGTCCGTTTACCCTCACATCGCAGGCTGGTGAAGAAGAAGACATGTAATGGGCTGGGCTGAGACTGACAGCGTGATCGTGGGCTATTCACATTCATCCACAGAGACATGGCCTTGGTCTCCATCAGTTTTGGCCTCTTTTAAGATATTGGGAAATGGGGAATCAATTATTTGGTAATGACAGAAAAAAAATTGCTAATGCTCAAAAAAAATTATTTGCTAGTTATTTTATAGTCGCTTTATATGCGAGAGAAACTCTTGGTTATGACCTCTGCAATTAGAGAGAGAGTGCACCTTAGACATACAAGTCGTCCAAAATGAGAAAATGAGTGCAATCTCTTTTATCTTGGCCTTCTTGAATGCACTTACTTAGGGTGGTAATTTGTGTTCGTGTATCGTGTGAAAGGTTGGGTATAATAATAATATTTAAATCGATACAAATATGACATGATTAATTAGTTATGTCAAAAACTTAAATATAAACACAACTCATTTATTACACGTGTAACACGATATGATATGCATAACACGTTTAATAAATAAGTTGTATTCAACAAGACCCGATCCTATTCATGTGATGTGTTTAAAATACCAAAAACTAACACAACTCATTTAACTTTTTTATTTTATTTTAACACGAGAAATTAAAAATCAACACATTTTAAACATAACTGCATAATTAATTAAATAAAATCACGTAAAAACTAATTTGTCAACATAAGTACATAAATTCCAAACCTTTTTTAAAAAGTCTCCTAAATAACCTATCATATAGAGTAACATAAATCTTCCACATACACAATATTAACTATAACTTTTTTTTATATATTATTTTTATTATAGGACATAGATAATCATAACATCAAAATTACTTAATTTTACAATAAAACTGTTAAATACGCTAATAGAGGGATAAAATTAGTACTAGTGTTTAATTAAATGTTTTAAGTGAATTTTATATACGTAAGGGTCGTAATCGTGTAAACTTGACATGGTAATTAATAACGTTATTCGCGACTCATATTTGGATTGATGGGTTAACTCGCGATATGAAACGATTATCTCGTGTTATAATCATGTCGTTGACACAATTATAATACGCATAAAATTAAGTCAACTCAAATGCCGTATCGTGTCTAATATTATTACACTTGTACTCGGTGCACTATGTTCCTGCGGTGCAATGAAGTATTTCTCTACATGCAGAGCCTACAAATACTTCTACGCCCTTCAATTGGGGTAAATTTATATAAATGATAATAAAATTTCACCTATTTTTATGGTTTGTTCATGTCTATGCTTTAATCATGTTTGTGATTTAGACAAAATAATTAAATCTGCCACATTAGAGTTAATTTTTTTATAAAAAAAAATACAGTTTGTATCCATGTGATTTGACCATATGAATTAGACGAAATAATTAGATCTACCAAATCATTTTTTTTTTCCTTTTAATGCGGATCATTATAGGATGAGGAGAAAAGATAAAAATGGAAAACCGAAAACTTATGAAGTAAGGTGGAGATGGGCCGGACGAACCTGGGCCATAATTTCAATCGGATCTGATTTATGCCCTTTCCTATTAAGATGTAAGGATAGGAAACCTCACCTCCTCCAAAATTTTGTTTCCAATTACTGATTTGGTTTCTTGGAAGAAATCATGAAATCAAAAAAATTTCGTAAAATTTAAATAATAATTATTTTTAAAAAAAAATTAATATTTAAATTATAATTTAATTTTTTTATAATTGTTAATAAATTTTTTCGATTATACAGTAACTCCTGAATAAATGGTATAATGGTATCACTGCTCAACTATGAAATCCTGTGGCTGCAGCTTTTCTTGAATGAAAATTGATATTTAACGATTTTAGATAAATTTTTCTTTAAAATAAAACGTGTGAACTGCTGAGAAGAAGTTCATGGAACAGATACCATTCCTTCTCAGAAGCAGACTAGTACTACTTCAAATTCCAGGAAATACTTCTCTATATATTTAAGTTTATGCAAAACCCCCAACACTATTCTACACATCTTGTTGATGCCAAAAATGTGCGTTGATGAGTTGGAGGCTAGGACTCAGACGTATCTGCACAGGGAGAGGAAGGTTAGCTAGGGGGTTGCCGGAGGGGGTGCCTCCGGGGATGCTCCGAAGCTTTAGTTAGAGTCAGAGCAAAAATATGTAGGGGACGAGTCCTCTCTTTTTCAGTTGAGCAAAAACGTTGGCCCCTTTGGAGTGCATACCTGACCCTTTTTATAAGGCTTTGGAGGTGGCATTTGACCTAGGGCGGCAGTGATATGTTGCCCCAACTGAGTTGGGTAATGATGCCTAGGAGGCCCAGCTAGGTGGCTGGGGGCCGTCCGTTAGGGCTTTGTCTTGCTGTCTTGATCGGGAGTCTTCTATGCGTTAAGGCGGTTTGACGACCTGGCGTCCCAACCTGGAGGTAATGATGGCCTGGAGGGCGGGTGGTGACGTGGAGGCCCAGCTGGGGGGCAATAATGCCCTGAAAGGCGGTCATGACTTGGAGGCCCAACTGTCTGAGCCTGGGTCTTCCGCGTGTCCCCTTGCAGCTTGGGGTCAAGATGATCCACGTGTCGTCTTCTTGTTGGAGAGGTGTATTTTGGCAGTATCAGAGGCCCCCCACTTCCTTGAGTACATTTATGTGCTTAAGGAAGTATTGCAGGGTTCGATCTTAAATGACAATGATAATGTACCGTGTTCTGCTAGAGCCGAGTAGGTGTGGAGCAATCCATCTGCTCGGCCTTGGACGGGAAAGACATGAGTCGAGCACATGTGGAATAAGTCCAGCCGCTCGGACCTTGGAGGGATGAGGCCGAGGCCGAGAACAGTAGGACGAGGCTGAGGACAATAGGCCGAGGCCGAGGACTGTGGGTCGAGGCCGAGGACTGGGTCGAGGCCGAGGCCGAGGACTGGGTCGAGGCCGAGGCCGAGGACTGGGTCGAGGCCGAGGCCGAGGACTGGGTCGAGGCCGAGGCCGAGGACTTGGCCTTTGAGGGACGAGTCCGAGGACAGATAGAGCAATCCATCTGCTTAGATCTTAGAGCTTGTGGCTGAGGCCGAGGACTGGGTCGAGGCCGAGGACAATGGGTCAAGGCCGAGGACAGTAGGTCGAGGCCGAGGCCGAGGACAATGGGTCTAGGTCGAGGCCGAGGTCTAGGTCGAGGCCGAGGTCTAGGTCGAGGCCGAGGCCGAGGACAATGGGTCGAGGCCGAATACAGTAGGTCGAGGCCGATGACAATGGGTCGAGGCCGAGGACAATGGGTCGAGGCCGAGGACTGGGTCGAGGCCGAGGCCGAGGACATGGCCTTTAAAGGACGAGTCCGAGGACAGATAGAGCAATCCATCTGCTCGGATCTTAGAGCTTGTGGCCGAGGCCGAGGACTGGGTCGAGGCCGAGGACAGTGGGTCGAGGCCGAGGCCGAGGACAGGGGGTCGAGGCCGAGGACAATGGATCGAGGCCGAGGACTGTGGGTCGAGGTCGAGGCCGAGGACAATGGGTCGAGGCCGAGGACAGGGGGTCGAGGCTGAGGACTGGGTCGAGGCCGAGGTAGAGGACAGTGGGTCAAGGTCGAGGACAGTAGGCCGAGGCCGAGGCCGAGGACAGTAGGTCGAGGCCGAGGACAGTAGGTCGAGGCCGAGGCCGAGGACAATGGGTCGAGGCCGAGGACAGTGGGTCGAGGCCGAGGACTGGGTCGAGGCCGAGGACTGGGTCGAGGCCGAGGCCGAGGACATGGCCTTTGAGGGACGAGTCCGAGGACAGATAGAGCAATCCATCTGCTCGGATCTTAGAGCTTGTGGCCGAGGCCGAGGACTGGGTCGAGGCCGCGGATAATGGGTCAAGGCCGAGGACAGTAGGTCGAGGCCGAGGACAATGGGTCGACGCCGAGGACAGTGGGTCGAGGCCGAGGACTGTGGGTCGAGGCCGAGGACAATGGGTCAAGGCCGAGGACAGTAGGTCGAGGCCGAGGACTGGGTCGAGGCCGAGGCCGAGGCCGAGGATATGGCCTTTGAGGGACGAGTCCTAGGACATATAGAGCAATCCATCTGCTCGGATCTTAGAGCTTGTGGCCGAGGCCGAGGATTGGGTCGAGGCCGAGGACAATGGGTCAAGGCCGAGGACTGGGTCTAGGCCGAGGCCTAGGACAGTGGGTCGAGGCCAAGGCCGAGGACATGGCCCCTGAGGGACGAGTCCGATGACAAATAGAGCAATCCATCTGCTCGGATTTTAGAGCTGGTGGTCGAGGCCAAGGACATGACCCTTGAGGGACGAGTCCGAGGACAGATAGAGCAATCCATCTGCTCGGATCTTAGAGCTTGTGGCCGAGGCCGAGGACTGGGTCAAGGCCGAGGCCGAGGACTGGGTCGGACCTTGGGTGTGCGCAACTTAATTTGGTCGGGCGCATGGATGCTCGGCCAGTGTGCATTAGTGTATACTGACGTTGGACCCCGTTCGAGGAGTGTGCATTGCATTGTCTGAGAAAGGGGTGTGCGCACTGCGATTCTTAGCCGTGTGCGCTATGCGAGAGTTCGGACAGGGGCGTGCGCACTACAGTGCTTAGCCGTGTGTGCTATGCGAGAGTTCGGACAGGGGCGTGCGCACTACAGTGCTTAGCCGTGTCCGCTATACGAGAGTTCGGACAGGGGCGTGCGCATTACAGTGCTTAGCCGTGTGCGTTATACGAGAGTTCGGACAGGGGCGTGCGCACTACGATGCTTAGCCGTGTGCGCTATGCTAGAGTTCGGACAGGGGCGTGCGCATTACAGTGCTTAGCCGTGTGCGCTATACGAGAGTTCGGACAGGGGCGTGCGCACTACGGCTAAGGAACTTGACCTAAACAGATGGGTATGAGTACTGGCCCCTACTGTTCTTTAACCCGCATCCCTGGCTGTGGATTTGGGCGGCATGACAACAGATGAGTTCTTTAAACTTCTTCGCTGTTACTGCCAGCGAGAGATGGTGGTTTCCCACGGACGGCGCCAATCTGTTGATGCCAAAAATGTGCGTTGATGAGTTGGAGGCTAGGACTCAGACGTATCTGCACAGGGAGAGGAAGGTTAGCTAGGGGGTTGCCGGAGGGGGTGCCTCCGGGGATGCTCCGAAGCTTTAGTTAGAGTCAGAGCAAAAATATGTAGGGGACGAGCCCTCTCTTTTTCAGTTGAGCAAAAACGTTGGCCCCTTTGGAGTGCATACCTGACCCTTTTTATAAGGCTTTGGAGGCGGCATTTGACCTAGGGCGGCAGTGATATGTTGCCCCAACTGGGTTGGGTAATGATGCCTAGGAGGCCCAGCTAGGTGGTTAGGGGCCGTCCGTTAGGGCTTTGTCTTGCTGTCTTGATCGGGAGTCGTCTATGCATTAAGGCGGTTTGACGACCTGGCGTCCCAACCTGGAGGTAATGATGGCCTGGAGGGCGGTGGTGACGTGGGAGGCCCAGCTGGGGGGCAATAATGCCCTGAAAGGCGGTCATGACCTGGAGGCCCAACTGTCCGAGCCTGGGTCTTCCGCGTGTCTCCTTGCAGCTTGGGGTCAAGATGATCCACGTGTCGTCTTCTTGTTGGAGAGGTGTATTTTGGCAGTATCACATCTAAAAATCACAAGAAACACCGAGCAGAAAACAATACTTTCATTCATCAAGAAGATAAGAAGAAGAAGAAGAATCATAAAAATAATAATGGATATGAGTAACGTGAAAACTCCCTCTCTCTGCGCCAAGGGCTGTGGCTTTTATGGGTCTGTTGAGAAGAAGAACCTTTGTTCAAAGTGCTACAAAGAAGAAGAAGGAGAAGAGGAGATTGCTCAAAACTTGGCCAGTATGACAAATTCCACGTGCCCAACTCCAACTGGTGCACCAAATCCTTCTGATCATCAGACGACAACAACAAGTGATTCTATTACGACTAATGCAGCAGTAACGGTGTCAGTGATCAAGAGCAGATGCGGGAGCTGTAACAAGAAGGTGGGTCTGATAGGGTTCAAGTGTCGGTGCGGGAACGTGTTCTGTGGTACCCGAAAGAGCATGCTTGCACGTTCGATTACAAGACAGCCGATCGCCTTGTTTTGGCTAAAGAAAACCCACTTGTGGAAGCTGATAAGTTGCAGTTTAGGATATGATCAGTATTTCTTTGTTTTTAATTAGATTAATTCTGAAGTACTTAGTTTCTTGTCTTTCTGTTCGTCTTGCGATTACTTAATAATATAATACTGTTGTGATCATTAATGATTACAGGGGAGATATTCTTTTTTTCCTTTTACCCAATTGCTTTAGCAATAATAATCGAGAATAATATTTTGTGTTCTCCTAGTTTTACTAGAATCACATCAGAAGAAATTAATTGTAAATTTGTATTATAGCACGCTATAGTTTAATACTCCAATCTTTTTCTTCTTTTTATATATATATATATATATATATATATATATATATATATATATAATTTAATTAATTTTCATAAATTTAACAATCTTTACATTATTATCATCACAATTAAAAAGTGGCTAAAGATATTTGATCCATCAATTCGGACCATCAAAATAAACATTTGAAAAGTAAATTAATAATTTCTTAATTTCTTTTATAAAAAAACGTTATAACAAATGAAAATAAAAGACAAAATAAAAACTGTTTGCTATAATCCAAAATAGTGATATAGTTTTGTGGTTCAAACGACAGCATTAATGGACTTCAATTGTTAACAAATTATTGCGTCATGTCAGGGAAATAATTGCCTAGGCTGCACCGGGTGCATTGTCAACTGTCCAATCAAGTGGAATCCCTTAAATCGGATGAATGATAATACACCTTATCACACAAAAAATTTCTCCTTGAGCCCAATAAACCAACCATTGGAAGAACATCTCTCTGTCACTCCAACAAGGTCTATGGATGACTCATTTATGATACGGTTTTGTTTAAGTGAATTTATTTCAATTTTAAGTCTATATTTATTTTTTAAATATTAAATTATTTATTAATTGATATTTTAGTTATTGTTTAATAGAATTTAATAAATTTTGATTTGTGTAAAAAATTTACAAGTTTTAGAAAATACACCCAATAAAACAAAGCCGGTGTATATGCACCATGCATTTCAAGTTTGCAACCAAATCGGTGATCTATAAAAATAACGAAAGATTAAACTTCTCTTTAAAAATATAGGAGTATAACATACAGATCGATATTGCTCTCAATTTAATTGCGATACTATTTTGTGGTCTTCCATAACTTTGCAATGCAAGACGGTTCGTTGAGCTTTGAGTCGAACTTGACTTTGTAAAATAAGTTTAAATGCTTTACTATTTTACTTGTGAGGTTCGTGAATATTTTAATAAAATATTATTGAGTTTAAATCAATATTTATAAATTAATATTAATATTTTTATTTATTAAAATTAAATTTAAATTTAATAAAAAAAAATTTAAATATCAAATTCAAACTCAAAAAACATAGTTTGTTAACAAACTCAAATCCATCCCTACTAAGATTATGCAAAAGTCAACACTGATTCATAACGTGAAAACGTGGACAAGCCTCTGCAAAAAAAAAAAACAATGTGGAGATGCCGTGCTTGTGATATTCGGCATATTGTTTGCGTGCTCTACAAATTTGTTGATTAATTAAAAATTGCGCAGTCGTTTTCTTGCTTTCTTGATAGTCCCCTTAAGCACCGATACTCCAGTTTAATGGTATAATCAATCAAAGCTTCTTGGATTTCTAAAACTAACTAATAATTAAGCCGTCAATGGCAAATTACCATATGAGACAAAAGATATCTTTGCTGAATCCATGTTTGCCCACGATGTTCTATAATTTCTATTCTCCAATTGGGGTATTATAATACGGTGGTTAGTTCATGCCTATGATTTAGCATGATGTTATTCTTGGTTTTTTGGGTAGATGCATGAGGTTATATTGATAACATAAAAAAACTCAAGCCAATTTTGACAATTTGCTTTGTGTAGTTGGCATAAAAAATACACGAGGCATACCATTAGTCCATTAAGAGGCAGAGCATTCAGCTCAAACAAGGTCGGCTTTGTGGCCACATCAATTTTCCTTTTCTTGACTCCCTCGTGCGTGTATTATTTTCCCTTTCAACATCAAGCTCTCAACATGGCTACCTAAAGATAATGTCTCAAAGTGAACTTACATGGCTGCGTTAGTATCGCTTGGAAGATTTTGTGATTTGATTTTTGTTTTTTTTATAAATAAGAGTTAGTTCAATATCTTTTTTAAAAGTTTTTAATAAACTGATATTTATGTTACAAAAACTGTTTTATTGAACACAAAATAATTTTTATTTTGATAATAGTTTTTCTTATAAAAAATTTTAATAGTTATAAATTGAAACCACTTCTTAAACCAAACGCTATATTTGTTTAGTAATTTTAAAAAATTAAAAAATATATATCTTAGATCAATTTTGAAAGAAGTCAGCTTTAAGTTCTTAGCAACCCTGTTTTCGTCTTAATCAAAGAAAGATGGCAAATTATGTAATAAGTCGAAGGTTGTTGGGCTCATTTGTCAGATTTTTAATAATAAATTAGTTGAGGACTCAGTCTCCAATTGTTGCCCCGATCATGCTTTTGTTTTTTTCCTGAGAAACAGATTTAATTATAAGGAGAATTAAAATGTTTTCCAAAGGGTTTAAGAGATAATTAAAACCTTATCATTATATTATGATTGCTTAAGCAAAGTCTAAGCATCTAGAAGTGATGAATAAGTCAATTAGTCATTTTTAAGCATATTTTTTTATTATTCGATGTGGGAAGAAAGAGACGTGTTAAGTAAATGAAATAAAAATAATAAAATCTTGGTGGAACCTTTTGTAAATAATCAAAATATTCATTCTCTTCAAATTAAATAATAAATTAATAAAAATTTATTTATGATAATATTTTAATTTTGTTTAAAACTTTTGAAGGGAATCCATACATATATTTTATATCTATTTAACTATATTTTCAATCTACTAAATATATATGATGTCTTGAATCCTTATATATTATTTATAAGCATATTTTTACTTTCTATCTGACAAAAAAGATATATTAAAAAATGACATTTTTATAATCTTGAAACATGCTACGAAATAGAAGACTTTACTCAAAATATATTAATGGGATTTTAGTTCAATGATTAAAAAAAAAAAAATTAGACTTTACGGTCATAAGGTTACTGAAAGCCTTACCATGGCATCATAGGCTGACACGATGATAGTCTCATCACGAGAGACTATTCAATCTCTACTAACATTGGATTGTTAACGGTGATATATATAATTATGTCTTAAAATTTTAATGTTTAATTTTTTTTACTTCATTCATTAAATTCATAAAAAAGAACTTGACCTTTATAACTTTTTAAGTATAACTTACTCTAGAATTTTTTTATGATAATTAATTAGGTGAATTTTGCTATTTCATTACATCAAAACCCTAGAATCGGTGGTACAAAAGTAATTGTAATCTCATTTTTTGGCAAGTGGAGGTATATGATTGGATTGGCTAGAAGTTATAGGCATGTTTGGAATGGATTTTTAAAAACTATTCAGTTTTCAAAACCTCCTTTCCATGTTTGATAAACAATTTTTAAAAATGATTTTATAAAATAGTTTTTTGAAAACCCAAAATTAGTGTTTTTTTATATAATTTTCGAAAAATAACCTTAAAATCGGTGTTCACTTCTCCATTTCATTATTTTTTCATGATATATAAGTATTTAATAATATTAACTATTTTTAAGTATTTAATAAATATAAAAAATAAAATTAATATAGATTTTAAATTTAAACTCAAAATTAAAGATAATTACAAGGTGTATCAAAACAGTTTTAAAATAAGATTATTCAAATAACATTTCATTGTTTTCTTTTTTTGAAACAGTTTTCGAGTTACAGTTATCTAAACATATTTTCTTAGAAAACAACTTAAAACTATTTTTAGTTTTAATTTTCAAAAACAAATTTTAAAAATTAAAAAAAAAATTGTTATTCAAACCTGTCTTATATTATTCAACTTAAACTTGGGGATTAAGCCGTAACAGGGCGATGGCACTCATGCTGCAAAAGTTAAAACCTTTGGATTTTTTTATTGGTATTTGCATACGTCCATGTCTACCTCTGCTTCACGGAAAATTCAAACATTAGTGAGTCACCTTAACACTATTATAACCATACCCAAAAAAACAATACTTAACAATACCCACGTGATACAAGTAGCAGAGAGAACATGTTCTTTGCAAGGTATTAAAAGGCGGCTATTAGATTAGATATGACTCGCTTGGTCAACAATTTCTACCTCAATCTCTATCTCTCACCTTCTCTGCTCCTTCCTCTCTTTTTCTCAGTTCTCTTTTTATATAAATCTACCCTCAATTTCATTTTGGTACTTGTCGGCTTTGCTTAATTCTCAAAGCTCTTCCCCAAGAAAGAACACAGAGATAGAAATCGTAAAAAGCAGAGAAAGGAGAGGAAATGGAAGTGATGATACCAGTTCAAAGCATGGATCTCGATTTCAACAGCGCAAAATCATCTCCGTACTTGAGTAGTACAGCTCCTTCATCGCCTAGACGCTTTGGGGAAAGCTATTTCAGCGCACCCACAAGCCCATCCCGAATGTCTGAGTTTTATCGCGACTTTGATAACTTCTTAACGAGCAACAACAGTACTACCAGCACAAAAAACATGTCTCTGGCTGCGATCCCTTTTGATTGGGAAGAGAAA
The DNA here is from genome assembly GCA_023935145.1 of Bretschneidera sinensis. Classification (NCBI taxonomy): domain Eukaryota; kingdom Viridiplantae; phylum Streptophyta; class Magnoliopsida; order Brassicales; family Akaniaceae; genus Bretschneidera; species Bretschneidera sinensis. Next base: position 148,590,192 of record CM043697.1, read on the forward strand.
CCAGGCACACCAAAATCGCCACACAAACCAGAAACCACCAACGATTTCGAAGATGATTTTGCTTTTGATATAATTAGTGGGGATCAGTCAGAGGTGGCTTCTCTCTCAGCTGAAGAGCTCTTTGATGGGGGCAAAATCCGACCCTTGAAGCCTCCACCAAGGTTACAAATCGAGGAGCAAGAGACCGTTAAAAGTCTGTTTTTATCACCAAAATCACCTAGATCATCACCTTTATCTCAAGGTAAAAAGATAATCCGTGAAGTCTTTTCTCCAAGAAAGAAAAAAGACATCGACCCATTTGAGACTGCCGTCGAAAAAACTCCAAACATAACAACAGAACATGAAAGAGGCAGAGGAAGATCAGTAGTCAATCAAGGTTCATCTACTAGTTCAAGCCGTAGAACAACAAGATCACTATCCCCTTTCAGGGTTTCTGCATACCCATGGGAAGAAGAAGAAGAACAGAAGCTGCAGCCACAACAGACCACCAAGCTGCAGCCATCATCATTAAACTCAAAGCCTTCGATTCCATCATCTACTTCTTCAAGGAGTTCTTCAAGAAAATGGAGATTAAGAGATTTTCTGTTGTTTCGAAGTGCATCAGAGGGAAGAGCATCAGATAAAGATCATTTGAAGAAGTACTCTTTTTTGTTCAGGAGACCTGAAGATACCAAGAATTCGAGCTTCCGGTCTACGGACAGCTCTAGCTCAGCTGCCTCATCAGTATCAAGGAAATCAAGAGGGCATGCAGTTTCGGCTCATGAGTTGCATTACACAAAGAACAAAGCAGCATCTGAGGATTTGAAGAGGAAAACTTACCTACCATACAAACAGGGTATTTTGGGCCGATTTGCATTCAATCCTGCTGTCAATTCGCATGCCAAACGTTCATGATCTTGATAAATTCTCGAGACAATTATGTATCCATTTTTTTTTATTGTAATTAAAAAAGAAAAAAGTTATTTGTTCCTTTAAAATGTACCGGAATTTTCAATCCGAAGAACATCGGAGTTGAGAATGTTTGTGTTCTATGATATGTAATTTCATTTATTTAAATTTAATAATTAATTTATTTTGAAATGAATTTCATAAATTTTATAAAATTACAAACTAGTTTTATAAAATTTATATAATTTCTTTGTTCTAATCACACTATTAAAAAAATATTATTTGAAACCAAACAACGAAATTTTATCCCTCCTGACTGCTCATTATTTTGCTTACTCCTAATCACTTCGTCCAGATGTTTTGATTTATATATTTTCCGAAAATGCAACAAAAATATTTAAGTACTAAGAAACCTCGTGTGCACGTATGCTAATCAGAGTCATATATATCCAAATAGAATAAAACAGACCACAAGAAGGCAAAATCTGATAGAGAAGGGTATTATTCTGATAAAAATCATAAAATAGAGGTGAAAATAAGTAATGATTATGCTACAATACGTCAATTAGCACAGAAAAATAACTATTATACGGGTTTTGTTGACTTTCTTAGGGGCTAATTCTAATTCAATAATTCATTAAAATAGAATTATAGGAGTTGTCTTTGTTTGACTATTATGATTTTCTATGACGGTGTGCTGATATAATACAAATCTGTCGGTTCTTAAAAATTATCGTAAACTTCTTGTTCCTTTATAACAGATGTTTGGTTGTGTCTGAATGCCACCCCACTAACCCTACATTGGATAATTGCAGTCCTTCAAGTAAATGACATAAGATATTGTTTTTAACACTTTTAATCAGAATGAGTCAAGTTTGTTTAAAGAAATTTCCAAACAATGGGGTGCAAAACCAATTTATGCGAAGATAACTGTTAGATTATGTATAGCATAGTTATTGCTTAGTTAGTTTAATCCCACATTGGTTGTGTATATCTTTGGCTCTCTTATTGGCTCCTATAAATAGGATAGCTCACTTGTAAGTAAAACACACCATTCAATACAATTCTCTTCTTTGTATTGTCTCACTTCCTCTCTTAAACCTTAACATGGTATCAGAGCCTTCGTGGTTCTCGGTATATTAAGAGTTGAGTATGCTCTGTGATTGCCACTATTAGTGGATCTTTCACATCAGAAAAACTTCTTTAAGGTTGTCGGTATATTAAGAGTTGAGTATGCTCTGTGATTGCCACTATTAGTGGATCCTTCACATCAGAAAAAACTTCTTGAATATTCTTTTCATGTCTGTCAGGTCACCACTATAGTCGGAGTCTCATTCTCCATCGACGTCATCTCAGCCGCTGCTCCATCGACGTCACTATTCAACCGTTGACCGTTGACCGACAACCAGATTTGACCAGATGGCAGAAAAAGATATTTTTCGTCATGTTCAGTCTGCATTGGATAGTACAAATTATATTGTTTGGTCTCAATCTATGCGAAGTTTCCTCAAAAGTCGTAAGCTTTGGTCTTACGTAGTTGGTATTGTCGAGAAGCCAGTTAAAGGGGCTACTGAAACTAATGATGCTCTTCTCACTCGTCTCATTGATTGGGAAAGTAATCATCATTAAATTCTCACATGGTTTCGTAATACTACTATTCCATCTATTTCTGCCCTATTTGGTAGCTTTGATGAAGCTAAGGGTGCTTGGGATATGCTTGCTTCTCGTTATTCTGCTGTTGATGGTGCTCGAGAATATCAGCTCCTGTTTGAGCTCTTCTGCCTGAAGCAAGAACCGGGGCAGAGTATTAATGATTTTCTTGCTCGCATGCAATTCTTATGGAATCAAATTGATCTCTCTGATCCTATTTGGAAGGATCCTACAGATGCCAAAATGTATGCTGAACGAAGGGATCAACATCGTCTTCACCATTTTCTTATGGCATTACGTGATGATTTTGAGCCTATTCGTGTGCAACTTTTACATCGCTCTCCTCTCCCTACTTTGGACAATGCTATCTTTGAACTTGTTCGTGCAGAAAGCAGATCACAGACTATGCACTCTCAACATAGTCCTTCAGTGTTGGCTGCTCCATTATCTAGTTCTTCATCATTTCAGCCAAAGCATTCTGACAGGTTTGGTGCTCCTCGACCTTCTCCTAAGCCTCGTGACAACAATTTCTGTCGTTTTTGTAAACATCGTGGGCACACTATTGATAAATGTTGGCAAAGGGGAAGATCCAATGCTCCCACTGCAGCAGTTGCTCATCCTGAGAGCACTCTCTCTACAGTTGTTCCATATCCATCTGCAACTACAGCTTCATCTTCAGTTGCACTCTCTAACGGGTCATCAGGTTCTACTGTCACCTTATCTGCAACTGACTTCGAGGCAATAGTTAATCAGGTCATCCAGTCTCGTTCTGGTAATGCATCTTCCTCTGCCCTCTCAGTCCTGCCAGGTAATTCTGCCTCTTGGCTTTTTGATTCCGCTTGTTGCAACCATATGACACCTTTCCCAGCTTCATTTACTACATCTGCACCTTCGCCTCATTCCTCAAATGGATGTTAAAAATGCATTCCTTAATGGTGATCTTAATGAAGAAGTCTATATGCAACCACCTCCTGGACTATCTAATCCAACAAACAAGGTATGTCGTCTTCGTCGAGCTCTATATGGACTTAAGCAGGCTCCTCGAGCATGGTTTGCTAAGTTTAGCAACACTTTGTCTAGCCTTGGATATTCCATCAGCTCCTATGATTCAGCTTTGTTTGTTCGCCGCACAGACCGGGGCATCATACTTCTTCTGTTATATGTTGATGACATGATTATCACCGGGGATGATCCCATTGGTATTCAGGAACTTAAACAGTTTCTCAATCAACATTTTGAGATGAAAGATCTTGGTCCTCTCAGCTATTTTCTTGGTCTTGAGATTTCATCTTCTTCTGATGGTTATTATTTGACACAAGCTAAATATATCTCTGATATGCTTTCTCGGGCAAATCTCACAGACAGTAAGGTTGTTGACACACCAACTGAGCTTAATGCTCGTCTTACACCCCATGATGGCGAACTTCTTCGTGATTTTACTTTATATCGACATTTGGTTGGCAGTCTTGTCTACCTTACTGTTACTCGACCTGATATCTCGTATGCTGTCCATCAGGTGAGTCAGTTTATGGCTGCTCCTCGCTCTACTCATTTTGCTGCTGTTCTTCGCATCCTTCGTTACCTAAAGGGGACATTGTTTCATGGGCTCTTTTTCTCCTCTAAGTCTCCTCTTCAGTTGTGTGCTTATACCGATGCAGATTGGGCAGGTGATCCTACAGATCGTCGTTCTACCACCGGTTATTGTTTCCTACTCGGCACCTCTCTTATCTCTTGGCGTAGTAAGAAACAAACTGTTGTTGCTCGATCTAGTACAGAGGCAGAATATCGTGCTTTAGCTGACACTACCTCTGAGCTTCTTTGGTTACGATGGTTGTTACAAGATATGGGTGTATCACTTTCTGCTGCCACTCCTGTATACTGTGACAATAGAAGTGCTATTCAGATTGCTCATAATGATGTGTTTCATGAACGGACCAAACATATTGAGATTGATTGTCATTTTGTCCGTCATCATCTTCTTCAAGGCTCCCTACAGCTTCATTCTGTCACATCCAAGGATCAGCTCGCAGACATCTTTACCAAGTCACATCCTCCAGGGCGTTTTCGTGATCTTGTTTTCAAACTCAAGTTGGTTTCTCATATTCCACCTTGAGTTTGAGGGGGGCTGTTAGATTATGTATAGCATAGTTATTGCTTAGTTAGTTTAATCCCACATTGATTGTGTATATCTTTGGCTCTCTTATTGGCTCCTATAAATAGGATAGCTCACTTGTAAGTAAAACACACCATTCAATACAATTCTCTTCTTTGTATTGTCTCACTTCCTCTCTTAAACCTTAACAATAACAAATCTAAAATTATTTAAAAAATAATATGTAGAGTAGATTTAAAGTCATTATTTTTATGATGTTAACGATTATTAAAGTACGTAAGAGATTAGATAAAATTTAATTTTTAAATTGATAATCTTGTATTTTTACTATTTTATTTTCTACCCTCTAATTTTCTTAATTTTAGATAATTATGATTTGTATACGAAAAAACGCAAGAACGAAAAAACACCAATCCCCTTCATTTCTTTTCTCTCTTACTAATCAATAGAAAAAATCGTTTCCTTTACTTTTTTTCTTTGCTTTTCTTTCTTTTTATTTTTCTCTCGCACTAAATATATTCATAAGAAAACGAGGGTACATTTGATGCACTTAATTTTAAAGAGAGTATCAAAATAAGATAATCTCATTCAATCTTACATTTAATATAAAAAAAACAAACATAAAAATATCATATTTCTTCCATTTATATAAATTCTTTTAGTCATATTCTCTACCTAATCCGGTCTACCAACCAAATATTAAAATCTCTAACGATGAATAGAAGTGACATTACTTTATAGTCATTAAAATTTTATTTAAAAAAGGGAAGAAAAAAAAATATTAAAACAAAAGTAAAAAATGCATCCACAATGCGAAAGAACTGCTCTACATAAGAAGCACTGATAATTGGCTTGAAATGCAACCCCATAAGAATTACACTACATGCTCTGCAAAAGATATGCTCTCAAGCACGTCCCAATAATAAAGAAGCATAGCCATCCATTTCATCTATTTTTTTTTTCCTATTCAGGGACCCAATCAATGGGAAGACTTTACATTGTGCGGAGATTTTGAAGGTGCAGTTTTCATTTTTATCTATGTAGGGTACTCTCTATTCCTATTTTTCCATAACTTCGATTTAATAATTAAGGTTATTTCTTTCAAGAGAAAATCAATAAGTGAATGTGCGAATTGGAGTGATTCGAAATAATAGAAAAACGAGAGTTGCATTACACTATTCACAACCATTCATTAATAGCAAGGAGGCTCCTCATAAAATGCGTGCTTTCAAGTATCGAGCGTTTATGAAGTATTTTTCCTCTTAAACCCTTAATTAATGTAACAATGCCTCATGAATCTTATCTCTTTGAACATTGGCTAATCCGAATGGTCAACTCCAATAAAAAAAAAGTAACCAATATGAGACACAAAGTCAGAAGTAGGAAACTTGATTGAAGTTGTCACTTGGTTAATTTAAAGAACCAAGAACCATTTGTCACAAGTTAAAGAGAGATATTTGACAAGACTTATGGTACATTGTGGGAAAATCGAAAGAAAGAGAAACCCATATGTGCCTAGGCCACAAAAAACCTAACCTCAGGGATAATTTAATTAAGAACCTTTTACTAATATCTTCCATATTTTCTTTCCATGCTCAATCATTCAAGCAATAATATGAAGCACCCATTATTATAATGATGAATGGATAACAGTTATATCAAAGCAAACAAGAAAGTAAATAAGGAAAGCAATAAAGAAATTAAAACAAATAAACACATCATACCAAGTTAACCATATAAACATGTTTAATTAATGAACGATCCAAGGAGCATCTTATATTCAATCAATGATCAGATTCTCATAATAACATGGCAGAAGGTAAATCAAATCATATTTCAAGCCTAAACATACATCTTAGTATTCATCGTATTTAAATAGGTTATCATACAGTTTTAACATAGTGGATGGTGTGTACGCCAAATTTTTAAACTATTAGAAAATATTAACACTATTAGACTCAAAATATGGCTCGCGCATATCTAGATATATGCAAAAAACTTGCACAACTCTAGATATGCACGACCTTCAAATTTTTGGGTTACAAATTTTCAGCCAAAAAGTACAAAGAGAACACATTTCTTGGCAAAACCCAAGCTCAAAATATGCAGTAGATTTAGTTACAACATAAAGTCCATTTTCATATAGTCATTAAATCATCATTTTACAGCAGATTTTCAGCATATATGATCCTAAAGAATTTTATGATTTCACACCAAATCAACCAAACAATTCATCTCGTGTCATTTTAACAAACATGCAAATCATGATTTATATAGAAATACATTCACACCTATCTTTAGGTAGCTCTACTGGATCCAAATAGTTGCACGTTCTTCTGATATATACTTGCCTCTTAATTAGGGTTATAAACCCAATCTATGTTGGCTCTAATATCACTTGTAGGATTTCAAATACATGTAAATATCATTAACCCTAAAAAATCTACATATGAGTATAAAACACCTAAATCATGGATAGAAAGCATATAACATACCTTGCTTATGATCCACCGTTGATGACACAGCGAAATCTTTAATCTATCCGAAGAATAAATCATTAGGTAAGCAGTAAGTAGTTCTCCTCCTTATTCTCCTTAGCACTAGCTCTAATGGGGCAAGCTTTTCCTTAGATGTAGAGAATATGATGTAATCTCTAGGGTTGAGAATTAGAGGAGAGACCTAACTTATACTTAATATTGTAATCCAATGGCTCGGTCCCTTAAAAGGCTAAAATGTCAACAATAATCTACATTAGCTAACCCATATTAAGCACAATAGAGTTTTAGGTCGAATGTAAATATATTACTCTATCGAGCTTCTTTAAACCTCACTTGATAAAACAACAACTAGCTCATTTTGTAACAATACAGAAAAACCCACATGTAATGTAGTCCCACAATTTAAAATTTTCTAACATTGAAAACCAATTTATTAGGTTCATTCCTGCATATGGGTAAATCAACGCCCTATTTGATGACAGAAATAAAGAATGCAACACTTACTGAAATTATGGTGTTTGCTAATATTTTCAACCAAATCAAGTAAATGTAAATACAACAAATGGGACTTTGGTTCAACGGTTATAAAAAAAAAAAAAAAAAAAAAAATCCAAGTTGCAGTTTGAAATCACAAAGTTTCAAATTCAACTTTTAGTTATGTGTAGGTTATTAATCTAAAATATATATATATATATATATATATATATTGTATTGTGATAGTATTGTAGATTTTTGTATAGATTATGTATTATTTATATATCACATCATTTTAATAAAAAAAATAAATGTAAATCCAAACAGTTGATAAGAAGGCTGGATCCGCCAAAAGGTTTTATAAGTGGCGCATAACCTTTGATCTTACGTACTTTCATAAAAATCTCGACTCCCTTTGTTTCGAAACCAAGTAACATATGGGTAAGCCCAAATTCTTCATTCATTGAGACGCCGCCTCGGAGGCTCAATTTAAAATTTGATATAGGTATGAGTCGGGCCCGGACTTATTAATACTTACTCGGGCCCAAACCCAAAAGCTTCATTTGATATAGACTTCTCAGTTTAAAGCTTCATTCTCCCTTTTCTTTCTTTCTATTCTAAATTTTTTTCTATCCATTTCTATTTTTTTTGTTAAAAATATAACAATAAAAAGAGCGAGAAGGGTCCACTTTTAACCTTTTGCTTGCTACAGGCACGGAATACAAATTTATTTTGAATTGTTTAATCTCTTATTCTCATTTCATAAATAAAACTAATGGAGAAATTAAAAGTGCATCTAGTTATGAAAAATGTTTTTTATTTTCATGTTTATTTTACTGGACACTTTTTTTAACAATTCACACATTCTTAACATAATTTGAAAAAAAAATATTTTTTAATACAATATTAAAAAAATGAGTATAAAGAAATTGTTTCTCAATTTTTTTTATATTATATTGAAAAGTGAAATATTATTTTTTAAATCATATTAAAAATATGTAAATAGTTGAAGAAAGTGTTAAGAAATAAAAATAATAAATTTTTTCGTAACTAAACACATTATAATAATTTCAGTTAAAAGATGTTAAAATTAAAGAGAAAAAAAGAATAACCATAATTTTAATTTGACGGATAATGTTGAGAAACGTTGGTTGAAAATAACATAGTTTTATGGGTAAAACTATAATAGAGCCTTTCCCTTTTGCTTTTCTCATAATTCCAGATAAAATACTCCCTAACAAGAGAAAAATATCACCAAATTCTGGTTCTCAGGCAGTGGGCTACCCACTTGTAATGTCTGCAAGATAAGCATCTTCGTTTATACCATAAAAGAATATATCATTATTGTTCATAATTGCCCATGTGGATCAAAGAAAATGCGCAGCTGCCTTCTTTTTATAAATTTCCTTTTTCCTACAATTCTAATCATAATGTTTAGGAAGCCAATTGCGTTTGCAATAAATAAAAGTAATGTCCGCATACGCATCGTTTAAAACTTTAAAATATTGTGTTCATACTTGCCACTTGGCTAGCAGCTTGTAATTAGGTCTTTGTCAGCTAATTAAGATAAATACTAATGAAACTATCACCTTTAAATTAAGAAAAATGATTGGTAGTCATCCAACTTAGGATTTAGTTAATAAAATGATGCGAGTTTTTTATTTTGTTTTTATAACCCATTACTACTCGAGGTTTTTTTATAATTACTAATCAGACATCTACAAATATTTAAATGAGTAAAATCGGATGATTTGTCCATTATAACACTCTTGCTAATTATCTATGTTGAGATTTTAGTGTTTTTTTCTTTGTGTTTGTGTAACTGTGTGGGTCTCTGATCATGGTCTAATGATCAACATGTTTTTTTTTTTTAAATAAAATATAAGATTGATATCATGATTTATGTGTGAAATGATGCAATCCCATCAGAACGACAATAATTTAAATGATAAAGACAAAACAACTTAGATTGTAGAATCATTTTAGATAACCTCAATCCATTTGAAACTTTCCTTTAATCTGGATTAATCAAGTAACGTCAAAGTCAAGTGATGAGTTTTGTCACTGTTCTAAGTCATAAAATCATGAATATGTAGATTTTGTCTAATCACACCAGACGTGCTTAATGATTCAGCATGTTTTTGCTTGGTCAGGGGGACCATGCAAGAAAGAAAATAGAATGGTTAATTAGCATGATTTCAAAGTTTCAAATCATGTCCAATCGCTAACGTACAACTACTAGTGTTATCATAAATCATTTTAATGCAGTTGTCTTCCTCTGTAAGTACAACTGATTTCAACATTGGTTCATGTTTTATAGCCACATTCAATTATTGGAGGAGATCTATATACTGATGCGCTTTCGTCTAAATATTTGCCTATAAATAAAGAGCAGTTAATTCTCTTTTAAATTAGTCATGTAAAAAATGAACCCCATCTTGGACATTGACCTGTTTTGTTTGGACCATTCCTCTTTCCTGCTAAAACCATAATTATCTACCTAACTCATTCTCTGGGTGTGATCAAGATCAGACAACCACAACACTCATGAAAAGGGGTACACCTTTTTCAGCTAATTAAATGCATATGACCAGTAAGTTTTCAATTGTGTTAAATCCCTCTAACGAGAAGAAAAAGAAAAGGACCTGAGGCCACAGAAAGAGAGAGTCACTCACAAGAAAAGAAAAAGAGAAGCCAAAAATTTCAATGGACAAACAGGAGAAATGTTTGCGGAAAGATGAGTTGCACCTCAATAATTAAGTGAGTTTGTGATGGGGTTTTCAAAAAAGTATAAAGCAACTGATGTTGATGCTCTATGTTATGATCAGAGATGCACATGCTAAGCCAACAACATTACCTGAGTCCCCTTTTTAATCTTTCATCTTTTTCGGCCAAGTTTTCTTCCTCTCCCCAGCCCTTCCCCCACAACTTTTGTGATCCGACCTCTCATATCTTATCACATTCAATCCCCTCTCTTTTTCATCACTTAAAAACTTGGTCACATCAACCTTTATCAATTACTCTCATTTTCCCATTTCCCACTTCAAAAATTAAAGATTCCAAGTACAAATCCAACCAATTGACAAACCACCTTCCTATCCCCCTATATTTATGTTATGCTTTGCCCTAGTTAGCTCAAACAAATTAATCCTTCAATTTCCTTGGATTTGATATCTTTGAAACAGAAGTCCTATAATGCCACCAGTTCACTGTAGCCCTTTCTACCAAATGGACAACCCGGCGATACTATCTTTGCTCCGGCGTAATCCAGGAGAGAAGCGTAGTAAATCCTCCGGCGGGCTCTTGAAAATGTTCAAGCTTTTCCCTATGTTAACCTCAGGCTGCAAGATGGTTGCTCTGTTAGGCAGACCGCGAAAACTTTTACTCAAGGACAATGCCACGACGGGTACAATTTTTGGTTATCGTAAAGGGAGAGTGTATCTTGCAATACAAGAGGATCCCCACTGCGTGCCGATGTTTGTCATAGAGCTACCGATGTTCACAAGTACACTTCAAAAGGAAATGGCATCCGATATAGTGAGGATCGCGCTAGAGAGCGAAACAAAGACTCACAAGAAGAAACTATTGGAGGAGTTTGTTTGGGCGGTGTACTGTAATGGAAGAAAGATTGGATACTGTATTAGGAGGAAGCAAATGTCTGAAGATGAGCTTCATGTTATGCAGCTTTTGAGAGGGGTTTCAATGGGTGCAGGTGTCCTCCCGTGCCCAAATGATCAGAAGGAAACAGCGGACGGAGAATTGACATACATGAGAGCAAGATTTGAGAGGGTGGTTGGATCAAAAGACTCTGAAGCTTTGTACATGATAAATCCAGATGGTCCACAAGGACCAGAATTGAGTATTTTCTTTGTTAGATCTCATTAATTAGAGTTTTATATATGTAACTAATTAAAAATTGCTCTCTCAAGGTTTTTTGCTTGTAATCGATAAAAAAAAAAAAAAAGGGGACAGTAATGATCTCCTTGGCTTAGTAAAGTCTTATGGTTTTGTGCCAAGGAACAACTGTATGTTAAACATAAATTAGTTTTCAAATGAGAATTGGATAGAGTTGAAAACCAGTAAACATGCATGATCGATCACCACTACTATTCTGCTGATACGAAGCCAATATCTTGGATCTTGGCTATCTCCTGATTTTCACTGAACTGAAAAAACATTTCATGAATTTAATTTCTTTCTTTGAAAAATATCAGATTTCTTTAATTGGCTTTGGGAAAGAAAAAAGAGGAAAGGGGGGAAAATCTCTTTACCCATGATATGTTTCTTATGTGACTAAACTTTCTTTCAACTTTTACAAGATCTAATTGCAAAGGAAGGATGCACCTTCACCCCATTTAGCTAACCTCCATTTGGTTTAGTTTGTCTCCATTTAGTTAGATTTCATAGCAAGATAGATGTTCAAATTAATCATCGTTGGTGAGAGTTTTTCAACGTAATCACGTGTGTGCTTTTTCAACTTTCAATTTATTTAATGTCGTAAAAAAAACGTAAAAAATCAAATCCGTATTGCTATTGAATTACCAAAATATCTTTTTGTTTTGTTTAAAACAATTTGAATTTGTAAGGTTATTTTAATTATTTAACTTTCAACTAAACCAAATGGAATGAACTCCCAAAATCAATGCTTTTATTGAATTATCAAAATACATTTGCATACTATGCATGTTTTATTTAATTGTTTTTGAGATATTTGCTATTTGGTGCGTGGCTCGATCTAAAAAAACTGTCATTGCACCGTAAAAAACAAAAATTTCTCAGACAATATAATTCCTGATATAATTTTTTTTTTTTTAAAAAAGAGAAAAGACATAATTACTAATCTCATATAAAAGAAAAATCATTGTTCCTCCTAATATTCAAGTTTTCTGTCAAACATGGCCACTTTTACGTTGGGATGCTAAAAAGGGCCTTCGTGGAATGAGAGGCTTAAACTACGAAAGTTAATCCTGCCACAATGGAAGGCGGCCCATGGACACTATGTGATAGGTTGATACCAATGAGTGGGCTTTAGAGAATTTCTGTCATTTCCCATACTCTTTGGGGAACACCCAAGCCATACGTTGCAAACCCAATTATACAAGTTCCATATGAATTCATGTGTGGCATTTGAAACCAAATTTGTGGCAAACTGTTGTTAAACCTCCTTTGATAACTTAATAATCATTAATCGGAGGAGAACATATAATAAATTAATAGAAAATTTAAGGTAAAAAGAGTATGCGTACAAACCCATACAAAAAGAAGGGGAGAATTTCTAGAAATTTTAGTTCAAGCCAAAATAAAAAAAATAAAAAAAAAGGAATTTTAACTTGCAAATATGTGTCCATCAAATTGAGCTTTGTTGATGAGCTATCTCGGCACGAGTATCAAGAAGACATGCGTACCTATGCTCATGATACACGTGTTGTATAGTTGTATGCATCGAGAAGGTCTTATGGCACTACACGTGCATAATATTTTATTTTTTTATAAAATAATATAATGTGATTGAAAGAATTTTAAAAAAATCAAATAAGATCGATCATGCACAAAAAAAAAATTTGTATACCTCACACTAATTCATCACTTTCAAGAAACTTTTCAAAAAATATAGATTAAATGATGAAACGCGAGGTATATCATTAATGTCTCTCGACATCAATAATTATTTTGAGGTATAACTCATTATTTAACATCACATATGTTCTCACATACTATTTTGTGATTTAAAGGTTGAGATCTACTACTCTTCTCTCTCCTAACGCCACATATTTTAAGTTACTGTGCTCCTGTATGTATATATGTATTCTAATTCACTCCAAAATAATAAGATTTACTTCATTTGCTCAGTTGGAAGCTAAAATTCACAGTGAATTTAGTGTTGAAAAAAAATGAAAAATGTTTTTCATTTTTCTAAATATTTTTTACAACAATTTAGACCTTTTTTATAATAAAAAAATACAATTAAAAAATATTTAAATTATTAAAAAATTCAATAATAATAAATATTTTTAATAATAAACGCACCCTTACTATTTTCCGTATCAAGTACTCTGTATGTCGGAATATCTACCGAGTGATTATACTTTAAGATTGCTCAATTTTCCTTTTGTCTTTAAAGTGATTCATTGGTACTTTGATTACGTCAGCCATCTCTACTTTTCCACTCAAAAAAAGAGCACCTGACCAACTTTCAAACGTAACCATCGCATAAATAAATGCTTTTTAACTTATTTATCACAAGAATATAGTAACAAAACGAGAGAGGCAAGCACAAACTGGCAATACAAGATCAACAACCATAACCGAGACAACTACACACTGGACAATGGAATATGGATACTATACTATAGTAACCCCCGTTCCCACGCCGTTTTGCGTTAGTTTAAACACACTTTACCTCTCTAGGACCAAACTCAAACCGTCCAGCAAATAGTTTGGAAGAGAACAACAGTGTGGGTCCTTCCCTGATTGCTACAAATCAATGAGGCTCTAAAATCTACTTGATCAGAAGGGACCAATTTCAGGTCCCACAATACAACCGTCAATAGAGAATTATTTGGGGTTCTAGTCACCGCTCAGGCACTCACCAAAAAGGCTGAAGAGTAGAGATTTTGCCCTTATTTTCCTTTGATGGAAAAACACCCAGACAAGTCGGTAAGTTGGCGTTTGCTGCCAGCTGGTATTATCAACTGCCCAACTGCTTCTTGCTAAAGGTACATCAGAGATCCACCACACGATTCCTAAATCAATAAATATAGCCACATGGGCGGCTAGGATGCAATTATGACAACAATCCGTTCATATTACTCGACTGTCATCCTTTGGGCTTATGCGAAGCGCGTGATCTTTACTCTTTAGTCAATCTACTCTTCTAAGTAACCTTAGATAAATATTTTTTTAACTTGCTACAGTATTTTTTAAAATGAATTCCAAGCGTAGAACATAAACTAAAAGGACACCTTTCAAAATTTCTTCATTCTACTAGTGGCACCTTTTGATGATTAGGGTTTATTCTCATTTTTTAAATAGTCTTTATTTAGATTTTTTACTTTAGCTCTTAATTTTTTTATTTCAATTTCATTATTAATTTGGATAAAATGTTGACATTTTGGATGACACGTTGGCATTGTTGCATTTTATTTTTATATAAGAAAGGATCAAACACCAGGGTTAGCTCATGGAAAAAAAATGTCTATAGCATCCTCCATCAGCAACTGATCCAAACCTACAGGGGGGTTTACAAAGGATTGAAGATCGGCTTGGTTTGTGATCTAGAACTGTCATAAGTTTGTACTATAATTCCCTTCATGTAACATATGAGCGATAATATAGGAAGAAAAACTTGAAAACAGCAATCTACAATATTCAATGAACGAACCAAACTGATGAAACTCAATGTCGTTATTATTAATCAACTGAACACCAATGGTTGAATATGATTTACGCATCACATTGATCAAACATTTTCCTTTGGCGATCAACAGCCCCAGTTGAATATCAATCAACTCAGCCTTTAGGCTGTTACAAATATCAAGCTTCAAGGCAAAGCCTTCTAACCACGGTCTTAAATGATCTCGAAAAAAATCTTCACAAAAAGTTAAACTAGTGCGAAGATCCCTACTGTAGTCATTATTTATTTTAATCATCTCCACACGAGAGGAAGACCACTCAATGTATCTCAAAGTAATAACTCTATTACAAGAAGTGACTATAGGTAAACAAATCTCATATATTTCTTCATATTATGCATCGTTATAATTTTGAAATGTAACGGTTTTCTCAATTATTTTCTTAATGCTGTTAACTTTGTAAACCAAATTATTAGATAAAAACAGGGAATGCCTCTAATTACGAACAGAAATTAGCTGTTCTGTAAAGAAAAAAACAGAATGATTACTTAGGCGCTCCCAAGAACAAGATAATAAATACAGTAAACTGGACATGCAATAATTTGGTAGTGTGAGACACACGCTCCAAAAGGACGAGTGAGATGGGTGCTATTACTTGGATTATACCACAAAGTCAAAGGGATTCAACTCGAATCACGTGAGATTCTTACAGGCTGTGAGTGGGTCCATCCTACGTGGAAGAAGTTGAAGTCATCTTCAAACAGGTTATTTTAAGTGGGTGCCGTTTAACAGGGTTCTTTTGTGACGGTTGATTGGGGCCGTTGATCCGAGTGACTGAGGATATGGATTTGGACTCACAGCTGTAAAACTGGGCAAAAGTAGTCAAAAAGTGGGTGGCCCCACTTTCCGTTTTAAAACATTTGTTTTATGTGATAAACAGCTCTGCCTTTCCTGTCATGTTTTAAACGCTCCCGCTACGCATTCTTCGAGTACGAGAATGATTTTATTATTTTTATTTTCCTCCGAGAAATCCATTGCTTTCTCATCAATTCCATTACTGCCCTTAAGGAAATTAAAGAGTTACTCTACTTTTTTCTTTTTTTCTACAAAAAGAAAAAGACGCGGTCTGGTTACTTACTTGCATCACTCTTTATATGGAAATATCCCAATTTTACTGTAGTACAGTATGAAAGCTTATTTATCCATGATAAATTATCATTGTTTCAATATAAAATGATATTTCTTTTCATTAAAAATGCAATTTCACTTGCAAAGAGAATAACCTGTTAATACCCATAATTTTTTTATGATAAAAAATCACAAATTTTAATATTTTATTTTAATTTCTGTTTGACATGATTTAATTTGAGTATCATTTGCTTTCACAGAAATTTCATTTTATAATTTAAAAAATAATTTTAAAAATAATTTTAATTAAAATAAAGAACTGGAGCTAAAGAACGTAGACTTTAATAAAACAATTGCAAAAATAATTTTTTTCATACAAATTCAATTTATTAAAATCTATTCAATTTGATTCTTTTCATAATCGTTTTTTAAAATGTTTGACTTAATTTTTTTCTGTAAAAAATAAAATTTATTTCGTTAACTTTTCCAAACAATATTTTAAAATTATTTAAGTTATTTCAATATTTAAAAAAAAATTCATAAAGCTCATTTGATTGAAATGCATTAAAATGAGATAAACTAATTTAATCTCATGTGAATACTTAATTTCACGTTTAGTAAAAAAGATATGTTGTTAACATGCAATTGAGATGTCAACAGTGAAGGAAACTTCCTTTTAGACGTGTGCAAAATTAATCATTATATACAAAAGAAAATACATGAGAAGAAGAGACCCAAAATGGAGAATTGACAAGTCGAGACAAAGCAGAATGAGAGGTGGCAAATTTGTTCTTGCAGCTGCAGAAAGGAAAAATAAAATATAAAATCTGAAATAGTTAAATTAAATATAATAACAATAAACCGAGGGTTCACATCTATCTATATCCCCACCAACTTTACAAAAGTCAGTTTCGTCGAAGTACCCTCATCAGCCTCCCTTCTCTTAAAGAACCCTTTGGGCGCCGGATATGTTCATGCACCTCTTTCTCTCTCTCCACATATAAACCTTACTCTTCTTCTACTTTAATTCTATCGAAGGCCACTTGATTCATTCACTAGCTACCATTGCTCTCACTTTTAAAAAAAAAAAACAAGTCTCTAATTAATTAATGGAAGCAATGAACAGGTGCTCTTCTTCTACATCCTCATCAGACTCTTCTTCTTCAGAGTCTTCTTTCTCTGGTAAGACGACAAGGGGCGCCAAAAAAACGAACCGAATCAAAGGTCCATGGAGTGCGGAGGAGGATCAGATTCTGACCCGGCTAGTCGACAGATACGGACCTAGAAACTGGTCTCTGATTAGCCAATACATAAAGGGGAGGTCAGGGAAATCTTGCAGGCTTAGGTGGTGCAACCAGCTCAGCCCCAACATCAAGCACCGCCCCTTCTCTCCGGCAGAGGACGAGACAATCCTGGCGGCCCATGCCCGGTATGGAAACCGGTGGGCCACCATCGCCCGGTTGCTCCCGGGTCGGACCGATAATGCGGTCAAGAATCACTGGAACTCCACCTTGAAGAGGAGAGCAAGAGAACAACAACAGCAAGTACAATACCAACAAATATCGGAGGGTGGTGGTGGTGATGGATCTGCTCAGCACTGCATAAAGGGGATGGAGGAGGATGCATTGACCGCGTTGACCCTAGCGCCGCCGGGGACTGGCAGCTGTAGTGGTATGGTAGCGGTCGAGGAGGGGAGGACAAGGATGGAGAGGTTGCCGGAGGGGTTTTGGGATGTGATGAGAGAAGTGATAGCAAAGGAAGTGAGGGAGTATGTAGGTTCTACGTACGTTGGCTAAGGAGGAATTCCTAAAAGGGTTTTACTATTAAGGATCTATGCACATACACTTTGTGTTAAGCTGTTTTGTGTGTGTTTTGTTTTCTCAATCTTCGGGGGGTTTTCTTGAATTTACAATTTGGTGTTAATATGGTGGTTTTTTTTTTTATTTCTCAAAAGGCAATGAAATGGAAATTTATGAGTGCCTGAGCTCGACACATTATTACATTTAATTTAAGACGAACCTGCTTTGTCTGGTATTTACAATCTGTCATCAATCGAAGGACATAATGGAATTTAAGATGACTTTACCGAGCGCTTAACTCAGCAGCGGTTGGATCTCTCATGCTTCGGTTTCAATATCATGAATTGTTATCGGTTAAATAAAAAACATAATTAATTTTAGGAAATAATCAGTAGGTTCCACAAATGTTTCACTGAAGTTTCAATTTGAATCAATTAATTTTTGATGTCTTCAAATATGATCCAATCAAACTTTTTATCTGCTTTCTTCCAAATCTGTTACACATGTGCTTATGAGAATATATGTTTTTCGCCAAAATCCATCGGTGAACGGAAATGTAATAAATTTGGACGGAAATTGAAGAATATTTAATTGGAGCATATTTGAGGACATCAAGAATCAATTGACTTAAATTGAAACGTCAAAGATTAATTACTTAATTGAGATGTTTGTAAAACCTTAGAGGCGACAACAAATTTTGTTCTTAATTATATTATAATTAATTTAACTTATTCAATATATATATATATATAAAACACATGAGATTAAAGAGTAATTACAGAAACATATGTATGATATAAAAAATTACACAAGCCTACTAAAAATTTGTGGATTACATTATAGAAACATATTTCTATTAGTAATCCAATTAGTCAAACCCCCAAACGCCCCTCAAAGTACCGAAGATAAATATGTAAATATTTCTTTAAATTAAATATGTTAATAATTTAGTATTTTGCTCCAAGTCTTCTTGATTATAGTATAAGGTGAAAACATTTCTATCCAAAACAAACAATACAACGATGAAGAACACAAAAAGAATCCCACGAAGAATTCAATTCAACGAAAGCTCAATACTAACCAAGGAAATCCTTGGGATTAAGAATTGAGCGACCCAAATCGAATAAATTTAAAACAAACCCAATGAAATAGAATATGAGGACCAAACCAATAACTCATGGCAACAATAGGAAGTCAATCACAAATGTAACTGAACCGAAAAGCATCAAAGCAAGAGAAACCTCGATTAAGAAACAGAGATGCGAAAGCCGCAGTGTAGACCTTCTAAATGGGCACTAGGTGAGGCTGTTGTTGCACCGGAGAAGATGAAGAAAGAGCATTGGGTGAAGAGAATGAGTAAGGATTTTTTTTATTGGAGTTTGGATTTGGAGAGGAGGTGATCTAAGAATTTGAATCATCATAGAATAAAGCTCGTAGAATAGCCTTGATTGTTGGGTTTCTACTGTCATCGTTCCTTTCTTGCCTTTTCTCTTCAAAATTCTTGGATACTAACGCATATAATTATAATCCTTTTAATTTAGAGTTAAGAATTTGTTTTTAATTCCCAATTTTATGCTGGTAAATAACTTAATACATATTTCACTAATTTGATTTTAATTTTCAATTTTAGGGTCCACAAATTGGGGATTTAAGGTTAGGGTTACACTGATCTATGGAAGAAAGAGAGGAAAAGAAGGAGAAGAGATAGAACTATCAATCATACTAAAGGTAAATTTGATAATTTATAAGCTCCATTAACTAGGATTTAACATATTTTGTTAGGTCAAATATGGTCAAAGTAGGTGTGTAATTTCTTATACCACATGTATTTTCTGTAATTATCTCTTAACTTCATGCATGTTTTTGTAATTTACCATATATATGTGGCATTTTCATATTTTAAATGAAAGAAATTGCAAAAACATAAATTCTATTAGTTGGCTTTATAAGTTTGTTTGAAGCCAACCAATCATAGAATGTCATCCATGTGAAAAATGTTTTGTGCCATATATGCATATTTCATGGCACAAAGTTAGGCAATAATAACTCCTTACTAATAAGAGCGTTTCTATTGAGCTATCCTAGACACCCACCCAATTCTGCCACCCTCTGTGCAAACCCATTCAAGCCTCACTAATCTCTCTCGCTAGAGTAAAAAAATTTTGGACAAAATGATCATTTACTAGTTACGCTCATGTAAAATACACATAATTATTCATTCACTAGTCGGGTGGCTTACAAATGGATGTCAAAAATCAAATGTCCTAATATCTTTGATTTGCTTTATGATCATGCAAATTAAAGATGTGTCATTCCAAAAGACAAGAAAATTTGATTTTATAATGTGGAAATATATATTTAAAGGTTTTGTAATTAACCTTTTAAAGTTCTCTCGTATTACAACGTGAAAGAAATTAAAGTTCGATTTTCGATTATATAATTCAAGAATGCCAAGAACAGTGACACAAATCATGATTGTTGGATACATATCGAGACAAATGGACGGTGATCAAGCTTATATCTCTGACATTGCGATGATCACCAAGTGGTTGTACTAGTGAAAAGAAACGAGGATACACAAGGGGTGTTGCATAACCTTATAGCGCTATATTGCAACCCTTAAGAGCATCCTCACAACCCATGCAGTTTGTAGGACACTAATCCATGTGATGATCGTCACATGGTTGTATTAATGGAAGGAACCGAAAATGTCCAAGGGGACTTGCGAAGCCCTATAGTGCAACGTCGTAACTCTACAGAGCATCTTCGTGACCCAAGCAACTGATAGCACCATAGTTATGCTAAAGGTAGGGATGAGCTTATATAATGGGCCAAGGTCGGGGCAGTCCTCTTGGGACTCAACGGACCCTGGTTGATCATTATCGACACCATCTACGTCCCTTTCGCATTAGAACCTTAAGGCAGTGGACAACTTCGAAAGAAACTCGAAAGGGGTGATTGAGCCAATCCTACCTAAAGGACAAGTTGGACTCTGGTTGCATGCCCTCAAATCCCCATACAACTTATGAGGATGCCCTTGCAGAGTTGGGACCGAGGAAAGGAGGGTGACACACAGTGTCAATGAGTTCCGATCAGTCCATGTTGCTAAGACTCTTGTCGAAACCCTCTAGGCTATCCTTGCAACCCTATTTTGGGAACACTTAGGGAGCTTGGATTGGTGGCTAGAACAAAGACTCGTCAAAGGCGGTTAAGATTGGCCTTAGACCTATTCTCAAAGGCAAAGGAGTTGGTGAAGGAAACGCGACCCATAGCATGGCCTTCACTTATCACATCGCATGTCGCTATCATACTCTAGCTATAGGGTTGCGACCATTGTGTGTTTGACACTCTTCAATAGGGTCATGATACGTGTGATTGCTACCATTGCTCTATAAATACCCCATTCTTTTCACACTGAAGGACATAGACAGAGGAATACTACGAACTCACAAGCTCGTGCGTATAAAACCCGCCACATCTCTCTTGAGAATTGCTCTGTTCTCTCTCCTCTTCATAGCTTCGAGTGGACCCTCTAGACTTTTTACCGTCACCAAATAGAATATCTCACTACTTAAAATGTCCCGAAACACATTCTTTTATTATTTTTTCTTTTCAACATAGTCAAGCCTTTTCTTCTTGATGACTGCAAATAGGACTTGACCTTATATTGAGTATAGATATAGATAGATAAGAGGGAATGACTTAATAGTAAGTATAGATCGAGCACAATTGATGAGAAGAAAAAAAAGTAAATCTAGAGTTTGAGACAATTATAGCAATGATTAACAATAACATGGACACTTTTATAGCAATTCCTCTCTTTCACTTGCATAAATATAAATATATATATATATATTATTCCCTTTGTAATTTATATATCATAGTGTATTATTCATCTAATTAAATTATTAATTATTTTTTAATTTTAAATTAAGAAAGAAATTAAAATTTTACAAATATAGTTTCATGAAGTTTGCAAGTTTTCAATTTTTTTATAATTTAAAACAAATAACATATTAAAAAAAATTAAAGTAAAAATTATTTTAAAAAATCAATTGTAATATATAAATTGAGACAGACGAAATTAAATTTTCATTATTTGCTTTCATATCAGTAAGTAGCATTGACGACAAATTCATTTTAAACTCTTTCATAGGAGAAATTCTTGCTAGCAGTTAAAGAGCACACTGATTTCAATTGTAAAATATAAGTATACAGTGACAGAAAAATACCAAATAAGAAAATCCAACTAGATGGATCTCTTTCTCCTTCTCCCGTCATCCCATGATGAAAATGGTGCCTTACTTTCCTGGAAGGATGGGAAAACAAACATGCGACACAGTGACATGTTAATTGTTTTCGTTTGGTTGGAAGCAAATTTGGAATTTACCCAAGCTGTGTTCCACTTTATAGCGACACTTTCGCATTTTTTATTTCATCATGATTAAAGGAAGGCATGCATGCACATGTTTTAAATATGAGAAAGAAAAGCCTGTGTCTCTTGAGACTTGATAGAGAAGGTTCCAATCTAACATAGCGCACTTCTACATCCTTTTAGCTCACATATGAATTTTAGGGAATGAATAGAAACAGCAATTTGAGAAGATTTTCTTTAAAAGAGTGATCTTATCATGATATATTTTTAATTTTTTTTTAACTCTAAACATAAAATTACATAATTTTGATTTTATAATTAATTGAGATATAAAGCCGAATGAATAAACTTTATAAAATCTTAATAAAATAATAAAGTCGGATAAAGTAGTTGTGGTTTTATAATTAATTGTGATATAAAGTCCAATTCACGAAATTTATAAAAGCTTAAAATTATAAAACCCAATAACCTAAAACTAGATATAAATTTTATTTTAATAATAATTCAATATAAAACAAATTTAACTTCATAGTTAAATTATAAACTAAAATTAGATATTCAATAATATTAAATTATAAGATCATATCATAAAAATGAAAAGAAAATGATTTTTTTTTTAAAATATTTTTTTCAACACAACATAATTTTCGTATTTGTAGTCCTGTGAGCTATATAAAGCCCAATCTAAAAATTCTATATAAGTCTAAAATAATAAAATAATCTTTATATAATAAATAATACAATTAAGTTAAGTAGTAAACTAAATTAATTAAATATCCAAAATATAAATTTATTAAACAATATTTCACAATAGAGGGTTTCATCATTGAGCATTCATGAATTTTTATCTTTATATTTCTATTGATTGAAATTCAATTAATTATATAAGATAATTGTAAAATAATATTATTGGCCGCTCTTTCGCATGAGATATGACTGAGTATTCATATCATTTTTTTCAAAAGTTCAATTTATAAAGTTCATCAGAGACAAATAAAAATTTCAATATATTGAATTGAAAATTAAATATTATAATAAATTTAAATATAAGCTAGTTGAATTTATAAGAATGAGTAAAAAATAGATTTATTTAACACAATTTTTACTTTTTAACTTAGTCAATAGATTGAGATTCAATGTTATGATACTTTACTATTAATTCTAGTGCATAACATTAATTCCAATAAATTAATTTATGAGATTGTATTATAAAAAAATGTAAAAGAAGATAATAAGAGTTTTTACAATATATATAAATTTTTTCCTAATGTATTAAATATCAACATCTCAATATTTTGGTTTTCTCTACATATATTTAATTAATATTTGTTAGTTATAAGATTAAATTTCAAATTTATAACTTATACATTCACATTGTATACCCATATGATATGATATGTTGATAAAAAATGTCTATAATAAATACTTATTTATTTTGTTAATTTTTTAGATTAAATTTAAAATTAATATCTTATGTTTTTTTAATTATTTGACATTTTTCTTGCATATATTATAATTTTATTGGTATTCACACGTTATGTTAATTGATTATATAAATTTTTAATATCAAATAACTGTAATTTTTTGAATTTTTAAATGAATTAAATAATAAAATTTTAACAGCTTTAACTCAATATATTTTATGGATACTTTAAACTCTAATGTTCAATAAATTATTTATAAATTTATAAATCTCATGTCCCCCTTTTTAACACTAACATGACTTAGTCTTTGATTAATAGTTATATAAATCATGTTTTATATGCCTTACAAATGCCTAAAATAATAAAATCAAATCTATAAATGATTCAAAGTAAGAAAATAAATAAATAATAGACGGACTTAAACTAAATATCCAACAAATTGATTGAGTGTATATGATATCATATTTTAAAATTAAATAAAAAGAAATAAACAAGTGGCTCTTACTAAAAGTTTTATTTTTCTATCTCATTTGATAGAATGAGATTTAGTATTGTTATAATATTAAAAAAACCAACTTATAAATATTATAAAAATAAAAAATAATAATTTCAATTTAATCAATAGTATAAGCTAAACCATATTTTTGATTAATTGAATTATTGAGATTGTATTATGAATACATAGAAGAAGAAAAAAAATGAGCTTCCATCACATTCATATGTAACTTTTAAACAATTGATATTATACTTAAGATATATTTTACACGTGATTGCTATCACTGTATATTTTTTACTCAAGTATAAGATCTATATACTTATTTAAATCATAGTTTTTCCTTTTACAGTTTTAATCTAATTTCATACATTCTTTACAGCACTCGTGCATTACACGGGTTACACGACCAGTATATATATAAAATAAAATCATTTACATTGTGGTTGCACCATATGTAAAAGATAATAAGTTCTTAAATTTTTAACACATTAAAATCTCTATTCGTCTCTAATAATTACTATTAAATATATTATTACTATTACTTTTTACAAAACTTACTTTTACTTCTTGTGTCTCTTTCAAAACCCAAAACAATATCTCAAAGAAAACCCAAAATAATTAAATTATCATAAATATCATTTCATTAATTAAAATACATAATTAAATATAAAATAATTACTCTTAATTAAATTATTACAATAACATAATAGTTAGAATTTTGTAATGATATAATTGAATTTTAATATATAATAATTATATATTACCATATTATATAATAATTACTTGTTGCCGTTATTAAATTATAATTTTGTCATTAATTTGTGTCTAAACTTTTATAAATAAAAAGTTTGAACAAAATATGTGCATAGCACGTTAGTGCGGCTAGTTAAACAAAGGAAAGTATAGCACATAGAATTAATTGCAACCTAACAAAAAACACAATAAGTAATAAATTGAAAATTTTATTTTATAATAATAAGAAGAAAAGCACCGTTACTAATTCTAAATAACGTCAAGGATTGAGGAACAGAATTAGAATGTAGCAGGCAGCACAATTGAAGGTGTGTATTGTTGGTAAAATCAGTCAGTAGAAAGCCCGATACATCCAGCCCAGCCTCATTATCAGTCTATGTTTCTCTCTCTAATTTTAATTCTCGAACCTACCATCCGCTGACAGTCACTGCGACTCCATCGGCCATCACTCCCTGCCTCCCTCCAATCCTCCTTCGCTAAGTTGGGTAAACGGGCTCTCTCTTCCTTTCTCTCTTGTTTCTCTCCCTCACCAGCTCACCTTTTTCTCTCTTCCTTCCAGCAACACCATTAGGCGGCAGCGGCTTTGACTCTTTCTAAGCGAAGCTATCCCTGTTAAGTTGTCAATCTCTCTCTCTATCTATCTTTTATCGGTAAGTGCAATTGAAACTAGGTATCACCCTATCACTGTATCAGGACCGAAAAGAAGGTTTTTTATTTTTATTTTTATGAAGCAATGCCTAAGTCTGCTCTTGATATTATGACTTCTTGAAACTAATTATTTTGGTAGTTTACAGTAATTAAACTGATAAATTTATTTTCCAAATGTCATCTATTCATTTGTTATCTGTATATAAAAAGATATGAGAATGTATTTTTGTAGTAGGGAATATGGAATTCTGTTTGTTTATGCCATAATTTCAATTGGAGTGTTTCATTTTGAATCATATCTCTAGTGAGCATTATTTCGGTGTTTTACCAAGTTCTACATGAATTAAATTAAATTTCTGTGTATTCAAGTAGAAATGACAGCACCAAGGAAACTTTGCAATTTTCTTTCACAAATTATATATCAGTTTAGATAAATGAAAAAGTTTCATTACCTTCCATTTGTTGCAAAAATCAGATAACCGGTACTAATTCTTTTAGGAGATTCTAATGCTTATGTGTTTTTTTACTTTTATGCTCCTTAAGGTTTAAATTTCAGCGACATAGGTATCCTAATGTGTTGTTTAGCTTGATGCTATTTATGTTGTTTAGAATGTAATTGAAGGCTTTGTATATAGGGTCAATGGGTCATGATGAGTAAGCAAACTAGAAAGTTTTGAAGACGTGGCTGTCGTTTTAGTTACAAAATTACAAAACTGCTAGAAACTTCTTGAGCATGGTGCATGACCTTTGATTGAGATGCAAGTCAAATGCTGCAAAAAGTCCAACCAGTCAAGGAATTATGTGGTTTCTGAAATTAATATAAATCACATAGGTGTTTTGATATTGAGTTACTTTATGACAGCCATGTCTCTTTTTTTTAATAAATAAAGTATATTCATATATAATTAAAAGTGCACCATGGGTTGCAACCCACTCTAAAAATCATTTACAAGCCAGAAAATCAATGAACTCTAAAAGCTCTTCTTCACTAAGTCTTGATACTAAAATATAATTGAGTTACTTTTACTTTGATATTGAATTGCATTTGTAAATGACCCGTTGTAGCAACATTATCTATTGCTTGCTTTACTTGCATTCTGTCATATTGAAGCCAGCCTGCTAAAAAAAAAACACTTGCATTGTATCATCAAATTATTTGCTTTCAATTTAAATATACATTGTAATCAAGATGTTCTCTGATTATGGAAATGTTTGGTAAACTTTTTAAATGTCTTAAATCATCCCAGATTAAATTAAGCCTTATTTATCACAATATACCCAACCTACCAACTCACTACCTACTTTAAGCAACTTTGCTTAAATTAAGTTTTAAAAAGTTTCCAAACAACCCCTATATGCATGCTATTTATGTTTGTGTCCCTCCTTCATGGATGATGAAGGTCATATATTGTTCATTCTTGTTTTATCAGCAAAATATATATTGTTCAATTTAGTTAGAAGGCTTACATTGTGTATTTCATGGGAATATTTAATAAGTTCTAAAACTGACTTGTAATTTTGAACGAAAGTAAGTATTATTTTGGCCCTACCTAAAAGAAATTCTTCGCTCTGTCCCTGTTAGTACTATCACATATTCCATACAGAAGCCTACAATACTAAGTTACTAACAAAAGCGGGAGAAATAACCAATCTATAAATCGGAAAAACAACCCACACTTGTGTTTGACTTACGTGTGGAGACACTCACATTGCATTGACTACCCTCTCCCTCCTAGCGTTTTTTATTACCAAAAAAAAAGTTAATTGGCATGGTAATCCAAATGTTTGGTTTTTCGGACCCTAATGTTGATCCTAATGGTATTCTCACTGAAGATTGTAATTGTGTAAATAACTTGCAGCTAGGGATTGGAATATTGTGTTTACACGTTGTTGAAGAGGAAATTCTGTGCTGATTTTCTTGCTAAGAGTATGTTTGGAATAAATAAATTTCATAAATTTTATAGAATAATTCTATCAAAATTGATAAAATTTACAAATAAAATCAACAAAACGACGAGCAAAAATTTAGTTTCACCAATATACTCTCTCTTTTTCTCTCTCTCCCTCCCTCCCTTCCCTTTCTCTTTTGAATTCTTAATTTATTTCAAACCTTTTAAACATGAGAATTCAATTGAATTCTACAATTTAATATAAGAAAGTTAAACATAAAAATTCATTTCAATTCATTTTCAATGCATTCTTTTTTCAATTCAATTTCATTCTCATTTGGTTCCACACGAAGTGTAAGACTGGGGTGGAGTAGTGTTGAGATGCAGATCCTTCACAAGTCCCTTAGACCCTACCAGCTTCATATGCTCTTAGCAGACTGCAATATGCATGGGATCAAGTTCATGCGTGTGACTACATTTTTCTAGAGGCCCGTTGGTTTGAAACAAACACACATGATTAGAAATCAAGGCCAAAATGTCAGCCGACCCCAACTGGAAGATATGCCGCCGTTTCACCTTGCCTGCCTCCGTGCTTTGGGAAAATTTTTGTTTTTGCACAAAACCACTCCTTGGAAATGGTTATTAATAAAAAACCACATATGAAGGTTGATTTGATGACTAGAAGAGATATCTTTCTCATTATTAAGAATTGAATGGTTTCAATTACTGATTAGCAAATTGCACTAAAGCTACAGCCATTGCAATTATTTGGTTACTTACTTTTATATGCTTTATCTACTACTTTCCGCCAAGTATTTGCCTTTTTCATTTGTTTTTGTAAAAGCTTCTTTTCTGGTTTGCCTGTAATTCAATGTCGAAAATGTAATGTTCGATTTATTACACGTAGGTGGGTAGGAAGAGAACTGTTAATGTAAGGAAGGTGGGAATAAATGTCATTTTGTTAGTATTTATGCTCATATTCATGAATCACAATGCTAGATCATAGATTGCTTATTTATTTATTCTTTTCTCTTCCTATTGTTGCTAATTGTTCATCTCATTGATATGATTTTGCTACCAAGGTTGGTTGATTTGAACATAAAGGTTTTATATTTACTTGTCGATGTTCCATTTGCATTTGCTGTGAACAGGGGCTCGTTTTGTAAAACAATTGTGATGAGACAAAATATTGGCAATTTATAGTGGCCTTCATAAGCATATAATTGTTGGTGCTTTGTAAGCTTAGAAGATTCAGATATTTATCAATTAATTGGGTCATTAGCTATGTTTTGTTCGGTTTTAAAGTGCGTACTTTTCATAGTCTATATTGTTCATTTTAATGCAGTGGACTGGCATCCCTTGATGCAATCTATATCCAGCAAATGTCCACATTGGAGGTTCTTTAAGTGAGAACAGGAGGGTTAAAGATGGGTTCTGTGCCCAAACAACCTTTCTTTTGCCTGAAATGGCCATGGGAAGTCAACCAACATCCTAAAACTCCAAATCTTTGCACCTTTGAGGGTCCGTGGCCATTCAAATCTTTGCAAAATCTTGGATATACTGCTCTCAATTCCTTCAACTCAGGTTCAAAATTCGCACATTCATTGATCAATAACCTTAATCCTCTCCAATGGGCTGCCGGAACCAACCAAAACAATAATTTTAACTCAAACAAAAAGATCTTGAGTCCTGAAGAGCAAGGGGAGGCAGAGCACAGAGTATTTGCAGCAGCACTGGCAAGTGGGAAAGAGGCTACGGTGATAGAGTTCTACTCACCCAAATGTAGGCTATGCAATTCCTTGCTTAACTTTGTCTTGGAGGCAGAGGGTAGGAATTCAGGTTGGCTCAACATTATCATGGTAGATGCAGAGAATGAGAAATGGCTGCCTGAGGTATTTGTTTCCTCTTAAGTTTGTTTGTTGAAAAGTTTGGGTGCATCACAATATACATGGTAGTATCTAGTGTATCATTTTTGTACTTTAACCCCTTTTAAGAACCTTAGAAGCCTTCAGTTTTGTGTATAAGGTTATAGAGCAATGAGCTTATATCTTTTCTGTAACAGCTGCATTTTGAGGGCTTCTTGAAATTACTATGTGCAACACCTGGTAATGTTTGTTCAAGAAGGTTCAGCTGATTCACTGGCATGCTTGTCGAGCATAAAAACACGGAGAGTGCTTTTTCTATTTCAAGGCTGGTGATAGCTACTAGCCTACAATCAAAGCTTCCTCCTCTTCACACCTCCCCCTCATTTTTTTTTCTTTTGCTAGGGTTTGTAACTTGGTATTGATGAATAACAGATTTTTGTAGAAGTTCCTCTCAGTGGACAGGAGTGTCCCTTGGATCTAATTGATAATTTTCCACAGCTCATTCTGTGAGCTTTGAAGGTCTGCAATAACAGATCCATCAGATTCTAGGTAGTTAAGTGGTAAAACTGGTGACTCAAGTTGTTCATTTGGGAGCACCTTTTGTCATAACTTCATATGATATTGCTCTTCACTTGAACATGTATGAACTTTTCAGAGTACGCTATCATATTTCTTTGAGCTCCATATAATATTAGTTGATTTTTTTTATGTATAATGTTCATTTGTTTAGCTTCCTTTTGTAAGCATGCTTTTTGATTCTGGGGATTTATTTCCTTGATAGTCTTTGCTACATAAACTAGTTTGGTATGATGCTCTGAATAATTTTTTTTATGTTCCTTGTTGATGCAGCTTCTCCATTATGACATTAAATATGTTCCTTGCTTTGTATTGTTGGACAAAAATGGGAGGGCACTGGCAAAGACAGGTGTTCCGAGCAGTCAGCTGCATGTAGTGGCAGGTCTTTCTCATCTTCTCAAGATGAAACTTCCCTCGGAAAATAAACAGCTATGCTAGATTTTTAAGTTTTGATCAGTGAAATACTACCATTATCATAAGTTCGTGCCTATGCATTAACCCGGACTTATTATAGGCTCTAGAGGGGCACACTGTAAAAAAAT
Organism: Bretschneidera sinensis; assembly: GCA_023935145.1. Taxonomy (NCBI): domain Eukaryota; kingdom Viridiplantae; phylum Streptophyta; class Magnoliopsida; order Brassicales; family Akaniaceae; genus Bretschneidera; species Bretschneidera sinensis. The sequence continues at coordinate 148,620,662 of CM043697.1, forward strand.
GATTTAATGAGAGACACAGTTCAGTTATTGTTCACTTCTAACTTCCATATGGTATTTTAGATTGTCATTTCTGAAGCATTATCATCTGTGTCTTTATTAGGTTTACTTCTTACCACGTCAGTAATCCAACACGAACCTAGCTTATTGTTGGTTGAAGAAGAGACTAGAGAGCAAAGCAATTCCATACTGAAAAAAGCATATGGGCAAGAACCGATAAGGTTTGATGTGTGTTTTTATGTTTTGTGTAGGCCATGTTTGAATATGCAATGAAGGAGAGGAAAATTGTACATGGAATATGGTCTGTGATTGGCAGGATAACTTCCTAACTGTTGAAACTTCAATTGCCACTATTGAAGTCGGTAAATCGCTCTGATTGGGGTTTGTAGGCCAAGAAAACACAAGTTGCTTGAATCATTAGACGTAGGGAAAGATTTGAATTGAGCTCGAATGCTAAGATATTTGAGCTTGGTTCGATTTAAAATGAACAGGTTTGAGTTCGTATCGAGTTAAAAAAATAAATTTGGGCTCAATAATATCGTATTGAATTGTTCGAGTGTCTTTTGAACTGAATATTAAATTATTCGAATTTGATTCGATAAGTTAATCGAAACTAATTTTCATATTTGAGTTTAATCTAACCGAATTGAACTAATTGGATAAAAATTACACTCTCCTTAATCGTTTGATTACTTAATTGAGGGGTAAAATAATGATGTTTGAGATTCCACTCTATCTGGGAAAGGTACAAGCTTGAACTCTGGGGGGGCAAAAAACCTTTTAACATGGGGAATATCTGGTTGATTTGATGCATCATTCACCAAGTGGTTTGTAAAAGTTAGCATTTTTGTTTCTTCCAAGGTACTTTTGTCACTCTTATGGAGGCATTGGCGTTTTCACTTTGTCTTTGAGAAAAATAATACCACTCCATACAGTAGTTATATAGGGAATAAGAAATCTAAAACATGATGTCCCTTGCATGCCTATAAGGGGTAAATTAGTTACATTCGCAGCATGTTTCTTGTCATGGCATTGGGGTAAGTGCCTTGTTTTTTAAAGACCCATTTGGCCGCAGAATTAAATAGGAGTACAACTATCATCATTCCTTATCTAACTGGAGGATATATCATCAATGCCAAAACTACGTCCAGAATATAGTTATACAAAACCTGGTGGAATCATTCAAATTAAATTAACAACTTAATGGTTTGTCCCATTATCAAATTTGGAAGATCTGGTTACACCCTAAAGCTTAAGGAAAACCATATAATTTTTCCCTAAAGGTTTGTCTACTTTGCAATGCTTAAGCTCGAGTTAAAAAAATTAATTATTCGTCATGCACTCATATGCTATGTAATTTTCCTATTTATTCAGGGTGAGTTTTTTTTCACGATCAACTAATTTATTGCCCTGTTTTTTATTTGTTTTTTAATATGGCTGCTCATAGCACAGTACCAAAAATAGTTGCAATAGAAATAGCATCCACAGAGATAAGTGAGAACAAGCAACGAGTAAAACAGTTTTTAAAAAAAGGCCAAAACATAGAACAACTAACCAATACTAACATCTTCTCAATTTGATTTCGTGCTCAAAATCAACAACCAACAATGATCTAACACAGTACAGAGTCTAGCCCAAGTATCCAGAACATTTAGAAGCAACAATTGCAGTCAGGACCCAAAAAAAACCCATATCAAGAATCAACATTTGTAGATGCGGTTGAAGTAGATTGCTCCTCTTGCTTAGGTTCTGACTGGGTTTGGACTGGCGTTGATTCTGAAACAGAGGTGCTTGACACATTGGATCTCGTAGTTGGTGCTGTTGCTGGTGGTGGGTTGATCCTTCCATCAATGCAAGAGGAGCATTTTGCCTCTGCCCAGCTCTCAATGTCATACTGACCATAGCCCATGATGGTCCTCCCTGAGCAGAGCCGTCCGATCATGGCAGCGAGCATGCCTAAGATAATGATCACAATGAGAACTGCGATGACTGGACCGATTGAGCCATGGGCAGAATGAGTGGTGTAACATTGCTGAGATATTGTCGTCGGTGGTTGTTGCTGGTCTAGTGGCATTGACATTTTAACTTGACTCAAAAGAGCAAGTTAATGACCTAAAAATGTTTCAAGTAAAAAGTAGGATGTTGTGCTAGCTGGGTCACTGAAACAAGCTCAAGTGTGCTACGGTTGTTGAAAAGTCTTTGTAGGTAACGAGAAGAAACAAATCTCATGCATTGTGGGTCTCAGAAACTTTGGAAACTGTTTTGAAGCTCATTGGTGGAGAGAGAGAGAGAGAGAAAGAGATTCTGTAGGTAAAGAAAAAGTACAAATTATTTTTTCGGTATCTGGGTGCTTAAAGTTGAAGATCTGAAGTATCGGTTGGCCTTTAGAGAGGGAGTGGGAGAGAGAGAGAGGACTTCTTTTGTGTACTGAAAGAAATTCAAATAAAAAACGGCTAATGAGAAAATAAGTAGTATAATCATAACAGAAGGGAAGAACCCTAGGGACAGTAAAAAGACGAAAGGAAAGGGAAAAAAAAAAGGCAACCAGAGGGAATCTAAAGGAGTGGGATAAAAGTCAAAAACCTTTCCTAGAGAAGCTCTTTTTTCAGAAACGTCGACGAGCTTTTGCAGTACGTTTCAGGTACTGTTGCAAATGCAAACCATGGAAAACAACCTTAACAATAAAAGTATACTATTCACAAACTAGAATGCTACCCCTCAACTCTCACTTTTAGCGCGTCAATTCCACTTTTCCTTTTTTTTTTTGGGTTTGGCATTACATTTAAGATTTAAGGTACGATCAGTAGAAGAAAAAAATTGATTATTTTTAATCCTTTCAATTTGATTTGTATATATATAAAACAAAATCAATAATTTAAGTTTTTTCTTTTTTTTTTATATTAAACAAAAAAAAAAAAGTCATTTCACACATTTTTCTTCTCTTAATTTTTATTACTCACTTTTCTTTTTTACTAAACACATCTCACTCTATTTGATTTAAATGAATTTTATAGGTTTTATAAAATTTAATTGAATTTTATAAGCTTGATTTGTCGATGAAGCATAGAATTTTAATTCAATTTATTTGAAAATAAAATATAAATTTATTTATAAATAAATTTTAATTTCAATTAATTTAATTCGATACTAAAAATCATAACAAATATAATATTAAAATAAAAGATGATTAGCGTAAGAGAAAAGAAGAGAATTTTGTGGTAGATAATATTCAAGTTCTCTCCTTTTCCACGGTATAAAACAGACATTAATCAAACATTAAACCTGTAACATGACCAGACGAGACCCACTTAGTTTACCAATATGAAGTTGACTGGTTTCCTTTTCTTCTTAGACATTGACTAACTTTGTTGGTCATGATTATTGAACATAACGTTTAACATATATCCATTCGCTTTTCCCAATTAGCCACCCTCGAATCCTATTCAGTCCGGGTGTGCACTGTAATGATATCTCATTAATACAAGTTTTTGATAAAGCAATACATTTCATGATAAAAAAATTTATATTCGATAATATATTTTTAATCATTAACATAATAATTTTATCGTCAAATGGAAAATTTTATTTTAATTATGTTGTTTTATCGAAAAATACACTTAGTTAGGCAAGATGAGGGTTTTTGCCTAAGTCATCTTAGATTCTACCATGCCGCAAGTTACAAATTAGTCACTAAAGTGATGCCATGGAAGAATTTTTTTTATTAAAAGTGAATAACAAATGGACTTAACAGCCACCCACAAAACGGTGACTATCTTGCTTGTGCAATTTAATTGGGACAGATCAAATACCCGTCAATAAATTCCTTAGTAATTTAGTCATGCTAAAAATTCATGCCAAACAGTAATATAAACTCAACCAACTGATGAGTTCTTGTCATATAATTCCGATCTTAAAGATGGAGGAACCATTAGAATTAGAGTGAGAAAAAATAGATTCATCTTCACAGATGAACCTAGTAAAGAAGAGTGACCAAATCGTGAGGGCAATTTCAAAAATATATATAGTTAAAAGCTAAACCTGTTTGGCTGACTGAACATTGAGCTCTCCAGGTAGAGGAGGTCAAAAGAATTTACAGGCATCAAGGACCACAATACCCATGAAGGAACATCTGTCAAGATTAATATTGAATAACATATCACGATGATGAGTCTGACTCGGACCACATTGGTCCAGGTTCTATCTTATCTATCCGAACCCCACAACTATATTCCAGTATCTCACTGTATAAATTATAGACTACATAAACTAGGGCATGCCGTGCAAATATGATTGGGTTTATAATATTAATTATAGGACATTACAGTTCTGTGAGCTCAGAAAACTAGTTCCTATAAAATTTTATGAAGTGGTACACATACCCCTTCCTCCCCTTTCCCTCCATTCCCCTCAATCCAAACCTAGGGCAAGGGTGAACTGCTTTCGAAGATGACCATGATTGTCATGCAGCTCCTTGGACTTGCATCACAAGACCTAAAAGCATTATGACCAGGCAAGCAGAAGCAGGAGTGGATACAGGATATACATATTACATGTAAGTTGATATCTATACTACACTCGTTAAATATTCTGAAGGTATAACAAAGGAAAAAATTCTGGACCCCCTGTCCTGTTGAAGTGACAGGGAAGACACTAAAAATTAACAACTAAAACATAGTCAATTTAGTGTGAAATGTAGAAAAACATGACAGTGCGTTGGAATAATGCCTCATGCGCTTGCTCTGGAGACAAAAATAAGAATTTAAAGGTTCATTATCATCCTAATACCCCAACACAGACATTTAACAGAGTGAATCATCTAAAACCATGGCCAAATCGAGTTTATGGATACATAAATCAATATGCATTAGGGGAAAATAGATCACCTAAATAGAACATCTAGTGCTACTCCAAGCAATTCAACCCAACCTGTTTGGGAAGACAGGTACATAAAAGATACATGTGCATACCACATATTACTGTGGCAGCATATCATGTACATCAATTCCAATAATACAAACTACCTGTTCAGCAGTTTTGAATCATGTTCCTGGCCTCTGTGAGAGGATTTGTATGACAGACTTCTGTAGCCCATACATTTTGCATGGAATGCGTTGTCATATCCATTTCCACAAGGTGTTCCTTCTCCAACCACCCAATGGCATTTGAATCCATCATGCTAGCAACAACAGTCTGCAGAGGAAAAAGTACGTCATTCAACTAATAGTTTGGCATGCAAGAACAGAAATGGAGGAAATTGAAAAAGAAAAAAAAATAGGAAAGAAGCCAGAATGTAAATTTAACAAACCCAATTGAGGACCACACATACCCTACACATTTAAGAACAGCAGCAAAAGGTGTACCCAAGAAAACAATATCAGGAAAAAAAATTAAAGAACAATAGCCTCATGCAAGTCACTAAAAGGGCATTCAAATGTAAGACTGTGCAAACATATAAAATCATTTGGGTCGAGTTCTCCATTGCACTAAGGGGACCACACAAGGCCAGCAAAAGCTCTAATTTAAGTGACAATTTCAGTGTCCAAACTTAAAATTGCATTGAGCTTCAAATTATTCAGTAGACTTTCACATGGAGCCCAACCATCTAAACAGAAATCTGAAGTCAATTCTATTCTATGCATCTAGAGATGATAGAAGTTACTCCATTAAATTTAAATGTAGCATCTAAACTCACCCAAAAGGTGCCAAAGCAAGCATTTAAGATTATGAACTTTAGGAGGTTCTCATCTGAGCTGGTGAGGGTATTTCCTGAACTGACAGAAACAGTAAGATCTTGATAAGAAGAGTCAACCATTGATCCATAATTTTTCACCATAATTCTATCATGCTTCTTTAAAATTCTTCCAAGATGATACATGATGGTTCCCCAGGCATTGTTGTCTGTTCCAGCCCACTTTAATGGCCAGCCACTGTTTTCAAGAGCTCTCTGTGGGAGTTCTTCATGCAGCCTTAGCAAGGTTGCTGCTCTTTCACCATTAACCCAACAACAACAAGTTGATGACCCGTCATCTAAACAAGCACACGAGTAAATGAAAACATCAAAACTATGAGCAAGGAACCAAATTTGTAAAGAAAAATAGAAGCAAAATCTAAGATTTGGCAGTCCAGGAAATTTCAAATTTTTGTGGCAATAAAAAAACGAGAAAAAGGAAAAGGAAACTTTCCAAGAACCCAAATATAATATTGAAAGAGTGAAATACAATGAAAATGACAATATCTAGTAAATTAAGTGTATTGGATGATATGCTTCATTTCTCCAATGCATTGTGAGACACCATAAGCACGGTGTTGGTCAGGATATACTGGCCTGAGTGCCAAACCTACAAGATACACATTGAAATGGGTATAAAATTTATTGAACCATGAGATAAAAACCCATTTACATTTTGAAAAATATGCATAGAAATGGTCAAAATCAATACTATATCAGATCTAAAAAAAAAACTTTAAAGACCTAGCCAAAATTAGATAGTAACCATGAAAAACCTCAAATCATTGATTCAATTTGACAGGCACACTAGTAATGCAATTAGGGAAAAAATATTATAAAAAATTGTTATTAGGAGTTTACAAGCTAAAGTACTTTGAATTTTAAGTGCCAAGGAATTCTGAAATGTATGGCTAGTACAGACAAGAAGTTCCCGTGAGTAGAAGATTCCCTAAGAAGGAATGCAAGGTCTAACCCTGGAGAGAGTACAGAGAGAAAAAGAGGAGAAGCCTCCAACAACCGAAGGCAAAGCAGGACAGAATGAGAAAGAAAAAGAAACAAATGTGAAACCAATCATGAAGAACGAGATAAAAGGAATCAGGCAATAAAACTGTAATGTGTGCCAAGCAGAGAAAACTAGCGATGAAAATGCTGGGCAACAAAACTCTACTATGGCACTTCCCTTTATGGTGAAAATCTTCTACTGGAAATTTGAGAAGTGACCATTCTAGGTATAGAAAGACGATATCACTATGTAGCTTCATAAAACCAATGCAGGTTCTACATCTTGGCAACAAGAAGCAGTGAAGTAGTAATTGCTTTAAGAACACTATTACTAGACGGTCAGTCGTACCTATTCCATCAACATTCACTAGAACAGGCAACTTACCCAACATAAAACCAGCTAGTGGAATGTCGATGGGATGGGACTTGGAGTCAATTTTTGATAGTAGATCATCAGATTTTCCATTCTTTTCCAGGACCAGGACATTGACAGCAGTAACCTGTCACAAAAACCCAAGAGGTAACGCAAAAGCCCAGATAGGAAGGAGAGAGAGAAAGAGATGAAATAACCAGATTGAAAAAGAAAAAGAAAATCTTAGATTTAATATAGCTTACCCTGCAAAGAAACCGCATTGGGTTAGAATGCATGCACTGCGAGATCAATTCAGAAATCAAACCAGAAGAAACAGTGTCCTGAGAGGTAGTATTGTACACATCTAAAGCAGGCCAATTAGAGCACTTTTCGCTATATGGCTTACCAACTACCATTATGGAGTTTATTACAATAAATGATACAGGTGTCAACATCAATCTATGTTCCCCCCTGGAAAACCAAGAAATAGAACTTAGGTTAAAGGATATACTGTCTGTTTCATTAAAATCTAAAGAAAGCAATATAGGAGAATTCTTTTTTGATAGTATGATCCTGAAGAGACGTATAAACAACTACAAAAGCTACAACAACAACAATAATGGTAAGGACTGATCTAGAGACACAACTATGACTTTGCCCAAACACACTAAAATACGACATAGGGCAATCCAGAACCAAGATGGCTTCAAGGTACGTTTCAAGACCATGGATGATGAAACCATCCATTCAGAATTAAATTATTTGCAGATTACTAAGGTGCAGCACATACAAACTGCCTCTAATGACACTCTTGGATGGTCAACAGATAGTGATCCATGAGTATGCTTAGTGCTTATGTCAGCAACCTTCTCAAAGAGAATATCTATCTCAAGATACTTGATTGAATAACAACTAATGCTACCCCCTTATCACTCTACTGATCACCAGCAACTTCTCTACCTGATTACACAATAATCTTAATTCTAATTTCTCTGATAAAAATAAATAAATAAGCTCAGCATTTTTTATTTACTGGGGCAATAAGCAAAAAAACATTTGTGTAACCCACCTATGAAGATTTTAGATTAGAAAAATAAATCCACTCATTCCTAGATTTTTGTGGAAACTACCAATTAATTTCCACATAAAATACGGTAATACAGCATAGTAAAACTTGCAAGAACATTGGAGAGAAACCACAATGAAGTTTGAAGCACATCAGCAATTCAAGTTTTTCTTTTCAAGGCTGCATACCCCAGTTCAAGAATTCGATGAAATGTTGCATTTATACCAGGCCCGAATCCGGTAAGATATGTGTGTCTACTTAGGGAACCAAAAATCTTCACCTGGTCATTAAGTCAGTGCAATAAGATTACACATTTCAAACAATAAAATTAAAAAGAAGAAAAAATAAAAACTGTAATAGGTACTTACAGTTTGATGGTCCACCATAACATGAATACAAAAACTGCCTGTATGCCCCTGAAGGAATCTCAACTTGAAAACATTGCTAAGACCTTCACAGTTTGAATGAAGATTGGCAGAACAGTTGTCAAGACTATGAATGTTGACCACATCTCCCCGTAGAGATGTTAAATTTCCCTCGGAAAACAGGCAGTTGGAATACGGAAGTCCAGAAGACAGCCCAGGCATAGTCATCGCAGTCCAAGCGCATGATGAAACATTGTAAGTCTCTTTCTGTTTCACTGCTGGCTTAATAAGGTCTTCTTTCAATTCCTTCAGGTTTACCCCCGGGACACCTATTACATTGGAAGGAAGATGAAGTGAAACATCTGCAAAAATTCCTGTAGAACTGCCAGGGGGGCCCTGGAGAAGCAGTTCAACTTGTTCTCCCACCACAGATTCATTACTGCTGAAAGTGGAGTCTCTCACTGAAGGATCATGATATTCTTCATTATTGGTGAGAATCTCATCGAAAGAGAAATGAAGGCTCCAAATACGTGTTGTAGAAGTGAAAAGAGATTTAACACTGTTGACTTTATCTGGTTGTTTAATAATACAAAAAGAATCTTCTAGATTGTGCTTCATGATGTAATAACCACCAATCTCCAACCACTGGAATTAAGATGCATGAGAACACAGGTCATCTTATGTCGTGACTATAAACACGATAAAGACTCATTACATCATCCCTGCAACAGATCAGTAACAGAAGAGGCAAGGAATGGAAGACAAGAAAAAGGAAGAAAAAAGGACCAAACCACATACGTGATACTTCGAAAAACTTTCAGGCTGGAATTCTAGCAAGACCTTCTCTGCACTTGGCTTTTTATCATCATCAACCTTTGCTTTGACCTTTGCATAATAGAAGATTCCTAAAGTAACCAAATTGTGATTGTTAACATTTCTGATAGTGGCCAAGCATGGAATTTCATGAGAAGTACTCAAGTTCTCACATCTATGCTCCCCACTAAATTCCCTATCAGAGCAATAAGAACTGTTTAATTCACTGCCACTGTCTCCCATACTATTCATGAAACCTGAAGTAAGCGCCCTGCATGACGTGTGAACAGTTCTATGCCTCTTACTAGGAGCATGTTCTTGGTAATTTTCACTTGAATAATGTTCCATAAGTTTATTTGGCTGATCCTTTGGAAACTTAGCTGGATGCATAGTTGTATCCTTCCCAGAAAGAATGAGATCCCATGGCAAGATTATGGCCTCAATAAACATACTAGAACTTTTTGATACCACTGGATCACCTTGAAACTGTGAAAATAGATATAAAAAGGATAACATTCAGTAAAGTTATGAGAGGACATTGCTATTTAAACAGAAATTTCCCAGCTTCCAACAGTTATTATTTTTTTCTTGTTCAAATGTAATCAGACTATAATATTACTAGGAGCAGCTACTGAATCATTTATGCTTGAAGATAAAAACATACATTCTGTAGAACTGGAAATTTGTGTGTCACACAAAATAGATGAAAAGTTCCACTTTCAAGTTCCTTGAACTCATCTTTCCAGTCTAGAGAAGGATAAAAGGGAATATTTCTGCATGTTTCACCATTCAAGCGAAAATAGATAAACATTGATAAGGTTCTCTCTCTTGCCAATGGCACGCAATGAAAGATACTTCTGCAAGAGATTGACTTGTCAAGAAATCCCAAATGATCCACCAGATCAGGTATGCCTTCTATAGTAAGACCATAGTCAATTACCTGAAATCCAACAGAAACAAGAATTACTCCAAACATATATAAGGATATACAGGAGAGATGCATAGCAGCTTGTCCCATTTCGAGCTTATCAGGATAAGAAAATGGAGAATAGGATGAGAAATCAGATATGACCTCATATATGCGATTGGAGTTCCAAGTAGATGGAAGGTCTGGTATAATGACATCGATACTGCCAGTCCTGTCAAGCAACTGCAGCCTTCCAGTAGAGGATGAAATCTGAAAAATCAACTGTACTTAGATTTATGGAAGGTCATAATTTCACTCAACATGTATTAATCTGCTCGAGTACAAATCAACAATGAAAGAACAAGCAATCTGAAAGTGCAAGAAAGGCATCTACAAAAATGTCACCACCCAAGGAAACAAATCAACTTCTAATAGCAATACATCTTAGGCCTATCCTCATTTCCAATAAACAACCAGAACCCTAACATCCCTCTGACCCCCTCCTTTCCATGTTAATAATTTCTTAGAGCTCTGTAGACTTGCTTGTCCATGTAAATACAAGTTTGATCAAACCAGAACGGAGAACACAAATGCATGAAAAGTTTCACAACAAAACTGCAAATACAATAACAAAGTTGAAAATCACTAACCTTTAGATTTCCTAGCAAAATGATACCCAGGTTTTCACTTGGAAAAATCCTCCTCTTTGACTGACCATAATGTTTCCCTTCAGATGACAGACAGCTAAAGCAATTACCGCCACAGGATAAACAACAGTCATTTTCAATTCTTAACAGCATCTTTATCCATATTGCCTCAGCATGATGGATAAAACTTGAGATAGGTACCACCTGAAAATAACAGAAGATATCAAAAATCTTAAAATACTTCTTAAGATACCCCAACTTGGCACAAAAACGAAAATAAGATATGTCCTTTTAGGTGGGGGGAGGGCATGCTAATCTAACTGCACTGAAGGAAAAAAAAATTGATAGGTAACTGCAGTCAAAGTTTTTTTTTGGATAAGTAACAGCACTCAAAGAAATAACTCATACCCTGGACTCACCAATTTCAGGTTACAAAAGTATGGTTCATTATTACATCCACATGATTCATGCTTGCAGAATTCTGTAAATACTCCATGCTGTGAAGAGAAACTCATTCATTAGATGACAACCAGATCAACAGAATAGAGCTGCACTCATTCATCTACATCCGAATTTACCAATTTACCCGAGCTTGAAACATTGATGAAGGTAAATGTGAGTTAGCATATATCTTAGCCAATCCTTCCTTCTGATGACACCTTGCAACCATCCACATAAGTTCAGCAGAAAACTACACAAGAAGACTTCGGAGAAGAACAGAAAGGTCATGGAGTAAAACAAGAAACACCATGCCAGTGCAAACATAATAGCAATACCCAGAGCAAGTAAATTACATGTTTGGATCCCAAAATCTCCTTCTCAGATAAGATTCCAGCAAACTTTTTCCGGAAACATGATATGACAAGTAGTGCCCTGAAAACCAATCACCCGATTAAGTGAATCAATGAAGAAATAATGAATCTTATATCATTTTACAGAACCACAAACGTTCCTAGAAGTATAAACAAAACCATACCAAAGCCTGGCAGAAAAGGCCAGAGACTCAATGAAGTTCCCCAACAAACTCTGTGGTTGTGAAACTATAAGACACCTGTAGCACACAAATGGTAAGTTGTCATACATGCGGGCATATTTATTTGCCTCAGAGAAACTGAATAGCGTTACGGTATTTTGCAGAAACTTCAAAACACAAATCCATCATCCAAACTATAAGCCCTGACGGTTTCACTATGGCTTTCTTTCAAGCGAATTGGGCAGTGGTGAGAGAGGATTTTCTTAAGACCTTCGAGGAATTCCATGGTTTGGGTGAGTTTGTCAATAGCCTTAACTCTACCTTTGTGGTTCTTATTCCGAACAAAAGTGGTGCCTCTTGTATTAAAGACTTTCGGACTATTAGTCTTATGGGAGGGGTTTATAAACTCATTTCTAAAGTTCTTACAATTCGTTTGAAAAGTGTTATTGGACATGTGGTGTGTCCGCTAGATATAGAAAAAGCTTTTGACCATGTGTGTCGGCAATGTTGGAAATCACCTTGACAAGATGCCCAGGTGGTGATCTTCCAAACACCCAAGTCTTGAATGACTTGTAGAAAGAATTCCCAAGTCTTGAATGACATGTAGAAAGAATTTCAGTAATCGAACACAAGAACAGAAAATCAAAGAAAGAAAGAAGACAAGTAATTTGTTGTCGAGGTTCGACAATGTGCCTACGTTCCCGTGAGTTCCTCCGAACTCTCTACACTATCTCAATGGTTCTTACAAAGTTACAGCAATCCCCTTCAAGAATCCAAGTTCTTGAAGAACCAAGAAGAGAACGAGAAAGTGATAGACCTATTACAATGCTTTCTATCAATTCTCTACTAACCTCTCTTTTTTACAACCAGCCTCACTACAAGAGTCTCTCTTGTGTCTATATCTCTCACACAATTCTCTCTTGTGTTTACAATGATCTCACAATGTCACAACCTGTGTGGTTCTCTCACACACCTTTTTCACCACTTGAAATGAGGCTAGGAAACCCTTTTTATAGCCTCTTAATTCTTGGACAATCTTGTGAATCATTCTTGACCCTTTGATCATGTTCTTCCTTTAATCTCAGCCCTACATCACTCTCCAAGTGATGCTGTGCGTTTTGGTGTGGTGCTGTGTGTTGCGGCATGACCTGATGCTGCAGCCTCCTGATGCTGTGCGCACACCTCCTGCCTGTGGGCAGAAACTTCCACAGCAGTGTGCCTGACCTTGCCACGCTCAAAACTTAAGCACACACTTGTGTGCAACCTTTTAACTTGCTGAACTTTCATACTCCACCTTTGGTTTGGATTTTAACCATCTTTGAACCATGTTTGGACCTGTTCAAACCTTGACCATGTTTGAACCATGTTTAAACCTTAGACAAAAAACCAACAATCTCTACCTTTGTCTAAGCGTTTAAACCCGAACCATTTTTGCAGAGACCTTCGGGATCCAAACTCATCTTGAGTCATCAATCAACTGTCTCCAATCCTAAGTAATTCAAGGCAATGATTGAACTTACTTAGAGGTAGAAACTTGGTGCCTAAATCTGCAGGACTTTTCTCCGTGGTCTTCTTGTCAACATGAATGCTTCCTTCTGTACCATTTTCCAGAATGTAATGATACCGAACATCTATATGCTCCGTCCCCTCATGGAACACCGAATACTTCCACTAGTGCCCCGCACTTTGGCTATCCAAAGATACCACCACCTGCTCTTTTAGGACCTCCCACTCATCCAACAACCCTTTGCACCCCATAGCCTCCTTTATGGCTTCCGTAGCCGCTATGCATTCTGCCCTGGTTGTTATGAGTGCTACCACTGGCTGCCACTGAGCCTCCATGTACCTCAGCAACCACTTCATCCCAAGACAACACTCTTTTCCGGGATTACTCACACATTTGCTGAAAACATCCATTGCCCAAGAAACACTTGACCTGTTTCTCTTCCTTTCCCGGATGATTCTCCTCATCCCAAGGATCTTTTGTGCAAGGCTGAGATCCTTCCTCTCGAACTCCTCACTGAATTGAGATGTAAACCTTTCCATCCTCTTCCTGCTGTTCCAAACTAACAGCCCATCAATGACATAGGCGAGGATACTCACCATCTTCTCCACCTTGTGTCCAGGTGTGAAAGTTTCTGTGAAACCTATGTCTCCTCTTCTTGTGAACCCATTCGCCACCAGCCTAGCCTTGTTCCGGACTTCATCTCTTGGAGGGCACCCTTCTTTGATCTTGTAAGTGCACTTACATTCCACAACTTTCTGATTTCCTGGAATTTTCACTAATTCCCAGAAGTTGTTCTTCCTCAAAGAATCCATTTCTTCCTCCATAGCTAGCTGCCACTTTGACGAATCCTTACACTCCATGGCCACTGTGTAAGTTTCTTATTCACTCATCTCTCCTTCTGTCCAAGGAGCTGCTGCATCCGCAGCATCCGCAAACCCACATCTTGAAGGTGGTCCGACCAGCCTTCTTTCCCGGTCTCTTGTGAGCTGAAAGTCCTTCCGACTTGCTGCAGCATCCTTTTCTTGTTCAGCCTCTTCTTGAGTTTCTTGAGCTTGGCAATCATCCAAGGGCTCTACCTGGTCCGAACCCTCTTGCCTCATTTGCTCTACCTGAACAGAATCTCCCTTGATGCTATGCTCAACAATTTCTGAATTGGTTTGCTCACTAGCCCCTGCAGGGTTAGTTTTCTCCAAGTAGGGAAATAATAATTCATTAAAGACAACATCCCTACTTATTATGAGTTTAAATCCTTCTTTTTCTAAGGACCACAACCTGTACCCCTTAGCCCCTTCCCCATATCCTAGAAACACATATTTTCTAGATCCTGGGCTAAGCTTGTCCTCCTTTTGGAGTGCATACGCAGCACACCCAAAAGTCCTAAGGTTGTCCAACTCAGGGGGTTTTCCACTCCACAACTCTTCGGGAGTCTTATGGTATAAAATCCTAGAGGGTGATCTATTAATCAAATATGCAGCTGTAAACACCACTTCCCCCAAAAAACATTTGGGTAATCCGGATTTATTTAACATGTACCTAACCTTTTCCATAAGGGTCTTATTCATCAACTCAGCAACTCCATTTTGCTGAGGAGTTTCCACAACCGTCCTATGTCTTAGAATGCCATTTAACCTACAGAATTGATCAAGTTCTTGGTTAAAAATTTCTAAGCCATTATCAGTTCTTATCTCCTTAACTACTCTACCCATTTGAGTCTCAACCAACCATTTCCACACCACTAACTTATTCAATGCATCTGATTTATTTTTCACCAAATAAACCCACACTTTTCTTGAATAATCATCAATTAAAGACAGAAAGTAAATGTTACCTCCCTGTGTTGGTGTCCTTGCTGGTCCCCAAAGGTCCGCATGAATGTAGTCAAGAATGCCCTTAGACTTGTGCACTCCGGTGTTGAAGCTGACCCGATGTTGCTGCCCAAAAACACAGCTCTTACAGAAATCCAGTTCTTCTACTTTGTCACCACCAAGTAGACCTTCCTTGCTAAGCACTTGCAGGCCCTTTTTCGCTCATGTGTCCCAAGCGAGTGTGCCAAAGGGCTGCCTTGTCCAGCTCAGCCATCAAGCTTGCCGCTTGATCATTGGTTTCTGTCTCTCCGATCATCTCATAGAGTCCATCGTTTCTTGCTGCCTTGATCACTACCAAAGATCCCTTGGCTACCTTAATCTTTCCTCCCTCTATCTTGCATGTGTATCCCATGGAATCCAGCTGCTCCAATGAGATCAAATTCCTCCTCAAATCCGGGAGATACCTCACATTTTCCAGCAGCCTTGTCATTCCATCAAACATCCTCACCTGGATGTCTCCTATGCCTCTCACTTTGTAAGAAATATCATTCCCCAAGAAAACCCTTTCATCATTGGTCTCCTTGAAATTCTTGAACCAACTCCGGTGAGGGCACATGTGATGAGTGCACCCGGAATCCAAGATCCATTTCCCACTGCCTTCTTGCCCCTTGCTCACATCCGAGCACACAACAAGAACATCATCATCTTGCTGTTCTGTTTTGGCAACCGAAGCCTCTCCATTCTTGGTATGGCTTCCTCCTCTATCCCTTGTCATCTTCTTGCAATCTTTCTTGACATGACCCTTCTTATGGCAGTAGTAGCAGCTCTTCCCTCCAAATCTCAGTTTGGAATGCATTCTCTCATGGCTTTCTTCTCTACCTCTGTCCCGGTAGTAGCCATGCATGCTGCTGTGCACTCTCCCATGGCTCTCTCCTCTACCTCTGTCCCGGTAGTAGCCATGCATGTTGTTGTGCACTCTCCCATGGCTCTCTCCTCTACCTCTGTCCCGGTAGTAGCCATGCATGCTGCTGTGCACTCTCCCATGGCTCTCTCCTCTACCTCTGTCCCGGTAGTAGCCATGCATGCTGCTGTGCACTCTCTCATGGCTCTCTCCTCTACCTCTGTCCCGGTAGTAGCCATGGTTGCTGCCATACCAGGTTGTTGGCCTTCTTTTAAAGAACAGCCCTTTACCACTTTATGCACTCCTTATCTTGGCATCAAGATCATCTTGCAACTCTTTCTTAGGATCAAATATAAAAGCAAAAATTCGTTTACGAAGATACCTCTTATCCGGGAGAGTCTTGGCAAGAAACAACTCATCTAGTTTCTTCCATATTGCAGCTGGATCTTCCGAGTCTCCACAATCCCTTGCGACATTATCCGACATGTGCAAGAAAATGGTGTTGTAAGCCATCTTCTTCATCTCATTCCGCTGGTCCTCCGTGACACTTGCTGGAAAAGCATCATCTTCTCCAAGAGCTAAGTCCACTTTCTGCTGCATGAGAACCACCTTGATCTTCCGCTTCCATAGGGCAAAGTCCCCCTTTCCATCAAACTTCTCCACACAGAAATTTGAAGCCATCTTTGCGGACAAGATCCCAGATTTGTGCACTAACCACAACTGCTTTCTTCAACCTCAAGAACACAGATCGAAGATGGATCTTAACCGTTCTTGAATCACCCTCAAGAACACGATCAGATATTGATCTTAACACCGTTCTTGATTTACCTCAAGAACACGATCAGATATAGATCTTAACTCCGTTCTTGAATCACCCAAGAAGTTGATCTTTGATTCTTGGAGTCTTGGCTCCATACCTTCTACTTCTTGCTCCGATAACCAGCTGCTTAGCTCTGATACCACTGTCCAAAGCTCTGATACCACTGTTGGAAATCACCTTGACAAGATGCCCAGGTGGTAATCTTCCAAACACCCAAGTCTTGAATGACATGTAGAAAGAATTTCAGCAATCGAACACAAGAACAGAAAATCAAAGAAAGAAAGAAGACAAGTAATTTGTTGTCGAGGTTCGACAATGTGCCTATGTCCCCGTGAGTTCCTCCGAACTCTCTACACTATCTCAATGGTTCTTACAAAGTTACAGCAATCCCCTTCAAGAATCCAAGTTCTTGAAGAACCAAGAAGAGAACGAGAAAGTGATAGACCTATTACAATGCTTTCTATCAATTATTTACTAACCTCTCTTCTTTACAACCAGCCTCACTACAAGAGTCCCTCTTGTGTCTATATCTCTCACACAATTCTCTCTTGTGTTTACAATGATCTCACAATGTCACAACCTGTGTGGTTCTCTCACACACCTTTTTCACCACTTGAAATGAGGCTAGGAAACCCTTTTTATAGCCTCTTAATTCTTGGACAATCTTGTGAATCATTCTTGACCCTTTGATCATGTTCTTCCTTTAATCTCAGCCCTACATCACTCTCCAAGTGATGCTGTGCGTTTTGGTGTGGTGCTGTGTGCTGCGGCATGACCTGATGCTGCAGCCTCCTGATGCTGTGCGCACACCTCCTGCCTGTGGGCAGAAACTTCCACAGCAGTGTGCTTAACCTTGCCACGCTCAAAACTTAAGCACACACTTGTGTGCAACCTTTTAACTTGCTGAACTTTCATACTCCACCTTTGGTTTGGATTTTAACCATCTTTGAACCATGTTTGGACCTGTTCAAACCTTGACCATGTTTGAACCATGTTTAAACCTTAGACAAAAAACCAACAGGCAATTTGTCCTTTATTTGCTTGAGAAGATGGGCTTTGGTGCCACTTGGGGCAAGTAGATTAAAAATGCATTTCTTCCGCTTCCTTTTCCGTGTTGATCAATGGCTGCCCCTCAAATTTCTTCTAAGCTTCTAAGGGCCTTCGCCAAGGAGATCCTCTCTCCCTTTCTTTTTTACTCTTGTTATGGAGACTTTTAGCAAAATGTTGTCTAGAGCGGTGGATGGAGGGCTTTTGAAGGGCTTAATGTGGGTAGGAATAGGGATGAAATTGAGGTGTCACACCTTCTCTTTGCCGATGATACAATTATTTTTTGTGGGGCGGAAAGAGAACAAATTCTCAATCTTCGGTGTGTTCTACACTTCTACTATGCTTTAAAGCGGTCTCTGGGCTCAAAATTAATTTATGCCAAAGTTATTTGATTCCTCTCGGGGCGGACGTTGATGGGAATTATCTTGGTAGCTTGTTGGGGTGCTCCGTTGAGTTTCTTCCTATTACCTATTTGGGTCTTCCTTTGGGAGCGAGATTCAAAGAGAAAAGTAGTGTTGAGTGCTTTGAAAAGAAGGTGACCGAGCGGAAGAAACATTATCTCTCCAAGGGGGGAGATTAACTCTTATCAAAAGCACTCTCTCAAGCCTCCCTATCTATGTCATATCCCTTTTACTCATCCCGTGTTCAGTTGCTAAAAGGTTAGAAGACATTCAAAGGAGGTTTCTTTGGGGAAGTTTTGGGGATGCGTACAAAAATCACTTAGTGAAATGGGGCGTTGTCACTCAACCGACTAAAAGAGTTGGGTTGGGGCTTAAATCTCTTCCTTATTTCAACATAGCTTTGCTTGGTAAGTGGTTGTGGCGTTTTGCAATTGAAAACAACTTGCGGCGGGCGGTTTTTAGTGCAAAGTTTGGTTTGGACTGATGTGGGTGGACTACCAAAGAATGAAGAGGTGCTTATGGGGTTGGGATTTGAAAATGGATTAGGAAAGAGTGGGATGACTTTCTTCCCTTAGTGTCTTTTGAGGCGGGAAAAGGAAAGTCTATCCGTTTTTTGGCATGATATTTAGTGTGAGACAACCCCTTGAAAGACCAATCTCAATTGCGAGAGAGTCGGATGCGCTTATTAGTGAGTGTGCGTTCTTAACAAACGAGGAGGTTGTGTGAGATATTCCACTAATCCGCAATGCTCATGACCGGGAACTTCAAAGTATTGGAGCTTTTTTTGAAGAAATTTATAAAGTGAAGACTGATTTGCTTAGGGAGGACCTTATGAAATGGAGGCTTAAAACTAATGGCAAGTTTAAAGTGGGATCCTTTTATAAATCTCTTCAAACGCTTTATGAAGGTAGTTCCAGCTTCCCATGAAAGCCTTTATGGAAGTCTTGTGCTCCCACTAAAGTAGTTTTTTTTGGAATATGGCTCTTCGGGTTTTGGGGTTTGTTGGGTGAACAACGGTTCAATTGAAGAGGAGATTTGGTCTTGGAATGGAATTCAAGCTTCCAAAGATAATAAGAAGATTATCACCCTTATTCCACTCCATTTTTGGATGACTTGATTGGAGAGGAATAAGTGAGCTTTTGATGGGGTGGAAAGATCAATTGATTCGCTTAAAGACTAGTGGCTTAATGCTCTTGTTTTTCAGCTTGAGGGGAATTATTTTGTAAATGAGATTCACCTTATAAATTTCATTGATGCCCTATCTTCTAGATAGTTTTTTGTACATGGACAGCACCCTGAGTGCACTTTATATATATACACTTTACTTTTCTTATAAAAAAAAGGTATTTATAGCAATTTGTCAGAATAGCCCTGTTCACAAATCACAACCAATGTCCAATGATATAGAATGGAATGCACAATTCAATTTCCATTGGGAACTGGCAGTTCATTCATTTAACAAGGATCCTGGATATGTAAAATGACTACAAAATTTCAGAAACCCTTACCCGGTCTCCAATGGAGAGAACGATTCTACAGTTATGCTAGTATTGAAGCAAGCCCCAAGTATAAGCATTTTTGCCCAAGAAAACTTCGGATTCACAAAATGCACATTTCTCACAGAAATCTACAAAAAAAAAGGCAACAATCAGAAGAAGTCACAATGATTGGGCTGCACACTCTTTCCTATATATATATATATATATATATATATATATATATAGGAAAGGAAATTTGAAAGCTGGCTTTACTTACAACAGCACCCACTCGAAGACTATGTGGTGAAGTAAGTAGCTGATCCGTTAGTAAAAGCCAGACTTCTTTCTCCAGCTCAACAAGCATCCCCTGCATGTACACACCTTTGACGACACCAGTGTAAGCACTACATTCACCTTTCCCTTTGATGACAGTTTTCGAAGATGGTAACCATTTCTTAAACAACCTAGGCAGATGCAAAACAGAATTCTCTGTACTCACAAACATCAATTGTGACTCCTCTTTACCTATAAAAATCAACTTTTTCTTCAACCCGGATAAGGTAACAACATTCCCAACGAGCTTCGTAATCACTGGATGCCAACACGAAGCAAAACCGAAAAAGTAAACAATTACAGGTTTGGTAAAAGTGTGAGAATCCAGAGCAATAGTCGCATTATGCAAAACGGTAATCGACGCTTTTGAACAACATAATTTACACTCACAAACCATAATTCTCACTAGAAACCCTCGAATATTCATCAAACCGCTCGAATCCAATCCCTTATCGCTAACACCAATCGAACACGGAACGACCGAAACAGGGCTGATTGATTCTACCGCACCGTGGACGCGATAACGAGACTTGGAATTGCATTCATTAGCAGAGGAAGAACCGGAAACTAATGGAAATGAATCTAGAGTCGAACACCGACCGAGTGCACTACAGGAATCTAGAAACTTCCACTTGATGATCTCCAAGAATCCGCCACCGTGTTTCAAAGGAATGAAATTCCAAGCGAGGACGTGTATTCCATTCCCGATTACGCGAATGTCAAAATCAATAATGTCGCAGCAAATCGTCGACGAATCGTCTGAGAATTGAAGGCAATTTCTATTTGGGCATTTTAGGGTTAGGGTAGGGAGGGATAGGGTTCCCATGACGATTGCCGGGTGGTTCAATGGAGTCAGGATTTTGAGGCTAGGGTCTGGATTGGTGGGGCCGGGACGTGATGGGGGTTTTTGACGGTCTGGTTTGGATGATGAATATGAGGGACGGATCGGACGACTGGGAGAAGAGTGGAGAGAGGATGCGGCGGTCATGGCGCGAGCACCGTGGATTAGCTCCGAGATTGTGAGGACCCTCACGTTCTCCATTTCTCTACAAAATTTTCATATCAATGTATCGTCTTATCTATTGAGTGAGTCGAAAAAGGAAGACAAAACTGTGAAATTCTCTGTTAGCCATGGAGAGAATGGGAGCAGGGTCATTACCGTCATAGAGCGAGAGAGCAGCGCGGGAACCTGGAACAAGGATCTCGACCCATGACTTCAAATACCCAGGAGTAGACCCGACTCCAGGTCCACTTATAAACTCCATTTTGGGCTGGGTTAGATTAAAGATCAACCCAAGCCCATCCAGCAACAAAAATACTTTGACCTGGGGTGCAACTTGGGTAGGTTAGCCCGGTCAACCCAAGCCCAACCTGAATTTTGTACAAGTTAAGATTGAGATTTTCGTGGGTTGGTTAGGGTCCTAAAATCTCAACATGAATTAAATTTGAGCTGGGTTACTCGTGATTTCGTATTATATGTGTGTGTGTGGTGCTGAATTTTATCTAGTTTCTTAAATCTTTTCAAAGTAAAATTTGCTTTCAAGAAATTTATACATCTTGTACTTCGCAATAAAATTTCTTATTTGTTGTTAGAATCCCCAAATTTGGAGAGAGAGAAAACATAAAAAATTGGAATTTTTTTTTTTATAAAATAGAAAATTGGAAACTTGAAGATACATAAAATGATAAATTTTGATCATTTTAAGTGACATGTTGATGTGGCTTAATACTAACCATTTAATAGAATGGTTAAGATGTAAATAAATTGTCTATACATTTCCTGTTTGAAATTAAGACTCTATTATTTAGGGTTTTTCTTTTACCTATTGCTTTTGAAGTGAGAATTTATTATTTCTCTATACTTAGCCAAGGCTGCATCCAAAGCCACTCGCATTCACTCAAGAAGTAAGTTGCTTTGCACGATTAGACAAAACAATTCGGTTCTTTTTAATTATAACACAAACATGTACGGATATAAACCACAAATACTACCAAGTGAATGACTATGATCATTTCAAATGAAAATCTATGAGTGCAAGAATTTATTATTTCTCTATACTTAACCAATGCCACATACATTGACTGAAGAAGCAAGATACTCTACGCAATTCAACAAAATGGTTTATTTCCTCTTAATTATAACACAAACGTGTAGTGAAATAAACCACAAAAACCACTAAATTGACGGCTAGATCATTTTAGATGAAAATCTGTAAGCATGAGAGTTTATTATGTCTCTATAGCCTATAGGCCAAGGCCACATATACATTGACTGAAGAAGCAATATGCTCTCTGTAATTAGGCAAAACGATTTGTTTCCTTTTAATTATAACACAAACATATAGTGAAATAAACCACCAAGTGAACAACTAGGAGTATTTCATATGAAAATCTATGGGCGTAGGAATCTGTTATTTCTCCATACTTAGCTAGAACCAAGGTCATATACATTGATTGAAAAAACAAGATACTCTATGCAATTAGATAAAATTGTTTGTTTCCTTTAAATTATAACACAAATGTGTAGTGAAATAAACCACATATTTCACATGAAAATTTATGGGCGTGAGAAGTTATTATTTATTTATACTTAACCAAGGCCACATACATTGACGGCAGAAACAAGATGCTATACTCAATTAGACAAAATGTTTTGTTTCCTTTTAATTATAACAAAAACGTATAGTGAAATAAACCATAGAAACCACTAAGTGAACGACTGGGATCATTTTAGATGAAAATCTGTGGGCATGAAAATTTATTATTTCTCTATACTTAGCTATGGTCATATACATTGACTAAAGAAACAAAATGCTCTACGCAATTAGACCAAACGGTTTGTTTCCTTTTCATTATAACACAAACTTATGGTGAAATAAACCATAGAAACCACCAAGTGAACGGTTAGAATAATTTTAGATGAAAATATGTGCGCGCGAGAATTTATTATTTCTCTATACTTAGCCAAGGCCATATACATTGACTGAAGAAGCAAGATGCTCTACACAATTAGACAAAACGATTTGTTTTCTTTTAAATATAACACAAACGTGGTGAAATGAACTACAGAGACCACCAAGTGAACAACTAAGATCATTTCTGATGAAAATTTGTGGGCACTAACACCTAAGAAATAGTACATTTTCTTTCCCTTCTTAAAACCAAACTCTTTGTCTAAATGTTAATTTACACCCACCAAATTCTCAAAATAGATCAACTTCACATTCTCTAATAATATAGGGTGAGCATTTTCTTAAGACTAGACAAATAGAGAGAGAAATCAATTTTCAGTAGAGGATACCGATCATGGATCAAAATGAGAGGAAAAGAAATAGAAGAGGGATAAGGAGAAAAGATGATATAATCAGCTACCTCCCTAACCATATCCTTCACCACATCTTCAAGAAGTTTCCAGTCAAGTTCGTGGTACATACAACTGTTCTAACCAAGAAATGACAACAAATCTGAAATACATTCCAAACCATTGATTTGGACAAGATAAGATACAAAAAAACAATGGAATCTCGGAGTGTCACTAGGTAATTTTTCAGTCCTTGAGACAAGTTTTGTTTAATCATGATATGAAGCACTTGCATGAGGTACAGATTTGCTCACTGTTAGTCCTTGACAATGAGCTTGAGTCTCTCACCAATCAACTTTTTTACTTTAGTATTTGATCAAGAAAAAATTGAAGTCATTGACTTGGGCTTTGCCACTAAAAGACTTGTAAACATTGAAAAAAATTGTTACACCTTACCCAAATTGATCATTTCTTCATGATCATCCTTGATTTGGTTAAAGTTAAAAGGTTATCTGTTTGAAATAACCTATGATACCATAATTCTTCAATCTCTTACAAAAGTCTAAATGAGTAATATTTATATATCAGATTAAATGTTTTTCTTTTTAATTCAAAACTATCATTTAATTTAGCTAACTCTAGCGTGCATTCATGGTTTGAGAATTCTTAGGGACGTTTCTAATTCTATACTCAAATATTCATTTGTCTGCAAAGATACCGTGGCGTTTGAAATGGATGTCCCAAACTTCTATTCTTGAACATTTATAGGGAATTCTTACAATGACAACATCACTAGCTTAAAAATTGAATCTTTTGGAACATCCAATGCTCATATTTTTAACTCTCTTACTAGCCTTCACTTTACTTATGTAAAAATCAAAGATGAGTAATTTCGTTCTACGATCTCAAGCCTTAATAACATCGAGAATATTTGTTTTAGAAACTGTGCATTACAAAGAAAATCACAATTTTCTTTGTTTTAGGAATTGCGATTTCATATAGAAAGTCATAGTTAACAATCCTCAAAGTTTGGAGATCCGGGCAAATAAATTGTGCTTTTCTTTGTAATGTACAGTTCCGAAAAAATTATATCCTTAATGTTCATGAAGCTCGAGACCATAGAACGGAATGGCTCATCTTTGATTTGTACATAAAGTGAAGGCTAGTAAGAGAGTTAAAAATAATAGCATTGGATGTAAAAGATTTAATTTCTAAGCTGATGATGTTGTCATTGTAAGAATACCCAGTAAATGCTAAAGAATAAAGGTTTGGGACATCCATTTCAAACGCCAGGATTTCTTTACAGCGATCAACAAATAAAGATTTGAGTCTAGAGTTAAAAAATATCCATAAGAATTCTCAAACTAGGAATAGGCGCTTGGGTTACCTCAATCAAGTGGCAATTTTGAATCAAAATGAACAACATATGGTCGGATATATAAACATTACTCATGGAGAGTTTTATAAGAGATTGAAGATTTATGACATCGTATGTTATTTCAAACTGATAACCTTCTAACTTTAACCAAACCAAGGATGATCCTAAAAAAAAAAAATAATCAATTCGGGTAAGATATAACAACTTTATTCAACATTTACAAGCTTTTTAGAGGCAAAGTGCAAGTCAATGACTTGAATTTTTCCTTGATCAAAAGCTAAAGTAACAAGTTGATTGTTAAGAGATTCCAGCTTATTGTCAAGAGTAACAATGAGCAAGTCAATATCTCTTGCAAGTGCGTCATATCATGATTTAACAAATTTTGTCTCAAGACCTTAAGATTTACGTAGCAACACATCAAGATTCTATTGTTTTTTACCTTATCTTGTCCGAATCGATTTGGAATGTCTTCCAAATTTGTTGTCGTTTCTTGGTTAGAACAATTGTTCATGCTGCAAACTTGACTAGCAACTTCTTAAGGATGTGGTTTGGAAAGCTGGTAATTAAATCATCTTTTCTCTTTTCTCTTTCTTTTCCTCCCCTCCTTTGTTATGTTACTATCTTTTTGGAAGCGCAATTAATACAGTAATAATTGTGTTTCCCAGCCTGAAAAACTTCTGTCACAGCACCACACGAAGAATTTAGCCCTTCAGCAAAAGATTTAAATCGACACTTGAATATTTGCAACTCGGCTAAAAAAGAAAGAAGAAAGTAGTCTTTAGTGAAGAATTTAAGCTGCTGCCACATCAACTGATCCCCTTCTCTCCCATTTTGTCCTCTTGACAAACTCAAGGTTGTGAGTTATGTGTTTTTCGAGTTACTGTACAAATAGTATTACACGCTTTAATACACCATATTCACAGAAAAGGATGTGATAAGCAATCCAAAGCAACTCTTATCAGTTCAACCAGCAAAGGCCTTCCCCAGTCTTGAAGTGACAGTTTCGCAGCCTGGGGCAGTCATCACATTTCCACTATCAGACATGTAGAAGTAGTTGTAATTGATTCTAGTAACTAAATCAGCTAAATGAGGAAAGTGTCCCACATTGAGCTTGAAAGATAGGACCTGCATGATCAAGACACCCCACTTATCATTACAGATCTAATTCAATGCCCAATTTATATGAACACATCCACGTTTTTCTGGCCATTTATTAACAACTACATATCTACTTTGCATGTAATGAATATGCCAATACTTTCAGCAGTAAAGCATAAATGAGATGAAAATGGACATTCACATTATGAAACACAAAAGGTCGAAGAAACAAAGATGGTTAGAAGACTACTCTGAGGAGGAAAGCAATGCAATCATCAAAATGTTTCTCTATCCGCTCCACTTCCATTTCACATCTGGCCTTGATTGCAGAAACTGCTCCACCACTACTTAAAGTCTGCTGTGTGGAATAAAAGTCTAAAGCTAATCCAAGGATGCTGTTGATTCGGCTTGCGATCAGAGCCCACTGAACACAAAAGAGATCATTAAACAATAGTTGGTCATACGACACACAACATTTATGGCTAAAAAGAAGACCTATAAATTTAAATAGATTGCAAAAAAAAACAAGAAAGGAGATGATCATCCACCAGCTTATCTGGAACCACAAAGCACTGTCGCTGAATTGATAACAAGTAGGCCTCATGTACTTCTATGACCTCGTCCAGAGATCCAGCTGCCGCCATACCTTCACAGAGTTCACGCCATGCAGTATGATATACCTGCTTATAAAATCCTAGTCAGAGATTGAATAATAATACCAGCAACAGTTCCTGACCAGTTAGGCTTGGTTGATTTTAGTGGAGAAAAAAGAGGAGGATTTGGGGTTCATTGATTAGTGCACCACCAGCACTAGTAAGGTAGTGAACCATCAGGGATTTTCCATCATGAGACTAAAAATTTGTCAAATTACATTATTTTTTAAAAAAATTTGCAAATTAATTAAGTACATAAAAAATTCATAAGAATAGGAATCTATTACAATTGACCAGCTTAAATCCAATTACTAGTTCATTTGTCTTTTCATTTAATCAGTTACTTTAATTTTGATATAATATCTTTTGATGCCTACTATGCCAAGTGCAGGAACAATAATATAAAATTATCTTAAATCAAATTATCAAACTAACCATCACTGACAAAAAAAAAATAAGTAAACAATATTATATAGTCAACAAATAAGAACTCAACAATATACAATTAGTCCAAAAAAATTATATTAAACAAAGATATACAAGTGATTAGAGAAACACGACTTATCTTAAATTTCTTCCACGAAAAAAATGGAAACAATAGTCTCGTGACTCAATGCTTGCTGTCAAATAATCCCAAAATGTGACATCTTTTTTCTCTCAGAAAGTCTATATTCATGTAAGACTCCAAACTAGTAAAAAAATTGACCAAACTTTTGGGTGGTGGTTAGACAAGACATTGTTTGAGAGATTTGAATAGGGCCAGTCGAATGGACCTATACTACCATCAGATGTGAAATTTGATAGAAAGTTTTTACAGTCGGTTGGACCTTCGAGTTTCTGGGTTTTTGAAAGTTTAATAATCGAAATGGACCTATACTACCATCAGATGTGAAATTTGATAGAAAGTTTTTACAGTCGACTGGACCTTCGAGTTTCTGGGTTTTTGAAAGTTTAATAATTGAAACTCAGTTGATTCGTCAAAGGGTGGGTCTGTCCGAAAATGGACATGAAATCTAGATTTAACAACCATTAATAGAGAATATAACAAGTACAAGATATCAAAAACTCTTTCCCTGCATTCTCAAATTAAACTATATACTTGAGTTCTATTTTTGTTTACTGTAGGAACACTATAAAACTCGTTGAAAATTCTGTCATAATCGATGAATGCTCATTGGCTTGATTTCATTTTGTGCAAACGCACTAATTAAGTAATTTGTTTATAATAGAGGCAAATTAAGTCTTAAGGAAAGTGGCATTGCTACACGCCTTGAAGTCATTTCCTTCATCCTCTTCTCAAACAGTTTCTTATATTTTCTGTATTTTCTGTATATTAGTTCTAATAGACATGCCCACTAAAACACTTTCTTATTTTTTCTGTATTTTCTGTATCTTAGTTCTAATAGACATGCCCACTAAATCCAAAGGATTTTTTCATAAGAATTTACATATAAAAGAAATATTATTTTTTAACCTTTTGGGGGGCCTGCCCCCCTCCCTTGTATCTGTCTCTAGGTACCATGGTCATCGATCACTGAAATGCCGGCCGATAAAACATTGATGATTACCGTGACTAACACTAGCCAAATTTGTACAGAAGAGCAAACAATTATGCCTCTCCATTTTGGAACTTATTTTGATTTCTCTTAGCTTTACTCATGGTTTTTCCACATACAATATCTCTCCATCTAGCACTTGCCAGCAAATACGGTTGTCCGTATCAAATCAATTTCTCATCCACCAAGTAAAACAGGACAACATCATCCACGGAAAGATCTATCAACTGCAGACTCCACAAAGTCTTAAAAGAAAGGTTTGATGTCATAGTAACTGTGAAAAAGTTAGAAGTTACATCTAACAGGCCCTACTAAAGATCTGACATGTAGGGGTGCAAAGTTTAAGGAGCTAGGGGTGTGGAATCCCATCATTGAAAAGTTTGAGAAAAGGCTTGGATGAGACATTATCTTTCAAAAGGGGGGAGATTGACTATCATCAAGAGTACCCTCTCTAGCCTTCCAATTTATTTCATGTTGCTCTTCCCCATCCCTTCTTCAGTGGTAAGGAGACAGGAAGATATTCAAAGAAATTCCTCTGGGGCCATACAAGTGAGGAGTTTAAGTACCACTTGGTGAGATGGGATGTTATCAAGCAACCATCGGAGAGAGGCGGGTTAGGTATTATATCCCTCATCCAAATTATAAGGCACTCGTTTGTTGTTGATAGTCATAAATATAGAGATTAGAGAACATAATAATGAGAAAATACATAAATACCCTTAAAACTCTTAACCCCAATAATCCTAACACTCCCCCTCAAGTTGGAGCATATACACACACCAACTTGTTACAAATGGACTTATCCAATTGGTTATAAATAAATCCAAACCCAAATATAACAAAACCCTCAAGAACAGTTTGGGTCAACAAGACCCACAACAAGAAGTTGGGCCACCACGACATAACGACATTGGATCAACACGATCCATGGACAAGATCCAAGGACACGGATCAACAAGACTTTGACTTTGTCTTGCCTTTTGACTTTGACCTTGACCGAAATGGGTTGCTTCATATAGGTTGGATTTATGAACGAGTCGGATCGGGTCTTCTTTAACAACACAAAACTACATCCTAATCGGATTGACCGGATCCAAATTGAGAAAATGGATCACAGTATTTTAGCGTGGCACTGTTCACGCCACAATGTTTATGGACAGTAGCATAGCTCTCCTGTTCACAGATACTGTAGCATGACACTGTTCACGTTTGTTTTTGTAAAGAGATAAGAAAGTAAGGTATAACTAAAATAGGATAGATTAAAGAGAAGAAAATAAGAAGAGCTATGGCCGGACGAGCTAAACGACTCTCAAAATATGATCGATCGCTCTGATACCATGTTGATATTTATTACAGTTAATAGTCATATATATAGATAACATAATAATGAGAAAATACATAAATACTCTTAAAACCCCTAACCTTAATACTCCTAACATTGGCAAATGGCTGTGGAGGTTTATGAATCAAAAAAATCATTTGTAGAGCCTATTCATGGGAAGGATCACTGTGTGTTGTGGCAAGCACAGTTAAGGGAGAGATTAGTGCATGGAGCAGGTTTAGGGGTTCCAAAGAGTTTAGGAAAGCTTGCGGATCAATTCCGTTATCTATTTTTTGGATTGTTCGGACCGAGAGAAATAAGAGAGGTTTTGATGGGGTGGAGAAGCCTAGAGGTGTGATTAAAGATAGATGGCTTTACACTCGTAATTTTTGGTTTAGTGGGAATTCCTTGGTTAATGAGGAAGAGATCGTTGAGTTTATAATTTTTTTGTAAATGATTTTGTATTTTGGGTTGCACCTCCTTGGCGCTTTTTGGTTTATATATAATATTTTTATTTATAAAAAAAAAGTAGCACAAATGAGTGGCAAGCTATTTTTTTTTTCTTTTGGTTGAAAATAAATGGGGTAAGTCATGACACATTCTAATTAACAAGATTCACACAGCAATACTCAGAACTAAACAGAGGGAATAGAGAAAAACATACCTGTACTAGGCCCCACTAAAGAGCCAGGTGTTGAATTCTTGCTTAAATGAATGGTAAGTAATAATGCATTCTAGTTTACACTCTAAGATTCACAGAACACTACACTTAAGGGAGGAAACAACAAAACCGTGCAACATCCTTCTTGGTAGCATTTCTTTTCAAGTTAAAATAACACAGGTTAAGCTCCTCAGTCAGAAATGTCCAATAAAATTTCAATGGTGACTAAAATTTCTCTCTAGCCTCTTTTGAGCCACAAGGGTTGGCTCACATGCTGTAGGACAGTACCAGCTATTTACAGCAGTAATCAGCCTTTCCAGTCCATTGTACAAGAACAAACAGGGACAGTGAGAAACAAAGTCCACTCTAAAGATCAAAAATGTAAGGAGAAAACTGAACTTGGAGGAATGAGTTTCAACCATCTGACTTGGATCAAAACCTTCACTGGATATGAACTTTTTTTGATAAATTAGGAAAATTTAAATCTCAGTAAACAAGGTTTTCTTTTTCTTTTTTGGATGTCTATTCTATCGTCTGGGGCAAATTATTTCATAAGTCTATAATTTTCCCCTTTTCTGATGCTAACACAGTCAAATTCCACTGGTGTGAAAATAAAGAACCAATCTTATTGAAGTTATACTGCAAGACCATATTCTAAGTTGACAACGTGAAGCATGCATTATGAACTTAACATGTCCATGTAGCACAAATCAGAAAAAAGTTAGCGGCTCGGGTAGCACAAATAAATAGCAGAAAGTTAAAAATAACAAATAATATAAGTGAATATCAAAAGCTTCCAAGTAAACACCGAGTGGACAGGCATGTACATATCAACATATAATGAGAACATGGAACAATCGGGGTTCACAAAACTATAAAACGAGAAATAGATACAGAAAAAAATATAACACTTGTAAGCGCACCTATACAGCAGTTCAATGTAATATTTCACAAAATAAAAAATGTATCTTTTAAAAATGTTCAGGTAAGCATTGGATAAAATCTTACTCTGTCCATTACATATTGATGAAAAGCATCCACAAAGTGAAGGAGTTTCTGCTCCACTAACCAGTGGTGCTTGCGGTTAATTGTTGCAGTGCCTCTACCCTGGACAGGGGAACATCAAAAGGTTAGTTCTAAGTCAAAGAAAGAATTATATCATCATAATTGGTTCTCAAAATCTGGTGCTAGATGGGTCTTGGGTGCCACCATTCCCAGCCCCTCACACTTTAACAGAAAATAAAAAAAATAAATAAAGGAAAAGCGTGGCCCTCAAAATCGTATTTCTGTTTCAGTATGGCAACGTGCAAAGATCAGAAGAAAAGAATCTACAGTTACATTGCTAAAAATAACCCAAGACAAGGAAAATGAGAAACAAAAAGACCAAAAATAGAACCTTCCACATCCACCTCCGAGCTTTATCAAGTACAAATTTTGCACGCTTGACCTTCAATAAGAATCCCATCACCTACAGTTAAAATAGAACAATTAAAGAAAGAGAGAAAAAGAAAAAGTAGATAATGATTCCCTGAATACAACCAAACTGGATGTAATTACCTGGTTATACTTTTTAATTGCCTCTGTATTAGCTATAAGTTCAAGTGGCCAAGGGACCTGTCACATTCAATACATATACACTTGAAGTAACTCAGAAAGAGAGGGACACTGGAATAAGAGAAAATAAGATGTGCTCATAACAGACCTTGTATGTAAATTTCAGTAAATCAAGGCCATCGATTCCAAAGCTATGCACACGACTTTTACGAGGAGTCGAAGAAAGGGGAACTGTACTTGGTTGCTCGTCACTGTCTAAACCATAACCTTTGGTGATGGATACCATCAATGAATCCGGAGAACTTAATAACATGCCATCAGAAGAGTTTCTGATGGATTCCTGTAGCCAACAAGTTCATATCATCACTATGATATATATATATATATATATAGAGAGAGAGAGAGAGAGAGAGAAAGAGAGAGAGAGAGAGCAAGAGAAATAAAAATTTATAAAAAAACACTTCAAGCAGATGCTTGCAAATAATTCCATGCAGACTAAAGCACAGACAAGTGCCACCTCTGCAGTCAAAAACAGCCAATCATCATCTTAAGGTGATATGAAGAGTCCTTGATGATGTGAGGCTCAAGAAAGCAAAGGCTTTTTAATTCACACCACCTGTAGTATCGTGTTCAACTCAAAGTGATCATCCCAGGTTTCTCCCTTATCCAGCTTATTGAATATCTCAGTCAAAAAGTGCTGCAGCAAATCACCTGGAGATAACCAGGTATCAAGAAACATACTTGAGAAAGCTGAGATGTCTAGCAAAAGTATACACCAGAACTAGAAGTTCAAGATACTGGAAAATACCTGAACCTAACAAGTATATGGCACGCAACACTGCAAGTTCATCCATCAATCTCCAGTCATTCATTAACTTGGACAAAATAACTCTGCCAATATAGTCCACCTACATCAAGTAAAAGTTACATTTTAATACATAACAGCACACTTATCCCCGAGAAACTAGAAAGGTTTTCTGAAAGGCTTTTACCAACTTACCTGCTTCTTGATGTAGACGGTAACACATTCATGCATAATAACAACAGGAAGTGGAGTAGCTCTTGGTTCCATGTTTTGAATCCAGCTAAGAACTCTTGATAGAAGGGTGCTATTCTTCTGGAAAGGTAAGAGCTCTGACATCAGGAGGTCATCCTGTCTCCATAACAGATAAGTTTCATGAGTACTCAAAGGGACTGTTATAGAAGCTGCAGCTACAAAACTGCTCGTATAATTATAAATCTAGCAGTACCTGGAAAGAAGGAAGAACAGTTGGAAAGGGAAACAAGACTTCTAACAATTTTGTATCATCCTGAGAACGAAGATATTCAGCTTCACCAAACTGGAAACCAAATGAATAGCTTGTTCCCCTTAATCCAGAAACTGCCTCACTCTTACCCCCAAAAACAGCCTTTCGTAAGACCTCATCATTTAAAGGGGGTAGATAGAAGTTTCGATATAAGTTCAGCGTTTCCCAAGCGCCCCTATTCTTATCAAGAAAGGTTTTAGAGACAGTAATAGCTGGATTTTCTGGACAGAATGATTTCGGCAATGCGTTTCCAACATCTGCAGCCGTATTCTCTTCTTTAGTGTCAGGCAAATCACTTGCATCTTTATGTGCAGATTCTAAATCTACTCTTTTCTCTAGCAGTGTATCAACCAAGAACTTATACCAAATCTTTTCTGAGTATATTAAGGCAGGGAGAGTTTCATGTATCCTATTCTCCACCGTTTGTCCATTCACATTGGACTCCAGCATTGGAGCAATCTCCAATTTGTGCCGATCATCTTGGCAAAAGTATCTAGAGATGTGATCACCATGGCCTATAAGACCAGCTAGTGATACACAGAAAATCTCAGATAGGGTTAGCCCCACAATGCTCTGGCAACAATGAATCTTTCTCAAATGGCCATCACCATTAGAATCACTAGAACCATCAAGCTCACAGTAATTATCTTTCCGAGATGCTACTGAGATTGTTGAAGGAAGATGTCGGATCAGCTGCAGTGATTTGCCAGCAGAAACAATTGACTTTGCTATATCTTTAATAAATAAAGGGCACATTAGAAGTTCTCTCTTATTCTGCTCTTTTCCTTTCACAGAATTAGAATTAGAAACAGAATCCCTTTCACCCATTTCCTTCTTGTCATTTGATAAAGGTGCATGATCACGGGCAAAAGCTAGGGCAGGGAGCTCAAAATTTAACTTCTGACTCTGTACCAGCCTCAACAGATAGCTCTTCTCCCAGAACTCTGCCTCATCAACTGAGGTTTCTCTGCTGGCATAAAAGAACATCTGCAGAAAGAGCAAATATGATCACCAACATGATTAGAGAACATACTAATGAATAAAAAAAGTTTGAAAAAAAAAGAAACATAATACTGATAATGGAAAACCATTCAATCAGCATTGCCGAAACAAATTGCAAATTAGAACTATAATCTAAGTGTACATATATTGGAGACATAAGGCATGCTGACTTTCAACTAATATATAAAACACGCAGGGATGCCAATACTGAAGAATCCATCATATGACTCACGTCATGCAAATAAGCTGCAGTGTCAAACCTTTATCTTCATCATCATATAAAAAAAATATTTTGCAAAGAAATTTCATGTCTGATGATCTTTGCAGGGAAGTGTCCTTACCAACGCTCCAAAGCGGGCAGGACCATGTCAGATAATCGTTCCATAATGTGGAATACTACTTTATTCTTAAGCAAAAGATGGTACATAAACAAACTGTTTCAAACTTTGGAATACAATAATAAAATTTCAATCATACTTACTTCCTCAAAAGGATCATCGAGAGTTCCTTCAAAAAGCCAGGAATCAAGACCCTCAATATATGGCAATAAACTTCCAACAAATATATGAAGCAGCATCTGATACGTTTCCTCCTGAAATTAGCAAACGTCCTAAATTTGAATTGTGTAAACCAGGAAAACGACCATAAATTGAGAAAAAAACAACAATACTAAGAATAAAGTAGTTACAACCTCACCACCTTCCACAAGACATACTTCATCCAGCCTCTTGTAAAGATAGTCAAGGACATGAACGGCGGCTTCAGCAGCTGGAACAGATAAACTAGACTCAATATATAATTGAGGGGTGGCTCCATGCACTATTTGCAATAGATATTCAGCACCTGAGCAAAGACTGATGTGAATGAAATGGCATCAGAAAATTCCACGCAAGGAATAAACCAAAAGTTAGGGAGGACTTAAACTAAGTGCATCATAAAATGAACTGTATACAAAAAGCATGTCTGTGTCAGGTGGGGATGGGGGGAGGGGACAACTATATAAGAAGGAAAATAAGATGTCTCTCGTATCTAGTACCCAACACAAAATAAAAGAACACTGGTAGGCTTCTCGACCAAAGAAAACAGAGACTAGTATTTTTTTAAAATGAGAACAGAAGATCTGAATGATAGTAGCATGCAATAGAATTGGTCAAATCACTAAAATTACAGAAATCCCTAATTCTTGTGAGTAAGGTTTTTAAGGAGAATATAGAAACCTTGATAGAGAACTTGCTAATCCCAACAGGGTTGGTGTGACTCCAACGTCAGACTTGCTTATCTTCATTTCTTCTTTCAGAGCAATATTCCTCAGCCTCTGCTCCAAGGAAAATCAACTCAGTCTTCACCTACAGTATATATTAAGAATAGAAAATAAAGAACTTCATCCAACCTATTTATAGAAGGGGCAAATGCTTGCCTGAAGCCACGCAGAAACTGAGCATGAAAATGCCCTCAAGGTAGGAGGTAATCTCACAGAAGTCTCCACTCTACAGACTACAATTTCTACAAGTTTCAAACATGTTGCAGCATACATGAACTGATTGAGAAGGCCATGAAGGCTTGTATGGGAAAGATGTGTCACATATATCCCACTTTTGGCACAAAACCTGTGTCCATTCTGGTCCCAATAAACCAGGGAACTAGATAGACCTTGCAACGCTTGTAAAATACCCCGCACCTATAACAAAAGAAAAATGAGGATGTTAAACATGAACCTAAATGCAGGTGAGCTATTGAGGCATTTTACGTTATATTAAGCATACCAGATCCACTTCATTTGTCCTCAAGGAGGATATTGGTGTCGCAAAATGTATGCCACCAGAGAAAACACCGTAGATCTTACCGATTAAGCTTTCTGAAACTTCTCTCTTCTCCCCATCTGCTTGAGAGAAGACAAAATAAGCCTATCAGGGTACAGAAACTGTGACATAAATCTATAATTAATATCACATATTTTCCCAAATAGTGAGTAGATAATATTAAAATCAGAAACAGATAACATTCAACTTATCAGTGAATGTCCCCAATTGTCTTTCTATACTGCACCCTAACCGTGGAGGTTCCTGTTGCAATGAAGACTCAAAGGGTAGCTTAAGCAGCGCTTTGCCTATCAAGACATAAGCTCGTACAGATTCTATTATAAGGTTAACAGTTGAATTGGACGGGAAATATTATTGGAATCAAATCTGAAATCCCACCGGGAATTGGCTACCTTTATGCCGTATAGTGAACTTTCAATAATCATGAATTAACTAATAAATTCCCAAACTGAAATCACAAAATCCTATATGAAAATATTAGTACTGCAACTATACTAGCAAGGGCAATATAAAGGCCAAAAAAGAAAAAGAAAACCTCACAAAAAGTCAGTTTTCATATATAAGAGGAGATTGTATCAACTTAAATTTTTCATCTATGTCAGCAATGGAACTATATTGCGAAGAAACTTTTAAAAAAAAATAGCCATTTAAAAAGAATAGAAAGGGAAAGGGAAAGTGATGTATTAAAAGAAGTATTACCATAGCAAAGAGGTTTTCCCATCCAAACAATCTGCAGCTTAACGCTAATGCAGAGTTCAAGAAAATGTAGCCGAATAAAATTATTGGCTTGTTCCTCTTTCCCTACCGCCGGGAAGAGAAGACTGACAGCGACTGTCTCTCCGGTGCTATGCCTTTGGTTAATGAAAACGCCTGCCGAGGAATAGAAAAGAAAGACAGGTTGGAATTCTTGCCGTAGTGAAAGTGAAAGTGAAAAAGAACCAGCGACGATCACTCTCCTGCATCGCGTCCACACTAGTTCTTGCGGATCTGGCCGTCGATTGTTTTGGGGGGGCTTGTGGGATTTTTATATGGGAGCACCAAGGGGCCACAAACCCTTGTTTTTAGTTACTGAGATATTTTACTTGTTTTACGATCATTACTTGAAAATCCGCGTAAAGAAAGCTAGAGTCAGTGATTTTGTAAGATAAAAAACAAGTTTACTTCCAAAGTTTTATCTGTGTAAAATTATTTTTTATGGTTTTGTTTTAATTTAATTGAACTTTATATCATAATCTCTCCATTAAAATTGATGAAATATAATGAAAATAGATAATAGATAATATATGAATTTAAACAGAAAACTCAATTAGATTAAAAACTGAATCAAATGAACACAACGAAAATCATCGAAAATAAATTTTATTTTTCTTTTAAAAAGAAGTAGATTTTGTAATGCTTTTGAAAAAATAAAAAACAATTTATCTCACTTTTATATTTTGTGGTAAAACATATATTTGATGGTAAATTTTTACTTAATAAAAATAGAAATATTGATATTAAAAAAAAAATTACTATCAAATGTATACGGTATTATCATAAAAAATATAAAGTTTATCACCAAAAGTGATGTTTTACCATATTTATCTTTTTTTTTTATGTTTTGTAGTGAAACGTTTATATATTTGCTTGTAAATTTATATTTTTTATGTTAAAAATTTTATCATTAACTTTTTTGTTTAAATCATTAAAAATATAAGCTCACCATCAAATATATACATTTTTACCACAAAGCATATCCGCACCAAGAGAAAAATAGCCAAACCACTACAACTTTGGACTTTTACGTTTGAACCTCCTAGTTAATGTGATAAAGATATTAATTAAAAATTATTTAATGTATAAAAGGTTATGTTAAAATTTCAAAAAAACAATAATAAATTACGTTAAAGATATTTTCAAACTAAAATGAATAAATTAATATGCTTGATTGATTAAAATATTAATTTGCTTTTAAATATTAAAGTTATCAATAGTGACATATCAATATTAGTTAATCATTTCCAATCCAATTTCGTAAACCAAATGAAACGATTTTATATAGTAGTGATAGATTTTTAGATTTAACTGTTGTAACTTGTAAGCTATACATACGAGAAATGAAATCCGCTTGCCTTTTACTACACTCAAAATTTATATATAAAAAAGGAAATACTATACAAAAGAGTTCTACTAGTGGGTATCACAGAGAGAGTTCTAAAAAAAAGGAATCAATGTGGACAAAAATTTCGGTAAAGGAAATGATATCCATTGAAATAAAACGGACCCTATCCGAAGTTTTCGTCTTCTGTCATGACAAAGAACAAATAAATTTCTATCTTTTCCTACACACTTCTTCCATCAAGATAAAATCATTTCCTGAGAATTAACTAGTTGTATTAGTACAAAAACTAGCCCTACTGAAGAATATGGAAATGGCCAGCTTAAAGATATGTAGTTAGCTCCCCTGTTGCGAACCCTTATATTTACAGAAGAGGCATCAGAGAGAATGGTAAGTTGTACCTTCGGACAAATGCGAATCACCAAAACCCAAAACACTGATACAAAAATCTTTATTGACGCTCCGAAGGACTTTTCTAGATGATTGTTACCTTCTTTGCAGCTGTACACGAGGGGACTTAGATTTCACAGGAATCAATGTCAGCCAAAAACATGTTTGATGTGTGGCACTTCCCCTCCATGAGGCCTCAAAAGAGCACAAGGATGGTTGTTCGAGGCAGCAAGAGGCATATTGTTGGAAACATTTGCAATAGGACTGAAATTATGTGAACTATGCATCATTTGTATTGTAGATGAACCATGGGTGAGTTCGAGCTTAGAATAAGGAGAGTGATGAGAAACAGCAGCACGGCTAAAAGCTTCGGAATAACATAGTTGACAGGCCTCACTTGAAAGAATGCATGAAACTAGATCAGATGGACTTGCATCAATAAAATAAATAATTCAACAAAAATATTTCAGCATACTGGGTTAGGGATGTATGAATATAAGTACCTAGTACATGTCGGTTTCCCATTCGTAGTCCATCTGCCTGGAGAGGTAGGCATCGACTCAATTTTATGCCTAATGTTGTCTCTAGGACTAGAAGAATTTTCCTATAAAAGCAAAGAACAAAAATCATTATACTAATCATATTTGCATGTCAGGGTCAAAAGATAAACTAACTTTTTAGCTCATTAATGGCTGGAAACAATGGACTTAATACTTACCATTAGATTCATTTTAGAAAAAGCCTGCACACGGGTTGATACATTTTGATCAACTGAATTTCGAAGAAAAGGATGCTCAAGTAACATAACAGCAGATGGCCGATCCATAGGATTTCTTCGAAAGCAACAACGGAGAAAATCCTTTCCTTCTGAAGATAATGCTTCCGGTATAGGTGGGGTTTTGTTCAAAACCTTGAACATAGCTTGATACTGATGAGAACGTAGGCAATTAGACAAATACAGTGATTAAGTGAAGAAAACACATGCATAAAGAAAATTGAATAAGTAGACACCATCCTTCAATGCTCTAAGAACATAGGAAAATGCAGGAACCAGCAAAACACTCCATTCATCCACGCAAATCAAAGAAATCAGGAAGTAGTAAAGGAAGAGATAATATCAAGCAAGAATAGCATTGGAGCCTATTTCTAGCAACTGGGCTTTGATTTGTGGGATTCCCGTTCTATTTAAAATAATCTAGAGAGGAAAAAATCAAATGAAGAAAAAATATATCTGGACCAAGCATCAGCCAAACTAGAACTACTTGCGTCTCTTCAACTGAGATACTTCTTATTTGCATTCTAATTAAATTAAAGGAAAATTACTTTTTCCCTCCCGTGGTTTGGTGAAATCTACAGATGAGGACCTGTGGTTTCAAAGCCTACACTTGCCCTCCTTGACCAGCATTGACCGTTAGGATTCCTTTCAGTTTTAAGGGAAAAGATTAAAAGACAAAAATGCCTCTTTTAGATTGGTCAAATTCAAATGTTCTCTCTCTTTTCCTATTCTATCTTTCTCTCTTTCTGTTTTAAGGATTTTTAGGCGTTGACCATCATTGTTACCAGTAAATCTCTTTTTCTCTACTCTGGTTCTAAACCACCATTTTATGAGTTTGAAATTTTTTTAACCTACCCGCCAAATCTCCAACTCGTAACAAGGAGGTAAGTGACAATCAAGCCGTTTCTCTTGCTCCCTTGCTTCGCCAGATTGAGCATATGGCAGAGGATATAAAGTTGGACTTACCTAGATTACTTCAGTCCAAGCCCCAACGTATGATTCGACACGTAAGCTGGTGGTCACCTGATATACGGTGTATCAAGCTTACTCTGATGGAAGTTTGAAACACTCCTCTAATGCTGCTGCTGCTGGTGGTTTATTGAGAGACCGTGGAGGGCAGTGGATCTTCGGTTTCAGTTGCGAGATAGGAAATTGCTTAGTGCTTATGGCTGAACTTAGGGGAATAAGGTACGGGTAGTGTTTATCCATTTAGTCTCATTTGATTTCTTGTTCCCCATTTTCGAAGCTTGTTGGACTCCACGGTCTCTTGTTCTATTAACCATGTGCTCAGAATAGGGCTGCTGATTCCTTAGCTGATCTTGGGCATAGCCATGCCATTGGAACAACTTGTTATGACGCTCCTCGTGGTTTAGATTTTATATTGTTATCTTATGTAATGGGCATTTTCCTGCCTAGGGTGTAGTTTTTGTTTTCCCTATTTTTTTCCCAAAAAAAATCTACATGTATATGAGTGCTTGAATTCTCCACACCAAAATCAATTTTGAACAACGAGTTCGAGATGTTAGCAAAGATAATTGCTCACAAGATTAGGCAGCCAGACCTAGATTTCTTACAAAGTTAAGAATGCAAAATATAGACAAATTAATTTTTACACAAGAAAAACAGAGTACTTGTTATCCTAAAATTTCAATGATGAATCCAAGAAATCAGAGGCCAAATTGCCACCTATGGCCTGACTCTCGCATTCATCTATGTCTATCTCTTTCCTTTGCACACTTCCTTTTTATTACAGCTTTATTTAATCAAGACTCACATCTTCTGTTGCAAAAACATAACCAACATAAATTACCCACGAATTCATGGGTATTGTCTTCTATTTTATTTGGGAAAGTGTGTATTTCTTGAACAGATTCTCGAAAAATAAAGAAGACAATACTCATACTGATATAGTACTTAATTAAACTTCAAAGTAGTCTCTACCCAAGTTACTTGGTACGCTATGGTACGCGGTATAGGTACGGGTTCGTGGTACGGGGATAGGTTTAGTTGGATCGCTATTCGGGGTCGTGGTACGTTGGGTACGTTAATTCAGGTCAATATATATATATATATATATATATTAAATAAAAATATATTTTAACAGTAAATTTAAAAAGTAGAATAAAAAAACAAATCAAAACATAAATCTCACAAGTTATAATAAAACTTACGATAAATAGTCAAAAACTTCAAATATGTAAGACAAACTAGTCCCAAAGAAATAAAACCATAAAACGAAAATAAAAAACTTTCTAATATTTCAATAAGTAAATAAGCGAACGTTCACTAATCCACCCTCTTTCCTTTCCCTTTTGCAGGTGCAAAGCTAGAAAACTCAATTTGATGAAGTCCAAAGCAACAAACTTGTTGTGAGCTTCCAGAACTAGTAGTAGTAGATTTTGAAGGCAAATTGGGAATAGGAGCTGATGGCCTTTCTTCATCTTCCTTTCCAAAGTTTTTTTTTTTTTTTTGGATAATGGACCATTACGACCGCCCCCACAATCCTTGCCCTAGGACCCTGTGGAAGATGTAAATCGCAAGATGTGCAGCGCAGTGGCAGGACTCGAACCCGAGACCTCGCAGAGAAACCGCCATCTCGAAGGCCGAACTTACCACTGCGCCATATGCCCTGGGGGCTTCCTTTCCAAAGTTGCTTGAGTTGTTTATATTCACCTTCAAGCAATTTCCACCTCATGTCTTCTAATTTCAAAATAGAATCATCTAAATAACTCTCTTGTGGAGCAATTTATTGAAACTTTCAGTCAATCGAGAACAAAGACAAATATTAGAATGAAAAAAAAAAAAAACCAATTTATTAACAGTGGCAGCATTCAATCTATTTCTCTTAACACTGTAAATGTAAGAATATGTGCTCCAATTCCGCTGAGTTGATGAACTTATAATTGATTGAGACAACACCTTTCTAGCAATCTCAGCTAACTGTGGACTTTCTGATCCATATGTAGCCCACCAATCAATGACATCCATAGCCATTGCATCAGTTTTAGCTGCAACCATAGCATAAAGACCCCTAAGAGGATGAAAAAAAGCAAATTCCTCACTTAACATTTTAGCTTCCGCTTCATTTTCAGCAATCTTCTCAAATGCTTCCATAACCCCCACAATTACTTTTCTATCTTCATTTGGAGCCTTTCTAGTTGTCCCTCTCATTGCTGGTGAATCAAGATATCTAGGATCATAGAACCTGAGAGTAAGTGCAAACCCTAGACAATGCAAAGGAATGGACATTTTCTCCCACCGTCAAAGTACTAACTCTTCAACTCGAATATTATCAGTAACATATTTACTTTTGGTCATTACATTATTTATTTCACCATGTTATCCATCTTTTCATAAATCTCACCCATTTTACAGCCATCACCATCACAAAATTTAATCAACAAATATATTGGTTTTGTGATTGTGATTATGTTCTCAACTTCATCCCAAAATTCTCCACTAGTTAAAGTTTCTGAAATTAAAGCACCCATTGTCCTTGCACGTTTATCTCCATGTTTCATCCATTCTTTCCATTTATTGATAACACCGGTAGTTGCTAGGCCTCTCTACAATCAACAAGTCGTTTCAACAAGATATAATGCGAGGCAAGCCTTGTCTTTGCCATTTTCAAAAGCTCTAATCTTGATTGAGTTCTAAAAATAATCAATGCATATGTGTGATTCAAAAAATATTGCACAATATTTTTCCTTTTTTTATATGTACTTCTCAACCATTCAAATTCTTTCGCTAAATCATTAAAAATAAGATTTAAGGTATGAACAACACAATGAGACCAAAAATATGTTGTGTACCTTTTCTATCTCCCTCCCAGCAAGTGTGCAATTTGCGGCATTGTATGTCACAACCTAAAGAACATTATGAGGCTCCACCTCTTCAATTGCCTTCAACAAATATTCTACAATAGCCAAAACCCGTATATTCAGTTCCTGATAAATCCTGAGCATATAGAAACATCGCTCCACAACTATTAACTGCAAGTACATTGATTAATGGTTGACTTTTGCAATTTGATCATCCGTCTGACACAATAGACACCCCTTGAGAATACCATGTGTCTTTTACTAGAATGAGATCTTTTTCTATACTCCTTTTGCACTCATCCAATAAAGTAGCTCTAGCATTTTCAAACGCAGAACCTTTATAGCCTTTAGGAGTCCTAAATACCAACTCATGAAATTGGGGATTTCTCAACACATTAAACAGAATAACATTAGCATACAAACCCCTCATCACTTTTAGATCAATCATATCCCTCTCCATCATATTGAATGGGTCTTCAATTGTTTTTAGAGACTGATGGTTTGTGTTGTTTTGTAAGCATAGAATTTAAGTGATGAAGAAACTCCAATATTTTTAGTATCTTGAACTTTTTCCTTACTTGTTCATAAGTAGCTTGACCATTCATCAACACTGGACATCGCCGAATTTGTGCTTTCGTACTTGGTGGAGCACCAAAAAAAGTGATAATGAATGCAAGTATAAGAACTAGTAAATTGATTCTTACAATGTTTGCATGACCAACTTTTTGAACCTCCTTGATTTTTTCCTTGTGTTACACTAAGAGGAATAACTTCCTCCATCAAAGGTTTAGATTTTGCATCTATTTGAACCGGTTGTGCTCCCTCTAGCTTTTATGACTTGCTATTGCCTATAACTTGTTCAATATCATCTTTATCGTTGCTTGAATCATCATCCACTTCATGAACTTCGGTTGCATTTTGTTCTTGAGCAAGAATTTCTTGCTCCTCTTTTTCTTTTCCCCAAAACCATGGTTCTTGGACTGATGGCAAAGAATATTGGCGAAAAGAACTGATGTGTAGAATTATTTGTTGGGTAGTATGTTGTGGTGTGTTTTATGCTGCCCTATTTATAAGGCTTATGATTCTAATTCTTATAGGAGTAGGATTGCTTAGCCATAATTAATGACCAAAACCCGAAAACGTGTCCACCATTATGGAGTAGGATTGCTATATATTCTAATTAATACCAATATATATTCACCTAAACTAATACCAATTAAACAATATATACTCTAACTCTTATAGGAGTAGGATTGTTTAGCCACATATTCTAATACTATTATAATAAATAAAAAAAGACTAGTGCTATTTAACTTTAACCTAGTCACAGTCTTCATCTCTCTCTCTCTCTCTCTCTCTCCCCGATGTCAAAGACAAAAATGGAACGCATCGGAGATGGAGGAAGAGATATTGGCGGCATGGGACTTTTTTTTTTATAAGTGGCATGGGACATGAGCTGAGTTGGATCAACGGCAGTGGTAAGCCGGGACTTGACGAGTTGAGAATCGTTTGTTGTCGGCGAATCGATGGGACAAAAATCCATAGATTTCTCTGTCAACGATCCGCGGAACCTTTCTCTTCCCCACTATGATGGTCGAGCCGCCTCACTCCATCCTCCACTAAGGCGCCTTGCTCTTCCTTGACGAGGTAGCGGCGGATTGCTTGCGGGATCGTTGACTGAGGCGTTCTATTTTTTGGACTG
This sequence comes from Bretschneidera sinensis, assembly GCA_023935145.1. Classification (NCBI taxonomy): domain Eukaryota; kingdom Viridiplantae; phylum Streptophyta; class Magnoliopsida; order Brassicales; family Akaniaceae; genus Bretschneidera; species Bretschneidera sinensis. The sequence goes on from CM043697.1 coordinate 148,665,241, forward strand.
CAGCAACGACAACGTTCTCTCTTTCCAATTGTGGTGGTGGCCACCGACTTTTTCTCCTTTATCGGTGTGTTTTTTACCTTTCTCATTGTTGGCATATCGAATTGTATGTTTATTGTTGGAAATTTGGGATCAGTGATTATCACAATCCGGATGGTGAACGCACTGCGATCTGCGTCGCGTGATCCGGAACGTGGATCCGAGGGGTGCTGTGTTCCCGGTAACTTTGGTCTCTACACATTAAGTGTTTAATTAACCGACAACAGTTTCTCACAATGAGCTGTCGCCTCCTCTTGCCTGAGCAATTTGAGCTCAGATATTTTTTTCCCTTTTTTGATTTGGTTCTTCATGAACTTCCTGGGAAGAAACTTCAATAATTGTTTTTCTTTTTTCCAGTCATGTTCTAAGGTTACATTTCAATGTTTATAAGCACTTAAAAATCTACAATGGGGTTTTAGATCGTACAAAGGAGAGATAGAGAACCCAACGTACAGAGCATAAACAAAAGCTCCTACAATGGGGCTTTAGAACGTAGAGAAAAGGAGATATAGAGATAAGGAGGATATCTTCATATCTTAAATGGAAAGGGTAAGAACGAGTAAAACAGCATTTATGGGATTCCATAAATATTTGCTGGCGTGCCTTTTTTACCAACTTTAGCAATTTTGACAACGGAAACTTAATGGTAGGGGGATAAGTGTCATGTAAAATGAAACTATAAATACTTCAATGGGAGTATCAGTAAGTTTTGATACTCTGGGTCCTCATCTGTATATTTCACCAAACTACGAGGGGGCAAAAAGTAATTTCCCCTTAAAATAATCACTGTATCAGGAAGTAGAGCAATTGAAACATGCTAGACTGAGTAATTAAAGAGTGATAAATAGCAAAAGAGTTTTTCATTCTTCATGAAAAAGTGCTTATCGTTAAAAGCTATATCAAAGTCAGTAATCAAGGAGAAACCATTCAACAGAAGTTGCTCATGCTTTTGGATATGTCAATGTCAGCAAGAAAGGAGAAACCATTCAACAGAAGTTGCACATGCTTTTGGAAAGGTGTTATGCAGATGGCGTGCCCCTAAGGCCCAAGGCATGCTTAGGGTGGTTATGGATCGAAAAATATTAATATGAAAATACCATGTTGAAGAGGAAATTTCGTATTAAAGTAATGGCCCAATAAATCTAGGAGACCTGAATTGATATCAAGTATTCATAAAAGTATGATAACTTAGGCTATGATTAACAAAAAATATTGAAATTTCATTCATGGGCTTACCCCTTCAAGCTCACTCCAAGGAGGTTTACCATTGAGCATCTCAATAATGGTACAACCCAAGCTCCATATATCAACAGCCAAAGCAAGATCAGGATCTGCATTTTTCTGAATCACAGCCTTCATGACCTGCACATCAGTAACAGATATAAAAAAAAACACATAAACAAGTCAAAAAAATTCACGAATCATGGCAATGTGAAATACCTCTGGAGCCATCCAGTACGGACTGCCCTTCAGGGACAGCTCATATGATAGCCCTGTAAGCTGAATAAAAACAAGAGTTAGAATAACAGCATAAGTGATATGGAGGATTTAATGAGAATATAACCACACAGGTGATTTATAATTAAGAGAGAGAGAGAGAGAGAGAGAGAGTAAATTAACACATTGCAAGAGACCAAATAAGCAATAATCAAATCTGGAAGAATGAATAACACTACTCTTACATTAAATCTCCTAGGATGTCTACATAACCTAATCATCTATTCTTTTTTCTTTTTGTATAAAAGAGTGAAACTATAGAGAATCTGGTGAAAGGATATAAAGCTCTATGGCTGGAACAAGATGATATAGGAATAACAGAGTTCTAGTTATGGGAGGAAGTGGCACATGGATATACACATCCACAAAGTATACAATGGAAAATGCCTCTATTGAAAAACATATAACAACAAGAATTCATAATTCTAAAATATTCAGACAAAAAATGCTATTGAGAAATATACAAAGAACACTATTAAAAAAAATAAATAAAATAACAGTGAAGAAGCATACAAATTAATTACACTAGATGAAGAGACAACTTAAGGTGTTTAGAGAAATTAAGAACTCACATGTTTCGCCATACCAAAATCTGCAAGCTTCACAACCCCGGATGAGTCAACAAGCAAATTTGCACATTTTATATCCCTATAGAGCAAAATCATCCACATCACTAAAACTTTACACTAATGAGGAACTTTATAACCCAATATTGCATCAGTCCTCAACAATGTCTTTAATGCAACCAATAAGTAGGTATAACTATGATAACCGTTCCCCTATATCTTTGTGTTTATGCCCATTAATTAATAACTATCTTACCCATTACTTAGTTCTGCTTGTCTACCATTTATTGAAACATGGCTCATTTACAAAGTACAATAAGTGGTTTGTTAAGACAGAAACTAAATCAAAATACAACTCTCTGTTCCTTCTAAATAAGCATGATTATCACCTGTGGATTGTCTTTGTACTGTGCAAGTAAGCCAATCCAGAAAGAATATGGCGTGTAAAATTGCGAACTATAGGTTCTGTTAAAGCTCCATGATGTTCACGGATATACTTATTAACCGATCCAGGATGAACATACTCCAAATATATGTAAAAGTGATCATCAATCTGTAAATGAGAAACAATGTTCCCCAAATCAATCAAACTTGCAAAAATTTAAAAGCAGCCAAATATAACCAAGATAATGTAGTGTGAAGCAGACGAATGCTTACTATTTCACTGCCATAATACTGCACTATATTTGGATGCTTTAAATGATGGAAAACTTTAATTTCCTGCAACAAGTAACGTAAAAACACGTATAGTTATAAAAAGGAGTGGAAATTTTAACAACAATAACCAAATGCTGAGGTAATTTGATTCACATATACTAGCTGTATCCTAAGTAGATGCAATCAAAGAGATGCAGCCATGAATGTAGGATCTTTCTCTCGGAGTCTGAAAAAGGTATTCTAGTAAGTGGTCTTTGGTGCTCAAATGATCCTGGATATTGCAATTTAATAGATATCGACTAAACACAGAGTTAATTTGATGGAAATTAATGGCATACTTTAAAAGTACTTCCAACAATGCTAGTTTTCTTTCTTTTCAAACTAATTTCCAAGAAAAAACCCTTTTTATAAGTAAAGCAAAATAGTCAAAAACAAGAGTGCTAATCACTGTCGCGGCCTTTCATGGTATAATATTTGTAAAAAAACAACTTTTTTCCTTACAAGAAAATAAACCAGCATAATATAGCAACAAAAGTTAATCCACAACAAGATAAAACAAAATGATAATCCTCAGTTAATAACTTAATATTAGGTCAGTCTGAATGCCTGGGAGAAAGAGCATATTTCTAACCTTCACACAGTTTTAACTATTTTTTGCTCCTATGAGTGTTTCGAAAGCTCTCCAAAGGAAGCTCTTAGAAATATTGATCTAAGAAAAAAAATTTGAGCAAAGACTAAAGCCTTAGCAATTCACAGTTTGACAGGTGCCCGATAAGCGCATGAAATATTCCAATAAACCAAGGGCCATAGTTCAAAAGGATGCAGCAACTATGACATAAATTGATTACATAAAAGACTGAAGAATAACCTGTTCCAACTGCTTTATACATTCGGCAGATTTGGGGTCATCAGGGATGATATCAACTTCTTTCATTGCACATAAAGCTCCAGTCTCTCTGTAGGAAAATGAAAGCAAAGTAATGTTCTCTGAAAAAGAAAAGCAAGAAACAAGTAGCACTAAAATTTAAAATACATGCATACCTGTTTGTTCCAACATAAACACTTCCAAACGTACCACGTCCAATAAGTTTTCCTTTCTGCCATTGACCTTTCACTGATGTTGCGGTCGTCTTTTCTGCCATGTGATGAATGACAGGTGATGGAATTGATGATTGCGGTTGTGCTAAAGCCCCAGGAGGAAGAGGCAATGGATGGGCATTGACAAGACTATTACTTTCAAGCCACTCCTTAGAATTCTCTGGGACTAGTTGATGATGTAATGGAAATGAAAATTTATTAGGACTCTTGGGGTTAAGGCGGGGACTTTGTGCAGTTGGGCTATGAAGAGGAGAATGATTAGGAGTATGTACATTTTTCATTGGTGAAACAGGTGAACTACAAACAGCAAGCAGACCAAAGTCTGCATCGCCTAAAGCTGACAAACCCTGACATTCTTGAGGAGCTAAAAAGGAAGATTGGGAAAAATCTCTACTGTTTGACCTTTGTGGGCTAACAGAAGGACTCGGGTATCCACTTGTTGGAGCACTCCTGGCAGAGACATTCACCCTCACGCTGTAATTACCATTCTCAATATTTAGATCATGAGAGAATCCCCTACGGCGATTTCTTAAGGATTCGACTGAATTCACAGCAACGTGGGAAAGAAAAGAATCTGCAGTATTTGATCTTCGCGGGCCAACAGCATGATTTGTGCTCCTTGCAGGGACGCTCAGCCCAAACTGTTTGTTACCACTTTCGACATGTACTACATCCGTAGAGAATCCCCTGCGATAATTGATTGATGATTTGACCGAGTTTTTGGCAAGATGATCTATGTTATTCCTGGTAGTTTGTAAAGCAGAATATCGGCAACAAATTAACAAGGTGATATCACAAGACTGAAGAATATTGGCATGTTATGTTTTTGGCAAGATGATACATAACATATTCAACTTATATTCATAAAAAAAAAAATTATTTCCCTAATAGATGTATCTTAATGCAAAAAATGACCCAATAAGTCGGCATTTTTTTCTAACTTTAGCAGATCTAACTCGTATATACACAAGTCTCATGTAGATAACCATTTTTAAGAGGAAGCATTTTGAGTCTCTCATCACGATCAACAGCTACGATTCTCAAGATTAACACTAGAAAAATCAATCTAATTTTTTTAGATGGAATAATTAAATGTTCCGACATAAAATTCAGGCTCTTGAGTAACATATACTATAATTTATAAAAACAGCATATTTGAAGTCTTTAATTTCTTTGGAACTCTTTAAACAAATTTCACGATTGCGCCAATTAAATAGAAATAAAAGACAACTGATAAACGAGTAAAACAAGCTTACCTTCTCAAAAGAGAGCCGCCTGGCCCCTCTTCAGGTGATCCGATATGACCCGGCCCCAAATTCGAACCGGACGACTCCGCTTTTCGGACCAAAACGCATCCAGGGAGAGGCAAGGGCGTTGGCACGGCCGAGGAAGACCAGTGGTCCGAGCCGCCCGGAGACCGCGACTTCCTGGCCGAATCGGGAGAAACCGGCGAGGAAATTGAGCGGTCACTGAATTGCAGCCCGACCTCATCGTCGCTCACGTGCCTGAGCTTTCTCTGACGCGTTAGCCTCCGATGAATAAACGATCGCCCCCAAAACTTGCCGAAATTACCAGCATTGCCACCGTCGTTAACATTGGGAGATGAGGGTAAAGAAGACGAAGAGGTTTTTTGAGAGGTAGGCATTTGGGACGTTAGCGAAGCAAGAGATGTGACCTTGTTAAATCCGTCATGTGAATAGAGTAACAACTCCTAAGCCTATCTGTTCATGAGCATGAAACTCCTCCGTGCTTTCTCTGTTTACTTTTCTTTCTCTCACTTTAATTAGAGTATTTACTTTTCTTTCTCTCTCTTTGATTGGAGTATTTAATTTTAATTAATAAGTATATTTTCGTTATGGTCAACAGCTAAGAGGGGATTGAGACATAGTATAACTAGAAAGTGACCTCACTGTTAACCTCCTTCATCAATGAATCGGGCAATGTTGGAGAAATTCGGAGTCAAAAACACGACGCCACACAAAAGTCAATACGTGACTCACACATCACAAAAACCAAAAAAAAAAAACCGGCATTTTATTTTCTTCCTACACAAGGAAAAGAGGGCGAGTCTTTAAAGTGAACAAAAAAATACTGTGCAGCGGCTGCCGTCTGCGTACGGTCGTACGTATGTACACTGATATTTTCTTAAACAAGAATGTTCACAATGTGTAATCGGATCGAGTTTCTTTCTATTCAGATGTGGTTTTGACTTAAAACCCAAATCAAGCTTCAGCATATATTTAATCCTCAGATCTTGTATCCTCGTGACTGGAGTTCAGCTTCACCAAAAATCAATTAAAATTATCTTGTATTAATTAGTCTGGCCAAAAAATTTAGCTCAAACTCAATTTCAAGTAACATTGATCCGATCAATCGTGATTGAAGTTGGCTTCATTTCTAGACAGTTTATTTGATGCCTTAGATTGATGGTTCGTTTATATATCAAATCAAGCTCGATTCGAGCTAAATGTCAAGTTAATCTCGTTTGCAGTTATGCATGTTATAAATGATGGTCAATCTCTCAAACTTAAACAAAAGTTATATCAATCAAATTAAAAATTTTAAATCTTTAATCCATTACATAAACACTCTCAAAATTTTGGTTGAAAAGCAATTGTTTTTCAAACATTAACCACATGACTCATTCCTTAAAAGCTAAAAAAATTACATTTTTTTTATATTATATATTAGTTATAATTAAACTAAACTTAAAATAACAATAAATATTAAAAAAAACCGTGATGGAGTGGTGTCAGTGGTCTTTCATTCCAAACCCAATAAAAACAAGTAATTTTATTATTTTATTTTTTTTTAATTTTTAATAGATATTCTTTTTCAGTTTTAACTATCTTTCGTTGTTTTATTTTATTTCATTTATGAAATTACTTTTTGTTTTATTCTTTGGCTAAAATCAGTGACAGATGAACACTCAAATTAAGCACACATTTGTAACAATAGTCTAGTTAGTAATTGGACAACATGTGTAAAAGTTAAATAGATAAGCTATCATTTTATTTTTTAAAAAATCACTAATTAACAATGTAAGAGTGAAAAATAAAATTTTCATTGACGGTTGGTTTGAATGACCAAAATAAGTAATCAAAATGAAGCTCTAAATCTTTACTACTTTAGATGGAGGAGCTTTATATCAATTTTTCTCTCTTTTTTTCACCTTGTGATATCTCTAATTGAAAATTTTGAAATAATTTTGAAGACCAACAATAATGAAGGTATTGGGTTTGTAGTGAGTTCTCATCCAAAAAAAAAAAAATTATCCCCCCCCTCCCCCCGCAAATTAAAATTCCCGACTCCACTTCTAGTGTTATGTGTTGCTTATTTTTAAATATGAATTAAAAAAACTCAAATTGATCAAACTAATTCTTTCGATTTAGATTTTCAATGAATTTTAAAATCAAATCAACTCTATTACATAAAAAAACAATATTTTACCGTAGTTTTGTCTTTGAATACGAAATAGATGAACATGAGCAAAAGCAAAAAAATATTTATTTTCAAAAAAATGCCAACAAAGAAAACATTTTTAAAGCGTCTATATATTTATAATTTTGTATATACTTATATACATGAAATATATATATATAGTTTTATATTTCTATAGTGGATTAAAATATTAAAATCTATATTATTAACCAAAATATATATATGAAGTGCAATAGTCTAGCAAAAGTCACATACTCGCGTGTAGTTCAATAGCTAGGGCTTTTGCTTTTAAGTAAGAGAGTTCAAGCGTACTATTTTACATCTTTTAAGGTGCAATTCGCCCTTGTCAAAGCAAATATGTCGCTCCAGAGTGCGAATTTGTAATGAATCCTCCCTGGACCACTGTATTCATGGATTGGAGTCTGGAGCGTCGACCCCGGGTTGAATTTTGTATCTTAAAGTTTTATCATCCAATCATGAAACAAGCAGTGTATAAGGATAGGAATTAGCATAATAAAGGAATACAAGCCGATGAAGACTGATGTTGAGGTCCCCATACCACATGATTTCAGATTAGAGGTGATTATTAGCTCGTTAGCTCTTTAAAAATTTTTCAGGTTTGGACAAGAAAAGTTGTCCCATAAATCGGATTTGGACAAAAAATTAAACTTGATTTTAAAAACAGATCAAGCTTAAAAATTGAAAAGGTAACCCAGTCAAACTCGGTGATAGTATATTATTAATTTAATATATTTATTTTATTTTTGTGAGTGATTTATATATTTTTTACATCATCATTTTTTATTAATAATATTTCTTTTACCGTTTGAAAAATTAATAGAACATTTTTTCTTACATAACAATTGTTTTTTAGGCAAACTCTAAGTGTGGGAAAAATATAAATTTTGGGCTTGACTTAATTTTTTTAAGAGTCAGACTTGGACAAAATTTAAGGCTTGAATTATCGGGCCGGACCAACCTAGCCCGTCCCAACTCCCAACTATGTTGAACTTAGAATTTAGTATAAGCCCGACTCGAACGTGGCTCGATATTTGATCACAAATTCAGCTCCCATTAATATGTAGATTATTTATCCAATTTATTAATTATTTTTTTCTCTTTAAATGAATAGTATAGTAGTATTTTGGGTGCATATATATATATATATATATGTGAGTTTTATGATAGCATTGTGGAACTATACCATTGTATCATTGTACTTATATAGTATTTCTTTAGTAAAAATAAACACAAAAAACATAAAAATGAAGCCCAAAATTATAAAGAGACAAATAAATCAAAGAGGAAATTAACAACTCAAGTATGTAATAATCAAACAAATATGAAACAATACATAAAACATGACAAAACAGAATCAAGACATCCATTTAGCGCATTCAAACAATATAGGAAATAAATTATAAAAAACCAAAATATATGAATTAATCTTCTAAATCATGTTTATTAACCCTAAGCATGTGATCATGTGTTTGTCATATGTTTAATACATAAATTAAACTCAAAGAAGATCATACAAACATGTTGGAATAAGTCAGAATGCCCAAAGGAAGCAAATTGAACAAAATAAAAAAACTGGGTTTTGGGCACTGTTTTAGACTAGCATCCCTTAGTAGGCGCCAAAAACCGGACTTTAAAGTGGTACCAACATTGAAAAAAGGAGCAAATTAAGTAAAAGAGAAAATTTGGGGCATCATAGATTAAATACGTTTCCAAACAAAACCTAACAACTTCAAATTAGCACCATATTGTTTCAGATTGACGAATATTACTCTAAACTAGCATCACTCGTCACTCTAAAGTTGCGGCAAACCTTGTGATGTTTTTATTTCGATCTTACATGCTTAATTATGGGTTTTGTCAATGAATGATTCATATAAGTGGGATTTAGTCGTTTTGAAGGTTTGGGTTTTCGATTTTGAGTGAAATATCAAATGAAAAGAGGTATTCTCAATATTTAAATCATGGTTTGAAGCTCTGATAACAATTGAGTTATCAATTATCTAATTAATTCTTTATACTTTAACAAGATGAAATAAGATAAGAAATATGTAGGAAAGAGAGAGAGAAAACTCAAAAGAGAACAAAAAACATGGATTTTAAGTTTTATTTAAACTTTATTTGAATAATAATACAAATTATTTTATGAGATATGTCTAAAATATCGTAAAGATATCAATTTCAACATTAGTTTGAAAGAATAATCATTTCTATATTTCCCCTCTTTTCATATGAGTATCCCATTTATTTTTTTATTTTTATGTGACAACAAATAATTTCATTGACTTAAGTTAAACAGCGAGGAATTCTTGGTTAAACCCATCCGAAACTTCATTGATAATTTTAAGAAATTTCGTTGGTAACATCATTTTTTTATTTCACACTTATATTGATGTTACATGTGAAGTTCTCAAAAATTAATAATAAAGTTTTGCGTGAGTCTCTAACCAAGAATTTTTGTTAAATGACACAAAAAACAAATCGCTATTAGCTAACTTGGAAACTACTACCAGGAGAGCACAAAGGGAACAATCGGTCCAACTATGTGACGTCTCTCTTATGATCCTCATTTTATTGGATTCTTAAAAGATAATATGATATTGTTTTTATTTAATGGTAAAATTTTGTCCATCCAAAACAATTAAAAAATTAAAATAAATTTAACTTTAATGTAAAGCTCCCTTCAAAATTGAGGTAACCGAAATTCTATAATTTAATTCAAAGTGTCTTTAAATTGGGCCAAGGGAGTTTAACCTACGCCAAAAAGAATTGGATTTTGCTAGCTTAATGAATCATAAGCCCTGTATTTGATGGATCTTAAACAGATCTCCTTATTCTTTTAATTGGGTTATTTCTAATTTAATATTTAACAAGTCTACTTTCGAGTCAACCAAAGATTCCATATAGTAAAAATATATATAAATATTATTATGCAATTCTATAAATTGAGTATTTTAAGTGAAAACAACTCTCATGGGGCATGAGGTTGAGTGCAAAACAGAGACTTTCAAAGTCAATGTACATCACTTCAAAATCCTGTCTGATCACATGCGACGTATGGAACATAGCATATTCTTTTATATTACGCCCACCAAATCATCAACCCCAGAAACACGTTAATTATTGTCCATCACTTTATTTGATTGTTTTATACATTAGGCAACGTGATAAAAGCGATGATTAAGAAAATTAAATTTGTCTGGTATACTCCCCCGATAAAAAGTTTTGCAGCTCATCACCCACCCACCTACTAGTCTCCTAGCATGCGATCTGAAACTGGCCCAGTAGATGGAATGAGTTGTTTTCATCTTCCAATTAATAAGCCTGAAAGTGGTCACCGGTGTCTGTTTTAGTGGGTGAAGTGTTGGAAATCCTCTTTCTTTGTTCAAAGCTTATCAAGTATTGACTTCTGCAATTATTGATTATATATATTCACTAACGAGCCTTCACTTCCCATTAGCGGAGCTTGATTTGTGGAAGTTAATTATTTAGGGTGTAATGGTCATTTCGTCAGTCAACGAGCATCCGCAGGCTGTTGGAGACCAACTTTGGATGCACTTTTTAATTGATGGCGTTATATGTTGCAATTTATCTTCAATAAAAATATTGGCTTATAATTACTGTTGAGATATCGGTTTAGCGATTAAATTTAGGTTTTGAGACTACAATGTCATTGATTTGATTTTCATTGTACGTTAGTTATTTATATGATTTATAATTTGATTTATTTTAAATAAGGTGCAGCATGTAATAATATTAGTTTATATTGTAATAAAAAAAATTATTTTATTATTTTTATATAATATTGCTTAAATAAAATACATAATTATAATTTAACCATCAACTTTTGCATCAGGTTGAACATAATCCCCCACCTTTAAAAGTAGTCAATTTAATCCCTAACATTAAAAAAAACCTTGCAATCTCTAGCCTCTAGTCAGATTGCATCAATTAACATATGCCACATCAGCTAATTCTCCAAAGATAAATTAAAAAAACCGAATAAAATGAAATAATCAATCGAAACAGGAAACATAACAAATTAAATCTTAAAAACAATTAAAACATGTTTGACCCTCAGCAAAAGAATCAAAAGACAAGAAAACTCGAAAACCAAACATATTATTCTTCCCCGAATTTTAGGGTTTTAACCAATAGATTTGCGAGCTCATTATGTCAAATTAAGCAAATTCAACTAAAATTAATGCAATTTCTAACCAAAATTATACACATTTTACTTACCCCATAATTTGCACATCCCCAAAATCTCTTTCTAGGGTTCAATTGTGTTCAGAAGGTTCGCATTTGAGCCAAACGATGACAGTTTCAAAAAACAGCTTGCATGGAGGTTCATTTAAAAGAGACAGCAGATACTGCGATGAAAACGGTGGGTGAATTGCTCTACATCTCTCTAGTATACTTTCGGTGGGAAATTTTGAACTTTATTGGTGTAGGTTAACACCTTAGCACTTTGGAAAGAAGAATGTGTTAGGTTTTTGTGTTTTCTTGCCTTTTGATACTTTTATTGACGTTTAAACTTGTTTCTTAAGTCTAAATTTGTTATGTTCTATGTTTTAATTGATTGTTTCATTTTTTATATTGATTTTTTAAATTTTATTCGATTTTTTTAATTTATTTAAAGATAATTAACTGACATGACATATATTTTAGCCTTAAAAATGATTCACATGACTTTCACGTAATCTTCGATGACTCAATTTGATTCAATCAGACCAAATATTAGATATTGCAAAATTTTGTGAATGTTAGGGGTGAACTTGATTATTTTTAAAGGTGAGGGTTTATGTGCAACCCATCTCAAATGTTGGGGGTTAAGTTGTAATCAAGCCATAAAAAATATGACATAATGTATTAATGTTGACGTGGAATTCAATGATATAGTTAGGGAGAATTTTTCTAAGTTAATGAAATCTATGCCCCGTTTGGTTTGAGTAATCAAGGTTATAATGAAATGTTCATTCATCCCGCGATGATCATTATATTATTTGGTTGGTTTAAAATGGTTGTAATGGGTATTACGTTGTAAAACCTGTTACACCAAAATTTCATAATAGGCATTACAATTTTGAAAAAGTGTAATGGTCATTACATTACAAAATTGGTTCATTTTTTATTCAAAATATAATTAAATATTATAAAAAAATCATAAATTAATATAATATTAATATAATTAATAATATAATATATTAATATATGACTAATAATTAAAAAGACATTGTAATACTAAATATTTGAAGATAATAAAATAAATATTAATTCAATAATATAATTATGATATTTAAATAATATTATATAAATAGTCAAATGGTAATCATATTAAGGGTAAATTACACTCCGCCACATACTTTATCAGATATATTTCACTAAGGCTATTAGTAAATTACTCTTCATTACAATGAAGAAACCTTTTGACATCTGGTTATCTTCTTCACTATTATTGACAAAGAAAGTCTGCATAGATCTTGAAGAAACATAGTTCTCTTCAGTCTTTTCTCTAATAAAACACACTTTTGATTTCTTTTGCTATTAGTTCTCTCTTTATCTATTTGATTAAAACCTTTAATCCACCCAATGTTTTTCTTTCTTCCCTTATAATCTCTATCTCTCTTCACAAATATCCATTTTTATTTCCCTCATTTTCCTTCACATTTATCAAGTTTTTAGCCTACATCACCTCAAAACTCATCAGAGTCATCTCTATTTTTATTGCTTTTTGTTCCACTCTATATGGTTTTGGTTTCCCTTTGTGAGTTGTTTTAATATATATATATATTCGTCAATTTTCTTTATCTAGGTATTCTTAGATAACTATTATGGATATTGGGTTCTTTTTCTTTTCTCAAAATTCATTGTTTTTCCTCTCAGTTTTGCAATCCAATTCAGTGTCACAAGGTTATGGTATTGAGCTCCACTTCGATCCCGCCCTTTAAAACTAAGTATTGAAGCTTGGAACGTGCTTACTTGTCGCCAAATAAGTATTCAATTGATCAAAATCGAGTTACAACCACATATAACCCTCATTCCAAGCTCCTTTATCGAGCCCGAAAGGCTTGAATCAATCATCAAATCATTCGCTTAATTGTTGGTGATGGAATATGGTATAGTTTTAATATATGTAGGGATGGCGTATGTCATTTAAATAAAGGTTTTTTTTTTTTTTTTTGCTTTGGTGCAATTTGAGAAGATGTGATAACCGTAGATTCAAATCCTTGTGTGTTGTTATTCGTGTGAAATTTGGTTTGGATCCTTTGTTCACAGTATGAAGACTCGGGTATTTTATAGGATAACACTCTAGGTGTTTGTCAAAATTACTCGGTGAGTTGTTGTTCTTTGTTTTTGTTGACCCTTATCTAAATTTTAATAATGACAAAACAGTACTCTAATTGTACTAACAGTTTTATTTAAGTGTTTAAACAATAAAAGCATTAGCGAAGAATCAATATGCAAGAACTCAACCAGTATCAGACACCAAGTCAAGACAGAAGATATAGTATATGCATTAAGGTATTGAAACAAACTGTAAATCTCTTATGTTCAAGTAAGTAGCTTGTCTTATGGCTTTTTTTATAAAAGAATTATGACAAAACTATTTATTCAAACTCTTCTAAGTCAAAAACATTTTGAAACATGAAAAACTGGGTTGAAGGGCAACCCAATCGACTGGCTCCTTATACCAATCGACTGGGATATGGGACATAATTTCCCCAGTTGACTGGGTGATCTATACCAGTCGGCTGGCAACTAGGACAGTGAATTCTTTGTCGACTAGTGCTAAGGACCTAGTCGACTTTTAATTCGAAAAATATTACCATTTGAGACGCTAGACTTGAGCATTCAATGCACCAAACCTACAAAGTCAGTGTCTAACGACCTTATTAATTCAAGGCTATATAAACCCACTTCAATAAGCATTTAAAATAAGAAGATTACACATTCAATTTATAGTTTGCTCATTAATACTCAAAAGCTTTGAAAAATTTATTGTTGACCCATTCATCAAGTTTTTTCTTGAAAGAAAGTTATTGTTCATTTGTAAAAGTATTCATTGCTATCTCTCTACCATTTACTTTACAACAACTTATATTTATTGTAAAGGGATTAACTTCTGCAAGCAAAAGATTAGCTTCCGAGAGGAAGAGATTGGTTGTAAGGTTTATACGACACTCGTGAAGTTACACGACTAAAGTTTTAGTGGATTACTTCAAAGAGATTCCTTGAAGAAAGTGGATGTAGGGTCGAAACGAATCTGATATTGCCGAACTACTATAAACTGAGTTTGCATTTTCTGTTCCTTAAACTCTTTTACTTAAAGCACATTATTTGTTTATATGCTTGTGCATTTAACTGTTTTTATAAACTTGCAAGTAATTAGCAAAAGTTTTTAAAAACCAATTCACCCCCTCTTGAGTTGGAACCTCAGTCTACAATTTCAATTTTTACCTTTAAAAAATATAACAATGTGTCCTATTCTGGCGTAGGAACGGATGAATTGTTATTTAAATTTCTTAATAAAGCCTTTTGTTAATTCGCCTTAAAAAAAAGAAAGTAAAAAACCGTTGCCTTATTCAACAATTCATAAATTATGATTTCATGATGATTATCGAGGGATTTAGGTTGATGTTGAAGGACTTTGCTGGGTATGAGGATAGGGCATTATAGGAATTAATTTGTTGATATAATTTTGACCTTGATATGGCCCAAAATACTCCGACCTTAATGAACTACAGGCCTAGCAAAGTGACCCCGACCCAAATGAGCTCCAGCCCAAATAAGCACCAGACCCACCAGAGCGGTCCAGTCCAAATGAGCTTTAGGCCTGGCAAAATGCTCCAACCTAATAAGATGCCCAACTAAACTCTCCAGCCCAAGTAGCGTTCTAATCTAGTGACCCCTCCAGCCCAGACAAGCTGCCAACATCCCCTCTAGCCCGGCAAAATCTCCAAGCCCATGAAGGATGACTCGGAAAACCTGCACTCGGATCCCCCCTATGACTTGACACCCTGCAGCCACCAGCCACCAGCCACCCTACTGCCACCCTGTAGCTACCCTACGATCGCCTAGCCCTGCAGGCGCCCTATAGTCGCCCTGCAGCCACCCTACAACGCCCCCTCTCATGAGCTTGCAATCATGATCTCCCCATTGACGGACTACTATAAATGGGCCAAGGTATGGACTTCACCATATATTGAAACACACACTTCTACTTACACTTCAACTGCACAAGCCCTCGGCTTCTTCTTTAAATCGTTGCTGACTTAAGCATCGGAGCGCCCTCGAAGGACCCCCCATCTCCTCCTTCCGAGGGTCTTCAGTTCACCTCTGTTACCTGTGCAGGCCCAAGCCATGTCCTCACTTAAGCCACGCCAACCTTCGAGCCCCGTCCTCACCCAGGCTACGTCAGCACCAGTAGAAAGTGGCATCAATAGACTAGCGCCGTCCGTGGGAAGCCACAATCTCTCGCTACTGTAGAAGTGAAGAAGTAAAAATAACTCATCTATAACGATGCCGCCAAGAAACAATACCAGAAGAACCAACGAGGAAACTCCGACGGAGTACTCGGCCTATCCAAAATGATGCTCACAGTCACCAATCCAGACTCAGGTTCCTAACAATCCTTGAGCACGATACCCCCAGAGAGCAACACCCCCACCCCTCCGAGATCGGTTCTCCCAATGGCGGGGAAGAGGCCGCCCACCTCCAGGCCCCAGTGGCTCAAGCTCAGTTCCAAGAGCTATCCAGAATGATAGCCAGCCTGGCGGCCCAGATGAGGGGCGGAGGTCAGCCACTTCTCTTCCCTCATCACCAAGCTCCAAGATAAGCCGAGTCCTCTGACAGGGACGACCCCACCTATAACCGGCCTTGTGTCAAACCCTCACCGCATAATAGTCAATCCAAGGAGAGCTCCTCCTCGAAAGACAACCTCAGCCTAGACAGACGGTTTGAGAAAATGGAAGAAAAAATAGACTTGGCTCTGAGACGCAAGGATTCCAGCCTCATGGATGAATTTTGCATCCAAGACCCCCTGTTCACAAAAGACGTCCTCGAGACCCCGCTTTCACTAAACTTTTGGATGCCTCAAGTGAGAATGTATGATGGCTCCGCGAATCCTATGGATCACCTACAACACTACAAGACGACTATGATGTTGCACCGCCACTCGGACCCGGTCATGTGCCGTGCCTTCCCTCTTACTTTTAAGAAGGCAGCAGACACCTGGTACTCAAGGCTGAAGCCATGAAGCATCAGCAACTTCAAAGAACTCAGCTACGCCTTTGCATCCCATTTCCTTAGTAGTAAAAGGCCCAAGAAGACTTCAAAGAGCCTCTTTAACATCATCCAGCATCGAGGGGAGAGGCTCCGGGCCTACATCTTAAGGTTCAATACTGCAGTATGAAAGATTCCTGACCTCGACCCAAATGTCCAAGTGATGGCCTTCAAAAATGGATTGAGGTCGGGCATCTTCAGCTCTAAATTGACTCGGTGCTCGCCTCGAGACATGAATGAGATCCTGGCCGGGGCTGAGAAATATATGTTGGCAGAAGATGACCAAACCTTTAGAAGAGAGAGAGAAGGGGAAGCTGAGAAAAAGAGAAAGGATCTTGACCCCCAGAAGGGGAAAGTCAAGAAGCCCCACCAAGAAAACAGGTACAGGCCCCACCCTCGCGCTGACGGTTTCACTCCACTCAATGACACACGGATAAATGTCCTCATGCAGCTCCAAGATAAGTCCGTCCTCCAGTGACCCCCCAAGAAGCCACATTGCGGAGGTGGCCAGAGGCGTTGGTGTCGCTTCCACCAGATTCATGGTCATGACACTGAGGAATGTCATGACCTGAAGGAGCAGATTGAAGCTCTGATCAACCGGGGGTACTTAAAGGAATTTATCGAGCCCCAAAGAAGGGACGAGCCTGCGTAGTCGAGAAGAGATGCCGGATGTCCTTATCGTTAGCAAGAGCAGAGGGACCCGCCAAAGAACCCTAGGGCCGAGCAAGAACCACCCAGTCGGAAGAAACAAGAAGTAACCACGACTACTTGTATCATCAAGACCATCTGCGGGGGCCCAGTCGTGGGGGGTAGTTCGGAGCAGGGCAGTAAAGCCTATACCAGAGCCGTAGCCTCAGTTAGCGGCCCTTACAAGAGAGGAAAACTAAGCCAGTGATCTCCTTCACGGAGGATGATTTGGAGGACGCGTAGACTCCTCACGACAATGCAGTGGTAGTCTCTCTCTTGGTGGCCAATTGCGAAGTGCGAAGGGTCTTGATTGACAATGGGAGTTCAGCGGACATACTGATCCATGATGCTTATCAATGCATGGAGCTGAAGAATGGGCATCTGGAGCCAGCCTCAGCTCCCCTCTACGGTTTCGGTGGTTCTCCAGTGTTCACTGAGGGGAGCATAATCCTCTCAGTGACCACATGTACGGCGCCAAGGACATCCACAGTGCAAACCACCTTATTGGTAGTCAAGCAATCCTCCTCCTACAATATGATCATCGATTGACCGATCCTCGACAAGCTGAAGGCCGTCGTTTCCACCTATCACTTGAAGGTCAAGTTCCCTACCAGTGAAGGTGTAAGAGTGATCAGAGGGGTTCAAAAAATCTCCCGGGCTTGCTACCTGAACACTGTCAGGGAAGGGAAGAAGACAGAGGCCCTGTCTCTTGAGGTAGAGGATATCAGGGATGAGATAAAGACATCCAGGGGATGACCTGCGGAGGAGTTGACCTCGGTACCACTGGGAAGAGATCCTACTCGGATTATCCAAATAGGTGCAAACCTCTCCGAAAAGCACAGAAATGAGCTCATCTTCCTGCTCCGGAGAAACAGGGACTATTTGCATGGTCGACCTCTGACATGCTGGGGATAAACCCTGGGACAATCGAGCATCACCTGAATGTGGACCCTAACTGCAAATTGCTCATTCAGAGGAAGAGGACTTTCACCCCCGAATGACAAACGACGATTAACACTGAGGTGGATAAGCTGTTAGAAGCCGGCTTTATCAGGGAGGCAAGATACCCGGAGTGGGTGTCTAACGTAGTAATGGTCCGCAAGGCCAACGGCAAGTGGCGCATCTGTATTGACTTCACCAATTTGAATAAATCTTGCCTAAAAGACAGTTTTTCTCTCCCTCGAATTGACCAGTTGGTAGACGCCACCTTGGGGCATGAACTCATTTCGTTCATGGATGCATACTTCGGCTATAATCAAATCTTCATGCTCGAGCCAGACTAGGATAAAACTGCCTTCATCACAGACCGAGGGCTATATTATTACAAAGTCATGCCCTTCGAACTCAAGAACGTTGGGGCGACCAATCAGAGGTTAGTGAACAAGATCTTCAAGGAGCAGATCGAGCGAAACATAGAGGTTTACGTGGATGAAATGCTGGTCAGGAGTGCAAAAGTGTGGAACCAATTCTCCGACCTAGAAGAAACGTTCGGAGTATTGCACCAGTATAATATGAGGCTTAACCCGTCTAAATGCGCATTCAGGATAACCAGTGGGAAATTCTTAGGGTTCACGGTCACCCAGAGGGGAGTAGAGGTCAATATGGAGAAGATAAAGGCCATCCTCGATACGACCTCTCCCAGGTCTGTGAAAGAAGTCCAGCAGCTTACTGGCCGAGTCGTAGCTCTGAACTGTTTCATGTCCAAATCAGCGGAAAGATGCCTTCCTTTCTTTAAGGCCATCAAGAAGGCCAAAGATTTCTCCTGGTTGGAGGACTGTCAGAAAGCTTTTGCGGACTTGAAAAAGTATTTGAGCCAGCCACCGCTCCTAACCAAGCCACTCCAGGGAGAGGAGCTCTTCCTTTATTTATCAGCCGGCCAGAGCACTGTGGCCTCTGTTTTGATACTAGAAGATACGGGCATCCAGAAGCCTATCTACTGTGTCAGTAGAATTTTCTATGAAGCCGAGACTAGATATCCTCCTATCGAAAAGATGGCTTATGCCCTGATAGTGGCGGCACAGAAACTCTGACCTTATTATCAGGCGCACACCATCATCCTCCTAACAGATCAACTCCTGAGGCAAATCTTGCATAACCTAAATGCTTCTGGGTAAATGGTTAAGTAGGCGGTAGAGCTGGGAGAATTTGACATCCGTTATCTGTCCCGTCAAGCGATCAAGGGCCAGGCTCTAGCTGACTTCATTGTGGAGATAACTCTGTCCTTAGACCCGGACGAATCCACGATGCTCGTGCCCAACGGAGCCTCTCCAGTATGGACCCTCAATGTAGATGGATTTTCTAATTCACTAAAGAGTGGAGCAAGGCCCATCCTCTATAGTCCAGAAGGCTTTACGATCGAGTACGCCTTGAGTTTCGGGTTCAAGACCTCCAATATTGAAGCAGAGTACGAGGCTCTACTAACCGGACTAAGGTTGGCCAAGGCATTGGCCGTGGAAGTTCTGGACGGGTTCAACGACTCTCAACTGGTGGTGAGTCAGGTCATGCGGGAGTTTGAGGCCAGGTGGGAGAAACTCACCTAATATCTCCAGAAGGTGAAGGAGTTGGCCGTCATGTTCAAGACGTTTCGGATAACTCAAATCCCTCGAGCTGAAAACTCCCAAGCAGATGCCCTGGCCAACTTGGCCTCCTCTCAGAACTTGAAAACCAACAGAACTGTTTATCGGGATACTCTTTTCGTACCAAGCATAGACGAGGCTCCAGTCCTACTAGTAGAGGAATAGCCCACATGGATGGATCTAATCTTCCAGTATCTAAAAGATGGCACGGTGCCAGAACAGAAGGATCAAGCTAGGAGGCTAGTCTCGCATGCCTCGCGGTATACCCTTATGGAAGGGCTCTTGTTTAAGAGGCCCTTTACCATGCCTTACCTGCGATGTCTCGGGCCCAGATAGGCCGATTATGCTCTACGGGAGGTCCATGAGGGAATATGCGGGAACCACCTAGGAGCTTGAGCATTAGCATTCAAAGTTCTGCGCTAAGGGTACTACTGACCCACCATAAAGGATGATGCAGTAGACTTGGTAAAGAAATGTGGAAACTGCCAGTGCTGGTCCCCAATATCACACCGCCCTGCTAACCCTCTTGTCTCCATCACCAGTCCCCTCCCCTTTGCCACGTGGGGAATGAATATCCTTGGCCTGTTCTCAATAGCTACTGGGCAGAAGAAGCACCTCATCGTGGCCATTGATTACTTCACCAAGTGGGTTGAGGCAGAGTCATTGGCCAACATCACGGATCATCAAACCCGAAATTTTGTTTGGAAGTCAATCGTGTGTCAGTTTGGGATCCCCCGAATATTGATCACCGACAACGGAAAGCAGTTTGACAGTTCCTGGTTTAAGACTTTCTGCGATGATCTCCACATCGAGCACCGGTTCTCATCTTTTGGCTACCCACAAGACAATGACAAGGCTGAAGTAACCAACAGGATGCTCCTCAACGGGATCAAGAGAAGATTAGATGAGGGAGATAAACAGTGGGCTAACCAACTCTCCCATATCCTTTGGGCTTATCGCACCACGGTACGAACGCCTACAGGATAGACCCCCTTCTTCATGACATACGGAGTAGAGGCTATCATCCCTCTTGAAATCGAGGTCCCATCGGTATGAGTACAGTGCTTCGTGCCGAACAACAACGAAGAAGGGTTAAGGATGAGCGCGGACTTGGTCGACAAAGCCTAAATCCGCCTAGATGCTTACCAGCAGAGGGCTGCACGGTACTATAATTCCTGGGTTTGGCCCAAATACTTCAAGCTGCATGACCTCATCCTCCGAAAGAGTGAAGTGTCCCGCCCTCGCCTTGCGGGGAAGCTGGTTTCGAACTGGGAGGGCCTGTTCCGGATTCAAAAAGTTTGTCGAGCCAGCACCTATGAACTTTAAGATATTTATGGTAGACCCATCCCCCGTATCTGGAACGTGGAGAACCTCCGTAGGTTTTATCAATGAAATGTAAAAAAAAAACGAAAAATCAATAAAGGTTTCAAGTTTTGATCGCAAAAGTTCATTGATAATCAGAAAAAGTACAAAATTATGCACTACTGGCCTTGATTAAAAAAAAAAAAAACTATTCTAAGACGACAAGGCCTCTTGAGCCTCACCCTCAACTGTCTCTGGGACCCCCTCCCCCAGGTTTTCGCCTCCGGCTGCCTCATGAGTCTCGGGAGCCTTAACCACTTCAACACTCCCAGCACCAACCACAACAATATCCCCCGCATTGCCCTCAGCTGCGACAGCACCGTCCTCCCCCAGATCAAGACTAGAGAAGTCGACCCCTGGAAAGAGGACTTCCACTCTCCTCTTAGCCTTGTCAAAGCCCACCAAGAACTGATCTCCCACCTCCTCCAACAGTTCCTCCTCCCTATCTGCAGCCTACTATCGCACCTCCTCCACCTGAAGAAGGGCCTCATTCTCCTTGCGAAGGGCTTCATCCGCATCTGCGCGGGTCAGGTCCAGTTTTCTCCTAAGGGCATCCTCTGTGTTACGAAACCGGTCCTTCTCTAATACGGCGGTCTTCTTCTCCCGCTGGGTAGCCTGAAGGCAGTTAGACAAATCGTGAACTAGGCTCCGAGTCTCTTCCAGCTTGAGCTCAGCCTTGGCCAAACGATTGACTATATCTATAGCACGCCGAGAAAGCTTCCCACCAATGACTCAAGTCTAAAAGTAGGAACAACCTCGTGAAAAACAGTTGTAGTGCGAAAAGAGAGTAAAAGGAGAAATGACTTCAAACCTGGGATATACCAGTCTTCAAAGACGAGCATAACGTCTTGACAGACTACGCGGATAGGTCCACAAAATTGTAGGGAGGGATCCCCTCACAAGGTGATCGCGAGCAACCCTCGGATGCGTAAACACCGAGTAATCCACCTTCAGTGCCCAACGCGATGTAAAAAGGGCGGCCACCCCCGACCCTGCCTTGGGCGATGATGGGGCAGGAGGGGGAATGGGCGTAGAAGACCCTGCAGGTGCTGCCGTTTCCTCCGACGCTACAGACTTTGGAGAGCTAGCCCCAGGGGCAGGGCCTGGAGATGAAGCTCGAACCCTCTTCCCACGTTCCTGCGTCGAAGTGCCTTTCTCAGTAACCCTCTTTCTCTCCCTGGCCTTGGGCCTGACCCTCTCCATAGCCTGTGAAGAAGCCTCCATAACTGAACAGAAGGCAAATGTTAGTAACTTAGAAAAAAGATTGAAATAGCTAAAAGATAAAATATCAAAAGCTACCATGCTTGGTGTTCGGTGGAAGCCTGGGAGGGTAGAGGCCACGCCTGTGGAACTCATCATTATCTCCAAGCACCTCAGTATCTAAAGGCGCGGCCAGCATAGCCTTCAATGTCTCATACTCTCGGTGTAAGAGGTGTGGCTTCTTGCATTTGCCGGCACGCTCTAAACTCCACACGAGGGGGACGTCGAAGTTTCCAGCACTCCGTATGAAGAAAAAAGCCCCCTTCTACCTCTTTACAGAAGAGGGCTTGTCCTTCAGCACCCTCATCCGCCTCCTCGAGCTCACAATGGCCCACCTAGTATGCCCGAGGTGGGCTATTTGAAAATGGTCTTTGAACAAGCCAATGGTCAAATCCCCTCCCACCTCCTGGCATACCGCAATAAATGTCAGGATCAGTCTGATGGAGTTGGGGACTAATTGACTCAACACTAGACCAAAGTATCTAAGCACCGAGCAAAAGAATGGATGGAGAGAGAACCTAAGCCCCGCCTTTAATTGATGCTCATAGACACAGAGCTCAAAAGGTGGACGCTCCAAAAGAGCATCGCACGCCCACTCTCCACCTTCCGGGGCCCTCATTCCAAACTCTATGGGGATTCTGTATTTCAACCTTATCCCCACGAGTTGAACCTCCTCCACAACACTTGGAATGAAGTTCGCTTCGAACGTCCATTCCTTCCTCTCCGTGTTTATGGCACCGTCCGTAACTAACATTGAGGCATGTACATCCCCCTCTTCGGAGGACCTACCATCTCCTTCCCCTCGTCCTTCCTCTGCGGTATAAGAAAAGAGGGCTAATTCCCCGCCCTTAGGAGGAGTCTCCTGCGATGAAGTCTTGTCACTAAAAGAGGAGCTCATTGCATCCTCCGACTCCCTTGACAAAACCTTACTAGCTTCACTATCAGACATAAGGCTCACCAGCAAGTATTCGAAGAAAGACCTTTAAAAACTACAAGCGCTCCCCAACTATTCTTAAATCAAAGAACTATGAACTCCTAGGATCTCACAAAGATACAAAGTGAAGGTTGAAGGAGAAACCTGCTGATATAAAAGTTTTGGTAGCAAAAACGAGAAGCTTCAATCCACTCGTCAGATGAAAGGACGCGCCCCCTGCTGTTCCCCAGGCACTGTTTCCTGTCTCCAAAGTGCCAGTTGTCACTAAAATATGTCTTCTGCCATAACCTACCCGCTACCATTTCCTGTCGGTCGCCATCATTTATCACGCCTATAGTAGGGTAAACCTAGTAGGCCCAGGGTAGACACAGAAGCTCACGTACGCAGAGAAGAGGAAACTACGCGAACATAAACTTCTCCCAAGTGTCGATCGCTCGGCCGTGATTTCTCTAAAATCTGAGCCTTGTCAATGCTCGGTCGTATTCTCCAAAAAGTCCAAGCATATGAGCTGCATTGCATACGCTCGGCCATAATTTCTCTAAAATCCGAGCCTTGTCAACACTCAGTCGTATTCTCCAAAAAGTCCGAGCATAGAAGCTGCGTTGCATACACTCGGCCATGATTTCTCCAAAATCCGAGCCTTGTCAACGTTCGATCATATTCTCCAAAAATTCCGAGTGTATGTGCTGCGTCGTATACACTCGACCATGATTTCTCCAAAATCCGAGCCTTGTCAACGCTCAGTCGTATTCTCCAAAAAGTTCGAGCGTACGAGCTGCGTTGCATACGCCAGGCCATGATTTCTCCAAAATTCGAGCCTTGTCAACACTCCACCATGATTTCTCCAAAAATCTGAGCCTTGTCAACGCTCGGTCGCATTCTTCAAAAAGTCTGAGTGTATAAGCTGCGTTGCATACGCTCGGCTATGATTTCTCCAAAATTCGAGCCTTATCAATGCTCGGTAGTATTCTCTAAAAAGTCTGAGCGTATGAGCTGCGTTGCATACGCTCGACCATGATTTCTCCAAAATCCGAGCCTTGTCAACGCTCGGTTGTATTCTTCAAAAAGTCTGAACGTATGAGCTGGGCCATGATTTCTCCAAAATTCAAGCCTTGTCAACGCTCGGTCGTATTCTCTAAAAAGTCTAAGCGTATGAGCTGCGTTGCATACACTCGCCCATGATTTTTCCAAAATCTGAGCCTTGTCAACGCTCGGTCGTATTCTCCAAAACTTCCAAGCGCACGAGCTGCGTTGCGTATGCCCGGCCATGATTTCTCCAAATTTCGAGCCTTGTCAACGCTTGGTCGTATTCTCCAAAAATTCTGATCGTATGAACTGCGTTGCATACGCTCGGCCACGATTTTTCAAAAATCTGAGCCTTGTCAACGCTCGGTCGCATTCTCCAAAAAGTTTGAGTGTATGAGCTGCGTTGCATACACTCGGCTATAATTTCTCCAAAATCTGAGCCTTTTCAACGCTCGGTCATATTCTCCAAAAAGTCCGAGCGTAGGAGCTACGTTGCATATGCTCAGCCATGATTTCTCGAAAATTCGAGCCTTGTCAATGCTCGGTCATATTCTCCAAAAAGTCCGAGTGTACGAGTTGCGTTGCAAACACTTGGCTATGATTTCTCCAAAATCCGAGCCTTGTCAATGCTCGGTCGTATTCTCCAAAAAGTCCAAGCGTACGAGCTGCGTTACATACGCCCGACCATGATTTCTCCAAAATTCGAGCCTTATCAATGCTGGGTCGTATTCTCCAAAAAGTCCGAGCGTATGAACTGCGTTGCATACGCTCGGCCATGATTTCTCCAAAAATCTGAGCCTTATAAACACTTGGTCGTATTCTTCAAAAAGTCCGAGCATATGAACTGCGTTGCATACGCTTGGCCATGATTTCTCCAAAAATCAGAGCCTTGTCAACGCTCGGTCGCATTCTTCAAAAAGTCTGAGCGTATGAGCTGTGTTGCATACGCTCGGCCATGATTTTTCCAAAATTCAAGCCTTGTCAACGCTCGGTCGTATTCTCCAAAAAGTCCGAGCGTATGAGCTGCGTTGCATACGCTCGGCCATGATTTCTCCAAAATTCAAGCCTTGTCAACGCTCGGTCATATTCTCTAAAAAGTCTGAGCGTATGAGCTGCATTGCATACACTCGGCCATGATTTCTCCAAAATCCGAGCTTTGTCAACGCTCGTCCGTATTCTCCAAAAATTCTGAGCGTATGAGCTGCGTTGCAAACGCTCGGCCACGATTTCTCCAAAATCCGAGCCTTGTCAATGCTCGATCATATTCTCCAAAAAGTCTGAGCGTATGAGCTGCATTGCATACACTCGGCCATGATTTCTCCAAAATCTGAGCCTTGTCAACGCTCGGTCGTATTCTCCAAAAAGTCCGAGCGTATGAGCTGCATTGTATACGCTCGGCCATGATTTCTCCTAAATCCAAGCCTTGTCAACGCTTGGTCGTATTCTCCAAAAAGTCCGAGCGTATGAGCTGTGTTGCAAACGCTCGGCCCTGATTTCTCCAAAATCCGAGCCTTGTCAACGCTCGCTCGTATTCTCCAAAAAGTCCGAGCGTATGAGCTGCGTTGCATACGCTCGACCATGATTTCTCCAAAATCCGAGCATTTTCAACACTCGGTCATATTCTCCAAAAAGTCCGAGCGTATGAACTGTGTTGCATACGCTCGGCCATGATTTCTCCAAAAATCCGAGCCTTGTCAACGCTTGGTCGTATTCTCCTAAAAGTCTGAGCGTATGAGCTGCGTTGCATATGCTCGGCCATGATTTCTCCAAAATCCGAGCCTTGTCAATGCTTAATCGTATTCTCCCACAAGTCCGAGCATATGAGCTGCATTGCATACGCTCGACCATGATTTATCCAAAAAGTCCGAGCGTTTGAACTTATGCTATAAATGCATGGCCTTATTCTCCAGGGTTCGGGCGCTTCGAAAATGCCCTCCCAAAGGCGACTCTTTGAATGAGTCTTAGAAACTTCTTCCAGATTCCGTCAAAACCAACATACATTCATTCACGCAAGTATAAAAAGTGAGAGTATTGTGCGAAGACAAAGATTGAAATAAAAGATATTTTATTAATTCAAAAGTTTAAAACTAACGACCTCGTCGTACAAGTAAAAGAGGACCCTAATGGCCTCAAGGTACAAAGAAAAAGATAGGCCCTAGGAAAAAAAGGGGCTGTCGCCACCCCCTTATCTTGCTGCTACCAGAGGGACGGGTGCGTTTTACTCTCAACTTCCAAGGACCAGGAGCAAGCCGACCCCCCTCTTCTTCTTCGGTTACAATAAGCTCAGGGGGTCGAGGAGCCCACCATCCAGAGACACAGCCCCCCTGACTAAATCAATGGTACTCCTCCAGGGCTGGCCGTGTCCCTCTTCTTCCTCATTTCCAAGGAACCAAGGAGCTTTTGGCGTAAGGAACCCTCCCAGATCCACTCAGAATCTATAAGAGGTTCTTGCCTCCACTTGGAATCTGAAAGAGGTCCTGTCCCCCATTTGAAATAAGGGGAAAGACTCTATTCGTTAAGCTACAATTCTCCAAAACGACCTCATCCCCCTCTTTGGCTTCCATAAAACCCTCAAGAGGTTGATAACCCCCCTCCCTCTCTGTGATCATTACCCTCAGCTCTTCTATCAGAAAATGGTTTCTCCCTCTCATGCTCTTCAGAAACTGAAGTCGTTTCTACTTAAAACAAAAGGTGTCAGAGACCCCAATTTATAAGAAGGAAAAACACGTTTAATGGAGAAGAATAAATGCAGAAAATGGAAAAAGATGAGACGTTTCGCTTCTCTAGGCGACCTTTCGCCTCTCGAGATTGACGCTCCGATTGCCAAGGACAACCACCCAAACGTGTAAACTGCTCTCACGGTTCCAAGATATCCTTTCACTCTCCCAGGCAGTAATGACCCGGCTCCCATGCACGTTCTGGGTTCAATTAAAAGCCCATCCCAACAAATAACTTCCTCAAGCACATAAATGTATTTAAGGAAGTGGGGGCCTGTGATATAGCCCAAACTACTCCTGCTCAAATGAGCTCCAGGCCCAACAAAACGACCCCGGCCCAAATGAGCTCCAGCCCAAATAAGCACCAGACCCACCAGAGTGGTCCAGTCCAAATGAGCTTCAGGCCCGGCAAGATGCTCCAACCCAATAAGAAGCCTAACTAAACTCCCCAACCCAAGTAGTGTTCTGATCCAGTGACCCCTCCAGCCCAGACAAGCTGCCAACATCCCCTCTGGCCTGGCAAAATCTCCAAGCCCATGAAGGATGGCCCGGCAAACCTGCGCTCGGATCCCACTATGACTTGACACCCTGCAGCCACCAGCCACCCTACTGCCGCCCTGTAGCTACCCTACGACCGCATAGCCCTGCAGCCACCCTACGGCCGCCCTGCGACCACCCTATAACGCCCCCCTCTCCCGAGCTTGCAATCATGATCTCCCCATTGGCGGACTACTATAAATGGGCCAAAGTATGGACTTCAGCATATATTGAAACACACACTTCTACTTACACTTCAACTGCACAAGCCCTCGGCTTCTTCTTTAAATCGTTGCTGACTTAAGCATCGGAACACCCTCGGAGGACCCCCCTCTCCTCCTTCTGAGGGTCTTTAGTTCACCTCTGTTACATGTGCAGGCCCAAGCCACGTTCTCACTCAAGCCATGCCAACCTCCGAGCCTGTCCTCACCCAGGCCACATCAGTACCAGCAGAAAGCGGTATCACCGGACCTCATCCCAACTTAACACAAATAGTTCATTTGGGATTGTGTTGAGGGGAATCTACTCCAATGGGTTGCGGTGTGTGTTTTAAATAAAGCATGTATTAGGGTGTAATTTAATCAAATATTAATGTGCGGTGTAATTTACTTTAATATTAAATATCACAAAATAATATTAAATATCATAAAATAATATAAGAATAATAACACAATATTATTATAGTAAAAAAAATATTAATTAATATGATTAATTTTATAAATATTTTATCTTCAAATATATCTTAGTCTATTTGATTTTATTTCAATGATATAAGCATATTAACCAAACACTGTAATTAATTCTAACTTTAATTTATTTTTTATATTCTAACTAAATAATATAATCGAACTACCATCTTAATTACGTTTTAACTTCGATTACATTAAAACCATGATTTCATTGTCGCGTCCAAACGGGCACTGGTCCGTTGCGTGTCTACGTAATCCACCCTGATGCCTCCGCCATTTAGAATCAATCATCAAAATATGGAAACGAAACTCTAAAAGGGCATTTTGATACTTTCCTGTCGAATCCAGATCGTCTTCTTGAATTATAAAAAGCCAACTCACTGGTTACACCCGCCATTACAGTTCCACTCCCACCAAAAAAAAAGAAACAAGGGAAATCCCGCCATAACAAGCACCGCCATCAATGGAGGTGTCCAATTTCTTCACCGGAGAGATCGTCACGGAGCTTCTGAAGGCACTGTTTCAAATATCGCGAAAGTCCTGCTTGTGCAAGGCGAGCGCGGACCAACTGATAACGACCATCGAGGAAATCCGGCCGATCATCCAAGAGGTCAAGTACTCAGGTGTCGAGCTGCCCGCTTTCCGCCAGTCGCAGCTCGATCGCCTCTCCGAAATCCTCACTCAAGGCCTGGAGCTGGCCCGCAAGGTCCTCGCCTCAGGCCGATGGAACGTTTACAGGAACCTCCAGCTCGCCAGGAAGATGGAGAAGCTCGAGAAGACCGTCTCGAGGTTCTTGCAGGGTCCCTTGCAGGCGCACGTGCTAGCCGACGTCCACCACCTTAGGTTCGATTCTGCCGAGCGCTTCGACCGCCTAGAGCTGCGACTTGGCGCCATGAAGATTGGGGTGGCCAAGGGAGGGGGAGGAGGCTGGGTTGAGGATGCAGTGAGGAGAATGGAGGAGGAGGTAGAGGAGGTGGAGGGTAGTTTGGGCAACTTGGGGGTTGGCTTGGATTTGGGGAAGAGGAAAGTGAAGGAGATGCTGATTGGGAGGGAGGAAGAAAGAAGGGTTTTTGGGATTTGTGGGATTGGTGGGTCCGGTAAGACCACTCTTGCTACTGAGCTTTGCAGAGATGAACAAGTTCGAAGTAAGTCCTCTTCGGCGTTTAGTTTTATTTTAATTTTTATATTTTTTGAGATCTGGGTGTCCAAAACAAGGTTGTTGTGTTGTTTGTCTTATGCCTTCTGGATGATTGCTGAGAAAATAAATGTAAGAAAAATAAAGCGGGAAGTTTAGATTTATTGTATTTTGTCATACTATTTAGGAATTAAGTGTTTGATTTTTTTTCCTCTGAATTCGTAGAAAGCAATTGCAGGAAGATCTAGATGAACATTTCCTCTGAATTCTTAGGAGATTTTGCATGGAACATGAGGGGATTCTGTATTAGTTCTTGGTTGTATTCGGTTGTACTAATATTTTAGCAAACTCTATATAATATCTATGGGTCTGGTTTTTTTAATGTAAAATCAAGCAAAAGATGAGAATTTTATATCACAGATGGTGAATTGTGGAGTTATATGCTGAAACAGTAGAACTCACTTGTCTGCTCTGTTTGTCACTTTTCCAGGCTACTTCAACAACAGGGTTTTGTTCCTGACAGTATCACAGTCTCCAAACGTGGAGCAGTTGAGGGCAAAGATCTGGGTATTTCTATCTGGGAATGAGGCCATGGGTTCTATTAATGTAGTTCCACAGTGGAAGTTTCAATTCGATTGGAAAATTGGATCACGGACTTTAGTGGTCTTAGATGATGTATGGTCGCTCTCAGTGGTTGAACAGCTGATTTTTAAAATACCGGGATGCAAAACCCTTGTTGTTTCTCGGTTCAAATTCCCAACAGTTCTTAGTGCCACATATGAAGTGGAATTGTTGAGGGATGACGAAGCAATGTCCCTGTTCTGCCTCTCTGCTTTTGGACAGAAGTCCATTCCTCCAGCTGCCAATGAGAATTTGGTCAGGCAGGTAAATGCCATTCATCTCTCCATCATGCAAACTCATGAAATTGAGTGATACATCTCAGATTTTGATAGCTATATAAGCTTGTTTGCTAATACTATTGAATAATTCATTTGACAGATTGTTAATGAGTGTAAAGGCCTCCCTTTGGCTCTTAAAGTGATTGGAGCTTCATTACGAGAGCAACCAGAAAAGTACTGGCAAAGCGCCAAAAAAAGGTTATCAAGAGGTGAACCTATTTGTGAGTCCCATGAAAACAAATTGCTTGAACGAATGGCAATAAGTGTTGAGTACTTAGACAAAAAGGTGAAAGAGTGTTTCTTGGATCTGGGATCCTTTCCCGAAGACAAGAAGATCCCTCTTGATGTCCTTATCAACATGTGGGTTGAGATACATGACCTCGATGAAGAAGAAGCTTTTGCTGTTCTTGTTGAGCTTTCAGACAAAAATCTTCTCACTCTGGTGAAAGATGCAAGGTTGACTGTAGAAACTCTTTATTCTATTATTGAAACTATGTAACTTACGTTGCTTTTATCTTGAGTGGTTATTACCTTCTAAAATCTTGACCATGTTAATTTGCAGGGCTGGGGATATGTATACCAGTTACTATGAGATCTCTGTTACTCAACATGATGTGTTGAGGGACCTAGCTCTTCACCTGAGTAACCGTGAGAATATAAATGAACGTAAGCGCCTAATTATGCCAAAAAGAGATACGGCAGTTCCAAAAGAATGGGAGAGGAATGCAGATCAGCCATTCAATGCTCAAATTGTTTCAGTTCATACAGGTATGACCTTCACTTATTTTATTAATTTGTGATGAACATCGTTGTCGATTGCGTATCCAGTTGGAAATTAGAACATTGAAGTACCATGAAACTAAATTATTTTGTATGTCATCAAGGGTTGTTTTTCTGCTCTTTAATAAATTTTTTTTGGTTTTTTGGAATTTCACTGTTACAGGAGAAATGAATGAAATGGACTGGTTCCGCATGGAATTTCCCAAAGCGGAAGTGCTGATCCTGAACTTTTCCTCTAAGGAATATGCCCTGCCTCCCTTCATTGATGATATGCCCAAGCTTAGAGCTCTTATAGTTATAAATTATAGTACATCCAACTCAACCCTCTCTAATTTTTCAGTTTTTCCTAATTTAACCAAGTTGAGGAGCCTCTGGCTTGAAAAAGTTTCGGTCCCTCAATTGGCTACAATGCCCCTGAAAAACTTGTGCAAGATGTCTCTAATCCTCTGTAAGATCAATAACAGCTTCCATCAGTCAGTGGTAGACTTGCCCCAGATTTTGCCTTGCCTCTCAGAGCTAATGATTGATCACTGTGACGACTTAATTGAGTTGCCTTCAAGCATTTGTAGGATGAGCTCTTTGAAGTGTCTAAGCATTACCAATTGTCACAGCCTACGCGAATTGCCTACCAGTATGGATAATCTGAAGTCTCTACAAATTTTGAGGTTATATGCTTGCCCGACGTTGAAGACTCTTTCTCCAGGAATTTGTGAGCTAGTTTCGTTGAAATACCTTGATATTTCTCAGTGTGTTAATTTGACATCTCTTCCTGAAAATATCGGTAGTATAGTGAGGCTAGAGAAGATTGACATGAGGGAATGTTCACAAATCTGGAATCTACCATGGTCTGCTGCATCATTAAGGTCTCTACGTCGGGTCATTTGCGACGAGGATGTCTCTTGGCTGTGGAAGGATGCGGAGAAGGTTATACCGGGACTTCATGTTCAGGTTGCTGAGAAATGCTTCAATCTAGATTGGCTAGATGAATAAATGGTAAATCTCTTTGTTTATTCTTTTTCTTTTGGGGTATAAATCTACCTCTCTGTTTATACTAGTGTTCACTTATGGTAAATGGTATAGTTTTTGGATGTTTGGTCTGTAAAACAGAGGGAAGCATTGGTTGATAATGTTTCTCCTTGCAGGGCTTCCCCGGCTCAGATAGATGTGATATGTAACATTTAACACTTCAATCTTGTGATATGTAACTTTTACCGAGCATTGTCATGATAAATCTCATCTCAATTGAATATAGAAGAGAAAGACCCTATGAGTTAAAATTGGGATAAACATTCACCTTTTTTTTTGGGATCAAATTCAATATCCATATCCCTCTTTCGCAGCCATTCCTCTCTGGAAGCAGCTATCTTTCACAATGCTCCTCTGAACTGCAACTTAATCTTTATCACCACAAAAAACCTTCTGAAGCAGCTATATTTAAAAACTGTAAGTTTGTATAAGAGATTACAAAGGTCACTGCATAGCAGCTGTCCAGAATATCATTGGCGTTAGTAGTAATGCAGTGGCTGGAATTTTGGCAATTAGAGAAGCTTTGATTTTAGCTAAACAGCTTAACTGTGCTTATATTTTTCTTGAAACTGACTCTTTGGCTTATCTATGTTGAATAGCAGGCAGGTTTATCATTTCAAACTCAACCAGCTTCTTCAGGACAGTTTAATTCTCGGTGGAAGCTTCCAGGACTTACGATGGATATCTTTTGTCTACAGAGAAGGGAATAGAGTTGCTATTTTTTGGCTTCTGCAGCAGCATCAACATATTTCAACTTCACATACAATTCTGAAACTGTGACAGGAATGTAAATGTTTTTTTGTTTATTGTTAGACCAGATTACTGGTATACTAGATGGGTTGTCAGCCCCGTTAGCTTTCATGTACGTATAATATAACTAGCATTAATGCTATATTGTTTTGCAACTTTTTTGTGGTTGTATATATAAAATAAATAATAAATTTTCCTTTTCCGTGAAGAAGAAGTGTGGTTTTTCCTTAAAATAGGCTCTAACATCCATTGGTGCACTACATGAGGGATGTGGGTCGTGTATAGTAAATCTTCGTAGCATTATTTTTCCTTATATGTAGGCAAGCCATTGAAATCGGACCCCTATTTAACACATTTCTCGCTATAAAATTTCAAATTTTCAATACAATAATTCATACGTACATAGGTCAATAATGATTGTGTTAGAGAAAAAAGAACAATGGCTTCAATTTTTAATATAAATTTTTTTATATATAAACTGACCGTTTGTCAACATCACTCTGTTTCTTTTAGTCCATATCTTTCTTTCCGTGAGACCCAACAAAGGAGAGCAGGAGCACTCTGTACAACTCTTTTTTCTTCTCTAGGATATTTTTTTATTATACTTTTCGTTTTTGTTTGTTTCATATTTAACACATGTATATTATTCAAGGAGATTTCTTGGAAATGAGAAAGAACGCGGGAGGAGATTGCGAGAGAAACGCGTGGACCCCATGAAGATTTTGTTATGTCTCATCCTCAAGTATTTTTTATGGACTTTAGAATCTATACACAGCTCTTTATTTAATTTATTTTTATTTATAATGATAAATTTAATAATTATAATATATTATTTAAGATATATTTATAATAATTTTATATTTATAAAAAAATTAATATATTTTGATAAATTATAATCAGTGATTTAAGTTTTAAGTTTTCATGTTGTTGTGCCAGATATTGGCAACAATTGTTTTGTAACAGAGATTCAGATTGAGACATCACAATTAAAACACGATGTTTCTACTGCTGTGTGATTTAAGTTTTTTGAGTTGTTGGTTGTGAGCTATAGCTTTTGAGACATTGTTAACCGTTGGATCCTGATAATAGCTTTTGACATAGTGATAAACACTCTATCCAAACACATTTATAATTTGTTAATTTTTAAAATGTTAATAAAATATAAATTAAATAATACATTAAAAACAATAATTTTTTTTAATTTTTTTTATATAATTGATTTATTACATAAATTTTATTAGATCATTAGATTCAATTTTAAATTTTACATATAAAAATATATATTTAAAAAAAATTCACAAAGTTCTTTTCGTCTAAGTTGTTCCTTTTTATTTTCTGGTCTTATTTTTCTTCGGTTTGGTTGTTGGTGCCTTATAGTCAACTGTAACATGGAACGCGTTCATATTTTTATCTCTCAACCCTTAAAAAATATCATGATTAAGTACTGACCAGAGAAAAGTGAATTCTCATTGTTTTGTTTTAGGGGGGAGAAGTGTATTGGAGAGGAGTCGGATCCGATAGGATGTTCATTAATTGAATAAATCGGATTAATTTATCAAATCATTTAAGAAAAATAATTTGATTAACCGATAAAATTAATATTAAATTAATTAATTGATTTGTATATATCGATTAATCGATCTCGATCGTTTAATTAATTAAAAAATTAATTAATAATAATTTATTAAATGAAAATATATAACATATATACTTCTTTGGTCTTTAAAATTTTGTCCCACTTCATTTTCACAAAAATTAATACAAAATATAGCTTTTTCAAAAGACCCTTAAGATCATTAATTATTTTATTGATAAGATGGCATATATATTGTGCCTTTAGAAGTGTGGACTCACAAGTAAATAAATTAAATACTTTTTGATTTTAAAACAAAAAGAATGAACCTCATATGTAGGGTTTTTTTTTGAAAAAGTAATAATTTTCATAGCCCATTTTTAAAAAATCGCCAATAGCTTTTATACATCAATTTTAAGAAAGATAAACAAACTTATTAGGATAGAAAGAATAATATATAATAAATTAAAAAACTTAAATGTATAAATAATATCGATTAATCAATTGTAATTCATCAAAATCAATTCGATCGGTTAATATAAAAATATTTAAATTAATTCAATTAAAATTATTAAAAGTAATTAATCAAAAAATAAATTAAAATTTTTAACCCACCGTTTCAAATACATACAAAACCAAATCACTAACCATTGTAGCTCTTTTACTCTGTCGTCTCATGTATCATCATATTGGGATCACAGAAATGAGAAAAATGGTTGCGAAGAAATTTAGCAGCATCAAGAACATTGAAAGCTTGACTGTGTTAAAACTTAAAAACCCCTTTTTATCCAAAATTTTTTGGCTGAATAAAATTCATTGGTAATCTTAAGAAATTTTATTGATAAAATCAATATAGATGTGCAATTCAAGAATTAATATTATCAATAAATTTTAAAGAAATTATCAATAAAATTTTTAACTGATCTAAACTATTGAATTTAAACCCGAACTAATAAAAAAATCCTCATTTTTATCACTCATTGACATCCACACAGACACAGTCAAATGAAAGGTGTTAAAACTAAGAGAAATATTTATCCGGATGGGTCCAGTGGACCTCAGGCAACATCAACCATCCGGGTCCAACGGCTGATGTTGCCTGTGATCTACAAAACCTGGTCCAATCAAGAATTTAATACTAGACTCATCCTTAACCCAAATGGATCCATATACTTTAATTCTTATCATGTCATCCGTGAAGACAAGTGCAAATCAGAAGATGGGTTAGAATATAAATTATAATTATAGAAGTTGAAATATTTCCTAACAGCTTAAGCTTTTAAGAAAATTAGCACTTCCATTAACAGATTAAGATCAAACAGTGTAATGATAATTTTGTCATTGGATCAAATTCGGATAAAAGAAGTTTTCGACAAGTGACTTCGAAAAAAGTTTTCTGCTTACTAAATAATGCTCTGTCCAACCAACAACAAATAGCAACAAAATTCTTTTGATCAAATAGTTTAGGACAATTCATGCGGTTAAACTCTTACCACTAAATCAATGGTCAGAGTTACGGCTATGGTTTAAAACACACCTCTATATTAACACAGAATTCGCTCAAGATTACAGCTAATATACAAACAGGAAAACTGTATTTAAAGGAATCTGGTGGGGATATACTCCCTTATCCTTAGGGGAAAACAGTAAAACTCATCGTTTCTACTGTCCCCATTCCTGTGCTGGAAAGGTTTCCACCAGGGCAACCCTCTGTCATCAATTGCATACCTTGCATCAAGCGTGTTATCAAGCAGCGTCCCAATGATCATTGCCACAGTTGGTGCTGATGTGAAGATTGTGTTTAATATGTCATTAAACTGCAGACATCACAGAATGATGCGTGTCAGATGAACATGCTAAATCGATAAGAAAGAAAAAGTACATATGTTAGCTTTCACAGAATCATATTCGACATTTTTAAGATCCAAACAGATTGAGAGCTACGGCTATAAAGATCAATCAGCCAAGAATTTTCAATCATGTGAAATGTAAATAGTACCATCCTTCATCTACAAACAGATTGCTTTGTTCGAATTGGTTCCTTTCTGGCCATGTTTTAAAGTAGTTAGGTCTCTTGCGTAGCCTGAATTTCTTTAGGCTGAAAGTTGATTTGTTTCAATGTTTTTGGGTTACTTCGTAAAGAACGTCTGTTCATTTTTCTTTTTGGAATGCAATGCTCATTCACCCAAAAAGAGAAGATGGGCCATATTTGAATGTTTTCTTGATAAATACTTTTTACCTCTCCCAGAGCTATTAGATGGAGGAATTAAATTATATGCCCGGGGCAGGTGGAGGAGAAGAAAAATGTAGAAGAAATTTTGCAACTTACCCATCCGCCAGCTGTTCTAACTGGTCCATGTCCATCTGTAGTAGTGTTCAAGGCAAAGTATTGAGATATTGATACTCCAAGGAACAAAGAGACACCCACAATGTAGATGTTTCTCATAGAATTATTGTTAGAAAACTGTATGAATGAGATCCCAACAGCAGCTGCAGAAAAATAAAACAAAAAAGGAAAATTCACAAGAAACATAATAACACTATAAGCATGCTTAAAAACATCATTATGACAGAATCACTTACTAACAATGCCCAGTAAAATGCAGTATATGGCAGCAAATATTGGCAAAGGAATAGATGCAAAGAAGGCACCAAACTTCCCTGAAAAGCGTAAGGCGACGCAATAAAAAACGAATTAATAAACTGAAAGCAGATTTCAAATGGAAAATATGATGCAAGTTCAAAGACAAACCAAATATGGCGAAAAAGATCATGAAACCAGTCGAAATCTGCACCACTCTTCTGCTCCCTATGTGTGTTAGTCCAAGAAGACCAACATTTTCACTACAATATCATCAAAGATGCATTAATAAAATCAAGTTTCTTACTTTTCATTCTGTTCACCAATGCAGATGTTTAGATGTGGTTTTAACACTACATTGGGTGGTACTTCTATTAAAATTTAACACCCCACAACATGGTATCACTGCTGAGCTACAATACAAGCTAATTCTGAAAGGACTTGATGTGAAGGAGAAAAGAAAATAACAGGGAAAGAGAACGCATTGGGTAACTTAAGAGTATAATTGAACCCTATTAATTGGTTATGCAACTATCAGAAAGACATTTTAACTTGGCTTCTTCTGCTAGAAGAAGAAAAAATCAAGGCCAAAGAATGGTTTGATTATTACACGAACTTCAGCCGGGATAAGGAAGTAAAATTTCCTAAATTACAAGTCAAACACAAACCCTAAAGCCACCTTGAAATCAAAACTGTCCATTTTAGTGGTTTCAGACTGTTCCAGCAGTGGGAGGCTGCTTTTTATGGAGCTTAATCAATGAAATGAGCTTTCATAACATTTTTAGTAAAAGTCCAGGGGTTAAGATAGAGACAAACAGAAAAATGCAGCAATGATAAAAGCATTGCTTCTTACACCGATGCAGTAGTACCAACAGCAGATCCAAATATTCCTTCAAGCAGCATGCCAACACCCTGTATCCGAGAAGAATGCAGCCATATTTATATTTTCTAAATGCTAAAACTATCAAAACTCCATTGCATCTCTTTCCAGAGAAATTATGGATGAATAGTTAAGGGGGAGAGAAGAAAGGAAAAATCATAGTGATTTGTAACAGAACCTGCAGACCAATACTGCGGCTCAGCACATGTGCTGGAGGGGCTGTAGCACCTGCAAGCCGTGATGCTGCAAAAAATGTTCCAGTTGACTGCAAGAAAGAAATGAGATTGAAGAAGGGTGAAACGGGGCAGATTTTGAAAATGGATAAAAACTGAAAATAAAAGGTTCAAAACTTGAAATTAATGTAAAAATGGAATAGTTGCACCTCTGCAGATGAAACAAGTGCTGCCCCTATCATCCCAAACACATGGCTTGCTCTGAATATAGGAGTACCCCACTGGAATGGGTATGGTATTTTAACCCTGTATCAGAACCAACACCACATGAGATGTCATACAGAGAATGATCACCTCTTGGAGCAAATTGTGATGCAATAAATAAGCATAGCACCATGTTATCTGAAAAATACCAAGGAGCAGTCGATAAAAGGAAGGCTCGATCTGTGCGACAACTCTGTTTAGTCCGCTCTGAAACATTGTTGTAAGCACCAGCAACAGTGAGGATAACAGCAAAAGCCCAGATAATCCCAATGCATAGAAGTAATGCAAATCTCTCAAGTATCAGATGAGCCCTTGGATGGATGCGCTTCAAATACTGCAGGAAACACATAAGGCTTTGCTATATTTATAAAGGAGTAACACCATAACAAAATCAAATGCAGCAATCTGAAAAAGGTACATTACTTG
The DNA here is from genome assembly GCA_023935145.1 of Bretschneidera sinensis. Classification (NCBI taxonomy): domain Eukaryota; kingdom Viridiplantae; phylum Streptophyta; class Magnoliopsida; order Brassicales; family Akaniaceae; genus Bretschneidera; species Bretschneidera sinensis. The sequence goes on from CM043697.1 coordinate 148,704,114, forward strand.
TTGGGTAATGACGAGTAGAATCAGCATTGGCAGGCCAATTTCCACACAGTTACCAAGCTGTACAGAACAAAAACAATGTCAAATAACGATATTAATTATTATTCCAATGCCACAAAAGCAATAAGGTGCGCAATGAGAGAATTACCAAAGGAAAGCCCCTCATGAACAGACCAAGGCCCACCACAGAAACCATTGGTACGATAACAATGGGACTAAAGAATCTGAAAACAAAGCAACCAAAGAAGAAATACTAAAATAAATAGGGGCCTGATAATTTGGCTCTGCAGCCATGACTCTTAAGAAGGAAAGGAGTTAAAGCAATAAAGAAGATGGCTAGAATTAAGTGGTGTTCAAGATTATTGTCATGTCACCTTGTCAAGTTCCCCCATGCCTGACCATACCCAATCAGGATGTTGACAAACGAAGAAACAATTAGTGATCCTTGAATAGTTCTCATAGTGTGGAGAAACCTCTGCAAGCACCCACATTATAACCATTAAAGCATTCAGTGAATACTTGAGAATGTCAAGGCAACATAAGTATATAATCAGAAGGAATGCATATGATGGTGAACCCACAAAGCATACACCTAAATTACTGTATATATTAAGTTGCAACAATAAAGATTTAAGGAATGTCAAAAGCAGCAACATCACAATTTGGGGGATGGTTGAGAAACTATTAATGCAAGTAAGATATTAGAAGGAATAAATGACATTTTTCTTTTGGACAATGAGAAGAAAAAAGAAGAAGTTTGAGTGTGTGAGAAGCAATGTATCATACAAGAAGTTCATGTTGATATTCAAGCACTACAAGAAATGATCTGCATATTGTAGAAACTAGGTTTTGTCCCCATTTTTTTAAAGAGGCCGCGTGTGGGCCCCATGATGACCAATAAGTCTTGGGTCCTTAAGAGAAAGATTTAAAGCTGGAATGATGAACCTACACATATACAACTCTGATCCAATATCATTCACAATAGTTCGGACATATATGGATGATCATTCATATATGATTTAAGAAGATAAATTATGCCACATAAGCTTAAGGCAACACGAATGGTTCTAACTCCATTACACGGACCATGAGAGTTTAAATTGCATAAATGCTTGAAGAACATTAGGCATGCCACTTCTGTCTTGCCACTAAAACATTAGATACAAATGCAAAAACATATGGAAAAAAAATTATGAAGTTTCTTTCATACTTCTCAGTTACATCATTTATAGAGCTTTGCATACCTCATGCTCAGATGAGAAGTCTCTGCCAGAGTAATCATTGATGATTGACAACACAGGCAGAGTGAATGCAAATGACACTCCCATCACTGTAGGAAGCCTTGTCCCAAAAAGTGTTTGCAGCAGCGTATTTATTCCCGACATAAACAGCAAAGTTTGAATTACACGAGCTTTATCACCCTGTTCACGGAAATGTTTAATTGATATATAAGAGATAATCTGTTGTGCATTTGATCTTCATATCTTTAACAAAAGTTGAGATAGTAGACAAAAACATACATGGTCTCCACCCATTTGAGGAACCAGAATACTGGCAATTAAAACTGTAGTTCCAAGCATCACAATATAGTGTTGGAAAGCTAGCAACATTGTTTGAGCTGTGAAATTGATCAACTATTTGTGATTAGTAGCAGAGCATTTAAATTATAGCCAAAAGTTAACCTAAAAATCTTAGTTTTTTCAAAGAAAACAAATATGGGTGAAACATAAGTTAATGATTCAACTGGGAAAAATCTAGCAACACTGAATTCTTACACTCCAAGAATATATTCGAAATGTTTTCTAGTTCAAGCTAAGTTGGAACTAGACATAGAATCTATAAACATGAATAACATCAAAGGCTTTAAAAGATGGATAGAGCTTAAAAGAGTAAATGTACCTAAAAATCAAAAAGAGAATCAGAATCAGGGTATTAATATTTTATCAGCAGAGTTAGATGAAAAGAAACCATAATGAATTACTAATTAAAAAATAAAAGAATTGGATCCTTATAGTCTCTCAAACCCCAAAAAACAGATGATGACATGCAGCAAAGCCAGAAAAATAATCAAATATAAACAGAAAGATTGCACCTTTTGGCATAAAATCTCAACTTTACCCAGATTTCTATCTGAATTAAATAATCAGGAAACCGTAACTATTAAACTGTAAAGTGAACAATATCAACGCCCAAAACCAAAAAAGAAATAAAAGAGATAGAGAGACTAACGCCAAGAAGGATTGGAGTGGATGCAGTACTGGAGCTGCTGGAGCTGCTCGGCCGGAGTCCAAGAGGGTCTCCTTGACATCGCAAGTGATGGCTGTGCACCATGTGGTGCCGGGGGTGGTGGCTGTTGATGGTTTGCTGTCTCCCCCATTTCCTTTCCTTTCCTTTTCTCTTCTCTTCCCTCTCCTTAGATTTCAGATTCAAAACGATTAGTAGTTTTGATTCGAATCACACCGACCAAAAAAGAGATGATAGAAAACTGAACACAGAAAAGAGAAATCTTATAGAAAGTCTTTTTGTTTTCTTTCAAGATAGGAAAGTAGAACGAGTACGACTAGCATAAATAAATTAGCAGAAAAGACGCAAAAGACTTAAAAATTAAGCAGCTGAGATCATTTATTTTACGCTTAAGCTCACTTCTAATCTTATTGTAATATACATTACTATTAGAGATTTAGAGACGATAATAATAATTAAAGAGTAATTTTATTTTTAGTCCTCTAAGTATATAATATTTTCTATTTTGATCGTAGGCAATTTTTTTTTTTCAATTCTAACATACTTACTAATATTTGTTGACTTGGTTCAAATCACATGCTCTCCCAAACTCATAACAGGAAAATTTTTCAATCTCTAAAATTATACTACAAAACGAGAATTATAAATAATTTATTGGAACACTTTCAAATGAAATTTTATAGAAATGCAATTTTTTTTATTTTTTTCAAAAAATGATAAATCCATATGTAAATCTCTTTTATTTGTGTTAATCAACTTGTTTTCATTATTAATTTTTCTCTAATTTTTTTTACTCTATCAAACGTCCGCTTTGTGTTATTATGTTGGTCATAGAGTTTTATGCCAAGAGAATGTGAAAAATCTATAGATTCTTTCTCGTACAAATTGAGTCTAAATCAATAATTACTATCTAAAATCGATACGTAGATTTGACAATTCTTTATTAAAATTCGTTGAAATAGCATATGTGAGACCAAAATAAAGTTAATAACATGAATTGAATAAACTTTTAGTCGGAGGACTAAACAAATGAGAAATATTTAGAAAATTAAAAATAAAATTTACCTTAAATTCAACTCGAGAGTAGAAGGAAACTAAAGATTTTACAGAGGAAAAAAAGGTAAAGGAGAAAGCAAAGAGGTTTGGATTACGTTAAGGCAGTATAATTTTATTTAAACTAATTAAATGAACTAATTAATGTATGTCCACAGCGTGTGTGGTCTTCAAGAGATAAGCTTACTAGAGATTCTTAGTGCAAAAGAAGAATTTTGAATTTATTGGAGACTTATCGGTGATTTTAAAAACTTGACTAGTAATATTTGTTCAAATAATATTATCAATAAAAATTTTAAAAATTACCAATTAAGTTTTCATTTGATACAAACAAATTTTTTTCCTAACATCCAACTTCTAATTTCCAAAAAGCGTTTATTTTGTTCCAATTTCGGACACTATCCAATCTCAAAATAACTAAAATGCCATTCCTGCTTTAAATAAGGAAACAAAAATAAAAGTTGAATACGCATTCTCAATTCCAAACCCATCTAAACTTCTGTCCAATTCAATTCAGTTAGCACGATAACGAAGTTTCATGACAGCTCCTTGCTGGTTTAAACGTTTAATCCAGTGCTAATTCCTTTCTTATTTTGCTTGTCCAATCAAACTTTTCAGACTTTAATCTCTTGTTAAACTAATCAATATATACCAAGCACCAATAAAAATAGTGATAGTTACCCAACAATTTTGGTCATAACTGTCATGAAGCTCTAATAGCAGCGGATTGTTTGGACAGGACAAAAATAGAAAACTTTACTTTTTTTTTACTAGAGTTTTTTCATTGGTCCATCCCATTACTCCACCAGCAAACGGATAACATATGGGCTTTAAACTTTTCCAATAATTGCATGCCTTTTCTTACAAAAAGATAAGATAATGCCATTGTTAACATCTAATCCTAAAGTGATACATGGTAGTTATGTTTTACCTTACATAGCCGAGTTCTTCTACCTTGATCAAGGGAGCTTTTACCTGTCGGTTATGCTTTATTTACTTGAAGATATGATAAACTATGAATCATGGAGTGGACCCTCTGGCTGAACAAAATCATGGGCTACTTTTGTTTGTTGTGTTCATCCTACTAGCATTATTTGAAAAAGAATCGGCCTTCTCTAAATAGTGAAGGGTCAAACAACTCCATAAGTGACAAAGCAAACTGTTAGTGAAGAGCAAACTGCCACTCAGGCCACGCGGTAAGTGGGAACAAACATAATGCTTCCTCCCTCGAAATATGGTTGTTTTTAAGTGATTAGTGATGCCAATAGAATGAAAAAACAAATAGTGAAAGAAGAAAAACCATATTAGTATCATACTTATCTTCTGGCCTTAATTTTCTTGGGTTTGGTTATTGGTTCCTTGCCGTCAAGGGTAGCATGGAAAGCGTTCATATTTTCATTTTTTTCAACAAACAATATCGTGATTTAATTAAGTACTGACAAGAGAAAAAGTGGATTCTCTCTATTTTGTTTTTATCTTCTGCTTTTTTTTTTTCTTTCAATTATATATGTCAATGACAAAGGTGATTCGACATTTATTTATCTTAAAAAAATTAATACTCACTAATAAATTATTTAGACCAGATAGTATTAAAACTGATTAGAAATTGATCAAAGCTACATGAATGAATGAATAAAAACAACATGCGATGTCAGAGAGCTATAATTATATGAATATGTTATGTCAAACACAGTATCATATTATTAAAACGAGAAAAAGGGCAAAAAGAAAAATCCATAAGAAATACATTACAAGCATTAGCGAAGTACAGTACACCAACCAGACATTTATTAAAACTGTAGGTTAACGTTTCTTAGGTCTGATTTACTTACGTATTTTCTCCAGCATGGTGGATTTAATTAGTCTGCAAGGGATCAAGCACATGACCTATGAACAGAACAACTCCAGTCATGTCCTCTCTGATCAGGAACAGGAATGGATGGTCAGCAATGAAGTCTATCTTATCATCAACAAGCAAACCTCTCAGTTTTATAACGCCAGCAGAAGCAGCTGCAGCTTCTGTTCCTTCTTCGTTAACTTCGATTAAGGATTTATGGAAAATGCTTGAAACATATAGGTTCTGGCCCACAGGGGAGTCCACCATCTCTGTCAAACCTCCTTCACCAGAGAAGGGTAACACCAGTCCTAATCCCTTCAGAATTCCGGAAGCTTCAAACCCAAAACAGATCTTAAACCTTGGAATCCTAAAGTCACCCACTTTAACTTGTTCATGCGGAAGATGGCGATCTAAGAACCCGGATTCAGAGCTCAATTTCTCTACCAATGCTGGCAACCCATCTTTTGCATCTGGAAGAAAGAGATACATGGAGAAACGGCGCTTATCCCCACCTTGTTTGTAACGAAGCCCTAGGACTTTGAAACCATCATAGCCACTGACAAATTGTTTCTTATTGCTGGTCATGAATGGCACTTGAACTGAGCTCCCATTCAGAAGGTGAAAGTCATGATCTTTTGTTTTCGACGCATCAAACTTTTCATCCCAAGCTCCTTTGAAGTAGAATGCATTTGCAAAAATGAGCCTGGCTGAACTGTCAACTGACCCAGGAGGAAGAACCTGTTTAATAAGACCATTGGTCTTCTTTTCAGCCCATGAATTCACTTTATCTGCCACTTCAACAGCCTTAAAAACAGCCATCAACATGTAAAATATTAGCATACCCGTTACAGTATTGATAGAGAAATAGCATGAAATTACCACAATACATAACTGAGTAATTAAGTTGCATCATGCTAAGTTAAGCAGCAGTTTTTGAATCATTACAAGATGCATTCTTATAAGAGGAAACTGATTATTCCATATTAGAAGGCACATCTTTCCTGATTTTTTTTGCTACCAATAGTTTAATATTTTCCATCATCACATTTCTTTTTGGATAATGATGAAAATTTATTAATCCAAAAACAATACAACAGCAGCAGAAACCTGCTACAAGAGCTTACAGAGAGCAGCTACAATAACACTTCGGACATTAAAGAAGAAAGCCCCCAGTTATGAGCCATACTATCATCAGTTAAGCTACCATTAGCACTAGCAATTCCAAGAAGTCTATCACTAACATTAGCTACAATACCTTGCAGAATCACATACTTGACAGCTACACTATTCATAGCTTCAAATTATGGTATGGGAAACACAACCTCCACTGCATTTTGAATTTTATGTTACCATGTGCTTGTTAAAAATCATTAGGGAATTTTCATTTCCTCATTAAAAGAGACCAAAACTTACTTTAACCTTACTACAATTTTGCAGCATGATTCTAATTCTCCCAAAATAAATTGTTTTTTTAATAAAGAAAAATAAATTGTCAGAAAGTTGATTTCACTTATCCGAAGAAAACTTAAGCTGCGTTTGGTATGACCTTAAGTATAGAATTCAAATTATTTCCAAATGAACTGAAACTAGAATTCAATTAATTTTCAAATGAATTGAAACTAGAATTCATTTGCAAATGAACTCAAATGGATTTTCACGTTTAGTATAATCTTATTTTAACTATAGAATTGAAATGAATTTTGTGTTTGGAATCAACAAGAATTCAATTCATTTCATAAACTTTACTTAGATACCCTTAGCATTATTACATAGTTTTATAACATTTTTTTATCCCATTGTCTTTTTCACCCCAGCCACAATTTTCTTTGGTTGCTTCAAATATGTTTGTTGTTTTCTTTCTCTTCGCTCATTTCTTCCATTAATTCCCGGATTTCTTTGGACCCTGAAAATTTGTCTTGGGGTCTATTGAAAGTATAGCCCCTGCAACACTAGCATAGCTCTTGACATTGTTGAATAACCCAGAACTACCAAAAAGGTTATAACAAAATTGAATCTCCCCAATTCATTATTTTGAGGGGATAATAAGCCAATTCGGCAGAAACCCGGAACAGAAAATGAAGAATTTACGAGGATTTGGGTCTCAGGACCTCTGATTATCTCGAGAAAATTGCACCCTTGAGAAGAAAGAACGAGATTTAACAAAATCCAATAGAAAGTAAAGCAAATGAAAAAGAAAGGAAAAAAAAGAGTGAAACTTGAGACTGGGAGATCGCGAGCTCAGAGAAAGAGAAACTGGACGGGAAGATAGCGTGCTGTGTGGCCACCTTTAAACCCTATTGGAGTTTATTATAGAAGAAATAACTTAGAAATAAAGTCCCAAAGAAAGATAATTTTGTGGTTCTTTTGTATAAGGAATCCAAAATTCCACTTTAATTCATTTGATACACTTAAACCAAACATTAAATCATTCCATTTGTAAGTAAATAATTAGCAAAACAAAAACAGTAACCACGAAATTCAATTAAATTTTATAAAAAATTGAAATTCATTTAAACCAAACAGAACACAAATTAGTAGAACTTAATGCCTAATGTAGCAACACTTAACAATATACACTCAAAAAAACAAGAGCAACACACTAACTGTCTAACTATAAATTAAATGCTTACTTTGATCAAAACCAAGTTAACAAAATTAACCAAAACACACAGAGGAAAAGCAAAAATTACCTTCTTTTGGAAATCAACTTGATCAGAAGCAGCCTTGTAAACACTATCCGCAACTTCTTTGAAAGAAGGCTTGAAAGAGAGGGAGTTATCCACCCATACACCGTTGGCAACCGACAAGCGGGGCCCACCGACGGGGCTGCCGTCAGCGAAAACCACGGAGACGAGCTCGGAGGAGAAGGAGTGGAGTTGGTCGTTGGATTGGGACTTGAGGAACGAGAGCAGCTGCTCCAGGGTGGGGCCCTGGGAACCAGCCGCGATCAAACTCAATACCACGTTGATAGACGGTGGAGAGAACACAAGGTTCAAGTCCTTGGCTTCAGTTGAGATCAAGTGCTTCGAGAGGCGCAAAGCGACGTCGGTTTGGTTCCTGATTGATTCGCGGAGGTCCATTGTTGGCTGTTGCAGCGAGTTTGAGAGAGAACACGTCGACTGTTTCACACAAAAAGTTTGGGGAAGAAATGCTAAATCGACATTTGATTGTGCAAGGCAAAGGTAACACCATGCCTAACGACGTCGGTTTCATCAGCATTGTCTGATTTGGGGAATAACTAAGGCTTAAATGCAGCAGCTGGCACACCAATGTTTGGGGCCTGCAGCAAGCAATACCTTAATTTTTTTAATTTGGAACATTGATCCTACGGAAACTCGAATCAATTTTTTGTGCAACTATTTGAATTTAATCAAAATTCGATTCGGTTGAATTCGATCAAAATTTACTTCAATCGAACTCAAATTTGAATCTAAAATAAAATTTGATTATCTTATAAAACAGAATCCAAATACTATAAAATTTGAGTCCATCTTATTTTATAAATATTTGATATACTAAAATAGATACCGTTAAATATGTAAATTTGTAATTGTTTTATTGATAGTTTTACTTGAAAAGTAATCAATTTTATTTAATCTATTTTTAAATAATTAAATAATAACTAAACCATTTTTTTAATGATTGTTTGTTTATAAAATTTTCATAAATTTGTTTCTCTTCATCTCTGCCTTCTCTTCCTCTCTTTCTTTCTGTAAATACTTAATTGATAACCTGATTTCTTCGGGTTTTTTTTTTTTTTAATTTCTGATTTGCTGAACTGAAATGTGTCCATTCCATTTTCATTCCCAACTCGTAATTTACGATTTAGTTTTTTTAATCAGAAATCGAACCCTTAGCATTGAATTTTTTTAATTACTTAGCTATCAATTGTTTGGATCTGTTTATAGCATATCTTAAAACGATCCAGATCCCAACAAATATTAATTAAATTATAAATTAATTTTTACATAGATATGTTTAAGAAACATGGCACATATATATATGTTAATGCTAAGAAATATTAAATTATAAGTTTATGGAAGTAGGGAATTGTATGTTAAATGTTAATTTAAAAATTAATATCTTCTCAATTTAAAAATTAAAATTAAATTAAATTCATTTAAAAAAACGAAAACTTAACCACGTGCAGTTTGAGAGTATAACTTAGTTAAGTTAAATAAATTACCAAGCTTAATCGTAGTATAACATATAAATCTGATCTGAATAAAATTTACTTAATCCAAAAAAAAATCTGAAATAGAAATCATAATGTTAACGCTTTAGACTAGTAATTGGTATTGAATGAACTAGCTTGTAGACTCTAAATTCTCGTTAGCAAGAGCAGAATTGAAGTTAGATAAACACGTACAATTAAATCAAATTGCTTAAAATACGTTATACCGTTGAGCTGTGATGCCGATACAATTGTCAACCTTGCTAGCTAGGATCATACATCAGCACAAGATGGTGGCCAAGCTGCAATCCTTTACCAGTACAAGCACACTTCATCCAACTAAGATCAACACCTTGCAAAGGAGTTGCACCAACCCAATTGACTGCAGATGGTGACCAAGCTGCTAACCTTTTCATTGGTCTATACTTGATTGCATCTGCGACCAGTTGGCTTAAAGCAGCTTTGCCATCACTGGGAGCTAATCAATTTGACAATAAAGACCCTAAAGAGGCAACTCAACTGTCGGGCTTCTTCAATTGGTTCTTGCTTAGCCTCACCGCTGCTGCTATTGTCGGCGTGTCTTTTGTGTATGTATAAGTTCCAATCAAGGCTGGGACTGGGCGTTTGGTATTTGTGCAATAGCAGTCTTCTTCGCGCTTGTGTTTGTGTGCATGGACAAGTCATTGTATCGCAACAATGTGCCTAATGGAAGCCCTCTCATTCGTATTCTTCGGGTAATCCGAGTATGTATGCATCATTAAACTGAGATATTAAACTGCTTGCAAATTTGGAGACCAATTAACAGTGCTCGAGTCACGCCTTCCATGTTAGCACCCGGCCCATAAAAATAGGAGAAAGCAAGAATAGCTGCCCCGGAAAAATCCTGAATCAATAACCCCCACCTGAGCACATACCTTGCCTACTCAGCCATCAGTTTTCAATTTAAAATATCTGGAATTAGGAGGGAACCAACTAACCCAAATACCCTTTTGAATCTTAGGAGCTCGAATAGAGATATACAGGGAACTGAGAATATTTTAATCATGGAAACTGGGGTTGGTATCTGGATCATACATCAGCACAAGTCTAAGAAGTGACTTTTGAAATAATGAGCTCAGAGGAAATAAGCTTGTCGTCATGGATCTTGCCATTTCTCGCACACCAAATCTCCCAACAGCAAATACAGACAATCATAACTTTCACAAAACCAATTTGAGAGGCCAGAGAAACAGACCTAAGCCAAGTATTAAATAAAACTTGTATAGTCACATGCCGAAAACATTGGCAACCCTCCCAAAATGAGACCAAAGTAGAGATGCAAGATCACCCATGACAAAAAGATGATCCATCGATTCTTCTTCAGGCTGGGAACAGCAAACACAATGAGAGGCTATAGGAATACCAATATGTTTAATATTCATGTCAATTGGCAGAGTTTGACGAAGCAAACGCCAAATAAAAAAACCAATTTTTGATGGAAGCCATTTGTTCCAAAGAAAGTGATGCCAAGACCATTTAGATTGCTTTCTAGGACGAAGATGGGGATAAACTGCCAGAGGTAGTAACCGTCCAGATTAATTGATTCTCTTTATTGTAGAGCTGAAGCACCTGCAAAAACTGAGTTTGCTCCAAAGTAAAGAACGGGAAAATCATGTCAGACTGCAACAAATTTGCCACAGTGATATTATCCACTCAGACCAGATCTGGATGAATTTGAGTTGTAACCAAGCAGCTACCAGAGTTAATCAGCCATTGAGAGTTCTGTTTGAGCTCTGGTAATAGAGGCTTTAACATTTTCCAAGAATTAGTAGACCAAAGTGGAGGGACCTTAAGCATGGCTTCTGATGGATGTCCAAATTTACGGTGCATAAACTTGACCATAGAGAATTCTTTAGCAACAACGACCAGCTAAAATATCAACAAAAAAAAAAATCTTCCCATTTTTTTCATTTTCTTGCCTCACATTAATCTAAAGACACTCTCATAAAAGTTCATAAATAAAATAACCTCTTTCACTCATTTTTTTGCATTAACAAAAGAAAGATTGAACCCAGATGTCCTTCACTTTAAATCTTATTTTCGCACCCATTATAAGAGTTGGCGGTCACCTTCGTGCATAACTAGATATTCCATGCCCAACTATAAAAGCCTTATCAAATATTCCCAAATAAATGTATCTATGTACAAAAATAAGAGGAAAACTTAAACACGCCTTCTTTGCGACCTTCAATGAAGCATGCAACGGAATAAAAATTAATTGGCTTGAAACTAAAATTGATATAATTTAGTTGCATTTAATATTTTATTAAGCATATGAAACATGCTCTAATATTAAAACAAATTCGTTTTCCAGAAAAAAAACGATAATGCTAAGTGCGGTATGTTGATGAGTGGAGATAAATGCTTTTCTTTTTCTTCATTTTTTAAATAATTTATAAGACCAGTCAAGGACTGTCTCCATAATTGAAAAGCACCTGTTACAACCATCATATCATACAACGGGACAACATAAAAGAGAGAACTCATCTATAATTTCAAACAAAACTATTTTACAAGATTTCTTCTTGCCATTTGACATCCAGTGTTAGAGCCTCCTGAGGGACAAGAATTGATGGGAACTTTGTAAACGAAATATTTGACATTAGAGTACTCCAAGCAGCTGAATCTACTTCAAGAAAAGGTGTCACCTTCTTCACCATGAGGGGCTTCAACTTCTCTGCTTCAACTCTTGCCATTATCTCAAACCATACCCGTTCAACAGTAGGCGTTGTCCTCCATTCCGCCAACATACCATGGAGACTCTCATTGGTCCCAATATCCCTTTCCAGTTCTAACTGGAAGCGAACAACAGTTGATATTTTAAGTTTTGCATTAAGAGAACCCAAGAACCCCTTTTGATGAGTTCTGTTACCCAGAGAGCTCCTCAAAAAATTTTCCAGCCTGACTATCCTGAAACTTAAGGAATCAATAGGGCGAGCCTGCTTATATGTATGGCCACTATAACACTTATCTGACAGCAACTCAATTGTCTCCTCAGATAAGTGAGTGGTTTCTATGTAGGCATCAGGGTTCCAAGTCCTATAGGCAACCAGCGATGCTGGCCCTGAAATTCGTATAGAGAGTAGTGGGATGCACAAAGAACGCTGAAAAGGCCAAAACCCACTTTTCTCCTTGCCGTGTGCAGCACCTCCATTCACTGGTAAATCGAGTTGCAATGTGTAGAAAAGAGATACTTCTTGAGCTCTTCTTACTTCTACTGAGATACCTTCACCAACAAGGATTCGCTTCAGACCAGTATGTGAAGTGTTTAGCTGATGGCCAAAAATAAAAAGATCAGACCATCAGTAACTGGAAAACTAACTCCAACAGATATAGATATGTCATCCAAAGATCATAAAATTCAATATAAACAGCAAGAAGACAGTCACATCTGCTATTTACACTAAGAGATAATATAGCAGTAGAAGCAGAAATAAAATTAGAATGTAATAGTATTCTAAATAAAACAGAAATTCAGACAAAGAAAAAAGAATATGCATCTTTGATGGAATCTCCAAGGTAATTGAGCAGTTGATTGAGTTGTAACTTCTATAAAACCTCTTTATAAACATCTGGAAGCAAAGTAAGCTACTAGGGTCTGTAAGGCACTAGATCGTACTGGAAAAGGAAAAGATTTCTATGGCCACTCCAGGATGAATATTAAATGATATGCACCAGACAGTCCTTATACCACTGGTCTCTTCCAACAAAGTGGTATCTCTTTCCCTTTTAATAGGGTCGGGTCATGGGTTCAACCCTGGACAAAGCAAACTTGTAAAGAGCCAATTAGATGGCATAGCAGTTGGTATTTTTTCTTTCTTCCTAATAAGAACCTGATATCCAATTTGTAAGTGAAAATTTACACAGCAAAAATCGAAGCATTATTGTGGGTATGAAAAGAAAACCGCTGAAGCCTTCATTATTCAAATGAACTGGAAAACAGTCGACATGAAAAGACTGGAAAACTCTTCCATCACTGCAAATTGAAAACCACAACAAAAGTGCTTCAACAAAAGAAACCAAAACATCAATATATATATTTTTTCAAATGAATAGTGTAAGTGAACTCACCAAGGAAAGCCGTAAGCCGGATCAAACAAATCAAAAAATGTTCTTTCTTCTTCGGGATGGGGGGTTTATAGTGGAAGAACAATGCTACAGAAGGAAACTTGAAGGCAGACCAATTATAACAGGATCTGAATCTTTTCCCGCATATTAGGCATAATCCCCACATGCCTTCTGATGCAGGGCCCCTCAGGCTATTCACAACTATACACTACTTAAAGGGCATCAAAATCCTTGTTGCTTGCCCATCATAATGTTGCCTCTCGATATTTATGTAAACTTAAGAAAGCATGTCAACAACAGACCTTATTTGATCAACAGACAATAAAAAATCGCTTATTTTCTTTTGGCTTATTCCACTAAACCAACTTGTTGAAGAATCTAAATAAAATCAGTCTTCTTTCAGTTCAAAAAAAAAATATTCAGTCTTCTTTGGCCATGTTTGAGTTTGTATTTAAGCCAACTTAAAGCAAGTTGGCTTAAATTGGTTCAAGGCTTAAATACAAATCCAAACATGGCCTTTAACTGAATCCAAAACACTATCTTTAGGCACTAGCATCCCAAAACTAGCCTTAAAAAGCATCCAATGTAGGAACCCTAATGTCCTTAAAATTCGACCTTTGCCACAATGAAACAGCTTCCTAAACATCTAAAATCCAATAAACTCTTATGAAAGAGGTGTAATTCAGAATTCAAATCAATAACTAGACACCATCATCACTTGGGATGTTTCCTTTATTCAAAATGGTTAAAGACCCTTGGTTTAAGGGGAATTTTTTTGCACATGAAGAAGAGTGTCTTGATTTCATAGACTTGCTATTTGTAGATAGTTCTTTTGTAAATGAGTTGCACCCCCTTGGTGTTTTCTTAAAATAATTTTTACTTATACTTTATAAAAAAAATATACTTTTTACTTGTATAAAAAAAAACTACACTATAATCCAGACAATTACCTTCAATATTTGAAGAGGGATTTGATTATCCAACTTAATCACCCAAAGCTAGATTTGTTTTTGTAAACTTTAAACATGAGCTGGTCATATAACCAACCTTCGATTTCTAAAACCCGACTTATTTCACATATAACAAAATCTGCACTTTCAAGTCCATAAAAATGTTTCCCTACCTTCACCTGAAATAAGCAGTGAATAAAATCCTTCAATAGAATAGATCTATGAATAAAATCCTTCTCCAGTAGAATCCAATGGAAGTCAATGGCAGATCACCAAATGACCAGAGAAATTCACTTCATTTGCATCATCTATAGCTACAAGATGTTTTGTAGTACTAAACATGCTAAACCATAACTTATTAACTTGTACAGTTAACAATCATTGATCCAATTGCTTTGTTCATATAACTTCAATGTTTCAAGCAGAATACATATATATATATATATATATATATATATATATATCATTGTTAATACTGCATATTACATATAAGGCATCAAATATTTAATGAGACAGAAAAACCCTAACAAAATCATTTTTTTTTAATTTCAACTTTATTTACTCATTTCGCCATTAGGGTTTTCCTTTTAAAGATTGCTTTTGAAGTGAGAATTTATTATTTCTCTATACTCAGCCAATGGCACCTACATTCACTAAAGAAGCAAGATGCTATACGCAATTAGACAAAAATAGTTTGTTTCCTTTTAATTATTACACAAACGTGTAGTGAAATAAACCATTGAAACCACCAAGTTAGAGGCTAGGATCATTTCAGATGAAAATTAGTGGGCGTGAGAATTTATTATTTCTCTATACTTAGCCAGGGCCACATACATTGACTGAAAAAGTAAGATGCTTTACGCAATTAGAAAAAATGATTTGTTTCCTTTTAATTATAACACAAACGTGCAGTGAAATAAACCATGGAAACCGCCAAATGAACGGTTAGGATCATTTCAGATGAAAATCTGTGGGCGTGAAACTTAGAACCAAGATGCTCTACGCAATTAGAGAAAATGGTTTGTTTTCTTTTAATTATAGCACAAACGTGTAGTGAAATAAACCACAGAACCAACCAAGTGAACGGCTAGGATCATTTTAGATGAAAATTTGTTGGCACGAGAATTTATTATTTCTCTATACACAGCTAGGGCCATATACATTGACTGAAGAAGCAAGATGCTCTACGCAATTAGACAAAACGATTTGTTTCCTTTTAATTATAACACAAACGTGTAATGAAATAAACCACAAGAACCACCAAGTGAACGGCTATGATCATTTCAGATGAAAATTTGTGGGCTTGAGAATTTATTATTTCTCTATACTTAGCTAGGGCCACCTACATTCACTGAAGAAGTAAGGTACTCTACACAGTAAGCAAAACGGTTTGTTTTCTTTTAATTATAACACAAACCTATAATGAAATAAACCACAAAAACCATCAAGTGAATGGCTAGGATCATTTCAGATGAAAATCTTTGGGCATGAGAATTTATTATTTCTCTATCCTTTGCCAGGGCCACCTAAATTCATTGAAGAAGCAAGATGCTCTACGCAATTAGACAAAACGATTTATTTTCTTTTAAATATAACAAAAATGTATAGTGAAATAAACCACAAAGACCACCAAGTGAACGGCTAAGATTGTTTCAAATGAAAATTTGTGGGCGTTAACACCTAAGAAATAGTACATTTTCTTTCCCTTCTTAAAACCAAACCCTTTGTCTAAAATTAGTCTTAATTTACACCCACCAAACTCCCAAACATATCAGCTCCACATTCTTTAAAATATCTATATAGAGTGAACATTTTCCTAATCTGGACAGAGAGAGAGAGAGAGAGAGAGAGAGAGAGATCAGTTTTCACTAGAAATTGCTGATCATAGATCAAAATGAGAGGAAAAGAAGGAGAAGGGGAAAAAGGAGAAAGGATGATTAATTAGCAGCCTTCCCAACCATATTCTTCACCATGTCCTTAAAAGTTGTAAGTCAAGTTCGCAGCAAGAACAATTGTTTTAACCAAGAAATGGCAACAAATCTGGAGTGCACTCCAAATCATTGATTTGGACAATATACGATACAAAAACAATGGAACCACAGAGTGTCACCAGGTAATTATTCAGTCCTTGAGACAAACTTTGTTCAATCATGATAACTCTAGCGCCACAAATCATTTAACAAAATTTGCCTCAAGGACTGAAGAATTACCTGGCGACATGTCGGGATACCATTGCTTTTGTATCTTATCTTGTCCAAATCAATGATTTGGAATGTATTCCAGATTTGTTGTCGTTTCTTGGTTAGAACAGCTGTTCATGCAGTGAACTTGACGGGTAACTTCTTAAGGATGTGTTGAAGGATATGGTTGGGAAGGTTGCTGATTAAATAATCTTTTCTCCTTTTTCCTCTCCTTTTTCCTTTCCTTTTTCTTTTCCTCTCATCTTTTGTTACACTGTAACAATTGTGTTTCTCGGCCTGAAAAACTTATCGAATTTCTCCACAAGTACGTCAGAGACATGAAGTTAGTGTCCAAGTACAGTGAGGTATGTTTGCATATTCATTGAGTTAATAATTATCACTTATTTCTAGTACTATATGTTTTCCAATAATTTATTCATTATTGTTTGTATGTTTCTTACAATAGAATAGTCGATCTGTGCATTCCTCCTTCATAGCCTTGATTTTTAGTCATAAATGAAGTGCATAGGGAGTTGGAATATATAAGATGTTATTAGAGAGTTTTTCCAATCAAAATAAACAGATTTACCTAGCTAGCAACCAAGAATCTAAAGGAAAAAAAAATCACAAAACAAAGGCATGCAATTGTTTTTCAGTTTATTAATGTAAAAAAGCTAAGCATACTTAATTAAAGGGTGATGTCATTGACACTCCAAAGATTGTTACTGACACTTTTTTTGTTTGTTTAACTTACAATAATGCCATTAACTAAAGTTAGATGTTTTTGAGAATGCAAAATTAATTAGGGGCATTATTGTAAGTTTCAATACCACAACAAAACACAAGGAGTACCAATAACATCACCCTTAATTAAATACGTAGGCATATAGTAATCTATTTAACAAAAAGCTAGCTATAATTGAGGTAAAGTATCAGATGGCAAAAAATATTGTTGCCTTATTAATATTGATAAAACAAAGAAAAACCTTAACATTCGTGACTTAGACTGTTCTTCTTTGTGTTGCATTAACAATGGAAAGATGCTATTATTATGACAATTAAAGTGCACATCAAGATTCAAGAATCATACGACATGCTACAATATGAAAGCGATCACATATTATAAGCCACTTGAGTTTTTCTTGTTATACAGAAAGAAAAAAAAAAAGAGTATTGATTAGTTACAAATGAATTAAAATATCTTACTCATTTTGTGAACACCTTGGTTGCTTTATGTTACAAGTTAACCCTAATCTCAAGAACACGTGCACGACTCCCCTAATGGCTTACCAGAGGAATCTTAAGGTGCAAACGAAGTTTATGGATAACGAGTATCTTGATATTTTATCCAGTTTGCTATGTATATCATCTTGTCATGAATTTGTCCATAGATTTGAGAACAAGTGCCACAAAGATGGAGGTATGTTTAAACTTCAATTTTTTCCTTGCATTTTTGCTTCTATATAGTTCTACAAATTTGTTGATTTTTCCTCTTTCTCCTTCTAGTTACTTTTCTAGATTTCATAAAGACCTTTAAAAGATTTTAACTAGGAATTTATTTCAATGTTCAGTTTGAAGATATCCCTCAAAGCTTGGATTCCATATCTACTTCTCATGATTGCTTGAGAGATCATCTAAGAGAGGTACGAATTGAGAAGTTTGAAGGCAATGGCAAAAGCTGAAAATAGTAGAGTTTTTGCTTGCAAAGGCAATGCTCTTGAAGACAATGCTCATCTCATTGAAAAGGGCGAATCTACTCAAGTTCTGATCAAATCAAAAACCACTCAAGGGTTTCTCCAAGTTCTGATCTAATGTTCCTTTAATTCCTAGCTCACCCTATCAGCTTTTTCTTGCCTACATCAAAGGCATTAATCAAACTTATGTTGGTGCTTATTTTAATATCAGCTGCTTTTTCTTGTTGTTGATACTCAATAACTGTTTGTCATGAATGGATTTATATTCAATGTGGGAATATTTTTATCTTTAAGGCCAATTCTATCTAAATCTCTTATGATGCTTATATATATTGATCATCTATTACTAATAGTAGTATTTATTTTACATACATACAATAGAAAAACACATGAATGCATGCACGTACTCAGACATATGCATTCTAGCTTTTTCTTTAAAAAAAGAATTGTTAGTACAAATTCAAATAATAAGTTATAGTTGTACTTATAGAAAAATCATACCAGTATCTATCTCTCTGAATTTAAAGTTTGTAATAAGCATTAAAATAAATTAATGAAGTGGCATTTTAAGTGTGATGGGAACAGATAAGTAATAATTTATCTCACTCCTATTTTATTTTGATATTTTAATTGTGGTTGCCGTAGTATTTTACACATTTTTTAGACTTATAAAAAAATGGAGAGAGATGAATAGATATATAAAAGGTCTTGATAAAAATAATAATTAAATTGTAGTGATAATTTCAATAAACATATACAAAAATTATTAACAAATAAAATTAACAGAAAAATTATTTAACACTATTGGGTTGGTCACGAGTAAGAAAGAAGAATGATCTATTTAAGCTACTGTGTATCAAATTATTAGCATTTTAAGGGTGGTGGGCAACAAAAAAGGTAATGGATTTTTTCTCCCACACTTAATTCTCTTTTGATTATCTGGTAGCATAATCTTGGGTTCTTTTGGTAAGGGAATAAAGCCTTGGAGGTATACAAATTTGCTGAAGAAAATCCATGTTAGTCAAGTCCTTAGGGGAAGTCAAGTTCATTCACACACCAAGGGAGACAAACATGCTGGTTGACTCATTGGCAAAGGCAGGAGTGAACAAATTCTTGCAAATGGCTGTTTGGGACTAAATTTAGATGGGCTTAATTGTGGTTGTTCCTTGTCCTACTCTCCAGCTAGGTCTGGTAATATTGCAGTCCTTTGTTTAGGGAGTTTTCTGTTGAACATGAGCATTTTGAGCTTATAAAAAAAGGCATACAACCCTATAAGATAAGGGTGCATCCTGATGTCTCAAGTTTTCTGGAATTTAGTTTCTTGTTTTACTTATCACTTCTATTTTGATAATAAAATGATTATCTTTCTACTGTCAAAATAAAATTATTGTATTTTTTACATGAATAATTAACTTATTGTTGGTTTATCTATCTATAGCAACGGTTAACAATAATTTCCAGAAGATCACTTTGCAGACTGAACCTGCCCATCTTTTGTCAAGCAATGTCTCTTTTTTGTCTTCCAACGAATACTTTGTATTAAGCACTTAGGTGCTAGTTTTACCTATTGTAAGCTTCTTAAGGTTAGCAAATCCTTAGTGACAAATGCTCATGTCCTGCAACAGCAGCTAGGAAAATATATGTAAGCTGGTCTTTTATTCCCTAATTAATGATATTTCTTCTCTTACTAAAAAAAGGGATTTGCAACTGTTGGTGAAATTGTACCGGTTGGTAAAAATTTACATAATTTACAATATTATATATTATGAATAAAAAAAATTGAAATAATCAAATTTTGAATAAGAAAAGAAAAGCAGCATCCATACCGGTAATAATAGGGAGAGGCGGTGATCACCAGCGACGATCAACTCAAACGGACCCTCCAATTTGAAGTAATCAAGTACTGCAATGGAACTAACTTCCCTCACAAAATCTCCAAAATCCGATCCTCTTTTACTGAACTTTCTCCACGGAGCCACTTCGTCTGGGAATTTAAAAACAATATGGCTGTTTCCAAAGCGGATCCGAAACTCGTAGCTTTGACCCGTCCCAATCCTAACCTTTTTCACTTCCAATTTCGATAACCTTATTTCACCCAGATTCCACTTTTGCCTCGCCGATATCTCCTTCAAAACATCCTGATTATCAATGATTGAAACAAGATCAATAGGAAATCTGATCAAGATTAAGATCATGAGATGCGAGGTTGAAATGATGATAGCTCACCTGTAAGATATGGGTGTGAGTATTATTACTACTATCATCTGATTGGAGAGAAGTAAATGCGAGACTTAATGCAAGGGATTGGATGTAAAGAGAGAAGAGGAGAGAGAAGGTTAAACGGCTCATCGTCGTCTTTGTTTCAACGTCAACGGTGTACAGCCGGAGCAGGGAATCACACTCTCACTTCAATTGTGGTTCTCGACGAAGGAAATGACGATTATGCCCAAATTATTTCTGTGATCTGGGATGTCCAATAGATCATATCAACGTATTAAGATGTAAAAGAATTTTGCAGTCAGTTATCTGCCGCGTGTGCCGATCTCACAAGTGAGTACAGAGAGGCATGAGCATTCAAACCAGTCTAATAGGTTAAATTGGTTGATATTTTAAAAGGTGGATCAGGTTTTCGTTGAAAATATGTTGAAATCGGGTTAGGTTACAAGTAAAAAAATTTAACTCTGTTTAAACCGGTTATTTAATTATTATATAATTATATTTTATATATATTTTAAAAAAAAATTGATTAATTACCTTCATATTTTAATAAATTGGTTTAGATTAGTGAAATATATATCTTTTCATTAGCCAATTTTTTTTTATTTTCTTAGAAACATAAAAAAAAATACTAAATTTTATAAAAAAAAAGTGATTTTAAGATTTAAATTTTTACAAGTATTTTTCTTTTTAATACTTTTTAATTAAAAAATATTATTTATTCTCGCGAAAGTATTTTTTTTATACTTTCAATATGTTTTTAAAATTTTATTGAATTTACTTTGTTATCATATGCTCATCTACTTTATGCTTTTGGTAAAATATATATATTTGATCTGGGATGCCCAAATCATATCAACGTATTAAGATGTAAAAGAATTTTGCAGTCAGTTATCTGCCGCGTGTGCCGATCTCACAAGTGAGTACAGAGAGGCATGAGCATTCAAACGAGTCTAATAGGTTAAATTGGTTGATATTTTAAAAGTTGGATCAGGTTTTCGTTGAAAATATGTTGAAATCGGGCTAGGTTACAAGTAAAAAAATTTAACTCTGTTTAAACCGGTGATTTAATTATTGTATAATTATATTTTATATACATTTAAAAAAATTGATGAATTACCTTCATATTTTAATAAATTGGTTTAGATTGGTGAAATATATATCTTCTCATTAGCCATTTTTTTCTATTTTCTTAGAAACATAAAAAAAAATACTAAATTCCATAAAAAAAAAAAGTGATTTTAAGATTTAAATTTTTACAAGTATTTTTCTTTTTAATACTTTTTAATTGAAAAATATTATTTATTCTCGCGAAAGTATTTTTTTTATACTTTCAATATGTTTTCAAAATCTTGTTGAATTTACTTTGTTATCATATGCTCATCTACTTTATGTTTTTGGTAAGATATATATATTTGATATTATGTAAGAACTTGGTATTGAAGTTTCTAGTTAGGGTCAAGTGTAACGACCCATCCCGAGTCGGTCATCCGGTATCATCACATTTTGAAAATCTCAGCACGACATATATATGTAACAATAAAAATTTATCAACTGCAATTATTTACATCAATCATCAATCCTTAACAGGGAATATACATTATTCAGATCTCAAATTAAACATTGTATACAACATTATGTATGAATATTTACAAATATATTTTTTTTCCTCATTAGTCTGGGGATGTGGATCACATGGCTTACAGATAATAAATCTGTCTTAATCTCAGCTCACCAACTATCTGTCCTGTCTGCTGCCTGAAATCATTTAACATTGAGGGATAAGCCTCACAAGCTCAGTAAATTAAATTTACTAGAAGTATTCAATTTGTATAAATAGTCTTTTAATATTTAATTATTTATATCTCATATAACTTGATAATAACATTCTATTATCACTACACATATCATAAGTCTCATTCTCTATCAATCTCTTCTTCTTATATATTTGTTCACCTTATAACCATCAATTATCTCATAATTACTTTGTTATGAGGTTCACAGTATATAGTCTACCATTTAGATAGTTTTTATCATATCATACTTCTGTGTTTCTTTCTCACCATAATTGTCTCTCTATGAGACTCATTCATCTATAAATTTAAAATAACAAACAATACTTCAGCATTTCAGTAATATAATCAATATTTAAAATAGATACAATGCATGAATTATTATTATGGAACATTTTCCCACATATCGACATGTTTTTATCTTAGACCGACCCCCTCTCAGTTCTTTTATTTCCAGCATATACCGGCAGTCACGGTTTTCATTTATTTCCAACATATATCAACTGTCACGGTTTTTCATTTAGACCAGCCCCTTTTCTGGTTCTTTTATTTTATGCATATGCATATGAACGATGATATAAAATATGCATATGAACAGTAATATAACAACAAACATGTATTCAGACATTAAATTTAGTTATCATACCTTTTCTCAAATTAATATTTGATCAATTTCAGTAATTTCTTCTTCTCATATATCACATCATTTATCAACCATAACTCATCAAGAATTTCATTTATCCCCTTCATTATTAAATCGATTAATTATTCCAATAATATTACTCTTCATATAATAACTTTCTACATATCAATTATACTTATCATACCCATCAAACAACTTTCATCCATTATCAAATCATAGGTTAATAAGTTATTCAAATATTATCACTATATATTTCATATTTATCTTGATTACTTAAAGTAAATCTAACTCACCATGTAGCATTTAAAGCTACTTGTGGATCAACTTTTTGCCTTTCATGCTTTTCTCAGCAATTTTCTCTGGTTGCTGATCGTCAACATCTTCTGTTTTTCTTAGAGCTTCCCATGATTCTCTATGAAATTCTTTTGTAAACACTTTCAAAATTTTACCCTTTCAACATTTCTTTCGGTCTCCAAGTATTTAAAGAAATAATATAATTTAGATTTGAGATTGAAAAAAACCAAATAGGATTTAGTAAAACTAATAAAACAATTCAATATATAAAACTTTTTACACGGCACCATCACCGCTTCCACCATTTCCATTTCAATAGCTGCATAACATGCAGCAATCTCAATTTGGTGAAGCAACACCTAGAGTCCATGTGTTGCAAGCTGTTTTTTTTCTTTTTTTTTTTAAAAAACTTTTTTTTTCTCTTCTTCTTCTTATCTTCCACGAATTTTTTTTGAATTATTTTATAAATATTAAATCTTTCGCATATATGTATTATATTAATTCCATATCATATTTATTAAATTCCTTCTTTACCATTTCTTTACGAATACGAGTATTACACCAAGTCTATACCGGTATTGACATTTTGAAGAATTTAATTGATCAAACACTTCCAAAATTGATTTGGATCATCTTCATTTGAAAATGAAAATGGAATCAAGTTTTTGGTAAGAATGAATATCACATCATCAAATGGATAATATTCAAATCCAAGTTTGTCGTAGTGACATTCAATCTCATCATGAATTTTACCTTCATTTCAATTCTCAAAAAGATTTGAATAGGTTGGATCGGATTGGAGTTGGATGGGTTCATAAGTCCAGTTGGGTTGAAATTTTTCCAAAATATGATTGAATTGGGTTGAATTTTGACAACAAACTAACCGTTGCTCACCCTTAATTGAGAGTGAAGGCTGAAAATGTGAACTTGCCTACTTTTTCTGATGATAAGAAAAACGATCATATCTTGTCTGTACCGTCACATAAAACATATAGACATTTAACTTTGATCATATTTAAATATGTTGATTTAAACTTACTTGAATCGGATTTCAATCAACGTCGCAAAAGGATCTTAATGTTAAATGAGGTCGAGAATTTATAAATTGGTAATTGCTTTTTAAAGGAACTTCTAATATTGAAATTGTGGTCCTTGAATTTTTTTTCTTCAAAATTTTATAAAGTAAACAAAATTTGATGGACATCAACAAATTTATTTTGCAATTGCTCTTCCCAGCTTTGTCAAAAAATTTAAGGAGGATTACAGAAAAGTGTGGTTTGTATCTTGTTAAAACTTTAGTACCAAATATTTCAAAAGTTAAGTTTGACTATCTTGAGGTTCTCTTATAATTAAAATTTGATTATTACAATGGTTTTTTTTTTTAACGTTTAAGTTATTAATATCGAACATAAAAAAAAAATTTGATTGAATTTTTACTTTTTTTTATTAAAATATAAAAATTAATAATTATTGATATTAAATCACCATATTTCAAGTTATTTGATTATTGCAATGATTTTTAAATGTTTTTAATTATCAATATCAAACATAATATAAAAAATTTAATTTTTTATTACAAAATAAAAAATACACAAAAATATCCAATGATTTGGATTTTATTTGGCAATAGCAAAACCACAATATATTTAAACTATCAACTTTTTAAACTTCTAGTATAACATAGGCAAACCACATGAAACTTTTAATGCATTTTTCCCAAAAATTTAAAATCTAAACGAAGGGAACCACATTTCTTGAAAGTGCTTTCAAGTCAGCCAAAAATAAAGTGGCCGTCGTCACAAATCCCTATGAAGCAATTCAAAAGCTTCCTTGTACGCTTTGGTATAGGCTTCTCTCAAATTTCAGATTCGCCCGTTGCCGTTAAACACTTACCAGAATTCACTAAAAGGCTATATTTAGTATTTTCCCTGTTAATTAATTACCAAGAAATACTAAAGGAATTCTAATCCCAAGCATCAAACAAACTAAAGCTTAATGTGCAATTATGACTTCACTCTGATAGAAGATTGGCGCTTACTCAGGTCTAAAGGAAAAAGGGAAATCACAAACTTACATGACATATATAGATTATGCTGGGCAAGGGAGGAAAGATTGGTGCAACTAACAGCAGATTAAAGAAAAGAAAATGATTTACATTCAAACACAAAATTGCGTAGCTTTATTGACCCTCAACAACCAATGTGTGAGAAGGGAAGTGCAAACATTGAAAACTTGCCAAAAAAGCCAGAAAATAATATAGTAGTACTCAATAAAAAGATTGTTACATGACATAAAGAGCAGGTCATGAGAAGCATAGTTCATCAGCTTCCATAACTCTAAATAACTCATTTCCCCACCAGAATATTTATCAACAATTCACCATTAGCAACCCAGGGCAAATTATACAAGTCACCATTACCAATCCAGGACAAATTATACAACCATAGCTTTCCTGACTTCCTCATTCCTCCCCCCACACTAAGTTCCCCGGGGTAATTTAGCTCCTGAAGCACCTGGGTCCTAATCATCAACTCAGCAGCAGTCATAAGTTCATCTCAACTTCTAATCGCATGGTGAAGACAATCCCGACAGAAATATACAAAGCTAGAACACTAAAATTGTCCAATCATGATCCTCCCTCCTCTTCTTTTTTTTTTTTTCCTTTTCCATTTCTTCTGTCAAAGCTTGGAAATTACATAAAAGAATGTTCCATTAGCCAGCATTTGGCCATCAAAGTAGGTACAGAATGATGGACAAGATGATCCATCCAAAAATATATCCAAGATAAGCAAGAGATATTCACAACCGCTCGGTTTTGAGCCAATTCGTTTATGAATATGCTGTCTAGAATAATAAAAGTTATCTGAGAGGGCAATGCATCAAGAAATTGCTACAGAATTCTTCCCTGCATGTGAATCATGCATAGTGTCTGATACTTTGAATGGAGGCCAATAGCGAAATACTGATCTACCAACAATGTTTTGAACAGGCAGTGGACCCCTGCAAATATTGTAAACATATCATCAGAGACAACATTTCAATTTGTTTAACAAGAAATACATGACATTAAACCAACATGACTTCCTTACATACATCCACATAATTTCATATGGTTAAATTTCAAGAGAAACATGCTCTGAATATATGACAAAAGAAGCATTAAAGGATAGACATTACATGTCAAAATGTTAAGTTCTATCAATGAAATTGAAATTCTAGTATTACCAATTATGAGAATCAAAACTGTTATTGCGATTGTCTCCCATCACAAAGACATAATCTTCAGGCACAATCTGCAGATCAACATAAACAAAGGCGTAAAACTCTGTTAACCAATGGGATCAGCACTTTAAATGAGAGATAACAAATCAATGTAAGAAACATATATGATGACAAGCAGTATATGATAAGTGATCAACATAAGGAGAAAGTAAAGCAGGGTACAATACCACTGGATCCATTTCATAAGCAAGTGGCTCTAGAATGAATTCTTCATCTTGAACAACACCATTTACAAATAGTTTCCCATCATGTACCTATCACACACAGCCCATGTGCATGAGATAAGATGTCAGGAAACAAACAAGGTAAATAGAATTAGAAAAACATATATCATACTATAGTGGGAATACATTTTGTGAATTGGGACCAAAAGGAGTTGTGAGGAAGAATGAAAATGGGGATGGACAAAGACCTAGAGATAAATAGAATCAATTAAAACACACAAGAGCTTACTTCAACACAGTCTCCAGCCTTTGCAACTATTCTTTTTATGAGTACATCACCTGAACTGTAACCAACTTCCTACAAAATACACATAAAATGAAAGAAACTGTCAGGAACATGAAATGATATGGAAAGAAGTTTTAATATATGCACTCTAGAAAGTACATTCAGAACGTACCTGCAAGATTGGAGGTGCCTTGAATATTACAATATCTAAAACCTCAGGCTTTCTGAAGAAATATGAAAACTGAAACACCCCAAAAAAATACAGAGCATAAAATCAGCTTAATATGACCGGAAGCAAAGCCATCTTATCTTATCCCTAATTCCTAACCAGTATCATTGATTTTCTCTTTTTTTCGATAAGAACCAGTATCATTGATCTTGTCATTCTGCCTCTATCGATACAATCACCACCGATCAAGTTAAACACGAATCAAAATTGTCCCATTGGGGATAGAACTTAAATACAGAATATCCAACAATAGTGCTCAACAAAGTTTCCAATTATCTTATCATATATACATTTTAAATATGCATCATAACACCATCCAACATCAATCCCCAAAATCAAAAACAATAATCTACAATTTCTGGCATTAGTGAGGTTAACATGGATGTAGATGTGAAAGCAACTATTCGTTAAGGATGAACCACAACATACAGCTTAAGGTATATAAGCCTTTTACCTTCTCTGCTAAAATGCGGTCACCCACATCCAGAGTAGGGTACATGGAAGTGGAAGGGATCGATCTCGGTTCCGCCAAGAACGACCGGAAAAGCAAACTAACAGTCAAAGCCGTGAAAGCAGCCTTGGCATCCTCTGAACAAAGATTCAACAACGTCGATATCCAACCGCTTTTGCTACCAAACTCCCCTCGAGTAAACTGCAAGTTCACACTATTCCCTCCCTCATTACAATCAATACTACTGCCACTACACAGCGTTCCTCCTTTATCCACATCACTACTTTCCACCGCCGGAACCTGATCGCTGCACGTCATCCACTTCGAACCCTGCAAGAAGGGAATGATCGAAGTGGCTTTGAACGGGGAGATCCCGAAAACCCCCAGGCTCGAAGAACCCGACATGTCAGCAGTTGACTTCAGGATCGAGATCAACCCCGTGACAGGGCTCCTGAAATCTTCGCCTCCGAGGATCTCCCTAGCGATCGTGCTGTACATGGAAGCGGGTTGGGACTTGGTCCACCGATCGTGATTAAGGTTGGGTTTGTCGATATCGGGTTTCTGGTTGGGGTAGAAGAAGCGGGAGCGAATCCAGAACTTGTGAAAAGATCGGGAGTTGCAGACGTGGAGGCCGGCGGTGGAGGCGAGGTTCTGGGCGACGAAGCCGGAGTAGGTGAAGGTGACCCTGAGAGCCATCTCTACGAATTTGATTAGGTTGATGAAGATCTGGTACAGAGTAGCGTCGGGGAATATGAGAGTGGCGGATCTAGGGAGTCCTAGAAGCAGATAAATGCCATTTCTAGTTAACTCAGTTAAACGGAGACGGCAGTGTTGAATTGGGGTTTTGAGCTACACAGGAAAGAGAATTGGAGGCTAATTGTTATCAGTAATTGGATTAGCTAAATATTCAAAATTCAGGGTTTGGGTATTTGGGGTGCGTGAGGGAGAGAGAGGTTGAATGGCCGAGCTTTCTCTCTCGGAGAGAGAGAAAGAGAAGAGCGAGGAGAAGATAGGTTTGGATTTGTGATTTGGGACGCGATGATTGAAAAAGGGAAGGAAAGTAGTGGAGTTTATAAGACGGCGGCTATTACCCACGTTACGGGAGTGGCCTTGTTACTTCCTATATTTACAAAAGTACCTGTGCTTCACCAGCATGATTAAGCATCTGTTTGGTTGGGCTTATAAGACTAATTATGTTTACTTATTTAGATGTTGTTTGAAAAAATAATCCAATCTTACGGTTTTGTGATTTATATAAGTAATAATTTGATCAAAATTCAATCACTTGTTTCTTATAAGAATCTCATGTCATTTTTCTCTCCTCAATTCTCACTCTCTATTTATATGTTAATTACATTTTTTTCTGATAAATCAATTTTTTTTTTTGATGATGAATTATTAAACCTAATTTTTTTTTTTGTTCTTCTTCATTTTTCATGGTCAAAGATTTGAGTATTTTTTTTTATTTCTGAAAAATTGAGCTTTGTATCTTCTCCAAGCTCTGTCTCTTTCTACTTGCAATTTTTTCCATTTCACAAAACCAGATTGTAAGATGTTTTCGATAACTTATTTTCCATTGTCCAAATTTTCCCATCATCATCTTTTTCTCATTCTTCATCATCCTCCACCCCCCACCTTATCTTTCTTCTTTGAGTGCATCGACAAATCTGCTTCCTTGAGCAACGACAGATGTGCTACCATGAGGAGCAGGGGGGCATGAATTTTTTTTTAATTCATTGGTCATAATAATTGTATTTTGAGCTGACTTAAAATAAAGAAAAAAAATTGGATCTCGTGGACGGGCTTGTGCTTAGCCTAACTTATTAGGACTGGATTTAGACAAGATTTTTCAGGGTCCAATGGTACCATATCAACCAAGCCTAAAATTTAGTATGAGTTCGATTTGAGCCTGACTTTGATTAACTTTACTTTTATTTATGAATGTATAAAAATGATATTTTTAATTATTAAAATAAATTTCTTACATTAAAAAATTAAAATAAATCTAATTTAATAGTCGTAGATGTGTAAGTTATTGTGACTCGAAAAAAATTAAGTTTGAAACCCTAAAACCGCGAGGTTTCACATTCGACTCTCACTAACATGTTAATTATTTGTCCAATTTATTAAACATATAGTATTTTGATCATTTGTTGCTGAGATTGTTTGCGGTTGGTATTTTTTTAGGGTGAGATAATATCCCATCTCATCTAAAAATTAAATTTATGGTTATAATTATACTACGTTATTTATTTTAATTAAATATTTATGAGAATGTTAATTAACAATAACAATTAATTATATTTTTAAATAAATCCTCAAAAAAAATATTTTTAGATAAAATACTATTTCAATATTTTATCATACAAAAATTGATCCTAAATAACAATTTTTAACGGTTTTAAACTCAAATTCAAATAACAAAATAAATAAATAAATACAGTGCAACTGCAAGGTATGATGGGTCTTAGGATCCTCAAAAGGAAATTTGTTACGATAGTAGGGGCATTTGTAGCTCCAGTCTTTTCCAAAACTACTTTAATTGACTTCGACGAAGCGGAACGGCTTTTGTGTTGTTTGCCTTCCTGCAAGTTTCCGCATTCCTCCAAATAAATGGAAAATCCAATTGTCCAAATTATAAGGATAACCCTACAAATCACACGCAATAATCAATATCTACGTTCTCTCCTCTATCATCTATTTTTTGGCAAAATAGAGGAATACTCCCCCAACCAAAGACCAATTCAAGTTTCTCTAAACAACACTACCACCCCTGTAGTCATTTGAATTCAACTGTAACCCTAGTGTGCATTATATTTTCTTTTTCTTTTTTAAGAATTAATGTTAAAAGGATAATCGATGTCTAATTGTCTACCTATGAAATAGTTTGGAAAAAACAAATAGAACCCTTAAAAGATTTTTATTTAAATTAAGAGAGATCATAAAAGATATTTAATAAAAAGACTCAATTGAGCGAAATCAAGTTTCACAACGTCAAATAGACACAACTAAAAATTGATGGATGAATTTGCTTCCATTAATCACCTCAAACTCTATCTTAAATTATTTTACATTTATTCCATTAATGTTGAGATACTATTGTGTAAAAACTTTTTGTTAAAAAGAAACAAAAAATTGAAACTCTTTTTTTCTTACAAAGAAAAGATGATACAAATGTACAAATTACACATTCTAGGTCAAACCACCCTATTATACATTTTCTTTTTAAATAAGTGATGTTAAATTAAATTCACACAATAATCAAAGATTCATACAGATTCACACAGGTGCTATTATACGTTTAAAAAATCATTTCACATTGGGGTCATAACCTTTATGATATTTGACAATATTTTTGACATCAACAATAATGTTCAATCTTTTATTATATATTCGGTTTATATAACTGAAAAATCGGTTTTGTTTCTCTTGATCTACGATCATACACGAGTTAGTTTAATGGTAGAACTAAATATTGTAGTTGGGGTATCAAAAAGAAATAAGTTGCAAGGGTAATGGATGTCGGTGCAAATCACAAAAAGGTTAGGGTCGTTTGAAACCGTTCGTGGGATTATTTCACAATAAACCACTTATCTGTTACTTGTACGCGTGACTGCTTGCTAGTGACGCGTTGGGTGACGGAAGCGCATACATCAGCCCTGATCGTGGTTCAATGTCTTAATGGAGTCCCATTTCACTCACCTAAGGAAAAGAATAAAAAAAGAGGCGGTTCAATGTCAAAGAGCTAATATAATAAGGTCTTAATTAATTGTGATTAATCAAACTAGATTACTTACAACCCAATAAGTTATCAATGATCCACTTAATTGTTTTTTTAAAGTTTAATTATAAAAAATTTCATGTGATTGATTATATTTTAAAAAAATAATTATAAAGTTTTTTGGGTAAAAAATTACCATGTAGTTGATTCCATTTTCAAAAAATACATTG
Source organism: Bretschneidera sinensis (assembly GCA_023935145.1). NCBI lineage: Eukaryota > Viridiplantae > Streptophyta > Magnoliopsida > Brassicales > Akaniaceae > Bretschneidera > Bretschneidera sinensis. The sequence continues at coordinate 148,735,660 of CM043697.1, forward strand.
AGAGTTTTTTGTAGTAAAATATATTCTTTGACTGACTAAAAAAACATATCGTTGGGTATTTTTTGTTAAGAGAAGCACATTACAAAATATTTTTTATCACAAAAACCTTTTAGGATGTTTTTTGAAAATATAATCAACCATGAGGTGTTTTTTGTAATTAAGCATTTTTTAATATGATTTCTTTTAAGTTCTTAGTTCATTTTAAAAATCTGATGGTCAAGTTTTAATAGTCATATGAATCGATTGTGAGTGCTGTATGTATATAAACACGTATCGACCATTTCAAATATCATCAAAAATATTGTCAAGATGGGCTATTATAGACACTCTTAAAACAAAATATCTTATTTGATCGAAATGTTGATCAAAATACCAGGAAAGTTTGGTGATAATATCATCAATCTTTCTTCTATTTTTTTTTGGATTAACATCTAATGAATAAAAAATAGAAAAACCCAATTTTAAACTCACAGTTTCACCGAAATTTTAAAGTGGTTTTTCTACTTTTAATTTTACTCAAATTATGCTCATGCATCTCAAATTGATGCAATATGAATTTTCTGTGAAATTGAGATTGAATGTCATCATTTCTCAAAGTAAAATCATGTATGATAGCAGTACTTGTGTCATCTTTTTTCCCCTTGAATAATATAACTAGATTACAAAGTTTTTCTTGTTTACTGTATCTCAATTTCACACTGTTTACATTGAATCAATTTAAATAAAAAGTCATAGGCTGACTTGAAAATATAATGCCACATTAGTTAGACCATATCAAATCAGGTTAAAAGAACATTATCCATTTAATAACGTACAAAAGACACATATGAGCTAACGCAACCAATTACATTTTCCCCATATCAGTCAATGCAGCAATGTCTGGATGTGAGATAATTAGACACCTGTGGGCTGTGGTTACTGTTGTGTTACAGCCCATGGAGATGTGGGCCATAATGGACTTGACAAACAAACTCATCCATGACAATGGCTGTTCTTATTACTATCTTAACAATGCCTCAGCCCAACACGAACAAGCCATAACAATTATTTATTTAAGTACTTATCGTGCATAATAAGTCAATGCATTTGATTCCCAGCCAATAGTGTACTCTGCCTCCGTCGTAATCATACCCTTATGCCTCCTCTTCTTTGCATTGCACGGTTACAAGATTTAAGGAAAAAATATGTATAATTTTTAAAAAAAAATCTAAAAGTTTTTCAATATTAACATTTTAAAATTGTAGGTAGTTTTATTTCCGTCTTGAAATGAGGGTAATATTGGGTAGAAGTACTTAGATAAGGTTTCTATACAAAGTTTTTTAAAGCTTTATTTAAAAAAATACTTCAAAATCAGATTTTACTATTCAATAAGACTAATATAATATGTCAAATACACCCCAAATCAAAGGCTTCAATTTAATACTAGTATGCTACTTTTATTTTTATTTTTATAAGCAAACAAGAAAGTTAAGAATATGTTGATGATTATTTGGACTAGCTCCAATTCTAGACACAATGATCAAATGGAAGAGCTACATGTGTCATGGCTAACATACTAAAGTATTTAAGGGTACCTACTGACAGAAATACTCATGTTCCTCATATGTTCTGGAACCACTGGAAGATAATGGTTTGAAGATAGAAAAGTGAGGTACATCTTAAACGCTCGAGTTATTTGTGTTCCTTTTAATTTACACGTAGTATTCTTCCTAAATCACATGGTGTTCCTCGTAAAGGACATAATGTCCCTTGTAAAAGGTATAGTGTTCCTCAAATATCCAATACCCCTTTGAAGTAAATGCTTATATCTTAAGATATTAACACACACACTTTCCGTGATAATTGTCACGTATGTTAGATAATAATTTTTCATAGCGTAAGAATTACACATATCTCCAAAACATATGCCATTAGATTTTATTACCTCATTAAAGCTTCTATTCCCGTTTGATCATTGTCTATCTAGTGATTTTTCATTGATTGATACTTAAATTGATAAAAAAATACTCAGTTGGTTTTTTATACTTTAATACACCAACTTAATCCTCCATTAAAAACTAAAAGTTCTATTGCCCATAAAACTGCTTTTCTAGCCGCCAACGCTTCAATGATTCCTGAACTATCTACATTAAGCATTCTCATTGCTAGTGCCACATGAATGAAACCTTCATCATCTCTAATTACAGCACCAATACCACCATCTTTATTGTACAGAAAAAATAGTTTTAATTATAAACATAAGAAATTGCATAGTTAGCTTAATGTGATGATTTAAAAAGGCAAAAACATGTAAGGGGGCACACAGCCCCATTGCCCATTTGCATCACAAATCTTATAGAAATTGAAGGAAAAGAAAACTTAAGCGCCGATCTTCGAATTCTACTTTCGGCTGGAGAAAATATCTTTATATATACATAAATGTGGTCCAATTCCCTCCCTTTGCTTCTTTTTAAAAATTTCATAAAGAAAATTATTAAATAAGCTTTACCTGACTTATGTTAATGTATGAGATAAAAACATTTTTGTTACATAAGGTTTGCTGTTTGGAGCACTAACCTCCTTATGAATGCTAAAATCTACTTACCTCTTTTGATAAAGTTTAATTTGACAAAAATTCATTAAAATATGACCCAAAAAAACATCATAATACTCTCAAATAATCTTTTTTAACAAATCCATAATTTATAAAAAGTTTAAAATATAATTAAAATTATTAATAAGACTAAAACATATTCTCTAAAAATAAAATTAAAAAAACTAGAAATTCCGTTAACTTTTTTGTTCTAAAGATTTAAAAAATAAAACTAGAAAACCCATAGTGGCTCATACATCTTGACATTAATATTGTTTGGATCATTATCGGGCAAAGAAGTACAATATAGGAAATAAATTAATTTTACTGACCTTTTAGAAGTAACATGAGCATCACGCGTGGGTTTGTGGAACAACCCTAAAAAAAGATAATTTCTAGCTCATTTGGATTAGACGACTTTTAAGATTTGGATTTCTTGTTGAAGTAGAGAATCAATTGCAAAATGAGTCAAACTTTGGCTAGTGTTTTGTAGGGAGATTTGTTACAACCTTAGCTAAGAAGATGACGAATGGTTTTGATGTGGTATTTTGGTCTTAGGGTTGAGTTTGTAATTGGTTTCTTTTTAAAAATAAAATCTTGGCTCTTATTTTCATTAAATCCAAATATTTTAGGATCAAACTCTTAATTTCAAATCTATACGTGGCTCAATCTAAAATTTGAAACGAAATTGAGTGTTTACAACACCTAACTATTGATTTAAATTAAAGTCAATATAAAATAAACGGAGAAAATATAACATGAGAAGATAAGTGATATTCTCCGGCTTACTTTGCCAACCTTGAAATTGAAATCTCTAAACTATAAACTCCGAAATAAAACTAAAAACACCGATTTATCCCCCAAACTCCTTGAGCAAAATATTAATTACAGAGAAAAAAATAAATTCTAAAAATCTAACCGTTTTTTTTTTCCTTTAATCCCTAATAAGAAATTTTTTAAAAAAAACTTTGAGTAAATAGAGAGAGAACTTTGAATCCAAATCATTTTTAAAGAAACATGATAAAATCGGATTGGAAAAAATGAGTTTTCGCATCAAATTTGCAAGAAGAAACTGCGTAGGACCACAAGAAGAAGTTTATGATTTTTTCAAGAGTTTTTTTCTTTTTAATTTCATTTTTAATAGTTTTTTATTTATTTATTCAAGTAATAATCATAATATGTTTTGTGAAAAAAAACAAGCATTTAAATCTAGGCATAATTAACTTTGAATAGTATTTTGGGATTTTCAATTTAAATTATGATATGACATAAATGTCCAGTTTTTATGTCATATTTTAACAGATTTTTGTTAAATCAAATATAATCAAAGAAACAAATAATTTTTCTTAATCATTCATAAAGAAGTAATATTTCCAACACCAAATATCAAGGAACAAAATGTGTTTAAAACTTGATGCTGTGGACATGTTAATTGAGAAATTGGCATGATCCTATAAAATACACAAGGATTGCTTAAACATGAAATGGAACAATATGATAACAATTTATGCACGCTGTTCTCAGATTAAAGGCCAAAATTCACTGTTAGGCTTGCAACTAAGATGGAATTTGTACTCAGTAACAGCGGAGCATGCCCGGTTAAAGTTAAAGGGCCGTTAATAATATCTCAAGAGCAGGCGGCCAACGCGAGAAGATGGCACGTGTTTGTGTCGGTAAAATCTGACATTTCTCCTTCTTCGCATTGTATACCTTTTTCAAAGTTACCGCCACACACCAATCGATGACCATGGGACCATTTGCAGGTTCTAAGTCCGAGCGTGCCAGAGCTCAGTTCCACGCGCGTTTCAAGTCCGTATTTGATCAATAATTGCCTCTCAAAAAAGAAAACTATTTAATCCAAACGATTCATGTTTCTTTTTTAACTTTTCATGCTTTCTTCTGCAACCTTATTGCGAATTGAAAGAAAAAAAAGAGAAAGCAGAAAAAAATACTGCTCAAGAGTTTAAAAAAACCCAAAACGGTGCCGACGTCATGATTAGGCAAATGTAACTTTTATCGAAACGCGCCCGTGCTCGCGTGTATTACTCTTAGCCCACTCGTTTTCAGAAAAACCGAAAAATCCGGAACCATACCTCGGACCCACCCGAAATGATCAGTCATCAAAGTCTCTTATTGACTGAAGTTGCTCCGTTTGACCCACCTGGTCATGTTAAGCCCGCACCATAGCACCCATGTTCCCTCCCATACACCACTGTATACTCTCATACAACACAATATATACACTTCTCTCTGCGTTACTTACAAATTTCAATCGCCCATCAATCAAAATCAGTGAGCCTTGGATTCACGGGCACTGTTCCCTCAATTTATGGGTCCCATCACTACCGTCGAAACACCCACATGATAGATCAACGGTCTAGATCACAAATGTGCAAACTTTCATGGTTTACTACACTCACATTCCTTCAGTACTCCTGTTGTTGACAGAAAGCAGATAATTAAATAATAGTAAAAAAAAGGCGACCATGAAAAAGGAACAAGAGAACTCCATTATTTCTTCTCGTACTCACCTCTTTTTCTAACCCCCAGAGACTTTGCCTCACTAGCAGAGAAACAGAGACTTTGCTCGCATTAGCGGCCACTAGGAACAAAGAGAAAGAGAAAGAGAAAGAGAGAGAAAAAGAATGGACGAGAGGCCAGAGACGGAGTTGATATCCATACCGGCGACGCCACGTGTGTCGACGCCGGAGATACTGACGCCGTCAGGACAGAGATCGCCGAGGCCTGCATCGAAGGAAGCGAAATCATCAACGGCGTGGACACCGGCGTCATTTATATCCCCGAGGTTTCTGAGTCCGATAGGGACGCCAATGAAGAGGGTTTTGATAAACATGAAGGGTTATTTAGAGGAAGTGGGTCATTTAACTAAGCTTAACCCTCAAGATGCTTGGCTTCCTATTACTGAATCGCGCAATGGCAACGCCCACTACGCTGCGTTTCATAATCTGAATGCTGGAGTCGGCTTTCAAGCTCTGGTTTTGCCTGTTGCTTTTGCTTTTCTTGGCTGGTACGTTTCCCGTTACTTAAATCCTTAGTTAGTTTAGTTAGTTCATATCCTTTTTTTACATACTGTGTAATTTGTTAGCTTCTCAGTACTATTGATTAACGTTGTCGTGCAAGTTTCTTTTGGTGAGTGCAGACTTGTTGGGGTTGGGTTACTTGCAAATGAATGCTATGTGCAGTCAAAGTCCATTTAAGGCCTATAGGTTCTTGACTGGTTCAGTTCCAAATTGCCCACTTGCCCCCATGCACCAACAACCGTAGTACGAAGACCGGACCAGAGGGGCCGGTCCGACCGATAAACTGGGGGCATGTCAGACCGGTTCAGTTTTCCAATTTTACTGTTTGACCATTAAACCGGTGAAAACCGATCGATCTGTTAACCGGATCGGCCTAGCTATTTTATTTGACAAAAATTCAACTTGGGATGCAACCACTGTCTTAATTTATATTTTTTGTTTTGTTATCTTATCTCAATTAATCAATACATAATTTTTAAATAATTATGGATTTTGTATATAAATTCAAACGAAGTGTTCCTGAATCAGTGATCATCAAATTTGAAAATCGCTTAAAATTGATGATGACGACGAAAAAGTGAGCATATAATATTTTTGTTATAGAAGCAACTAATTTAGTTTTTTAATTCAACATAATCAATTTTTAAAGTAATAAAGTTATTTCTTTACGTATATAATTTTAATTATTTTTAAGTTAAATTTTCAGATATTTGCAAGGGTAATTGATAGTATAATTATATTATCATAACATTATTTGAATTATATCATATAATTTTTTAATTATCTTTTATAAACTTGCGGTTCAATCATTGATCCACTCGTTAGACCAGTGAACCAATGCCTCAACCGTCTTTAAGATGAAGCTGGATTGGATTTTTGTCTTAGTTCCATTTTCTTGGAAAAGTTTTTACACTGTACATATATATAATTTAAATTTCTTTTGTTTTCGTTTAACTCTCTCCTCTTTTACATGCTAGTAGCAGGAATTTGACTAGAGTTGTGGGTCTACCTAGTAATCTTCTCTTTTTATAAAGTTTTAATAGTATCTTAGATTTGATTTCAACAATGGAAAGAAACATCCTTGAGGCAAGTCATTTCATTCCTTTTGTCTTTTACTTTTTCGCAATTCAATCATTCTAAAGAGTGGGGTATGCTACCTCTCGTGCCGGGGCCACTCATTGTTCTGTTTTTGTTTTTTAGGGGATTAAGGCAAAGTACTCCTTGTATATGATTATTACTTCTGTGGCTTTTTCCTCATGATATTCATGCTAATGATTTTATACAGCATGATATCAACTCAGACGCAAGTTGCCAAGTTAAATTATGCTGCCTTTATGAGTAGACCTCGAATAATTGAATAGAAAATTTTGGTATCAAAAACGATAAAACCCAGTAATGCTTTTGGTAATTGACAGCATATATCTTTCTGTGGAGGAGGTTGCAGAGTTGCCTAAGAAGGATACTGCTAAATTTCATACCAAAGTGTTTTCTTGAAACTTATCTGACGAATAAACTACTCCTTGATGATGAACATTTGGCATTTGTAATAGGGTCATAAATTTGCAACGGAAGGGTCCTCCTTTAAATATGAAGGGATGGCTTGGCAAATTATGATAGTAATTTGAATTTAAAACAAGTATTATCCATGTAGTTTGTTCCATTCAGATTGCTAGAACAAAACTATTATGGTGGTAGTTGATCTTGAATCAGATTTACTTTACAACCACAAACAGTTGCGGTCGTCTTCTGTATAGGTTGATCTTATGCTTATATAGCCATATCAGTATGTCTTCCTGTAACTGGAAAAGGGAGCGCTAAGCCCTACAGGTCAGACCAGTTAGTGGTTATGCCCTCCACATTGCCAACCTAAGTTTGAATCCCCAGATTCACCAGATGGTTGAGTTAGGGGTGGGGGGAGAAGAGCTATATATGTTTAACCTACAGTGAGAAATGACAACTATATAGAAGAAAGAATCATGGGTAGCTTGCAATTACTATTACTGAGCTTTTATGAACTTTACTGTAATGAAAAAGAAATATTCATCATGGTTTTTAAAGGAAGAAAAATGCCTCCTTAACTGATTTGGTTTCCCTTCTTTTATGATTTCTGTAGGAGCTGGGGGATACTGTCCTTAACAATAGCCTATTGCTGGCAACTTTACACTTTGTGGATTCTAGTTCAGTTGCATGAAGCCGTTCCAGGGAAGAGGTACAACAGATACGTGGAGCTTGCACAAGCGGCTTTCGGTGAGAAACTATACCAATCCTGCTTTCTTAGTTCAAAATTTAGTGGTTTAATTCCCTCCTAGACTGCTACAGTCAACTAATGAACAGCCGGAGTGCCAAGACATAAAAAGAAAAGTATTCTCATTATTTGACTTATTTGAATGGATTCCCAAATTATGATGGGCTAAAAACATGCACAGGCACATGGTAAACCGAAAAGAGTTTGGTTTGGTTTCTCCATTTTGCCATGTCCAATGCCAATGCAACTATTATGTTTCATCAATACCTTCACTTTTTAGTTTCAGCTTTGTGAGTAATTTTGATTTCTTACATTTTGTACTCATCGGATGCATAAGACCTAAATAAACTGACAAGAACTTTTTGAGGCCTGAATTATTTAATCTTTTAAAGGCAAGTTTTTCTATATTTGGTTAAATTACTAATTTGTGAACTAGAGAAGATAAAAATAGTGATCAACTTATGACAGTTTTTTGTGAGGAAATCACCCTTTAAGTAATGTAAATGGGTTAAATGACGATTTTCATTTTTTAATGTGCAGGGGAAAGATTAGGAGTCTGGCTAGCGCTCTTCCCAACAGTTTATTTATCAGCAGGAACTGCAACTGCATTGATTCTCATAGGAGGCGAGACCATGAAACTATTCTTCCAGATAGTTTGTGGACCTCTTTGTTCATCAAATCCTTTAACAACAGTTGAGTGGTACCTGGTGTTCACTTCTCTATGTATCGTCCTATCTCAGCTCCCGAACCTCAATTCAATTGCAGGACTCTCACTAATAGGGGCTGTGACAGCCATCACATACTCCACCATGGTGTGGGTGCTCTCTGTTAGCCAACAAAGGCCACCTTCAATCTCGTATGAACCCCTTTCCTTGCCATCCGCCTCTGCTTCTCTCTTTTCAGTCATGAATGCACTTGGAATTATAGCTTTTGCATTCAGAGGTCACAATTTGGCTATGGAAATTCAGGTATATAAACATTCTGCGACTTTTGTAGTGAATAGAAATTCCCCTCCTTCCCCCCTCTCTCCCAAATAATGTGGGAAGTCACTTACAATTTGAAGGTTTTCTATTCATGATCTACAAAGTTCATGTTTTTTTCAGGCAACAATGCCATCAACGTTTAAGCATCCAGCTCATGTACCTATGTGGAGAGGAGCCAAAGTTGCCTATTTCTTCATCGCGATGTGCCTGTTTCCTGTTTCCATTGGAGGTTTTTGGGCTTATGGAAGCCTTGTAAGACTACTGCTTTGATGCCCTTTATTTTCTGAAATAAAAATGCATGTCTAGTTAAAAAGAAATAGGGGGGGGGGGGGGGGTGTGGCGCAAGAAAATTTAGAAGTAAGATACATGTATAGAGTTAGGCCAGAAGAAGCTCCCATGGTAGTGCATTAAGTGCTATAATCTTTTATACTCTACATTGGTATAATCAAAGGAATACAGATTGCTTCAAAATTAAATTTTCTGGGATGAAATGATCATATGAGCTATATATTTTAGGCCCTTCAATTGCATGACCTATTAAAAAAGATAAAGTGCAGTTGAGTCTGGCCTTACTTGTTTTCAACTCTTTTAATATTGTCAGTGCTGGGACTTTAAACCGGTAGTTTTCTTTGAATCACAACTTTCCAGACTTCTGTTTAAGGGTGCCTATTCTCTGTTATTTGCATTGGTAGAACTTCATTTATTACTAAATATAGGTTTACTATGGTCAATATGTTCTGGATCCTTTTGAATTTATCTGATATATTCTATAACCTCCATTATGGTAAATTTCTTGATTGAATTTGGTAGTGCATGACACATAAGTTCAAACATATGCGTGCTTATTTTGTATGCACTTAAATCAGTTTCTTGGCATCAGTTTAGCAAGTCTGGCAAATTTTTTTCTCTTTTCCTCACCTCAATGTTATGCACTTAGCCAGGTATTATTGTCATGCTTAATGCACTTCATCTGAGTTGCTTTGAACATTTATTCAGGGATTATGATAACGTTATGCAGATACTTGATTATTGAGTTCATTTTTCTGTTTCTTGCCCTTTTTCCAGATGCCTTCTGGAGGGATTCTCAATGCCTTGTATGCATTTCACAGTCATGACATTGCAAGAGGACTTCTTGCATTGACTTTTCTTCTGGTTGTGTTTAATTGTTTAAGCAGTTTCCAAATATATTCAATGCCCGTTTTTGACAGTTTTGAGGCTGGGTACACCAGCCGTACGAATCGGCCTTGCTCAATTTGGGTCCGGTCTGGTTTTCGGGTTTTCTATGGATTCATCTCCTTCTTCATAGGGGTGGCACTCCCTTTCCTCTCCAGTCTTGCTGGTCTGTTGGGAGGACTTACTCTTCCTGTCACATTTGCTTACCCTTGCTTCATGTGGGTTCTGATTAAAAAGCCTACAAAATACAGCTTCAATTGGTATTTTAATTTGATCCTGGGTTGGTTGGGGGTTGCTTTTAGCTTGGCCTTCTCTATTGGTGGAATTTGGAGTATGGTGAACAGTGGACTTAAGTTGAAATTCTTCAAGCCCAACTAATTAAGTACGAGATGAGCTTTACAATTCGGTAGGAGTCTGGCGTCGATGTTTCTCATTCCATTTACGAAAATTACAGTGTCTAGTTGGATGGTAAGGTCATTTTCAACTGCCTCTGATACACCTCTTTCATGGGAAACACTTCTTCAGTAGTTGATATCTAGCCTAACAAAGGGGAGGGAAGTTTCGATGTATGGTTGAGGTTGTTGTGAAGATTTGCTTGCAATACTGTAGTAAGTTTATAGAAGCGTAATCCAGATTAAAGCCGCATGTTGTCTTTGGATTATTTGTTATTATTATTTTGAGTGTATCTGTTTCCTTGTAATAGCCGTTGAATGATTGTAAGTTCTGGTCAATTAATGGTGTTCTTATGGTAGTTTACCTATTCAAATGATACTTTTGCCATCATCACACCTTTATAAAGGACAAATTGAATAAAAGGTTTCTAGTTTCTTCTTGTTCTTGTTTTGTGATCAAATTGAAGCCAGTCTGGTACATGGTATTGTCATCACCATACAGAGCACTGAATCAAATTTCCAAAAATCTCCCTAGTATAAGCTGGAAGGAAGTCTCAAAGCTGTCAAAACTGGATGCTCTTGGTTTCTGCTTAGGAGATACAACAGTAAAGACCATACAATTTCAATTTCAAATGGTTGTGGCCGTTTAAGTTTATCTTTTCTTCTTTTTTGGGTCAGAGGTTTCAATTTCAGAAAACGTATGACCAAGTGCTGCAACCAGTATTTAATAAGTAGCTAGGTGGGCCGTGAATGTAACATTACATGGATGTTTAAAGAGAATGTTTGCTCTTCATGGACTTTTGGGCCCTTTATGTCGTCAATAAACTTTGTGTCTTACAACTGTCCCTACAAAACACATTCATTTTTGCCATTTATTTGTAACTTCATGTCAATTTTTGATAAAGGTAGATTAATAAATTATCGTTTTGATTAAAAACCATTATTCTACAGTAAAACGAGTAAAGAGAAATTTTCTGATTAACTAATGGTCCGGTGGCTGAATTGAGCGGCTCCCTATCTCTGCTCCACAGGAAATAATGATCTAGGAAAAAACATATACATGTGCAGGTTTTAATCAAAACTGGCTATTAGTACTTTAATAAAGTTTTTAACTAACAAGTAAACGACAAAAAAATTCTAGTAATAATGGATAGATTCAAACTGAAACAACAACAAAAACTTTAATTTTTTCGTACAACATGATAATTTTTTATTGATCAAATCGAATGACAAAAAAAAAGAAGAAGCTGCTACCATACTTACTCAAATATTATAAATAAATAAATAAACAAACAAAAGTGATAGTTGTCAGTAATTACTCAAAATATAACTATCAAAAAAAATTTAAGCCCCCACTTATTAATTTTCCAACCTAAGAATTCCCTAAGTGAATCTGAATTTCTGCCATGTCATTAGATGCAACAGCATATTAACCCAAGCCGAGCCACACGCCACGACCAGCAAAAAACATGGCCCCCACAACGACTTTAATTAAAGAACTTATATTGAAATTTGATATTTCACTTCCACATATTCAATTTTATTAAATCTCATCATAAAATTAATTCAATTTCAATTTTAAAATTGATAGTATCCCATATTCATATTGTTAGAATTAATGCATACTTCATATATCCATATCTATATAATATTTGATGGCCACGGGATCCTTTGTACATGTTTTGGGTTTGGTTTTTTGCTTCACGATTTGGACTTGGGTCCATGAATAATCATAGTTTTACAACAGGATGGGAAGCCTAATTAAGGAGTCTTAAACTGCTTATAAATACTCTCTATATACTGAGCGCACATTGTAACGAGATGCCAAAGATTATAATGATGACGACAGTGTTCAAGGTAGAGGCAGCATTGCTGCAGGTGATTTTAGCGTCATCTTCAGCGACCATCACGGAACGAGAGAAGCTAGATCAAAAGGCACGAAGTTTGATTTGGCTATGCTTGGCTAATTCTATCCTGATAAACATTTATGGAGAGAAGACTGCAAATGAACTCTGAAAGAAGCTGGAAAGCCTTTATCAGAGTAAATCTTTGGTAAACAAACTGTTTGTGCGGAAGAAGTTGTACAACCTTCGGATGGCTAAGACGATTCTTCCTTTGCTTATCTACATGAGTTCAACACTTTGATAGATCTGTTATTGTCTATCAGTGTTGATGTGACGGATGACGATAAGGCTAATACACTGCTCTGTTCACTGCTTGATTCGTGAGATAACTTGATAGTTGCGATTGGTAGTGGTATAATTAATTTATCTTTTGAGAATGTCATGGTAACCTTATTGTCTGAGGAGATGAGGTGGCAGGGTACAAAGAACTCGTTAAAGGAGGCCTTATCTGTGAGAGTGCAAACCCATGATAGAGACTACAAGTGGTCTGGTGATAAACCCAAGTTCAAAGGCAGATCGAAAGTAGGGATAAATCTAGGTTGAAGTGTAGGAAGCACAGATGTCTGAAGAAGGATTGAAGAAGTAAGAGTGTGAACCCTGAAAAGCAGACATGCAAGATATCAGCTTCAGGAAACAAGAACTAGTATGATGATGATGCTGGTGACTTAAATATGGCGTCATGTTTAGCTCAATCAGATCTAAGTGTTTGGATAATTGACACACGAGCATCCTTTCACATGACACCTCACAAGGATTGGTTTCGTGAGTATGAAACCTTTTATGGGGGAAACATTTTATTGGGAGATAACTCTCTGGTGAAAATTATTGGTCGTGGGAAGGTGAAGTTGAAGATGAATGATGGGACGGTCAGGATACTTCCAGTTGTGATGCATATTTCGGGCCTCAGTAGGCACCTGATGTCAATCAACAAGATGACAGATGGGTGATTGAATTTCAGCCGTGACAAAAATTTGTGCAAGATGACTAGTGGATCGCTAGTAATCGCATGAGGTATTCGGTATGGTACTTTGTACAAGTTGCTGAGAAGTATAGTACAAAGTCAGTGCAGTGGAGGTTTTATCTTTGAGGAGGCAACTGATGATGGGGCGAAGTCCTCTATGTTGTGGCATCAGAGGCTTGGGCATATCGGCGAAAGTGGACTATCTACTTTATTGTCGAAGCAGATGGTGAAAGGAGTCCCAGATTGCTCAATGGGATTCGGATTCTGAGAGCATTGTCTACATGGCAAGCAAAACCATATGAGTTTTAAGTCCACTGGTACAAGGGTATTTTGGATTTAATACATAATGATGTGTTTGGGCCAGTTCCGGTCCAATCTCTTGGAAAATCAAGGTATTACTCCTCTTTCATTGATGATTTTTCAAGGTATGCATGAATTTATTTCATTAAGAGTAAAGCTGGAGCATTTGATAAGTTCCATGAGTTTAAAGCATTAGTAGAAAATTAGATGGAAAGAAAGATAAAGGTACTGAGAATAGATAATGGAGGGGAATTTTGCTCAGACAAGTTTGAGCAATTCTGTGTGGCAAGTGGCATTGCAAAAAGAAAACAACTCCATACACACCTCAACAGAATGGGGTGGTCAATAGATTCAATTTGTCACTCATGGAGAAATCGAGGAGTATGCTGAGTTGTGCAGGCTTGGAGCCGGAGTTCTGGGTAGAGGCGGTGGCTACGACATGTTATCTGAAGAACGGGTCACATACATCAGCTTTGTAAGATCATACACTGTTTTGGGCACTATTCGGGAAGAAGCCGAGTTTGGCTCATGTTAGGGTGTTTGGGTGTGATGCTTATATGCATGTGCCAAAAGAAAAAGGGAACAAACTTGACAGCAAATCAGTGAAGTGCACTTTCATTGGTTATAAAGATGAGGTAAAGGGGTACAAGTTATGGAATCCAGAAAACAAGAGTACAGTTTTTAGCAGAGATTTTGTGTTTAGAGAAACACAAAGGGATGTGGGGGCTGTCCAAGATGTACTGGAACAGCCAAAGCAGGTTCAGATTGATCTTTGCCCAGAAAATAAAGAGTGGGAGACTATCCCACAGACTGCATGGGATTGCTCAGATTCTGAGTCAGTTGGGTCTGAGCAAGATATTCATGCTTTTGATATAGCGGATGAGGATTCAGATGCTAGCTCGGAGGTAGAGACCACGCCTGTTATAAGGAGATCCACACGGGTTAAAAGACCACCCATCAGGTATTCCCCTAGTGCTTGCAGTGCATTATATGCTTTAAATATTACTGGTGATGATCATAGCACAGTGAAAGAGGTAAGGACCTCGGAGGATGCAAATTTGTGGGAAGATGCTATGAAATGAGAAATGAAGGCATTAGACAGGAATGAAACATGGAGCTTTGTGAAATTGCTTAGAGATAGGAAGACAATTAGGTGCAAATGGATTTTCAAGAAGAAAACAAATGCAGATGAAATTGTAGAAAATTATAAGGCATGTTTGCTTGCAAATGGATACTCACAAATAGAGGGAATTGACTATGGTGATATATCTTGTTAAACATGATAAATCAAATTTTGGAGAAACTTGGGCTTGGAGAGTCAACCAAGAAAATGTCCAATATATGATGTAGGAGACCATATGAACCCAAAGCTTAATCTAATGAGTTCTTGTTCCATCACCATATATATGTCATTCACTTATCTAATTTTTTTTCTCTATATGGGATTGATTTTTGACATCGCTTTACTCACACGTGAATATTCCCAACACATATATGGTATTCTTCATTCATTAATTTAAACAAGTGTCAATTAAATCGAGTTTAAAATTAATATTTTAAATTTATATGAGTTTTTTTTTATAATTTTAATATTTTCATTAATAGTATCAATATAAATATAAGATACAAAAAATATTATGATTAATAAATTTTTAAAAAATTACCAGTAAAATACTGTTTTAAACTAAGAATTTTTTGATTAATAAAACCCTCTTCACTACTTCCAAAACATCTCCGTTCATTCTCTATCAAAATCTCTTGCTCCACTTATTCGTATCTCTCTCTCTTTCTCTCTCTTCACCTCAAGACACAAAAGACCAAAACCCAACGAAAATGCTATCAGATTTTGACGAGAAGCGACCGGCTAGGGCCCAAGGGTTAACGGGTTCCCAACTACCACCAAAGATGCCCGAGCCACTGCCGTGCCCCAGGTGCAAGTCCACAAGCACCAAGTTTTGCTACTACAACAACTACAATCTCACCCAGCCGCGCCACTTCTGCAAGTCCTGCCGCCGCTACTGGACTCAGGGTGGGACCCTCCGCAACGTACCCGTTGGGGGTGGGACCCGCAGGATCTCTCTCAAGCGCTCCCGTTCTTCTCCTACTGCTGCCGCTCTTTCTTGCTCTGCCACGTCTAACTCTTCTTCATCTACTGTCATCCATGAGCCCGATTCTATACCCGTGTCCGTACCCATACCCGCTAACCCGGTTTTGGTTTTGCCCGGAGTTAAGCAGGAAATGGGTTTAAGGGAAGTGAATCTGAACGAGAGTGTAATGCATGAGGATGAAAGCTTTGCTTCGTTGATGAACTTGCAGGGACAAGGATTCTTGGCGCTGGGTGGGTACGGGTTTGGGTTAGGGTCCGGTTTTGATGAAATGGGACTCGGGTTTGGTAGAGGAGTTTGGCCATTTCCTGGTGTGTCTGGTAGCTATCTTGGTGGTGGTAGTGGTGCAATGGAGACCACTAATTCTGCTGCTACTGCTTCTGGGTGCAACACGTGGCAGGTGAGCGATGTCGCAGGTGTGGATTGTTTTGCTTGGCCTGGTCATGAAGTGAAACGCTCTTAATTGCTACTACTTGGAAGAAAAGGCATGTGTTGGTCTCTTTTCTGTTTTGTTTCTGGGTGAGGTCTTGGATTCGGTACTGGTAACTGGTATTGTCGGTTTTGCTTATTTTGGTCGACTCTTTTTGGGGGGTTATTACTACTCCTTGGCGAATGGCGGTTATAGGCTATATATAGACTTATGTTTTAGGTTAAGGTTGTGATACAGAGATGAGTCAGCTGATCAAAGGGATACCTCTTGGCTTGTAGTTTTCTTTTGTCTATAGGGTTTTGTCTTTGTTGATCGGCTCTGTAAATCGTTGGGTCTGTAATTAAACACTAAGCACATCTCGGTGGAAAAAACTAGAGAAGAAAAGGACAGTTTTTTCTTTTGGAAATTTACCATGGTCCATTTCTTGATGGTTTGAAAATTTCTTTCTTGGGTGGTTGAATTTTATTTTATACTATTATTGAGCTTTGTAGTAACTAGTATAATTATCGGAGTTAATCAAGTGAGAACAATCTGGACTAGAAGAATCTGTCGTTTCGTTTATCGAGTTTTTTTCACAACAGGTTTATTATGGTTTCTTCTTTTCTTTCGTACAATCAATTAGTGTTCCGTATCAATCAAGATTCAAGAACACAATCAGCCACCGAAATGTCCATAGGGTGCACGATTTTAGCTTTCATGGGCCATGGCTTTGTTGAGGCCCCTAAAATATTATACACAGGCTAGTAATCCCTGCAACGTTCGTTTTCACATGGATGGAAACTTGGGGTACTGGGTCAAAGTCGTGTTCAGTTTGTCTTGGTCCCTTGTTTGAAGCTCCTCCGCGGGTATAAGATTGACCATGTCCATGTCGATCCCCCTTCATACTTATTTTTTTATGCTTTGCAAGAAAAAGACACCCACATAAATAATACCTGAACATATATATGACACTTAATATTAGACGAAACATTATCATTTTCTTCTAAATAATCAGGGATCATTGTTGTAATTTCTTCTCTTTTTTTCCGGAAAAAAGACAATACACCTGAGAAAAAAAAAGAGTTATTAGAGCTTTCGCTTATGGTAAAAAACGATGTCTTCATTGCCAATTTATATCCAGGAATAAGTGGTCACACGAATGAGATGCCACCGACCATGGGGCTTTCAATCCTTTGATAGGTGTATTTGTAAATATTTGCTCCAGAAACAGAATGGGTGGGCTTGCTTGTCCCTTCACTATCGTATATTTATGTTGTAGCTTTCATTATTCTGGTTAAGCTCCCTATCGCGCAATCACCTCCGCAAATGCTCTTAATAGCTTCTCCTGCGTCCGTTGCATGAATGATAATGATGATATTGCCATGCCTCAGCTATACAGTCCTGCCCCACATCTGAGAAGCAGAGGAGCTAAATTTTCTTCGTAATTAATGGCTGTGTTTGGGAGGTAAATTACTTAAAGTTTTTAGTGTTAAAATTTAAATTTTGATGATTTATGATGCTTGATGAATTTAAGTAATCTAACATGCATGTGCAGAAATTTAAATTTTGATGATTTATGATGCTTGATGAATTTAAGTAATCTAACATGCATGTGCAGACACAAAATTGACTTCTTAAATGATGATAATGATGCATGTTAGATTACTTGATGGGGAAATAATGGGTTAGATAATGGTCAGTAATGGCTCAAGGTAAGGATAGTAACAGTTTGGTTAACCGAAATTTTGAAACTATCCTACTGGTCAAAATTGTTTAAATTTATGAAAACTATTCGAAACTGTAACTTTTAACTGTACAATTACCCATTACGTAACCTTAATTGTTTATTTGAAGGTTATCAGTTGCGATTACCTGTCAAAAAATCGAAACAAAAAAAAATCGATTGTAAAAAAGCATATAAATTAAAATATGATTTTTTTTTGGGTTTTCTGTGAGAAAAATGACGGCTAGGAGAAGAGGAGGAGGAAGGAAATGAGAGGAGGGAGGGAGGAGGAAGAAGCAAAGAGAAGAAGAAAGGGAGGGCTGTGCCGGTGAGGGGAGGAAGGGAGAAACACGGGGGAAGATGGAGGAAGGAAAGGTAAAGAAGGGGAAGAGGGAAGAAGAAGAGAGGAGGAAGATGGTGGTACTGCGCTTGCGGTTGATCGAGAAGAAAGGGGAAAGGCAAAGGAGAAGAAAAAGGGAGGAAGAAGAGAGAAGAAAAAGGGAGGAAAAAATGGTGGTCGACGGCCTGCTTACGTGAGGGAGAGATAAAGAACAGAAAGAGTGGAAAATTTTGGTAGAGAAGAGAGTTCAGGTGTGAGAGATGGAGAGATGAGAGAGTTTTTTTAAAAAAAAAATATTAACTTGTCTTGTTTTGAAGGCCAAAGATCATAAATTAAGGAAAGTTGTGGGTCTTTGTGATTTGTGTCTTTTTTTTATCTTTTCTATTTATATATTTAATCAATTAATTAATATATATTTATTATTTAAATATATGCATTATTAATTATACAAATATATAACATGTGAAAAACTAAACAATTATTGCTTTGGATGATTGGTAATACATTGGGTTTTCAAGCAAAATGGCATGCGTTCAGACTTTCACTTTACATTGTCATTTAAAACAATGAAAAACTAATCAAAATCTATTAAGAACGGTTATGTTAGCTGTTAAAACCTACGAATTGTTATTCCTATCCATCCACTGACTAACTTATGGTCACTTTTTCGACATGTATTATAAGAAATCGATTATATCATTGAGTCGAAAATGAGAAGATCTACCAAACCATGGAAGTGTCACTTAGAAATATCACAAGTTTCGCCATCGAAAATGAAAAAAATGGCAACTTAAAAAAAAATGACCTTAACGATAATTTTACTGTCATGACATAATAACGTTTCATTTTACTGTCATGACAAAATGATAATTTGATGCAAATAAAATTTGTGTACAACCTTAACGATTGATTTAAATTTTAAATAAGTTAAGCATCAATAAGTGAACCAAATTGAGACAAGTTCAAATAAAGAACTTCATGATCCAGCTTTAGGAGCATCCATACCCCTATTTTAGAAATGACGATACTATTACCCGAAAAGTAAATTATAATAAAATAAAATGATAAACTAACATAAATTTGATCTCCAATAAATTAAATTTATGAAATCATATTTTAAAAATGAGGGAACTAGTTTTATTTGTCGTTTTTTCAATCGAAGTGATTATTTTTAATATTTCAAATTATGTGAGTTATATAAAGCTTAGTTTCTAAATCTTAAAAAGACACAAAAATAAAAATAACTCTTATCTAATATTAACTCTAATAAATTGAATTTATGAATGGTATTTAAAAATAATAAAAAAGAGATTAAGATCTTCCATCGTAATTTTTTTATTAATTTTGTTACTTTGGAATTTAATAGCACAATATTATGGTTTCTCTACATGTTTTTTTAATTTCATCATTAATTATTTTATGTTCTCAAATTACAATTTTTCTATACATATATATTTTTTACCCGCATATTATCTTTAGAAGAAACACTTTCTATTACAAATAATTATTTATTTACTTAACTTATTTACGATGGAGTGTAAGCTTTGACTTTGAGCCCATCTTTTTCATTTTGAAGCGGTGGTAAGTCGGCTTGGCCGTCAATAGTACAGATGAGGTTCCGACAACATAATCGTGTCGGGCAGCGTGGGAAGCAATAATTGGGTTGTCTGCTACTACTACTTCTTCCTTTTGTTACTTATGCCTTTCCCCTCTCTACTCTACCACTCAATATTCATTTCAAATCAAGATTCCCTTCTCACATTCGTCCTGGTCCTTGCCTGTCGACGGATTTCTTGGTTGCCGTGCATGATCTTTGCTCCTTTGATTTTGCGTGCTTTATCCAAATCCAGATAGGATTTTTTATTAATTTTATTTTTATAATGGGAACATAAATTAATAAGCGGTATTAACTTAAGCACTTATAAGTAGTTAGGCAATGTTGGACTTGAAGTGTTTACATCATTTGTCAAACATCGCTTTAACATATGTTGTTGGATGTAAATATTATTTTATCAATTTTCTATAATGTTTTTCTGTAATTGATGTTCAACAAGATTCCGTAGATTTGTTTTTTGATAAACTGAATTGCTAAAAATTTCAAATGGACTCTAAATTTATGACCTAACATTCACTTTTATTATTTTCACCTTAATTCCTATTTTAGTTTGTAATCAGTCTAGAGCTGGTATTAGAACATAATATTCTCTTTTATTTCTATTTGCCAGTTTATTTCTTATTTTCAGTTATTTCCTTTTGAGTTATAATCATGCCAATCTATATAAAAGCATTTATCAGTTTCTAGATTATCAATCAAAATTGCATAGTTTATTATCTCTTTACAATGGAATTCAAATTCATCTTATCTAGTGGATTCTAAAGTTTGTTGACGTCAAAACGATATTTGATCCCTTATATTAGTGTAATCTCGTGTTTTTAAAGTAATAATAAAAAAATAATTTCATAGATATTATATGAAAATAAAATAATATATACATAAAAGATTTATTATTGAATAAAATATTTTATTTTAAAAAAATAGATGCGTGGTGATTTTAAAAAAAGAAAAAAAATAAATTCTGGACTTTGTTACAAAATAAGAAGGGAAAAAAAACACAACGGTGGACAACACCTGGAGTCTAGGTGTTGTCCAAATACATGCAACCTCTTGCATGGTAAACAGCAAGTTCAACGATGGCAGTTTAAAAACGGTTTTGAATATAAAATTTGTTTTTTTTTGTTTATTTTGTATTTTTCTTACTAAATCCCGTTTTGTTTTATTTTTTCTTCAATTCAAATTACTCTATTTCTTCAAACAGTTGGAGACTGAAAAAAGGCTGAAAGAGTAAAATTTTGAAGAGGTTTACGTGAGAATTTTAAAGTAAGCCGATAAAAGCTCTAAGAAAGACAAAAGGTAATAATGTGAATTTTATTTTTAAAATTTTTAGTATGCATGAAAATACTCAGAATTTGATGTGGAAATTTAAAGGGTATGAATTTTGGAAGAATTAAAAATAAATTAAAATTTTAATATAAATATTATGTCAAGCATTGATGATTAACAATCGGGTGAAATTGCTGAAAAGAGCAGAAAAAGTAAGGAGGTGATCCACGGGTAGCTTTAAGTGCTACGTGGTGAGTTAGATTTACTTTTAGTAATTGAGATAAATATGAAATATAAAGTGATGATATTTGAATTAATTATTAAACTATGATTAGATGATATATGAAAGTTAGTTGATGGATATAATAGGAATAATTGATATATTAACGATTTATTATATGAGAAGTAATATTATTGAAACAATGAGTTGATTAAATATATAATGAAGGGATAAATAAAATTCTTGACAAGCTATGATTGATAATTTGATATGATATATGAGGAGATAATTTAATGAATATGATAAAAATAATAATTTTGAGAAAGAGCCGGATAGTTAAATTGAATGTTTGAATGTATACTTGTGTTTTATATTATTGTTCATATGCATATGCATGAAATGAAAAGAATCGGAAAGGCAACCGGTCTAAATGAAACCGTAACAGCCGGTATATGCTAGAAATAAAGACCCAAGAAGGCAGCCGGTCTAAGCTAAAATTTTTCGATATGTGGGAAGACATTCCCAAATAATAATATAATTTAAATTCATGCATTGCATTTGTTTTAAATATTGATTATTATTGTTTGAGATGCTAAAGTGTTATTCTTGATTGCAAATTTATTGATAGATGAATAAGTCATACAGAGATACATATATGATGAATAAGAAATATGAAAGTATGATATGATAAGAATTATCTGAGTGATTGATTATATGCTGTGAACCTCATAACAAGGTAATTATGAGGTAGAATCGATAGTCTCAAGATGATTAAATATATGAGAAGAATATATTGACAAATGATGAGGATTATGATATGAGTAGTGGTAATAAAATGCCATTATCAAGTTATATGAGATATAGATGAATGAGTATTGGGAGACTATTTGAACAAATGAATTATAAGATGTGACTGGAGTTACACAAATTGAATACTTCTAGTAAATTTAATTCACTGAGCTTGTGAAGCTTACTCCTTATTGTTAAATAATTTCAGGTAGTAGGTAGGACAGATATATTGGTGAGCTGAGATTCAAACTGAGTCATTATCTGTAAGCCATATGGTCCATATCCTCAGACTAATGGAAAGAAAAAAAATATTTGTAAATATTCATGCATAATATGTTGTATATGATGTTTCAGTTGGGATCTTAATAATGTAACTCTCCTGTTGAGGGTTGAAGATTATGTATATAGATAATTTCAGCTGGTATTTTTATATTGTTGCATATGTATGTCGTACTGGGATTTTAAAAAGTGATGACGCGTCTCGGGGGTGGCCAACTAGGGATGGGTCGTTACAATTTTTGGTATCAGAGTATTAGGTTTTATGATTATGTAGACTGCATAAAAAAAGAAAGTGGAAGAGTAAAATAAATTATATTTTAATGAATAGTCTGAGGATGACACATGGACGTGCTAGAGTTAGAGTTAGAGTTATTGACTTGAGTGGGCGTGGTAAGCTCTCAATATTGTGACAAGTCGAGGTTAAGTTTTAGTCTGTGGTGCCTAGAAGGAAACATGTTGATAGTATAATTGATATTAATAAGAGTGTGAGAGAATCAGGAGTTGAAAGAAATGAGCTAAGATAAGATTTTGCTCATGCTCTTGAGAAAATGAATGTAATAGATGATAGATTTGATAGTTTATAGCATAGACTTGATGAGTAGACTAGAGCAGTGCCTGAGGTTGTTGTAAATCCAATAATGGTAGACGTTACAAAGGGAAAATGTAAGTTTATACATGAGATACAAGGAGATTGTTAGATATATTAAGTTGAATGCTTTGTTGTTTAAAGGATCTATGAATTCTTTTGAGCTTGAGCTATGGGTGAAAAATGTAGAGAGATTATTTGGTATTTTACCAGTGATTGACAGGTAAAGGGTCGCCTTTGTTTCATTTAAGTTAGAAAGATAAGCTTTAGAATGATGGGAGGATACCTTTCCCAGGGTAAGTGTAGGCATGAACTCGCCACAACCATCAATAGCACTACCTCCCATGGCTGCTGCATGATTCTTCAGGCACTCTCTGCATCTCACCACCTAATGCTGCTTCTTGTAAGGCACTACATGGTGATGATCATGATGATCAAGGTTTCAGGTTATGGAGGGCCCTTTGTTGGAAGGTCTGATGTGGTTGTGGGGTACTGCAATTGGAGTATCATGATGGATCATGTGCCCATGGCCCCCACCATATGTACTGTTTATTGAGATGGGGATTTCCTTTTCTTGACTTAAAAGTTCTATTTCTCTCTCTTTGTTGGGTACTCTATTATTTTATTTAGGTTTTTTTGTTTGTTTGGAGACCAAAAAGGAAGGAGCAAAACATGAGAGAATTAGGAGAGACTCTAAAAATTAATGATTAAATTAAAAGTGGTTGCTTTCCTTAAACCCTAGGAGTTTTCTTGACAATTGTCCTTTTAGAAGCAACTTAGTAGAAAAACTAAAACTTTAATTCTCATGACACCATATTTGAGAGACCCTTCTTCAACCTCCCCAAAAAAGACCCTTAACTTGGAGTAGGTTTAAGGATACTTTTTCTTTTATAAATATTGGTTATATACTGGCAGAGCCCAAC
Organism: Bretschneidera sinensis; assembly: GCA_023935145.1. Lineage (NCBI taxonomy): Eukaryota > Viridiplantae > Streptophyta > Magnoliopsida > Brassicales > Akaniaceae > Bretschneidera > Bretschneidera sinensis. The sequence continues at coordinate 148,759,486 of CM043697.1, forward strand.
AAAAGAGAGATTTCATTTATTTTAGGTAAAATATGTTGACTGTGGCTCAGTATGATAGCAGATTTGTGGCTTTGTCAAGGTTTGTATCAAAAATGGTAAACATAAAGGAGAAGAAGTGTAAGAGGTTCCTAGAATGATTATATTTTGAGATTTGATCGAAACTATCTTATATGAGGCATATGAATTATATCAGGTTGGTGGATATAGCACTTCAGATTGAGAAAGATATGATAGAGTTTAAGGGAGAGAGAAAAAGTGGTTGAAGAGGTTTAGACAGGAAGGTTCTAGAGGTAGTGGTAGTATAAGTGTACAGGTTGGGAGACCACCTCAGAGGAGGAGTTCTTTGTTATAGGGAACTGTAATACAGAGCCAGGGGTAAGCAAAATTTGTTGCTTCTATAGCTTAAAGTAATGTTAGAGGAATCCCTAGATTTGGGAGACAATTTGTGGGAAATGGAAGTTATGGTAGAGGTGGGAGTGTACTACCTAGAGGATGTGGTAATGTGATAGAAAAACTAGAACGTGTTATAGATGTAATCATATGAGATATTTATCCCGGAATTGTTCTAATTTGAGGTGCTTTGTATGTAGAAAAGTTAGACATATTAATGTTGGTTGATCCTAGTGCAACTCATTCTTTTGCATCCAGTGTGTTTATGAAGTCTATTGATGTTACATTAGTTCTTTGATGCATAATCTTATTGTTCAAATTCCTACTGAAGATAGAATTATGATTAAAACTATTTATTGGAGTTATGTAATCCGTATGGATGATAGAGAGTTTGAAGTTGATTTGTTTTCTTTTAATATGGTTGATTTTGATTTGATTCTGGAGAGGAATTGGTTGTCGGTGTACCATGTCTGGGTTGATTGTTTTAAGGAAAATGTACTATTCAGGATACCTGGACAAGAGGAGTTTAACTTTCAGAGATAATGTAAGATACTTTTCAGTTATCTTATTTTTGCCTTGACTGCTAGTAAGCGGCTGAGAAGAGGCACTGAGGGTTATTTAGTATATATGGTGAGAGATTATTCAAATATATTTCTGGATAAAATGTATGGTTTTCTTTCCAATAGGGAGATTGAATTTTCCATTGATATGATTCTGGTTTCTGAACCTATTTCAATAGCACCCTATAAAATGAGACCTGTTGAATTGAGAGAACTAAAGGTTCAACTTTAGAAATTGTTAGACAGATAATTTATTCAACCAAGTGTGTCACCATGGGGAGCCTCTGTATTGTGATAAAGAAGAGAGACGTGCCTAAGACTGCTTTTAGGACATGTTATGGTCATAAGTTTCTTGTGATGCCATTTGGGTTGACTAATGCTACAACAACATTCATGGACTTGATGAATAAAATGTTTAAACCATTTTTTGATAATTTTGTGGTTGTGTTCACTGATGACATCTTGGTGTATTCTAAGACTAAGAAAGAGCAGGTAAAACATTTAGAAATTGTGTTGGAGATTTTGAAGAGAGAGAGATTGTATGCTATAATTTCCTAAATGTTAATTTTGGATGAATTAAATAACTTTCTTGGGGCATGTAATATCTGGAGATGGCATAACAGTTAATTCACAAAAGGTAGATGCAATGTTGAGATGGGAGAGACCAACTAATGTGATTGAGATTAGAATCTTCTTGGGGTTAGCTGGTTATTATAAAAGATTTATTCAGAATTTTGCTATTATTGCTGGACCAGTAACTAGATTGACCGGGAAAGAGATTAAGTTGGTATGGTTTAAGGGGTGTGAGAATAATTTTTAGTTGTTGAAGGAGAAATCAACTACTGCTCTAGTGTTGGTGTTTTCTGTTAGTGATGAAGGATTTGTTGTGTATAGTGATGCTTCGCATCTAGGGTTGGGATGTGTGTTGATGCAGCATGGGAAAGTAATGGTATATGCTTCTAAGCAATAGAAGAATCTTGAAAGCAATTACCTGACCTATGACTTAGAGTTGGCTACCATAGTGTTTGCTTTGCAGATTTGGAGACATCATCTGTATTGAGGCACTTGTGAGATATTTATTGATCACAAGAGTTTAACATACTTACTTACCTAGAGAGATTTGAATTTGAGACAGAGGCGGTGGATGAAGTTGATTAGTGACTATGATTGTATAATTCATTATCATCGAGGAAATGCGAATGTGGTAACAGATGTATCGAGTAGAAAATCTACAAGAAGATTAACTGCTATTGAGAGTCACGATGTGAAATTGATGATAGATTTAAGAGAGATAAGAATAAAGTTGAATATCAGTGATAGAGGATTTTTGTTAGCAAATATGGTTGTACAGTCATCCATAGTAAAATGCTTGTTAGAAATGCAAGGTAGAGATGAGGAGATAGAGAAGATTACGCAGGAACTGTTTAGTAGAAAGAAAAATGAGACAAATGTGGTGCATGAAGTTGATTAGTGACTATGACTGTATAATTCACTATCATCGAGGAAAGGCGAATGTGGTAACAGATATATTGACTAGAAAATCTATAAGAAGATTAACTGCTATTGAGAGTCATAATGCGAAATTGATGATAGATTTAAGAGAGATAAGAATGAAGTTGAATATCAATGATACAGGATTATTGTTTGAAAATATGGTTGTACAATCATTCATAGTAAAATGCTTGTTAAAAATGCAAGGTAGAGATGAGGAGATAAAGAAGATTAAGTAGAAAATACTTAGTGGAAAGCAATACAAGAAGATTAACTGCTATTGAGAGTCATGATGTGAAATTGATGATAGATTTAAGAGAGATAAGAATGAAGTTAAATATCAGTGATAGGGGATTATTGTTAACAAATATGGTTGTACAGTCATCCATAGTAAAATGCTTGTTAGAAATGCAAGGTAGAGATGAGGAGATAGAGAAGATTAAACAAGAAGTGCTTAGTAGAAAGCAATGAGTTCAAAATTAAAAATTAAAAATGATGATATTTTGGTATTGGAACATAGGATTTGTGTTCCCAATTATGTGGAGTTGAGAAATAAGATATTGAGAGAAGCACAAGATGATGTATATTCGATGCAACCGAGTAGCAATAAGATGTACAAAGGACTGAGACAGAATTATAGGTGGTCAGAATTGGAGAGGGATGTAGCTTAATTTATTTCTAGGTGTTTGGTTTATCAGCAAGTGAAATTAAAGAACAAACATCTAGGAGGCTTACTACAACCTTTTCCTGTGCTCGAATGACCATAGAAAAATGTGAGTATGGATTTCCCCATACCCAGAGAGGTTTAGATGTTGTGTGGGTGATTGTAGATAGATTATCTAAACCATCTCATTTTCATCTTATTAAACTACTTGGAGTCCTGAAAAGTTGGTTGCACTGTATGTAGCTGAGATGGTGAGATTGCATGGGGTACCTTTGAGCATAGTATCAGATAGAAATTCTAGATTTATATATAGATTCTGATAGGCTTTCAGAAAGCCATGTGTACACAGTTGCAGATTAGTACAACTTTTCATGCTCAAACAGATGAGCAGACATAAAAGATTATTAGAGTACTAGAGGATATGTTGAGGCCAAATATATTGAGTTTTTCAGTAAGCTGGGATGGTTATTTACCTTTGATTGAGTTTGCATACAATAATTAGTATCAAACTAGTATTGGGATGGAACCATTTAAGGTTTTAAATGGTAGAAAGTTTAGAACTCCAGTATATTGGAAAAAAGTTAGAGAAAGAAAGATATTTAGTCTAAAAATGATAGAGTTAACAACTAAGACAATCAAACTAGTTAGAGAGAACCTTAATGCAGTTCAGAGCAGACCAAATAGCTATGCTGATAATAGAAGAAAATCCCTTGAGTTTCAAGTAGGTGATTGGGTTTATTTGAAAATATCTCCATAAAAATGTGTGTTGAGGGTAAAAAGAAATAAAAATTGAGTCTGAGGTATGTGGGACCTTATGAGGTTATTTAGAAAGTTGGGCTAGTTGTGAATAGCCTAGATTTGCCTCTAGAGTTGAAGCAGTGACATAATGTATTCCACATTTAACTTTTGCGAAAGCATTTACATGATGAATCTCGTAATATTTTGAGGCAAGCTGTAGAAATTCAAGAAGATTTGACTTTTATACAAGTACCAGTGACAATTTTAGACAGAAAAGAACACGTCTTGTGTAATAAAGTAATTACATTAGTTCAAGTTCTGCGGTGGAATAAAGATTTTGAAGAGATTACGTGAGAGTGTGAGGCAACTATGAAAAAATATTATTCACAATTGTTTCTTGAGTTAGGTAAAGAAATTTCAGGGAGGAAATTTTTATAAGGTGGGTAGCATTGTAATACCTGTGTTCTTAGAGTAAGGGTAAAGAAGTAATTTGATAGATATTACATGGAAATAAAATAACATACATATGAAAGATTTATTATTGAATAAAATAATTCTTTTGAAAAAAAAACTGGACGCGTGGTGGTGTAAAGAAAAAGAAAAAGAAAAAGAAAAAGAAAATTTTCGGACGTTGTTACAAAAGAGGAAGGAAAAAAAAACACAACACTGAACAACACCTGGACTCCAGGTGTTGTCCAAATATATGCAACCTCTTCCATGTTAAACAATAGGTTAAATGGTGGCAGTTTAAAAACGATTTTGCATATAAAATTTGGTTTTTTGTTTATTTTGTATTTTTCTTACCAAATCCCGTTTGGTTTTCTTCTTTCTTCAATTCAAATTACTCTATTTCTTTAAACACTTGGGGACTGAAAAAAAATATTGAAAGAGTGAAATTTTGAAGAGGTTTATGGAAGAATTTTAAAGAGAGTTGAGGAAAGCTCTAAAAAAAACAAAACCTAATAATGTGAATTTTATTTTTGAAATTTAGCATACCTGAAAATACCTGGATTTTAATATGGAAATTTAAAGGGTATGAATTTTGGAAGAATTGAAAATAAATTAAAATTTTTAATAAAAATATGATGTCACGTGTTAATGATCAGCAATTGGATAAAATTGCTGAAACGGGCAAAAAAGGCAAGGAGGTGAGCCACAAGTAGCTTTAAGTGCTACGTGGTGAGTTAGATTTACTTTTAGTAATCAAGATGAATATGAAAGATAAAGTGATGATATTTGAATTAATTATTAATCTATGATTGGATGATATATGAAAGTTGGTTGATGTATCTAATAGGAAAAATTGATATGTTAAAGATTTATTATATGAGAAGTAATATTATTGAAATAATGAGTTAATTAAATATATAATGAAGGGATAAATGAAATTCTTGACAAGCTATGATTGATAATTTGATATGATATATGAGGAGATAATTTAATGAATATGATAAAAATAATAATTTTAAGAAAGAGCCGGATAGCTAAATTGAATATTTGAATGTATGCTTGTTTTTATATTATTGTTCATATGCATATGCATGAAATGAAAATAATCGGTAAGGCAGTCGGTCTAAATGAAACCGTAATAGCTGGTATATGCTGGAAATAAAAGAACCGGGAAGGTAGCCAGTCTAAATGAAATAAAAGAACTGTAACAGCCGATATATGTTGGAAATAAAAGAACCGGGAAGACAGCCACTCTAAGCTAAAACATGTCGACATGTAGGAAGATGTTTCCAAATAATAATATAATTTAAATTCATGCATTGCATTTGTTTTAAATATTGATTATTATTGCTTGAGATGTCAAAGTGCTATTCTATTGTAAATTTATTGATAAATGAATGACTCTCACAGAGAGACAGATATGATGAGAAAGAAATATGAAATTATGATATGATAAGAATTATCTGAGTGATTGATTATATGCTGTGAACCTAATAATGAGGTAATTATGAGGTAGAACTGATAGTCTCAAGATGATTAAGTATATGAGAATAAGAGATTGATAAATGATAATGATTATGATATAAGTAGTAATAAGATAATGCTATTATTGAGATGATAGTCTTAAGATGATTAAATATATGAGAAGAAGAGATTAATAAATTGTGAGGATTATGATATAAGTAGTGATAATAGAATTCATATTTCATATTATTGTTTATATGCATATACATGAAATGAAAATAACCAGGAAGAAAGCCGGTCTAAGTGAAACCGTGACAGCCGGTATATGCTGAAAATAAAAAAACTGGGAAGGCAACCGGTCTAAATGAAATAAAAAAACCATGACAGTTAGTATATGATAGAAATAAAAGAATCGGGAAGGGAGTCGGTCTAAGCTAAAACATATCGACATGTGGGATTTCAAAAAGTGACGACACATCTAAGAGGTGACCAACCCAAAATAAGTCGTTACAATTAGTCCCTTCCACTTGAAAAGAATTCGACTTTGAGTTAACATTTAGATAAAATGGCTTGCCTGGAAAGTGGTACTCAAATAGATCGACAATCAATTTTTGAAAATTGCCATGTATGGAGGAAGATCCATGACATGAGCATTATCGTTAACCTTTTGCATAATTTTTCAAGGACCACACTTCTTGGTTCACCTTTTATTTTCAACTGATTATTAATTCTTATTGTCATTATATCTAGGTAAATTTTTTATTGACATATATTTTTTATTTTATTGCTTCTTAGAATATATACATGTTATCATTAAAAAATACACTCACTCTTAATTTTCACCATTTAAAATCTTTGTAATAATAACCATACCATGTCTAAGTGCATGAGATACAAAATGATGATACATGATAAAATAGAGGTGCAAAGACTAAAATACCATTAAACCAAGGTGTAGGTTTTACTTTTTTTGAAAATTTGTTCTACATCAATCTCTTTCACTAGAAAAGAATTTAACCTCAAATCAACATCGGGATAAAACGGCTTGCCTTTAGGGTGGTACTCAAATAGTTCAGCAAAACTATAAGTTTTTAAAATTACCATGTCTATAGGAAGATCCACTAAATAAGAATTATTATTAATTTTCTACCGAATTTTATAAGGACCACACTTTTTAGGTTTCAACTTGTTGTAAGAGCCAGCACGAAATCTCATTTTTGGCATGAATACCATGACCATGTTTCTTTCTTTGAAAACCTTGAGTCTACGATGCTGATCAACAACTGCCTAGTACTTAGTGTTCGATGTTTCTGCCTTTTCCTTAACCTCAGTTTGAACTAAACAAACATGCTCAGCTATATTGTCTGCAGCTACACTTACTCTGTAACCATTTGGTAATTGAACTAGATCCAATACATGCTGTGGCACATTCTGATAAACGAAAAAAAATGGGGATATCCTAATGGAGTTATGAATTCCACTGTTATAAGCAAACTTTGATATCAATCTGATCTTATAAAAAGATCACGAGATATCATACGACAATATTTCAAGGTCCTACTGTTGTATATATTTGTAAATTAATGGACTAGCATTACATTTAGTCATTGAGCCCATAATGAGATGGGCCATACTAATAGACACATGGAGGCCCCTACTCTCACCCATATTGAAAAGGGAATTGGCCCATTGAATTCCTTTTTAAGGACATGGTTCAGCTGCTATTTCTCTAGAGAAGAGGTAGAACGAAATTTTATGGGCAGGGAGTAGTTTCTCCTTTGCAGGAACCCTAAAGCTAGCATGGATAATTCATCACAAGTTACAGTAGGTATGAACTCTCAACTTTCTTCAACACATGCTTTGATTACAAGAAGAAGATATTAGCACTTATCATGAATTCCAGCATTTGGTATCAGAGCCTGCCTTCTTCTTTTTCATGGCTGTGCTTTTTATTTTTGTTTTTTTATTTTGTTGTTGTGATTTTGTTGTTTGGATGAAAAAGGCCTTTTGGTTTAATTTTGACTTTTAACAATTTATACCCATTTAACTATTTATTGTTTGATTGGGTAATTATTTAAACTTTGAGCATTGACCGGAGTTTATGGTCTTGATTAATGATTGGCTATTTTGATACAATATTGTTTTGTAAAATTCCTCTTTTTATGTGTTTATGAATTTTGTGATATTGCTCCATTTTTTTTATGGAGAAAAGAAATGAATAATTCCTTTTGAGATAAATAAATATTTTGTTCATGTTGGTCACGTCATTTCGTTGTAATACCGATGGTTTGGAGTGGCTATGCACCTACCTCTCGTGGGACTAGTCATGATAAATTATAGGAGTTGTTATTATTGATCATGTTTTCACTTAATGATATTACACTAAGATCCATACGGATAGTGAATTTGCCCCGTCGGCAAACCATTATTTGGTAGGATGCTTAGGATGATAAAGATAATAGTTAAGTGCTTGGCACTTGGTGACCTAGTCCTATCTTCTCGGTAGCAGGTCATTTTAAGTCATTGTATTTAATTATTTTGCTTTATCATGCGTAAGAGCATTTTATGTATCTTGGGCTCTAGCATAATGCATAAGAATCTATTTTGAATAAGATTCTAGTATAAATATAAAATTGCCTAATGGAGACATTTACGGGTGCATGTTTCTTGTTCCACATGCATAAATTTTTTTTATTATATTCTCAGCAGCTTATGGCAATGTGGCTCTGTCTTTCTCTTTGTCTACGATCAAGATTCTAACTGGAACCAATTATGAGGATTGGTATGAGTCTCTCACTATTAATTTGGCTATCATGAATTTGGACTTGGCTTTGAGGGTCGATACACCTGTCGAGCCCACTAATGAAAGTTCTGCAGCAATGGGTGCATTCTAATAGGACTTGTCTCATGATTATGAAGTATACTATTGACAAGTCTACCAGGCAAAGCATAGCTGATACTGATAATGCTAAAGAATATCTTGATGTCGTTGGAAATAAATTTGTTAAGTTTGATAAGGCACAAAAATGATCTCTGATGAAACTTCTTACTACCACAACCTATGATGGGGTTAGTGGAGTTCGAGAGCACATCATGAAACTTACTCATTTCTTTAACAAGCTCAAAAGAATGAAAGTTGAGTTAGCAGATAGCTTTATAGTATGGCAAGTGCTTGAATATTTGCCACCTCAGTTTGATGCACTCAAGACCTCTTATAATGCTCAGAAAGATGAATGGAGCCTGAGTGAAATGACTGCTATTGTAACTCAAGATGAAGAGATGATGAAAAAGGCCAAGTCTCATACTGCTTTCATGGTAATTATTGATAAAGAGAAGAAGAAGAAGAAGTTCTTCAAGGGTAATGTAGCAACTCCCTTAAGATGAAGAAAACTGGGAGGCCTCTTCAACAAGCTAATGTGAGTGTTCCAAATGGGCCTAAGAAGGAAGTTTTTAATGGAAGGTGCAACTTTTGGCATTTGTTTAGGCACAAGAGGGTTGATTGTAGGAAATTTAAAGCTTGGTTAGACAAGAAAAGTACACGTTCGCTATTAGTGTGTTTTGAGTCTAATCTAGTTGGTGTGCCTTCTGATACTTGGTGGCTAGATACTGGTGTAACTATTCATACTACAAATTCTTTGCAGGAATGAAGAACAGCAGAAGACCAGTTGATACAGAGTTAGTAGTAAATATGGGCAGTGGGGTAAAGGTTAAAGTTGAACACATTGGTACAATCAGACTTATTTTGGCTTCTAAACATGTTTTGAACTTGTCTGATTCTGCTTTTATACCTTCCATCAGAAGAAATCTTATCTCTGTTTCTGTTTTGGACAAATATGGATATGTTTTTCATTTTGGAAATGGAAAGGCTATAATCTTTTATGACTCTGTTATGGTTGGTACTGCTACTTTATATGATGGTTTGTATAAAATTGACTTACTTCTTATTTTAGATCCTGCTTCTTCTAGTGTCTCTGTTGTGAATGCTGTAGTTGGTTCTAAACGTGCTAGATCTAATAAAAACTCTTCCATGTTGTGGCACAAAAGGTTGGGCCATATTTCTAGAGAAAGAATGGAGAAATTGATTAAAGATTTCATTCTAGTTGACTTGGATTTTTCTGATTTTGAAACTTGTGTTGCTTGTATCAAAGGGAAACTTCCAACGAAAACTAGAAAACAAAAGATTAGCAGAAGTCAGGATATTCTAGATTTAATCCATACTAATATTTGTGGTCCATTTTCACCTGCCGCTTTGGGAAATTATAGATACTTCATTACCTTTATTGATGATCATTCTCGCTATGGTTGTGTTGAGCTCATTCGAGAAAAATCAGACTTATTGGAAGCTTTTAAGGCTTTTAAGGCTGCTGTGGAACTCCAGAAAAATAAGAAAATCAAAGTGGTAAGATCGGATAGAGGAGATGAGTTTTATGAGAGATATGATGAAACTGATAGAAATCCTGGACTTTTTGCTAGATTTCTCGAGGCATGTGGTATCGAGACTCAGTACACAATGCCTGGAACTCCTGAACAAAATGGTATTGCAGAAAGAAGAAATAATACTCTTATGGATATGGTGTGGTGTATGCTTTGTCATTCCACTTTACTTGAATTTTTGTGGGGTGAGGCTTTAAAAACTGCTGCATATGTTTTGAATCAAGTACCAAGTAAGTCAGTTCCTAAAACTCCTTATGAGTTATGGTCAGGGAAGAGGCCTAGTTTGAATCATTTCCGTGATTGGGGCTGTAAAACGGAAATAAGGCCTTATAATCCTCAGTAGAAGAAACTTGATCCCAAGACAATTACTGGTTATTTTGTTGGCTATTGTGTGGGATCAAGAGGCTCTAGATTCTATTGCCCTTCTAATGTTACTAGAGTTATTGAATTTGATCGAGCCATCTTCTTTGAGGATGTTAGTGACAGTGGGAGTTCAGCGCCACGTGAAGTTGTATTTAGGGAGAAGTGTGTTGTTATACCTGTCCAGGTTACCCCTCCATCAGTGGCTGCACCACCATTGATAGAGAGAACCAATGCTATTGTCTAAGACCAGGTTGTTGACAATATAGCTGATGTTGATGTAGGAACTGATGATATTGTTTTTAGGAGATCACAGAGAAGTCGTAAACCAACAATTTCTGATGATTATATTGTTTATTTGCATAAGCATGAGTTTAATACTGGTATGTATCTTGATCTAGCCTTTTTTAAGGAGACCATTGATAGTCCCCAATCTTCATATTGGATGGATGCTATGCATGATGAGATGGCATCAATGTGTCAAAACGGTGTATAGGACTTAGTTGAACTACCATGTGGCTATAGGCCAACTGATTGCAAATGGGTTTTTAAGACCAAGTATAATTCTGAAGGTCAAGTAGAAAGGTATAAATCTAGGCTTGTTGCTAAGGGCTTTAACCAAAGAGAAGGCATTGATTATAAGGACACTTTCTCGCCTGTTTCTACCAAGGATTCTTTTCAGGGTATTATGGCATTGGTAGCTCATTTTGATCTTGAGTTGCATCAAATGGATGTCAAGACAGCTTTCCTTAATGGACATCTATTTGAGGATGTGTACATGATGCAACCAAATGGTTTCCAAGTTGAAGGAAAGGAACACATAGTGTGTAAGCTTAACAAGTCCATTTATGGGCTTAAACAGGCATCGAGACAATAGTACTTGAAGTTTGATGAGATTGTTACATCTTGCGGTTTCAAGGAGAATCTTGTTGATCAATGCATATATTTAAGGGTCAGTGGGAGTAAGTATATCTTTCTTGTTCTTTATGTTGATGATATATTACTCGCCGCAAATGACATTGAACTTTTGTTTGAGACAAAACACATGTTGTCATCTCATTTTGATATGAAGGATCTTGGTGAGGCATCTTATGTTTTGGGCATCCAGATTTTTTGTGAAAGAACTAGAGGCATTCTTGGATTGTCTCAGAAAACCCACATTGATCGAGTTCTAAGTAGGTTTAATATGCATTCTTGTTCTCATGGGAAAGCACCTATTGTAAAAGGTGATAAGTTTTCTAAGTCTTAATGCCCTCAGAATGATAGTGAAAGGACTCAAATGCAAAACGGTTCCCTATTCATCAGTTATGGGTAGTCTGATGTATGCTCAAGTATGTACACGACCTGATATTGCTTATGTCGTTGGTGTACTTGGAAGATACTTGAGTGATCCTGGATTGGCTCACTGGAAGGCTACAAAGAAAGTACTTCGATATTTGCAAAACACTATAGATCTAGTGCTTACATATCGGCGATCTGACGTTCTTGATGTAGTTGGATATTCTGATGCCGATTTTACAGGTTGTCTAGATGACAGGAGATCTACTTCTGGTTATGTTTTTATGATGGTAGGAGGAGCTATTTATTGGAAGAGTGTCAAGCAGACACTTATAGCTTCCTCTACAATTGAGGCAGAATATGTAGCTTGTTATGAGGCTACATGTCAGGCTATATGGTTACGAAATTTTATCTAGGGGATAAGTGTTGTGAACACTATTTCGAGGCCGCTGAAGATATTTTGTGATAATTTTGCAGCAGTTGTTTTCTCTCGAAACACTAGGAGCTCTTCTCGCTCCAAGCATATTGACATTAAGTTTTTGATTGTAAGAGAGAAAATAACCGAGTCTTGTATTTGTGTTGAGCATATTTCCACAGAGCATATGTTAGCTGACCCACTAACTAAAGGTTTAGCTCCAAAACTGTTTCAGGAGCATGTGACTCATTTGGGTTTGTTAGAGTCTTCTGTTGTATTTAGTTAGTGGGAGCTTTGTGATCTTTGACTGTTTGACTATATTGTTTATGCTTATATTCTGTTTTAAATATAGCAATGTTAATGTATGTATAAGAGTTCTGTGATCATTGACTGTTTGACTATATTGTTTATGCTCGTATTCTGTTTTAAATATAGCAATGTCAATGTATGCTTAAGTCACGCGCATTTTGGACAGGGTGTACTTTATATATTGAGACATTCTGATTAGTCTTGTGCTTGGGTCACGCGCGTTTTGGACAAGGCGATTGTTTATGTAATGAGACATTATATTTGGTCTCATATCTGAGTCACGTGCATTTTGGACAGGTCGTACTTTATGTATTGAGACATATTGATTAGTCACATGCTTGAGTCACTCACATTATGGACAAGGCTTATTACCTACTAGAGACAATCTATTTTTAGTCTATGCCTGAGTCACGTGGTTGTGAGTATAATTTTGGTGTCATATATTCTGTCAATATAGTCACTAAACTAGGTACTGCAACTACATTTTGGATAAGGCCTATTGCTTTAAAGACATTAAGATTTGTCTCTAGGGCTTCTTGTGGAAACGAGTGTTCGTCACTCTTTTGATTATTTCTATACTGCACTTGCATCTCATCGACCTGAGTTACGTGATTGCAATTATTGGTCATGTGTCGTATGCCTTGTCGATGTATCGTTCACTAGCTTGTAATTGAAGGCACATTCTGAACAAGGCTTTTGTTTTTGGAATGCTTGTTTGTGTTTATGTTGAGATTAAATGTAATGTTGTCCGAGTGGGAGATTGTTGTATATATTTGTAAATTAATGGACTAACATTACATTTAGTCATTGAGCCCATAGTGGGATGGGCTATACTAATAGAAACATAAAGGCCCCTACTCTCACCCATATTGAAAAGGGAATTGGCCCATTGAATTCCTTTTTAAGGGCATGGTTCAGCTGCTCTTTCTCTAGAGAAGAGGCAGAACGAAATTTTATGGGCATGGAGTAGTTTCTCCATAGAAAAAACCCTTTCTCCTTTGCAGGAACCGTAAAGCTAGCATGGATAATTCATCACAAGTTACAACAGGTATGAACTCTCAACTTTCTTCAACACATGCTTTGATTACAAGAAAAAGATATTGGCGCTTATCATGAATTCTAGCACATACGTCTGTAAAGTGCCACCCAAAAGAAAAGATAAAATAAAAATAAAAAATTAGAGTCCATGGTGCTTTGTGATAAAAAAAAATGGTAGTTTATCTTATATATTTTATGGTAAAACATATATTTTTATAGTAAATTTATATTTTTATGAGTAAAAATTAAAACATTGAGAGTATAAAAAAAATTATCACAAAAAAAATATGTTTTTTATTAACTAAAAGTATATTTACCACATAAAATAAATTGTTTTTTTCTTATTGTAAAAGTGCATGAGTTGCCACCAAATAAAAGCACTCAATTTTCTCATTGTAATCAATCATAGCAAGAAATTCTAAAAAGAAAAACCACACAAATTACTCCTTAAAAATGAATTTTAATAAAGGTGTGCAACAATTCGGTACAAATCACTAATCAAAACCAATTCTATTATTTAATTCGATTTTCCACTCTCTATGTTTAGTATCAATTTGGGTTTTCAAAATATTGATTCAATTTGAACTGTTGTTAATAAATTTCGTTTAAATTATGAATTTACTCTTTGTATTTTAGATGGAGGACTATTTTACCCATTAAACTTTCAATTATTTTAATTCAATATATGAATTTATAAAATCATTCAAATCAAATTATTTCGATAACAAAAATCGATTTAGACATCATGTAAGACATTAGATATACAAGTTATTCACCCAATTTCTCATCAGATTTGTGGTTTCTACGTGGATTTTCGTGAAGTAGTTGATTGAATCTCCACTAAAATGGTTTGATTTAGATAATTTTGAAAGTTTATATATTAAATTGAAACAAATAAAGTTTAAGGAGTAAAATAATTATATCCTGGAGTAAATTTATAATTTAGCCTATAAATAGTTAACACTTAACCAACGTGACACAAGGTAAAGGTGAAACTAAGTCGAGAGACTCTCTCTCCTCTTGTCCCTACCTGTATTGGACACTTCACACCAGTTTCGACGACGGTCCAATATTAACAAGGAACCATCGACTTTCCCTTAAAAAGTGAGCATATTTGATATTCACAACGTTATTTACTTCATTAATATTTATAAACTGAGTAATCCATATTAAATTATGGATAAATTATAAATTTATAATACTACACCAAAGCAAGGCTCCATACATCTACTCACAGAAATTTAACGGGGGTGTTTCTTTCTCCCCTTTTTTTGTGGTTTGTGATAGCTGAATTTTCTGTGGTTTTATTTTTATTAATGAAGTTCCTTTTAACAATAAATAAATAATAAATAAAGTGCATATATTATATATTGTTGTAGTTTATTTTTTATATTGATTACATTCTTCCATTTTCTTGTTCATATTTATCCTCATTTCTCCCTATTCATCAACACAAGGTTTTTAATCAGCACTAGCCAGAGATAAAAGTGTTGCTTCCTCAGCAATAATGTGACACTTTTGACTGGACAAGCCTAGACAAAGAGATCGTAAGCGCTCCTGTAAAGATAAGTTGAACCAAAATCTGACCTAATACTGCTAAACGCATCAATGTAGACTGTTAAATAGAGTATGCACACAGGCCGAGAAATCACTAAGCCATTGGCTTTAGTGATGATAGGCGACCTTTAAATGCACCGTAATATCACCATATATTAAATTCCTATGAGTTCATTCGGAAAGTAAATCAAAATGATCAATCTTTCAAAAAAGTGAAATCGGGGGACAGTAAAATTATTTGGAAATGCTTAACCTTTAAATAACATTCTAGCAGTTTTACAGAGAATCTTTATTTAGGCCTCTGGTCACTAAAGGCTGTTGGTGTTAATTCCCCGTTAGGTTCTTGGTTTTATGATTGCTTGCAATGGATGTTATCCCCCTGTTAAGTTCTTGGTTTTATGATTGCTTGCAATGGATGAAGCTTCCGATCGGTTAGCGCAAGAGTATCAACATTCTCTTCCTTGCCATCTTTCAGTCTCCACTCAAATTCCTGCACTAACCTACCTATTACTGTGCAACCTATCAACATTGCTTGAAGAGAACCAGCACATGCCCTTTTTCCTGCTCCAAAGGCCATTGTCTTGAAAAAATCCAAAGGATCATATTTCTTATCAAGAAACCTCTCAGGCTTCCACTCCTCCGGGCTTTCCCATTGTTTCTTGTCCATGTTACATGCATAAATGTTTATCGCAATCTGCATTGAATAGTTGGATTGTCAGAATTGGCAGCAATGTTTTACAAGACAAAACAAAATAGATCTCCTGGAGAAAATAACCAACCTCACTTCCAGCGGGAACATAGAACCCTCCTAATTGGGTATCTTCGTGTGCATAACGTAAAGGAAGTAGAGGAACTGGACTGTGTTTCCTAATAGCCTCATGGAAAACACTACCCAAGTATGGGAGTTGGGACAATTGTTCCTCCCTTATCTTCTCAGCCCCACAAAGGCTTTGGATCCCACTACAGAGACGATCCTGTTACATAATGAGGGATTTAAAATCATTTGGTACTTAAACAGGAGGCAAATATAAAACATAGACTTTTGTTTATTGAAACAACCTGCTTGCTTGGATTTTTGGCAAGTTCATACATGGCCCATTCTGTTGCGACCAAAGTTGTACCTGTTGATTCAATAAGTGTCTCCCAAAGCAATATGGTAATCTGTTCCTCCGTAAGTGTTTTTGCTTCGGATAACAAGAAGTCGATATAACAATTAACTTCCTGTTTTACATCCCAACCAAATAACACTCAGAAGGGCACACAGAGGAAAATCATCAAAACGAACAAACCAGTTGTAATGCAAGAAAAGACTACCTCCCCTGAAGCAATCCGTTTCTTGTGCTCTCTGATCAGGGCTTTCATCACCGCTAGCCTGCGGAAATGCTTTTTCTGGATTTTCATTTCGAAACTCTTATTAGGAATCCATTTCAAATATGGGAAGAAGTCTCTCCAGTCCACATCAGTTGCACCTTCCATCATGTCGATAACTAAAATGTTGAACATCTCCTCTCTTGACAAAGTGGTACCAAGCTCCTCCACATAAACTGATTCCACATCCTTCCCTAAAGACTACAAGAATCCATTCTGTTTTTATTTTCTGAAAGAAAAATGTTTAAAGTGTTCACGGCCTTTCAATGAAAATGGAGAGACTTACTTGCTTCAATGCTAATCCAAAAAGTTCAGATTCAAATATTTTCCTGAAATTCACAGGTTGATGAGGCCAGATCTTCACATAAGCATGTAATTGGCTTGATATGTTATCTATCATGGTGTCTCTGTGGGATTTGTGTCGTTTCTGAACATTACAAATAGAGCTATCAATTCTAGTTTCGAAGTGAGATTGATGTGTAACACTTGAACAAACAAAGCAAAGAAGGTTGAAGTAGCAAACCTGAGCAGTTGAACCCAAAAGGTTTGTCATTATATACCGTTTTACCATCTTGTGAAATTCGTTATAGTCGCTTGTCGCAACCATGCATTTATCACAACTGACAACTTTCAGGGCATTTGGTAGCTTCCTTGTTGAAATGGATGAATATCTGGTCACCATGGCCTGAAACAACACGAAAATATTATACTGCTGAATGCTCTTATACATTTCTCTCTTTTTTTTTGCATATATATATATATATATATATATATAGTAAAAAAAAAAGGAATTTTAATGAATGGACAGTAAAATACTCGATATAGGTAATGGCCGTTGTTAGTGTCATATCAGTCGGTCACAACCAGCTCTGAAACTGAAAGTTGCATTTACAGAGTAACTGGTTTAGTTGCTTGTAAAGAGTTGATCGAATCAACCTCTTCCAGGCAATTTGCTTTATAACAAAAAGAAATAATGCCCATTGGAGTTATGGTCCCATAACAAACTTTGGAGACTAAATTTAAAACACTGTCCACAAGTCATTAGAGATTTTTGCTCTTACTGGGGACTAAAAATCCAAAAATATGAATGTAAATACCTTGATAATTCAAAATATTGAGTTAACAATACAAGATCTCATATTTAAACTTCTGTCAGCTAGGCTTCCCAGCTCAACTTTGAACTTTATTGGCTCTAAAGAGAGGTTTCAAGTGAGTAGTCACTATAATGGTCGACAGTACCAACAGCAAGATGGAGTACCAGGCTTTTTTTCTTTTTTTTTTTAATAAATGATATGAGCCTGACTTTTCCTTTGAAAGAAAGATTGTAAGTTGGGAAGAACTTCCAGAATTTAGAAGGGATAGAAACCCCATTATCTTTCTACAAAACAATACTAAGTAGTAATTGTCTTCAGGCCTAGTAAGCCATAGCTAATGACAAAACATGGCAACTGGCTGGGGTAACACCCTGGCTTTTCTCACGAGTCATCATCAAGAAAGACCCTTTTCAAAGAAAATCTTCAAAAATAACTTCGTTTAAATTGTATTTTCTTCTTGAGGAAAAATAGAATCAAGCAGTGGCCTTTTTCAAAATAACTAAGTAAATACTGTTCAGCAGTGATTGAGCAGAAGAGGAAGGAAAAAGCTAACCTCTTTAGCAACATCAGTAGAATTAAGAACAATAACAGTAGAAGCACCAGTCTTGATAGAATAAATTGGTCCATAAATCTCAGCCCACTTTGTGAAAGTCTTGTGGGGTCTCTTCTCTTTCAGTTGCAGCAAGTTTCCTATCAGTGGTAACCCCGGCACTTCTGCACCACCCCACGTGGCAAAACAACCCATTTCATCGTTTGATTAATTTATCAATTAACCAACCAAAAAGAAATTTGAGAGAAATTAAAAGTCACACGAAAATTACAAAACCCAGATAGCCCAAGTGGTCAAAACCCAATAACAACTTCGAATGATAAAAAGCTAGAAAATTAGGAGAAGTGTAAGGGTACCTGGGACAGTTGGAAGCTTGGAGCATTCCATCTTCTTAGAAGAGAATAAGTTCAATCTTCTAATAAATATGAAGAAGAACAACAAAGAGATACCACCCAGAGCAATGGAGGTGAAGGGTTTTGCTTGGAGTTGTTCAATGGTAATTGCCATGGCGCAGTGCGGGATAAAGATAATACATAGAGATAGTAATCTATATATAGATTTACAAGGAGAGTGCAAATTTACATAGTTATCCATACCCGGTTCTTTTAATTTTGTGCAGAAAAACGTTGGACAATTTACATCTATCCAGACAGCGTAACGCTTATCATCATACCAAATCATTTATGGTAAATAAAATTTTCTAATTTTATACTCTTTTTAATAGGAAATACATTCTTTTATTCTTTTTTTTTTTTACTTTATTTGGAGTTTTAACAACAAAAAAATAGATGTAGAAAATTACCATTTAAAAAAAATTAATCAACAAGATCATTTAACGCAAATGAATCCCTTGTTAGAAATTAACCTTTAAAAAATGAATCCAAAAAATAATTGGAACCCAAATATATTTTTTTTGGAAAAAAAAGATAAATCATAAGTTTCTAACTAGATTTATAAAGATTGTTTAAGTGTTATCATATTTCTTTTACGTTGTTCAAATAGATTATCATTGTTCATTTTTATCTCTTTTTTGGTAAGAGCAAGCTTTACATGAGTTTTTTACTGTCATTGATCAAATATTGCCAACTTGTTTTCAAAATATAGTTTCTTTATTCTACTTGTTTTAATTTGGATCAGCATTTATCAATTTGTTGTACATGTTTCTATTTTATCTTATAATGATTTAAATTATGTTACGTTCTAACAGTGAGCATGCTTTAATTTATTTTCAATCTCATTGATTCTAACTGGAAACACAAACCCTATAATTTGAAAAAGAAATCACAACAATATTAAAATTTAAAACAATGACACTAGATTAAATTTTTTATAAAAAAGTTAGTAATTTTCTGCAATTTTTTATTATTAGAACCCTAAATAGATAGAATAAATAAAAAAGAAGAAAAAAATTAAGGAAATGAAATACTTCCTATTGAAAAGAACATAAAATTAGAAAAAATTAAACCATATAATAGGTAGTTTTATTTACCTGATTTGGCATAATAATGACAATTAGATTTAATAGGATGGTTGAGATGTATACAAATTGTCTCTACGTTCTCGTACAAAGTTTTCTCACTATTTTTAACTCTTTCTTCTTCAACTCACGTTAATTATCTCTATTACTCTTTATTTCTTTTCTTATTTATTGTTTTCAATTGCTTTTATTTTTGTGATTTTAATTATATTGTTTTTTCTAGTTTCTTTGCAGTCTCAGGTTCAGATTGCAAGAGATTGTACGTTACGTTGATTTTCTTTATTTTAATTTTTTTTAAAATGCTAGAAAATAATTTTAAATATGCTTACGTTAAAAAGAAAAAAGAAAAGCACTCGTATTGAAATTCTAATAGATACTCCAATAGATAAAACAAAGAAACGTTGCTAAAATACAAGGAGGACATTGCTGTCATCGTCTTTTACTAGTTGGTGAAGTGTGAAGCATTAAATGTGCCCACCGTTTTTATGGTGCTTCCTTCCAACTCTTTTTTCTGTTGCTTGCTTGTTTAGTAGGGGATCATATTAGACCGCGATTCCTTTACGTTGCGTTTGGATTTTTCCTTATTAAATGAGTGTTTTTATGGTGTAGGGTCGTCCATGTCTATTAATACTGACTACAAAGGCAGAGGGTCGCCTTTACTTCGTTTAAGTTAGAAGGAGAAGTTTTAGAATGGTGGGAAGATACTTTTCTCAAGGAAAGTGTATATGTTGATAGACCCTTAACTTGGAGTAGATTTTAGGAGACTTTTTCTTTTATAAATGTTGCTCATATATTGGCAGAGCCCAACAGAAGAGAGATTTCATTTATTTAAGGTAAAATATGTTGATTGTGGCTCGGTATGATAGCAGATTTGTGGCCTTTTCAAGTTTTGTATCGAAAATGGTAAACATAAAGAAGAAGAAATGTAAGGGTGGGAGACCACCCTAGAGGGGGCGTTCGTTGTTATAGGGAACAGTAATACAAAGCAAGAGGTAAGAAAGATCGGTTGCTTCTGTAGCTCAAGGTAATATTGGAAGGACCCCTAGATTTGGGAGACAGTCTGTGGGAACTGAAAATTATGGTAGAGGTAGGAGTGTACTATCTAGAGAATGTGGTAATGTGATAGAAAGACTAGAACGTGTTATAGATGTAATCAAATGAGATATTTATCCTAGAATTGTCCTAATTTGAGGTGCTTTATATGTAGAAAATTTGGACATATTAATGTTGGTTGATCTTGGTGCAACTCATTCTTTTGCATCCAGTGTGTTTATGAAGTCTATTGATGTTACATTAGTTCTTTGATGCATAATCTTATTGTTGAAATTCCTACTGAAGATAAAATTATGATTAAAACAATTTATTGGGGTTGTGTAATCCGTATGAATGATAAAAAGTTTGAGGTTGATTTGTTTTCTTTGAATATGGTTGATTTTGATTTGATTCTGGAGAGGATTGGTTGTCGGTGTATCATGTTTGGATTGATTGTTTTAGAAAAATTTACTGTTCAAGATACCTGGATAGGAGGAGTTTAACTTTCAAGGAGAATGTAAGATACTTTTCAGTTATCTTATTTCTGCCTTGACTACTAGTAAGCGGCTAATAAGAGGCAGTGAGGTGTATTTAACATATATGGTGGATCTTAGTAAGTAGGATAGAAAGCTGGAAGAAATTTCAATGGTGAGAGATTATTCAAATATATTTCTGGATAAAATGTATGATTTGCTTCCAATAGGGAGATTGAATTTTCCATTGATATGATTCTAGTTTCTGAACCTATTTCAATAGCACCCTACAGAATGAGACATTTTGAATTGAGAGAACTGAAGGTTCAACTTTAGGAATTGTTAGACAAATAATTTATTCGACCAAGTATGTCACCATGGGGAGCCTCTGTATTGTTTGTTAACAAGAATAATGAAATGATGAGGTTGTGTATTGATTTTAGACAATTGAATAAGATCACTATTAAGAACAAATATCCTTTTGTCTAGGATATATGATTTGTTTGAACTGTTGTAAAGAGCAAGGGTGTTTTCGAAGATAAACCTGAGATCGGGTTATCACTAGTTAAGGATAAAAGAGGGAGACGTACCTAGGACTGCTTTTAGGATACGTTATGGTCATAAGTTTTTTGTGATGCCATTTGGGTTGACTAATGCTCCAGCAATATTCATGGACTTGATGAATAAAATGTTTAAACCATTTCTTAATAATTTAATGATTGTGTTCTTATGCATATTTCATTCTATTGTTCATATGCATATGCGTGAAACGAAAATAACCGGGAAGACAGTCGGTCTAAATGAGACCGTGACAGCCGATATATGCTGGAAATAAAAGAACCGAGAAGGCAGCTAGTCAAAGCTAAAACGTGTCGACTTGTGGGAAGACGTTCCCAAATAATAATATAATTTAAATTCATGCATTACATTTGTTTTAAATATTGATTATTATTATTTGTTTTAAATGATGAGGATTATGATATGAGTAATGATAATAGAATGCTATTATATATCGAGTTATATGAGATATAGATGAATGAATATTAGAAGACTATTTGAACAATTGAATTATAAGATGTGACTGGAGTTATATAAATTGAATACTTCTAGTAAATTTAATTCATTGAGCTTGTGAAACTCACTCCTCGTTGATAAATAATTTCAGATAGCAGACATGACAGATAGATTGGTGAGCTGAGATTCAGACTGAGTCATTATCTATAAGTTATGGTCCACATCCTCATACTAATGGAAATAAAAAAAATATTTGTAAATATTCATGCATAATATATTGTATATAATATTTCAGTTGGGATATTGATAATGTAACTCTCTTTTTAGGGCTGAGGATTTATATATGTAGATAATTTCAGTTGGTATTTTTATATTGTTGCATATACATGTTGTGTTGGAATTTTAAAATGTTACGACACATCTCGAAAGTGACAAACTCAAAATAAATAAATCGTTACAATTACTCCCCTCAACTTGAAAAGAAATCGATGAGTTAACATTTAGATAAAATGGCTTGCTTGGAAAGTGGTACTCAAATAGATCAACAATCAATTTTTGAAAATTGCCATGTATGGAGGAAGATCCATGACATAGCATTATCATTAATCTTTTGCATAATTTTACAAGGACCACACTTTTTGGTTCACCTTTTATTTTCAACTGATTACTAATTCTTATTGTCATTATATCTAGGTAAATTTTTTATTGACATATATATATATTTTTTAATTTTATTGCTTCTTAGAATATATACATGTTATCATTAAAAAATACACTCACTCTTAATTTTCACCATTTAAAATCTTTGTTATAATAACCATACCATGTCTAAGTGCATGAGATACAAAATAAAACAGAGTGTAGGTTTTACATTTTTTGAAAATTTGTTCTACATCAATCTCCTTCACTAGAAAAGAATTTAACCTCAAATCAACGTTGGGATAAAACGGCTTGCCTTTAGGGTGGTACTCAAATAGTTAGGCAAAACTATAAGTTTTTAGAATTACCATGTCTACAGGAAGATCCACCAAATAAAAATAATTATTAATTTTCTACCGAATTTTATAAGGACCACACTTTTTAGGTTTCAACTTGTTGTAAGAGCCAGCATGAAATCTCCCTTTTCGCATGAATACCATGACCATGTCTCTTTCTTTGAACACCTTGAGTCTACGATGTTGATCAACAACTGCCTAGTACTTAGCGTTCGATGTTTCTGCCTTTTCCTTAACCTCAGCTTGAACTAAACAAACATGCTCAGCCATATTGTCTGCAGCTACACTTACTCTGTAACCATTTGGTAATTGAACTAGATCCAACACATGCTGTGGCACATTCCGATAAACGACAACAAATGGGGATATCCCAATGGAGCTATGAATTCCACTGTTATAAGCAAACTTTGATATCAATCTAATCTTATAAAAAGATCATGAGATGTCATACGACAATATTTCAAGGTCCTACGTCTGTAAAGTGCCACTCAAAAGTAAAGATAAAAAAAATTAGAGTCTATGGTGCTTTGTGATAAAAAAAAAAAATGGTAGTTTATCTTATATATTCAATAATAAAATATGTATTTTTATAGTAAATTTATATTTTTATGAGTAAAAATTAAAACATTGATAGTATAAAAAAAATTATCACAAAAAATATGTATTTTATTAACTAAAAATATATTTACCACATAAAATAAATTGTTTTTTTCTTATTGTAAAAGTGCATGAGTTGCCACCAAATAAAAACACTCAATTTTCTCATCGTAATCAATCGTAGCAAGAAATTTTAAAAAGAAAAACCACACAAATTACTCTTTAAAAATGAATTTTAATAAAGGTGTGCAACAATTCGGTACAAATCGCTAATCAAAACCAATTCTATTATTTAATTCAATTTTTCACTCTTTAAGTTTAGTTTCAATTTGGGTTTTCAAAATATTGATTCAATTTGAATTGTTGTTAATAAATTTAGTTTAAATTATGAATTTATTCTTTGTATTTTAGATGAATGACTATTTTACCCATTAAACTTTCAATTATTTTAATTCAATGCATGAATTTATAATCATTCAAATCAAATTATTCCAATAACAAAAATCGATGTAGACGTCACGTAAAACATTAGATATACAAGTTATTAACCCAATTTCTCATCAGATTTGTGGTTTCTACGTGAATTTTCGTGAAGTAGTTGATTGAAACAAATAAAGTTTAAGGAGTAAAATAATTATATCCTAGAGTAAATTTATAATTTAGCCTATAAATAGTTAACACTTAACCAACGTGACACAAGATAAAGGTAAAACTAAGTCGAGAGATTCTCTCTCCTCTTGTCCCTACCTGTATTGGACACTTCACACCAGTTTCGACGACGATCCAATATTAACATGGGAACCACCGACTTTGCCTTAAAAAGTGAGTATATTTGATATTCACAACATTATTTACTTCATTAATATTTATAAACTGAGTACTCCGTATTAAATTATGGATAATATTATAAATTTATAATACTACACAAAAGCAAGGCTCCATATATCAACTCGCAGGAATTTAACTGGGGTGTTTCTTTCTCGCTTTTTTGTGGTTTGTGATGGCTGAACTTTGTGGTTTTATTTTTATTAATGAAGTTCCTTTTAACAATAAATAAATAAAAAATAAAGTACATATATTATATATTGTTGTAGGTTATTTTTTATATTGATTACATTCTTCCATTTTCTTGTTCATATTTATCCTCATTTCTCCCTATTCATTAGAATATAGAACAGAGTCTTTTGGTCAAGGTAGACTACGCAAAGAAAAGAGTAATAGAGAAATTCTTGTGCTCTTTCTATACACCCGATGCAACCAAATTTTTTTCATTAGACAATTTCTTGCTTCATCAACGCAAGGTTTTTAATCAGCACTAGCCAGAGATAAAAGTGTTGCTTCCTCAGCAATAATGTGACACTTTTGACTAGACAAGCCTAGACAAGAAGATCGCAAGCGCTCCTTTAAAGATAAGTTGAACCAAAATCTGACCCAACACTACTAAACGCATCAATGGAGACTATTAAATAGAGGATGCACACAGGCCGAGAAATCACTAAGCCATTGGCTTTAGCGACGATAGGCGACCTTTAAATGCACTGCATTAACACCATATATTAAATTCCTACGAGTTCATTCGGAAAGTAAATCAATATGATCAATCTTTCAAAAAAGTGAAATCGGGGGACAGTAAAATCATTTGGAAATGCTTAACCTTTAAATAACATTCTAGCAGTTGTTTTACAGAGAATCTTTATTTAGGCCTCTAGTCACTAAAGGCTGCAGGTGTTAATTCCCTGTTAAGTTCTTGGTTTTATGATTGCTTGCAATGGATGTTATCCCCTGTTAAGTTCTTGGTTTTATGATTGCTTGCAATGGATGAAGCTTCTGAGCGGTTAGCGCAAGAGTATCAACATTCTCTTCCTCACCATCTTTCAGTCTCCACTCAAATTCCTGCACTAACCTACCTATTACCGTGCAACCTATCAACATTGCCTGTAGAGAACCAGCACATGCCCTCTTTCCTGCTCCAAAGGCCATTGTCTTGAACAAATCCAAAGGATCATATTTCTTATCAAGAAACCTCTCAGGCTTCCACTCCTCCGGGCTTTCCCATTGTTTCTTGTCCATGTTACATGCATAAATGTTTATCGCAATCTGCATTGAATAGTTAGATTGTCAGAATTGGCAGCAATGTTTTACAAGACAAAACAAAATAGATCTCCTGGAGAAAATAACCAACCTTACTTCCAGCAGGAATATAGAACCCTCCTAATTGGGTATCTTCATGTGCATAACGTAAAGGAACTAAAGGAACTGGACTGTGTTTCCTAATAGTCTCATGGAAAACACTACCCAAGTATGGGAGTTGGGACAATTGTTCCTCCCTTATCTTCTCAGCCCCACAAAGGCTTTGGATCTCACTACAGAGACGATCCTGTTACATAATGAGGGATTTAAAATAATGTGGTACTTAAACAGGAGGCAAATATAAAACAGAGATTTTTGTTTATTGAAACAACCTGCTGGCTTGGATTTTTGGCAAGTTCATACATGGCCCATTCTGTTGCGACCAAAGTTGTATCTGCTGATTCAATAAGTGTCTCCCAAAGCAATATGGTAATCTGTTCCTCCGTAAGTGTTTTTGCTTCGGATAACAAGAAGTCAATATAACAATTAACTTCCTGTTTTGCATCCCAACCAAATAACACTCAGAAGGGCATACAGAGGAAAATCATCAAAACGAACAAACCAGTTATAACGCAAGAAAAGACTACCTCCCCTGAAGCAATCAGTTTCTTTTGCTCTCTGATCAGCGCTTTCATCACCGCTAGCCTGCGGAAATGCTTTTTCTGAATTTTCGTTTCGAAACTCTTATTAGGAATCCATTTCAAATATGGGAAGAAGTCTCTCCAGTCCACATCAATTGCACCTTCCATCATGTCGATAACTAAAATGTTGAACATCTCCTCTCTTGACAAAGTGGTACCAAGCTCCTCCACATAAACTGATCCCACATCCATCCCTAAAGCCTACAAGAATCCATTCTTTTTTTATTTTCTGAAAGAAAAATGTTTAAAGTGTTCAGGACCTTTCAATTAAAATGGAGAGACTTACTTGCTTCAATGCTAATCCAAAAAGTTCAGATTCAAATATTTTCCTGAAATTCACAGGTTGATGAGGCCAGTTCTTCACGTAAGCATGTAATTGGCTTGATATGTTATCTATCATGGTGTCTCTGTGGGATCTGTGTCGTTTCTGAACATTACACAGAGCTATCAATTCTAGTTTTGAAGTAAGACTGATGTGTAACACTAGAACAAACAAAGAAAAGAAGGTTGAAGTAGCAAACCTGAGCAGTTGAACCCAAAAGGTTTGTCATTATATACCGTTTTACCATCTTGTGAAATTTGTTATAGTCGCTTGTCGCAACCATGCATTTATCACAACTGAGAACTTTCAGGGCATTTGATAGCTTCCTTGTTGAAATGGATGAAAATCTGGTCACCATGGCCTGAAACAACACGAAAATATCATACTGCTGAATGCTCTTATATATATATATATATATATATATATATATATATATATAGTAAAAAAAAGGAATTTTAGTGAATGGACAGTAAAATACTCGATATAGGTAATGGCTGTTGTTAGTGTCATATTAGTCGGTCACAACCAGCTCTGAAACTGAACGTTGCATTTACAGAGTAACTGGTTTAGTTGCTTGTAAAAGAGTTGATCCAATCAACCTCTACCAGGCAATTTGCTTTATAACAAAAAGAAATAATGCCCATTGGAGTTATGGTCCCATAACAAACTTTGGAGACTAAATTTAAAACACTGTCCACAAGTCATTAGAGATTTCTCCTCTCACTGGGGACTAAAAATCCAAAAATATGAATGTAAATACCTTGATAATTCAAAATATTGAGTTAACAATACAAGATCTCATATTTAAACTTCTGTCAGCTAGGCTTCCCAGCTCAACTTTGAACTTAATTGGCTCTAAAGAGAGGTTTCAAGTGAGTAGTCACTATAATGGTCGACAGTACCAACAGCAAGATGGAGTACTAGGCTTCTTTTTTTTTAATAAATGATTTGAGCCTGACTTTTCCTTTGAAAGAAAGATTGTAAGTTGGGAAGAAATTCCAGAATTTAGAAGGGATAGAAACCCCATTATCTTTCTACAAAACAATTCTAAGTAGTAATTGTCTTCAGGCCTAGTAAGCCATAGCTAATGACACAACATGGCAACTGGCTGGGGTAACACCTTGGCTTTTCTCACGAGTCATCATCAAGAAAGACCCTTTTCAAAGAAAATCTTCAAAAATAACTTCGTTTAAATTGTATTTTCTTCTTGAGGAAGAATAGAAACAAGCAGTGGCCTTTTTCAAAATAACTAAGTAAATACTGTTCAGCAGTGATTGAGCAGAAGAGGAGGAAAAAGCTAACCTCTTTGGCAACATCAGTAGAATTGAGAACAATAACAGTAGAAGCACCAGTCTTGATAGAATAAATTGGTCCATAAATCTCAGCCCACTTTGTGAAAGTCTTGTGGGGTTTCTTCTCTTTCAGTTGCAGCAAGTTCCCTATCAGTGGTAACCCCGGCACTTCTACACCACCCCATATGGCAAAACAACCCATTTCATCGTTTGATTAATTTATCAATTAACCAACCAAAAAGAAATATGAGAGAAATTAAAAGTCACACGAAAATTACAAAACCCAGATAGCCCAAGTGGTCAAAACCCAATACAACTTCGAATGATAAAAAGCTAGAAAATTAGGAGAAGTGTAAGGGTACCTGGGACAGTTGGAAGCTTGGAGCATTCCGTCTTCTTAGAAGAGAATAAGTTCAATCTTCTAATAAATATGAAGAACAACAAAGAGAGACCACCCAGAGCAATGGAGGTGAAAGGTTTTGCTTGGAGTTGTTCAATGGTATTTGCCATGGCGCATTGCGGGATAAAGATAATACATAGAGATAGTTATCTATATATAGATTTACAAGGAGAGTGCAGATTTAATTTCTAACAAAGGGCTCTTTTAATTTTTTGCAGAAAAACGTTAGACATGCAATTTACATCTATCCATAAAAGTGAAACGCTTATTATTATACCAAATCATTTAAGGTAAATAAAATTTTCCAATTTTATACTCTTTTTAATAGGAAATATATTTTTTTATTCTTTTTTTTTTACTTTATTTGGAGTTTTAACAATAAAAAAGAGACTTAGAAAATTACCATTTTAAAAAAAAAAATTAACCAGCATGATCATTTAAGACAAATGAACCCTTTATTAGAAATTAATTTTTAAAAAATAAATTCAAAATATAATTGGAACCCCAAATCTATTTTTTTATAAAAAAGATAAACCAGAAGTTTCTAACTAGATTTATAAAGATTGTGTAGGTGTTATCGTATTTCTTTTATATGGTTCATATAGATTATCATTGTTCATTTCTATCTTTCTTTTTTTGTAAGAGCAAGATTCACATTTGTTTTTTACCGTCATTGATCAAATATTACCAACTTGTTTTCAAAATGTAGTTTCTTTATTCTACTTGTTTTAATTTGGATTAGCATTTATCAATTTGTTATACATGTTTCAATTATATCTTATCATGATTCAAATTATGTTACGTTCTAACAGTGAACATGCTTTAATTTATTTTTAATCTCATTGATTCTAATTGAAAACACAAGCCCTGTAATTTGAAAAAGAAATCACAACAATATTAAAATTTAAAACAATGAAACTAGATTAAATTTTTATAAAAAAGTTAGTAATTTTTTGTATTTTTTATTATTAAAACCCTAAATAGATAGAATGAACAAGAAAATGAAGAAAATTAAGTAAATGAAATATTTCCTTTTGAAAAGAATATAAAATTGAAAAAAATTAAGCCACATAATAGGTAATTTCATTTACTTTTAAATGATTAAACTGATTTGACATAATAATGACAATTAAATTTAATAAGATGATTAAAATATATGCAAATTGTCTCTATGTTCTCATACAAAGTTTTCTTACTATTTTTAACTCCTCCTTCTTCAACTCACATTAATTATCTCTATCACTCTTTATTTCTCTTCTTATTTATTGTTTTGAATTGTTTTTAATTTTTGTGATTTTAACTATATTGTTTTTTTAGTTTCTTTGCAGTTTCAGGTTCAGACTGCAGGAGACTAAACATTACGTTGATTTTTTTTTTTTAATTTTTTTAAAATGCTAAAAGATAATTTTAAATATGCTTACGTTAAAAAGAAGAAAGAAAAGCAGTCGTATTAAAATTCTAATAGATACTCCGACAGATAAAACAATGAGACGTTGCTAAAATACAAGGAGAACATTGCTGTCATCGTCTTTTACTAGTTGGTGAAGTGTGAAGCATTGAATGTGCCCACTGTTTTTATGGTGCTTCTTTCAACTCTTTTTTCTGTCGCTTGCTGGTTTAGTACTTAGTAGGGGATCATACTAGACCACGATTCTTTTACGTTGCATTTGTATTTTTCTTATTAAGTGAGTGTTTTTATGGTGCGGGGGGTCGTTCATGTCTATTAATTCACTTTAGATTCATTGAAAATTGTATTAATAATTTTAAAAGTTTTGTGGGTAATATTAATGTAAGTGTAAAACTCAAAAAATAATATTATTAATAAAAAAATTTAAAATTATAAATGAATTTTTCAATGTATTTCTTAATACAGGGTTTTGGTTGTCTCAATTTTGAGAGATAACTTTAGAATTAATTTAAGCTTATCTTAACCATTCAATTGTTTTTTGTTAGACAAAATATTACCACCAAATAAAAACAATGTTATATCACTTTTTAAGAATCTAATAAAATATATTGTTGACATGACATTATTTTTATTTAGTGGTAAAATCTTATGCATCCAAAAACAATTGAATTGTTAAGATAAACTTAACTTGGTTTTAAAGTTACCTCTCGAAATTGAAAGAATTGAAATCCCTTGAACCAATATTGTTAACAAACTAAAATAATATTGAGGTTCAGGGCCTCTAAAAAAAAAAGGGATTGAGGTTGAGGTTCATCTAGTAATATTTAAATTGTTGTGCCATGGAATTTTTTCCCCTAAAAAAGGTAATATTTAAAACTGTGTTGGATTTTGGTTTTTTTTTAAAAAATCCAAAACTCCGTTGGGATGAGTATGCAGTTGGACTAAGTACCATTATCAGCGTGCGTTACTGGAATCCCTAGCTAATTCAATATTTCAATTCACTGATAAATCGATCAAATATAACAGTGGTAATGGTGATTAACAGGAATAACGATTAACTTTGTGCTAGATATAATGTTTTGTTTGCCCATTTTCAGGTGGCCCTATGTTTTAATTTGACATTACATTAATACTGGCCAATTGGTAAGTCAGATTACAAAGGAGTTGAGCTGTGAGGCTAGTTCGTCGATTGGTTATTTAGCTATTGGGTGGGATATCATTTAGCGATTGGAAGTGCTTAGTTACCTTAAGCATTTTTCTCTAGCACGGTCATGATAGTCTCTATACAAAGGACAAGTTATGGCATTGTAAGATTGTGACCGAGGTTTTTTGTCTTTTGTGTGAGAATGAAATGGATTCGGTAATTCATAGTTTTCTCTTCTATGAGTATGTGCAAGAGATTTGGCAACTTTTACATTGGGCGATCGAGTCTCATTACCATTGTGAGGCTTCTTTCTCTGTTTATTTTTTTGTATGATTTGTTTGAGGAAATGTATTCTCATGATGATCCTTTTATCGTTACTTTTTTCAATTTGGATGATATGACACAATTGTAATGTTATTATCTATGATGATGACCTAATAAGTGCAACAGCTCTTGGGGATCAAGATAAGTGTCACTGTATGGATTTTTTTTTAATGCAAATTCAAATTCTCCCATGACTAGTTGGACTTGCACTCCATTCAGTTTTGTCACACCGAATATCAACGGAACGGTTTTTCGAGAGCTAGAGTTGATGGCCATTGATGGCGGTCATTTGAGATAGTAATGGCTAGGTGTTGATGTCTTTCTCCAGCATATGGGTTAGATTATTTGAGGTAACTATGGTATAGATTATTTGAGGTAACTATGGTAGAGAAGTGTTGTTGTTGAAGGTTTGAGATTGACATTGATGTTTGGTTTCACCTACTTAGAGTCTGATTCCAATATTATCGTGTTCACTCTAGTTTTTACTTTTGTTTGTTTGTCGAGTTTTGATTCTTATAAGAAAAAAATACTTTTATTTCTATTTTCAGTGGTTAAATGTTCTGTTGTTCGTAAGAATGCTAATTCTGTAGCACACTAGCTAACTAAATTTGCGTGTTCTGTTACCATTTACATTATGTTTGGTTGTTTGGAATTTGAATTTAAATTGAGGTGGAATCATATTTTTTTTCAACATTAAAATTATTGAAAAAATTATGATTCTAACTCAATTTAAATTCTGAGTTTTAATTCTAAACAACCAAACGTAACGTTAATGTATTTGGACAAAGAAGCCACGACCTATGAAACTCTTTTTGTCGTGAAGGATATTACCTCGGTTCTTTTTATAAAAAAAAAGATAAAATATTTTGTTTTTTCGTTGTTTAATTAACACAATTGTTTTTTCACATTCTCATATCAATTGCAAGAAATTAAAAGGAACAATGTATATTACTTATGAAACATAAATGAAAATTGATTGTAAAAATAATTTCACTATAATCATCAGATACAGTGCATCCAGGGGTTGATCTTACGTTTTGTTCGGGTGCCATATAACTTTAAGGATGCATTACATCAAATGTAAAACTGGTACTACTAACTTTTTTTTATGGTTTATAACAAAGCTACAAATTAACTAACAGAAGTGGGTTTTTTGTTATAAGATCGTAAAACTAGCAACGAGAGCGAAGAGGTAAGGCAATGAAGTTATACATTTGCTTTTAATTAGTATCCTGGGAAGATTGGTGGAGGCGGCGACGCATACTGAGAGCCGATGATTGGTGGGAGAATGAAATCGTCATCTGGTGGCGGAACAGTGACAATAGGAGCAAGAGAAGGAACAGGTGTAGGTGGTGGAGATTGGATTGGTGTTGGTGTAGGTGTAGGAGATTGCACTGGAGGTGGAGGTGAGAAGACTGGTGGTGTAGGAGACTGAATTGGTGGTGGTGGGGAGTGGACAGGTGGTGGAGGAGACTGGACTGGAGGAGGTGGAGAATAGACTGGAGGTGGTGGTGATTGGACTGGAGGAGGTGGTGATTGAGCTGGAGTTGGTGGAGGTGGAGAGGGGATAGGTGGTGGTGGAGGAGGAGAATGGACTGGAGGTGGTGGTGATTGGACTGGAGGAGGTGGAGAATGGACTGGAGGTGGTGGTGATTGAGCTGGAGTTGGTGGAGGTGGAGAGGGGATAGGTGGTGGTGGAGATTGAACTGGTAGTGGTGGATGAGGAGAATGGACTGGAGGAGGTGGTGATTGGATTGGAGTTAGTGGAGGGGGAGAGGGGATAGGTGGTGGTGGAGATTGAACTGGTGTTGGTGGATGAGGGGAAATGACAGGTGGTGGTGGAGATTGAACTGGCGTCGGTGGAGGAGGAGAGGGGACAGGTGGTGGTGGAGATTGAACTGGTGCGAGTGAAGGAGGAGATTTGGCAGGAGGTGGTGGAGATTGAAAAGGCGTCGGTGGAGGAGGAGAGGGGACAGGTGGAGGTGGAGATTGAACTGGTGCGGGTGAAGGAGGAGATTTGGCAGGTGATGGTGGAGATTGAACTGGTGTGGGTGGAGGAGACTTGACTGGTTGGGGTAGATATTGAACTGATGCTGGTGGAGAAGGAGAGTTGACAGGTGGTGGTGGAGAAGGAGAAGGAATTAGAGTTGGTTCCTCTTGTTTTGGAGGGTTAGGAGCCAACTGTGGTGAAGATGGAACTGGCTTTGGAGATGGTCTTGGTGTTAGGGGTTGTTCCTTGGGTGGTTCTGGCTTTGGAGATGGTTTTGGTGTTAGGGGTTGCTCCTTGGGTGGTTCTGGCTTTGGAGATGGTTTTGGTGTTGGTGGTTGCTCCTTTGGTGGTTCTGGATTTGGAGATGGTTGTGGTGTTGGATGTTTCTCCTTGGGTTGTTCTGGCTTTGGAGATGGTTGTGGTGTTGGAAGTTGCCCCTTGGGAGGTTTTGGATTTGGAGATAGTTTTGATGCTGGTGGTTGCTCCTTTGGTAGTTTTGGCTTTGGAGATGGTTTTGGTGGATGTGGCTTTGATTTTGGTGGTAATGGTGATGGGTTGGGGTTTGGTTTCGGTGACAAAGGCTTCGATCGTTTGCCACATTTTGACTTGCTGCAATCAACTGGATGACTCACCACTACTTTGCATTCCTTTTTTGACTTCTGCTTAGGCCTTCCTGGTATGCAATTGCTAGTATCCTCCAATGCAATGTCCTTCCTATTCGTGGGCTGACATGCCTCAGCCTCACCATTGAAGTAGTTGTAAGAGAATGTGAAATTGTTCAAGTTTGGCAAGCGGCAAAGATTCTCGGGTACAAAACCTGTTAGCTTGTTATAAGAAACATCCAATTGCTCAACTTTTCCAAGGCCATTGCATGTCTTTGGTAATATGCCTATGATCGAGTTCTTTCGTACATCAAATACTGTCACGTTGCCAAGCATTCCAATCTCCATTGGCAAGCACCCTGTAAACTTGTTGTTCCTGAAAACGATCTCGTTCAAGGTGGATCCCATTTTGCCTATACTGCTCGGAATGCAGCCTGAAAATTTGTTATTAGCAAACACAATAACAGAGGCTAGGGACGACCCAATAGTTTCAGGAATTGTGGACTCAAACCGATTATTGTTCAAGAACAAGGCATCCAAATCCATCTCAAATAGCTCAGGTGGCAATTCACCTTCAAAATTGTTGTACCTGATATCAAGGTACTTGAGACTCGGTATTCCTAAGATGGGTTTTGGGAATGGACCAACCAAGCGATTGTTGCTAACATCGAACTCAAAGAGAAGCCTAAGCTTTGAGAAACTCTTTGGGATGATCCCACAGAACCTATTGGTGTTGACATGGAACAGAGCAAGCTCTGTTAATAAACCCAACTCAATGGGGAAATGCCCAGCAATGTCAGCATGGTTAAGATCAATACCGGCAACAACGCTCACATTTGGGTCGTCAAGAGCCGGTGCACAAAACACTCCTTTGTAAGAACAAACATCAGCACCAATCCAATTGGCTGTTGTGTTCATTGGGTCTGAAAAAATGGCGTTCTTCCATGCTTGGAGCGCAATATATGCACGCCTAAGCCTCTTGTTGGGGAAATCAGTAATGTTGAGGTGGACAGTATATTCGTAATCAACTGGTAAATCATCCTTCATGCGAAGAGCTAAGAGTTGGCGGCCAGCAATGAATGAGGCTTCAGAATCAGAGAGAGCAGAAGAGAAAGTTGAAAAAGAAGACAAGAGAAAGAAGAGAGCGAAGAAGCAGCCTGAGGCCTGCATGTTTAGGAGGAATTGCATCGCCACACCACCTTGGATAGCTCCTAGGCTGCTTATCGAAATGTAATTGGGATAGAGAGGGTGTTTTATTGTGGAAAAAAACTACTCTGTACTTGGCTTTGCCAAGATATTTGAGAGGCCATGCATCGATTTCTCTACGGGTTTAGCCAAACAAATGAGTTGGTTTTTCATACACACCGCAAGATTGGGTGGTCGTTGTGACTTTTGGACGTTGTTAGATTTTGTTGGTAGCTATCATTTTGGAGATAGCTAATGGAATTGCAATGCTTATGGTAATTGGCACGCTATTTTGCCGAAATTTACAGCAAAAGAGACGAAGACCAAGTCCACCTTTAAACCAAACAAAGGTAAATTTCTTTTGATTACCATAGATAGTCTTCTTGTTTTCCATGGGTACCCGCGGTGAGTTGTTGTCCTGCTCGTTGCATGTCCAACAAACCTCCATTGAACCATTGGGATCAGCTACTTTTTATCATTGGGTCAATTTTTTTCAGGCCCAATAACTGTGCAACCTTGAACTATAGTTATATCATAGGCTAAAAATGACCAACTGACCTAATTTTTTTTTTTTTTTTTCTTTTTTTAACAAAGCAGTCTCTTGAATTTGTGCAAGTAATTGAAACACAGGAACAAAGTATCTATTGCAGTCCTTTAAAAAATTACCAAACAGAACCGTCAAAATCATTACCAAACCCAAAACATTGGTTCACCAGAAACTATAATAAAAACCAAATTGTTTCGTTTGTTAATTGAATATTTTATGGTTAGTCAAACCAAATTAAAATTTTTTCTCATTCAACTTTTTTTATTAAAATCATAATATAATTTGAAAAATATAATCCATATTAAACATTATGTACACGTTTAAAAATTCATATTAAAGTTTTTCAAAGCATATTACAATCCTTGTGGTATATCGGATTAAGAGGAAAATATGATGAAATTATTTTTATAAAATAGTGATATAAGATATTTTTATATTTATTTTTTGGCTAAATTACATAGAAAATCGTGTGATTTGACTCAGTTTCATTACAAATTTTGAGGTTTACTTTGGTTCATATTAAATCATGTGATTTGACTCAGTGTTATAACAAACTCAAAGGTTTGCTTTGGTTCATACTAAACCTTGTAGTTGACACCATTTGTATCAGGTTTAATAGTTTTAATTTTGTCTTCAATCTCATGGTTTGTTATGAAACTGAACTAAACAAAAGAATTTTCTATGTAATTTTTTTGTTAATTTTAGTAGAAGAATTTAAAAAAAAATAGTTTTTAGATTGTAATAAAGTGAAGAAAAATTCTTATTTCCAACGTTATAACGGTTTATTAAGCCATATAATGAATTCAAAGAATTATTCAAATTTCAAAGTCATATATACAGACCATATAAATTTCACTACATCATCAGAGAGGTATATACATATTTTCTCAGTATTTTCTCACCAGTTTCTAACAAGTCGAACACCAATTTCCTCCTTTTGCAAAAATCAAACAATCAACACAAATCAAATTTCACAGACAATCCAACAATCAATACAAAATCACCCACAAATGTCAATACAAACCCAGAGAAAAAAATGCAAAAATCAACAACAAAAGGCCAGGGTTTAGTATGAACCATAAGGCTTAGTATGAACCAAAGTAAACCCCAAGATTTGTTATGAAACTGAGTCAAACCACAGGATTTAGTATAGGCTAAAGTAAACCTCGGAGTTTGTTATGAATTAAGCTAAACCATAGGGTTTTCTATGTAATTTAACCTTATTTTTTTGTATCAAATGTTAAATTAAATGAATTATCTCATTTTACATTTCTTCATCGTATCAACTTATTAATCCACTTTATCAATGGAGCATTCATTTGTGGCAATTAAATAACCTTCTAAAATTTTAACCACAAAAAAGGAAAGACAACAAATAGTTATAGGGTTATTAACGAGTTGAGTCGAGCAACTCAATGTTCAAGCTTGACTTGAAATATTTAAATGTGATCTCGAGCTAAACTCTAGCCAAAGTTGAACTTTAAAAGCTTTGTTCAAGCTTGACTCACTAGCTTTTTGTACCAGCGAGCCTAAACTCGAGCTTAAATTTAATCATTGCCAAATTAATTAATGCTTGAGTTAAAATTATTTTATAATTAATTTATTTTAAAAAATGATACATTATTGAACATATATATGCCAATAAAATTTCTAAAATATAAAAAAGTGAATTGTTAAATAAAACCATATTGTGTCTAAGCTAAGATATCAATTATAATTTCTTTGTTTAATGAAAAAATAATTAAAACCATACATAAGATATATGCATGTCTATCTAATCAATCAATATTTTTAATAATGTTTTTTATAGCTAAATATTTATAATTAATCATATTGAAAATCTCTTAATACATTTACCTTGGTGGGTGTCGAATCCAACAAATAATAAAATTTTCACTCTAAAAAATACAAATTGTAACAATGATGAGCAAGGTCGAATCCACAGGGATTGGGTAGATTTATTTTAATAAAAAATAAAGTAAAGAAAAAAAAGGGTTTGAAATATCAGAGTGAAATAAAAGAGAAAGCAATTAAAATCAACTAAAAACTAAGGAGAAATCAATATGGGGCAAATATCCAACTTTCAGAATTGGTTCAGAGAATTGATCACAGATACAAGGATAAAATCTTCTATTCTTCACCAAATTGGTTATGGTTGCTAACAAGCTCTAACAACCTATCTCTCCTTACTTTCTCGATAACCAAAACAAGCTCTTTGATTACTTCCCTTGTTAATAAACAACCCTAAATAAGCTCTTAGGATTTAATCTATCGACAACATTAATAATTAGAGAGACTACCAATTCTAGCCAATAAATACACAAGCTCGATTCATTTAAACTAGGTTATATATCTCCATAACATAAATCAAAAATCTGGTTATAATCAACTTTGTTATTTTACCACTAATATTAGAACATTTAAACAATTACGGATTTAAAGTTCTAAATGGCAATTTATTGACCTGATAATTGAACAACGGGCCCTTTGCATCAATCAACCAAGACAATAATTGATAATAAACACAAAAGATATATAAATAGAGAATAAATAAAAAAGCAATGAAAATTATTTAGATCTCACAATTCTTGAAGAACCAAGACTTCAATTATCCTTCAGTTGGAAGAAGAGTATTTAGCTACTCATAATTAAAAGAAAACCTAAAGAAAAGATAAGAGGGATTTTCTATTCAACGGCCGTTTCTTCTGTCCGAGCCTCCTCTTTTCTTTCAGCTAGGGTTAGTATTTATAACTTTCAAAACCCGCGGTCTGGGGCTGCAGCACCAACTTTCTGGGACTGCAGCGCCAGGTTTCTGTCCACTCTTCATAAAATCTTGCCATTCCAGCGCTGCAGCACCAACTTCCTGGGGCTGTAGCGCCAAGTTGCTGTCCACTCTTCATAAAATCTTGCTTTTGACTTCAATTTGATTCAACTCCTCAGTCTACTCCACAAAATACGAAACATAATCAAAATCCAAGATTTAAGCAATTATAACTATTAAAACATGAGGAAATATAACAAACATATGGATATTATGAACTCTTATCAAATTCCCCCACACTTAAACAATGCTTGTCCACAAGCATACAATAGCTCAAGTTCATCACCTTTTCTTATCCTCGTTCCTTCTTTTACCTTTACTCATCCTCTATAATCCAAATTATCATGCTTTAAAGATTTAAATCTAAAGACAAATAAGAAACGAACAATTTCATAGTGTAAATTCTTATAAATCACACCATGAACAATCACCTTAATGATCTTCTCGAAATCAAAATGCAATAGGATTTAACACCCTCTCATTGGATTCACTCAATACGCTCAAAGTGTTTAGGGTATCGATGAACTCTCAAGTCAAAACATAGAAGATCTTAACCATACGCTTGCTAATATATCACATCAATGGATTGAATTGAATGCAAAGAATCTGAGGGTCTTAAATAGGTTGTAACAGGGCTTAGGTAAGGTGTGGTGAGAAGGAATTTTTAGGTGTTTTTGTCAAAGGAATTATACCAACTTCTCCACACAAAGCACAACTCAATAATGTCGAATGTTTTCTTCAATCAATTCACTTCCAAACAATTAAAATTGCACAACTTTTCTCTCTTTTTGGCCGGCTATACTTTCTTTTTTTTTCTTTGTTTTTTTTTCTTTTTCTCTGGCCACCTTTTTTCTTTTTTTTCTTTCTTTTTGCAATTCAAGGCACTTGTAACTTGTATCACTTTATTCCAAGCATCTTTCAATCCTTTCAGAGATAATTTGAAGCTTCATGTGAACAAGCTAGTACGATCCTTCAATTAGAGGTTCAAAAGAGGGAAAACGACAAAAGAATGGATTGACATTGCTTATACCATGGTTAACTTCCAACAAAAGGGCTAAGGTTCAAAATTGGCTTTCTACAGTAAAAATCGAGGTAGGCTTTTTAAGAAAGCTAAATGGCTCCACTTAAATGCCCTTATTAATTCAATGCATCCAATTCAACAATGTAGTTTCGTGACATGCATAACAAAGC
Source organism: Bretschneidera sinensis (assembly GCA_023935145.1). NCBI lineage: Eukaryota > Viridiplantae > Streptophyta > Magnoliopsida > Brassicales > Akaniaceae > Bretschneidera > Bretschneidera sinensis. The sequence continues at coordinate 148,799,231 of CM043697.1, forward strand.
AAGTTATAGAAAAATCAACTATGTGTGACAATCACTCAATTAAGAAAATGGAGCATAATATAATATGAATGCTCATTGGCTCAAAAGCGCACAAAAAGGGTCATGTGCATTAGATCCGACACATTTTTCATTCAATCAATTATCAGGAGCAATTAATCACTGTGTAGTAAATAAGAATTCAACCATTCATGCTAATCCCTTATTACGCTTCAATAATTCACAATAATCCAGATCATTTAAGACAAGCATCGACAGAATCTAGAATTCAGAAGAGAATGATCACAAACAAAAACTAAAGTATCACTTGGATTTTGAAAATTTTCTTGAAAAGTGAAGTTCAAAGTAAAATCAAATTCAAATTCATATGTCAGAGACCGTCCCCCACACTTAATCCATACATTGTCCTCAATGTATCAAAAATAGATGCTCAAAAGCTATAAAAGAACAATAGTAAGTAGAAAACTCCCTTGAAAATGTTAAGCATCAACCAAGATATCAGTCACGTGCTTGGGGGCGAAGGTTGTGTGAATGCCATGTAAGCAAAGAAAGTTGTCATGTTTTGTCCATTCTGGAAACTTGGTCTTCTAGTCTTGCAAGCTGATTTAACAATTTCTTCTGGTTTGTTTCCCAATTCCAGGATTCGATTTTCCATAAGGCTTGCCCACAGGTTATGAAAATCATCTTCTGCCAAATAAATTAGAAAGAAAATCAAATGTACTCCGAAAAATGATAAAAAAGATCCTTAAAATAATCTAAATAAAAGAAAAAGGAATAAAATAAAGAAAACAAGGAAAGTAAGACAAAAATTTGGGTTGCCTCCCAAAAGCGCCGTTCTTTAACGTCTTTGGCTAGACGTTGTTGATTTATGGCTCTTGGAGAATGGTTATGGACAATTGAGGATCAAACATCCCCATGATGTAGTGCTTCAATCTATGCCCGTTGACCTTGAACGTCGCCTTATTTTTCTTGTGTCGTATTTCAATGGCACCAAAAGGTGATACACTTATCACGGTGTATGGTTCAGTCCACCGAGATTTCAGCTTTCCCGGAAATATATGCATTCTTAGGACTTCCAGCAACTGTTCTTCCATTTTACCTGTTAACGAAGAAGATATTATAATAAGGAAAATATTTTTCTCTAGATAAGCATATTTCAAATGAGCAAGTAAAGTTTTCAATTCAGTTATTATTATTTGTTCTTCTGGCACTTCTTTTCCCATTTCAAACTCAAAGTTCCTTGCTTCTTCTTGGATGACGAGTTCTTCAGTTGTAGCAGTCCCTTTAAGAGTGAAATGCCTGCTAAGTATAACTTTCAACTTATCATTATCAATTGGATCAAAGATTTCCTGCACCAACGGGTCAATAACATCCATAACAAAAACAGAAGACACATCATTAGGGTACCTCATGGCATCATAAATATTGAATTTAATAATTTCACTATCAAATTCCATTGTGAGTGTACCATCATGCACATCAATTTTTGTCCTAGATGTTTTTAGAAATGGCCTTCCTAATAACATTAGTGTTGAATTAGAATAGTCATCTTCTTCCATGTCAAGAACATAAAAATCAGCAGGAAAGACCAACCCATTAACTTATACTAAGACATCCTCTAAGACTCCTTCAGGATATATATTAGATCTATCAGCAAGTTGAATAATCACACCTGTTTCTTTTAATGGACCAATATTCAAAGATGAATAAACAGAGAGAGGCATGACATTTATTGAAGCTCCTAGATCTAGCATTGCTCTCTCAATCCTAACATCACTTAGCTTGCAAGGGATAGTAAACATACCTGGGTCCTTGTATTTTGGAGGTAATTTTTTCTGGAGGACGGCTGAAACATTTTCCCCTATACTTATCATTTCATTACCTTTCAACTTCCTCTTGTTGGTGCACAACTCCTTGAGAAATTTAGCATATCGAGGCACTTGTTTAATTGCATCAAGTAAAGGAATATTTACCTCAACCTTGCAAAAAGTTTCAAGAATTCCTTTCTCATCCTATTTTTTCTTGGATTTAGTCAATCTAGTAGGAAAGGGATGATTTGTCACCAATGCCTTTAGTTGTTCACTATCGAGTCCTCTAGGCTGGTCAGTTTGAGGTTGATGAGCAATTACTTCTTTTTCAATTTCTTCTCCACGTATTGCCTTATTGGGTTCTTTCAACTCTTTCCCGCTTCTCAAGGTAACTGCACTAGCATTTTGTTTTGGGTTAACAATAGTTTGGGAGGGCAATTTACCTTGAGATTCCAATCGGTTCACAGAAGATGCCAGTTGACTCATTTGGTTCTCCAATTGTTGAATGCTTGTTCTTGTCTCCTGTTGAAATTGTTGCATGTTAGTTACAAGTGATTTAACAATTTCTTCTAGAGACATACCTGAACTTGTGGAATTTTGTTGTGGTGGTGGAACAGGTGGTCTATACTGAAAGTGTTGGAATTGTGGTCTTGCTCCATAGCTGAAATTGGGATGATCCCTCCATCCTGGGTTGTAGGTATTTGAGTAGGGATTGTATTTCCTTTGTGGTGGGCCTGGAAATCCTCCAGCTGCATTGGCATGCTCATAGGAATCATCTTGAAGTGTAAGGCACATGTCAGTTGGATGACCGATGGTGGCACAAATCCCACAAGCTTTCACTTGTTGCATATTTCCTACAGCTAACTGTTGGACAACAGAAGTTAGATTGGATATTTGATTTGCAATCGAAGATATACTTACCTCATTCACCCTTATTGGAGATGTGTCCTGCCTGAATCCAAATTGTTGTGAGTTAGCGGCCATGATAGAGATCAATTCTCTAGCGTCACGAGGAGTTTTGTTCACTATGGCACCTCCACTCGCTGCATCCATCATCTTCTTTTCCATGGGTAGGAGCCCTTCGTAGAAATATTGAATGAGAAGCTGTTCAGAAATTCCATGTTGTGGGCAGCTTGCACAGAGTTGCTTAAATCTTTCCCAATACTCGTGAAGGGTCTCTGTATCTTTCTGTTTTATTCCACATATCTCCCTTCTAATGCCAGCAGCTCGTGATGCAGGGAAAAATTTATCAAGAAATAATCTCACTATCTCCATCCATGTGGTTATAGAGCCAGGGGGCAAATAAAATAACCAGTCCTTTGCTTTTTCAGTCAACGAGAATGGGAAAGCACGTAATTTGATTTGTTCTTCGGTCACTCCTTGCGGTCTCATGCTTGAACACACCACGTGGAATTCCTTCAAATGCTTGTGAGGATCTTCATTCTCAAGACCACGAAAAGTTGGGAGCAAATGGATCAATCCAGATTTTAACTCAAAACCCACTTCCAAAGCTGGATACGTAATGTAGAGTGGTTGTTGATTTAAATTTGGTGCAGTCAATTCCCTTAAAGTTCTTTCTTGATTGGCCTTTGCTTCTTCTATTTCAGAATCGCTAGATGAATCAACTAAGTCGGGTACTAGATTAAATCCGGGGGGTGAGGATGAAGATGCTTGTTTGTCACGTAATTTAACTTCATTCCTCAACTCTCGAGCTGTCTTCTCAATCTCAGGATCGTATTGGAGTTCACCTGCACGAGAAGATCGAAGCATTAAAATAAATCTAATTAACACCAATCCCCGGCAACGGCGCCAAAAATTTGGTGGGTGTCGAATCCAACAAATAATAAAATTCTCACTCTCAAAAATACAAATTATAACAGTGATGAGCAAGGTCGAATCCACAGGGATTGGGTAGATTTATTTTAATGAAAAATAAAGTAAAGAAAAAAAGGGGTTTGAAATATCGGAGTGAAATAAAAGAGAAAGTAATTAAAATCAACTAAAAACTAAGGAGAAATCAATATCAGGCAAATATCTAACCGAAGGTATAATTTCATATTTGGTTCAGAGAATTGATCACAGATACAAGGATAAAATCTTCTATTCTTCACCAAATTGGTTATGGTTGCTAACAAGCTCCAGCAACCTATCTCTCCTTACTTTCTCGATAACCAAAACAAGCTCTTTGATTACTTCCCTTGTTAATAAACAACCCTAAATAAGCTATTAGGATTTAATCTATCGACAACATTAATAATTAGAGAGACTACCAATTCTAGCCAATAAATACAGAAGCTCGATTCATTTAGACTAGGTTATATATCTTCATAACATAAATCGAAAATCTGGTTATAATCAACTTTGTTATTTTACCACTAATATTAGAATGTTTAAACAATTACGGATTTAAAGTTCTAAATGACAATTTATTGACCTGATAATTGAACAACGGGCCCTTTGCATCAATCAACCAAGACAATAATTGATAATAAACACATGAGATATATAAATAGAGAAGAAATAAAAGAGCAATGAAAATTATTTAGATCTCACAATTCTTACAGAACCAAGACTTCAATTATCCTTCAGTTGGAAGAAGAGTATTTAGTTACTCATAATTAAAAGAAAACCTAAAGAAAAGATAAGAGGGATTTTCTATTCAACGGCCACATCTTCTGTCCGAGCCTCCTCTTTTCTTTCAGCTAGGGTTAGTATTTATAACTTTCAAAACCCGCGGTCTGGGGCTGCAGCGCCAACTTCCTGGGGCTGCAGCGTCAGGTTTCTGTCCACTCTTCATAAAATCTTGCCATTCCAGCGCTGCAACGCCAACTTCCTGGAGCTGCAGCGCCAAGTTGCTGTCCACTCTTCATAAAATCTTGTCATTCCAGCGCTGCAACGCCAACTTCCTGGGGCTGCAGCGCCAAGTTGCTATCCATTCTTCATTAAATCTTGCTTTTGACTTCAATTTGATTCAACTCCTCAATCTACTCCACAAAATACGAAACATAATCAAAATCCAAGATTTAAGCAATTATAACTATTAAAACACGAGGAAATATAACAAACATATGGATATTATGAACTTTTATCATACCTCTACTACTTAGTAAAAGAAATATCACTACTAAATCAGTGTCTTCATATTGTTCAGTTTTCAAGATCCACACAACATGATCTATCTATAAATATATATTGCCTAACCTTAAAATAAAAATTGAAAGTAAAATTAAATGAATATAAATGTGATTATATTGATATATTGGTTCAAGTTTAGCCAAATCAAGTTGAACGAAGTAGAATTGTATATTCAACTTTAAAACTAACGAGTTTAAAATATTCAAGCTTTATCAAGTTGAGTCATGTATACTTATATACTTAAGCTTGGTTCAAGAATTTTACGAAGCAAAAATTTTGAACGAGATTGACTTATGAAGCGTATGAACAAGTAAAAAATCGAACCGATCTCGAATTGAACTTAACCTGATTTACAGCCCTAGAGAAAAATGATTTGAAGAAGCAAAATTACCTTCAATTGGTGAAGTAGAATACAGATGAGTACTGGTGTTAGAATAATTTATCATTCCAAACTTTTCTTTATTAGTTTATCGTTGAAAAAAATCCAAAAAGCTTTTGCTATAACATTAGTGATTCCTGTTTTGGTATTTTCGTCAACCTAAATAATTGTTTAGCTCCATAAATATGTACTTTTTTTTAGTTTAGATCCATAAATCTGAACCTTTTAGCAACTCATCTTTAATTTGCATATAATTAAGTAATTTTCACAGACAGATCTGACTAATTTGATATCTTCTAATTTCTCCATGAGATTAGAAGTTGCCATCTGTTTGAATATATGTTTGCATGGGCAATAATCAGGATACCTATCAGTAAGATTTTTTTTATTTACTAAAGCTTAATAATTGTGCCATAAACTGTGGCTACTTTCTGGCGTTTGCTAAAATGTCTTGGAGCATTTAGATTATCAAGATGTTGGGAACATTTAAATATGAGTAAAAGAATATGTAGAAGATTAATCTCATATCATGAAAACATATATATAAATAAAAGTGGCTTACATACATGATTTGAGTTCAATATTCACGAGCTTAAGCTTTTGGATCAAATTAGTGCTCATTTATGTATATCAAACAGCACACAAGATCTCCCTGATTCTTTTCAAATAGTATCAGAGTCGATGGTTCAAGTTGGGTAAAGTGATCATGTACAAATGTTGACTCTCACGATGCTGACCTGTGGTGGAGTCACTGAATCCTTTTGATAATGACTCTGTGAAAGATAGAGGTTGATCCCATAGATGACAAACATTGTGGAAGAATGTACTTTTGATGGTGTTGTGGAGTGAACTCCTTGTGGTTTATGTGACACTTGACAAAAACATAAATGGTTAGCTTCCACTCAAGTGCGAGCGATAAAAACTCACATGTGAGTGAAAGATTGTTGGGGATATTCGCGCGTGAGTAAAAGGAGATGTAGAAGATCAATCTTATATCAAGAAATAAATTAGAAATAAGAGTAGTTTATGTTAAAGTTGGTGCATACTTCAATGGGTCCAGATCTGTAGAACCTCCGACGACCATGGGGTCCCGCTCCCTGGTGAGTGCGCGGGGGTCTAGTTTTTAGGCCCTATACACAAGTTAGGTCTGATTTTTTGCTTGGTGGTTTGAGCTTGGGCTTATGAATAGCCGTGGTTTTACAGCAAGGTGGAAACCCTAATTAGAGCGTCTTAAGTTGCTTATAAATACTCTCTATGTATTAAGTGCACATTGTAACGAAAGATTTGTGAGGTTGATAATAGTGAAACTTTTGGCAGTACGTAGCCCTATTATGGGGTGAATCTGGGTAAATCTTGTCTTGTTTTCTTTCTGTTTATAATTCGTATGATTGGTAGGTATCGAATCGTTCAATTGGTATCAAAGTTTTGTGTTCGATAATTAACGATCAAGGTTGCCGATTGGATCACATATTGAAATTGAGAATTTTGGAAGGAAGAACTTTAAGTAGTAGAAATTGAATATGAAGGATCTACTCATGGATAGGGATCTGTGGACGGTGATAGTCGACCAGATGCCGAAGAATACGATGAGTATGATGGTAGCGTCACCGGTGGTGGTTTCGGTATCATCTACAGCGCCCATCAAGGAGTGAGAGAAGCTCGATCGGAAGGCACGAAGTCTGATTCAGCTGTGCTTAGCCGATTCTATCCTGATAAATGTTTTTAGAAAGAAGACTGCGAAAAATCTCTGGAAGAAGCTAGAAAGCCTTTATTATAGTAAATCTTTGGTAAACAAATTATTTCTGCGGAAGAAGTTGTACAATCTGCAGATGGCTAAGGGCGATTCTTTCTCTGTTCATTTACATAAGTTCAATACTTTGATAAGTCAGTTATTGTCTATCAGTGTTGATATGACGGATGACGATAAGGCTATTACACTGCTCTGTTCACTGCTGATTTTTTAGATAACTTGATAGTTGCGATTGATAATGGTACGACTAATCTGTCATTTGAGAATGTCATGGCAACCCTATTGTTTAAAGAGATGAAGTGGCATGGTATAGAAAACTCGTCAAAGGAGGCCTTATCTGCAAGAGGGCGAACTCATGATAAAAATTACAAGTGGTTTGATGATAAACCAGAGTTCAGAGGAAGATCGAAAAGTAGGGATAAATTTGTGTTGAAATGTTGGAAGTGTAGGAAGCCCGGGTATCTAAAGAAGGATTGCAGAAGTAAGATTGTGAACCCTGAAAAATGAACATGCAAGACATCAGCTACAGGACACAGGAACCAGTATGATGCGATATTGGTGACTTAAATATGGCATTTTGTTTGGCTCAATCAGATCGAAGTGTTTGGACAATTAACACGAGAGCATCATTTCACATAACATCTCACAGGGACTAGTTTTGTAAGTATGAAACCTTTGATGGGGGAAAAGTTTTATTGGGAAATAACTCTCTGATGAAAATTATTGGTCGCAGGAAGGTGAAGTTGAAGATGAATGATGTGACGGTTAGGATACTTCCAGGCGTGATGCATATTTCATGCCTCAGCAGGAACTTGATATCAGTCAGCAAGATGACAGATGGGGGAGTGAATTTCTGTTGTGACAAAAATTCATGCAAGATGACTCGTGGATCGCGAGTAATCACACGAGGTGTTCGGTATGGTACGTTGTATAAGTTGCTGGGAAGTACAGTACAAAGTCAGTGCAGTGGAGGTTTTATCTCTAAAAATGCGACAAATGATGAGGTGAAGTCCTTTATGTTGTGGCATCAGAGGCTTAGACATATCGGTGAAAGGGGACAATCTACTTTATCATCGAAGCAGATGGTGAAGAGAGTCCCAGATTGCTCCATGGGATTCAGCTTCTGTGAGCATTGTCTACATGGCAAGCAGAACCGTGTGAGTTTTAAGTCCGCTAGCATGAGGGTGAAAGGTATTCTAAATTTGATACATAGCGATGTGTTTGGGCCAGTTTCGATCCAATCTTTTGGAAAATCAAAGTATTATATCTCTTTCATTGACGATTTTTCAAGTTATTCATGGATTTATTTCATTAAGAGTAAAGTTGAAGCATTTGATAAGTTCTGTGAGTTTAAATCATTGGTAAAAGAAAGATAAAGGTACTGAGAATAGATAATGGAGGGGAATTTTTCTCAAAAAAGTTTGAGCAATTCTATGTTGCAAGCGGCATTGCAAGACAGAAAACAACTCCATATACACCTCAACAGAATGGGGTGGCCGAGAGACTTAATTGGTTAGTCATGAAGAAATCGAGGAGTATGTTGAGTTGTGCAGGCTTGGAGCCAGAGTTCTGGGCAGAGGTTGTGGCTACGGTATATTATCTGAAGAACAGATCACCTACATCAGCTTTGCAGGATCAGACACCATTTGAGGCACTATTCAGGAAGAAGTCGAGTTTGGCTCATGTTAAGGTGTTTGGGTGTGATGCTTATATGTATGTGCCAAAAGAAAATAAGAACAAACTTGACAGAAAATCAGTGAAGTCCATTTTCATTGGTTATAAGGATGTGGTCAAGGGGTACAAGTTATGGAATCCAAGAAAACAATAGTACAGTTTTTAGCAGAGATGTTGTGTTTATAGAAACACAAAAGAATGTGGTGGTTGTCCAAGATGTACCGAAATAGCTAAAGCAGGTTCAGATTGATCTTAGCCCAGGAGATAAAGAGTGGGAGACTATCCCATAGACTGCATCGGATACTTCAGATTTTGAATCAATTGGGTCTGAGCACGATATTCATGTTTCTGATGTAAATGATGAGGATTCAGATGCTGGCTTAGAGGTAGAGACCACGCATGTTATAAGGAGATCTACACGGGTTAGGAGACTAGCTATCAAGTATTCCCCTAGTGCTTGTAGTGTATTATATGCTTTAAATATTACTGGTGATGATCCTAGCATAGTGAAAGAGGTGAGGACCTTGGAGGATGCAAATGTGTGGGAGAATGCTATAAAAGAGGAGATGCAGGCACTGGACAGGAATGAAACATGAAGCCTTGTGAAATTGCCTAGGGATAGGAAGATAATTGGGTGCATATGGGTTTTCAAGAAGAAAACAAATGTAGATTGAATGGTAGAAAGTTACAAGGCATGTCTAGTTGCAAAGGGGTATTCGCAAATAGAGGGAATTGACTATGGTGAGATATTTTCTCTGGTTGTAAAGTTGACATTTATCATATTTGTCTTATCCATGGCAGCTCCTTATGATCTAGAGGTTGACCAACTGGATGTGAAGATAATTTTCCTTCATGGGGACTTAGAGGAGGAAATTTACATGAAATAGCCTGAAAGCTCTATGAGCAAAGACAAGGAAGAGCTAGTTTGTAAATTGAAGAAGTCTTTGTACGGACTAAAGTAGTCACCATGGATGTGGTACCAGAAGTTTGATAGATATGCCATTCAACTTGGGTCACTCGCAGCTATACTGATCACTACATCTATGTGAAAAGGTTAAGGGTTGATTTTGTCATTTTAACCTCGTATGTTGATGATATGTTGTTGTTGGAAATAATAGGAAAATGATTAGCACTATGAATGCGTCGTTAGCAAGGCAGTTTGACATGAAAGACATAGGGCCAACAAACTTTATCTTGGGCATGCAGATAAAGAGGGAACGTGAAAATCAAAAATTGTGGCTGAGTCAGAAAAAGTATATTGAAGAAGTGTTGAAAAAATTTAACATGTCTGACAGCAAGCCGGTAGGGACTCCCATTCATTTGGGAACCAAGTTATCTGTAAAACAATGTCTGAAGACAAAGGAAGAAGCTGAAGAGATGGCGCACGTACCTTGTGCTAGTACGGTTAGAAGCTTGATGTATGTGTGTATGAGACTAGATATTGCCCAAGCAGTGGGAGTATTGAGCAGATATATGTTTAATCCTGGGAAAGAGTGCTGGACTGCAATCAAGAGAGTTCTTAGGTATCTTCGTGGCATGTCAGAGTTTGCATTGTGTTATAAATGTATGGGAGGTAAGAAGAATATTGATAATGTAGGAATCGTGGATGCTGACTAGGGAGAAGATATTGATAGCAGGAAGTCTACAAGTAGATATGTGTTCAATCTGTTTGGTCGGGCGGTGAGTTGGATGAGCAAGAAGCAAAGTGTTGTTGCTCTTTCATCCATATAAGTAGAGCATATGGCGATAACTCATGCTGGAAGGAAGTTGTTTAGCTTCAAAGATTATGTGTTGAGCTTGGGTTTAAACAAGGAGCAGTGAAGGCAAAATGTGACAATCAATGTGTTATCTTCTTAGCAAAGAATCCCGTATTTCATTCACGGATGAAGCACATTGATATCCAATATCACTTCGTCCAGGAAAAAAATTAAAGAAAATGTGATAATCTTGGAGAAAGTCGATACAACAGTGAAGAACGCAGATTTCTTGGCTAAGAGAGTTAGTCTAGTGAAGTTTGAATGGTGTGCTTCTGAGATGGGATTGAAGAAACAGAGTTCTGGGAAGTTTGCCATGTCTATGAAGTATTTACCAAGTGAAAGATTGCTAGAGTTGGCAAGTTTTGAATCGTTCAATTTATATACATGGTTTAAGCTCAATACTCATAAACTTATGTTTTAAAATCAAATTGGTGTTCATATATATATATATAAGACTGGACGCAAGATTTTTCGGATTCTTAACTTATTAGTTGATTGAGAAATGGATAAAAGCTTTTTTTTTTCTTCTATTGAGCAACAAAGTACCTAGGTCATATTTGATTTTTACTTTAAGCCAACTTAAAGTAAATTGACTTAAATAGGTTCAAAGTATTTTTATAACTATAAGGGATTGGTTGTTTGTTACTACCTATAGAGCATAAATGTCTCGGAAAAAGTTCCTATGACTTAATTTTATTTTAATGTAATTTTTTTTTCTATAAAAAAAAAAAATCAAATCCCGTAACTATACCTTAGAAAAATTAAAGTTAAGACGAAAATTTCTTTCCTTTTCTACTTCATTAACGATGCACTCTTTTGAATTGAGCTTGGTTTCCATCTTCTGCTCTATTTTTAGAAGCGATTTTATTTCCTTTAAATGAATAAATGACACATTACAATCTTAAAAAAACAAAAACTCTTAAATTATTTTAAAAAAATTTAGTGTCACAAGGGTTTTTCTATGGTTCTATCTTTACCTCTCTTCATCAATTTATCTTTTTTTTCTTTCAAAACTCTCCTTTAATCTTCACCTAACTAAAATGTCAATATCAGAAACTTTTTCATCCTATGAATTATTATTCAATTGAATGATATACTTAAATTTTTTTAGTCGTTCTATAACACAGCAATATATTTCATTCTCAATTTCCTCTCAATTGGTTCATTCATATATTATTCTCTTTTAATTTACCAGATAAATAAACAAAATCCTTATTTATTCAGGAATAATATCTTAAAATTGCTATAGTAAAATAAAAGCAAATACTTTTTAAGTCCATCCTGTTTAAGAAAATGCGGCTACTCTTGCTTTTACTCATTTACATTAATAGTTGAAATTATTAAATACCTTATTCCCTGTAATCTAAATATTAAAAAAGTTAATGGATATTATATAAATGCGAAAAAATAAACTAGAAAAAACAAAAAATACAATCTCATAGCACAAACAATGAAAATTTATGTGAGTGTTAATTTCGCAACCTTACCCTTAGCAACGGAGTTTTACGTGAAGAGAGAATGAGAGATTTGAATGGAAAAAAGGACAAGTGATGAACTGATGAAGAGAGATAAAGAAGGAATCATATAAATGATAAATTCTCAATTAAATTTATGATGAGATCAAATGTTATATCATCAAATGAAGAAAATTTAAATCTAAATTTATCATAAAAATATTTAATCTCACCATAAATACGACATATATTTCAATTTTCAAATAAAAATAATTCAAATCTTAATATATGCAATTAAATCTTAGTTTTTGAATGATTAAAGTGGTTTTTAGAATTAAATTTAAATTATATTTAAATTTAATTAAAATAATTTTTGTCTCGAGATTTATCCCAAACATCGCCTAAACGGTAGTTTATCATATATATATAAAAAATCTTTTGAAATTGAGTTGAAATGAAAGCAAGATCCTTGGAAAATTTTTTGTATGCACCAGATTTTATGAATTGGGTGTGCTGTCAACGGTAGGATCAAGTGAGATCCGCTAAATTATATGGCTGACAATGCATCTGATCCGTCACGCTTGATCGGATGACAATGCACCCGGCTCACGCAAGAAATTCTGCTATGGGAGAGCCCGGTTCCCAACAAAAAAACTCTGTGGGGTGGCTCACCTTTTCTTTCTGCTGACCTGTCAGGCTTCAATTAACTGCGGGTAAGAGCCTGCTGATTCATTCAGTCCTTAATCCACGCGTAATTTTTATCGTGACCTACACGATCGACGACTGCGACATATCTACGGTCTACTGTCATACGTGTCGAACACACACTCCTCTTGGGGACACGATTGACATTTTTGCCTAAACCAGCTACGCTGAATGCAATTAACCACCATTGCTCTACTAAACGGAATAAAAGAGAGAGCAGAAAATTACCTTTTGGTTCTTAAAAACATTTGCTCTGATCTTTACATTTTCAGGCTTCAAACCTCATGTTTCTCTCGTCAAACCTCTCTCTTCCTCTAACTCCCGGGAAAATCTTCGCCGTTGTTTGGGCTTTCAGGGAAACACTAAAAATTCTGTTATGAGTAAGAAGCTAAGAAGTTTTTTTTAATGGCAAAAGCGAATCAACTGGAGATGTTAAGTGCAAGGAGGCCTCACTGTTTTTACGTTTTCTCATCCAATTTAAGCTCAGAGCGACTGGTAATTTACTCTCTTCACTCTTATTTCACACTATACTTTATATTTCACTCTTTTTCTTGTGGGTTCTTCGTTTTCTAATCAAGGAAAGAAGTTAGGGTTTGGTACAAAATTTCAATGGTGATTTCGCTTAACTGAGTTTAGAAATTGAAGTGGACAAATTCGAATATGTTTTGTGCTGTGAATTAGTTGGTAATTGCTCTCATCGTAGCCTTAGAGTCAACAAGGAATACGCAAAAGCAAAACTGCAGCTAGAAGACATCTTGGGGTAAATTGTGATACTATTTGGTTTACCTTATATTGGGTTTTTGGGAGAATGAGAGGGAAGAGAGGAGAAGACGAGTTACTTGTATATAAGCAACGTGGTATTGCATGTTACTTGTATATAGAGTTGAAAATAAATCATTTCCAAATTCTCTGTCGTTAAATCTGTATTTTATTTTTAACTCTTTGTGTGTGTATCTATATATACACAATGGGCTAATTTATGTCCATAAAAATAATCAATTAACTGAAATAAATTCAATTAAAAGCATCTTACAAATTTGAAAACCTAACTCCATACAGTTCCATGTCAGCATAGTGCAACGCATAGGACAACTGTGAAATAAAATATAGATACATGTTATGTGATCATTGTAATGAATGTTTGAAGTCATTCTTGGTAAGATTAGGGCATAAGAATACCCTAAAATTTGGGAATCTAGTTTCATAGCCTGCTCAAAGAAGTTGAAGGAGTTGCTTGTTTGTTATCTATTTGGGAGTTGGTTAAATAAGGCTAAATTATAATTTTTGTCTTTAGGTTTATACTTGGCTTCATTTGCGTCCTTAGCTTTCTGATCGTTTCAATTGCGACCTTGAATTTACAAACTCATTTCCATTGGGTCCTGCCCTCTATTATTACCTTACGTGGAACATCTATCATCAACACTTGGAGGGGCCTAATTGAAATAAGAATGTAAATTCAAGGACCCAGTTGAAACAATATGAAAGCGAAGGAGGTAAATGGAACCAAGTATAAAACCTTGGGATGAAAAATGTATTTTGGCCGTTAAATACTTAGGACAATTTTTTTCTTTTTTAATGGAATGCTGGTTGCCATTGTTGGATGGTGACACATTTGAAATCTGTGTCTCACAGAAAATTCCAGTGAAATTCATCAGACACATGGAAGGCAGAACATCTGGATCGGTTTCATTAACTGGTCCCAGTGGGAACACATGGCATGTTGACTTGATTCAGCAGAATGATGGTTTATTCTTCAATCGAGGATGGCCAGAATTTGTGAGAGATCATCTCATAGAATGTGGTGACTTTTTGGTTTTCAGATATGATCGTGAGTTGCATTTCACCGTGCAAGTATTTGATAAAAGTGCGTGTGAGAAAGAAGCTGCATTTTATTCCAAATGCAACCAAGAACATGTCAAGTTTGATAAAAATGTGGGGCAGAAGAGAGAAAGGGAGGAGGTGGCTACTTGTTCAGACAAAATTTCTGAAGGTGTGTCGAAGAAAATTAGAGAGAGTTCTTCAGACTTTCATCCAGATTGCCTAGACAAGAACCAGAAAGCTGATAAGGAGAAATGCGGGAATGAGGAGCTAACTATAACTAAAGCATGTCAAGAAGAAACTTCCTCCAAAGAAAAAAAGCATTGTGGTAGTCCACCTAAGATTTTTTCTGTGCCATCTCGATCAAAAGCTCATGATGAAAATCAAGGTAAAGCAAACTTGTCATTACTTTGTTCTTGCATACATGAATTCAATCTGAAGAATTCTGTTATTTTTTACATCTTCTTTGACTCATTTGCTAAATAAATCAGGCATGGAAGACAACTATTTTCTTATTCAATTGGAGCTGTGATGTGATCCAACTTTTGATAGCATGCTAGTAGCCTAGTATCTAGACAAGAGCTTAATGGACTGTTATTCTTAAGTTTCTTCTCCTTATGGGAATTCAATACATAAGTTAGCTTTGATTTATATTTAACCATTGTTTTTCTGAACTGAATGATCAACAGAGCTGACCATCAAGAGAAGAACAAGCAAAGAGGATAATTTGAATCTGCATGATGGAGGTTGTATATCAATGTTGTCAGATCCTGAAGAGAAAAAAGTTGCTCAATCTTTTACTTCATCTTTTCCTTATTTTTTGAGAACCATGAAAAGGTTCAACGTTAGTGGCTCATATACTCTGGTATGTAGATTCCTTTCTCTTTTGTTTATTTAGATTTCTGACTGGAACGTATTGTTAATATGATGTTAACAAGTTAGGCATCAAATTACTTTCAAAGTATGCCTGCAATTATAGATCAGATCCAAATTGAGTGTTAAATTTGTGAAAAGTTTGAATTCAATCCTCTCGATTTTGATCTTTCAGCATATCGTGGTCCATTGAAAAGCTCATTTTTTCTATTAAGTCTGATAACTTTGAGCCCTTTTAGTGGTAACAACGGCTCCCTCATGTTTCTGTTCAGACATTCGACTGGAAAGATTTTGTATTACTTATCCTTGTCTCTTTTGTATAAAAGTTCCTTTAGTGGTTGCAAGCTGGTCCTTCTGAGATTTGTTTTGAATCACTTGGCATGAACTGACTGCATGAATCTGTTTATACAGTCAATTGCCTTGACTTTCTGTGGTGCAGAATGTCCCATACCAATTTTCAATGGAGCATCTTTCCAAATGCAAAACTGAGATTGTCCTGCGCAATGTGAAAGGAGTATGCTGGACTGTGAATTCTGTGCCAACAACTAGAGTGCACACAAGCCATACTTTCTGTGGAGGATGGTTGGCCTTTGTCCGTAGTAATGAGATCAAGATGGGAGACATTTGTATATTTGAACTTGTACAGAAAAGTGAAATGCATGTACATATTTTTCGAGTTGGAAAGGAAGACCCAGATAGCCTGAGTGGAAAAGCAGCTTGTAACGGGTTAAATATTGTGCCCACTTCCACATCACAGAAAATTTCTGAGGGTTTGCCGAAGAAATTGATAAAAAACTCTCCAAAGGTCCATTCAAAAAGCCTGAATAACATACAAATATGCGATAAAAAAGGATCAAAGACTCATGAAAAGGGAAAGCATGGCGATGCAACAAAGAGTTCTGCTAAACATTCAAGAATTGGAAATAAAAAACCCGGTACGGGTTCCAACTTTTCCTGTGTTTGGTTTTGCAGCCAAGGATATCCATTGTAAATGGAAGGGTAGTGCTATACATCTTCATGGTTCTTACCTATTTCTTGTTGGTGAAGACTGCTAATCTGCATGTTTTGCGTTTTGTTTAGATTTTCACAATGTTTATAATCAGTTCATGATACTCTTCCTTCCAATCCTCCGAATTATCTGTGACTTTTATTTACATTTAATTTATATGCCTACATTGTACTTATATTGGCTTGACCTTGTTGATTGTAAAACAGAGCCAGGCATCAGTAGTTTAAGAGTGATGGTAGCCCTTGACGAACAAAAAGTTGCCCAATCTTTTACTTCTGGCTTTCCTAATTTTGTGAGAATTATGAAGAAGTTCAACATCAGTGGTTCATATACTCTGGTGAGTTATTTCCTTTTCTATTTATATGGTTTATTGTAACTTAAAATGAAATTTATTCCTCCATTTCACCTTCTTTATTAAGCTCGACGTCTTTTCTTTGTTTATGGAGAAAACTTATGTTCTAAAATGTAAACCTCCTTTCTTGTTCATTTGGCCTAATAATGCAACGCCACCAATATCTGCACAGTGGTCTGATACTAATTTGACTGCTTTGATATCATTTGGCCATTATGTTATTGTAAAAATCAGCTGTGTAAGTACATAACAGTTTTTGTAAGGTTCTCTAAGAACCACTAAACACCGGATGACCTTTATCGAGGCCTTGCTGAGATGAGGGCTTCATAGCATTTAAATGCTCAGCTTTATCTACTCATATGGAAGTTCCTTGTCAGGCGCAGGCTGAGCTCTCTGGGCCTTCATGGAGTGAATTCATTACCTGCACATGAGTTCTAATTACTCTCCAGCAGTGTTTTCAGCGTCAATTCTAATTTACTAACTGGTATTATCTGTTGTGCAGAAAATCCCATACCAGTTTTCTATTGCACACCTTCCTGACTGCAAAACAGAGATTGTCCTTCGTAATTTACAAGGGGAATGCTGGACAGTGAATTCAGTCCCAGACTCAAAAGGGCGAATGGTGCATACTTTCTGTGGAGGGTGGATGGCCTTTGTTCGTGGTAATGACATTAAGATGGGGGATATCTGCATATTTGAACTCATTAGCAAGTGGGAAATGCGCGTGCATATATCTGGGCTTGGAAGGAAAGGGATGGACCATCAACATGGAAAATCAGGATCTAATGAAATGTCTGTTGGGTCTGCTATTGGAAACCGTCCTCCTTTTTGAGAGACATACGAAAGAGGTCAACGTTCACTAGAATACTCTGTAATGAGTATTCCCATCGAAACCTTTGTTTTTTGTTTCCTTTAATTTAAATTTAATTGCATGGCTCATTTCAAATTTGATTTAGTGTTTGCATGAAAGTGACTGAAGCTTCCTTCCATTATCTTAAGAAAAACTTATGCTACTGTGTTTTTTATTTCTTGCTGATTGTAATGATAGGAAGCTATGTCATTGAAGAATAACCTTTCAAGTAACCTAAAGTCTACTGGAAAGTTAAACCCATATCATTAGATTTCTTCTCAGGAAATTTTGTCAGACCTGTATGGTGTCCATGAAAAGTAGCTCCCAACAATGGCACTGAAAGATCTGTCATGATCTTAATTCTGTAGTTCTTCAGAATGGCAGAAAACAAAATTGAAGTCATATTAGTCTTGGGGTATTATTATGTGGGAAATGATTTTTGATTGAAACAATTGTAGCCAGTAGGACATTATTCATCGTGTTTAAAATGCTAAGGTTTTAGATTGTTTCACTTTTGATTCTCTTCAGTCTTCTCTAACTAGTGCGGTAAAAGCTGTACTGTTTTACCAGTGGGTTCTGTAGCTTGATGCATGCAGTCAAAGCTCTCTCCCTTTTTTTTTTTTTTCTCTAATCTGGAGAATTCGGTTTGGCCAGGGACTTGGTGATGTTTCTGTGCAGGCTGGACTTTTTTGGGTGGACATGAGATCAAAGGACTGATACCTGCACGTTTAATCTCAATAGGAGGCACAAAATGCTTAGACATGTCTCCCTGGGAGAAGTAGCTAATGGAAGTGACTTTAACATCTAACTAAGCTGGGTGCACCACTAGTCCTCATCTCGGCTGTTGGATGTTAATTTTGAGTCATCTCTGCTCCAAGGAAGACTTCATAACCTGTGTTGATGCGGGGTGTCCTCAAAAATAACTTTTGTATCCTCACATGTTAAAAATTTTGTGCGTAAAACAATTGTAAGTGGAACATGCATGAAGGAGCCAAGAAAAAAAAAGAAGGTTGGTTGACCTGTCGACATTCTACAAACAACTGTAGTTTACATTTTCTTCTTGACATATATGGTGAATGGAGAGCAGACTGGGGCACTAGAGAAGTTTAAAAAGAAAAGAAAAGAAGGCTAGAATTGTAATTAGCAGTTGTAAAACAGAGATTACGCAGTAGGTTTGATTTTTACCGGTTTTAACCCGAAATTTTTCTCATACTTTGAATTCTTTTCTGAATCTTAACTTGTTGTGATGAGTGTGATCACAATGAATGACAACGCGTTGATTATCACTGTTAATGTATTATATGGGCTTAGTCCCACATTGGTTGTGTATAGCTTTGCTTCTCCTATTAGCTTGTATAAATAAGATAATCCCACATTGGTTGTGTATAGCTTTACTTCTCCTATTAGCTTGTATAAATAGGATAGCTCCCTTTGTAAGTAAATCACACCATTCAATACAATTCTTCTTTTTGTATTGTCTCACTTCCTCTCTTAAATTCAACATGGTATCAGAGCCATAATGGTTCTCGGTATTTTAAGAGTTGAGTATGCTCTGTGATTGCCACTATTAGTGGATCCTTCACATCAGAAAAACTTCTAGTATATCATTTTCATACCTGTCGGGTCATCACTATAGTCGGAGTCTCATCGACATTATCTCCGCTGCCGCTCTTGTTTCGAAAACGCTGCTGCCACGTCAGCCTTAAAGGCCACATCAACGCCACCTCACTGCCACGTCAGTGCCACGTCACTTGTTGACATCATATCTGCTGTCGCTCATGTTTCAGAAACGTTGCTGTCACGTCAGCCCTAAAAGCCACATCAACGCCACCTCACTGACACGTCAGTGTCACGTCACCCCCGTTGACCACCACATCATCAGTTGACCGCCACATCACCGGTTTCTTGGAGGTTCACCTTCTTCTTTGTGCATATGGCTGAATCGTACTTACCCCGGGTTATTACTACTGTTCTGGATGAATCTAATTATGTTGTGTGGGCTCAAGAAATGTATGGTTTCCTCCGTGGACATAAATTGTGGCGTTACGTGACTGGAGATATCACTGAACCCAAGAAGAAGGACGATGAAGATGCTGACAAATATGTTGACCGTCTAGAGGACTGGGATAGTAAAAATCACCAGATTTTCACATGGTTTCGTGCCACTATTATCGCAGAAATCAAACTTCAATTTGGTACACTCCATACAGCTAAAGAAGCTTGGGATCTTCTCCAACACCGCTACACCAGGGCAGACATCTCAAATCGGTATCGTCTTTTTTCCATCCTTCATAGCATGCGCCAAGAACCTGGACAAACTATCAACAGCTTTCTATCTCAGATGACTGCCGTGTGGAACCAGTTAGCTCTCACTGAGCCAACTTGGGAATGCACAAAAAACGCTGATGTTCATAGAAAGTATCGAACTGAGACACGCATTATGCAATTCCTGATGGGCTTGAGAGAGGAATTTGAACCTGTAAGAGCTTCAATCCTACACCGAGGCGCAATACCTCCCTTAAACGACGTTCTTTCTGATCTACTCAGTGAGGAAACACGTCTCGCCACAATACAGGGATCTCATACAGATGTTGCCCTTGCAGCACCCGTTGCTCTTGCCACACCAGCTGCCAAGACAAACTCATACCAGAAGCCCTTATATTGCAAGTATTGTCATTCACAAGGGCATGAATTGCTCAAATGTCCTTCTCGCCTATGTAAAGTCTGCAGAGAACCGAGTCACTATCTTGCAGACTGCCCTAAACTTCCTTCTGGAAATCAGTCAAATGGGAACCAATATCGCTCACGAGGCTCATACAATCGGTTCCATTCCAAGTCAAAGAATACTGCTGCTGTAGCCACTGATGCTACACCAACTTCATCCAGCTCTTCACCTGATTGGAGTGGTTTATGCACCATTCTTACCGAGGCTCTAACTAAAACTGGTAACAATATAGCCATGTCAGCTACACCAGGTACATCCCGATGGTATTTTGATTCTGCTTGTTGTAATCATATGACTTCTGATGCCTCTATGTTTTCCTTTAAAACCCGTGATGAGCATGCACCTACTATTCACACTGCCAATGGATCAAATATATTGGTCAGCCACACTGGACATGTTGACAGTTCTCATCTGTCTCTCCCTGACACATATTTGGTTCCTAATCTTACGCTTAACCTTATATCTGTTGGACAACTATGTGATCTTGGACTTGATTTGCATTTTTCTTCTACTGGTTGTCGTGTGCAGGACCCTCAGACAGGAAAACTCCTTGGAACCGGCCGTAAAGTTGGACGCCCTCTTTGAGCTTACTCACCTCCAAGTCCCATCATCACCATCACCAAACCAATCAGCTGCATCCATCCCAGCACACTCTCCTGTGGAATTATGGCACTCTCGGTTAGGTCACACTTCATCCAGCCCTCTACGTTCTCTTATTTCTAGTGGTCAGTTAGGATCACTTCAGCATGAGTCTTTTCATTGTATTCATTGTCAACTTGCAAAACAATCAGCTTTACCTTTTAATGAGAGTCAGTTTGTTTCCCTTGCACCTTTTGATTTAGTTCATTCTGACGTTTGGGGGCCTTCTCCTCATACATCAATGGGTGGTGCTCGTTATTTTGTTATATTTGTGGATGACTATTCTCGTTATACTTGGTTGTTTCTTATGAAAAGCAGATCTGAACTCTTTCAAATATATTCTGATTTTTCTTCTATGGTTAAAACTCAATTCTCTCGGAATATCAAAATTTTTCGTTCAGATAATGCAATGGAATATAAAGACCGTGTTTTTCTAAACCTACTTCACAAAAATGGCACGCTTCCCCACCGCTCGTGCCCTGGAACCTCCCAACAAAATGGACGAGCCGAACGCAAACATAGACATATTCTTGACACTGTTCGTGCTCTATTCATTTCGTTATCATGTCCTGAACGTTTCTGGGGTGATGCTGCCTTAACCGCAGTGTACACAATCAATCGTGTCCCTTCCGCTACAATCCAAAATCAGTCTCCATTCGAGCGCCTTTTCGGTAAATCTCCTGATTACTCTAACCTCAGAGTCTTTGGTTGCGCTTGTTTTGTTCTTCTCAAACCACATGAACACAACAAATTACAACCAAGGGCTCATCTGTGTTGTTTTATTGGATATGGTATTGAACATAAAGGGTATCGGTGCTGGGATCCTATTTCTAAAACTCTTCGTATCTCTCGTCATGTCATTTTTTGGGAACATCAAATGTTCTCTTCGTTACGGTCATTTGACATGTCAACCATCACTAACTCCAGATTCTTTACTGATCCATCTATTGAGTTATTTCCTGAGAATCCAGTTTCAGGTACTGTTGAGTCCACCTCCGAATCACCAGCCGATATCACCCCTTCCGTTCCGGACCCAGCTTCAGCTCCAGAACCCTCAACTGACCTCACATCTCCAACTCAATCGGTCGTGCCCGAGGATATTCCTATGTCTGATGAGTCTGCACCAACTCTCTCTGAGAGCCATCCTCCAGATCACCCCCGCAGATCTACCAGGGTAACTCATCCCCCTTCTCATCTTGCTGATTACCATTGTGATTATCATTGTTTTTTCACTATACTTCATCTGCATGAGCCTCAATCCTATAAGGAGGCTAGTACTAATCCACTTTGGCAGAAAGCAATGGATGAAGAACTTCAGGCCCTAGCTAAAACTTATACTTGGGATATTGTTGATCTGCCCCCTGGAAAAACTCCTATTGGGTGCAAATGGGTGTTTAAGATCAAGACACTTTCTGATGGCTCTATTGAACGATATAAAGCCCGACTTGTTGCCAAGGGATTTGCTCAGGAATATGGCATTGACTATGAAGAGACATTTGCTCCAGTGGCGAGGCTCACATCTGTCCGTACACTCCCTGCTGTCGCCGCCATTCGAAGATGGACTCTATTTCAAATGGATGTCAAAAATGCATTTCTCAATGGGGATCTTCTTGAGGAAGTCTATATGCATACACCTCCCGGCTTGGATGCCCCTCGAAACAAAGTTTGTCACCTTCACCGTGCCCTATATGGTTTGAAACAAGCTCCACGTGCCTGGTTTGCCAAATTCAGCACTATCATTCATCAGTTTGGGTTCACACCAAGTGCTCATGATTCAGCTCTGTTTATCCGCCATACTATCAACGGTATTATCATTCTTTTACTATACGTGGATGATATGGTTATTACTGGAGATGATCTACATGGTATTTCTGAACTCAAAAAGTTTCTCAGTGGTCAATTCGAGATGAAAGATCTTGGCGTGCTCACCTATTTTCTTGGCCTCGAAGTCTCATCTAATTCTGATGGATTTTTTCTCTCTCAGGCCAAATATGGCTCGGACCTCCTTTCCAAGGCTGGGATCACTGACTCAACCACTGCCACTACGCCTCTCGAACCGAATGTCAGACTTACCCCACTCGATGGTTCACCTCTTCAGGATGCCACTCTATATCGTCAACTGGTTGGAAGTCTTGTATATCTTACTGTCACTCGCCCTGACATTGCCTATGCCGTTCATCAGGTCAGTCGGTTCTTGTCCGCTCCTCGGACCACCCATTACTCGGCTGTTCTTCGCATTCTTAGGTACGTCAAGGGTACTTTATTTAATGGGCTTCATTTCTCAGCACAGTCTGTCCCTGTTTTACAAGCCTATTATGATGCCGATTGGGCCGGAGACCCCACCGACAGACGTTCAACCACTGGTTACTGTTTCTTTTTGGGCAATTCTCTCATTTCCTGGCGTAGTAAGAAACAAACTGTGGTTGCTCGCTCCAGTACTGAAGCTGAATATCGTGCCATGGCTGATGCAACTCAAGAACTTCTCTGGCTTCGATGGCTACTTGCTGACATGGGTATCTCTTCTCCTGCTGCCATTATCCTACACTGTGACAACAGGAGTGCTATTCAGATCGCTCACAATGATGTCTTCCACGAGCGTACAAAACACATCGAGAATGATATCCACTTTATCTGTGATCACATTCTCCAGAATATGGTTCGTCTACAATCCGTCAGTTCAGCCGATCAGACAGCTGACATTTTCACTAAGGCTCATCCACCCGGACGCTTTCACTCTCTGGTTTCCAAACTCAAGTTCACCTCCCACTTACCGCCTTGAGTTTGAGGGGGGATGTTAATGTATTATATGGGCTTAGTCCCACATTGGTTGTGTATAGCTTTGCTTCTCCTATTAGCTTGTATAAATAGGATAATCCCACATTGGTTGTGTATAGCTTTACTTCTCCTATTAGCTTATATAAATAGGATAGCTCCCTTTGTAAGTAAATCACACCATTCAATACAATTCTTCTTTTTGTATTGTCTCACTTCCTCTCTTAAATTCAACAATCACCAATCACTTGCTTCTCAGGTCTATTTCCTATCTAATACTGACATTCTTTTGACAGTTTCTAAGTTGGCTAATCTATGCCAATGTGAGGAGGTCGTGGGAGGTTAAGGGTGGTCTGAATGTATTTAAACAATTCCCTCCAAAACACTAAGTTTAAAGTTATTTAAGGCGGGTCAGGCTGCCTATCAGAAGTGTTTGACCCGATTTTCAACATCTGTAAATGAATTCCCACCCTTTAGAGTTAGGATTAAATCTGATTTTCCAGTGAGAAGCTAATTCATTTCTGATTCAACATGAATGCCCTCCTCAGACAATGTGGATAAAAATGAGTAATGTTTTCAAGTCTTGCGAATAGAAGTCAGAAATTATGGATTGTGCTCTATGTGGATTTGCTTGTTCGTCATGGCTGTCTTCCTGCAGCATTCTTTTTAGACCCCAATACTGTTACATTGAAGCAGTGGATTCGCTTCATTTTTGTTTTGCAAAGCTTTGACTTCATTTGGTTTTGCAAAGTTTTGTGATATCGTTTTATAACATAATATTGAAAAAATTGGTTTTTTCATTTTTACAGTATTATGCTAAAAAAAATGTTTTTCAAAATATGTTAAACATATCTAAATTGTTAAAAAAAATATTAAAAAAAATAAAAATAAAAAATATTTTTCCACAACTAAAAACACCATTAAAATTCTTGAATAAATTTTATATACAAGCTAAAGCTTAGCACTGATAATCAGGTATCTAGAACTGTATACATTTTATGTAACTTTGATTTCAGATCAGAGCTTAAATAAAAACGTTTATAGTTTCTCATTTTCTTTTATAAAAAAAAAGAAGTATTCCTGAAATATAGCTAAAGTGACCTAATGGTTCCACTAGCATCATACTACTTGCTAGGAAAATCAACCGAAACTAAACAGTTACATAACCAGAAGACGACCCTGCCTATCATTCACTTCGTTGCCTGCAGTTTCATCTTTTGGCTTATAATTTTATCAACTTTCTAATATCATCATAATGGGAGTTGTACTGTACCCATCTCTCCCTCCAATTTCAGACCATTGTCTCAAGAAAAAAACCAGTGTGGTGCTGACGTGGCAAATTACATGGAGGAACTTGTGATTACTGGATAGATGATTACAGGAGAGATCAGAGAGATTCTGTAGCTTGCTCAGTTGCTCTAGTCCTAAGTGCCATGTGTGCCCCACCACTTAAATTTGGGGAAAAAAGGTCTCCTACTTTTAAGAAATTGCACGCTTCAAAGGCTGGTCATAGCTCTCTGTTATGACAGAAAAAGGAAAAGGCAATAAAACAAGCAAATAGAAATCACGTGTATCTATTGTCAATCAAATATTTTTATTTCAAGCATAAAACTAAAAAAGTTGAGAAATAAAAAAATTGTTTTTCAATTTTTTAATATTATAACAAAAATATATATTGTTTTTCTTTAAAATGTCCATCAGTTCTTATATTAAATTAACAAACAGTCACTTCGTTGTACTTTCATCTTTCGCCTTCCATTTCATAAGAGGAGTTGTGTATTGCTACACCCGTTTTTCTCTCTCTCTCTACACTTTCAGGCCTTTGTCTCAAGAACAAGTGGTAAGTGTCAACAGAAGGCCGAGTACGCTGATCTTCATTCATCATGCTTAGAGTTTTGTTGTTTTTGTAGTCCTAAAATTGACATGCAAAGTGATACTACCAAAATATGTCACTCCAATAGGAGGAGGACACGTGGATTATCGTGAGCTCTGAATTCAAAGAGACACGCGGACAGTTCAGACCCAGACAGTTGGACCTCCAGGTCATGACCGCCCTCAGGAACATCTTGGCTCCAGCTGGGCCTCCACGTCACCACCGCCCTCCGGATCATCATTACCAACCAAGTTGGGGCGTCAGACCTAAACACCGTCTTACACATAGACGGCTCTGGAATAAGCCAACAAGGCAAAAGCCCTACTGAACGGTTCTCAGCTTCCTAGCTGGGCCTCATAGGCATCATTACCCTACCCAGTTGGGGTATCCTGTTACAGCTGCCCCGACCCATCACCGCCTCCGGAACTCTATAAAAGGATTTGGTAAGCGGTCCAAGAGGAGGAGGGCTTTTCAGCTTTAAACACTTACAATCTTAAACTTTTGCTAACTTAAGCATCGGAGCATCCTCGGAGGCATCCCCTCCGTCGACCCCAATAGCAAATCTCCCTTTCTCTGTGCAGGTACTTCTATAGAACAACCATCCAGCTCAGCAAAACTCATTTTTTGGCATCAACAGATTGGCACCGTCTGTGGGAAACCACATCTCTCGCTGACAGTAACAGCGAAGAAGTCAAAAGAACTCATCTGTTAGCATGCCTCCAAAAACACCCGCCAGAGATCTAGGGGCTCGCGCGCTACGGTCGGGAGACAGTTCTTCAGCCGAACCCGACGTTCACCCGAATGAAGGCACGCTCCAGGCGCAATTCACAGAGCTTGCACACCTGGTGGCCGACCTGGCTGCCGAAGTTCGTAGGAGACCTCAGCAGACGCTGCCACTCCCATCGCTGGAACCAGGTCACGGTGTTTCCACTGACCGTCGCCCACCAGCGGATGTCTGCTCAGCGACCCACTCACCTTCCCCAGCTAAGTTCAGAGAGAGTCCCGTGCCCAATAACAGCGAAGGGTTTGGCAAACGGATCGAGGACATAGAGGGACGCATCAATGAAGCGTTTAAAGAACGCGGCCACAGTATTAGCGATGATCTCGACGTACAGGACCCACCTTTCATACAAGAAGTCCTTGACGCCCCTCTCCCCCACAATTTTCGTATGCCACAAATCAAACTTTATGATGGATCCACAGATCCCTTAGATCACCTCCAGCACTACCGAACCACAATGACCCTCCATAGACATTCGGACCCTATAATGTGCAGAGTGTTTCCGTTAACCCTAGAGAAAGCGGCTGGGATGTGGTATTCCCGCTTGAAACCGGGGGGTATTCGCACCTTCAAAGACCTAAGTTATGCCTTCGCCTCACATTTCATCAGCAGCAAAGGACCCAAGAAAACTTCGGAGTCTCTGTTTAACATTGTCCAGGCAAAAGGAGAGAAGCTTCGCGCCTATATTTCCAGATTCAACACTGCAGCTTGGGAGATTCCAAACCTTGATCCCAATGTTCAGCTCCTGGCATTCAAAAATGGATTAAGATCCGGATTCTTCAGCTCAAAACTCATCAGACGTCCGCCTATGGACATGAATGAGGTCTTGGCCCGAGCCGAAAAATACATGCTAGCAGAAGATGATCAAGCATTTCGAAGAGAACGCGAAGGAGATACGGAAAAGAGGAAGAAAGGCCCCACTAGTCCCAGCCTTGAACCCTCTAAGCGGCCGTTCCGCGAGGAGAAACCCAGAACCCTCAGGCCTTTCGAGGATAGGTCCCGAACTCTTGCAACCTATGGAACCAGAGCCAGAACTCCGAGGCAAATCCACAGCTATGCACCGCTGAATGCCTCCAGAACCAACATTCTGATGCAGATTCATGATAGGGACCTTTTGCAATGGCCTCCAAGGCCGCCAAACCTCAACCCGGATCGCAATACTTGGTGCAGGTTTCACAAAAACTTCGGCCATGATATAGAAGAATGTAAGGCCTTAAAAAATCAGATCGAGGCCCTCATCAATCGAGGGTATCTAAAAGAATATGTCAGGCCACGACAAGAGAAATATGATGAACGATCGCGCAGAGGCCCTGAACGTTCTTATGAACGAAACAGACCTACAAGGGCAGCCCAGAAGAGCCCGAGGCCAAGTTATAGAGAGCCCAGCCAGAAAAAACCGGAGGTTCCCGTGGCGAAGATTATCAAAACCATTTACGGAGGGCTCGTTGCTGGAGGGGGATCTCGTGCTCGCAGTAGGTCTTATGCTAGGTCAATAGCCTCTGTTGCTGGATCTCAGAAAAGACCTAGGACCGGAGAGATTATTTCTTTTTCGGACGAAGACTTGGAAGGAGTGCAGATCCCACACGACGATGCTGTCGTAATTTCACTCCTTGTGGCTAACCATGAGATAAGACGAGTCCTAGTCGACAACGGGAGCTCGGCCGACATCCTCTTTTATGATGCCTTTCACCAAATGCAGTTGGGCGATGCACATCTGGAGCTGGTTTCCACCCCACTCTATGGCTTCTCAGGGGGACCGGTCTTTACAGAATGCAGCATAACTCTCCCGGTAACTGCGGGAACGGCACCTCAAACAACAACAGTACATTCCACTTTGTTAATCGTCCGACAACCCTCTTCCTACAATATGATACTCGGACGACCCACACTGAATAAACTCCGAGCTGTTGTCTCTACCTATCATCTCAAAATCAAATTCCCCACGACAGACGGAGTAGGCGAGATCAAAGGAGATCAACAAACCGCCAGATCCTGTTATCTCAGTGCAATAAAAGGTAAAAAGACGGAAGCCCTACCACTCGAACTGGATGACCTTAGGGATGAAGCAAGCAACCTACGAGGTAGGCCCGGAGAAGATGTACTCACAATCCCCCTTGGCGAAGATAGCACCAAAACTGTGCAAATTGGTTCCAACCTGTCCAGCTCTTCCCAAGAATCTTTATTAGCCCTTCTCCGGGCAAACCAAGATCTATTCGCCTGGACTGCTGCAGATATGCCAGGAATCAGCCCTGACGTCATCGTACATCGCCTGAGTGTCGACCCGACCCACAAACCGGTTATTCAGAAGAAAAGGTCGTTTGCTTCCGAGCGACAGGCAGTCGTTCGGACAGAAGTTGAGAAATTACGTTCGGCTGACTTCATCCGAGAGGTGAGCTATCCGGATTGGGTATCTAATGTTGTAATGGTAAAAAAGGCCAATGGCAAGTGGCGAATCTGTATAGACTTTTCTGATCTAAATAAAGCCTGTCCAAAAGACAGTTTTCCTTTGCCTCGGATTGATCAACTCGTGGACGCAACATCCGGCCATGAGCTGATAACATTCATGGATGCTTACTCCGGGTATAATCAAATCCTCATGCACCCGCCCGACCAAGAAAAGACAGCATTTATCACAGAACAAGGCCTCTATTGTTATAGGGTCATGCCATTCGGTTTGAAAAATGCCGGGGCCACTTATCAGAGGTTAGTAAACAAAATATTCAAAGAACAGATTGGTCGTAATATGGAAGTATATGTGGACAACATGCTGGTTAAAAGCGTCGAGGCAAAAACCCACGAAGCTGATCTCCAAGAAGCTTTTACTATCCTTCGTCATTATCATATGAAATTGAATCCTACAAAGTGTGCCTTTGGAGTTACTGGGGGGAAGTTCCTCGGCTTCTTAGTCACCCATAGGGGCATCGAAGCCAACCCAGAAAAGATTGACGCCATTCTTCGTATGAGTCCGCCTCGGACCGTGAAAGAAGTCCAGCGACTTACTGGAAAAATCGCGGCCCTCAGCCAGTTTATGTCAAAATCAGCCGAGAAGTGCCTGCCCTTTTTTAAAGCCATTCGTCGGACGCAGAACTTCGTGTGGAACGAAGCTTGCCAAGAAGCATTCAGGACGTTGAAAATATATTTGGGGACACCACCCGTGCTTACCAAGCCAGTAGTCGGAGAAGAACTTTTCTTGTATCTTTCGACTGGGCCCGAAGTGGTAGCCTCCGTGTTAATACGAGAAGAAGAGGGCGCGCAGAAGCCGGTGTATTATGTCAGCAAAGTACTCCATGATGCTGAGACAAGATATCCCCCGGCAGAAAAAATGGTGTATGCTCTGTTAACTTCGGCCCGGAAGCTTCGACCTTATTTTCAAGCCCATACCATCACTGTCCTCACCAACCAGCCTCTTCGACAAATACTTCACAAGCCAGACGTTTCTGGTAGAATGGTTAAATGGTCGATAGAGTTGGGAGAGTTCGACATCCGTTATCGGCCTCGGACTGCTATCAAAGCACAAGCCCTAGCTGATTTTGTCATGGAAACTACTTTACCGGAGGAAGACTCTCCACAGGATGTTAGTCAATCGAATTCCTTTCTGCATTGGACTCTTCATGTGGATGGGTCCTCTACTGACTCTGGAAGTGGAGCCGGGCTCATTCTAAGCGGTCCTGACAACTTCTCCATTGAATACGCCCTGAGATTTAAGTTTCCAGCGTCAAACAACGAAGCCGAGTATGAGGCTCTACTCGCCGGCATGAAATTGGCCAAGGTAATATCTGTACAAAACTTACATGTATATAGCGATTCCCAACTGGTGGTGAACCAGGTGAACGGCGAATTCGAGGCCCGAGGAGAAAAAATCGCTCGCTACCTAGCAGCAGCAAAGGCATTAGCCGGGCAGTTTGAAGTCTTTTCTCTAAACCAGATTCCACGGGCAGAAAATG
Organism: Bretschneidera sinensis; assembly: GCA_023935145.1. Taxonomy (NCBI): domain Eukaryota; kingdom Viridiplantae; phylum Streptophyta; class Magnoliopsida; order Brassicales; family Akaniaceae; genus Bretschneidera; species Bretschneidera sinensis. The sequence continues at coordinate 148,829,526 of CM043697.1, forward strand.
CGAAGGCCGACTCATTGGCCCGACTTGCTTCGTCTCGCCAGCTCGAGTCCAGGCGAGCAGTTTACCTCGAAACCCTAGCCGCGTCGAGTATCGACGAAATAATGGTCTTACCCGTGACTGGTGAGAGAACATGGATGAGTCCTATCCTGGAATATCTACGTGACGGTATTCTTCCCGATGATAAGGGCGAAGCCCGAAAGATTGTGTCTCGAGCCGCCCGATACGCTATTCTGGATGATCACCTGTATAAGCGGGGGTTGACAACGCCCTTCTTAAAGTGTCTTGATCCGACCGAAGCTAACTACGCCCTTCGAGAAGTCCACGAAGGTATATGCGGAAATCACCTCGGAGGACGTGCCTTGGCATTCAAAATCCTCCGTCAAGGATACTATTGGCCGAAGATGAGGGAAGCAGCCATGGAGTTGGTGACCAAATGCCAAAGCTGTCAACGGTATGCCATTGTGCCACGACAACCAGCGAACCTTTTGACACCAATCGTCAGTCCACTCCCTTTCGCTATGTGGGGAATGGACCTTCTCGGGCCCTTTCCCGGAGCGACCGGCCAGCGAAGATACCTCATAGTTGCCATAGATTATTTTACAAAATGGGTAGAAGCCGAACCCTTGGCCAGCATCACGGACTTTCAAGCCCGAGCTTTCGTATGGAAATCAATCGTGTGTCGGTTTGGAGTACCACAAGTATTAGTAACAGACAACGGGAAACAGTTTAACAGCGTTCGGTTCAAAACATTTTGCGATGAATTACACATTGACCATCGTTACTCTTCGGTTGGATATCCGCAAGCAAATGGACAAGCCGAAGTTACCAACCGAACGATCTTGCAAGGCATTAAAAGGCGAATAGACCAAGCAGAGAAGCAGTGGGCAGACCATTTGCCCAACATACTTTGGGCATATCGAACCACGACTCGAGCACCTACTGGGGAAACCCCTTTCTTCATGACTTATGGGTCCGAGGCAGTCATCCCCTTGGAAATAGGAATACCTTCCTTACGAGTTCAGAATTTCGAAGAACGAAGCAATGAGGAAGCCCTTCGTACGAACGCTGATCTTTTCGACGAAGCCCGAGACAAAGCCCAAATTCGACTCGCCGTTTACCAGCAGCGAGCCACCAGGTACTTCAACTCAAGAGTAAAAGTAAGACGTTTCTGTCTTCACGACCTCGTCTTGCGAAAAAATGCAGTATCTAGGCCCCGAGATTCAGGCAAATTAGTCCCTAATTGGGAAGGGCCTTATCGAATCAAAAAGGTATGCCGCCCCGGTTCTTTTGAACTCGAAGAGTTGAACGGAAAAGCCCTTCCTCGTGCTTGGAATGCGGCACATCTTCGACGTTTTTATCAATAAATAAGTGTTACACATATGTAAGTACTCTTGTTTTATATATATGAAAAGATTTACTTACATCATTTCGTCCAATACGAAACAAAAACCTTAAAACCAAAATTAAGTAGGGCGCTAGCGGCCTCAAAATACAACCCTAACGCACAGACCGGGTCAAAGCAACAAAAAAGGGCTACAATGGATCGCCCTCAACCTAAACCCTACTGATCTCCAATGGCAGGAGATCCCGTGCCCGAGCGCCCGTCACGATCCTGTCCGTCAGCAGCCTCGTCATCCGAAGCCGGCAGCTCCTCATCCTCCGGCCCAAGCAAGTCCAACGCGGAGAAATCAAGCTCCGGATACATGGACTCGGCCTTCTCCTTGGCCTCCATGAACCCCGTAAGGTACTGCTGGCCGCCCTCAGACACCACAGCTAGGCGATAGGCCTCCGAGCTTTGGAAGGATGCCAAGGCCTCCTCCACGGTAACCCTAGTATGGACCTCAGCCTCTTCTGTAACCGCTCGAAGACGAGCCTCGGCCTCCTCCGCTGCGGCTCCAAGGCGAGCCTCGACCCCCTCAACGGCTGCCCGAGCAGCGGCTTCAGCCTCGGCCTTTGCCCGGACAGCAGATTCTAAAGAAGCCTGCAGCCGGCAAACAGCCTCGTTCCTCTCCTCCAGCTGGCGTTGGGTTCGCCCAAGGAGCTCCGCTGTCTCTATGCACCGACGAGTGGCCGCGCCCACCAAAACACCCATCTGATACCAGAAGCCAAGTATGAAACAAAAGTCGATGAAAACGTAAAGTAAAGCGAAAGCGAAATCTAACCTGGGAAGCAAGAGCCTCAGTCGCCGCACATAGAGACTCCGTGGTCTTTCGACCCAACTCAGCGAGATCACGAGGGGGAGTTCCCTTAAACAGATGTTCTCTCGCCACCCGAGGATGCGCGAAGACGGAGTCGTCTGTCCGGATGGCCCAATTGGGCATAAAGATCGAGGCTTCCGAAGCCACACCTTGGCTAGGGCCCGAGATAATGGGAGTCCCTGCAGTCGCTGGGATCGGAGCCGGGGCACTGCTTGCTGGAGGTGTCTCTGACTGGGTAGGTGGCCTCGGAGGAGTCCCTAAGTCAATCGGAGCCGGAGATGGGGCTCGTGGCCTCTTCTTCGGCCGCGAAGTCGAAGCCGATTGCTTCTCAGACCGAGCCGATCTTCTCTGCTCCATCGCCAATTTCTTGGTATGCTCACGAGCACGGGCAGCCGCTTCCATCTCTGAGCAGAGCACACAAACAAACAAATGAAGGAAATGGCGTTAAGTATAAATTGCAAGATAACAATGCAAAATGAGAATAAAAAGAAGGTAAACTAAAGCCTTTACCGCTCTCTAGCGAAGGCTCGGGGCACGAAGAACAAAGACCTCGCCGGGCCAGTTCTTCATTGTCATATAGGACCCCAACGTCCAAAGGCGAGGCCAGCATGGCATTCACTGTCTCTTGCTCATACGGAAGAAGGCCCGCCTTTTTGCATTTCCCAGTGCGGTCCATACTCCACGCACGAGGCAAGCCGAAGTCCTCGGCAGATCGGATGAAAAAGAAATTCTTCTTCCACCTCTTGATAGATGAAGGGGTCTTCTTCAGCAACCTCCTCTTCGGCCGAGTACTGAAGACCACCCACCCTGTCTGGCCATGCCGGCTGATCAAGAAGTGGGCCTTAAAAATGTCCATCGTCATTGGACGGCCCACTTCTAAGCAAACACAGATAAAGGCCATGATCAGTCGTACCGAGTTTGGTACCAACTGACATAGCGCTATATCAAAATATTTTAAAATTGCACAGAAGTAGGGGTGGAGGGGAAACCGAAGCCCGGCCTGCATCTGATGTTCATACACGCAGAGCTCGAACGGAGCTCGGTCAGGGAGGACGTCACAGGCCCTCTCCCCCACCCTGGCCAGCCGAAGACCGTACTCGCCCGGAATACGGTAGGTCTTCCTAATTACCTCCAAATCTTCCTCCCTCAGTTGGCTAGGAATGTCGTTGGCTGTATAGTACCATTCCTCCCTCTCCTCTCCAGCCAAGGTCTCCCTAATATCGGTCACAGCTCTACGAGTTTCCTCACTAGACGAGGACTTTTCCTGATATTCTCTCCCAACCCCCGAAGAAATATAGGGCACTAGTGCCATGGGGCCTGCCCTTGGCGTACCCAATCTGAGGGCATCCCCCCCAGAAGAAGACGAGGACGCCTCTGCGCCATCGGAGCTGCTACCACTCGTACCATCTACACTACTCCTACCATTACTACTACTAGGCCTATCGCGGTATGTATCAAACGAAGAAGACATGGTATGAAAATAAAAAAGAACACGAACTCACCAACGTCCGAAGGATTCGGACTTGAATTCCTCCTAGAGCTTTCCTCCCAATGTCTCGCGATTGCAACGATCACACCAACCTTCTCACTGAGGGGACGAGGACGAGGACTCCCAAGCTTCTTTGGACGAGGCCGAAGGCTCTCAGGAAAGCAACTCTCTGAAAACAGAAGGAAATTATGGCAGGTGTGTGGAAGAAGAAGAAACCAAAGCCCCTTATATAGCAGAAGTATCACGGCCAACGAGGAGCATTTAATGCGGTCGCAGGAATCTAGGGGACAATTTAGAACTCCCAAACGACCCACACTCTTTCCCAGGGGACGTTACGTCCCTCGAGGCGGCCGCCGTTTTCCCTAAAAAGGGTAACATGATGCGGCATCCATATGGTGAGACCACGTGTCTCTATCGCCGTCGTCCTAGACACGAGAATCTTTCACGTAGCTCCACGTGTCCTCGGACCCCTGGTATTCTTGGCCGAGGAGATGGATTGCTCCAGTGGTCCTCGGCCCTCTCTCTTCAAGGTCCGAGGAGATGGATTGCTCCACGTGTCCTCGGACCCCTGGTATTCTTGGCCGAGGAGATGGATTGCTCCACTGGTCCTCGGCCCTCTCTCTTCAAGGTCCGAGGAGATGGATTGCACCACTAGTCCTCGGACCCATGGTATTCTTGGCCGAGGAGATGGATTGCTCCACTGGTCTTCGGCCCTCTCTCTTCAAGGTCCGAGGAGATGGGTTGCTCCACTAGTCCTCGGACCCATGGTATTCTTGGCCGAGGAGATGGATTGCTCCACTGGTCCTCGGCCCTCTCTCTTCAAGGTCCGAGGAGATGGATTGCTCCACGTGTCCTCGGACCTCTGGTTTTCTTGGCCGAGGAGATGGATTGCTCCACTGGTCCTCGGCCCTCTCTCTTCAAGGTCCGAGGAGATGGATTGCTCCACTAGTCCTCGGACCCATGGTATTCTTGGCCGAGGAGATGGATTGCTCCACTGGTCCTCGGCCCTCTCTCTTCAAGGTCCGAGGAGATGGATTGCTCCACTAGTCCTCGGACCCATGGTATTCTTGGCCGAGGAGATGGATTGCTCCACTGGTCCTCGGCCCTCTCTCTTCAAGGTCCGAGGAGATGGATTACTCCACTAGTCCTCGGACCCATGGTATTCTTGGCCGAGGAGATGGATTGCTCCACTGGTCCTCGGCCCTCTCTCTTCAAGGTCCGAGGAGATGGATTGCTCCACGTGTCCTCGGACCTCTGGTTTTCTTGGCCGAGGAGATGGATTGCTCCACTGGTCCTCGGCCCTCTCTCTTCATAGTCCGAGGAGATGGATTGCTCCACTAGTCCTCGGACACATGGTATTCTTGGCCGAGGAGATGGATTGCTCCACTGGTCCTCGGCCCTCTCTCTTCATGGTCCGAGGAGATGGAGTGCTCCACTAGTCCTCGGACACATGGTATTCTTGGCCGAGGAGATGGATTGCTCCACTGGTCCTCGGCCCTCTCTCTTCAAGGTCCGAGGAGATGGATTGCTCCACGTGTCCTCGGACCTCTGGTTTTCTTGGCCGAGGAGATGGATTGCTCCACTGGTCCTCGGCCCTCTCTCTTCAAGGTCCGAGGAGATGGATTGCTCCACTAGTCCTCGGACCCATGGTATTCTTGGCCGAGGAGATGGATTGCTCCACTGGTCCTCGGCCCTCTCTCTTCAAGGTCCGAGGAGATGGATTGCTCCACTAGTCCTCGGACCCATGGTATTCTTGGCCGAGGAGATGGATTGCTCCACTGGTCCTCGGCCCTCTCTCTTCAAGGTCCGAGGAGATGGATTGCTCCACTAGTCCTCGGACCCATGGTATTCTTGGCCGAGGAGATGGATTGCTCCACTGGTCCTCGGCCCTCTCTCTTCAAGGTCCGAGGAGATGGATTGCTCCACGTGTCCTCGGACCTCTGGTATTCTTGGCCGAGGAGATGGATTGCTCCACTGGTCCTCGGCCCTCTCTCTTCAAGGTCCGAGGAGATGGATTGCTCCACGTGTCCTCGGACCTCTGGTTTTCTTGGCCGAGGAGATGGATTGCTCCACTGGTCCTCGGCCCTCTCTCTTCAAGGTCCGAGGAGATGGATTGCTCCACTAGTCCTCGGACCCATGGTATTCTTGGCCGAGGAGATGGATTGCTCCACTGGTCCTCGGCCCACTCTCTTCAAGGTCCGAGGAGACGTGTTGCTCCACGTGTCCTCGGACCCCTGGTATTCTTGGCCGAGGAGATGGATTACTCCACTGGTCCTCGGTCCACTCTCTTCCAGGTCCGAGGAGATGGACTGCTCCACAAGTCCTCGGCTCACTCTCTTTTGCCTTAGAGCACATCTTCGGCCCAGCTTCATGTCTCCACAGAGGGCCTAACGCCAACCCAGTTATGCTACTTCCTTAACCACAGTGCTGCACTTAAGGAAGTGGGGGGCCTCTGATACTACCAAAATATGTCACTCCAATAGGAGGAGGACACGTGGATTATCGTGAGCCCTGAATTCAAAGAGACACGCGGACAGTTCAGACCCAGACAGTTGGACCTCCAGGTCATGACCGCCCTCAGGAACATCTTGGCTCCAGCTGGGCCTCCACGTCACCACCGCCCTCCGGATCATCATTACCAACCAAGTTGGGGCGTCAGACCTAAACACCGTCTTACACATAGACGGCTCTGGAATAAGCCAACAAGGCAAAAGCCCTACTGAACGGTTCTCAGCTTCCTAGCTGGGCCTCATAGGCATCATTACCCTACCCAGTTGGGGTATCCTGTTACAGCTGCCCCGACCCATCACCGCCTCCGGAACTCTATAAAAGGATTTGGTAAGCGGTCCAAGAGGAGGAGGGCTTTTCAGCTTTAAACACTTACAATCTTAAACTTTTGCTAACTTAAGCATCGGAGCATCCTCGGAGGCATCCCCTCCGTCGACCCCAATAGCAAATCTCCCTTTCTCTGTGCAGGTACTTCTACAGAACAACCATCCAGCTCAGCAAAACTCATTTTTTGGCATCAACACAAAGAAATTTTATCATGCATCTATTACAATTATTATATAGCAAGTGTTTTCTTTGTCTTTTACAACTATTGCAGAACAAGCAGTGTAATGAGACTGGAGAGCGTTAACTCTCATAACAATTCTCAAACATTCCATTCAATTTGTCTTTTACTATAGCATGATTCAGTTCTTCTATTTTTTTTCTTGCTGCACATTGTCTCTAACGAGAAATTCTTAATCGGATCCGTTCCAAAAAAATGTGTCTGGATCGGGTCGAAACTATAGTAGTAACTGTGGGTACTTCATTGGTAACTATCACACGAAAAATGGGTGTTACATTGTTTTCGAACAAGTGTCCCTTTGTTCTTGGCTCGGTCCAGGAAGTAAATTTGGACCGGTTCCTGTCAAGAATTTCACATCCCTTGCATGATTATGCTGTCAAGACGTATTTTTATTTTCATTTTCTATATCCGCGATTCCTAAAAAGTTTGTTAATGATTTGACAAAGAAGTTGCCTGATTGTGGTTATTAGAGGTCCTGGTGGTGCTACATGGGATGTTGGACTAATTGCAGTGATGGTATCTTGTTCTTTAAAGATGGTTGGAAAGATTTTTTAAAGATCATTCTCTAGAAAATGATGATTTGTTGATCTTTAGGTACAATGGGTAGTCCTGTTTTGATGTTTCCATCTTTGATCCGTGAACCCATTGCGAGAAGGAAGCCTCTTATTTTGTTAGAAGGACTGTTGATACAAAAGATGAAAGCGGGTTCCGGGCAAAGAGAAAAACGAGAGAAATTTCTGTTGAATGTATGCCATCTCATGAGGATATTGGATGCAATTCTTCAAAAGTTAAAGAGCCTTCCACTCCTGTAGGATTGAAGGCCAAATCTGGCAGCCCTTTTTCGACTAAATGATTTGCATTATTGAAAACTTTTGGTATGAATGACATACATCTACTTTATTCTTTTTTAATCAGGTTTCATATACGAATGACATATATCTGCTTTAGGTTTTATGGCTTGCTATTTAAACCATTGGAATAAACATGTAGCTATTTTATAGTCCATGGCGGGTCTTTCTGAAAACATGACTAAGATCAAAGCTTCTTGTCCACTAGTGTATGTCTGTTGATTTACTTGTAACACAAATGGTTTCAGATTCTGATGGACGTTCACCCATCAAAAGAAATATGGGCAGGAGCATGCCATATATATCTAATAGAGTCACTGAAGAGAGAAACACATGGCATTACAGTCTGCAAAGGCAACATTAACCTGTGATAGTTTGATGATAGCAACAGCAAAATGTCATAAGGCTCCATCTGGGTTATGCTATTCTTTGTCTGCCAAGATAAAAAAAAAAAAAAAAATGAAGAAGACAAAATGGTTTAAAATTCATTCTCTTGGTGTTCAACTTTGCTTCAAGCACATGCATGGTAAAAGTTTCGTCAATTCTCCAGAAATTCAAACAAAAGAGTAACAGGATCTTATAGAAAAATATCTCATTATCATCGTGAGTTGAGCATTAAACTAACAAGATGGCTACGAAAACCTGCTGAGAGACGTTGAGAGAATTGTATACTCTGAAAATGAGTCCGATAAATGTTCTCCTCTCATGTTCTGTTTGTTTCACCCATTCCACCTAATGCGTATGTGAAGAAAACTACAATCAAATTCAAATCCAAAGAAGAGAAAAAGCTTTATAACAAATTGAATGGAATGTTATGAGAGTTAACTCTCTTCAGCATCATTAAACTATTTGCTCTGCAATAGTTGTAAAAGATGAAGAAAACATTTACTATGTAATAATTGTAATAGACGCATGATAATACGAAGAAATTTTGATTGGTTGGAGTCTTAATTTAATGATTTAGATTAATTAAAAATTTTATTAATAAATTTTAAAAATTTTATTAATAATATTAATTTTTAATTTTTATATTTATATCAATATTATCTATAATTTTTTTAAAATTATCAATAAACTTTTTAATTAATTTAAGAATTTAAACACAAGCCCATAAAAAAATTTAGATTACTAAAGATGATTACAGGAATTCTGTAGCTTGTTCAGTTGCTCTAGTCTCAAGTGCCTTGCGTGCTCCACTACTTAAATTTGGGAGAAAAAAGGACGACTCCTTTAAAGAAATTGCACGCTTCAAAGGCTGGTCATGACTCCTACTATTCACAAATCACTTCATAAAAATAACTCCTTTTAAGAAATTGTAATGATGGAGGATTTTTTCGTTTGGACGGAGGGTAAAATATTAGTTTTAGATAATTCGAAATTTTATAATAATTTTAATTTTTTTATTAAATCTCACAATTATATTCATTAATAATTTTTTTAAATATAAAATTAAATTTAAACTCATTCTAACCAAACATTTTTATCATGTGTCCTTGCTTGGTTGGCCTTTTCATGCTTTGGATTCCCTCTTCTTATTTTGCCAAAAAAGCTTACGGTGTAACACGGTAACTCCATTGAGTTCTCTGTTATGACAGAAAAAAGAACAGGTACTAAAACAAGCAAATAGAAAACACATATATTTATTGTCAGTCAAATCGGCTTACCATGTTTTGAGTCTCTTTGGAGAAAAAAAGAATTATAAACAGTTGTAAGGATTAAGGATCATTCAATTATGAAAATTTTTTATTTTTTAATAATTTAAATATTTTCATCATAATTTAAAAAATAATATTTTTATTTCAAACATAAAACTAAAAAAAATTGAGAAATAAAAAAATTGTTTTTCAATTTTTTAATATTATATCAAAAGAAATATTGTTTTTCTTAAAAATGTCCAATAGTGTTCAGAAAATGATCATAAAAGTTTCGGTCTTTCTCTCAAATCCTTGCCTCCCATACTTGCACTCTCTCTGTCTGTCTGTCTGGCTAACACTAAATTTATATACAGCAATGTTACTAAAACCAGGTTGTTACCGTACCGGGGGGGCAACGCCGGATTAATCTGTCGCACTCCCAAAACGAGTTCCAGCTCGACAGTTGGGCTAGAATTCAAGACTTTCTTCAACAAGTTCATTAATGTCCCTGTTTTTGTATTTACTTTTAACAGTTCAACAAATTTACTAATATGAAATGAAATTAATGGTCTTGTTCCTTTGAGTTCTCACAGTAACCCGTTAAACAAATCGAGACGCTCTAAACTCTGATCAGGAACTTTGGTCTCGTACTCTCGTTCATTGAAGCGCTTTCTTTTGGTGGATAATGGGTATTTTTCTTTATTGGCACTTCCCGTTATTTTTGTTCTTTCCTCTCTTTTTCCCTGCATATTCCTGTTCTTTTTTTCATCTTTTGGAATTTCTGATGCAGAGCTGTAGGTTGGTGAAAATGGGTGAGACTTGTAAGGATTGTAGGAGTTGGGAAGAGGAAATCTTTTGGACTCATTTCCAGTCTATCCATTTCTCGCAGTTTCTCCATGATGGTTTCGAGCAGCAGCTCGTAAGTTCACTCATTACTGTAAAAACTATGTTTCTGTCGGTAATTTGGTTTTGTAGTTGTTTAATTGAAAGTAGTAAACTGACAAAGCAAGCATATTGCAGCTTGTAGATCATCTAATTGCTTTGTTGGTGAAAGTAATTTTCAATTATGAGTTAATGACCACTATAGTTATTTTATACTTCATACAATTAGTTAAATCTTGGCCTTTAATGCGTAGGCTAGGAAATTGTTGGATGATGTTTCGATCTCTAGCCTTTGATTTGGACAGTGCATTATGCTTGGCTTTATTCTGATGGTCTTTTGGGTCCTGTTATAGCAGACTATGCCTCTCCCACTTACAGACTTACTTGTAAGGGATTCAGGCAATCTCAAATTCCAAATTTTTATAGGGAACATTGAATTTAGAGGAGGAAACATTATTTCTAGTACAATTAGAAACTGCATTTATTTTGTTTGCCATATTCTAGCAAATGCTTTTATTGAGCCTTTTTAAAGTGGCTACCAATTCTCTATTATTGAAGTTGAATGTTGATGTATTGGATGCATCACATTGTCTGAGTGTTTGTCTTTCTGGAAGAACAAATATAAATAGAGAAGATTTTAACAAACTATCATGCTTGAGAGAATTTTATGGTTAAATTTTTTTAGAGTTTGCAATCACTTAGATTATTCCATTTTGCTTATTTTACGTGCTGATGTTTTTGGTGGGTAGTTTCATTTTTGTCAGTGTCAGGTTTCTCCTTATTATGTACCATTCATTTTGTGAGCACATTGCCACCTGCATCTTCTTCTTAAAGGTGTAAGTTGAGTCAAAATTATGCATGGAACTACTTATCAAAAAAAATTTATGCATGGAACTGCAGGCTATTCCTGAAAAATTTGCTACAAATTTCAAAAAGAAGCTACCAAATATGGTGACTCTCAAAGGTCCTAGTGGCATTACATGGAATGTCGGACTGACAACAAAAGATGATGCCTTGTTCTTTGATTATGGGTGGAAAGAATTTGTAAAAGACCATTTCCTGGAAGAGAAGGATCTCTTGGTCTTTAAGTACAACGGGGTGTCGCATTTCGATGTATTAATGTTTGACGGGCGGAGTTTGTGTGAGAAGGCAGCTTCTTATTTTGTCCGAAGATGTGGGCATGAAGAACATGAGAGTGGGTGCCATGCTAAAAGAAAAGAAACAGAAAGTTTCGTAGATGTTATTCATACCTCTGCACGCTGCAATGTTGAAGGCACTCCACAGAAATCCACGAACAATGACATTGACACAATACCATTAAGACAGCCTGTAATTTCCCCTGCTGCTAATAAAAAAATGCGGGGTGGGGTATATTCTGATAAGCCTTTTCATACTAGGCAAAACTTAGGAAGCAAACAAATTTCTGACTTTGATGAAGATGTGGAGACAAAACCTGGTAGGAGACCTGCTCACACTTTTGATCTATTGAAGAATGCTTTGCACACTGATTTCACCATTTGGGACAATGTCTCCCTCCCCCCCCTTCCTTTTTTTTTTTTCATTCTCTATGTTGCAACACATTGAGGTTTTGACAATGATGTCTTGACTTCATTAGGTAAATTTAACACCAGTTTTTTTCTTCATTTTTAACTCCCCCCATTCATACAAACATGTGGCTATATTGTTGTAAATGAAGTGCTTGCCTTTGTAGATACACTGAAATTGTTTGCCTGATGATGTTTTCGCTCTTTTAATTGATTTGTTTTGCAAATGATTCAGATCCTGGACATATGTCTATCAGCACAAAGGTGGCGTATAGCCCGCGGTATGCATCAAATAGAAAGCCTGTAACTGAAGATGAGAAAAAGAATGCCTTGCTTTTGGCACAAGCAGCAACAACTGATGAAGGTTTCTTAGTAGTTATGAGACCCACACATGTATACAAGAAATTTTATATGGTAAGTTTTCTTTTTGGGTTAAATACACATACCTACGTACCCTTTGGTTTCACCTTGTTTAGAATATACCCGAGGATTTTTTCATGAAAATTGAGGACATATGGTTTCAATTTAAGTTCATGTGGTTAACTTAAAGTCACCTGACTTGCACTTGCATCGTGTATCCTGCCTAATATAAGAGATTTGAACTCTAATAACAATCAACAACCCTCAAATCACTATCAAATCCACGATTCGTCCGAGGGCAGAATGATTAGAGAGGCCAAATTCCAGAGATTGAATTGTGGATTTGGGGGTGATTTGTGGTTTGTTGATTGTTATTAGGGTACAATGTAGTAGTTTAGGCAGGAAACATGACACACGTGCAAGTCACGTGGCTTTTAAGTTAATGGTGTGAACTTAAACTGTATAACGGAGTTACCATATATTCTCAATTGCCATGAAAAACTTCTCGGGTATATCCTAAACAAGTGGAAACCACAGGGTAGGTATATGTATTTAAATGTTTCTTTTTTCTTCTCTTGTTGGATGAATATATAGTATATGGTAAGCATTTTTCTGAACTTTTATCATATTTTTGGATGTCAATGTGCTTTCCATCTTTTTGTCCCTCATTTTTCTTCTTCAAGTCTTCCATAATGGAAATACTTGTTAGTGGATGTAATGAGTTTTTACTTGCTACCACTGTTGGAATTAGATTGATGGTGTTGAAACTCAGCCCTAATTTATTGTGTTGCTACATTCAGTCAATCCCTTCAGGATGGGTGAATAAGCATCTCTCTCTGGAAAACCAAGATATGGTTCTGCGTATTAACAAAAACACATGGCACATGAGGTTCAATTATAACAAACCTCGTCACAGTGGAGGGCTTGCTAGTGGGTGGAGGAATTTTGCTTTAGATAACCACTTAGATGAATTTGATGTGTGTGTTTTTGAGCCAGCCAGCCCTGCGAGCAATCTCATCGTCCTTGATGTTAGCATCTTTCGTGTTGTGCAAGCAGCGCTTCCACTGACCCAAGTGAGCCCAGAGCCCCAGACTCCATAAAGTGGTTGAAGTGCTATCCCAGAAGGATCTGGGAGGAAATACACAAGGGCGTCCAGGATGAGCTTGCAACTCCGTTGTTTCCCCTGCTGTTAACTGATCTTTAGGTTGTTCCCTGGATGGGATTGTAAATATTGGTTGTGACTTGTGTATTTAATTTGCATTTGTGTTTACTAAGTTGTTGGCTTCTCAGCCATTAGTAGACAGTAACTGCTTTATTGCCAAAAAATTACTAGTTACAAATTATTGGGCATAAATGTATTGATGGTTTGTGATATGTTGCATCTCTTAATTATCTTTTTGAGGTCTTGATGACAATTTTATTGCTATTAGAATTGATTGCATTGTCATATATTACAGTCGAAGACTTATTTCCAGTTAAGATATGATGAGGGCACTCTGCTCCTCTGAAACTGAGAGCTCATTCTTTCACGTTGTGAACATTACAGATATTTTGCTTGACATCTCGGGTTAACTTGACATCTCAGGTTAAGTTGTAAAGATCGTGATCCTTTTTATTTGAAAATTGAAATGGAGTCAAGTTTATGATGAGATTGAATTTAAATTTGTCAATGTGACATTTAATGTCAGAACTTGATCTCCATTTCAATTCTTTCAACTTAATCTGAGATGTCGTTAATGACAATCAAATATCAATTGCAAGGTAGCATTTTATGAATGTTAAGCTACCAACTAGTGAGGATGAAAAAAAAAAAAAACCGCCAAGAAAGAAATGACCTTGTGTGGAGGTTAGGCCATGGAACTATGGTGGGGTTAAGGAACCAGGAATGGGTGGGATAGAGAGATAGGATGGATTAAAGAAAATAGTAAAGTTTAAATTTCATTCTTTTAACTTTTCAATTTATCTTATTTACGTTGTTAAAGTTCGATTTGTATCACTTAAATATTTTAAAATTTTAAAATTTTTCAATTTACATCTTTAACTTTAAAATTCTTCATTCAACTCTTACGTAACGTTCAACATAACTAAATAATAAGTTCTCACTCGAGAACGTTGTACATCCCTCACATTGAGAATTGCCAAAATTATTTAAATGTTGTTGGGGTTCATGTTGTCACCAAAAATCACAATGGCCTATGGTACAAAGTTACAAATTAAAGGCATCAAAGCCTAAGCCCATTGAAGTTGGTGTCTCCTTTCTCGCCCAATTCTTATAATCATCTATCTCATCTCATGGTTTGCCAGCCACCCATAATTCATCCAACCTTATCCAAAACCTCTCCCCTCCCTTAATACTGTACTACCCCTTTCTTTAAATTGTTCCCATCTCTTCTAGTCTGCAAGTCCTCACAATTCAAAGACAGGTAATCCGTAACCCTTTCAATTTATATACTTATCATTTCGATAATTCACCTTTTGTATTACAATTCTCAATTGTCAATTTAACTTATTGATATTGGTTTATAATAAACAAAATCTTTTAAATTTTAGATTGTGGGCAGTGCAGACATGGCAACAACAACAGCAGTCCTTGCCCCAGCGACAGTGAGCTGTACAGTGATGAACTATGGCAGCAAAACCCAGAAGAAAATGAACAAGGTGGTGTATCACAATGGACTGAATTCTTATGAAGGTCTCAATGTCCACAACAGTGTGGTATCTCTAGGACTACCTGTGTGCACCGAGCAGTGCTTTGCCAACGTTATGAGCTCATTGAAGGCAACATCTCACGGGAAAGGGAGAGGTGGTGGTGCACTCACTTCTACTTGCAGTGCTGCGGCTGAGATATTCAAGATTGCTGCTATCATGAATGGACTTGTTCTGGTTGGGGTTGCAGTTGGGTTTGTTCTTCTCCGTATTGAATCATCTGTGGAGGAAGCTGAGTAAATAATTTTACATCAATTTTACTTGTGTGATGTAAAATTAAATTCTTTTGTCTGTACAAGCAGGCTTGCGGGAGATCTTTGAAATTTTACTAAATGGCAATAAATTTAAGATCATTCTCTTCTTCTCTTCACAGCCCCCAGAATCATTGACCAATTGGCCAGTCAAATTTCAATTATTGATAATATGGCAAAAGAGTTCAGATGTTTAATTATCAAATGGGCAGACACAACAAATGGCTGCTTACCAATCAGGCAGAGGCAACCTATCCAACATATAGTGCTCTATCCACTCCTTCAGTTGGTAACTTCTGGCCAGACAATCTGACTGCTTCAATATAGTAAATACCAATTCAAAAGTTGAATTAATAATGCTAATTGCCAAGAGGACAGTGATTGCCTGATCTGTAAGAAAATAACATTTTGTTCCATGTCCGATTCACATGTATGGCAATATGCCAAGCAAACGAAGCATTCAGGAACTTCACTGTCCAATGTTCACGTGAAAGAATATGTACAACTCTTCTTTGAAAACTTCAAATTCTTGGCATTTACATGAACTGTTGGAAGAAAGCTTCTGAAAAAGCTGGCAGAAATGTGTTAAACCAACTTAGACTGACGTGGTAACATTCCATTTGACAAACAGAAATAGTTCCAAAAGGAGTTTCGTAATGTAAATAGTGCAAGGTCTACAAGGCTACAATCATGCTTGGTTGAGGAATTAAAGCTGACCAGCTTAAATCAAGACATCATTTGTTCTTTAGTGAGGAAAGCCAATTTACCACGTTAATCCCGGTTTCTCTACCACATTAACCCCGGTTGTTTCTCCAATGCACACCGTACACTGGTGGGGGCAAAGACAGTTTGTAATATCATCCACTTTATACCTAAAGGCTGCGCATCTGTATGCCAATTCCAATGCTGCTTTAAGACAACCCTGCTTTAAGACTAATTAAAGTTGTCATCCAAACCTGGCCAATGAAGAATGCATGGATAAATGACATTAGTATGTCGATTCATCCAAAATAGTAACACATTCTCTATTTGAAACTAATTCTCTGGAGTTACATTGGAGAAGATAATCTCTGAGTTTTTAAGGGAAAGGATATATTCGAAACCAATAATTTCTACAAACTAATATCGAAGATGATACTATAACAAAACATCAAACCAACCTAAGAAGAAAACCAACAAGGATAAGACCTCGGCAAGAAAACAAAACAGCCTTTCAACTTTTCAGGCCACCTGCCCAGTAGTTGAGGTTGTGTTGACCTCCTCAGGCAGAGGGTCTTTGGCATGCAGAAAAGAGTTGCCAACTAATGAAAGCCATAATCAGAGAAGTGAACAGTTCAAAGCCCACCACCTTTGGGAAGTGCCACCCCAAGCCTCGCCTTAGGTAGCTGCAAATTTCATAATTTAGTAAGACAAAAAATTACTTGATATAGGTGTGCTTTAAGTGGAGATTAAAACAACTTTTCATGAAGAAAAATTTAAGAAAAGTTACTTTAATCTCCACATAAAGTATTACCCAAAACATGCTATAATCCCTTCTGCTATTAGAGCCACAAGAAATTTCTTTTGTCGAGTATCAGAGCCACAAGAAATTAAGACGCATTCACACAAGTACTAACAAAATTCAATATGTAACAGAAAAACTTTATATTGTAGTTAAACAAAACGTGAATTGGAGTTTTGAATAATGGCAGTGATGAGGAAGGGCAGGTTAAGTAGCAGACCTCGTAATGGATGGCATGGTTGCCACAATCCCAGCACATAGATATATAATAGGAATCAAAGTCTTTGGCTTGTTCTTCCGAAGCCACATCAAAGATCCCAGGGCAGCAAGGGATATACACAACACCTGAGCTCAAGAAAGACATTAAAATTTTGATAACAGAAAAAAAAAATGTATTTCATCTGACATGTAAGAGCTATATGCTCATTGTACAGATTCTGGACTTGAGAAATAATATACTTCTCTTAAATGCATTAACTGTGAACCAAGGATGTCATACAAGGTACTCACAAAAGATAAGTTCTATCAAATCAGATAAACATACCAAATTTGCATTCGCTTCAAGGCCTTGCAAAATGTATTCCCATGTAAATTCTAGCCCTCTAGCACCCACCCAAAGAGGTGCCAATCTATGTAGAACAGAATCAGCAAAAGCCCACCCTGCCAACATGGATGAAGGTGTTACATGTATCAATAAATATCAAACTGCACTTAATACATAAATTAAAGAGGGGGGAGACATGCAACATAGCGTGATCAACAAGATTAAAGTTGGACTGTCAATTGATATTATGATGTTTCTTTTGTTATGTGATAAAAAAAAAAAAGGGAAAAGTACATATAGCATACCTGTGATTTGGGGGGTTTCAGGATCACAACATGTGGTTTAAAGTGTACAACGTGACACCATGTGGTTCAGCGTTATCCAACTATAGGTCTCCTTGTTAGGTCAACATTAACCAAACACACGATTTGCTAAAAATTAGCCACATATCAATAATCCATTGGCTCTTATGAAAATAGATTTTAAAAACCTAAAAATAAATTCATTCTAAATTGTTTTGAGGATTATTAGATAACCGTTGAACCACATGGTTTCAAGTTGTACACTTTAAACCACATGTTGTGATCCTGAAACCCCCAAACCACATGTTATATGTACTTTGCCCTAAAAAATACCTCAAATTTTTCATTGATCCATAGAAGTAACTCATCAACATATTCTTCCTTCATTGTATCACATTTTAATCGACAAGATAGTAGCTTTGGATTGTTAAAATTGGGAAGAGGGGGGGGGTGAATTCCAGTCAAATTACTCGAGTAATTTCACTCACCTAGTCCAACGGCTTGAAATTTATGATTTTGAGAGATGTTCCTGTGGGTCAACTGGGTTAAGGCAAAATAAAGCCCAGCAACATCTACAAAACCGATTAGCGCTTTCAACAATTCCTGAAAATATAAGGCATGGTAATTAAAGATTAATAAATCACATAACTAATCCATTAGATGGGGAAATAATGTCGAAAAGCAACATAATACAAACTGATGATAGTTTGGCATAACTGAACTAGGACTGAGCATTAAGAAGAAGGGAAAAACTAAGAAATGCAACAAGTTTAAAAGAGACCATGGGTGCTCAGTCCACATTCCAACTCTCCAAGTGGTAGTCATGAAAATCAAAGTTGCAATTTTACCTCAATTGCAAGTAAATTTGAATTTTAATCCCATTCTAGGAAATTACAGTCAAAATTTATCAACACATATATATGGACTACCATTAACCTACACGTAAAACCTGATCACTCCAATTCAAGGAACATACCTGATAGGGATCAAAGCTGTCATTCTCAGATACCTTAAGAAAGGTAGCCAAACAAACAAGCTGCCAGCATTTTAAACAGAAGTGAAAAATAAATAAATGTAGATGCAAGAGCTAAAAGAATAGTTCCTTGTGATTAAAGAATCAAATATAAAGTAGGTCGTAATGCAAATTTTAAGGAATGTTCTCCATAGCCCCTTTTTGACCAACACCAACCTTTACTAAAGCTGTTCCAAGATAAACAAGAGCAGCCTTGACAGAGGTACCAAGTGTATCATATTCGGATCTGCACATATATACTTAGTAAATTTCATATCGATGCTGCTGAAAATATGAAAATGCTAGACCTCTCCCTCCAGTCAAATATAACAGGACACAGCATTCTTCCAGGAAAGATTACAGTCAAAAGAAATTCAAATATTGAAGAAACAGACAAATGCAAACATAGAACAAAACATTATCCTCATTTGCCCCGGAAAATTAATTCAATACCATGAGTAAATATCCCATAGGACTAGTTTGATAGGGATATTCATATAGTTAAAGCGATACAAGTGGCCATAAGGAACTGATCATTAAGCATCATGCAATTTTGATTCTCGAAGTCCTGGAAACCCAATTTCAAATAATTGTTTTTGGATAGTTTGTAGAGCTACGTATTACTTGTATGTACACTTCAACGTTCAGTTAATAGATACATTTTTTCTTCCATAAGCCCTAGATCAACTTTACATAGGCCTTATTGAATCAGCTTTGTGAAACTGAAATTGGATTACCCCGAGATATCAAAGCATCATAAATTATATTAACCAACAAGAAATCTGGAGCAACTGAAATAAATGATCATCTTTAAATATTCCTAGTGAACATACCAAAAAAAATAGACAAAATAGAAAATATTTAAAAATTAACGGTTCAAAAGTATATAGTATTACCATATAAAAACGACAGTATAATAAGATACCATTAACAGGAAGTTGCTCACCATTGTGCTAATTCCTTCAAGGATATGAACCAAAATCAGAAACTAACTTTCAAGGTGCATACATACATCTTGCAATAGACTGCTATATCTCTAAAATTAAAATGTTCCAATTTTTTTCTAACAAAATTAAATCGTTCCTTTCGACAGAAAAGTGATTCTCTGAGTAATGAACTAATCGAGATTTGTTGTAGCTTAAATAGGGATCCTTAATCCGAAAATAAAAAGAGAATAGAGACAGAATCTGATGGCAGATCTACAAATTACACAAAGAGAAGAATTTCTAGTAATAATTAGTCCAAATTTATATATATATATATATATATATATATATATATATATATATCAGAAAGTAAAACAACGTACAAGGGCGTGGCGGAATAGTAAACGGCGTGAGGACCGAAGGTAAGAATCGCGCAGTTGAAGAAGTGAAACACAGTCATTCTTTTTCCTCTATCTCTCTCTAAAACTGAGGTTAGATTAGATCCAACAACGAGCAGGTGAGAGAGCAAAGGCTACTGAGATTACCCGTACTCGATCAGAAATATGCGAACGAAGGAGGACCGATGATGATTGGTCATTGGTAATCACTAATGGGTCGGTTTATTTAAATCTTGGGGGTGGTTCTGTTTTGCAATCCGGCCCAAATCAGCTACTATTTACAAGTTGAAGAAAGCAGTTAGCGTGAACGACGCTTAAATAATTGCCTCCCTATTTGAACAGAGGAGAGGCGACCCAGCCCAATGAATTCCCACCGCTCAGCCCAACTAAGCTTCTTGTTACAGTTAAATATAGATAATGGACTTATTTTTGGTTTTGATAAATGACAGTTTCATTGGGAAAATTACAATTTAAACCTTACAGTTTAATCGATGCAAAAATAAGTTTTACATTTGATGTAAACAAGAATTTCTCATATTTTTTGACCTATGAGAGCTACAAATGGTAATAATATTGTAGTTAAAGCTAGAAATCAAGGGGCTAACGGTTCAAATAGGAGAAAGCATTTTTGTATACCTTGGGTGAAGATGGTTAGGAACTTTTATGAATGATGAGGAATTATAACTATAATTAAAACTTCGATTTATTATCATTTATAATCACAATTTAAATTATTTCTTTCAAACCTTTTTTATCCGAATTTTTTTAACCAAAATTTTGCAGAAAAGTTAATGAGTAGTTTACAAAAATTTATCCAATATAATATACAACTTAAAAAGCCATAATCTCATTCAAAATTAAATATTAAACTTTTTAAACAATTTTCAATCTATGTTAAAAAAAATAAACATATGAACTTTAAATTAAAACTTTTAAAATGAAAACAACCAAAACAAGGTTGGAGGTTACGAATGTGGTTTTTGAGTTATATTTGTAGTTTGGAATGGTAGTCACACGTGTTTTTACTTTTGATAAAAGTGTTTCTGATTAAATGGTAAAGAGTGTATTGTATTTGTTTGCAGCCTCTAATCAAATTTATTAATAATATATACTAAATATTTATGAATATATTTTTGGTTCGGTTCAATTAATCATTATATTAAAAATCAACAATCATAATCATAACTAAAATAAAAAAATAAAAACTTTTAATCATAAACAAACTAAAAAGTTTGATTAACCATTTTTTTTTGTTTGGTTTTTTTATTTGAGTTCAATATCAGTAGATATCAGATATTTTTATCTAGTATCTGATTCATCGTTAACCCCCACACAGTAGATAAGATATTTTGGATACCTAAACCTATTCGAATTTGTTTGATGAGTGACGAAGAAAACACACGCACGGGTAGAGAGTTTTGCCTGAGTCGTGCGACCCCAAGTGCTACACTACAATAGGCAGGTTATTCAACCATATTTTAACAATTGCCATTACGTTTTCTTCAGCTGGAGCGCAGGTTTGGAACCTTACTAATAATTAAAAAAGGGACTTATTGGAGCTATGAAGCATCTTAACTAGAGTATTCAATGCCCTTTTTTCAGCTGGATCCGGACAAATAAACGGGTCTAGACGGATATGAATATTTATTTCTAATATTGTCAATGGGTATGGGTAATATTTTTCAGGAATTCATTAAATTTGATTATATATATATATATATATATATTTTATCTGTAAAACATTTTTTTGATATAATCTTTAAAAAGAAATATAATATTACGGAGGTTTGAATTTATGATCTAAATATCAAGGGTGTGGTATCTTAATTGTTGATAATGAATTATTATTGGTGATTTAAGATTTAGATCATATTGTCATTGTGAATTTTCTTAGTAATAAGGCAAAAGGTAATTGTTGAGTCGGAATCGTATAGGATACCGACTTCGATTCATATCCATACCCGAGTAATATGACATGTATGAATAATAACGGGTTATGAAAAGTTATTGTATGGATAGTGAAAATAAAATAATAAATAAGTAATAAATAGAGCTTGAGTAGTGATTTATTAAACGAGTATACACATAGATAAAGTAAAATTCACGGATACTCCATGCCCGTTGCCATCCCTAACCATACACATCTAGCAGATAAATCAAATCAAACATCTAGTAGGATTTTCATCTTTCCATAATGCTTTTGGCCCTTTACAAATGCATGAATTGAATTACTACTTGAATATTTCCTTTTTTGTGGGGGGTATCTCTTTTCTTTAGGAAAATTATTGTTCCTACTGTTAAGAGTCGAGCTAGCTGTTGAAAGGCACCCAGATACATGTTCTTTAGATTTTAGGCCTAAACGTGTGTACATATCACCAATCGCTTAAAAGTTGAACAGAATGAACAGGTAAGGGATCCAAATCCATGATACCCGGAGTTTATTTACGAACGACAGACAAAATTTTTGTGGGTGCACGGCATCACGTACCGTTATATTCACCAATATTGCTCTTCCCCACTAGAAAAACATTATTATGATCACCTACTCATGATAATATTGCACACCTAAAAACTTGAAGCAGAAAACCCAGATTCCATCTCCTAACTTGTTCTCTGGTTGAACCAATTTCATCACTCTACCTTTCATCTCTTCTCCATGGCCTCACGTGGTGTTTTCAACAATATTCTCATTCGTTAAACCACTGTGCCTACACTTAATGTGATATGGTCACCCATTATTTGAATTTGTCTGCTTGTTTTTTTCTCTCAACCCACCAAGTAGAAACGATCAAACAACACATTCTTTGCCGGTTTATCTCGTATTAAGCATCATATATATAAATTAGTAATGCTTCATGCCTTCATGGGTATCGGACAAGGACACAACAGAAAAAGTCTGACCATTCCAACTTCTCTTCGCATCATTTTCACACTACATATTTTATTATATGTTCATAAATACAACATTATGAAGGATAACAGCAATTATCGTAAGAGTGAATTTAGTATAAAGTTCAAACAAGTATTATATACCTAATGGGGCAGTTTTATTCCTTAGGAAAGTGAAATGAAGATTTATTTGTGATGATATTGACATATTAAGGTATTGTCTACCAATGGTGCTTGACAATTGACAACCAAAAAGGGCAATGTTAGAAATAGTCAAAACAAGGATGAGATGAGAATTGAGAAACACAAACTTAAATAAATTTAATTAAACCAAATATGAAAACGTGCATCTGGTGGTCCATGCGACAACTATAGGGAAAATGGGAGTAGGACAGTGTCACGAGAATATTGAAAAGTCTTATTCCCAAGCCATATAAAAAGACATTAAAGTGGGAAAAGAAAATTACGATGGAGATGGATTCATATGGGTCATCTTAACATATGTAAAAAAAAAACTTACCATAAATTTTATATCCCAAGTATGTATACTTGATCGTGTACCTTATGAATATTGTAAACAATTAATGAGACATTAATTTTTGTTTCTTGATGAATGAACCCACACACAGGGGATTATGGATATCGGTTCGGGAAAGGATTAGTGTTAGAAATTTTTTGTTCAGTTCGGTTTTATGAAAAATATATGACACAATAATTCATTTTGTTATTGAGTGAAAAGAAAATATTTCATTTTTTTATATTTTTTAATATATGCCATCTAATGATGAATTGGACCATTGTGTTCAGGAGTGGAACTGAATCGAGCAGTTTGGCTTGAAAAGCGAAGCTCAAAACTTGATTAAATCGAGTTCAAGCTGCGATTTTGGCTAAGTTAGCTAATTGAGCTCGAGCTCGAGCAATATTAAACTTGGCTCGTTAGACTTGCAAGCCATCTCAATTTAATTAATAAATTAAATAAATATTATATATATATACACTATATTTATTTATAAATATTTAATATATAATAAAAACATATATTTATTTTATTTCGAAAAGCTCGAGCCTGAATTTCACATTATAAGTCGAGCTCGAGTTCAATTTTCTTAACTTGGGCTCAGCTCGAATCTCGACACGAATAAGTTTTTTACTTACAAGCCGAGCTTGAGCACTCCTTAAAGTGGGTTCTACTTGGCTCGACTTGAATCCATCTCTACTTGTGCCATATGTTTTTCATGGACTCGGACTAGACATTAACTTCTCCAATGCTAGGGACCAAAATAGCGAGTCACCTCAACAACCAATCAAAACTGATGATCTCATTCATTATAATACCAATTAAACAAAAAAATTATTATCTAGCCACGGTCATTGAAAGATACATGGCACAAGAGTTAATATCACAATTGAATGAAAATAAAATATTTTTTTTCCTCTTTCTTCTTATGTCATTCAATGGTGAGAAAAAACTCGTGTACCTTGTATCTTTCATGAACCTGTACTAGACAAAAACTTTTCTAACTAAATAATGTTTTTTCTAAAGTTAAAATAACCATTTATCAATCAATATTATTCCTACGTATGTACACATCGCTTTGGGAAATGGCAAAAAGTAGGATTTGGAAAATTTAAGCAACGAGGGATTAATTAAGTAGAGAGCAATATGAAAGTATTGTATGTACTAATTGCAATTTTAACACTTGGGAGTTATAAGAATAGTTTTTCAAACCATATTTCGTAAAATGGATGAATCGTTAAAAGTTGGTTAACGTTCTAGTTTAACTTGTATATTACCGACACTAATTCAATTTTTAGAAGTCTGTTTTTTATTTCTGTATTTTGATTTAGCTTCTGCTTTTAGAAAACTAAAATTCTTTTAAAAGTTTAACCGAATCAAAGGCAAATCTAAAGTCTAATGATATTGCACGTTTAAAAAATTGATGACCAAATATTTTGCTCCTTACTATTGCAATCTATACGTGGAAACCTCATGATCGGACTTCAATATACACCATCAAACACATCAAGAAATAAATAAAGATTCGAAGTCGAGAAGCAAAAAGAAAGGGAACCACACTGGCTTCAATAATATTAATTCACCTGGGTAGGCTAGCAAAGTAGCAAGTACAATTATTGTTGGTTGTAGTCATGTACGTAAATAAGATATTTACCCTTTTGGTTGGGTAAGCATATAACTGGACTGGAGTAGCGCTAATTTGGCCTGAACAAGTTGAGTGGCCAACGTGAAAATCCCAACAACTGATAGCAGGCACATGTCTGTGGGTCACGTAACAAAAAGTACCATACTACAACGCTTAATAAAAAAATTCATCAATGGGGTCGCTCAACTTTGATGGGAAAACCCGTACCACTAATAACTTGGATAACTAAACAGAACACGAGTACATCCCCCATTAATCACACTTTTTTTTCTTTCTTGGAAAGCTTTTAGTCCTCTTTTAACTAAATAATTTTCGTGGCTCAACTTTTTCACTTCTAGGAAGAAATGAATCAGAGAGTCAGACACCGTCGTTTTGATCGAGGTAAAATCCCTAAAATTTATACATGGAAAGTTAGAGAGAGGAGAAGCAAAAAGTATTTCCTTTTGGAGGAGGTAGGTCCCCATCAATCGCGTTCAACGTACGCAACTCGATGTAATAACACTCGAATAACAGGGATTGGGACAGATAAAGAGCAAAAGAGCTTTCAAAGAGTCAATAAACGTGCTTCCTATGAGCTCTTTTTCTAATGGAGAAAAGTACAATGATTACTGTGTCCATAGAACCTTTTTCTTTCTTTTTGGAGAGGAAATGTGATTTAGCTATTATGTGAACTTTATCAATGATACAGAGAACTTTCGTTGTAATGATAACTATATATTTATCCTGAATTCTTGATGCACAAAATGCATTGATGAATTTGTATGATACTCCTATGAGATAATTATCCTTAATTGGTCATACAGTCGAACGGTAAGGTTTTTTACCTAATTATTTTTCTTTTTATATATCATATACTTATTTGTGAGAAAAAGTTAATCAATCAGAATTTAAATATGTTCGTTTTTGCTTGATTTACACTGAATAAACCCTTTTTTCGTGTTGAAGAGGAAAAACAGTGATTATTGATTAGAAGTCATATGTATTTAATTCGGAGAGGATGCGTCCTTACTAGCTTTGTAAAATTCAGCATAAAATCGGGGGTGTCTTTATGAGAAGATCGAAATTAAATTAAAGTAATGCAAAAATATTAAATTAGAGAGAGAAAAGATTAACAAGTGGAGTAGCTAGAAGTTGTTTTTACAAGACAAACACATGTAGTAAGGAATATAACACAACCATTTGACAACATTGCAAGTGAGCCATAGACAGACATTGACCGGATATCACCCCACTGCAAGCGTGTTATTCGATAATACAAACAGAGTGAGAGGCAGAGAGAGAATTAATTAGCACAGACAAAGTATATATCACAAGAAAATAAAAATCCATTTCCCGGAGAATCTAGAGCGCATCAGGCGCTGACCGTGGCTTCGAAATCTATTAACAAATGATTAAGCTTTTTTCTAGTCATCTTGTTGTTACTGTAATTAGAACATAAACAAATGGGAAGAAGACCATGGGGTTACGTGTGAGCATGAATAATTAATTGGTTTAATTATACGTTAAAATTAAACAGAGGGGGTGGTGGAGAAAATAAAAAACAAGAGAAGAGAACAAAAGAAGAGCTTAATACCTAGACAAGGTCACGTCCATTAGGTCACGTGACTGGAACCCATGATGACGCCGAGGAATATGGTCTCTATCCACGCGTGGGTAGGGCTCGACGGATGGGTTTACAGGATATTTGGACACGGAGAGGGAATATTGGGCTTCAGAGATGATTACATATTAGACAAATACTAATGGTTGAATTCAACGTATAGAAGTTTTTAAAAAGAGAGAAAAATAGAAGGAAAAGAAGCTAAGAGAGAAAAAAAAGTGAAATAATTTTTTTTTATAAAAATGAAAAATGAAAAGATTAAGAATATTGATATTTTTACAAATGACAATCTTCTTAAATTGAGGAATTTATAATTTTATAATTTTACTCTTGCTTTAATACCCTAAATTAAAGCTAGGTTTTGAGATATTCTTGATTGATTAATTTACATTTTTTTTAGTTTATGGCCGGGTTGTGCTATGTTTTTTTATAGGATTTACATTCTTTTTTTCTTCATAAAAGCAGTTTATAACACTGCTTTTAACGCGTATTTGGATATTTTTCATTTGAAAATTAAAATGAAATTAAGTTCATAGTGAGATTAAATGTCACATCATCAAGTAAAAAGATTAAAATCCAGATCTATCATGGTGACATTAAATCTTACTATGAACTTGAACTTTATTTAAATTTTCAATTGGAGAGGATTAAAATCCTTTTAACATATACATTCAAATTATTTTATTTTCAAGTATTGTATCAATAAAATAATTATTACAAAATCCAATTGCGAATTGATTGAATATCGCGTTAATTAATGAGTATGATTAGTAAAACATGAATGTAAGCTAATGGAACTTATAAAAGGTTCTCAATATTTAAACAAATGTTTTTCTTCATGTTGATTCTTATGAAAAATGAAGTAAAGATGGATCAAGTGAGATCAACTCATTTACAGTAAAATTTGTAAAGTAACGATTGCAGTACATTGTTATTGTACATAAATTTAAATTTTTTAAATTTTGAGATTTAATACAACTATTTTACAAATAAAAATTATGTGTACTCAGACTTTACTTTATAATTTTTTTACTGATACATACTAATTAACTGTAAACTTAAATGGGGGGAGGTAAGGAGATCAGTTGCAGCATGTGGGTATGCGACCATGGTGTCGCCGGACACCCCGGCCAATCTGACACTAGCTTCTTCCCCTCTTAAATACTTAATAGTCCATATTCCTTCTCTCCTTGTCACTCACGAGGCCCAATTTTAATTTCAATCCCCAATTTATATACTGTTCCTGTTTCTCATTGGGTCTTCGCACGAGTACAGCTCGATACTTATTGGCAATCTTGTATTACGTGCCCACCAGAACCTAAGACCTGCTGCAACACATAATAGTTGAGTTCATCGAGTAAAAAGAGATTTTTGATTAATTGTTGGATGTAATGCTCTCACAATAATGCTGTTCTATTAAGAGTTTGTGGCATTTACTTTACTTCCCAATCAATCTTGAATGATCAGATCTTTATATAAAAAAATCTTTAATGATTAGAGGAAAAAAAGAAGAAGAAAGATTCGAATAAACAAATTATCACTTAGCTAGGTCCTCGCTAGCTAGCAGCTTAACCATAACATCAAACAAACTTGAGATGTGCCCATGCCACGTCTGCATGGAAGAGAGGGCAATAAGTTTAGCTTTGAACAGAAGAATTTCTCTTTGAACAAAGGATTTCTTTGGCCTGCTAGTCATTAGTCAATCCTCGTCAATTAAATAAAACGAAAATATTCTATTTCAAGAAAAAAAAAAAGCCTCAGGAAATTAATAAAGGTAAAAAAAATGTGGTACATTGGGAGAGAATTTAAATGGATCGCGATCCATCAACGTAGTAGAGAGTAAATACTAAAGAGGGAGACTAAAATACCATTCCAAATATTCCATAGAACAGTACCCCTTTTGTTTTTTCGAATTCCAACCATTCCCCTGCAAGAAATCCCACCATTAAATTACTGCACCCTCGCTAGCTCCTTTTTTCATTACCCCATTAACATTTTGAAGATAAGGAACTATAAAAGTGACAGGCCCTCTTCCCATTCCCTACTCTTTATGTCTCTTGGGATAGGTCTCTGATCCCTCTGCATCCATCCTAAAATACACAAGTTCCCCTTTTTACTAACTTTTCCCTTTAAAACCATCATCCCCAGAAAATAAAGAGAAAAATAACTCTGTTTCTTTTTCTTTTCTTGCATTATTAATATATTTTCTTTTATTAATCTGAGTTGAAGCAGTAGTAATAGGCTCTGCAATTTCTTTACCTCTGATTTTCTATCAACCCTGGAGCTATAGGTATCCTAGTAATTAAAAAGCCTACATCTTCTTCCCCTCCCTCTTTTCCTCTCTTTCTCCCTCTCATAACAACCATGCAAATCATAAAGCACTCATGAACTAATCACAAGTCACAACCCACACAGTATTATAATTCCTTCCTTTTCAGCTCTCTTTTGTTAAAGGGTTGGTACCCTACCTTCAAAGTCTTTAGCTAGCCCCATTTTCTTTTTCTATTTCACTTTCCTTTTCAGCTTTCTATTTCTCTCTCCTTTGTTCTTCTTTTTAATTATTTACAAGCACAACTGGGGATATTTTGTCTAACTAATTAACTAAGATCTCATTTCTTCTCTAGTACTACCACAAATCGTTATGTGCAAGCTCAAACAGTAATACTGTGATGAGAGGTGCACCTTTATTGCCTGATCTCTCGTTGCAGATCAGCTCACCAATCTCGGTTTCAGCTGATTGTGAAGCTTATAAGGAAGTGGGTTTTGATGGATTAACTAGAAAATATCTCTACGTGAGTAGTACTGATAAGAGCTCAACTACTACTGACTCTGGTAGCAGCGGGAGCGATTTAAGCCATGAAAATGGCTTCTTTAATAACCCTGCGGAGAGGAGTTACAAACTCTGTCCTACTGATCAGCCCTCTTTGAGTTTAGGGTTTGAAATGGGAGCTCATTTGGGTCCTGCACAACTACAGCCACCGAGAAGCCATAACCATAACCATCATCACCACCACCACCAATACCAGCCTCAAATCTACGGCCGTGATTTCAAGAGAAATTCAAGAATGATCAATGGACTGAAAAGGAGCATCAGAGCTCCCAGAATGAGATGGACAACAACTCTCCATGCCCATTTTGTTCATGCAGTTCAGCTCCTTGGAGGCCATGAAAGTAATTATACACAACCCCCAAAATAAATTAAGTTTTTTTATTTTCAGTCATTTATTGAGTTTTTAATTTGTTTTCTCTATTGATTGCAAAAGTATATATATAGATAGATTAGGCATTCTTGTCTGAAAAGCATATATAAGTAAGTTAAATATGTTTATATTGGAAAATGTTATGCAGGAGCAACACCAAAATCGGTCTTAGAGTTGATGAATGTGAAGGATCTAACCCTAGCTCACGTGAAGAGTCACTTGCAGGTGGGGGTTACTGTTTACAATATCTCCAATTGCTTTGAATTTGTAATATATGTAGGAGATTTGATAGTAGTATATATTTACTACTCCTATTTTTTATAGTATTATATTATTTGTTTTTCTATGATTCAGTTGTAGTGTTGAGGGGTGAGGACAAAAGAGCATCTGGCTAGAGAGCTAGTGTAATCTTAGCAATGTGGACTTTCTTTCTTTCTTTCTCATTTTTTTTTTCTGTGTGGGTATTATTCATGATGCAGATGTATAGAACAGTAAAGAGCACTGACAAAAGATCAGGTAATTGGAAATTATCTCCACTGATTGTTGTTATTTCTTCTCTTCCATTATTATTCTGCTTGTTTGAGATAGAGCTGATGGTGTTGTGTGACAGAAAATCTATCATTTGATCTATTACTGTTCCCTACTAAAACCCAAAAAAAATGGACGTACTTGACTTTTATATAAATAGTCCATGTGCATAATTTGGTTGGTGTCTGATAAAGCAAGATCAGTAGTTCTCTCTATGATGGATTTTGCAGGTGAAGGGCAGACAGATATGGGTTTTAACCAAACGATAGGGATTATTGATCGTGTGGAATTGGGTTTGGATGGAAAATCTGATTCTAGCAAATTACCTTCTCATTCTCTCAATCCAACATCACCCAACAAACCTACTCTACAAAAAACCCAAAGGTTAGTACTACTGATTACTAAGTACAATTTTCTTTTCTTTTACTCCATGACGATGATGATTTAATTGGAAGGTTAGTACTACTGATTACTAAGTACAATTTTCTTTTCTTTTACTCCATGACGATGATGATTTAATTGGAGGTGAGAGAGAGGTATTTTAAATAGAAATATAGATGCACGGATACACACAAAATGCCTTGGTTATGGACTTTTTTTGGTCCAACAAGGTGTCTGTCATTGTTAATAGTAAGATAATGGGAATTTACTACCGATGGTCTCGTCAAAGAGTGGATTTTATTGTCACGAGGAATATATTACATAAAAACTTATTTTACTGTTAAATAATAAAAAAAAAATTTTACTTTTATTAAAAAATAAAATAAATTTTTATAAGGCATATCTCCCATAAACTGTACTAAAACAAAAAAAATTTTAACTCTAAATTACACAAAGTATGATAACTTAATTAACTAGGGTTAATTTATAAGGAGGGTGATGATATATCAATTGGTTTGTGAAAATTTTGATCCCAATGTAGATTAAAAATTCAAGGGATTTTTATTCAAATCTCAATGCTTTTTTTAATCAAACGATTAATTGCTTCGGGTGCCACAAATACCTACAAGGGCACCCCTCAACTGGGCATCTCCTAGCCTAGGCTTTGATTGATGGATTGATTGATCTGAGTTAGTTTATGTTCTTATTGTTGGGTTGGATATTGCTGGCTGCAAGTATTCTTGGTTATTCATACAAACCTCAATCAATGAAATCATGAGACAGATGCCAAATAGAAATATGTATTTTTTAAGTTTTTTTAGTTACCAATAGAATTTCAAGAAATTACCAATGGAATTTTAATGCAAACAAATAAATGTTTTGTTATCTGTATTGAATGCACATATATCAATGTTTTTGAAAAATGATTTATGAAATAATTTATATTTTTAAAAATCTGAATTTATGATAAAAAAAAATTATTTTTATTACTACCTTATCAAATATTACGGTTAAGGCAAATAGAATTCTACTTGTGCTGCCCTCAGATTGATTAATTTGAACCTTAACTCCAAATGAACAATAATGCTCACCAAATGTACTGTAATATATTTTGGGCCTCTAATTAATTACTGCTACATTTGTGGGCAGATCTTCGTGGTCATCATCAATGGAGACAACTGGTATGAGCATATCTAGTCAAGCAAATGCTTTGACCCATTCTCATTTCAAGGCAAATGATACCAAGGTATGATCAATCACCAAAAACAAAACCAATCATGATAAAATTATTCAGCGAACAGAATATATACTAATGTGATTACAATCAGTTACTATATGATTTACCTAAAATATATTTCTTTTTTTTAATAGACGGACGGACACGAGGCAGCCCTACATTTGTCAGATAGTGTGAAGAAGAGGTCGGATTTTATCTCCTTGTCGCCTTCAGATATGTTGCTTAACCTAGAGTTCACTCTTGGAAGGCCAAGTTGGCAAATGGATCATGCTGAGTCTTCAAATTAGTTAACCCTTCTCAAGTGTTAAACACAACAAAAATGCAACAATATAATGTTTTTTTTTTAATTCGGAGGAAATTAAAATCTAACTTGAACAAACATTACTTAATTTGTTTCATATTGTTCTTTGAATTTTTGGCTTGAATTAATGAGAGAAATGCTATCGAATGTAATGGGCTGCGCCCATATGATCATGTGAATTAATATTTGTTGGAATTGATCATATGAATGTGGAATTGATTTGTGCAACATTAAAAGGAATTGAATTCTGCTTCAACTATATTGTTAATGAGTAGCGCTATACATATCCAATTTTTTTAGTGTTTTTTATTTCTGTAAATTTATTGATAATTGTTAAGAAGGTTTTATTAATAATTTATGTAAAATTATTATTTTATTATAAATGAAATCAATATAACAAATGAACACGGATATTTTTATTGACATTCGTTTCAAAAGTTACACCAATAAATTTAAATATTTATTTTTTATATTTAATTATAATACAAAAATATAATTACAGTATCATTTATTAAATAATATTTTTAAGGCAAAGATCTTTAAATTATGTTCCATGACTGCTAGCTAGGGCCATGGCATACCGTTGATGACTTTATGGTATTAATTTAGTAATGTAGAGGTGGGTCAAGTCCTAGCTAGCTATAGTGTGAAATATTTGGGACTGTTATGTCTATCATGCTCACGTACCCTAGCTCCCTAGCTTGTTAGGCAAATTGAGCTGGTATGGTCCCGTTTCCTGATCATAGATGATTGTAGTCTTGAATCCAAATGTCCAATAATGCCAGACTGATGCCGCTCTGGCCTAAGAGTTGTTGAATACACATGGGGTTTCTACTCTATATCTATATACATCTATATCTATATTATTTTTTAAAAAAATTCCATCAATTATGATAACCTTCACCTGTTTATTAAAACATAATAAATGGATACAAATAAACGAGGGGGACATGAAACTTAACTCATAGAGTGCAAAGGGTAAAGCATGAGACAAACCTAGGAGGTATGTAGACCCATGAACCCTTACAATCATCAAAGCAACCAAATGAAACATTTCTAGGCATAGAATCAATACTAACAAAAACTTTTTTTTTAAAGGTAAAAGATAAATATATTATTAATGATATGTTTGATTATATGAAATTGAGGTTTGGAATTCGAATTGAGGTAAAGTCATACTTTTTTTTTAACCAGTAATCAAAGATAAAGAATTACAGCTATAACTTGCAAACTTAATATAACAGAATAAAAATATCCTCAAGATCCCATCACTAGAAAAAAAAAAAAAAAAACAAACAAACAAATAACCCAAGCAAACTAATTAAACAAAACAACCAAACTTATATACCTGATGACGTTTGCACCCAGACTAAACGATCATGGGTTGAAGTTAAATTCATACACTGTTGTACAGTGTGTTGATTATAAGTTAGAAGATTATTTATCTAACTTATAAAAAAAAACAAGAGGCGAGCTTTTGCTATTGAAACTAGAGGAGAAGCTAGAATCAGATCATCAAGAGGATCCTGACCACACCATTTATCGCATTGAAAAGAAATATCACTTTTGCCAACCAACCATAGAGATTGCTGTCTGACTCGAGGATTAATTGAATGACGCATCTTCCAACAGGATAAGAAATGCGCTGCCAAACCACCCAATGCCTTCTGAATTCTCAATTAGAATTCCATAAAAAAAAAAAATGGAATGTAATCTACCAATTAGATTGCCATGAAGCTTAATGGCTACCCAAGAATGAATAGGAATATCAATAATACAAATTTAACGAGAGTTATTTTCCCCCCGGAGGACAACAACTTAGCTTTCCATCATTCGTGCTGATTTCTCACCTTTTGAATAAGGTACTCAAAGTAAACAACCTTAGCTTTATATATGAATAGAGGAAAGTGAATATGCAGTTTCTGTTGTTAGAATCATGTCCAAGCGCATTTCAATTCTCTCAATTTTGAGTGAGAACATTAGAATTAAGTTAAATTCATCTTAAAATTTCAATTGTTTTTTGATGGACATGATTTTACCACTAAATAAAAATGATATCATCTCAACAATATATTTTATTGGATTCTTAAAAGATAATATGACATTATTTTTATTTGGTAGTAAAATATTGTTCGTCAAAAAACAATTGAAGGGTTAAGATAAATTTAACTTGAGTTTAAAGTTTTATTCTCAAATTGAGAGAACTGGACCTGTCGAAGCATCTTCCGTGTATATTTAGGCATCTGATAACTTATTAATTAGTCCTCCAATTATATACTCTGCCTTCGTGGTCCATGATCATTTTATATGTTTAAACGAAAAAATAATTGAGTAGTAGCATGTGAAAATTAAGCCCACTGAAGGTACACCCTCCTTGGTTTTGATATTAGTTATATCTAAATAAATTATTCAATACATTAAGGGGATTACTCATTTTTATATTCATGTGAGGTTTAATATACACATTTATGAGAGAATCTCACATGAATGCGAGAGTAAGAAATAAAATTTTTAGAGCGTTGAATAATTTCTTTTATATGTCATTTTATGGAGAAATTTTTACATGGATTTAGCTTGGCCAATTAAACGAGCCGCCACATCATTTAATGTATCAGTTCAAAGCTGATGTGACATGTCATATGAGACCCGATTTATATAAGAATTCTCTCT
Source organism: Bretschneidera sinensis (assembly GCA_023935145.1). Taxonomy (NCBI): domain Eukaryota; kingdom Viridiplantae; phylum Streptophyta; class Magnoliopsida; order Brassicales; family Akaniaceae; genus Bretschneidera; species Bretschneidera sinensis. The sequence goes on from CM043697.1 coordinate 148,864,162, forward strand.
TTTAATGAGTGTTGATGCAATTTTCCTTAATTTAAACTATTTTTTTTTTGGTACGGGCATTATTGAAATAGTAGACATACTTTTTTTTTTTCCAAAAGTAAATTTAAAAATCAATTCTTCATTCTCAGTTATGGGAAATGATACTCTATAGTTGTGATATATCAAATTGGTACTGTTGTTGGTGAATTTAAAAAGCAACTCATCAAAGGTTGAAATCAAATATTGGATTTAATGAGATAATTTTTAAATCCATAATCAACAACATTATCATGACACATCTCAAATGCAGAGGATCACAGTTCTTTAATTATTTTGTAAAACAAAACTACGTAGTATTTTATTATGTTATATATATTGCACTATCGATCTCTAGAGTTTGGTTCAAAATACAAATTGATTTTTAAATTTTCAATTGCAACATTAACTTCCAAGACTTTGTAATTCTGTTTAATCTTAAATTTTGACAAACATAATTAATTCTTGAACATATATTATATACTTCATCCGTCTCATTTTTAGTCTAATAATGTTTAAAAAATTGACTCTTATTTTTTTTTAATATTTTTCAATTTAAAATTATAAAAAATAATTTTTAAAAACTTATGGACTGTATAAATTTATATTAAAAATTCATATGCTTTATTAATTTAATATTAATAAAAAATAGTAATTTTATTAAATAAATAGTTCATTTAAACAAAAAAATTATGTTCAATTATGGCATTCCATAACACAACATCTTTATTTTGCATGTCATCAAAAAGCTTCTTAGTAGTATCCAAAAAACCAAATTTAACATAGCCTAGAACTATTATAGTTCATGAGACAATTGTTCACTTTTCTATGTTATCAAATATTCTTTGTGCTCTCAGGCAAACATATTTTACTTGTAATATGAATGGTTTTAGTTTTAGATTTAATAGAATATTTTTTTATTATGTAATATGTATGGTTTAATTATTTAGTAAAAAAATATAACAACTCGGTGACCCAAACCGATCCAAACCGATTAGAATAGATTGAGTTGAGTTGAGATTTTTTCAACCCGACATGAATAGATTGAATTGAAATTTTAAGATAATCCGACTTTAACTGACCATGCTCACCTCTAATACAAAGTATTAATTATTAAGGCTTCCATTTTCCTTAGCAACTCTAAAATGGGCTTAATTGGGGCCGTTTGAGATCCATATTTGTTTTTAAACGTTAGGTCCAGTTTTCGCGGTTAGGCAATTGCAGGACACGGAGCAAGTCAGCCAGCGATATCAGTTCTGTGTTGAAAATTGAAACTGGTAAATTCAGTACTCTGCCCTTCATGATTTTGGGTTGTCTCTTTGCGTGGAAATTGGGTTAGCGACAAAAAGTATTCAGTATTGGACCACCAGCAGAAAAGAGCCCACACAATCCAGCATTATTTTTAGGTATTATCTCTGCGAAATTTTCTACATTGTGCATCATTGCGTAATCTTGCAAAAGATTTCCAGACAAGCGAAGTGTCTATCTCCATTTCTCGTATCTTCCACTTCTTACCACTTTGCCTGTCTGTTCTTTTCACTTTATTTTCTTGTCCTTTTTAATTTCTTTTTGGCCTTTGTTGTGGTAATTAGCCTAAAATCTTATGTATTAGCATTTTCAACTATGGGGAGAGAAAGAGAATTTGTTAGAGTTACGCTGTAGAACCTCTGATGACCACGGCTGGGGTCAGGCTTGTAACTATTTGGATCTGATTTTTTGCTTGATTGTTTGGGCTTGTACTCGGGCCCATAAATAGCCATGTTTTTGTAGCAAGACGAAACACTGACGCTTATGAATACGCACATCTGTAATGAGAGATTTGTGAGTTTAATAATAGTGAAACTCCTGATAAGAAGTAATTTTATTCTCGGTGAACCTGGTATATCGTATGGTGAACCTGGTATATCGTATCGTGTAGTGTCTTATTTTATTTCTGTTTATAATTCATATGGTTGACATGTTTCGAATCGTTCAAAATTCATTGTTTTATCTCTCTCCATTTATGTGCCCAGCACTCCTAAGAATTTCTCCGGTTAGACAAACTTGGAGACTGGTTCAAGATACATATGTTGATTTATTTATTCAGACTAGTTCCAGAGATTGTATGTATTGATAGGCTTATGATTTAGTTATGATTGAATTTTTTAGGTTATCAATGTTGCAGGAATGATTTCTTGTTTCTTTTTACCAATATTTGAAACAATCAGGCATGATTTTTCTGCTTTTTAAGCCATGTTGTACAGGTAAAGTCTTTTTATGGAGCTTCAAAATATATGCAAATATCTGTGTATTTGATATATGCATATCATATGTGGTATTCTGGACAGCACACCTTTACATCAAGTCCTATGCATGAGAATGTGTTGTATTCTGTTGGGTACCATGCACTATATGAATGCCTGCTGATTCAGAAATTCTTACAGCTTAAACTTTGGTTGGATATGTTGTTATCTGAATAAGTGCAAACTGAATTGTCTCTATGAATAATTTTTTTCTGATGTTCAATCATGTAACTTTCTAGCTTCTAGTTGAACTGTTTGGAGATCCTGCTTTTTATCGTGTAAGAAATAGAAGAGTTTGCTCAATAGATTATTCACTTGCACAAATCTTGATGGATGATTTACATACCTCATTAAGCATGCCTCTTGACACTGACTCTGCCAATCTTTTGAATATTTTCTAGTGTATCTCAAAAGGAATTATATTTCTTATGAAGTAGTGTAAAGAGGAAAGTAGGACATATGAGATAACTTTGGAAATTATTTGAACACTCAGGGAAAGTTATGACCATTTCCTTTTCAAGGTATATATATATATATATATATATATATATATATACACACGTTAAGGTACATTATGTTAATTGAAGGAAACATGCATAGTAGAATATGATTTATGTTAGAAGGAAGTAGTGCTTCTATAGTTCTTGATTTCCTGTCTAATGTGTCTGTTGCTTGTTGCCTAATGCTAAATTTTGAAAAGCGACATGCAGAACTATGTAGGATTGGATCACTGAACGTTTTTAAAGGTGAGCCCTTGGTCCATTTAATCTTTTTTTTGTTTTGGCATACGTGAATACTCTTTGAATCTGAAGAGAACATTTTATCTTGAGTTTTACTGGACCTTGTGTCAGTAATTTTTTGTGTATTTTATTCTCTTCAAGCAGATGCGGGTTCTTTGCATCCTAAATCTCAAACTTCATTGATCAGACTAACCCCAAAATTTTAGCTTTGTAGTCTAGAAAGTTTTAGAATGGTTGCACAGAAAAAGAAAAGAAAAGAGGAAATGACTCGTTCAGGAGAGACATATTTGATCGTGGATGCATAACATAGGAGATTCTGTGGTCAAAGTGAGGAAATATACAAGTATCATTAAATTTGAATTGGGTTATGATCTATGCCAAATTAAACGATAATGTATATATATATATATATATATATATATATACATACATACATGTTATGCGTATAGTATGCTTGAATAACTTGAACACCATAAGAAGAAAAGTTATTAATGTAGCTGTCCCCAACTGGTTTGTTTTTTTTTTCTCCTGCTGATGAGGATATCCGAACCTTCGGCCCAGCTAATCTCCCGGGTATATGTAAACTGCTCCTTTCACATGTATCGGGTAAAACTCGGGAATAAGTTCTATAGGCATGGCCATTAGGAAGTTATTTGCACTCTGTGAGGAATTGAACACTGACCTACACTATGCGAAGCACTTATTTTAGCTCGTCCCTAATTCCCTTGGGTTAACAGAGTTGGGGTTAAAGCTTAGTTGAGTTGCATTGTGCTGACCATGGGAAGAAAATTGGTCACTTGTGCATTTCTTTTATTTTCCAACATGAAAGATCAAACTAGCTCTTATTTGAATTATGAAGAAGCCTTTTTAAAATTTTTTCTCAATAATATGAAGTATAATGAGTTGAGATGTTTACAGATTTTCTTTCATGGCCATGGAAAAGCAATTATTTTGAATGATGCATGTGGGTTCTAACATTAATGTGAAGGACAGATGAGGCAGTATCTTAAGTAATTAATATGGAATGACATTATACAGGCAAAATGGCATGAATCCTGCATCTTATGTGTTCTCTTTATTAAATATGTTTGTCTAGGAAGCGTGAGTTCACTGACCTATCCATCCATCTTTAGCATGATCCATGCATTTGACTTCTAATCTCACTGTGCGTGGGATGAGATGACCACTGTAACCATATCCAGTGAGTCAACTTGCTGGCACTTAGGTACATTGATGTCCAATAATATATGTTTTCTACTTTATATGGTTCTGTTGAGAGGAACACTGTTAGTTTTTCGCCCAATCACTAGAAAAAGGATGATTATATGGATGGCCTCTCTTACCTAATTGTGACAACCTGTATCATTTTTTTGGTTTAAATTTTATTTTGAAATTACACAGGCCTTTAAGATATTGTAAAATTGTGATAATTAGCAGAGTGGTCACAAAAATTGGCTGAAAACTGTAATCATTTTACTCAGTCAACAGTAGTAGGGCATGTTGTTTTATTCTTCAAAAATATTGAGAGATGCAAACATTTAAGTACTGATGGGCAATGGCATGGCATGGGCTGACTAGTTGGTTGCAGAGATTAAAATGATTTAAGTTTTTAAAATGTATGATTTTATTGGAATTAAGGATTGTTGATTATAGCATAGTCAACTCTTTCTCTCTCACTATATATATATAAGGATTGTTGATTATAGCATAGTCAACTCTCTCTCTTTTGCTATATATATTGTATGTATATGTAAGTATATAAAACTTAGGAAAGCCATGCTCCTTTCAACAAATTATTAGGCTTTTGGTATACTTCATGCTGGTTTTAGTTAAATACTGTTTGTCAATGAACTTATAAATTGACTGGGATTTCTCATATGTGTCAATCTCTTTTTCAAACCATGGATCTTTCTCTTCAGTCGACTTCCATTGCTGTGTTTTTTTCCTTAATATTTTTTTACAATGCATTGCTTCAAAGGACAAGGATTAGTAAACATAGCAAGAGTAGGGATGCTCCTGAACCGACTGGTGCATGGCCAATTATTGGCCACCTGCACCTATTAGGTGGCGGTGATCAACTTCTCTACCGAACACTTTGAGCAATGGCTGATCAATATGGGTCAGCATTCACTATCCGCCTTGGCAGTCGCCGTTCTTTTGTGGTTAGTAGTTGGGAAGTTGTAAAGGAATGCTTCACTATTAATGACAAAGCGCTAGGCTTCACGTCCGACTATGGTGGTTACAAAGCACATGGGCTACAACTATGCCGTGTTTGGATTTGCACCCTACAGCCCCTTCTGGCGTGAGATGCGAAAAATTGAACCATTGGCTTGAGATGCTCAAGCATGTTAAGTGATAAGTGCTTAAATATTCATATTTAGACCCCTTAATTTACATTTGTTAAGCCCTTTGTTTACGTATTTTATTCTATTTTACTTCATTTTTGTGTTTTTATAGGTTTTTGGAAGAAATGAAGCATTTTGGAACTCAAAGAACAAAAGCTAGAAAAGCTGGTGTCTGCCTAGTGCGATCGAGCGCAAAGCACCCGTGCCAGGCTTGAGCGCACCAATATGAGATCGAGCGCACACGTACGACGACAGTTCCTATTTTGGAAATAATTATAGGGTTTTGTTTTCCGAGTTTTAGGGTTTCTAGATGTTCCAAAGCCTTATAAATAGGCCTGTAAAACACAGAAAATGGGGCTTCCTTTTAGTTTTGGTTTTAGGTCGGCAAGCCAGAGGCCAGAGGGGATTCTACGAAGAATTGACGACTCTTCAATGGAGTTCTCTCGGGTTTCTTCTTTCCTTTATTTTTATTATGTGTAACTAAACTTTTAGTAAGGGCTTGGTTGAAGCCCTGATTATGTTTAATCAATAATTCAGTATTGGTGCCTTTGCGATAGTTGTGTTGTGGTGCTTAATTTGATTAATGCCTGTTTTTATTTAAATTCCTCATATGTGTTTGCCTGATTGACATATGCATGTGGTATGAATTAGTTAGTTGAATCAATTTGGATGACTGAGTCCTGGGTTCAACAATAGTAACAAAAGATATCCGCGCCGGGTTCTTGGGTTAAACAGCATGGGAAACCGGGAGCGGACCAAGCCCTAGGTCTTGTGTGGTTGTCGATTTCCATAGATCTTATGCTCTCTTAAAGAACAACTCAATATATACCATGCTGAAGAAGAGTTAGAGTATACATCATGCCTAACTCGTTGCTTAGGGAAATCAATAATTTAAGGAGTAGATCAAGCCCTTAGGTTGACAAACATTAGGTATACATGGCATGATTAAAGCATTGACATACTGTTTTATTGTGGTAGCATGATTAGTGGTGGATATCAAGTTCCTACGATTTTATCTTTATTAATTCAAACTCAATATTTATTTCTATCTCTTTATATTGCGAAACTAATTCTAAAGCAAAATTTACCAATCCCTGTGGAGATGATCTCGCATTTGCACACTATGCTACTGTTGACCTTGTGCACTTGCAAGTAAAACAAGTACGATTATTTACTTATTTATTTAGGTAGATAATTGCACAACAAATTTTTGGCACCGTTGCCGGGGATTGCGCTAAATTTCTTTTTGGAATTATTTTCGTTAGTTTTATTTTATTTTATTTATTTTGTTCTGTTTTTATAAAAAATCTAAGAAAATTCTAAATTTCTGTTTTTCTGTTCTATTTTATTTTTGTTTCATCAAATATCTAATTCTTTTTTTTTTTTTCCTGTTTTAGGTCTGCAGCAGAGCAAATTCTGGCTTTGCGATCGAGTGCAGGCTGAGGTGCGATTGAGCGCAGTGCGCACTTCACACTGCGATCGAGGGCTGTTCTTGGTGCGCTCGAGCGCAAAAGGTCCAAAGACTAACCAAGCAGCAGTGCTGAAACTGCTACACTGAAGAGTTGCTGCTGATCATGCAAGGGCTTCGATCCAGGAACCCAACCATCGTTCCACTCGATACAGAGATTGAGCGAACCATTCGACAGAGGCGTAGAAACAACATTGAGGAAGAAGAAGAAGAATTCGAGGGAGAAGCACCAATGGCGGAACAACTTGACAACCAACTGCCATCAGAACGGAGACCCATGAAGCAATCTTTCATCCCACGGAACTTCAACCAGCCCTCATCTATTGCTTATCAACTTGAGGCGGAAGGAAATTATTACATATCTCCGTAGATACTTAGTGCTTTGACTTATTTTAGGGGTACACTTGTTGAGGACCCACACTTGCACCTTCGGGAATTCTTTGATCTCTGCAAATTCCAGCACATCCGAGGCCTAGGTTAAGAGGGAATCAGGTTAATTCTTTTTCCTTTTTCATTAAAAGATAAAGCTAAGTTGTGGTATAATTCATTGCCTGGAGATTCTATCCATACTTGGGAGGAGCTATCTAGTAAGTTCCTAAGGAAGTTTTTCCGAGCACAAAAGACAAGGTAGATGAGGAGGGAGATTCAATCTTTCCAACAGAGGGATGGAGACCTTTTCTTTGAAGCATGGGGATACTTCAATGAGCTGCTACTCAAATGCTCACACCACAATCTACCTCAAGATGAACTGGTACAAGCTTTCTATGAAGGTTTGAGTGATATTAATCAAAGTATTGTGGATTCAGGTTGTGGATGAGTGCTGATGGAAAAGAATAGTGAAGAAGCCATGGAGTCGTTTGAGACTTTGAGTGAGCACACCCAGTAATTCTCCTCTAGAGGTAGACAAGGAGTTAAGAGCAAAGGTATGTATGAGGTGACCTTAAATGGTGGATCCTCGAATCAGATGGCTGCTGTAGAAAGAAAACTTGATATGCTTGTAAAAGCCATGACTGCTCAGAACATCTCACCTAGTCCATGAGCCAAACAACTCCAAGTATGTGCTATATGTTCTCGTTTTGATCACACTACTGACACTTGCCCTTTGTATTCATCTGCAGATCAAGAGCAAGCGAACTATGTGAGACCAAACAACTATCCTCCCAAGAACGATCCATATGCAAACACCTACAATCCTGGATGGCAGAATCACCCATGGAGCAACAATCAAAATGCCTTGAACCTTCAAGAATAGCAAGGGAACTCCTAACAAGCAGCTCAATCAGTTCCAGAATCAAAGGAGAGTAACTTAGAGAGTCTTGTGATGCAATTGGCAACTCAGCAATAACAGTTGGTATCTCAACAACAACAGTTGATAACTTCACAAGAACAGTTCATGACAGAAGAAAGACAATTTCGGACTGAGCAAAGACAAATCAATGCTAAGTATGAGCAAGCCATTCAAAGACTGGTGGTCTAACTGGGGCAACTGGCTAAGGAGCTAAGTGAAAGAAAGCAAGGTGAATTTCCAGCCCAAATACTACCTAATCCAAGAGGACATCAGCAACTGAATGCCGTTACAACTCTCAAAAATGGTAAGATCATAAGAGCTGATGAGCCTGCACAAGCATCCACATCAAAGGTATGTGAAATGGAGAAATGGAATGCACCACTCTTCCCTCAAAGGTTAGTGAAGCCAAATAAATAAAGTAAATTGCTTGATATTTTTGGAACTTTGAAAAAAGTAGAGATTAACATTCCTTTATTAGATGCAATTAAACAAATGCCTGTATATGCTAAATTTTTGAAAGATTGTTGCACTAATAAAAGGAAGTTTCAGGAGCATGAGATAATGGCTTTAACTAAAGAGATAAGTGCGGTATTATTAAGAAAACTACCATCAAAGCTAAAAGATCCAGGTAGTTTTACCATTCCTTGCAGGATAGGTGACCAGATTTTTGAGAATGCACTGTTGGATTTAGGGGTGAGTATCAATTTGCTGCCATACATTGTATTCAAGGCACTTGGTTTGGGGGAGTTTCAACCAACTTCCGTCACCTTGCAACTGGCAGACAGAAGCGTTAAAAGACCAATAGGTATTCTTGAGGATATCTTGGTAAAGGTTGGTCCATTTATTTTACCTGCTGATTTTATTGTATTAGATATGGAAGAATTTTCTATGCCAGTACCCCTGCCCATCATCTTAGGAAGACCCTTTATGAGAACTACTGATATTAAAATTTGTGTGAAAGAGGGTATTGTGAGTATGGAGGTCAATGGTGAGAAAATAGAGTTCAAAATATTTGATACATTAAAATCACCCCAAGATAATATGGAATGTGTTAATGTATGTATGATGCAAGGTGTTGAGCAAGCTTTTCAGGTCCATCACATTAATCCGTTGGAGACCACCCTAACCCAGAATTTCAAACGAACGAATATTGAGCCAGAGTTTGCAGATGTTACTGATGACATCATTAAAGCTGCGCACCTCCTAGAGGCCTCTCCAAAGCATCCAACCACCAAATTTGGCATTGAAGCAGTTGCAAGGGCATTCAACTTATTCTTTTCTGGGAGAGAATAAGAGCGTCTGGCTAAAGATGTTAAACTTAGCGCTTATGGGAGGCATTCCACAGCTTATCATTTAAATTTTTATTTTTCATATTTATTTTTACTGTCTATTTATAGTTTCTTTTTGTTTTCCCGTATTACTTTAGTTTTTCTTTTTCAGGGACAATGTGTGCATCAATTCAAGTTTGGGGGTGTGCTATGAGCCATGACAGTCCAGCTAGTTCTCCATCTCCCAGGTCAGCTTTTTCCATGTTATTCACATATTGGGGGCAATATGTAATTTAAGTTTTGGAGTATGAGAGACACATTCACCACATTCACAGACCTTGTTCCAGTTTTTGTATTTATTATAAATGCATGTTCATATTATTTTGAAAATTTTGGTTGATTTAATCAAATATTATGATAAGATTTCATAAGTAAGCTTAAAATTTAGAACACATGGTCTAATAATAAAGTTTTAAAAAGTTTAAATACTTACTTTAAGGCATTTAAGAATTCACAAGTTTGATCTAATCTAACACGAGCACATTAGCACATGATTGTGTGGGGTATGCCATGTAATTTTAATATGTATGTTTCCGTGACTTAACTGTAATCGGATGATTTGTTAGAAGAACACTTTGGCATAAAAAAAATTAGAAAAATTTTATTACACAAAAAAAAAATGCTCCTAATAATCATTAAATAAACTTTCCATTGAGTAACTGGACCTCTTGCCTCAGTAAGCAGTGAGTGTTCACGTCAAAAGGTGGGAATTGTGATTATAATGATCATTAAATAAAGTTTCTACTGAGTAACTGGACCTCTTGCCTCAGTAAGTAGTGAGTTGCCTTAGTAAGTAGTGAGTGTTCACGTCAAAAGATGGGAATTTTGCTTGGCAGCATTAAGACCAGTTAGTTTCGTAGCCTTTTTGACTCTGGAGTAAGTCCTTAGAGGTGTCTTTACACCTAATGCCCTAAAACTATTTGGTTTGGGAGTCATTGGCTAAACACTCGCTACATGAGTCAATTAGAAGGCTTAAGGGAACTCAACATGGCAAAAATCTCATAATAAAAAAAAAAGAAATAAAACTACGCCATTATTGTTCATTATAATAGGAAATTCGATGAATGTTGAGACACTGAAACACTACACATTGGAGTTATTTGGAAGCTTCATCTTTTATATGCTAATTCACCACACTAAGTCAGACTTGTGATGCCTTAACTAGCCTTTTGTAAGTGATTAGATTTTAAAACTCTTATTCATTGCAAATATGTGTTTATATTTTAAACTTGCTCATGAATAAATATCAGAGTTTTGTGTGCAACTCAAATTTTTGGATATCATGAATAGTGGATTTATTTTTGTTATTGTTTTTCATTTAGTTTTTAGTTTTGTATTGCTAAGGGACTAGCAATATGTAAGTTTGGGGGTGTGATAAGGGCTTAAATATTCATATTTAAGCACCTTAACTTACATTTGTTAAGCTCTTTGTTTACATATTTTATTATATTTTACTTCCTTTTTGTGCTTTCTGTGTTTTTATAGGTTTTTAGAAGAAAGGAAGCATTTAGGAACTCAAAGAACAAAAACTGGAAAAGCTGGTTTCTGCCCAGTGCGATTGAGCGCACTAAGCACTGCGATCGAGCGCAAAGCGCCTATGCCAGGCTCGAGCGCACCAAGATGAGATCGACCGCACACGTACAACAATAAACAGTAAAACGACAGTTCCTATTTTGGAAATAATTGTAGGGTTTTGTTTTCCGAGTTTTAGGGTTTCTAGATGTTCCAAAGCCTTATAAATAGGCCTGTAAAACGCAGAGAAGGGGGCTTTCTTTTAGTTTTGGTTTTAGGTCGGGAGGCCGAAGGCTAGAGGGGATTCTATGAAGAAATGACGACTTTTCAATGGAGCTCTCTCGGGTTTCTTCTTTCCTTTATTTTTATTATGTGTTACTAAACTTTTAGTAAGGACATGGTTGAAGGCTTAATTGTGTTTACTCAATAATTCAGTATTGGCGTCTTTGCGATAGTTGTGTTGTGGTGCTTAACTTGATTAATGCTTATTTTTATTTAAATTCCTCATATGTGTTTGCCTGATCGACATATGCATGTGGTATGAATTAGTTAGTTGAATCAATTTGGATGACCGAGTCTTGGGTTCAACATGGAAAATCGGGAGCTGACCAAGCCTTTAGGTTGACAAATATTAGGTATACATGGCATGATTAAAGCATTAGCATACTGTTTTATTGTGGTAGCATGATTAGTAGTGGATATCAAGTCCCTACGATTTTATCTTTATTAATTCAAACTCAATATTTATTTCTATCTTTTTATATTAAGAAACTAATTCTAAAGCAAAATTTACCAATCCCTGTGGAGATGATCTCGCATTTGCACACTATGCTACTGTTGACCTTGTGCACTTGCAAGTAAAACAAGTACGATTATTTGCTTATTTATTTAGGTAGATAATTGCACAACATTAAGCTTTCGGAAATTGACATGGGTGTAATGGAGCTATACAATTTATGGGGTAACAATGGCTCTCATCCTATTCTTGTTGACCTTAAAAAGTGGTTAGAGGAGTTGACAAAATGTAGTTGTTAGAATGGTGGCTGGAAAACGGTTTTTTGGTTCCTCTGCTGCTTGTGATGATGGGGAGGCGAGACGGTGCCAAAGGGCGATTAATTAGTTCTTTCATCTGATTGGTATATTTGTTGTTTCAGACGCACTTCCATTTCTTTGGTGGTTGGATTTGCAGGGTCATGAAAGGGCAATGAAAAAGACAGCCAAGGAGATGGATGCTATACTTGAAGGCTGGCTGGAGGAACATCGCCAAAGAAGAATTTCTGGCAGGATCAATACTGAAAGTGATAGTGACTTCATTGATGTAATGTTGTCACTTCAGGACGAAGGGCAGCTCTCAAATATTCAGTATGATGCAAATACCAGAATCAAGTCTACCTGCCTGGTACGTTAAGTATGCAGAATATGGTTATAAGAGTAAATTTGAATTCATAGATCAATTTGTAACAAAATTTATTGGGCTTATAATTTAAACAGGTAATGAGTAGCGAAGTTTGCCATGAGGTTCTACGTTTTCCTGCTGTGTTATTGTGCTAACTCTTAGTTGGAATGATTCACATGTTGGGCTTGTTCTGTGTTGGTGTTTCCTGTAGTGTTGCATTTTTGAAGAGTTATAATATGTCTATGTGATTCATCAGATCTAAAAAAAGATGGTGTTAGAATTTTTTTTTATAGGTAAGTTAATTATAATTTCATGACCTTTTTAGTCTTTGCTTAGGCACTTATCCTCGGTGGCAGTGATACTACAGCAGGCACACTGACATGAGCCATCTCATTGCTTCTAAACAACCGCCAGATGTTGAGGAAGGCGCAAGAAGAATTAGACCTTCATGTTGGTATTGATCGGCAAGTTGATGATTTAGACATTAAAAACCTTATGTATCTTCAAGCTAAAACCCTCCACCTATACCCAGCAGGTCCCCTCTTGGGACCACGGGAAGCCATGGATGATTGCACTGTTGCTGGCTATCATGTACCAGCCGGTACTCGCTCGGTAGTAAATGTATGGAAGATTCAAAGGGATCCAAAGGTTTGGGAAAATCCATTTGTGTTCCAACCAGAGAGATTTTTAATAAGTCATACTGATTGTGATGTGAAAGGTCAACAATTTGAACTCATCCCTTTTGGTTCTGGAAGACAGTCATGCCCAGGTGTCTCGTTTGCCCTCCAAGTCCTTCACCTGACACTTGCTCGTCTCCTTGATGCATTTGAATGGACAACCCCATTGAATCAGCCTATTGACATGACAGAGAGCTCAGGTTTAACCATTCCAAAAGCCACCCCTTTGGAGGTTCTCCTGACCCCTCGCCTTACTGCCAAGCTCTATGGCTGTTGAACTATGTAATGAGAATAGTTGGAGATGCATATCTAATAAAAAAAAGATGGAGTGCCATGGCTTTAAGGTCAATGAATGGTTTGTACTTTGTGTTGCATCAAGGCTTTTAATTGATATGTAGTCTGTAATTGAGTCTATCTGATCCGGTCTGTAATTGAGTCTTTCTGATCCGGTGTTTGGATACTTTGGCATTTGAAATTTAAATTAGTAGCTTAATCTGGTTCCTTTTCGCTTTTTCTTCCCATATTAAAGCTAGACCTTGTTGCTAGTTGGCAGGTAGTTCTTTTCAGATGTTTTGTCTAATAAACTTGACTTATATAGTCCACATAAAGTTCTTTTCTTTTCTTTTTACTCATTCTTTTTTGTAATTTGGTAGTTGGTACAATAATGTTGTAAAATCTGGTTGTTTGAGAATCCAGTGTTCTGACAGTAACATAATTTTGAGGGCAAAACAGCTAGACAACATATTGTTTTAGAGGTACTGGATGCATGTTCCTTGATACTTATTTTTCACAGCTTTATTCTCTGTCTGTGAACAATAAAGATGTCTTGAATGCATATATGAGCTGTGGATTGTTTCCTTTTATCTTTTCAATGTCTATCAAATAGAAACTTTAAATCATATGTGATATGATTTGGAGTTCTTTTACCATTCACTATCTTTTAAATATCTATGTTCTGACTGCAGTATAACATGTCTGTTTCTTTTTTTGTAATATTTGTTCTCAATTCAATATTTTCAGTGATGCAGGTCTTTAGAATAGAACCATAATGAGTGTGACATTCTATGTGGTTATCAAGAATTCCATCCAAGGAAATTAGTGTTACTAAGACAGAGACAGCCAGCTGGTTGTTCTACTGTGGATAACTAAGATTAGGAATAGTATTAGGCTTGGCTCTGTCTTATGCTTGACTTCAGCTAAGCTACTGCTGGCACAACTTTTATTGTGATTAGGATTTCATTTCCATGTGTGATCATCTCCCTAGATATTGAACTATGAATCCTTTCATGTAACTAACTGTTTTTTGGTTAAACTGTGGACTGTTTTCATAGTCTTTCTTTACTTGTATTGCTTAGAAGGAATAAGAGCCATAAAAGCAGCAAGAGTATGACAGCTCCTGAGCCCGCTGGTTCATGGCCAACCATTGGCCACCTCCTATTATGTGGTGGCCATCAGCTTCACTATCAAACGCTTAAGAGTGATGGCTGATAAATATGGGCCTGTATTCAACATCCGTGTTGGTATGGTCATCGTCCTTTTGTTGTTAGTAATTGGGTAGTGGAAAACGAATGTTTCACTTTTAATGACAAAGCCTTTGCTTCCTGTCTCACTACAGCAGCCACGAGGCAAGAAACTATCCTTGAAGGTTGGCTGAAGTAGCATCTCCATTAGAGAGTTTATGGTGAGGTCAAGGCTGAATAGAGCAGGACTTCAATGATGTCATGTTTTCGCTTGAAGAAGAAGGCAATCTCTCAAAATTTCAGTATGATACAGGCACTAATATTCTACCTGTCTAGTGATCTACAAATACGAAATAAAAGTATATTTGAATTCTCATATTAATTTTAGGCTGATAATTGAAGCAATTATTACTGTGCTTTGTATCTAAAAAGGTCTTTGATAAATCATGATGTAGCTTCAGAACTTTGATGCAGGCTTTTATCTCTGGTTGATGAATCAGAGATGTACACATGGACTGTCAAGTTGATGAATTAGACATCAAAAACTGTGTATCTTCATGCCATCATCAAGAAAACCCTCCGCCTAAACCCAGCTGGCCCCCTTTCAGGGCCAGGGAAGGCACGGAACATTGTTCTATTGCTGCCTATTGTTTCCCAACTGGCACTTGGTTGATTCTTGATGGTAAATATTTAGAAGATTCAAAGGGATCCAAGTGTTTGGGAAAATCAATCAACATTCAACCCAGAGAGATTCTCCTGAGCCATATGGATGCTGATGGAGGTCAATACTTTGAGCTCATTCCTTTTAGTTCTGTCAGATGGTGTTGCCCAGGTATGTCATATGCTCTCTAAACCCTTAATCTTACACTCGCTAGACTCCTTCATGCATTTCATATAGCAACCCCATTGGCTCAGCTTGTTGACATGAGTGAGAGCCCAAGCATGACTATGCCCAAAGCAAACCCATCAGAGCTTCTTGTTACCTTGTGCCTTCCTCCCAGTCTCAATGGCTGTTGAGTTCATTTCAAGGGAGGTTAGTGATGCAGCAGTGCAGTATATATAATCTTTTTTGGGATTTAGTTGTTTGTTTCTTGTACTTTAGTACCAGCAAGCTAGTCATTATGGAAGCTTTTACATTGCTAAGTTGAGTTTGCATCCTTGAAAATGTCTGTTGAATAATGTTGTAAAATTTGGATGTTTCTCTCTCCCCCCCCCCCCCCTCCTCCTTCTAATATGTATACGTATAAAAGCAAATAATGTCTCACTAGTTATTAGAACTGATTTAGCTAGAGGTTGTGGTGTTGATGACAGATTTCTCTTAGAATGTCTGATTTTAGAACTTCAAACTTAGATTGCTAGGTGATTTTGGAGAATCTTCTTCCTTCTCTTGTGCATTTTTTACGATGTCGTTCAAATGTACACTAGAGTGTTTAATTTTTTGTGACATTAGGAGTTAAAACTTTCTAGTCACGGAGGCCTCTAATTATGCTGGAATAATTTAATTGATGTGGCCAAAATATCTCCTTTTATCTGTTTAATTATTTATTCTAAACGTGACTGTCTGCTTCTTGTACTAGGTGTTAGGTGATGGTTATTAACAAAGTAACTTTGGGAGATGGCTTATTGTGCTTTGGGAATTACTTGTGTAATGGCCAGGTCTATATTTGTTTTGAGATTTGGGCATTGAGTGGTATTTGTGATTCTAAAGAGATGAGGAAAACCTTTTCTTTGATTCCTCTATCTATTTTTTATTTGATTTGGAAAGAGAGATATAGATGAGATTTTGATGGAGTAGAGAAATCTCTTGATTCCTCTGAAGGTGGATGGTTCAATATCCTTTGTTTTTGGTTTAAAGGGAATTATTTTTCAAACAGGGAAGAGCTCATTGATTATTTAGATTTATTATCTTGTAGATGGTCCTCTTGTAATTGGGTTGCACCGCGTTGGTGCTTTCTATACAAATATTTACTTAAATAAAAAAAAAGGTAATGGAATGAAACATTTTCTGGGGCTGTGAATATTATGCAGGTGCTATTAACAGAGAATATAATGCAGGTGCTGTGAAAGCAAAGCAACCAAAACCAGAAAAAGGAAAAGAGTGGAAATGGAGAATTCTTGCAAGAGCTCTGTTTACTCAATCTTCTCTCAGGTAGCAATATCTTCTACTGTTTTTTTCTTCCTTATTATGTTTTTGCTATTGACAGGTCTCTGACTGCATCTTGTGTGTGAGACATAATGCAACTAGCTTGGTATTTCTTTATATATTGCTTCTATAATTATGAAAGAGGTTCAACGACTAAATGCTAACTCAACAATTTTTACTCCCTATAGAAAATACTAGTTTACAAGGGCTTTAGATGCTTCATTTTAAAACTGTGAAATTTATTTTACAAATAATTATTAAAATACCTGCTTTCATACTAAGATTCATTGGATGTTTGATATTACAGCGCTAGATTGGTAAAATCTTTTGTGCTTATCCATGGAGAAGCTATATTTTATTAATTCTGTCTGTCATATTGGTGTTAAGAAAAATAAAAATGCACTTATTCTTAAATTAGTGACTTTTTTAATAAAGCACTAGCATTTTAAATTTCAAATATCTTCCCATCTAAATACAACACTTAATTGAAGAGTAGTAGTGGTCCCATCTGTTGCTTGAGCATTATGCAAGAGATTACCTACAACCCTGATAAAGCATAAATAAGAATTCAGAGAACTAAGATAGCTTTTTGTTCCTCATTGAGGAAGATATATATATATATAAATATCAATGCTAATTTGCCATACTCTGGGCGCCTAAATTAATTTGGACATCAAATACTTTGGACAAAATTGTCCCAGAATACTCTTAAAATTCATTTAAGTAGGGATACTAATTTCAATTTTTTTTAATAAAAAACAGAAAATTCAACGGAACAATGACCGGCGGCAGCACCTTTCGTTGCTTGGTGTCAATTCCAGCGGTGGTTCGATGCCGGATTTTTCAGCATCGAGATTTTCAATTTTTTGCTCAATTAACGGGGGTGGTTTTGTCCAAAACTTGCCAGAATATGCCAGTTCCAAACGGGCTGCCCCCTCCAGCCGCAAGTGCGGCACTGAGGGTGGCCCGGTGAGCGGAGGGCGTTGAACTTGGAGTCAGAGAGTAGATTTTGTCGAGCTAATTTCAACGATATCATTGTGCATTTTTTCAATCACTAGTTGGTCTGATATCGCAAAAAGTCTTCAAAGGTTAAATTTTTTTTTGAATTACCTAATTACCTTTATGCTTGTTTAAGATAAATGTGAATTCTTGGGATCATTTTGGTCCTAAATGGTTGGTGTACAATGTCAGCTATGAGAGCTGCTAACTTGTGCAACTTTCCCCAGCAAGGCACAAGTTAGCATTGTGCTCCAACTATTTAGGACCAAAATGCCCCAAAGTAGTCAATTTTGTGTAAAACCATTGTAGGTGTAATAGTAATTTATAAACTCATGTACTAATTTTTTTAAACCTCGGAGTTCAGAAAAGTGTAACCTTAGTACCATTATAATCAGCTCGACGAGATTTACATTCCGACGCCAGATTCAGCACCCTCTCCTAGTTGGGCCACTTTCATGCGTTGTCAGTGTGGCAAAAGGTAGCTCAACTTTAGATATGCTCTATTCTTATTACAGGAAACCACCATAATCATCACCGAGCCGAATTTTCGATGATCTATCGGACCATCAAAAGGCCATGCAGAAACGCTATCGGGAGACGCTGCACGTGCCCCCAACCCATGCGCTGTCGGTGGGCACTTGGGGGTCGACCCGGTGAACTGTACCTGTTGACATTTAGTTTTGATTTTTTTTTAAATTACCAAAAAAAATCCCAATGGTTTTAAGGTATAATCAATGGTATTTTAGTCCAAAAAAATTAGAGCATAATGCTAACTTGTGTCTTAAATGGTGCAAGTTAGCATTTTCATATATATATATATATATATATATATTATTTATTTATTTATTTATGGCAGCCTACCACTCCCTTGACTTTCTTGCTTAGGATGGCCCCTCTGTAAGAAAATCTCTGCAATTTGGATTTGTACAATCTTAATATCAGCAAGGTAAATCAAGTAGCGATGTTGAAAGTATTTTGATATACTGGCCTATCATATAAAGTACTCTGTTTTGAATTTTAATTGTGGAAAACATCGTTCTCGGTAGTTGGTGGAATTTTTTTTATAAATCAATTTTATTATTCTTCTCTATTTTAAGTGATGACCCCATTGATGAATAGGTACTTTGATCATTTTGTCATACACAAAAGTTAACATCCATGACATAGAAAAGAATACTGGAAAATCCAGTATACATTAGATATTTTTACCCCAAGAACCTGAAGTACAATGGATTCCCTTCTGCTACACCTAAACGCTATCCTAGCTGGAGTCTTTGCCATATTTCTCTTTTCTTACTTCTTGAGGAGGTCTAAAAACATATGAGAAGGGCCAAAAACCACCAGAAACTGCCGTAAATGGCCAGTAATTGATCATCTCCACGTCTTGACAGGACCCCAGCTTCCCCAAATAACCTTGGGTGTGTTAACCTACAAGTATGGACCAATCTTCACCATCCGGATAGGGGTGCACCTAGCTTTGGCGGTTAGTAGCTGGAAAGTGGCAACTAAAAACAGTTTTATGAAGAAAACATGTTTAGATAACTGTAACTCGAAAACTGTTTCCAAAACAGAAAACAATGAATGTTGTTTGGATAATCTTATTTTGAAAACTGTTTTGAAAATAGAAAACTGTTTGGATTACACCTTCTTGTAATTGTTTTCAGTTTTTAGTTTTCAGTTTAAATTTGGAATATAATATTAACTTTATTTCTCATATTTACTAAATACATTTTTTAGCACACACCAAACATTTGAAAATAATTAATATTATTTTATTTCTAAAATATTAGTATTTTTTATATACCATGGATCGAATATGATCACACTCTTCCCCCTGGTCATGTCATGTATGTTTGTTAAATAAATTCTAAAAAATTAAAATAAGAAATACAATACAACTTTCACAATTTGATAAAATATGAACAACCAACCCATCAAATACAATATTCAAGTTTGTTCAATATGTAAAAGATGACATACTTTTCTTGTTAAAAATAAGTTAGTTGAGGACAACTTTAAGATACAATATTTATTGATTAAATACAACTTTGAGAAATTGATAAAATAGAAATGAACAACCTAAAATTCTTCCTACAAAAGTGTTTGCCTCAACTGCCCAATTTGGTTGGTTTGCCATCCTCACACTCTATAAGTCAAATAATATATCAATATGTGAAATATATTCCTAAGAACAACAAAAATAATTCAGTAACTAAAAAAAAACTAAATTAAACACAAATAAGGACATTAAATTAAGTAACTCTTACCGACAAATCATAACATTATTACCAGATATTAAATCAAATACCAAAACGGTCTGCTCACATCTGATTGGCAATAAGCTCACAAAACGCAGCCATAGTTGTTGCACACGCATCAGACAAATCAACTGTGTGATTATTTGTAAATATGCTCGACCCTCTTTCGCTTTCTACTTCATGACCCTTTGCTTCCCATTCATTAAACAGTTGATCACTCTGAGAACACTGGCATACAAAATTATGTACGACACAACAAGCAACAACTATAAGAGGTTGTCTAGCGGCCTTGAATCTAAGCATCATTTTTAAAATTGGAAAGCGCGCCTTTAAGACCCCAAAGCAACGTTCTATGACATTACGTAGAGATGAGCGCCTATAGTTAAATAGTTCTTTATAACTCGTTAGTTGGCATGTTCTACCTTGATTTTTATTTAAGTGATACCGTTTACCTCTAAACGGTGGAAGAAATTCGGTTCTACATGGATAACCGGAATCCACCAAATAATACTCACTTATAAGTCATACAAATTCTCTTAGTACATATCAATCAATTATTACATAATATCAACTTAGTACTAAAATAGATTTATTATTAGTAGGCCAAGGAAATTGAGCATCCAATCTAGTTAAGGTGTCCAAAAAGACTCATGATTCGTTAGCCGTACCTTCCCATCCACTATACACGTATGTGAATTTCATGTCGAATGAACATGTACACATCACATTGTGTGACAACCGATTTTCTACCCCTATAACTAGTAGCTTTTTCTATTGGCACCCATGCACTGATGTGCGTTCCATCAATTGCGCCAATGCATTTTTGTGTCCATTAAATTGCATACGATTAGAATCAGTTTGGTATTATATTTTGCATATACAAGGCTAAACTAATAAATTAACAATCAATCATAAGATATATTACCTTAAAAGCTCGGTAAAATCTTCGATCACGTCTAATTTGTGGGGGCACCACGTGGTCATTCGATGGACAAATTATGTGATTTGCAAACTTGTTTAATGCTCTCATCACTATCTTAAAATGTCGATTAATTGTTTATAATGAATGTTGAAATCGATCAGTTACAACTCCGTGTCCCACATTGTACCCCACAACAAACAAGAAAATGGCCATCATTTCCTCTACTATGACATAGGAAGCATTAACAATGAGAGCATTTCATACTCATCTTCAGCGGACGAACTTGATGAATTAGATTGGCTACCACAATTATTGCGGTCTAAATTGTCCATTTCTTAACCTAAACAAAAAAAAGTCCCATTATGGTTATCATGTAGTATAGTTTATATTGCACAAATCTAAATAGATCGAAGTTTAATTCAATTTTTTTTTATAAAAAAAAATCAACAACACCTCCTCTGTTTTTTTTTTTTTTTTTTTTTTTTAATGTTTTTTCAAATCTAATTAGACTTGTATACACAATTCTAATCATTCAAATCCAATTAGACATGTATTCACAATTCTAATAATTCAAATTCCAACAATACAAGGAATGTCAAACGCATATAATTAATCCAAACAAATAACATATCATCCGTAAACTAAAAAAATTAATAAAAATATCTAACTACAAACATAAACACACATCAAAGAACAAATAGTCTCCTTAGCACACGAACATAATTTAAGACCAAAGGCAATGTCTCCAACTCTCAATCAATCCTAGCTAACCACACATTCTTCCTCTCCAAAATTATTTTAATGAATGCCTCTCTCAACTCAAAATTACCTGTAAATTTCTCTAATGCCTTCAAATATGTGTCATCATTCACCCGATTTTCCATTTCAACAAGAACTTTCAAACATACTGCCACTGAATAATCTGTTGAAGCCATCGAACTTGTTCCCTTAATGCTTTTCTCTCTATACCTCTCAGCCCTAGCCAAAGAAGCTTTTGTCCAAGCTTTTGTGGCCTCCATGAAACAGGCAAAAACTTCGCTTAATTGACTATTTCTTGTTTCTTTCTGTTTTTTCTTATCATTGATTTTAGAACACTTAACAGAACGTTCAGACTGAGTGGGCTGAGTGCTTGGGGTTTCAAGGTCAATCGGAGTATTTGGGTCATCTAGGTTACCAAGGCCATCAACATCAACGTCTACATTCATGCCACTAGTGAGAAAAGCTTCATGCAATTCATTCTCCTCATCGGAATTAGGTGGATCTTGGGTTGAAGCATGGTGAAGAATTCCTGTGGCAGTTGACTTGTTAAAGATTACCCCTAACAATTTGTAGTGTTCACAGCCTTGCTTACGAAATTGGAAAGCTTTCAGGTGTGCCTAAAAAAATGAAGATATAAATGTCATTATCGATTTCAAAGAAATTATCGTAAGATAAGTCCACACTATGAACTATAGGGAGAAAAACAATACTCAAATGTAATTTCCCAAGTCTCATCTAAGGCTGTGACAGTATTATTTTCTGCATTCCAACCAAAGCCAGTTTGCTCAAGCAATTGATTAAACAGTCGGTGTTTCATATGCAACCTTTGATATTTCTCCCTCAATTTTTTCACTGTAAAGAGCTTGCTGGTTTTCAAATTCAATTCTTTGAGAATAAAATCTCAAATATTTATGAAACACACCATCTTCCATGTTTCCATTGTTTACCTCATTAACCATGATATCGATAAAACATTTCTCTCTCTCAGAGCCCCATAAAAAAATATCAATGCTTCAGAAGCCATCTACATTAAAAGCAAACTTAACAAATTATTATTGAACAATAAAAACTAACCGACTATTTTAAGATATTTAAATTGGACCTACATACATATACCAATTATCATTTGTCCTAAAACAATACATATACATATACCCCTGTGCAGGTGTTGGTGCAGCAATCCCTGTGCAAGGGTTGGTGCTGCAGTCCTTGTGCATGACCTATTCTTTCTGTTTCTATCAAAAAAATTAAAAAGACCTATTCATAATATACAAAAATATAAATAAAAAACTATCAAAAGGCTATTGATTATGCATTAACAAAATACATGAATATGCTTCACTTACTTGTAATCAAGTCATCAAAATTCAAATAGAACTGATTTAATATATGTGAAAAAACTCAAGGTAAAGTAGAACAATGGCCTTACTAATTCTTTTTCTAGTATATTTACATGTCTAATTGAGATAATTTTTAAAAACTAAGGTCAAAATGTAATTTCCAACATAAGCATCATCCTTAACCTTCAACCCGGTTGACCCAACTAGAATGCAAGTCAAACGACCCAAATCTAATTTCAACCTAATTCTCTCATTTCTCCACCGAAATTAGCAAAACATATAAGGATTTTGAAGCTCTTGAATCAATGATTCATAATATTATGTTAAATTTCAAAATTATGCCATAGTTTTCATGAATCATGGCAAATTATATGAACATTCAATCATTCTGCTAAGCTAATTTAAAGACAATTTTAACCAGTAGGATATAAGCTCAACTGTAGGTCACCCAACTATAGTTACAAATTTAACAACGAAAAAGAAAGCCGAGTTGGTTTTACATGTTGAAATAGCAATATAGTAGACAAGACAGGCACAAAACATCAATTAAATTAATAGAGCTATAGAACTTGATTGGCAGCTGATCAAATTTGATGAACTTATAGGTGGCTCTAAACAAAGTAATCTAGCAATGTAAATTTTTGGCACCAATTGTTTCATGCCACATCTCAGTTGAGATTCAAGAGAAATAATTTGCAGATTTGTACTCACGTCTGATGGAAACTATCAGTGAAATACCTAAAGTGCCAAGATTTGAAAGTCGCAACTCAAATTTAACCACTAAAGAACCGGAATTTGCCTGGGAGTTTGATATTATTGAATGATTACTAAACTTCAGCCAAAACTTATTTTCAAGATTTTACACATTCTAGCCCCCATCTTATTTGGCCCCTTATGCTCACTATAAGATAAAAGGTTATCGCCTACGTTTTTTTTTTTTTTGCATATTTCGGCGCTTTAAAGCGTCGAAATTTGCTTTACCGGCGCTTATTTCAAGCGCCGGTATGTATAATGTCGAAGCGCAAATTCCGGCGCTTTTTGAAAGCGCCGCAATATGCATATTTTTTCGGCGCTTTTAAGCGCCGGTATATTTCGGCGCTTCTAAGCGCCGCTATATATCGGCGCTTAAAAGCGCAGCAATATAAGCAGTATAAATAAAAAAAAATTCCTCCATTTTTCTCCCTTTTCTTGGAACCAAACGCAGCATACAAGTACAAAATAGCCACAAAAATAAACATAGAAATAACTTAACTAAGCAATCCTCAATTTACACTTTCAACTGACTTGTAATTATGTCCAATATGAACTTGCTGTGGGAGGAAAGTGTCTTGAGAGACTGGCTTAGAAGTCTCAAAAGGGAATGTGGGATATTCTTATAAACAATCCATAAAAAATGTGCAATGACCAAACCTGAACCATTGTAAATGCAAATATCTCTTCTTCCTCTTTGTGCATTTTCTGGAGCCAAACTTGCTGCTTGAATCGATTCTGTTTTGTAGTTCATAAACACATTGACTGAACTGTCCAAAATCAAAGAAGGGCCTGGAATATGTAGACTTCTTAAAAGGATCAAATCCAGCAAACTACAAAATAAAAAAGAGGGGAAAGGGGAAAAACACACAACAATATAATTTTTTTTTCTTTCCATGGGTTAAACTAATAGGAATAAATTAAAAAAAAACACTAGCATACAAGTAAAGGAACAATTACAGGTGATTACCAAAAAATATTGTGGCAGGGGAGCTAGGGGCGACAACAAAAATTTTTGGGGTTGGCACGGTGGAGGAGGGAAAAAAATTTGGGGGAAAAAATTATAGGGCTCGGTAGGCTTATATATGAAAAATTTTTAGCATATACCGGCGCCTAAAAGCGCTGGAATATTGACGAAACTCATTTCCTATTCCGGTGCTCCGGCGCTTTAAAGCGCCGGAATATGCTCGAAACCCATTTCATATTCCGGCGCTTTGAAGCGCCGGTATATGCAGAGGAACATATTTCGGTGCTTTGAAGCGCCGGAAAATACCGGCGCTTTAAAGCACCGGAATATGCTCGAAACTCATTTCATATTCCGGCGCTTTGAAGCGCCGGTATATGCAGAGGAACATATTTTGGTGCTTTGAAGCGCCAGAAAATACTGGCGCTTTAAAGCACTGGAATATGCTCGAAACCCATTTCATATTCCGGCGCTTTGAAGCGCCGATATATGTAGAGGAGCATATTTCGGCACTTTAAAGCGCCGAAAAATACCGGCACTTTAAAGCACTGGAATATGCAAGCGCCGGAATATGCTCAAAACCCATTTCATATTCCGGTGCTTTAAAGCCCTGGTATATTGCGGCACTTCAAAGCGTCACTATATGTATTAAAATTCGTATATAACGGCGCTTTGAAGCGCCGTTATATGTTCTTTGTATTGAAGCGCCACAAAAGAAGCGCCGGCGGTTATTATATTGCATCGTTTTTATGAAGCGCCGGAAATAAAGCGCCGGCAAATGTCAATTATCTTGTAGTGGCTGATCTTAATTTTTCTAAGCTTTCCATAAAGCAGGGAAGTTTTTAAACATTATATGGTTAAAAAGATGCACTAAAACTGGACCAAAGCAATCATGCAATCAAATATCACCAGAAAGATGGCTTTCATGACCAAACGGCTAAATTAACATGTCTATCGTTAGATAAAATTAGATGGAGCATCTTGAATTAGAGCTTTCACTGCTCGAGAATTTAGACTACTAACATTATTTGGTCCCGCATAGTCACTAAGGGACCATTTCAGAGAGGAAGTAGATACGACATCTGCAAATGAGATTGTTGATATAACATATCACTCCAACTAAAGTCTTCCTGCAAAGCAAAAGGTTGCAGCTGGGTGTCACTAATTTTAACAATGAATGTATAGGTTAGTGCTTCTTAACTGCAACTTTTTCCCTGCATGTGGACTTTAGTTGAAGTTGATTCTAATTTGCTCTTGAATCTTGACCAAAGCTGAACATGCAATTAGCTGCTCACGGTTCTTAACTAATATGATTACTTTCTTAGTACCACCTTGATAATCAACAAAACAATCCAGTTATGACAGTTCAATCATTTCCAAAATGCACTCAAGGCTTTCAATGAAATTCAAAGCAAAATAATCTAACGGTTATGAGCAAGCCTTAAATCTTAGATTAAGTTGTCCTTTCCCCTCAAACTTCTTATGCATAGAAATATTAAAAAAGTAAATTAAACTTATTAAAGTGCAGTTAAATCATCTAGCAGTAAAGTGATCATCCCTTTAAAAAATAATTTATATACAAAAGAACTGATCCTAAAACAAACTATCTCAACTAAAAAAGTCTAAACCATATCCAAAACTACAACATACTAAATAGTTTTACACCTACATTATCTAAGAAAATATCAATTAAAGTAGCAGTAGCTTACTTTCTAATTTAATCAATTCAGTTCATTCACACATTTTTTGAAAAATAAATAGCAGAGAGCTCACCTTGTAATTTCTTAAAATCCTTGAGAGAGATTAGATTCTTTTGTGGATCAATTTCACTACCAAGCTATGGTTCTCCAAAAAGATCTTTTAAGTGATTCTACTAAATTTTCCCTAAAATTGAACTTTAAACCCAAACTGAAATTAGATAGGGTTTTGAATTGAAAGCAAATAAAATAATAAAATCAAGAAAAATCATTCCAAGTTTCAGAGAGCAAAAACAAGAAAATATAAAGATTCCTTTTTCAAAACCGAAAATAAATCTCTCTAAAATATTTTACTTGAGTAGAAACGAAAAAATGACGAGAGAACGGGCATATATACCTTGCTGGTTTTGGAAATTAATTAAAGAGCGAAGAACGGCTAGCTAGAGAGGGAAAACTAAATTAAAAGAAACCCAAATCTGACAACATATTAATCAGAGAAAAACCGAGACATTATAGTGGGTATGTAGTGGATAGCTGCAGGTTGAAATTCCATTACCTAATGTAGGTATGTAGTGGAGAAGCAACGAGAGAGAGAGACCAAGAGCAAGAGATCGAATATGAGAGAGAAATAGAAAGAGCTAGAGAGACAGATAGGAAGAACGAGTGAGATAGAACGGGAAATAACACTTGAGATAGAAATAGTGAAATATACAGAGACAACAAACCTGGTGCATCTAGCTAGAAGATGAGCGCATAGAGAGCATGCAAAGAGAGGGAAGAGAAACTTTCTAAGATCTTGACCTCGTCGAGATTGAGCTTCAGTTTTAGCAATACTTCGGTCAAGGAAAGACTTCAAGCTGATAAAGTTGCAACTCGTGATAGAAACAGAGAATTAGGAAAGTGAAAAGTGAAGAGTGTTTTAGGAATGAAAACTCCAAATTAGAGTTTTTTAAAATCAATGTTTGAAAACTAAATTTTAGTAAACTGTTTTTGAAAATTGTTTTTGGGTTTTGAAAACTGAAAACAGTTTTTGGAAAACCAATCCAAAGATACCCTTTGCGTTCCTCGTTGAGGAAGATATATATAACAATGCTAATTTGTCATACTTTGGGCACAAGTTAGCATTGTGCCTAAATTAATTTGGACATCAACTACCTTGGACAAAATTGTCCCAGAATACTCTTAAAATTCATTGAAGTTGGGATACTTTTGTAGTTTCAATTTTTTTTAAAATGAAGAATAGAAAATTCAATGGAAAAATGACCGGCGGCGACGCCTTTTGTTGCATGGTGTCAATTCCAGCGGTGGTTCAATGCCGTATTTTTCAGCATTGAGATTTTCAATTTTTCACTCAACTAGCTGGGTGGTTTTGTCCAAAACTTGCCGGAATATGACATTTCCAAACGGGTTGCCCCTTCCAGCTGGACGTGCGGTGTTGAGGGTGGCCCGGTGAGCGGAAGGCGTTGAACTTGGAGCCAGAGAGTAGATTTCTTCGAGCTAATTTCAATGATATCATTGTGCACTTTTCCAACCATTAGTTGGCCCGATATCGCAAAAAGTCTCCAAAGGTTGAAAAAATTAAACGAATGGGTTTATTGAATTTCCTAATTACCTTTATGCTTGTTTAAGATAAATTTGAATTCTTGGGGTCATTTTGGTCCTAACTGGTTGGTGTACAATGTATGGGGGCTGCTAATTTGCCCCACTAAGGCACAAGTTAGCATTGTGCTCTAACTATTTAGGACCAAATTGCCCCCAAGTAGTCAATTTTGTGTAAAACCATTGTAGGGGTAATAGTAATTTATAAACTCATGTTCTAATTTTTTTAACCCTCGGAGTTCAGAAAAGTGTAACCTCGGTACCATTAGAATCAACTCGACGAGACCTATATTCTAACACCAGGTTCAGCACCCTCTACCAGTTGGGCCACTTTCACGCGTTGTCCGTGTGACTAAAGGGGGCTCAACTTTAGATATGCTCTATTTTTATTACCGAAAACCACCACAATCACCACCAAGCCGAATTTTCGACGATCTACTGGACCATCAAAATACCATACCGAAATGCCACCGGGAGACACTGCACATGCTCCCATGTGCTGCCGGTGGACGCTTGTGAGTCACCCCTGTGAATAGTACCTGTTCACATTTAATTTTGATTTTATTTTTAAATTACCAAAAAAATCCCAGTGATTTTAAGGTATAATCAATGGTATTTTAGCCAAAAAAAGATTGGAGCACAATGCTATCTAGTGTCTTAAATGGGGCAAGTTAGCATTTCCATATATATATATATATATATATATATATATATATATAATAATAATAATAATAATAATAATAATTATTATTATTATTTATTTATGGTAGCCTACCATTATGTTGACTTTTTTGCTAGGATGGCCCTCCGGATTGTTGTGATTGAATATTTGTTCCATAATTAATTGGTCCCTCTGTAAGAGAATATCTTTTCAATTTGGATTTGTTAGATTGACAATCTTGATATCAATAAGGTAAACCAAGTAGCCTTATTGAAAGTATTTTGATATGCTGGTCTATCGTATAAAGGAGCCTGTTTTGAATTTTAATTGTGGAAAACATCGTTTGGGGTAGTTGGTGGAAACAAATTTTATAAATCAATATTATTATTCTTCTCCATTTAAGTGATGACCCCATTGATGAATAGGTACTTTGATCATTTTGTCAAACATAAAAGTAAACATCCATGACATAGAAAAGAATACTAGAAATTCCAGTATACATTAGATATTTCTACCCAAAGAACATGAAGTACAAAGGATTCCCTTCTGCTACACCTAAACACTATCCTAGCTGGAGTCTTTGCCATATTTCTCTTTTCTTACTTCTTGAGGAGGTCTAAAAAATATGTGAAGGGCCAAAAACCACCGGAAACTACCGTAAATGGCCAGTAATTGGTCATCTCCACCTCTTGGCAGGACCCCAGCTTCCCCACAAAACCTTGGGTGCCTTAGCCTACAAGTATGGATCCATCTTCACCATCCGGATAGGGGTGCACCCAGCTTTGGTGGTCAGTAGCTGGAAAGTGGCTAAGGAATTATTCACCATCTATGATGTGGCTGTATCCTCTCGCCCCACACCAATAAGCAAACTATTGGGCCACAACTATGCCAATTTTGGGTTCTGTCCCTATGGCGCATACTGGCGTGAAATGCACAAAATAACAGCGCATGAGCTACTCTCAAACATGTTTGAGCATCAGAGGTAGAGAACTCTGTAAAAGAGCTATATAAACAATGGACAAAGAAAAAGAATTGTTCAAACCATGTCTTGGTTGAAATGAAGCAGTGGTTTGGGGATTTGAACTTGAATATGATTCTTAGGATGATTGCTGGGAAGTGGCATTTTGGTGCTAGCATATCAGTGATGAGAAAGAGGTGAGGCGGTGCAGAACGGCGATGAGAGAATTCTTACATTTGGCAGGGCTGTTTGTGGTGAGGGATGCGATTCTTTTTCTTTGATGGCTGGATTTAGGAGGGCATGAAAAGGCCATGAAGAGAACTGCAAAAGAACTGGACAGTATCATTGAGGAGTGGTTAGAGGAGCACTATATGAGCCAAGGATCTGGTGAGGCTGTTAAGGCAAAAGAAGTCTTCATGGATGTGTTGCTGTCTGTCATTGATGACATTGACCTTGGTAGGTATGATGCTAATACAGTCTGCAAAGCCACATCTCTGGTAAGTATTCTACTTAGTTTGATTTTCCACTTTCATTAATTTGATGGGTATGCAAGCATTGTGTTAGGAAAATGATTGATATATCGGCATAGCAGAACTCTATCATGCTAGTGTTTCATGACATTCAGCCCTCACCTAGCTTTACAATCTATTAGTTGTTGTCTTGGTTAGATTATGAATTGTGTCTTGGTAATGGAGCACAAGTAGTTTACAAGTAATTCGGTTATTATACAAGTTTCTTAATGATCTGGGTCTGTTTCCAAATTCCTTATTGATTGCTAGATGCCAATTACATTACCAGCAATGGTAATGGTTAAAAATCTACAAATTTACAGGGAGAACGTTTAATAACCATGTAAAAAAAATTGATGATGCTTTCTGTGTGATTTCAGTTGCTACTTTATATATGTCATTACCTAAGTGCACTTTGCAGACGTTAATTGCTGGGGGCACTGATACCACAACTGTTACTATAATATGGGCACTTGCGCTATTGCTGAACAATCGCTGTGCATTGAAAATGATTCAAGAAGAATTGGACCTCCAAATTGGTAAGGAAAGACTAGTGAATGAATTCGATATTGATAAGTTGGTGTACCTGCAAGCAATAGTCAAGGAGACACTAAGGCTAGACCCAGCTGGGCCACTCTCAGCACCCTGCAAATTCACTGAGGACTGCACCATAGGTAGGTGGCTACCATGTCCCAGCAGGCACCCGACTGATTGTTAACCTGTGGAAGATACAGACAGACCCAAGAGTGTGGCCTGACCCATTAGAGTTCAAGCCAGAGAGGTTTCTTACCACCCACAAAGATGTTGATGGTAAGGGTCAGCATTTTGATCTTATTCCATTTGGTGCTGGTTGAAGGGCATGCCCTGGCATATATTTTGGGCTGCAAATGACACATTTAGTGTTGGCCAGTTTGCTACAAGCATTTGAGATCACAACTCCGGTGGATGTACCTGTTGACATGACGGCAAATGCAGGATTGACAAACATCAAAGCTACCCCACTTGAAATTCTGGTTAAACCACGCTTGTCTCTTATTCTCTATAAGTAATGATTGTGAAATCGAATGAGTTGCCTTAACCCTGTTTATTCGGTAAATGTTTATGTTCTATGGTTTGTTAGCATCTGACATTGCAAGCATTGGTTTTACTAGGAAGGCATGCTTTGTAAAATAAGTTATCAACCATTAGCCTTGGTGTTCCTGTTTTTGTATTTGGTTCGTTGCATTGGACATCGCCCAATTTGGGCTGTTGTATTCTATTGTATATGATCATCTCTTCTTTCCCAATAAATGTTTGGTGTTACCAGAAAAGAACCACGTTTAACCTCCCCATCTCCCATCCCCCTCCTTCCTGACTTGAGTATTACAATTTGAAGGGAAAGTAACACAAACGTCGTTAATAACTTTCAAACAATAAAACAAGTCAAACTAAAAATTAGTATTAGTAGAGATGAAATATTGAAGAGCTAGGGTTAATTTTTACGAAAATCTACACGAATATGTTCAAGAACTTTCAAGGTACTTGAGATCTATATGTGTTTTAAACAATTAAAACCAACAACCTACTTTTCTTATTGTCTAGCAAGTCTCATGTCATTGGTTTGAGATTTACCAGTGATATACTGCATTCAAGCTTTTTCTGGGGATGTTATTGGATGTATGTTGAGCTCACTTTCTGCTATTTATGTGTTGATTAATTTGAGGCATAAGAGAATTTTTACCTCATGTCAGTGGTATGAGATTTACCAGTGATATACTGCATTCAAGCTTTTTCCGGGGACGTCGTTGGATGTATGTTGAGCTCACTTTCTGCTATTTATGCGTTGATTAATTTGAGGTTGAATAGAGTTTTTACTTATTCAATTTTATCAAAAGTAAAAAATAAAAAAAAAACAAACTAGCTAGATGTCTTTTTTCACCGATTTAAACTTTTTTTTTTATAACTGAGAAACTGATTCAAATCTTAACCACTTTTGATGGATACGTCACGGACTTTAAACTTTGAGGTGCATGACCCACACACTCCACACACTAGAGAAGTGAACTTTAATTAAATAGCTTTGTGTCCTCACAACCCAACAACATGCTTGTAGATGTTTAGATTAATGAAGTTTTTATGCATTAATGTGCCTAGAGTTGGTCATGTGTTATTGCCTATTTTAACTCATATGTGCTTGGTGATCAAGGTGTGTGCCACGAGGCAAGCCCGTGTGTGGTGTGTATTGCTTGAAGTGGATGTGCATGCTAAGCACGCCGCTTGTTGCTTGCTAAGGGTTTTTTTACACCTCGCTCGTATTCATTGTTGCATGATCCTTTAATTGCTATGTGATATCATTTTGTGACTAATATGTTCATTTTAACTTGTAAAGTGTGTCAGCTTCTTGAGTGAGCTAGACCAACTTATTTTAATTTTGTTATTTTGTGATAAAAAATTATGATATTGAAAAATCCAAAGAAATGAAAAAAAAGATAAATCAAATATAAAAGCACAATTAAAAAATTAGGAGTATTCAATGTCAAAAGTCATACTAAATGTGGCAGAACAATCATTGATGGTGCTGCCATTGATGCATTGTTTTCGGAGTCCACGTCCTGAAAGATGATCTTCGTCAGCTCTGTTGGTCTTGTTTTGATCTCGGCTACTCCTTCTATGTGGTGCGGTAATCTTTAATTGTAACTTTTTTTAGTGTTAGTATATATATATATATATATATATATATATATAAACATGTCTTTGGTAAATAATTCATTACAAATTTAGATAAATAAGTCTGTAACAATAAATTATTATCTGATTAAATTCATTGAATTGACAATAATTTATTTTTCTCATAAAATCAGGTTTTAGTTTTACTTCGTATAAACAAAACATTTGCAAAAAATATTATTTTGTCTAAACAAATTTTTTATAAATAATTTATTATGAAGAATGAAATTCATTAAATTGAAGAAAAAAATATGAATAAAGATTAAATTTAACATATTTGCTATATATTGAAATATTTGGTTAGTTTTTTTTATTAAATTAACAAACTCACCACTATATTGGAATTTGATTACATTAAAATAACACTAATCTTTTATAATTTTTGTAGATGCACTTATTTTCTTTTTCTATTAAAATCGAATAATACTTTTTCTATTTCATATTGTTTGTCCAAAAACACTATTTATCCAATTAAATGATTAATTTTTTTTATTAATGTTATTAAGAAAGTGTCACAGATTTTTTTTTTTTGAAATATGACTTCATAGAGTCCTTAAGTCTCTAAAAATTATTTTTTATAATTTAAATTGATAAAATATTAAGAAAAAATAAAAGACATTTTTTTTCTTCAAAAAGTAAAAAGGCCAATTATTCAATTTGTATGTTTAAGAAGTCCTCGCTAGCTTGCAGGCCACTTGTTTACCTGATAAATGAGAAAAGTTGAAGAACTCCTCGTCTTTATCCCACTGCCGTGTCAACACTAGCTACCGCACAATTTCGTGAAGCCTGCCTACTAGTATAAGATATTTGATAGATTGGCCTATTCGAGTTATTGTATTGGTAGCAATGGATTTTCTTCTTTCATTCTCAGCATCTATAGCCTTTTTACTCTTCCTCTTGTCTCTATTACGGATATCAAGAAACTTGTTAAGAAATTCAGTGAACAAAAAATCAGCAGTACCACCAGAAGCAGGCGGTGCATGGCCTGTGCTTGGCCATCTCCACCTCTTAGGAGGCTCACAACCGGCCCACATAAATTTGGGCAACATGGCTGACAAGCACGGCCCAATCTTCACTATCAGGTTAGGTGTGCACCAAGCTCTCGTTGTTAGCAGCTGGGAGATGGCTAAAGAGTGTCTTACCACCAACGACAAAGCCTTCGCCAGCAGACCCAAAACTCTAGCCATGGAGATTTTGAGCTACAACTTTGCCATGTTTGGATTTAGCCCTTACGGCCCTTACTGGCGCCAAACCCGCAAGGTCACAACTCTTGAGCTTCTCTCCAACCACCGACTCAAGACACTCAAACACGTGCGAGAATCCGAGATAATAGAATCTTCGAAAGAATTGTACCAATTTTGGTTAACGAACAAAAACAGTTCAAATAAAGTGCTGATGGAGATGAAGAAATGGTTTAGCGATGTTACCCTTAATGTGATTTTGAGGATTATCGTAGGCAAAAAGGTTTACGACGTCGTGTGAAGGCCGCGAAGATAACGAAGGATGGAGAAAAGCGTTAAAGGATTTCGTCGACTTGAGTGGGCGTTTCGTCTTGTCTGATGCGCTGCCGTTTTTGCGATGGTTGGATATAGGAGGAGACGAGAAGTTTATGAGGAAGACGATGAAAGAATTAGACCATGTTGTTGAGGGATGGTTACAAGAGCACAAGCGTAAGAGATTATCTGGCGAGGTGAAGGTGGGGGAAGACTTCATGGACGTTATGCTTTCCATTCTTGATCGTGATTCTGATGAATTTCCCAATCACGATGCGGATACCATTTGCAAAGCTTTATGCCTGGTATGTATTGTATTTTTGCAGGTTCTTATCTTAACAGCGTCGGATACTACAACAGTTACATTAACATGGGCTCTCTCTTTGCTACTCAACAACCGCGATGCACTAATGAAGGCCCAACATGAATTGGACTGTAACATAGGTAGAGAAA
Organism: Bretschneidera sinensis; assembly: GCA_023935145.1. Classification (NCBI taxonomy): domain Eukaryota; kingdom Viridiplantae; phylum Streptophyta; class Magnoliopsida; order Brassicales; family Akaniaceae; genus Bretschneidera; species Bretschneidera sinensis. The sequence continues at coordinate 148,898,884 of CM043697.1, forward strand.
GGCAAGTGCAAGAATCAGACATGAAAAATTTAGTCTATCTCCAAGCAATTCTCAAGGAAACAATGCGTTTGTACCCTGCAGCGCCGCTCTCGGTGCCACATGAGTCCATGGAAGACTGCACCGTTGGTGGCTACCGTGTCCCCGCAGGGACACAACTTTTCATCAATCTTTCCAAAATTCACCGTGATCAACGCGTTTGGTGAGACCCTTGTGAGTTTAAGCCTGACCGGTTCCTCACTACGAATAAAGATGTTGATGTTAGGGGTCAAAATTTCGAGTTGATACCATTTGGCAGTGGGAGAAGAATGTGTCCAGGAGTTTCGTTTGCGCTAGAGGTTCTGCAATTAACGCTTGCTAATTTGCTTCATGGGTTTGATTTTGGAACCTCATCGGATTTTGAACCTGTTGATATGCGAGAGGGGGTAGGGATGACTAACCTCAAAGCAACGCCACTTCAAGTCCTCATCACTCCACGCCTCCCTGCTCATCTGTATTCCTAGATTAGTTGTCTTTATCTTTTGGCTGTCTTCTGTCTTTCATTTTTTGGTACTATCAACCCCACTAGCTAAGTGAATAATCGGCAAACATCATAATTAAGCCGCGCATTATTATATTTTGTATCAATTTGAAATAATGTTTTATCACCGTAAAATAATAGAAGAAACAATGTTTGTCATATGTCTCGGATTTGGATATTTTATTTTAATAAATTAAAATGAAGTCAAGTTCGTGAAAGATTATATCATCAAATAAAAAAAATTTAAATCTATATTTGTAATAGTGACATTCAATTTTACTATAAACTTTATTTCTGTTGATGCCGAAAATATGCCAAATGAACTCAGGGACAACCAAATGAGGTCACGGACCCCCGACACTCTCCGATGTCAAATTCAATAACCTGGAAGAACAATAAAGTTAAAAAGTTATATAATTGTAAGTTGTGTCTATGTACCTTTGATAATGAGAACCCTTTTATATAGTATCTTGGAGCATAGTTCAATTAGGAAAATGATTGATCATTAAATATTATGATAGAAATAAAATTTTCATAAATAAGATTGAAGTTATCCATAGGTTGAAATTTGTTTAAATGATATTTTATCCATAAGTTGGAGTGTCGTGGTGGTATTAGGACATGGTGTGAAATTACCATTATGCCCTATGTCAAGTGTGACGATTTGATTGGTTGATCTATCTGAGTCGTGAAATTACCCCTTTGTCCTTAAAGATTGCCACGTGTCACGATATCATTAGATGTAGAATTTTTCCCTACATCATATGCCTTCCACTTCCTTGAGTGCAGTTATAGAGTTGAGGAAATAGGTTGTTTGGAGTGATTTCTTTATGTGTCGTGCAGTCTGGATCAAGTCTGACATTGTTCAGATACTCGGGTACTAAAAAAGTGAGAAGTAAATACTTAAAGTTGCCTGAACGGTTTAAAAGGCAAGCTATCTTTCAAATATCCCGTGCCTGAGAAGGGTTAAAGCCAAGGGATTTTGTTCAAATCTCAATGCTTTTTTTAATCAAACGATTAATTGCTTCGGGTGCCACCAAAACCTACAAGGGGCATGTAATACCCGTATTTGTAAAGTAAGGGTAAATAAGTAATTTAATAAATATGACAAGAAGTTTAAATAATATAGTTATGTGAAGGATTTAGTATTGAATAAAATAATTCTTTTGAAAAAAAAAACTGGGACGTGGACGTCATTAAAAGAAAAGAAAATAAAAGAACAAAATTTTTTGGACTTGAACGTCCAGAAGGTGGGAGAGGCAAAAGAAAGAAAAGAAGAAAAAAAATTAATTAATTAATTTTCTAAAAAAAAAAGTCAAACAAAGTAGGTAGTAGGGCCTGCTGCCAATTTAAGAAGGCATTTGAGAATGCCTTACATGTCTCCACAATGTGGAGACCTTTGGAGGGAGAGGGGGGGGGGGGGGGGGGGGGGGGGGGCTTCATATATATATATACACACACACAAAAAAGGTTCAGGCAAGTTACGCGAAGAAAGTTCGTTTAGTTTCATGTAATTCATCCGTATTCTTAAAACATTTGGGAGCTCAAAGAAATTTTGAAAGAGCAAAATTTTGGAGGAGTTTTCTGCAGAATTTCATAGAGAATCATGAAAAACTATCAGAAAAACATAAGGTAATAATGTAATGGTTATTTTTGAATTTCTGACATTTATGAAGTTTCCCTGAATTTAAAGTGTGTGTGGTTTATATCTTATTGAAGAATAAATTAGAAAATTTATATAAATATGATGTCAGGTGTTGACGATCTACAACTGGGAGAATTTATGAGAGAAACGGGAAAGGTAATGAGGTGATCCACGGGTAGCTTTAAGAGTTATGTGGTGAGTTGGATTTACTTTAAGTAGTCTAAATAAAAAAATAAAAAATTTAGTGATAATATTAAAATAAATTTTTAGCTTATGTTGTGGTGATAGATAAAGATTTGGTTGATAATTATGGTATGCATTTTGGACATGTAGAAAATTATTAGGAGAGAAATAATATTTTTGGAATAATAAGTTGATTTAGTAATCAAAGCGATAAGTGAAATTCTTGATGAGTTATATTGATGCTTTAATACGAATTATGATGAGATGAATTTTAGTGGATCTAGATAAGCTTTGATGGATGATTTTATATGATTTGGGATGAAACTTTAGTGGATTTTGACAAGCTTTGATGAATGATTTGATATGATTTGGGATGAAATTTAGTGGATCTTGACAAGCTTTAATGGATTATTTGATGTGATTTGGGATGAGAGGAATTTAGTGAAATTTTTGCTATATAAATTTGAGAAAAATCAGGATAGCCAATTTAAGTGTGTTGAATTTATATGTGTTTTTATATTAATGTTTATATGCATATTTCATATCATTGTTCATATGCATATGCATTAAATGAGAAAGAAAAGAACCGGGAAGGCAGCCGGTCTAATTGAAAAATCGTGCCAGCCGGTATATGCTGGAAATGAATCCCGTGGCAGCCGGGAAAAGCTGAAAAAACTTGGAAGGCAAGTCGGTTTAAATGAGAATGAAAGAACCGAGAATGCAGTCGGTTTAAGATAATAACAACCTATCGACAGGTGGGAAGACGTTCCCATCATAATCATTCATGCATTGCATCTGTTTTAATTATTGCTGGCATTATTAAAATGCTGATGTGTGATGTATTAATTGTGAATTTAATTATAGATGGTTGAGTCTCACAGAAAGAGACAGTTATAGTGATAAGATTATTGAAATGCTGAGGTGTGGTGTATTATTGTGAATTTAATTATAGATAGTTGAGTCTCACAGAAAGAGATAGTTATGGTGATAAAATTATTGAAATGCTGAGGTGTGGTGTGTTATTGTTATAGTAATAAGAATCATCTAAATGGTAGATTTTATGATGTGAACCTCATTACCAGGAAATTATGAGATAATTGATGGTTTTGAGGTGAACCAATAAATAAGAGGAAAAGATTGATAGAGAATGAATATTATGACATGTGAAGTGACACTAGAGTGCTAGCATCAAGTGTATGAGATACAAATTGTTTTAAATATTAAAAGACTGTTTATACAAATTAGTACTTTTAGTAAATTTAATTCATTGAGCTTGTGAAGCTCACCACTCATTGTACAATGATTTCAGATGGCAGGCTTGACAAATAGTTCTGTGAGTTGAGGTTCAGAAGAAATCATTTTCTGTAAGTCACGTACGTGTCAACATCCTCAGACTAATGAGAAAATAAAAAGAAAAATTTATTTGTAAATATTCATGCATTTTAAGTTGTACAGAATGTTTAAAGATCGGATTGATGTAAAAATTTCTTTTGGTGTTATTTATTTTTATTGTTGCATATATGTATCGTGTTGGGATTCTCAAAATGTGATGACACTGTTTCGGAGGTGGCCAATCCGAGATGAATTGTTACAGGGTACCCCTTAACTGAATATCTCTTAGACTTGGCTTTGATTGATTGATTGATTGATCTGAGTTAGTTTATGTTCCTATTGTTAGGTTGGATATTGTTGGCTGCAAGTATTCTCAGTTATTCATACAGACTTCTATCAATGAAATCATGAGACAGATGCCAAATAGAAAATTTTATTTTTTAAGTTTACTAATAAAATTTCAAGAAATTATTAATACAGTTTCAAGAAATTATCAATGGAATTTTAATGCAAACAAATAAATGTTTTTTTTTCTATCTGTATCAAATGTACATGTATCAACGTTTTTGAAAAATAACTTATGAAATCATTTATAATTTTAAAAATCTGAGTTTATTGTAAAAAGAATTAATTTTACTATTATCTTATCAAATAATCGATTTCAAATATTATATATATTAACCGTTATTACAATTAAGGCAAATAGTATTCTACTTGTGCTATCCGCAGGTTGATTAATTTGAACCCTAACTCCAAATGAACATTAATGCTCACCCAATGTACTGTAATATAATTTGGGCCTCTAATTAATTACTACTACATTTGTGTGAAGAGCTTCGTGGTCATCATCAATGGAGACAACTGGTATGAGCATATTTAGTCAAGCAAATGCTTTGACCCATTCTCATTTCAAGGCAAATGATACCAAGGTATGATCAATCACCAAAAACAAAATCAATCATGATAAAATTATTCAGTGAACAGAATCTATACTAATGTGACTACAATCAATTACTATATGATTTACCTAAAATATATTCCTTTCTTTTTAATAGACGGACGGACGCGAGACTGCCCTACATTTGTCAGATAATGTGAAGGAGAGGTAGGATTTTATCTCCTTGTCGCCTTCAGATATGTTGCTTAACCTAGAGTTCACTCTTGGAAGGCCAAGTTGGCAAATGGATCATGCTGACTCTTCAAATTAGTTAACCCTTCTCAAGTGTTAAGCACGACAAAAATGTGAACAATATAATGTGTTTTTTTTTTTTTTTGAATGTGGAGGAAATTAATATCTAACTTGAACAAACATTACTCTAGCTTGTTTAATATTGTTCTTCGAATTTTTGGCTTGAATTAATGAGAGAAATGCTAGCAAATGTAATGGGCTGCGCCCATATGATCATGTGAATTAATGTTTGATGGAGTTGATCATGTGAATGTGGAGTCGATTTGTGAAACATCAAAAGGAACTTCGAATTCTGCTTCAACTATATTATTGTTAATGAGTAGTGCTGGAGTAGTGTTTTTTATTTCTGTAAGTTTATTGGTAATTGTTAAGAGGATTTTATTGATAATTTATATAAAATTATTATTTTTTATAAATGAAATCATTATAATGGGTGAACACGGATATCTTTATTAGTATTCGTCTCAAAAGTTACACCAATAATTTTAAATATTTGCTTTTTATATTTATTTTTTGGGACAAAGGTCTTTAAATTATGTTCCATGACTGCTAGCTAGGGTTATGGCATATCGTTGATGCGCTGCCAAACCACACAATGCCTTTTAAATTCTCCATTGGAATTCCATAAAAAAAAAAAAAAAAGAATGTAATCTACCAATTAGATTGCCATGAGCCTTAATGGCTACCCAAGAATGAATAAGAATAGCAACAATACAAATTCAATGAGAGTTGTTTTCCCCCAAAAGACAACAACTTAGCTTTTCATCATTCGAGCTGATTTCTCACATTTTGAATAAGGTACTCAAAGTAAACAATCTTAGCTTTCCATATGAATAGAGGAACCCATTAGTAGTGAATAGGCAGCTTCTGTTGGTGGAATCCTATCCAAGTGGATTTTGGTTCTCTCAATTTTGAGAAGGAATTTTAAAATCAAGTTAAGTTCATCTTAAAACTTCAATTGTTTTTTGATGGACATGATTTTGCCACTAAATAAAAATGATGTCATCTCAACAATACATTTTATTAGATTCTTAAAAGATAATATGACATTGTTTTTATTTGATAGCAAAATATTGTCCATTCAAAAACAATTGAAGGGTTAAGATAAGCTTAACTTAAGTTTAAAGTCTCAAAATTGAGAGAATTCAAACCCATGTCGAAGCATACTCCTTATACATTTAAGCATCTGATAACTTATTAATTAGTCCTCCAATTAGATATTCTACCTTTGTGATCCATGATCATTTTACTTGTTTAAACGAAAAATAAATGAGTAGTAGCATGTGGAAATTAAGCCCACTGAAGGTACACTCTCTTTGGTTTTGATATTAGCTATATCTCAAGAAATTATTCAATACACTAGAAGTATTACTCCTTCTTACATTCATGTGGGATTCACTATATATATATAATTGTGAGAGAATATGGAGAAATTTTTAATAGACTTTGTCTTATAAGGCTCGGCCAATTAAACGCCCCGCCACATCATTTAATGTATGAGGTCGAAGCTGATGTGACACGTTATATGAGACATGATTTACGTAAAAATTCTCTTTTAATGAATGTTAATGCAATTTTCCTTAATTTAAACTATTTCTTTTCTTTTCAGGTATGGACATAATTCAATTAGTAGATATGCTTTTTTTTCCAATTTTTTGTTTTTTTAAAAAAAATCAAATCTTCATTCTCAATTATGGGAAAAGATACTCTATAGTTGTGATATGTCATATGATGGTACTGTTGTTGGTGAATTTAAAAAGCAACTCATCAAAGGTTGAAAATCAAATGTTGAATTTAAAAAGCAACTCATCCTCAACAATATTGACATGACATATCCCAAATGCAGAGGATTACAATTCTTCAATTATTTTGTAAAACAAAATTACGTAGTATTTTATTATGTTATATATATTGCACTATCGGTCTCCAAAGTTTGGTTCAGAATCCAAATTGATTTTTAAAATTTTAATTGCAACATTAACTTCCAAGACTTTTTAATTATGTTTAATCTTAAATTTTCACAAACATATATTATATACTTCATCCGTCTCATTTTTAGTCTAATAATATTTAAAAAATTGACTCTTTTTTTGATATTTTTCAATTTAAAATTATAAAAAATAATTTTTAAGAACTTATGGACTGTATAAATTTATATTAAAAATTCAGATACTTTATTAATTTAATATTAATAAAAAAATTAATAATTTTACTAAATAAATAGTTCATTTAAACAAAAATAATATGGACATACTGAGTATTAATTATTAAGGCTTCCATTTTCCTTAGCAACTCTAAAATGGTCAAAATGGGCTCAATTTGGGCCGTTTAAGATCCATATTTGTTTTTAAACGTTAGGTCCAGTTTTCTCGGTTAGGCAATTGCAGGACACGGAGCAAGTCAGCCAGCGATATCAGTTCTGAGTTGAAAAGAACAAGCGAAGTGTCTATCTCCATTTGTCGTGTCTTCCACTTCTTACCACTTTACCTGTCTGTTCTTTTCACTTTCTTTTCTTGTGCTTTTTAATTTCTTTTTGGCCTTTGTTGTGGTAATTAGCCTAAAATCTTATGCATAAAACTAACAATGAACGGAAAAAAAGGTGAATCTAATTATGTTAATAAAAAAGAGAAGAAAATGGCTTATTTGGGGAGGGTTTTCAAAAACCCTTTTCAGTGTTTGAACACTGAAAACACATTTCAAACACTGTCGGATATGTTTGGGATGTAATGTTCAAACACTTCGGAATAGTGTTTTCGATCTGAATTCAGTGTTCAGTTTTCACCTGCATTTTCCTAATTCACAGACCTCTTCTCTCGCGATCTCACCTTCTCTCCTCCGATCCACAGAGCTCTTCCCTCTCTCTGCAACGCTTTCATCATTCTCCCTCCTTGTTTCCTTTCTTTTCACTTTCTAACTAGGTTTCTCTCCTGTTGAAGTAAATATCGAAACAAGTGTTAGGGTTTTTGATTTAATTTTGGAGGAAAGAGAGAAAGAAATTTAGAAGAGAATATTGTTTGTTCAGAGGAGCCCAATTGATGAAGGACAGATTTTTCACAATATATATGGTAGTAGTACAGGTGGTTTCACAATATATTTGCACGTGCTCCTGTTTGAGTTGTAATCTTTTACTCATATTGATTAATGGAATGAATATTATAATGTTATACTACATGCCACAATAGATTTTTTTGCTAGGATATATATCCAAAATCATGTGCCTTATTTTAGTAATGACTTTTTTTTTTCTTGTCTGAATTTGATTGGTTATGATTCTTAATGCGTCAGATGAAGACAAATTAAAAAAACCCTCATTTTTTAAGGACTTGAGAAATGATTTTTGTGTATCAGAATTTTAGTTTACTTTTCAAGTTTATTTAAAGATTTGTTCTTTGTAGTTTACAAGGCCAGTTAGACAAGGAATTCTTAGGAGTACCGGCACGTGAAAATTTTATGTGTTATAAGCATTTTCAATCATTAATGAGGAGAGAAAAAGAATTTGTTAGAGTTGGTGTATACTTTACGGGTCCTGATCTGTAGAACCTCCGATGACCACGGAATCTCGGTGAGCTGAGAGGGCGGGGGTCAGATTTGTAAATGTTTGGATCTGATTTTTTGCTTGACGGTTTGGGTTTGGGCTCGGGTCCATAAATAGCCGTGGTTTTGTAGCAGGGCGGAAACCCGAACGTCTTAAGCTGCTTATAAATACTCTATGTACTGAGCGCACATTGTAACGAGAGATTTGTGAGTTCAATAATAGTGAAACTTCTGACAGGATGTAACCTTATTCTGGGTGAACCTAGTATATCGTGTGGTGTCTAATTTTATTTCTGTTTATAATTCGTGTGATTGATATGTCTCGAATCGTTCAAAATTCATTGTTTTCTCTTTCTGTTTATGTGCCCAGCACTCCTACGAATTTCTCCGATCAGATAAACTTGGAGATTGGTTCGAGATACATATGTTGATTTATTTATTCAGACTAGTTCCGAAGATTATATGTATTGATAGGCTTATGATTTAGTTATGATTGAATTTTTTAGGTTATCAATGTTGCTGGAATGATTTCTTGTTTCTTTTTACCAATATTCGAGACAATCAAGCATGATTTTTCTGCTTTTTAAGCCATGTTGTACAGGCAAAGTCTTTTTATGGAGCTTCAAAATATATGCTAATATCTGTGTATTTGATATATGCATATTATATGTGGTATTCAGCACACCTTTACATCAAGTCCTATGCATGAAAATGTGTTGTATTCTGTTGGGTACCATGCACTATATGAGTGCCTACTGATTCAGAAATTCTTACAGCTTAAACTTCGGTTGGATATGTTGTTTTCTGAATATTTGCAAACTGAATTGTCTTTATGAATAATTTTTTTCTGATGTTCAATCATGTAACTTACTAGCTTCTAGTTGAACTGTTTGGAGATCATGCTTTTTATTGTGTGAGAAATAGAAGAGTTTGCTCAGTAGATTATTCACTTGCACAAATCTTGATGGATGATTTACAAACCTCATTAAGCATGCCTCTTGACATCGACTCTGTCAATCTTTTGAATATTTTCTAGCCACAAAGAAGTTGCTTGAATCAAATTGCGGAACACTGACTCTGCCAATCTTTTGAATATTTTCTAGTGTATCTCAAAAGGAGTTATATTTCTTATGAAGTAGTGTAAAGAGGAAAGTAGGACATATGGGATAACTTTTGAAATTATTTGAACACTCAGGGAAAGATGTGACCATTTCCTTTTCAAGGTAATATATATATATACACACACGATAAGGTATATTATGTTAATTGAAGGAAACGTGTATAATAGAATATGATTTATGTTAGAAGGAAGTAGTGCTTCTATAGTTCTTGATTTCCTGTCTAATGTGTCTGTTGCTTGTTGCCTAATGCTAAATTTTGAAAAGCAACATGCAGAACTATATGGGACTGGATCACTGAACGTTTTTAAGGTGAGCTTTTGGTCCATTTAATCTTCTTTTTGTTTTGACATACGTGAATAATTTTTGTATCTGAAGAGAACATTTTATGTTGAGTTTTACTTGACTTTGTATCAATAATTTTTTGTGTATTTTATTCTCTTCAACCAGATGCGGGATCTTTGCATCCTAAATCTCAAACTTCATTTATTAGACTACTCCCAAAATTTTAGCTTTGTAGTCTAGAAAATTTTAGAATGGTTGCACAGAAAAAGAAAAGAAAAGAAGAAACGACTCGTTCAGGAGAGACGTATTTGATCGTGGATGCATAACATAGGAGATTCTGTGGTCAAAGTGAGGAAATCTACAAGTATCATTAAATTTGAATTGGGTTATTATGTAGCTGTCCCCAACTGGTTTGTTTTTTTTCTCCTGCTGATGAGGATATCTGGACCTTCGGCTCGACTAATCTCCTGGGTATATGTAAACTGCTCTTGTCACATGTATCAGGTAAAACTCTAGAATAAGTTCTGTAGACGTGACCATTAGGAAGTTTTTTGCACTCTGAGGAATTGAACACTGACCTACACTATGCGAAGCACTTATTTTAGCTCGTCCTCCCACTTGAGCTAATTCCCTTGGGTTAACAGATTTGAGGTTAAAGCTTAGTTGAGTTGCATTGTGCTGACCATGGGAAGAAAATTGGTCACTTGTGCATTTCTTTTATTTTCCAACATAAAAGATCAAACTAGCTCTTATTTGAATTATGAAGAAGCCTTTTTTAAAAATTTTCCTCAATAATATAAAGAATAATGACTGAGTTGAGATGTTTACAGATTTTCTTTCATGGCCATGGAAAAGCAATTATTTTGAATGATGCCTGGGGGTTCTAACATTAATGTGAAGGACAGATGTGGCAGTATCTTAAATAATTAATATGGAATGACATTATATAGGCAAAGTGGCATGATTCCTGCATCTTACGTGTTCTCTTTATTAAAATGTTAAAAATATGACTCAGCAGTATGTTTGTCCAGGAAGCGTGTCACTGACCTATCCATCCATCTTTAGAATGATCTATGCATTTGACTTCTATTCTCACTGTGCGTGGGATGAGATGACCATTGTAACCATATCCAGTGACTCAACTTGCTGGCACTTAGGTACATTGATGTCCAATAATATATGTTTTCTACTTTTATATGGTTCTGTTGAGAGGAACACTGTTAGTTTTTCGCCCAATCACTAGAAAAAAGGATGATTATGTGGATGGCCTCTCTGACCTAATTGTGACAACCTGTATCATTTTTTGGTTTAAATTTTATTTTGAGATTACGCAGGCCTTTAAGATATTGTAAAATTGTGATAATTAATAGAGTGGTCACAAAAATTGGCTGAAAACTGTAATCATTTTACTCAGTCAACAGTAGTTGTTTTATTCTTCAAAAATATTGAGAGATGCAAACATTTATGTACTGATGGGCAATGGCATGGCATGGGCTGACTAGTTGGTTTAAAATGTATGATTTTATTGGAATTAAGGATTGTTCATTATAGCATAGTCAACTCTCTCTCTCTCTCACTATATATATATTGTATATATAAGGATTGTTGATTATAGCATAGTAACTCTTTCTCTCTCGCTATATATATGTAAGTATATAAAATTTAGGCAAGCCATGCTCCTTGCAACAAATTATTAGGCTTTTGGTTTACTTCATGCTGGTTTTAGTTAAATACTGTTTGCAATGAACTGACAAATTGACTGGGATTTCACTCTCATATGTGTCAATCTCTTTTTCAAACCATGGATCTTTCTCTTCAGTTGACTGCCATTGCTGTGTTTTTTTCCTTAATATTTTTTTACAATGCATTGCTTCGAAGGACAAAGAGTACTAAACATTGCAAGAGTAGGGATGCTCCTGAACCAGCTGGTGCATGGCCAATGATTGGCCACCTGCACCTATTAGGTGGCGGTGATCAACTTCTCTACCGAACACTTGGAGCAATGGCTGATCAATATGGGTCAGCATTCATTATCCGCCTTGGCAGTCGCCGTGCTTTTGTGGTTAGTAGTTGGGAAGTTGTAAAGGAATGCTTCACTATTAATGACAAAGCGCTAGCTTCACGTCCGACTACGGTGGCTGCAAAGCACATGGGCTACAACTATGCCGTGTTTGGATTTGCAACCTACAACCCCTTCTAGCGTGAGATGCGAAAAATTGCAACACTTAAACTTCTCTCAAACCGTCGGCTTGAGATGCTCAAGCATGTTAGGCTTTCGGAAATTGACATGGGTGTAATGGAGCTATACAATTTATGGGGTAACAATGGTTCTCGTCCTGTTCTTGTTGACCTTAAAAAGTGGTTAGAGGAGTTGTGACGCAGGAGGATCCAAGTCAGATGATGCAGAGTTGGCAGATCAGCGCAGAACTGGCAGGTAGACTACCTAGAACAGGCCACGGGCTCAAATCAGGCCCGGAAGACCCTAGTCTGATTGGAAACGGGCCAACAAATAAAACTTGATTCTCCGCAATCAGCGTCGTCGTTTATAAGCCAAAAAAACGACGTTTAAGCCCTCAAATTGACGGTTTACAGTTTTTAGGAAACTTTTTATTTTAGTTATTTTAATTTCAGCCTTAATTTAATTTTCCTATTTTGTTTCGACCTTATAAATAAGGTCTTAGGGTTTCGTGAACATTATTATTGAATTTGCATAATTTTAAATAAAACATCAGAGCTGTTTCTCTGTATTGTTTTTTAGGGTTTTTCTTGTGTTACTCCCTGTGAACGATTTGTTCGACTAGCCTGCAGAATAATCGCTATTCTGCCCGGCGTAAGTTGGTATCAGAGCTTCAGCGTTTTCCTAAAGCAAGATTTCATCAGTTCCATGGCTGGTGGTCGTGGTCGTGGTTGTCGCGAGCAGGTTCCGAACGAGGAAGCCCCTTGTCGTGATCGTAACGTTCAGGATGCGATGATTGAGGATTTACAAAGGCAAGTTGCCGAGTTAACCCAGCGTCTAGCGGTGCAAAATTTCGGAGATCGGGAGATTGAAGATCACGATTCCGATTCCAGTTCCAGTTCTGAAAAACCATATCACAATCCTGCTCGATTCTGGGAGCACCATGATCGGGAAGAACGTTATGGAGACCTTGGATTCAGAGTAGATCTGCCCGAGTTTTCTGGTACGTTACAGGCCGAGGGATTCGTTGATTGGTTGAATGAAGTGGAGTGTATTTTCGAGTACAAGGAAGTCCCAGATCGTGTGAAGGTAAAACTGGTCGCCATCAAACTGAAGGGCAGAGCATCTGCGTGGTGGGAGCAGTTGAGGCGTTCGCGTGATCGGCAAGGCAAAACCAAGATTACAGATTGGGAGAAGATGAAGAAAAAGATGAAGGGTCACTTCTTCCCTTTCGGTTACACTCAGACATTGTTTCAGCGTCTTCATTCGTTGAGGCAGGGCACGAGATCGGTGGATGATTACACGGAGGAATTCTACCAGTTGATTGCCCGGAACGATTTATCTGAAACAGAGGAACAGATGGTGGCACGGTATTTGGGGGGATTACGGCAGCCTCTACAGGATGTCCTCAGCCTTCACTCGCTGTGGACAGTTTCAGAAAGTTATCAGCGTGCACTTGCGGTGGGAAAACAGCAGAACAGGAGGCCATTGAACAGAGGTGATCAAAACAATCGGCCAATTCGCCCTCAAGAATCTCGTCCTGTCCAGCAACCACCTCAAGGTAACCCTAACCCTAACCCGAATATTAGATGTTTCAGATGTGGTGAACATGGGCATAAATCACCTGAGTGCAGGAAGCCTGTTAGTAATAAAGGCAAAAATCTCCTGATTGAGGATGATGGGGTAGATGAATTTGAGGAGATTGGGGAGCCTGTGTATGACGATGATGAATATGGAGATGTGTTGTATGGGGATGGCCATGAGACTTTGATCGTTCATAAGAGTCTATTGACCCCCAATGGCGATTCAGGGGACGATTGGTTGAGGACCAATATTTTCCACATGACCTGTACAGTTGCCGATAAAGTCTGTAAGATGATCATAGATAGCGGCAGTTGTGAGAATGTGCTGTCTGAAGAGGCTGTCCAGAAACTGCAATTGAAAACAGATCGTCATCCTAAGCCATACAAATTGTCTTGGCTGAATAAAGGCAGTGAGGTAACAGTGGATAGGCGTTGCTTAGTTTCTTTTTCGATTGGTAAGAGATATTTCGATAATGCTTGGTGTGATGTTGTGTGTATGGATGCTTGTCATGTATTGTTAGGCAGGCCTTGGCAGTATGATCGTAATGTTATTCATGATGGGCGAAAAAACACATACTCCCTTAGCATCAAAGAGAAGAAGATTGTGTTGGCACCTCGTCGGGAAGGAATCACTCCTACCCCGATTTTCAATAATACTAATCTGCTTTCGATGTCCAGATTTTTAGCAGAGGTTGAGCATGTAGACGTGGTTTATGCTCTACTGCCTTGTGGGAATAGCGCAGCAGATATGGATCCAGAATTACCAGTCGAAGTGCAGCAGCTAATGGCAGAGTTTTCTGACCTTATGCCAGAGGATCTTCCTCCTGGGTTACCACCTATGAGGGACATTCAGCATCAGATCGACCTTGTTCCAGGGTCCAGTTTGCCTAATCGACCGGTGTATCGCCACAGCCCCAAGGAATCTGAAGAGTTGCAGCGACAGGTGGTAGAGTTATTGGAGAGAGGCTACGTCCGTGAGAGTATGAGCCCATGCGCGGTTCCTGCCCTACTAGTACTGAAGAAGGATAGTTCTTGGCGTATGTGTGTTGATAGCAGAGCCATCAACAGGATTACAATGAAATACCGGTTCCCAATTCCCCGCCTGGATGATATGTTAGACCAGCTGTCCGGTTCTAGGGTCTTCTCTAAAATTGACCTTAGGAGTGGATACCACCAGATCAGAATAAGGCCTGGAGATGAGTGGAAGACAGCGTTTAAGACGCAGCATGGGTTGTATGAGTGGATGGTCATGCCTTTTGGGCTGTCCAATGCGCCTAACACATTTATGAGGTTCATGCATCAGGTTTTACGGCCTTTCATAGCGAAGTTTGTTGTAGTTTACTTCGATGACATCCTCATTTATAGTCCGACGTGGGAGTCACGTTTTGAGCACCTCCGTGTTGTTTTTAATTTGTTAAGGACAAAGCGTCTGTACATCAATCAGAAGAAGTGTTCTTTCTTCACTACTTCTGTTACTTTTTTGGGTTTTATTGTATCTACTGATGGTGTTCAAGCAGATCAGTCGAAGATAGATGCGGTCTTGGAATAGCCCACACCGAGGACCTTGCACAATGTAAGAAGTTTCCATGGATTGGCTTCCTTTTACCGCCGATTCATCAGAATTTTCAGCACTTTGATTGCTCCTATCACAGAGTGCCTTAAGGGGCGTGATTTTCAGTGGTCCGAGGAGGCAGAAACCAGCTTTCAACTGGTCAAACAGAAGATGACAGAGGCACCAGTTTTAGTACTTCCTGATTTCGAAAAGGTGTTTGAGGTAAATTGTGATGCATCTGGAGTGGGTATTGGTGGTGTTCTAAGTCAAGAAGGGCGATCAATAGCTTTTTTCAGTGAGAAGTTATCAGGATCAAAGAAGAATTACTCCACCTATGATCTGGAATTCTATGCCATAGTTCAATCCCTAAAACATTGGCGTCACTACCTAGTGCAAAGGGAATTTTTCTTATCACTGATCATGAGGCCCTAAAGTACATCAATGGCCAATACAAGCTGAGTAGACGGCATGCCAAGTGGGTGGCGTACTTGCAGGAATTCACGTTTGCACTAAGGCACCAAGCAGGAAGTCTGAACCGTGTCGCATATGCACTGAGTCGTCGTACATTACTTCTCATCACCATGAGCACCAGAATTATGGGATTTGAGGTCTTCTCAGATATGTATGCTGCAGATTCTTTCTTCGGGAAGATAATTCAAGAGGTAACTACTAGTCAACGACATGATTTTATTTTGCATAATGGTTATCTATTTCGCGGATTGCAGTTGTGCGTTCCAGATTGTTAACTAAGGCAGCAGATTATTAGTGAACTTCATAATGAAGGTCATTTTGGGCGAGACAAGACATTGGCCCTGATTTCCTCTAACTATTATTGGCCCAAATTGATCAGTGACGTGGCTCATCATGTGGAGCGTTGTTATGTGTGCCAGCGGTCCAAGGGAGTTCTCACTAATGCAAGTCTGTACACACCTTTACCTGTACCTGAAGCCCCTTGGTTCGATGTTAATATGGACTTTGTGTTGGGCTTACCCCATACCCAACGAGGCTTGGATTCTATTTTGGTTGTGGTTGACAGATTTTCCAAGATGGCCCATTTCATACCTTGTAAGAAGACAATGGATGCTACCAGGATTGCTCATGTTTACTTTAAAGAGATTGTGCGTTTGCATGATGTTCCCCGATCCATCACTTCAGATCGTGACACCAAATTCATGAGTCAATTCTGGAAGAGTTTATGGGAGAAGCTAGGGACGAAGTTAAATTTTAACAGCGCCTATCATCCTCAAACAGATGGTCAGACCGAGGTGGTGAACCGGAGTTTGGGAAACCTTTTGAGGAGCTTAGCAGGAACTAAACCGAAGCAGTGGGATCTCGCATTACCTCAAGCAGAATTTGCTTATAACAGGTCGAAAAACAGAACCACAAAAATGAGCCCATTTGAGATTGTGTATGGTCAGAATCCATCCAGAGTGCTTGACTTAGCCCCTATTCCACGAGTGGGTCGTTTGAATCCCAAGGCAGATGAGATGGCAGAACATCTTCGGGATATCCATGAGCAGGTGAAGTTAGCCATTCACGACAGTAATGCCAAGTACAAGGCTCAGAGCGACAGTCACCGTCGTCAGGTACTTTTTGATGTTGGTGATTTTGTTTGGGCAGTATTAACTCGTGATCGTTTTCCCGTGGGAGAGTACAATAAGCTTAAGGAGCGAAAGATTGGACCTTGTGAGATCTTGCAGAAGATCAATGATAACACCTACAGACTACGCCTACCCAGTCATCTGAAGACTTCTGATGTATTTAATGTGAAACACCTGAGTCCTTGTTTTGAGGATTCCGATGAAGCTATTGTGAACTCGAGGACGAGTTCTTTCCAACCCGAGGCGACTGACGCAGGAGGATCCAAGTCAGATGATGCAGAGTTGGCAGATCAGCGCAGAACTGGCAGGTGGACTACCTAGAACGGGCCACGGGCTCAAATCAAGCCCGGAAGACCCTAGTCTGATTAAAAACAGGCCAACGAATAAAATCTGATTCTTTACAATCAACGTCGTCGTTTTAAAGCCAAAAAACGACATTTAAGCCCTCAAATTGGCAGTTTATAGTTTTTAGGAAACTTTTTATTTTAGTTATTTTAATTTCAGCCTTAATTTAATTTTCCTATTTTGTTTCGACCTTATAAATAAGGTCTTAGGATTTCGTAAACATTATTATTGAATTTGCATAATTTTAAATAAAACATCAGAGCTGTTTCTCTGTATTGTTTTTTTAGGGTTTTTCTTGTGTTACTCCCTGTGAACGATCTGTTCGACTAGCCTGCAGAATATCACTACTCTGCCCGGCGTCAAGTTGACACTTAATGTAGTTGTTAGAATGGTGGCTGGAAAACGATATTTTGGTTCCTCTGCTGCTTGTGATGATGGGGAGGCGAGACGGTGCCAAAGGGCGATTAATCAGTATTGGCATATTTGTTGTTTCAGACGCACTTCCATTTCTTTAGTGGTTGGATTTGCAGGGTCATGAAAGGGCGATGAAGAAGACAGCCAAGGAGATGGATGCTATACTTGAAGGCTGGCTGGAGGAACATCGCCAAAGAAGAATTTCTGGCAGGATCAATACTGAAAGTGATAGAGACTTCATTGATGTAATGTTGTCACTTCAGGAGGAAGGGCAGCTCTCAAATCTTCAGTATGATGCAAATGCCAGTATCAAGTCTACCTGCCTGGTACGTTAAGTATGCAGAATATGGTTATAAGAGTAAATTTGAATTCGTAGATCAATTTGTAACAAAATTTATTGGGCTTATAATTTAAACAGGTAATGAGTAGCAAAGTTTACCATGAGGTTCTACGTTTTCCTGCTGTGTTATTTTGCTAACTCTTAGTTGGAATGATTCACATGTTGGGCTTGTTCTGTGTTGGTGTTTCCTGTAGTGTTGCATTTTCGAAGAGTTATAATATGTCTGTGATTCATCAGATCTAAAAAAAGATGGTGTTAGAATTTTTTTTTTATAGGTAAGTTAATTATAATTTCATGACCTTTTTAGTCTTTACTTAGGCACTTATCCTCGGTGGCAGTGATACTACAGCAGGCACACTGACATGGGCCATCTCATTGCTTCTAAACAACCGCCAGATGTTGAGGAAGGCGCAAGAAGAATTAGACCTTCATGTTGGCATTGATCGGCAAGTTGATGATTTAGATATTAAAAACCTTATGTATCTTCAAGCTATCATAAAAGAAACCCTCCGCCTATACCCAGCTGGTCCCCTCTTGGGACCACGAGAAGCCATGGCTGATTCCACCGTTGCTGGCTATCATGTACCAGCCGGTACTCGCTTGGTAGTAAATGTATGGAAGATTCAAAGGGATCCAAAGGTTTGGGAAAATCCATTTGAGTTCCAACCATAGAGATTTTTAACAAGTCATACTTATTGTGATGTCAAAGGTCAACAATTTGAACTCATCCCTTTTGGTTCTGGAAGACGGTCATGCCCAGGTGTGTCGTTTGCCCTCCAAGTCCTTCACCTGGCACTTGCTCGTCTCCTTCATGCATTTGAATGGACAACCCCATTGAATCAGCCTATTGACATGACAGAGAGCTCAGGTTTAACCATTCCAAAAGCCACCCCTTTGGAGGTTCTCCTGACCCCTCGCCTTGCTGCCAAGCTCTATGGCTGTTGAAATATGTAATGAGAATAGTTGGAGATGCATATCTAATAAAAATAAGATGGAGTGCCACGGCTTTAAGGTCAATGAATGGTTTGTACTTTGTGTTGCGTCAAGGTTTTTAATTGATATGTAGTCTGTAATTGAGTCTATCTGATCCAGTCTGTAATTGAGTCTTTCTGATCCGGTGTTTGGATACTTTGGCATTTGAAATTTAAATTAGTAGCTTATGCGGGTTCCTTTTCATTTTTTCTTCCCATATTAAGCTAGACCTTTTTGCCAGTTGGCAGGTAGTTCTTTTCAGATGTTTTGTCTAATAAACTTGACTTATATATTCCACATAAAGTTCTTTTCTTTTCTTTTCTTTTCTTTTTACTCATTCTTTTTGGTAAGTTGGTGGTTGGTACAATAATTTTGTAAAATCTGGTTGTTTGAGAATCCAGTGTTCTGACAGTAACATAATTTTGAGGGCAAAACAGCTAGACAACATATTGTTTTAGAGGTACTTGATGCATGTTCCTTGATACTTAATTTTTCACAGCTTTATTCTCTCTTTCTGTGGACAATAAAGATGTCTTGAATGAATATATGAGCTGTGGATTGTTTCCTTTTACCTTTTCAATGTCTATCAAGTAGAAACTTTAAATCACATGTGATATGATTTGGAGTTCTTTTACCATTCACTATCTAATAAATATATATGTTTTGACTGCAGTATAACATGTCTGTTTCTTTTTTTGTGATATTTGTTCTCAATTCAATATTTTCAGTGATGCAGGTCTTTAGAATAGAACCATAATGAGTGTGACATTCTATTTCAGTGATGCAGGTCTTTAGAATAGAACCATAATGAGTGTGACATTCTATGTGGTTATCAAGAATTCCATCCAAGGAAATTAGTGTTACTATGACAGAGACAGCCAGCTGGTTGTTCTACTGTGGATAACTAAGATTAAGAATAGTATTAGGCTTGGCTGTGTCTTATGCTTGACTTCAGCTAAGCTACTGCTGGCGCAACTTTTAATGTGATTAGGATTTCATTTCCATCTGTGATCATCTCCCTAGATATTAAACTATGAATCCTTTCATGTAACTAACTGTTTTTTGCTTAAACTGTGGACTGTTTTCATAGTCTTTCTTTACTTGAATTGCTTAGACGGAATAAGAGCCATAAAAGCAGCAAGAGTATGACAGCTCCTGAGCCCGCTGGTTCATGGACAACCATTGGCCACCTCCTATTATGTGGTGGCCATCAGCTTCATTATCAAACGCTTAAGAGTGATGGCTGATAAATATGGGCCTGCATTCAACATCCGTGTTGGTATGGTCATCGTCCTTTTGTTGTTATTAGTTGGGAAGTGGAAAATGAATGTTTCACTTTTAATGACAAAGCCTTTCCTTCCTGTCTCACTACAGCGGTCACGAAGCAAGAAGCTATCCTTGAAGGTTGGGTTCACTTTCTATACAAATATTGTTGAAAAGGAAAGATTCGGTCATAATATTACCGAATATCATGAGTTTTATTAGTTGTATCCTTATTTATGTAAATATCTCTTTAGTCAACTCTGTAATTAATTAGGACAGTTAGCCATTTTAGTTAGTTTCCTTATTTTGTACTTATATTCTCTTATATAAAGAAAATCTGTGTAAACCATTTAAGTGTGAATAATACAGAGAAAAATTATTACATTTTCTGTCTTTTGTTCAAATTCACATGGTATCAGAGCCACCCTAAAGCCCTAGAATTTTTTTTTTCCTGCTCAATCCAACCATGTCTGATATCTCCTCTGAGTCAACTCCACCCCTCACAAATCCTGCAACCCACCCTACAATTCAAAACCCCAGTACCTATTCTCACTCTGTCCAAATCACTATAACCCGTCTTAATGGGAACAACTTCTTACGATGGTCCCAATCAGTTCGGATATACATCAGAGGATGGGGAAAAATTGGGTATTTAACAGGAGAAAAGAAGGAACCAGCCCCGGAGGATCCAACGTATGCGACCTGGAATGCAGAAAATTCAATGGTAATGACCTGGCTCGTGAATTAGATGGATGAGGACATTAGTTCCAATTATATGTGCTATTCTACAGACAAAGAACTCTGGGAAAACGTTAATAAGATGTATTCTGATTTGGGAAATCAATCTCAAATTTATGAATTGACTCTGAAACTTGGCGAGATTCGACAAGGCGAAGACTCGGTCACCAAGTGTTTCAATTCATTGAAGCGGCTGTGGCAGGACTTGGATTTGGTCAATGATTATGAATGGAAATCCACTGAAGATGCTAGTTATTACAAACGAACTGTGGAGGCTCATCGCATTACAAATTCCTTGCCGGACTAAACGTGGAGTTTGATGAAGTTAGGGGAAGGATCATTGGCAGGACTCCACTTCTTCCACTCGGTGAAGTGTTTGCTGAAGTTCAAAGAGAAGAAAGCCGTAGACACATAATGTTGGGGAAGAAGATCACCAGCGGGGCCATTGAAGGTTCTGCCTTTGTTACCGAATCTACTGCTAATAAGGCAGCCAATTTTCAGCACAAAACTGAAGAGAAGCCTCGGGTCTGGTGCAATTATTGTAACAAACCACGCCATACTCGAGATACTTGCTGGAAAATTCATGGAAAACCAGCAAATTAGAAAAGCAGCAAGCCTGGTGACAAAAATAAATGTGTGATTCCCACTGCCAATGAAGCTGAGTCAAGTCCCTTCAGCAAGGAGCAGATGAATCATCTTCTGAAACTACTAAAATCCAATTCATCATCTGGTATTCCTAGTGTCTCTCTTGCACAAATGGGTAGTGCTTTTAATGCCCATTCTTGTTCAAATTTTGCTCCATGAATAATCGATTCTGGAGCCTCTGATCATATGACCAGCCTTTCAAATCTTTTTAGCACTTATTCATCATGTTCTGCCCTTGAAAAAATTAGAATTGCAGATGGAAGTTTTTCACCTATTGCCGGGAAAGGTTTGATTAAATTATCTAAGAATATAGATCTTAAATTTGTTCTTCATGTTCCTAAACTAGCCTGTAACCTTTTGTCTGTGAATAAACTAGCCAAAGAATCTAATTGTCGTGTTGTTTTCTATGATGCTTATTGTGAATTTAAGGACTGGAACTCGAGAAAGAAGATTGGCAGTGCTAAGATGGAAGGTGGGCTTTACTACTTTAATGATGATTTCTCTGATTTAGTTCTAATCCTGTTTATGAACAAATAATGCTTTGGCATTTAAGACTAGGACATCCTAGCTTCTCATATCTTCAACATTTGTTTCCCACTTTATTTAAGGGTTTGGATTGTTCATCATTTTACTGTGAAAGTTGTTGCTTATCAAAGAGTTATCGTAATATTTATTTACCAAAACCTTATACTTCTTCAAAACCTTTTTATTTAATACATAGTGATGTTTGAGGACCTTCAAGAATTACTACTATCTCTAGAAAAAAATGGTTTGTTACCTTTATAGATGATCATACTTGTTTATGTTGGGTTTATTTGATGAATGAAAAATCTGAGGTTGAAAAACTTTTTAAGGATTTTTACATAATGGTTGAAACACAATTTCAAACAAAAATTAGCATTCTTCACACTGATAACGAAACCGAGTATTTTAAAGGATTTTTGGGAAATTTTTTAAAAGAAAAAGGTATACATCATCAATCAACTTGTGTGGATACTCCTCAACAGAATGAGATTACTGAAAGAAAAAATAGTCATTTGCTTGAAGTAGCTCGTGCTATAATGTTTTCAATGAATGTTCCAAAATATTTTTTGGAGGAAGCAGTTTTAACAGCATCTTTCTTGATTAACAAAATGCCTACAAGGGTTCTAAAATTCAGCACACCATTAGAATGTTTCAAAAAATGCTTTCCCTTATCAAGAATGTACTCGGATTTGCCTCTAAAAGTGTTTGGCTGCACTGTGTTTGTTCATATACCTCATAATACTCTGTCAAAACTTGATCCTCAAGCTGAAAAATGTGTTTTCATTGGGTATATAGCCAATTAAAAGGGATATAAATGCTATAATCCCCAAACAAGAAAAATTTATGTGAGTATAGATGTCTTGTTCTTTGAAAATAAACCCTACTTTCACAAAAATTGTCTTTAGGGGGAGAATGAGGTGAAGGAAGAAAAATTTTGGGATTTATTCCCTACTCCTTTACCAAATGTGATTTTGACTACTACACCACATTCCTTTCTTCCCACTGCCATTCTAGAAACTCAAAATCAGGAACAATCTGAACCTGAGGAACAAAGTGATAAAATCAATGAAAACAATGAAGGGAGTCCTAGTCATAGTGTGTCAAACATTATTGTATCTAAACCAAGGGGAGAATCACTAAAACAAAATCCTGAGCTTATGGTTTATACTCGGAAAAGAATTCATAAAAGGAGTCAAAGTCAGCATATTCCTCATGGAAATGATCAATCTCAACCTTCGGGAATCAAACCTCCAAATATCACAGGTAAGTTTTTCCCTAACTCATCTTCAGTTCCTGTTACCACTCCTAGCAAAGAACCATCAGATCTTGATTTTCAAATAGCCATCAAGAAAGGAATCCGAACTTGCAAAAAAAATCCTAAATATCCCATTACCGAATATCTTTCCTATGCCAAACTTTCTCATACCCATAGGGCATTTACCTCCAAAATCTCACACTTGTTTGTTCTGAGAAACATTCAGGAAGCTCTAGATGATCCGAATTGGAAATTAGCAGTGATAGAAGAGATCAATGCTCTTAGACGAAGTGGTACTTGGGAGATAGTTAATTTACCTAAGGAGAAGAAAACAGTTGGCTGCAAGTGGGTCTTTACAGTGAAGTGTAAAGTTGATGGTAGCATAGAGAGATACAAAGCTAGACTAGTTGCAAAAGGATTCAGTCAGACATATAGGATCGATTATCAGGAAATTTTTGCCCCTGTAGCCAAGATAAACTCAATCAGAATCTTGTTATCTTTGGCTGTGAATTTCAACTGGCCCTTACACTAGTTAGATGTTAAAAATGCTTTTTTAAATGGAGATCTTCAGGAAGAGGTCTTTATGAGCCTACCACCCTGGTTTGAGGGAGAGTTAGGACCAAACGAAGTTTGTAAACTAACGAAGTCGTTATATGGTCTTAAACAATCCCCTAGAGCCTGATTTGAGAGATTTGGGAAAGCTGTAAAGAGTTGTGGCTACTGTCAAAGCTAAGTTGATCATACTATGTTTTACAAACACAGTAAAAAAGGTAAAATTGCAATCTTAATTGTCTATGTGGATGATATAGTCTTGACAGGTGATGACAATGAAGAATTGGAGAGATTAAAAAAGAGACTTGCAGTTGACTTTGAGATCAAGGATTTGGGTGCCTTGAAATACTTTCTTGGGATGGAGTTTGCTAGATCCAAAGAAGGTATATTTGTGAATCAACGTAAATATGTTCTCGATCTACTTGAAGAAACAGGTCTACTAGGATGTAGACCAGCCGAGACACCGATTGAACCCAACCTTAAGCTACAGCCTTCTAAAACTGAAGAAGAAGTTTTGAAGAGAAAGCAGTATCAAAGACTTGTTGGGAGACTAATCTACTTGTCACATACACGTCTAGATATCGCATTTGCAGTTAGTATGGTTAGCTAGTTCGTGCATTCACCAGGACAAGAACACTTTGATGCAGTCTATAGAATTCTCAGATACCTGAAGGGAACTCCAGGGAAAGGTTTAATGTTCAAGAACCATGGGCATTTGCAAGTTAAAGCCTATACTGATACAGATTGGGCTGGGAGTGCCATTGATAGACGATCAACTTCTGGCTACTGCACGTTTGTTAGAAGCAACCTTGTTACTTGGCGAAGTAAAAAGCAGAATGTGGTAGCAAGAAGTAATGCAGAGGCTGAGTTTAGATCAGTTACTAATGGGATTTGTGAAGAGTTGTGGATAAATAGACTGTTAGAAGAACTGACGATCTCTAGCACGTTACCTATGAAGTTATATTGTGACAATAAAGCTGCTATTTCAATAGCTCATAATCCAGTACTTCATGACAGAACAAAGCATGTGGAGGTTGACAAACATTTCATCAAGGAAAAGATCGAAAACGGTGTGATCTGCATGCCATATGTTCCTACTACTGAACAAATTTCAGACATGTTCATAAAGGGACTTCCTACAAGACAGTTCGATAAAATCATTGGCAAGTTGGCTATGGAAGATATCTTTAAACAAGCTTGAGGGGGAGTGTTGAAAAGGGAAGATTCGGTCATAATATTACCGAATATTATGAGTTTAATTAGCTGTATCATTATTTCTGTAAATAGCTCTTTAGTCAACTCTGTAATTAATTAGAACAGCTAGCCATTTTAGTTAGATGCTTTATTTTGTACCAATATTCTCTTATATAAAGAAAATTTGTGTAAACCATTTAAATGTGAATAATACAGAGAAAAATTATTCAATTTTCTGTCTTTCGTTCAAATTCACAAATATTTACTTAAATAAATAAAAAGGTGATGGAATGAAACATTTTCTGGGGCTGTGAATATTATGTAGGCGCTATTAACAGAGAATATAATGCAGGTGTTGTGAAAGCAATGCAACCAAAACCAGAAAAAGGAAAATAGTGGAAATGGAGAATTCTTGTAATAGTTCTGTTTACTCAATCTTCTCTCAGGTAGCAATATCTTCTACTATTTTTTTCTTCCTTATTATGTTTTTGCTATTGACAGGTCTCTGACTGCATCTTGTGTGTGAGACATAATGCAACTAGCTTGGCATTTCTTTATATATTGCTTCTGTAATTATGAAAGAGGTTCAACGACTAAATGCTCACTCAACAATTTTTACTCCTTATAGAAAATACTAGTTTACAAGGGCTTTAGATGCTTTTATACTAAGATTCATTGGATGTTTGATATTACAGCACTAGATTGTTCAAATCTTTTGTGCTTATCCATGGAGAAACTATATTTTATTAATTCTTTCTGTCATATTGGTGTTAAGAAAAATAAAAATGCACTTATTCTTAAAATTAGTAACTTTTTAAATGAAGCACTAGCATTTTAAATTTCAAATATCTTCCCATCTACATACAATTGAAAAGTAGTAGTGGTTCCATCTGTTGCTTGAACATTATGCAAAAGATTACCTACAACCCTGATAAAGCATATATAAGAATTCAGAGAACTAAGATAGCTTTTTGTTTTATATATATATATATATATATATATATATATATATATATATATATATATATATATATATAACAATGCTAATTTGCCATTCTTTGGGCACAAGTTAGCATTGTGCCTAAATTAATTTGGACATCAAATACTTTGGATAAAATTGTCCCAAAATACTCTTGAAATTCATTAAAGTAGGACACATTTGTAGTTTCAATATTTTTTAATAAAAAACAGAAAATTGAACGGAACAATGGCCGGTGGAGGCGTCTTTCATTGCGTGGTGTCAATTCCAGCGGTGGTTCGCTGTCGGATTTTCTAGCATCGAGATTTTCAATTTTCCACTCAACTAACTGGGTGGTTTTGTCCAAAACTTGCCAAAATATGCTAGTTCCAAATGGGCTGCCTCTTCCATCCGCACGTGCGGCGCTGAGGGTGGCCTGGTGAGTGGAGGGCGTTGAACTTGGAGCCAGAGGATCTCGTCAAGCTAATTTCAACGATATCATTGTGCACTTTTCCAACTACCAGTTGGCCTGATATCGCAAAATCCAAAGGTTAAAAAAATTAAACGAATGAGTTTATTGAATTACCTAATTACCTTTATGCTTGTTTAAGATAAATTTGAATTCTTGGGGTTATTTTGGTCCTAAATGGTTGGTGTACAATGTCAACTATTGGGCTGCTAACTTGGCCCCCTTAAGGCACAAGTTAGCATTGTGCTCCAACTATTTAGGATCAAAATGCCCCTAAGTAGTCAATTTTGTGTAAAATCATTGTAGGGGTAATAGTAAATTATAAACACAAGTACTAATTTTTTTTAACCGTCGGAGCTCTGAAAAGTGTAACATCGGTACCATTAGAATCAGTTTGACGAGATCTACATTCCGACACCAGATTCAGTACCCTCTACCTGTTGTACCACCGTCATGCGTTGTACATGTGGCCAAAGGAGGCTCGACTTTAGATATGTTTTATTCTTATTACTGGAAACCACCATAATCACCACCGAGTCGAATTTTTGATGATCTATCGGACTATGAAAATGTCGTGCCGAAACGCCGCCTGGAGAAGCTGCACGTGCCCCTATGCGCTGCCAGTGGGTGCTTTGGGGTCGCCTCCGTGAACTGTACCTGTTGACATTTAATTTTGGTTTTTTTTTTTTAAATTAACAAAAAAAATCTCAGTGGTTTTAACGTATAATCAATGGCTTTTAGTCCAAAAAGGTTGGAACACAATGCTAACTTATGTTTTAAATGGAGCAAGTTACCATTTCCATATATATATATATATATATATATATATATATATATATATATATATTTATGGCAGCCTACCACTATGTTGACTTTATTGCTAGGATGGCCTTCCGGATTGTTGTGATTGAATATTTGTTCCATAATTAATTGGTCCCTCTGTAAGAGAATATCTTTGCAATTTGGATTTGTTAGATTGACAATCTTAATATCAACAAGGTAAACCAAGTAGCCTTATTGAAAGTATTTTGATATGCTGGCCTATCATATAAAGTACCCTGTTTTGAATTTTAATTGTGGAAAACAACGTTTGGGGTAGTTGGTGGAAACAAATTTTATAAATCAATATTATTATTCTTCTCCGTTTAAGTGATGACCCCATTGACGAATAGGTACTTTGATCATTTTGTCAAACACAAAAGTTAACATCCATGATATAGAAAAGAATACTAGAAATCCAGTATACATTAGATATTTTTACCCCAAGAACCTAAAGTGCAATGGATTCCCTTCTGCTACACCTAAACACTATCCTAGCTAGAGTCTTTGCCATATTTCTATTTTCTAACTTCTTGAGGAGGTCTAAAAAATATGTGAAGGGCCAAAAACCACCAGAAACTGCCGTAAATGGCCAGTAATTGGTCATCTCCACCTCTTGGCGGGACCCCAGCTTCCCCACATAACCTTGGGTGCCTTAGCCCACAAGTATGGACCAATCTTCATCATCCGGATAGGGGTGCACCCTGTTTGGTGGTCAGTAGCTGGAAAGTGGCTAAGGAATTATTCACCACCTATGATGTGGCTGTATCCTCTCGCCCCAAACTCACAATGAGCAAACTATCGGGCCACAACTATGCCAATTTTGGGTTCGGTCCCTATGGTGCATACTGGCGTGAAATGCGCAAAATAACAGCCCAGGAGCTACTCTCAAACAGCAGGCTTGAGTTACTCAAACATGTTCGAGCATCAGAGGTAGAAAACTCTGTAAAAGAGCTATATGAACAATGGATAAAGAAAAAGAATTGTTCAAACCATGTCTTGGTTGAAATGAAGCTGTGGTTTGGGGATTTGAACTTGAATGTGATTCTTCGGATCATTGCTGGGATAAGGCATTTTGGTGCTAGCATGTCAAGTGATGAGAAAGAGGTGAGGCGGTGCCAAACGGCGATGAGAGAATTCTTAAATTTGGCAGGGCTATTTGTGGTGAGGGATGCCATTCCTTTTCTTCGATGGTTGGATTTGGGAGGGCATGAAAAGGCCATGAAGAGAACTACAAAAGAATTGAATAGTATCGTTGAGGAGTGGTTAGAGGAGCACTATATGAGCAAAGGATCTGGTGAGGCTGTTACGGTATAAGAAGTCTTCATGGATGTGTTGTTGTTTATCGTTGATGACATTGACCTTGGTAGGTATGATGCTAATACAGTCTACAAAGTGAGGCAGGATGATCCGAGTCAGATGATGCTGAGTTGTCAGATAACACGTTGTTAGCACTGAGATACATTGAGTTGGCACATCAGTGAAAAAATGGCAGGTGGACTACCTAGAACGGTTGACTGCAGTTGGTTCTGTTTTAGGCCTTCAAATTTGCAGTTTTCAGTTTTAGAGAACTTTCTATTTGCAATTTCCTTTGGTATTCAAGTCAGAATTGACTGCCGTTGATTCTACCTTAATACAATCGCTTAATTTTAGTAATTTCTTTAGTTTTCCCTAGGATTATGTTTTCGGGGATTTTTTTCTTTTTTTTTTGCTTTGACCTTATAAATAAGGAGGTCACATACAGAAAAGACAGATTATCATTATTATTGTATTTGCATAATTTAAATTAAACATCAGAGGTGTTTCTCTGGTTTTTCTTGTGTTTCTCCTTGTGAAATATCTATTAAAACTAGCCTGCAGAATAATCGCTATTCTGCCCGGCATCAGTTGGTATCAGAGCTTCAGTATCTTCCTGGGGTGAGATTTCATTAGTTTCTATGGCTGGTGGTCGTGGTCGTGGTCGTCGCGGGCAGGTTCTGAATGAGGAAGCCCCACACTGTGATCGTAACGTTCAGGATGCGATGATTAAGGATTTACATAGGCAAGTTGCAGAGTTAACCCAGCGTCTAACGGTGCAAAATTTTGGTGATCGTGAGATGGAAGATCACGATTCCGATTCCAGTTTCAAAAACCCGTATTACAATCCTGCTCGATTCGGGGAATGCCGTGGTAAGGAGAATTATTATCTAGACCTCAGTTTCAGAGTGGATCTGCCCGAGTTTTCTGGTACGTTACAGGCCAAAGGATTCATCAATTAGTTGAATGAAGTAGAGCGTATTTTCGAGTATAAGGAAGTCCCAGATCGTGTCAAAGTGAAACTGGTCGCCATCAAACTCAAAGGCAGAGCATCTGCGTGGTGGGAGCAATTGAGGCGCTCATGCGACCGACAGGGCAAGGCCAAGATCATTGATTAAGAGAAGATGAAGGGTTACTTCCTTCCTTTCAGCTACACTCAAACCTTGTTTCAGCGACTTCATTCATTGAGGCAAGGCACAAGATCGGTTGATGATTACATGGAGGAGTTCTATCAATTGATAGCCCGAAATGATTTATCTGAGACAGAAGAGCAGATGGTGGCACTGTATTTGGGGGGATTACGACAGCCCCTACAGGATGTCCTTAGCCTTCACTCGCTGTGGACCATTTCTAAAGCATACCAGCGCGCACTTGTGGTGGAAAAACAGCAGAACATGAGGCTAATGAATAGAAGCGATCAAAGAAGTCGGCCAGTTTGCCCTAAAGAATCTCATCCTGCCCAGCAGCCACCCCAAGGTAACTCTAACTCAAATATTAGATGTTTTAGATGTGGTGAACATGGATATAAAGCGACTGAGTGCAGGAGGCCTGCTAGTCAGAAGGGCAAAAATCTCTTGATTGAGGACGACAGGGTAGACGAAACTAAAGAGATTGGAGAGCTTGTGTATGACGATGATGAAGATGGAGATGTGTTGTATGGAGATGGCTATGAGACTCTGGTCGTTCGTAAAAGTCTACTGACCCCCAAGGGCGATACAGGGGACTATTGGTTAAGAACCAATATTTTCCGCACAACCTACACAGTTGCAGATAAAGTCTGCAAGATGATCATTGACAATGGTAGTTGTGAGAATGTAGTGTCTGAAGAGACTGTCTAGAAACTGCAGTTGAAGACAGATCGTCATCCTAAGCCGAATAAATTGTCGTGGCTGAATAAAGGCAGTGAGGTAACAGTAGATAGGCGATGGCTAGTGTCTTTTTCGATTGGTAGGAAATATTTTGATAATGCTTGGTGTGATGTTGTGTCAATGGATGCATGTCAAGTATCGTTAGGCAAACCTTGGCAGTATGATCACAATGTTATTCATTATGGGCAAAAAAATACATATTCCCTTAGCATCAAAGGGAAGAAGATTATGTTAGCACCTCGTCAGGAAGGAACCACTCCTACCCCGGTAGCTAATAATACTAATTTGCTTTCGATGTCCAAGTTTTTAGCTGAGATTGAGCGTGGAGACGTGGTTCATGCTCTGCTGCCTTGTGGGAATAGTGCAATAGACATGAATCCAGATCTACCAACAGAGGTGCAGCAGCTGCTTGCAGAGCTTTCTGACCTGATGCCAGAGGATTTTCCTCCTGGGTTGCCGCTTGATGTCTTTAATGTGAAACACCTGAGTCCTTGTTTTGTGGATTCCGATGAAGCTATTGTGAACTCAAGGACGAGTTCTTTCTAACCCGAGGTGACTGATGCAGGAGGATCCGAGTCAGATGATGTTGAGTTGTCAGATAACACGTTGTTGGCACTGAGATACCTTGAGTTGGCACATCAGTGCAAAAATTACAGGTGGATTACCTAGAATGGTTGACTGTCGTTGATTATGTTTTAGGCCTCCAAATTTGCAGTTTTCAGTTTTAGGAAACTTTCTATTTGCAATTTCCTTTTGTATTCAAGTCAGAATTGACTGCTGTTGATTCTGCCTTAATACAATCACTTAATTTTGGTAATTTCCTTAGTTTTCCCGAGGATTATGTTTTCCGGGATTTTTTCCTTTTTTTTGCTTTAACCTTATAAATAAGGAGGTCACATACGGAAAAGACAGATTATCATTATTATTGTATTTGCATAATTTTAAATTAAACATCAAAGGTGTTTCTCTGTGTTTTTTAGGGTTTTTCTTGTGTTTCTCTCTGTGAAATATTTGTTGAAACTAGCCTGCAGAATAATCATTATTCTGCCCGGCGTCACAAAGCCACATCTCTGGTAAGTATTCTACTTAGTTTGATTTCCACTTTCATTAATTTGATGGGCATGCAAGCACGGTGTTACGAAAATGATTGATATTTCCACATAGCAGAACTCTGACCTAGCTTTACAGTCTATTAGCTAGCTTATTATTGACAGTATCAAGACATTCAGCCCTCATCTAGCTTTACAGTCTATTAGCTATTGTCTTGGTTAGATTATGAATTATGTCTAAATCATGGTAATAGAGCACAAGAAGTTTACAAGTAATTAGGTTATTATACCAATTTCTTAATGATTTGGGTCTGTTTCCAAATTCCTTATTGATTGCTAGATGTCAATTACATTACCAGCAATAGTAATGGATAAAACTCTGAAAATTTACAGGGAGAAGGTTTAATAACCATGTAAAAAAAATTCAGTATGCTGACTTCCTAACCAATTTTGAGTTAAAATAACAAAAAATTAGGCTTGTCTTCTCTCAAAATTATATTGATGATGTTTTCTGTGTGATTTCAGTTGCTACTTTATATATGTCATTACCTATGTGCACTTTGCAGACGTTAATTGCAGGGGGCACTGATACCACAACTATTACTATAATATGGGCACTTGCGCTATTACTGAACAATCGCCATGCATTGAAAATGGTTCAAGAAGAATTGGACCTCCAAGTTGGTAAGGAAAGACTAGTGAATGAATCAGATATTGAGAAGTTGGTGTACCTGCAAGCAATAGTCAAGGAGACACTAAGGCTATACCTAGCTGGGCCAATCTCAGCACCCCGCAAATTCACTGAGGACTGCACCATAGGTGGCTACCATGTCCCAGCAGGCACTCGACTGATTGTTAACCTGTGGAAAATACAAACAGACCCAAGAGTGTGGCCTGATCCATTAGAGTTCAAGCCAGCGAGATTTCTTACCACCCACAAAGATGTTGATGTTAAGGGTCAACATTTTGATCTTATTGCATTTGGTGCTGGTTGAAGGGGCATGGCCTGCATATATTTTGGGCTACAAATGACACATTTAGGGTTGGCCAGTTTGCTACAAGCATTTGAGATCACAACTCCGGTGGACGTAGCTGTTGACATGACAAAAAATGCAGGATTGACAAACATCAAAGCTACCCCACTTGAAATTCTGGTAAACCCACGCTTGTCTCTTATTCTCTATAAGTAATGATTGTGAAATCGAATGAGTTGCCTTAACTCTGTTTACTTGGTAAATGTTTATGTTCTATGGTTTGTTAGCATCTGACAGTGCAAGCATTGGTTTTACTAGGAAGGCATGCTTTGTAAAATATGTTATCAACCATTAGCCTTGGTGTCCCTGTTTTTGTATTTGGTTTGCTGCATTGGACATCGCCCAATTTGGGCTGTTGTATTCTATTGTATATGATCCTCTCTTCTTTCCCAATAAATGTTTGGTGTTACTAGAAAAAAACCACGTTTAACCTCCCCATCCCCCATCCCCCTCATTCCTGACTTGAGTATTACAATTTGAAGGGAAAGTAACACAAACGTCATTAATAACTTTCAAACAATAAAACAAGTGACACTAAAAATTAGTATTAGTAGAGATGAAATATTGAAGAGCTAGGGTTAATCTTTACGAAAATCTACACGAATATGTCCAAGAACTTCCAAGGTACTCGAGATCTATATGTGTTTTAAACAATTAAAACCGACATCTTACTTTTCTTATTTTCCAGCAAGTCTCATGTTATTGGTTTGAGATTTACCAGCGATATACTGCATTCAAACTTTTTCCGCGAACGTGGTTGGATGTATGTTGAGCTCACTTTCTGCTATTCATGCGTTGATTAATTTGAGGCTGAAGAGAATTTTTACCTCATATAATTGATTTGAGATTTACCAGTGATATATTGCATTCAAGCTTTTTCTGGGGACGTTATTGGATGTATGTTGAGCTCACTTTCTGCTATTTACGCGTTGATTAATTTGAGGCTGAGTAGAATTTTTACCTCATGTCATTGGTTTGAGATTTATCAGTGCTATACTGCATTCAAGTTTTTTTCGGGGAGGTCGTTGGATGTATGTTGAGCTCACCTTTGGCTATTTATGAGTTGATTAATTTAAGGCTGAGTAGAATTTTTACTCGTTCAATTTTATAAAAAGTAAAAAAAAAAAGAAACTAGCTAGATGTCTTTTCTCACCGATTTAAACTTTTTTTTTTATAACCGAGAAACTGGTTCGGACCTCAATTACTTTTGGTGGACATGTCATGGATCTTAAACTTTGAAATGCATGACCCATTCCCTCCACAAACTAGAGAAGTGGACTATTTAATTAAATAGTTTTGTAGCCTCAGGCACCACAAACAGTCAATCAACACATAATCAACGCCACTCAAGCACCACGTCATCGCCACATCAATACCACTCAATGCCACATCATCACCATGTCAGCACCACCTAGCACCACATCATCAATACCTAGGCACTATGGCATCACCACCTAGCACCATGTCATCGCCACATAAGTGCCACACCATCATCATTTAGATGCCATGTCATCGCCACTTAGGTGCCACATCAGCACTATGTCTGATGGATCTTCGTCTACTCTGTTTGTCTTGTCTTGATCTCGGCTGCCCCTTCTGTGTGGTGCAGTAATCTTTAATTTTAACTTTTTTTAGTGTTAGTGTGTGTATATATATACACGGTGTAGAACATTTATCGGTCAAAAACACTTTTGCTTAACAATTATCACCTTTCTTTCTTCTAAAAATACCACTTTTACATATTAATTAAATATTTTCCTCATATATATATATATATATGTATAATTAGTTTAATTCATATAAACATGTTTTGACAAATAATTCATTACAAATTTAGATAAACAAGTATGTAACAATAAATTATTATCCGATTAAATTCATTGAATTGACAATAATTTCTTTTCCTCATAAAATCAGGTTTTAGTTTTACTCCGTATAAACAAAACATTTGCAAAAAATATTATTTTTTCTAAACAAATTTTTCGGAAATAATTTATTGTGAAGAATGAAATTCATTAAATTGAAAAAAAATATGAATAAAGACTAAATTTAACATATTTGCTATTTATTGAAATATTTGGTTAGTGTTTTTTTATTATATTAACAAACTCACCACTATATTGGAATTTGATTACATTAAAATAACATTAATCTTTTATAATTTTTGTATATGCGTTTATTTTTTTCTATTAAAATCAAATAATACTCTTTCTATTTCATTTGTTTGTCCAAAAGTACTATTCATCCAATTGAATGATTAATATGCTTATTAATGTTATTAAGAAAGAATCACATATTTTTTTTTTTTTGAAATATGACTTCATAGAGTCCTTAAGCCTCTAAATTTTTTTTTAATTTAAATTGATAAAATATTAAAAAAATAAAAGTCAATTTTTTTTTAAAAAAAAAAAGTAAAAACATGATCAATAATACGGGATGGAGTGAGTAGTATTATTTCAATTACATAAGAAAGGTCAATAAAACCAATCACTCATGCAAAATACTTATTCACGTGACCAAGACTGACTCAATAAAAGACCAATTATTTCTATGATTAATGACTTTGAAATGTCATTTTTTTAGAATAAATTTCAAATTCACATAAAGATTTTGATCAATCATTAATGTGAATGATACCTTAAAGCTCTAGTCTTTGAATTGTTCCTAAGTTTTTTTAACCAATTTAAAATGCATAAACATTATAAATTTATAAATCCACAAACCCAAAGCCAAGAAAAAGACAAATGTTACTTGCAAGTTATTTGTTTACCGGATCAATTTTTGTGTGATTCTAATACAATATCATTCCCAACAATAATAACATAAGATGAAGTGAATAGTATTATTTCAATTACATAGGAAATATCAATAAAATCAATCACTCATGCAAAATACTTATTCATGGTACCAAAACTGATTCAATAGAAGACCAATTATTCAAAGACTGTCAATTTTGTACGTTTAAGAAGTCCTCACTAGCTTGCCGGCCACTTGTTAACCTGATAAATGAGAAAAGTTGAAAAACTCCTCGTCTTTATCCCACTGCCGTGTCAACACTAGCTACTGTACAATTTCGTGAAGCCTGCCTACCATAATGATGAGCTCACTTTCGGCTATTTAAGCGTGATTAATGAGAAGTTGAATAGAATTTTTATTCGTTTAATTTTATTAAAAGTAAAATAGAAAAAAAAAACTAGGTAGATGTTTTTTTTTATCGATTTAATTTTTTGTTATAATCAAGAAACTGATTTGGATTTCAATTATTTTTTATGAATAGGTCGTGGATCTTAAACTTTGAGATGCATGACTCATACACCCTACACACTAAAAAAACGAACTATTTAATTAAATAATTTTGTAGCCTCACAACATAATAATATGCTTGTAGATTTATATTAATGAATTTATGTGCTTAAAATTAATTATGTGTTATTGTCTATTTTAACTCATATCTGTTTAGTGATAAAGGTGTGTGCCCGGAACACACCCGTGTGCGGTGTGATAGATCCTCGTCTGCTTTGTTTGTCAAGTCAAGATCTCGGCTGCCTCTTCCATGTGGTGCGGTAATCTTTAATTGTAACTTTTTTTAGTGTTTGTGTGTATATTTATACACGGTGCAGAACATTTATTGGACAAAAACAGTGGTTCTTAACAATTATCACCTTTCTTTCTTAGAAAAAATACCACATTTACATAATAATTATTCTAGATTAATCAAATATTTTTCTCATATATATAATTAGTTTAATTCATATAAACATGCCTTTGGCAAATAATTTATTACAAATTTAGATAAATAAGTCTGTAACAATAAATTATTATCTGATTAAATTCATTGAATTGACAATAATTTCTTTTCCTCATAAAATCGGGTTTTAGTTTTACTCCGTATAAACAAAACATTTGCAAAAAATATTATTTTATCTAAACAATTTTTTCGTAAATAATTTATTATGAAGAATGAAATTCATTAAATTGAAGAAAAAAATATGAATAAAGATTAAATTTAACATATTTTCTATTTATTGAAATATTTGGTTAGTTTTTTTTATTAAATTAACAAACTAGCCACTATATTGGAATTTGATTACATTAAAATAACATTAATCTTTTATAATTTTTGTAGATGCGCTTATTTTCTTTTTCTATTAAAATCAAATAATACTCTCTATTTCATATTGTTTGTTCAAAAATACTATTTATCCAATTAAATGATAAATTTTTTTATTAATATTATTAAGAAAATGTCACATTTTTTTTTGAAATATGGCTTCATAGAGTCCTTAAGTCTCTAATTTTTTTTAATAATTTAAATTGATAAAATATTTTAAAAAAATAAAAATAATTTTTTTCTTCAAAAAGTAAAAACACGATAATAATATGAGATGGAGTGAGTAGTATTATTTCAATTACATAGGAAATATCAGTAAAATCAATCACTCATGCAAAATACTTATTCATGTTACCAAAACTGATTCAATAAAAGACCAATTATTCAAAGACTATCAATTTTGTATGTTTAAGAAGTCCTCACTAGCTTGCAGGCCACTTTTTTACCTGATAAATGAGAAAAGTTGAAGAACTCCTCGTCTTTATCCCACTGCCGTGTCAACACTAGCTACCTCACAATTTCGTGAAGCCTGCCTACTAGTATAAGATATTTGATAGATTGGCCAACTCGAGTTATTGTATTGGTAGCAGTGGATTTTCTTCTTTCATTCTCAGCATCTATAGCCTTTTTACTCTTCCTCTTGTCTCTATTACGGATATCAAGAAACTTGTTAAGAAATTCAGTGAACAAAAAATCAGCAGTACCACCAGAAGCAGGCGGTGCATGTGCTTGGCCATCTCCACCTCTTAGGAGGCTCACAACCGGCCCACACAACTTTGGGCAACATGGCTGACAAGCACGGCCCAATCTTCACTATCAGGTTAGGTGTGCACCAAGCTCTCGTTGTTAGCAGCTGGGAGATGGCTAAAGAGTGTCTCACCACCAACGACAAAGCCTTCGCCAGTCGACCCAAAACTCTAGCCATGGAGATTTTGAGCTACAACTTTGCCATGTTTGGACTTCATGGACGTTATGTTTACCATTTGCAAAGCCTTAAGCCTGGAATGTACGTTTGTTCGTTTCTCTTCTTTTTTTTCAAAAAATTTGGTGCTAATATTTGATCTGTCTGTATTTTTGCAGGCTCTTATCTTAGCAGCGTCGGATACTACAACAGTTACATTAACATGGGCTCTCTCTTTGCTACTCAACAACCGCGACGCACTAATGAAGGCCCAACATGAATTGGACTGTAACGTAGGTAGAGAAAGGCAAGTGCAAGAATCAGACATGAAAAATTTAGTCTACCTCCAAGCAATTCTCAAGGAAACAATGTGTTTGTACCCTGCAGGGCCGCTCTCGATGCCACATGAGTCCATGGAGGACTGCACCGTTGGTGGCTACCGTGTCCCCGTAGGGACACAACTTTTCATCAATCTTTCCAAAATTCATCGCGATCAACGCGTTTGGTTAGACCCTTGTGAGTTTAAGTCTGACCGGTTCCTCACTACGAATAAAGATGTTGATGTTAGGGGTCAAAATTTTGAGTTGATACCATTTGGCAGTGGGAGAAGAATGTGCCCTGGAGTTTCGTTTGCACTACAGGTTCTGCAATTAATGCTTGCTAATTTGCTTCATGGGTTTGATTTTGGAACCTCATCGGATTTTGAACCTGTTGATATGCGAGAGGGGGTTGGGATGACTAACCTCAAAGCAACGCCACTTCAAGTCCTCAGCACTCCACGCCTCCCTGCTCATCTGTATTACTAGATTAGTTGTCTTAATCTTTTGGCTGTCTTCTGTCTTTCATGTTTTTTTAGTACTATCAACCCCACTAGCTAAGTTATTAATTGGCAAGCATTAAGCCGCGCATTATTATATTTTGTATCAATTTGAAATAATGTTTTATTACAGTAAAAAATAAAAGAAGAAACAATGTTTATCATATGTCTAACAACGGATTTGGGTATTTCATTTTAATTTAATTAAAATGAAGACAAGTTTATAAAAATCATCTCATCAAATAGAAAAGATTTAAATCTATATTTGTAATAGTAATATTCAATCTCACCATAAACTTTACTTCTGTCGATGCTGAAAGTATGCCAGATGAGCTCACGGTCCCCCAAGACTCTCCGACGTCCAATTCAATAATCTAGAAAAACAATAAAGCTAAAAAGTTGTATAATTGTAATTTATGTCTATATACCTTTCATAATGAAAACCCCTTATATAGTGTCTTGGAGCATAGTTTAATTAAGAAAGTGATTGATCACAAAGTATTATGATAAGAACAAAATTATCATAGATAAGATTGAAGTTATCTATAGGCTGAAATTTGTTTAAATAATATTTTATCTATAAGTTGGAGTGTCGTGGTGGTATTAGGACATTGGTGTGAAATTACCATTATGCCCTATGCCAAGTGTGGCGATTTGATTGGTTGATTTGTCTGAGTCATGAAATTATCTCTTTGCCTTTAGAGATTACCACGTGTCATGATATCATTGGATGTAGAATTTTTCCTTATTTCAAAGGCCCCCTACTTCCTTGAGCGCAGTTATGGAGTCGAGGAAGTATGTTGTTTTGAGTGATTTCTTTATGTTTCGTTCAGTTCGGATCAGGTCTGACATCGTCCAGGTAATCAGATACTAAAAAGATGAAAAGTAAACACTTAAAGTTGCCTAAGCAGTTTAAGGTACAGCACAGGGCTATCTTTCGAATATCCCTTGCTTGAGAAGGGTTAAGTCAAGGGATTTTGTTCAAATCTCAATGCTTTTTTTAATCTCAACTGAACGTCTCCTAGACTTGGCTTTGATTGATTGATTGATCTGAGTTAGTTTATGTTCCTATTGTTGAGTTGGATATTGCTGGCTGCAAGTATTCTCGGTTATTCATACAGACTTCTATCAATGAAATCATGAGATAGATGCCAAATAGAAAAATTTATTTTTTAAAGTTTTTCTTAGTTACCAATAAAATTTCAAGAAATTATTAATGCAGTTTCAAGAAATTATCAATGGATTTTTAATGCAAACGAATAAATGTTTTTTTATCTGTATCAAATGTACATGTATCAATGTTTTTGAAAAATAATTTATAATTTTAAAATCTGAATTTATTGTAAAAAGAATTAATTTTACTACTATCGTATCAAATAATCGATTTCAAATATCATATATATTAACTGTTATTACGGTTAAGGCAAATAGTATTCTACTTGTGCCACCCTCAAATTGATTAATTTGAACCCTAGCTCATATGAACGTTAATGCTCATCAAATGTACTGTAATATATTTTGGGCCTCTAATTAATTACTACTGCTAGAAATATATCTAAATATAAATACATTTAGATATATTTATGTTTTATTAAAATATAAAAGACTTATGGCTTACCAATTTATGGAAATAAAATTTATATGAGCTGTAACATCCTCTCATCAGTCTCCCATCCTCCCTCTTAATGTTCCTTTCCTATTTCTGTTGCTCATTAAAGAGGGTGACTGTGACCTTCTCTCGTGAATGCACTTGCTCGTAAGCATGGAGAGGATTACCGCAATGGATTATAATAGAACAAACCCAATAGACAGAATCAGGAGGGCAAATAGTAGGGAATGAATATTCCAGCTGACTGCGCTCGTAAGTGCTTAGTTCTACTGCTAGAAATTTGGATTGGAAACTTATCCATAAAAGTTTTTTCCTTCTTTCTACAGATGTTAAGAACATTCCTGATATCTTGAAGTAAACCAAGATCCATTTTGGAAAAAACAAAAATGTCTAAAAGGAGCTCTTTGTCAGCTCTGATTTTGTGTTCTGCTCATTGATCCTTGCTATCCACTCTGTGAGTGGCAAAGAGCACATTTTAATAGTTGTATTACTGATGAATGGTGTTGATGCTAAATATGTGCGTTGCTGAGCAAGAGGTTGGACCGCAAAAGTACCTGCACAGGGAAAGGGAGAGTAGCTATGGGGTCGACGGAGGGGATGCCTCCGAGGATGCTCCGATGCTTAAGTTAGGGTAAGCTCAAGTGTATCTGTTTACAACTGAAAAACGAACCTTCTCTCTGGATTGCTTACCAAGTCCTTTTTATAGAGTTTCGGAGGCGGTAGTGGGCCTAGGGCGGCTGCAATACGATAGCCCAACTGAGTTGGGTAATGATGCCTATGAGGCCCAGCTAAGTGGCTGAGAGCCGTTCACTAAGGCTTTTGTCTTGCTGGCTTAATCCGAAGCCGTCTATGCATTTAAGACGGTTTTTACGACCTGATGTCCCAACTTGGTTAGGTAATGATGGTTCGGAGGGTGGTGGTGACGTGGAGACCCAGCTGGAGGCAATGATGCTCTGGAGGGCGGTCATGACCTGGAGGTAATGATGGTCTGGAGGGCGGTGGTGACATGGAGGCCCAGCTGGAGGCCATGGTGCCCTGAAGGGCGGTCATGACCTGGAGGCCCAACTGTCTGAGCCTGGGTTGTCCGCGTATCCCCTTGCAATCTGGAGTCATGATAATGCACGTGTCGTCTCCTTATTGGAGAGTTGTATTTTGGCAGTATCAGAGGCCCCCCACTTCCTTAAGTGCGGCACTGTGGTTAAGGAAGTAGCATGACTGGGTTGGCGTTAGGCCCTCTGTGGAGACATGAAGCTGGGTCGAAGCTGTGCTCTAAGGCAAAAGAGAATGGGCCGAGGACTTGTGGAGCAATCCATCTCCTCGGACCTTGAAGAGAGTGGGCCGAGGACCAGTGGAGCAATCCATCTCCTCGGCCAAGAATACCATGGGTCCGAGGACTTGTGGAGCAATCCATCTCCTCGGACCTTGACGAGAGTGGGCCGAGAACCAGTGGAGCAATCCATCTCCTCGACCAAGAATACCATGGGTCTGAAGACTTGTGGAGCAATCCATCTCTTCGGACCTTGAAGAGAGTGGGCCGAGGACCAGTGGAGCAATCCATCTCCTCGACCAAGAATACCATGGGTCCGAGGACACGTGGAGCAATCCATCTCCTCGGACCTTGAAGAGAGAGAGCCGAGGACCAGTGGAGCAATCCGTCTCCTCGGCCAAGAATACCATGGGTCCGAGGACACGCGGAGCAATCCATCTCCTCGGACCTTGAAGAGAGAGAGCCGAGGACCAGTGGAGCAATCCATCTCCTCGGACCTTGAAGAGAGTGGGCCGAGGACCAGTGGAGCAATCCATCTCCTCGGACTTTGAAGAGAGTGGGCCAAGGACCAGTGGAGCAATCCATCTCCTCGGCCAAGAATACCATGGGTCCAAGGACGCATGGAGCAATCCATCTCCTCGGACCTAGAAGAGAGTGGGCCGAGGACACATGGAGCAATCCATCTCCTCGGACCTTGAAGAGAGTGGGCCGAGGACCAGTGGAGCAATCCATCTCCTCGGCCAAGAATACCATGGGTCCGAGGACACGTGGAGCAATCCATCTCCTCGGACCTAGAAGAGAGTGGGCCGAGGACACGTGGAGCAATCCATCTCCTCGGACCTTGAAGAGAGAGAGTCGAGGACCAGTGGAGCAATCCATCTCCTCGGCCCTTGAAGAGAGTGGGCCGAGGACTAGTGGAGCAATCCATCTCCTCGGTCAAAAATACCATGGGCCTGAGGACACGTGGAGCAATCCATCTCCTCGGACTTTGAGGAGAGAGAGCCGAGGACTAGTGGAGCAATCCATCTCCTCGGCCAAGAATACCATGGGTCTGAAGACACATGGAACAATCCATCTCCTCGGACCTTGAAGAGAGTGGGCCGAGGACACGTAAAGCAATCCATCTCCTCGGCCAAGAATACCATGGGTCTGAGGACACGTGGAGCAATCCATCTCCTCGGACCTTGATGAGAGTGGACCGAGGACCAGTGGAGCAATCCATCTCCTCGGACCTTGAAGAGAGTGGACCGAGGACCAATGAAGCAATCCATCTCCTCGGCCAAGAATACCATGGGTCCGAGGACGTGTGGAGCAATCAATCTCCTCGGACCTAGAAGAGAGTGGGTCGAGGACACGTGGAGCTTCGGGAAAATGTTTCTTGTCCAAGACGGCAACTGAGGTAAC
The DNA here is from genome assembly GCA_023935145.1 of Bretschneidera sinensis. Classification (NCBI taxonomy): domain Eukaryota; kingdom Viridiplantae; phylum Streptophyta; class Magnoliopsida; order Brassicales; family Akaniaceae; genus Bretschneidera; species Bretschneidera sinensis. The sequence goes on from CM043697.1 coordinate 148,941,444, forward strand.
ACGTGGCCTTGCCTACGTAAACGATGGGTCATGTTACCTTGGAATTTTAAACAGCCGTTTTAGGGAAAACGGCGGCCACCTCGAAGGACGTAACGCCCCTTGGGAAAGTGTGCCGGTCGCTTGGGGACTCTAAAGAGTCCTCTTGGTTCCTACGTTTGCATTAAATGGTCCTCGTTGGCTGTGACCCTTTCCCTATATAAGGGGCTTTGGCTTCCCCTTCTTCCTTGCTCATTTCATAATCTCTTTCTGTTTTAAGAGTATTTTTGGTGAGAGTCCCCGTCCTCGTCCCTTCAAAGAGAATTTTCTTTTTCGTATTTCTGTCGTGTCTCGACACTGCGCGTAGTTTTTTGGTGCTGGGGTCTATTGTGTGATCGTGGCATTCGTGAGATCTTGGAGAGGAACGCTCTTGGACATACCGAACGTTTGGGAAGAAATTCAGGAGGAGTTCAAGTTCGAATCCTTTGGACTTTGGTGAGTTTATCTCTTTCATATTTACATCATGTCTTCTTCGTTTGATACATACCGTGATAGACCTAGTAGTAGTAACGGTAGGAGTAGTGTAGATGGTACGAGCGGCAGCAGCTCCGAAGAAGTAGAGGTGTCCTCGTCTTCTTCTTGGGGGAATGCCCCGGTAAAGGGCATGCCAAGGGCAGACCCCATGGCACTAGTGCCCTACGTTCCTTTGGAGGTGGGGAGGGAGTATCAGGAAGAGTCCTCATCTGGTGATGACACTCTTAGGGCGTTGACCGATATTAGGGAGACCTCGGCTGGAGAGGAGAGAGAGGAATGGAACTATACAGCCAACGAGATCCCTAGTCAACTAAGGGAGGAGGATTTGGAGGTGATTAGGAAGACGTACCGCATTCTGAGCGAGTATGGTCTTCGGCTGGCCAAGGTGGGGGAGAGGGCCTATGATGTCCTCTCTGACCGAGCCCCGTTCGAGCTCTGCGTGTACGAGTATCACATGCAGGCCAAGCTCCGATTTCCCCTTTCACCCCTACTTTTGTACGATTCTTAAGTACTTTGATATAGCACTGTGTCAGCTGGTGCCCAATTCGGTACGGCTGATCATGGCCTTTATCTGCGTTTGCTTAGAAGTGGGCCGACCAATGACGATGGATATTTTTAAGGCCCACTTCTTGATCAGCCGGCATGGTCAAACAGGGTGGGTGGTCTTCAGTACTCGGCCGAGGAGGAGGTTGCTGAAGAAGACCCCTTCATCTATCAAAAGGTGGAAGAAGAATTTCTTTTTCGTCCAATCTGCCGAGGACTTCGGCTTACCTCGTGCGTGGAGTATGGACCGCACCGGGAAATGCAAAAAGGCGGGCCTTCTTCCGTATGAGCAAGAAACGGTGAACGCCATGGTGGCCACGCCTTTGGACGTCGGGGTTCTATATGACAATGAAGAACTGGCCCGGCGAGGTCTTTGTTCTTCGTGCCCTGAGCCTTCGCTTAAGAGCGGTAAAGGCTTTGGTTTTCCTTTTACTTTCTTTATTTTTATTTTACATCATTATCCTGCAATTTTTACTTACGCTATTTCCTTCCTCTGTTTGTGTGTCTTGATCAGAGATGGAGGCGGCTGCCCGTGCCCGAGAGCATGCCAAGAAGTTGGCATTGGAGCAGAGGAGGTCGGCTCGGTCTGAGAAGCAAATGACCTTGACTTCGCGGCCCAAGAAGAGGCCCCGAGCTCCATCTCCTACTCCGATCGACTTGGAGACTCCTCTAAGGCCACCGACCCAGTCAGAGATACCTCCGGTTTACAGTGCCCCGACGCCGATACCCGTGACTACGGGGACTTCCACTATCCCGGGCCCTAGCCAAGGGGCAGCTTCGGAGGCCTCGATCTTCATGCCCAACTGGGCCATCAGGACGGATGACTTTGTCTTCGCACACCCTCGGGTGGCGAGGGAACATCTGTTTAAGGGCACCCCTCCTCGCGATATTGCTGAGTTGGGTCGAAAGACCACGGACTCTCTCTGTGCAGTGACCGAGGCTTTGGCTTCTCAGGTTAGATTCTGTTCTCACTTTACTTTACGTTGTTTTCACCGAATTTTGTTTTTACACATGGCTTCTGGCCTCAGATGGATGTTTTGGTGGGCGCGGCCACACATTGCTGCATGGAGACAGCGGAGCTCCTAGGGCGTACCCAGCGCTAGCTGGAGGAGAGGACAGAGGCCGTTTGTCGACTGCAGGCTTCCTTGGAGTCCGCCGTTCTGGCTAAAGCCGAAGCTGAAGCCACTGCTCGGGCAGCTGTAGAGGAAGTCGAGGCTCACCTTAGAGCAGCAGCGGAGGAGGCCAAGGCTCGTCTTCGCGCCGCTGCAGAGGAGGCTGAGGCTTGTACCAGGGCGGCCGTGGAGGAAGCCTTGGCGTCCTTTCAGAGTTCAGAGGCCTATCGCCTGGCCGTCGTTTTCGAGGGTGGCCAGCAGTACCTTACGGGGTTCATGGAGGCCAAGGGGAAGGTTGAGGCCATGTACCCGGAGCTCGATTTCTCTGCGTTGGACCTGCTGGGGCTCGAGGATGAGGAGCTGCTAGCTTCAGACAAGGAGCATGCTGATGGACAGGATCGTGACGGGCGATCAGGCACGGGGTCTCCAGCCCATGGAGATCAGTAGGGCTTAGGTTTGGGGGCAATCTGTCGTAGCCCCCTTTTTTTGTTGTTTTGGCCCGGCCAGTGTTTTGTGTTGTATTTTGAGGCTGTTGGTGCCCTACTTCGCCTTGGTTTAGGTTTTTTGTTTTAGTTGGCAGAAAGACAGATGTAAGTAAAGTCTTTAATATATAAAACAAGACTGTTTACATATGCGCAACACTTTTTATTGATAAAAACGTTGAAGATGTTCCGCATTCCAAGTACGAGGAATGACTTTTTCGTTCAATTCTTCGAGTTCAAAAGTGCCAGGACGGCATACTTTTTTGATTCGATATGGCCCTTCCCAATTAGGGACTAGTTTGCCTGATTCTCAGGGCCTAGATACTTCGTTCTTTCGCAAGACGAGGTCATGGAGACAGAAGTGTCTTACTTTTACCCTTGAATTGAAGTACCTGGTAGCTCGCTGCTGATAAACGGCAAGTCGAATTTTGGCTTTGTCCCAATCTTCATCGAAAAGATCGGCGTTCGTGCGAAGGGCTTCCTCATTGTTTCGTTCCTCGAAGTTCTGAACTCGCAAGGAAGGTACTCCTATTTCCAAGGGGATGACTGCCTCGGACCCATAAGTCATGAAGAAGGGGGTTTCCCCAGTGGGTGCTCAAGTCGTGGTTCGATATGCCCACAGTATGTTAGGTAAATGGTCTGTCCACTGCTTATCTGCTTCGTCTATTCGCCTTTTAATGCCTTGCATGATCGTTCTATTGGTAACTTCGGCTTGTCCATTTGCTTGTGGGTATCCAACCGAAGAGAAACGATGGTCAATGTGTAATTTATCACAATGTTTTGAACCAAACACTGTCAAACTATTTGCCGTTGTCTGTCACTAACACTTGTGGTACACCAAACCGACATACGATTGATTTCCACACGAAGGCTCGGGCTTGAAAGTCAGTGATGCTGGCCAAGGGTTCAGCTTCCACCCACTTTGTAAAATAATCTATTGCAACTATGAGGTACTTTCATTGGCCGGTTGCTCCGGGAAAGGGTCCGAGAAGGTCCATTCCCCATATAGCGAAAGGAAGTGGACTGACTATTGGTGTCAAAAGGTTCGCTGGTCGATGTGGTATAGTGGCATACCGTTGGTAGCTTTGACATTTGGTTACCAACTCCATGGCTGCTTCCCTCATCTTTGGCCAATAGTATCATTGACGAAGGATCTTGAATGCCAAGGTACGTCCCCCGAGGTGATTTCCACATATACCTTCATGGACTTCTCGAAGGGCGTAATTAGCTTTGGTTGAGTCAAGACATTTCAAGAAGGGCATTGTCAGCCCTCGCTTATACAGGTGATCATCTAGAAATGTGTAACGGGCCGCTCGAGACACAATCTTTCGGTCTTCGCCTTTGTTATTGGGAAGAAGACCGTCACGTAGATATTCCAGGATATGACTCATCCATGTTCTCTCACCAACCACGGGTAAGACCATTACTTCATCGATACTAGGTGCGGCTAGGGTTTCGAGGTAGACTGCTCGACTTGACTCGAGCTGGCAAGATGAAGCAAGCCGGGACAATGAGTCGGCCTTCGTATTTTCTACCCGCGGAATCTAGTTTAGAGAAAATACTTCAAACTGCCCAGCTAATATCTTTGCTGCTGCTAGGTAGCGAGCGATTTTTCCTCCTCGGGCCTCGAATTCGCCGTTCACCTGGTTCACCACTAGTTGGGAATCACTATATACATGTAAATTTTGTACAAATATTACCTTGGCTAATTTCATGCCCGCGAGTAGAGCTTCATACTCGGCTTCATTGTTGGAGGCTGGAAACCTAAACCTCAGGGCGTACTCAATGGCGAAGTTGTCGGGACCGCTCAGAATGAGCCCGGCTCCACTTCTAGAGTCAGTGGAGGATCCGTCCACATGAAGGGTCCAACATAAAAACGGGCTCGATTGACTAACATCCTGAGGAGATTCTTCTTCCGTTAATGGCAAAGTAGTTTCCATGATAAAATCAACTAGGGTTTGTGCTTTGATAGCTGTCCGAGGTCGATAACGGATGTCGAACTCTCCCAACTCTATTGATCATTTGACCGTTCTACCGGAAATATCTCGTTTGTGGAGTATTTGTCGAAGAGACTGATTGGTGAGGAGTGTGATGGTATGGGCTTGAAAATAGGGTCAAAGCTTCCGGGCCGAAATCAACAGAGCATACGCCATCTTTTCCGCCGGAAGATATCTTGTTTGGGCATCGTTAAGTACCTTGCTGACATAATACACCAGCTTCTGTGTGCCTTCTTCTTCTCGTATTAAGACGGAGGCCACTACTTCGGGCCCAGCCGAAATATACAAGAAAAGTTCTTCGCCGACTACTGGTTTGGTAAGCACGGGAGGTGTCCCCAAATATATTTTCAGCACCCTGAATGCTTCTTGACAAGCTTCGTTCCACACGAAGTTCTGGGTCCGACGAATGGCTTTAAAAAAGGGGAGGCACTTTTCGGCAGATTTTGACATGAATCGGCTGAGGGCCGCTATTCTTCCAGTAAGTCGCTGGACGTCCCTCACGGTCTGAGGTGGACTCATGTTGAGAATAGCATCGATCTTCTCTGGATTGGCTTCTATACCTCTGTGGGTGACTAGGAAGCCGAGGAATTTCCCCCCAGTGACTCCAAAGGCACACTTTGTAGGATTCAACTTCATATGATGATGGCGGAGGATATCAAAAGCTTCTTGGAGGTCGGCCTCGTGGTCTTGTGCTTCGACGATTTTGACCAGCATGTCGTCCACATATACTTCCATATTCCGACCAATATGCTCTTTGAATATCTTGTTCACTAACCTCTGGTAAGTGGCCCCGGCATTTTTCAAACCGAATGGCATGACCCTATAACAATAGAGGCCTTGTTCTGTGATAAATGCCATCTTCTCTTGGTCAGACGGGTGCATGAGGATTTGGTTATACCCGGAGTAAGCATCCATGAATGTTAACAGCTCATTGCCAGATGTTGCGTCAACGAGTTGATCAATCTGGGGCAAAGGAAAACTGTCTTTCGGACAGGCTTTATTGAGATCAGAAAAGTTTATACAGATTCACCATTTGCCGTTTGCCTTTTTTACCATTACAACATTGGATACCCAGTCTGGATAGCTCACCTCTCGGATGAAGTTAGCCGAACGTAATTTGTCAACTTCTGTCTGAACAACTGTCTGTCGCTCGGGAGCAAACGACCTTTTCTTCTGGATGACCTGTTTGTGGGTTGGATCCGCACTCAAGCGATGTACGATGACATCTGGGCTGATTCCTGGCATATCTGCAGCGGTCCAGGCGAATAGGTCTTGGTTTGCCCGTAAAAGGGCTAATAGAGATTCCTGAAATGCGAACAGTTCTGGTACTATCTTCGCCGAGGGGGATCGTGAGTACATCTTCTCCGGGCTTACCTCGTAGGTTGCTCGCTTCATCCCTAAGGTCATCCAGTTCAAGTGGTAGGGCTTCTGTCTTTTTACCCTTTATTGCACTGAGATAACAGGATCTGGCGATTCGTTGATCTCCTTTGATTTCGCCTACTCCATCTTCTGTGGGGAATTTGATTTTGAGATGATGGGTAGAGATAACCGCTTGGAGTTTACTCAGCGTGGGTCGTCCGAGTATCATATTGTAGGAGGAGGGTTGTCGAACAATTAACAAAGTGGAGTGTACGGTCATTGTTTGGGGTGTCGTCCCCGCAGTTACCGGGAGAGTTATGCTGCCTTCTGTAAAAACTGATCCTCCTTAGAAGCCGTAGAGTGGGGTTGAGACCAGCTCTAGGTGTGTATCGCCCAGTTACATTTGTTGAAAGGCATCATAAAAGAGGATGTCGGTTGAGCTCCCATTATCGACCAAGACTCGTCTTATCTCATGATTAGCCACGAGGAGTGAAATTACAACAGCGTCGTCGTGTGGAATCTGCACCCCTTCTAAGTCTTCGTCCGAAAAAGAAATGATCTCTTCGGTCTTAGGTCGTTTATGAGGTCCAGCGATAGAGGCTATCGACTTGGCATAAGACCTACTACAAGCATGTGACCCCCCACCACCAGCGAGTCCTCCGTAAATGGTTTTGATAATCTTCGCCACGGGGGCCTCTGGTTTTTTCTGGCTAGGCTCCCTATAACTTGGCCCTAGGCTCTTTCGTACTGCTCTTGTAGGTCTGTTTCGCTCAAGAGGGCGTTCAGGGCTTCTGCGCGATCGTTCATCAAATTTCTCCTGTCGTGGCCTGACGTATTCTTTTAGATGCCCCCGATTGATGAGGGCCTCGATTTGGTTTTTTAAGGCTTTACATTCTTCCGTGTCGTGGCCAAAGTTTCTGTGGAATCTACACCAAGTATTTCGATCTGGGTTGAGGTTCGGCGGCCTTGGGGGCCATTACAAGAGGTCCTTGTCATGAATCTGCATTAGAATGTTGGTCCTGGAGGCATTCAGTGGTGAGTAGCTGTGGATTTGCCCCGGAGTTCTGGCTCTGGTTCCGAAGGCTGCAAGATTCCGGGATCTGTCTTCAAAAGGCCTGAAGGTCCTGGGTTTCTCATCGCGAAACGGTCGCTTAGCGGGCTCGTGGCAAGGACTAGTGGGGCCTCTCTTCCTCCTTTTTGTGTCTCCTTCGCGTTCTCTTCGAAATGCCTGATCATCTTCTGCCAGCATGTATTTTTCGGCTCGCGCCAAGACTTCGTTCATATCCATAGGCGGACGTCTGATGAGTTTTGAACTGAAGAATCTGGACCTTAATCCATTTTTGAATGCCAAGAGCTGAACACTGGGATCAAGGTCTGGGATCTCCTAAGCTGCAGTGTTGAATATGGAAATATAAGCGCGAAGCTTCTCTTCTTTGGACTAGACAATATTAAACGGAGACGCTGAAGTTTTCTTGGATCCTTTGCTGCTGATGAAATGTGAGGCGAAAGCATAGCTTAGGTCTTTGAAGGTGCGGATACCTCCTGGTTTCAAGCGGGAATACCACGTTCCAGTCGCTTTCTCAAGAGTTAATGGGAACGCCCTGCACATCACAGGGTCCGAATGTCTATGGAGGGTCATTGTGGTTCGGTAGTGCTGGACATGGTCCAGGGGATCGGTGGATCCATCGTAAGGTTTGATTTGTGGCATCCAAAAATTTGATGGGAGGGGGGCGTCAAAGACTTCTTGTGTGAAAGGTGGGTCCTGTACATCAAGATCATCGCTAATACTGTGGCCGTGTTATTTGAATGCCTCATTGATTCGTCCCTCTATGTCCTCGATCCGTTTGCCAAACCCTTCGCTGTTCTTGGACACGGGACTTTCTCCGAACTTGGCTGGGGGAGGTGAGTGGGTCGCCGAATAGACATCCGCTGGTGGGCGGCGATCAGTGGAACCATTGTGACCTGGTTCCTGCGACGGGAGTGGCAGAGTCTGCTGAGGTCTCCTGCGAACTTCGGCCGCCAGATCGGCCACTAGATGTGTGAGCTCTGCGAATTGCGCCTGGAGCGTGCCTTCATTTGGGTGAACCTCGGGTTCGGCTGAGGAACTTACTCCCGATCGTAGCACGCGAGTGCCTAGATCCCTGGCGGATGTTTTTGAGGGCATGCTAACATATGAGTTCTTTAGACTTCTTCGCTGTTACTGTCAGCGAGAGACGTGGTTTTCCACAGACGGTGCCAATCTGTTGATGCTAAATATGTGCGTTGCTGAGCAAGAGGTTGGACCGCAAAAGTACCTGCACAGGGAAAGGGAGAGTAGCTATGGGGTCGACGGAGGGGATGCCTCCGAGGATGCTCCGATGCTTAAGTTAGGGTAAGCTCAAGTGTATCTGTTTACAACTGAAAAACGAACCTTATCTCTGGATTGCTTACCAAGTTCTTTTTATAGAGTTTCGGAGGCGGTAGTGGGCCTAGGGCGGCTGCAATACGATAGCCCAACTGAGTTGGGTAATGATGCCTATGAGGCCCAGCTAAGTAGCTGAGAGCCGTTCACTAGGGCTTTTGTCTTGCTGGCTTAATCCGAAGCCGTCTATGCGTTTAAGACGGTTTTTACGACCTGATGTCCCAACTTGGTTGGGTAATGATGGTTCGGAGGGCGGTGGTGACGTGGAGACCCAGCTGGAGGCAATGATGCTCTGGAGGACGGTCATGACCTGGAGGTAATGATGGTCTGGAGGGCGGTGGTGACATGGAGGCCCAGCTGGAGGCCATGGTGCCCTGAAGAGCGGTCATGACCTGGAGGCCCAACTGTCTGAGCCTGGGTTGTCTGCGTGTCCCCTTGCAATCTGGGGTCATGATGATGCACGTGTCGTCTCCTTATTGGAGAGTCGTATTTTGGCAGTATCAAATGGTGAGCATTTAAAATCAGGGTCATCTTTAATTGCAAAGGAAGCTTCTCTATAGTATTACCTTAGCAATCATATGATGCGGGAGGAGGCAATCAAACCTTCTATCAGTGAACTATAATATAACCATATAGGCAATCGTTAATTTTGCTCATCTGGAAATAAAAATATCATCTAACTGTTGCTGATAAGCCATATAAACACACAGAAAATCGCAATGCTTGATGGTTCTCTGCGACTTGACAATCCCCAATTCATAGAAGCAAAATCTAAAAGGCTTGTTTCTACAATGGTCCATAGCACCACATATTAAACTACTCAGAAAGTAGAAGATCTATTTCCTTGTACTTTTAACCATTTACCTATGAGCAAGAAGACTTTGGTACTTTTAACCATTTCCTTGTACACTCATCTTCACCTGATCCTGGTTGTAACTAGCTTCTGTCAGTCTGCTGCTTTGTAGCATTCAGCTTCTATGCATTCACTAAACATTAAGCAAGATTCTGCCCTTAGGTTGGATGTGTCGTCCCTCTATCTCTGACCATGTTTTATTGCCAAGATAAACCTGGAATTTAAATCAAAATAAACAATAAATGAATCCATGTCCTTTTATTTTCCTTTTTTGGTGTGTGGATTTATATTGAGTTAATGTATACAGATATAATTGCAGAATTGTAAGTTCAATGAAGAAGTCCTTAATGAAAAAGAGGTAATTAAAGAAAGAAATCTTATTGCAGATGATATGCATATGTATGTGAAATAATGCATAAACAGAAGGAGTTTTCAGGTTACTGGCTGTAGCTGGTGTTACCTGTGTGCTGTGAAAATAAGCTTCTGACTGAGAGTTTGGATTCCTTTAAAAATTTCAAATAATCTATTGACCTCCCTGCAAGTATTCTTCATGCATAATCATCAGCTGTTCTGCTACCTGCTTAATCATAGGTATTTAAGTAAGCATATTAATTGCAAACAGAACTATTTTTAAAAAAAATGCATCAGATTTAAATGCTACTATAAATTTCAAAGGTTTTTATAAGCAGCCTAATGTCACGACCCTAGACTTCAACTAGCAATCGTGCGGCACTTAGCACGGTCCGTTGTACTAAGCCTGCCTTCTAACCCTAAACAAACACTCCAAAAAGACTAAAAAGGGACTTAGAGATTTAAAGGATTCAAGAGCAAAGCGGGAACACAAGAGAGTTTGTGAAGAATGTTTTGTATTGCTCTAGAGAGGCTTTCTTACAACTTCCTAAGATTTCCCAGGATCGGTTACAAATGAAGGCCAAGAGGCTTATTTATAGTTGTGGCACCAAGCCTAAGGTTATGCCACAAGTTTCTAGATCCTACCAAGTCTAGAATGTACAAGAACATCTATAAAGTTCTAGTTTTTATCTACAACATGCCTCAAGGTTCTAGAACCTTCTAGTCAAGTCTAGTCAACTCCAGAGTCTTCTAGGATTGTCTAGTTCCTTCATCTAAGTTCTAGGATGTTCTGGAATCTTCCAGGAGCTTCCACATCCTTCCAGCACCTTCCAGAATCTTCCAGCACCTTCTAGCACATGCTAGTGTACTCTAGAATATTCTAGAGTCTTCCAGGCTTGAGTTGAGTCCATCCAACTCTAGCTTCTTCTAGAAAACACTAGACCACTCTAGAACTTTCCCATGTAGTAATTTGTAGAAAACTCTAGATCCTTTGGGCAAGCACCATTCCTTTGGATTTTGCGAGGCAATTTGAGCGGGACGTGACACCCTCCCCTACTCAAGTTCGAGACGCCCTCGTCGCGCCTTCAAGCTTGAACCTCTCTATGTGGTCTTTGAATTGCCACAAAGAGTCTTCGGGTTCTCAGCTTGCCTCTATGTCCGGGGTATTCTTTCACTTTACCAAGTATTCCCGATAACTTGGCACACCCCTTCGCCGAATCAGGCGATCCACCAAGATAGAGTCCACCTCTCTATCAAAGGAGGTTACTACCGCAGTGGGTACCCTCTTCGATTCCTCTCGGCTCGCATCTTCCTCGTCTACTTGGTAAGGCTTCAACATGCTTACATGAAAGACTGGGTAGATTTTAAGCTTAGGAGAGAGTTGTAGTTTGTAGGACACCTTACCCACTCACTTAAGGATTGGAAATGGCCCTTCATACTTCCGCACCAAGCCCTTGTGAACCTTCCGCAAGGTCTTGAACTGTTGGGGCAACAACTTGACAAGGACCAAATCCCCTTCCTGAAACTCAACCATCCTCTTTTTCTTGTCAGCCCACTTCTTCATCCTTTGGTTGACTTGTTCAAATATGGTCGGGCTAACTCAGCTTGCTCATGCCATGCCTTAGCAAATTTGAAGGCAGCAAGACTCTTCCCTTCATAGCTTGTGGCCAAAGCATGAGGGGTCATGGGTTGCTTTCCCATGATGATCTCAAAGGGACTCTTACCGGTTGACTCGCTCCACTGCAAGTTGTAAGAGAATTGGGCCACATCCAGCAACTTATCCCAATCATGTTGGTTGGCCGTAACAAAGTGCCTAAGATAAAGCTCCAGCAATGCGTTGGCACGCTCCGTCTGTCCATCACTCTGCAGATGAAAGCTTATGGAAAAGTTCAAGTCCGATCCCAACAACTTGAACAACTCCGTCCAAAACTTCCCGGTAAATCGCGGGTCTCGGTCACTCACGATATTGGACGAGACTCCCCAATGCTTCACGACATGCTTGAGGAACAACCGCGCGGTCTCGTCGACGGTGCAATCCGCTGAGGCAGGTATGAAGGTTGCATACTTGCTGAAGCGATCAATGACCACGATTATGCTGCCAAAGCCCTCCGATCTTGGCAAGCAATTGATGAAGTCCATCGAGACACTCTCCTATGGTCTCTCCGGAATAGGCAACGGCTCTAACAAGACACCTGGTGCATGTTGCTCCATCTTGTCTTGTTGGCATACAAGACAAGTTCTCGCATAGGCTTCAACATCATCCCGTAGTTGAGGCCAATAGTAAATAGGCTTGATCAATGCAAGTGTGCGTCTCATACCCGGGTGACCAGCCCATAGTGAATCGTGGCACTCCTTGATCAGCACCTTTCTCAAGTTCCCCCACTTCGGCACATAGATGCAATTTTCCTTGGCGTAGAGTAGTCCGTCACTCAGCCAAAATCGCCTCGTCTTTCCTTTCTTGATAAGAGTAATGAGGTTTTGTGCCAAGGCATCATGCTCCAACCCTTATTTTATCCTTTCCAGCAAGGGATTGCTTGGTCTACTCAAGGCTGCTAACTCCGCCTTTCAACTCAACGCATCGGCCACCACATTCGCTTTGCCAGGCTTGTACTCAAGCTTGTAATCGAACTTCGCCAAGAAATCTTGCCACCGAGCTTGCTTGGGACTCAACTTCTTCTGAGTTTGGAAGTAGCTAGTTGCTACATTATCCGTCATGATCACAAAGTGAGAACACAACAAGTAGTGTCGCCACACCCTTAGGCAATGAATGATAGCCATCATCTCTTTCTCTTGCACCATGTAGCGGCGTTTGGTGTCGTTAAGCTTGTGACTTTCGTAGGTAATTGGATGCCCTTCTTGCATCAACGGGAAGGTCGCCAAAGCCTTGGTCTACACAGGTGCATCACACAACTTTGTCTCACTTAAGGAAGCCAAGAGACTCGGTCTCAAGGTTACCAATGGAGGTGGTTCCCTCAAAGCGGTAAACTCAGCAGCACGACCTCTTCAAGGAGTTACTCATGGAGTGATGGTCAGTCTTGATGCATGGACTGGCCAAGTAGACTTGTCGGTGGTGCCCATGGATGATTTCTCGGTGGTATTCGGCATAGAGTTTTTGGACCAGGTTAGGGCTTTCCTTGTCCCATTTTCAAACTCTATGCACATTATGGATGGTTCAAAGGCTTGTGTGGTACCAACGGAAAGGTCCACCAAGCCTACTACCCAAGTTCTCTCAGCACTTCAGTTCAAAAAGGGATTGAAGAGGGAAGAAGAGAGTTACTTGGCCATCTTGAAGGAATTTGATGAGAATGAGGAATCACCACAACAAGGTTTGCCGAAGGAGGTGCAAGCTGTCCTGGATGAGTTCCAAGACGTGATGCCAGAGGCGTTACCCAAACGGTTACCTCCAAGGAGGGAGGTGGATCACGAAATCGAGTTGGAGCCTGGCACAAGACCACCAACAATGAGTCCTTATAGGATGGCAAACTCAGAGTTGGCAGAACTCCGAAAGCAGCTCGATGAATTGCTGGATGCTGGTTTCATTAGACCCTCTAAAGCTCCATTTGGTGCTCCAGTGCTTTTTCAAAAGAAGAAGGATGGCTCACTGAGGATGTGCATTGACTATCGGGCTCTAAACAAGATCACGGTGAAGAACAAGTATCCTATCCCGCTCATTGTCGACTTGTTCGATCAATTAGGGAACGCAAGATACTTTTCGAAACTGGACTTGCGGTCGGGATACTACCAGGTTCGCATAGTAAAGGGAGATGAGCCCAAGACCACATGTGTGATCAGGTACGGTGCCTATGAGTTCCTAGTTATGCCATTTGGTCTCACCAATGCACCTGCTACATTTTGCACTCTTATGAATAAGCTCTTTCATCCCTACCTCGATCGGTTTGTGGTAGTATATCTCGATGATATTGTGATATATAGCCGAACTTTGGAAGAACATCTTGAGCACTTGAGGAAGGTGTTCGAGGTTTTAAGGCAAAATGAGCTATATGTCAAGAAGGATAAGTGTTCCTTTGCCCAAGATGAGGTGATGTTCTTGGGGCATAGGATAAAGGATGGGAAGCTTATGATGGACGGAGCTAAAGTGAAAGCCATCCAGGAATGGGAACCTCCCACTAAGGTCCCCGAGTTAAGGTCTTTCCTTGGACTTGTGAACTACTACAGGAGGTTTATCAAGTCATATTTAGCAAGAGCAACCCCACTGACTGACCTGCTTAAGAAGAACAAGTCTTGGGAATAGACAAGCGAATGCCAAGCCTCGTTCGAAGACTTGAAGAAGGCTGTCAGTAAAGAGCCGGTGCTTTGTCTACCAGACCCCTCTAAGACATTCGAGCTACACGCAAATGCCAACTGTCATGACTCTTTATCCCGTGGTTTGAACGAGGAGCCTTCTTTATGATTCTTGTGGCCTTGTCCTTTGGCATGGCCTCCTCCACTCTTTCCTCCACCAAACTTCTTGTCTGCAACCTTTGAGCCTTCTTTGTTTGTGGAGTAATCAATGAGACTTTCGGCAACCGCGATAGCTGTGGCTAAGTCTTGGACACCACGTCGCTTAAGCTCAAGGTTAGCTCATGATTGGAGACCATCCATGAAGAGGAACAATGCATCCTTATAAGACATGTCGGGGACTTCTAGTAGTAGAGTTGTGAACTCCTTGACATAGTCCCTTATGCTACCTGACTGCTTCAACCGTCGAAGCCTCCCCCTCGCCTCTTCTTCGGCATTTACTGGGAAGAATTGGCTCTTGAACTCCTTTTTGAAGTCATCAAAGGAGTCTATTGTGCATACCCCTCGTTGCACATCTCCATGCCTTTGTCTCCACCACAACATGGCAGTGTCGGATAGGTACATGGCAGCGGTTCGGATCTTGCTGGCATGGTCCGTTATGCTAGTAGCCTCAAAGTATTGCTCAAGCCCCCATAGGAAGTTCTCAACTTCCTTAGCATTTCTAGCACCATTGAACATCTTTGGCTAAGGGACTTCCACCTTCTTGGCCTCAATGATGGTGGTTGTAGTAGCTCCCGAAGCCATAGCATGTTTGCAAAGTGCTAGATCTCCACCCATATCCTCAACTCTAAGTAACACATTATTAATTTCTCTTTAGACAAGATCACGTACCTTGGCTAGTTCAGCCTTCAACCCATCGATCTCTTGCCTTAGCCCATCGTCTAGCTCGTTGAGGGACGTCTTAACTGCTGCATGGATCTCCGCATCCTCGGCCTCCAAGTCGCTGCAGCGTTCCTCCAAGTTGTCCACCCGATCGAACAGCTCCCCCAAGCTGCCCTGCACACTCCCCACACGTGCCTCCAAGCTAGAGATCATGTCTTTCGACTTGGCTTGAGACTCTTTAGATGGTGGCTACTGAACTTCCTCACGCCCACGTTCCATTGGCGGAACTTCCACGTTTGGTGTGGATGGAGCACCGGTCTTCATTATGCCGAGGATAGATATGCTTCAACCAAACGCTCTGATACCAACTATCACGACCCTAGACTTCAACTAGCAATCGTGCAGCACTTAGCATGGTCCATTGTACTAAGCCTACCTTCTAACCCTAAACAAACACTCCAGACTAGAAAGGGACTTAGAGATTTAGAGGATTCAAGAGCAAAGCGGGAACACAAGAGAGTTTGTGAAGAATGCTTTGTATTGCTCTAGAGAAGCTGTCTTACAACTTCCCAAGATTTCCCAGGATCGGTTACAAATGAAGGCCAAGAGGCCTATTTATAGTTGTGGCACCAAACCTAAGGTTATGCTACAAGTTTCTAGATCCTACCAAGTCTAGAATGTATAAGAACATCTACAAAGTTCTAGTTCTTATCTACAACATACCTCAAGGTTCCAGAACCTTCTAGTCAAGTCTAGCCAACTCCAGAGTCTTCTAGGATTTTCTAGTTCCTTCATCTAAGTTCTAGGATGTTCCAAAATCTTCCAGGAGCTTCCACATCCTTCCAGCACCTTCCAGAATCTTCTAGCACCTTCCAGAATCTTCCAGCGCCTTCTAGCACATGCTAGTGTACTCTAGAATATTCTAGAGTCTTCCAAGCTTGAGTTGAGTCCATCAAACTCTAGCTTCTTCTAGACAATACTAGACCACTCTAGAACTTTCCCATGTAGTAACTTGTAGAAAAGTCTAGATCCTTTGGGCAAGCACCATTCTTTTGGATTTTGAGAGGCAATTTGAGCGGGACGTGACACTAAGGTATGAAGCTGTGATCCAAGATGTAGATAGTAGATAGAACCAAACTCTTGGCTTTAATCAAATAAGGCATAGGCATGATTCATGAAAAAAAAAATTCTCTTTTTTGTTTTTTGTTTTTTGTTTTTTTTTTTTTGTTTTTTTTTTTTTTTTTTTTGCGGAAATGGAGTAAAGATCAGTTCACAGATGAATTCCTCCAATGGTACATTTAGAAACAATTGGCTTCCTGTGGGCACTAATGCTCCATAGAGAATTCTTGGGCTTCATAGAACAAATTTACCATCACTTCTATTTCAAAAGAACAATTTAATTAGTTAGTACTGAAGGTGTTTGTCAAGACTTTGCAAGGAAATCTGACAAAACTTTCACATCCTAATGAAATATGTTTTCCATCTTGATTATATATATTCCTAAAAAGGGAAATCCATGGCCTATTCTTTTAATCATTTTTGCAATTAGGCTTTAATACAATATTTAGACAACAACCTTCTACCATTGAAATGGTAGCTACTTCTTCCAACTATTTGAGTGATTAGCCAAAAATCCTCAAAGAGAAGAATATTAGTTAGTTATACCCATAGACAATTTCAACTGCTTCTGGTAGCCAGAAAGCCTCGTGAACTCACTAACTAGTTTCCAGAAATCCTAATCAAGATATTGACCAAAATACATAAAATAGAACTGAACCAAGCGATTCATAATGGCTATAGAGCAATACTCAGCAATCTAGAACCAAAAATATGCGACAATTCACATGCCATTAGATCACAAATAGGAACATACTAATCCTACTGTTAATCAACATCAAGACGAGGAACAAATAGATTCTCATAAATTCAAAAGAGATTTTAACCATTTATAGAAATAAAGGGGTATACCTCTTCAATGCTACCATCCTCAATCTCTGTGTTGAAACAAAGTAGCAAGCTTTCATGGAGCAAATTTTCTAAATCTTCAGCATAAAGTGGTGCTGCAAATCATCAAAAACATACAATATAATATGTTAGCTAATTTACTCTTTAATTCTGATTCAAGATACCAAAGAACATGAAAAGAAAGAGAGAACCAAGAGCAATAACATGAATGGAGAAAATAAGAAATTAAACCTTTAGATTGAGAGAACCAAGAGAAGATATCAGCAGCAAGCTGGTGGGATTTCTGGAGAGAATTGCAGCCGCCCCACTGGTTCCGGACTGCCATTTGAAGGCCAGCCCATCGAGAAAGAAGCGACGCAATCTCCCCTTGGAGATAGGAGACAGCCTCGGGCTTTTGACGTGTAGAGGGTGCATTTGAAGGGTTGTAATTATTTCCTTTGACGGTTCCCATTTTCAAAGCTTCCCTTGAAGAATCCCCCCTTGGCATTTTGGTTTCTGCTCCTTCTATCTCCCGCTCTTCTTGTTGCAAAGAGAAAGAGAAACAGATAGAGAATTGAAATCTTTGTTTCTCTGTGACAATGTACAGAGTAGTGTTTTTTATTTCTGTAAGTTTATTAGTAATTGTTAAGAGGATTTTATTGATAATTTATGTAAAATTATTATTTTATTATAAATGAAATCATTATAACGGGTGAACACGAATATCTTTATTGGTATTCGTTTCAAAAGTTACACCGGTAATTTTAAATATTTATTTTTTATATTTAATTCTGATGCAAAAATATAATTACAATATCATTTATTAAATGATATTTTTGAGGCAAAAGTCTTTAAATTATGTTCCATGACTGTTAGCTAGAGCCATGGCATACCGTTGATGACTTGATGGTATTAATTTAGTAATGTATAGGTGGGTCAAGTCCTAGCTAGCTATAGTGTGAAAGATTTGGGACTGTTATGTCTATCATGCTCATGTACCCTAGCTCCATTGTTAGGCAAATTTAGCTGGTATGGCCCCGTGTCCTGATCGTAGATGATTGTAGTCCTGAATCCAAATATCCAATAATGCCAGACTGATGCCGCTCTGGCTTAAGAGATGTTGAACATACATGGGGTTTTTACTTTATATCTATATCTATATAGATCTATATCCATATTTTTTTTAAAATTCCATATCAATTATGATAACCTTCACCTGTTTATTAAAACATAATAAATGGATACAAATAAATGAGGGGACATGAAACTAAACTCATACAGTACAAAGGATAAAGCATGAGACAAACTAGAAGGTATGTAGGCCTATGAACCCTTACAATCATCAAAGCAACCAAATGAAGCATTTCTAGGAAAAGAACCAATACTAACAAAAGCTTTTTTTTAAAGGTAAAAGATAAACATATTATTAACGATATGTTTGATTGTATGAAATTAGGGTTTGGAATTCGAATTGAGGTGAAGTCATACATTTCTTTTTAACCAGTATTCAAAGATAAAGAATTACATCCATAACCAGCAAAACCTAATAGAACAGAATAAAAATATCCTCAAGACCCCATCACCAGAAAAAAAAAAACAAAAAAACAAAAAAAACAAACAAACAACCCAAGCAAACTAATTAAACAAAACTGCCAAACTCATATACCTTATGACGTTTGCACCAAGACTAAACTATCATGGGTTGAAGTTAAATTCATATACTACTATACAGTGTGTTGATTATCAGTCAGAAGATTATTTATCTAACTTATACAATAAAACAAGAGGCAATAGTTTTTGCTATTGAAACTAGATGAGAAGCTAGAATCAGATCATCAAGAAGATCATGACCACACCATTTATCACATTGGAAGGAAATATCACCTTTGCCAACCAACCATAGAGATTGTTGTCTGACTTGATGATTAATTGAATGATGCATCTTCCAACAAGATAAGAAATGCGCTGCCAAACCACCCAATGCCTTCTGAATTCTCCATTGGAATTCCATAAACAAAAAAAAAAAAAGGAATGTAATCTACCAATTAGATTGCCATGAAGCTTGATGGCTACCCAAGAATAAATAGGAACATCAACAATACAAATTTAACGAGAGATTTTCCCCTGGAGGACAACAACTTAGCTTTCCATCTTTCGTGCTGATTTCTCACCTTTTGAATAAGGTACTCAAAGTAAACAACCTTAGCTTTATATATGAACAGAGGAAAGTGAATAGACGGTTTATGTTGTTGAAATCATGTCGAAGCACATTTCAGTTCTCTCAATTTTGAGTGAGAACATTAGAATCAAGTTAAATTCATCTTAAAATTTCAATTGTTTTTTATGGACATGATTTTACCGCTAAATAAAAATGATATCATCTCAACAATATATTTTATTAGATTCTTAAAAGATAAAATACCATTATTTTATTTGGTGGTAAAATATTGTTCATTCAAAAACAATTGAATGGTTAAGATAAATTTAACTTGAGTTTAAAGTTTTTTCTCAAATTGAAGGAACTAGAACCTGTCGAAGCATCTTCCATATATATGTAGGCATCTGATAACTTATTAATTAGTCCTCCAATTATATACTCTGCCTTTGTGGTCTATGATCATTTTATATGTTTAAACGAAAAAATAATTGAGTAGTAGCATGTGGAAATTAAGCCCACTGAAGGTACACCCTCCTTGGTTTTGATATTAGCTATATCGTAAGAAATTATTCAATACATTAAGAGGATTACTCATTCTTACATTCATGTGGGCTTTAATATACACATTTGTGAGAGAATCTCACATGAATGCAAGAGTAAAGAATAATATTTTTAGAGCGTTGAATAATTTCTTTTATATGTCATTTTATGGAGAAATTTTTACATAGACTTAGCTCGGCCAATTAAACGAGCCGCCACGTCATTTAATGTATAAGGTCGAAGCTGATGTGACACGTCATATGAGACCCGATTTATGTAAGAGTTCTCTTTTTTAAAGAGTGTTGATGCAATTTTCCTTAATTTAAACTATTTCTTTTCTCTTTTTGGTACGAGCATTATTCAATTAGTAGACATACTTTTTTTTTTCCAAAAATAAATTTAAAAATCAAATCTTAATTCTCAGTTATGGGAAAGGATACTCTATAGTTGTGATATATCATATTGGTACTGTTGTTGGTGAATTTAAAAAGCAACTCATCAAAAGTTGAAAATCAAATATTGGATTTAATGAGATAATTTATAAATCTATTATCAACAGTATTATCATGACATATCCCAAATGCAGAGGATCACAGTTTTTCAATTATTTTGTAAAACAAAACTACGTAATATTTTATTATGTTATATATATTGCACTATCGATCTCCAAAGTTTGGTTCAAAATGCAAATTGATTTTTAAATTTTCAATTGCAACATTAACTTCCAAGACTTTGTAATTCTGTTTAATCTTAAATTTAAAAAACATAATTAATTCTTGAACATATATTATATACTTCATCCATCTCATTTTTAATCTAATAATGTTTAAAAAATTGACTTTTATTTTTTAATATTTTTCAATTTAAAATTATAAAAAAATGATTTTTAAAAACTTATGGACTTTATAAATTTATATTAAAAATTTAGGTACTTTATTAAAAAAAATTATAATTTTATTAAATTATGGACATACAGAGTATTAATTATTAAGGCTTCCATTTTCCTTAGCAACTCTAAAATGGTCAAAATGGGCTCAATTTGGGCCGTTTCAGATCCATATTTGTTTTTAAACGTTAGGTCCAGTTTTCGCGGTTAGGCAATTACAGGACACGGAGCAGGTCAGCCAGCGATATCAGTTCTGTGTTGAAAATTGAAACTGGTAAATTCAGTACTCTGCCCTTCATGATTTTGGGTTGTCTCTTTGCGTGGAAACTGGGTTAGCGACAAAGAGTATTCAGTATTGGACCACCAGCAGAAAAGAGCCCAAACAGTCCAGCATTATTTTTAGGTATTATCTCTGCGAAATTTTCTACATTGTGCATCATTGCGTAATCTTGCAAAAGATTTCCAGACAAGCGTAGTGTCTATCTCCATTTCTCGTATCTTCCACCTCTTACCACTTTACCTGTCTGTTCTTTTCACTTTCTTTTCTTGTCCTTTTTAATTTCTTTTTGGCCTTTGTTGTGGTAATTAGCCTAAAATCTTATGCATAATACTAACAATGAACGGAAAAAAAGGTGAATGCAATTATGTTAATAAAAAAGAGAAGAAAATAATGTATGGTCTTAGTATTGATAGGATAAAATCACTACGAGAAGAAAAACTTTGGGTTTGCGGGTCATTGTTTGTTCAGAGCCCAATTGATAAAGGACAGATTTTTCACTATATATATGGTAGGAGTACAAATTAATTACAGAATAAGGCGGTTTCACTATATATTTGCACGTGCTCCTGTTTGAGTTGTAATCTTTTATTCATATTGATTAATTGAATGAATATTATAATGTTATACTACATGCCACAATAGATTTTTTTGCTAGGATATATATCCAAAATCATGTGCCTTATTTTAGTAATGACTTTTTTTTTTCTTGTCTGAATTTGATTGGTTATGATTCTTAATGCATTAGATGAACAAATTAACAAAACCCTCATTTTTAAGGACTTGAGAAATGATTTTTGTGTATCAGAATTTTAGTTTACTTTTCAAGTTTAGTTAAAGATTTGTTCTTTGTAGTTTACAAGGCCAGTTAGACAAGGAATTCTTAGGAGTGCCAGGCCGTGAAAAATTTATGCGTTATAAGCATCCATTAATGGGGAGAGAAAGAGAATTTGTTAGAGTTGGTGTATACTTCACGGGTCAAGATTTGTAGAACCTCCTGGGCGGGGGTCAGGCTTGTAAATGTTTGGATCTGGTTTTTTGCTTGACTGTTTAGGCTTGGGCCTCGGGCCCATAAATAGCCGTTTCGTAGCAGGGTGGAAACTTATAAATACTCTTTATATACTGAGCGCGCATTGTAATGAGAGATTTGTGAGTTTAATAATAGTGAAACTTCTGATAAGACGTAACCTTATTCTCGGGGAACCTGGTATATCATGTAGTGTCTTATTTTATTTCTATTTATAATTCGTGTGATTGACATGTCTCGAATCGTTCAGAATTCATTGTTTTATCTCTCTCCATTTATGTGCCCAGCACTCCTAAGAATTTCTCCGGTTAGACAAACTTGGAGACTGGTTCGAGATAAATATGTTGATTTATTTATTCAGACTAGTTCCAGAGATTGTATGTATTGATAGGCTTGTGATTTAGTTATGATTGAATTTTTTAGGTTATCAACGTTGCTGGAATGATTTCTTGTTTTTTTTTACCAATATTCGAAACAATCAAGCATGATTTTTCTGCTTTTTAAGCCATGTTGTACAGGTAAAGTCTTTTTATGGAGCTTCAAAATATATGCAAATATCTGTGTATTTGATATATGCATATCATATGTGCTATTCTGGACAACACACCTTTACATCAAGTCCTATGCATGAGAGTGTGTTGTATTCTGTTGGGTACCATGCACTATATGAATGCCTACTGATTCAGAAATTCTTACAAGTTAAACTTTGGTTGGATATGTTGTTATCTGAATATGTGCAAACTGAATCGTCTCTATGAATAGTTCTTTTCTGATGTTCAATCATGTAACTTTCTAGCTTCTAGTTGAACTGTTTGGAGATCATGCTTTTTATCGTGTAAGAAATAGAAGAGTTTGCTCAGTAGATTATTCACTTGCACAAATCTTGATGGATGATTTACAAACCTCATTAAGCATGCCTTTTGACATTGACTCTGCCAATCTTTTGAATATTTTCTAGCCACAAAGAAGTTGCTTGAATCAAATTGGGGAACACCGACTCTGCCAATCTTTTGAATATGTTCTAGTGTATCTCAAAAGGAATTATATTTCTTATGAAGTAGTGTAAAGAGGAAAGTAGGACGTATGAGATAACTTTTGAAATTATTTGAACACTCAGGGAAAGATATGAACATTTCCTTTTCAAGGTATATATATACGTTAAGGTACATTATGTTAATTGAAAGAAACATGCATAGTAGAATATGATTTATGTTGGGAGTAGTGCTTCTATAGTTCTTGATTTCCTGTCTAATGTGTCTGTTGCTTGTTGCCTAATGCTAAATTTTGAAAAGCGACATGCAGAACTATGTGGGACTGGATCACTAAACGTTTTTAAGGTGAGTCCTTGGTCCATTTAATCTTCTTTTTGTTTTGGCATACGTGAATACTCTTTGAATCTGAAGAGAACATTTTATCTTGAGTTTTACTGGACCTTGTGTCAGTAATTTTTTGTGTATTTTATTCTCTTCAACCAGATGCGGGATCTTTGCATCCTAAATCTCAAACTTCATTGATTAGACTAACCCTAGATGCGGGACCTTGTGTCAGTAATTTTTTGTGTATTATATTCTCTTCAACCAGATGCGGGATCTTTGCATCCTAAATCTCAAACTTCATTGATTAGACTAACCCCAAAATTTTAGCTATGTAGTCTAGAGAGTTTTAGAATGGTTGCATAGAAAAAGAAAAGAAAAGAGGAAACGACTCGTTCAAGAGAGACATATTTGATCGTGGATGCATAACATAGGAGATTCTGTGGTCAAAGTGAGGAAATCTACAAGTATCATTAAATTTGAATTGGGTTATGATCTATGCCAAATCAAACGATAATATATATATATATATATATATATATATATATATATATATATATACGTTTGATTTGGCATAGATCATAACCCAATTCAAATTTAATGATACTTGTAGATTTCCTCACTTTGACCACAGAATCTCCTATGTTATATATATATATATATATATATATATATATATATATATATATATAATATATATACATGTTATGCGTATAGTATGCTTAAATAACTTGAACACCATAAGAAGAAAAGTTATTTATGTAGCTGTCCCCAACTGGTTTGTTTTTTTTTCTCCTGCTGATGAGGATATCCAGACCTTCGGCCCAGCTAATCTCCCGGGTATATGTAAACTGCTCCTTTCACATGTATCGGGTAAAACTCGGGAATAAGTTCTATAGGCGTGGCCATTAGGATGTTATTTGCACTCTGTGAGGAATTGAACACTGACCTACACTATGCGAAGCACTTATTTTAGCTCGTCCTACCACTTGAGCTAATTCCCTTGGGTTAACAGATTTGGGGTTAAAGCTTAGTTGAGTTGCATTGTGCTGACCATGGGAAGAAAATTGGTCACTTGTGCATTTCTTTTTTTTTTCAACATGAAAGATCAAACTAACTCTTATTTGAATTATGAAGAAGCCTTTTTAAAATTTTTCCTCAATAATATAAAGAATAATGACTGAGTTGAGATGTTTACAGATTTTCTTTCATGGCCATGGAAAAACGATTATTTTGAATGATGCATGGGGGTTCTAACATTAATGTGAAGGACAGATGAGGCAGTATCTTAAACAATTAATATGGAATGACATTATACAGGCAAAGTGGCATGAATCCTGCATCTTATGTGTTCTCTTTATTAAAATATTAAACATATGACTCAGCAGTATGTTTGTCCAGGAAGCGTGAGTTCACTGACCTATCCATCCATCTTTAGCATGATCCATGCATTTGACTTCTAATCTCACTGTGCGTGGGATGAGATGACCACTGTAACCATATCCAGTGAGTCAATTTGCTGGCACTTAGGTACATTGTCCAATAATATATGTTTTCTACTTTATATGGTTCTGTTGAGAGGAACACTGTTAGTTTTTCGCCCAATCACTAGAAAAAGGATGATTATATGGATGGCCTCTCTGACAGAATTGTGACAACCTGTATCATTTTTTAGTTTAAATTTTATTTTGAAATTACACAGGCCTTTAAGATATTGTAAAATTGTGATAATTAGCAGAGTGGTCACAAAAATTGGCTGAAAACTGTAATCATTTTACTCAGTCAACAGTAGTACGGTATGTTGTTTTATTCTTCAAAAATATTGAGAGATACAAACATTTAAGTACTGATGGGCAATGGCATGGCATGGGCTGACTAGTTGGTTGCAGAGATTAAAATGATTTAAGTTTTTAAATTGTATGATTTTATTGGAATTAAGGATTGTTGATTATAGCATAGTCAACTCTTTCTCTCTCACTATATATATATATATATATATATATATATATATATATATATATAGAAGGATTGTTGATTATAGCATAGTCAACTTGCTATATATTGTATGTATATGTAAGTATATAAAACTTAGGAAAGCCATGCTCCTTGCAACAAATTATTAGGCTTTTGGTATACTTCATGCTGGTTTTAGTTAAATGCTGTTTGTCAATGAACTTATAAATTGACTGGGATTTCACTCTCATATGTGTCAATCTCTTTTTCAAACTGTGGATCTTTCTCTTCAGTTGACTTCCATTGCTGTGTTTTTTTCCTTAATATTTTTTTACAATGCATTGCTTCAAAGGACAAAGAGTAGTAAACATAGTAAGAGTAGGGATGCTCCTGAACCAGCTGGTGCATGGCCAATTATTGGCCACCTGCACCTATTAGGTGGCGGTGATCAACTTCTCTACCGAACACTTGGAGCAATGGCTGATCAATATGGGTCAGCGTTCACTATCCGCCTTGGCAGTAGCCGTGCTTTTGTGGTTAGTAGTTGGGAAGTTGTAAAGGAATGCTTCACTATTAATGACAAAGCGCTAGGCTTCACGTCCGACTTTGGTGGCTGCAAAGCACATGGGCTACAACTATGCCGTGTTTGGATTTGCACCCTACAGCCCCTTCTGGTGTGAGATGCGAAAAATTGCAACACTTGAACTTCTCTGAAACCATCGGCTTGAGATGCTCAAGCATGTTGAGCTTTCGGAAATTGACATGGGTGTAATGGAGCTATACAATTTATGGGGTAACAATGGCTCTCGTCCTGTTCTTGTTGACCTTAAAAAGTGGTTAGAGGAGTTGACAAAATGTAGTTGTTAGAATGGTGGCTGGAAAACGATTTTTTGGTTCCTCTGCTGCTTGTGATGAGGGGGAGGCGAGACGGTGCCAAAGGGCGATTAATTAGTTCTTTCATCTGATTGGTATATTTGTTGTTTCAGACACACTTCCATATCTTTGGTGGTTGGATTTGCAGGGTCATGAAAGGGCGATGAAAAAGACAGCCAAGGAGATGGATGCTATACTTGAAGGCTGGCTGGAGGAACATCGCCAAAGAAGAATTTCTGGCAGGATCAATACTGAAAGTGATAGAGACTTCATTGATGTAATGTTGTCACTTCAGGAGGAAGGGCAGCTCTCAAATCTTCAGTATGATGCAAATACCAGAATCAAGTCTGCCTGCCTGGTACGTTAAGTATGCAGAATATGGTTATAAGAGTAAATTTGAATTCATAGATCAATTTGTAACAAAATTTACTGGGCTTATAATTTAAACAGGTAATGAGTAGCGAAGTTTACCATGAGGTTCTACGTTTTCCTGCTGTGTTATTGTGCTAACTCTTAGTTGGAATGATTCACATGTTGGGCTTGTTCTGTGTTGGTGTTTCCTGTAGTGTTGCATTTTTGCAGAGTTATAATGTTATGTGATTCATCAGATCTAAAAAAAGATGGTGTTAGAATTTTTTTTTATAGGTAAGTTAATTATAATTTCATGACCTTTTTAGTCTTTGCTTAGGCACTTATCCTCGGTGGCAGTGATACTACAGCAGGCACACTGACATGGGCCATCTCATTCCTTCTAAACAACCGCCAGATGTTGAGGAAGGCGCAAGAAGAATTAGACCTTCATGTTTGCATTGATCGGCAAGTTGATGATTTAGTCATTAGAAACCTTATGTATCTTCAAGCTATCATAAAAGAAACCCTCTGCCTATACCCAGCTGGTCCCCTCTTGGGACCACGGGAAGCCATGGATGATTGCACCGTTGCTGGCTATCATGTACCAGCCGGTACTTGCTTGGTAGTAAATGTATGGAAGATTCAAAGGGATCCAAAGGTTTGGGAAAATCCATTTGTGTTCCAACCACAGAGATTTTTAACAAGTCATACTGATTGTGATGTGAAAGGTCAACAATTTGAACTCATCCCTTTTGGTTCTGGAAGACAGTCATGCCCAGGTGTGTCGTTTGCCCTCCAAGTCCTTCACCTGACACTTGCTCGTGTCCTTCATGCATTTGAATGGACAACCCCATTGAATCAGCCTATTGACATGACAGAGAGCTCAGGTTTAACCATTCCAAAAGCCACCCCTTTGGAGGTTCTCCTGACCCCTCGCCTTACTGCCAAGCTCTATGGCTGTTGAAATATGTAATGAGAATAGTTGGAGATGCATATCTAATAAAAATAAGATGGAGTGCCACGGCTTTAAGGTCAATGAATGGTTTGTACTTTGTGTTGCATCAAGGCTTTTAATTGATATGTAGTCTGTAATTGAGTCTATCTGATCCGGTCTGTAATTGAGTCTTTCTGATCCGGTGTTTGGATACTTTGGCATTCGAAATTTAAATTAGTTGCTTATGCTGGTTCCTTTTCACTTTTTCTTCCCATATTAAAGCTAGACCTTGTTGCTAGTTGGCAGGTAGTTCTTTTCAGATGTTTTGTCTAATAAACTTGACTTATATAGTCCACATAAAGTTCTTTTCTTTTCTTTTTACTCATTCTTTTTGGTAAGTTGGTAGTTGGTACAATAATGTTGTAAAATCTGGTTGTTTGAGAATCCAGTGTTCTGACAGTAACATAATTTTGAGGGCAAAACAGCTAGACAACATATTGTTTTAGAGGTACTGGATGCATGTTCCTTGACACTTATTTTTCACAGCTTTATTCTCTCTTTCTGTGAACAATAAAGATGTCTTGAATGCATATATGAGCTGTGGATTGTTTCCTTTTACCTTTTCAATGTCTATCAAATAGAAACTTTGAATCATATGTGATATGATTTGGAGTTCTTTTACCATTCACTATCTTTTAAATATATATGTTCCGACTGCAGTATAACATGTCTGTTTCTTTTTTTTTGTAATATTTGTTCTCAATTCAATATTTTCAGTGATGCAGGTCTTTAGAATAGAACCATAATGAGTGTGACATTCTATGTGGTTATCAAGAATTCCATCCAAGGAAATTAGTGTTACTACGACAGAGACAGCCAGCTGGTTGTTCTACTGTGGATAACTAAGATTAGGAATAGTATTAGGCTTGGCTCTGTCTTATGCTTGACTTCAGCTAAGCTACTGCTGGTACAACTTTTATTGTGATTAGGATTTCATTTCAATCTGTGTTCATCTCCCTATATATTGAACTATGAATCCTTTCATGTAACTAACTGTTTTTTGCTTAAACTGTGTTGACTGTTTCATAGTCTTTCTTTACTTGTATTGCTTAGAAGGAATAAGAGCCCTAAAAGCAGCAAGAGTATGACAGCTCCTGAGCCCGCTGGTTCATGGCCAACCATTGGCCACCTCCTATTATGTGGTGGCCATCAGCTTCACTATCAGACGATTAAGAGTGATGGCTGATAAATATGGGCCTGCATTCAATATCCGTGTTGGTATGGTCATCGTCCTTTTGTTGTTAGTAATTGGGTAGTGGAAAATGAAAGTTTCACTTTTAATGACAAAGCCTTTGCTTCCTGTCTCACTACACCGGCCACGAAGCAAGATGCTATCCTCGAAGGTTGGCTGAAGTAGCATCTCCATAAGAGAGTTTATGGTGAGGTCAACGCTGAATAGAGCAGGACTTCAATGATGTCATGTTTTCGCTTGAAGAGGAAGGGCATCTCTCAAAATTTCAGTATGATACAGGCACTAATATTCTACCTGTCTAGTGATCTACAAATAGGAAATAAAAGTATATTTGAATTCTCATATTAATTTTAGGCTGATAATTGAAGCAATTATTACTGTGCTTTGTATCTAAAAAGGTCTTTGATAAATCATGATGTAGCTTCAGAACTTTGATGCAGGCTTTTATCTCTGGTTGATGAATCAGAGATGTACGCATGGACTGTCAAATTGATGAATTAGACATCAAAAACTGTGTATCTTCAAGCCATCATCAAGAAAACCCTCCGCCTAAACCCAGCTGGCCCCCTCTCAGGGCCAGGGAAGGCATGGAACATTGTTCTATTGCTGCCTAGTGTTTCCCAACTGGCACTTGGTTGATACTTGATAGTAAATATTTAGAAGATTCAAAGGGATCCAAGTGTTTGGGAAAATCAATCAACATTCAACCCAGAGAGATTCTCCTGAGCCACATGGATGCTGATGGAGGTCAATACTTTGAGCTCATTCCTTTTAGTTCTGTCAGATGGTGTTGCCCAGGTATGTCATATGCTCTCTAAACCCTTAATCTTACACTCGCTAGACTCCTTCATGCATTTCATATAGCAACCCCATTGGGTCAGCTTTTTGACATGAGTGAGAGCCCAAGCATGACTATGCCCAAAGCAAACCCATCAGAGCTTCTTGTTACCTTGTGCCTTCCTCCCAGTCTCAATGGCTGTTGAGTTCATTTCGAGGGAGGTTAGTGATGCAGCAGTGCAGTATATATAATCTTTTTTGGGATTTAGTTGTTTGTTGCTTGTACTTTAGTACCAGCGAGCTAGTCATTATGGAAGCTTTTACATTGCTAAGTTGAGTTCCACACCCCCCCCCCCCCCCCCCCCACATCTACTAATATGTATACGTATAAAAGCAAATAATGTCTCTCAAGTTACTAGAACTGATTTAGCTAGAGGTTGTGGTGTTGATGACAGATTTCTCTTAGAATGTCTGATTTTAGAACTTCAAACTTAGATTGCTAGGTGATTTTGGAGAATCTTCTTCCTTCTCTTGTGCATTTTTTACGATGTCTTTCAAATGTACACTTGAGTGTTTAATTTTTTGTGACGTTAGGAGTTAAAACTTTCTAGTCACGGAGGCCTCTAATTATGCCGGAATAATTTAATTGATGTGGCCAAATTATCTCCTTTATCTATTTAATTATTTATTCTAAACGTGGCTGTCTGCTTCTTGTACTAGGTGTTAGGTGATGGTTATTAACAAAGTAACTTTGGGAGATGGCTTATTGTGCTTTGGGAATTACTTGTGTAATGGCCAGGTCTATATTTGTTTTAAGATTTGGGCATGGAGTGGTATTTGTGATTCTAAAGAGATGAGGAAAACCTTTTCTTTGATTCCTCTATCTATTTTTTAGATGATTTGGAAAGAGAGATATAGATGAGATTTTGATGGAGTAGAGAAATCTCTTGATTCCTCTTAAGGTGGATGGTTCAATATCCTTTGTTTTTGGTTTAAGTGGAATTATTTTTCAAACAAGGAAGAGTTCCTTGATTATTTAGATTTATTATCTTGTAGATGATCCTCTTGTAATTGGGTTGCACCGCCTTGGTGCTTTCTATACAAATATTTACTTAAGGTAACCCTAACCCTAACCCTAACTCGAATATTAGATGTTTCAGATGTGGTGAACATGGGCATAAATCACCTGAGTGCAGGAAGCCTGCTAGTAATAAAGGAAAAAATCTCCTGATTGAGGACGATGGGGTAGACGAATTTGAGGAGATTGGGGAGCCTGTGTATGACGATGATGAATATGGAGATGTGTTGTATGAGGATGGCCATGAGACTTTGGTCGTTCGTAAGAGTCTACTGACCCCCAAGAGCGATTCAGGGGATTGTTGTGAGTTTTAAATTACTCGCAAGCACACGAATCGTTTGCAATATAGTGTTGTGCAAGTGCGAGGTCGAATCCACAGGGAATGCGTTGTGAAAATAGCTTTTTATCTAAATTAATCTTATTTTAACCTAGTTCCGAATTGTGAAGTATATTTTTGCAAAACAAATATAAACTAAACTAAATTAAATTGATTTAATAACTAATGGTGAAAACACTAAAGTTTCAGAATCCACCTAACCAAAGTAAAACATATATCTTCATGTTCTATATAAAAAATAATCTATCTAACATTCCATGAATCTAACAAAAAACAACGAATATCTCAATTAAACCAAAAGCATCCAATGTATCCGCTTTTAACAAATCATAAAGGAAATCCAATTTAATCGAAAAAGATTCGATATATCCATCGGATGAAGCACGCAGAATATCCAACAGAACAATTAAAACTATCAATCGTAAGAATTTACTCAAACAATTGAAATAGAACATTTAAACTAAACATATCTGAGTTGTATAAACATATCTGAAAATACAATGCTAAACAATAGTGAGGCTTCATCTTCAACCTTAGCGGAAGATTTTAGCCACCCATTATTATGAAACTAAATTTCACAATAAAAAATGCTAAGCATTAAAAACTGAAAAAGAATTAAAACTAACTGTACATTGGGAGAAATTCCACATGCTGTTGGGCAGCACTTCCCCCGGTGGTGGCAAAAGCCTTTAGGAGATCTACTAGAATGCTAGTAGAAATCCACCAGACTGCACACTGAATAATGAGGTGGGATAGTGTTTATATAAGGGATTTCTCGGAGTACAATGAGCTGTAAATTCGATGTGGGATATTGTCTCTTTACGATCGATCGCAAGTCTGGTGCGATCGATCGCAGCATGGTGCGATGCAATGCGTCTGGCGCATTGTAAGTGCTTCTTATCCGATGTGGGATGTGCGAGTCAACTGCGATCGATCGCAGCCTTGTTGCGCTCGAGCGCATCACAGTGCGCTGCAATATATATGCAGTATCAAAAGTTTCCTTTCCAATGTGGGATGTGCGAGTCACTTGCGATCGATTGCAGGTCTTGTGCGCTTGAGGGCAGGTGCGATTGATCTCATGCCGTGTGCGCACGATCGCAGGTGCGATCGATCGCGCGTCTGGTGCGCTCGATCGCACTAGGCATCCTCAGCTTTTGCTCTTTAAGCCCTGGAGTTTCTACATTGCTTCATTTTATTCCAAAACCTATAAAACACAGAAAACACAGAAAATAGATAAAATAACACGAAATAACATAATTAAGAACTCAACAAATGTAAACTAAGGGGCTAAAACATGTAATATTTAGCACTCATCAAATACCCTCAAACTTACATATTGCTAGTCCCATAGCAATACGAAACTAAAAATTAAATGAAAAAGAAAGAATATAAAGATAAGTTCATAACTCATGGTATCCAAAGATTTTAGGAGCACACACCATCATGATAATGATTCATGAGCAAGCTTAAAAAGATAAACCCATCTTCGCAATAAACAGAAATGTTAAAATCTAATTACTTACAAAAGGCAGACTAATGCATCATAAGTCTGACTCAGTGTAAAGTGAATTAGCAAATAAAAATGAAGCTTCTGAATGAGTCCAATGTGTAAGGTCTCTAAGTCTCAAGATTCACCGCATTTCCCATCAGAATGAACGAAAATGGCATAGTTTTTTTTTATTATATATATATATATATATATATATATATATATAAGGCTCAGCTATGTTTAGTTCCCTTAAGCTTTCTAATTGACCCATGTAGCGAGTGTTGAGTCAATGACTCCCAAACCAGATGGTTTTAGGGCATTAGGTGTACAGACACCCCTTAGGACTTACTAAATCGAGTCAAAAAGGCTACGAAATTAAACTGGCCTTAATACTATTAAACAAAATTCCAACTTTTTGACGTGAACACTCACTGCTTACTGAGGCAAGAGGTCCAGTTACTCAGTGAGAAGTTTATTTATGAACATCACTTTTTTTTTATTTTTTATATATATATGCCAAAGTGTTAATCCAACAAGTCATCCAGTTTCAATTAAGACAGAAACGTACATATTAAAATCACACATCATACCTCACATAATGCGTACTAATGTGCTCGTGTTAGATTCGAGATCAAACATGTTAATTCTTAAATGCCTCAAGTAAGTAACTAAATTTTAAAACTTTATCAACAGATCATGTGTTCCAAAATTTAAGCTCACCAATGAATCACATCACATAAATTGTTTAGATCAACCAAAATTTCAAAATGACATGAGCATGCATTAAGAAAAACAACAACAAATTAGGACAAATTGTGTGTAATGTGTCTCCCATACCCCCAAACTTAAATTATACATTGACCCTAATGTGTGAATAATATGGAAATAGTTGACCTAGAATATGGAGAACTATCTGGACTGGTATGGCTCATAGCATACCCCCAAACTTGATCTGCAGTACGCGTTGTCCCTGAAAAAATAAAAACTAGAAAACAAAAAATATTGGAAACAAATATTAAGCATAAATATGTAAAACAATAAACAAATAAAAAGATGAGTTGTGGGGTGCCTCCCATAAGCGCTAAGTTTAACGTCTTCAGCCAGACCCAACATTAGTAATCGTGCCAAACTAAACGCTCCACCATCTGATCAATAAATGGGATTGAAAAATGATCCTTCAGTGTGGTGGTATTTAACTTACGGTAGTCTAGACACATTCTCCATCGTGACTGCACTCGAGTTGGAACCAACTCGTCGTCTTTATTTATTACTACCGTCAATCTGGCTTGTTTTGGCACGACATGAATAGGGCTCACCTACTCGCTATCAAAGATTGGATAAAGGATCAGAACCTCTTGTATAGTTGGGTTGAGCCCTCTTTGTGGCTCCTTCGATGGCTTGGCATTCTCCTCAAAATGTAACTTGTGCATCACCACCGAGGGGCTTATCCCCTTGATATCCTCAATAGTCCAGCCGATAGCTTCATTGTGCTCTCTTAAAACATCCAATGATTTATCCTCTTGAGCATCAACCAAATCTGAAGTTGTAGTCACAAGCAAAGAATCTGCTGGACCTAGGAACTTATACTTAAGATTGTCTGGTAAAGGCTTAAGTTCCTTCTTGGGGGGTTCGGGTGTCGTGGTTTCCTCCGTTTCACTGATCTTTTGAGGAGCAGACTCCAAAGTAGCATTTGCTTACTCAAACAACTTATCCAAATCCAAATCCTCTTCAAATTGAGCAAAGCATGCTTCCAAAATGTCCTCAGACTCCCCTTCTTTCTTGGGCGCTTGTAATCTCTCAGGGTAAGGCGCTTTAGGTAAAAATGACCTAGGGAGATCTTTAATAATAGGTGTGGCTGTAGATGGCTCAGCATCTCTCTTTTCTTTGTTGCCACTTTCTTGCCCTTGTATAGGAGTTGATAAATTTCCCTCCGCAAACTGTTCCTTCAGGTTAGCATCAGGTTGACTGGGGAACTTTCTGTTCTCTCCTTCACCCAAGTGACTTGTGATTTGACCCATTTGACTCTCTAGTTTGGCAATCACTTGGGTGTTTACTCTTCACTTCACCCATAGATTGGCTAGTCATTTTCATGAAATCATTGAGAGCGTCCTCCAATGACTGTGAAATCGACACTGGCACTTGAATGGGAGCTTGGGAAGCGAGTGATGGTGCTGGATAGGCTGAGTGACCATAACTTGGAATTGGTGGAGGAAAGTCGGGAGGGTATTGATTGTGAGCATGATAAGGGGCTCCTCCCTGATTCATCAATTGGTTCTGCTCCCATGAAAAATTAGAGTGGTTCCACCACCCTGGATTGTATGTTTCGGAGTAAGATCCATTTCATTGCCAACAATAGTCATTGAAAGCATTCGTTTGTTCCATGGGATACTCGGCAAAAGCTGGCATTGATGAACAATTCTGTGCTAAACGCATAGGACTAGCACAGATGGAACAACTATCAACATTGAAAGAATTGGTTGCACTGATGGACTGGTCGGTCATCCTCATGAAATCCTTGAGGGCGTCCTCTAAAGATTGTAAAACCGGTGCTGGATTCATCCACATTTTTGTTCTCTTTTTTTTATTATTATTATTTTATTTATCAATGCAAAGAGAAACAAATAAAATAAAATAAAATTACCAAAAAAGAAAAATCAAACAAACAATGCTAACTAACTAGTAGAAAAATAAAATCAATTTAGACAAAAATTTCACAAACAAAAACATTCCTCGGCAACGGCGCCAAAAACTTGTTGTGAGTTTTAAATTACTCGCAAGCGCACGAATCGTTTGCAATATAGTGTTGTGCAAGTGCGAGATCGAATCCACAGGGAATGTGTTGTGAAAATAGCTTTTTATCTAAACTAACCTTATTTTAACCTAGTTCCGAATTGTGAAGTATATTTTTGCAAAACAAATATAAACTAAACTAAACTAAATTGATTTAATAACTAATGATGAAAACACTAAGGTTTCATAATCCATCCAACCAAAGTAAAGCATATATCTTCATGTTCTATATAAAAAATAATCTATCTAACATTCCATGAATCCAACAAAAACCAAGGAATATCTCAATTAAACCAAAAGCATCCAATGTATCTGTTTTTAACAAATCACAAAGGAAATCCAATTTAATCGAAAAGGATTCGATGTATCCATCGGATTAAGCACGCAGAATATCCAACAGAACAATTAAAACTATCAATCGTAAGAATTTACTCAAACAATTGAAATAGAACATTTAAACTAAACATATCAGAATTGTATAAACATATCTGAAAATACAATGCTAAACAATAGTGAGGCTTCATCTTCAACCTTAGCGGAAGATTTTAGCCACCCATTATTATGAAACTAAATTTCACAATAAAAAAGTGCTAAGCATTAAAAACTGAAAAAGAATTAAAACTAACTGTACGTTGGGAGAAATTCCACACGTTGTTGGGCAGCACTTCCCCCGGTGGTGGCAATAGCCTTTAGGAGATCTACTAGAATGCCAGTAGAAATCCACCAGACTGCACACTGAATAATGAGGTGGGATAGTGTTTATATAAGGGATTTATCGGAGTATAATGAGCTGCAAATTCGATGTGGGATACTGCCTCTTTGCGATCGATCACAAGTCTGGTGCGATCGATCGCAACATGGTGTGATGAATGCGTTTGGCGCGTTGTAAGTGCTTCCTATCCGATGTGGGATGTGCGAGTCAACTGCGATCGATCGCAACCTTGTTGCGCTCGAGCGCATCACAGTGCGCTGCAATATATATGCAGTATCAAAAGTTTCCTTTCCAATGTGGGATGTGCGAGTCACTTGCGATCAATCGCAGGTCTTGTGCGCTCGAGTGCAGGTGCGATTGATCTCATGCCGTGTGCGCACGATCGCACGTCTGGTGCGCTCGATCGCACTAGGCATCCTCAACTTTTGCTCTTTAAGCCCTGGAGTTTCCACATTGCTTCATTTTATTCCAAAACCTATAAAAACACAGAAAACACAAAAAATAGATAAAATAACATGAAATAACATAATTAAGAACTCAACAAATGTAAACTAAGGGACTAAAACATGTAATATTTAGCACTCATCAGGGACGATTGGTTGAGGACCAATATTTTCCACACGACCTGTACAGTTGTCGATAAAGTTTGCAAGATGATCATAGATAGTGGCAGTTGTGAGAATGTGGTGTCTGAAGAGGCTGTCCAGAAACTGCAATTGAAAAAAGATCGTCATCCTAAGCCGTACAAATTGTCTTGGCTGAATAAAGACAGTGAGGTAACTGTGGATAGGCGTTGCCTAGTTTCTTTTTCGATTGGTAAGAGATATTTCAATAATGCTTGGTGTGATGTTGTATGTATGGATGCTTGTCATGTATTGTTAGGTAGACCTTGGCAGTATGACCATAATGTTATTCATAATGGGTGAAAAAACACATACTCCTTTAGCATCAAAGGGAAGAATATTATGTTGGCACCTCGTCGGGAAGGAATCACTCTTACCCCGATTTCCAATAATACTAATCTGCTTTCAATGTCCAGGTTTTTAGCAGAGGTTGAGCATGTAGACGTGGTTTATGCTCTACTGCCTTGTGGGAATAGCGCAGCAGATCTGAATCCAGAATTACCAGCCGAAGTGCAGCAGCTGATGGCAGAGTTTTATGACCTTATGCCAGAGGATCTTCCTCTTGGGTTACCACCTATAAGGGACATTCAGCATCAGATCGACCTTGTTCCAGGGTCTAGTTTGCCTAATCGACCGGTGTATCGCCACAGCCCCAAGGAATTTGAAGAGTTGCAGCGACAGGTGGTAGAGTTATTGGAGAAAGGCTACGTCCGTGAGAGTATGAGCCCATGCGCGGTTCCTGCCCTACTAGTGCCGAAGAAGGATGGTTCTTGGCGTATGTGTGTTGATAGCAGAGCCATCAACAGGATCACAGTGAAATACCGGTTCCCAATTCCCCGCCTGGATGATATGTTAGACCAACTATCCGGTTCTAGGGTCTTCTCCAAAATTGACCTTAGGAGTGGATACCACCAGATTAGAATAAGGCCTGGAGATAAGTGGAAGACAGCATTTAAGATGCAGCATGGGTTGTATGAGTGGATGGTCATGCCTTTTGGGCTGTCCAATTCGCCCAGCACATTTATGAGGTTCATGCATCAGGTTTTACGACCTTTCATGGGGAAATTTGTTGTAGTTCACTTCGATGACATCCTCATTTATAGTCCGACGTGGGAGTCACATTTTGAGCACCTCCGTGCTGTTTTTAATTTGTTGAGGACAGAGCACCTGTACGTCAATCAGAAGAAGTGTTATTTCTTCACTACTTCTGTTATTTTTCTGAGTTTTGTTGTATCTACTGATGGTGTTCAAGCAGATCAGTCGAAGGTAGATGGCGTCTTGGAATGGCCCATACCGAGGACCTTGCACGATGTAAGAAGTTTCCATGGATTGGCTTCCTTCCACCGCCGGTTCATCAGAAATTTCAGCACTTTGATT
Source organism: Bretschneidera sinensis (assembly GCA_023935145.1). Lineage (NCBI taxonomy): Eukaryota > Viridiplantae > Streptophyta > Magnoliopsida > Brassicales > Akaniaceae > Bretschneidera > Bretschneidera sinensis. Next base: position 148,978,864 of record CM043697.1, read on the forward strand.
GCTCCTATCACAGAGTGCCTTAAGGGGCGTGATTTTCTGTGGTCCGAGGAGGCAGAAACCAGCTTCGAACTGGTCAAACAGAAGATGACAGAGGCACCAGTTTTAGCACTTCCTGATTTCGAAAATGTGTTTGAGGTAAATTGTGATGCATCTGGAGTGGGTATTGGTGGTGTTCTAAGTCAAGAAGGGCGATCAATAGCTTTTTTCAGTGAGAAGTTATCAGGATCAAAGAAGAATTACTCCACCTATGATATGGAATTTTATGCCATTGTTCAGTCCCTGAAACATTGGTGTCACTACCTAGTGCAGAGGGAATTTATTCTTATCACTGATCATGAGGCCCTGAAGTATATCAATGGCCAGCACAAGCTGAGTAGGCGGCATGCCAAGTGGGTGGCGTACTTGCAGGAATTCACGTTTGCACTGAGGCACCAAGCAAGAAATCTGAACCATGTCGCAGATGCACTGAGCCGTCGTACATTACTTCTCACCACCATGAGCACCAGAATTGTGGGATTTGAGGTCTTCTTAGATATGTATGCTGCAGATCCTTCCTTCGGGAAGATAATTCAGGAGGTAACTACTGGTCAATGACATGATTTTATTTTGCATAATGGTTATCTATTTCGCGGGTTGCAGTTGTGTATTCCAGATTGTTCACCAAGGCAGTAGATTGTTAGTGAACTTCATAATGAAGGTCACTTTGGGCAAGACAAGACAGTGGCCCTGATTTCCTCTTACTATTGTTGGCCCAAATTGATCAGTGACGTGACTCATTATGTGGAACGTTGTTATGTGTGCCAACGGTCCAAGGGAGTTCTCACTAATGCGGGTCTGTACACACCCTTACCTGTACCTGAAGCCCCTTGGTTCGATGTTAGTATGGACTTTGTGTTGGGCTTACCCCATACCCAACGAGGCTTGGATTCTATTTTGGTTGTGGTTGACAGATTTTCCAAGATGGCCCATTTCATACCTTGTAAGAAGACAATGGATGCTACCAGGATCGCTCATCTTTACTTCAAGGAGATTGTGCGTTTGCATGGTGTTTTCTGATCCATCACGTCAGATCGTGACACCAAGTTCATGAGTCAGTTCTGGAAAAGTTTATGGGAGAAGCCAGGGACGAAGTTAAATTTTAGCAGCGCCTATCATCCTCAAACAGATGGTCAGACCGAGGTGGTGAACCGGAGTTTGGGAAACCTTTTGAGGAGCTTAGCAGGAACTAAACCGAAGCGGTGGGATCTCGCATTACCTCAAGCAAAATTTGCCTATAACAGGTCGAAAAATAGAACCACAGGAATGAGCCCATTTGAGATTGTGTATGGTCAGAATCCATCCGAAGTGCTTGACTTAGCCCCTATTCCACGAGTGGGTCATTTGAATCCCAAGGCAGATGAGATGGCAGAACATCTTCGAGATATCCATGAGCAGGTGAAGCTAGCCATTCACGACAGTAATGCCAAGTATAAGGCTTAGAGCGACAGTCACCGTCGTCAGGTGCTTTTTAATGTTGGTGATTTTGTTTGGGTAGTATTAACTCGTGATCGTTTTCCCGTGGGAGAGTATAACAAGCTTAAGGAGCGAAAGATTGGACCCTGTGAGATCTTGCAGAAGATCAATGATAACGCCTACAGACTACGCCTACCCAGTCATCTGAAGACTTCTGATGTATTTAATGTGAAACACCTGAGTCCTTGTTTTGAGGATTCCGATGAAGCTATTGCGAACTCGAGGACGAGTTCTTTCCAACCCGAGGCGACTGACGCAGGAAGATCCAAGTCAGATGATGCAGAGTTGGCAGATCAGTGCAGAACTGGTAGGTGGGCTACCTAGAACGGGCCACGGGCTCAGATCAAGCTCGAAAGACCGTAGTCTGATTGGAAACGGGCCAACGAACAAAACCTGATTTTTAAAATCAGCTTAGCAAAATTTTAGCCAAAGAACGACGTTTAGGCCTCCAAATTGGCAGTTTACACTTTTTAGGAAACTTTTTATTTTAGTTATTTTAATTTCAGCCTTAATTTAATTTTCCTATTTTGTTTCGACCTTATAAATAGGGTCTTAGGGTTTCATAAACATTATTATTGAATTTGCATAATTTTAAATAAAACATCAGAGCTGTTTCTCTGTATTGTTTTTTAGGGTTTTTCTTTTGTTACTCCCTGTGAACGATCTGTTCGACTAGCCTGCAGAATAATCGCTATTCTACCCGGCATCAAAGAGATTACCTTCAACCCTGATAAAGCATAGATAAGAATTCAGAGAACTAAGATAGCTTTTTGTTCCTCATTGAATATATATAACAATACTAATTTGCCATACTTTGGGCACAAGTTAGCATTGTGCCTAAATTAATTTGGACATCAAATACTTTGGACACAATTGTCTCAGAATACTCTTAAAATTCATTAAATTAGGGATACTAATTTCAATATTTTTTAATAAAAAATAGAAAATTCAACGGAACAATGACCGGCGGCAGCACCTTTCGTTGCTTGGTGTCAATTCCAGCGGTGGTTCGATGCCGGATTTTTCAGCATCGAGATTTTCAATTTTTCGCTCAACTAGCTGGGTGGTTTTGTCCAAAACTTGCCGGAATATGCCAGTTCCAAACGGGCTGCTCCCTCCAATCGCACGTACGGCATTGAGGGTGGCCCGATGAGCGGAGGGCGTTGAACTTGGAGTCAGAGAGTAGATCTCGTCGAGCTAATTTCAACGATACCATTGTGCATTTTTCCAACTATTAGTTAGCTCGATATTGCAAAAAGTCTCCAAAAGTTAAAAAAAATTAAACGAATGATTTTATTGAATTACCTAATTATCTTTATGCTTATTTAAGATAAATTTGAATTTTTGGGATCATTTTGGTCCTAAATGGTTGGTGTACAATATCAGCTATGGGAGATGCTAACTTGCCCCACCAAGGCACAAGTTAGCATTGTGCTCCAACTATTTAGGACCAAAATGCCCCAAAGTAGTTAATTTTGTGTAAAACCATTGTAGGTGTAATAGTAATTGATAAACTCATGTACTAATTTTTTTAACCTTCGGAGTTCAGAAAAGTGTAACTTTAGTATCATTATAATCAGCTTGACGAGATCTATATTCCGACACCAGGTTCAGCACCCTCTACCAATTGGGCCACTTTCACGCGTTGTCAGTGTAGCAAAAGGTGGCTCGACTTTAGATATGTTCTATTCTTATTACCGGAAACCACCATAATGACCATCGAGCCGAATTTTCGATGATCTATTGGACCATCAAAATGCCATGTAGAAACACTGTCGGGAAACATTGCACGTGCCCCCATGCGCTGCCGGTGGGCGCTTGGGGGTCGCCCCCCGTGAATCGTACCTGTTGACATTTAGTTTTAATTTTTTTTTAAAATTAACAAAAAAAATCCAAGTGGTTTTAAGGTATTATCAATGGTATTTTAGTCCAAAAAGATTGGAGCAAAATGCTAACTCGTGTCTTAAATGGGATAAGTTAGCATTTCCATATATATATGGCAGCCTACCACTTCGTTGACTTTCTTGCTTAGGATGGCCCTCCAGATTGTTGTGATTGAATATTTGTTCCATAATTAAGTGGTCCCTCTGTAAGAAAATATCTCTGCAATTTGGATTTGTACAATCTTAATATCAACAAGGTAAATCAAGTAGCCTTGTTGAAAGTATTTTGATATGCTGGCCTATCGTATAAAGTAACCTGTTTTGAATTTTAATTGTGGAAAACATCGTTTTTGGTAGTTGGTGGAAATTTTTTATAAATCAATTTTATTATTCTTTTCCCTTTAAGTGATGACCCCATTGATGAATAGGTACTTCGATCATTTTGTCAAACACAAAAGTTAACATCCATGACATAGAAAAGAATATTGGAAAATCCAGTATACATTAGATATTTCTACCCCAAGAACCTGAAGTACAATGGATTCCTTCTGCTACACCTAAACGCTATCCTAGCTTGAGTCTTTGCCATATTTCTCTTTTCTTACTTCTTGAGGAGGTCTAAAAAATACGAGAAGGGCCAAAAACCACCAGAAACTGCCGTAAATGGCCAGTAATTGGTCATCTCCACCTCTTGACAGGACCCCAGCTTCCCCACATAACCTTGGGTGCCTAAGCCTACAAGTATCGACCAATCTTCACCATTTGGATAGGGGTGCACCCAGCTTTGGTGGTCAGTAGCTGGAAAGTGGCTAAGGAATTATTCACCACCTATGATGTGGCTGTATCCTCTAGGTAACAGTTTTCAATGTCGAAAATGAAAACTGAAAATAGTTTTTTGAAGAAAACTTATTTAGATAACTATAACTCGAAAACTGTTTCCAAAACACAAAACAGTGAATGTTGTTTGGATAATCTTATTTTGAAAATTGTTTTGAAAATAGAAAACTGTTTACATTACACCTTCTTGTAATTGTTTTTCAGTTTTCAATTTAAATTTGAAATCTAATATTAATTTTATTTCTCATATTTACTAAATACATTTTTTAGCACACACCAAATACTTGAAAATAATTAATATTATTTTATTTCTAAAATGTTAGTATTTTTTATATACCATAGATCGAACATGATCACACTCTTCCCCTTGGTCATGTCATGTATGTTTGTTAAATAAATTCTAAAAAATTAAAATAAGAAATACAATACAACTTTCACAATTTGATAAAATATGAACAACCAATCCATCAAATACAATATTCAAGTTTGTTCAATATCTAAAAAATGTCATACTTTTCTTGTTAAAAATAAGTTAGTTGAGGACAACTTTAAGATACAATATTCATTGATCAAATACAATTTTGAGAAATTAATAAAATGGAAACGAACGGCCTAAAATTCTTCCTGCAAAGGGGTTTGCTTTAACTACCCAATTTGGTTGGTTTGCCATCCTCATACTCTATAAGTCAAATAATATATCAATATGTGAAATATATTCCTAAGAACAAAAAAATAATTCAGTAACTAAAAAAAAAACTAAATTAAACACAAATAAAGACATTAAATTAAGTAACTCTTACCGATAAATTATAACATTATTACCAGATATTAAATCAAATACCAAAACGGTCTGCCCACATCTGATTGGCAATAAGCTCACAAAACGCAGCCATAGCTGCTGCACACACATCAGACAAATCAATTGTGTGATTATTTGTAAATGTGCTCGACCCTCTTTCACTTTCTACTTCATGGCATTTTGCTTCCCATTCATTAAAAAGTTGATCACTCTGAGAACACTGGCGTACAGAATTATATACGACACAACAAGCAACAATTATAAGAGGTTGTCTAGCGGGCTTGAATCTAGGCATCATTTTAAAAATCAGTGCCTTTAAGACCCCAAAGCAACGTTCTATAACATTACGTAGAGATGAGTGCCTATAGTTAAATAGTTCTCTATAACCCGTTGGTTGTCATGTTCTACCTTGATTTTCATTTAAGTGATATCGTTCACCTCTAAACGGTGGAAGAAACTCGGTTGTAGATGGATAACCGGAATCCACCAAATAATACTCACTTACAAGTCATACAAATTCTCTTAGTACATATCAATCAATTATTATATAATATCAACTTAGTACTAAAATAGATTTACCATTAGTAGGTCAAGAAAATTGAGCATCCGATCGAGTTAAGGCGTCCAAAAAGACTCATGAATCGTTAGCCGTAACTTCCCATCCACTATACACACACATGAATTTCATGTCGAATGAACATGTACATATCACATTGTGTGACAACCGATTTTCTACCCCTACAACTAGTAGCTTTTCCTGTTGGTGTCCATGCACTGATGTGCGTTCTATCAATTGCACCAATGCATTTCTGTGTCCATTAAATTTCATACTGTAGCTCGAGGTTTCAACCTAAGAGGGGGGTGAATTGGGTTTTTAAAAACTTTTTGCGGAATTAATACAAGTTTATAAAAACTGATAAGCAACAAACAATAAATACAAGTAATGAGCTGTAAATAAAGAGTTTAATAAAAGAGGATGCAAACACAGTTATAGTGGTTCGGCAATATCGGATTTGTTCCGATCCTACATCCACTCTCTTCAAGGAACTTCTTGAAGTAATCCACTAAGAAAACTTAGTCGCACAACTTAGCCGGGTGTTGCACAAACTGTACACAAGCAAATTACAGGAATTGCTTAAACCGAATGATCCCCTTCCTTTCGAAAGTTTCCCCTTCCTCTCAGAAATAATCCCTTTACAAAGATGGTGTAAAGTAAAAGGTAGAGAGACAGCAAATGAAAGCTTATTACAACAGAAATGTCTCTCTTTCAAAGTAAAGCTTGAAGAAATGGCTCAACAAGATTATTTCAAAGCTTTTTGTATTTCAAGAGTATAAAAACTTGATTATGTGAGATCAACTCTTTTTGAATATATGCAGCTTGTTATTGAATGCTTAACTGAATGGGTTTATATAGCAATCAATTAATATGGCAGTTTAGGACTTTAATTTGAAAAAGATTTACTTTAAAACGTTCAGATTTGGAGTCCAACGGTCATATTTTTGAACTACCAGTCGACTGGGTCGAGATACCAGTCGACTGGGTTCACTTGAAAAATACTCGTTTTCAGACTTTCTGGGTATCCAGTCGACTGGTATATATCATCCAGTCGACTAGGGACTTTCTGTCCATTTTACCAGTCGACTGAGTTGATTCATCCAGTCGACTGGGAACTTATTAGTCAAAGTACCAGTCGACTGGGTTGTTTCATCCAGTCTACTGGGTACCTTCTGACCTATATACCAGTCGACTGGTATATGTACCCAGTCGATTGGGTTATTTTTCCAACCCAGATTTTCTTCTGTTTTTCATTATAAACATTTAAAAATAATGGTTTTAGAAAAACCTTTTGTGTTCGAGCCATTAAACAAGCTAATACAATGTATGAGTGAGACTTACATTGGTTCTAAACCTTAAGACCTATACTAGATCTTCAGTCTTCACTTGATACTTGATTTGGTTCGAGTTTTTGCACTTTGTTCCTTGGTTGAATGTGCTTGATCCTTAATACAACTTAGTTTAAACTTGTTAGTTAAATAACAGTTGTGTTGTGCCATCATTAAAATACGGGCGAGGGTTAACAATCTTCCTCTTTTTGATGATGACAAAACTGATAATGTAAAAACTGTTTTAATAACTAAGTGATAGGATTTTACAAAAATTAGGACAGAATCTCCTCTGTTTTTCGAGTAAAACCACCCTGTAAACAAGCAAACATAGTTTATATTTCTTTCAACCAATCCAGAATCAAACTCAACCAATCAATAAACATTTTTATAATGCTATGGAGGAACGCTCCCTCTAAAACTATGCATTGGTTACGTTTACTTAGATTTTCTCGTTTTTCTCATTTTTCTCCCCCGTTTTGACAATAGCAATCAAAGGGGGGCATAACACAAAAAAATAAGCTATTTAGCAAATATAGTCATATAGAGTATAAGAAAAAAAACTTGTGTGAGGAAATTTGGCTTCATTCGGGTTTCGAAAGCCTTCCCGGGAAGAACCAGAAGTTTTCATATACGTAGAAGCATTTTAAAGCAGTTTAGAGGCTAAACAGAGTTTTAAAACAGAGCTAACATATCACAAATAGCGTAAATAGATGCAAGAAATATGGCTAATAGAAATACATCATCATATATAAAAAGTCACTAGACAAACGGGCTTCTCAGAGCCATAACTAAGACAAAATAATACATGATATGTCTGTGCTATGTGATAAGAACTGGAAAATACTAAGAGCATAATAAAGATATATACTCAAGGAGCGGGAGAGTCCGATCTGTCACGAAGATGATCTCTAATCTCAGCTAAGAAACCTTCGGTGTGCTCTCGATGTAACTCGAAGTTGTCCCGTAAGTGGTCTATGGAGAAGTTCAGTCTCTGGTAATCAGACTGTATGGACTGGAACCCTGACTCCATCGCCATCTGAAGGCTCATGATAGCTCATAGGATGTCATCGTAACCAGTCTGACCAGTACTCGAGTCACCAATGGGAGGTGCTCGGGTATCCGTCTCCATCTCAACAGCCGTATCAGCATCCTTATCACTGTCGCTCGCATCCTCACGGATCCTTAGACGCTTTTCGGCCTTCGGATAGAGGAACCCTTCATGAACAGTACATCCCATCTTCTTCAGAGATGAGATGTTGATAATGTCCGTCAATCCGATATCTTGAGCCTCGGAGGCAGGCAAAGGTACCCGGAAGTGCTGAAGGATGAGCGTAATGAGCATCCCATAAGGAAGACACCCGGAGTCGTTTGCTTCGCCGTTTATCATGTTGGCGAGCAGCAGAGGATATATATTGAAGTGGTGCCCAGATTTTAGGCACCAAATCAATACTGTATCTATTTTAGATAGATACCCTCGACTCCCGAGTCTCGGATAGATGGTCCAACTGACAATCAACTGAAACATCTTTGAGTTGAGGGGCAAGTCACTACATGTATGAAATGTAGTGGGTCTGTACACATAGTTAGGGTCACCCCTGACTATCTGACAGGCCTCCTCAACCTTAAAGTTGTCTGGCCATCCATCCAGACTCCATTGAACCCCCCTTATAGGGATTCTCAGAATGCTCATCAAGAGGTCAGTGTTGACCTTAAACTCCACACCGCTAACTCTGGTTCTGAATCTCAGAGCCAGAGGATTGGGTTTCACCAAGTTCGCGTAGAATTGGTGAATCAGTCGCGGGTAATATTTCTCATGAATTCTGACCAGTGGGGTCAGATTTATTGCCTCAAAGGCTGGTAGAATATCAAAATTACCATGGCGAATAGAGTCAAAATCAACGACTCTACCCGTCATGATTTTCTTGTGACGAATTATAGAATTATACCTCGTATAAGCCGCTGGGCTGTAAAACAGAGTCTGCTCCAACTCTGTTCTGGGCTCCTTGCTGGATGAGCCCGCTACTCCCTTCCCTTTCGACTCCGAAGCCGAAGATTTTGAAGACCTTGGCTTTTTAGGCGCATTTGGTCCACTAGTTGTGAGTTTTATACGGATCTTATCACTCATTTTGAAGAAAAAAATGTTTTTTTTGGGAAAAATGGATTTTGGCAAAAATAAGAGATTTTAACCGTAGAAAGTCAAAAATCTCTTTATGGATGGGTAGATCGGTGTGTTTAGATGAAGTTTGGATAGTTTTTGGATCAAAATGGTGAATTTTTCTAGAGAGAGAAAATTTGGGAGCTTGAAAATGGCGTAAAATTTCAGAAAAATGAACAGTCCTATTTATAATATCGCGTTACCAGTCGACTGGGTCGAGTTACCAGTCGACTGGATCCCATTAAGAAGATGAACAGTTTGCCTACCAGTCGACTGGGTAAACGTACCAGTCGACTGGATAAACTGGCAGACATTTACCAGTCGACTGGGATATTTTTACCAGTCGACTAGGGGACAAGGGTTTTTCAAAAAAGGGCACCAATCAGGGATTCGACCTCATAGACGACTGAAGAAGACTTACCAGTCGTCTGGAATATTTGGCAGAGATTTACCAGTCAACTGGGTGAGAGGTACCAGTCGACTAGAAGATCTAGCAGAGACTTACCAATCGACTGGGTCACATATACCAGTCGACTGGACCCTTAGCAAAATTTCCAGTCTTGAATTTTTAGCACGAATTTGTTTATCTATGACATTTTTGAGTGAGAGAAATAATTAAACAGTGATTAATACTCTTTCACTCAATGTCAAATATGCAAATGATGAAATGAGATGCAATCAAACATTCAGTTTATCAAAATCAAGCAATCCCATCAACATTCTAATCTTACAAAAACTAGCTTCACTTAAGGGTTTTGTAAGAATATCAGCTATTTGATCTTCTGAATGAATGAATTCCAATCTTATATCACCTTTTTTTAGCACGGTCTCTTAGAAAATGATGTCTAATCTCTATATGCTTGGTTCTAGAGTGCTGAATAGGATTGATGACACTAGTATTATCACAAAATATAGGAATATTTTTTAGATTCATGCCATAGTCTTCTAGTTGTTGTTTCATCCATAATACTTGGGCACAACAACTGCTAGCTGCTACATATTCCGCCTTAGCAGTTGATAGTGCAACGGAATTTTGTTTCTTGGAAAACCAAGACGTTAACATAGCACCTAAGAATTGGTATGTTCTACTTGTGCTCTTTCTATCTAACCTACATCCAGCAAAATTAGCATCTGAATATCTTACTAGCTCAAAAGTTGATTCTCTAGAGTACCATAATCCTATGGTCTGGGTTCCTTGTAGATATCTAAGGATTCTTTTTACTGCAACTACATGTGATTCCTTAGGATTAGACTGAAATCTAGCACACATGCATACACTGAACATTATATCAGGTCTACTTGCAGTCAAATAAAGTAAAGCACCTATCATGCTTCTATAATATTTAGAATCTACATTTTTACCTCCTTCATCAAGATCAAGTTTAGTAGTTGGGCTCATAGACGTTCCAATTGGCTTTGAGTTTTCCATCCCGAACCTCTTTAGTAGGTCTTTGATGTACTTTTGTTGATTTATGAAGGTATCCTTTTAGTTGTTTGATTTGCAGTCCAATGAAGTAGGTAAGTTCTCCTATCATGCTCATTTCAAATTCACCTTGCATGCACTTTGCAAACTCTTGACACATAGATTCATTAGTAGCACCAAATATAATATCACCAACATATATTTGAACTATCAAAGTGTCATTTTTGTGAGTTTTTGTGAAGAGAGTTGTATCTATTCTACCTCTTACAAAATCATTATCAATTAAAAATTTACTTAGTCTTTCATACCATGCTCTAGGAGCTTGCTTCAACCCATATAGAGCTTTAGAAAGCTTGTAGACATGATTTGGAAGACTAAGATTTTCAAATCCAAGAGGTTGCTCAACATAAACCTCTTCTTCTATAAAGCCATTTAAAAAGGCACTTTTCACACCCATTTGAAATAGCTTGAATTTATTAAAGCATGCAAAGGCTAGTAACATTCGAATGGCTTCTAATCTAGCTATGAGAGTATAGATTTCATCAAAATCTATTCCTTCCTCTTGGTTATATCCCTTAGCAACTAGTCTAGCCTTATTTCTAGTTACTATACCATTTTCATCCATTTTATTTCTATATACCCATTTAGTTCCAATAATTGAATGATCTTTAGGTCTTGGAACTAGTTTCCAAACATTGTTTCTCTCAAATTGATTTATCTCTTCCTGCATTACAATTATCCAATCATTATCTTTTTCAGCTTCTATAAATGTCTTAGGTTCTACTTGAGACAAATAAGCTACAAAATTACAAATATTTCTAATAGAAGAGCGAGTTCTTACCCCTTGTGAAGGATCACCAATTACCTGATCAATTGGATGATGATTTACATACCTTCAATCCTTGGGTAGATTTTTCTCTTGTTGACTTGAGGATGGTTTGTCCAAATTGGAAGTTGCCATCCCTTCATTTTCTTGAGGAGAACTCACTTTTAGGTCAACAATGGGAGTAGGAGTTTCCATTCTTGGAATAAAATCTGCATCATCTTTAAAGGAAACTTCTCTACTACTTATTGGATTAGATTCATCAATGGTTACATGCACAGATTCTTCTGCTACTAGAGTTCTCTTATTGAAAACTCTATAAGCCTTACTAGTAGTTGAATATCCTAAAAATATTCCTTCATCGGTCTTGGAATCAAATTTACCCAAGTTAGTTTTATTGTTATTTAAGATGAAGCACTTACTACCAAAAGCACGAAAGTAGGAAATATTGGGTTTTCTCCCTTTCCATAGTTCATATGGAGTTTTATCAAGTAAAGGCCTTATCAAAATTCTATTTGATATATAGTAAGAAGTATTCACGGCTTCAGCCCAAAAGTATTTTGGTAAATTATTTTCACAAAGCATAGTTCTTGAAAATTCTTCTAGAACTCTATTTTTCCTCTCAACAACTCCATTTTATTGAGGAGTTCTAGGAGCTGAAAAGTTGTGATTAATGAAAGAGAATGCAAACACAGTTATAGTGGTTCGGCAATATCGGATTCGTTCCGACCCTACGTCCACTCTCTTTAAGGAACTCCTTGAAGTAATCCACTAAGAAAACTTAGTCGCACAACTTAGCTGGGTGTTGCACAAACCGTACACAAGCAAATTACAGGAATTGCATAAACCGAACGATCCCCTTCCTTTCGGAAGTTTCCCCTTCCTCTCGGAAGTAATCTCTTTACAAAGATAGTGTAAAGTAAAAGGTAGAGAGACAGCAAATGAAAGCTTATTACAACAGAAATGTCTCTCTTTCAAAGTAAAGCTTGAAGAAATGGCTCAACAAGATTATTTCAAAGCTTTTTGTGTTTCAAGAGTATAAAAACTTGATTATGTGAGATCAGCTCTTTTTGAATATATGCAGCTTGTTATTGAATGCTTAACTGAATGGGTTTATATAGCAATCAATTAATATGGCCATTTAGGACTTCAATTTGAAAAATATTTACTTTAAAACGTTCAGATTTAGAGTCCAACAGTCATATTTTTGAACTACCAGTCGACTGGGTCGAGATACTAGTCGACTGGGTCGAGATACCAGTCGACTGGGTTCACTTGAAAAATACTCGTTTTCAGACCTTCTGGGTATCCAATCGACTGGTATATATCATCCAGTCGACTGGGGACTTTCTATCCATTTTACCAGTCCACTGGGTTGATTCATCCAGTCGACTGGGTTGATTCATCCAGTCAACTGGGAACTTACTGGTCAAAGTACCAGTCGACTGGGTACCTTCTGACCTATATACCAGTCGACTGGTATATGTAACCAGTCGACTGGGTTGTTTTTCCAACCCAGATTTTCTTCTGTTTTTCATTAAAAACATTTAAAAATAATGGTTTTAGAAAAACCTTTTGTGTTCAAGCCATTGAACAAGCTAATACAATGTATGAGTGAGACTTACATTGGTTCTAAACCTTAAGACCTATACTAGATCTTTAGTATTCACTTGATACTTGATTTGGTTCGAGTTTTTGCACTTTGTTCCTTGGTTGAATGTGTTTGATCCTTAATACAACTTAGTTTAAACTTGTTAGTTAAATAACAGTTGTGTTTTGCCATCATTAAAATACGGGCGAGGGTCAACACATACGATTTGAATCAGTTTGGTATTATATATTGTATATACAAAGCTAAACTAATAAATTAACAATCAATCATAAGATACATTACCTTAAAAGTTCGGTAAAATCTTCGATCATGTCTAATTTGTGGAGGCACCACGTGGTCATTCGATGGACAAATTATGTGCTTTGCAAACTTGTTCAATGCTCTCATCGCTATCTTAAAATGTCGATTAATTGTTTCTAATGAAGGTTGAAATCGAGTTACAACTCTGTGCCCCACATTGTGCCCCACAACAAATAAGAAAATGGCTATCATTTCCTCTACTGTGACACCCCTTGAGTTTTCTATATAATTATACTGTTTCGATGTGTTACATAAGTGAATAAATATTTCCTTGTCCATGCGAAACAATTAATAAACTACATCTAAACTACCATTTAACAATTCAGTTATATATTCATGTCCACTGAGTCGTAATGTTCGCATAGGTAATTTATTCATAAATTTTTCATCATATTTGTCAAACATAGGAAGTATTAACAATGAGAGCATTTCATGCTCATCTTTTGCGGACGAACTTCATGAATTAGATTTGCTACCACAATTATTGCGGTTTAAATTGTCCATTTCTTAACCTAAACAAAAAAAACAAGTCCCATTATGGTTATCATGTAGTATAGTTTATATTCCACAAATCTAAATATATTGAAGTTTAATTCTATTTTTTTAAAAAAATCGACAGCACCTCCTCTGTTTTCTATGATTTTTCAAATCTAATTGACTTATATACACAATTCTAATCATTCAATTCTAATTAGACCTGTATACACAATTCTAATCATTTAAATTTCAACAATACAAGGAATGTCAAACGCATATAATTAATCCAAACAAATAACATATCATCCATAAACTAAAAAAATTAATAAAAATATCTAACTACAAACATAAACACACATCAAAGAACAAATAGTCTCCTTAACACATGAACATAATTTAAGACCAAAGGCAATGTCTCCAAGTCTCAATTAATCCTAGCTAACCATGCATTCTTCCTCTCCAAAGGCATTTTAATGAATGCCTCTCTCAACTTAAAATTACCTATAAATTTCTCTAATGCCTTCAAATATGTGTCATCATTCACCAAATTTTCCATTTCATCAAGAACTTTCAAACACATTGCCACTGAATAATCTGTTGAAACCACTAAACTTGTTCCCTCAACGCTTTTCTCGCTATACCTCTCAGCCCTAGCCAAAGAAGCTTCTGTCCTTGTTTTTTCTGCCTCCATGAAATAGGCAAAAACTTCACTCAATTGACTATTTCTAGTTTCTTTTTATTTTTTCTTATCGTTGATTTTAGAATGCTTAGCAGAACGTTCAGACTGAGTGGGCTGAGTGCTTGGGGTTTCAAGGTCAATCGGAGTATTTGGGTCATCCGGGTTACCAAGACCATCAACATCAACGTCTACATGAATGCCACTATTGAGCAAAGCTTCATGCAATTCATTCTCCTCATCGGAATTAGGTAGATCTTGGGTTGAAGCGCGGTGAAGGATTCCTGTGGCAGTTGACTTGTTAAAGATTATCCCTAATAATTTGTAGTGTTCACAACCTTGCTTACGAAATTGGGAAGCTTTCGGGTGTGCCTAAAAAAAGTGAAGATATAAATGCCATTACCGATTTCAAAGAAATTATCGTAAGATAAGTCCACACTATGAACTTTAGGGAGAAAAACGATACTCGAATGTAATTTCCCAAGTCTCATCTAAGGCTGTGACAGTATTACTTTCTGCATTCCAACCAAACCCAGTTTGCTCAAGCAATTGATTAAATAGTCGGTGTCTCATCTAAGGCTGTAAAGAGCTTGCTGGTCTTCATATTCAATTCTTTGAGAATAAAATCCCAAATCTTTATATGAAACACACCATCTTTCATCTTTCATCTTTCCCTTGTTTACCTCATCAACCATGATATCGATAAAACATTTCTCTCTCTTAGAGCCCCATAAAGAAATATCAACGCTTTCAGAAGCCATCTACATTAAAAGCGAACTTAACAGATTATTATTGAACAATAAAAACTAACCGACTATTTTAAGATACTTAAATTGGACCTACATACATATACCAATTATCATTTGTCCTAAAATAATACATATACGTATATCCCTGTGCAGGTGCTGGTGCAGCAGTCCCTATGCAGGGGCTGGTGCTGCAGTCCTTGTGTAGGTGGCCAACCATTGGCCACCTCCTATTATGTGGTGGCCATCAGCTTCACTATCAAACGCTTAAGAGTGAAGGCTGATAAATATGGGCCTGAATTCAACATCCGTGTTGGTATGGTCATCGTCCTTTTGTTGTTAGTAATTGGGTAGTGGAAAATGAATGTTTCACTTTTAATGACAAAGCCTTTGCTTCCTGTCTCACTACGGCGGCCACGAAGCAAGAGACTATCCTTGAAGGTTGGCTGACGTAGCATCTCCATAAGAGAGTTAATGGTGAGGTCAAGGCTGAATAGAGCAGGACTTCAATGATGTCATGTTTTCGCTTGAAGAGGAAGGCAATCTCTCAAAATTTCAGTATGATACAGGCACTAATATTCTACCTGTCTAGTGATCTACAAATACAAAATAAAAGTATATTTGAATTCTCATATTAATTTTAGGCTGATAATTGAAGCAATTATTACTGTGCTTTGTATCTAAAAAGGTCTTTGATAAATCATGATGTAGCTTCAGAACTTTGATGCAGGCTTTTATCTCTGATTGATGAATCAGAGATGTACGCATGGACTGTCAAGTTGATGAATTAGACATCAAAAACTGTGTATCTTCAAGCCATCATCAAGAAAACCCTCCGCCTAAACCCAGCTGGCCCCCTCTCAGGGTCAGGGAAGGCATGGAACATTGTTCTATTGCTGCCTATTGTTTCCCAACTGGCACTTGGTTGATACTTGATAGTAAATATTTAGAATATTCAAAGGGATCCGGTGTTTGGGAAAATGAATCAACATTCAACCCAGAGAGATTCTCCTGAGCCATATGGATGCTGATGGAGGTCAATACTTTGAGCTCATTCCTTTTAGTTCTGTCAGATGGTGTTGCCCAGGTATGTCATATGCTCTCTAAACCCTTAATCTTACACTCGCTATACTCCTTCATGCATTTCATATAGCAACCCCATTGGGTCAGCTTGTTGACATGAGTGAGAGCCCAAGCATGACTATGCCCAAAGCAAACCCATCAGAGCTTCTTGTTACCTTGTGCCTTCCTCCCAGTCTCAATGGCTGTTGAGTTCATTTCGAGGGAGGTTAGTGATGCAGCAGTGCAGTATATATAATCTTTTTTGGGATTTAGTTGTTTGTTGCTTGTACTTTAGTACCAGCGAGCTAGTCATTATGGAAGCTTTTACATTGCTAAGTTGAGTTGCATCCTTGAAAATGTCTGTTGAATAATGTTCTCGTTCATGTGATGTAAATTTTGGATGCTTCTCCTCCCTCTCTACCCCGCCCCCTTCTTCTAATATGTATACGTATAAAAGCAAATAATGTCTCTCAAGTTATTAGAACTGATTTAGCTAGAGGTTGTGGTGTTGATGACAGATTTCTCTTAGAATGTCTGATTTTAGAACTTCAAACTTAGATTGCTAGGTGATTTTGGAGAATCTTCTTCCTTCTCTCGTGCATTTTTTACGATGTCGTTCAAATGGAGCTAAAACTTTCTAGTTACGGAGGCCTCTAATTATGCTGGAATAATTTAATTGATGTGGCCAAATTATCTCCATTATCTATTTAATTATTTATTCTAAACGTGGCTGTCTGCTTCTTGTACTAGTGTTAGGTGATGGTTATTAACAAAGTAACTTTGGGAGATGGCTTATTGTGCTTTGGGAATTACTTGTGTAATGGCCAGGTCTGTATTTGTTTTGAGATTTGGGCAGTGGTATTTGTGATTCTAAAGAGATGAGGAAAACTTTTTCTTTGATTCCTCTATCTATTTTTTAGATGATTTGGAAAGAGAGATATAGATGAGATTTTGATGGAGTAGAGAAATCTCTTGATTCCTCTAAAGGTGGATGATGGTTCAATATCCTTTGTTTTTGGTTTAAGGGGAATTATTTTTCAAACAAGGAAGAGCTCCTTGATTATTTAGATTTACTATCTTGTAGATGGTCCTCTTGTAATTGGGTTGCACCGCTTTGGTGCTTTCTATACAAATATTTACTTAAATTAAAAAAAAAAAGAAAAGTGATGGAATGAAACATTTTCTGGGGCTGTGAATATTATGCAGGTGCTATTAACAGAGAATATAATGCAGGTGCTGTGAAAGCAAAGCAACCAAAACCAGAAAAAGGAAAAGAGTGGAAATGGAGAATTCTGCAATAGTTCTGTTTACTCAATCTTCTCTCAGGCAGCAATATCTTCTACTATTTTTTCCTTCCTTACTATGTTTTTGCTATTGACAGGTCTCTTACTGCATCTTGTGTGTGAGACAGAATGCAACTAGCTTGGCATTTCTTTATATATTGATTCTATATTTATGAAAGAGGTTCAACGACTAAATGCTCACTCAACAATTTTTACTCCCTATAGAAAATACTAGTTTACGAGGGCTTTAGATGCTTGATTTTAAAACTGTGAAATTTATTTTACAAATAATTATTAAAATACCTGCTTTCATACTAAGATTCATTGGATGTTTGATCTTACAGCGCTAGATTGGTCAAATCTTTTGTGCTTATCCATGGAGAAACTATATTTTATTAAAAGGTTTGCCCCAACTGCCCAATTTGGTTGGTTTGCCATCCTCACACCCTATAAGTCAAATAATATATCAATATGTGAAATATATTCCTAAGAATAACAAAAATAATTCAGTATCTAAAAAAAATCTAAATTAAACACAAATAAGGACACTAAATTAAGTAACTCTTACCGACAAATCATAATATTATTACCAAATATTAAATCAAATACCAAAACGGTATGCCCACATCTAATTGGCAATAATGGCTGCACACACATAAGACAAATCAACTGTATGATTATTTGTAATTGTGCTCGACCCTCCTTCGCTTTCTACGTCATGGCTCTTTGCTTCCCATTCATTAAACAATTGATCACTCTGAGAACACTGGCGTACAAAATTATGTACGACACAATAAACAACAACTATAAGAGGTTGTCTAGCGGGCTTGAATCTAGGCATCATTTTTAAAATTGGAAAGCGCACCTTTAAGACCCCAAAGCAACGTTTTATAACATTATATAGAGATGAGTGCATATAGTTAAATAGTTCTCTATAACCCGTTGGTTGGCGTGCTCTACCTTGATATTCATTAAAGTGATATCGTTCACCTCTAAACAGTAGAAGAAACCCGGCTGTACATGGATAACCGGAATCCACCAAATAATACTCACTTATAAGTCATACAAATTCTCTTAGTACATATCAATCAATTAGTATATAATATCAACTTAGTACTAAAATAGATTTACTGTTAGTAAGCCAAGGAAATTGAGCATTCGATCGAGTTAAGGCGTCCAAAAACACTCACAAATCGTTAGCCGTACCTTCCCATCCACTATACACGTATGTGAATTTCATGTCGAATGAACATGTACACATCACATTGTGTGACAACCAATTTTCTACCCCTATAACTAGTAGCTTTTTCTACTAGCGCGCATGCATTGATGTGCGTTCCATCAATTGCGCCAATACATTTCTGCATCCATTAAATTGCATACGATTAGAATCAGTTTGGTATTATATATTGTATATACAAAGTTAAACTAATAAATTAACAATCAGTCATAAGATCCATTACCTTAAAAGCTAGGTAAAATCTTCGATCATGTCTAATTTGTGAAGGCACCACGTGGTCATTCGATGGACAAATTATGTGCTTTGCAAACTTGTTCAATGCTCTCATCACCATCTTAAAATGTCGATTAATTGTTTCTAATGAATGTTGAAATCGATCAGCTACAACTTTGTGCCCCATATTGTGCCCTGCAACAAACAAGAAAATGACCATCATTTCCTCTACTGTGACACCCCTTGAGTCTTCCATATAATTATATTGTTTCAATGTGTTATATAAGTAAATAAATATTTCCTTGTCCATGCGAAACAATTCATAAACTACCTCCGAACGACCATTTAACAATTCGGTTATATATTCATGTCCACTGAGTCGTGATGTTCGCACAAGTAATTTATTCATAAATTTTTCATCATATTCAGCAAACATAGGAAGCATTAACAATGAGAGCATTTCATACTCATCTTCAGCAGACGAACTTGATGAATTAGATTATCTACCACAATTATTGCGGTCTGAATTGTCCATTTCTTAACCTAAACAAAAAAAAAAGGTCCCATTATGGTTATCATGTAGTATAGTTTATATTCCACAAATCTAAATAGATTGAAGTTTAATTCTATTTTTTAAAAAAATCGACAGCACCTCCTCTGTTTTCTATGATTTCTCAAATCTAATTAGACCTGTATACACAATTCTAATCATTCGAATTCCAATAATACAAGGAATGTCAGACGCATATAATTAATCAAAACAAATAACATATCATCCATAAACTAAAAAAAGTAATAAAAATATCCAAGTACAAACATAAACACACATCAAAGAACAAATAGTCTCCTTAACACACAAACATAATTTAAGACCAAAGGCAATGTCTCCAACTCTCAATCAATCCTAGCTAACCGTGCATTCTTTCTCTCCAAAGGTATTTTAATGAATGCCTCTCTCAACTCAAAATTACCTGTAAATTTCTCTAATGCCTTCAAATATGTGTCATCATCCACCCGATTTTCCATTTCATCAAGAACTTTCAAACACACTGCCATTGAATAATCTACTGAAACCACCGAATTTGTTCCCTCAACGCTTTTCTCTCTATACCTTTCAGCCCTAGCTAAAGAATATTTTGTCCTTGCTTTTGTGGCCTCCAAGAAATAGGTAAAAACTTCACTCAATTGACTATTTCTAGTTTCCTTATGTTTTTTCTTATCATTGATTTTAGAACGCTTAGCACAACGTTCAGACTGAGTGGGCTGAATGCTTAGGGTTTCAAGGTCAACCAGAGTATTTGGGTCATTCGGGTTACCAAGGCCATCAACATCAACGTCTACATGCATGTCATTATTGAGAAAAGCTTCATGCAATTCATTCTACTCATCGAAATTAGATGGATCTTGGGTTGAAGCATGGTGAAGAATTCCTGTGGCAGTTGACTTGTTAAAGATTATCCCTAACAATTTGTAGTGTTCACAACCTTGCTTAAGAAATTGGGAAGCTTTCGGGTGTGCCAAAAAAAATGAAGATATAAATGTCATTATCGTTTTCAAAGAAATTATCATAAGATAAGTCCACACTATGAACTTTAGGGAGAAAAACGATACCTAAATGTAATTTCCCAAGTCTCATGTAAGGCTGTGATAGTATTACTTTCTGCATTCCAACCAAACCCAGTTTGCTCAATCAATTGACTAAACAGTCGGTGTTTCATACGCAACCTTTGATATTTCTCTCTCAATTGTTTCACTGTAAAGAGCCTGTTGGTCTTCATATTCAATTCTTTGATAATAAAATCCCAAATCTTTCTATGAAACACACCATCTTTCATGTTTTTTTTGTTTACCTCATCAACCATGATATCAATAAAACATTTCTCTCTCTCAGAGCCCCATGAAGAAATATCAACGCTTTCAGAAGCCATCTACATTAAAAGCGAACTTAACAGATTATTATTGAACAATAAAAACTAACCGACTATTTTAAGATACTTAAATTGGACCTATATACATATACCAATTATCCTTTGTCCTAAAATAATACATTACATATATCCTTATGTAGGTGCTGGTGTAGCAGTCGCTTTGCAGGGGCTGGTGCTACAGTCCCTGTGCAGGACCTATTCTTTCTATTTCTATCAAAAAAATTAAAAAGACCTATTCATAATACACAAAAATATAAATAAAAAACTATAAAAAGGCTATTGATTCAAAATACATGAATATGCTTCACTTACCTGTAATCAAGTCATCAAAATTCAAATAGAACTGATTTAATATATGTGAAAAAACTCAAGGCAGAGTAGAACAATGGCCTTACTAATTCTTTTGCTAGTATATTTACATGTCTAAGGTCAAAATGTAATTTCCAACATGAACATCATCCTTAACCTTCAACCCAGTTAATCCAACTAGAATGCAAGTTAAATGACCCAAATCTGATTTCAACCTAATTCTCTCATTTCTCCACCGAAGTTAGCAAAACATACAAGGATTTTGAAGCTCTTGAATCAAGGATTCATAATATTATGTTAAATTTCAAAATTATGCCGTAGTTTTCATGAATCATGGCAAATTATATGAAGATGCAATCATTTTGCTAAGCTAATTTAAAGACAATTTAAACCAGTAGGATATAAGTTCAACTGTAGGTCACCCAACTATAGTTACAAATTTAACAATGAAAAAGAAAGCCAAGTTTGTTTTACATGTTGAAATAGCAATATAGTAGACAAGATAGGCACAAAACATTAATTAAATTAATAGAGCTATAGAACTTGACTGGCAACTGATCAAATTTGCTGAACTTATAGGTGGCTCTAAACAAAGTAATTTTGGTACCAATTGTTTCATGCCACATTTCAGTTGAGATTCAAGAGAAATAATTTGCAGATTTGTACTCATATCTGATGGAAACTATCAATAAAATAATAAAAGTGCCAAGATTTGAAAGTCACAACTCAAATTTAACCATAAAAGAACCGAAATTTGCCTGGGAGTTTGATATTATTGAATGATTACTAAACTTCAGCTAGAACTTATTATTTGGCCCCTTGATACTGATCTTAATTTTTCTAAGCTTCCCATAAAGCAAGGAAGTTTTTAAACATTATGACGCTGGGCAGAATAGCGATTATTCTGCAGGCTAGTTTTCAACAGATAATTCACAGGGAAGAAAATAACACAAAAGAAGAAACTCTAAAAAACAGATGAACTCTGAATTTTATTCAAAATTATGCAACTCAATAATAATGTTTACTAAACCCTAAAATCTTATTTACAAGGTCAAGCTAAAATAGGAAAATTAAATTAATGCCGAAAATAAAAATAAAAAGTTTCCTAAAAACATAAATCTGCCAAATTGAGGGCCTAAACGTCGTTTTTTGGCTTAAAAACGACGACGCTCAGGGCTTAAGTTTTGTCTGGAAGCCCGTTTCCAATTAAACTAAGGTCTTCCGGGACCCAATCTGAGCCCGTGGCTCGTCCTAGGTAGTCCACCTGCCAGTTTTGCGTTGATCTGCCAACTCTAGGTACCTCAGTGCCAACAACGTGCTATCTGACAACTCAGCATTATCTGACTCGGATCCTCCTGCATCAGTCGCCCCGGGTTGGAAAGAACTCATCCTCGAGTTCACAATAGCCTTATTGGAATCTCCAAAACAAGGACTCAGGTGTTTCACATTAAAGACATCAGAAGTTCTCAAATGACTGGGTAGGCGTAGTCTATAGGCGTTATCATTGATCTTCTGTAGGATCTCACAGGGTCCAATATTCCGCTCCTTAAGCTTATTATACTCTCCCACAAGAAAACAATCACAAGTTAATATCGCCCAAACAAAATCACCAACATCAAAAAGTACCTTGACGACGATGATTGTCGCTCTGAACCTTCTTCTTTGATCTTGATAGCTTCTCATTGAAAAAAGCTATGGGGTGCCCCTCTTGACTCTAAACACCACCAATACCAACCCCAGATGCATCACAGTTTACCGCGAACATTTTTTCAAAATCA
Organism: Bretschneidera sinensis; assembly: GCA_023935145.1. Lineage (NCBI taxonomy): Eukaryota > Viridiplantae > Streptophyta > Magnoliopsida > Brassicales > Akaniaceae > Bretschneidera > Bretschneidera sinensis. Next base: position 149,001,807 of record CM043697.1, read on the forward strand.
AGCGGCAACCTAGGAGAAAGATCCTCTGGCATCAGGTCAAAAAATTTTGCCAGCAGTTGCTGTACCTCTGCTGGTAAATCTGGATTCATGTCTGCTGCAATATTCCCACAAGGCAGCAAAGCATAGACCATATCTTCATGCTCAATCTCAGCTAAAAACCTAGACATCGAAAGTAGATTAGTATTACTGGTTACCGGGGTAGGAGTGGTTCCTTCCTGACGAGGTGCCAACACAATCTTCTTCCCTTTGATGCTAAGGGAATAGGTATTTTTCTGCCCATCATGGATAACACTACGATCATACTGCCAAGGTCTGCCTAACAATACATGACAAGCATCCATAGACACAACATCACACCAAGCATTATCAGAATATTTCCTACCAATTGAAAAAGATACTAGGCATCGCCTATCTACTGTTACCTCACTGCCTTTATTCAACCATGACAATTTATATGGCTTGGGATGACGATTTGTCTTCAACTGCAATTTCTGGACAGCCTCTTTAGACACTGCGTTCTCGCAACTACCACTATCAATGATCATCTTGCAGACTTTATCTGCAACTGTGCAAGTTGTGTGGAAAATATTGGTCCTCAACCAATCATCCCCTGTATCGCCCTTGGGGGTCAGTAAACTCTTATGAACAACCAAGGTCTCATGGCCATCTCCATACAACACATCTTCATCTTCATCATCATTATACGTAGGCTCTCCAATCTCCTCAGTTTCGTCTACCCCGTCGTCCTCAATCAGGAGATTTTTGCCCTTATGACTAGCAGGTTTCCTGCACTTAGTCGATTTATACCCCTGTTCACCACATCTGAAACGTCTAATATTTGGGCTAGAGTTACCTTGGGGTGGCTGCTGGGTAGGACGAAATTCTTGAGGGTGAACTGGCCTACTACTTTGATCGTTGCTGCGGTTCATTGGCCTCCTGTTCTGCTGTTTTTCCATCGCAAGTGCACCCTGGTATGCTTCAGAAACGGTTCATAGTGAGTGAAGGCTGAGGACATCTTGCAAGGGCTGTCGTAATCCCCCCAAATACCTTGCTACCATCTGCTCTTCCATCTCAGATAAATCATTCCGAGCTATCAATTGATAGAACTCCTCCGTGTAATCATCAACTGATCTCGTGCCTTGCCTCAACGAATGAAGTCGCTGAAACAGGGTTTGAGTGTAGCTGAAAGAAAGAAAGTGACCCTTCATCTTCTTCTTCATCCTCTCCCAATCAGTGATCTTGGCCTTGCCCTGCCGGTCGTGTGAGTGCAACTGCTCCTACCACGCAGATGCTCTGCTTTTGAGTTTGATGGCGACCAGTTTTACTTTGACACGATCTGGGACTTCCTTATACTCGAAAATACGTTCTACTTCATTCAACCAATCGATGAATCCTTCGACCTGTAACGTACCAGAAAACTCAGGCAGATCCACTCTAAATCCGAGGTCTCCATAACGATCCTCTCGACCACGGTGCTCCATGAATTGACCAGGACTATGATACGGGTTTTCGAAACTGGAATCGGAATTGTGATCTTTCGTCTCACGATCACTGAAATTCTGTGCCGCTAGATGCTGGGTTAACTCTGCGACTTGCCTCTGTAAATCCTCAATCATCGCATCTTGAATGTTACGATCATGATGTGGGACTTCCTTGTTTGGAACCTGCCCGTGACGACCACAACCACGACCACCAGCCATAGAACTGATGAAATCTCACCCTAAAAAGATGCTGAAGCTCTGATACCAACTGACACCAGGCATAATAGCGATTATTCTGCAGGCTAGTTTTCAACAGATAATTCACAGGAAAGAAAATAACACAAGAGAAGAAACCCTAAAAAACAGAGGAACTCTGAATTTTATTCAAAATTATGCAACTCAATAATAATGTTTACTAAACCCTAAAACTTTATTTACAAGGTCAAGCTAAAATAGGAAAATTAAATTAATGCCGAAAATAAAAATAAAAACTTTCCTAAAAACATAAAACTGCCAAATTGAGGGCCTAAACGTTATTTTTTGGCTTAAAAAGGACGACGCTTAGGATTTGAGTTTTGCCCGGAAGCCCGTTTCCAATCAGACTAGGGTCTTCCGAGACCCGATCTGAGCCCATAGCCCATCCTAGGTAGTCCACCTGCCAGTTTTGTGCTGATCTGCCAACTCTAGGTACCTCAGTGCCAACAAAATGCTATCTGACAACTCAGCATTATCTAACCCAAAAGACAAGGCAAATGAGGAAAGAAATACAATCCTTCCACAAAAGGATGAAGATCTGTTCTTCGAGGCCTGGGGACACTTCAACGAGCTACTACTCAAGTGCCCACACCACAACCTACCCCAAGACGAACTGGTACAAGCCTTTTATGAAGGTTTAAGTGATTCTAACAAAAACATTGTTGATTCAGGTTGCGGAGGGATGCTGATGGAGAAGAGCAGTGAAGAAGCAATGGAACTTTTCGAAACCCTAAGTGAACACACGCAGCAGTTCTCCTCTCGAGGTAGACATATGATGCAAGAAGACCCGAGTCAGATGATGCTAAGTTGTCAGATAGCACGTTGATGGCACTGAAGTACCTAGAGTTGGCAGATCATCGCAAAACTGGCAAGTGGACTACCTAGAATTGGCCACGGGCTCAGATCGAGCCCCAGAAGACCCTAGTCTGAGTGAAAATGGGCTTCCCGGCAAAACTCAGGTTTATTCCTAAGCATCGTCATTTTTAAGCCAAAAAACGACGTTTAGGCCCTCAATTTGGTAGTTTTCAGTTTTTAGGAAACTTTTTATTTTTATTTGCAATTACTTTCAGTTTTTAGGAAACTTTTTATTTTTATTACTTCAAATTCGGCCTTAATTTAATTTTTCTATTTTAGCTTGACCTTATAAATAAGGTTTTAGGGTTTAGTAAACATTATTATTGATTTGGATAATTTTAAATAAAACTCAGAGTTGTTCCTCTGTTTTTAAGGGTTTTTTCTCTTGTGTTATTTTCTTCCCTGTGAATTATCTGTTGAAAACTAGCCTGCAGAATAATCACTATTTTGCCTGGCGTCAATATATAACCAAAAATAAGGGTATGTATGAGGTAATCCTAAACGGAGGTTCATCTCCTCAAATGGCTATTGTGAAGAGAAAACTTGGCCTATTAGTGAAAACCATGGCTGCTCAGAACACCTTAACGAACCCACCAGCTACACCAATCCAAGTATGTGCTATTTGCTCACAATTTGATCATAATATTGATACATGTCCCCTGTATTCATCTGCAGATCATGAGCAATCTAACTTTGTGGGACCAAATAATTATCCGTCGAAGAACAACCCCTATGCCAACACATACAACCCTGGATGGCGGAATCACCCGAAATTCTCATGGAGCAACAACCAAAACAGTCAAGGGCAGTAAAGAAAATTCCAACCAGCAGCCCAATCTGCTCCTGAACCAAAGAAAAATGACCTCAAAAGCCTTGTGAGGCAACTAACGACTCAGCAACACCAAATCCTGAATAAACATGAACAATTCATGGAAGAGTCAAGGCAATTTCAGACTGAATTGAGGGGCAAATCACTGCGAAACATGATCAAGCCATTCAAGGACTAGAGGTACAAATGGGACAGTTGGCCAAGGAATTAAACAGTAGAAAGCAAGGAGAGCTCTCAGCCCAGCCATTACCTAATCCAAGAGGACACCAGCAGCTGAATACCATAACGACCTTAAGAAGTGGAAAGGTCATCGGCACCAACGAGCCTACATAAGCATCTCCAGACCAAACCTCCACATCTAAGGTAAGAGAGATAGAAAAGATAAATACACCTCCACCCTTCCCTCAAAGGTTGGTGAAGCCTAAAGAGGAAACTAAAATGATTGACATATTTGAAACCTTGAAAAAGGTAGAAATAAATATTCCTTTATTAGAGGCAATAAAACAACTATATGCTTATGCTAAGTTTTTAAAAGACTATTGCACTAACAAACGGAAGTTTCAGGAGCATGAGACAGTAGCCTTGACTGAAGAGGAGAGTGCTGAATTATTGAGGAAATTACCACCTAAACTAAAAGATTCGGGTTGTTTTACTATTCCCTGCAGGCTAGGTGACCAGCTTTTTGAGCATGCATTATTGGACCTATGAGCGAGTGCCAATTTGCTACCTTACAGTGTATTCGAGACACTAGGTTTGGGAGAACTCCAACCAACCTCCATTACTTTACAATTGGCTGACAGAAGCATCAAACGACCAAGAGGTATCCTCGAGGATGTTTTGGTAAAAGTAGGTAAATTTATTTTACCTGTTGATTTTATTGTATTAGACATGGAGGAGTGCCATATGCCTGTACCACTCTCTATCATCTTAGGGAGACCATTTGTGATCACTAGTGACACAAACATTAACATAAAAAGAGGTATTGTCACAATGAGAGTAAATGATGAAGAAGTAGAATTTAAAATCTTTAATACACTAGACTCCACTAAAACTAATGATGAGTATCATAATGTGAGTCTTATACAAGGTATTGATAAGAAAGTGTCTAAAGTCCATTACACTGTTCCATTGAAGACCATCCATGATGACATGAGATTTGAAATTGGGCCAGAGGATAATGTGATTAAAAATGTCCATGGAGCTTTGCACACCATCAAGAGCACACCTAAACCTTCAAGTAAGTATAATCCTCAAGTTAAAAATCGTTTACTTACTAATACTACCCTTCCTTGTTTTATCTACCAGGTACCAAAATTGGAGACAAAGCAGTTGTCAAAAGCACTAGAATCGCCTGATGGGGGCCCTAAGTGCCTCTTTCAAAGAACGTTGCCTTAAAGCTACCGTAGAGAGCACTTGAGCAATTCCACTTGCTCAACATATAGCTCAAGTGCCTCTATCAAGGTTAGTGGTACTGAGGCCACTACAAGTTGGTACGATTGCATCGTTCCTATTTTCACCTTAATTTATTTCTTTATGTAAACTCTTTTTTAGCAAATTTCTGTCTTGCAATCGAGCATACACCCCGTGCGCTCGAGCGCCACCTCGCCCTGCATTGCGAATGAGTGCAGTACCCTATGCACTTACCCATTATGCAATCGAGCGCTCTTCAAAAATGCACTCGAGTGTAATCGAGACAGAGAGGTCACGTGCATGTTGTAAACAGTTTCTCGTTCCTTCACTCACTTACACTCAATCGCACTGCTGCTCTCTCTCTCTCGCATGAACCATCTCACACAGCAAAACCCTACCTTCCACTCTCATCCGGCACACCACACCACCATTACCTCACCACACAACCAAGCCAACCATAAGGCAAATACATTTTCTTTCTCCCTTACACACACGCCACTCTCCTAAAGCACACAAGGTACACGCCTGTTTTTGTTACTCACACACATACACAATTTTGGATCTTTAGCTCACATGTACATTCTATATATGTTATTCTTATGTGTTGATTGGATAGTTTTACATTTACAGGAGGTTTAGATCAAGGGTGTATAAATCCTACAGCTTCTTATTTTTGGTGCACATAAGGTGTTAGACATATTGCCTGGCCGAGTGCGATAGAGTGCTTGATAGTAGCAATCGAGCGCACCTCAATCTGTGCGATCGAGCACACCAACAGCTGCGCATGAGTGCAATCACACCAGAAGCACTACTATTTGTCCACAACTCATGGCTTCCACATCTCGAGCTTCCAGCAGTCGTCATCAGACATCTCAGCCCAGTTTCGAACAGTGTGAAATACTGTTTGAGACAACATTCAATATGGAAGAGGACTTCAAGAGTTTGAATGCCACAAGATGGGTGGTCTAAGAGTTCAAGAACCAGGGTCTCAAGCGGCTATTCAAACCAGTCTGCTCGATAGCATACACATGATTTGTGGTCAGTTTCTACGAGAACCTGACCTACGACTGCACCAGGCCAAAAATTTTATCTTCCTCGGTCCATGGCAGGTTTATAGAGCTGACCACCACTAATATAACCGGCTCTTTACACTGCTGCGGTGAGTCCCCACCAGACGATAGCCACATAGAGGAGCAGCCTGACTCGTTCCCTCTCCCACACATCATTGAGGACATGTGTGCAGAGCAGTATGCTGACCGTCATAACAATGCGGGGAGCCGGTCGAGGTTGCTTCCCCGTCTATGGTTCGTCAACTCAGTCCTGCAGCATAATGTGTGTCCCTTGGGGCACAAGACACAGAGGTGAGATCAGTTTCTGCAAGCTCTCTACGCTTTCCACCGAGGTCACTGGTACTCCATCCCAGCGGTCATATGGAGTCAGATACACAAATTCTGGGATGGGGTGCATAACCGACAGACGACCACAGCTAATGTTTAGGGTCTTCCTTTCCTCTTCGTACTCAGCCATATCTTCCAGAAGAAGGGGATTAAAGGATCCTCTATAGACGGCTCGGTTAGCGACCACTCTTTCTTTGGGAGAGCTCAGTGGAGCCTCAGCCAGTCTCACATGCCCCGAGGACCCCGAGTACAGATTCCAATTGTCGAGCCTGTAGCGGATGATCCGATGAAGGCCAAGCATCCACTAGTGAGCCCTTCATGAGAGGAGGATCAGACAAACATGGGATCCATGGAGTATTAGCATCTCTTAGATGAGCTATCTTTCTTCCACTGTGAGCTGTCCAACATCTGTCGGGAGGATCGTGAGGTAGTCCGTTTGATCCATCAGCGGATCGATGGGTTACAGGCATAGTTCACACGATAGGAGGCGATGTTATAGGCCATCCTTGACTGCTTACCTCCTGCACCCGGTACCTCATTGACTACACTCACAGACGATCAGCAGTGAGAGGATACCCCGTCTGGCTGAAGACATTAAACTTAGCGCTCATGGGAAGCACCCCAGACATATCCTTTTCATTTTAGTATTTTTCTTTTAGTTATAGTTATATTTACATGTTTAGTTTGCATATTTTGTTTTCCGGCACAACGTTTATTTTTCTTTGTCAGGTACTCAGTGCGTGCATCCAATTCAAGTTTCAGAGCATGGACAAGCAAGCAAGCAACTGAGTTCTCCATCTCCCAGGTCAGATCTTTCCATGCCACACACATATTGGGGACAATGTGTATTTTAAGTTTGGTGGTAGTGGGAGATACTAGATACTATCACACACGCACTTGAAAGACATGCACACACTAAGTCCGAGTTTTTTTTAGGAAGATAAATGCATGTTCTTTTGATAAACAAAAATTTTTTTTGATTTAAAAATTTGATAACACTTCATTAGTAAGCTTAAAAGCTAGAACACATAGTCTTGCAATGGGAATTTTACAAAGTTTAGTTACCTACCTCAAGGCACCTAAGAATTCACGAGTTTGATCCGAATTTGCACGAGCACATTTAACACGCATTTGTGTGGGGTATGACATATAATTATTTTGTATATGTTTCCATAATCTAACTGTAATCGAATAAATTGTTGAAAAGAACACTTTGGCATAAGAAAAATAAAGAAGAAAAAAAATAAAGAAAAATGTTCATCATGTAAAAAGTGATCAAAAAGCTTCTAATGATCATTAAAAACTTTTCACTAAGTAACTGGGCCTCTTGCCTCAGTAAGCATTGAGTGTTCATGTTAAAAGGTGGAAAGTAAGCCTTTAATGATCATAATAAATATTCCAACTGAGTAACTGGGCCTCTTGCCTCAGTTAGCATTGAGTGTTCTCATCAAAAGGTGGGAATTTCATTAAGAAGTATAAAAACCAGTTAGTTTTGTAGCCTTTTTTATTCGAGTTAGTAAGTACTTAGGGGTGTCTTTACACCTAATGCCCTAAAACCATCTGGTTTGGGAGTCATTGGCTAAACACTCGTTACAAGGGTCAAATAGAAAGCTCGATGGAACTCAACATAGCAATGATCGCATGATAAAAAGAAAAAGAAGCAAGTGTTATGCCATTTTTGTTCTCTTTGATAAGGAATTTGATAAAAGTTTGGGCATCGAAACCTTATACGCTAAAATTATGTGGAAGCCCCATCTTATATATGCTAACTCATCACACACAAATCCAACTTGTGATGCCTTAAGCCAACCTTAGGTAAGTAACTTAAAACTTTTGAAAGGCCTTTGCAATCCAAAATGTGTTTTTATTTTAAGTTTACTCATGAACGGTTATCATAGTTTTATGTGAAACCCAAAATCTTTGAGTATCATGGAAATGAATTTATCTTTAATTTTTGTTCTAACATAGTCTTTAATTTTGTATTGCTAAGGGACTAGCAATATGTAAGTTTGGGGGTGTGATAAGTGCTTATATAGTCATATTTAAGCCCCTTAATTTAAATTTGTTAAGTCCCTTATTTATCTATTTCTATGAATTTTACTTCATTTTCGTGTTTTATATGTTTTTCACAGGACTTGGACAAAAAAATTAATAATTTGGAGTTTTTAGGAGCAAAAGTCAAGTTCTGCCATCAGGCAAGGTGCGCTCGAGTGCACCTCCCTAAAGATCGAGCGCACAAGAGCACGAGCACACTTGAAGAAGACTCAAGCACACACTTGCGCTCAAGTGCATATCGCATACGCTCGAGTGCAATCACTCTAGAGGCGGCAGAGCCAGATATGGATAGAAGTTTTCCGACTCCAAAAAGGAATTAGGTTTCAGGACACCATAAGGACCCTATAAATAGCCCTGTAAAACACATAACCCACACATTTTGTTCCAGATTCGAAGTAGAGAGCTTCGGAGAGGAATTGACGACTCGTCTCCCGAGTTTTCTTTGGTTTTAGTTTTCTATTTTTATTTAATTATGTTTAGCATATTTACTTTACTTAGTATGTGTAACTAAACTCCTATAGGGCTCGATTGAAGCTTTAGTTATGCTTTACCACATATTCATTCATTGATTATCTTTGCTATAGCCTTATTAGAATATTTAACTTGATTAATACCTGTTTATATTTACATTCCTCATATGTGCCTGATCAACGTATGCATGTGGTATGGATAGGTTAGTCGAATCAATTTGGATGATCGAGTCCTGGGTTCAACATTAGTAACAAAGGATATCCACACCGGATTCTCAGGTTAATCAACATGAGAAACCGGGAGCGGACCAAACCCTAGGTCCCATGTGGCTGCTGATCTCCATAGCCCTCATGCTCTCTTGAGGAACACTCAGTATACACCCATGCTGAATCCCTTAAGAGAGAAAAGAGTTAGAGTATACACCATGCCTAACTCGTTGTATAGGGAGATCAATAGCCTAAGGTGTGAGCCAAGCCCTTAGGTTGGCAACCATTAGATATTCATGATAAGGCTAGAGCACTGAAACCTTAGTTAGTGGGAAAGTATAATTAGTAGTGGATATCATAGCCCTATGATCTCATTATTATTATTTACTCACAATTAAATTACTATTTCTCTTTTTAACTTGAAGAAACTAATTCTAAAACAAAATTCACCAATCCCTGTGAAAATGATCTCACACTTGCACACTATGCTACCACAAACCTTGTGCACTTGCAAGTAAAACTAGAATGGTTATTTGCATATTTATTTAAGTAGATAATCGCTCACAACAAGTATGTAGTGGATAGCTGTAGGCTGAAATTGCATTACCTGATGTAGGTATGTAGTGGAGAAGCAACGAGGGAAAGATACCAAGAGCAAGAGATCAAATATGAGAGAGAAATAGAAAGAACTAAAGAGACGGATAGGAAGAATGAGCGAGACAGAGGGGGAAATGACACTTGAGATAGAAATAGTGAAATATACAAAGACAGCAAACCTGCTGCATCTAGCTAGAAGATGAGTGCAGAGAGAGCGTGCAAAGAGAGGGAAGAGAAACTTTATAAGATCTTGACCTCGTCAAGATTGAGCTTCAGTTTTAGCAGTATTCGGTCAAGGAAAGACTTCAAGCTGATAAAGTTGCAACTCGTGATGGAAACAGAGAATTAGGAAAGTGAGAAGAGAAGAGTGTTTTAGGAATGAAAACTCCAATTTGGAGTTTTCTAAAATCAGTGTTTGAAAACTGAATTTTAGTAAGCTGTTTGCCAAACATGTTTTACTATTTTTGAAAATTGTTTTTGGGTTTTGAAAACTAAAAACAGTTTTTGGAAAGCCAATCCAAGCATACCCTTTGCGTTTCTCGTTGAGGAAGATATATATATAACAATGCTAATTTGCCATACTTTGGGCACAAGTTAGCATTGTGCCTAAATTAATTTGGACATCAAGTACCTTTGACAAAATTGTCCCAGAATACTCTTAAAATTCATTAAAGTAAGGCTACTTTTGTAGTTTCAATTTTTTTTAATAAAAAACAGAAAATTCAACGGAACAATGACCGCCGGCGGCGCCTTTCGTTGCATGGTGTCAATTCCAGCGGTGATTCGATGCCAAATTTTCCAGCATCGAGATTTTCAATTTTTCGCTCAACTAGCTGGGTGGTTTTGTCCAAAACTTGCCGGAACATGCCAGTTCCAGATGGGCTGCCCCTTCCAACCGAACGTGTGGCTCTGAGGGTGGCCCGGTGAGCAGAAGGCGTTGAACTTGGAGCTAGAGAGTAGATCTTGTCGAGCTAATTTCAACGATATCATTGTGCACTTTTCCAACCACCAGTTGGCCCAATATCGCAAAAAGTCTCCAAATGTTAAAAAAATTAAACGAATGAGTTTATTGATTTACTTAATTACCTTTATGCTTGTTTTAGATAAATTTGAATTCTTGGGATCATTTTGGTCCTAAATGGTTGGTGTACAATGTTAACTATGGGGGCTGCTAACTTGCCCCACTAAGGCACAAGTTAGCATTGTGCTCTAACTATTTAGGATCAAAATACCCCCAAGTAGTCAATTTTGTGTAAAACCATTGTAGGGGTAATAGTAATTTATAAACTCATGTACTAATTTTTTTAACCCTCGGAGTTCAGAAAAGTGTAACCTCAGTACCATTAGAAATAGTTTGACGAGATCTACATTCCGACACCAGGTTCAACACCCTCTACCAGTTGGGCCACTTTCACACGTTGTCCATGTGACCAAAGGTGGCTCGACTTTAGATATGCTCTATTCTTATTGCCGGAAACCACCACAATCACCACCAAGCCGGATTTTCGACGATCTACCAGACCATCAAAATGTCATGCTGAAATGCCACCAGCAGACGCTGGACATACCCCCATGCGCTACCAGTGGACGTTTGGGGGTCACCCCGGTAACTGTACCCGTTGACATTTAATTTTGATTTTTTTTTTAAATTACCAAAAAATCCCAATGGTTTTAAGGTATAATCAATGGTATTTTAGCCAAAAAAGATTGGAACACAATGCTTACTTGTGTCTTTAAATGGGGTAAGTTAGCATTTCCATCCAAAGGACCCTGTTTTGAATTTTAATTGTGGAAAATATCATTTGGGGTAGTTGGTGGAAACAAATTTTATAAATTAATATTATTATTCTTCTCTGTTTTCGTGATGACCCAGAATAGGTACTTTGATCATTTTGTCAAACACAAGAGTTAACATCCATGACATAGAAAAGAATACTGAAAAATCCAGTATACATTAGATATTTCTTACCCAAAGAACCTGAAGTACAATGGATTCCTTTCTGCTACACCTAAACACTATCCTAGCTGGAGTCTTTGCCATATTTCTCTTTTCTTACTTCTTGAGGAGGTCTAAAAAATATGTGAAGGGCCAAAAACCACCAGAAACTACCGTAAATGGCCAGTAATTGGTCATCTCCACCTCTTGGCAGGACCCCAGCTTCCCCACATAACCTTGGGCGCCTTAGCCTACAAGTATGGACCAATCTTCACCATCCGGATAGGGGTACACCCAGCTTTGGTGGTCAGTAGCTGGAAAGTGGCTAAGGAATTATTCACCACCTATGATGTGGCTGAATCCTCTCGCCCCAAACTCACAATGAGCAAACTATAGGGCCACAACTATGCCAATTTTGGGTTCTGTCCCTATGGCGCATACTGGCGTCAAATGCACAAAATAACAGCACATGAGCTACTCTCAAACAGCAGGTTTGATCTACTCAAACACGTTCGAGCATTAGAGGTAGAGAACTCTGTAAAAGAGCTATATAAATAATGGACAAAGAAAAAGAATTGTTCAAACCATGTCTTGGTTGAAATGAAGCAGTGGCTTGGGGATTTGAACTTTAATGTGATTCTTAGGATGATTGCTGGGAAGAGGCATTTTGGTGCTAGCATATCAAGTGATGAGAAAGAGGTAAGGTGGTGCAGAACGTCGATGAGAGAAGTCTTACATTTGGCAGGGCTGTTTGTGGTGAGGGATGCGATTCCTTTTCTTTGATGGTTGGATTTGGGAGGGCATAAAAAGGCCATGAAGAGAACTGCAAAAGAATTGGACAGTATCATTGAGGAGTGGTTAGAGGAGCACTATATGAGCAAAGGATCTGGTGAGGCTGTTAAGGCAAAAGAAGTCTTCATGGATGTGTTGCTGTCTGTCATTGATGACATTGACCTTGGTAGGTATGATGCTAATACAGTCTGCAAAGCCACATCTTTGGTAAGTATTCTACTTAGTTTGATTTTCCACTTTCATTAATTTGATGGGCATGCAAGCATGGTGTTAGGAAAATGATTGATATATCCGCATAGCAGAACTCTATCATGCTAGTGTTTCAAGACATTCAGCCCTCACCTAGCTTTAAAGTCTATTAGTTGTTGTCTTGGTTAGATTATGAATTGTGTCTAAATCATGGTAATGAAGCACAAGTAGTTTACAAGTAGTTCGGTTATTATACCAGTTTCTTAATGATCTACGTCTGTTTCCAAATTTCTTATTGATTGCTAGATGTCAATTACATTACCAGCAATGGTAATGGATAAAAATCTGCAAATTAACCATGTAAAAAAAATTCGGTATGCTGACTTCCTAACCAATTTTGAGGAGTTAAAATTACAAAAAATTTAGGCTTGTCTTCTTTCAAAATTATATTGATGATGCTTTCTGTGTGATTTCAGTTGCTACTTTATATATGTCATTACCTAAGTGCACTTTGCATACGTTAATTGCAGGGGGCACTGATACCATAACCGTTCTATAATATGGGCACTTGCACTATTGCTGAACAATCGCTATGCATTGAAAATGGTCAAGAAGAATTGGACCTCCAAATTGGTAAGGAAAGACTAGTGAATGAATCAGATATTGATAAGTTGGTGTACCTGCAAGCAATAGTCAAGGAGACACTAAGGCTATACCCAGCTGGGCCACTCTCAGCACCCCGCAAATTCACTGAGGACTGCAACTTCGGTGGATGTACATGTTGACATGACAGCAAATGCAGGATTGACAAACATCAAAGCTACCCCACTTGAAATTCTGGTAAAACCACACTTGTCTCTTATTCTCTGTAAGTAATGATTGTGAAATCGAATGAGTTGCCTTAACTCTGTTTATTTGGTAAATGTTTATGTTCTATGGTTTGTTAGCATCTGACATTGCAAGCGTAGGTTTTACTAGGAAGGCATGCTTTGTAAAATAAGTTATCAACCATTAGCCTTGGTGTCTCTGTTTTTGTATTTGGTTTGCTGCATTAGACATCGTCCTATTTGGGCTGTTGTATTCTATTGTATATGATACTCTCTTCTTTCCCAATAAATGTTTGCTGTTACCAGAAAAGAACCACATTTAACCTCCCCATCCCCCATCCCCGTCATTCCTGACTTGAGTATTACAATTTGAAGGGAAAGTAACACAAACGTCATTAATAACCTTCAAACAATAAAACAAGTGACACTAAAAATTAGTATTAGTAGAGATGAAATATTGAAGAGCTAGGGTTAATCTTTACGAAAATCTACACGAATATGTTCAAGAACTTCCAAGGTACTTGAGATCTATGTGTTTTAAATAATTAAAACCGACATCTTAGTTTTCTTATTTTCCAGCAAGTCTCATGTCATTGGTTTGAGATTTATCAGGGATATACTGCATTCAAGATTTTTCCGAAACGTGCCCGGACGTGGTTGGATGCATGTTGAGCTCACTTTCTGTTATTTACACGTTGATTAATTTGAGGTTAAGGAGAATTTTTACCTCATGTCATCGGTTTGAGATTTACCAGTGATATACTGCATTCAAGCTTTTCTGAGGACGTCATTGGATGTATGTTAAGCTCACTTTCTGCTATTTACGCGTTAATTAATTTGAGGTTGAGGAGAATTTTTACCTCATGTCAGTAGTTTGAGATTTACCAGTGATATATTGCATTCAAGCTTTTTCTGGGGACGTCGTTGGATGTACATTGAGCCCACTTTCTGCTATTTATGCGTTGATTAATTTGAGGCTGAGTAGAATTTTGACTTATTCAATTTTATTAAAAGTAAAGAAAAAAAAAACTAGCTGGATGTCTTTTCTCACCGATTTAAACTTTTTTTTTTATAACTGAGAAACCGATTCGGATCTCAACTACTTTTGATGGATATGTCCCAAACTTTAAATTTTGAGATGCATGACCCATGAATAAAGTTTTGTGGCCTCACAACCCAACAACATGCTTGTAGATGTTTATATTAATAAAGTTTTTATGCATCAATGTGCCTAAAGTTAGTTATGTGTTATTGCCTATTTTGACTCATGTGCTTAGTGATCAAGGCTTGTGCCATGTGGCACGCCCGTGTGTGGTGTGTATTGCTTGAAGTGGATGTAAGTCCTGGGCACGCTGCTTGTTGCTTATTAAGAGTTTTTCACGCTTCGTCTGTATTTATTGTTGCGTGATCTTTTAATTGTTATGTGATATCATTTTGTGATTAATGCGTTCATTTTTACTTGTACACTGTCAGCTTCTCTAATGAGTTAGGCTGACTTACTTTTATTTTGTTATTTTGTGATAAAAAATTATGATATTGAAAAAATAAAAAAAAGAGATGAATCAAATATACAAGGACAATTAAAAAGTTAGGAGTATTCAATGTCAAAAGTCATACTAAATGTGGCAGAACAATCATTGATGGTACTGCCATTGATGCATTGTTTTCGGAGTCCACGTCCCAAAAGATGATCTTCGTCTGCTCTGTTGGTTTTGTATTGATCTCGGCTGCTTCTTCCATATGGTGCGGTAATCTTTTATTGTAATTTTTTTAGTGTTAATATATATATATATATATATATATAGATATATATATATATATATATATACACGGTGTAAAATATTTATGGGACAAAAACACTTTTCTTAACAATTATCATCTTTCTTTATTAAAAATATCACTTTTACATAATAATTGTTTTAGATTAATTAAATATTTTTCTCATATATATGTATATAATTAGTTTAATTCATATAAACATGTCTTTGACAAATAATTCATTATAAATTTAGATAAATGAGTTTGTAATAATAAATTATTATCTGATTAAATTCATTGAATTGACAATAATTTTTTTTCCTCATAAAATTGGGTTTTAGTTTTACTCCGTATAAACAAAACATTTGCAAAAAATATTATTTTATGTAATCAAATTTTTCGTAAATAATTTATTATGAAGAATGAAATTCATTAAATTGAAGAAAAAAATATGAATAAAGATTAAATTTAAAATATTTGCTATTATTGAAATATTTGGTTAGTTTTTTTATTAAATTAACAAACTCACCACTATATTGGAATTTGATTACATTAAAATAACAATAATTTTTTATAATTTTTGTTGATGCACTTATTTTCTTTTTCTATTAAAATCAAATAATACTCTCTATTTCACATTGTTTGTCCAAAAGCATTATTCATCCAATTAAATGATTAATTTTTTTTATTAATGTTATTAAAAAAGTGTCACATTTTTTTTTGAAATATGGCTTCATGGAGTCCTTAGGTCTCTAAAAATTATTCTTTTTATAATTTAAATTGATAAAATATTTAAAAAAATAAAAGATATTTTTTTCCAAAAAATAAATACACGATAATAATATGATATGGAGTGAGTAGTATTATTTCAATTACATAGGAAATATCAATAAAATCAATCACTCATGCAAAATACTTATTCATGTTACCAAAACTGATTCAATAAAAGACCAATTAGTCAAAGACTATCAATTTTGTATGTTTAAGAAGTCCTCGCTAGCTTGCAGGCCACTTGTTTACCTGATAAATGAGAAAATTTGAAAAACTCCTCGTTCTTTATCCCACTGCCGTGTCAACACTAGCTACCGTACAATTTCGTGAAGCCTGCCTACCATAATGATGGGCTCACTTTCGATTATTTAAGCGTTGATTAATTTAAAATTAAATAAAATTTTTATTCATTTAATTTTATCAAAAAGAAAATAAAAAATAAAATAATTAGATGTCTTTTCTTATTGATTTAATTTATTTTTATAATCGAAAAATTAATTCGGATTTCAATTATTTTTTATGGACAAGTCATAGATTTTAAATTTTGAGGTGCATGACTCATATACTCTACACACTGAAAAAACAGATTATTTAATTAAATAATTTTGTAGCCTCACAACGTAATAATATGCTTGTAGATATTTATATTAATGAAATTTTTATGCATGTGTCTAGAATTAATTGTGTAATTGTCTATTTTAATTCATATGTGTTTGGTGATCAAAGCATGTGCCTGGGACACACCTGTGTGTGGTGTTATGGATCTTCGTCTGCTTTGTTTGTCAAGTCTTGATCTCAGCTGCCCCTTCCATGTGGTGCAGTAATCTTTAATTGTAACTTTTTTTTAGTGTTAGTGTGTATATTTATACACGGTGTAGAATATTTATTGGACAAAAACATTTTTTCTTAACAATTATCACCTTTCTTTCTTAGAAAATATACCACTTTTACATAATAATTATTCTAGATTAATCAAATATTTTCTTATATATATATATATATATATATATATATATATATATATATATATATGAGATTAGTTTAAGACATGTAAACATGTCTTTGGCAAATAATTCATTACAAATTTAGATAAATAAGTCTGTAACAATAAATTATTATCTGATTAAATTCACTGAATTGACAGTAATTTTTTTTCCTCATAAAATCAAGTTTTAGTTTTACTCTGCATAAACAAAACATTTGCAAAAAATATTATTTTATCTAAACAATTTTTTCGTAAATAATTTATTATGAAGAATGAAATTCATTAAATTGAAGAAAAAAAATATGAATAGAGATTAAATTTAACATATTTGCTATTTATTGAAATATTTGGTTAGTTTTTTTATTAAATTAACAAACGCACCACTATATTGGAATTTGATTACATTAAAATAACATTAATCTTTTATAATTTTTGTAGATGCGCTTATTTTCTTTTTCTATTAAAATCAAATAATACTCTCTATTTCATATTGTTTGTCCAAAAATACTATTCATCTAATTAAATGATTAATTTTTTTTATTAATGTTATTAAAAAAGTGTCACATTTTTTTTGAAATATGGCTTCATAGAGTCCTTAATCTCTAAAAATTATTTTTTTTATAATTTAAATTGATAAAATATTAAAACAAATTAAAGTTATTTGTTTCTTCAAAAAGTAAAAACACGATAATAATATCAGATGGAGTGAGTAGTATTATTTCAATTACATAGGAAATATCAATAAAATCAATCACTCGTGCAAAATACTCATTCATGTTACCAAAACTGATTCAATAAAAGACCAATTATTCAAAGACTATCAATTTTGTATGTTTAAGAAGTCCTCACTAGCTTGCAGGCCACTTGTTTACCTGATAAATGAGAAAAGTTGAAGAACTCCTTGTTCTTTATCCCACTGCCGTGTCAACACTAGCTACCGTACAATTTCGTGAAGCCTGCCTACCATAACGATGAGTTCACTTTTGGCTATTTAATCGTTGATTAATCTAAAGTTGAATAGAATTTTTATTTGTTTAATTTTATCAAAAATAAAATAAAAAATAAATTAATTAGATATCTTTTTTCATCGATTTAATTTTTTTTTGTAACCGAGAAACTAATTCGGATTTCAATTATTTTTTATGGATAAGTTATAGATTTTAAATTTTGAGGTGCATGACTCATACATTATAAGAACTAAAAAAACGAATTATTTAATTAAATAGTTTTGTAACCTCACAATATAATAACATGCTTGTAAATATTTATGTTAGTGAAGTTTTTATGCATTTATGTGCTTAAAATTAGTTATGTTATTGTCTATTTTAACTCGTGTTTGGTGATCAAGGCATATGCCCGGGACACGCCCGTGTGTGGTGTGATGGATCTTCATCTGCTTTGTTTGTCAAGTCTTGATCTCGGCTGCCCCTTCCATGTGGTGCAGTAATCTTTAATTGTAACTTTTTTTAGTGTCAGTGTGTATATTTATACACGGTGTAAGGACAAAAACATTTTTTCTTAACAATTATCACTTATCTTTCTTAGAAAAAATACCACTTTTACATAATAATTATTCTAGATTAATCAAATGTTTTTCTCATATATATATATATATATATATATATATATATATTATTAGTTTAATTCATATAAACATGTCTTTTACAAATAATTCATTACAAATTTAGATAAATAAGTCTGTAACAGTAAATTATTATCTGATTAAATTCATTGAATTGATAATAATTTCTTTTCCTCATAAAATCGAGTTTTAGTTTTACTCCGCATAAACAAAACATTTACAAAAAATATTATTTTATCTAAACAATTTTTTCGTAAATAATTTATTATGAAGAAAGAAATTCATTAAATTGAAGAAAAAAATATGAATAGAGATTAAATTTAACATATTTGCTATTTATTGAAATATTTGGTTAGTTTTTTTTTATTAAATTAACAAACTCGCCACTATATTGGAATTTGATTACATTAAAATAACTTTAATCTTTTATAATTTTTTATATGCGCTTATTTTCTTTTTCTATTAAAATCAAATAATACTCTCTATTTCATATTATTTGTCCAAAAAAACTATTCATCCAATTAAATAATTAATTTTTTTTATTAACATTATTAAGAAAGTGTCACATTTTTTTTTTGAAATATGGCTTCATAGAGTCCTTAAGTCTCTAAAATTTTTTTTTTTTATAATTTAAATTGATAAAATATTAAAAAATATTCAAAAACTAATATGAGATGGAGTGAGTAGTATTATTTCAATTACATAGGAAATATCAATAAAATCAATCACTCATGCAAAATACTTATTCATGTTACCAAAACTGATTCAATAAAAGACCAATTATTCAAAGACTACCAATTTTGTATGTTTAAGATGTCCTCACTAGCTTGCATGCCACTTGTTTACCTGATAAATGAGAAAAGTTGAAGAACTCCTCGTCTTTATCCCACTGCGTGTCAACACTAGCTACCGCACAATTTCGTGAAGCCTGCCTACTAGTATAAGATATTTGATAGATTGGCCTATTCGAGTTATTGTATTGGTAGCAATGGATTTTCTTCTTTCATTCTCAGCATCTATAGCCTTTTTACTCTTCCTCTTGTCTCTGTTACGGATATCAAGAAACTTGTTAAGAAATTCAGTGAACAAAAAATCAGCAGTACCACCAGAAGCAGGCGGTGCATGGCCTGTGCTTGGCCATCTCCACCTCTTAGGAGGCTCACAATCGGCCCACATAACTTTGGGCAACATGGCTGACAAGCACGGCCCAATCTTCACTATCAGGTTAGGTGTGCACCAAGCTCTCGTTGTTAGCAGCTAGGAGATGGCTAAAGAGTGTCTGACCACCAACGACAAAGCCTTCGCCAGCCGACCCAAAACTCTAGCCATGGAGATTTTGAGCTACAACTTTGCCATGTTTGGATTTAGCCCTTACTGGCGCCAAACCCGCAAGGTCACAACTCTTGAGCTTCTCTCCAACCACCGACTCGAGACACTCAAACACGTGCGAGTATCCGAGATAATAGAATCTTCGAAAGAATTGTACCAATTTTGGTTAAAGAACAAAAACAGTTCAAATAAAGTGCTGATGGAGATGAAGAAATGGTTTAGCGATGTTATTAATGTGATTTTGAGGATTATCGTAGGCAACACTACAAGATAATTGATAATTGTCGGCGCTTTATTTTCGACGCTTCACAGAAACGCTGCTATATAATAACCGCCGGCTCTTTTTTTGTGGCGCTTCATTGAAGCGCCGCAATATTCAAAAAGCATATTCCAGCGCTTCAGAGCGCTGTTATATGTGAATCCAAATACATATAGCGGCGCTTTAAAGCGCCACCATATACTGGCGCTTTAAAGCACCACCATATACTAGCGCTTTAAAGCGCTGGAATATGTTCGAAACCCATTTCATATTTTGGCACTTCCAATGCTCGAAACTCATTTCATATTTTGGCGCTCTGAAGCACCAGTATATGCGCGGTATATGCTCCTTTGAGATGCCGGAATATGCCCTTTGCATATACTGGCGCTTTAAAGCGCCGGTATATGGACAAAATTATCCATATAAATACTTTTGCCACGATATATTTTCTCCTAAAAAAATTTTGCTCCCAGCTCCACCGCGCCTTTTCCCCCAAATTTTTCCCCTGCTCCCTTACAGGTCGGGTTACATAGCCGTCACCGACACGGTTCACCCCAGCCACCGTGAACCCATCCACGCACCTAGCCTTTGGGCCGTTCACCCATTTTCTCTCTATTTTCAAGTAAGATGCCATTCAAGCTGTTGTAAAGCTACTGTGCCACCTTTGGGTTTCGTGAAGAAGGTGAAATCGCTGCACCGACAGTGTCCAGCCACTTTCATCTCCGGTAAGCCATTGCTTTCCTCCCTATCCTCCGCAATTCTCATTCTTGCAAGGTAATGGGCTTCAATTGTTTGATCCACAGTAAGCAGTATTGTCGCACTGTAGCTGAATCACTTCTGCTCGTGACAGTGCCTTGGGACTCTAGGTTGCCCCATCACTTATCTGGCCAGGTATAATCTCTAAATTATTACTTTTCATTACATCAATTCTTATGTTACATTAATCAACTTGTTAATTGTTGGCTCGTTATGAAGTTTCCCTGGTTCGTTTTTGCGGTAGATAGTGTTTTCCTTGTTTCTTGTGCTATTATTGGCTCGTTGTGGAGTTTTACAACTAAGAATGAATTATTGATATATAGTTATTATTTTTAATTTGCTTGGAGAAAAAAAAAGTACTTTTATATAAAGTACTTTTTTATTTCTATCTGTAACACTGTAATTTAGAGACTCAAACCTTTGTTGTGTAAGTTTACACCTTTTCCTCAATCTGATTTTATTTCTAATAGATACATTCATGATAATTCTCTCAATGTGCATGAAACTTTGAATTTTGTGAAGAAAAAAAAGAGAGGAGAACAGAGGGTGGTTTGGCCATTAAATGGATTTTGGAAAAGCTTACTGCTAGTAGCCTACAATAAAACCGAATGGAGTTTTCTGTAAATAGTTTTATTTAGTTTCCCTCCTATTTTGATCCAGTGGCTCATACAATGTGTTTCTACCTCTTCCCTGAGTGTGCAATCATCTTACAAAACAAATTATTCCATTAAGAGGTCTTACGCAGGAAAATCCACTAAATGAGTATTTATACTCATGAGTTACAGCAAGGTAATTGGAAGAAAGCTGCAATTTGGCTGTTACAACAGTTAGAAACATCAGTAACAACTCTAACTGAATTAACAGCACAACTCCAACTGAATTAATAGCACTAACAACTACCTGTTAACAACTAAAATCAAATTCAATCAATCTCCAGCACTAGGTGGTCGTGGTGGCTAAAGTTTTGTTTTGTTTTGAAATTGATTATTTGAACCTGCATTTTTATGTCTTTCTTTTATATAATTCTTGGTGTTGTACTTTATTGGGTCTATTTATCCTTCTGTGGTTGTCATGACTCATACTGTGGTCGACTATTGTTCATTTTGTTTCAGCTTTGTGTCTTGGGTATTGTTATATAAGTGCCTTTGACTATTCTAAAATGTTGCCTTTTTAAATACCTTTTCTTGTCATGCTATTAGAAGTCTTGTCTTCCTTTCATTTAGCATTTTCCATAAAAAGAACATTGACAAGATTACTAGTGATCTAATAATGGTTGCGTCCATTAGAGTGCATAGTTTCCTTTACAAATTTTGTTGATCTCGAATACTTCAGCTAATGCGCTCTAAGAGGAAAACACTTGAACATCAGCCATGAATAGATTTGTTTATATATATATATATATAAAGAAAGAGAGAGAGAGAGAGAGATTTGTTTTATATTTATATATATATATTGTATTTCCTATTTGATGGTTTGAATTTGTGTTGGTGGTCATAAAGTTAGAACTATTTATCCTTTCAACCTATGTAGCATAGCTTATTCCCTCTGTTATTAAGTTCAAAGTGGATATCTACTGAAGAATAGGGAAGTAATTGGCTTTATCTGTAGCTTTATATGCATATGAAGTAATCAAAGCATGGGATTTATCCATTCTGCTTGATTGATAAGGGGGAGCTTGCACCACTATATGACATTGTCGAGTCTATTATGCAAATAAGTAGAGCCTTAGAAATAAATGTAGGTCATTTAATTTTATAAGAGTAACTTCCATAATTTTCTAACATGAGCTTCCATAGTAGAAGAACAGCTATTTTAGTACATGGATAACTGAAGTAGAGCAACTAATTCAGTAACTAAATCTTTTTAACCCAGCTACAAGACATGGATAACTGCAGTAGAACAGCTTCTTTGGAGATCTCTTAGAACAACATATATTTAAATATATTAGTATTTGTTGTTGGACAAAGATTTAACCCGTATTTGTCCCACTATTTGGTTTTATGTAAGGATCGAACTATGTCTACCAATGATGATTCAAATAATATAATGGCACTATAATTGGGTTTATTTCGTAAAATAACTATTGTCTATAAGAGAAACAATGATCATCTAGGCAATAATTTGCTTTTGTTCTCTTAATGGTTTCGTAAAATGACTACTTCAATAATATTTTTTTCTTGATAATTGTTGTTAGGTAAGGTTTGTATTTAAGATTCATTTAAAAGTTCTAATATCTTTTATTGTTAATAGAATATTTTTGGTGTTCAAAAAAGGGGGAAAATCTTAACTAGGAGGAGGTAAATTTTCTATTGCAACCCTTATGGCATGTCACATTACTCGTTTTTTTTTGCCTTTATGGTTCTCAATAAATGATTCATTATAGAAGACTAAGTTCAAAATTAGTTCTATTGTATCATTCAATTTATGGTTCTAGGTTGCTTGTTTTTGAAATGGTATATGATAAAATAATAATTGAGACATAAATTGTTTATTGTTTCATAAAACATATTTACGAGACTCGACTGACACAAATTCAGTTACTTTTTTATAAACATGGATCATTTTATAAATTGCTTTTAGAGGGAATTGATATAATTTTTGGTTTTTAGACTTAATTAACATAATTAAAACCATTATGATTGAAATAATAACATTGAGATTTACTTGTCTTTACATGAATAGTTCGTTTTTTTTTATTGGGATACTTTGTATATAATATTAAATATAGATTCTTTAAAAAGATAAGTATAAATTCATATGGTGATTGATCTTAGAAACAGATTTAGGATTGTTTTCTGGTAGGTCAAAGTATTTACTCAAATTGTTGTTATCAATTTCAGTTCATTCACTTACCAATCAAATCTAAATTTGTGATTATGCTTGCTTTTGCCAAAAATATTTCAATTATGACTTTCTTGATATTGTTTTAGGGAAGTCTATTGGTTCATCTAAAAATGGATAAAAGTTGGATATATAAACCGAGGTCGAGTAAAGACTATATGGATGGTGTTGCAAACTTCATTATATTTGCATGTCAGAAAGTTTGTGGTCGTGGCAGTATTGTTTGTCCATGTAGGAGATATGGTAATTGTTATTCATTCGAACCAGAAATTGTTCATGAGCATCTATTGTATAATGGGTTTAGTCCAGGTTACACCGAGTGGGTTTTTCATGGGGAAAAAGTCTCTCGTATAGACCACACTCACTCTAGTTTACAACCCATTAGTGTTCCAGTTGGCTTCATAGGATGAGATGACGTGTTGGGTTTGCTCCAAGGTGCCTTCGAGGTAATTTCTAAAAACCCAAACAATGAACTGGTAAGTTCAAGAGTCGTAGTGGGATCTTTGAATGAGCATGTTGAAAAGCAACAGGCTCATGGTGGGTTTGAGTTCAATAATTGTGGTGATCCTTCACACATCGAACACCCAGTGCGTTCTGCTATAGATGAGACGACTCAGTATCTCAATTTGATGAAAGATTACGATATTGAACTTTATCCTGGTTGTCAGAATTTCACAAAGTTAAGTTTTATGTTATATCTACTACATCTCAAATGTTTGAATGGGTGGTCTAGTAAATCTCTTACTATGTTGCTTGAGTTTATCAAAATGGCATTTCCGATGTGTGCTCCATTGCCATCAAATTATTATGAAGCTATGAAGATTATCAAAGGATTGGGTCTGGGCTATGAGAAGATTCATGTTTGTCCTAATGACTGCACACTGTATTGGGGCGGGCATGTGAATGATGAATTTTTTCATGCGTGTGGTGTGCCGCGGTGGGTTAAAAACAATGCTGATGATGAGGATCCGTTGAATGAGATGGATGGTCAATCTAAAAAGAAAAAGCCAGCTAAAGTATTGCGTTATTTTCCGCTTATACTGAGATTGAAGAAGATATATATGTCATCTAAAATGGCCTTGTTAATGAGATGGCAAAATAAAGATCGGACAAAGAATGTGATTTTAAGACACCCGACGGATGGATTAGCCTGGAATGAATTTGATACTTTGTATCCCAATTTTGCAGCTGATCCTCGGAGTGTTAGGCTTGGCCTAGCTAGTGACGGGTTCAATCCCTTTCGAAAAATGAGTTCAACTTATAGCACATGGCCCGTTCTTTTGGTCCCATATAACTTGCCACCGTGGCTTTGCATGAAGCAAACATCCTTCAACCTTTCAGTGGTGATTTCTTGTGAGAGAAGCCCCAGTAATGATATTGATATCTTTTTGCAACCTCTAATTGAAGAGTTGAAGCAATTATGGGATGGTGTTGATGCGTTTGATGCGTCCACCAATCAAAGCTTTAAGCTGCGCACTTCTCTTCTTTGGGCCATTAATGATTTTCCAGCCTATGCACACTTATCTGGTTGGAGCTCCAAGGGTCGGGTTGCTTGTCCATGTTGTGGGGAATATATGCATTCTGTATGGTTAAAGCACGGGGGTAAGTTTTGCTATATGGGTCATCGTCGATGGTTAGCAGAAAACCATGAGTTTCGTTTTCAAAATGATCAGTTTGATGGCACCATAGAGTTGGGATCTGCTCCTGTTCCACCATCTGGGCACAATGTTTTAAGACAACTATAGGGTGGAAACTATAGCTATGGTAAAACTTCAAAGCCTTCTAAAAAGAGGGCAAGAGAGGATGTTGGTACCTCTACGGGGCAAGTGCTAGTGGATGAAGTGGACAACCTTTTTGAGAGTGTGGATGAATTCTTTGAAAATGTTGATAATGAGGATATTCCCATGGATGAAGGAGTTGTAGATATGTTGTGGAAAAAAAGAAGCATTTTTTTTTAGTTACCATATTGGAAAGACAATCTATTGCGTCATAATTTAGATGTGATGCATATAGAGAATAATGTATGTGATAATTTGATTGGAACAATATTGAATATAGATGGTAAGACTAAAGATAATAAGTAGGCACGCCACGATCTCGAGGAAATTGGCATTAGGAAAGACCTCCATTTAATTGTTCTTCCTAATGGAAAAGATCACTCGCCCCCAGCATGCTACACTATGTCCACGAAGGAGAAGCAGAATTTCTTGACAGTTTTGGCAAATCTTAAAGTTCCTGATGAGTATGCATCAAACATCTTGATATGTGTCAACCTAAAGAATCGTAAGCTGTTAAACTTAAAGAGTCATGACGGTCACATATTGATGCAAGAAATCCTTCCGATTGCCTTAAGAGCATCTTTGCCTAAACATGTTGTAGCAGTTGTGTCTGAGTTATCATAATTTTTCAAAACTTTATGCGCTAAAGCCCTTGATCCCCAGGAGCTTGACTTATTGGAGTCACGTGTTGCTTTGACACTCTGCCATTTGGAGAAAATATTCCCCCCGGGTTTCTTTACCATTATGGTTTATCTTATCATTCACTTAGCCTCTGAGGCTAGGCTTAGGGGTCTCGTACACTACAGGTGGATGTATCCTGTTGAGAGATTAGATGTTCAAAGCTATTTTGTGCACTTTGTTTTTTTTGTAATATATTGGATACTTAATTTATCTTTAATTTTTTGGCTTTGCAAGATATTTAGTGC
Organism: Bretschneidera sinensis; assembly: GCA_023935145.1. Classification (NCBI taxonomy): domain Eukaryota; kingdom Viridiplantae; phylum Streptophyta; class Magnoliopsida; order Brassicales; family Akaniaceae; genus Bretschneidera; species Bretschneidera sinensis. The sequence continues at coordinate 149,028,092 of CM043697.1, forward strand.
GGTTGAAATCTTACGTATGTAATAGAAGTCGACCGGAGGGGTCAATTGCTGAAGGGTCCAATGGGGAAGAGTGTCTAACATATTGCTCCCAATACTTCAAAGGTGTAGAGACAAGATTCACCCGCCCCCAAAGGAACAATGATACTGTAAATTTTTCGGATGATTACATGTTTTCCTCTGGTGGACGGATAATGGGAAAGATTGTGAGTGATGAGCTCGATGACATATCATTGGCTCAAGCACATCGTTATGTGTTGCTCTATAATGATAAACTTTCTGACCTTCATAGGTTAGTATCAATAAAGGAACTTAATTACTAATAATGTGTTTAAATTGAGTTTTTATTTTCTGTTGTTATCACCGCGATGGCTAACAGTAACATAAAAACATCAATTATTTCAGTGAATTTTTGGTTACTCAAAGGCTAACCAACCGTTCCAATCGACCAATACAAAGTCTCGAACAAAAGTGGTTGGTTGAGAAATTTCCCTCATAGCTTATGAGACAGGTTAAGCATAATAACAATAGTCTTCGAATTTTGTAAGTGTTTTCAATAAAACATTGAATGTTGTTGTCTCCTATTAATTGTTGGAAAATGTTTAGGTGCCATGGATGGTGGATAACAATTATTCAGATGAACTAATTGCCTTTGCTCGAGGTCCGAATAATGTTGTTAGGAGATTCAATGGATTCAACATCAACAGATTTAAATTCCGCACAAAGGAACGTGAGAGGTGTAGACGATCTCAAAATTCGGGAGTTATGGTTGAAGCGGATGATAAAATGTGTTATGGTGTGCTCAACGATATCATCGAGTTGGATTACTATGGGACGTTTAAGATTGTATTGTTTCGTTGTGTTTGGGTGGATATTAATTCACCAAGGGGTTTAAAGAAAGATGCAAGTGGGTGCATTCTCGTGAACTTGAATAGGTTAATATACACTGGTCAGTTATTGAAGGATGACCCGTTTGTACTTTCATCGCAAGCAAAACAAGTGTTCTATGTGCAAGACCCAACAATGAAGGAATGGTATCATGTTGTGATCACAAAGCCAAGGCACCTATATGAAATGGGGGAAAAAACGCAAGAAGAGGATAATGACACATACAATCAGTGTATGCCTTCTAATGTAGTGGTTGACGATCAATTAGATTGTATCTCAACTTGGGCTAGGATGGACATTGACAAAGATACCAACTTATTTTATGTGCATTTCAGTGTAATTATATTTGGATGTGTATTTATGTGATGGACATGTGTGTGAACAAGTTTTGTCAGGTTTTATTGTAATCTATCGGTTTACTTTTGCTTTGTATCACACATAACAAGAGTCTTGAACTTCTTTGCGTAAATTTCAGTTTTGGTTATATCATTGATTATTGCTTGTTCTTTAAATCCTATTTGAATCAGTTATTTGTTCATTTGTTCTCAGGTACTCTGAAGTTATTGATTGCTGCATTTGTTGCGACCCCTTGACCATTCCTATCGTTCAGGTGTGGTTCTTGTAATTATTGTTAACTTTTAATGCATTCTTTATAGTGTGAGATATAATCATTTTAATGTTTTTATGTATACAGCTTGCAAGATGTATAGGTCAAAAAATATCCCTCCATCAGTTAGAGATAACATGTCAAACCAGTTTGCAGCTGAGTCTTCACACCATGAGCATGAGTATCACCATGATGATGTTGATCATGACTCACAAGGCGATTCTGAGACCGATCCAATAACAATAGGAAGTGATCACAATGACAGTGAACAATACGAGATAATTGGTAATTTTTGTATTAGAATACATTCTCTCTATTACTAGTTTGATACCACATTGTTATACTAATTATAAAATTTTTGTTTTCAATGTATAGATTCTGACGGGAGGGTGAGGAAGCAAAGACATCGCCTTAGAACCTTATAAGTGTGGTCCCTTGAACATGGGGAAAAAATTATGGTCCACTTCAATGCACATCATCAACCTATTAAGAAAGGTGGCCAGATGTTAAGTAGCTGGTTGGGCAAGGTTGCGAAGAGAGGGAATCTTTGTCCACTTAATTACACAGATTGGAAGAAGGTCCCTTCTAGCTACAAGAAGGACCTTGTTATATTGATTCGGGTAAGTAACAACTTAATAACCTTTGATTGCCTCCAATTTTTTTTGTTTTTTTTTTTTGTATTCGTGGTGTTGTACATGCATCATCCCTAACACTAATAATGCTTATTTGACATCGATTACCTTTCTTTGTGGTAGAGGAAGTTCCAATACCCTACGATTGAGGCGATAGACAAGATTTTGTTGAGGATGATAGGGAAAAAATAGAGGGACTACCGATATGTACTGAAAAGGGACTACGTGAGGAACAAAACAAAACAACAAGTTTTGAGCAATGATGTTCCAAAAGGCGTAGATCAGGACCAGTGGAAGCAACTGGTGAACTACTGGTTCTCTGACCAGAGCGAGGTTGTTTTAAGATAATTATGTTGAGTTTTTATTATTGTTTCTATTTTTCTAATAATTTCTGATTATTCAATTGGTTTATTATTGGTGTAGAAATATTCGATTATAGGGACAATGGCACGTGAAAGACAACAATATCCTCACACGTCTGGTTCAAAGAGTTTTGCTAGAAGACGAGATGAATATGTGAGTTAATTTGCTTCATTCATCAAATCTGTCATTTAAGATGTAGTGTATTGAGTCACAATTTGATCCTTTTTTCATACATGGTAGGAGATGACACATGGGAATGAGCCCGGGCGCGTAGAATTTTTTGCTGAAACTCATAAACGCAAGGATGAGACTTTTATTGATGATGTATCACGTCAATTTATGGTACATTCACTGTACACGAGCATGTCACTGACAACAGTCAATGCTCTTTTAAGTTTAAAATACTAAAGAATCACTTATAAAATAAATGCTATAGAATGACTTATTGGTTGGGAAACCTTGCTTGAGACGATAAAGAGTTACTATATTGTTTGAAGTTGCAGTTTTATGTTTTGAGTGTTGGTTATTTACTGGGAATAGAAGTATATCCATGAGCATCCAGGACAAGGATAAATTTGCTTTCATATAGTATTTGATTGAATGAAGGAAATCAGTGCACTTGTGCGAATGTTAGTTGTTTGTTAATATGTATTGGCAGCATTCTATTGTTATGGTCTCCTTTAGGCCAGCCTTACCGTAGTTTGATACGATAGATGTTGTAATCAAGGAACAGACACTAACATTATGCTTCTTGTTTCCATATCATGCGCATATCTATCTATCTAATTTTTGCTACTGTCTTGCTGCATTTATTTGGCTTCATGTGTTTAATTTCTTTGTTTTTTTAAAGAGATTAGTTTTGTTGTGTTGTTCCTCATAATGTTATGGAAATGTGGGCTATGAAGGATTGGGACAAATCCGAATGGGTGAAGGAATATAGCATTGATTTTCAAACAATGAATAGAATACATTTTGCGTGTCCGTTGGACATTGATGATAAAAATAAGAAAATTTTGTTTCAGATAAAAGCTGGATTTACTGTCAAGCTCAAGCACTATCATATAACAATAAAAACCTTTGTCGATTTGAGAAAGGAAGAAATGAAATTTCAACTTTCCTATTATACAGATGGTTTCTTCCCATTAGGATGCTTTTGATTTTGTCTTTGAAACAATAAATTGTTCAAATTTTCTCCTTTGAGTTATTTCTCTTTCTAGTGATCAATATTTACTTTTGTTTTTCATTTTTGCCCTTTTTTTATTGTGACAATGGTAACAGATTAGATGGAGCCTGAATTGTTTCTCTTTTTGGTGAATTTATGGTTTTCTTCTCAGTAATTTTTTTTCTTGCTTTTGTTTCTCCTCTTATATGCTGTGTCTCGTCGAGTTGACATAATTGTTGACATGCTTTATATGATTGGGCTGAAGCAGATAATAAAGCTAATGTAAATGGTTCCTATGCTCTTCTTCCCCTATTTTGATTGCATTATCAAAGCCTCAAAGGGTAGTTTTAGGAATATTTCCATAAGCAAAGGAAAACATGCTTAATAAATTATAGTACAACTTCCATTCTTTTACTTAATTGTTTTTTTGGTTGAGAGACTATTTGAAGTTTTGAACCATCCATGTATTATCGATAACCATCACTTTCATAAATTTATGAGTCTCATGTAATAAGTGATTGTTTTCCATTGTATCATTTTCTTAAAGGAAAATGACTAAAACCAAGTAGGAAAATGTCTAAAACCAATTGACTTTCTAAAATATTGTTTCTTCTAAGAGTAAATTTTATTTAAATCTTCATTATATACCGACTCGTTTTCGTATGATATGCAATTGTTGGGAAAAATATCCTTATCTCTTTGAAACAAGTATTCCACTGGCTATTTGGACATTGACTAATAAGCCAGCTGAAGATCCTGCAAAACAAAATTGTTGTTGTCAATAAGTAGAAGCAGACAATTGGATTGCCTGAATAGCTAAGTAAAATCAAGCATGTTGTTGTCTCAGTTTGAATCCAACTATTTTCATGTCAAGTTTTTCTTGTTAGCTAAAGATTTTGTTAACCAAATTATGAATGATTGGACAATTTTAGGATTCTTTCATCGTGTCATAATATGAGTTTATACATATTCATTAAGTTACTATTAGCCTATCGGGACATATGTTTCTTAGTTTGTGCTCCTCGATTGTTCATGTTGCATGTGTGGAATGTGCATTTAGGCATCTTCTTCATCCTCTTAATTTCTTTCTTTCTTGTCTTTTTTTTTTCTGTGTGAATGTTTGGATGGGCCCCTCAGCCACTCTCTTGCTAGTGCTTTGATGCATACCTTGTGTACTTCTAGTTCCTTTACCCTTTTTTCAATTCTTTTGTGAGAGTTTTCCAGCCTGCTAAATGTGAACTGCCCCTCTCTGTGTCTGTCTGTCTGTCTGTCTGAGGTAGCCCCTTTGCTCTCTTACCCCTTCATATAAAAAATAAAAAGAATGCTTGTAGAGGTAAAATGTGCATTTCCTTGATCTTACTATACTTGATTTCTATGGCCTTGTCTTTTTTGTAATTTTATTTCTCAATTCTCATGATAAATGCATTAGTTCTTTATATTCACTGCTGTGATCTAATTTTTCAACTGATATTCGTAATATTTGATGTTGGAATCTAGCTTGTTCTTATTGGACATTGACATTGATCTGAGCTAACATACAGTGGAACCAGTATAGCATATGTACAGTTGTAGACATGATTGTTGTAATGAAGACAGTATGTCAATTGTTATCTAATGAACACTACATTAGATAAGTTCTTTATACACTGGCATGCCTGAGAGTGTGGATAAATTCAAGCGAACCTTCCTGCAGTGAGAGGGTTTTGAGAAAAGCACTAGAGCTGTTATGATTTTTCTAACTGTTAAAGTCGAGCTCACTATTCTTAAATTTTTTGTTGCACCATAGTTGACCTTTTCTTTTCCTTTTTTCGTATATGAAGTGAATTTATTAATATCTTTCCTAATTTAAGCTTTAGTGATTATTTATTCCACATACTGTTCTACAATTAATACTCAGAAGTTGAAAAAGGAGGGGATCGATATCAGGAATGGTTTGGCATTTGACAAGAAATGTTAAGTTAGTGCTACAGGAGATGCAAGAAATGTTGCATCTGGTTTGAATCATTTATCACTATGTTCACCACTTGAAACTTCTTTTGAAAACCATTATAGTTAGAAGACCATGGTTTTGAAACATTTCCCTTTTCCATCCCTTTGTATTTCTGGTTGATTACTGATTGAATTAAATCAGTTAAAATTGGTTATGAATTGGCTACATTGTTTGGATTGTATTTGTTGTTCTTGCAGGAGGTTTTATGGAAAAATATGGGAGATTCTGCCCGTTTTTCTATAAAATATGATAAGCACATTTTGTTTTATGTATATTTCACTGTAATTAGCTACTAAATATTCGGAGGAGTTTAATCTTTATTGTTTCCTAATTGTAGGTGACAGCTGAAGCTCGTGTTGCTGAACTTGTTGCAGCTTCAGGATCCTCTGATGCTAGTAATAATTTAGCAAATCAAAATGAAGTCTTCACCGAGCTTATGGGTGAAGAGAGTTCTGGTCGTATCCGAGGTCAGGATTTTAGAGTTACACCATCTGCTATGTTTGGACTTTCAGCTCAAATGAGGAATGAAATGGGATATCATGGGGCTTATGTTGAAGAGATAAATAGTCTGAGAGCACAAATGGAAGAAACCAATCAACAACATGCGCATCAGATTGAACAGCATGCGCATCAGATTGAACAGAAGGCGCATCAGATTCAAGAAATTAACGCTAAGTACGATGATCAAATGAACAGTATGCAATCCCAAATGGATGAGCTGAAGTCTTTACTACAACAATTGGTTAGTAGAGGACCTCAAAATTGATGTCAAGTGTGATGCCCTATGATTGTTTTTTTTTTTTGTACATTAGATGACTTTTGTACTGAGTAAACAAATTTTTATGGATGATGATATATTTTATAAATTAAAGAACATTTTGAAATTTTACAGTACATTTTATATATTGAAAAACATTTTTAAATTTTATGGTACATTCTATTTATTGAATGGTTTATTTTATTGTACAATATTAAACCAAATTAATGTAAAAAAAAATTTAAAACAGTTATATGTTGCGGCGCTTGTAAGCGCCGGTAAACCCAAAATACGTGAATTAAACTGTTATTTATACTGGTGCTTACAAGCGCCGAAAAAATAGACACATTGCGGCGCTTAGAGAAAGCGCCGGTATTTGCGCTTCAACACCATACATACCAGCACTTTATCCAGCGCTTGCGAAAAGCGCCGAAAATTCATATTTTAGCGCTTAAAAGCGCCGGAATATGCACAAAAAAGTGCCGACGTTAACCTTTTCTCTTGTAGTGCAAAAGGTTTACGACGTCGTGTGAAGGTGAAAATAACGAAGGATGGAGAAAGGCGTTAAAGAATTTCTTCGAGTTGAGTGGGTGTTTCGTCTTGTCTGATGCACTGCCGTTTTTGCGATGGTTGGATATAGGAGGAGACAAGAAGTTTATGAGGAAGACGATGAAAGAATTAGACCATGTTGTTGAGGGATGGTTACAAGAGCACAAGCATAAGAGATTATCTGGCGAGGTGAAGGTGGGGGGAGACTTCATGGAGGTTATGCTTTCCATTCTTGATCGTGATTCTGATGAATTTCCCAATCTCGATGCGGATACCATTTGCAAAGCCTTAAGTCTGGTATGTACGTTTGTTCGTTTCTCTTCTTTTTTTCAGAAAATTTGGTGCTAATATTTGATCTGTCTGTATTTTTGCAGACTCTTATCTTAGCAGCGTCGGATACTACAATAGTTACATTAACATGGGCTCTCTCTTTGCTACTCAACAACCGCAATGCACTAATGAAGGCCTAACATGATTTGGACTGTAATGTAGGTAGAGAAAGGCAAGTACAAGAATCAGACATGAAAAATTTAGTCTACCTCCAAGCAATTCTCAAGGAAACAATGCGTTTGTACCATGCGGTGTCACTCTCGGTGCCACATGAGTCCATGGAGGACTGCACCATTGGTGGCTACTGTATCCCAGTGGGGACACAGTTTTTCATCAATCTTTCCAAATTCATCGCGATCAACGCGTTTGGTTAGACCCTTGTGAGTTTAAGCCTGACCGGTTCCTCACTACGAATAAAGATGTTGATGTTAGGGGTCAAAATTTTGAGTTGATACCATTTGGCAGTAGGAGAAGAATGTGTCCTGGAGTTTCGTTTGCGCTACAGGTTCTGCAATTAATGCTTGCTAATTTGCTTCATGGGTTTGATTTTGGAACCTCATCGGATTTTGAACCTGTTGATATGCGAGAGGGGGTAGGGATGACTAACCTCAAAGCAACGCCACTTCAAGTCCTCATCACTCCACGCCTCCCTGCTCATCTGTATTCCTAGATTAGTTGTCTTTATCTTTTGGCTATCTTCTGTCTTTCATGTTTTTTTAGTAGTATCAACCTCACTAGCTAAGTTGTTAATCGGCAAACATCATAATTAAGCCGCGCATTATTATATTTTGTATCAATTTGAAATAATGTTTTATCACCATAAAAAATAAAAGAAGAAACAATGTTTATCATATGTCTAACAACGGATTTGGATATTTCATTTTAATTAAATTAAAATGAAGTCGAGTTTATAAAAATCATCTCATCAAATAGAAAAGACTTAAATCTATATTTGTAATAGTAACATTCAATCTCACCATAAACTTTACTTTCTGTTGATGCCGAAAGTATACCAGATAAGCTCACGGATCCTCGGGACTCTTCGACGCCTAATTCAATAATTTGGAAGAACAATAAAGCTAAAAAGTTGTATAATTGTAAGTTGTGTCTATATACCTTTCATAGTGAGAACCCCTTATATAGTGTCTTGGAGCATAGTTTAATTAGGAAAGTGATTGATCACCAAGTATTATGATAAGAACAAAATTATTATAGATAAGATTGAAGTAATCCATAGGCTAAAATTTGTTTAAATAATATTTTATCCATAAGTTGGAGTATCGTGGTGGTAATAGGACATTGGTGTGAAATTACCATTATGACCTATGCCAAGTGTGGCGATTTGATTGGTTGATCTGTTTGTGTCATGAAATTATCTTTTTGCCCCTTAGAGGTTGCCACGTGTCATGATATCATTGGATGAAGAATTCTTCCTTATGTCAGAGGCCCCCTACTTCCTTGAGCGTAGTTATGGAGTCGAGGAAGTAGGTTGTTTTGAGTGATTTTTTTTTGTGTTGTGCAGTTCAGATCAGGTTTAACATCATCCAGGAAGGTGAAAAGTAAACACCTAAAGTTGCCTAAGCGGTTTAAGGTACAGCACAGGGCTATCTTTCGAATATCCCGTGCTTGAAAAGGGTTAAAGTCAAGGGATTTTGTTCAAATCTCAATGTTTTTTTTAATCTCAACTGGACGTCACCTAATGCACTGTAATATACTTTGGGCCTCTAATTAATTACTACTACATTTGTGGGCAGAGCTTCGTGGTCATCATCAATGGAGACAACTGGTATGAGCAAATGCTTTGACTCATTCTCATTTCAGGCTTGAATTAATGAGAGAAGTGCTAGCAAATGTAATGGGCTGCGCCCATATGATCTTGTGAATTAATGTTTGTTGGAGTTGATAATGTGAATGTGGAGTCGATTTGTGCAACATCAAAAGGAACTACAAATTCTGCTTCAACTATATTATTATTAATGAGTAGTGCTAGAGTAGTGTTTTTTATTTCTGTAAGTTTATTAGTAATTGTTAAGAGGATTTTATTGATAATTTATGTAAAATTATTATTTTATTATAAATGAAATTATTATAACGGGTGAACACGGATATCTTTATTGGTATTCGTTTCAAAAGTTACATCGATAATTTTAAATATTTGTTTTTTATATTTAATTCTGATGCATAAATATAATTACAGTATCATTTATTAAATGACATTTTTGGGACAAAGGTCTTTAAATTATGTTCCATGACTGCTAGCTAGAGCCATGGCATACCGTTGATGACTTGATGGTATTAATTTAGTAATGTAGAGGTGGACCATAACCCTAATAATTACCTCACACATGTATCGGTTTTTGGCCCATTAACAAAGGCCCATACCACATCGGGCTTCTACACATAAGGTGACCCATACTATATAACCTTGATACTTTGGAGACCCATAAAACTTATATTACTTAATTGGGTCATTTATTAGATAGCAGGTCTATATGTACAATGTTATAACATATCTGAACTCAAAATTCCAACAATCTCCCACTTGGGTTACATATGTTATCCTTTATATTGTACATGAAGATAACCTTAATTGAGCTCATTTGTGCTATCTAAACCAAAATATCCAACAACAATCTGATCCATTATAACCATATCAATGTAGGATCAAAGTGGCCTTTATCATGTTTATCATAACAAGACCCATCAATGGTCACAACACTAACACAATTAACGACATAGATCTAGTATAGATGTGTAGCATGAAAACTACATGAAACGTGATCTTAAACATGTCAATTTCTAACTGGTCCTCCATATGACTCAAAAGAATCATATGAAATACTTTCAAAAATTAAATGCAAAACTGCAATGAAAGTCATCATAGAGTACATAATCCAAAGTCTGTACAGAACAATATAATCATGTCAATAAAGCAAAAGTAAAAGGCCAAATACAAACTCCCACTATACAGGCATATGGTCCAAAAGAACAACACCCATGTGAACAATATGCTTATGAAACACTATGGGTGGCAAACCCTTAGTAAGTGGATCCGCAATCATAAAGTTTGTACTGATATGCTCAATTGACACTTAACAATTCTGAACTCTCTCTTTGACAACCAGAAACTTGATATCAATATGCTTTGACCTCGACGAGCTTCGGTTTTTCTTGGAATACAACTCAACAGCCTTATTATCACAATAAATCGTTAATGGTCTATCAATACCATCAACCGTGCGTAGCCCAGTGATAAAATTTCGCAGCTATATTCCCTGATTTGATGCCTCATGGCAAGCTATGAACTCTGCCTCTATGGTGGAAGTAGCTACGAGTGACTGTTTCACACTCTTCCATGATATAGCTCCTCCAACTAACATAAAGACATAGCCAGAAGTGGATCTCCTGCTATCGAGACACCCAGCAAAATCAGAGTCTAAATACCCAACGATCTCCAAAAGATCCGATCTCCGATATGTGAGCATATAATCCTTCGTTCTCTGTAGATATCTCATAACCCGTTTAGCTGCTTTCTAATGATCCACACCTGGGTTACTCAAATATCTGCCTAGCATTCCAACAATGTATGCAATGTCCAGTCGCGTACATACTTGTGCATACATGAGACTTCCAACAGCTGAAGCATAGGGACATTTCTCCATTTCCTTCTTCTTAAGTTCATTTTTCGGACATTGGAGCAAACTGAACTTATCACCCTTTGCCACGGGTGTGTTTCCTGGTGCACAACTACTCATGCCAAATCTACTTAGCACTTTATCAATATAGGCCTTCTGTGATAGTCCAAGTATACCTCTGGAACGATCTTTATGGATCTGTATACCAAAAACAAAGGACGCATCACCAAGATCTTTCATTTCAAATTTACTTGATAGAAATCTCTTGGTTTCATGCAATAGGCCTATATCACTGCTTGCTAGTAGAATATCGTCTACATATGGCACCAGGATAATAAATTTGCTCCCATTGAACTTGAGATATATGCACTGATCAACGGTGTTTTCCTTAAATCCAAATGATGTAATCACCTGATCAAATTTCCGATACCATTGTCGGGATGCCTGTTTTAAGCCATAAATGGACTTCTTAAGCTTGCATACAAGATACTTTGAATCTTTGGACTCAAAGTTCTCCGGTTGCACCATGTATATTGTTTCTTCAATGTTTCCATTGAGAAACACTGTTTTAACATCCATTTGATGTAGCTCCAAATCATAGTGAGCTACAAGTGCCATAATGATTCTAAAGGAATCTTTCGTCGAAACTGATGAAAAAGTATCTTTATAATCAATGCCTTCCTTTTGAGTGAAACCTTTGCCGACTAGGCAGGCCTTATACCTTTCAATGTTGCCTTTCGAATCCCGTTTGGTTTTAAATATCCATTTGCAACCAATCGGTTTCGCACCTTTGGGCAACTCTACTAAGTCCCAAACACCGTTGTCATCCATTGATTTCATCTCATCCTTCATGGCTTTAATCCACTTTTCAGAATTAGGACATTGAGTGACTTGACTAAAAGAAGTCGGATCATCTTTCAGACTGATATCAAACTCAAGTTCCTAGAGATACATGACATAATCAGTTGAAATGGCGTTTCTTCTTTCTCTAGTGGATCTCCTTAATGGCACTTCCACTTGAGGTTGTTGAGGTACCTCTTGATGAACCTCAGGCGATTCCTGATTTTGAGCGGGCGGCAATTCAGGTTCATCATCAATGCGTTGGATCTCCGGATTTGCATTTTGAATAACATCAGGAATGGATACCTGAACGTTTTCAGTTGCAACAACAGGAATGTAAACACATTCCTCCTCAAAATTGACTTGCCTGAGTTGGTTTCTCCCACTTAACTCAACATCCTCAATGAACTTAGCATTGCCCATTTTGAAAAAGGATCTATTTAAGGAATCATAAAATTTGAAACCCCTTGATCTTTCAGAGTATCCAACGAAACAGCAGCTAATGGTCCTTGAGTCTAGCTTATTCTCATTTGGCTTATAAGGCCGAGCCTCAGCTGGACATCCCCAAACATGCAAATGCCTAATACTAGGTTTTTTGCTTGTCCATAACTCGTATGGGGTTTTAGCTACTGCTTTACTTGGAACTCTGTTCAAGATATAAACTGCAGTCTTGATGGCTTCACCCCAAAGCGATTCTGGCAAAGAAGAATGACTAATCATACTTCTTACCATATCCTTTAAGGTTCGGTTTCATCTCTCAGCTACACCATTTTGACTAGGAGTCCTTAGCATGGTGTATTGAGGAATGATCCCACATTCCATCAAAAATTTGGGGAAGGGTCCGGGACGTTGTTCACCTGATCCATCATATCTACCGTAGTATTCACCTCCACGGTCAAATTTGACAGCCTTAATTTTCTTGCCTAAATGATTTTCAACTTCGACTTTGAAATTCTTGAACACGTCTATAGATTGGGACTTCTCATGAATTAAATAAAGATAGCCATACTTGGAGTAGTCGTCTATTAAAATATTGTTATCCATTCTAAGAAGCTGTAGGGAATGGACCACAAATATCCGTATGTATCAATTCTAAGACACTATTACTCCTATTAGCACCTTTATTTTTAACATTTGTTTGTTTTCCCTTAATGCACTCAATGCAGAATTCAAAATCTGACAAATCTAAGGGATCAAGAATTCCTTTTGACACAAGTCTTTGAATCCTTTGTTTAGAAATATGTCCTAAACGCTTGTGCCATAACATTAATGAATTCTCATTTGTTAATTTGCGCTTAATACCAACATTACTGGTATGCAAGGATTCGTTTTCTTTGGAGGCAATCATATCCAGTTTATATAAATTATCAATTAAAAAGCCGGTGCCAAACAAATTTGCATTCTGAAATAGACTAAACTTTCTATTTCCAAATGAACAAGAAAAACCTGATTTATCCAAACATGAAATAGAAACCAAATTTCGTCTAAAAGACGGTACATAAAAAGTCTCATCTAAATCCAAATTACAACCAGATTCTAATTGTAATCTAAATAAACAAACTGCCTCCACAGGAGCTCTTTCGCCATTTCCTACATAGATGAATCTTTCAGCATCAGTTGGCGTTCGGCTCCTTATGCACCCCTGCATAGAAACACTTATGTGAGTAGTTGCACCTGTATCTATCCACCAAGTGTTCTTAGGTATTAAGGCTAAATTAACTTCTGAACAAACAAAGTTTAGAAGTTTACCCTTCTTATCACGCCAGGTCATATTCTTGGCATATTTTGTGCAGTCTTTCTTCACATAACCAGCTTTGTGGCAAAAGAAACAAGTTATACCTTTATCTTGTTTCTGTTGTCCCTTGTGGTGTGAATTTCCAGACTCTGCAGTTTCCTTTCCTTTAATGTTCCTCTTTCTTTTCTTGCTGGAACTAGGGTCCTGATAAGTTGATGCTAAATGAGCACTTTCAACCTTTTCATGATTAAGTCTCTCTTCCTCTTGTACACATTGAGCAATTATCTCATTCAAAGTCCATTTCTCTTTTTGAGTATTGTAACTGATTTTGAAAGGACTGAATTGTGTAGGAAGAGAGATCAAGACTAAGTGCACCAGAATGTCTTCTGGCAATTCCAGCTTGAATGCCTTTAGTCTTGTCACAAGGTTTGACATCTCCATGATGTACTCTCTTATATTCCCCTACCCTTTGTACCGCATTGAGACAAGCTTAGTCAAGATGGTGCTTGTCTCGACCTTTTCATTTGCAGTGAATCGGTTTGTTATTTGGGAGAGGAATTTCTTAGCATCATTTTCATGAGGAATGGAACCCCTGATGGTATCCGGAATCGAGTGCTTCATAATCATTAAGCTCATGCGGTTTGATCGTTCCCACTTTTCATATACAACATTTTGCTCAGCGGTACTATCGCTGGTCAAAGGTGCGAGGCGATCAACCCTCAATGCATAGTCTAATTCTATGCACCCCAACACGATCATAACATAATCTTGCCACTTCTTGAAATTCATGCCATTAAGCACGGGAATGCTGTTGATGTTAGTAGAAATCGATGCTGCTACAAACAAGAACAAAAGCTCACAATTAGTAATAACTCATGTATATATGAATCAAAACAAAACTGTACACATATATACATGCATGTGGGCCCATAACAAGATACCTAGCACAACATTAATACTCAGTGTTCGGACAGAAATATCAACTTGTAAGTGGTATCTCAAATATAGCTCATGAATATTGACAATCCAACCTGCCAAATAATGTGCATTTCTTTGGACCAACACATTATTCGCATGGCAACCTTTATTTGTCACATATTCACAACTATTTTAATCTATTAACAATGCAAAAATAACCTTCTTTTGGGCCGATTATTTTCACATATTAATAGCATGTTTACATGCCTTAAAATAAATTAATTTACATATTAGAGATTGCTTTGGCAACATAATACTTCAATTCATTCATCTCAAAAACATTAAACATAATATTCAGAACAAAATCCTTAAAAAAAATTTGTCCTTTACCTTGACCGGCGCCACGGTGCCAGCCCTTGGGGCCGCGGCGCCAACAATCTGCTCGAGGGACAAATTGCTGGTGCTGGCACCGTGGTGCCAGCAATCTGCTCGAGGGACAAATTGCTGGTGCTGCAGCGCCAATTCTCTGGATTTTGGGACTGACTGTAGAAGTCCTCTACAATGAATACCAAAATAATAAGCTTGCAATTGGCAAGCTGTCATGACAATACAAAAAAAAAATTCTACAATTTCCACTTTACTAATATATTCTAAGCATATCCAAAATATCATGGCAAGTTATCATGATAATAAAAAAAAATATATACTTTAATCATATTCCACTTTACTATACATTCTGTGCATGTCCAGAATACCAAGCTTCCACTAGTTACAGAAAACTAAAAAATAAAAAACAAAACAAAACGGTTATTCCATATCTCTCATAATTTACCTTTTAAGAGGATTACTTCTGATTATGATACTGATAATAACTTTGTTGCTGTAACAAGGTAATTAAAATCTTTTCTAATTGTGTCATTTAAATTTACAGAGAAGGAATGCACAATGACCAGCGAAGGTACTAAGAAAAAAAAAACATATTATGCCTTTGAGACTCATGCGCACGTGTGCATATGAACATGCATGAACAAGCATATATGGCTCTAATAAACGATTGACTGCCAGTTGGAATACATACACCTTAATTGCAAATTACAAAACCAGAAGTTAGGTTTTCTATTTACTTGTGCGTCCAGCAATAGCAGATACACAGTGAATTATATGGAAAATACACTGTGTGAACACACTAACATTATGCATTTAATACATGTTGGAAGAAACACAACATGCATTTAAAGTTTGACACATCATGGACAGCAGAAAATAAACACAAGTATGTTCCAAACGTTTTTTTTTTTTTTTTTACCTATCTGTAAATTGTTAACTATGCAATACTTCACCATCACATGCATAAACACGCCACAAAAAGGCAATTCTTTTCTTTTCCGTTTTTCAAATCTTCTATAAAAGTAAGATCTTTGAAAGTCTTGTTTTGTAAGTGAATTGTCACATGCGTGTTGTACAGCAAAGTAACGTTTGTTACGCACCAGAGAGTAAAGTAAATTTTTTTTTTTTTTAAGCAGTCACTACTATTCACAGCAGCCAAACTCCAATTAAATTACATAAAGGAGTACAACCCAAAATAAAATCAAGCAATATTCAAACAGAAAACTAACAAGATTTAAATCTCAGACATGGATTTATAGCAATTTCTACCCTAAACATGTTTTATGGGAGAAAATTCAAGGAACTCAATTTTAATATGAATCTTAACAATTTAACATGTCTGACTCTGATACCAATTGTTAGATTATAATCTTGATATTATTACACATATTAATCATCAACAATACAGCCAAGATCTCATGTTAAACTTATCAAGAATTTATATTTATATATATTGAGAAGATGAGTTAGAAACAAACCGGAATCCATTGCAAGCAAGCCTCATTGGGTTGATCTTCTAAGACTACAGGAGAACCACCTTTGGTATGGGAACCAATCAACTTTAGAGGGGAGAGAGAAAACTGTCTGTTTATATAAAGTTTTAATACACACTAAACACCCTCTCCTGATGTCTATTTATATCCCTGTGCCTTAGGGACCGTAACCCTAATAGTTACCTCACACATGTGCATTGGGTCTTTGGCCCATTAACAAAGACACATACCACATCGGACTTCTACACATAATGTGGCATATACTAAAGAACCTTGATACTTTGGAGACTCATAAAACTTATATCACTTAATTGAGTCATTTATTAGATAGCAGGTCTAAATGTACAATGTTATAACATATATAAATCCAAAATTCCAACATATCATACTCACGTACCCTAGCTCCCTTGTTAGGCAAATTGAGCTGGTATGGTCCCGTGTCCTGATCATAGATGATTGTAGTCCTGAATCCAAATATCCAATAATGCCAGACTGATGCTGCTCTGGCCTAAGAGATGTTGAACATACAGGGGGTTTCTACTCTATATCTATATACATCTATATCTATATTATTTTTTTTAAAAAATTCCATCAATTATGATAACCTTCACTTGTTTATTAAAACATAATAAATGGATACAAATAAACGAGGGGGACATGAAACTTAACTCATAGAGTACAAAGGATAAAGCATGAGACAAACCTAGGAGGTATGTAGACCCATGAACCCTTACAATCATCAAAGCAAGCAAATGAAACATTTCTAGGCAAAGAACTAATACTAACAAAAAAATTTTTTAAAGGTAAAAGATAAAAATATTATTAACGATATGTTTGATTGTATGAAATTGAGGTTTAGAATTCGAATTGAGGTGAAGTCATACTTTTTTTAACCAGTAATCAAAGATGAAGAATTACATCCATAACCCGCAAACCTAATAGAACAGAATAAAAATATCCTCAAGACCCCATCACTAGAAAAAAAAAACAAAAAAAAAAGAAATAACCCAAGCAAACTAATTAAACAAAACAGCCAAACTCATATACCTTATGACGTTTGCACCTAGACTAAACGATCATGGATTGAAGTTAAATTCATATCCTGTTGTACAGTGTATTGATTATCAGTCATAAGATTATTTATTTAACTTATAAAAAAAATAAGAGGCAAGAGCTTTTGCTATTGAAACTAGAGGAGAAGCTAGAATCAGATCATCAAGAGGATCCTGACCACACAATTTATCGCATTAGAAAGAAATATCACCTTTGCCAACCAACCATAGAGATTGCTGTCTGACTCGAGGATTAATTGAATGACGTATCTTCCAACAGGATAAGAAATGTGCTGCCAAACCACCCAATGCCTTCTGAATTCTCCATTGGAATTCCATAAAAAAAAAAATGGAATGTAATCTACCAATTAGATTGCCATGAAGCTTAATGGCTACCCAAGAATGAATAGGAATATCAACAATACAAATTTAACGGGAGTTATTTTCCCCCGGTGGACAACAACTTCGCTTTCCATCATTCGTGCTGATTTCTCAGCTTTTGAATAAGGTACTCAAAGTAAACAACCTTAGCTTTATATATGAATAGAGGAAAGTGAATAGGCAGTTTCTGTTGTTGGAATCATGTCAAAGCGCATGTCAGTTCTCTCAATTTTGAGTGAGAACATTAGAATCAAGTTAAATTCATCTTAAAATTTCAATTGTTTTTTTATGGACATGATTTTACTACAAAATAAAAATGATATCATCTCAACAATATATTTTATTGGATTCTTAAAAGATAATATGACATTATTTTTATTTGGGGGGAAAATATTGTCCATTAAAAAACAATTGAATGGTTAAGATAAATTTAACTTGAGTTTAAAGTTTCTTATTAAATTGAGGGAACTGGAACCTGTCGAAGCATCCTTCATATATATTTAGGCATCTGATAACTTAATAATTAGTCCTCCAATTATATACTATACCTTTGTGGTCTATGATCATTTTATATGTTTAAACGAAAAAATAATTGAGCAGTAGCATGTGGAAATTAAGCCCACTGAAGGTACACCCTCCTTGGTTTTGATATTAGCTATATCTTAAGAAATTATTCAATACATTAAGAGGATTACTCATTCTTACCTTCATGTGAGGTTTAATATACACATTTGTGAGAGAATCTCACGTGAATGCGAAAGTAAAGAATAATATTTTTAGAGCGTTGAATAATTTCTTTTATATGTCATTTTATGGAGAAATTTTTACATGGACTTAGCGCGGCCGATTAAACGAGCCGCCACGTCATTGAATGTATGAGGTCGAAGCTAATGTGACATGTCATATGAGACCCGATTTATACAAGAGTTCTCTCTTTTAATGAGTGTTGATGCAATTTTCCTTAATTTAAACTATTTCTTTTTTTTTTGTTACGGGCATTATTCAATTAGTAGACATACTTTTTTTTTCCAAAAATAAATTTAAAAATCAAATCTTCATTCTTAATTATGGGAAAAAGATACTCTATAGTTGTGATATATCAAATTGGTACTATTGTTGGTGAATTTAAAAAGAAACTCATCAAATATTGGATTTAATGAGATAATTTTTAAATCCATCTTCAACAGCATTATCATGACATATCCCAAATGCAGGGGATCACAGTTCTTCAATTATTTTGTAAAACAAAACTACGTAGTATTTTGTTATGTTATATATATATTGCACTATCAATCTCAAGAGTTTGGTTCAAAATCCAAAATGATTTTTAAATTTTCAGTTGCAACATTAACTTCCAAGACTTTGTAATTCTGTTTAATCTTAAATTTTAACAGACATAATTAATTCTTGAACATATATTATATACTTCATCCGTCTCATTTTTAGTCTAATAATGTTTAAAAAATTGACTCTTATTTTTTGATATTTTTCAATTTAAAATTATAAAAATTAATTTTTAAAAACTTATGGACTGTATAAATTTATATTAAAAATTCAGATACTTTATTAATTTAATATTAATAAAAAAATAATAATTTTATTAAATAAATAGTTCATTTAAACAAAAATAATATGGACATACAGAGTATTAATTATTAAGGCTTCCATTTTCCTTAGCAACTCTAAAGTGGTCAAAATGGGCTCAATTTGGGCCGTTTAAGATCCGTATTTGTTTTTAAACGTTAGGTCCAGTTTTCGCGGTTAGGCAGTTGCAAGACACGGAGCAAGTCAGCCAGCAATATCAGTTCTGCGTTGAAAATTGAAACAAGTAAATTCAGTACTGCCCTTCATGATTTTGGGTTGTCTCTTTGCGTGGAAATTGGGTTAGCGACAAAGAGTATTCACTATTGGGCCACCAGCAGAAAAGAGCCCACACAATCCAGCATTATATTTAGGTATTATCTCTGCGAAATTTTCTACGTTGTCCATCATTGCGTAATCTTCCAAAAGATTTCCAGACAAGCGAAGTGTCTATCTCCATTTCTCGTATCTTCCACTTCTTACCACTTTACCTGTCTGTTCTTTTCACTTTCTTTTCTTGTCCTTTTTAATTTCTTTTTGGCCTTTGTTGTGGTAATTAGCCTAAAATCTTATGCATAAAACTAACAATGAACGGAAAAAAAGGTGAATCTAATTATGTTAATAAAAAAGAGAAGAAAATGGCTTATTTGGGGAGGGTTTTCAAAAACCCTTTTCGGTGTTCAAACACTGTCGGATATGTTTGGGATGTAATGTTCAAACACTTTGGAATAGTGTTTTCGATCTGAATTCAGTGTTCAGTTTTCACCTGCATTTTCCTAATTCACAGACCTCTTCTCTTGCGACCTCACCTTCTCTTCTCCGATCCACAGAGCTCTTCCCTCTCTCTGCAACGCTTTCATCATTCTCCCTCCTTGTTTCCTTTCTTTTCACTTTCTAACTAGGTTTCTCTCCTGTTGAAGTAAATATCGAAACAAGTGTTAGGGTTTTTGATTTAATTTTGGAGGAAAGAGAGAAAGAAATTTAGAAGAGAATGGAGATGGTGAAGTAGATACAGTGAAGAGAGTGGGGAAGAGAAATGGATGATAGAGGAGGCTCATTTGTCGCTGTCAAGAGGATTTCTCAAGGTCTCAAGCGAGGCAACGCGTGCCATTCAACTTTAGGTATGATTTATTTCCCTGTTTTCATATTCTGTTTTTCTCCATCGAGCACTATGGAATTTTCTTTCTTCTCTCTACAAAGTATCTGTAAAACTCTCTCTCTCTCTCTCTCTCTCTAAAGCTCTCTTTCTTTGAGTATAGCAAGCAAGAGAGCAACAATGGAGGTGTTTTACTATTTGGTGTTCGGGGCATTGGGTGCAGTGGTGGCTGCAGTGGAGCTGAGCAAAAGCAATAAGAACCGAATCAACACATCCTCCGCGTTCAATTCCTTCAAGAACTTTTATCTTCTTGTTTACTCTCTCATGATGGATACTTCACTTTTATAATCAAATTCTTCTTTCTAGATCTGACCATTTTTATTTCTTTCAATTTTCAGCCTTAGATCTCACTTAACTTTTGGTCAATGCGTGTATATAAATTTATGTATGGATCTGATCTGATGTTCGTGTGTTCTTCTGGAATTGAGATATTTATGTTCTAGATTTGCGTTTATAAAATTGTTTTTTTTTATTGATTTGGAAGTTGTTTTGGGCATTTTTTCAGATGATTGAATATTGGATCCGGTTTGTATTGGCTTGGAATATATGTAAAATGTTTGCCTGTGTGGGTCTTTTAAGTTCTATTTGATTATCAAGAAAGTTTCGGAAAAAGAAAAAAAAGTTTGGATCATAATTTTTCCATTGTGTTAGGAAGTTGGAAAAGGAGGGAAGCTTAACTCCAAACTTTTTACAACAGCTAGTTGGATTAGTCGAAATTTATGCTTTCTAATATTGAATCAGTAAAAGGGCAAAAAGAACAGGAGTTCTTGAGGTCGCACTGCTTGATTAGTGTAACTCGTGATCCTATTTATATGTACTATAACCAAGTTACTTTTTACAATTAAAGATTTAAATTCTAAGCAAAGAATGTTAACGAAAATTATATCTGGATTTTGTTCCTAAGGCAGTGATCTATCTAGTTTAATTAGAGTTGTAGGTATAATTGTGCCTATAATTTCAGATATTGATTAAGCTTCATTAAAAATTGAGTATTTGAATTGAGGTGACTGGTGGAACTCATAACTCTGTCGGACTGATTTCACCGCAAGAGGGCATCTGTAACTTACTGCATAACTTACATACTAAGCTGCATCACCAAGCATTCTCCGCAATACAAAGTTTTGATGATAGGCCGTGTTTTGGGTGGTATTGCTACTTCTCTCTTGTTTTCAGCATTTGAATCATGGCTAGTTACAGAACACAATAAGGTAGGAATTACTTTTTTTCCCATAGGATATATTAGTTATTATTATTTGAAAATTTTACATGTTAGATGCACGGTTTTCTATATTCCTTAGGGTAAACCATGAAGACTGACTAAATACTGAGAACTGATATAACTCAATCACACTACACTGCTCCTATTTAGGATCAATAAACTTTCCAGTAAATCATGTTTCTATCTTTAAACATGAGCTCATATTAAAACTTGTGTTCTGTGTAATGTGTGCAGAGGGGCTTTGAGCGACAACGGTTGTCCTTGACATTCTCAAAGGCAATATTTCTTGGCAATGGTCTAGTTGCTATTATCTCTGGGTTGTTCGGAAATCTACTTGTTGATACTTTTGCTCTTGGGCCTGTGGCCCCCTTTAATGCTGCTGCATACTTTCTTGCAATTGGAATGGCTGTTATTTTATCATCATGGACTGAGAACTATGGAGATCCTTATGAGAGCAAGGACTTGCTTACCCAATTCAGGGGTGCTGCCGTGGCCATTGCTTCTGGTAGGGCTAAAATTTGCTTACACTAGATACATTGATCTTAGTGGAAGGCTGACTTTTGTTTTCTGTGTCTTGCTGCCTGTTTATCTACTATCCTCTTATTATAATTATCTTCCTCGCTGGGATTCCCTCACTCTTTATATGTTGTCTCATGCTTAGCATAATCTTTTATGTGCTTCAGATGAAAAAATTACCTTGTTGGGTGCCATCCAATCTCTGTTCGAAGGTTCAATGTACACCTTTGTGTTCCTCTGGACTCCTGCTCTGAACCCGAATGGTGAGGATATTCCCCACGGTTTTATTTTTGCAACTTTCGTGTTGGCTTCAATGTTGGGAAGTTCCCTTGCGTCTCGGTTGATGGCTCGCTCATCACTAAGAGTGGAGAGCTACATGCAGATTGTTTTTGCAGTCTCTGCTGCCTCTCTTTTGCTTCCCATTATAACTACTGTATGTTAAGGGTTCCAGTTTATCCTCTCTTTTTTTCTTCTTTTCTCTTTCCCCCTTGAATGGTATATTTTGAAGTGTTCTCGAACTTCACTAATTTGTAACAGTTCTTGGTAACACCTTCTAAGGTGAAAGGTGGAAGCATCTCATTTTCAGGTTGTATCCAGCTTCTTGGCTTCTGTACCTTTGAGGCTTGTGTAGGAATATTCTGGCCATCCATTATGAAGATGAGGTCCCAATACATTCCTGAGGAGGCCAGAAGCACCATCATGAACTTCTTTCGCATTCCTCTGAATATCTTCATGTGCATCGTGTTGTACAATGTATGTTGTAGGCCTTCTTCATTGTTTGAGTTATGAGATCTGAATATGAAGGATTGTTGTATAGAGTTACACAAACTCCATCAGTAGTCATAAGGTTTTGTGACAATTTATGAGGTTAGATATGAATCAAATTAGAATTGAGCCTGAAGTTTGAAGAGCATCTTCAGCAGCCTGTCACCTTCATAATAATGTGATTTAAGAATTTTGTTTTTAAATTTTCAAGTGGTTATTTGCTTCCATTGTTTGCGGCAACCAGCTTAGTATTGTAGCCATGATTTGTTCTTCATGTGTTGTAAATGTTAATTGTTGGTGTTTGTTTGGCTATATGGATATACACGATGCAGCTCTGTTCTCGTGTAAGAGTACAATAAATACTACCTATACTCTATGCAACCCGGATTTAGAATATTAAGAGCATCTCTTTTTTAGTTGCAGCTACTTTAAACTCGTATGGAAGCAGATTTTAGCGAAGACAAATGTGGGCAAGTCTTCCGTGGGTTTTTAACATGATGTGCTACATTGCAATCACTATCTGAAAAATCGTTCAATTGATAGCATCCATTAAACTGGGGTCTTACTACAATTGGCTCTGTATGATAGCATCCTTGCTAAAAAATGAGGTCTTCCTCTTGGTTTCTTTGCTCAAATTTGAATGGAAGTTGGAGTTCACATAAAAAAAAATACTTAAAAGTTCAAAAATTATGATATTTAAGTGCTATTGACCAAATGTTTGAAAGTTATGGTTGCAATTTATCAATTTATCAAAGTTATGTTTGATCAATGAATATTGTATCTTAAAGCTGTTTTCAACTATCTTATTTTTAAGAAGAAAAGTATGTCATTTTTTAGATATTGAACAAACTTGAATATTGTATTTGATGGGTTGGTTGTTCATATTTTATCAAATTGTGAAAGTTGTATTGTATTTTTTTATTTTAATTTTTAAGAATTTATTTAACAAACAAACATGACATAACTACGGGAAGAGTATTGTCATATTTGATCGATGATATATAAAAAATACTAACATTTTAAAAATAAAATAATATTAATTATTTTCGAGTATTTGGTGTGTGCTTAAAAAATTGTATTTAGTAAATATGAGAAATAAAATTAATTTTAGATATTAAAATTTAAACTGAACACTGAAAGCTGAAAACAATTACAAGAAAGTGTAATCCAAACAGTTTTCTATTTTCAAAACAGTTTTCGAACACTGATTATCCAAACAACATTTCACTAAAAACTGTTTTGAAAACAGTTTTCGAACACTGTTATCCAAACATGTTTTCAAACACTAAAAACTGAAAACTGTTTTCAAAAACTCTTTTTGAAAATAATTTTCAAATACTGAAAACTGAAAACTATTATCAAACATGTCCAAATAATATATGGTCTTAGTATTGATAGGAGAAAATCACTACGAGAAGTAAAATTTTGAGTTTGCGGGTCATTGTTTGTTCAGAGCCCAATTGATGGAGGACAGATTTTTCACTATATATATGGTAGGAGTACAAATTAATTACAGAATAAGGCGGTTTCACTATATATTTGCACGTGCTCCTGTTTGAGTTGTAATCTTTTATTCATATTGATTATTGGAATGAATATTATAATGTTATACTACATGCCACAATAGATTTTTTTTGCTGGGATATATATCCAAAATCATGTGCCTTATTTTAGTAATGACTTTTTTTTTTCTTGTCTGAATTTGATTGGTTATGATTCTTAATGCATTAGATGAAGACAAATTAACAAAACCCTCATTTTTAAGGATTTGAGAAATGATTTTTGTGTATCAGAATTTTAGTTTACTTTTCAAGTTTATTTAAAGATTTGTTCTTTGTAGTTTACAAGGCCAGTTAGACAAGGAATTCTTAGAGTGCCGGGCACGTGAAAAATTTATGTGTAATAAGCATTTTCAACCATTAATGAGGAGAGAAAGAGAATTTTTTAGAGTTGGTGTATATTTCACGGGTCCAGATCTGTAGAACCTCCGATGACCACGGAGTCTCGGTGAGCAGGCGGGGTCAGGCTTGTAAATGTTTGGATATAGTTTTTTACTTTATGGTTTGGGCTTGGGCCCGAGCCCATAAATAGCCGTTTTGTAGTAGGACGGAAACTTGGACGTCTTAAGTTGCTTATAAATACTCTCTATGTATTGAGCACATATTGTAATGAAAGATTTTTTAGTTTAATAATAGTGAAACTTCTGACGTAACCTTATTCTCGAAGAACCTAGTATATCATTTCTGTTTATAATTCGTGTGATTGACATGTCTCGAATCGTTCAGAATTCATAGTTCTCTCTCTCTCCATTTATGTGCCCAACACTCCTAAGAATTTCTCCAGTTAGACAAACTTGGAGACTGGTTCGAGATACATATGTTGATTTATTTATTCAGACTAGTTCCAGAGATTGTGTGTATTGGTAGGTTTATGATTTAGTTATGATTGAATTTTTTAGGTTATCAATGTTGCTAGAATGATTTCTTGTTTCTTTTTACCAATATTCGAAACAATCAAGCATGATTTTTCTGCTTTTTAAGCCATGTTGTACAGGTAAAGTCATTTTATGGAGCTTCAAAATCTATGCAAATATCTGTGTATTTGATATATGCATATCATATGTGGTATTCTGGACAGCACACCTTTACATCAAGTCCTATGCATGAGAATGTGTTGTATTCTGTTGGGTACCATGCACTATATGAATGCCTACTGATTCAGAAATTCTTACAGCTTAAACTTTGGTTGGATATGTTGTTATCTAAATATGTGCAAACTAAATTGTCTCTATGAATAATTCTTTTCTGATGTTCAATCATGTAACTTTCTAGCTTCTAGTTGAATTGTTTGGAGATCATACTTTTGAATCGTGTAAGAAATAGAAGAGTTTGCTCGGTAGATTATTCACTTGCACAAATCTTGATGGATGATTTACAAACCTCATTAAGCATGCCGCTTTACACTAACTCTGCCAATCTTTTGAATATTTTCTAGCCACAAAGAAGTTGCTTGAATCAAATTGGGGAACAGACTCGGCCAATCTTTTGAATATTTTCTAGTGTATCTCAAAAGGAATTATATTTCTTATGAAGTAGTGTAAAGAGGAAAGGATATATGGGATAACTTTTGAAATTATTTGAACACTCAGGGAAAGATATGACCATATCATTTTCAAGGTATATATATATATATATATATATATATATATATATATATATATATATATATATATATATATGTTAAGTTACATTATGTTGATTGAAGGAAACGTGCATAGTAGAATATGATTTATGTTGGAAGTAGTGCTTCTATAGTTCTTGATTTCCTGTCTAATGTGTCAGTTGCTTGTTGCCTAATGTTAAATTTTGAAGAGCGACATGCAGAACTATGTGGCACTGGATCGCTGAACGTTTTTAAGGTGAGCCCTTGGTCCATTTAATCTTCTTTTTGTTTTGGCATACGTGAATATTCTTTGAATCTAAAGAGAACATTTTATCTTGAGTTTTACTGGACCTTGTGTCAGTAATTTTTTGTGTATTTTATTCTCTTCAACCAGACGTGGGATCTTTGCATCCTAAATCTCAAACTTCATTGATTAGACTAACCCCAAAATTTTAGCTTTGTAGTCTAGAGAGTTTTAGAATGGCTGCACATAAAAAGAAAAGAAAAGAGGAAACGACTCGTTCAGGAAAGACATATTTGATCGTGAATGCATAACATAGGAGATTCTGTGGTTAGAGTGAGGAAATCTACAAGTATCTTTAAATTTGAATTGGGTTATGATCTATGCCAAATCAAACGATAATATACATACATATATATATATATATATATATATATATATATATATATAAAATTACATGTTATGTGTATAGTATGCTTAAATAACTTGAACACCATAAGAAGAAAAGTTATTTATGTAGCTGTCCCTAACTGGTTTGTTTTTTCTTCTCCTGCTGATGAGGATATCCGGACCTTTGGCCCAGCTAATCTCCTGGGTATATGTAAACTGCTCCTTTCACATGTATCGGGTAAAACTCGAGAATAAGTTCTGTAGGCATGGCCATTAGGAAGTTATTTGCACTATGTGAGGAACTGAACACTGACCTACACTATGCGAAGCACTTGTTTTAGCTCATCCTACCACTTGAGCTAATTCCCTTGGGTTAACAGATTTGGGGTTAAAGCTTAGTTGAGTTGCATTGTGCTGACCATGGGAAGAAAATTGGTCACTTGTGCATATCTTTTATTTTCCAACATGAAAGATTATTTGAATTATGAAGAAGCCTTTTTAAAATTTTTCCTCAATAATATAAAGAATAATGACTGAGTTGAGATGTTTACAGATTTTCTTTCATGGCCATGGAAAAGCAATTATTTTGAATGATGTATGTGGGTTCTAACATTAATGTGAAGGACAGATGTGGCAGTATCTTAAATAATTAATATGGAATGACATTATACAGGCAAAGTGGCATGAATCTTGCATCTTATGTGTTCTCTTTATTAAAATATTAAAAATATGACTCAGCAGTATGTTTGTCCAGGAAGCGTGAGTTCACTGACCTATTCATCCATCTTTAGCATAATCCATGCATTTGACTTCTAATCTCACTGTGCGTGGGATGAGATGACCACTGTAACCATATCCAGTGAGTCAACTTGCTGGCACTTAGGTACATTGATGTCCAATAATATATGTTTTCTACTTTATATGGTTCTGTTGAGAGGAACACTGTTAGTTTTTCGCCCAATCACTAGAAAAAGGATGATTATATGGATGGCCTCTCTGACCTAATTGTGACAACCTGTATCATTTTTTGGTTTAAATTTTATTTTAAAATTACACAAGCCTTTAAGATATTATAAAATTGTGATAATTAGCAGTGGTCACAAAAATTGGCTGAAAACTGTAATCATTTTACTCAGTCAACAGTAGTAGGGCATGTTGTTTTATTCTTCAAATATTGAGAGATGCAAACATTTAAGTACTGATGGGCAATGGCATGGCATGGGCTGACTAGTTGGTTGCAGAGATTAAAATGATTTAAGTTTTAAAATGTATTATTTTATTGGAATTAAGGATTGTTGATTATAGCATAGTCAACTCTCTCTCTCTCTCACTATGTATATGTAAGAATTGTTGATTATAGTATAGTCAGTTCTCTCTCTCTCTTGCTATATATATTGTATGTATATGTAAGTATATAAAACTTAGGAAAGCCATGCCTCCTTGCAACAAATTATTAGGCTTTTGGTATGCTTCATGCTGGTTTTAGTTAAATGCTGTCTGTCAATGAACTTATAAATTGACTGGGATTTCACTCTCACATGTGTCAATCTCTTTTTCAAACCATGGATCTTTCTCTTCAGTTGACTTCTATTGCTGTGTTTTTTTCCTTAATATTTTTTTACAATGCATTGCTTCAAAGGACAAAGAGTAGTAAACATAGCAAGAGTAGGGATGCTCCTGAACCAACTGGTGCATGGCCAATTATTGGCCACCTGCACCTATTAGGTGGCGGTGATCAACTTCTCTACCGAACAGTTTGAGCAATGGCTGATCAATATGGGTCAGCATTCACTATCCGCCTTGATTGTCGCCGTGCTTTTGTGGTTAGTAGTTGGGAAGTTGTAAAGGAATGATTCACTATTAATGACAAAGCGCTAGGCTTCATGTCCGACTATGGTGGCTGCAAAGCACATGGGCTACAACTACACCGTGTTTGGATTTGCACCCTACAGCCCCTTCTGGCGTGAGATGCGAAAAATTGCAACACTTGAACTTCTCTCAAACCATCGGCTTGAGATGCTCAAGCATGTTAAGTGATAAGTGCTTAAATATTCATATTTAAGCCCCGTAATTTACAGTTGTTAAGCCATTTATTTACGTATTTTATTATATTTTACTTCCTTTTTATGTTTTCTGTGTTTTTATAGGTTTTTTGAAGAAATGAAGCATTCTGGAACTCAAATAACAAAAGCTGGAAAAGCTGGTGTCTGCCTAGTGCGATCGAGCGCACCAAGCACTGCGATCGAGCGCACATGTACGGCTGTAAACAGTAAAACGGCAGTTCATATTTTGGAAATAATTGTAGGGTTTTGTTTTCCGAGTTTTAGAGTTTCTAGATGTTCCAAAGCCTTATAAATAGGCTTGTAAAACACAGAGAAGGGGGCTTCCTTTTAGTTTTAATTTTAGGTCGGGAGGCCGGAGGCCAGAGGGGATTCTACGAAGAATTGATGACTCTTTAATGGAGCTCTCTCAGGTTTCTTCTTTCATTTATTTTTATTATGTGTAACTAAACTTTTAATAAGGGCTTGGTTGAAGCCCTAAGTATATTTACTCAATAATTCAGTATTAGCACCTTTGCGATAGTTGTGTTTTGGTGCTTAACTTGATTAATACCTATTTTTATTTAAATTTCTCATACGTGTTTGCCTGATTGACATATGCATGTGATATGGATTAGTTAGTTGAATAAATTTGGATGACCGAGTCTTGGGTTCAACAATAGTAACAAAAGATATCCACGCCGGGTTCTTGGGTTAATCAACATGGAAAACCGGGAGCGGACCAAACCCTAAGTCTCGTGTGGTTGTCGATTTCCACAGATCTTATGCTCTCTTAAAGAACAACTCAGTATACACTATGCTGAATCCCTTAAGAAAGAGAAGGGTTAGAGTATACACCATGCCTAACTCGTTGCTTAGGGAAATCAATAACTTAAGGAGTGGACCAAGCTCTTAGGTTGACAAACATTAGGTATATATGGCATGATTAAAGCATTGACATACTGTTTTATTGTGGTAGCATGATTAGTGGTGGATATCAAGTTCCTACGATTTTATCTTTATTAATTCAAACTCAATATTTATTTCTATCTTTTTATATTTCGAAACTAATTCTAAAGCAAAATTTACCAATCCTTGTGGAGATGATATCGCATTTGCACACTATGCTACTGTTAACCTTGTGCACTTGTAAGTAAAATGCTTATTTATTTAGGTAGATAATTGCACAACAAGTTTTTGGCGCCATTGCGGGGATTGCACTAAATTTCTTTTTGAAATTATTTTCGTTAGTTTTATTTTATTCTGTTATGTTTTTATAAAAAATCTAAGAAAATTTTAAATTTCTGTTTTTCTGTTCTATTTTATTTTTGTTTCATCAAATACCTAATTTTTTTTTTTCTGTTTCAGGTGTGCAGCAAAGTAAATTCTGGCCTTGCGATCGAGCGCAGGCTGAGGTGCAATTAAGCGCAGTGCGCACTTCATACTGCGATCGAGCGCTGTTCTTGGTGCGCTCGAGCGCAAAAGGTCCATAGACTACCCAAGCAGCAGTGCTGAAACTACTGCACTGAAAAGTTGCTATTGATTCATGCTAGGGCTTTGATCCAGGAATCGAACCATCGTTCCACTCGATACAGAGATTGAGTGAACCATTCGACAGAGGCCTAGAACCAACATTGAGGAGGAAGAAGAAGAAGAAGAATTCGAGGGGGAAGCACCAATGGCAGAACAGCTTGATAACCAACCGCCACCAGAATGGAGACCCATGAAGCAATCTTTCATCCCACGGAACTTCAACCAGCCCTCATCCATTGCTTATCAACTTGAGACAGAAGGAAATTATTACATATCCCCATAGATACTCAGTGCTTTGACTCATTTTAGGAGTACACTTGTTGAGGACCCACACTTGCACCTTCGGAAATTTTTTGACCTTTGTAAATTCCAGCACATCCGAGGCCTAGATCAAGAGGGAATCAAGTTAATTCTTTTCCCTTTTTCATTAAAAGATAAAGCTAAGTTGTGGTATAATTCATTGCCTACAGATTCTATCCGTACTTGGGAGGAGCTATCTAGTAAGTTCCTAAAGAAGTTTTTCCAAGCACAAAAGACAAGGCAGATGAGGAGGGAGATTCAATTTTTCCAACAGAGGGATGGAGACCTTTTCTTTGAAGCATAGGGATACTTCAATGAACTGCTACTCAAATGCCCACACCACAATCTACCTCAGGATGAACTGGTACAGGCTTTCTATGAAGGTTTGAGTGATATTAATCAAAGTATTGTGGATTCAGGTTGTGGAGGAGTGCTGATGGAAAAGAACAGTGAAAAAGCCATGGAGTTGTTTAAGACTTTGAGTGAGCACACCCAGCAATTCTCCTCTAGAGGTAGACAAGGAGTTAAGAGCAAAGGTATGTATGAGGTGACCTTAAATGGTGGATCCTCGAATCAGATGGCTACTGTGGAAAGAAAACTTGTTATGCTTGTAAAAGCCATGATTGTTCAGAACATCTCACCTAGTCCATGAGCCAAACAACTCCAGGTATGTGCTATATGTTCTCGTTTTGATCACACTACTGACACTTACCCTTTGTATTCATCTACAAATCAAGAGCAAGTGAACTATGTGAGACCAAACAACTATCCTCCCAAGAACAATCCATATGCAAACACCTACAATCTTGGATGGCGGAATCACCCATGGAGCAACAATCAAAATGCCTTGAACCTTCAAGAACTGCAAAGGAACTCCCACCAAGCAGCTCAATTAGTTTCGGAATCAAAGAAGAGTAACTTAGAGAGTCTTGTGATGTAATTGGCAACTCAGCAACAACAGTTGGTATCTCAGCAACAACAGTTGATGACTTCACAAGAATAGTTCATGACAGAGGAAAGACAATTTCGTACTGAGCAAAGACAAATCAATGCTAAGCATGAGCAAGCCATTCAAAGATTGGAGGTCTAAGTGGGGCAACTGGCTAAGGAGCTAAGTGAAAGAAAGCAAGGTGAACTTTCAGCCCAAACACTACCTAATCCAAGAAGATATCAGCAACTGAATGCCGTTACAACTCTCAGAAATGGTAAGATCATAGTAGTTGATGAGCCTGCACAAGTGTCCACATCAAAGGTATCTGAAATGGAGAAGTGGAATCCACCACCCTTCCCTCAAAGGTTAGTGAAGCCAAATAAAGAAAGTAAATTTCTTAATATCTTTGAAACTTTTTAAAAAGTAGAGATTAACATTCCTTTATTAGATGCAATTAAACAAATGCTTGTATATGTTAAATTTTTGAAAGATTGTTGCACTAATAAAAGGAAGTTTTAGGAGCATGAGATAGTGGCTTTAACTAAAGAGGTAAGTGCGGTATTATTAAGAAAACTACCACCAAAGCTAAAAGATCTAGGTAGTTTTACCATTCCTTGCAGGATAGGTGACCAGATTTTTGAGCATGCACTGTTGGATTTAGGGGTGAGTGTCAATTTGCTGCCATACATTGTATTCAAGACACTAGGTTTGGGGGAGCTTCAACCAACTTCCATCACCTTGCAACTATCAGATAGAAGCATTAAAAGACCAAGAGATATTCTTGAGGATATCTTGGTAAAGGTTGGTCCATTTATTTTACCTGCTGATTTTATTGTGTTAGATATGGAATAATCTTCTATGCCATTATCCCTGCCCATCATCTTAGGAAGACCCTTTATGAGAACTACTGATATAAAAATTTGTGTGAAAGAGGGTATTGTGAGTATGGAGGTCAATGGTGAGAAAATAGAATTCAAAATATTTGATACATTAAAATCAACCCAAGATAATATGGAATGTGTTAATGTATGTATGATGCAATGTGTTGTTGAGCAAGCTTTTCAGGTCCATCACATTAATCCGTTGGAGACCACCCTAACCCAGAATTTCAAACGAACAGATATTGAGCCAGAGTTTGCAGATGTTACTGATGACATCATTAAAGCTGTGCACCTCCTAGAGGCCTCTCCAAAGCATCCAAGCACCAAATTTGGCATTGAAACAGTTGCGAGTGCATTCAACTTATGCTTTTCTGGGAGCGAATAAGAGCGTCTGACTGAAGACGTTAAACTTAGCGCTCATGGGAGGCACCCTACAGCTTATCATTTAAATTTTTATTTTTCATATTTATTTTTACTGTCTATTTTTAGTTTATTTTTGTTTTCCCGTATTACTTTAGTTTTTCTTTTTCAGGGACAATGTGTGCATCAATTCAAGTTTAGGGGTGTGCTATGAGCCATACCAGCCCAATTAGTTCTCCATTTCCTAGATCAGCTCTTTTCATGTTATTCACACATTGGGGACAATATGTAATTTAAGTTTGGGGGTATGGGAGACACATTCACCACATTCACACACCTTGTTCCTGTTTTTTTATTTATTATAAATGCATGTTCATATCGTTTTGAAAATTTTGGTTGATTTAATCAAATATTATGATAAGACTTCATCAGTAAGCTTAAAATCTAGAACACATGGTCTAATAATAAAGTTTTAAAAAGTTTAAATACTTACTTTAAGGCATTTAAGAATTCATAAGTTTGATCTAATCTGACACGAGCACATTAGCACATGATTGTGTGGGGTATTCCATGTAATTTTAATATTTATGTTTCCATGACTTAACTGCAATCGGATGACTTGTTAGAAGAACACTTTGACATAAAAAAAATTAGAAAAATTTTTATTGCACAAAAAAAAATGCTCATAATAATCATTAAATAAACTTTCCACTGAGTAACTGGACATTTTGTCTCAGTAAACAGTGAGTGTTCACGTCACAAGGTGGGAATTGTGCTTATAATAATCATCAAATAAAGTTTCTACTGAGTAACTGGACCTCTTGCCTTAGTAAGTAGTGAGTATTCACGTCAAAAGGTGGGATTTTGCTTGGCAGCATTAAGACCAGTTAGTTTTGTAGCATTTTTTACTCGAGTTAGTAAGTCCTTAGGGGTGTCTTTACACCTAATGCCCTAAAACCATTTGGTTTGGGAGTCATTGGCTAAACACTTGCTACGTGGGTCAATTAGAAAGCTTAAGGGAACTCAACATGGCAAAAATCTCATAATAAAAAAAAGAAATAAAACTATGCCATTATTGTTGATTATGATAGGAAATTCGATGAATGTTGAGACACTGAAACACTACACATTGGAGTTATTTGGAAGCTTTATCTTTTATATGCTAATTCACCACACATAAGTCAGATTTATGATGCCTTAACTAGCCTTGTGTAAGTGATTAGATTTTAAAACTCTTATTCATTGCAAAGATGTGTTTATATTTTAAACTTGCTCATGAATATTTATCATGGTTTTGTGTGCAACTCAAATTTTTGGATATCATGAATAGTGGATTTATTTTTGTTATTGTTTTTCATTTAGTTTTTAGTTTCGTATTGCTAAGGGACTAGCAATATGTAAGTTTGGGGGTGTGATAAGTGCTTAAATATTCATATTTAAGCCCATTAATTTACATTTGTTAAGCTCTTTGTTTACGTATTTTATTCTATTTTACTTCATTTTTTTGTGTTTTCTGTGTTTTTATAGGTTTTTAGAAGAAATGAAGCATTTGGGAACTCAAAGAACAAAAGCTGAAAAAGTTGGTGTCTGCCTAGTGTGATTGAGCGCACCAAGCACTGCGATCGAGCGCAAAGCACCCATGCCAGGCTCGAACACACCAATATGAGATCGAGCGCACACGTACGGCAGTAAATAGTAAAACGACAGTTCCTATTTTGGAAATAATTGTAGGGTTTTGTTTTTCGAGTTTTAAGGTTTCTAGATGTTCCAAAGCCTTATAAATAGGCCTGTAAAACACAGAGAAAGGGGTTTCCTTTTAGTTTGGGTTTTAGGTGAGGAGGCCAGAGGCCAGAGGTGATTCTACGAAGAATTGACGACTCTTCAACGGAGCTCCTCGGGTTTCTTCTTTCTTTTTTTTTTATTATGTGTAACTAAACTTTTCGTAAGGGCTTGGTTGAAGCCTTAATTATGTTTACTCAATAATTCAGTATTGGCGTCTTTGCGATAGTTGTGTTGTGGTGCTTAACTTGATTAATGCCTATTTTTATTTAAATTCCTCATATGTGTTTGCCTGATCGACATATGCATGTGGTATGGATTAGTTAGTTGAATCAATTTGGATGACCGAGTCCTGGGTTCAACAATAGTAACAAAAGATGTCCACGCCGGGTTCTTGGGTTAATCAACATGGAAAACTGGGAGCGGACCAAGCCCTAGGTCTCGTGTGGTTGTTGATTTCCACAGATCTTATGCTCTCTTAAGGAACAACTCAGTATACACCATGTTGAATCTCTTAAGAAATAGAAGAGTTAGAGTATATACCATGTCTAACTCGTTGCTTAGGGAAATCAATAGCTTAAGGAGTGAACCAAGCTCTTAGATTGACAAACATTAGGTATATATAGCATGATTAAAGCATTAGCATATTGTTTTATTGTGGTAGCATGATTAGTGGTGGATATCAAGTCCCTACGATTTTATCTTTATTAATTCAAACTAAATATTTATTTCTATCTTTTTATATTGCGAAACTAATTCTAAAGCAAAATTTACCAATCCCTGTGGAGATGATCTCGCATTTGCACACTATGCTACTGTTGATCTTGTGCACTTGCAAGTAAAACAAGTTCGATTATTTGCTTATTTATTTAGGTAGATAATTGCACAACATTAAGCTTTCGGAAATTGACATGGGTGCAATGGAGCTATACAATTTATGGGGTAACAATGGCTCTCGTCCTGTTCTTGTTGACCTTAAAAAGTGGTTAGAGGAGTTGACAAAATGTAGTTGTTAGAATGGTGGTTGGAAAACGATTTTTTGGTTCCTCTGCTGCTTGTGATGATGGCAAGGCGAGATGGTGCCAAAGGGCGATTAATTAGTTCTTTCATCTGATTGGTATATTTGTTGTTTCAGACGCACTTCCATTTCTTTGGTGGTTGGATATGCAGGGTCATGAAAGGGCGATGAAAAAGACAGCCAAGGAGATGGATGCTATACTTGAAGGCTGGCTGGAGGAACATCGCCAAAGAAGAATTTCTGGCAGGATCAATACTGAAAGTGAGAGAGACTTCATTGATGTAATGTTGTCACTTCAGGAGGAAGGGCAGCTCTCAAATCTTCAGTATGATGCAAATACCAGAATCAAGTCTACCTGCCTGGTACGTTAAGTATGCAGAATATTGTTATAAGAGTAAATTTGAATTCATAGATCAATTTGTAACAAAATTTATTGGGCTTATAATTTAAACAGGTAATGAGTAGCGAAGTTTACCATGAGGTTCTACGTTTTCCTGCTGTGTTATTGTGCTAACTCTTAGTTGGAATGATTCACATGTTGGGCTTGTTCTGTGTTGGTGTTTCCTGTAGTGTTGCATTTTTGAAGAGTTATAATATGTCTATGTGATTCATCAGATCTAAAAAAAGACGGTGTTAGAATTTTTTTTATAGGTAAGCTAATTATAATTTCATGACCTTTTTAGTCTTTGCTTAGGCACTTATCCTCGGTGGCAGTGATACTACAGCAGGCACACTGACATGGGCCATCTCATTGCTTCTAAACAACCGCCAGATGTTGAGGAAGGCGCAAGAAGAATTAGACCTTCATGTTGGTATTGATCGGCAAGTTGATGATTTAGACATTAAAAACCTTATGTATCTTCAAGCTATCATAAAAGAAACCCTCCGCCTATACCCAGCTGGTCCCCTCTTGGGACCACGGGAAGCCATGGATGATTGCACCGTTGCTGGCTATCATGTACCAGCCGGTACTTGCTTGGTAGTAAATGCATGGAAGATTCAAAGGGATCCAAAGGTTTGGGAAAATCCATTTGTGTTCCAACCAGAGAGATTTTTATTAAGTCATACTGATTGTGATGTGAAAGGTCAACAATTTGAACTCATCCCTTTTGGTTCTGGAAGACAGTCATGCCCAGGTGTGTCGTTTGCCCTCCAAGTCCTTCACCTGACACTTGCTCGTCTCCTTCATGCATTTGAATGGACAACCTCATTGAATCAGCCTATTGACATGACAGAGAGCTCAGGTTTAACCATTCCAAATGCCACCACTTTGGAGGTTCTCCTGACCCCTCGCCTTACTGCCAAGCTCTATGGCTGTTGAAATATGTAATGAGAATAGTTGGAGATGCATATCTAATAAAAATAAGATGGAGTGCCACGGCTTTAAGGTCAATGAATGGTTTGTACTTTGTGTTGCATCAAGGCTTTTAATTGATACGTAGTCTGTAATTGAGTCTATCTGATCTGGTCTGTAATTGTGCCTTTCTGATCCGGTGTTTGGATACTTTGGCATTTGAAAATTAAATTAGTAGCTTATGCTGGTTCCTTTTCACTTTTTCTTCCCATATTAAAGCTAGACCTTGTTGCTAGTTGGCAGGTAGTTCGTTTCAGATGTTTTGTCTAATAAACTTATATAGTCCACATAAAGTTCTTTTCTTTTCTTTTTACTCATTCTATTTTGTAAGTTGGTAGTTGGTACAATAATGTTGTAAAATCTGGTTGTTTGAGAATCCAGTGTTCTCACAGTAACGTAATTTTGAGGGCAAAAAGCTATACAACATCTTGTTTTAGAGGTACTGGATGCATGTTCCTTGACACTTATTTTTCACAGCTTTATTCTTTCTTTCTGTGAACAATAAAGATGTCTTGAATGCATATATGAGCTGTGGATTGTTTCCTTTTACCTTTTCAATGTCTATCAAATGGAAACTTTAAATCATATGTGATATGATTTGGAGTTCTTTTACCATTCACTATCTTTTAAATATATATGTTCTGACTACAGTATAACATGTCCGTTTCTTTTTTTGTAATATTTGTTCTCAATTCAATATTTTCAGTGATGCAGCTCTTTAGAATAGAACCATAATGAGTGTGACATTCTATGTGGTTATCAAGAATTCCATCCAAGGAAATTAGTGTCACTAAGACACAGACAGCCAGCTGGTTGTTCTACTGTGGATAACTAAGATTAGGAATAGTATTAGGCTTGGCTGTGTCTTATGCTTGACTTCAGCTAAGCTACTGCTGGCACAACTTTTATTGTGATTAGGATTTCATTTACATCTGTGATCATCTCCCTAGATATTGAACTATGAATCCTTTCATGTAACAAACAGTTTTTTGCTTAAACTGTGGACTGTTTTCATAGTCTTTCTTTACTTGTATTGCTTAGAAGGAATAAGAGCCATAAAAGCAGCAAGAGTATGACGGCTCCTGAGCCCGCTGGTTCATGGCCAACCATTGGCCACCTCCTATTATGTGGTGGCCATCAGCTTCACTATCAAACGCTTAAGAGTGATGGCTGATAAATATGGGCCTGCATTCAACATCCGTGTTGGTATGGTCATCGTCCTTTTGTTGTTAGTAATTGGGTAGTGGAAAATGAATGTTTCACTTTTAAATGACAAAGCCTTTGCTTCCTGTCTCACTACACCGGCCACGAAGCAAGATGCTATCCTTGAAGGTTGGCTGAAGTAGCATCTCCGTAAGAGAGTTTATGGTGAGGTCAAGGCTGAATAGAGCAGGACTTCAATGATGTCATGTTTTCGCTTGAAGAGGAAGGCAATCTCTCAAAATTTCAGTATGATACAGGCACTAATATTCTACCTGTCTAGTGATCTACAAATACGAAATAAAAGTATATTTGAATTCTCATATTAATTTTAGGCTGATAATTGAAGCAATTATTACTGTGCTTTGTATCTAAAAAGGTCTTTGATCATGATGTAGCTTCAGAACTTTGAAGCAGGCTTTTATCTCTGGTTGATCATGATGTGCTTTCTATAGGGAAGGCATGGAACATTGTTTTGTTGCTGCCTATTGTTTCCCAACTGGCACTTGGTTGATACTTGATAGTAAATATTTAGAAGATTCAAAGGGATCCAAGTGTTTGGGAAAATCAATCAACATTCAACCCAGAGAGATTCTCCTGAGCCATATGGATGCTGATGGAGGTCAATACTTTGAGCTCATTCCTTTTAGTTCTGTCAGATGGTGTTTCCCAGGTATGTCATATGCTCTCTAAACCCTTAATCTTACACTCGCTAGACTCCTTCATGCATTTCATATAGCAACCCCATTGGGTCAGCTTGTTGACATGAGTGAGAGCCCAAGCATGACTATGCCCAAAGCAAACCCGTCAGAGCTTCTTGTTACCTTGTGCCTTCCTCCCAGTCTCAATGGCTGTTGAGTTCATTTCGAGGGAGGTTAGTGATGCAGCGGTGCAGTATATATAATCTTTTTTGGGATTTAGTTGTTTGTTGCTTGTACTTTAGTACCAGCGAGCTACTCAT
This sequence comes from Bretschneidera sinensis, assembly GCA_023935145.1. Lineage (NCBI taxonomy): Eukaryota > Viridiplantae > Streptophyta > Magnoliopsida > Brassicales > Akaniaceae > Bretschneidera > Bretschneidera sinensis. The sequence continues at coordinate 149,067,194 of CM043697.1, forward strand.
TATGGAAGCTTTTACATTGCTAAGTTGAGTTGCATCCTTGAAAATGTCTGTTGAATAATGTTCTCGTTCATGTGATGTAAAATATGGATGCTTCTCCTCCCTCTCTCCCCCGCCCCCCTCTTCTAATATGTATACGTATAAAAGCAAATAATGTCTCTCAAGTTATTAGAACTGATTTAGCTAGAGGTTGTGGTGTTGATGACAGATTTCTCTTAGAATGTCTGATTTTAGAACTTCAAACTTAGATTGCTAGGTGATTTTGGAGAATCTTCTTCCTTCTCTTGTGCATTTTTTACGATGTCGTTCAAATGGAGCTAAAACTTTCTAGTTACGGAGGCCTCTAATTATGCTGGAATAATTTAATTGATGTGGCCAAATTATCTCCTTTATCTATTTAATTATTTATTCTAAACGTGGCTGTCTGCTTCTTGTAGTCGGTGTTAGGTGATGGCTATTAACAAAGTAACTTGGTTATTAACAAAGACTGCATCTTGTGAGTGAGACATAATGCAACTAGCTTGGCATTTCTTTATATATTGCTTCCATAATTATGAAAGAGGTTCAACGACTAAATGCTCACTCAACAATTTTTACTCCCTATAGAAAATACTAGTTTACAGGGCTTTAGATGCTTGATTTTAAAACTGTGAAATTTATTTTACAAATAATTATTAAATTACCTGCTTTCATACTAAGATTCATTGGATGTTTGACCTTACAGCGCTAGATTGGTCAAATCTTTTGTGCTTATCCATGGAGAAACTATATTTTATTAATTCTTTCTGTCATATAGGTGTTACGAAAAATAAAAATGCACTTATTCTTAAATTAGTGACTTTTTTAATAAAGCACTAGCATTTTAAATTTCAAATACCTTCCCATCTAAATACAACACTTAATTGAAGAGTAGTAGTGGTTCCATCTGTACTTGAGCATTATGCAAGAGATTACCTACAACCCTGATAAAGCATAGATAAGAATTCAGAGAACTAAGATAGCTTTTTGTTCCTCATTGAGGAAGATATATATATATATTAAACAATGCTAATTTGCCATACTTTAAAATTCATTAAAGTAGGGATACTAGTTTCAATTTTTTATGATAAAAAAACAGAAAATTCAACGGAACAATGACCAGCGGCAACACCTTTCATTGCTTGGTGTCAATTCCAGCGGTGGTTCGATGTCGGATTTTTCAGCATCGAGATTTTCAATTTTTAGCTCAACTTGCGGGGTGGTTTTGTCCAAAACTTGCCGGATTATGCCGGTTCCAAACGGGCTGCCCCCTTCAGCCGCACGTGCGTTACTGAGGGTGGCCCGGTGAGCGGAGGGTGTTGAACTTGGAGTCAGAGAGTAGATCTCGTCGAGCTAATTTCAACAATACAATTGTGCATTTTTTCAACCACTAGTTGGCCCGATATCACAAAAAGTCTCCAAAGGTTAAAAAAATTAAACGAATGAGTTTATTGAATTACCTAATTACCTTTATGCTTGTTTAAGATAAATTTGAATTCTTGGGATTATTTTGGTCCTAAATGGTTGGTGTACAATGTCAGCTATGAGAGCTGCTAACTTGCCCCAACAAGACACAAGTTAGCATTGTGCTCCAACTATTTTGGACCACAATGCTCCAAAGTAGTCAATTTTGTGTAAAACCATTGTAGGTGTAATAGTATTTTATAAACTCATGTACTAATTTTTTTAACCCTCGGAGTTCAGAAAAGTGTAATCTTAGTACCATTATAATCAGCTCGACGAGATCTACATTCTGACGCTAGGTTCAGCACTCTCTACCAGTTGGGCCACTTTCATGCGTTGTCAATGTGGCAAAAGGTGGCTCAACTTTAGATATGCTCTATTCTTATTACCGGAAACCACCACAATTACCACCGAGCCGAATTTTCGACGATCTACCAGACCATCAAAATGCCATGTAGAAACGTTGTCGGGAGACGCTGCACGTGCCCCCAACCCATGCGCTGCCGGTGGATGCTTGGGGGTCGACCTCGTGAACTGTACGTATTGACATTTAGTTTTGATTTTTTTTTAAATTACAAAAAAAAAAATCCCAATGATTTTAAAGTATAATCAATGGCATTTTAGTCCAAAAAATTGAAGCTTAATGCTAACTTGTGTATTAAAGGGGACAAGTTAACATTTTCATATATATATATATATATATATATATATATATATATATATATATATATTTTATTTATGGCAGCCAACTACTCCCTTGACTTTCTTGCTTAGGATGGCCCTCCGGATTGTTGTGATTGAATATTTATTCCATAATTAAGTGGTCCCTCTGTAAGAAAATTTCTCTGCAATTTGGATTTGTACCACCTTAATATCAACAAGTAAATCAAGTAGCCTTGTTGAAAGTATTTTGATATGCTGGCCTATCATATAAAGTAACCTGTTTTGAATTTTAATTGTGGAAAACATTGTTTTCAGTAGTTGGTTGAAATTTTTTTATAAATCAATTTTATTATTCTTCGCACTTGAAGTGATGACCCCATTGATGAATAGATACTTTGATCATTTTGTCAAACACAAAAGTTAACATCCATGACATAGAAAAGAATACTGGAAAATCCAGTATACATTAGATATTTCTACCCCAGAACCTGAAGTACAATGGATTCCCTTCTGCTACACCTAAACGCTATCCTAGCTGGAGTCTTTGCCATATTTCTCTTTTCTTACTTCTTGAGGAGTTCTAAAAAATATGAGAAGAGCCAAAAACCACCAGAAACTGCCGTAAATGGCCAGTAATTGGTCATCTCCAGCTCTTGACAGGACCCCAGCTTCCCCACACAACCTTGGGTGCCTTAGCATACAAGTATGGACCAATCTTCACCATCCGGATAGGGGTGCACCCAGCTTTGGTGGTTAGAAGCTGGAAAATGGCAACTAAAAATAGTTTTATGAAGAAAATATGTTTAGATAACTGTAACTCGAAAATTGTTTTCAAAACAGAAAACAATGAATGCTGTTTGAATAATCTTATTTTGAAAACTGTTTTGACATAGAAAACTGTTTGGATTACACTTTCTTGTAATTGTTTTCAGTTTTTAGTTTTCAGTTTAAATTTGAAATCTAATATTAATTTTATTTCTCATATTTATTAAATAAATTTTTTAGCACACACCGAATACTTGAAAATAATTAATATTATTTTATTTCTAAAATATTAGTATTTTTTATATACCATGGATTGAATATGACTACACTTTTCCCCCTGGTCATGTCATGTATGTTTATTAAATAAATTTTAAAAAATTAAAATAAGAAATATAATACAACTTTCACAATTTGATAAAATATGAACAACCAACCCATCAAATACAATATTCAAGTTTGTTCAATATCTAAAAGATGATATACTTTTCTTGTTAAAAATAAGTTAGTTGAGGACAACTTTAAGATACAATATTCATTGATCAAATACATCTTTGAGAAATTGATAAAATGGAAATGAACGACCCAAAATTCTTCTTGCAAAAAGGGTTTGCCTCAACTGCCCAATTTGGTTGGTTTGCCATCCTCACACTCTATAAGTCAAATAATAAATCAATATGTGAAATATATTCCTAAGAACAACAAAAATAATTCAGTAACTAAACAAAAACTAAATTAAACACAAATAAAGACATTAAATTAAGTAACTCTTACCGACAAATCATAACATTATTACCATATATTAAATCAAATACTAAAACGGTCTACCCACATCTGATTGGCAATAAGATCACAAAATGCAGCCATAGCTGCTGCACACACGTCAGACAAATCAACTATGTGATTATTTGTAAATGTGCTCGACCCTCCTTCGCTTTCTACTTCATGGCCCTTTGTTTCCCATTCATTAAACAATTGATCACTCTGAGAACACTGGCGTACAAAATTATGTACGAGACAACAAGCAACAACTATAAGAGGTTGTCTAGCGGCCTTGAATCTAGGTATCGTTTTTAAAATTGGAAAGCGTGCCTTTAAGACCCCAAAGCAACGTTCTATAACATTACGTAGAGATGAGTGCCAATAGTTAAATAGTTCTCTATAACCCATTGGTTGGCATGTTCTACTTTAATTTTCATTTAAGTGATACCATTCACCTCTAAACGGTGGAAGAAACTTGGCTGTACATGGATAACTGGAATCCACCAAATAATACCCACTTATAAGTCATACAAATTCTCTTAATACATATCAATCAATTATTATATAATATCAACTTAGTACTAAAATAGATTTACCATTAGTAGGCCAAGGAAATTGAGCATCCGATCGAGTTAAGGCGTCCAAAAAGACTCATGAATCGTTAGCTGTACCTTCCCATCTACTATACACGTATGTGAATTTCATGTCGAATGAACATGTACACATCACATTGTGTGACAACCGATTTTCTACTCTTATAACTGGTAGTTTTTTTTGTTGGCACCCATGCACTGATGTGCGTTCCATCAATTGCGCCAATGCATTTCTGTGTCCATTAAATTACATACGATTAGAATCAGTTTGGTATTATATATTGTATATACAAAGCTAAACTAATAAATTAACAATCAATCATAAGATACATTACCTTAAAAGCTCCGTAAAATCTTTGATAATGTTTAATTTGTGGAGGCACCACATGGTCATTCGATGGACAAATTATGTGCTTTGCAAATTTGTTCAATGCTCTCATCACTATCTTAAAATGTCGATTAATTGTTTCTAAAGAATGTTGAAATCGATTAGTTACAACTCTGTGCCCCACAACAAACAAGAAAATGGCCATCATTTCCTCTACTGTGACATAGGAAGCATTAAAAATGAGAGCATTTCATACTCATCTTGATGCAGGAGGATCCGAGCCAGATGATACTGAGTTGTCAGATGGCAAGTGGGCTACCTAAATCAGTTTACATCGTTTAGCGGGCCACGGGCTAGGATTGGGCCCCGAAGACCCTAATCTGATTGGAAACAAGCTTTCGGGAAAAACTTAGTATTTAATACTAAGCCTTATCGTTTTTAAGCCAAGAAACTAAGTTTAGACCTTCAAATTGGCAGTTTTTAGGAAAATTTTTACTTTAGTTATTTTAATTTCAGTCTTAATTTTATTTTCCTATTTTGTTTTCACCTTATAAATAAGGACTTAGGGTTTCGTAATATTATAATTGTATTTTTGGAATAAAATAAAATAAAGCATCAGAGTAGTTTCTCTGTATTGTTTTAGGGTTTTTCTTGTGTTACTCCCTGTGAACTATCTGTTCGACTAGCCTGCAAAATAATTGCTATTCTGCCCGGCGTCAGTTAGTATCAGAGTTTCAGCATCTTCCTGGGGTGAGATTTCATCAGTTTCCATGGCTGGTGATCGTGGTCGTGGTCGTCACGGGTAGGTTTCGAACGAGGAAGCCCCACACCGTGATCGAAACGTTCAGGATGCGATGATTGAGGATTTACAGCTGCAGGTTGCAAAGTTAACCCAACGTCTAACGGCGCAGAATTTCGGTGATCGTGAGATGAAAGATCACGATTCCAGTTTCGAAAACCTGTATTACAATCCTGCTAGATTCATGGAACACTGTGGTCGGGAGGACCATTATGGAGATCTCAGTTTCAAAGTGGATTTGCCGCTATTAGCAGAGTTTTCTGACATGATACCAGAGGATCTTCCTCCTGGGTTGCCGCTTGAGGTATTTAAGGTGAAACACTTGAGTCATTGTTTTGGGGATTCCGATGTGGCTATTGTGAACTCGAGGACGAGTTCTTTCCAACCTGGGGCGACTGATGCAGGAGAATCCGAGTCAGGTGATGCTGAGTTGTCAGATGGCAAGTGGGCTACCTAAACCGGTTTTCATTGTTTAGCAGGCCACGGGCTCGGATTGGGCCTTAAAGACTCTAGTCTGATTGGAAACGAGCTTTCGGGAAAAACTTAGTATTTTATACTAAGTCTTATCGTTTTTAAGCCAAAAAACTAAGTTTAGACCTTCAAATTGGTAGTTTTTAGTTTTTAGGAAACTTTTTATCTTAGTTATTTTAATTTCAACCTTAATTTTATTTTCCTATTTTGTTTTGACCTTATAAATAAGGTCTTAGGGTTTCGTAATATTATAATTTTATTTTTGGAATAAATTAAAATAAAGCATTAGAGTAGTTTCTCTGTATTGTTTTAGGGTTTTTCTTGTGTTACTCATTGTGAACTATCTGTTCGACAGAATAATCACTATTCTGCCAGGCGTTCCAAAAATAAAATTATAATATTACGAAACCCTAAGACCTTATTTATAAGGTCGAAGCTAAAATAAGAAAATTAAATTAAGACTGAATTTAAATTAAATAAAATAAAAGGTTTCTTAAAAACTAAAAACTGTCAATTTAAAAGTCTAAACTTTGTTTTTTGGCTTAAAAATGATAAGACTTAGTATATAATACTAAGTTTTTCCCAAAAGCTTGTTTCCAATCAGACTAGGGTCTTCAGGGCCCAATCCGAACTTGTAGCCCGCTAAACGATGTAAACCGGCTAAGGTAGCCCACTTGCTATCTGACAGCTCAGCATCATCCGACTCGGATCCTCCTGCATCAGTCACCCCAGGTTGGAAAGAACTCGTCCTCGAGTTCATAATAGCCACATCAGAATCCCCAAAACAGGGACTCAAGTATTTCACATTAAAGACCTCAGGCGGCAACCCAGTAGGAAGATCCTCTGGTATCAGGTAAGAAAACTTTGCTAACATCGGCAAATCCACTCTAAAACCGAGATCTCCATAACGATCCTCCCGACCACGGTGTTCCCTGAATCGAGCAGGATTGTAATACAGGTTTTCGAAACTGGAATCGGAATCATGATTTTTCATCTCACGATCACCGAAATTCTGCACCGTTAGACGCTGGGTTAACTTTGCAACCTGCCTCTGTAAATCCTCAATGATCACATCCTGAACGTTACGATCACGGTGTGGGGCTTCCTCGTTTGGAACCTGCTCGCGACGACCATGACCACGATCACCAGCCATGGAAATTGATGAAATCTCACCCCAGGAAGATGCTGAAGCTCTGATACCAACTGACATCGGGTATAATAGTGATTATTCTGCAGGCTAGTTGAACAGATAGTTCACAAGGAGTAACACAAGAAAAACCCTAAAACAATACAGAGAAACTACTCTGATGCTTTATTTTAATATATTCCAAAAATAAAATTATAATATTACGAAACCCTAAGACCTTATTTATAAGGTCGAAGCTAAAATAGGAAAATTAAATTAAGACCGAATTTAAATAAAATAAAATAAAATAAAAGGTTTCCTAAAAACTAAAAACTGTCAATTTGAAAGTCTAAACTTTGTTTTTTGGCTTAAAAACGATAAGGCTTAGTATATAATACTAAGGTTTTCCCGAAAGCTCGTTTCCAATCAGACTAGGGTCTTCAAGGCCCAATCCGAACTTGTAGCCCGCTAAACGATGTAAACCGGCTAAGGTAGCCCACTTGCTATCTGACAGCTCAGCATCATCTGACTCGGATCCTCCTGCATCACATCTTCAGCGGACAAACTTGATGAATTAGATTGGCTACCACAATTATTGCGGTCTGAATTGTCTATTTCTTAACCTAAACAAAAAAACAAGTCCCATTATGGTTATCATGTAGTATAGTTTATATTCCACAAATATAAATAGATTGAAGTTTAATTCTATTTTTTTAATAAAAAAATCAACAGCACCTCCTTTGTTTTCTATGATTTTTCAAATCTAATTAGACTTGTATACACAATTCTAATCATTCAAATCTAATTAGACTTGTATACATAATTCTAATCATTCAAATTCCAACAATACAAGGAATGTCAAATGCATATAATTAATCCAAACAAATAACATATTATCCGTAAACTAAAAAAATTAATAAAAATATCTAACTACAAACATAAACACACATCAAAGAACAAATAGTCTCCTTGACACACGAACATAATTTAGGACCAAAGACATTGTCTCCAACTCTCAATCAATCATAGCTAACCATGCATTCTTCCTCTCCAAAGGCATTTTAATGAATGCCTCTCTCAACTTAAAATTACCTGTAAATTTCTCTAATGCCTTCAAATATGTGTCATCATTCACCCGATTTTCCATTTCATCAAGAACTTTCAAACACACTGCCACTGAATAATCTGTTGAAACCACTGAACTTGTTCCTTCAACGCTTTTCTCTCTATACCTCTCAGCCCTAGCCAAAGAAGCTTTTGTCCTTGCTTTTGTGGCCTCCATGAAATAGGCAAAAACTTCACTCAATTGACTATTTCTAGTTTCCTTCTGTTTTTTCTTATCATTGATTTTAGAACGCTTAGCAAAACGTTCAGACTGAGTGGGTTGAGGGGGTTTCAAGGTCAATCAGAGTATTTAGGTCATCCGGGTTACCAAGACCATCAATATCAACGTCTACATTCATGCCACTATTGAGAAAAGCTTCATGCAATTCATTCTCCTCATCGAAATTAGGTGGATCTTGGGTTGAAGCATGGTAAAGAATTCCTGTGGCAGTTGATTTGTTAAAGATTATCCCTAACAATTTGTAGTATTCACAGCCTTGCTTACAAAATTGGGAAGCTTTCGGGTGTGCCTAAAAAAAATGAAGATATAAATGTCATTATCGATTTCAAAGAAATTATCGTAAGATAAGTCTACACTATGAACTTTAGGGAGAAAAATGGTGCTCGAATGTAATTTCCCAAGTCTCATCTAAGGCTGTGACAATATTATTTTCTGCATTCCAACCAAACCCAGTTTGCTCAAGCAATTGATTAAATAGTCGGTGTTTCATATGCAACATTTGATATTTCTCCCTCATTTTTTTCACTGTAAAGAGCTTGCTGGTCTTCAAATTCAATTCTTTGAGAATAAAATCCCAAATATTTATATGAAACACACAATCTTTCATGTTTCCCTTGTTTAACTCATCAACCATGATATCGATAAAACATTTCTCTCTCTCAGAGCCCCATAAAGAAATATCAATGCTTTCAGAAGCCATCTACATTAAAAGTGAACTTAACAGATTATTATTTAACAATAAAAACTAACCAACTATTTTAAGATACTTAAATTGGATCTACATACATATACCAATTATCTTTTGTCCTAAAATAATACATATACATATACCCTTGTGCAGGTGCTGATGCAGTAGTCCTTGTGCAGGGGCTGGTGCTACAATCCTTGTTCAGGACCTATTCATAATATACAAAAATATAAATAAAAAAAGACCTATTCATAATATACAAAAATATAAATAAAAAAACTATCAAAAGGCTATTGATTATGCATTAACAAAATACATGAATATGCTTCACTTACCTGTAATCAAGTCATCAAAATTCAAATAGAACTAATTTAATATATGTGAAAAAACTCAAGGTAGAGTAGAAAAATGGCCTTACTAATTCTTTTGCTAGTATATTTACATGTCTAATTGAGATAATTTTTAAAAACTAAGGTCAAAATGTAATTTCCAACATGAGCATCATCCTTAACCTTCAACCCCATTGACCCAACTAGAATGCAAGTCAAACGACCCAAATCTAATTTCAACCCAACTCTCTCATTTCTCCACCGAAATTAACAAAACATATAAGGATTTTGAAGCTCTTGAATCAAAGATTCATAATATTATGCTAAATTTCAAAATTATGCCATAGTTTTCATGAATCATGGCAAATTATATGAACATGCAATCATTCTGCTAAGCTAATTTAAAGACAATTTAAACCAGCAGGATATAAGCTTAACTGTAGGTCACCCAACTATAGTTACAAATTTAACAATGAAAAAGAAAGCCAAGTTGGTTTTTCATGTTGAAATAGCAATATAGTAGACAAGACAGGCACAAAACATCAATTAAATTAATAGAGCTATAGAACTTGATTGGCAGCTGATCAAATTTGATGAACTTATAGGTGGCTCTAAACAAAGTAATCTAGCCATGTAAATTTTTGGCACCAATTGTTTCATGCCACATCTCAATTGAGATTCAAGAGAAATAATTTGCAGATTTGTACTCACGTCTGATGGAAACTATCAGTGAAATAACAAAAGCACCAAGATTTGAAAGTCACAACTCAAATTTAACCACAAAAGAACCGGAATTTGCCTGGGAGTTTGATATTATTGAATGATTACTAAACTTCAGCCAGAACTTATTTTCAAGATTTTACACATTCTAGCCCCCATCTTATTTGGCCCCTTGATGCTGATCTTAATTTTTCTAAGCTTCCCATAAAGCAGGGAAGTTTTTAAACATTATATGGTTAAAAAGATGCACTAAAACTGGACCAAAGCAATCATGCAATCAAATATCACCAGAAAGATGGCTTTCACGACTAAAAGTCTAAATTAACATCTCCATCGTTGGATAAAATGAGATGGAGCATCTTAAATCATGGCTTCCACTGCTCGAGAATTTAGACTACTAACATTATTTGGTCCCGCATAGTCACTAAAGGACCATTTCAGAGAGGAAGTAGATACGACATCTGCAAATGAGATTGTTGAGATAACATATCATTCCAACTAAAGTCTTCCTGCAAAGCAAAAGGTTGCAGTTGGTTATCACTAATTTTAACAATTAATGTATAGGTTAGTGCTTCTTAATTGCAACTTTTTCCCGGCAGGTGGACTTTAGTTGAAGCGGATTCTAATTTGCTATCACAACGACGGCTAATAGTGATTGTAGGGTAAGCAACGACTGCTAACAGTGCTTTTAGTCAAGCTCTTGAATCTTGACCAAAGCTGAACATGCAATTAGCTGCTCACGGTTCTTAACTAATATGATTACTTTCTTAGCACCACCTTGATAATCAACAAAACAATCCAGTTATGACAGTTCAATCATTTCCAAAATGCACTCAAGGCTTTCAATGAAATTCAAAGCAAAATAATCTATTGATTATGAGCAAGCCTTAAATCTTAGATTAAGTTGTCCTTTCCCCTCAAACTTCTTATGCATAGAAATATTAAAAAATTAAATTAAACTTATTAAAAGTGCAGCTAAATCATCTAGCAGTAAAGTGATCATCCCTTTAAAAAATAATTTATATACAAAAGAACTGATTCTAAAACAAACTATCTCAGCTAAAAAAGTCTAAACCATATCCAAAACTATAACATACTAAATAGTTTTACACCTAAATTATCTAAGAAAATATCAATTAAAGTAGCAGTATCTTACTTTGTAATTTAATCAATTCAATTCATCCACACATTTTTTGAAAAATAAATAACAGAGAGCTCACCTTGTAATTTCTTAGCCTTAAGCATCAAAATCCTTGAGAGAGATCAGATTCTTCTGTGGATCAATTTCACTACCAAGTTATGGTTCTCCAAAAGATCTTTTAAGTAATTCTACTCAATTTTCCCTAAAATTGAACTTCAAACCCAAACTGAAATTAGATAGGGTTTTGAATTGAAAGGAAATAAAATAATAAAATCAAGAAAAATCGTTCCAAGTTTCAGAGAGCAAAAACAAGAAAATATAAAGATTCCTTTTTCAAAACCGAAAATAAATCTCTCTAAAATATTTTACTTGAGTAGAAACGAAGAAATAATGAGAGAACGAGCATATATACCTTGCTGGTTTTGGAAATTAATTAAAGAGCGAAGAACAGCTAGCTAGAGAGGGAAAACCAAATTAAAAGAAACCCAAATCTGACAACAAGTTAATCAGAGAAAAACCAAGACATTATAGTGGGTATGTAGTGGATAACTGCAGGCTGAAATTGCATTACCTGATGTAGGTATGTAGTCGAGAAGCAACGAGGGAGAGAGACCAAGAGCAAGAGATCGAATATGAGAGAGAAATAGAAAGAACTAGAGAGACAAATAGGAAGAACGAGCGAGACAGAATGGGAAATAACACTTGAGATAGAAATAGTGAAATATACAGAGACAACAAACCTGGTGCATCTAGCTAGAAGATGAGCGCAGAGAGAGGGAAGAGAAACTTTCTAAGATCTTGTCCTCGTCTAGATTGAGCTTCAGTTTTAGCAATACTTCGGTCAAGGAAAGACTTCAAGCTGATAAATTTGCAACTCGTGATAGAAACAGAGAATTAGGAAAGTGAAAAGTGAAGAGTGTTTTAGGAATGAAAACTCCAAATTAGAGTTTTCTAAAATCAATGTTTAAAAACTGAATTTTAGTAAACTGTTTTTGAAAATTATTTTTGAAAACTGTTTACCATACTGTTTTTGAAAACTGTTTTTGGGTTTTGAAAACTGAAAACAGTTTTTGGAAAACCAATTGAAACATACCTTTTGCGTTCCTCGTTGAGGAAGATATGCATGTAACAATGCTAATTTGCCATACTTTGGGCACAAGTTAGCATTGTGCCTAAATTAATTTGGACATCAACTACCTTGGACAAATTGTCCCAGAATACTTTAAAATTCATTAAAGTAGGGATACTTTTGTAGTTTCAATTTTTTTTAATAAAAAACAGAAAATTCAATGGAACAATGACCGGCGACGACGCTTGTCATTGCGTGGTGTCAATTCCAATGGTGGTTCGATGCCGGAATATGCCATTTCCAAACGGGCTGCCCTTTCTAGCCGGAGGTGCGGCACTGAGGGTGGCTCGGTGAGCGGAGGGCGTTGAACTTGGAGCCAGAGAGTAGATTTCTTCGAGCTAATTTCAACGATATCATTGTGCACTTTTCCAACCTCTAGTTGGCCCGATATCACAAAAAGTCTCCAAAGGTTGAAAAAATTAAACGAATGAGTTTATTGAATTGCTTAATTACCTTTATGTTTGTTTAAGATAAATTTGAATTATTGGGGTCATTTTGGTCCTAAATGGTTGGTGTACAATGTTAACTATGGGGGCTGCTAACTTGCCCCACTAAGGCACAAGTTAGCATTGTGCTCCAACTATTTAGGACCAAAATGCCCCCAAGTAGTCAATTTTGTGTAAAACCATTGTAGGGGTAATAGTAATTTATAAACTCATGTACTAATTTTTTTAACCCTCGGAGTTCAGAAAAGTGTAACCTTGGTACCATTAGAATCAGCTCGATGAGACCTATATTCTGACACCAGGTTCAGCACCCTCTACCAGTTGGGCCACTTTCACGCGTTGTCAGTGTGACCAAAGAGGGCTCAACTTTAGATATGCTCTATTCTTATTATCGAAAACCACCATAATCACAACCAAGCCGAATTTTCGACGATCTACCGGACCATCAAAATACCATGCCGAAATGCCACCGGGAGACGCTGCACATGCCCCCATGTGCTGCCGGTGGATGCTTGGGGGTCACCCCATGAATTGTACCTGTTAACATTTAATTTTGATTTTATTTTTAAATTACCAAAAAAATCCCATTGGTTTTAAGGTATAATCAATGGTATTTTACTCAAAAAAAATTGGAGCAAAATGCTAACTTATGTCTTAAATGGGGCAAGTTAGCATTTATATATATATATATATATATATGGCAGCCTACCACTAGTTTGACTTTCTTGCTAGGATGGCCCTCCCGATTGTGGTGATTGAATATTTGTTCCATAATTAATTGGTCCCTCTGTAAGAGAATATCTTTGCAATTTGGATTTGTTAGATTGACAATCTTAATATCAACAAGGTAAACCAAGTAGCCTTATTGAAAGTATTTTGATATGCTGGTCTTATCATATAAAGGACTCTATTTTGAATTTTAATTGTGGAAAACATCGTTTGGGGTAGTTGGTGGAATTAAATTTTATAAATCAATTTTATTATTCTTCTCCATTTAAGTGATGACCCCATTGATGAATAGGTACTGTGATTATTTTGTCAAACATAAAAGTAAACATCCATGACATAGAAAAGAATACTAGAAAATCCAGTATACATTAGATATTTCTACCTAAAGAACCTGAAGTACTATGGATTCCCTTCTGCTACACCTAAACACTATCCTAGCTGGAGTATTTGCTATATTTCTCATTTCATTCTTCTTGAGGAGGTCTAAAAAATATGTGAAGGGCCAAAAACCACCGGAAACTACCGTAAATGGCCAGTAATTGGTCATCTCCACCTCTTGGCAGGACCCCAGCTTCCCCACATAACCTTGGGTGCCTTAGCCTACAAGTATGGATCCATCTTCACCATCCGGATAGGGGTGCACCCAGTTTTGGTGGTCAGTAGCTGGAAAGTGGCTAAGGAATTATTCACCACCACGATGTGGCTGTATCCTCTCGCCCCACACTCACAATGAGCAAACTATTGGGCCACAACTATGCCAATTTTGGGTTCTGTCCCTATGGCGCATACTGGCGTGAAATGCACAAAATAACAGCGCATAAGTTACTCTCAAACAGTAGGCTTGATCTACTCGAACATGTTTGAGCATCAGAGGTAGAGAACTCTGTAAAAGAGCTATATAAACAATGGACAAAGAAAAATAATTGTTCAAACCATGTCTTGGTTGAAATGAAGCAGCGGTTTGGGGATTTGAACTTGAATGTGATTCTTAGGATGATTTTTGGGAAGAGGCATTTTGGTGCTAGCATATCAGTGATGAGAAAGTGGTGAGGTGGTGCAGAACGGCGATGAGAGATTTCTTATATTTGGCAGGGCTGTTTCTGGTGAGGGATGCGATTCTATTTCTTTGATGGTTGGATTTAGGAGGGCATGAAAAGGCCATGAAGAGAACTTCAAAAAGAACTGGACAGTATCATTGAGGAGTGGTTAGAGGAGCACCATATGAGCCAAGGATCTGGTGAGGCTGTTAAGGCAAAAGAAGTCTTCATGGATGTGTTGCTGTCTGTCATTGATGACATTGACCTTGGTAGGTATGATGCTAATACAGTCTGCAAAGCCACATCTCTGGTAAGTATTCTACTTAGTTTGATTTTCCACTTTCATTAATTTGATGGGCATGCAAGCATGGTGTTAGGAAAATGATTGATATATCCGCATAGCAGAACTCTATCATGCTAGTGTTTCAAGACATTCAGCCCTCACCTAGCTTTACAGTCTATTAGTTGTTGTCTTGGTTAGATTATGAATTGTGTCTAAATCATGGTAATGGAGCACAAGTAGTTTACAAGTAATTCGGTTATTTTACCAGTTTCTTAATGATCTGGGTCTGTTTCCAAATTCCTTATTGATTGCTAATTGTCAATTACATTACCAACAATGGTAATGGTTAAAAATCTACAAATTTACAGGCAGAAGGTTTAATAACCATGTAAAAAAAATTCAGTATGCTGACTTCCT
Source organism: Bretschneidera sinensis (assembly GCA_023935145.1). Classification (NCBI taxonomy): domain Eukaryota; kingdom Viridiplantae; phylum Streptophyta; class Magnoliopsida; order Brassicales; family Akaniaceae; genus Bretschneidera; species Bretschneidera sinensis. The sequence continues at coordinate 149,082,441 of CM043697.1, forward strand.
AACCAATTTTGAGGAGTTAAAATAACAAAAATTTAGGCTTGTCTTCTTCAAAATTATATTGATGATGCTTTCTGTGTGATTTCAGTTGCTACTTTATATATGTCATTACCTAAGTGCACTTTGCAGACGTTAATTGCAGGGGGCACTGATACCACAACTGTTACTATAATAATGGCACTTGCGCTATTGCTGAACAATCGCTATGCATTGAAAATGGTTCAAGAAGAATTGGACCTCCAAATTGGTAAGGAAAGACTAGTGAATGAATCAGATATTGATAAGTTGGTGTACCTGCAAGCAATAGTCAAGGAGACACTAAGGCTATACCCAGCTGGGCCACTCTCAGCACCCCGCAAATTCACTGACTGCACCATAGGTGGCTACCATGTCCCAGCAGGCACCCGACTGATTGTTAACCTGTGGAAGATACAGACAGACCCCAGTGTGTGGCCTGATCTATTAGAGTTCAAGCCAGAGAGATTTCTTACCACCCACAAAGATGTTGATGGTAAGGGTCAGCATTTTGATCTTATTCCATTTGGTGCTGGTTGAAGGGCATGCCCTGGCATATAGTTTGGGCTGCAAATGACACATTTAGTTTTGGCCAGTTTGCTACAAGCATTTGAGATCACAACTCCGGTGGATGTACCGGTTGACATGACAGCAAATGCAGGATTGACAAGCATCAAAGCTACCCCACTTAAAATTCTGTTAAAACCACGCTTGTCTCTTATTCTCTATAAGTAATGATTGTGAAATCGAATGAGTTGCCTTAACCCTGTTTATTTGGTAAATGTTTGTGTTCTATGGTTTGTTAGCTTCTGACATTGCAAGCATTGGTTTTACTAGGAGGGAATGCTTTGTAAAATAAGTTATCAACCATTAGCCTTGGTGTCCCTGTTTTTGTATTTGGTTTGCTGCATTGGACATCACCCTATTTGGGCTGTTGTATTCTATTGTATATGATCCTATCTTCTTTCCCAATAAATGTTTGGTGTTACCAGAAAAGAACCACGTTTAACCTCCCCACCCCCCATCTCCCATCCCCCTCCTTCCTGACTTGAGTATTACAATTTGAAGGGAAAGTAACACAAACGTCATTAATAACTTTCAAACAATAAAACAAGTCACTAAAAATTAGTATCAGTAGAGATGAAATATTGAAGAGCTAGGGTTAATCTTTACGAAAATCTACACGAATGTGTTCAAGAACTTCCAAGGTACTTGAGATCTCTATGTGTTTTAAACAATTAAAACCGACAACCTACTTTTCTTATTGTCTAGCAAGTCTCATGTCATTGGTTTGAGATTTACCAGTGATATACTGCATTCAAGCTTTTTCCAATGACTTGCCCGGACATGATTGGATGTATGTTGAGCTCACTTTTTGTTATTTACGTGTTGATTAATATGAGGTTGAGGAGAATTTTTACCTCATGTCATTGGTTTGAGATTTACCAGTGATATACTGCATTCAAGCTTCTTCCGGAGATGTCATTTAATGTATGTTGAGCTCACTTTCTGCTATCTACGCGTTGATTAATTTGAGGCAGAGGAGAATTTTTACCTCATGTCAATGGTTTGAGATTTACCAGTGATATACTGCATTCAAACTTTTTCCGGGGACGTCGTTGGATATATGTTGAGCTCACTTTCTGTTATTTATGCGTTGATTAATTTGAGGCTGAGTAGAATTTTTACTTATTCAATTTTATCAAAAGTAAAAAAAAAAAAAAAAAATCTAGCTAGATGTTTTTTTTCACCGATTTAAACTTTTTTTTTTATAACTGAGAAACTGATTCGGATCTTAATCACTTCTGGTGGATATGTTGCGGACTTTAAACTTTGAGTTGCATGACCCACACACTCCACACTCTAGAAAAGCGGACTTTAATTAATTAGCTTTGTGGCCTCACAACCCAACAAGATGCTTGTAAATGTTTATATTAATGAAGTTTTTATGCATTAATGTGCTTGTAGTTGGTTATGTATTATTGTCTATTTTGACTCATATGTGCTTGGTGATCAATGTATGTGCCCCGTGGCAAGCCCGTGTGTGGTGTGTATTGCTTGAAGTGGATGTGCGTCCTAAACATGCTGCTTGTTGCTTTCTAAGGGTTTTTTCACACTTCGCCTGTATTCATTGTTACGTGATCTTTTAATTGTTATGTGATATCATTTTGTGACTAATATATTCATTTTAACTTGTAAAGTGTGTCAACTTCTTGATTGAGTTAGACTTACTTACTTTAATTTTGTTATTTTGTGATAAAAAAATTATGATATTGAAAAATACAAAGAAATAAAAAAGAGGTAAATCAAATATAAAAAGACAATTAAAAAGTTAGGAGTATTCAATGTCAAAAGTAATACTAATTAAATGTGGCAGAACAATCATTGAGGGTGCTGCCATTGATGCATTGTTTTCGGAGTCCACGTCCTGAAAGATGATCTTCGTCTGCTCTGTTGGTCTTGTTTTGATCTCGGCTACTCTTTCCATATGGTGCGGTAATCTTTAATTGTAATTTTTTTTAGTGTTAGTGTATATATATATATATACACACACAGTGTAAAACATTTATGGGATAAAAATATTTTTCTTAACAATTATCATTTTTCTTTATTAAAAATATCACTTTTATATAATAATTATTCTAGATTAATTAAATATTTTTCTCATATTTTTATATATAATTAATTTAATTCATATAAACAAGTCTTTGGCAAATAATTCATTACAAATTTAGATAAATAAGTCTGTAACAATAAATTATTATCTTATTAAATTCATTGAATTGATAATAATTTTTTTTTCTCGTAAAATCGGGTTTTAGTTTTACTCCGTATAAACAAAACGTTTGCAAAAAATATTATTTTATCTAAACAAATTTTTTGTAAATAATTTATTATGAAGAATTAAATTCATTAAATTGAAGAAAAAAATATGAATAAAGATTAAATTTAACATATTTGCTATTTATTGAAATATTTGGTTAGTTTTTTTTATTAAATTAACAAACTCACCACTATATTGGAATTTGATTACATTAAAATAACATTAATCTTTTATAATTTTTGTAGATGCGCTTATTTTCTTTTTCTATTAGAATCAAATAATATTCTCTCTATTTCATATTGTTTGTCCAAAAGCACTATTCATCCAATTAAATGATTAATTTTTTTATTAATATTATTAAGAAAGTGTCAATTTTTTTTTTGTTTGAAATATGACTTCATAGAGTCCTTAAGTCTCTAAAAATTATTTTTTATAATTTAAATTGATAAAATATTAAGAAACAATAAAAGTCATTTTTTTTCTTCAAAAAGTAAAAAGACCAATTATTCAATTTGTATGTTTAAGAAGTCCTCACTAGCTTGCAGGCCACTTGTTTACCTGATAAATGAGAAAAGTGGAAGAACTCCTTGTCTTTATCCCACTGCCGTGTCAACACTAGCTACCGCACAATTTCGTGAAGCCTGCCTACTAGTATAAGATATTTGATAGATTGGCCTATTCGAGTTATTGTATTGGTAGCAATGGATTTTCTTCTTTCATTCTCAGCATCTATAGCCTTTTTACTCTTCCTCTTGTCTCTATTACGGATATCAAGAAACTTGTTAAGAAATTCAGTGAACAAAAAATCAGCAGTACCACCAGAAGCAGGCGGTGCATGGCCTGTGCTTGGCCATCTCCACCTCTTAGGAGGCTCACAACCGGCCCACATAACTTTGGGCAACATGGCTGACAAGCACGGCCCAATCTTCACTATCAGGTTAGGTGTGCACCAAACTCTCGTTGTTAGCAGCTGGGAGATGGCTAAAGAGTGTCTTACCACCAACGACAAAGCCTTCGCCAGCAGACCCAAAACTCTAGCCATGGAGATTTTGGGCTACAACTATGCCATGTTTGGATTTAGCCCTTACGGCCCTTACTGGCGCCAAATCCGCAAGGTCACAACTCTTGAGCTTCTCTCCAACCACCGACTCGAGACACTCAAACACGTGCGAGAATCCGAGATAATAGAATCTTCGAAAGAATTGTACCAATTTTGGTTAAAGAACAAAAACAATTCAAATAAAGTGCTGATGGAGATGAAGAAATGGTTTAGCGATGTTACCCTTAATGTGATTTTGAGGATTATCGTAGGCAAAAGGTTTACGACGTCGTGTGAAGGCCGCGAAGATAACGAAGGATGGAGAAAGGCGTTGAAGGATTTCGCCGAGTTGAGTGGGCGTTTCGTCTTGTCTGATGCGCTGCCCTTTTTGCGATGGTTGGATATAGGAGGAGACGAGAAGTTTATGAGGAAGACGATGAAAGAATTAGACCATGTTGTTGAGGGATGGTTACAAGAGCACAAGCGTAAGAGATTATCTGGCGAGGTGAAGGTGGGGGGAGACTTCATGGACGTTATGCTTTCCATTCTTGATCGTGATTCTGACGAATTTCCCAATCATGATGCGGATACCATTTGCAAAGTTTTAAGCCTGGTATGTACGTTTGTTCGTTTCCCTTCTTTTTTTCAAAAAATTTGGTGCTAATATTTGATCTGTCTGTATTTTTGCAGGCTCTTATCTTAGCAGCGTCGGATACTACAACGGTTACATTAACATGGGCTCTTTCTTTGCTACTCAACAACCGCGATGCACTAATGAAGGCCCAACATGAATTGGACTGTAACATAGGTAGAGAAAGGCAAGTGCAAGAATTAGACATGAAAAATTTAGTCTATCTCCAAGCAATTCTCAAGGAAACAATGCGTCTGTACCCTGCAGTGCCGCTCTCGCTGCCACATGAGTCCATGGAAGACTGCACCGTTGGTGGCTACCGTGTCCCTGCAGGGACACAACTTTTCATCAATCTTTCCAAAATTCACCGCGATCAACGCGTTTGGTTAGAACCTTGTGAGTTTAAGCCTGACCGATTCCTCACTACGAATAAAGATGTTGATGTTAGGGGTCAAAATTTCGAGTTGATACCATTTGGCAGTGGGAGAAGAATGTGTCCAGGAGTTTCGTTTGCGCTACAGGTTCTGCAATTAACGCTTGCTAATTTGCTTCATGGGTTTGATTTTGGAACCTCATCGGATTTTGAACCTGTTGATATGCGAGAGGGGGTAGGGATGACTAACCTCAAAGCAACGCCACTTGAAGTCCTCATCACTCCACGCCTCCCTGCTCATCTGTATTCCTAGATTAGTTGTCTTTATCTTTTGGCTGTCTTCTGTCTTTCATTTTTTTTGGTACTGTCCACCCCACTAGCTAGGTGAATAATCGGCAAACATCATAATTAAGCCGCACATTATTATATTTTGTATCAATTTGAAATAATGTTTTATCACCGTAAAATAATAGAAGAAACAATGTTTATCATATGTCCCAGATTTGAATATTTTATTTTAATAAATTAAAATGAAGTCAAGTTCATGAAAGATTATATCATCAAATAGAAAAGATTTAAATCATATTTGTAATAGTGACATTCAATTTTACTATAAACTTTATTTCTGTTGATGCCGAAAATATGCCAAATGAACTCACGCACAATCAAATGAGCTCACGGACCCCCGAGACTCTCCGACGGCCATTTCAATAACCTGGAAGAACAATAAAGCTGAAAAGTTGTATAATTGTAAGTTGTGTCTATGTACCTTTGATAATGAAAACACCTTTATATAGTGTCTTGGAGCATAGTTCAATTAGGAAAATGATTGATCACTAAGTATTATGATAGAAATAAAATTTTCATAAATAAGATTGAAGTTATCCATAGGTTGAAATTTGTTTAAATAATATTTTATCCATAAGTTGGAGTATCGTGGTGGTATTAGGACATGGTGTGAAATTACCATTATGCCCTATGTTAAGTGTGGCGATTTGATTGGTTGATCTGTCTGAGTCGTGAAATTATCTCTTTGCCCTTAAAGATTGTCACGTGTCATGATATCATTGGATGTAGAATTTTTTCCTACGTCAGATGCCTCCCACTTCCTTGAGTGTAGTTATGGAGTTGAGGAAATAGGTTGTTTGGAGTGATTTCTTTATGTGTCGTGCAGTTTGGATCAAGTCTGATATTGTTCAGATACTCGGGTACTAAAAAAGTGAGAAGTAAATACTTAAAGTTGCCTGAACGGTTTAAAAGACAAGCTATCTTTCTAATATCCCGTGCCTGAGAAGGGTTAAAGCCAAGGGATTTTGTTCAAATCTCAATGCTTTTTTTAATCAAACGATTAATTGCTTCGGGTGCCACCAAAACCTACAAGGGGCATGTAATACCCGTATTTGTAAAGTAAGGGTAAATAACTAATTTAATAAATATGACACGAAGTTTAAATAATATAGTTAAGCGAAAGATTTAGTATTGAATAAAATAATTCTTTTAAAAAAAAATTTGGGACGTGGATGTCATTAAAAGAAAAAAAATTGGACCTGAATATCCAGAAGGTGGGAGAAGGCAAAAGAAAGAAAAGAAGAAAAAAAATTAATTATTTATTTTTTTATAAAAAAAGTCAAACAAAGTAGGCAACAGGTATAACGCCTGTTGCCAATTTAAGAAGGCATTTGAGAATGTCTTACACGTCTCCACAACGTGGAGACTGTGGAGACCTTTGGAGGGGAGGGGGGGTTGCTGAAGTTTTCAGCCCAAGTTTTCATATATATATAATAGGTTCAGGCAAGTTACACAAAGGGAGTTTGTTTAGTTTCATGCAATTCATCCGTATTCTTAAAACATTTGGGAGCTAAAAGAAGTGCTGAAAGAGCAAAATTTTGGAGGGGTTTTCTACGGAATTTCATAGAGAATCAACGTAATGGTTATTTTTGAATTTCTGACATTTATGAAGTTTCCCTAAATTCAAAGTTGAAATTTTCAAAGTGTGTGGTTCATATCGAATTGAAGAATAAATTAAAAAATTTATATAAATATGATGTCAGGTGTTGACGATCTACAACCGGAAGAATTTATGAGAGAAACGGGAAAGGCAATGAGGTGATCCACAGGTAACTTTAAGAGCTACGTGGTGAGTTGGATTTACTTTAAGTAGTTTAAATAAAAAAAATGAAAAATTTAGTGATAATATTAAAATAAATTTTTAGCTTATGTTGTGGTGATAAATAAAGATTTGGTTGATAATTATGATATGAATTTTGGACATGTAGAAAATTATTAGGAGAGAAATAATATTTTTGGAATAATGAGTTGATTTAATAATCAAAGTGATAAGTGAAATTCTTGATGAGTTATATTGATACTTTAATATGAATTATGATGAGATGAATTTTAATGGATCTGGACAAGCTTTGATGGATGATTTGATATGATTTGGGATAAAATTTTAGTGGATCTCGACAAGATTTGATGGATGATTTGATATGATTTGGGATTAAATTTAGTGGATCTTGACAAGCTTTAATGGATTATTTGATGTGATTTGGGATAAGAGGAATTTAGTGGAATTTTTGCTATATAAATTTGAAAAAAATTAGGATGCATATTTCATATCATTGCTCATATGCATATGCATTAAAAGAGAAAGAAAAGAATCGGGAAGGCAACCGGTCTAATTGAAAAACCGTGCCAACCGGTATATGCTGGAAATGAATCCTGTGGCAGCTGGAAAAAGCTGAAAGAAACCGGGAAGGCAGCCGTACTTATGAGAATGAAAGAACCAGGAAGGCAACCGGTCTAAATGAGAATGAAAGAACCGGGAAGGCGGTCGGTCTAAGATAATAACAACCTATCGACGGGTGGGAAGACGTTCCCATCATAATCATTCATGCATTACATCTGTTTTAATTATTACTTGCATTATTGAAATGCTGAGGTGTGGTGTGTTATTGTTATAGTAATAAGAACCATCTAAATGGTAAATTTATGATGTGAACTTCATTACGAGAAAATTATGAGATAATTGATGGTCTTGAGGTGAACCAATAAATAAGAGGAAGATATTGATAGAGAATGGATATTATGACATGTGAAGTGACAGTAGAGTGCTAGCATCAAGTGTATGAGATACAAATTGTTTTAAATATTAAAATATTGTTTATAAAAATGAGTACTTTTAGTAAATTTAATTCACTGAGCTTGTGAACCTCACCACTCATTGTACAATGATTTCAGGTGGCAAGCTTGACAAATAGTTCTATGAGTTGAGGTTCAGAAGAAATCATTTTATGTAAGCCACGTACGTTTCAACATCCTCAGACTAATGAGAAAATAAAAACGAAAAATTTATTTGTAAATATTCATGCATTTTACGTTGTATAGAATGTTTAAAGATCGGATTGATGTAAAAATTTCTTTTGGTGTTATTTATTTTTATTGTTGCATATATGTGTCGTGTTGGGATTCTCAAAATGTGATAACACTATTTTGGGGGTGGCCAACCCGAGATGGATCGTTACAGGGCACCCCTCAACTGGACGTCTCCTAGACTTGGCTTTGAGTGATTAATTAATCTGAGTTAGTTTATGTTCCTATTGTTAGGTTAGATATTGTTGGCTGCAAGTATTCTCGGTTATTCATACAGACTTCTATCAATGAAATCATGAGATAGATGCCTAATAGAAAATTTTAATTTTTAGTTTTTCTTAGTTACCAATTAAATTTCAAGAAATTATTAATACAGTTTCAAGAAATTATCAATGGAATTTTAATGCAAACAAATAAATATTTTTTTTATATGTATCAAATGTACATGTATCAACGTTTTTAAAAAAAAAACTTATGAAATCATTTATAATTTTAAAAAGCTGAATTTATTGTAAAAAGAATTAATTTTACTAGTATCTTATCAAATAATCGATTTCAAATATCATATATATTAACCGTTATTACGATTAAGGCAAATAGTATTCTACTTGTGCTACCCTCGGATTGATTAATTTGAACCCTAACTCCAAATGAACATTAATGCTCACCCAATGTACTGTAATATAATTTGGGCCTCTAATTAATTACTACTACATTTGTGTTCAAAGCTTTGTGGTCATCATCAATGGAGACAACTGGTATGAGCATATTTAGTCAAGCAAATGCTTTGACCCATTCTCATTTCAAGGCAAATGATACCAAGGCATGATCAATCACCAAAAACAAAATCAATCATGATAAAATTATTCAGTGAACAGAATGTTATATTAATCTTGATAATAATACACAAATAATCAATGATACAGCCAAGATCTTTTCACATTAAACTTGTCAAGAATTCATATATATATATATATATATATATATATATATATATATTGAGAAGATGAGTTAGAAACAAACCGGAATCCATTGCAAGCAAGCCTCCTTGGGTTGATCTTCTAAGACTACAGGGAGAACTACCTTTGGTATGGGAACCAATCAACTAAATGTTAGCGGGAGGGATAATAACTATCTGTTTCAATAAAATTTAACACACGTTAAACACTCTCCCCTGATGTCTATTTATTTCCCTGTGCCTTAGGGACCATAACCCTAACAGTTACCTCACACATGTACATTGGGTCTTTGGCCCATTAACAAAGACCTATACCACATCGGGCTTCTACACATAAGGTGGCCCATACTAAAGAACTTTGTTACTTTGGAGACCCATAAAAATTATATCATTTAATTGGGTCTTTTATTAGATAATGGGTCTACAAGTACAATGTTATAACATATCTGAACCCAAAATTCCAACAATCTCCCACTTGGGTTACATATGTTATCCTTTATATTGTACATGAAGATAACCTTAATTGAGCTCATTTGTGCTATCTAAACCAAAATATCCAACAACAATCTAGTCCATTAACCATATCAATGTAGGATCAAAGCAGCCTTTATCACATTTATCGTAACAAGACCCATCAATGATCACAACACCAACACAATTAACAACATAGATCTAGTATAGATGTGTAGCATGGAAATTACATGAAACGTGATCTTAAACATGTCAATTTCCAACTGGTCCTCCATATGACTCAAAAGAATCATATGAAATACTTGCAAACATTAAATGCAAAACTACAATGAAAGTTCTCCGGTTGCACCATGTATGTTGTTTCTTCAATATTTCCATTGAGAAACGTTGTTTTAACATCCATTTGATGTAGCTCTAAATCATAGTGAGCTACAAGTGCCATAATTATTCTAAAGGAATCATTCATCGAAACCGGTGAAAAAAGTCTCTTTATAATCAATGCCTTCCTTTTGAGTGAAACCTTTGGCGACTAAGTGGGCCTTATACCTTTCAATGTTGCCTTTTGAATCCGTTTGGTTTTAAATATCCATTTGCAACCAATCGGTTCCGCACCTTTAGGCAACTCTACTGAGTCCCAAACACCGTTGTCATCCATTGATTTCATCTTATCCTTCATGGCTTCAATCCACTTTTTCAGAATTAAGACATTATGTGACATGACTAAAAGAAGTCGGATCATCTTTTAGACCCATATCAAACTCATGTTCCTGGAGATACACAACATAGTCTGTCGAAATCGCGTTCCTCCTTTCTCTAGTGGATCTCCTTAATGGCACTTCCACTTGAGGTTGTTGAGGTACCTCTTGATGAACCTCAGGCGGTTCCTGATTTTGAGCAGGCAGCAATTCAGGTTCGTCATCAATGCATTAGATCTACGAATTTTCATTTTGAATAACATCAGGTATGGATACCTGAACATTTTCAGTTGCAACAACAGGAATGTAAACACATTCCTCTTCAAAATTGACTTTCTCAAGTGAAACCTTTTGCGATTATGCGGGCCTTATACCTTTCAATGTTGCCTTTTGAATTCCGTTTGGTTTTAAATATCCATTTGCAACCAATTGGTTTCGCACCTTTGGGCAACTCTACTAAGTCCCAAACACCATTGTCATCCATTGATTTCATCTCATCCTTCATGGCTTCAATCCACTTTTCAGAATTAGGACATTATGTGACTTGACTAAAAGAAGTCAGATCATCTTTCAGACCCAAATCAAACTCATGTTCCTAGAGATACACGACATAATCAGTCGAAATCACGTTTCTCCTTTCTCTAGTGGATCTCTTTAATGGCACTTCCGCTTGAGGTTGTTGAGGTACCTCTTGATGAACCTCAGGCGGTTCCTAATTTTGAGCAGACAGCAATTCAGGTTCATCATCAATGCGTTGGATCTCTGGATTTGCATTTTGAAAAACATCAGGTATGGATACCTGAATGTTTTTAGTTGCAACAACAGAAATGTAAACATATTCCTCTTCAAAATTGACTTGCCTGAGTGAAACCTTTTACGCCTAGGTAGGCCTTATACCTTTCAATGTTGCCTTTTGAATCCTGTTTGGTTTTAAATATCCATTTGCAACCAATCGGTTTCGCACCTTTAGGCAACTCTACTAAGTCCCAAACATCGTTGTCATCCATTGATTTCATCTCATCCTTCATGGCTTCAATCCACTTTTCAGAATTAGGACATTGTGTGACTTAACTAAAAGAAGTCGGATCATCTTTCAGACCCATATCAAACTCATGTTCATGGAGATACACGACATAATCAATCGAAATCGCGTTTCTCTTTTCTCTAGTGGATTTCCTTAATGGCACTTCCACTTGAGGTTGTTGAGGTACCTCTTGATGAACCTCAGGTGGTTCTTGATTTTGAGCAGGCGGCAATTCAGGTTCATCATCAATGCATTGGATCTCTGGATTTACATTTTGAATAACATTAGGTATGGATACTTGAATGTTTTCAGTTGCAACAATAGGAATCTAAACACATTCATCTTCAAAATTGACTTGTTTGAGTTAATCTCTCCCACTTAACTCAACATCCTCAATGAACTTGGCATTGCCCGTTCGAAAAAGGATCTATTAAAGGAATCATAAAATTTGATCTTTCAGAGTATCCAACAAAATAGCAACTAACGGTCCTTGAGTCTAGCTTCTTCTCATTTGACTTCTAAGGCCGAGCCTCAGCTGGACATCCCCAAACATGCAAATGCCTAATGCTAGGCTTTTTGTCTGTCCATAACTCGTATGGGGTTTTAGCTACTGCTTTACTTTGAACTTTGTTCAGGATGTAAACTGTAGTCTTGATGGCTTCACCCCAAAGCGATTATAGCAAAGAAGAATGAATAATCATACTTCTTACCATATCCTTTAAGGTTTGGTTTTGTCTCTTAGCTACACCATTTTGACTAGAAGTCCCTGGCATGGTGTATTGAGGAGCGATCCCACATTCCATCAAAAATTTGGCGAAAGGTCCAAGACATTGTTCACCTGATCCATTAAATCTACTGTAGTATTCACCTCCACGGTCAGATTTGACAGCCTTAATTTTCTTGCCTAATTGATTTTCAACTTCGGCTTTGAAATTCTTGAATATGTCTATAGATTGAGACTTCTCATGAATTAAATAAAGATAGCTATACTTGGAGTAGTCATTTATGAAAGTGATAAAATATTGTTGTTCATTCCAAGAAGCCATAGGGAATGGACCACAAATATCCATATGTATCAATTCTAAGACACTATTACTCCTATTAGCACCTTTTTTTTTTAATATTTGTTTGTTTTCCCTTAATGCACACAATGCAGACTTCAAAATCTGAAAAATCTAAGGGATCAAGAATTCTTTCTGACACAAGTCTTTGAATCCTTTGTTTAGAAATATGTCCTAAATGCTTGTGCTATAACATTGATGAATTCTTATTTGTTAATCTGCGCTTAATACCAACATTACTTGTATGCAAGGATTCGTTTTCTTTGGAAGCAATCATATCTAGTTTATATAAATTATCAATTAAAGAGCTGGTACCAAACAAATTTGAATTATGAAAAAGACTAAACTTTCTATTTCCAAATGAACAAGAAAAACCTGATTTGTCCAAACATGAAATTGAAACCAAATTCTGTCTAAAAGATGGTACACAAAAAGTCTCATCCAAATCCAAATTATAACCAGATTTCAATTGTAATCTTAATATTCAAACTGCCTCCACAGGAGCTCTTTCACCATTTCCTACAAAGATGAATCTTTCAGCATCAGTTGGCATTCAGCTCCTTATGCACCCCTGAATAGAAACACTTATGTGAGTAGTTGCACTTGTATCTATCCACCAAGTTTTCTTAGGTATTAAGGCCAAATTAACTTCTGAACAAACAAATTTAGAAGTTTACCCTTCTTCTCACGCCAGGTCACATACTTGGCGTATTTTGTGTAGTCTTTCTTCACATGACCAGCTTTGTGGCAAAAGAAACAAGTTATACCTTTATCTTGTTTCTGTTGTCCCTTGTGGTGTGAATTTCCAAACCCTGCAGTTTCTTTTCCTTTAATGTTCCTTTTTCTTTTCTTGCTGGAACTAGGGTCCTGATAAGTTGATGCTAAATGAGCACTTTCAATCTATTCATGATTAAGTCTTCTTCCTCTTGTACACATTGAGCAATCAGCTCATTCAAAGTCTATTTCTCTTTTTGAGTATTGTAACTGATTTTGAAAGGACTGAATTGTGTAGGAAGAGAGATTAAGACTAAGTGCACCAGAATGTCTTCTAGAAATTCCAATTTGAATGCCTTTAGTCTTGTCACAAGGTTTGACATCTCTATGATGTACTCTCTTATATTCCCCTTCCCCTTGTACTGCATTGAGACGAGTTTAGTCAAGATGGTGCTTGTCTCAACCTTTTCGTTTACGACGAATCGGTCTGCTATTTGGGAGAGGAATTTCTTAGCATCATTTTCATCAGGAATAGAACCCCTGATGGTATCCGGAACCGAGTGATTCATAATCATTAGACTCATGCGGTTTGTTCGCTCCCACTTTTTATATACAGCCTTTTGCTCAGCGGTACTATCGCTTGTCAAAGGTGCAGGGCGATCGACCCTCAATGCGTAGTCTAATTCCATACACCCCAGCACGATCATAACATGATCTTGCCATTTCTTGAAATTTGTGCAGTTAAGCATGGGAACGTTGTTGATGTTAGCAGAAATTGATGTTGCTATAAACAAGAACAAAAGCTCACAATTAGTAACAACTCATGTATATATGAATCAAAACAAAACTGTATACATATACACATGCATGTGGGCCCACAACAAGATACCTATCACAACATTAATACTTAGTCTTTGGACAGAAATATCAACTTGTAAGTGGTATCTCAAATATAGTTCATGAATATTGACAACCCAACCTACCAAATAATGTGCCTTTCTTTGGACCGGCACATTATTCGCATGGCAACATTTATTTATCACATATTCACAACTATTTTAATCTATTAACAATGCAAAAATAACCTTCCTTTGGGCCGATTATTTTCATATATTAATAGCATGCTTATGTGTCTTAAAATAAATAAATTTACATATTAGAGATTGCTTTGGCAACATAATACTTCAATTCATTTATCAAAAACATTAAACATAAAATTCGGAACAAAATCCTTAAAAAAAAATTTTTTTTATCCTTTATCTTGATCAACGCCGCGACACCAGCAATCTGCCCGAGGGACAGATAGCTGGCACTGAGGGAATACCAAATTGCTATGTTTGCAATTAGGAAACAGTCAATTTACTATAGAAACCGAAGATCAATAATGCATCTTTGATTTGTTTCTTGCAAATTACAATTTGTATCCTTCTTTTGTCTTTTGTGCTTTTGGTCTTTAGCTAAGCAAAATGATTTTGTTTGCATGAGCTATGAGATCACTCCACTATTAAGTTTCCATGCATTTTATAATTGAAAGGTAATGAGTGGAAGATCAAGAACTTGCACAGAACATGTGGAGATGCACATAATGACAAGAATATGCATAGAGCATGCGATCACTATTAACTTTTCTACCTAATCCACTTGTTATATTTGGAAAAGTGAAAACTGTGTAAATCATTTTGACATTATGCATTAAGCCACAAAACAAAACCCAAAGCCAGTGCCGCAGCACTGGTTCGATAAACGGCAATTGAATCAATCGCAAAAATCACTAAAATTGAATATTTTTATACAAAAAAATCATATTTTGAGATGCAATTCACATAGTAATTATACAATTTCATCAACAAACATGGATTTATAGCAATTTTTTCAAAAAAAAATTCTGCTCTAAACATACTTAATGGGAAAAAATTCAAGAAACTCAATTTTCATATGAATCTAAACAATTTAACATGAAAAGATCTGATACCACTTGTTATATTAATCTTGATAATAATACACAAATAATCAATGATACAACCAAGATCTTTTCATATTAAACTTGTCAAGAATTCATATATATATATATATATATATATATATATATATATATATATATATATATAATGAGTTAGAAACAAATCGAAATCCATTGCACGCAAGCCTCCTTGGGTTGATCTTCTAAGACTACATGGATAACCACCTTTGGCATGGGAACCAATCAACTGAATGTTAGAGGGGAGGGAGAAGAACTACCTGTTTCAATAAAATTTAACACACTTTAAACACCCTCCCCTGATGTCTATTTATTTCCCTGTGCCTTAGGGACCATAACCCTAACAGTTACCTCACTTATGTGCATTGGATCTTTGGCCCATTAACAAAGACCCATACCACATCGGGCTTCTACACATAAGGTGGCCCATACTAAAGAACCTTGATACTTTGGAGACCAATAAAAATTATATCACTTAATTGGGTCCTTTATTAGATAACGGGTCTACATGTACAATGTTATAACATATCTGAACCCAAAATTCCAACACAGAATATATACTAATGTGACTACAATCAATTACTATATGATTTACCTAAAATATATTCCTTTCTTTTTAATAGACGGATGGACGCAAGGCAGCCCTACATTTGTCAAATAGTTTGAAAGAGAGGTCGGATTTTTTCTCCTTGTTGCCTTCAGATATGTTGCTTAACCTAGTGTTCACTCTTGGAAGGCCAAGTTGGCAAATGGATCATGCTGAGTTTTCAAATTAGTTAACCCTTTCTCAAGTGTTAAACACAACAAAAATGCAACAATATAAAGTTTTTTTTTTTTTTGGGTGAATGTGGAGGAAATTAATATCTAACTTGAACAAACATTACTCTAGCTTGTTTCATATTGTTCTTCGAATTTTTGGCTTGAATTAATGAGAGAAATGCTAGCAAATGTAATGGGTTACGCCTATATGATCATGTGAATTAATGTTTGATGGAGTTGATGTTGGAAATCACCTTGACAAGATGCCTATGTGGTGATCTTCTAAACGCCCAAGTCTAGAATGACTTGTAGAAAGAAATACAGCAATCGAAAGCAAGAAAGAAAAGAAGACAAACGATTTGTTATTGAGGTTCGGTAATAGCCTACGTCCCCGTGAGTTCCTCTGAACTCTCGGCACTAAATCAATGGTTCTTTACAATTACAGCAACCCTCTTCAAGAAGCTCAAGTTCTTGAAGAAACCAAAGAAAAGAAGAAAGAAGATGATAAGAACTATTACAATGCTCTCTATCTATACTACTCTCTCTTCTTTACAACTAGCCTCTCTACAATGAGTCCCTTTTGTGTTTTGTATCTTTGTACTCTCACACAATTCTCTCTTGTATGTCACTCTTTACACTTGATCTCAAATTATATCACAATGTTATCATTATACATGAAAATGAAGCTAGGTGACCCTTTATATAGTGCACCAACTTCTTGTCCAATCTTGATAGTCAATCTCCACCCTTAGATCTTGATGACCACTTAACCAAGTCCCTCCATCAATCCTAAGTGGTACTGGACATTTTAACCTTGCATCCACTCACCTAAGAGGAGGTTTAAACAAGCTATCAATGTGTGCATCAGTTTGCCTAGCGTCTAGGCGCTGAACAGGGGGCGGTGAGGTGCTAGGCAAAGCTCCTTTGCACCACATTCTGGGTGGTGCGGTGCTGGTGGAGGGGCAGTACGACGCTGTCTTTCTCTAAGCTGCTTCCTCGCTGGGCGGTGAGGCACTGGTGAAGGGGCAGTGAGGCGCACACTGATGTTGCCTTTAACACAGCAGTGCGTACTACTTTGCTTTGTTGTTTAGGGGTGTGCACACACACCCAAATGGAAGCACACATATGTGTGCACTCTTTTAACATGCTGTATTTTAATCTTCCAACCTTGAATTAGACTTTAACCATCTTTAAACCATGTTTAGACATGTTTAAACCTTAGACAAATACCAACAATCTCTACCTTTGTCTAAGTGTTTAAACCTGAACCATTGTGCAGAGAGCTTTAGGATCCAAATTTATCTTGAGTCATCAATTAACCAACTCCAGTCCTAAGTAGTCCAAGGCAATGATTGAACTTACTTAGAAGTAGAACTTTAGTACCTAAATCCGCAGGATTTTCTTCCATGGCTACCTTGTCCACATGGATACATCTTTTCGTAACATTTTCCCGAATTAAATGATACCGAACATCCATATGCTTTGTCCTCTCATCGAACACCAGATTCTTACACAAGTGCAATGCACTTTAAATATCTGAAAACACCACAACATGCTCCTGTAGTACCTTCAACTCTTCTAGCAACCCTTTGCACCACATAGCCTCCTTAATGGCCTCCGTAGCCGCTATGTACTCAGCCTCGGTTGTTGAGAGTGCTACCACTAGCTGCAACTGAGCCTTCTAACTTACACAACATCTATTTAAGTTGAAGAAGTATGAGGTAATCGATCTCCTTTTATCCTGGTCTGCTCCATAGTCTGAATCTGCAAAACCCTCAAGGCAGATGGACTTAACTCTCTTCTCATAAACCAGCCCTACTTTTGTGCTTCCCCTCAAGTACCTCAGCAACCACTTCATCCTAAGCCAATGCTCCTTTCTAGGATTACTCATAAACCTGCTGAGAACACTAATTGTATGAGCAATGTCAGGTCTAGTGCTAACCATGGTGAACATAACAGAACCAACCGCACTAGAGGAGTGGACTTCTTCCATTTCTTTTTTCTCCACTTTCGATCTCGAACATTGATCACTGGAGAACTTGAAATGACCAGCAAGGCGAACCTTCACTGGTTTGCTATCTTCCATAGAGAATTTAAATATCATCTTCTCTATGTAGGAAGTTTGAGAGATCTTCAATCTGTTTCTCTCCCTTTCCCGGATGATACACATCCCAATGATCTTTTGTGCATGGCCAAGATCCTTCATCTCAAACTCCTCATTGAGTTGAACCTTCAATTTCTTTATCCTCTCCATGTTGCTCCTAACCAGCAACATGTCATCAACATAGATGAGGATGATCACCACTTCCTCAACCTTTTGCCCCTTATAATACAAGTATGAATCATAGTAGCACCTCATGAAACCCAAGCTGATTACAAAGGAATCAAACCTCTTATTCCATTGCGGAGGTGATTGCTTCAGGCCATAGAGAGATTTCTTCAATTTGCACACCAACTCTCCCTGCCTTCTTTCCTTATAGCCTTCGGGTTGCCTCATGAAAATGGTTTCATCGAGCTCTCCATGTAAGAACGCTGTCTTCACATCTATTTTCTCAATTTCCTAATCAAATTGGACCACCAATGCTAACACTATCCGTATCGTCTTGTACTTCACAACCGGTGAGAAGATTTTGGTGAAATCTATACCTTCTTTTTATGTGAACCCATAGCAAGAACACCAACACAGGGAGGTAACTTTTACTTTATGTCTTTAATTGATGATTATTCAAGAAGAGTGTGGGTTTATTTGCTTAGAAATAAATCGGATGCCTTGAATAAATTTGTTGTGTGGAAGAAGTTACTGGAAACTCAAACGGGTATGGTAGTTAAGGCTTTACGAACCGATAATGGCTTAGAATTTTGCAATAAGGATTTTGATAAATTTTGTGAATTAAATGGCATTCTAAGGCATAGAACGGTTGTAAAAACACCTCAGCAAAATGGAGTTCCTGAGAGAATGAATAGAACCCTTATGGAAAAGATTAGGTGTATGTTAATAGGATCTGGTTTACCAAAATATTTTTGGGGAGAAGCTGTGGCTACAGCTGCAAACTTGGTAAATAGATCACCCTCTAGAGCTTTAGAGCTCAAGACTCCCATGGAGATGTGAAGTGGAAAACCCCCTGAATTAAGCAACCTTAGGACTTTTAGGTGTGCTGCATATGCACATCAAAATGAGGATAAACTTAGCTCAAGATCTAGAAATATGTATTTCTAGGATATGGTGATAGGGTTAAGGGATATAGGTTGTGGTCCTTAGAAAAGAAATGCATGAAACTCATTATAAGTAGGGATGTTATTTTTAATGAATTGTTATTTCCCTACTTGGAGAAAACTAACCCTGCAGGGGCTAGTGAGCAAACCAGTCCGGAAGTTGTGGAGCATCGCATCAAGGAGAGTTCGTTCAGTTAGAGCAAGGAAGGCAAGAGGATTCGAACCAGGTAAAGACCTTGAATGAAGGCCATGCTCAAGAAACTCAAGAAGAGGCTGAACAAGAAGAGGTTGATGCAGCAAGTCATAATGACTACCAGCTCACAAGAGACCGGGAAAGGAGGGTGGTTAGACCTCCTTTGAGCTATGGGTTTGTGGATGCTAATGTAGCAACTCTTTGGACAGAATGAGGGTTTGAACCAGAAACTTACATGGAAGTCATGGAATGTAAGGATTCGTCAAAGTGGCAGCTGGCTATGGAGGAAGAAATGGACTCTTTGATGAAGAACAACTCTTGGGAGTTGGTGCCTAAACCTGAAAAACAGAGAGTTGTAGATTGTAGATGGATCTACAAGATCAAAGAAGGGAATACTCCAGGGGATGAAGTCTGGTATAAAGCTAGACTAGTGGAGGTCCCCGAAGATCCGAATGAATGTAGTCAAGAATCTCCTTAGACTTGTGCGCTCCGGTGTTGAAGCTGACCCGGTGTTGCTTCCCAAGAATGCAACTCTCACAGAAATCCAGTTTCTCTACTTTGTCTCTTTCAAGTAGACCATCCTTGCTAAGAACTTGTAGGTCTTTTCGCTCATGTGTCCCAAGCGAGTGTGCCAAAGGGCTACCCTATCCATCTCAGCCATCAAGCTTGCTGCTTGATCATTGATTTCTGTCTCTCCGATCATCTCATAGAGTCCATCATTTCTTACTGCCTTGATCACTACCAAAGATCCCTTGGCCACCTTAATCTTTTCTCCCTCTACTTTGCATGTATACCCAATGGAATCCAGCTGCCCGAATGAGATCAAATTTCTCTTCAAATCTGGAAGATACCTCATATTTCGCAGCAGCCTTGTGACTCCATCAAACATCCTCAATTGGATGTCTCCAATCCCTCTCACTTGGTAAAAATTGTCATTCCCCAAGAAGATCATCATGCTCTGATACCACTGTTGGAAATCACCTTGAAAAGATGCCCAGGTGGTGATCTTCCAAACACCCAAGTATAGAATGACTTGTAGAAAGAAATACAGCAATCAAAAGCAAGAAAGAAAAGAAGACAAGCGATTTGTTATTGAGGTTCGGCAATAGCCTACGTCCCCGTGAGTTTCTCTGAACTCTCTGCACTAAATCAATAGTTCTTTACAATTACAGCAACCCTCTTCAAGAAGCTCAAGTTCTTGAAAAAACCAAGAAGAGAAGAAAGAAGATGATAAGAATTATTACAATGCTCTCTATCTATACTACTCTCTCTTCTTTACAACCAGCCTCTCTACAATGAGTCTCTTTTGTGTTTTGTGTCTTTGTACTCTCACACAATTCTCTCTTGTATGTCACTCTTTACACTTGATCTCAAATTATATCACAATGTTATCATTATACATGAAAATGAAGCTAGGTGACCCTTTATATAGTGCACCAACTTCTTGTCCAATCTTGAGAGTCAATCTCCACCCTTAGATCTTGATGACCACTTAACCAAGGCCCTCCATCAATCCTAAGTGGTGCTGTGCATTTTAACCTTGCATCCACTTACCTAAGAGGAGATTTAAACAAGCTGTCCATGTGTGCATCAGTTTGCCTAGCGCCTAGTGGCGCCTTTCTCCAAGCTGCTTCCTTGCTGGGCGGTGAGGCACTGGTGAAGGGGCAGTGAGGCGCACACTGATGTTGCCTTTCACACAGCAGTGCGCACTACTTTGCTTTGTTGTTTAAGGGGTGTGCACACACACCCAAATGGAAGCACACACATGTGTGCACTCTTTTAACATGCTGTATTTTAATCTTCCAACCTTAGTTTAGACTTTAACCATCTTTGAACCATGTTTAGACATGTTTAAACCTTAGACAAATACCAACAGTTGATCATGTGAATCTGGAGTCGATTTGTGAAACATCAAAAGGAACTACAAATTCTGCTTCAACTCTATTACTATTAATGAGTAGTGCTGGAGTAGTGTTTTTTTATTTCTGTAAGTTTATTGGTAATTGTTAAGAGGATTTTATTGATAATTTACGTAATTTTTGTTTTTTTTTATAAATGTAATCATTATAACGGGTGAATACGGATATCTTTGTTGGTATTCGTTTCAAAAGTTACATCGAAAATTTTAAATATTTGATTTTTATATTTAATTCTGATGCAAGAATATAATTACAGTATCATTTATTAAATGACATTTTTGGGACAAAGGTCTTCAAATTATGTTCCATGACTGCTAGTAGGGCCATGGCATACCTTTGATGCACTGCCAAACCACCCAATGCCTTCTAAATTCTCCATTGGAATTCCATAAAAAAAAAAATGTAATCTACCAATTAGATTTCCATGAAGCTTAATGGCTACCCAAGAATGAATAGGAATAGTAACAATACAAATTTAATGAGAGTTGTTTTCCCCCCAAAAGACAACAACTTAGATTTCCATCATTCAAGCTGATTTCTCACATTTTGAATAAGGCACTAAAAGTAAACAACCTTAGCTTTCCATATGAATATAGGAACCCATTAATAGTGAATAGGCAGTTTTTGTTGGTGGAATCATGTCCAAGCAGATTTTGGTTCTCTCAATTGAGAGGGAATTTTATAATCAAGTTAAGTTCATCTTAAAACTTCAATTTTCTTTTGATAGACATGATTTTGCCACTAAATAAAAATAATATCATCTCAACAATATTTTTTATTGGATTCTTAAAAGTTAATATGACATTGTTTTTATTTGGTGACAAAATATTGTCTATCTAAAAACAATTGAAGGGTTAAGATAAGCTTAACTTAAGTTTAAAGTCTTAAAATCGAGAGAATTGAAACCCCTGTCGAAGCATACTCCTTATACATTTAAGCATCTGATAACTTATTAATTAGTCCTCCAATTATATACTCTACCTTTGTGATCCATGATCATTTTACATGTTTAAACGAAAAATAAATTAGTAGCACGTGGAAATTAAGCCCACTGAAGATACACTCTCCTTGGTTTTGATATTAGCTATATCTCAAGAAGTTATTCAATACACTAGAAATATTACTCATTCTTACATTCACGTGAGATTCACTCAATATATATATATATATATATATATATATATATATATATATATATGAATATCACGTGAATGCGAGAGTAAAGAATGATATTTTTAAAGTGTTGAATAATTTCTTCTATATGTTATTTTATGGAGAAATTTTTAATAGACTTGGTCTTATAAGGCTCGGTCAATTAAACGCGCCGCCACATCATTTAATGTATGAGGTCAAAGCTGATGTAACACGTTATATGAGACCCGATTTATGTAAGTGTTCTCTCTTTTATTGAGTATTGATGCAATTTTCCTTAATTTAAACTATTTCTTTTCTTTTTTGGTATGGGCATAATTCAATTAGTAGACATGCTTTGTTTTTCTAATTTTTTTTTTAAAAAAAATCAAATCTTCATTCTCAGTTATGGGAAAGATACTCTATAGTTGTGATATGTCATATATTGGTCCTGTTGGTGAATTTAAAAAGCAACTCATCATCAACAATATTGACATGACATATCCCAAATGCAGAGGATTACAATTCTTCAATTATTTTGTAAAACAAAACTACGTAGTATTTTATTATGTTATATATATTGCACTATCGGTCTCCAGAGTTTGGTTCAAAATCCAAATTGATTTTAAAATTTTCAATTGCAACATTAACTTCCAAGACTTTTTAATTATGTTTAATCTTAAATTTTCTCAAACATATATTATATACTTCATCCGTCTCATTTTTAGTCTAATAATGTTTAAAAAATTGACTCTTATTTTTTGATATTTTTCAATTTAAAATTATAAAAAATAATTTTTAAAAACTTATGGACTGTATAAATTTACATTAAAAATTCAGATACTTTATTAATTTAATATTAATAAATAATTAATAATTTTATTAAATAAATAGTTCATTTAAACAAAAATAATATGGACATACAGAATTATTAAGGCTTCAATTTTCCTTAGCAACTCTAAAATGGTCAAAATGGGCTCAATTGGGTTGTCTCTTTGCGTGGAAATTGGGTTAGCGACAGAGAGTATTCAGTATTGGACCACCAGCAGAAATTTTCTACATTGTGCATCATTGCGTAATCTTGCAAAAGATTTCCAGACAAGCGGAGTGTCTATCTCTATTTCTCGTGTCTTCCACTTCTTACCACTTTACCTGTCTGTTCTTTTCACTTTCTTTTCTTTTCTTTTTTAATTTCTTTTTGGCCTTTGTTGTGGTAATTAACCTAAAATCTTATGCATAAAACTAACAATGAACGGAAAGAAAGGTGAATCTAATTATGTTTATAAAAAAGAGAAGAAAATAATGTATGGTCTTAGTATTGATAGGAGAAAATCACTACGAGAAGAAAATTTTTGGTTTTCCGGTCATTGTTCAGAGCCCAATTGATGAAAGACAGATTTTTCACTATATATATGGTAGGAGTACAAATCAAATACAGAATAAGGTGGTTTCACTATATATTTGCACGTGCTCCTGTTTGAGTTGTAATCTTTTACTCATATTGATTAATGGAATGAATATTATAATGTTATACGACATGCCACAATAGATTTTTTTGCTAGGATATATATCCAAAATCATGTGCCTTATTTTTGTAATGACCTTTTTTTTCTTGTCTGAATTTGATTGGTTATGATTCTTAATGCATCAGATGAAGACAAATTAAAAAAACCCTCATTTTTAAGGACTTGAGAAATGATTTTTGTGTATCAGAATTTTAGTTTACTTTTCAAGTTTATTTAAAGATTTGTTCTTTGTAGTTTACAAGGCCAGTTAGACAAGGAATTCTTAGGAGTGCCGGGGCACGTGAAAAATTTATGTGTTATAAACATTTTCAATCATTAATGGAGAGGGAAAGAGAATTTGTTAGAGTTTGTACATACTTCACGGATCCAGATTTGTAGAACCTCCGATGACCATGGGTCTCGGTGAGCGGACGGGGGTCAGGCTTGTACATGTTTGGATCTGGTTTTTTACTTGACGGTTTGGTCTTGGGCCCTGACCCATAAATAGTCGTGGTTTTGTAGCAGGGCGGAAACCCAGATGTCTTAAGTTGCTTATAAATACTCTATGTACTGAGTACACATTGTAACGAGAGATTTGTGAGTTTAATAATAGTGAAACTTCTGGCAAGATGTAATCCTATTCTGGGTGAACCTGGTATATCGTGTGGAATCTTGTTTTATTTCTGTTTATACTTCGTTTGATTGACATGTCTCGAATCGTTCAGAATTCATTGTTTTCCCTCTCTCTATTTATGTGCTCAGCACTCCTAAGAATTTCTCCAGTTAGACAAATTTGAGACTGGTTCGAGATATATATGTTGATTTATTTATTCATACTTGTTCCGGAGATTGTATGTATTGATAGGCAATTTAGTTATGATTGAATTTTTTAGGTTATCAATGTTGCTGGAATGATTTCTTGTTTCTTTTTACCAATATTCGAGACAATCAAGCATGATTTTTCTGCTTTTTAAGCCATGTTGTACAGGTAAAGTCTTTTCATGGAGCTTCAAAATATATGCTAATATCTGTGTATTTGATATATGTATATCATATGTGGTATTATGGACAGCACACCTTTACATCAAGTCCTATGCATGAGAATGTGTTGTATTCTGTTGGGTACCATGCGCTATATAAATGCCTACTGTTTCAGAAATTCTTACAGCTTAAACTTTGGTTGGATATGTTGTTATCTGAATATTTGCAAACTGAATTGTCTCTATGAATAATTCTTATCTGATGTTCAATTATGTAACTTTTTAGCTTCTAGTTGAACTGTTTGGAGATCATGCTTTTTATCGTGTAAGAAATAGAAGAGTTTGCTCAGTAGATTATTCACTTGCACAAATCTTGATGGATGATTTACAAACCTCATTAAGCATGCCCCTTGACACTGACTCTGCCAATCTTTTGAATATTTTCTAGTGTATCTCAAAAGGAATTATATTTCTTATGAAGTAGTGTAAAGAGGAAAGTAGGACTTATAGGATAACTTTTGAAATTATTTGTACACTCAGGGAAAGACATGACCATTTCCTTTTCAAGGTGTGTATATATATATATATATATATATATACGTTAAGGTACATTATGTTAATTGAATGAAACGTGCATAGTAGTAGAATATGATTTATATTAGAAGGAAGTAGTGCTTCTATAGTTCTTGATTTCCAATCTAATGTGTCTGTTGCTTGTTGCCTAATGCTAAATTTTGAAAAGCAACATGCAGAACTATGTGGGACTGGATCACTAAACGTTTTTAAGGTGAGCCATTGGTCCATTTAATCTTCTTTTTGTTTTGACATATGTGAATACTCTTTGAATCTGAAGAGATCATTTTGTGTTGAGTTTTACTAGACTTTGTATCAGTAATTTTTTATGTATTTTATTCTCTTCAACCAGATGCGGGATCTTTGCATCCTAAATCTCAAACTTCATTTATTAGACTAACCCTAAAATTTTAGCTTCGTAGTCTAGAGAGTTTTAGAATGGTTGCACAGAAAAAGAAAAGAAAAGAGGAAATGACTCGTTCAAGAGAGATATATTTGATCGTGGATGCATAACATAGGAGATTCTTTGGTCAAAGTGAGGAAACTACAAGTATCATTAAATTTGAATTGGGTTATGATCTATGCCAAATCAAACGATAATATAATATATATATATATATATATATATATATATATAATTACATGTTATGCGTATAGTATGCTTAAATAACTTGAACACCATAAGAAGAAAAGTTATTTATGTAGCTGTCCCCAACTAATTTGTTTTTTTTTTCTCCTGCTGATGAGGATATCCGGACCTTCGCCCGACTAATCTCCCGGGTATATGTAAACTGCTCCTTTCACATGTATCGGGTAAAACTCGAGAATAAGTTCTGTTGGCGTGGCCATTAGGATGTTATTTGCACTCTGTGAGGAATTGAACACTGACCTACACTATGCGAAGCACTTATTTTAGCTCGTCCTACCACTTGAGCTAATTCCCTTGGGTTAACAGATTTGGGGTTAAAGCTTAGTTGAGTTGCATTGTGCTGACCATGGGAAGAAAATTGGTCACTTGTGCATTTATTTTATTTCCAACATAAAAGATCAAACTAGCTCTTATTTGAATTATGAGGAAGCCTTTTTTAAAAATTTTCCTCAATAATATAAAGAATAATGACTGAGTTGAGATGTTTACAGATTTTCTTTCATGGCCATGGAAAAGCAATTATTTTGAATGATGCATGGGGGTTCTAACATTAATGTGAAGGACAGATGAGGCAGTATCTTAAATAATTAATATGGAATGACATTATACAGGCAAAGTGGCATGATTCCTGCATCTTATGTGTTCTCTTTATTAAAATGTTAAAAATATGACTCAGCAGTATGTTTGTCCAGGAAACGTGAGTTCACTGACCTATCCATCCATCTTTAGCATGATCCATGCATTTGACTTCTATTCTCACTGTGCGTGGGATGAGATGACCATTGTAACCATATCCAGTGAGTCAACTTGCTGGCACTTAGGTACATTGATGTCCAATAATATATGTTTTCTACTTTTATATGGTTCTGTTGAGAGGAACACTGTTAGTTTTTCGCCCAATCACTAGAAAAAAAGGATGATTATGTGGATGGCCTCTCTGACCTAATTGTGACAACCTGTATCATTTTTTGGTTTAAATTTTATTTTGAAATTACGCAGGCCTTTAAGATATTGTAAAATTGTGATAATTAATAGAGTGGTCACAAAAATTGGCTGAAAACTGTAATCATTTTACTCAGTCAACAGTAGTAGGGTACATTGTTTTATTCTTCAAAAATATTGAGAGATGCAAACATTTATGTACTGATGGGCAATGGCATGGCATGGGCTGACTAGTTGGTTGCAGAGATTAAAATGATTTAAATTTTTAAAATGTATGATTTTATTGGAATTAAGGATTGTTCATTATAGCATAGTCAACTCTTTCTCTCTCACAATATATATATATACATATATATATATACATATATATACATATATATATATATATATAAGGATTGTTGATTATAGCATAGTAACTCTTTCTCTCTCGCTATATATATGTAAGTATATAAAATTTAGGCAAGCCATGCTCCTTGCAACAAATTATTAGGCTTTTGGTATACTTCATGCTGGTTTTAGTTAAATACTGTTTGCAATGAACTTATAAATTGACTGGGATTTCACTCTCATATGTGTCAATCTCTTTTTCAAACCATGGATCTTTCTTTTCAGTTGACTGCCATTGCTGTTTTTTTTTCCTTAATATTTTTTTACAATGCATTGCTTCGAAGGACAAAGAGTACTAAACATAGCAAGAGTAGGGATGCTCCTGAACCAGCTGGTGCATGGCCAATGATTGGCCACCTGCACCTATTAGGTGGCGGTGATCAACTTCTCTACCGAACACTTGGAGCAATGGCTGATCAATATGGGTCAGCATTCACTATCCGCCTTGGCAGTCGCCGTGCTTTTGTGGTTAGTAGTTGGGAAGTTGTAAAGGAATGCTTCACTATTAATGACAAAGCCCTAGCTTCACGTCCGACTACGGTGGCTGCAAAGCACATGGGCTACAACTATGCCGTGTTTGGATTTGCACCCTACAGCCCCTTCTGGCGTGAGATGCGAAAAATTGCAACACTTGAACTTCTCTCAAACCGTCGGCTTGAGATGCTCAAGCATGTTAGGCTTTCGGAAATTGACATGGGTGTAATGGAGCTATACAATTTATGGGGTAACAATGGTTCTCGTCCTGTTCTTGTTGACCTTAAAAAGTGGTTAGAGGAGTTGACACTTAATGTAGTTGTTAGAATGGTGGCTGGAAAACGATATTTTGGTTCCTCTGCTGCTTGTGATGATGGGGAGGCGAGACGGTGCCAAAGGGCGATTAATCAGTTCTTTCATCTGATTGGCATATTTGTTGTTTCAGACGCACTTCCATTTCTTTGGTGGTTGGATTTGCAGGGTCATGAAAGGGCGATGAAGAAGACAGCCAAGGAGATGGATGCTATACTTGAAGGCTGGCTGGATGAACATCGCCAAAGAAGAATTTCCGGCAGGATCAATACTGAAAGTGATAGAGACTTTATTGATGTAATGTTGTCACTTCAGGAGGAAGGGCAGCTCTCAAATCTTCAGTATGACGCAAATACCAGTATCAAGTCTACCTGCCTGGTACGTTAAGTATGCAGAATATGGTTATAAGAGTAAATTTGAATTCGTAGATCAATTTGTAACAAAATTTATTGGGCTTATAATTTAAACAGATAATGAGTAGCAAAGTTTACCATGAGGTTCTACGTTTTCCTGCTGTGTTATTTTGCTAACTCTTAGTTGGAATGATTCACATGTTGGGCTTGTTCTGTGTTGGTGTTTCCTGTAGTGTTGCATTTTCGAAGAGTTATAATATGTCTATGTGAGTCATCAGATCTAAAAAAAGATGGTGTTAGAATTTTTTTTTTATAGGTAAGTTAATTATAATTTCATGACCTTTTTAGTCTTTGCTTAGGCACTTATCCTCGGTGGCAGTGATACTACAGCAGGCACACTGACATGGGCCATCTCATTGCTTCTAAACAACCGCCAGATGTTGAGGAAGGCGCAAGAAGAATTAGACCTTCATGTTGGCATTGATCGGCAAGTTGATGATTTAGATATTAAAAACCTTATGTATCTTCAAGCTATCATAAAAGAAACCCTCCGCCTATACCCAGCTGGTCCCCTCTTGGGACCACGGGAAGCCATGGCTGATTGCACCGTTGCTGGCTATCATGTACCAGCCGGTACTCGCTTAGTAGTAAATGTATGGAAGATTCAAAGGGATCCAAAGGTTTGGGAAAATCCATTTGAGTTCCAACCAGAGAGATTTTTAACAAGTCATACTGATTGTGATGTCAAAGGTCAACAATTTGAACTCATCCCTTTTGGTTCTGGAAGACGGTCATGCCCAGGTGTGTCGTTTGCCCTCCAAGTCCTTCACCTGACACTTGCTCGTCTCCTTCATGCATTTGAATGGACAACCCCATTGAATCAGCCTATTGACATGACGGAGAGCTCAGGTTTAACCATTCCAAAAGCCACCCCTTTGGAGGTTCTCCTGACCCCTCGCCTTACTGCCAAGCTCTATGGCTGTTGAAATATGTAATGAGAATGGTTGGAGATGCATATCTAATAAAAATAAGATGGAGTGCCACGGCTTTAAGGTCAATGAATGGTTTGTACTTTGTGTTGCGTCAAGGTTTTTAATTGATATGTAGTCTGTAATTGAGTCTATCTGATCCAGTCTGTAATTGAGTCTTTCTGATCCGGTGTTTGGATACTTTGGCATTTGAAATTTAAATTAGTAGCTTATGCGGGTTACTTTTCATTTTTTCTTCCCATATTAAAGCTAGACCTTTTTGCTAGTTGGCAGGTAGTTCTTTTCAGATGTTTTGTCTAATAAACTTGACTTATATATTCCACATAAAGTTCTTTTCTTTTCTTTTTACTCATTCTTTTTGGTAAGTTGGTAGTTGGTACAATAATATTGTAAAATCTGGTTGTTTGAGAATCCTGTGTTCTGACAGTAACATAATTTTGAGGGCAAAACAGCTAGACAACATATTGTTTTAGAGGTACTTGATGCATGTTCCTTGATACTTAATTTTTCACAGCTTTATTCTCTCTTTCTGTGGACAATAAAGATGTCTTGAATGAATACATGAGCTGTGGATTGTTTCCTTTTACCTTTTCAATGTCTATCAAGGAGAAACTTTAAATCACATGTGATATGATTTGGAGTTCTTTTACCATTCACTATCTAATAAATATATATGTTCTGACTGCAGTATAACATGTCTGTTTCTTTTTTTGTGATATTTGTTCTCAATTCAATATTTTCAGTGATGCAGGTCTTTAGAATAGAACCATAATGAGTGTGACATTCTATGTGGTTATCAAGAATTCCATCCAAGAAAATTAGTGTTACTAAGACAGAGACAGCTAGCTGGTTGTTCTACTGTGGATAACTAAGATTAAGAATAGTATTATGCTTGGCTGTGTCTTATGCTTGACTTCAGCTAAGCTACTGCTGGCGCAACTTTTAATGTGATTAGGATTTCATTTCAATCTGTGATCATCTCCCTAGATATTAAACTATGAATCCTTTCATGTAACTAACTGTTTTTTGCTTAAACTGTGGACTGTTTTCATAATCTTTCTTTACTTGAATTGCTTAGAAGGAATAAGAGCCATAAAAGCAGCAAGAGTATGACAGCTCCTGAGCCCGCTGGTTCATGGCCAACCATTGGCCACCTCCTATTATGTGGTGGCCATCAGCTTCATTATCAAACGCTTAAGAGTGATGGCTGATAAATATGGGCCTGCATTCAACATCCGTGTTGGTATGGTCATCGTCCTTTTGTTGTTAGTAGTTGGGAAGTGGAAAATGAATGTTTCACTTTTAACGACAAAGCCTTTGCTTCCTGTCTCATTACAGCGGTCACGAAGCGAGAAGCTATCCTTCAAGGTTGGGTTTGCTTTTTATACAAATATTGTTGAAAATGGAAGATTCCATCATAATATTACCGAATATTATGAGTTTTATTAGTTGTATTTTTATTTTTGTAAATATCTCTTTAGTCAACCCTGTAATTAATTAGGACAGCTAGTCTTTTTAGTTAGTTTCCTTATTTTGTACTTGTATTATCTTATATAAAGAAAATCTGTGTAAAAGTGTGAATAATACAGAGAAAAATTATTCCATTTTCTGTCTTTCGTTCAAATTCACATGGTATCAGCACCCTAAAGCCCTAGAATTTTTTTTTGCTGCTCAATCCAACCATGTCTGATATCTCCTCTGAGTCAACTCCACCCCTCACAAATCCTGCAACCCACCCTACAATTCAAAACCCCAGTACCTATTCTCACCCTATCCAAATCACTATAATCTGTCTTAATAGGAACAACTTTTTACGATTGTCCCAATCAGTTCGGATGTACATCAGAGGACGGGGAAAAATTGGGTATTTAATAGGAGAAAAGAAGGAACCAGCCCCGGAGGATCCAATGTGTGCGACCTGGAATGCAGAAAATTCAATGGTAATGACCTGGCTCGTGATTTAGATGGATGAGGACATTAGTTCCAATTATATGTGCTATTCTACGGCCAAAGAACTCTGGGAAAACGTTAATAAGATGTATTCTAATTTGGGAAATCAATCTCAAATTTATGAATTGACTCTGAAACTTGGCGAGATTCGACAAGGCGAAGACTCGGTCACCAAGTATTTCAATTCATTGAAGCGGCTGTGGCAGGACTTGGATTTGTTCAATGATTATGAATGAAAATCCACTAAAGATGCTAGTTATTACAAACGAACTGTGGAGGCTCATCGCATTTACAAATTCCTTGCTAGACTAAACGTGGAGTTTGATGAAGTTAGGGGAAGGATCATTGGCAGGACTCCACTTCCTCCACTTGGTGAAGTGTTTGCTGAAGTTCGAAGAGAAGAAAACCATAGACACTTGAAGGTTTTGCCTTTGTTACCGAATCTACTGCTAATAAGGCAGCCAATTTTCAGCACAAAACTGAAGAGAAGCCTCGGGTCTGGTGCAATTATTGTAACAAACCCCGCCATACTCGAGATACTTGCTGGAAAATTCATGGAAAACTAGAAAATTGGAAAAGCAGCAAGCCTGATGACAAAAATAAACGTGTGATTCCCACTGCCAATGAAGCTGAGTCAAGTCCCTTTAGCAAGGAGCAGATGAATCATCTTCTGAAACTACTAAAATCCAATTCATCATCTGGTATTCCTAGTGTCTCTCTTGCACAAATGGGTAGTGCTTTTAATGCCTATTCTTGTTCAAATTTTGCTCCATGGATAATCGATTCTGGAGCCTCTGATCATATGACCAGCCTTTCAAATCTTTTTAGCACTTATTCACCATGTTTTGGCCTTGAAAAAATTAGAATTGCAGATGGAAGTTTTTCACCTATTGCCAAGAAAGGTTTAATTAAATTATCTAAGAATATAGATCTTAAATTTGTTCTTCATGTTCCTAAACTAGCCTGTAACCTTTTGTCTATGAATAAACTAGCCAAAGAATCTAATTGTCATGTTGTTTTCTATGATGCTTATTGTGAATTTAAGGACCAGAACTCAAGAAAGAAGATTGGCAGTGCTAAGATGGAAGGTGGGCTTTACTACTTTAATGATGATTTCTCCGATAATAAAAAGGCTCAGGGCCTTAGCAGTGTTAGTTTTAATTCTGTTTATGAACAAATAATGCTTTGGAATTTAAGACTAGGACATCCTAGCTTATCATATCTTCAACATTTGTTTCCCACTTTATTTAAGGGTTTGGATTGTTCATCATTTTACTGTGAAAGTTGTTGCTTATCAAAGAGTTATCGTAATATTTATTTACCAAAACCTTATGCTTCTTAAAAACCTTTTTTATTTAATATATAGTGATGTTTGGGGACCTTCAATATTACTACTATCTCTAGAAAAAAATGGTTTGTTACCATTATAGATGATCATACCCGTTTATGTTGGGTTTATTTGATGAATGAAAAATCTGAGGTTAAAAAACTTTTTAAGGATTTTTACACAATGGTTGAAACACAATTTCAAACAAAAATTAGCATTCTTCACACTGATAATGGAACCGAGTATTTTAAAGGATTTTTGGGAAATTTTTTAAAAGAAAAAGGTATACATCATCAATCAACTTATGTGGATACTCCTCAACAGAATGGGATTGCTGAAAGAAAAAATAGGCATTTGCTTGAAGTAGCTCGTGCTATAATGTTTTCAATGAATGTTCCAAAATATTTTTGGGGGGAAGCGGTTTTAACAACATCTTTCTTGATTAACAAAATGCCTACAAGGGTTCTAAAATTCAGCACACCATTAGAATGTTTCAAAAAATGCTTTCCCTTATCAAGAATGTACTCGGATTTTCCTCTAAAAGTGTTTGGATGCACTGTGTTTGTTCATATACCCCATAATACTCGGTCAAAACTTGATCCTCAAGCTGAAAAATGTGTTTTCATTGGGTATGTAGCCAATAAAAAGGGATATAAATGCTATAATCCCCAAACAAGAAAAATTTATATGAGTATAGATGTCTTGTTCTTTGACAATAAACCCTACTTTCACAAAAATTGTCTTCAAGGAGAGAATGAGGTGAAGGAAGAAAAATTTTGGGATTTATTCCCTACTCCTTTACCAAATGTGATTTTGACTACTACACCAAATTCCTCTCTTCCCACTACCATTCTAGAAACTCAAAATTAGGAACAATCTGAACCTGAGGAACAAAGTGATAAAATCAATGAAAACAATGAAGGGAGTCATAGTCATATAGTGCCAAACATTACTGTATCTAAACCAGGGGGAGAATCACTACAACAAAATCCTAAGCTTATGGTTTATACTCGGAAAAGGATTCATAAAAGGAGTCAAAGTCAGCCTATTCCTCATGGAAATGATCAATCTCAACCTTCGGGAACCAAACCTCCAAATATCACAGGTAAGTTTTTTCCTAACTCATCTTTAGTTCCTGTTACCACTCCTAGCAAAGAACCATCAGATCTTGATTTTCCAATAGCCATCAGGAAAGGAATCCGAACTTGCAAAAAAAATCCTAAATATCCCATTACTGAATATCTTTCCTATGCCAAACTTTCTCATACCCATAGGGCATTTACTTCCAAAATCTCACACTTATTTGTTCTGAGAAAAATTTAGGAAGCTCTAGATGATCCGAATTGAAAATTAGCAGTGATAGAAGAGATGAATACTCTTAGACGAAGTGGTACTTGGGAGATAGTTAATTTACCTAAGGAGAAGAAAACAGTTAGCTGCAAGTGGGTCTTTACAGTGAAGTGTAAAGTTGATGGTAGCATAGAGAGATACAAGGCTACACTAGTTGCAAAAGGATTCAGTCAGATATATGGGATCGATTATCAGGAAACTTTTGCCCCTGTAGCCAAGATAAACTCAATCAGAATCTTGTTATATTTGGCTGTGAATTTCAACTGGCCCTTACACCAGTTATATGTTAAAAATGCTTTTTTAAATGGAGATCTTTAGGAAGAGGTCTTTATGAGCCTACCACCCTGGTTTGAGGGAGAGTTAGGACCAAACAAAGTTTGTAAACTAACGAAGTCGTTATATGGTCTTAAACAATCCCCTAGAGCCTGGTTTGAGAGATTTGGGAAAATTGTAAAGAGTTGTGGCTATTGTCAAAGCCAAGCTGACCATACTATGTTTTACAAACACAGTAAAGAAGGCAAAATTGCAATCTTAATTATCTATGTAGATGATATAATCTTGACAGGTGATGACAATGAAGAATTGGAGAGATTAAAAAAGAGACTTGCAGTTGACTTTGAGATCAAGGATTTGGGTGCCTTGAAATACTTTCTTGGGATGGAGTTTACTAGATCCAAAGAAGGTATATTTGTGAATCAACGTAAATATGTTCTCGATCTACTTGAAGAAACATGTCTACTAGGATGTAGACTAGCCGAGACACCGATTGAACCCAACCTTAAGCTACAGCCTTCTAAAACTGAAGAATAAGTTGTGAAGAGAAAGCAGTATCAAAGGCTTGTTGGGAGACTAATCTATTTGTCACATACATGTCTAGATATTGCATTCGCAGTTAGTATGGTTAGCCAGTTCATGCATTCACCAGGACAAGAACACTTTGATGCAGTCTATAGAATTCTCAGATACCTGAAGGGAACTCCAGGGAAAGGTTTAATGTTCAAGAACCATGGGCATTTACAAGTTGAAGCCTATACTGATACAGATTGGGTTGGGAGTGCCATTGATAGACGATCAACTTCTGGCTACTGAACGTTTGTTGGAGGCAACCTTGTTACTTGGCGAAGTAAAAAGCAGAATGTGGTAGCAAGAAGTAGTGCAGAGGCTGAGTTTAGATCAGTTACTAATGGGATTTGTGAAGAGTTGTGGATAAATAGACTGTTAGAAGAACTGAAGATCTCTAGCACGTTACCTATGAAGTTATACTGTGACAATAAAACTACTATTTCAATAGCTCATAATCCAGTACTTCATGACAGAACAAAGCATGTGGAGGTTGACAAACATTTCATTAAGGAAAAGATCGAAAACGGTGTGATCTGCATGCCATACATTCCTACTACCGAACAAATTTCAAACATGTTCACAAAGGGACTTCCTACAAGACAGTTCGATAAAATTATTGGCAAGCTGGCTATGGAAGATATCTTTAAACTAGCTTGAGGGGGAGTGTTGAAAAGGGAAGATTCGGTCATAATTACCGAATATTATGAGTTTTATTAGCTGTATCATTATTTCTGTAAATAGCTCTTTAGTCAACACTGTAATTAATTAGGACAGCTAGCCATTTTAGTTAGATTCTTTATACTTGTATTCTCTTATATAAAGAAAATCTGTGTAAACCATTTAAGTGTGAATAATACAGAAAAAAATTATTCAATTCTGTCTTTCGTTCAAATTCACAAATATTTACTTAAATAAATAAAAAGGTGATGGAATGAAACATTTTCTGGGGCTGTGAATATTATGTAGGTGCTATTAACATATAATATAATGCAGGTGTTGTGAAAGCAATGCAACCAAAACCAGAAAAAGGAAAAGAGTGGAAATGGAGAATTTTTGCAATAGTTCTGTTTACTCAATCTTCTCTCAGGTAG
The DNA here is from genome assembly GCA_023935145.1 of Bretschneidera sinensis. Taxonomy (NCBI): domain Eukaryota; kingdom Viridiplantae; phylum Streptophyta; class Magnoliopsida; order Brassicales; family Akaniaceae; genus Bretschneidera; species Bretschneidera sinensis. Next base: position 149,118,533 of record CM043697.1, read on the forward strand.
CAATATCTTCTACTAATTTTTTGTTCCTTATTATATTTTTGCTATTGACAGGTCTCTGACTGCATCTTGTGTGTGAGACATAATGCAACTAGCTTGGCATTTCTTTATATACTGCTTCTGTAATTATGAAAGAGGTTCAACGACTAAATGCTCACTCAACAATTTTTACTCCCTATAGAAAATACTAGTTTACAAGGGCTTTAGATGCTTTTATACTAAGATTCATTGGATATTTGATATTAAAGCACTAGATTGTTCAAATCTTTTGTGCTTATCCATGGAGAAACTATATTTTATTAATTCTTTCTGTCATATTGGTGTTAAGAAAAATAAAAATGCACTTATTCTTAAAATTAATAACTTTTTAAATGAAGCACTGGCATTTTAAATTTCAAATATCTTCCCATCTACATACAACACTTAATTGAAGAGTAGTGGTGGTTTCATCTGTTGCTTGAACATTATGGAAGAGATTACCTACAACCCTGATAAAGCATATATAAGAATTTAGAGAACTAAGATAGCTTTTTGTTATATATATATATATATATATATATATATATATATATATATATATATATATATATATATATATATATATATATAACAATGCTAATTTGCCATTCTTTGGGCACAAGTTAGCATTGTGCCTAAATTAATTTGGACATCAAATACTTTGGATAAAATTGTCCCAAAATACTCTTGAAATTCATTAAAGTAGGGATACATTTGTAGTTTCAATATTTTTTTAATAAAAAATAGAAAATTGAATGGAACAATGGCCGGTGAAGGCGTCTTTCATTGCGTGGTGTCAATTCCAGCGGTGGTTCGCTGTCGGATTTTCCAGCATCGAGATTTTCAATTTTCCACTCAACTAGCTGGGTGGTTTTGTCCAAAACTTGCCGGAATATGCTAGTTCCAAACGGGCTGCCTCTTCCAGCCGCACGTGCGGCACTGAGGGTGGCCTCAGAGGATCTCGTCAAGCTAATTTCAACGATATCATTGTGCACTTTTCCAACTACCAGTTGGCCCGATATCGCAAAATCCAAAGGTTAAAAAAATTAAACGAATGAGTTTATTGAATTATCTAATTACCTTTATGCTTGTTTAAGATAAATTTGAATTCATGGGGACATTTTGGTCCTAAATGGTTGGTGTACAATGTCAACTATTGGGCTGCTAACTTGGCCCTTTTAAGGCACAAGTTAGCATTGTGCTCCAACTATTTAGGATTAAAATGCCCCCAAGTTGTCAATATTGTGTAAAACCATTGTAGGGGTAATAGTAATTTATAAACACAAGTACTAATTTTTTTTAACCGTCGGAGCTCTAAAAAGTGTAATATCGGTACCGTTAGAATCAGTTTGACGAGATCTACATTTCGACACCAGATTCAGTACCCTCTACCAGTTGTACCACCGTCACGCGTTGTCCATGTGGCCAAAGGGGGCTCGACTTTAGATATATTTTATTCTTATTACCAGAAACCACCATAATCACCACCGAGTCGAATTTTTGATGATCTACCAGACAATGAAAATGATGTGCCGAAACGCCGCCTGGAGAAACTGCACGTGCCCCCATGTGCTGCCGGTGGGCACTTTGGGATCGCCTCCATGAACTATACATGTTTACATTTAATTTTGATTTTTATTTTAAATTAACAAAAAAAATCCCAGTGGTTTTAACGTATAATCAATGGCTTTTTAGTCCAAAAAGGTTGGAACACAATGTTAACTTATGTCTTAAATGGAGCAAGTTAGCATTTCCATATATATATATATATATATATATATATATATATATATATATATATTTATTTATTTATTTATTTATTTATTTATGGCAACCTACCACTATGTTGACTTTATTGCTAGGATGGCTTTCCGGATTGTTGTGATTGAATATTTGTTCCATAATTATTTGGTCCCTCTGTAAGAGAATATCTTTGCAATTTGGATTTGTTAGATTGACAATCTTAATATCAACAAGGTAAACTAAGTAGCCTTATTAAAAGTATTTTGATATGCTGGCCTATCATATAAAGTACTCTGTTTTGAATTTCAGTTGTGGAAAACATCGTTTGGGGTAGTTGGTGGAAACAAATTTTATAAATCAATATTATTATTCTTCTCCGTTTAAGTGATGACCTCATTGACGAATAGGTACTTTGATCATTTTGTCAAACACAAAAGTTAACATCCATGACATAGAAAAGAAAACTGGAAAATCCAGTATACATTAAATATTTCTACCCCAAGAACCTGAAGTGCAATGGATTCCCTTCTGCTACACCTAAACACTATCCTAGCTAGAGTCTTTGCCATATTTCTATTTTCTAACTTCTTGAGGAGGTCTAAAAAATATATGAAGGGCCAAAAACCACCAGAAACTGTCGTAAATGGCCAGTAATTGGTCATCTCCACCTCTTGGCAGGACCCCAGCTTCCCCACATAACCTTGGGTGCCTTAGTCCATAAGTATGGACCAATCTTCAGCATCCAGATAAGGATGCACCTTGTTTGGTGGCCAGTAGCTGGAAAGTGGCTAAGGAATTATTCACCACCTATGATGTGGCTGTATCCTCTCGCCCCAAACTCACAATGAGCAAACTATCGGGCCACAACTATGCCAATTTTGGGTTCGGTACCTATTATGCATACTGGCGTGAAATGCGCAAAATAACAGCCCAGGAGCTACTCTCAAACAGCAGGCTTGAGCTACTCAAACATGTTTGAGCATCAGAGGTAGAGAACTCTGTAAAAGAGCTATATAAATAATGGACAAAGAAAAAGAATTGTTCAAACCATGTCTTGGTTGAAATGAAGCAGTGGTTTGGGGATTTGAACTTGAATATGATTCTTAGGATGATTACTGGGAAGAGGCATTTTGGTGCTAGCATATCAGTAATGAGAAAGAGGGGAGGCGGTGCAGAATGGCGATGAGAGAATCTTACATTTGGCAGGGCTGTTTGTGGTGAGGGATGCGATTCTTTTTCTTTGATGGCTGGATTTAGGAGGGCATGAAAAGACCATGAAGAGAACTGCAAAAGAACTGGACAGTATCATTGAGGAGTGGTTAGAGGAGCACTATTTGAGCCAAGTTGGTTTTGAAACTAGCCTGCAGAATAATCGCTATTCTACCCGGTATCAGTTGGTATAAGAGCTTCAGCATCTTCCCGGGGTGAGATTTCATCAGTTTCCATGGCTGGTGGTCGTCGCAGGCAGGTTCCGAATGAGGAAGTCCTACACTGTGATCGTAACATTCAGGATGCAATGATTAAAGATTTACAGAGACAAGTTGCAGAGTTAATCCAACGTCTAACGGCGCAAAATTTTGGTGATCGTGAGATGGAAGATCACGATTCTGATTCTAGTTTCAAAAACTCGTATTACAATCCTGCTCGATTTGGGGAACGCCGTGGTCGGGAGAATCGTTATCGAGACCTCGGTTTCAAAGTGGATCTGCCCGAGTTTTTTGGTATGTTACAGGCTGAAGGATTCGTTGATTAGTTGAATGAAGTAGAATGTATTTTTGAGTATAAGGAAGTCCCAGATCGTGTCAAAGTGAAACTGATCGCCATCAAACTCAAAGGCAGAGCATCTGCGTGGTGAGAGCAGTTGAGGCGCTCATGCGACCGACAGGGCAAGGCCAAGATCACTGATTAGGAGAAGATGAAGGGTTACTTCCTTCCTTTTAGCTACACTTAAACCCTGTTTCAGTGACTTCATTCGTTGAGGCAAGGCACAAGATCGGTTGATGATTACACGAAGGAGTTCTATCAATTGATAGCCCAGAATGATTTATCTGAGACAGAAGAGCAGATGATGGCACGGTATTTGGGGGAATTACGATAGCCCCTATAGGATGTCCTTAGCCTTCACTCGCTGTGGACCGTTTTTGAACATACCAGCGTGCACTTGCGGTGGAAAAATAGCAGAACAGGAGGCCAATGAACAGAAGCGATTAAAGTAGTCAGCTAGTTCGCCTTCAAGAATCTCATCCTGCCCAGCAGCCACCCCAAGGTAACTCTAACTTAAATATTAGATGTTTCAGATGTGGTGAACATGGACATAAAGCGACTGAGTGCAGGAAGCCTGCTAGTCAGAAGGACAAAAATCCCATGATTGAGGACGACAGGGTAGACGAAACTGAGGAGATTAGAGATCCTGTGTATGACGATGATGAAGATGGAGATGTGATGTATGGAGATGTCCATGAGACTCTGGTCGTTCGTAAGAGCCTACTGACCCCCAAGGGCGATACAGGGGACGATTGGTTGAGAACCAATATGTTTCATATGACCTGCACAGTTGCAGATAAAGTCTGCAAGATGATCATTGATAATGGTAATTGTGAGAATGTAGTGTCTGAAGAGACTGTCCAAAAACTGCAGTTAAAGACAGATCGTCATCCTAAGCCGTATAAATTGTCGTGCTTGAATAAAGGCAGTGAGGTAACAGTAGATAGGCGATGCCTAGTGTCTTTTTCGATTGGTAGGAAATATTTTGATAATGCTTGGTGTGATGTTGTGTCTATGGATGCTTGTCATGTATTGTTAGACAGACCTTGGCAGTATGATCACAGTGTTATTCATGATGGGCGAAAAAAATACATATTCCCTTAGCATCAAAGGGAAGAAGATTGTGTTGGCACCTCGTCAAGAAGGAACCACTCTTACCCCGGTAGCCAATAATACTAATTTTCTTTCGATGTCCAGGTTTTTAGCTGAGATTGAGCGTGGAGACGTGGTCCATGCTCTGCTGCCTTGTGGGAATAGTGCAGCAGACATGAATCTAGATCTACCAGCAGAAGTGCAGCAGCTGCTAGCAGAGTTTTCTGACCTGATACCAGAGGATCTTCCTCCTGGGTTGCCGCTTGATGTCTTTAATGTGAAACACCTGAGTCCTTATTTTATGGATTCCAATAAACCTATTGTGAACTCGAGGACGAGTTCTTTCTAACCCAAGGCAATTGATGCAGGAGGATCCGAGTCAGATGATGCTGAGTTGTCAGATAACACGTTGTTGCACTGAGATACCTTGAGTTGGCACATCAGTGCAAAAATTGTAGGTGGATTAACTAGAACGGTTAACTGTCGTTGATTCTATTTTAGGCCTTCAAATTTGCAGTTTTTAGTTTTAAGAAACTTTCTATTTGCAATTTTCTTTTGTATTCAAGTCAGAATTGACTGCTGTTGATTCTCCCTTAACACAATTACTTAATTTTAGTAATTTCCTTAGTTTTCCCCAGGATTATGTTTTCAATGATTTTTTCCTTTTTTTTTGTTTTGACCTTATAAATAAGGAGGTCACATATAGAAAAGATAGATTATCATTATTATTGTATTTGTATAATTTTAAATTAAACATCAGAGGTGTTTCTCTGTGTTTTTTAGGGTTTTTCTTGTGTTTCTCCCTATGAAATATTTGTTGAAACTAGCCTGCAGAATAATCGCTATTCTGCCCGGCGTCACAAAGCCACATCTCTGGTAAGTATTCTACTTAGTTTGATTTCCATTTTCATTAATTTGATGGGCATGCAAGCACAATGTTACAAAAATGATTGATATATCCACATAGCAGAACTCTATCATGCTAGTGTTTCAAGACATTCAGCCCTCACCTAGCTTTACAGTCTATTAACTGTTGTCTTGGTTAGATTATGAATTATGTCTAAATCGTGGTAATGGAGCACAAGAAGTTGACAAGTAATTAGGTTATTATACTAGTTTCTTAATGATTTGGGTATGTTTCCAAATTCCTTATTGATTGCTAGATGTCAATTACATTACCAGCAATGGTAATGGATAAAACTCTGCAAATTTATAGGGAGAAGGTTTAATAACCATGTAAAAAAAAAATTCAGTATGCTGACTTCCTAACCAATTTTGAGTTAAAATAACAAAAAATTAGGCTTGTCTTCTCTCAAAATTATATTGATGATGCTTTATGTGTGATTTCAGTTGCTACTTTATATATGTCATTACCTATGTGCACTTTGCAGACTTTAATTGCAGAGGGCACTGATACCACAACTGTTACTATAATATGGGCACTTGCACTATTGCTGAACAATCGCCATGCATTGAAAATGGTTCAAGAAGAATTGGACCTCCAAGTTGGTAAGGAAATACTAGTGAATGAATCAAATATTGATAAGTTGGTGTACCTGCAAGCAATAGTCAAGGAGACACTAAGGCTATGCCCAGCTGGGCCAATCTCAACACCCCGCAAATTCACTGAGGACTGCACCATAGGTGGCTACCATGTCCCAGCAGGCACTCGACTGATTGTTAACGTGTGGAAAATACAGACAGACCCAAGAGTGTGGCCTGATCCATTAGAGTTCAAGCCAGAGAGATTTCTTACCACCCACAAAGATGTTGATGTTAAGGGTCAACATTTTGATCTTATTCCATTTGGTGTTGGTTGAAGGGGCATGCCCTGCATATATTTTGGGCTGCAAATGACACATTTAGGGTTGGCCAGTTTGCTACAAGCATTTGAGATCACAACTCCGGTGGATGTAGCTGTTGACATGACAAAAAATGCAGGATTGACAAACATCAAAGCTACCCCACTTGAAATTCTGGTAAACCCACACTTGTCTCTTATTCTCTATAAGTAATGATTGTGAAATCGAATGAGTTGCCTTAACTCTGTTTACTTGGTAAATGTTTATGTTCTATGGTTTGTTAGCATCTGACAGTGCAAGCATTGGTTTTACTAGGAAGGCATGCTTTGTAAAATATGTTATCAACCATTAGCCTTGGTGTCCTTGTTTTTGTATTTGGTTTGCTGCATTGGACATCTCCCAATTTGGGCTGTTGTATTCTATTGTATATGATCCTCTCTTCTTTCCCAATAAATGTTTGGTGTTACTAGAAAAAAAAACCACGTTTAACCTCCCCATCCCCCATCCCCCTCCTTCCTGACTTGAGTATTACAATTTGAAGGGAAAGTAACACAAACATCATTAATAACTTTCAAACAATAAAATAAGTGACACTAAAAATTAGTATTAGTAGAGATAAAATATTGAAGAGCTAGGGTTAATCTTTACGAAAATCTACACGAATATGTCCAAGAACTTCCAAGGTACTCGCGATCTATATGTGTTTTAACCAATTAAAACCGACATCCTACTTTTCTTATTTCCCAGCAAGTCTCATGTTATTGGTTTGAGATTTACCAGCGATATACTGCATTCAAACTTTTTCCGTGAACGTGGTTGGATGTATGTTGAGCTCACTTTCTGCTATTTATGCGTTGATTAATTTGAGACTGAAGAGAATTTTTACCTCATGTCATTGATTTGAGATTTACCAGTGATATACTGCATTCAAGCTTTTTCTGGGGACGTTGTTGGATGTATGTTGAGCTCACTTTCTGCTATTTACGCGTTGATTAATTTGAGGCTGAGTAGAATTTTTACCTCATGTCATTGGTTTGAGATTTATCAATGCTATACTGCATTCAAGCTTTTTTCGGGGAGGTCGTTGGATGTATGTTGAGCTCACCTTTGGCTATTTATGCGTTGATTAATTTGAGGTTGAGTAGAATTTTTACTTGTTCAATTTTATAAAAAGTAAAAAAAAAAAAAAAAAACTAGCTAGATGTCTTTTCTCACTGATTTAAACTTTTTTTTTTTTTTACAACCGAGAAACTGGTTCGGACCTCAATTACTTTTGGTGGACATGTCATGGATCTTAAACTTTGAAGTGCATGACCCATTCCCTCCACACACTAGAGAAGCGGACTATTTAATTAAATAGTTTTGTAGCCTCAGGCACCGCAAACAGTCAATCAACACATAATCAACGCCACTCAAGCACCAAATCATCGCCACATCAATACCACCCAATGCCACATCATCACCATGTCAGCACCACCCAGTGCCATGTCATCGCCACCTAGCACCACATCATCAATACCTAGGCACTATAGCATCACCACTTAGCACCATGTCATCGCCACATAAGTGCCACACAATCATCGTTTAGATGCCATGTCATCACCACTTAGGTGCCACATCAGTGCTATGTCTGATGGATCTTCGTCTACTCTGTTTGTCTTGTCTTGATCTCGGCTGCCCCTTCTATGTGGTGCAGTAATCTTTAATTTTAAATTTTTTTAGTGTTAGTGTGTGTATATATATACACGGTGTAGAACATTTATTGGCCAAAAACACTTTTACTTAACAATTATCACCTTTCTTTCTTATAAAAATACCACTTTTACATATTAATTAAATATTTTTCTCATATATATATATATAATTAGTTTAATTCATATAAACATGTTTTCACAAATAATTCATTACAAATTTAGATAAACAAGTATGTAACAATAAATTATTATCCAATTAAATTCATTGAATTGACAATAATTTCTTTTCCTCATAAAATCAAGTTTTAGTTTTACTCCGTATAAACAAAACATTTGCAAAAAATATTATTTTTTCTAAACAAATTTTTCATAAATAATTTATTGTGAAGAATGAAATTCATTAAATTGAAAAAAAATATGAATAAAGATTAAATTTAACATATTTGCTATTTATTGAAATATTTGGTTAGTGTTTTTTTTATTATATTAACAAACTCACCACTATATTGGATTTTGATTACATTAAAATAACATTAATCTTTTATAATTTTTGTAGATGCGTTTATTTTTTTCTATTAAAATCAAATAATACTCTTTCTATTTCATATTGTTTGTCCAAAAGCACTATTCATCCAATTAAATGATTAATATGTTTATTAATGTTACTAAGAAAGTATCACATTTTTTTTTTTGAAATATGACTTCATAGAGTCCTTAAGCCTCTAAAAATTATTTTTTTAAATTTAAATTGATAAAATATTTTAAAAAAATAAAAGTTAAATTTTTTTTTAAAAAAAAGCAAAAACACGATCAATAATACGGGATCGAGTGAGTACGTAGCATTATTTCAATTACATAAGAAAGATCAATAAAACAAATCACTCATGCAAAATACTTATTCACGTGACCAAGACTGACTTAATAAAAGACCAATTATTTCTATGATTAATGACTTTGAAATGTCATTATTTTAGAATAAATTTCAAATTCACATAAAATTTTGATCAATCATTAATGTGAATGATACCGTAAAGCTCTAGTCTTTGAATTGTTCCCAAGTTTTTTTAACCAATTTAAAATGCATAAACATTATAAATTTATAAATCCACAAACCCAAAGCCAAGAAAAAGACAAATGTTACTTGCAGGCCACTTGTCTAACTGATCAATTTTTGTGTGATTTTAATACAATATCATTCTCAACAATAATAATATAAGATGGAGTGAGTAGTATTATTTCAATTACATAGGAAATATCAATAAAATCAATCACTCATGCAATATACTTATTCACTTTACCAAAACTGATTCAATAAAAGACCAATTATTCAATTTGTATGTTTAAGAAGTCATCATTAGCTTGCAGGCCACTTGTTTACATGATAAATGAGAAAAGTTGAAGAACTCCTCGTCTTTATCCCACTGCCGTGTCAACACTAGCTACCGCACAATTTCGTGAAGCCTGCCTACTAGTATAAGATATTTGATAGATTGGCCTATTCGAGTTATTGTATTGGTAGCAATGGATTTTCTGTTTTATGTATTTGTATTATATTTACTAGCATTACATTTGGTCATTAAGCCCATAATGGGATGGGCCACACTAATAAACATATGGAGGCCCCTACTCTCACCCTTGCTAAAGGAAATTGGCCCATTGAGTTTCTTTTTAATATCTTTGGTCAACAGCTCTTTCTGGTTGTTGAGACATAACAAAAATTCTGAGAGTAGAGAGTAGTTTCTCCATAGAAGAAATTTGCATCTCCTTGCAGGAATCATAAAGCTAGCATGGATAATTCATCACAAGTTTATGGAGGTATGAACTCTCAATTTTATTGAACACATGCTTTGATTATAAGAAGAGTTTATCATATAAAATGAACTTCTAACAATTGGTATCAGAGCTCCTTCTTATTTTCATGGCTGTGTTCTTTTTTTTTTGTTTTGATGAGAGGGAAGAGGTAGTTCAAGAAATTAAAATAGAACATCACAAAAAAAAAAAACTAATTACTATTATACTCTACCTGTTCAGTAAGAACAGCATAAATCTCATCCTCATAGTCCAAGAAATTAGCACAGCTACAGCTCGTTTTAGTGCAAAATACTGTACCTGATTTTTTTCTTCACAAAGAAAAAACTATAGTGAAGCACTATCTTCAAGTGCTTGGTTACTATTAAGAGCACTACAATCAAGTGCTTGGTTATATATATTTTGTTCTAAGCAACCGGTACTTATGTTTTCCCATAATGCCTTTTTTGTCTTTATTATATACATAAAGGCTTGTTTGCCCATAATGCTATTGTTATTATATACATAAAGGCTTGTTTACCCATAATGTCTGCCTACATTATGCCCACTGGTGCTAGGTTTCTGTATTGCACATAAAGTATATAATCTTATTATATTTTTTATAGCCCCCCATGTGTTTGTATTTTGGTCTTCATACCATGCGTGAGATTCTAAAGAACAAACATACTATTTTATATAACCTATATGCCCATAATGCCATGTTATCTTTATTATTTTTGTTTTCTTTCATGGTCCACTTTTTTTTTTGTCTTTTGGTCTTCATGCTTCTTGTAACATGCGTGAGTGCTCATATATATAAAGTTTTGAAAAGTTTAACTATATCTCAATTTCGGCATCTTATGGGATTAATGGAACTCAAAGTGGGAATATACCGGTTTGGCTGAGCTGAACTGAGATTTTACTTTTGATTCGTCCAATGAAAAACATGAGTTAGGATTTCATTTTCTTATGACTCATGCATTTTCTCTACAACCAATTGGAGAATAACTGATTGTTGGGTTCTGTAGATAAAATAATATATTATCTTGGAACATAGTGAAATCTTGTCTATAGCTATTGTTTGGGTAACTTTGAACAATATTTTTGCGGACCCATTTCTTATTTCTGTGGTCATTATAGCTGAATAAATATCATGGTTTCGACCACTTGGAAATTAAGGAATGAAGATTTTTTAATCTGTTCATGGTACTATTTTTACTACCCTGAAATATGTCCACAAGAAGACCCAAAATTTTTTTGTTTATATGGATTATGTCATTTTAATGAAATACCCATGGTTTAGAGTGGCTATGTACCTACCTCTCGTGGAACTAGTCATGATAAATTATCGGAGTTGTTGTTATTGATTCTAATGATATTATACTAAGATCCATACAGATAATGGATTTGTCCAATCGGCAAACTATTATTTAATATGATGCTTAGGACGATAAAGATAATAGTTAAGTGTTTGACACTTGGTGGCCTAGTCCTATTCTTTCGGTAGCGGGTCATTTTAAGTCCTTGTATTTAATTATTTTGCTTTATCATGTGTAAGAGCCTTTTATGTATCTTGGGCTCTAGCATAGTGCGTAAGAGTCTATTTTGAATAAGATTCTAGCATGGAGACATTTATGGGTGCATGTTTCTTGTTCCACATGTATAATAAATTTTCTTATATTCTCCTCAGCTTATGGCAATGCGGCTCTGTCTCTCTCTTTGTCTGCCATCAAGAGTCTAACTGGAACCAATTATGAGAATTTGTATGAGTCTCTCACTGTTAATTTGGCTATCATGAATTTGGGCTTGGCTTTGAGGGTCGATGCGCCTGTTGAGCCCACTAATGAAAGTTCTGCAGCTGAAAAGACTCGTTATGAGCAATGGGTGCATTCTAATCGGACTTGTCTCATTATTATGAAGTATACGATTGACAAGTCTATCAAGCAGAGCATAGCTGATGCTGATAGCGCCAAAGAATATCTTGATGCCGTTGGGAAGAAATTTATTAAGTCTGATAAGGCAGAAAAGGGATCTCTAATGAAACTTCTTACTACCACAACCTATGATGGGGTTAGTGGAGTCCGAGAGCACATCATGAAGCTTACTTATTTCTTTAACAAGCTCAAAGGGATGAAAGTTGAGTTAGCAGATAGTTTTCTAGTATGGCAAGTGCTTAAATCTGTGCCATCTCAGTATGATGCACTCAAGACCGCTTATAATGCTCAAAAAGATGAATGGAGCTTGAGTGAAATGACTGCCATTGTAACTCAAGAAGAAGAGATGATGAAAAAGGGCAAGTCTCATACTGCTTTCATGATAACTGTTGATAAAGGGAAGAAAAAAAAGTTCTTCAAGGGTAACAGTAGTAACTCCAACAAGATGAAGAAACCTTGGAGGCCTTTTCAACAAGCTAATGCGAGTGTTCCATCTTGGAGGCCTTTTCAATAAGCTAATGCGAGTGTTCCAAATGGGCCAAAGAAGGAAGTTTTTAAGGGAAGGTGCAATTTTTGTCATTCATTTGGGCACAAAAAGGTTGATTGTAGGAAATTTAAAGCCTGGTTAGACACTAAAGGTACACATTCCCTACTAGTGTGTTTTGAGTCTAATCTAGTTGATGTGCCTTCTGATACTTGGTGGCTACATACTGGTGCAACTATTCATACTACAAATTCTTTGCAGGAATTAAGAAACTGCAGAAGACCAATTGATACAGAGTTAGTAGTAAATATAGGCAATGGTGTGAAGGTTAAAGTTGAATACATTGGTACAGTCAGACTTATTTTGGCTTCTAAACATGTTTTGAACTTGTCTGATACTGCTTTTATACCTTCCATCAGAAGAAATCTTATCTCTGTTTCTGTTTTGGCCAAATGTGGATATGTTTTTCATTTTGGAATTGAAAAGGCTATGATCTTTTATAACTCTGTTATGGTTGGTACTGCTACTTTATATGATGGTTTGTATAAAATTGACTTGTTTCCTGTTTTAGATCCTGCTTATTCTAGTTTCTCTGTTGTGAATGCTATAGTTGGTTCTAAACGTGCTAGATCCAATAAAAACTCTTCCATGTTGTGGCACAAAAGGTTGGGTCATATTTCTAGAGAAAGAATAGAGAGGTTGATTAAAGATGGCATTCTAGATGACCTGGATTTTTCTGATTTTAAAACTTGTGTTGCTTGTATCAAAGGGAAACTTCCAGCGAAAACCAGAAAGCAAAAGATTAGTAGAAGTCAGGATGTTCTAGATTTAATCCATACTGATATTTGTGGTCCTTTTTCACCCACTTTGGGGAATTATAGATACTTCATTACCTTTATTGATGATTATTCTCGCTATGGTTGTGTTGAACTCATTCGAGAAAAATCAGACTCATTGGAAGCTTTTAAGGCTTTCAAGGTTGCTGTGGAACTCTAGAAAAATAAGAAAATTAAAGCGATAAGATCAGATAGAGGAGGTGAATTTTATGGGAGATATGATGAAACTGGTAAAAATCCTGGACCTTTTGCTAGATTTCTCGAGGCATGTGGTATCGAGGCTCAGTATACAATGCGTGGAACTCCTGAACAGAATGGTATTGCAGAAAGGAGAAATCGTACTCTTATGGATATGGTTCGGTGTATGATTTGTCATTCCACTTTGCTTGAATTTTTGTGGGGCGAGGCTTTAAAAACTGCTGCATATGTTTTGAATCAAGTACCAAGTAAGTCAGTTCCTAAAACTCCTTATGAGTTATGGTCAAGAAAAAGGCCTAGTGTAGATCATTTCCGTGTTTGGAGTTGTAAAGCAGAAATAAGGCCTTATAATCCTCAGCAGAAGAAACTTGATCCTAAGACCATTACTGGTCATTTTGTTGGCTATTGTGTGGGTTCGAGAGGCTCTAGATTCTACTACCCTTCTAATGTTACTAGAGTCATTGAATCTGATCGAGCCATCTTCTTCGAGGATGTTAGTGACAGTGGGAGTTCAGTGCCACGTGAAGTTGTATTTAGAGAGGAGCGTGTTGTTATACCTATTCAGGTTACCCCTCCATCAGTGGCTGCACCACCATTGACAGAGGGAAACAAAGCTATTGTCCAAGACCAGATTGTTGATACTATAGCTGATGTTGATGTGAGAACTGATAATATTGTTTTGAGGAGATCACAGAGAAGTCATAGACCAGCAATTTTCGATGATTATATTGTCTATTTGCAGGAGCATGAGTTTAATACTGGTATGTCTCTTGATCCAGCCTCTTTTAAGGAGGCCATTGATAGTCCTCAATCTTCATATTGGATAGATGCTATGCATGATGAGATGGCATCGATGTGTCAAAACGGTGTATGGGACTTAGTTGAACTACCATGTGGCTATACGCCAATTGGTTGCAAATGGGTTTTTAAGACCAAGTATAATTTTGAAGGTCAAGTAGAAAGGTATAAAGCTAGACTTGTTGCTAAGGGCTTTAACCAAAGAGAAGGCATTGATTATAAGGACACTTTCTTGCCTATTTCGACCAAGGATTCTTTTCGGGTTATTATGGTATTGGTGGCTCATTTTGATCTTGAGCTTCATCAAATAGATATCGAGACAGCTTTCTTTAATGGGCATCTATTTGAGGATGTGTACATAATGCAACCAGATGGTTTCCAAGTGGAAGGAAAGGAACACATGGTGTGTAAGCTTAACAAGTCCATTTATGGACTTAAGCAGGCATCAAGACAATGGTACCTGAAGTTTGATGAAATTGTTACCTCTTGCGGTTTCAAGGAGAATCTTGTTGATCAATGCATGTATTTAAGGGTCAGTGAGAGTAAGAATATCTTTCTTGTTCTTTATGTTGATGATGTATTACTCGTTGCAAATGACATTGAGCTTCTGTTTGAGACAAAATGCATGTTGTCATCTCATTTTGATATGAAAGATCTTGGTGAGGCCTCTTATGTCTTGGGCATCCAGATTTTTCGTGACAGAACTAGAGGTGTTCTTGGATTGTCTCAGAAAACCTACATTGATCGTGTTCTAAGTAGGTTTAATATGCATTCTTGTTCTCTTGGGAAAGCACCTATTGTAAAAGGTGATAAGTTTTCTAAGTCTCAATGCCCTCAGAATGATAGTGAAATGACTCAAATGCAAACAGTTCCCTATTCGTCAGTTGTGGGTAGTTTGATGTATGCTCAAGTATGTACACAACTTGATATTGCTTATGTTGTTGGTGTACTTGGAAGATACTTGAGTGATCCTGGTTTGGCTCACTGGAAGGCTGCAAAGAAAGTACTCAGATATTTGCAAGGCACTAAAGATCTAGTGCTTACATATCGGCAATCTAATATTCTTGAAGTAGTTGGATATTCTGATGTCGATTTTGCAGGTTGTCCAGATGACAGAAGATCCACTTCTGGTTATGTTTTTATGATGGCAGGAGGAGCTGTTTCTTGGAAGAGTGTTAAACAGACACTTATAGCTTCCTCTACAATTGAGGCAGAATATATAGCTTGTTATGAGGCTACATGTCAGGCTATATGGTTGTGGAATTTTATCTTGGGGCTAAGTGTTGTGAACACCATTTCAAGGCCACTGAAGATATTTTGTGAGAATTCTGCAGCAGTTACTTTCTCTCGAAACACTAGGAGCTCTTCTCGCTCCAAGCATATTGACATTAAATTTTTGGTTGTAAGAGAGAAAATAGTCGAGTCTTGTATTTGTGTTGAGCATATTTCTACAGAGCATATGTTAGCTAACCCATTAACTAAAGGTTTAGCTCCAAAACTGTTTCTGGAGCATGTGACTCATTTGGGATTGTTAGAGTCTTCTGTTGTATTTAGTTAGTGAGAGCTCTGTAATCATTGACTGTTTGACTATATTGTTTATGCTCATATTATGTTTTTAAATATAGAAATGTCAATGTATGCCTGAGTCACGCGCATTTTGGACAAGGTGATTGTTTATGTAATGAGACATATTGATTAGTCTCGTGCCTGGGTCACGCGCATTTTGGACAAGGCGATTGTTTATGTAATGAGACATATTGATTAGTCTCGTGCCTGGGTCACTCGCATTTTGGACAAGGCGATTGTTTATGAAATGAGACATTATGTTTGGTCTCATGCCTGTGTCATGTGCATTTTGGACAGGGCGTACTTTATGTATTGAGACATATTGATTAGTCTCATGCCTGAATCACGCACATTATGGACAAGGCTTATTACCTATAAGAGACAATCTATTTTAGTCTATGCCTGAGTCAGGTGGTTGTGAGTACAAGTTTGGTGTCATATATCCTGTCGATATAGTCACTACACTAGGTGCTGCAACTGCATTTTGGACAAGGCCTATTGCTTTAACGACATTCAGATTTGTCTCTAGGGCTTCTTTTGGAAACGAGTGTTCGTCACTTTTTGATTATTTCCACATTGCACTTGCATCTCATCGACCTGAATTATGTGATTGCAATTATTAGTTATGTGTCGTATGCCCTGTCGGTGTATCGTTCACTAGCTTGTAATTGAAGGCACATTTTAAACAAGGTCTTTGTTTTTGGGATGCTTGTTTGTGTTTATGTTGAGATTAAATGTAATGCTGTCCAAGTGGGAGATTGTTGTATGTATTTGTATTATATGGACTAGCATTACATTTGGTCATTAAGCCCATAATGGGATGGGCCACACTAATAAACATATGGAGGCCCCTACTCTCACCCTTGCTAAAGGAAATTGGCCCATTGAGTTTCCTTTTAATGTCTTTGGTCAGCAGCTCTTTCTGGTTGTTGAGACATAACAAAAATTCTAAGGGTCGAGAGTAGTTTCTCCATAGAAGAAATTTGCATCTCCTTGCAGGAATCATAAAGCTAGCATGGATAATTCATCACAAGTTTCTGGAGGTATAAACTCTCAATTTTATTGAACACATGCTTTGATTATAAGAAGAGTTTATCATATAAAATGAACATCTAACATTTTCTTTTTTCATTCTCAGCATCTATAGCCTTTTTACTCTTTCTCTTGTCTCTATTACGGATATCAATAAACTTGTTATGAAATTCAGTGAACAAAAAATCAGCAGTACCACCAGAAGCAGGCGGTGCATGGCCTGTGCTTGGCCATCTCCACCTTTTAGGAGGCTCACAACCGGCCCACATAACTTTGGGCAACATGGCTGACAAGCACGGCCCAATCTTCACTATCAGGTTAGGTGTGCACCAAGCTCTCGTTGTCAGCAGCTGGGAGATGGCTAAAGAGTACTCTTACAACCAACGACAAAGCCTTCGCCAGCAGACCCAAAACTCTAGCCATGGAGATTTTGAGCTACAACTTTGCCATGTTTGGATTTAGCCCTTACGACCCTTACTGGCGCCAAACTCGCAAGGTCACAACTCTTGAGCTTCTCTCCAACCACCGACTCGAGACACTCAAACACATGCGAGAATCCGAGATAACAGAATCTTCTAAAGAATTGTACCAATTTTGGTTAAAGAACAAAAACAGTTCAAATAAAGTGCTGATAGAGACGAAGAAATGGTTTAGCGATGTTACCCTTAATATGATTTTGAGGATTATCATAGGCAAAAGGTTTACGACGTCATGTGAAGGTGAAGATAACGAAGGATGGAGAAAGGCGTTAAAGGATTTCTTCGAGTTGAGTGGGCGTTTCATCTTGTCTGATGCGCTTTCGTTTTTGCGATGGTTGGATATAAGCGGAGACGAGAAGTTTATGAGGAAGACGATGAAAGAATTAGACCATGTTGTTGAGGGATGGTTACAAGAGCACAAGCGTAAGAGATTATCTGGCGAGGTGAAGGTGGGGGGAGACTTCATGGACGTTATGCTTTCCATTCTTGATCGTGATTCTGATGAATTTCCCAATCATGATGCGGATACCATTTGCAAAGTCTTAAGCCTGGTATGTACGTTTGTTCGTTTCTCTTTTTTTTTCAAAAAAATTGGTGCTAATACTTGATCTGTCTGTATTTTTGCAGGCTCTTATCTTAGCAGTGTCGGATACTACAACAGTTACATTAACATGGGCTCTCTCTTTGCTACTCAACAACCGCGACGCACTAATGAAGGCCCAACATGAATTGGACTGACGTAGGTAGAGAAAGGCAAGTGCAAGAATCAGACATGAAAAATTTAGTCTACTTCAAAGCAATTCTCAAGGAAACAATGTGTTTGTACCCTGCAGGGCCGCTCTCGATGCCACATGAGTCCATAGAGGACTGCACCATTGGTGGCTAACGTGTCCCCACAAGGACACAACTTTTCATCAATCTTTCCAAAATTCATCGCGATCAACGCGTTTTATTAGACTCTTGTGAGTTTAAGCCTGACTGGTTCCTCACTATGAATAAAGATGTTGATGTTAGGGGTTAAAATTTTGAGTTGATACCATTTGGCAGTGGGATAAGAATGTGTCCTGGAGTTTCGTTTGCTCTACAGGTTCTGCGATTAATGCTTGCTAATTTGCTTCATGGGTTTGATTTTGGAACCTCATCAGATTTTGAACCTGTTGATATGCGAGTGGGGGTTGGGATGTGATACTACCAAAATATGACACTCCAATAGGAGGAGGACACATGGATCATCGTGATCCCAGAATTCAAAGAGACACGCGGACAATTCAGGCCCAGACAGTTGGATCTCCAGGTCATGACCGCCCTTCAGGGCATCATTGCCTCCAGCTGGGCCTCTAGGTCATGACCGCCCTCGGGGGCATCTTGGCCCCAGCTGGGCCTCCACGTCACCACCGCCCTCCGAACCATCATTACCCAACCAAGTTGGGACGTCAGATCTAAACACCGTCTTACGCATAGACGGCTCTGGAGTAAGCCAACAAGGCAAAAGCCCTACTGAACGGTTCTCAGCTTCCTAGCTGGGCCTCATAGGCATCATTACCCAACCCAGTTGGGGTATCCTGTCACAGCCGCCCCGACCCACTACCGCCTCCGAATATCACCGCCTCCGAAACTCTATAAAAGGACTTGGTAAGCGGTCCAAAAAGGGGGGACTGAGCTTTTCAGCTTTAAACACATACAACCTTGAGCTTTTGCTAACTTAAGCATCGGAGCATCCTCGGAGGCATCCCCTCCGTCGATCCCAATAGCTAATCTCCCTTTCTCTATGCAGGTACCTCTACAGGCTAAACATCCAGCTCAGCAACACTCATTTTTGGCATCAACAGATTGGCGCCGTCCGTGGGAAACCACATCTCTCGCTGACAGTAATAGCGAAGAAGTCAAAAGAACTCATCTGTTAGCATGCCTCCAAAAACACCCGCCAGGGATCTAGGCACTCGCGTGCTACGGTCGGGAGACAGTTCTTCAGCCATACCCGAGGTTCACCCGAATGAAGGCACGCTCCAGGCGCAATTCGCAGAGCTTGCACACCTGGTGGCCGATCTGGCTGCCGAAGTTCGCAGGAGACCTCAGCAGACGCTGCCACTCCCATCGCTGGAACCAGGTCACGATGTTTCCACTGACCGCCGCCCACCAGCGGATGTCTGCTCGGCGACCCACTCACCTCCCCCAGCCAAGTTCAGAGAGAGTCCCGTGCCCAAGAACAGCGAAGGGTTTGGCAAACGGATCGAGGACATAGAGGGACGCATCAATAAGGCGTTTAAAGAACGCGGCCACAGTATTAGCGATGATCTCGACGTACAGGACCCACCTTTCATACAAGAAGTCCTTGACGCCCCCCCTCCCACATAATTTTCGGATGCCACAAATCAAACTTTACGATGGATCCACAGATCCCTTAGATCACCTCCAGCACTACCGAACCACAATGACCCTCCATAGACATTCGGACCCTGTGATGTGCAGAGCGTTTCCATTAACCCTAGAGAAAGCGGCTGGGACGTGGTATTCCCACTTGAAACCAGGGGGTATTCGCACCTTCAAAGACCTAAGCTATGTCTTCGCCTCACATTTCATCAGCAGCAAAGGACCCAAGAAAACTTCGGAGTCTCTGTTTAATATTGTCCAGTCAAAATGAGAGAAGCTTCGCGCCTATATTTCCAGATTCAACACTGCAGCTTGGGAGATCCCAGACCTTGATCCCAATGTTTAGCTCCTGGCATTCAAAAATGGATTAAGATCCGGATTCTTCAGCTCAAAACTCATCAGACGTCCGCCTATGGACATGAATGAAGTCTTGGCGCGAGCCGAAAAATACATGCTAGCAGAAGATGATCAAGCATTCCGAAGAGAACGCGAAGGAGATACGGAAAAGAGGAAGAGAGGCCCCACTAATCCCAGCCGCGAACCCTCTAAGCGGTCGTTTCGCGAGGAGAAACCCAGAACCCTCAGGCCTTTCGAGGATAGATCCCGGACTCTTGCAACCTACGGAACCAGAGCCAGAACTCCGGGGCAAATCCACAGCTATGCACCACTGAATGCCTCCAGGACCAACATTCTGATGCAGATTCATGACAGGGACCTCTTGCAATGGCCTCCAAGGCCGCCTACAGGAATCTAGGGGACAATTTAGAACTCCCAAATGACCAACACACTTTCCCAGGGGACGTTACGTCCCTCGAGGTGGCCGCCGCTTTCCCTAAAAACGGCTGTTTAAATTTCCAAGGTAACATGACGCGGCATCCACCCAGGTGAGACCACGTGTCTCTACAGCCGCCGTCCTAGACACGAGAAACTTTCCCGTAGTTCCACGTGTCCTCAGACCCACAGTCTTCCTGGCCGAGGAGATGGATTGCTCCACTGGTCCTCGGCCCATTCTCTTCAAGGTCCGAGGAGATGGATTGCTCCACTAGTCCTCGGACCCATGGTCTTCTTGGCCGAGGAGATGGATTACTCCACTGGTCCTCGATCGCTTCTCTTCAAGGTCCGAGGAGATGGATTGCTCCACTAGTCCTCGGACCCATGGTATTCTTGGCCGAGGAGATGGATTGCTCCACTGGTCCTCGGCCCATTCTCTTCAAGGTCCGAGGAGATGGATTGCTCCACTAGTCCTCGGACCCATGGTCTTCTTGGCCGAGGATATGGATTGCTCCACTGGTCCTCGGCCGCTTCTCTTCAAGGTCCGAGGAGATGGATTGCTCCGCTAGTCCTCGGACCCATGGTCTTCTTGGTCGAGGAGATGGATTGCTCCACTGGTCCTCGGCCCATTCTCTTCAAGGTCCGAGGAGATAGATTGCTCCACTAGTCCTCGGACCCATGGTCTTCTTGGCCGAGGCGATGGATTGCTCCACTGGTCCTCGGCCCATTCTCTTCAAGGTCCGAGGAGATGGATTGCTCCACTAGTCCTCGGACCCATGGTATTCTTGGCCGAGGAGATGGATTGCTCCACTGGTCCTCGGCCCCTTCTCTTCAAGGTCCGAGGAGATGGATTGCTCCTCTAGTCCTCGGACCCATGGTATTCTTGGCCGAGGAGATGGATTGCTCCACTGGTCCTCGGCCCATTCTCTTCAAGGTCCGAGGAGATGGATTACTCCACTAGTCCTCGGACCCATGGTCTTCTTGGCCGAGGAGATAGATTGCTCCACTGGTCCTCGGCCCATTCTCTTCAAGGTCCGAGGAGATTGATTGCTCCACTAGTCCTCGGACCCATGGTCTTCTTGGCCGAGGTGATGGATTGCTCCACTGGTCCTCGGCCCATTCTCTTCAAGGTCCGAGGAGATGGATTGCTCCACTAGTCCTCGGACCCATGGTATTCTTGGCCGAGGAGATGGATTGCTCCACTGGTCCTCGGCCCCTTCTCTTCAAGGTCCGAGGAGATGGATTGCTCCTCTAGTCCTCGGACCCATGGTCTTCTTGGCCGAGGAGATGGATTGCTCCACTGGTCCTCGGCCCCTTCTCTTCAAGGTCCGAGGAGATGGATTGCTCCACTAGTCCTCGGACCCATGGTCTTCTTGGCCGAGGAGATGGATTGCTCCACTGGTCCTCGGCCCATTCTCTTCAAGGTCCGAGGAGATGGATTGCTCCACTAGTCCTCAGACCCATGGTCTTCTTGGCCGAGGAGATGGATTGCTCCACTGGTCCTCGGCCCCTTCTCTTCAAGGTCCGAGGAGATGGATTGCTCCACTAGTCCTCGGACCCATGGTCTTCTTGGCCGAGGAGATGGATTGCTCCACTGGTCCTTGGCCCCTTCTCTTCAAGGTCCGAGGAGATGGATTGCTCCACTAGTCCTCGGACCCATGGTCTTCTTGGCCGAGGAGATGGATTGCTCCACTGGTCCTCGGCCCCTTCTCTTCAAGGTCCGAGGAGATGAATCGCTCCACTAGTCCTCGGACCCATGGTATTCTTGGCCGAGGAGATGGATTGCTCCACTGGTCCTCGGCCCCTTATTTTCTAAAGATGGTTTGCCCCACTTGTCCTTGGACCCCTGGTGTTCTTGGCCGAAAGGAGGAGTCGCTCCACAAGCCCTCGGTCTATTCTCTCTTGCCTTGGGCCAAATGTTGACCAGACTTCACGCCTCTGTAGAGGATCTAACGCCAACCTAGTTCTGCTACTTCCTTAACCACAGTGCCGCACTTAAGGAAGTGGGGGGCCTCTGATACTACCAAAATATGACACTCCAATAGGAGGAGGACACGTGGATCATCGTGATCCCAGAATTCAAAGAGACACGCGGACAATTCAGGCCCAAACAGTTGGATCTCCAGGTCATGACCGCCCTTCAGGGCATCATTGCCTCCAGCTGAGCCTCCAGGTCATGACCGCCCTCAGGGGCATCTTGGCCCCAGCTGGGCCTCCACGTCACCACCGCCCTCCGAACCATCATTACCCAACCAAGTTGGGACGTCAGATCTAAACACCGTCTTACGCATAGACGGCTCTGGAGTAAGCCAACAAGGCAAAAGCCCTACTGAACGGTTCTCAGCTTCCTAGCTGGGCCTCATAGGCATCATTACCCAACCCAGTTGGGGTATCCTGTCACAGCCGCCCCGACCCACTACCGCCTCCGAATATCACCGCCTCCGAAACTCTATAAAAGGACTTGGTAAGCGGTCCAAAGAGGGGGGACTGAGCTTTTCAGCTTTAAACACATACAACCTTGAGCTTTTGCTAACTTAAGCATCGGAGCATCCTCGGAGGCATCCCCTCCGTCGATCCCAATAGCTAATCTCCCTTTCTCTGTGCAGGTACTTCTACAGGCTAAACATCCAGCTCAGCAACACTCATTTTTGGCATCAACAGGATGACTAACCTCAAAGCAACGCCACTTCAAGTCCTCATCACTCCACGCCTCCCTGCTCATCTGTATTCCTAGATTAGTTGTCTTTATCTTTTGGCTGTCTTCTGTCTTTCTTGTTTTTTTGGTACTATCAACCCCACTAGCTAAGTTATTAATCGGCAAACATCATAATTAAGCCGCGCATTATTATATTTTGTATCAATTTGAAATAATGTTTTATCACCGTAAAAAATAAAAGAAGAAACAATGTTTATCATATGTCTAACAACGGATTTGGATATTTCATTTTAATTAAATTAAAATGAAGTCAAGTTTATAAAAATCATCTCATCAAATAGAAAAGATTTAAATCTATATTTATAATAGAAACATTCAATCTCACCATAAACTTTACTTCTGTCGATGCCGAAAGTATACTAGATGAGCTCACGACGCCCAATTCAATAATTTGGAAGAACAATAAAGCTAAAAAGTTGTATAATTGTAAATTGTGTCTATATACCTTTCATAGTGAGAACCCCTTATATAGTGTCTTGGAGCATAGTTTAATTAGGAAAGTGATTGATCACCAAATATTATGATAAGAACAAAATTCTCATAGATAAGATTGAAGTTATCCATAGACTGAAATTTGTTTAAATAATATTTTATCCATAAGTTGGAGTGTCGTGGTGGTATTAAGACATTGATGTGAAATTATCATTATGCCCTATACCAAGTGTGGCGATTTGATTGGTTGATTTGTCTGAGTCGTGAAATTATCTCTTTGCCCTTAGAGGTTGCTACGTGTCATGATATCATTGGATGTAGAATTTTTCCTTATATCAAAAGCCACATACTTCCTTGAGCGCAGTTATGGAGTCGAGGAAGTAAGTTGTTTTACTTTTGAGTGATTTCTTTATGTGTTGTTCAGTTCGGATCAGGTCTGACATCGTCCAGGTAATCGGATACTAAGAAAGTGAAAAGTAAACACTTAAAGTTGCCTAAACGGTTTAAGGTACAGCTTAGGGCTATCTTTCGAGTATCACGTGCTTGAGAAGGGTTAAAGTCAAAGGATTTTGCTCAAATCTCAATGCTTTTTATAATCTCAACTAGATGTCTCCTAGACTTGGCTTTGATTGATTTATTGATCTGAGTTAGTTTATGTTCCTATTGTTGGGTTGGATATTGCTGGCTGCAAGTATTCTCGGTTATTCATACAGACTTCTATCAATGAAATCATGAGATAGATGCCAAATAGAAAAATTTAATTTTTTTTAAGTTTTTCTTAGTTACCAATAAAATTTCAAGAAATTATTAATGCAGTTTCAAGAAATTATCAATGGAATTTTAATGCAAACAAATAAATGTTTTTTTTTATCTGTATCAAATGTACATGTATCAACGTTTTTGAATAATAATTTATAATTTTAAAAATCTGAATTTATTGTAAAAAGAATTAATTTTACTACTATCTTATCAAATAATCGATTTCAAATATCGTATATATTAACCGTTATTACGGTTAAGGCAAATAGTATTCTACTTGTGCTACCCTCAGATTGATTAATTTGAACCCTAGCTCCAAACGAACGTTAATGCTCACCTAATGTACTGTAATATATTTTGGGCCTCTAATTAATTACTACTGCTAGAAATATATCTAAATATAAGTACATTTAGATATTTATGTTTTATTAAAATATAAAAGACTTATGGCTTACCAATTTATGGAAATAAAATTTATATGAGCTGTAACATCCTTTCATCAGTCTCCCATCCTCCCTCTTAATGTTCCTTTCCTGTTTCTGTTGCTCATTAAAGAGGGTGACTGTGACCTTCTCTCGTGAATGCACTTGCTCGTAAGCATGGAGTGATTACCGCAATGGATTATAACAGAACAAACCCAATAGACAGAATCAGGGAGGCAAATAGTAGGGAATGAATATTCCAGCTGACTGCGCTCGTAAGTGAATAGTTCTACTGCTAGAAATTTGGATTGGAAACTTATCCATAAAAGTTTTTTCCTTCTTTCTACAGATGTTAAGAACATTCCTGATATCTTGAAGTAAACCAAGATCCATTTTGGAAAATACAAAATGTCTAAAAGCAGCTCTTTGTCAGCTCTGATTTTGTGTTCTGTTCATTGATCCTTGCTATCCACTCTGTGAGTGGCAAAGAGCACATTTTAATAGTTGTATTACTGATGAATGGTGAACATTTAAAATCAGGGCCATATTTAATTGCAAAGGAAGCTTCTCTCTAGTATTACCTTAGCAATCATATGACGCGGGAGGAGGCAATCAAACCTTCTATCGGTGAACTATAATATAACCATATAGTATGCTCAAATGATGGCAATCGTTAATTTTGCTCATCTGGAAATCAAAATATCATCTACTGTTGCTGATAAGCCATATAAACACAGAGAAAATCGCAATGCTTGATGGTTCTCTGCGACTTGACAATCCCCAATTCATAGAAGCAAAATCTAAAAGGCCTGTTTCTACAATGGTCCATAGCACCACATACTAAACTACTCAGAAAGTAGTAGATCTATTTCCTTGTACTTTTAACCATTTACCTATGAGCAAGAAGACTTTGGTACTTTTAACCATTTCGTTGTACACTCATCTTCACCTGATCCTGGTTGCAACTAGCTTCTGTCAGTCTGCTGCTTTGTAGCATTCAGCTTCTATGCATTCGCTAAACATTAAGCAAGATTCTGCCCTTAGGTTGGATGTGTCGTCCCTCTATCTCTGACCATGTTTTTTTGCCAAGATAAACCTGGAATTTAAATCAAAATAAACCATAATGAATCCATGTCCTTTTATTTTCCTTTTTTTGTGTGTAGATTTATATTGAGTTAATGCATACAGATATAATTGCAGAATTGTAAGTTCAAGGAAGAAGTCCTTAATGAAAAAGAGGTAATTAAAGAAAGAAATCTTGTTCCAGATGATATGCATATATATGTGAAATAATGCATAAACAGAAGGAGTTTTCAGGTTACTGGCTGTAACTGGTGTTACCTGTGTGCTGTGAAAATAAGCTTCTGACTGAGAGTTTGGATTCCTTTAAAAATTTCAAATAATCTATTGACTTCCCTGCAAGTATTCTTCATGCATAATCATCAGCTGTTCTGCTACCTGCTTAATCACAGGTATTTAAGTAAGCATATTAATTGCAAACAGAACTATTTTTAAAAAAATGCATCAGATTCAAAATGTTACTATAAATTTCAAAGGTTTTTATAAGCAGCCTAAGGTACGAAGCTGTGATCCAAGATGTAGATACTAGATAGAACCAAACTCTTGGCTTTAATCAAATAAGGCATAGGCATGATTCATGAAAAAAGATTTCTTCCCTTTGCTTTTCCTTTTTTTTTTTTTTTTGGCGGAAATGGAGTAAAGATCAGTTCACAGATGAATTCCTCCAATGGTACATTTAGAAACAATTGGCTTCCTGTGGGCACTAATGCTCCATAGAGAATTCCTGGGCTTCATAGAACAAATTTACCGTGACTTCTGCTTCAAAAGAACAATTTAATTAGTTAGTGTTGGGTATACAACCAAAGTCTCACATTGGCTAGAAGTGGGGAGGATCATGGGTATATAAGGATGGACAAATATCTCCATTGGTATGAGGCCTTTTGGGGTAAAAACCCAAGAGCAAATCCATGAGAGCTTAGGCCCAAAATGGACAATATCATACCAATGTGGAGATATTTGGTGTCCATAGTCTTTACAAGTGGTATCAGAGCTATTGGTTGAGGGGTGTGAAGCAGATCGTTGTGAACGAAATGTCAACTACAACAAAGTTTGATGTTGAGAAGTTTAACGGGAGTAATTTCTCATTATGGAAAATGAAGATTAAGGCAATTTTGAGGAAAGACAATTGTTTGGCAGCAATTGAAGAAAGGCCCGCAGAGATCACTAATGACAGCAAGTGGAACGAGATGGACGGCATCGCAATTGCTGATCTGCACTTAGCATTAGCCGATGGAGTGTTATCTAGTGTGGCGGAAAAGAATACTGCAAAAGAGATTTGGGATACTCTAACAAGACTGTACGAGGCCAAGTCACTACACAATAAGATCTTCTTAAAGAGAAGACTTTACACTCTTCGAATGACGGAATCCACATCGGTGACCGACCACATCAACATTTTAAATACTTTATTTTCACAACTTACATCGATAGGTTACATAATAAAGGCATCTGAACGTGTGGAGCTTCTACTACAAAGTCTACCTGACTCATATGATCAACTCATCATCAACTTGACGAACAACATCCTCACGGACTATCTAGCCTTCGATGAAATTGCAGCTGCTGTTTTGGAAGAAGAAACCAGGCACAAAAACAAGGAAGACAGACATGCAAGTTCACAGCAAGCGGAAGCTTTGACGATTACGAGAGAAAGATCAATGGAACGTGGCCCCAGTGGGAGTCAGAATCATGGTAGATCAAAATCAAAAAGTAAGAAGAATTTCAAGTGCTACAACTGTGGCAAGAAAGGGCATGTCAAGAAAGATTGTTGGTACACAAAGAAGAGTGGAGTCCCTGAGTCATCAAATGCTCAAGGGAATGTGGCAAGTGCCTCAGATGATGGTGAAGTTCTATATAGCGAGGCAACAACGGTAGTTGGAGGCAGAAAGCAGTTCGCTGACGTCTGGTTACTAGACTCAAGAGCAACATGGCACATGACATCTCGGAGAGAATGGTTCCACAAATATGAACCAATCTCAGGAGGTTCTGTACACATGGGTGATGATCATGCTTTGGAGATCACTGGTATTGGTACTATCAAGATAAAGATGTTTGATGGTACGGTTCGCACTATTCAGGAGGTACCACATGTAAATAGCTTGAGAAAGAATCTATTGTCTTTGGGACAAATAGATAGTCTTAGATACAAGACCCATGTCGCAAAATGGGATCATGAAGATTGTCAAAGGTGCGTTTGTGGTTATGAAGGCAGAAAAGATCGCGGCGAATCTATTCATGCTTAAAGGAGAAACACTATAGGAAGCTGATGCGTGTATCGCGTCAACCAGCAAGGGAGAAGAGTCGACGATGATGTGGCATCTCAAACTAGGCCATATGTCGGAACGAGGTTTGAAGATTCTCTCCGATAGAAAGCTGCTTCCAGGGCTCAAATCGGTAAATCTACCTTTTTGTGAGCATTGTGTTACAAGTAAGCAGCATTGATTGAAGTTTAGCAGATCTGATACTAGGAGCAAATATATTCTAGACTTGATTCATTCTGATGTATGGGAGTCACCAGAAATGTCCCTAAGAGGAGCAAAGTACTTTGTGTCTTTCATTGATGATTACTCCAGGAGATGTTGGGTGTATCCAATCAAGAAGAAGTCAGATGTATTTCCGGTATTCAAAGACTTCAAAGCGCGAGTGGAACTTGAATCTGGGAAAAAGATCAAGTACTTAAGGATAGATAATGGAAGAGAGTACACAGACGGCGAGTTTCTTGTTCTTTGTAAGCGGGAAGGTGTCAAACGACAGTTCACAATCACATACACACCTCAACAAAATGGAGTGGCAGAGCGGATGAATAGAACTCTTACAGAAAGAATGAGAGCTATGTTGAGAACTGCAGGTCAACCCAACTCTTTTTGGGCAGAAGCAGTCAAAACC
This sequence comes from Bretschneidera sinensis, assembly GCA_023935145.1. Lineage (NCBI taxonomy): Eukaryota > Viridiplantae > Streptophyta > Magnoliopsida > Brassicales > Akaniaceae > Bretschneidera > Bretschneidera sinensis. The sequence continues at coordinate 149,147,194 of CM043697.1, forward strand.
GCCTGTTATGTGATAAATTGATCGCCATCAACAGCAATTAATTTAAACACGCCGATGGAGATGTGGACTGGTAAGCCAGCAGACTACTCTACTTTACATTCTTTTGGATGTCCTGCGTATGTGATGTACAATGCCCAAGAAAGAACGAAATTGAATCCGAAGTCTAAGATGTGTATATTCTTGGGGTATGCTGACGGAGTAAAGGGGTATCGCCTGTGGGATCTCACTACCCGCAAGGTTGTTGTCAGCAAGGATGTGATCTTTGCAAAAGATCAACTACTACAAAAAGATGAAGACAATAGCACGTCAAAAGAGGTTTCAGAGACTACAACAATATAGGTGGAAAATAATCCGGTACAAGAAACTCCAGTTTCTACTAAAGCAGCACCAGAGCACGAGGTACAAGAACCAGTCGAGTCCGAAACTCCAGAAACTCGTCGGTCAACTCGTGAGAGAAGGCCGCCAGCTTGGCATTCGGAGTTTGTCACTGAGAGCAATGTTGCATACTGTCTTTTAACAGAGGATGGAGAATCCTCAACTTTCCAAGAAGCTACAAGTAGCTCAGATGTGTCTTTGTGGATGGCAGCAATGCAGGAAGAAATTGAAGCTCTACACAAGAATAAGACTTGGGAACTGGTACCATTGCCACATGGAAGAAAAGTCATAGGTAACAAATGGGTCTACAAGATCAAGCGGGATAGCAATGATCAAGTGGAACGGTTTCGTGCAAGACTGGTGGTAAAGGGATTCGCTTAGAAAGAAGGTATTGATTTCAATGAGATATTTTCCCCGGTGGTTCGGCTTACAACAATCAGAGTAGTCCTGGCTATGTGTGCTACGTTTGACTTACATCTGGAGCAGTTGGATGTGAAAACTGCATTTCTTCATGAAGAACTTGAAGAAGAAATCTATATGCTCCAACCAGAAGGTTTTGCTAAAACAAGAAAGGAAAACTTGGTTTGCAGGTTGAACAAATCTCTATACGGTCTTAAACAGGCGCCGAGGTGTTGGTACAAGAGATTTGATTCCTTCATTATTAGCCTTGGATACAACAGACTTAGTTCAAACCATTGTACGTACTTCAAAAGGTTTGATTGTGATAATGATTTTATTATCTTGTTGTTGTATGTGGATGACATGTTGGTAGCAGGCCCCAATAGAGATCAAATCCAAAAATTGAAGGCACAGTTGGCTAGGGAGTTTGATATGAAGGACTTGGGACCAGCAAACAAGATTCTAGGGATGCAGATTCAATGAGACAGAAATAACAGGAAGATTTGGCTTTCCCAGAAGAACTACTTCAACAAGATCTTGCGACGTTTCAACATGCAAGATAGTAAGCCAATTTCTACCCCACTTCCTATTAATTTCAAGTTATCCTCAAGTATGTGTCCTAGCAATGAAGAAGAGAGGAGAGAGATGTCTCGAGTACCGTATGCATCAGCAGTGGGAAGTTTAATGTTTGCTATGATTTGTACAAGACCAGACATTGCACAAGCAGTGGGAGTGGTTAGTCGATTTATGGTGAATCCTGGTGGAGAGCATTGGAATACTATGAAGAGGGTTCTGAGGTACATCAGAAGAACCTCAGATGCTGCATTATGTTACGGAGGATCAGATTTTACTGTCGGAGGCTATGTTGATTCAGATTTTGCAGGGGATCTCAATAAAAGCAAATCTACTGCAGGTTATGTGTTTACACTTGCAAGAGGAGCTGTAAGCTGGGTTTCTAAACTGCAGATGGTTGTGGCTCTATCTACAACGGAAGCAGAATACATGGCGGCTACACAAGCTTGCAAGGAAGTAGTTTGGATACAAAGGTTATTGGAATAGCTCGGGCACAAGCATGAGAAGATTGTTCTGTTTTGTGACAGTCAGAGTGCCTTGCACATTGCAAGGAATCCAGCTTTTCATTCACGGACAAAGCACATAAGGGTTCAGTATCACTTCGTTCGAGAAGTAGTGGAAGAAGGTAGTGTGGATATGCAGAAGATTCACACCGAAGAGAATCTAGCAGATGTTATGACCAAGCCAATCAACACTGACAAGTTTAAATGGTGTAGATCCTCATGTGGTCTAGTGGAAACGTAAGCAAGCATGGATTTGGAAAGTGAGGAAGGATGGAAGGATTATAAAAGATCTGCTGCATAGATCGAGGTGTGAAGACAGATTGAAATCAGTCTTCAAGTAAGAGATTGTTAAGGAAATAGGCCACTCCATTTTTGTCAAAAATGGAGGTGCCTAACTTAGGCAAATTATCAACAATGGAGGAAGTAGGCCACCAACTATTTTTGGTCAACAATGGAGATGCCTAACTTCTTGCCTAATTTTTGTCTAACTTCCACCAACCCATGTTAAGCCTATATAAACCCCATTTGCTCTCATTTTGAAATGCAATCACAAAATCAAGAGAAGTGTATTAGAGAGTGTGAGAGTTACTACTTAGAGAGGAAAATTTGTTCCTTCTTTATAAGTAATATTTTTTCGATTTTGTGAGAGAGTTGTTTTTCCTATTACAATAGAGATTAGACAATTGTTATCTCATTGTAATCAGAGAGAAGGTGTAGTAATCCCTATTTTACAATAGTGAAATCCTCCTACACTTGCCCGTGGTTTTTACCCCAATTTGTTCGGGGTTTTTCCACGTAAAATATTTGTGTCTTGTTTATCTTTATTTTTCTCAGTTTGCTTTTGTTGTGTGTTGGCTTCGACCCAGTAATCTTTTTTTCCTAACAGTTAATACTGGAGGTGTTTGTCAAGACTTTGCAAGGAAATCAGACAAAACTTTCACATCCCAATGAAATATGTTTTCCATCTTGATTATATATATTCCTAAAAAGGGAAATCCATGGCCTATTCTTTTAATCATTTTTGCAATTAGGCTTTAATACAATATTTAGACAACAACCTTCTACCATTGAAATGGTAGCTACTTCTTCCAACTACTTGAGTGATTAGCCAAAAATCCTCTAAGAGAAGAATATTAGTAGTTATACCCACAGGCAATTTCAACTACTTCTGGTAGCCAGAAAGCCTCATGAACTCACTAACTAGTTTCCAGAAATCCTAATCAAGATATTGACCAAAATACATAAAATAGAACTGAACCAAGCGATTCATAATGGCTATGGAGCAATACTCAGCAATCTAGAACCAAAAATATACGACAATTCACATGCCATTAGATCACAAATAGGTACATACTAATCCTACTGTTAATCAACATCAAGACGAGGAACAAATAGATTCTCATAAATTCATAAGAGATTTTAACCATTTATAGAAATAAAGGGGTATACCTCTTCAATGCTACCATCCTCAATCTCTGTGTTGAAACAAAGTAACAAGCTTTCATGGAGCAAATTTTCTAAATCTTCAGCATAAAGTGGTGCTGTAAATCATCAAAAACATACAATATAATATGTTAGCTAATTTACTCTTTAATTCTGATTCAAGATACCAAAGAACACGAAAAGAAAGAGAGAACCAAGAGCAATAACATGAATGGAGAAAATAAGATATTAAACCTTTAGATTGAGAGAACCCAGAGAAGATATCAGCAGCAAGCTGGTGGGATTTCTGGAGGGAATTGCAGTCGCCCCACTGGTTCCGGACTGCCATTTGAAGGCCAGCCCATCTAGAAAGAAGCGACGCAATCTCCCCTTGGAGATAGGAGACAACCTCGGGCTTTTAACGTGTAGAGGGTGCACTTGAAGGGTTGTAATTATTTCCTTTGACGGTTCCCATTTTCAAAGCTTCCCTTGAAGAATCCCCCCTTGGCATTTTGGTTTCTGCTCCCTCTATCTCCCGCTTTTCTTGTTGCAAAGAGAAAGAGAAACAGAGAGAGAATTGAAATCTCTGTTTCTCTGTGACAATGTACAGAGTAGTGTTTTTTATTTCTGTAAGTTTGTTAGTAATTGTTATGAGGATTTTATTGATAATTTATGTAAAATTATTATTTTATTATAAATGAAATCATTATAACAGGTGAACACAAGTATCTTTATTGGTATTCATTTCAAAAGTTACACTGATAATTTTAAATATTTGTTTTTTTTATTTAATTCTGATGCATAAATATAATTACAGTATCATTTATTAAATGATATTTTTGGGACAAAGGTCTTTAAATTATGTTCCATGACTGCTAGCTAGAGCCATGGCATACCGTTGATGACTTGATGGTATTAATTTAGTAATGTAGAGGTGGGTCAAGTCCTAGCTAGCTATAGTGTGAAATATTTTGGGACTGCTATGTCTATCATGCTCACGTACCCTAGCTCCCTTGTTAGGCAAATTGAGCTGGTATGGTCCCGTGTCCTCCTGATCATAGATGATTGTAGTCCTGAATCCAAATATCCAATAATGCAAGACTGATGCCGCTCTGGCCTAAGAGATGTTGAACACACATGGGGTTTCTACTCTATATCTATATACATCTATATCTATATTATTTTTAAAAAAAAATTCCATCAATTATGCTAACCTTCACCTGTTTATTAAAACATAATAAATGGATACAAATAAACGAGGGGGACATGAAACTTAACTCATAGAGTACAAAGGAAGGATAAAGCATGAGACAAACCTAGGAGGTATGTAGACCCATGAACCCTTACAATCATCAAAGCAAGCAAATGAAACATTTCTAGGCAAAGAACCAATACTAACAAAAACTTTTTTTTAAAGGTAAAAGATAAACATATTATTAATGATATTTTTGATGGTATGAAATTGGGATTTGGAATTCGAATTGAGGTGAAGTCATACTTTTTTTTTAACCAGTTATCAAAGATAAAGAATTACATCCATAACCCGCAAAACCTAATAGAACAGAATAAAAATATCCTCAAGACCGCATCACCAGAAAAAATAAATAAATAAATAAACAAACAAACAACCCAAGCAAACTAATTAAACAAAACAGCCAAACTCATATACCTTATGACGTTTGCACCAAGACTAAACGATCATGGGTTGAAGTTAAATTCATATACTGCTATACAGTGTGTTGATTATCAGTCAGAAGATTATTTATCTAACTTATAAAATAAAACAAGAGGCAAGAGTTTTTGCTATTGAAACTAGAAGAGAAGCTAGAATCAGATCATCAAGAAAATCCCGACCACACCATTTATCACATTGGAAAGAAATATCACCTTTTCCAACCAACCATAGAGATTGTTGTCTGACTCGAGGATTAATTGAATGACGCATCTTCCAACAGGATAAGAAATGCGCTGCCAAACCACCCAATGCCTTCTGAATTCTCCATTGGAATTCCATAAAAAAAAAAAAAAATGGAATGTAATCTACCAATTAGATTGCCATGAAGCTTGATGGCTACCCAAGAATGAATAGGAATATCAACAATACAAATTTAACGAGAGATTTTCCCTCGGAGGACAACAACTTAGCTTTCCATCCTTCGTGCTGATTTCTCACCTTTTGAATAAGGTACTCAAAGTAAACAACCTTAGCTTTATATATGAACAGAGGAAAGTGAATAGACAGTTTATATTGTTGAAATCATGTTGAAGCGCATTTCAGTTCTCTCAATTTTGAGTGAGAACATTAGAATCAAGTTGAATTCATCTTAAAATTTCAACTGTTTTTTATAGACATGATTTTACCGCTAAATAAAAATGATATCATTTCAACAATATATTTTATTGGATTCTTAAAAGATAATATGCCATTGTTTTATTTGGTGGTAAAATATTGTTCATTCAAAAACAATTGAATGGTTAAGATAAATTTAACTTGAGTTTAAAGTTTTTTCTCAAATTGAGGGAACTGGAACCTGTTAAAGCATCCTCCATATATATGTAGGCATATAATAACTTATTAATTAGTCCTCCAATTATATATTCTGTCTTTGTGGTCTACGATCATTTTATATGTTTAAACGAAAAAATAATTGAGTAGTAGCATGTGGAAATTAAGCCCACTGAAGGTACACCCTCCTTGGTTTTGATATTAGCTATATCATAAGAAATTATTCAACACATTAAGAGGATTACTCATTCTTACATTCATGTGAGGTTTAATATACACATTTGTGAGAGAATCTCACGTGAATGCAAGAGTAAAGAATAATATTTTTAGAGCGTTGAATAATTTCTTTTATATGTCATTTTATGGAGAAATTTTTACATAGACTTAGCTCGGCCAATTAAACGAGCCGCCACGTTATTTAATGTATAAAGTCGAAGCTAATGTGACACGTCATATGAGACCCGATTTATGTAAGAGTTCTCTCTTTTAATGAGTGTTGATGCAATTTTCCTTAATTTAAACTATTTCTTTTCTCTTTTTGGTACGGGCATTATTCAATTAGTAGACATACTTTTTTTTTTCCAAAAATAAATTTAAAAATCAAATCTTAATTCTCAGTTATGGGAAAGGATACTCTATAGTTGTGATATATCATATTGGTACTGGTGTTGGTGAATTTAAAAAGCAACTCATCAAAGGTTGAAAATCAAATATTGGATTTAATGAGATAATTTTTAAATCTATTATCAACAGCATTATCATGACATATCCCAAATGCAGAGGATCACAGTTTTTCAATTATTTTGTAAAACAAAACTATGTAGTATTTTATTATGTTATATATAGCACTATCGATCTCCAAAGTTTGGTTCAAAATGCAAATTGATTTTTAAATTTTCAATTGCAACATTAACTTCCAAGACTTTGTAATTATGTTTAATCTTAAATTTTAACAAACATAATTAATTATTGAACATATATTATATACTTCATCCGTCTCATTTTTAATCTAATAATGTTTAAAAAATTGACTCTTATTTTTTGGTATTTTTCAATTTAAAATTATAAAAAATAATTTTTAAAAACTTATGGACTTTATAAGGCTTCCATTTTCCTTAGCAACTCTAAAATGGTCAAAATGGGCTCAATTTGGGCCGTTTAAGATCCATATTTGTTTTTAAACGTTAGGTCCAGTTTTCGCGGTTAGGCAATTACAGGACACGGAGCAGGTCAGCCAGCGATATCAGTTCTGTGTTGAAAATTGAAACTGGTAAATTCAGTACCCTGCCCTTCATGATTTTGGGTTGTCTCTTTGCGTGGAAACTGGGTTAGCGACAAAGAGTATTCAGTATTGGACCACCCGCAGAAAAGAGCCCACACAGTCCAGCATTATTTTTAGGTATTATCTCTGCGAAATTTTCTACTTTGTGCATCATTGCGTAATCTTGCAAAAGATTTCCAGACAAGCGAAGTGTCTATCTCCATTTCTCGTATCTTCCACTTCTTCCCACTTTACCTGTCTGTTCTTTTCACTTTCTTTTCTTGTCCTTTTTAATTTCTTTTTGGCCTTTGTTGTGGTAATTAGCCTAAAATCTGTATGGTCTTAGTATTGATAGGATAAAATCACTACAAGAAGTAAAACTTTGGGTTGTTCAGAGCCCAATTGATAAAGGGCAGATTTTTCACTATATATATGGTAGGAGTACAAATTAATTACAGAATAAGGCGGTTTCACTATATATTTGCACGTGCTCCTGTTTGAGTTGTAATCTTTTATTCATATTGATTAATTTTATGAATAGTATAATGTTATACTACATGCCACAATAGATTTTTTTGCTAGGATATATATCCAAAATCATGTGCCTTTTTTTAGTAATGACTTTTTTTTTCTTGTCTGAATTTGATTGGTTATGATTCTTAATGCATTAGATGAAGACAAATTAACAAAACCCTCATTTTTAAGGACTTGAGAAATGATTTTTGTGTATCAGAATTTTAGTTTACTTTTCAAGTTTATTTAGAGATTTGTTCTTTGTAGTTTACAAGGCCAGTTAGACAAGGAATTCTTAGGAGTGCCAGGCCGTGAAAAATTTATGTGTTATAAGCATCCATTAATGGAGAGAGAAAGAGAATTTGTTAGAGTTGGTGTATACTTCACGGGTTAAGATATGTAGAACCTCCTGGCGGGGGTCAGGCTTGTAAATGTTTGGATCTGGTTTTTTGCTTTACGGTTTGGGCTTGGGCCCGGGCCCATAAATAGCCGTTTTGTAGCAGAGCGGAAACTTTGACGTCTTAAGTTGCTTATAAATACTCTCTATATACTGAGCGCACATTGTAATGAGAGATTTGTGAGTTTAATAATTGTGAAACTTCTGATAGGACGTAACCTTATTCTCGGGGAACCTGGTATATCGTGTAGTGTCTTATTTTATTTCTATTTATAATTCGTGTGATTGACATGTCTCGAATCGTTCAGAATTCATTGTTTTCTCTCTCTCCATTTATGTGCCCAGCACTCCTAAGAATTTCTCCGGTTAGACAAACTTGGAGACTGGTTCGAGATAAATATGTTGATTTATTTATTCAGACTATTTCCAGAGATTGTATGTATTGATAAGCTTATGATTTAGTTATGATTGAATGATTTCTTGTTTCTTTTTACCAATATTCGAAACAATCAAGCATGATTTTTCTGCTTTTTAAGCCATGTTGTACAGGTAAAGTCTTTTTATGGAGCTTCAAAATATATGCTAATATCTGTTTATTTGATATATGCATATCATATGTGCTATTCTGGACAACACACCTTTACATCAAGTCCTATGCATGAGAATGTGTTGTATTCTATTCGGTACCATGCACTATATGAATGCCTACTGATTCAAAAATTCTTACAGCTTAAACTTTGGTTGGATATGTTGTTATCTGAATATGTGCAAACTGAATCGTCTCTATGAATAATTCTTTTCTGATGTTCAATCATGTAACTTTCTAGCTTCTAGTTGAACTGTTTGGAGATCATGCTTTTTATCGTGTAAGAAATAGAAGAGTTTGCTCAGTAGATTATTCACTTGCACAAATCTTGATGGATGATTTACAAACCTCATTAAGCATGCCTTTTGACATTGACTCTGCCAATCTTTTGAATATTTTCTAGCCACAAAGAAGTTGCTTGAATCAAATTGAGGAACACTGACTCTGCCAATCTTTTGAATATTTTCTAGTGTATCTCAAAAGGAATTATATTTCTTATGAAGTAGTGTAAAGAGGAAAGTAGGACGTATGGGATAACTTTTGAAATTATTTGAACACTCAGGGAAAGATATGACCATTTCCTTTTCAAGGTGTGTATATATATATACACGTTAAGGTACATTATGTTAATTGAAGGAAACGTGCATAGTAGAATATGATTTATGTTGGAAGTAGTGCTTCTGTAGTTCTTGATTTCTTGTCTAATGTGTCTGTTGCTTGTTGCCTAATGCTAAATTTTGAAAAGCGACATGCAGAACTATGTGGGACTAGATCACTAAACGTTTTTAAGGTGAGCCATTGGTCTATTTAATCTTTTTTTTTGTTTTGGCATACGTGAATACTCTTTGAATCTGAAGAGAACATTTTATCTTGAGTTTTACTGGACTTTGTGTCAGTAATTTTTTGTGTATTTTATTCTCTTCAACCAGATGCGGGATCTTTGCATCCTAAATCTCAAACTTCATTGATTAGACTAACCCCAGATGCGGGACCTTGTGTCAGTAATTTTTTGTGTATTTTATTCTCTTCAACCAGATGCGGGATCTTTGCATCCTAAATCTCAAACTTCATTGATTTCCATGTTAATTAAAATTCTTTCTAATCATAAAAATATAATTCAAAATAAGGTAGATTAAGTTCTTATTTTTCATAAATGATTGAGAAAGCGGATCGAACTCAAGTATTTTATATAGTCATATAGAAGATCCGAGGACGGCCAGTCTAACAAAAAATCTAACCTAGGTCAAAGTAAAATAAATTCGAACACTATGTATTTACTAAATATCTTTCTGGCCCATGTAAGGATGACAATCAAACCTAAAATTTCAAGGGCTCGCCTGCTTCTTGACATCCCTAGGCCCAAGTGCATGCAACCCTTTTCAATTTTGATTGCAATGAAACTAGGGGTGGCAGTGGGTCGTGCTGTGCCGACCCACACAAGGTGGTTCATCGTGCTTTCATGTTGTGTTGTGCTGTGTCTCCCTCTCTTTCATATTTTCTTTTAAAACTCTCGGCCCGGCATGGTCCATGACCTGCATGACTATTGGCCCGTGTTGGCCCATGGGCCTTATAAGTATCTATTGATTTTTTTTGCTTTTTTGTTGAAAATAGTATATATATATATATTGAATTGAATGTTTATAATTGTATAGAAAAATAATAATTTTATTGATGAAGTTAAATATTACAAATAACTTAGAAATTGAATAAAAAAACAATATAAACAAATAACTTAAAAATTACAACTTCTAAAAATCTTCTAAATAAATAATTTACAAAAACAAAATATAAAACAAAGAAAGAATATGAAATGACTTACAAATTAGAGAAATATAAAAAAAAAACAACTTATAAATTAAAATTAGAAAGACATAAAATATTATTAATAATTAAAAAATAATTTTTATAACCCTTTTGACCTTTAAATAAAATAAAATAAAAAGCAAACTTATCTAATTTCTTGACAAACAACTTTAGAAAATGGATAGTAAACTGTCTAACCAAGCTATGCAGCTAAGTTTCATTTGGTTGATTAAAAAGAAGAATATTATATGATTTCCTCACAATGTTTTAACTTCATTGTATCAAATGCTATTATATTAAAATCAATTAATTATAACTTCAATATTTAAATTAAAAATTCACAAATGACACTTTTTTGTATTTAAATATTTGTTAAGGTTTAATTTAATTTATATTAATATGTGAATTTAGGTGAATTTGCTTCATTTATGAATTAGTAGATCACGTGTCATTATGTTAAGAATATGATAATAAAATTTATTTTTTTTCCACCATCTTAAAATATCAAATTTATCATCATCTAATTCTTCTTGACTTATTATTCTAGTGGTATAAAATTGTATGTAATTTTGTATTTATTAGATGTTATGGTCGTGTCTCGTGCCGTGCCGAGCCGTGCTTCATGTCGGGCCGTTCTGGGCCTCATGCCGTGTCTTTTTTTCGTGTCATGTCATGACGTGCCTTAGGCCTCAAAAATTAGGCCCAGCACGGCACAAGGAATAGTATCGTGCCAAGCAAAGCACGACCTATGGAAGTGTGGACCGTGTCAAATTTATTTCGGACCGTGCTAGGCTGCGGGCCAGCGCGACTCATTGCTACCCCTAAATGAAACCCAAATGTTATGAACATTGGCCATGGATCAAATCTTATATGAGCATCTTATACGTTAGGCTTGGCTCTTGAACTTTGCAGGCCATGATTTTAGGTGGATCAGATACCACAACAGTAACGTTGACATGGGCTCTCACTTTGCTACTAAACAACCGTGAAGCCTTGAAGAAAGCCCAACAAGAATTAGACACTCACGTTGGTAGAGAGAGGCAAGTGAAGGAATCAGACGTGAAGAATTTGGTCTACCTCCAAGCCATCCTCAAGGAAACTATGCGTTTATACCCTGCAGCACCATTGTCCGTGCCACATGAATCGGTTGAAGACTGCACCACTGGTGGCTACTACGTCCCTGCCGGCACGCAGCTCTTAGTCAATCTCACAAAGCTCCACCGCGACTCAAATGTGTGGTCAAACCCTTGCCAGTTCCAGCCTGAAAGATTTCTCACCACGCATAAGGATGTCGATGTTAGGGGACAGAATTTTGAGTTGATACCATTTGGAAGTGGAAGGAGAGCGTGCCCAGGCATCTCGTTAGCGCTTAAAGTTATGCAGCTTATTCTTGCTAATTTGCTACATGGGTTTGAAATCGAAGCCCCATCTGATGAGCCAGTTGATATGAGTGAGGGATTGGGCTTGACAAACCTTAAGGCCACACCTCTTGAGGTCCTACTCACTCCTCGCCACCCTCCTCATCTTTACGAATAAGTTTGACTAATTAAGCAACAGTTTTAATAAACTGTTTCTCTTAATCATAATGTGTGTAATTGCATCAGTACCAAGAAAAATAGTAGAATGTGTTGATGCATGGGGAACAGATAAAAATTAGTAAGTGGGTGTTTAAATTTTTAAGAAAAATATAGAATAATGTAACGAATTGAACAAAGGTATATATCTTTTTATTTATGTGGTGAACATGGACATGTTTTTATTTATGTGGTGAACATGGACATATTAGAAATGTAGGGAGAAATTTTAATTTGCGGGTAAGTTTATATACTTTTTTATTATTAAATGAAGTTTTTGTTTAGCACAATAACATAAAAGATACATGGCATAAGAGTTTTCTTACCATCAAACGTTACGAGAAAAGAGAAAAAAATGATATTTGATTTTAGTTCAAATGTGAGATAGATTCTTGTGTCATATATCTCTTATGACATTGAGCTAAACACACACATGTATAACAAAATCATCTACAAACACACTATCAAAATTATATACGAACTTGATGAGTCCTCTGATACTGCTCAAGTCATGCATGCGTGAAATCACATGATAAAGAGTCACAATTATCACAGTACAAGTGCGACGGACATATAATATCTAATGCATTGTGGTCATTACGCTTCTATCTCTCATGCCTTTTGCATTCTTATCAACTCAAAAATGAATTAAACATCATATTTAACCAAACGAACTGTACACTTGAAGCAAGGCTGCTACAAAAAGAATGCAACTTGTTCATGAAATACTGGAAACACGATGACACGTGGTGCTTTTCAACAGTAAAGAAGTAATTTCATAAATTCAGAAAGAACAATCAGTCAGATGATTACACGTGGTAAATGACATAATGGTAATCTCATATCAAAACCTTAATTTTATTATGACACTTCAGTTTATAAAACCTTAATCTTATCAAGGTACTCGTATGGTATCAAAAAAACAACTCATCATTCACAATTTTCTAACTTATTTACTCTCTACTTTCTCTAACCCTTGAGTCACTGACTTAAGTATCAAAAAATCCCAAAAAAAAATGAAACTTAATTATGTAAGAATGCATACAAATTATCAAGACTAATATAAAATAAAAAAGCAGAGAAAACAAATCCACAATAATAAATCTAACTACCATGCCATCACAATCATATCTATACATAATTAAATTCCATAAGATAATTTGACAATAAATTCAAATGGGCTTTTCCCGATTGTGATTTCTTTCTCTCTACTTTCAGCATGCTTTATTCTCTTTGATTCATCTTTTATTTTTTGTTATTTGGGGTATAATTTCATATTTTATTCCTTATTCATCAACATTTTCACTCTACTTTGAGTCTACCTTATTCAACTTAATTTCACTTTATTATTATTTTTTGTTAATTGGGGTTTAATTTTATTAACATTTTCACTCTCCATTTACAATTTTACAAAAATGTGTCATTTTTCATCCTCGATTTTAGATCTTGATAGACACAATTCGATGACTCACACTTTAAGCTTGTACTTTTAGAGGTAATGATAACGTCCAAAATTATCCAATCATGATAATTTTAATGATCTAGTTAAACATTTGATATCATATGATCAAAATGTTGCTAAATTTGTCGAAGAAAATGCCTGTGGTAGTAATAAGTATATTTCACTTAGTATCTAAAAGGATTATTATATATTTTTGCAAGAAGAATACATACCACAACTCTCGAGGAAATTTAGTGAGGCAAAATATTGTATTCTCATTGATCCCACGATGAATATATAAAAAAAAAAAAACAACAAATAACTATCATTATAAGATTTGTGGACAATGATGGTTGTGTACAAGAGCAATTCTTTTATCTTATTCTTGTTTTAGATATTACATTATTGATTTTGAAAAATAAGCTAACTTTTTTTTTTCTCGTTAGAATCTCACTATTAATAATATTCGAGGTCAAAGATATGATCAGACTAGCAATTTACAAGGTGAACGGAATGGACTACTAGCCTTACTTCTTAAAAATTGTTCATGCACATACTACACATATTGTCTTGATATCTTTTTTCATTGGCATTAGTTGTTGCAGCTAGAGAAGTTAGCTTTGTATATTAATTCTTATCTGAATTAATTTTAAAATCAATTTCATAATTTATTAATTTTTCAAATATGATCATAATTGTAAATGAATTTTATAATTTATTAGTTTTTCAAACATGATCTATGAAATTGTAAATGAATTTTATAAAATTTATGGAACTCATCTGTTCCAAATATACTTTAGAACTAGTCAGCATACCCATGTAATACACAAAGTTTGTTTAATTTTTTTATTTATATTAACATTTTTTAGAAGTTTTTATTTATATTAACATTAAGAGTTATTATTTGAGTCTTTATATAAAATTTAAAAAAATAACTTCTTTTCAGTAAACATTACAAATTTAATAAAAAATTTATAAATTCATTTATTCTAATTAGAGTTATAGCTCTCCAGTTTTCTTAATGTGATCAGATATTATGTTCTCTGGTCGTCCCTACAACTCCCCAACTTGGAAGGCAGCACAATTCTGATTTCTGACTACAAGGCCAATAATGACTTCATTGCCTTTAACACAAATGGGTCCATGTGTTCTTTTTTCTCTTTTTGGGTACATGTAGAAGTCCGTCTTACATCAATGGTAAGGTGGTCCTTGCTAGGATTAGGTAGATACATAAGCATTGACGACCATCGTTACTATCATCACATGGTTCCCTTGTGACCTGTCGCATACCACCAATGCATCCTTGCCGTTTGCCCTCCCTCATGTGGATCTAGTGTAAGCACACTCTGGCATCATTTCAAGATCTAACCGTCCATTTATGTCCATGACTCATGTCGTGTCATCACTGATTCACTGGAGTCCCAATCACCCCCGTAGTGACTAGTGAGGCATTTCATGCTCAAAATTTTAAATTTTAAATATTTAAAAAATAATAATTTAAAAACTTACGATGGAATTATTTTCTTATAAAGAAAGATCATGCAGCTAACTTAAATTGACCAACGGCCCAACAGACTGGTCCCCTCCGAACATGGACAGCTATTAGATGTATACGGGACATTGTAATCCGTTCGATCATTCATTTATTTGATTAACATTACATCAATTATATGGTCACAATTAAAAAAGATTTTTAGAAAGATGCTTTCATTAAATTTATTAGTCATTCCAATCATTCCAGTAATGTGTCTGTTCATTGATATATTAAAATAAAAAAATTAAAATCATGTTTGAAATAAATAAATTTTATTTATAATTCTATGTATAGTTTAGTTTAAGATGATAAAAATTTATTATAAAATTAAGTTAACATAATATAAATCTTATAAAAAATAATTTTTTATTTTAAATATTAAATAATTAATTAATTTATTTATTTATTTGAAACACATTTAAATATAAGAATAATTTGATATAAAAAATAAAAAATAAAAAATAAAAGAAGAAGAAGGAAAGCCAAACGAAGAAAGCTTACTCTCAATTATCCGATGATGATTGATTTTTTTGAAGGGGCCGATCAAGATTCATTGCTTTGCCGTCGATGTAATCAATCATGACGCATTTCGTTTCGTATAAAGCAAATGGCCCTAGTAATCAACTGACCATGATAGCCAATTCCAATTTTGCCCCCCACCCCAATTTAGTCCGTTTAAAAGTAAGTCTTGACGATAACCTAAAAACGATCACCAGCATACAAAGGACGAAGCATTTGACTCCCCACTCTTCGGATTTCAACCTCCCGAATTTCACGGCGAGGGAATCGGAAGGCGTAATGCTACCGGCTATGCTCGACGAGAGCGTCAGTCAACGCGCCACCGACACGGTGGCGGAGAGAGTGGTGGTTGCCGTGAAAGCAGAGAAAGCGATATCCAAAACTGCATTAGCATGGGCTCTCACTCACGTTGTTCACCCTGGTGATTGCGTCACCTTGCTCGCAGTCTTTCCTAGTGAAAAAACGGGTAATACTCTGAGTTTTCACTTTCAATTAAATTTCAATTTTTCTTGTTGCTGTTTTGTGATTTGTAAGGAATACTCTCTTTATCATTTTAGACTTTTGGATTTTTAACGTGAGACAAAGTTTGTTATTTACAAGGTAAGAGATTCTGGAACATACCCAGGCTGAGTGGAGATTGCGGGAGCAGTCAACGGAAAAATTTGCCGGATCGGATTTGTCAAATTTCGGAGTCTTGTTCTCAGATGGTGCTTCAGTTTCATAACCAAATCGAGGTGAGTTAAAATTAGCCAATTGTCCACCTAATGCTATACTTCTATGATTTTTGCCCACGGGCATTTTGGTCTCTCCATTCTCTTTTAGTCAATCCGGGACTTGTTTGGCTGATTATGTAAACTAAATAGCGGTTTTGGCTTGTTAGATTAGAATTTGGAGATAAAATTGTAGCGTAGGTGTCAAAGATGGTATTCTCTTGGGATTCTTGGGAAGGAACGTCTGTAAGTTATGCTGATAATGTGGCTGGTATTTCGATTGAGGGGTCAGAGTTTAGAATCTTCCTGGAACCCATAAAGTCATTGAGATCTGTTGAGAGATGAAAACAAAATAATTCAATGATTGGAGGTCCTGTTTGGACTTTGGATGAGGAAAATGATATGTATAGACAAAATTAAGTTATGGTCTGTTTGCAGTACCTAAACTAATAGTAAAATATTAAAATATTCACAGCTTATCCTGGTGCTATTTTTTTTAATTAAAAAAAAACCTGTTTATCCTTCTGCGGTGGAGCCCCACGTTGCCATACCTTTTGGGATTGAATTCCACATCCAAAGTTAAATGCTTTAAGCCATTAGACCTAATTTCACTCTACTTGCATTTGTTACGAATTAAAGTTTGAAATTGAAATTGAAATTAAAGTGAAATCATATTTATTTTTTAACCGTAAAATTATAATAAAAAAAATATTATTATTTCATTTCAATTCTAAATCTCAATTTCATATAATCAATCGTAAAATATTATAAAATTGAAATGGAATCATACAACTTTTCAACAGTAAAATTATATAATAAAAAAACCATAATTTCATAAAAACAAAGGCAACGTGAGTGTGATGCAAGTGTTGATTGCTTTTCTTGCGCACGAGTAATTTGGTAAAGAGCTGAGCATGTTCTGTTTCAACTGCCAAAGAGTCCATTTCGGCAGTTGATCAATTGTATTACTAGGTTCACCAAGAAAACCCCTGGAGTGTTTCCATTTTCTCTGTAAAGATAATGCAAATAATCGGTAAGAATTCTTAGTAGTAGCTGATATTGATATGTTTATTGTAGGTTAGAGTGAGGATCAAGGTGGTTTCAGGTACAACGGGCAATGCTGTGGCGGCCGAAGCAAGCAGAAATGGAGCCAACTGGGTCATACTGGACAAGTAATTAAACATAAAAAAAAGTATTAGTTCTTATTTCTGAACTATTATTAATTTAGTCGGTTGGTCAATAGTATCTTTTCTTTTTTTAATACTAACTCCCTCATGGTTGTGCCCCTTAGTTATATATGCTTGGTTTTTTGTTTATATGCTCTGGTGCACTGGCTTCGTAATACTAGTCAGTTTTAGTGGTCAGAAGGTGATTTAGAGTACTTCTTAAGTGCAACATTCATGCTAGTACTAATTTATCTGTACACAAAGACACTGAGGATGTCCATCAAAAAGAAAAGAAAAGAAAAAAGAAGAAGAAAGACACTGAGGATGACTAAATCATTTTAGGCCCACTCATGGACAGGGCAGTTTAGTGAGGTTATATTGCTTGCAGAATGACATCAAGGTTTTAAGAGTTGTGCCATAATTAATTGCCGATCTTATAGAAGTTAAAAATGCTTGCCCATCCTTGTGGATATTCCCAGTCATCTAATTAAGCAGGTTGGGTGGACTAGTATCAGGTCATTGCCAAATGCTCAAGTATTTCCATTATAAACGGGACTGGTTCAGGTTAAGCTTTGGAGCCTCGCTAACATAAAGTATCTTAATCCATGTTTTCAAGATTATCGTATTTTCTTGATTTTTATAATGCTATTATAGGCTAACCAATTAGTTTCAGCTGATCTTCTGGTAAATAGGTTGGGTTCAGGTTTTGTTTTCCCCAATACATTTATCAATGGGGCAGATGCCAGTTTTTGCTCCCTAGCTTCTTTGCTTTAACAATCTATAGTTAAAAAGGAAAAGAAATGGAAGGGTTTCAAACACATGAGAATCAAAATAATCATAACTTCGTTGACATTAGCTGGTGATGCCTGTATGAGGGTTGGGTGTCGACATTGTTCTATAATTTCACAGTGACAGAATTCGACTTGAATCATGTAAAGTTTTGGTTGGGATAATGTTCTAACTTGTTCGTTTTGCCATTGGACCTTGAAGTCAAGTACTTAACCTCCAGGAATCTTTTCTGACTGAACAGAAAACTAAAGCCAGAGCTGAAGCACTGCATAGAGGAACTTCGCTGCAATATTGTAGTGATGGAAGGCTCTCAAGCAAAAGTTCTTAGGCTTAATTTACAATGCATAAATGAAATCCAAACCCCGTACTTCTCTGCTGCTTCTTCACCTGGTAGGGATTTTGGAGAGTTGGAAGGACACAGAGTGAAGCATTCTACGCCAGTAAGCAGTCCTGAAGAACCAAGTACTTCCTATTCAAGAATCACTCGAGAAGGTTCACTATCAAGTTCAGGCACAATAAAGTCTCTTTTTCTTGTCTATGAACAAAATCCTCTGTTCGAACGAGTAAACAAAGGAAATTACAGACCAATAGAAAAACAAAATGTCTTGGATGACCCTTTGGGAGCTCTTGATGCTCACGGTGAGAAGCTTATCACTTTGTCAAGAAACCCTATATCATCTGTGGCTAGTTCTCCCGAGAGTGTATTCTGGATTCCTCAAAACCACATTGTTGATAAAAAGCCCCTCATAAGCAAAAACTCGAGAAATAAAATTAGGTCTCCAACTTCCAAATCTCTGCTTGACAAATTTTTCCAGCATGATAAAGATACAAAGGCTTGTAGACTTGAACTTAACCAGAGCCATCACAAAGAATACATTGTTAATTCAAGCATTATGAATACAGTCTCTTTAGGTAGAACATCCTCCATACCTCCTCCATTATGCTCATTATGTCAAAATAAGGCACCAGTTTTTGGAAAACCTCCCAGGCAGTTCTCTTGTGAGGAACTGGACGAAGCTACAGGTGGATTTTCAGATACGAATTTATTGGCAGAAGGAGGTTTTGGTGTAGTATATAGAGGAGTGTTAAGAGATGGCCAGGTGATTGCAGTGAAGCTATTAAAGTTTGGTGGCTCTCAAGCAGATACTGATTTCTGCAGAGAAGTGCGGGTTTTGAGCTGTGCACAACACAGAAATGTTGTGTTGCTGATTGGCTTTTGTATTGACTGCAAGAAGAGACTCTTGGTTTATGAGTACATATGCAATAGGTCTTTGGATTTCCATTTACACGGTATTTTCCTTCTCTCTTTTCTCTTTGCTTTAGATAGAGTATCCTCTATGAGTATTTATCCAATGGTTCCTCTGATTTTCAGATGGACCATGTACTCTGTTTTCATTTTGCATCTGTAGATTCTAAATTTGATTACATATATGGACTTTGATTAAACCTGTGTGATTGACAGGAAACAAGATAACCCCTTTGGATTGGCACTCTAGGAAAAAGATAGCAATTGGGGCAGCACGAGGTTTACGATATCTTCATGAAGATTGTAGAGTGGGTTGTATTGTACACAGAGACATGCGGCCTCATAATATCCTCTTAACTCATGATTTCCAGCCTCTGGTACCTCAAATTGAAAATTAAACTTTCTTAGAAGCATGAATATTTCCATTACTTGATCATAGCACATGGGACAATGTGCATTTTGCATGATGATTATTAATATTCACACCCTTGCATTCTATCAGCTTATTTTGCAGTACTTTGAATTCTATCTAGAGAAAGTTTATGGTTGAGCCCTTGTCTGATGACCTAAATAAGTATATAGATATTGTGCTCATAATAAAACACAGTTACATTTTTCAAATATCATTTTCAGATTTTCATACTGGTAGATTGAATGATTTATTATATGATATGCCATTTAAAGTTGAAATATCAGTATTACTACGTATAATTCATTTTTGGGTGAAGCCATCTTTTGGTCCTTCAACTTTGCTCCAGAAATCAGTATTACTACTTATGCTAGAATCCGGAATTTGCTCCAGATCTTCCTCACCCCTGATTCCACTAACATACAATGTATTTCAATTTTCAAGTCAACATAGGCACCCATAATTACAGGCCATATGCAGTGGTTGATTTTCTTTTGTTTCCATTTTTATATTATTCACATGCTGAATTTGTACACCTGCTGATTTGCACAGATGTTGCATAAATTGTATGTATACGTATTCATTCACTAAATGAAATACAGGCCATTACAACCATTCTTGTTTAAACCTTTTCCCAATTTTTCTCAGCCATTAATTTCTGTTTCGTCAGTGAACTTTCAATTTTTGCAATTGAATCCTTGATTTTATTAAATTGATCAAATTGGGTCCTACCATCGATCAGCCGTTAGTAAAATGTTAATTTCTCACTAATAAAAGCCATTTAAGCCTCACAAAACATAAATACCAGTAGTTATATGTTAAATACCAAAAATACCCTTTATAAATCCTAAAATCTTAATTGATTTTCACTAAATCAGTTTGTTTCAATTGAGAGTTTTAGATTTCTAAAGGTATTTCTTGGTAGTTCACATCAGCAATATTAATTTAAGCTTATGTGGCATTGACAGAGCTTTTATTGGTGAAAAATTAAGTCTTTTCTAGTGACAGATTGACGGTAAGACCCAACTTCGCTAATTTAGTAACATTAAAGATTCAAATATTCAATTGTATCAATTGATAGTTCACATACGAAATTGAGATTAGTGACAAAGTTGAAGAACGAAAAGATGGTTTCACCCTTCATTTTTGTTAACATTAGTCAAATATGTACCCAGTCTCTAATTATTTTGTCATTGCTTTAGGTTGCTGATTTTGGACTTGCTAGGTGGTACTCTGAATGCAGTATTGGCACTGAAGAGCGAGTCATTGGAACTTCAGGGTACTTTTTATATTCTTCTGCTTTCTGTTTTCACGAAGCTGATTTATATTCAATTAAGCTTCAACAGAAACAATGGTCTGAAAAGATCTGTTCTAGATATATACCATACATTAAAGTTTCTTACATTTGAACTGCACATGTTATGATCTTCAAATTTAACTGAATCTGTCTAAACCCAGGTATCTTGCACCAGAGTATGTGGATGGTGGAATAATTACACAGAAAGTTGAT
This sequence comes from Bretschneidera sinensis, assembly GCA_023935145.1. Taxonomy (NCBI): domain Eukaryota; kingdom Viridiplantae; phylum Streptophyta; class Magnoliopsida; order Brassicales; family Akaniaceae; genus Bretschneidera; species Bretschneidera sinensis. The sequence continues at coordinate 149,168,430 of CM043697.1, forward strand.
GTGTATGCATTTGGACTTGTATTGTTAGAGTTAATAACAGGTAGAAGACCTAGTGAGTTGCAACTATACGGGGAACAGCATTTCTTATCTGATTGGTTCCACCCTTCAGATTCCTTAGAACCAAACCATACCTTGGCCAATGTTTATCAATTACTTGATCCATGCTTGGCATCCGATCAAGTCCATAATTTCACCCATCAACTACAGGCAATGGGGCGTGCTGCTTCTTTGTGTCTAAGTCGTGATCCAGAATCCAGACCCCCAATGTCAAAGGTATGCCACTGTACCCTAATATTTTTTTTTACTTATTTTAAAATAAGCATGTATGATTCTCCTCCCTTCCCCGGGCACCAAAAAGATCTCCTCTTTCAGGTGGTATATGTATGAATTTATATATTTTGCTTTTCCTGAGAGCCATTCCTTGGATTTGAATAGATTTCTCTGTTATTGTAAATCCTCAGGTCCTGAGAATACTTGAAGGAGGAGATATGTCAGTTCCTCTGGCTTTCAACTTGAATTCAGTTGGTAATAGAAGTGGCCATTTGTGTGGTCTGAGTTCACACAAGCAACCCGAAGTTAGAAGAAGCCACTATCGTAGACTTTCCCACTGAAAGTTGGTTCTATGGGCAAGAAAGTCTTCTAATACTTGTGTAGTTCTGAATGTGCTCTGTCATCAATTGGCAAGTTGATTTCTCTGTTTGCACTGATCCAAAGGTATGAGTTGATGATATGCTTCACTTTTTTCCCCCAATGTGATGCGTTTTCTTTCATTTTTTTTTGTAACGATCATCTTCATTTATCAAATAATATAGGTCCTTAATAAGTGCCAGTTTGTGGAATAATGAAAATAATTCTGTAGAAATATTTCAACTGAAATATGTATATGATAAGTGTCCTTAATGTTCTTGCATCTGTTTCGTATTTACAGCCCCTTAGATTTTCATTAGTGTTCAAGGCATTCCCGTGTGAAATAAGTTAGTTCAGTGAAAATAAAAGGTACTGATCGTTTTCACTTTTGATTTTATAATTTTGATGGCACCATTCTCAGGTTCTTCAAAAAAATCTGCATAATTTCATATGAATCAACTTCCTGCGAAATATTCTTATATTTCCTCAACTATATCTGAAAGAGCATTTGCGCATCCTACACTGGGGGTTAAACAGGTGAAAATAGTCTGGGGCAATAAGCGTCGGATGGTCTAACGTTCGTTGCTAAACCTTCAAGTTTTATGCTGGTTATCGGCTCGAGGTTAAAGAACTAAAGGAGAATTCCCGCCCATGCTCTGTTATAATACTTTCAGTCAAAAGATACTCTAAATCAATTTTATATTACAAATAATCGAATTGATTCTTTTAGACGAAAATAAAATAATAATCCATGCATGATAGTGAAAATTAATAATCTGAGCAAGGCTAAAGCCTAAAGAATTTGCTTTCCCATTCCATCATTTATTGGCAGCACGTATATATTCAAACAACACCAAGATTCAGTTGTTGGCTCTCTGAAAGCTGCTTAACATGTTTTCTTGCCTGCAGAATTTCCATTTTGACAAACATAAGTTATAGGAATTCATTAATTTTGTGAAAAAAGAAAATTTTACCTTGTCCCCCTTAACAGTAAGTAACCAATCAATCATCATCCACTCTAGTTCACACCAGCGATATAATTTACCATATGATAAAGAAATTCACTCTTAAATTCTTTACCCTCTTGTTTGTAAATCCCCCAACCCAGCATATGCAAGCTTTGATATCAAGAGAACTTATTGTTTAGCAAATATTCATAAAAAAAAAATACATAACACAATAGTTTATTTAATTATTAAATGGCATGAAAAGAAAAAATATATATATTTTTTCAATTAATAGTGAGATGGATCCCATATATCATGGACCCGCGTTAAATAAGATTTTTTTTCAATATCATCAAAAGTCAAGTGAAAATATTGTCCAAATTCCATCTATCATCGAATCATAAACTCTTATTTTGTAATTACAGACGAGTAATTATTAAGACACGCGGTATTTCCATAAATTTGGAGTTCAAAAATCTTTGAGATAAAAAAAGACATAAATTCATGAAAGATGCATAATATAAGGTTCATTCCGTTAGATAGCATGAGAAAAAGAAGAAAAAAATATGTTTTCTTCTTCATATAAATCATTATGTATTTTTTTCTTATCTCCAGACTTGACAAGAATTTTTATTAGATTAGAATCTCTTGTGTTGGCTGGCTCCAGCGGCAGAAGAGAAACTCCCGTCAGACGGGAACGAGTCCCCATCAGAAATCACCGAATAATGCTGCTGCGTCATAGCCATTTGATTAAGATCCCGCGCTAACTCCGACACGCTCCACACCTTCACAGACTTATCTAGACTCCCGCTGTACACGGTCCAGCATTGCTCGCTCCTGGACGACTCACGATCAGCTTCCAAGGCCAGGCACTTGACCGGCCCAGTGTGCCCCGTCAGCACTGACAAGCACGTGTGGATCGCCCCCTCCTTTCTCCATACGCATATGGTCTTATCGGCCGACCCGCTGAACACTAGATTTCCTGCGGCCGCGAGGCAGAGAACAGCAAGCTTGTGGCCCTTGAGGACCCCACCGTGGGACAATTGCTTGTCGCGCTCCCAGAAGTTGACAATCCCTTCACTGGACCCACAATAGACCACCGAACCAGAGGTGCTAACGGCCAGAGCCGTAACCGCACACTCTTGCTTCAAAAGCGTTTGCACAAGCGAGTGCTTCGTGTGCTTCCCTTGCTGCTCCCTTTTCCATAGTTTAACAGTTCCATCAGCTGAGCCAGTGAACACCATCGCTTCGGTGCTCGAGACGACGGAGTTAACGGCGTCGTCGTGGGCGTTGATCGATTCGAGGCATTTAGAGTCCGAGATTCTCCAGACCTTAAAGGTTCTGTCCCATGAAGCAGAGTACAACAGCCCTTGATCGTCGTTCAAGCTCAAACACGACACTGCATCGGAGTGCTTGATCCAGAGCGCGGTACGGCGTCGTTTCACCTCGACGTAGTTGCTGGGTTTGATGGAGCTCTTGAATATGTCCTTCAAAGTAGGTAAAGTCCCTGCTCGTTTATGGACGCTGGGGTTTTTGGGAGAGACTTTCCAGACCCGTATCTTACCGTCTTGGTGACCAGTAAAAATCTTTTCACTGGAGATAACTATGGCTTTAACCAAACCACTGTTGGATTTAAACCCACTAAACTCCTTTAGATTCTTCCAGACCCGAACGTTCTTGCTATCGGATCCTGTGTAAAGCAGGTCCTTGGTGGCCGCTAGGGAGTAAATATGGCCTTCTTCGCGCATAATCGAGCCAATGAGCCCGTTCTGTGGAAGGTTCTCTTTTAATTGGGACCATGATGAGTTTGTGCAAGGAGAAGTTTGGTTCCATGGTGACATGGTCATTGGTGAAACCTCACAGCTCAATTGATTCGAGTCGAAAATGGTGGGGCTGCTTTTCCGGGGATAAAAATCGTCATCGTTGGTGTTAGCATTTGCCGTGGAAGAAAGATTTGGATCCGAATGCAAGAGATTGCTGAATTTGGAACTTGGGATACTCTCAGCTTCTACGAACATTATATCTCCTCTTCTCTCTTCTCCGTCTCTCATTCCCAAAGCAAGAAATTAAATTAGTGGCGACAACAAAAACAAAAACGAAACCAAAAAACAAAAGAGGATATTAATGAACAAAACATAAAGGGATTTTAAAAAAGATGGATGAGAGATTGAAATGGCGCAGAAGAGAAGAAGGAAATGATCAGAGGGGCTTAGGAATATGAAACAAAGGCGGGAGAGGAGAGAGGGAGTAAATATATAAATATATAAATAGCAAAGCAAGGAACAGTAGAGAAGATTGGAGCAATAGGATCGTAACACGTGTGCCAACACAGACAGAACGTCACCGTTGCATGCAAGGGAGATTTTTTGGTCCGAAGAATTTGGGACTCGTTTTCTAAATAGGAAGAAGTTTTTACACGTCACATGTCCATAAAAAATTTATGGTATAAAAAAATATATATATTTTTCACATATTTTTTTTAGATGAATTGAAATTACTATATTTAAGGAAACGAAAAGACAATCTTAGATATCTTGCTGGCTAGTCAGATTAGCTAAATGAGAAAGTGCATGATTTGGGTGTATTTACTATTCAAAAAAAAATTTGGAACTGTTTTTAGGATTCTTACTTACCACCAACCAAATGTACAGAAACCTTAATTAGATAAGGGCATTCCTCACTTTAATTAAGCTAATTACCAAAATAGCTGCAAGTAATTAATATGTCAAATCTATAATTAATGCACGGCATGCATCACGTAACTCGAAACAATCACGAGTAAAAATAAAATCTTTGCTTTTGTTTAACAGTATTATGGATTCTAAGTTCTAAGTTCTAACTAGCAAGGTGACCTTAATTTTCTATAGAAACCTAGCTTGACGACAGATTCCTTGGTTAGGACGGGTGTTAACAGGGATGAAGAATTAGAATCAAGATTTTATTACCACTGTTGATTGATTTTGCTTTGGTGATCATATATATATATATTGATTCAAATGCGGCATACTAACTGGTTTGATTAGTTTGTTTCGATATGAAAGTAAATGGCTGGGCTCTTTTTCTTTTTTTTTTGTGAACAGTTTGAAAACTTAGAGCAATTCTTTGGCACTTGCAATAGGAAAGGGTTCCTCCCTAGCATCCTTGACACCTCTGCGTCACCAACACATTGTCTACCTTGGCTTGGAACTTTGCTCACCTGAACTAGTCTTGTGCCACTTGTTGCAGCGTTCGATTAACCTTGACAAGGTAAGGTAAGAAATTTGTGTTCTTTTGATGTTGTTGAGTGCATGGATGATGCTTCAAACCTGCACACAACCCCTCTGTGCCTTCAAGATGTTGCTACGCTATGGTGGCATAGACAGTGTGAGGAATGGTTTGAGTACCTTGTTCATGAGTCTGCAAAAGGTTGTCGGTGCATTGGTTAGGTCGAAGAGTATTACTAAGAACTCATATGATCCATATCGTGTAACATATGTGGTCTTTGAAGTGATATCAGAGCCAAATTCCACAAGCCATTAGGCGTTTTTATAAGTAGTATCTCAGCGAAGGTTCGAGAAGATGGCGGATTTGAATCAAGAATAGGAGTATCAGATTGTGAACAACCAAAAGGTGCAAGGACAAGTTTTACTTCATAATTTTTACTTCAATTTTTATAGCAGAAGAGTCGCACTCATGAGACATGGGAACAAATTTAGCCTTCAACTCATATAGTTTTATTCTATTTTGGATTTTTTTTCAATTGGTACAATATAATTTGAACATTTCTCGTTATCACATTGTTTTAATGCCTTCTATGTTCTTTCTAAATTCAAAAACTAACCATTGAATCACAAATAAAAAACAAAAAATAGATTCATAAGCTCGATACATTATATTATAACATAACTCAAGCTTGATAGAAATATTAGGTCGCATAAAGTCAACAAATGAGGTAGATTCATTAACATTTCATAGATGAAAAATGACCCCAAAAAAAAGCATTCATTCCTCTTTTATATCTTGCATCTATACTATTTTTGCCCCGTTGGATCTCTCTCATGTAATAAAAGTTCGAAAATGGATTATCCCGCTTCGATCGATTTGCTCCACAAATGTGAAAATAGATTTTTTATTTTTTATATCCAGTGTATTTTTATTTTAAATATTTAATCCACTACCTTTAATATTTAGTTTTAAGAAACTTATTTTTTTAGTCTTTTATATGAAAATAAATTAAATAATTAATATATCTATATTTTTAAGCCGTAAGCTTAATTCATTTGGTGTCAAGTATCCTAGCTATGCTTAACTTTCCCAACTCTCCTTATTTCTTTTATTTTCAACCTACTTCTTTTTCACTCTCCTTGTATATCTCTCTCATCTTCAACTTACGTCCATCTCTCTCTCTTTATTTCACATTAATTTATCAAAGTTAGCATATTATTCCATTTATGTGTAAATTTGTTAAAATGCCCCATAGACCACTAGATTTTTAATTTCGCCCAACTCTAATCCTAACAAGCATGACTAAAAAGTTAACATTGTAAAACAAAATAACTAAATAAATACAAAAAGCGTTGGGATTTTACCTCTAAAATTTACCAACTCAAATTTTAAGCAAAAAACACAATCACAATAATTAAATACGCAAATAAAATAAAAAGTAGTAATACCAAGAATTAATGGAGTTCGGTAACCTCTTTGCCTACATCCACCAACAACTCCACAAATTTATTAATCTTCAACTACAACTTTAGGAAAAGCAAAGTTGTCAAACTTTCACCCCAAAGTCTCAATACAACAAAAGCTCTTAACCTAGCTCTAGTTGTAAGTGTCATCTCTACTTGATAAGCCAAAACTCCAATACACTCAAAGCTCTCATCATAGCTCTAGTAGTAAACCCATCTGGTTTACAATATATATAAGAATTATGAATATGTTTCATATCTTCTCTGGGACCCCCTTTATATAGAAGATATTTTCCTCATACTATTAGGAAAATAACAACAATATCATAGTATACTACTGCTACTACTTATACAATCAACAATCTAATAAGAAATTACTACTATTCCTACTAGAACAAGCAACTACAAAATAGAAAACAACTTTTCCCAAATCAATTAGAAGTCTTCTTTACGAGGAATTGAGTTAAAATCCTAATAAAAAGGTAAAAAGTATTTAACCTTCTATGTGTAAAAATATTCATATTAACGATATTACATAAATATTTTTATATGTGTTTTTATAAAATTGTCTTCTAATTTTCCCTCAAATTATAATTTATGAATAAATATACTCTAATAGCTTTACTCCCAATGATGAAAAATCATTGATTTGTGGTACAAGATTCAAAATTGAGATCATAGAACCACAAAACTTTAGGTTTGATTCCTACCAATACATGTATGAGTTATTTATTACATTTATTTGGTTATTTCTTCCACTTTAAGTGAGTAATGCGATTGTATCTAAAAAATGACATGTAAAACCGTACATGAAAAACATAATCAACAATATATTTAGTTTGTAAGGTGACTTAGTTGTATAAACGTTTCTTTCTTGGAGGTAGAAAATTCGAATTTGAGATCTCTTTTTTTGGGTAGAGTTGTAATTATCAATCCCACGTTCATCCCACACATTTGTTATCGTTAACGTAGCGTAAATCCAATTCTCTAAAACTGTGTGTCCTCTGCTAAACAACAAGACACGTTAGACACCAGATCGTATTGCTGAATTTAAACGGCACGTCATATATGCCGTTCATACAAATTAACAGCACTGATAAATGAAACTTATTTGATGCGGCAACGTATTTGCCCCGTCAATGGGGCTTCAGTCTGACCTTTTAAATCATATTGCCGAGAAAAAACATTAACCGTTGCTTGCCACTGAATTTCTAAAGCAATGATGGATTGGTCGATCTGGGTAAAAGTGAATTATCATTGAATCAAGAACTAAAGTAGTGGAAGAGGATCGAGGAGTTGATCTCGTGAATAAAGATACTTTTCCCTTGAATTTGCCTCAAATTCTTCAAAACAGAAAGATATGTCGCTTGCTCTCAAATCCTTTGAACTGGTGCACGCAAAGACAAAGAGCTGATAAATTAAAAAGGATGCCTTAATTTGACCCAACCGGCAGCGCCAAAAGTTAGTTACAGGTTTTGCCAACAGCAAATCCATTTGTCGGTGTGCGTGCCACTTAAATACTTACAGGTGTGATGTAATCCTAAGACGAGCTATTTAGCCGCCACGTACAAGGATAGAAGATTGGTCGTTTTCCTGTCTTATTCATTGAAAGTAGAGGTGAATAACGGTCCGGTCCGGTCCGGGTAATGCATTGTTTGTTACGAGTTAAAGAGCAAAGATTTGGTTTTAAACGGATCATTTTTTTAATATTTAAATTTTATTTTATTTTTTAAAAATAATTTATTAAAATATATTAATATTAAATAATAATAAAATATTTTATTAATGATAAATACAGTGACATCATTTTCATAGTTTTTTCTCACCTTAAGCAACAATTCTGTTTCCTATCATCTTAATTTTCAAAAAACTAGCGTGCAATCACTACGTTAATTAAATTGAAGTAAAAATATGTTATGCCCATGAGTAATCTAACACACACAAACACAATAATTTACGAGGTTCGACAATTTGTCTACATCCCCGGGCAGAGACAGTTGATTTTTGTATATTGAGGAGGAATTACAAAGAGAATTCTCACACTACACCTCATTCTCTTTCTACTGAGTATAATGATCACTCAGTTGCTCTCTCTTTCTTATATTCAAATGCAAAGTCATCTCTCTATTTATACATGAAGGAGGAAAATCATAGAGAGGAAAAAATAAGAGCCCATCACATGGGCTCATTTCTTTTCCACTGAAAGGTGGATTGAACTATAATGGTTGTTAAGAGAGAGAGCCAATAATGGCTGCTGGAGAGAGAGAGTCAACAATGGCTACTGGAGAGAGAGTCAATAATGGCTGCTGGAGATTGAGCCACAAAATCCTACAAATCTCCACCTTAGCGAAAATCTCATCGCCTACACAAATCAACTTCCTGCCAAGGCACCCTAAGACACCATACACCCTAGATGTTTAATACTGCGAGATGTGGATCAAGTCCAAACAGTGTTGGAACTTGACCCCAGTAACGATCTTCGTTAACATATCCGCCGGATTATCTGTTGTACCAATTTTTTGAAGTTCTATGTCCCCTTCTTCCAAAATCTCACGAACAAAGTGGAAACGGACATCAATATGTTTCGTGCGAACGTGATGCACCTGATTCTTCGCCAAGTGGATTGCGTTCTGACTGTCACAATAGACGGTAACCTGTTCCTGTTCAATGCCAAGGTCTGCTACCAATCCATGTAACCAAATGGCTTCTTTGATGGCTTCTGTCACAGCCATGTACTCAGCTTCCGTAATGGATAGCGCAATCGTGGACTGCAATATAGAATGTCAACTTACTGGTCCTCCTGCCATAGTGAACACATAACCAGTAGTAGAACGACGTTTGTTGAGATCACATGCATAATCAGAATCAACATAATCGACTACCAGATGGTCGACTGCATCACTTCTCTCGAACTTCAAACCATGGTCCACGGTCCCCTGAATGTACCGTAGAATCCATTTGACCGCATACCAGTGTGTTTTTCCTGGATTGTGCATGTATCTGTTTACTATGCTGACGGCCTGGGAGATATCAGGTCTCGTGCACACCATTGCATACATCAGGCTACTAACCAAATTTGCATAAGGGAATTTTGCCATGTAATCCTTATCCGAATCACTGCTGGGAGACTGCGCTGCACTGAGCTTGAAGTGCGGGCCAACGGAGTGCAAACTGGTTTTGAGTTCTTGTCCAAGCAGAAACGTTGTAGAACTCGCCTCATGTACTAATTTTGAGTTAGATGAACTGTGCCTTTTGCCCTGTCTCTATTAATCTCCATGCCCAGAATTTTTCGTGTTTTTCCCAGGTCCTTCATCTCGAATTCTTGGCTCAACTGAGTCTTCAAGCGATCTATCTCCACCTTGCTCTTAGATGCCACTAACATGTTATCAACATATAAGAGCAAATAGATGAAGGAACCGTCTGCAAATTTCCTGAAATATACGTAGTGATCGAACTGACTGCGCGTATAATCCAGATCTAGCATGAAGCTGTCGAAACGCTTGTATCACTGTCGGGGTGATTGCTTCAATCCATACAAAGACTTCTTCAGACTACGGACCATTCTTTCCTTACCAACTTCTTTGAACCCATCTGGTTGAGACATAGAAATATCCTCTTCCAGATCACCATGGAGAAATGTTGTCTTCACATCAAGTTGAGCCAACTGAGTGATCATTATACTCAGTAGAGAGATAGTGAGGTGTAGTGTGAGAATTCTCTTTGTAATTCTTCCTCAATATACAAAAATCAACTGTCTCTGCCCGGATAAAAATTTAAAATATTTTATGAAGTAATTATTATCTCATATGTAATCTTCTCAAATCAACTAAACAAATACCTTAAGAACCTGTGGATCACCCATTTAATTTATAAATGCAACGTAAAAAAAAAATCCTAACACTCCATTAGATTAAAATTTAACGGATCATCTTAATTCGTGAGTAAACTGAACCAAACCTAAAATTTCACTGACCAAATATATTGTGAATAAATTTATATCTATACCCAATTTATTTAGGGTAGACAAAACAAATTCAACGTCTTCAGGTGAAAATTTCATCTCCTAATTGAAAGCTTTGAATCGCTGTTAGACTATTAATTTACTACTACTTAGTATTGCATGTAGGTTGGTGATCATATATGACAGACCACTGTTTTAGAGACACGTATCCTGCACTACGTGAAAGCATGACGCTACAGTATAGCACAAATACAATTTGCACTTTTTACAGTAAAATCACAAGTTACCATTTATGGCAAAGAATAATTAATGGATGTAAATTTTAAGAGAGCAAAGAGAAGTGAGAATTGAAGAGAGTCAAGAGAATGTACAAATGCTTACTTGATTCTTATTGAGAATACAATTAAGGGTATATATAGGTTGTTAAAGGAAAAATGTCATCCTTAAAACAAGGATGAAAACATTGCCTAAAGTAATCCTTAAATCAAGAATGAAAACATTGCATAAAGTAAGCCTTAAATCAAGGATGAGAATATGCTAATATGTCTCTCTATCATGCCCCCGCAAGATGGAACATCCATCTCGGATGCCAATCTTGAACCGATGATGCAAGAATTGTTTTCGAGGAAGTGCTTTGGTGAGTGAGTCCGCCAATTGATCATTAGTATGAATATGAGAAACACGTAACCGATGATTAACAACCTGGTCACGAACAAAGTGAAAGTCAATGGCAATGTGCTTCATTCGTGAGTGGAACACCGGATTTTTACACAAATATGTGGCACCAATATTATCGCAGTAAATTGTAGGTATAGTTGTAGGTGGAGCATGTAGTTCTTGGAGCAGATTAGTTATCCAGTTGAGTTCAGCAGCAGTCGAAGCTATGGCACGATACTCGGCTTCAGTAGATGAGTGAGCAACGATGCGTTGCTTTTTGGAAGCCCAACTGATTGATGAGGCACCTAGAAACACAACATATGCAGATGTGGATGTGCGATCATCAGTGTTTCCTACCCAATCGGAGTCAGAGAAGGCATGGAGTTGCGGACATGATTCTTTGTGAAGAAAGATTCCATGATCGAAAGTGCCCTTGAGGTACCGCAATAGACGTTTGACAGTGGCCCAATGATGTGAGGTAGGACAATGCATGAACTGTGACAGTCTATTGACTGTAAAGGAGATATTAGGTCTTGTTAAGGACAAGTACTGTAGTGATCCCAAGAACTGTCGAAACTGAGTAGCGTCATAGTGAGGGGTGCCGTCGTTGAGCGTTAGAGACTCAGTTGTGGATAGAGAAATGCTAACCTCTTTAGCATCAGCCATGTTCGCCTTGTGCTGGATGTCAAGTACATACTTTCGCTGTGACAAGAATAAACCAGTTGGAGTTGTACGAGCCCCAACACCCAAAAAATATGATAAGGGGCCGAGATCCTTCAAGGAGAATCGGTTGGCCAACTGATCAATGAACTGCTGGACGGAGGCGGAATTGTTGCCTATAATGATGATGTCATCAACGTACACAAGTAAGTAGAGTGTGGTATGTCCAAGGTGAAAGATAAACAGGGAACTATCTGATTTAGAGTTCACAAATTTGCAAAGGAGTAGGAAGCCACGTAATTCATGATACCATGCACGTGGAGCTTGGCGAAGACCATAGATGGCCTTGCACAACTTGCAGACATGAGTAGGAAACTGTGGATGAATGAAGCCTTGAGGTTGCTGCATGAAAACATTGTCAGAAAGTGTTCCCTGCAAAAAAGCATTGTTAACATCCAGTTGTCGCAAGTCCCATCCAGAGGAGACCACTAAACTTAGAATAAGGCGAATTGTTGTAGGTTTTACAACATGACTGAAAGTATCCGTGTAATCAATTCCAGGATATTGGTGGAATCCTTTGGCAACCAAACGAGCCTTATAGCGGGCAACAGTACCGTTGGGGTTCCGCTTAATCTTAAATATCCATTTGTACCCAATGATGTTTTGTGTGTGGTGATGGGGTACGAGAGTCCATGTGGAGTTTTTAAGAAGGGCATCATACTCATCACTCATCACCTTACGCCATTGAGGGAATTTTTGGGCTTGGCGATATGTTGTGTGTTTAGAAGGTTCATCGGTGTTGGAGGTAGTGGTGTGAAGGTCAAGTATTTTGCGTGGCTTGAAGATATTATGTTGGGACCGGGTAGTTATTTTTTGTAGTGTGGGCGATTTGGATAGAGCAGTCTGTGGGGGAGATGAATGAGGAGAGGAATCATGACTTACTCGATTTGTAGAGGAGTCCAAGGAGTGTGATTGGTGCAAGGCAGAGGTAGGCAGCGTGATATGATGATCCACTTGTTCATCAGCACCATGATTTGAGGAGTGTGTATTAGTGGGGGCAGCTGGTGGAGGAGAACTTGATTGTATGTGATTTAATGTAGATAGGGAAGGATATGAAGGTACCTGATTATGAGTGACAGATTCGTGAGATGTTGACTCAAGATTTGTGGAAGGATTTGATAGATTTGAGGGACACCATTGATGTAGAGATTCTGTGTTAATTCGTGGTTCATGTATGGAAAGTTTTTGAAAGGGAAATTGAGACTCAAGAAAAATGATATGGCGAGTAATAAAGGTTTTTGATGTGGATGGATCAAGACAGATATAGGAATTGTGAGAGAGTAAATAACCAATAAATATGCATGGTTTTGATCGTGGAGCTAGCTTATGAGTGGAATAGGGACGGAGCCAAGGGTAGCACAGACAGCCAAATACTTTTAGTTTGTGATAATTTGGTTGTTTGTGAAATATTTTTTCGAATGGAGAGTGGGACTTAATGACTGGTGTAAGCATACGGTTAATAAGATAGGTGGCTGTTTGGAATGATACAGACCAGAACCGTAAAGGTAGTGAGGCTTGGTGAAGTAAAGTGAGACCAGTTTCGACTAGATGACGATATTTTCTTTCAGCGGAGCCCACTAATTGAGGAGTATAAGGAGGAGATGTGAGGTGTTGAATACCAAAGTTAGATAGGTGATGAGCCAAGCTTTGATATTCACCACCTCCATCGGAATAGACTATTTTTATTTTCAATTGAAAAAAAATTTCGACTAATTTCTTGAATTTGTCAAATATGAGAGGAACATCGGATTTGTGTTTGATAGGATAGAACCAAGTGTATTTTGAAAAGTAATCCACAAAAATTATATAGTACCGAAAATTGTCATAAGAAATGATTGGTGATGGTCCCCAAACGTCGGTATATAAAATTTCTAACGGAGAAGTACATGACACACTTGTTAAGCCAAATGGAAGTCTGTGACTTTTATTGTAGAGACATGAATCACAATGACTAGAAAGAGACTGAGATACGGGTAGAGAAAATGCAGTTACTAATTTTTTTTGAATGGATTCGGAAGGATGGCCTAGACGGCGGTGCCATAGGTCGGCGGTAGTTGTTGTGGTGGCTGTGTATGCTGTTGGAATAGATGCAAAGGATGGTGATGATGACATAGATGGCCACTCATAGACATCGTCCTTATTCTGGTCTGGCACCAAGGATGCCCCCGTACTCAAATCCTTCACAATAAATATAATCAGGAAAAATTCAATAGATGTGGCATTTTGTTTGCAAAATTGCGAAACTGAAAGTAAATTCTTTTTGATGTGGGGAGCACACAACACATTATTAAGATTAAATGAGATATTTGAAGATGTGACTTTTGTAGAACCAATATGAGATATTGGAATACCGTTACCGTTGCCAACCATTATGTCTTCATTCCTATTGTAATCTGAGTGAACAGAGAGGTTTTTCAAGTCAAAGGTAATGTGGTGCAATGCACCAGAGTCAACTAGCCAATTGTTGCGGTTAGATTGTTGATCTGTGGTCGAGTGATTCGCCTGAGGCCAGCTGGGATTGTGGTTTGGCCTTGCTCGAGACCGACAAACCTTTGTTGTGTGCCCAATTTTGTCACAAAGTTGGTATATTGGCTTAGGTTGTCTATGGTTACTGTTTGGTCGCCATGGTTGATGTTGTGAGATCCTTGCTGAGCAAAATTTCCCACTGTGTTATAGGAAAAATTGCTGTTGAAGGGGGAGTTATGAAAACCTTGATTTTCGGAGTTGGTCAGTGGATTACTGGAGAATAACCTATTGCCATAATTGTTGTTTCCCATTCTATTGTTTTGATGATTTCCATAACCTGACCTGTTTTTATTGTTGTTGGAGCGATGATGGTTGTACTGAGCAGTGATTGGTGTTTTCACTTTCTTCCCTTCTTCTCGTTTTAGAAAAGTCTCGTGATCTAGAAGCTTATCGTGAAGCTTTTCGAATGTCATAGCTGTTTCTCTTGTACGTATGGCTGCATTCAGTTCTTTATAGTCATTACTGAGGCCATGAAGGGTGTGAACGACAATCTCAGCGTCACTCAGAGGGTGCCCAATCAAGGCAAGGTCGTCAACAATCGTTTTGATGTGTTGCATGTATTCGGCTATGGTAGTGTCTTCTTGAGAGATCCTCATGAGTGTGGAAAGAAGGGAGAGCATCCTGGTATTCGAACGATTGGCAAAAATTGTTTCCGGCTTATTCCACGCTTCAGTAGAGCACTTGCAGGTGGAGATAAGTGGTGCAATGGTACTTGCAAGGGAGGCCTGAATAGCCTGCAGTACTAAACGATCTTGACGCAGCCACTTCTTGTGGTCTGGGTTTGGAACAAACTCAGTTCCTCCAGTTGTGTTGATGGTGGACGCAGGACAGGGATGTGTGCCATTGACATAACCTAGCAAATCATAACCAAACAGTAAATTAGATAATTGAGATCTCCAAGAGGCATAGTTACTACCTCCAGATAGCTTGAATGGGATTTGGGATGCAGTATTGATAGAGATTAGATTGTTGGTTTGTGCTGAAGGGTTGATACCAGTTGATACAACAACTGGTGTTTCAGAGATTGAGGAGTTTGATGAATCTGATGAGTTGATTGGAGATGACATTGTAGGGAAAGGGAAAAGGAAACAAAAAAAAGGAGGGAGATATAAGGGAGACGTGAGGATCGGTTTTTTTTTTTTTTTTTTTTTTTAAGCTCGGTGGCTTGAGGGCTCTGATACCATGTAAATTTTAAGAGAGCAAAGAGAAGTGAGAATTGAAGAGAGTCAAGAGAATGTACAAATGCTTACTTGATTCTTATTGAGAATACAATTAAGAGTATATATATGTTGTTAAAGGAAAAAGGTCATCCTTAAAACAAGGATGAAAACATTGCCTAAAGTAATCCTTAAATCAAGAATGAAAACATTGCATAAAGTAAGCCTTAAATCAAGAATGAGAATATGCTAATATGTCTCTCTATCAATGGAGACCGTTATTTTCTTCTCAGTTCCAATAAAGATGTTTCGAAACAGAAAAAAACGTTATTGCCCATCATAATTTGTATGTCCCTGCTCTCAAAAGCTCGTTCCACGTGATCATAAAATGGGTGTACAATTGTACATAAGTGTAATTTGATCAATATCAGTCGTAAGCTTATGCTAGGTTACTAGTGAAAATGATTTATAATTTTTAAAAAAATTATAATAAAATAATTTTTACGTTATAAACTATTTAACATTTGATAAAACAGTAGTGAAAATATTTTTTCTAACAAAAATGTAATTTCTTAAAACATAAACAATTTTTAAAGGTATTTTGCTTTAATTTTGAATTATATATTCAGAAAGTTTTATTACTTGAAAATATTCTTTGAATTATTATGTGATTATGAATTTAATTAGTTGTACTACAATCACATGATAAAAAATAAGTAATGACTCTGGCTTGTGAGCAAATAATATATTCCATAATTGAAATTCAATATTTATTAATTTTCTATTTTTGGTAAATTGGTACGGTGATATGATTAGACAAAAATTAAAAATTAAACTATTAATAAAAATGATTAAGCAAGTAAACATGATTTAAGTAAATCTTTTCATTCAAATATGTGTTTTGTAAAATAATCTTTATATGTTCTCTTAAATTATAAATAATTATACTATAATAACTTCATCTCAATGATAAAAAAATCTCGGATCTGTCGCTACCATCAAATGTTAATTGTATTCACATATTGGTTCTTTAAAGCATTTTCATTTTCCGAAAGGCAAAACAAAGAAATTTTTTAGGAAAAGAGGAGGCAAGCAACCGGGACAAAAAGATCTTACGAAATCTTATGAGTGAAAAGCATTAATTAATAATAAAAAAATTATCTAATACAGTATCATGAGAGATACATGACACAAGATCTATATCACTATTGAATGAAAATAAAATATATTTTTTTTCTCTTTTCATACCATTTAACAATGAAATTAACCATTATGTTATATATATCTCATGACGCTATACCTGACAAGAACTTCTCAGAAATTTCACTCTTTAATAATTAAGTTCAATACTCTATCATTGAAAAAATTTAAAAAAAAAGAAAAAAAAAGAGAGCAGAAAATGGATATTATTATTGGGTATGTAGAGTAGCAGCAGTTATGACCATAGAGTGTATTAGTGCAATTTTGAGAGACATAAAAACGCACCTGAGATCAGCGCGCGCGCGCATATATATATATATATATATATATATATATATATATATATATATATGCCAACTTTGGAAGTCACAGATGCCCTAACCTAATTCATTGTATGCTAAGTTACGTGTTAGTATATCTTGGTTTGATTAGATCTACTTGCATGTACTTGTCTTGAACATAATATACATCTCATGTGTTTATTCTTCTATATATTTACATGTTCATATTGCACGTGGATCTAAACGCGGAGGAATGCATCCATTAAAATCGAATAAAAATAATTAAAATGCTTCTTGTTGGTTGGTGGTGATGGTTATATGGTGGGCTTGAGACGCTTGGCCATGGAAGTCCACTTTTGTTATAACCCAAAATATTGTACAATATGAACTTTTTCCCTCAAAATTGCTCCTCTTGGCATACTTTCATTTCAACTGTTAGGGCTTACATTGAATATTTGGATTCTTTTTTTATTATTTAATTAAACTTTTAAGATAATTAGTTATCTTATTACTCTCTATATCTCATAATTTTAGTTACTTATCATTTTTTTTACTTAAGTTTGACTTTAATTATTATATATATATAATTTTAAAAATACAAAAAATTATTTTTAGACATTTTTAAACTCTATTTATGTATATATGAAAAAAAATTAAAATTTCTTAATGATTTAATAATAAAAAAAATATTCATTTAATCGGCTAAATAGTAAACGTGACAAAAATTATGGGACAGAGGGAGTATCTATTTTAACAAATTATGGAAGCGGAGATATTGTGTATGAATCATGAGATTTAGGGGTAGACTCGAGTCGAGTTGAGTCTGAATACTAAGGTGTTAGAGCTCGACTCGACTTAAAATGAAAAAGCTCGAGTTCGAGCTCGAATTCATTTGTTCAACATAACTTTTTAACTTTTCATTTGTAAATTCTATCAATTTTTATAGAAATTGCAACAAGCTAACTCGAGTCCATAATGAATTCATTTCGAAATGAATTCCATAAAAAAAATTTGTTCCAAACATAATAAGTGTAGAATTATAATAAAAAAAATCAAAAAATTTATAGAATTCATTTGTTCCAAAAACACTCTAACACTTCGTTGGGTATGAACTCAAGTATAGAATTCAGTTCATTAGAAAATGAATTGAAACTATAATTAATTCGTAAATGAATTCACAATTCATTTTCAAATGAAGTTAAACTAGAACTCATTTGTAAACGAACTTATACTTCATTTTCAAATGAATTAAAACTTAATTCATTTGCAAATGAACTCAGATGAATTTTCATGTTTGGTGTTTGTAGAATTGAAATGAACTTTGTGTTTGGGATCAACTAAGAATTCAATTCAATTTCTAAATTTTATGCAAATACCCTTAATTACAGCACGTTTTAATTCATTTAACATATAAAATTTAATTTAATTGATATTATTCAACAAAATTAATATTGTTTACCTTTTTAATTCACAAGACAAATTTATAATCCAAAAATGGAATTATAATTTTTTTACTGGATGAAATCTTGAAATTGAATATTAATTTAACCATTTTTTATATAAAAAAAATATTAGTTTTACTTTAGCGTTGAGAGTTCCTTCACTGCACGTAGAAACCATGCTTAAATTGCGCAAAATAAAACCACTATCTTGATATCTTTAAAAAAAACTCATGATAGATAATGCACGTTGTTGTTATTGTGGTGATTGCCGTTGTTGTTACAGTTGAGACAACCATGAAAGATAGAGATCAGGGATAAAGAGAAATAGAAGAGAGAAGAGGAAGAGAGAGAAAAGTAGGGAAGAGAATGGTAATTTTATCCTTCTAATTTTATAAAAAAACTCATCTCTAGAGTTCATTTGCAAAATTTATCAATTTTGATAGAATTTGTCTTTAGCTAAATTAATTATACTAGAATTCATTTGAAAATGAATTACACACTTTTATTAACAAACCAAACATGTGGTCAATTCATTTGTAAATGAATTTCACACTTTATTAACAAACCAAACACAATAACTTATAGAATTCAAATAAATTCCAAAAAACTATGAAATTCATTTAAACTGAACGGGATGTAAAAGTTGTGTTAGAGCTTAAATTGAATAGTTCTCATCACCTTAATCTTGGAGTAGATTGCTTGCATTTTGTCAAAGAGATGAAAAATCATGACGATTTATTTGAAGCTTACAATTCCTTTAACTTGTGATA
Source organism: Bretschneidera sinensis (assembly GCA_023935145.1). Classification (NCBI taxonomy): domain Eukaryota; kingdom Viridiplantae; phylum Streptophyta; class Magnoliopsida; order Brassicales; family Akaniaceae; genus Bretschneidera; species Bretschneidera sinensis. The sequence goes on from CM043697.1 coordinate 149,187,385, forward strand.
AAATTATTATCAATTGCATTTTTTAAAAATGGTTACACAACGAAAGGTAACTTTATCACTTTTTGTGTGAGTGAGGTTTGAATCTTGGTATCGTATGCAATTACAAAATTGGTTAGAAATTGATAAGTAAATTCCCAATCTTTACATTTGTATGTTCTTCAATGAGAAACATGACCACGATCATCTCCATTTAAGAGTTGAAATAGAGGTAAAGTTCAAGGTGAAATTGAATGTTACTTTGATAAATTTGAATTTAAATATTCTCCATTTGATGATGTAACATTTAATCTCACCATCTGGTGTTGTAAACCTCGTAATAGTAATTTCTTTTGTTTTAACAAAAAACCATTTTTTTTTTGGCAAAAGAACAAGTTGCATTAAACACTTGGATCTAAGTGGGTCGCTCGGGCCAGCAAAGTTCGATATGGTGGGCCACTTTGGACAGAAAACTCGAGTCTCTATTACATTCTGTTTGGGCCTCCAACTTGTAAGAAAAATTAAATCAACGTTAACCTTACCCATCTCTAATAAAGCTATGGGTTTTGACCTTTTGCTTTGGACTTTATTTTTGGGTCTGGTTTTGCTTTGGACTTGAAATAGTTGCAATACATGAAAGGGCTATTACATAAGGTAGGGGATCATCTCATGTCTTCCATGGTTTTAAGAGAAGTCGGTTTCGTTACTAAGTTTAATTTATGTAAGAATTATGTGAAAATTAGAGGTCCTAACAATGATTGGGGAAAGTTTATTTTTCCATCTTGCATAAATTTTCATATTGTCTGTTGGTTATCGGTGTAGTAGAAGATGCAAAAGATTTCATTTTGTTAATTATATATACCCGAGTAACGCATGGGTTTTTTTTTTCCATATTTAGTATACATTTCATTTCAAACAACTTTTTAAAGAAGTAATAAGATTCAAACATATTCTCTAAATCAGTCTCTTGGCTTTTTGATAATTTTTTTCATGAGTTAAATAAAATGTAAAAACACTTTTTTGAGTTAATAACATAGGAATTAGATGAGCAACTAATATTTTAATAAAACAGTAACAAACCATACGCTAAAAGCATCCGGTTAAATATAGTTTTGATAAAATATCTAATACATCTTATTGATGAATAAATATATTATACAAATTTCCTTAAAAAAGAAAATAAAATAAATACATAAAAAAGAACATAGAGAACATATCAAAACCTAATTTTGTAGACTAATGTGACATTGTGAGGCAATTTTTCTTGACATAAATGATCATATAAAGAATATCTATTTTCGATTTACAAATACTAACAGTAGTAAATAATAAGTTTTAAAAAAATAAAAGGTAGAATTATGCTAAAATGATTTGGAAGACACTACGTATTAGCTGCAGCAAAAACCTTCAGAAAGAGCTCTGTAAACATGAAACGTAAAAGAGATTATAATTGAAATCCACAAAAAACCATACAAAACGAAGGAAAAGAATAGAAAAATTATTGAAATAATGATTTGGAAAACACTAAATAAAAAAAAGATTATATACAAAAATAAGAAAATTATTGATGAGTAAACTGAAATGAGTGACTTTTTATAAAATCTTATAAGTGAACCTCTTGCTGTAGGATTGATATCAATAAAAAAAATATTTTTTTTTTCTTTTTTTGGAGACTTTGCATTTTGGAAATCTTCTGCCTAAAAAACACATGAAAAAAAAAACAAAGGAAGATTGTAATAAAGGTTACATTAATCTTAATCTCCATTTGGAATCTAATTCTCATTCTAAAACACGCTTAACATGAGTGAGGAAATTAGTCTTAAATCCCCATTTGGAATCTAATTCTCCGAAAGTGTTCTGGCATCTTAAAAGAAGAAAGAAGAGAAAGAAAAAAGAAAGAAAAGAAGAAGCGACATATATGGTGTAATTTATATGACCTATAGCATGGACCATATCATATCATATTTAAGTAAAGCCCCGGTGGTGTGACACATACGAGACATACACAGACCTTAGCACTCAGCACATGGCAAAGACAAAGGATAATAAATTCTTGCTGTGGTATTAAAAATAAATTACCATTTTAAGGCACAAAAAAACAGCCTGAAACCGACTTCTCTTAAAACCATGGATTTCTGCTGTCTGATTGACTGATTCTACCGTTCCCCAAGACCGCCTCGAACCCATCAAACCGACCAAACCCACAAATGTCCAAATCTCTTCCTTTTTAAGTAGATCTCATGCTCATATCTCTCGCTCTCAATATCTAAACACCTTTGTCAATTTCTTTTACAAAGCATCTCCTTATTGCTTTACTACTTAATAGTACTACTAAGCTTTTTTTGTTGTGGCGATATGATGTCCACTTTGGTGTCCAAAACCCAGCCTGAGAAAATCACCAACAACAACTGCAGTGAAGATCAAGAAGATCCAGGAACCCAAAACCCTGTTTCTAGCCATCTTTACATTAAACCCACCCACTCTAAGCAAGCACTAGATAAAGAAGTAGTTTTGCGGCGAATCCGACATCGTAAGCGGATTAACAAGGTGAAAACTGCCATTCAATCTCTCTTCAGCTCGCCATTTTCGACTAATGCAGCTAAGATGTCGGCAAATGAAACGAGGTGGGTGGATGACGCTTTTGCTGCTCCTTAAATCAACCCACAGATGTAATTAACTAATCGGGTTCCAATTGATCCGAGAGGAACCGTTTTCGTACAGTTAAGAATTTTGTTATAGTAGAGCTAGATAATTTTGTATGTTATACTACTTTACCCGGTATTCGGTTTGATTAGTTGTAAGATTTTGTGTAAACCGATATTGTTTTCTTAAGAGTATAATTTGTGTAGATAATGTTAGTCTTGAAGGGTTTTTTTGGTATGAAAGAAAATACTTAATAAATTTATCCTTTTTTTTTTATGAAATTTGATCTTATAAATTTCATCCTTTACAAAGGGATTATCTTTATTCTAAGAAGCATATGTGTGTGTATATATATATATATATATATATATATATATATGTTTTGCAACGGAATTTATCTCGAATATGGTAGCAGTCATAAGACTCGTAACAGAAATTAAACTGAATAAATTGCACTAACGGGTGCGAGTATGAATGGGCCCGGAGGCCTAAATATCAATTAACTTTAATTTGGCTAATAGAAATTGGGCTTAACAGTATTACAAACACGCAGTCTGTATTGTTCGGCCTCGCACCCAAAGTTGAGCCCCAAATTGTGGCAATTATTGTTCGCCAATCGACCGAGTATTTTAAGAATTTTCAGTTTTAGATCTTTAGAAATTTTATTGATAATTTTATCGTATAAAATAAAAATAATGATGTTATTATATTTTAAAATCAGCAATAAAGTTTTGAAAAAATTTCTTTAAGCATAATATGTCTTAATCGAATATCAAGACGCAAAATGGCTCTTGAGAAGAATCATGGCTTTAATCATAAAATATTCCAAAGGATCTCCTTGCTTTTGATTCGCATCATTTATGAATTCAAGTAGAAATCTTGGTGTAATTACAGTATTTAATTGTAGGATCATTTGACTTTATATGCAAAGTGACTTTGTTAATCTAACTAATAACATAATTTAATAAATGGAGTAGTTTATAAAATTTGTTGATGAAAATAATAGTATCATACATAAAATAAACCGATAGATTGATGGAATTCTTTGTTGGTTTTTATATTTATTTTGTTTCCCTTACTGACAAACGTATTGACCTTAGTGAACTTGATTTTCATGACCAATTAACAAGTGTTCAGACGTACTACTAGTTCTCAAACTTGTGTTTTGACCAGATGGCGACCACTTGATAGCGACATCGTTCAATATAATTTGTCTTATCGCAAATCTTAATTTATCAACGAAATTCCAAAATATTTTTTTTTTCTATTTTCACAATAAAACTGTCTCTCCTTGTCATAGGCTCCTAGGCAAAGGCAGAGAAAGAAATAAAACTTTCTCTTTTCTTTTTCTTTTTCTTTTTTTTGTGGGATTATGTTCCCACAAAATATTACTACTAATAATTCACACAAAGATCGTAGCCCTCCACTGTTGCGAAGTATATCGATTTGGTCATCCCGACCAGATTTGACAGAGTATCGCAATTTGGATGGTGGATATGCTTTGAATTGAATCTGGTTCGGAATTTAGGGGTGTATTTTTTAGTTTTCACATAACTGTTTAGGTTGTTTAGTTGAGATATTGTTTCTTACTTTTTAGGTTTTCGGTTGTTTGTTTTCTTGTTTGGCTATTTTCATTGTAGATGTGCTTGGAATCGAATATTGTTATGGGGTTGTTTCCCGTTTGTACTAAATCCGGGTTTATTTTGGTTTATTTAGGTTTTGGTGTACAGGTTTTGTTATTTTTGGGTTTTGCATGTTAAAAAAATGAAACAACAAAGAGCAGAGCGGTGGTTGCTAGGATTTTGTGGGGTTTTGCTCATGGGTGTTGTTTTTTCCATGGGAAATCAGTCCTGGCATCTAAATGTAACCTATTTATTTTCATAATAAGTAATCGACTAATTAAAATAAATTCAATAAAAATCAATAAATGAATAAATTGATTAAAAATTTGAAAATCTAATTTCATACAATATCACGTCAATTTAACTTCATGTAAGTTAATCATAAAATATAATATAAATAAATTTCATATGTGCAAACCATGCAACAAAACAACTCGTTCTACTATGTTGTTTGGACAAAGGAAAAATATGTTTTATCTAAGTTTTTTTAAAGGGTTTTTATCTTATGAGTTAACACAGACTTTATTTGATTTATTATTTAAATTAATTTAAATCAAGTTAGTTTAAATGGGTTCAAGACAATTTATATTCTTTTTTTCTATATTACTGTAAATGTGTGGTGAAAAGTTAAATACAGAAAAAAAAATCTTATAATTATCTACCTTTGAAGATCTGGGCCATTAGATTTTAGTAAATAAAAAACACTCCAAGTTTTGCGGGTCCAATCATTAGTCATCACATGAATTAAATGCTAATAATGTTTCAAAAGTATTATAAGGTCATGTTTGGTTGGAGTTTTCAAAAATTGTTTTGGGTTTTTAAAAATTAAAAATAATTTTTAAAATTATAAAATATGTTTGGGTATCAATTTTCAGACATAATTTTTAAACATTATTTTCAAATAAGTCTTTTTAAAAACTAATTTTAGGTGTTTTCAAAACTAGTTTTCAGTTTTTATTTTTTCTCATAAATTTTCCTCTCCATTTTCTTTCTACTCAAATAGAAAAGCTCTCTTTATCTCATCATTTTTTGGACCATCAACGGATATGGTGTCGGATTACGAGTGAAAAAATTCGGAGCTACTACGGTAGTGCTGTGGCAGCACTGCTGCGGTTGTGTTGTGGCGGTGCTGCAACGGTCATGCTGTGGCATCACTGTTGTGGTGCTATTGCAATCATGTTGTGGCGGTGCTGCTATGATCTCGAATCGATGATGAATCTACCAGGGAGAGAAGAAGAAGGAGACAAAGATGAGAAGAACAATAAAATATAGAAAAGAAGAAGAGGAAGAAAAAATCAAAGAAAGATCCAAATTTTTTAGGAGAAAAGAGGAAAAATTAAATAAACACACATAACTATAGCTATAAAATTATCCAAACAAATTTTCGTTGTTTTCTAGTTTTTGAAAACTGTTTTCGAGTCACAATTATCTAAGCATGTTTTCTTCAGAAAAATGTTTTCAGTTTTCATTTTCGAAAACAGAAAACTGGTTCCCAAACATATCCATATAGACTCATTCTTAAGAAATGTAGACCTGCTTGGAATCCGGTTCAACCATGGCATGTATTTGGTTATTTTACCTAATTTTATTCCTCTCAAAATAACTTTATTGATAGATCATTTCGTTTAAGCTAAGGGTTGCCAAAGTCTATTTTAGAAAGTCTAAACACAAAATTTACATATTTGAAAATTTATTGTATTGTGGAACCGTCAATGGATAAATTCATAAAATCTGTAAAATAGTTTTCAAATTTAATCAATGAAAAAATATTGTTGATTAGAGATTTTGAGTAAAGAATGCTTTTGAATTGACAATTGAACAATTTTGGAAATGAGATGGTAAAATACTTTTACACTTTCGCACAAAAATATAAAGAATTGATAAGTAAAATATTCAAAAAATATGATGAAGACAAGATATTTACGTGGTTCGGTTTGTGAGGCATACTCTAGAGGGCAGTAGAAAAAATGTTCACTATGAAAAAGAGTTTATAAATACCGACTCAAATGTATAAAACGTTCATCCCAAATCCTGAATACGTCTAATCTCACTATTATAAACATTTAAGAAAATACAAGTGGGTTACTTAGATGTTGTGTAGATATGGAATGGAAGAATGATTTTATGATTTTTGTTGATGATATGGTTTGTGATTTGTGATTATTTGAAATGGAAGAATGAAAAGGTATTTATATAATTTAAAAATAAAAAATTGGGTGAAATAGAAAAAATTAAGGAAAGTGAAAGAAATTCGGTAAAATGGAAAAAAGTTAGATATTTTAGTTAAAAAAACAAGAGTTGTTAATTATACATTTTTTACATCTACACAAAGAAACAAAGATCCATGAATCATTTATCGAACAATTTCTTTATAAATCATCATATCAAAAATTTATAGTGAAACATAATCTTAATGGAGTTAGCTCATAGAATATAAGCCAAATTGTTAGCAACATTGGCTGCGAGAGAATTGCTCAACAAGTATCTTTGCTATTTTGTCCTCATATTTCGAACCAGATTAAATTTCAAAGGATGCTTGATTTGGTCAATTGATAAAAATTAATTATTATAGTTTATATGGCTTAATTATTTCATATAGAAGTAGGATTTAGGAAAAGAAGACAAACGAGAGGTGTGTGAAAAGAAAAGGCAAAGTCCTCTCTTTACATTTATAGATTCCATTGGTTTTCATCTCTTTTCTCCATATATCCATATCAATCAATATCAACAACACCTAAGTAACCTGTTTCTTTGCCTTTCTTCTTTCTCTAGATAGACACAATCCACAGGGTCTCTCCTCAAAATCCCTCAGGAAATAATTTAATATATTCTCTTTCAATAAAAGAAACTCCAATCCTAGTCTATATACTTACACAGTCAATTAATAATCCCTTTCTTTCCTTGTCAAAATAAAACACCTCTCTTGGTTACAAGCATCAAAATCTCAACATTGTAAGACTTTGAAGTTACTCTTACATTCACCCTTGACATTTTTTGTTCTCAAAGAAATTGCACCATTAAGTACTTTAGCGATTCAATTCTTAATTAGTACCAATTTGTTTGTTCAAGGGTACTCTATAATACTGTTGAAACATGTTCTTAATAAGAGATCCCAAATTAGTCCTGTTAGCAGTAATCTTGATTAATCTTCCACTAATCATCACAGCTGGTCACTGCAACCGATCATGCGGCAATGAGCAGCTTCAATTCCCATTTGGGTTCTCCTCAGGTTGCCAAATCCATCTGAACTGCAGCAGTACAGGCCAAATCCTTATCGGAGATTTCCCTGTTCACTCTGTGAACCCTGACAACATCAAGATTAGTTTGACGGCCACATGCTACCGTCCACTTCAAGCGCTTCAAAGTCTATATAGCCCCAACTACGCACCAACATCTCGAAACGCGATCCTCTTGCAAAACTGCAGCTCTCCAGCTTCATGCATGGTACCTTCCACCACGGTGTCCACTCGCTTTGAGGCACTTTCTTGTGACTCTAACAGCAGCAACATCAGCTGTTACACGGAGGATAAAATCAAGGACTTCATCGATTATAGGAAAGTGGTGAAAAGCCCCTGCCGGTATCTTTTGTCGTCGATATCTGCTGACTCCTTCAATAACTTATGGTCAGGGGTCCTAGAAATTCAGGTGGTTGAGCTAGGGTGGTGGCTTGATGGGCGCTGCCACTGTGCTAAGAATGCTGATTGTACTGAAATTCTATCGCCACCCGATGGACGGTCAGGATTCCGTTGCCAGTGCCGAGATGGGTTCGTTGGTGATGGGTATGCCGCAGGATTCGGCTGCCGGAAAGGTTAGTTGTGCTTCTAGGAAATTACATATGTTTTACCATTTTTTTAACATATAGGAGTTTCATGATAATAACAAAAATTTTAATTTTTTTTTTCAAAAAGATTTATTAGTTTTATGTGTTACACAATGAATGTTAAAGAAAAGTTTGAATTTTAGTTTCTTATGCTTTGAGAATATCAACTAAACAAAACAAAACGACACCCAAAAATAATTCTTTAATTTTACCGTGTTAATTAACTTTTATTTGAAATTTTAAGCTTACTGTGATTTGCTTTGCTTAGGTCAATATGCCATTTTTTTTTATGAATTAGGAAGAGTTGGTATCTAATTGAACAAAGTTTAGGTACATTAGTCCAAGAGAAGCCCATTCACGAGAAAATATGATACTTGTTGACCAAAGCAAGCATATAGAGTATCATCTTAGGGGCATGCTGTAATGCTATTTTTATTTGAGTGCAATTCCTTGCATACCGTGTTAATTTGGATAAGAAAGGCCCTGAATTTTGGGGCAAAAAGTTCTTCGTTAGTGATACCAGCAGGAGCAGGAAAAGGTAAATTTGTGGCCCTTCAGATCGAATTATGTGACCGGTCCATAATTTGGTAGGAAATCAGGTCAACTTTATCAATCATCCTGAATGGGCCAAATTTTCTTTCATCATTGGTCCTTGAAGTGTTTTTTTTCCTTTTCCTTTTGTCTGCTAAGCATCGATTAATTCTTTTAAATTCAAGATTTACCCTCTTTGTATTAATTTAGTAATATGTTTAGTTACCAATGGCCATTTGCAAATTTGGACCAAAAGTATTTTTCACCCACATTTTCTATTTCAATGGACTGTAGCAAGTATTTTTATTCAAAGAAAATTTCATAAACCAGACTTAGACAATAATCTCTCATTGCAATCAATCTTTAACGCTAAAACCTCCCTAATTAGGCATCTTAATTAACATGATCCTAGAAACTAATTCTCACTGTCTCAGCCTTTGGGAAGTTATTGACCTTTATGATTATATATGGCGAAATATCTCACTATTTGTCTCCTATGCTTTCTGCTATGTAAATAGTATCTTCAAATTGTAACCTTGCAAAGTACATGACTGGCCATTGTGGAGGAACGACGACTAGACTCGCAGTTTTAGTAGGAGGTAATTCTTCTTATCATCAAAGGCAGAACAATACCAAATATTTCCTTGTTTGAAACTTGACTTAGTTTGAAGTATTTCACATTCCAATTTTTGGTGTTCACATTTATTAGGGATCCTAGCTGGAGCTTCGTTAATGATATGTGGGGGTCTAGCATTTGGTTTCGTTCGAAGGCGCTCCAATGCCAAAGCCAGAAACAACACAAAGCGCCGTCTATCAGAAGCTACAGGCATCATCAGCATTCCTATCTATCCTTACAAAGAAATCGAGAAAGCCACAAACAGCTTCTCGGAGAAACAAAGGCTTGGAACTGGAGCCTATGGAACAGTTTATGCTGGGAAAATTGACGACTTATGGGTTGCCATTAAACGGATCAAACACAGAGATACTGACAGCACTGAACAAGTCATGAATGAGATCAAGCTAATTTCATCGGTTAGCCACCCGAATCTAGTCCACCTTTTGGGTTGCTCCATAGAATATAGGGAACAAATTCTTGTCTATGAGTTCATGCCAAATGGAACATTATGCCAACATTTATGGAGAGAGATAGGTGATGGATTACCCTGGCCTGTCCGCCTTACGATCTGTGTAGAAACTGCAGAAGCCATAGTCCATCTCCACTCTGCTATCAATCCTCCAATATACCACAGAGACATCAAGTCAAGCAACATACTCTTGGATTACAATTTCAGATCCAAAGTTGCAGATTTTGGCCTCTCTAGACTTGGCAGGACTGAAATTTCTCACATCTCAACTGCCCCACAAGGGACGCCAGGGTACCTTGATCCTCAATACCACCAAAACTTTCATCTATCAGACAAAAGCGATGTTTACAGTTTTGGGGTAGTTCTAATTGAAATCATAACAGCATTGAAAGTAGTGGACTTTTCTAGACCCCAAAATGAAGTGAATTTAGCTGCACTCGCTATGGATAGGATTGTCAAAGGGCGCCTTGATGAGATTATAGATCCATTACTAGAGCAACATAGTGATGATTGGACGCTTTCTTCGATCCATAAAGTGGCTGAGTTGGCATTTAGATGCCTAGCATTTCACAGTGACATGAGGCCTTCAATGATGGAAGTAGCAGCTGAATTGGAACAAATCAGGCTAAGTAGATGGGCACCTGCTGAAGAGATCAATGGCCGCACAGCTTCCACTGAGATATCCTCTTGCTCCTCTTCCTCTAACGTTAGTGAGAAGCCGCTAAGCGTGAAGATTAGCAAGGCAGGATTGGAGGGTAGAGGTCTGTTTATGCTTCAGGCTGAGGCTGATAGCGTGAATTCAATGGGAAAGGTAAAGGATAATTCTCCTGTCTCTGTTCAAGATCCTTGGTTAAGTGAACAGAGCTCACCTTCATCAAACAGTTCTTTGACTGTTTGACGAAGGTCACTATTACTTAACAAGCACTTGACAGTCATAATATGGCACGTCAACAAGTGAATAAACCTATTTAAACTCTGTCTCAGTAAGAATTTCTACTTTATTAGAGTTTTACCCGAAAGTTTTTATCTTCTTGCATTCAGTCCAATCTACACTTTTCTCTTCTTTATTCCCTCAAATACATCACAATTTTGAGTAATTCTTACACAAGTTATGCCAAATCAACCATGCCATATCATTTCATATATTTTAAAATTTTATCATATAATTGTTTCAAAGTATCAATTTCTCATATCCCTTGATATTCCTTTCGAGTGTTCTTCCATTTGTTTAGTACGCAGTCAACCTGCGCAGAAGTGTAACGTCTTAAATTAAGCTTGTTACAACTCCTGATAAAAGCAAAACACCGACTGGTCAAGCCTTACAATTCTGAACATTAACGCCTCAAAAGTCGAGAAAGGTTTTCCTGACTATCATCAAATTTCCATGGTTGGACTTTGAAACACTGGAGCTATGATCGAACCGACTACGAAAATAGAAGAACTTCTTGCTCTACGATTTATTTTTCTTTCTTCCATTCCACTTTTGTTGTTTCTCATCGATAAATTAAAAGGGTGATGACTGATGAAGAGTTACTTTTAGGTTTATGATGGGTTCTCCTCGGTTTTCTTCGCATTTTTTTGAATTTGGATCTTCATTCTTGTGAGTTTCTATTTTTTTTTTTTTCTCATTTTCTCTTATAATAATTGTCTCTTTTTTTAAATTAATGTAAATTAATTATAATTGTAGTACTTAAATATATGAAATATATCCTTAATTATTTATTTGTTTTTCTAATTTCTATTAAATTTTTAATGCTTTAAAAACTCTCTAATCTTTGGTTCGAAACCTTAAATTCACCTCCAAATTCTTTATTAATCCAAATATCCAATGAGAGTTGAACTAAAATTAACTAAGAAGGAATTGATAACTGATACCACTCAATGGTTGTAAGTTGTGAAAACCAACATTTTACAAAACAATAACGATGATATTCAGATTTTGTGATGAGTTAGAATAGCCACTTTCATAGTTTTATTGTAGAATTAGAAGGGTACACAAAGATTATCATAGAGAAATTATAGATATTTTAAATTATATTACTTTTTTTATTACTTTTAAATTCTAATTTTATTTGCGATATTAAGGTATACAGTATGCGGACATGCTCTCTTACTTTTTGCAATACGATAAGGTTTTAAGTGATGAAAATCGACTAGTTACACAACTTCAAATTTCCATAGACAGTGTGATCAACTAGAGACATTTTCTTAGTTTCGTACCACTTTTAAAATATGAATTAAATTTAATAGAATGTATGTTCTAATTTTTTTAATGTTCCTCTTTTAATGTAAAATTTAATCTAGTTAGTTGTCTTTTGATAGATTACTAAGTGTAAATTTTTTATTAAAAAATTAATAATCGATAGATAGTCTTTGTAGTTGACAACAAAATGAAATTAGATAGATTTATTGACTTTTATTGAAATTATTAATCAAATTTAAGTGAAGCATGGGTAAACCCAAAACCATTGATGCATTCTTCAAGCGTAAAGATGTGTATCACATGGAAGCTAATGCATCTTCAACTTCAAATCTTGATGCCTGCATTCCTAATGAGCACCATCATTCTAAGTGCCCCAGAATCCAAACTCAAGAAATGGAGCCTACTTCTTTAAAACGTGATCTAGGATTAAGTCTTCAAATATGGGAGTTTCATGTAAACAAATATAATGAAATCCGACATGCTTATTTTAAAGTTGGTCCCTATCTATAATACCCGTATTTGTAAAGTAAAGATAAAGAAATAATTTAATAAATATGATATGTAATTAAGATAATATATTTACACGAAATAAAATAATTCTTTAAAAAAATATAAACAGTAATATCCCTGAAACCATGAAGATAAGAAGAAATTTTTTTTTATAAAAAAATCAAAAATAAAAAAAATAAAAACAACGTGAGAGTGAAGTGGTGCATGGGTTACAAGTAAAAAGTAAGGCAAATGATGTTTTCCACCTTTTTCTTTGAAAAAAACGTAGGCTGCAGACACTTTTGCAAAAAAATAAAATAAAAAAATCCTACTCTTATATATACTTATACGTAAATATATTTATCAAATTTTGTTTAATCATCTTTCAATTTTTTTTTTATTTTTTTTAAATATTTGAGGATCTAAAAAAAATTAAAAGGGCAAAATTTTGAAGGAATTGCGGAATTTCATAGGGAGTCACGAAGTCACGAGGAGCTATCAGAAAAATAGAAGGTAATAATATAATGTTTATTTTTAAATTTCTGACATTTATGAAGTTTTTCTGAATTCGAAGTGAGAATTTTTAAAGTGTGAGGTTTATAACGAATTGAAGAATAAATTATAAATTTAATATAAATATGATGTCAGGTGTTGACGATCTACAACTGAATGAAATTTCTAAGAGAAACGGGAAATGCAAGGAGGTGATCCACGGGAAGTTTTAAGAGCTACATGGTGAGTTTGATTTACTTTAAGTAATCTAAATAAAAAATCTAGGGATAATATTAAAATAAATTATTAGCTTATGTTTTGGTGATAGATAAAGATTTGGTTGATAGATATGATTTGAATATTGGACACGTAGAATAGTATTATGTGAAAAGATATATTTTTTGAATAATAAGTTAATTTAATAATAAAAGTGATAAGTGAAATTCTTAATGAGCTATGGTTGATGTTTTGATACAAATTTTGAGGAGGTGAATTTTAATGGATCTTGACCAATTTTGATAGATGATTTGATGTGATTTGTAATGAAATTTAGTGGATCTTGGCAAGCTTTAATGGATGATTTGATATGATTTGGGATGAGAGGAATTTAGTGGAATTTTTGTTATATAAATTTGAGAATAATCAGGATAGCTAATTTAAGTGTTTTGAATTTATGTTGTTTTTATATTACTGTTAATATGCATATTTCATATTATTGTTCATATGCATATGCATTAAATAAGATAACCGAAAGAACCGGGAAAGGGTCAGTTTAATGGAATAACCGTGACAGCCGATATATGCTGGAAATAAAAGGGACACCGTGACAACTGGTATATGCTGGAAATAAATTACATGACAGCTGGGATAAGCTGTAAAGAACCGGGAAGGGGTCAGTTTAAGATAATAACAACTTGTCGACAGATGGGAAGACGTTCATATCATAATCATTCATGCATGACATCTGATTTAATTATTTCTTGCATTATTAAAATGCTGATGTGTGGTGTGTGATTGTGAATTTATTTATAGATGAATTAGTTTCACAGAGAGACAGTTATGGTGATAAGAACCATCTAAATGGTACACTTTATAATGTGAACCTCATTATGAGGTAATTATGAGATAATTGATGGTCTTAAGGTGAACCAATAAATAAGAGGAAGAGATTGATAGATAATAGATATGATGACATGTGAAGTGATAATGGAGTGCTAGTACCAAGTGTATGAGATATAAATTGATTTAAATATTAAAAGATTGTTTATACAAATGAGTACTTTTAGTAAATTTAATTCACTGAGCTTGTGAAACTCACCACTCATTCAACAATGATTTCAGGTAGTAGGCATGACAAATAGTTTGATGAGTTGAGGTTCAGACGAAACAATTATCTGTAAGTCATGTACGTGTCAACATCCTCAGACTAATGAGAAAAGAAAATACAAAATTTATTTGTAAATATTCATACATTTTACTTTGTATCTAATATTTAAAGATCAGATTGATGTTTCTCCCTTGTTGAGGGTTGATGATTGATGTAAAAGAATTTTTGTTAGTATTATTTTTTCTGTTGCATATATGTGTCATGTTGGGAATTTCAAAATGTGACAATACTGTCTCGGGGGTGGCCAACCCGGGATAGGTCGTTACAATTTTGGTATCAGAGGATTAGGTTTTATGATTCTGTAGACTGCATAAAAAAGAAAGAAAGTGGAAGATTAAAATAAATTATATTTTAACGAGCAGTCTGAGGATGACACGTGGACGTGATAGAGCTAGAGTTAGAGTTGTTGATTTGAGAGGGCGTGATAGGCCCCCAATATTTTTGACAAGTCGAGGTTGAGTCTGAATCTGTGGTTCTTAGAAGGGAACATGTTGATAGTATGATTGATATTAGTAATATAATTGATATTAGTAAAGGTATGAGAGAATCTGAAGTTGAAAGAGATAAGCTAAGATAAGCTCTTGCACATGCTCTTGAGAAAATTGATGCAACAGATAATAGAGTTGGTAGCCTATAGCATAGACGTAACGAACAGGCTAGGGTAGTGCCTGAGGTGGTTATAAATCCAGCAATGGTAAATGTTCAAAAGGGAGAAAGTAAGTTTATACATGAGATGTAGGGAGATTGTTAAGACAAATGCCTTGTTGTTTAAAGGATCTATGAATCCTTTTAAGCCTGAGTTTTGGGAGAAACATATAGAGAGATTATTTAGTATTTGTATCAGTAACTGACAGGCAGATGGGTGCCTTTGCTTCGTTTGAGTTAGAAGAAAAAACTTTAGAATGATGAGAAGATACTCTTCCAAGGGTAAGTGCAGAAGTTGATAGACCCTTAACCTGGAATAGGTTTAAGGATGTTTTTCCTTGATAAATACTTTCCTTATACCTCTAGATCCCAACAAAAGAGAGATTTTATTTATTTGGGGTAAATTTATTGACTGTGGCTCAGTATGATAGCAGATTTATGGTCTTATCAATGGTTGTACCGGAAATGGTAGACCTAGAGGAGAAGAAGTGTAAGAGGTTCAAAGATGAACTATGTTTTAAGATTTGATCAAAACTATCTCACATGAGGCATATGAATTATGTCAAATTGGTGGAGATAGCACTTCAGATTGAGAAGGATGTGATGGAATTTAAAGGAATGAGGAATTGACGAAAGAGGTTTAGATTTGAGGAACCTGTGGTATCAGTATGAGTTGTGCAGAGTGGGAGACCGCTTAGAGGAAGCATTCCTTATCACAGGGAACTGAAGTACGGAGTCAGAAGCGAGCAGGATCTGCTACTTCTGTAGCTCAAAATACTATCGATGAGACCCTTAGATTTGGGAGAAGGGTTATTGGGAACTGGGAGTCATGGCAAAGAAAATAAGTATACCACCAAGGGAAAGTGGTAATCTGATGTATGATTGAGAGACAAAAGTTGGTTATAGATATATTCAGATAAGATATTTATCTCAGAATTGTCAAAATTTGAAGTGCTTTATGGGTAGAGAAGGTGGACATATCAATATTGGTTGATCTTGGTGCAACCCATTCTTTTGCATCCAGTAGTCATATGAAGTCTATTGAAGTATGTATTAGTCTTTTAATGCAAAATATTTTTTCGAAGTTCCCACTAGAGATGGAGTGATAATCATAAATGATTACAAGGGTGGTGTGATTCATATCAGAGATAGAGAATCTGAAGCTGATTTATTATCTTTGAATATAATATAATTTTGGGAAGGAATTGGTTATCGACATATTATGTCTGGTTGATTGTTCCAGAAATAATGTAGTGGTTAAGATATGGATATGATGAGTGTAAGTTTCAGAGATAACATAAGATACTCTCAAACTATCTTATTTTGCCCTGACCACTGGGAGATGGTTGAAGAAGGGTTTTGAGGAGTATTTGGCATACATAATGGATTCTAAAAAGGAAAATTGGAAGTTAGAATAAATCTTAGTGGTGAAAGATTATTCTAATGTAATTCTCGAAGAGTTGCCTAATTGTCTCCCAGTAAGAAGATTTAAGTCTTTATTGATGTGATACCAGGATCATCACATATATTTAATAGCACCCTACATAATGACGCCAGCTTAATTGAGAGAGTTGAACGTACTATTTCAAGAATTTTTAAATAAACAATTTATTGAACTTACTGTATTTGGGGAGTCCCTGTGTTGTTCGTAAAGAAGGAAGATGGAGCGATGAGATTGTGTATAGACTACAAATAATTGAATAAGAAAAAATACCTTTTTTCTAGGATAAATAAATTGTTTGAGCAGTGCAAGGAATGAGAGTGTTTTCTAAGACAAACCTGAGATCGGGTTATCACCATTTGAGGATAGAGAAGGGAGACGTTCCTAAAACTGCTTTTAGGACACGTTATGGTCATAAGTTTGTTGTGATATCATTTTGACTGACTAATGTTCCAGAAACATTCATGGACTTGATGAATAAAATGTCTGAACCATTTCTTGATAATCTTGTGATTGTGTTTAGTAATGACATTTTAATATATTCTAAGAAGGAAGAACAACATATGAAACATTAGATAGTGTGTTGGAGATTCTGAGGAGAGAGAAATTATATGCAAAGCTTTCTAAGTGTGAGTGTTGGTTGAAGGAAATGACTTTCTTGGAACATGTAATATTAAGAAATGGCATAACAGATGATCTACAAAAGGTAGAGGCAATATTAAGTTGGGAGAGACTAACTAATATGAATGAAATTAGAATTTTTTTGGGGTTAGCTGGTTATTATAGAAGATTCTTTCAGAATTTTTCTATTATTGTAATACTATTAAATAGACTGACCAGGAAAGATGTGAAATTTGTATGGTGAGGGAAGTGTGAGAAAAATTTCTAATTACTAAAGGAGAAATAGACTACAGCTCCAGTATTGGTGTTTCCTTCTGGTGATGAAGGATTTGTGGTGTATAGTGATGTGTCACATCAATGATGGGGATATGTGTAACATAGAAAAATTGTGGCCCATACTTCTAGGCAAAGATGATAGATGGAGTGATTAGTAACGATGATTGTACAATTCACTATCATCTAGAAAATGCGAAGGTGATAGCTGATGCAATGAGAAGAAAGTCTACAAGAAGGTTAACTGTTATTGGGAGTCCTGATGTGAAATTGAGAATAGATTTAAAAGATATAAGAATGAAGTTGAATATCAGTGATAAAGGATCATGGTTAACGAATATGGTTGTACAGTCATCCATTGTAAAATGTTTGTTGGAGATGCAAGGTAGAGATAAAGAGATAAAGAAGATTAAGCAGGAAGTGCTTAATAGAAGGTAATATGAGTTCAAAAATTTGAAATGATGGTATTTTGGTCTTGGATAATAGAAATTGTGTTCCCAATAATGCGGAGTTGAAAAAGGAGATAATGAGAAAGGTACATGATGATGTAGATTCGATGCAACCAAGTAACAATAAAGTGTATAGAGGATGGAGACAAAATTTCTGGTGGCCAGAATTAAAGAAAGATGTAGCTAAAATTGTGAGGTTGTATGGAGCTTTTTTAAGCATAGTGTCAAATAAAGATGCTAGATTAACATCTTAGTTTTGGAGAGGCTTTTAAAAGGCCACGAGTACATAGTTGTAATTTAATATAATTTTTCATGCTCAGACATAAAATATTTTTAGAGTACTAGAAGATATGTTAAGGACAAATATGATGAATTTCTCAGTAAGTTGGGATGCTTACATTCCATCGATGGAAGTTGCTTATAATAATCAGTATCAAACTAGTATTGGGATGACACCGATTGAGACTTTGTATGGTAGGAGGTGTAGAACTCCTATATGCTCAGAAGAAGTTGGAGAAAAAAAGATATTTAGTTTATAAATTATTAAGTTAACAGCTGAGAAGATCAAATTGGTTAGAAAGAATCGTAAAGCAGCACAGAGTAAACTGAATAGTTATGTTAATAATAAAAGAATACCTTTTGAGCTTCAAGTAGGTGATTGGGTGTAATTGAAAAATATCTCAATGAAAATATGTCTTGAGATTTAATCAGGAAATGAAAGTTGAATCCGAGGTATGTGGGACCCTATGAGATTGTTCAGAAAGATCAGGCTTATATCCAAGTACCAGTGAGAATTTTAGACAAAAAGAACAAGTCTTGTATAATAAAATAATTTCATTAGTTTAAGTTCTGTGGCAGAATAAGGATGTTGAAGATATTACGTGAAAGCATGAAACGATTATGAAGAAGTATTATTCACTTGTGTTTCTGGAGTTAGGTAAGGTGTAGCTCGAGGTTTCAACCCAAGAGGGGGGGGGGGTGAATTGGGTTTTTAAAAACTTTCGCGGAATTTATACAAGTTTATAAAAACTGATAAGCAACAAATAATTAATACAAGTAGAAAGCTGTAAATAAAGAGTTTAAGGAAAGAGGATGCAAACACAGTTATAGTGGTTCGGCAATATCGGATTCGTTCCGACCCTACGTCCATTCTCTTCAAGGAACTCCTTGAAGTAATCCACTAAGAAAACTTAGTCGCACAACTTAGCCGGGTGTTGCACAAACCGTACACAAGCAATTTACAGGAATTGCTTAAACCGAAAAATCCCCTTCCTTTCGGAAGTTTCCCCTTCCTCTTGGAAGTAATCCCTTTACAAAGATGGTGTAAAGTAAAAGGTAGAGAGACAACAAATGAAAGCTTATTACAACAGAAATGTCTCTCTTTCAAAGTAAAGCTTGAAGAAATGGCTCAATAAGATTATTTCAAAGCTTTTTGTGTTTCAAGAGTATAAAAACTTGATTATATGAGATCAACTCTTTTTGAATATGTGCTGCTTGTTTTTGAATGCTTTGCTGAGTGGGTTTATATAGCAATCAATTAATATGGCCGTTTTGGACTTTAATTTGAAAAAGATTTACTTTAAAACGTTCAGATTTGGAGTCCAACGGTCATATTTTTGAACTACCAGTCGACTGGGTCGAGATACCAGTCGACTGGGTTCACTTGAAAAATATATGTTTTCAGACCTTCTGGGTATCCAGTCGACTGGTATATATCATCCAGTCGACTGGGGACTTTCTGTCCATTTTACCAGTCGACTGGGTTGATTCATCCAGTCGACTGGGAAATTACTGGTCAAAGTACCAGTCGACTGGGTTAATTCATCCAGTCGACTAGGTACCTTCTGACCCATATACCAGTCGACTGGTATATGTACCCAGTCGACTGGGTTGTCTTCCAACCCAGTTTTTCTTCTGTTTTTCATTAAAAACATTTTAAAATTAATGGTTTTAGAAAAACCATTTGTGTTTGAGCCATTAAACAAGCTAATACAATGTATGAGTGAGACTTACATTGGTTCTAAACCTTAAGACCTATACTAGATCTTCAGTCTTCACTTGATACTTGATTTGGTTCGAGTTTTTGCACTTTGTTCCTTGGTTGAATGTGTTTGATCCTTAATACAACTTAGTTTAAACATGTTAGTTAAATAACAGTTGTGTTTTGCCATCATTAAAATACGGGCGAGGGTCAACAATCTCCCCCTTTTTGATGATGACAAAACTAATAATGTAAAAACAGTTTTAAAAACTAAGTGTTAAGATTTTACAAAAATTTGGACAGAGTCTCCTCTGTTTTTCGAGAAAAACCACCCTGTAAACAAGCAAACACAGTTTATATTTCTTTCAACCAATATAAAATTAAACTCAACCAATCAATTAACATTTTTACACAGATATGGAGCAATGCTCCCCCTAAATCTATGCATTGGTTGCGTTTTACTTAGATTTTCTCGTTTTTCTCATTTTTCTCCCCCGTTTTGACAACAGCAACCAAAGGGGACATAACATAAAAAATAAGCTAATTAGCCAATACAGTCAAATAGGTTATAAGAACACAAATATGTACGCAAAGATGTGGCTTCATTTGAATTTCAGAAGCCTTCCTGGGAAGAACCGGAAGTTTTTCAAGCATATAAGCATTTTATATCAAATTTAGTAACTAAACAGATATTTAAAACAGTTCTAACATATCACAAATAGCGTAAATAAATGCAATATATATGGTTAATAGTATTACATTATCATAGAGAAAAAGTCAATACAAGTAGGGCCTCATAGAGCCATAACTAAGAAAAACAAACATGAGATGTCCGTGCTATGTGACAAAAACTGGAAAAGTGCTAAGAACTGATAAACGAAAGAGACTCATGGTGCGGGAGAGTCCGAGCTGTCACGAAGAAGTTCCCTAATCTCAGCTAGGGAACCCTCGGTGTGCTCTCGATGTAACTCGAAGTCATCCCGTAGGTGGTCTATGGAGGAGCTCAGCCTCTGATAATCGGACTGCATGGACTGAAAACCGGACTCCATCGTCATCTGAAGACTCGCGATAGCTCGTAGGATGTCACCATATCCAGTCTGACCAGTACTCGAGTCACCAATGGGAGGTGCTCGGGTATCTGTCTCCATCTCAGCAGCCGTATCAGCATCCTCATCACTGTCACTCGCATCCTCTCGAATCCTTAGGCGCTTTCCGGCCTTAGGATAGAGAAACCCTTCACGAACAGTACATCCCATCTTCTTTAGAGATGAGATGTTGATGATATCCGTCAATCCGATATCCTGAGCCTCGGAGGCAGGCAAAAGTACCCGGAAGTGCTGGAGGATGAGTGTAATGAGCATCCCATAAGGAAGACACCCGGAGTGGTTTGCTTCACCGTTTATCATGTTGGCGAGTAGCAGAGGATATATATTGAAGTGGTGCCCAGATTTTAGGCACCAAATCAATACCGTATCTATTTTAGATAGATACCCTCGACTCCCGAGTCTCGGGTGGATGGTCCAACTGACAATCAATTGAAACATTTTTGAGTCGAGGGGCAAGTCACTACATGTGTGAAATGTAGTGGGTCTGTACACATAGTTAGGGTCGCCCCTGACTATCCGACAGGCCTCCTCAACTTCAAAGTTGTCTGGCCATCCATCCAGACTCCATTGAACCCCCCTTATAGGGATTCTCAGAATGCTCATCAAGAGGTCAGTGTTGACCTCAAACTCCACACCACTAACTCTGGTTCTGAATCTCAAAGCCAGAGGACTGGGTTTCACCAAGTTCGCATAGAACTGGTGAATCAGTCGCGGGTAATATTTTTCATGAATATTGACCAGTGGGGTCAGATTTATTGCCTCAAAGGCTGGTAGAATATCGAAATTACCATGACGAATGGAGTCAAAATCAACGACTCTACCCGTCATGATTTTCTTGTGACGGATTATAGAGTTATACCTCTTATGAGCAGCTGGGCTGAAAAACAGAGCCTGCTCCAACTCTGTTCTGGGCTCCTTGCTGGATGACCCTGCTACTCCCTTCCCTTTTGATTCCGAAGCCGAAGGTTTTGAAGACCTAGGCTTTTTGGGCGCATTAGGTCCACTTGTTGTGAGTTTTATACGAATTTTGTCACTCATTTTCGAGAAATTTGAAGTTTTTGGAAAAAGGAAATTTGGTAAAAATGAGAGATTTTAACCGTAGAAAGTTAAAAATCTCTTTAGGAATGAGTAGATCGGTGTGTTTAGAAGGGATTTGGATGGTTTTTAGATCAAAAAGATGAATTTTTCTAGAGAGAGAAAGCTTGGGCTCTTTGAAAATGGCGTAAGAATGGCGAAAATGAACAATCCCTTTTATAGAATCGCGATACCAGTCGACTGGGTAAACTTACCAGTCGACTGGGCCCCTTTGAAAAGATGAACAGTTTCTCTTACCAGTCGATTGGGTAAACGTACCAGTCGACTGGATCAACTGACAGTGAGATACCAGTCTACTGGGCTATCGTTACCAGTCGACTGGGGGTTCAAAAAAAATGAAAAAAAAAATTTGGCTCCAAGCATGATTTGATTTTATAGACGACTGGAGAAGACTTACCAGTCGTCTGGAGTTTTTGGCAGAGAGTTACCAGTCGACTAGACAATCAGGCAGTGACTTACCAGTCGACTGGAGCACATTTACCAGTCGACTGGACCATTAGTAAAATTTCCAGTCTTGAATTTTTAGCACGAATTTGTTTATCTATGACATTTTTGAGTGAAGGGAATAATTAAACATGGATTAATACTCTATCACTCAATGTCAAACATGCAAATGATGAAATGAGATGCAATCAAACATTCAATTTATCAAAATCAAGCAATCCCATCAACTTTCTTATTTTGCAAAAACTAGCTTCACTTAAGGGTTTTGTAAGAATATCAGTTATTTGATCTTCTGAAGGTATAAATTCTAATCTTATATCACCTTTTTGAGCATGGTCTCTTAAGAAATGATGTCTAATCTCTATATGCTTGGTTCTAGAGTGCTGAATAGGATTTTTGGTTAGGTTGATGGCACTAGTATTATCACAAAATATAGGAATATTTTTGAGACTCATGCCATAGTCTTATAGTTGTTGTTTCATCCATAGTACTTGGGCACAACAACTGCCAGCTGCTACATATTCCGCCTCAGCAGTTGATAGTGCAACTGAATTCTGTTTCTTGGAGAACCAAGAAGTTAACATAGCACCTAAGAATTGGCATGTTCCACTTGTGCTTTTTCTATCTAACCTACATCCAGCAAAATCAGCATCCGAATATCCTACTAGCTCAAAAGATGATTCTCTAGAATACCATAATCCTATGGTCTGGGTCCCTTGTAGATATCTAAGGATTCTTTTTACTGCAACTACATGTGATTCCTTAGGATTAGATTGAAATCTAGCGCACATGCATACACTGAACATTATATCAGGTCTACTTGCAGTCAAGTACAGTAAAGCACCTATCATGCTTCTATAATATTTAGAATCTACAGTTTTACCTCCTTCATCAAGATCAAGTTTGGTGGTTGTGCTCATAGGCGTTCCAATTGGCTTTGAGCTTTCCATCCCGAACCTCTTTAGTAGATCTTTGATGTACTTTTGTTGATTGATGAAGATACCTCCTTTTAGTTGCTTGATTTGCAGTCCAAGGAAGTAGGTAAGTTCTCCCATCATGCTCATTTCAAATTCACCTTGCATGCACTTTGCAAACTCTTGACACATAGATTCATTAGTAGCACCAAATATAATATCATCAACATATATTTGAACTATCAAAGTGTCATTTTTGTGAGTTTTTGTGAAGAGAGTTGTATCTATTCTTCCTCTTACAAAATCATTATCAATCAAAAATTTGCTTAGTCTTTCGTACCATGCCCTTGGAGCTTGCTTCAGCCCATATAAAGCCTTAGAAAGCTTGTAGATATGATTTGGAAGACTAGGGTTTTCAAAACCAAGAGGTTGTTCAACATAAACCTCTTCTTCTATAAAGCCATTTAAAAAGGCACTTTTCACATCCATTTGAAATAGCTTGAATTTATTAAAGCATGCAAAGGCTAATAACATTCGAATAGCTTCTAATCTAGCTACGGGAGCATAGGTTTCATCAAAATCTATTCCTTCCTCTTGGTTATATCCCTTAGCAACTAGTCTAGCCTTATTTCTAGTTACTATACCATTTTCATCCATTTTATTTCTATATACCCATTTAGTTCCAATAATTGAATGATCTTTAGGTCTTGGAACTAGTTCCCAAACATTGTTTCTCTCAAATTGATTTATCTCTTCCTGCATTGCAATTATCCAATCATTATCTTTTTCAGCTTCTATAAATGTCTTAGGTTCTACTTGAGACAAATAAGCTACAAAATTACAAATATTTCTAATGGAAGAGCGAGTTCTTACCCCTTGTGAAGGATCACCAATTACTTGATCAATTGGATGATGATTTACATACCTCCAATCCTTGGGTAGATTTTCCTCTTGTTGACTTGAGGATGGTTGGTCCAAATTTGGAGTTGCCATCCCTTCATTTGTTTGAGAAGAACTCACTTTTGGGTCAACAATGGGAGTAGAAGTTTCCATTCTTGGAATAAAATCTGCATCATCTTTAAAGGAAACTGTAGCTCGAGGTTTCAACCCAAGAGGGGGGGTGAATTGGGTTTTTAAAAAACTTTTGCGGAATTTATACAAGTTTATAAAAACTGATAAGCAACAAATAATTGATACAAGTAGAAAGCTGTAAATAAAGAGTTTAAGGAAAGAGGATGCAAACACAGTTATAGTGGTTCGGCAATATCGGATTCGTTCCGACCCTACGTCCACTCTCTTCAAGGAACTCCTTGAAGTAATCCACTAAGAAAACTTAGTCGCACGACTTAGCCGGGTGTTGCACAAACCGTACACAAGCAATTTACAGGAATTGCTTAAACCGAAAAATCCCCTTCCTTTCGGAAGTTTCCCCTTCCTCTCGGAAGTAATCCCTTTACAAAGATGGTGTAAAGTAAAAGGTAGAGAGACAACAAATGAAAGCTTATTACAACAGAAATGTCTCTCTTTCAAAGTAAAGCTTGAAGAAATGGCTCAATAAGATTATTTCAAAGCTTTTTGTGTTTCAAGAGTATAAAAACTTGATTATATGAGATCAACTCTTTTTGAATATGTGCTGCTTGTTATTGAATGCTTTGCTGAGAGGGTTTATATAGCAATCAATTAATATGGCCGTTTTGGACTTTAATTTGAAAAAGATTTACTTTAAAACGTTCAGATTTGGAGTCCAACGGTCATATTTTTGAACTACCAGTCGACTGGGTCGAGATACCAGTCGACTGGGTTCACTTGAAAAATATACGTTTTCAGACCTTCTGGGTATCCAGTCGACTGGTATATATCATCCAGTCGACTGGGGACTTTCTGACCATTTTACCAGTCGACTGGGTTGATTCATCCAGTCGACTGGGAAATTACTGGTCAAAGTACCAGTCGACTGGGTTAATTCATCCAGTCGACTGGGTACCTTCTGACCCATATACCAGTCGACTGGTATATGTACCCAGTCGACTGGGTTGTCTTCCAACCCAGTTTTTCTTCTGTTTTTCAAAAAACATTTTAAAATTAATGGTTTTAGAAAAACCATTTGTGTTTGAGCCATTAAACAAGCTAATACAATGTATGAGTGAGACTTACATTGGTTCTAAACCTTAAGACCTATACTAGATCTTCAGTCTTCACTTGATACTTGATTTGGTTCGAGTTTTTGCACTTTGTTCCTTGGTTGAATGTGTTTGATCCTTAATACAACTTAGTTTAAACATGTTAGTTAAATAACAGTTGTGTTTTGCCATCATTAAAATACGGGCGAGGGTCAACAATCTCCCCCTTTTTGATGATGACAAAACTAATAATGTAAAAACAGTTTTAAAAACTAAGTGTTAAGATTTTACAAAAATTTGGACAGAGTCTCCTCTGTTTTTCGAAAAAAAACCACCCTGTAAACAAGCAAACACAGTTTATATTTCTTTCAACCAATCCAGAATTAAACTCAACCAATCAATAAACATTTTTACACAGATATGGAGCAATGCTCCCCCTAAATCTATGCATTGGTTGCGTTTTTACTTAGATTTTCTCGTTACTTAGATTTTCTCGTTTTTCTCATTTTTTCTCCCCCGTTTTGACAACAGCAACCAAAGGGGGCAGAACAATTAACAAATAAGCTATGAGACAAACAGATATTTAAAAACAGTTCTAACATATCACAAATAGCTTAAATAAATGCAAGAAATATGGCTTATAATATTACATCATCATAGAAAAAGTCAATACAAGTAGAGTCTTATAGAGCCATAACTAAGAAAAACAAACATGAGATGTCCGTGCTAAGTGACAAATACTGGAAAAGTACTAAGAACTGATTAAATGAATGAGACTTATGGTGCGGGAGAGTCCGAGCTGTCACGAAGAAGTTCCCTAATCTCAGCTAGGGAACCCTCGGTGTGCTCTCGATGTAACTCGAAGTCATCCCGTAGGTGGTCTATGGAGGAGCTCAGCCTCTGATAATCGGACTGCATGGACTGAAAACCAGACTCCATCGTCATCTGAAGACTCGCAATAGCTCGTAGGATGTCACCATATCCAGTCTGACCAGTACTCGAGTCACCAATGGGAGGTGCTCGGGTATCTGTCTCCATCTCAGCAGCCGTATCAGCATCCTCATCACTGTCACTCGCATCCTCTCGAATCCTTAGGCGTTTTCCAGCCTTAGGATAGAGAAACCCTTCACGAACAGTACATCCCATCTTCTTTAGAGATGAGATGTTGATGATATCCGTCAATCCGATATCCTGAGCCTCGGAGGCAGGCAAAGGTACCCGGAAGTGCTGGAGGATGAGTGTAATGAGCATCCCATAAGGAAGACACCCGGAGTCGTTTGCTTCACCGTTTATCATGTTGGCGAGCAGCAGAGGATATATATTGAAGTGGTGCCCAGATTTTAGGCACCAAATCAATACCGTATCTATTTTAGATAGATACCCTCGACTCCCGAGTCTCGGGTGGATGGTCCAACTGACAATCAATTGAAACATTTTTGAGTCGAGGGGCAAGTCACTACATGTGTGAAATGTAGTGGGTTTGTACACATAGTTAGGGTCGCCCCTGACTATCCGACAGGCCTCCTCAACTTCAAAGTTGTCTGGCCATCCATCCAGACTCCATTGAACCCCCCTTATAGGGATTCTCAGAATGCTCATCAAGAGGTCATTGTTGACCTCAAACTCCACACCGCTAACTCTGGTTCTGAATCTCAGAGCCAGAGGACTGGGTTTCACCAAGTTAGCATAGAACTGGTGAATCAGTCGCGGGTAATATTTTTCATGAATACTGACCAGTGGGGTCAGATTTATTTCCTCAAAGGCTGGTAGAATATCGAAATTACCATGACGAATGGAGTCGAAATCAACGACTCTACCCGTCATGATTTTCTTGTGACGGATTATAGAGTTATACCTCTTATGAGCAGCTGGGCTGAAAAACAGAGCCTGCTCCAACTCTGTTCTGGGCTCCTTGCTGGATGACCCTGCTACTCCCTTCCCTTTTGATTCCGAAGCCGAAGGTTTTGAAGACCTAGGCTTTTTGGGCGCATTAGGTCCACTTGTTGTGAGTTTTATACGGATTTTGTCACTCATTTTCGAGAAATTTGAAGTTTTTGGAAAAAGGAAATTTGGTAAAAATGAGAGATTTTAACCGTAGAAAGTTAAAAATCTCTTTAGGAATGAGTAGATCGGTGTGTTTAGAAGGGATTTGGATGGTTTTTAGATCAAAAAGATGAATTTTTCTAGAGAGAGAAAGCTTGGGCTCTTTGAAAATGGCGTAAAGAGGGCGAAAATGAACAGTCCCTTTTATAAAATCGCGATACCAGTCGACTGGGTAAACTTACCAGTCGACTGGGCCCCTTTGAAAAGATGAACAGTTCTCTTACCAGTCGACTGGGTAAACGTACCAGTCGACTGGATTAACTGACAGTGAGATACCAGTCTACTGGGCTATCGTTACCAGTCGACTGGAGGTTCATAAAAATGAAAAAAAATTTGGCTCCCAGCAGGATTTGATCTTATAGACGACTGGAGAAGACTTACCAGTCGTCTGGAGTTTTTGGCAGAGAGTTACCAGTCGACTGGGTTAAAATTACCAGTCGACTGGACAATCAGGCAGTGACTTACCAGTCGACTGGAGCACATTTACCAGTCGACTGGACCATTAGTAAAATTTCCAGTCTTGAATTTATAGCACGAATTTGTTTATCTATGACATTTTTGAGTGAAGGGAATAATTAAACATGGATTAATACTCTATCACTCAATGTCAAACTTGCAAATGATGAAATGTGAGATGCAATCAAACATTCAATTTATCAAAATCAAGCAATCCCATCAACTTTCTTATTTTGCAAAAACTAGCTTCACTTAAGGGTTTTGTAAGAATATCAGCTATTTGATCTTCTGAAGGTATAAATTCTAATCTTATATCACCTTTTTGAGCATGGTCTCTTAAGAAATGATGTCTAATCTCTATATGCTTGGTTCTAGAGTGCTGAATAGGATTTTTGGTTAGGTTGATGGCACTAGTATTATCACAAAATATAGGAATATTTTTGAGACTCATGCCATAGTCTTCTAGTTGTTGTTTCATCCATAGTACTTGGGCACAACAACTGCCAGCTGCTACATATTCCGCCTCAGCGGTTGATAGTGCAACTGAATTCTGTTTCTTGGAGAACCAAGAAGTTAACATAGCACCTAAGAATTGGCATGTTCCACTTGTGCTTTTTCTATCTAACCTACATCCAGCAAAATCAGCATCCGAATATCCTACTAGCTCAAAAGATGATTCTCTAGAATACCATAATCCTATGGTCTGGGTCCCTTGTAGATATCTAAGGATTCTTTTTACTGCAACTACATGTGATTCCTTAGGATTAGATTGAAATCTAGCGCACATGCATACACTGAACATTATATCAGGTCTACTTGCAGTCAAGTACAGTAAAGCACCTATCATGCTTCTATAATATTTAGAATCTGCATTTTTACCTCCTTCATCAAGATCAAGTTTGGTGGTTGTGCTCATAGGTGTTCCAATTGGTTTTGAGCTTTCCATCCCGAACCTCTTTAGTAGATCTTTGACGTACTTTTGTTGATTGATGAAGATACCTCCTTTTAGTTGCTTGATTTGCAGTCCAAGGAAGTAGGTAAGTTCTCCCATCATGCTCATTTCAAATTCACCTTGCATGCACTTTGCAAACTCTTGACACATAGATTCATTAGTAGCACCAAATATAATATCATCAACATATATTTGAACTATCAAAGTGTCATTTTTGTGAGTTTTTGTGAAGAGAGTTGTATCTATTTTTCCTCTTACAAAATCATTATCAATCAAAAATTTGCTTAGTCTTTCGTACCATGCCCTTGGAGCTTGCTTCAGCCCATATAAAGCCTTAGAAAGCTTGTAGACATGATTTGGAAGACTAGGGTTTTCAAAACCAAGAGGTTGTTCAACATAAACCTCTTCTTCTATAAAGCCATTTAAAAAGGCACTTTTCACATCCATTTGAAATAGCTTGAATTTATTAAAGCATGCAAAGGCTAATAACATTCGAATAGCTTCTAATCTAGCTACGGGAGCATAGGTTTCATCAAAATCTATTCCTTCCTCTTGGTTATATCCCTTAGCAACTAGTCTAGCCTTATTTCTAGTTACTATACCATTTTCATCCATTTTATTTCTATATACCCATTTAGTTCCAATAATTGAATGATCTTTAGGTCTTGGAACTAGTTCCCAAACATTGTTTCTCTCAAATTGATTTATCTCTTCCTGCATTGCAATTATCCAATCATTATCTTTTTCAGCTTCTATAAATGTCTTAGGTTCTACTTGAGACAAATAAGCTACAAAATTACAAATATTTCTAATGGAAGAGCGAGTTCTTACCCCTTGTGAAGGATCACCAATTACTTGATCAATTGGATGATGATTTACATACCTCCAATCCTTGGGTAGATTTTCCTCTTGTTGACTTGAGGATGGTTGGTCCAAATTTGGAGTTGCCATCCCTTCATTTGTTTGAGAAGAACTCACTTTTGGGTCAACAATGGGAGTAGAAGTTTCCATTCTTGGAATAAAATCTGCATCATCTTTAAAGGAAACTTCTCCACTACTCATTGGGTTAGATTCATCAATAGTTACATGCACAGATTCTTCTACTACTAGAGTTCTCTTATTGAAAACTCTATAAGCCTTACTAGTAGTAGAATATCCTAAAAATATCCCTTCATCGGTCTTGGAATCAAATTTACCCAAGTTAGTTTTATTGTTATTTAAGATGAAGCACTTACTACCAAAGGCACGAAAATAGGAAATATTTGGCTTTCTCCCTTTCCATAGTTCATAAGGAGTTTTATCAAGCAGGGGCCTTATCAAAATTCTATTTAAAATATAGCAAGAAGTATTCACGGCTTCAGCCCAAAAATATTTTGGTAAATTATTTTCACAAAGCATTGTTCTTGAAAATTCTTCTAGAACTCTATTTTTCCTCTCAACAACTCCATTTTGTTGAGGAGTTCTAGGAGCTGAAAAGTTGTGATTAATTCCATTTTCATCACAAAATTTTGAAAAGCTTTGATTTTCAAATTCTTTGCCATGATCACTTCTTATGCTTGAAATACAAATTCCTTTTTCATTTTGTACCTTTTTGCAAAACTTTTCAAATCCTTTGAAAGCTTCATCCTTATAAGCAATAAAAATAACAAAGGTATATCTTGAATAGTCATCAATAATAACAAGAGCATATTGATGGCCACCTAGACTAATGGTACTAATTGGACCAAATAAGTCCATATGCAAAAGTTCCAAAGGTCTAGTAGTTGAGACAACATTTTTTGCTTTGAAAGATATCCTTGATTGTTTTCCCATTTGACAAGCATTGCAAATTTTGTTTTTCTCAAAATTGATTTTAGGAAGACCAATAACTAAATCTTTTCTTGAAACAATTTTTAGCAAGTTCATATTTACATGACCAAGCCTTCTATGCCATAGCCATTGATTTTCACTAAAAGCAGGAAAACATTTTTCATTATTGGAATGTAAGGATTTCAAATCAACTATATAGACATTTTCATGTCTATGGCCAATGAATTTGATCTTGTTGCTCTTGATGTCTATAACTAGACAATGAGAGGTTTCAAATGTGACTTTATATCCTTTGTCACATAATTGACTAATGCTAAGTAAATTTGGCTTTAAGCCTTGTACTAGCAATACATTATCTAAAGTTGAGAAATCATTACCGACTTTTCCATGCCCGATGATCTTTATTTTAGTATTGTCTCCAATGGTCACAAGTCCACCATCTCTTAGAGTTAGCTCTTTGAATACGCTTTTATCACCGGTCATATGCTTCGAGCAACCGCTATCAAGGTACCAACAGTTACCTTTCTCCTTGGTATGAAGGCAAATCTACATCACACAAGGATATACGATAGCATTTTTAGGTACCCAAAATTTCTTGGGTCCTTTGGGGTTAGTCCTTGAAAATACGGTTCCTTTTGGGACCCATACTTTCTTAACAATATATGGTGCTCTATGAACATGTTGATGATGCACATACCTAGCATTATAGTCATAGTAATTTCTAGGAAATTTTACATGTGCATTCCTATAATCCTTAGGATGATAGTTCCTAGGATACATGATTCTACGGTAAGGGGTATGAAAATGCATGTCATTTCCAGAAAATGAACGATGATGCATTCTAGGATACATGCTAGCATATGTATGCAAGTTATTTCTAGAATAGCCATGATGGTGATTCCTAGGATGAGCAGAATGCATTCTTTGATTATACACATTGTTCCTAGAATGAGCATGATGATTATTTCTAGGATGTGTATGAGCATTTCTAGAATGAGCATACAAATAAGCATGAGTATTTTTAGGATGCTTCAATTTAGTATGATCATTTAAGTTTCTAGAGTTCCTCGGATTTATTAAGGGAGTGCTTTTAACAAGGTTAGGAGCTTTCGAAGTAGAAGCTCCATCTACACAAGAGGCTTTCATGAATAAGCTCTCTTTTGTTTTTTGTTTTCCCAATGGAGAATATCCTACACCAGATTTTCCTCCACTTAATCTTTGGGAAGAAAGCACTTCATCAAGTTTTTCTTTACCAAGCATAAGTCTAGATACAGTGCTGTTTAATTCAGAAATTTTATTTTTCAAATTCTCATTTTCATCTTTAAGAAAATCTTGAGACGAATTATACAGTAAAGATGATAATTTTTCTTTTTCTTCTCTAAGAACTATCATTTCCTTAGAAAGAGATGATACTTCTTTCTTAAGAACAGAATTTCTAGAATCAAATTTCTTTAATTCTTCATGCATTTCATTTATGACTTCTAGTAATTCTTCACTACTAGTAACAATATTATTTTTTGAAGAGGGAGAAGATGTTACCTCACTTTCATCATCGATTGCCATTAAACAGAGGTTGGCAATCTCTTCGTATCCAATTTCTTTGTCTGATGACTCATCTTCTTCGTCATCGCTCCAGGTAGTTGCTACCATAGCTTTCTTCTTGAAGCCCTTGTATGGTTTGCTTGAAACTGGACAGTCAGCTTTTATATGTCCTGGCTTCTTGCAGCCATAGCACATAAGTGGTTCCCTTTTTGAGGTAGGATCCTTTGAGTAAGGTTTCTTGCTTTTCTTCAAGAACCTATGGAATCGTCTGGTGATTAAAGCCATTTCACCATCCTCTTCACTGCTCTCTGCTTCTTGTTCTAATTCCTTTTCTTTGTTGCTCGTAGAAGCTTTGAGAGCAATTTGCTTCTTCTTCTTCTCATCATCATTGACGATGGGAGTCATTTCTTCCATCTCGTATGTCAATAATGACCCAAGCAGCGTCTCAACATCAAGCTTGTCAAGATTTTTGGCCTCTTGAATGGCTGTCCTCTTTGGTTTCCATTCTGGAGGTAGAGATCTTAAGATTTTTCTGGTTAGTTCAACTTCCTCAATATTCTTGCCAAGCAATTTTAAACTATTTATAATAGTAGTAAATCGTGAGTGCATTTCAGAAATGGTTTCATTAGGAGACATCTTAAAAGATTCATATTCAGAAATTAGCATGTAAATTTTAGACTTTTTTACTTCACTTGTTCCTTCATATGTGACTTGCAATTTGTCCCATATTTCTTTAGCAGAAACGCATGCAGATATTTTGTTATATTCAGAAATATCTAAAGCACAATGTAGCATGCTTGTTGCTCTGCTATTGAGAGACATTGTTCTACAATCCTCGTCAGTAAACTCAGTTTTGAGTTTAGGCATTGTATGAAGAGTCTCTCCAATAACTATTTCTTTTGAGGGAATTTTAGGTCCCTCTTCTATAATTCTCCATAGATTGTAATCTTGTCCTTCGACGAAGATTTTCATTCTATTTTTCCAGTAGTTATAATTTGATCCATTGAACAATGGAGGTCTAGTATAAGAGTGTCCCTCAGAGTAGCTATTTGCTGCCATTGGATCAACTCTAGGAATTTAAGCCTTATAAAGAGAACGAGGCTCTGATACCAATTGTAGCTCGAGGTTTCAACCCAAGAGGGGGGGTGAATTGGGTTTTTAAAAAACTTTTGCGGAATTTATACAAGTTTATAAAAACTGATAAGCAACAAATAATTGATACAAGTAGAAAGCTGTAAATAAAGAGTTTAAGGAAAGAGGATGCAAACACAGTTATAGTGGTTCGGCAATATCGGATTCGTTCCGACCCTACGTCCACTCTCTTCAAGGAACTCCTTGAAGTAATCCACTAAGAAAACTTAGTCGCACAACTTAGCCGGGTGTTGCACAAACCGTACACAAGCAATTTACAGGAATTGCTTAAACCGAAAAATCCCCTTCCTTTCGGAAGTTTCCCCTTCCTCTCGGAAGTAATCCCTTTACAAAGATGGTGTAAAGTAAAAGGTAGAGAGACAACAAATGAAAGCTTATTACAACAGAAATGTCTCTCTTTCAAAGTAAAGCTTGAAGAAATGGCTCAATAAGATTATTTCAAAGCTTTTTGTGTTTCAAGAGTATAAAAACTTGATTATATGAGATCAACTCTTTTTGAATATGTGCTGCTTGTTATTGAATGCTTTGCTGAGAGGGTTTATATAGCAATCAATTAATATGGCCGTTTTGGACTTTAATTTGAAAAAGATTTACTTTAAAACGTTCAGATTTGGAGTCCAACGGTCATATTTTTGAACTACCAGTCGACTGGGTTCACTTGAAAAATATACGTTTTCAGACCTTCTGGGTATCCAGTCGACTGGTATATATCATCCAGTCGACTGGGGACTTTCTGACCATTTTACCAGTCGACTGGGTTGATTCATCCAGTCGACTGGGAAATTACTGGTCAAAGTACCAGTCGACTGGGTTAATTCATCCAGTCGACTGGGTACCTTCTGACCCATATACCAGTCGACTGGTATATGTACCCAGTCGACTGGGTTGTCTTCCAACCCAGTTTTTCTTCTGTTTTTCAAAAAACATTTTAAAATTAATGGTTTTAGAAAAACCATTTGTGTTTGAGCCATTAAACAAGCTAATACAATGTATGAGTGAGACTTACATTGGTTCTAAACCTTAAGACCTATACTAGATCTTCAGTCTTCACTTGATACTTGATTTGGTTCGAGTTTTTGCACTTTGTTCCTTGGTTGAATGTGTTTGATCCTTAATACAACTTAGTTTAAACATGTTAGTTAAATAACAGTTGTGTTTTGCCATCATTAAAATACGGGCGAGGGTCAACAGAAACTTCTCCACTACTCATTGGGTTAGATTCATCAATAGTTACATGCACAGATTCTTCTACTACTAGAGTTCTCTTATTGAAAACTCTATAAGCCTTACTAGTAGTAGAATATCCTAAAAATATCCATTCATCGGTCTTGGAATCAAATTTACCCAAGTTAGTTTTATTGTTATTTAAGATGAAGCACTTACTACCAAAGGCACGAAAATAGGAAATATTGGGCTTTCTCCCTTTCCATAGTTCATAAGGAGTTTTATCAAGCAGGGGCCTTATCAAAATTCTATTTAAAATATAGCAAGAAGTATTCACGGCTTCAGCCCAAAAATATTTTGGTAAATTATTTTCACAAAGCATTGTTCTTGAAAATTCTTCTAGAACTCTATTTTTCCTCTCAACAACTCCATTTTGTTGAGGAGTTCTAGGAGCTGAAAAGTTGTGATTAATTTCATTTTCATCACAAAATTTTGAAAAGCTTTGATTTTCAAATTCTTTGCCATGATCACTTCTTATGCTTGAAATACAAATTCCTTTTTCATTTTGTACCTTTTTGCAAAACTTTTCAAATCCTTTGAAAGCTTCATCCTTATAAGCAATAAAAATAACAAAGGTATATCTTGAATAGTCATCAACAATAACAAGAGCATATTGATGGCCACCTAGACTAATGGTACTAATTGGACCAAATAAGTCCATATGCAAAAGTTCCAAAGGTCTAGTAGTTGAGACAACATTTTTTGCTTTGAAAGATATCCTTGATTGTTTTCCCATTTGACAAGCATTGCAAATTTTGTTTTTCTCAAAATTGATTTTAGGAAGACCAATAACTAAATCTTTTCTTGAAACAATTTTTAGCAAGTTCATGTTTACATGACCAAGCCTTCTATGCCACAGCCATTGATTTTCACTAAAAGCAGGAAAGCATTTTTCATTATTGGAATGTAAGGATTTCAAATCAACTATATAGACATTTTCATGTCTATGGCCAATGAATTTGATCTTGTTGCTCTTGATGTCTATAACTAGACAATGAGAGGTTTCAAATGTGACTTTATATCCTTTGTCACATAATTGACTAATGCTAAGTAAATTTGGCTTTAAGCCTTGTACTAGCAATACATTATCTAAAGTTGAGAAATCATTACCGACTTTTCCATGCCCGATGATCTTTATTTTAGTATTGTCTCCAATGGTCACAAGTCCACCGTCTCTTAGAGTTAGCTCCTTGAATACGCTTTTATCACCGGTCATATGCTTCGAGCAACCGCTATCAAGGTACCAACAGTTACCTTTCTCCTTGGTGTGAAGGCAAATCTACATCACACAAGGATATACGATAGCATTTTTAGGTACCCAAAATTTCTTGGGTCCTTTGGGGTTAGTCCTTGAAAATACGGTTCCTTTTGGGACCCATACTTTCTTAACAATATATGGTGCTCTATGAACATGTTGATGATGCACAGACCTATCATTATAGTCATAGAAATTTCTAGGAAATTTTACATGTGCATTCCTATAATCCTTAGGATGATAGTTCCTAGGATACATGATTCTATGGTAAGGGGTATGAAAATGCATGTCATTTCCAGAAAATGAACGATGATGCATTCTAGGATACATGCTAGCATATGTATGCAAGTTATTTCTAGAATAGCTATGATGGTGATTCCTAGGTTGAGCATGAGCAGAATGCATTCTTTGATTATACACATTGTTCCTAGAATGAGCATGATGATTATTTCTAGGATGTGTATGAGCATTTCTAGAATGAGCATACAAATAAGCATGAGTATTTTTAGGATGCTTCAATTTAGTATGATCATTTAAGTTTCTAGAGTTCCTCGGATTTATTAAGGGAGTGCTTTTAACAAGGTTAGGAGCTTTCGAAGTAGAAGCTCCATCTACACAAGAGGCTTTCATGAATAAGCTCTCTTTTGTTTTTTGTTTTCCCAAGGGAGAATATCCTACACCAGATTTTCCTCCACTTAATCTTTGGGAAGAAAGCACTTCATCAAGTTTTTCTTTACCAAGCATAAGTCTAGATACAGTGCTGTTTAATTCAGAAATTTTATTTTTCAAATTTTCATTTTCATCTTTAAGAAAATCTTGAGACGAATTATACAGTAAAGATGATAATTTTTCTTTTTCTTCTCTAAGAACTATCATTTCCTTAGAAAGAGATGATACTTCTTTCTTAATAACAGAATTTCTAGAATCAAATTTCTTTAATTCTTCATGCATTTCATTTATGACTTCTAGTAATTCTTCACTACTAGTAACAATATTATTTTTTGAAGAGGGAGAAGATGTTACCTCACTTTCATCATCGATTGCCATTAAACAGAGGTTGGCAATCTCTTCGTATCCAATTTCTTTGTCTGATGACTCATCTTCTTCATCATCGCTCCAGGTAGTTGCTACCATAGCTTTCTTCTTGAAGCCCTTGTATGGTTTGCTTGAAACCGGACAGTCAGCTTTTATATGTCCTGGCTTCTTGCAGCCATAGCACATAAGTGGTTCCCTTTTTGAGGTGGGATCCTTTGAGTAAGGTTTCTTGCTTTTCTTCAAGAACCTATGGAATCGTCTGGTGATTAAAGCCATTTCACCATCCTCTTCACTGCTCTCTGCTTCTTGTTCTAATTCCTTTTCTTTGTTGCTCGTAGAAGCTTTGAGAGCAATTTGCTTCTTCTTCTTCTCATCATCATTGACGATGGGAGTCATTTCTTCCATCTCGTATGTCAATAATGACCCAAGCAGCGTCTCAACATCAAGCTTGTCAAGATTTTTGGCCTCTTGAATGGCTGTCCTCTTTGGTTTCCATTCTGGAGGTAGAGATCTTAAGATTTTTCTGGTTAGTTCAACTTCCTCAATATTCTTGCCAAGCAGTTTTAAACTATTTATAATAGTAGTAAATCGTGAGTGCATTTCAGAAATGGTTTCGTTAGGAGACATCTTAAAAGATTCATATTCAGAAATTAGCGTGTAAATTTTAGACTTTTTTACTTCACTTGTTCCTTCATATGTGACTTGCAATTTGTCCCATATTTCTTTAGCAGAAACGCATGCAGATATTTTGTTATATTCAGAAATATCTAATGCACAATGTAGCATGCTTGTTGCTCTGCTATTGAGAGACATCGTTCTACAATCCTCGTCAGTAAACTCAGTTTTGAGTTTAGGCATTGTATGAAGAGTCTCTCCAATAACTATTTCTTTTGAGGGAATTTTAGGTCCCTCTTCTATAATTCTCCATAGATTGTAATCTTGTCCTTCGACGAAGATTTTCATTCTATTTTTCCAGTAGTTATAATTTGATCCATTGAACAATGGTGGTCTAGTATAAGAGTGTCCCTCAGAGTAGCTATTTGCTGCCATTGGATCAACTCTAGGAATTTAAGCCTTATAAAGAGAACGAGGCTCTGATACCAATTGTAGCTCGAGGTTTCAACCCAAGAGGGGGGGGTGAATTGGGTTTTTAAAAACTTTCGCGGAATTTATACAAGTTTATAAAAACTGATAAGCAACAAATAATTAATACAAGTAGAAAGCTGTAAATAAAGAGTTTAAGGAAAGATGATGCAAACACAGTTATAGTGGTTCGGCAATATCGGATTCGTTCCGACCCTACGTCCACTCTCTTCAAGGAACTCCTTGAAGTAATCCACTAAGAAAACTTAGTCGCACAACTTAGCCGAGTGTTGCACAAACCGTACACAAGCAATTTACAGGAATTGCTTAAACCGAAAAATCCCCTTCCTTTCGGAAGTTTCCCCTTCCTCTCGGAAGTAATCCCTTTACAAAGATGGTGTAAAGTAAAAGGTAGAGAGACAACAAATGAAAGCTTATTACAACAGAAATGTCTCTCTTTCAAAGTAAAGCTTGAAGAAATGGCTCAATAAGATTATTTCAAAGCTTTTTGTGTTTCAAGAGTATAAAAACTTGATTATATGAGATCAACTCTTTTTGAATATGTGCTGCTTGTTTTTGAATGCTTTGCTGAGTGGGTTTATATAGCAATCAATTAATATGGCCGTTTTGGACTTTAATTTGAAAAAGATTTACTTTAAAACGTTCAGATTTGGAGTCCAACGGTCATATTTTTGAACTACCAGTCGACTGGGTCGAGATACCAGTCGACTGGGTTCACTTGAAAAATATACGTTTTCAGACCTTCTGGGTATCCAGTCGACTGGGGACTTTCTGTCCATTTTAACAGTCGACTGGGTTGATTCATCCAGTCGACTGGGTACCTTCTGACCCATATACCAGTCGACTGGTATATGTACCCAGTCGACTGGGTTGTCTTCCAACCCAGTTTTTCTTCTGTTTTTCATTAAAAACATTTTAAAATTAATGGTTTTAGAAAAACCATTTGTGTTTGAGCCATTAAACAAGCTAATACAATGTATGAGTGAGACTTACATTGGTTCTAAACCTTAAGACCTATACTAGATCTTCAGTCTTCACTTGATACTTGATTTGGTTCGAGTTTTTGCACTTTGTTCCTTGGTTGAATGTGTTTGATCCTTAATACAACTTAGTTTAAACATGTTAGTTAAATAACAGTTGTGTTTTGCCATCATTAAAATACGGGCGAGGGTCAACATAAGGAAATTTCGGGGACGAAATTTTTGTAAGGTATGTAGAATTGTAATACTCGTATTTGTAAAGTAAAGGTAAAGAAATAATTTAATAAATATGACATGAAATTAAAATAATATATTTACGCGAAGGATTTAGTATTGAATAAAACAATTCCTTAAAAAAACATGAACAATAGTGTCCGTGAAGCCAGAAAGAAAAAAAAAGTTTTGTTAAAAAAAATCAAAAAAAACAACAACGTGGTAGTAGGTGCGAGAGTGAAGTTGTGCATGTGTTACAAGTAAAAAGTAAGGCAAATGCATGTCTTCACCTTTTTCTTTGAAAAAAAAACGTGGGGGCTAGGTGGGCTGCAGAGACTTTTGCAAAAAAAAAAAAAAATCTTACTCTTTTATATATATATACTTGTTCGTAAATATATTTACCGAATTTTGTTTAATCTTCTTTCAATTTCTTTAATTTTTTAAATACTTGGGGTCCCAAAGAAAAGTCGAAAGGGCAAAATTTTGAAAAAGTTTACTGCGAAATTTCATAGGGAGTCACGAAGAGCTATCAGAAAAATAGAAAGTAATAACATAATATTTATTTTTGAATTTTTGACATTTATGAAATTTTCCTGAATTCAAAGTGGGAATTTTCAAAGTGTGTGGTTTATAACGAATTGAAGAATAAATTATAAATTTAATATAAATACGATGTCAGGTGTTGACGATTTACAACCAGGGAAAATTTCTAAGAGAAATAGGAAATGCAAGGAGTTGATCCACGGGTAGCTTTAAGAGCTACGTGGTGAGTTGGATTTACTTTAAGTAATCTAAATAAAAAAAAATCTAGGGATAATATTAAAATAAATTATTAGTTTATGTTTTGGGGATAGATAAAGATTTGGTTGATAGATATGATATGAATATTGGACATGTAGAATAGTATTATGTGAAAAGAGATATTTTTTGAATAATAAGTTAATTTAATAATAAAAGCGATAAGTGAAATTCTTGATGAGCTATGGTTGATGTTTTGATACGAATTTTGAGGAAATGAATTTTATTGGATCTTGACCAATTTTGATGGATAATTTGATGTGATTTGAGATGAAATTTAGTGGATCTTGACTAGCTTTAATGGATGATTTGATGTGATTTGGGATGAGAGGAATTTAGTAGAATTTTTGGTATATAAATTTGAGAATAATCAGGATAGCCAATTTAAGTGTTTTGAATTTATGTTGTTTTTATATTACTGTTAATATGCATATTTCATATTATTGTTCATATGCATATGCATTAAATAAGATAACCGGAAGAACCGAGAAAGGGCCGGTCTAATGGAATAACCGTGATAGCTGGTATATGCTGGAAATAAAAGGGACACCGTGACAGCCGGTATATGCTGGAAATAAATTCCGTGACAGTCGGGATAAGCTATAAAGAACCGGGAAGGAGTTGGTCTAAGATAATAATAACCTGTTGACAGGTGGGAAGACGTTCCCATCATAATCATTCATGCATGGCATCTGATTTAAGCATTGCTTGCATTATTAATATACTGATGTGTGATGTGTGATTGTGAATTTATTTATAGATTGATGAGTTTCACACAGAGACAGCTATGGTGATAAGAACCATCTAAATGGTAGATCTTATGATGTGAACCTCATTATGAGGTAATTATGAGATAATTGATGGTCTTAAGATGAACCAATAAATAAGAGGAAGAGATTGATAGATAATGGATATGATGACATGTGAAGTGATAATGGAGTGCTAGTACCAAGTGTATTTGATATAAATTTATTTAAATATTAAAAGACTGTTTATACAAATGAGTATTTTTAGTAAATTTAATTCACTGAGCTTGTGAAGCTCACCCCTCATTCTACAATGATTTCAGGTAGCGGGCATGACAAATAGTTTGATGAGTTGAGGTTCAAACGAAACCATTATCTGTAAGCCATGTACGTGTCAACATCCTCAGACTAATGAGAAAAGAAAATAAAAAATTTATTTGTGAATATTCATGCATTTTATTTTGTATCTAATGTTTAAAGATTAGATTGATGTATCTCCTCTGTTGAGGGTTGAGGAATAATGTAAAAGAATTTTTGTTAGTATTATTTTTACTATTGCATATATGTGTCGTGCTGAGAATTTCAAAATGTGACAACACTGTCTCAGGGGTGATTGACCCGGGATGGGTCGTTACACTATCTGTAATGACTTATCCCGGGTTGACCACTCCCGAAACGGTGTCATCACATTTTAAGAATCCCAGCACGA
Organism: Bretschneidera sinensis; assembly: GCA_023935145.1. Lineage (NCBI taxonomy): Eukaryota > Viridiplantae > Streptophyta > Magnoliopsida > Brassicales > Akaniaceae > Bretschneidera > Bretschneidera sinensis. Next base: position 149,228,800 of record CM043697.1, read on the forward strand.
CACATATATGCAACAATAAAAATAAATAACACTAAAAGAAATTTTTACATCAATCCAACCTTTAAACATTTTATTCAACGTAAAATGCACGAATATTTACATATAAATTTTTCATTTTATTTATCTCATTAGTTTGAGGATGATGACATGCACGTGGCTTACAGAAAATGATTTCTTCTGAACTTCAACTCACCAAACTATTTGTCAAACCTGCTACCCGAAAATTATTGTACAACGAGGAGTGAGCTTCACAAGCTCAGTGAATTAAATTTACTAAAAGTACTCATTTTTATAAACAGTCTTTTAATATTTAAATTAATTTATATCTCATACACATGATACTAGCACTCTACTATCACTGCACATGTCATAATATCCATTCTCTATCAATCTCTTCCTCTTATTTATTGATTCACCTCAAGACTATCAATTATCTCATAATTACCTCGTAATGAGGTTCACATCATAAAATCTATCATCTAGATTGTTATTATCACCATAATTGTCTCTCTGTGAGACTTATTCATCTATAATTATATTCACAATAATAAACCGCACCTCAGCATTTCAATAATCTTATCACCATAACTGTCTCTTTCAGTGAGACTCAACTATCATTAATTATATTCTCAATAATACACCACACTTCAACATTTCAAAAATCTTATCACCATAATTGTCTCTTTCTGTGAGACTTAACCATCTATAATTAAATTCACAATTTATAAATCACGCATCAGTATTTCAATAATGCAAGCAATATTTAAAACAGATGCAATGAAATGAATGCATATGATGGGAATGTCTTCCCACCTGTCGACAGGTTGTTATTATCTTAGATCGGTTGCCTTCTTGGTTCTTTCATTCTTATTTAGACCGGCTGCCTTTCCGGTTCTTTCATTCTCATTAGACCGACTGCCTTCCCGGTTCTTTTCTTTACAGTTTATTTCGGCTGTCGTGGAATTCATTTCCAGCATATACCGGCTGTCACAGTTTTTCAGTTAGATCAGTTGTCTTCCCGGTTCTCTTCTTTTCATTTAATGCATACGTATATGAACAATGATATCAAATGAATATATGAACAATAACATAAAAACAACATAGTTTCAAAACAATTAAATTGACTATCCTGATCATTCTTAAATTTTTATAAAATTTTCCACCTAGACTCTCTCATCCCAAATCACATCAAATCATTCATTAAAACTTGTCAAGATTCACTAAATTTCATTCCAAATTTCATCAAATCATCCATCAAAATTTGTTAAGATCCACTAAAATTTATCTCCTCAAAAATTCATTTCAAAATCTCAACCATAGTTCATCAAGAATTTCACTTCTCGCTTTTATTATTAAATCAACTCATTTTTCTAATAATATTTCTTTTCACATAATAATTTTCTACAATTCTAACATTTATACCATATCTATCCACCAAAGATTTATCTACCACCCAATCATACTTTAATAATTAAATTTAATATTATCATCAAATAATTGATTTTTATTTAGACTACTTAAAGTAAATCCAACTCACCACGTAGCTCTTAAAGCTACTCGTGGATCACCTCCTTGCCTTTCCTGTTTCTCTCATAAATTCCTTTGGTTGTAGATCATCAACACCTAACATCATATTTATATAAATTTTCTAATTTATTCTTCAATTCGATATAAACCACACACTTTGAAAATTCATACTTTGAATTTAGGGAAACTTCATGAATGTCAGAAATTCAAAAATAAACACTAGGATATTACCTTTTGCGTTTCTAATAGCTATTCTTGATTTTCTATGAAATTCTGCAGAAAACTCCTTCAAAATTTTGCTCTTCCAGCATTTCTTTGAGTCCTCAAGTGTTTTGAGAAAGAAACGATAAGTTGAAAGAAACTATAACAGATTTCACATAGGTGTATATATATACACAAGCTCGCTGCTTAAATTGTCGGCAGCTTAAAAAAAATTTCAACTCAGCAGTCTTTTCTCCCTCTCCTGCATATTTTTTCAACATTTGGCAATTCAGCAACTAATGCAAAAGAAACCCACTTTGAACACTTCCACAAAGCTTACACGATTTGGCTATGTGGGAGGCATAAAACCTCCTTAACTTTACTTGGCAGCAGGTGCTGCTACTTGCTGCCAACTTTTGTTGACTTTGTTTTTTTTTTTTTGAAAAAAATAATAATTTAATTTAATTTTTTTTCTTTTCCTTTCTTCATTCTGGACGTTCAGGTCCAATTTTTTTTCTCTTTTCTTTTAATGACGTCCACCTCCCAGATTTTTTTTAAGAATTATTTTTATTCAATACTAAATCCTTCGCGTAACTATATTATTTAAACTTCGTGTCATATTTATTAAATTACTTATTTACCCTTACTTTACGAATACAGGTATTACACTATCAACCTAGGCTTTCAGAATATCCAGCTTCAGGTATAGAGAAACATCGTCGTCGGTTTAACACTTCCTGGTTTAATGATTTTCCCAATTGGTTAGAGTATTCACCTTCAAATAATGCTATATATTGTTTTCTATGCTATGTTTTTGGAAAAAAAAAACCAACAAATCGTCCGGGATCTGATGCATTTATTATGAAAGGGTTCAATACTTGAAAAAAAAAGAGAACGATAGGCTAAATTGTCCTCTTTTGAATCATGTGGGAACAAATCCTAATTCACCTCATAATATTGTTGTGAAATCTTATGAGGATTTGATGAATAAAGCATAACATATTGTCAGGATAATTGAAAAGCAAACTTGTCAAGAGATTAAGAAAAATCGATTGCACTTAAAGACCTCAATTGACTATGTTAGGTGGCTGACATTTCAAGCATATGCTTTTAGAAGTCATGATGAGCATTCAAGCTCGAAAAATCGGGGAAAGTTTATAAAATTTTTAAAGGTATTGGCAATGTAAAATGAAAAGGTTAATGAGGTTGTCTTGGAAAATGCTCCAGGATATGCTAAATATATCTCACATGACATTCAAAAGGAAATATTGCACATTATTGCAAATAAAGTGAGAAAAACAATGCATGAAGAAATTAAAGATGCAAAAATTTGTATCATTGTTGATGAATCTGCAGATAAGTCTAAGAAAGAGCAAATTGCTATGGTTTTGAGATTTATTGATCAAGATGGTGTTATTCGAGAGCGTTTTCTTGATCTTGTGTATGTTACAGGAACAAATGCATTGACATCAAGGAAGATGAAATAGAGAAGTAACACCAATTTATCAATTATTTTCAGACTTTACATCTATTGTTAATAATATTGGTGATTCTTGTAAACGCCATGATGAATTTGTTACTGCTCAAAAAGATGAAATAGAAAATTTGGTTGGTATTGATGAATTGGAAATCGGTAAAGGAGATAACCAGATTGGTAATTTGCAAAGGGTTGGGGATACTCGATGGGGCTCTCATTTTCAGTCTATTTGTAGCTTGTTAAGGTTGTATGGTCCAACTTGTATTGTCATAGAAAATACTAGTAAAGAAGGAACCACTTGGTCTCAACGAGATGATGCTCGACAAGCTTATGATGATTTAATATCTTTTGATTTTGTTTTCATATTACACTTGATGAAAGAGATTATGACAGCTACTGATGTTCTTTGTCAAGCTTTACAACATCAATCTCAAAATATTTTGAATGCTATGGATTTAATCTCAACAACAAAGTCACTCATTCAGAAGATAAGAGAAACTGCTTGGGATAGTTTTCTTAGAACTGTTAGAACATTTTGTGGGCAACATGAGATTGATGTTCTTGATATGATTGCGCGTTATACTGGTGGCCGAGGTCGATCTCGTTATAAAAAAGATTTTATAATAGTCGAGCATTACTATTGAATAGATGTATTTACATTTGCAATAGACTCTCAGTTGCAATAACTAAATAATAGATGTAGTGAGTGAGCAGTTGAACTTCTTATTCTTAGCTCAGCTTTGAGTCCAAAAAAATGGGTTTGAATTATTCAGTATTGATAATATATGCAATTTAGTTGATAAATTATATCCTAAGGACTTCAAAGACCAAGAAAAAATTTAATTGAACTGCTAATTGCAACATTATGAACTTGACATCCCGAAGCACTCAAGTTTTCAAAATACATCAGCAATTTCTAAACTATGTCGAAGATTGGTTAAGACAGGAAAGTAAAAAACCTATCACTTGATTGATCGATTGATTCGTCTTGTGCTCACCTTTCTAATTTCAACACCAACAACTGAAATAGCTTTTTCAACAACGAAAATTATAAAAACAAGACTTCACAGCAAAATGGATTATGTGTTTCTCGCAGATATATTAATTATCTATATTGAAAAGAAAATTGCTACAAATTTAGTACTAAGATGATTTTTGATGAATTTGATTCCATAAAAAATAGTCAAGCACGACTTTCTTAAAAAAACATCCTCATTTATACTTTTTTGATAATAATGTGATTTTTTATATATAATTATGTAAAAAATTAAAAGAGACAATTTTTAGACAAAAATTTATGCTATAACTTGGTCATAATACAAAGAAAGTCACTTTCTGATTCTCATATATCCAATTTTTCATAAATTATTCATCCCCAGGTATAAATTCCTGCTCCACCTCCACTTATTGCAAACGGTAACTACCATGTAACAAAAAACAACCCAAAAAGCAACTAACCCACATTAAACACCGGAAGAAAATCTGATTTCCCAAATTTACCCTTCACGATCCCGACTCAAAAGCTTGCCTTCTTCAACGACTTTACCGTAACGGAGCTCCCCAACGCCGCTGGTTTGACCTCGATTTCAAACGAATCGTATCGGCGAAACAACTCGATCACGAAAAGTCTCGCCACGAGCACCACAAAATCCTTCCCTGCGCATTGCTTGTTCCCCAATGTTGGGGTCTCGTTCTCGGGCCCATTAGACCACAGCACGTGCTTTAGCAGTTTCTCTCCCTCACCCCCGAACCGATCCGGTACGAACTCCTCGGCTCTCTCGAATATCTTCGGATCTTTTGTAGCGAACGGTTGGTACCCGAAAAGCATCTCCCCTGCTTTCACTTCGAAGGCGGCATCGTGGCTCTCGATCACCATGTCCTGCTTCGCCTTCCCGTACTGCGCCGTCACGGGCGGGTCGATCCGTAACGATTCGTAAACGACGGACTTCATTAACGGCATCTCTTCCATTGCGGCCATCGTCACCTTCCCGCCGTTGGATCGGATTAGCGATCTGATCTCCTGTGCCAATTCGGTGTGGAGCTGGACCCCTCCTTGCCCAATCCATTTCAGTATGTTGGGGATGAGGATCTTCATGCCGCCGAAGGTATTGAAGCACGTGGTGAACAGGATGTTGTGGCACGCCTCCTCTCGCGAGATGCCCAATTTCTCGGCCTCGTCTTGTACGAACCCCGACGACTCGTAGAAGAAATCGTAGAGCCTCTGGTAATCGCGTTTGACGAGGAACGGAGGGAGACGGAAAGTGCGGAGGAGTATATCTTCTAGAAACTTCGGGAGTCCAAGTGTAAGCACGGGACCCAACTGTAAGAGTACCCATTTGCCAATCAGCTTCGGCCCATCACTCCCGAGCTTGGTATCGGCCGGATTAGTACCGTACATGGACCGAGCCAAGAAGTTGAAAGCGGCTTGCTCGTTCGCTCCGCCGAAATCGGCTTTCCCTGTGGCGCCGATTTCTTTCTCGAGCGTCTCGAATAATTCGGTGTAGGTCGAGTGAAACTCGGGCATCACTCTGTCGCGGCAAGACTTGAGAAGAAAGAAGACGAGTTGCTTGAGTTTGGCATGGTTCGGCTCGGATGGATCGAGGTACGAGAGAACTCGGTAGCAGCCGGTGAGTTCAGTGAAGGGCATGTATGTGCCCGTGAAAAGGTTTTTCTTCTCTACCTTGCTCACATCGAAGAGGACTGGGAAACTCTTACCGTCGAGCAAAACGACGACACGTGGGTTTTCAGAGATGAAGGGACCAGGTGGCATGTTTGTTTTAAACACCGTCGACTTATACTTTTGGACTCTTGATTTGAAGTACTCATCTTTGCCTTGGTTGTAGAAGTAGTCGTTTCGATCGTTGATTGGACCAAAAAACGGGAGGCCATAATCTCCGGGAATCTTGCGGATCGGGAGTGTTGTGGGTTTGGGTCCGGGTTGCACCACCGTGACCGGTTTCTCTGATACAGAAATCGGACGGCCAATAAGCCTACGTGTGGAGGAAATTGATGATGACGATCTTTTGTTGAGTGATTGCACTTGTGGTTGCAGGGAAGGGAAAGGTAGAGAAGGGGATGCCATTTTCGAGTTTTGGTTCAATCAATAAGCCTTTGATTGCTGCTTTTAACGTTGCAGAGAGGAAAGAAGAACACGTTTGAAAAACGTGGGTTATGTTGTTTTGAGCCCGCTACAGTGCAAGCGTGTGAGTGGAGAGAAGTGGGTCCCGTGATTGTGTTGTGTAAATAATCGCGTTAGCCTCGACTCAATGACAAGAAAGTCTGTAAAAAATGAAAGCCTTAGTCGATTATGATAAAATATTATTTATTTATATTTTTAGAGATGATAAAAAATTTGAATAAAATTTTTATAAGATAAATAAAATTATAATACTTGTATTTATAAAATAAAAATAAAAAATAATTTAATAGATATAATATAAAATTAAAATAATATATTTACATGAAAATTTAATATTTAATAAAATAATTTTAAAAAAACGTAAACAATAATGTCTCTGAAACTAGAAAAAATAAAAATTTATTAAAAAAATAAAAATAAAGTAACGTGACAGCAGGTGTGAGAGTGAAGTGATGTATCTGTTACAAGTAAAAGTAAGGCAAATGCATGTCTTCCACCTTTTTCTTTGAAAAAAAACGTGGCGCTAGTAGGGCTGCTGAGACTTTTGAAAAAAAAAAAAAAAGTCTTACTCATATATATATATATATATACACGTAAATATATTTATCGAATTTTGTTTAATTTTCTTTTAATTTTTTTTTATTTTTTAAAATACTTTGGAATTAAAAAAAAAATCGAAACAGTAAAATTTTAAAGGGGTTTACTACTGAATTTCATAAGGAATCACGAGAAGCTATCAGAAAAATAGAAGGTAATAATATAATGTTTATTTTTGAATTTCTGACATTTATGAAGTTTTTCTGAATGCAAAGCGGGAATTTTTGGGAATTTTTAAAGTATGTGGTTTATAACGAACTGAAGAATAAATTATAAATTTAATATAAATGCGATGTCAGGTGTTGACAATCTACAACCGATGAAATTTTTTAAGAGAAATGGGAATGCAGAATAGTATTATGTGAAAAGAGGTATTTTTGGAATAATAAGCTGATTTAATAATAAAATAGATAAGTGAAATTCTTGATTAGCTATGGTTGATGTTTTGATACGAATTTTGAGTAGATAAATTTTAGTGGATTTCGACCAATTTTGATGGATGATTTGATGTGATTTGAGATGAAATTTAGTGGATCTTGAAATATTTTAATGGATAATTTGATGTGATTTGGGATGAGAGGAATTTAGTGAAATTTTTGTTATATAAATTTGAGAATAATCAAGATAGCCAATTTAAGTGTTTTGAATTTATATTGTTTTTATATTACTGTTAATATGCATATTTCATATTATTGTTCATATGCATATGCATTAAATAAGATAACTGAAAGAACTGGGAAGGGGCCAGTCTAATGAAATAACCGTGACAGCCAGTATATGTTGGAAACAAAAGGGACACCGTGACAGCCGGTATATGCTGAAAATAAATTATGTGACAGCCGGGTTAAGCTGTAAAGAACCAGGAAGGGGCTGGTCTAAGATAATAACAACCTGTCGATAGGTGGGAAGACGTTCCCATTATAATAATTCATGCATGGCATCTGATTTAATTATTGTTTGCATTATTAAAATGCTGATGTGTGGTGTATGATTGTGAATTTATTTATAGATTGATGAGTTTCAGAGAGAGACAATTATGGTGATAAGAACCATCTAAATGGTAGACCTTATGATGTGAACCTCATTACGAGGTAATTGTGAGATAATTGATGGTCTTAACGTGACCCAATAAATAAGAGGAAAAGATTGATAGATAATGAATATGATGACATGTGAAGTGATAATGGAGTGATAGTACCAAGTGTATGAGATATAAATTGATTTAAATATTAAAAGACTGTTCATAGAAATGAGTACTTTTAGTAAATTTAATTCACTGAGCTTGTGAAGCTCACTCCTCATTTTACAATGATTTCAGGTAGCAGGCATGACAAATAGTTCGATGAGTTGAGGTTAAAAAAAAACTATTATCCGTAAGCCATGTACGTGTCAACATCCTCAGACTAATGAGAAAATAAAATACAAAATTTATTTGTAAATATTCATGCATTTTACTTTGTGTCTAATGTTTAAAGATCAGATTGATGTATCTCTCCTGTTGAGGGTTGAAGATTGATGTAAAAGAATTTTTGTTAGTATTATTTTTACTGTTGTATATATGTGTCGTGCTGAGAATTTCAAAAAGTGACAACACTGTCTCGAGGGTGGCCAACCCGGGATGAGTCGTTACAATTTTGGTATCAGAGCATTAGGTTTTATAATTCTGTAGACTGCATAAAAAATAAAAAAAAAATGGAAGATTAAAATAAATTATATTTTAACGAACAGTCTGAGGATGACACGTGAATGTGCTAGAGCTAGAGTTAGAGTTGTTGATTTGAGAGGGCGTGGTAGGCCCCCAATATTTTTGACAAGTCGAGGTTGAATCTGAATATGTGGTTCCTAGAAGGGAACATGTTGATAGTATGATTGATATTAGTAATATAATTGATATAAGTAAAGGTATGAGAGAATCTGAAGTTGAAAGAGATGAGCTAAGATAAGCTCTTGCACATACTCTTGAGAGAATTGATGCAACAGATAATAGAGTTAGTAGCCTATAGCATAGATGTAATGAACAGGCTAGGGCAGTGCCTGAGGTGGTTATAAATCCAGCAATAGTAAATGTTCAAAAGGGAAAAAATGAGTTTATGCATGAGATGCAGGGAGATTGTTAAGACAAATGCCTTGTTGTTTAAAGGATCTATGAATCCTTTTAAGTCTGAGTTTTGGGAGAAACATATAAAGAGATTATTTAGTATTTGTACCAGTAACTGACAGGTAAATAGGTGCCTTTGCTTCGTTTGAGTTAGAAGAAGAAGCTTTAGAATGATGAGAGGATACTCTTCCAAGGGTAAGTGCAGAAGTTGATAGATCCTTAACCTGGAATAGGTTTAAGGAGATTTTTCCTTGATAAATACTATCTTTATACCTCTAGAGCCCAACAAAAGAGAGATTTTATTTATTTGGGGTAAATGTATTGACTATGGCTTAGTATGATAGCAGATGTATGGTCTTATCAATGGTAGACCTAGAGGAGAAGAAGTGTAAGAGGTTGAAAGATGAATTATGTTTTAAGATTTGATCAAAACTATCTCACATGAGGCATATGAATTATGTCAGATTGGTGGAGATAACGCTTCAGAATGAGAAGGATGTGATGGAATTTATTGTATTCTGCTACTTCTGTAACTCAGAATACTATCGGGGGGACCCTTAAATTTGGGAGACAAGTTTTGAGAACTGGGAGTCATGGCAGATAAAGTAAGTCTACCACCAATGGAAAATGGTAATCTGATGTATGATTGAGTGACAGAAGTTGGTTATAGATATATTCAGATAAGATATTTATCTCAGAATTGTCAAAATTTGAAGTGTTTTTTGGGTAGAGAAGGTGGACATATCAATGTTGGTTGATCTTGGTGCAACCCATTCTTTTGCATTCAGTAGTTATATGAAGTCTATTGAAGAATGTATTTGTCATTTGATGCAAAATATTTTGTTGAAGTTCCCACTAGAGATAGAGTGATAATCATAAATGATTACAAGGGTGGTGTGATTCGTATCAGATATAGAGAATCTGAAGCTGATTTATTATCTTTGAATATAATATAATTTTGGGAAGGAATTTATTATCAACATATTATGTCTTGTTGATTGTTCCAGAAAGACTGTAGTGGTCAAGATATGGACATGATGAGTGTAACCTTAAGAGATAACATAAGATACTCTCGAACAATCTTATTTTGCTCTGACCACTAGGAGATGGTTGAATAAGGGTTTTGAGGAGTATTTGACATACATAATGGATTCGAAAATGGAAAGTTGGAAGTTAGAATAAATCTTAGTGGTGAAAGATTATTCTAATGTAATTCTCGAAGAGTTGCCTAATTGTCTCCCAGTAGGAAGATTTAAGTCTCTATTGATATGATACCAGGATCATCACATATATTTAATAGCACCCTACAGAAAGATACCAGCTGAATTGAGAGAGTTGAACGTACCACTTTAAGAATTTTTAGATAAACAATTTATCAAACTTAATGTATTTGGGTAGCCCCTGTGTTGTTCGTAAAGAAAAAAGATGGAGCGATGAGATTTTGTATAGACTACAAATAGTTGAATAAGAACAAATACATTTTTCTCAGGATAAATAAATTGTTTGAGCAGTGCAAGGAGTGAGAGTGTTTTCTAAGATAAACCTGAGATCGAGTTATCACCACTTAAGGATTGAGAAGGGAGACGTGCCTAAGACTGCTTTTAGGACACATTATGGTCATAAGTTTGTTGTGATGTCGTTTTGACTAACTAATGTTCCAGAAACATTCATGACTTGATAAATAAAATGTCTGAACCATTTCTTGATAATCTTTTGATTATGTTCAGTAATGACATTTTGATATATTCTAAGAAGGAAGAACAGCATATGAAACATTACACAATGTGTTGGAGATTCTGAGGAGAGAGAAATTATATGCAAAGCTTTCTAAGTGTGAGTGTTGGTTGAAAGAAATAATTTTCTTGGAACATGTAATATCGAGAAATGGCATAACAGATGATCTACAAAAGGTGAAAGCAATGTTAAGTTAGGAGAGACCAACTAATATGAATGAAATTAGAATCTTCATGGGGTTAGCTGGTTATTATAGAAGATTCTTTCAAAAATTTTCTATTATTGTAATACTGTTGAATAAACTGACCAGGAATGAGGTGAGATTTTTATGGTGAGGGAAGTGTGAGAAAAAATTCTAATTACTGAAGGAGAAATGGACTACAGCTCCAATATTGGTGTTTCCTTCTGGAGATGAAGGATTTGTGGTGTATAGTGATGCGTCACGTCAATTATGGGGATATATGTAACATAGGAAAGCTGTGGCCCATGCTTCTAGGCAAAGATGATAGATGGAGTGATTAGTAACGATGATTATATAATTCACTATCATCTAGAAAATGCGAAGGTGATAGCTGACGCATTGAGTAGAAAGTCTACAAGAAGGTTAACTGTTATTGGGAGTCCTGATGTGAAATTGAGGATAGATTTAAAAGATATAAGAATGAAGTTGAATATCAGTGATAAAGGATCATGGTTAACGAATATGGTTGTATAGTCATCCATAGTAAAATGTTTGTTGGAGATGCAAGGTAGAGATAAAGAGATAAAGAAGATTAAGCATGAAGTGCTTAATAGAAGGTAATATGAGTTCAAAAATTTGAAATGATGGCATTTTGGTCTTGGAAAATAGAAATTGTGTTTCCAATAATGCGGAGTTGAAAAAGGAGATAATGAGAAAGGTATATGATGATGTAGATTCGAGGTAACCAAGTAACAATAAAATGTATAGAGGACGGAGACAAAATTTCTGATGGCAAGGATTGAAGAAGGATGTAGCTGAAATTGTGAGGTTGTCTGGAGCATCTTTAAGCATAGTGTCAAATAGAGATACAACATTAACATCTTAGTTTTGAAGAGGCTTTCAAAAAGTAATGAGTACACAATTGTAATTTAATATAATTTTTCATGCTCAGACAGAAAGGATTTTTAGAGTACTAGAAGATATGTTAAGGACAAATGTGATGAATTTCTCGGTAAGTTGGGATTCTTACATGCCATCTATGGAAGTTGCTTATAATAATCAGTATCAAACTCCTATTGGGATGACACCTGTAACTCGAGGTTTCAACCCAAGAGGGGGGGTGAATTGGGTTTTTAAAAACTTTTTGCGGAATTAATACAAGTTTATAAAAACTAATAAGAAGCAAACAATTAATACAAATAATGTGCTATAAATAAAGAGTTTAAGGAAAGAGGATGCAAACACAGTTTATAGTGGTTCGGCAATATCGGATTCGTTCTGACCCTACGTCCACTCTCTTCAAGGAACTCCTTGAAGTAATCCACTAAGAAATATTAGTCGCACAACTTAGCCGGGTGTTGCACAAACCGTACACAAACAACTTACAGGTATTGCTTAAACAGAACAATTCCTTTACTTTCGGAAGTTTCCCCTTCCTCTCGGAAGTAATCCCTTTACAAAAGATGGTATAAAGTAAAAGGTAGAGAGACATCAAATAAAAACTTATTACAATAGAAATATCACTCTTTCAAAGTAAAGCTTGAAGAAATGGCTCAACAAGATTATTTCAAAGCTTTTTGTGTTTCAAGAGTATAAAAACTTGATTATGTGAGATCAACTCTTTTTGAATATATGCAACTTGTTATTGATTGCTTAAATGAATGGGTTTATATAGCAATCAATTAATATGCCCGTTAGGACTTTAATTTGAAAAAGATTCACTTTAAAACGTTCAGATTTGGAGTCCAACGGTCATATTTTTGAACTACCAGTCGACTGGGTCGTGATACTAGTCGACTGGGTTCACTTGAATAAATCACGTTTTCAAACCTTCTGGGTATCCAGTCGACTGGTATATTTCATCCATTCGACTGGGGACTTTTTGTCCATTTTACCAGTCGACTTGGTTGATTCATCCAGTCGATTGGGGACTTGCTGTCCATGTACCAGTCGACTGGTATATGTACCCAGTCGACTGGGTTATCTTCCAACCCAGTTTTTCTTCTGTTTTTCATTAAAAACATTTGTTTTAAAATCGATGGTTTTAGAAAACCTTTTATGTTCAATCCATTGAACAAGCTAATACAATGTATAAGTGAGACTTATATTGGTTCTAAACCTTAAGACCTATAATAGATCTTCAGTCTTCCATTGATACTTGATTTGGTTCGAGTTCTTGCACTTTGTTCCTTGGTTGAATGCGTTTGATCCTTAATACAACTTAGCTAAAACTTGTTAGTAAAATAACAGTTGTGTTTTGCCATCATTAAAATACGGGCGAGGGTCAACAACACCGATTGAGACTTTGTATGGTAGGAGGTGTAGAAATCCTATATGCTGGGAAGAAGTTGGAGAAAGAAAGATATTTAGTTTATAAATTATTAAGTTAACAGCTGAGAAGCTCAAATTGGTTAGAAAGAATCGTAAAGCAGCACAGAGTAAACCAAATAGTTATGTTAATAATAAAAGAATACCTTTTGAGCTTAAAGTAGGTGATTGGGTGTAATTGAAAAATATCTCAATGAAAATGTGTCGTGAGATTTAATCAGGAAATGAAAGCTCAATCCGAGGTATGTGGGACCCTATGAGGTTGTTCAGAAAGATCGGGCTTATATCCAAGTACTAGTGAGAATTTTAGACAAAAAAAAAAACAATTCTTGTATAATAAAATAATTTCATTAGTTTAAGTTCTGTGGCAGGATAAGGATGTTGAAGATATTACGTGAAAGCGTGAAACGATTATGAAGAAGTATTATTTACTTGTGTTTTTGGAGTTAGGTAAGGAAATTTCAGGGATGAAATTTTTGTAAGGTGTGTAGAATTGTAATACCCATATTTGTAAAGTAAGGGTAAAGAAGTAATTTAATAAATATGACATGAAATTAAAATAATATATTTATGTGAAGGATTTAGTATTGAATAAAATAATTCCTTAATAAAATCGTGAACAGTAATGTCCTTGAAGCGAGAAAGAAAAAAAAAGTTTTGTTAAAAAAAACAACATGGTAGCAGGTGTGAAAGTGAAGTGGTGCATGTGTTACAAGTAAAAAGTAAGGGAAATGCATGTCTTCCACCTTTTTCTTTGAAAAAAACGTGGGGGCTAGGTGGGCTGCAGAGACTTTTGCAAAAAAATAAAAAAAATAAAAAATCTTACTCTTATATGTATACTTATATGTAAATATATTTACCGAATTTTGTTTAATCTTTTTTTAATTTCTTTATTTTTTTTAAATACTTGGGGACAAAAAAAAAGTCGAAATGGCAAAATTTTAAAGGAGTTTACGGCAGAATTTCATAGGGAGTCACGAGAAGCTATCAAAAAAATAAAAGTTAATAATGTAATGTTTATTTTTGAATTTCTGACATTTATGAAGTGTCCTTGAATTCAAAGTGAGAATTTTCAAAGTGTGTGATTTATAACGAATTGAATAATAAATTATAAATTTAATATAAATACAATGTCAGGTGTTGACGATCTACAATCGGGGGAAATTTCTAAGAGAAATGGAAAATGCAAGGAGGTGATCCACGGGTAGCTTTAAGAGCTACGTGGTGAGTTGGATTTACTTTAAGTAATCTAAATAAAAAAAATGAAAAATCTAGGGATAATATTAAAATAAATTATTAGCTTATGTTTTGGTGATAGATAAAGATTTGTTTGATAGATATGATATGAATATTGGACATGTAGAATATTATTATATCAAAAGAGATATTTTTGGAATAATAAGTTGATTTAATAATAAAAGCGATAAGTGAAATTCTTGATGAGCTATGGTTGATGTTTTAATACGAATTTTGAGGAGATGAATTTTAGTGGATCTTGACCAATTTTGATGGATGATTTGATGTGATTTGGGATGAAATTTAGTGGATCTTGGTAAGCTTTAATAGATGAATTGATGGGATTTGGGATGAGAGGAATTTAGTAGAATTTTTGTTATATAAATTTGAGAATAATCAAGATAGTCAATTTAAGTGTTTTGAATTTATATTGTTTTTATATTACTGTTAATATGCATATTTCATATTATTGTTCATATGTATATGCATTAAATAAGATAACCGAAAGAACCGGGAAGGGGCCGGTCTAATGGAATAACCATGATAGCCAGTATATGCTGAAAATAAAAGGGACACCGTGACAGTCGGTATATACTGGAAATAAATTTCATGACAGCCAGGATAAGCTATAAAGAACCTGGAAGGGGCCGGTCTAAGATAATAACAACCTGTCGACAGGTGGGAAGACGTTGCCATCATAATCTTTCATGTATGACATGTGATTTAATTATTGCTTGCATTATTAAAATGCTGATGTGTGGTGTGTGATTGTGAATTTATTTATAAATGGATGAGTTTCACAGAAAGATAGTTATGGTAATAAGAACCATTTAAATGGTAGACCTTATGATGTGAAACTCATTACGAGGTAATTATGAGATAATTGATGGTCTTAAGGTGAACCAATAAATAAGGGGAAGAGATTGATAGATAATGGATATGATGACATGTGAAGTGATAATGGAGTACTAGTACCAAGTGTATGTGATATAAATTGATTTAAATATTAAAAGACTGTTTATACAAATAAGTACTTTTAATAAATTTAATTTACTGAGCTTGTGCAGCTCACCCCTCATTGTACAATGATTTCAGGTAGCAGACATGACAAATAGTTTCATAGTTGAGGTTCAGACGAAACCATTATCTGTAAGCCATGTACGTGTCAATATCCTCAGACTAATGAGAAAAGAAAATACAAAATTTATTTGTAAATATTCATGCATTTTACTTTTTATCTAATGTTTAAAGATCATATTGATGTATCTCTCCTGTGGAGGATTGATGATTGATGTAAAATAAATTTTTTTAGTATTATTTTTACTGTTGCATATATGTGTCGTGTTGGAAATTTCAAAATGTGACAACACCGTCTCGAAGGTGGCCAACCCGGGATGGGTCGTTACAATTTTTGTATCAGAGCATTAGGTTTTATGATTCTGTAGACTGCTTAAGAAAGAAAGAAAATGGAAGATTAAAATAAATTATATTTTAATGAACTGTTTGAGGATGACACGTGGACGTACTAGAGCTAGAGTTAGAGTTGTTGATTTGAGAGGGCGTGGTAGACCCCCAATATTTTTGACAAGTCGAGGTTGAGTCTGAATCTGTGATTTCTAGAAGGGAACATGTTGATAGGATGATTGACAAGTCTGAATCTGTAATTGAAAAATATCTCAATGAAAATGTATCTTGAGATTTAATCAGGAAAGGAAAGTTGAATCTGAGGTATGTGGGACCCTATGAGGTTGTTCAGAAAGATCGGGCTTATATCCAAGTACTAGTGAGAATTTTAGACAAAAAAAACAATTCTTGTATAATAAAATAATTTCATTAGTTTAAGTTTTGTGGCAGAATAAGGATGTTGAAGATATTACGTGAAAGCGTGAAACGATTATGAAGAAGTATTATTCACTTGTGTTTCTGGAGTTAGAAAAAGAAATTTCGGGGACGAAATTTTTGTAAGGTGGGTAGAATTGTAATACCCGTATTTGTAAAGTAAGGGTAAAGAAGTAATTTAATAAATATGATATGAAATTAAAATAATATATTTATGCGAAAGATTTATTATTGAATAAAATAATTCCTTAAAAAAATCATGAACAGTAATGTCTTTGAAGCGAGAAAGAAAAAAAAGTTTTGTAAAATAAAACAAAAAAAAAACAACATGGCAGCAGGTGTGAGAGTGAAGTGGTGCATGTGTTACAAGTAAAAAGTAAGGCAAATGCATGCCTTCCATCTTTTTCTTTGAAAAAAACGTGAGGGTTAGGTGGGCTACAAAGACTTTTGCAAAAAAAAAAAAAAAAATCCTACTCTTATATATATACTTATACGTAAATATAATTACCAAATTTTGTTTAATCTTCTTTAAATACTTGGAGACCCAAAGAAAAGTCAAAAGGGTAAAATTTTGAAGGAGTTTACTGCGGAATTTCATAGGGAGTCACGAGATGCTATTAGAAAAATAGAAGTTAATAACATAATATTTAGTTTTGAATTTCTGACATTTATGAAGTTTCCCTGTATTCAAAGTGAGAATTTTCAAAGTGTGTGGTTTGTAACGAATTGAAGAATAAATTATAAATTTAATATAAATACGATGTCAGGTGTTGATGATCTACAACTGGGGGAAATTTCTAAGAGAAACAAGAAATGCAAGGAGGTGATCCACATGTAGCTTTAAGAGCTACGTGGTGAGTTGGATTTACTTTAAGTAATCTAAATAAAAAAATGAAAAATCTAGGGATAATATTAAAATAAATTATTAGCTTATGTTTTGGTGATAGATATGATATGAATATTGGACATGTAGAATAGTATTATGTCAAAAGAGATATTTTTGGAATAATAAGTTGATTTAATAATAAAAGTGATAAGTGAAATTCTTGATGAGCTATGGTTGATGTTTTGATACGAATTTTGAGGAGATGAATTTTAATGGATCTTGACCAATTTTGATGGATGATTTGATGTGATTTGGGATGAAATTTAGTGGATCTTGACAAGGTTTACTGGATGATTTGATGTGATTTGGGATGAAAAGAATTTAGTAAAATTTTTGTTATATAAATTTGAGAATAATCAGGATAGTCAATTTAAGTGTTTTGAATTTATGTTGTTTTTATATTACTGTTAATAGGCATATTTTATATTATTGTTCATATGTATATGTATTAAATAAGATAACCGAAAGAACCGGGAAGGGGCCGGTCTAATGGAATAACCGTTACAGCCGGTATATGTTGGAAATAAAAGGGACACCGTGACAGTCGGTATATACTGAAAATAAATTCCGTTACGGCTTGGATAAGCTTTGAAGAACCGGGAAGGGACCGGTCTAGGATAATAACAACCTGTCGACAGGTGGAAAAACATTCTCATCATAATCATTCATGCATGACATCTGATTTACTTATTGCTTGCATTACTAAAATGCTGATGTATGGTGTGTGATTGTGAATTTATTTATAGATGGATAAGTTTCACAGGGAGACAATTATGGTGATAAGAACCATCTAAATGGTAGACCTTATGATGTGAACCTTATTACGAGTTAATTATGAGATAATTGATGGTCTTAAGGTGAACCAATAAATTAGAGGAAGAGATTGATAGATAATGGATATGATGACATGTGAAGTGATAATGGAGTGCTAGTACCAAGTGTATGAGATATAAATTGATTTAAATATTAAAAGACTGTTCATACAAATGAGTACTTTTAGTAAATTTAATTCACTGAGCTTATGAAGCTCACCTCTCATTGTACAATGATTTCAGGTAGCAGACATGTAAATAGTTTGATGAGTTGAGGTTCAGACGAAACCATTATCTGTAAGCCATGTGCATGTCAATATCCTCAGACTAATGAGAAAAGAAAATAAAAAATTTATTTGTAAATAGTCATGCATTTTATTTTGTATCTAATGTTTAAAGATCAGATTGATGTATCTCTCTTGTTGAGGGTTGAGGATTGATGTAAAAGAATTTTTGTTAGTATTATTTTTGTTGTTGCATATATGTGTCGTGCTAGGAATTTCAAAATGTTACAACACCGTCTCGGGGGTGGCCAACCCGTGATAGGTCGTTACACTATCAACCTAGGCTTTCAGAATATCCAGCTTCAGGTCCAGAGAAACATCTTCATCGGTTTAACACTTCTTGGTTTGATGATTTTCCCAATTGGTTAGAGTATTCACCTTCAAATGATGCTATATATTGTTTTCATGCTATGTTTTTGGAAGAAAAAAAAAACCAACAAATCATTCGGGATCTAATGCATTTACTATGAAAAGGTTCAATACTTGAAAAAAAGTGAACGATAGGCTAAATTGTCCTCTTCTGACTGATGTGGGAACAAATCCTAATTCACCTCATAATATTGCTGTGAAATCTTGTGAGGATTTGATGAATAAAGCACAACATATTGTCAGGATAATTGAAAAGCAAACTTGTCAAGAGATTAAGAAAAATCGATTGCGCTTAAAGAACTCAATTGACTGTGTTAGGTGGCTGACATTTCAAGCTTGTGCTTTTAGAGGTCATGATGAGCATTCAAGATCGAAAAATCGGGGAAAGTTTATAGAATTTTTAAAGGTGTTGACGATGAAAAACGAAAAAATTAATGAGGTTGTCTTGGAAAATACTCCAGGAAATGCTAAATATATCTCACATGACATTTAAAAGGAAATATTGCACATTTTTGCAAATAAAGTGAGAAAAACAATGCGTGAAGAAATTGAAGATGCAAAAATTTGTATCATTGTTGATGAATCTGCAGATGAGTCTAAGAAAGAGCAAATTGCTATGGTTTTGAGATTTGTTAATCAAGATGGTGTTATTCGAGAGCGTTTTTTTGATCTTGTGCATGTTACAGGAACAAATGCATTGACATCAAGGAATGAGATTTTTGTCGTTCTCACACGTTACAACCTTCATGTTAAGAACATTCGAGGTCAAAGATATGATGAAGCTAGCAATATGCGCAATGAGTGGAACAATCTTCAAGCACTATTTATGAAAGAATGTCCTTATGCATATTATGTGTATTGCTTTGCTCGTAGACTACAACTAGCATTAGTTGTTGCTTCTAGAGAAGTAACACCAATTTATCAATTCTTTTCAGACTTTACATCTATTGTTAATATTATTAGTGCTTCTTGTAAATGCTATGATGAATTTGTTACTGCTCAGAAAGATGAAATAAAATATTTGGTTGGTATTGATAAATTGGAAATCGGTAAAGGAGCTAACCAGATTGGTAATTTGCAAAGGGCTATGGATACTCGATGGGGCTCTCATTTTTAGTCTATTTGTAGCTTGTTAAGGTTGTATAGTCCAACTTGTATTGTCATAGAAAATACTGGTAAAGAAGGAACCACTTGGTCTCAACAAGATGATGCTCGACGAGCTTATGATGATTTAATATCTTTTGATTTTGTTTTCATATTACACTTGATAAAAGAGATTATGACAGTTACTGATGTTCTCTGTCAAGCTTTACAACATCAATCTCAAAATATTTTGAATGCTATGGATTTAATCACAACAACAAAGTCACTCATTCAGAAGCTAAGAGAAACTGGTTAGGATAGTTTTCTTAGAACTGTTAGAACATTTTGTGGGCAACATGAGATTGATGTTCTTGATATGATTGTGCGTTATACTGGTGGTCGAGGTCGATCTCGTTATAAGAAAGATCTTATAATAGTTGAGTATTTTTATTGAATAGATGTATTTACAGTTGCAATAGACTCTCAGTTGCAATAACTAAATAATAGATTTAGTGAGTGAGCAGTTGAACTTCTTATTCTTAGCTCAGCTTTAAGTCCAAAAAAATGGGTTTGAATTATTCAGTATTGATAATATATGCAATTTAGTTGATAAATTATATCCTAAGGACTTCAAAGACCAAGAAAGAATTCAGTTGAACTACTAATTGCAACATTATGAACTTGACATCTCGAAGCACCCAAGTTTTCAAAATACGTCAACAATTTCTGAACTATGTCGAAGATTGGTTAAGACAGGAAAGTAAAAAACCTATCACTTGATTGATCAATTGATTCGTCTTGTGCTCACCCTTCCAGTTTCAACACCAACAACTGAAATAGCTTTTTCAACAATGAAAATTGTTAAAAATGGATGATGAGTTTCTTGCAGATATATTAATTATCTATTTTGAAAAAAAAAATTGCTAAAAATTTAGTACTAAGATGATTATTGATGAATTTGATTCTATAAAAAATAGTGAAGCACAATTTTCTTAGAAAACATCATCTTTTATACTTTTTGATAATAGTGTGATTTTCTATTATATAATTATGTAAAAATTAAAAGAGACAACTTTTGGACAAAAATTTATGTTATAACTTGCTCATAATACAATGAAAGTCACTTTCTGATTCTCATAAATTCAATTTTTCATAAATTATTCATCCCCATGTATAAATTCCGGCTCCACCTCCACTCATTGCAAGCAGTAACTTCCATGTAACAAAAAAAACCCAAAAAAACAACTAACCCACATTAAACACCTGCAGAAAATCTGATTTCCCAAATTTACCCTTCACGATTCCGACTTAAAAGCTTGCCTTCTTCAACCGTAACAGAGCTCCCCAACACCGCTGGTTTGACCTCGATTTCAAATGAATCGTATCAACGAAACAACTCAATCACGAAAAGCCTCACCACGAGCACCACAAAATCCTTCCCTGCGCATTGCTTGTTCCCCAATGTTGGGGTCTCGTTCTCGGGCCCATTAGACCACAGCACGTGCTTTAGCAGTTTCTCTCCCTCACCCCCGAACTGATCCGGTACGAACTCCTAGACTCTCTCGAATATCTTCGGATATTTCGTAGCGAACGATTGGTACCCAAAAAGTATCTCCCTTGCTTTCATTTCGAAGGCGGCATCGTGGCTCTCGATCACCATGTCCTGCTTCGCCTTCCCGTTCTGCGCCATCATGGGCGGGTCGATCCGTAACGATTCATAAATGATGGACTTCATTAACGGCATCTCTTCCATTGCGGCCATCGTCACCTTCCCGTCGTTGGATCGATGACCGATCTGATCTCCTATGCCAATTCGGTGTGGAGCTGGACCCCTTCTCTCCCAATCCATTTAAGTACGTTGGGGATGAGGATCTTCATGCCGCCGAAGGTATTGAAGCACGTGGTGAACAGGATGTTGTGGCACGTCTCCTCTCGCGAGATGCCCAATTTCTCGGCCTCGTCTTGCACGAACCCTGACGACTCATAGAAGAAATCGTAGAGCCTCTAGTAATCGCGTTTGACGAGGAATAGAGGAAGATGGAAAGTGTGGGAGAGTATATCTTCTAAAAACTTAAGGAGTTCGAGTGTAAGCATGGGACCCAACTGTAAAAGTACCCATTTGCTAATCAGTTTCGGCCCATCACTCCTGAGCTTGGTATTGATCGGATTAGTACAGTTCATGGACCGAGCCAAGAAGTTGAAAGCGGCTTGCTCGTTGGCTCCGTCGAAATCGACTTTCCTTTTGGTGCTGATTTCTTTCTCGAGCGTCTCGAATAATTCGGTGTAGGTCGAGTGAAACTCGGGCATCACTCTATCGCGGCAAGAATTGATAAGGAAGAAGACGAGTTGCTTGAATTTGGCATGGTTCATCTTGGATGGATCAAGGTACGAGAGAACTCGGTAGTAACCAGTGAGTTAAGTGAAGGGCATGTAAGTGCCCGTGAAAAGGTTTTTCTGCTCTACCTTGCTCACATCGAAGAGGACTGGGAAACTCTTACCGTCGAGCAAAACAACGACAGGTGGGTTTTCAGAGATGAAGGGAATAGGTGGCATGGTTGTAGAAGTAGTCGTTTCGATCGTTGATTGGACCAAAAAAGGGGAGGCCATAATCTTTGGGAATCTTGCGGATTAGGAGTGTTGTGGGTTTGGGTCCGGGTTGCACCACCGTGACCGGTTTCTCCGATACAGAAATCGGACGGACAATAAGCCTACGTGTGGAGGGATTTGATGATGATGATCTTTTGTTGAGTGATTGCACTTGTAGTTGCAGGGAAAGGAAAGGTAGAGAAAGGGATGCCATTTTTGAGTTTTGGCTCAATCTGTAAGCCTTCGACTGCTGCTTTTGACGTTGCAGAGAGGAAAGAAGTACACATTTGAAAAACATGGGTTACGTTGTTTTGAGCCCGCTACAGTGCAAGTTCGTGAGTGGCGAGAAGTGGGTCCTGTGATTGTGTGGTGTGAATAATCGCGTTAGCCTCGACTCAATGACAACAAACTTGTCAAAGGTATGTCCCGTGATTCACACCAGCGTAAATGAAATTTTACTTCTTGTAGTCATATATTAAAATATTATATATAAATCACGTAATTTTTTTAGTAAAATAATTTGATGTAGAAAAAAATTTTCAATTAGTATTATAATGACACATGGCACATTCAAGGGACAACTTCATGCTTGAATTATTACACTTCAACTTACGAAAACCTTAATTTTATCGTAACGTTACAGCCTATAGGAATTTTAATCTTATTATTATACTCAAAATTAATTATTTTTCTAATTAAACTGTACTCTAAGACTATAAAAATAAGCTCTAATTATCACAGGTACATATAACTTATAATTACACAACTATCTAGCATTGTTGTTCTATTATTATTCATTCAGATCATCGACTTGAACGTCGAAGAGTTCCCTCGGGGCACCACGCTCAGGGAATCTTTTAGTTTACATGTTCTTCATGTGCGCACTAGTTCGTGAGCTCATCTAGTAGATTTTCGGCATCAATAGAATGGCGTCGTCCGTGAGGAATGAAAAAAAAATTGTCTGAAGATGTCATTATAGATTAGCCACCGATCCGTAGCTACAAAAATACAAGATCTCGTCAGATCTAAGAAAAATCTTTGCGCACCACTGAAATATCGTCGAAAACTAAATCTTTCTTTTAGATTTGTGAAAATTCGGTGGTCAACATCGCATACCGATTCCACCGTCAGAAAAATCGAATCTTTACCAACATATTCACGATGATTCAATCGTCAATGATCCAATCAAAGTACACCATTGTATTCGTCACCACCATAGCTACCACCCCACAAAGTTTCACTGCGGTTGAGCGTTAGAAAACCCTCTACCAAAAACGTTAAAGATAGACACAAAACAGGATCTTTACCTTCAAATCTATCAAAATTCGGCATTAAAATATGAAATCTAACCACATCTAAATATTTACAAAGTTTCACGCTGATTGTCAGAAAGTCTTCGATTGGAGTCGCCAAAGTTTACTGAAAAATCAGATTTTTATAGTCAGATTTGTACAAATTCGACAGTCAAAAGCCGACACTGCCACCACAAGTTGTCTCACTGTTCTTCACCCTCTTAACTGCGAAATTTCGTGATCAATCGAATTTTCGGCAACCGAGACGCAACTGATCAAAACAACGACAGAAAATGTCATGTTGGTCAGCCCCATCAATCTTAAGAGAACAAGATTAGTCAATACACTTGTCATATTCTCATTGGACAATGAGATTGTTATTTATCTTCATGTCCATTGGACACTGAAATTGCTTTTCATCCTTTGAAAATCTCTTATCGCCGTGTGTCCCAATCTCATTGCACCTTTTGATTCTTATATTATCTTCTAGGACAATAGTTAGTTGGCACATACCGACTATTCAAAAAGTTAGCGTCGAATCAACATCCACACAAGCGCCAAAGTTAGCACCACATCAGTGTGAAACTTAGCTTTATTAATATAAATAAATTACCTCATAAATATTAAAAATTATTTAAAATTGATGTAAATTTTTCTACGTATTTCAAAAGTTTTGGATTTATGTATAAATTATAACATTAATGTAATTTCTCACAAATTGTCTCACGTGTAAAATTTTTTTATTTTATTTTATTAGAAGAAATAAAAAAATTTCAAAAAGGTTTATGTGCAAATTATCTAGCATTTTGCGATGTATATTATAAATAATCGTATGCACAATCGTATAGGAGAAAATTGGTTGAATGATTGTTTGACCACCTTCACGTGCTGCCCGTGTGAGAAGTGATTTGGCAAAGATCTGCATTTTTCGGTTAGCATTACCGAGAACCACCATTGTTATCGAATCGAAAATGATCAGATCTATTGAACCGTCAAATCACAATGGTCTGATTGCATCATAATCAATCGCACGCATTCCACACGTTGTTAGCAATGTGTAGGGTTAATTCTCGGTCATTGCTTTTTAGAAGAAAAAAAAAGTGCTAAAAAATCTCTACTTTGATAACGTGTAGATTGGTAAAGAAGAATCAAGGATATTGTGGTAAAAAAATAATATTAAAGCCAACATAAATTTATGGCTTAAGTGGGATAAGTTGTACTTTTCTAAACATAGATATTTATAATGTTGTATATATGTCAGTCTCGATCCCACTAAAAATATCTGGATCTGCCTCTGCTTTGGGCTTTTGTCGAGTCTGTTCCTATCTCCGACCATTCAAGGTTGGTGTTGGCCATGTGGGAAATGAGAATGGTGTGTGATACGGCCAATAAATCACCCTCCGGTAGCCTGATGAAATGTGAACAATTTCCCTCTAATGACCGAACAACACGCAGGCACACCAATAAATCACCCTCCAATGATCGAACGACACGTGGGCGAGCAATTGACATAACCGTCGTCATTCTTGGACTCCTCATGTAGAAGTGTAAGTGTGATTGCAGTGGTTGAGCCACCCCTGAACACGCGACAAGACCCTTTGCTGGAGAAGCGAGATCTCAGGGATCGCGCCATCCCAGACATGTGGCCAACTTGCTTCCGAAACACTATAAAAAGCTCAAGGTATGTGAATTCAAGATCATCTGAAAACTCAAGCTCATCACTGAAACACTGATATCATAACTCTTTCAATTTTCTTAAAACTTTGTACTGACAAAGGCATCGAAGAGTTCTTGAAGGCACTACCCCTCATTTCTTCTGGTAACTTTTTAGTTCATCATTCTTTTTTCGTGTAGACCGTAAAATATAGGACCTCTAATTCAGTACTAGATTTTCGACATCAACAATGTGCTTTTGTTTTTCGATTTTTCATTAATGGATGTTATTAAGGAAAAAAAAGATATATGTATATATATTTTCGTCTTGGACTTTGAATTGAAAGTAAAAAACAAAAGAGGTTGTTGATGCCAAAAATTGGTTGCTGACGTGGCGTTGACGCTCAGGGGGCCAGGGTTGACTTCTCGGGGTCTACACAAATGAACAGGGGTGAACTAAAAGACCTTCGGAAGGAGGGGAGGGGGAGACCTTCGATGGCACTCCGAAGTTCTAGTTAGAACGAGGGCTTAAGAGAGGCCGAGGCCGAAGATTAATTTTAAAGCAAATTTAGTGCAAATTTTGCGAGATTGAATGAATGTTGAACTCCCATACCTTAGTTTATTTATAGTCCTCCGAGTAGGTGTTGCCCACGTGAGGGAGGGATGGTCATGCCCCTGTGATCCCGGGCTATGGAGAGGGATTTCAATCGCGTGCTTAGTGGGTAGCGTGCGTCAGAGAATCGCGTGTCCCAGAGGGGGTTAGGCTAGTTAATCACGCTTTGACGTGGTGGTGGCGTTCCTTGCTCGCTCCACATGTGTCTTACAATGCTGAGCAGGCTTGACACATGTCATTGTCTTATTGGTGACACTAGAGCCCACGTGTGAGTTTCTTATTGGATCAGGGTTTTGTGCACTACATCATAAGCCCCCCACTTCCTCAGGTACTCGTTCCTTGAGGAAGTTCGTGCCGTGGCCGAGCATTTGTACTTAGAGACTTGGGGGATTGGTGGCTAGTGCCTTTGGACTGGTATTTCGAGGGGGGGGGTAAGCCTATCATTCGTTTTTTGGTGATTCTTAGCCGAGCGTGGGTTATTCATGTGCTCGGCCTTGGAGGTTTCTGGCCAGACGCATGAAAGACAGCTCATACGCTCGGTCTTGGGAGAATCTTGGTCGAGCGTATAGGAAGCAACTTACATGCTCGGTCTTGGAGAATTTTGGCCTTGCGTATGAAAAGCAACACATACGCTCAGACTTGGAGAATTTAGGTCGAATGTATGATAAATAGCTCATACACTCGGACTTGGAGAATTTAGGCCGAGCGTATGACAAGCAGGTCATACGCTCAGACTTGGAGAATTTAGGCCACACGTATGACAAGCTGCTCATATGCTCGAACTTGGAGAATTTAGGCTGAGCGTATGACAAGTAGCTCATACGCTCAGAATTGGAGAAATTTAGGTCGAACAAATGACAAGCAGCTTATACGCTCGAACTTGGAGAATTTAGGCTGAGTGTGTGACAAGTAGCTCATACGCTTGGACTTGAAAAATTTAAGCCGAGCGTATGATAAGTAGCTCATACGCTCGTACTTGGAGAATTTAGGCCGAGTGTATGACAAGCAGCTCATACGCTCAGACTTGAAGAATCTTGGTCGAGCGTACGACAAACAACTCATACGCTCGGACTTGGAGAATTTAGGTCTAGCGTATGACATGCAACTCATACACTCGGACTTGAAAAATCTTGGCCGAGCATATGACAAACAACTCATACGCTCAGACTTGAAGAAATTTAGGCCGAGCGTATGACAAACAGCTCATACGCTCAGACTTTGGAGAATCTTGGCCGAGCGTATGGGAAGCAACTCATATGCTCGGTCTTGGAGAATCTTAGTCGAGCGTATGGATAGCAACTTATACGCTCAGACTTGAGAATTTTGGCTAAGCGTAAGGAATGCAACTCATATGCTCGGTCTTGGAGAATCTTGGCTGAGCGTATGAAAAACAACTCATATGTTCGGTCTTGGAGAATCTTGGCAGAGTGTATGAAAAATAACTCATACGCTCAGACTTGGAGAATTTATGTTGAGCGTATGATAAACAGCTCATATGCTCGGACTTAGAGAATTTAAGCCGAGCATATGACAAGCAGCTCATATGCTCGGACTTGGAGAATCTTGGTCGAACGTATGACAATCATCTTATACGCTCGGACTTGGAGAAATTTAGACCGAGCGTTTGACAAGCAGCTCATACGCTCAGACCTGGAGAATCTTAGCCGAGCGTATGACAAGCAGCTTATACGCTCGGAATTAGAGAATTTAGGCCGAACGTATGACAAACAGCTCATACGCTAGGAC
Source organism: Bretschneidera sinensis (assembly GCA_023935145.1). Lineage (NCBI taxonomy): Eukaryota > Viridiplantae > Streptophyta > Magnoliopsida > Brassicales > Akaniaceae > Bretschneidera > Bretschneidera sinensis. The sequence continues at coordinate 149,256,481 of CM043697.1, forward strand.
TTAGAGAATCTTGGCCGAACGTATGACAAGCAGCTCATACGCTCGGACTTGGAGAATTTATGTCGAGCATATGACAAACAACTTATACGCTCGGACTTGGAGAATTTAGGCCGAGCGTGTGACAAGTAGCTCATACGCTCAGACTTAGAGAATTTAGGCCGAGCGTATGACAAACTGCTCATACGCTTGGACTTGGAGACGGGCCCTTCCTTTCTTGGTCTATGGGTTTATTTCCTTTTGCCCTATTGGCTTCTTCGCTTTGGGCCTATGGGTTCTTCTTTGCTTTGGGCCCATGGGCCTTTCAAAGGCGCAGTAAATTATGGTGGCGACTGCTTTTTAAATGACGACGCATTGGGCACAGTAAGGGTCTCACTTTTATGACAGCTAGCACCTTAAAGAGAGGGAACAGTGCCTTGGTGATAGCAAAGGTCACGTCCTTTTAATTGGAGGGTGATTTAATTTTTCTCGTTCCTGTTGCTGTGGCTTCTATAAGAGGAGTATCTTCCTCTCTTTTCATCACTTGCATTTTTTAAGAGAAATCTTGAGAGCAATAGGAGTTTGAGAAGTATTGATAGCACTCAGCATAGTGAGTTCAAAGTTACACAATCCTCAGCATTTCATTCGGTGAGTTCTTCATTCAAAATTTCTGAGTGTAGCGAGAGTGAGATTAGTAGGGATTTATCAAGGGAATTGGAGAAAGCCATGGGTGTTTCCTCCAGTGAGGATGTCTCTTCCTTAGAGACTGTTCCTCGGGAGGGTACTCTAGCTCTCGTGCCCTTCATCCTTGAGGGAGATAATGGAGGAGGGGGTGAGGAAGAGGAGGAGTATTATGGAGAGGATGAGGTTGATACGGTGTTAGTAGTTATTAGGCAGGACACCACAGAGGCTGAGAGAGAGGAGTGGATATTCGAGGTAAACTCCATTTCAAGCATAGTGGAGGAGACAGAGCTCCCAGGGATAAGAATAATGTACAGAATCCCTATAGAGTATGCCCTCAGGGTATCAGAGGGTGGAGAGAGGGCTTGCGACGCTCTTCTAAGTCGTGTGCCTTATGAGCTGTGCATTTACGAATAGTGCATGAAGGCTGGGCTTAGGTTCCCTCTCCACCAGTTCTTCTGCTCGGTGCTTAGATACTTCGGTATAGAACTGAGTCAGCTGGTGCCCAACTCAGTCCGGTTGATCCTGGCCTTTAAAGCCAAGTGCCAGGAAGTGGGCAGGGTCATGAACCTCAACGTCTTTAAAGCCCATTTCCAGATAGCCAGGCTCGGGCAAAGTGGATGGGTGATAGTGAGCTCGAGGGCTTGGAAGAGTGTATTGAAAAAGAAGCCATCTTCCATAAAGAAGTTGAAGAGGTCATTCTTCTTCGTACGGAGCGCTGAAAGCTTCATCGTCCCCCTCGGTTGGAGTTTGGATCATGCTGGCAAGTTGTTGTTCGTTTATTTACCTAAATAAATAAACAAATAATCGTACAGTTTTACTTGTAAGTGCACAAGGTCAATAGTAGCATAGTGTGCAAGTGCGAGATCATCTCCACAAGGATTGGTGAATTTCAATTTAGAATTAGTTTCTCAATATAAAAAGATAGAAATAAATGTTAAGTGTGAATTAATAATAATAAGAACATAGGGCTTTGATATTCACCACTAATCATACTTTCCTAATAAGTAAAGTGCCAATGCTATAGCCCTATCATGAATACCTAATGGTTGTCAACCTAAGGATTTAGTCCACTCCTTAGGCTATTGATCTCCCTAAACCATGAGTTAGATATGGTGTATATTCTAACTCTTTTCTCCTTAAAGGATTCAGCATAGTGTATACTGAGTTGTTTCTTAAGAGGGCATAAAGTCTGTGGAAATCGATAACCACACGAGACCTAGGACTTGGTCCGCTCCCGGTTTCCCATGTTGATTAACCCAAGAATCTAGCATGGATTTTTTTTGTTACTATTATCAGATCCATGACTAGTTCATCCAAATTGATCTAACTAACTGATCTATATAATATGCATACGTTGATCAGACACACACATATGAGGAATTTAAATAAAAACAGGCATTAATCAATTAAAGCATTATAACATGGCTATTTGCAAAGGTAATCAATAATTATATATATAGAAAAGCATAATTAGGGCTTCAATCGAGCCCTATTAAGAAGTTAGTTACACATGCTAAGTAAACTAAACATCATAACCATAACTAAACTAGAACAGAAAAATAAAACCCGAAGAATGCTGAGGAGACGAGTCGTCAATTTCTTTCCAAAGCTTACAACTTCAAGCTCAACCAAAAAGTATGTTTTCTGTGTTTTACAAGACTATATATAGGGCTCTAAGGGTGCCCCAAAACCCTAATTTCCAATTTAAGGCCCAGAGACTTCTTTTCAAATCAGGCTCTGTCGCCTCTGGTGCGTGTGCGTTCATCGTATGGGTCTGCGCTCGAGGGCACGTGTATGCTCAAACCTTCTAAGTGTGTACTCGAGTGCCTATGCGCTCGATCACAAAAGTGGTGCACTCGAGTGCACCTTGCTGGTTTGCAGACCTTCACTTTTTATTCCTTAGAGCTCCAAAATGTCATCTTTTTGTCAAAGCCCTATGAAAAACACAAAAAACACAAAAGTGAAGTAGAATCTACTAAAATATATAAACAAAGAGCCTAACAAGTGTAAATTAAGGGGCTTAAATATGACTATTTAAGCACTTATCACAAGTACAATAAGCTGTACCTCCTGCACCGGAGACGTTGAGGGCTATGTTGTCGTGCCTCTGGGTATCGAGGTCCTTGGAGATAATGAAAAACTCCACAGGTGCGGCCTTTGCCTTCCCAGCCGTCCAGCAAACCTTGAGCACGGTAACCTTTAAGCACTTTATTTATTTGCAATTTTGTTTTGTTTTCAAGTTACTAACGCTCATCCTTTGTGTAGAGATGGAGATGGCTGCCCAAGCGAGGGAGAGGGCCAAGCGCATGGCCAAGAAGAGGAAGCGAGCTGCAGAAGCCAGTGGCTCGGCTTCGGAGCCGAGGAGGAAGCAGGCTCAGGCATCAACTCTGGTGCCCATTTCGGTGGAGAGCCCTCCGAGGCCTCCTGTTCTGGAGCCACCACCAGCTCCAGTTTTTCCCAACCTCCTTTAGGGGCCGTCTCTATCCAGGGAGGGATCCAGGGTTGCTACTCCCTTTGTGCCTAAGTGGGCATTGAAGGTCGGCGACTCGGTGTTTGAGCACCCGAGAGTCCCTCGTAAGCATCTTATCATGTGGATTCCTCATCGTGATATGGTGGAGCTCACGAGGAGGCCCTTTGAGGGGCTCTGCTCGGCCATGGAGGTCATGGCCTCCTAGGTATGACTTCTTCTTTACTTCAGTTTCTCATTTTTTAATATATTCCAATTGTTGTTTATGGTGTTTCCTGTGTTTGTCTTAGACTGGTGTCATCGCTGGGGTCCTTACTCGGTGCAGCGCAGACATGGCCGAACGTTTAGCGAAGGTCGAGCAGGCCCTTGAATAGACTCGGGACTTCGCCCGCTCCCTGTCTTCCTTCCTTGAGGCAGTCGAGAAGGCCAATGAAGACTCCATCAGGGAGAGGGATCAACAGCTCTGAGCCGAGGATACTCTAAGGGCAAAGATGGACCTAGCCCCTAGATGCCGTGAAGAAGCTCAGACACAGGCATGCATAGGAGAAAAAGACATTGCTGGAGAAGGCCGGAGGCTAATTCCTTGAAGGCTTCAACGAAGTCAAGAGGAAAGCTAAGGCCCTTTTTCTCGGAGGTCATCTAGAGCTGGAGTCTTCCTAGGAGGAGGCTGGCGCTGCTGCGGCTGGAGAGGATGTGGAAGATACGACCGGAGCTGATCCTCAAGAAGCCCCAGAGAGTGGGGCTTAGGAGGCCCCAGAGAGCGGGGCTCAGGAGGCTCCAGAGGGTGAGCCCCTTTAGGATAGTTTTATTTTTTGTTTATGTTTTTGTATCTTGGGCCGGTGGCGCCCGTCTTTGTATCCCGGATGTTAAGTTACTAAAATTTTGAACTTTTTCTTCAAACTTGAGTTTTATTATTTCTTGCTTTTTACTTCGCGTTCCAAGTATGCGGAACAGGCTTGCCATCTAACCCTTCAAGTTTGAAGGTGCCAACCCGACAAACTTTTCGGATTCTGTACAGGCCTTACCAATTCGGAACGAGCTTTCCCTTATACCGAGGACAGGACACTTCACTTTTCGAAGGACGAGATCATGCAGTTTGAAGTTTTTGTTTCGAACTCGAGAATTGTAATATCGGGCGGTCCTCTGTTGGTATGCAGCTAAGCGAGTTTGGGCCTTGTCTTGGGCTTCGTCAACTATGTCGGCGTTCATCCATAACTCTTTTTCGTTGTTACTAGGCTTGAAGTATTGCACGTGCATTGATGGTATTTCGACTTCGAGGGCAATGACGACTTCCGAGTCGTACGTCATGAAGAATGAAGTTTCCCCTGTTGGAGTACGAACAGTCGTTCGATAGGCCCAGAGAATATTGGAGAGCTGGTCGACCCATTGCTTATCTACTTCGTCGAGCCTTTTCTTGATACCTTAGAGAAGCATTCTATTCGTCACCTTGGCCTGGCTATTTGCTTACGGATATCCAACGGACGAGAATCGATGCTCAATGCGGAGTCTTTACAGAATGTTTTGAATCGGGAGCTATCGAACTGTTTTCCGTTGTTGGTGACCAACACCCGAGGTATTCCGAATCGACACATGATCGATTTCCAAATGAAGTTTCAGGTCTAATGATCTATGATGCTGGCCAGTGACTCTACTTCGACTGACTTGGTGAAGTAATCGATAGCTACAATGAGACATTTTTTCTGTCTAGAGGTCATGGTGAATGGGCCAAGGATGTCCATTCCCCACATGGCGAAGGGGAGAGGACTGGTAATCGAGGTGAGGGGGTTAGCAGGTTGATGCAGCACGGGAGCGTGCTGCTGGTAGCTCTTGTATCTTTTAACCAAATTTGTTATATCCTCTTTCATCTTGGGCCAATAATACCCTTGTCAGAGAACTTTGAAGGCTATGGCTCGGAGAACTTTGAAGGAGGATACCTCACATTCACTTCATGGAAAATCTGGCTGACATTGTAGATGGGTTTTTGAATTCCTTCCTCTTCTCGGATCAGGACGGAGGCCACGGTGCTTTGCTCAGCTGAGAAGTACAGAAACAGTTCTTTACCCGAGAACGGCTTGGTTAAAAGCGAAGGCGAGCTTAGATATTTCTTCAATTCTTCAAATGCTTCCTGGTAATTCTCTAACCAGGAAAAACCTTTCGCCTTCCTGATGGCCATAAAGAAAGGCAGGCATCTTTTCGTGGACTTGGATATGAAACGACTTAGGGCTACTATTCGCCCGGTGAACCACTGTGCTTATTTTATGGACTTAGGAGGAGCCATATCAAGGATGACTTTTATCTTTTCTGTATTGGCTTCTATTCCTCTTTAGGTGACCATAAAGCCCAGGAACTTCCCCCCTGTTACTCCGAATACACATTTTGTCGGGTTCAACCTCATTTTATGCTTACGCAGTACCCCAAACGCCTCTTCTAAGTTGGAGTTGTGGTCCTATACCTTCGTATTTTTTACTAACATATCGTCCACATAGACTTCCATGTTTTGCCCGACCTGCTCTTTGAAGACCATATTCACCAGCCTCTGATAGCTTGCGCCGGCATTCTTGAGTCCGAAGAGCATAACCTTGTAGTAGTATAACCCCCGATCAGTGACAAAGGCGGTCTTGTCTTGGTCAGGTCCGTACATAAAGATCTAGTTATAGCCGAAGTATGCATCTATAAAGGAGAGAAGTCTGTGCCCCGAGGTAGCGTCTACTAGCTGATCGACCTAAAAGAGGGAGAAGCTGTCCTTAGGACAGGCTTTATTCAGATTGGTGAAGTCGATGCAGATCCACCATTTGTCACTGGCCTTTCGGACCATCACCACATTGGACACCTATTCTGGGTATTTTGCTTCTTGGACGAATCCGACTTCGAGCAATTTATCTACCTCAGCACTGATGGTGACCTAGCACTCAGGGGCGAAAGTTTTTTTTTTTTTTTGAATCACTGGCCTGTGTTTTGGATCTATGTTCAAGTAGTGCTCAATAGTTCTAGGGTCGATCCCAAGCATGTCTGATGCTGACTAAGCGAACAGGTCTTGGTTTTTCTTGAGGAATGAGAGAAGCTCTTCTTTGTGACTTTTGGGGAGATTCGACCCGATTTGGATGGTTCGAGAGGGGTATTTTTCGAGGGGCACTGAGGTTAACTCCTCTACGAGCCGCCTTCTTGGAGTCTTAATCTCATCTCTGAGGTCTTCCACTTCGAAGGGCAGGGCTTCGATCTTATTTTCTTCCTTAATAACATTTAGATAGCAGGATTGAGAAGCCCACTGGTCTCCTCTAACTACCCCTACTCCCTCACTGGTAGGGAATTTGAATTTCAAATGATAAGTGGAGACAACGACCTTTAGCTTGTTGAGGGTAGGTCGACCGAGGATCATGTTGTAGGAGGAGGGCTGCTTGACTACCAAGAAGGTGGTTTGCACAGTGGGCATTTGCGGTGCTGTTCCTGTAGTAACAGGGAGGACTATGCTTCCTTCCGCGAATACTGAGGATCCACCGAAACCATAAAGGGGAGTCAGGGCCGGTTCTAAGCGCTTGTCTTTCATCTCCATGCGCTGGAAGGCGTCATAGAATATGATGTCTGCCGAGCTCCCGTTGTCAATTAGGACCCGCCTTACTTCATGGTTAGCCACCAAGAGAGAGATCACCAAAGCGTCATCATAAGGAATTTGCACATCTTCTAAGTCATTTTCCGTAAAGGAGATCATTAGACCTGACTTCATTCATTTGTGAGGGCCGCTGATGGAGGCCACGGCTCTAGCATATGTCTTGCTGCTTTGTCCCGAACTTCCCCTGGTCGTCGGGCCTTCGCAGATTGTCTTGATGATTCTGGTGGTAGTCGCCACCTCCTGGTTCTTCTGATCGGGCTCCTTTTGCCTGGTCTCGGGGTTATTACGAAGGTCCTGCCGCTCTTGTAGAGGAGGACGGAGGCATCCAGGTTCCCCCCTTGGCTGGGTAGGCACCTCTCTTTCTCGAGGTCTTGTGAATTCCTTCAGGTGCCCCCAGTTGATAAAGGCCTCAATCTGTTCCTTCAGATTATGACATTCCTCAGTATCGTGACCATAGTTCTTGTGGAATCGACACCACTTCCTTTGGTCCCCATTGAGGTGCGGCGTTTTGGGCGACCACTGAAGGACTGATCTGTCTTGAAGTTGCATTAGGACATTGGTCCTAGATGCATTGAAGGGGTGAAACCATCGAGCCGGGGTGGGGTTTATACCTGCTTTCTTGGTGAGGCCTTTTGACCGCTCCTCTCTGAGGGTCGATGTCTTTTCTCTTCTTCTCTATTTCCCCTTCTCTCTCTCTCCTGAATGCTTGGCCATCTTCCGCTAATATATACTTTTCTGCTCAAGCTAAAACCTCATTCATGTTCTTAAGTGGGACCAGTATTTGGACATTTGGGTTGAGGTCAGGGATTTCCCATGCAGCTGTATTGAACCTAGAAATGTAGGCTCAAAACTTCTCTCCTCGATATTGGATAATGTTGAACAGGCTCTCTGAGGTCTTCTTCGGCCTTTTGTTACTGAGGAAGTGTGAAGCAAAGGCGTAACTAAGCTCTCTAAAGTTCCCAATGCTTCTTGGCGTTAGACGTGACTACCACGTACCTGCGGCCTTCTCAAAAGTCAAAAGGAAGGCACGACACATGATAGGGTCGGAATGTCGGTGCAGCATCATGGTCATCTTGTAATGTTGTAAATGGTCTAAAGGGTCCGCTGAACCATCATACATCCTGACTTGTGGCATTCTAAAGTTAGGCGGGAGTGGAGTCTCGAGGACATCCTCCGTGAACGGAGGGGTCTTGGATGCTAAGCTCATCCAAGATACTGAGGCTCCTATGCTTGAGGGCCATGTCTATTTTTTCTTCCATCTCCTCGAATTGTCTATCCATGTTAAAGTTGCTCTTGAAGGAGCTTTCTTTGGACCAACCGCAACTCAACGAGGGCTCGGTGGACTAGTTGTAGGTCAGATTTTCTCTATCGGAAGATCTCACTTGCTCGGGAGCTTGGTGGGGAGAAAATGAGGGTTGCTGCCTTTCGCCTCGGACTTGGGCCGCCAAATCGGCTATCATTTGGGAGAGCTCTTGGAATTGAGCTTGAGTCACAGGGGCAGCCTGAGGATGCGCGGTCGCTTTCTCGTAGTCAGGAGAGTCAGTTCCAGAGAGATGAGGGCGCTGGTCTCTGACGGGGGGCCGTTTACTCGATCCAGGGGTTGCACGGTCAGGGATTGCGGAGAATCTGGGCCTACATCGTTGGCTCTGAGCGCTGCCTCGGATAGGGGCAGAGCACGCCGTTGGGATCCCTTACCGGTTCTTTTTGTGGTGTTTCTCGACAACATCGTAATAGATAAGTTCCTAGATTTCTTCGCTTCCACTGTTTAGCGAAATATTGTGGTTTCCCATAGACGACACCAAATCGTTGATGCCGAAAAATGGTTGTTGACATGGTGTTGATGCTCAGGGGGCCAGGGTTGACTTCTTAGGGTCTGCACAAATGAACAGGGGTGAACTAAAGGACCCTCGAAAGGAGGGGAGGGGGAGACCTTTGAAAGCGCTCCGATGTTCTTGTTAGAATGAGGGCTTAAGAGAAGCCGAGGCCGAAGGTTAATTTTAAAGCAAATTTAGTGCGGATTGTGCGAGAGTGAATGAATGTTGAACTCTCATACCTCAGTTTATTTATAGTCCTCCGAGTAGGTGTTGCCCACGTGGAGGAGGGATGGTCATGCCCTGTGGGTTTTGGAGAGGGATCTCAATTGCGTTCTCAGTGGGTAGCGTGCGTCAGAGAATCGCATGTCCTAGAGGAGTTTAGGCCCGTTAATCATGCTTTGACATGACGGTGGCGTTTCTTGCTCATTCCACGTGTGTCTTACAATGTTGAATAGGTTTGACATGTGTTATTGTTCTATTGGTGACACCAGAGCCCACGTGTGGGTTTTTCATTGGATCAGGGTTTTGTGGGTTACATCAAAAGTCAAACTCAAATATCTGTGCTTCCCATTTCCGACCACGGCTTTCTTTTAAACAGCTGCAATCTTAACTGGCGTCAAACGAAGCTTTGAAATATATGAAGGCATATGCTCTTTTTGTCTACCATGCATATTAGCCACAAACCTCGAAGATAAAATTTTGCCGAAGATATACTAGTGGAGACTACCATACTTGGCAAGTTTGCACGTGTTAAAAAAGACGTTATAAAGAAAGAAATGGAATTTTAAGTAAGATTAATACAAATATATATTGACCAAAGAATTATCAACTATCTTTCTTCTTGTTTTTTCAATGTGATGGACTTGGTTGGTGCGCTAGGAGATTCAATCTCCATCTAGATTCTAGACCACAAATATTTTATCAACTTAATAATCAGTTGACACAATAATTTTATTTTTTTTATTGAAAAGAGATTCATTGGACTTATAGTTAACTATTCAATGAAAAGTAATTCTCTTTTTTCTTATGTTTTTTTATTCATTATGTGAGTGAGATTTGATTATTGATCTTTTATGCAACACATCTATATTTTAAAATTTTTTATATGAATTTCATTCCAAGATCTACACCCACACACAAATATATATTATATACATAATAAATATAATATATAATTTTTGTAATGAAAGTTGGTAATTAAGTGTCACGAGTTGTGACCCATCATTCCAAAAATTACACGCACTTGACATGATTATTTATTATTTGTGTTGAGTTGATAGGTTAATTTTATCAATTTAATTAAATACAAATTTTAACATTCTAATAAGATATTTCTTGTGATAATTTTAATTTAAATTAAACAAAAATTGATCTTACAGTTTTATGTATTTCTTATAATAAAGAGAAAGACAATTAGATTGGGGTCAATATTGTCTATATTGGAGGCTTTTTAAATTTTGCTTTAGAAATTAATCAATTTGTATTGTGCATATAAATTAGGTTTTTATATGGTTTATTTTATTAAGTAAGTAATCATGTTAGAAATATGTCGATTATAGTACAAAACAAATTTTAAAAAAGTTACTTGGGTTAGTGTTTGATATTCTTAATCTTGTTAAATGGGCTGTACATGTTATGACAAATATGATATTTTTTTTTGTTAAACATGTTATATGTCGTGTTATTCATGTAATAAACGAGTCATATTCACGTTTAGGTATTTGACATGATTAATTAATCGAGTTGACACAATTAATCATATACTCAACATTCAATACGACATGCTAACATGAATTGTCATTCTTATAGAAGATTCAAGTTCGATTCCCTCTTCCCCAATACTTAGAAAAAAAAAGGTTTGGATGCCTTTCAATCTTACTGTGTCCAATCATCTTTAGTTTGTGGTTGTTCTTCTTTTAACTAAATCTAATAGACCATATTAAACCAAAACATCAAGACAAGATAAAATTTAACCTCAATCTTAGGTAGAGTTGGCCACGAGCTTAGTCAAATCAAGTAATTAGAAACTTGAACTCAGCTAGAAAATTTTAATGGATTAATCGAGTCGAGATTTAAAACACATGCTCGAACTCAAACAAGTTTGAGCTTGAATTATTGAGAAATTTACCTGTTAAATAAAAAAAATATTTAATAAAAAGTAAAACTTTATAATTAAAATAAAAAATTTATAATCCAGCTCGCGAGATAAATGAGTTATGTTTCTCGTTCCTTGAACTTAACTCATTTGACTAATCAAACTTAACCTAAAACTCGATTTGGGCTCGTAACTCTGTGTACTAAACTGAGATTAGCCTCCACGAGCCAAGCCAAGAGTAGCTCGGCTCGTGGCTAGTCCTATCAGTTAACTTAGAAGAGAAAAGAGAGAAAAATCTCTACTAAATCTGCAACTCCACGTAAAGCGGAGGAAAGGAATCAAACTGAAATTGAAAAGTCTTGGACGGGGAGGAGAAGGAGATGTGAGAATTGTCGAAGTCCTCATTGTCGTCCCTGGAGCCGGAAGATGCTAGGTCCAAAGGCACCGACGAAGAAGGACTTGACTGGACGCTGCACAAGGCAACGTGACTCCACTTCCTAAAGGGCAAAAGAACCCATTTTAAATAAAACGATGACGTTTACCATGATCATATTGGCTCCCAAGCAAGACCAGAGCCAAACTGTTCCTATTTAAAAGCCCACAAAGCATGCCTTTTATCACGTGGGTATTTTTCGAGTCCCTTCCAATTCATTATGAGGCAGATCTTTTGATACCAATTTGTTATTGTTGTTGGTCATTTTGGTACATTCGTTGGAATTCTCAAGGGGGTCCGGTCAATGATTTAGGATTGCCAAGAAAACAAATACCGAAAGAATGGTTGTGTTTTCTCTTTTTCTTTGTTTTGGGATTGACTTGATTTTTTTTTTTGGTGGAATAGAGAAAAGCGGAAGAGAGTCATGAGTTACTGTTTGTTTTACTTTTTGGGTTATTAAAAGAGAAGAAATTCGGTGTAATTGGAATATGCACATCAAGTGTTTGTTATTTTTACCAAGTGAAGAGATATATAGGCATTTTTTTTGCTTCTAAAAATGTTTGGTTGTCTTGTAATCTTTTGCATAATAGTAATAAATTTACAGTTTATTTGCTGTCATACACCGTCATTTCGAAGAACTTGATACCATACTCATCAGCAAGAGCTTCAACCCTTGGAGTTAGGTACAACCCTTCTACTTTCATTCATGTCAACCTTGTTTCCCATCAGTATCTTGTTGACATTGTCGGAAGCATGTTGTTCAATGTTGTGAATCCAGTTCCTAATAATATTTATTGAAAGATGACTCATCAATAACATCATGCTCCAGCAAAATCCCCAAGGCACCACAATAGTAAGCTGTTGTGATAGTGGTATCCCAAATTTGCAGTTTAATCCGTTGGCCATGTAGCTCAGTGGTTCTTATCTTAAAATCAATACCAATAGTGATTAATGAAACTAGTTGTGAAGGAACCATAAGAAAAGCGCAAAAGGAGGGACTTTGCTTTGACTTTGATTAACCACAACTAGTTGTGGACCAGTAGGATGCGTTGGATTAAGTTGAAACAATGAAACCACAAAATGAAAATAAATGCTTAATTTGACATATGAGGATCCGAATTCAAAAAAAGAGCCCGGGGAATCTCACATTATGCGGAGCTCAGATCTAGTAGTTAGTAAAAGAAAATATTATATAAATCTTTCTAAGATTTGGGATAAATTAGACCTACTATTGTATTGTTTGGAAGATGATTAAAATTTTTTTTGATGATCGATCAAATAAATTTTGTTAAATTTTAATGAGAAAATAGAAAATATTTATATGTTTTTGTATATAAATATCAAATAAAATATATTGAAATCATTTACAATCAATTTTAATTTAAATAAAAAAAAGTAAGAGAGAAAAAGAAAATAGATTGTAACATATTCCAGTCCATTTCAATTGATATTTATATATAATGGTATATAAGTATTTTCTATTATCGGGATTGACATAATTCTTTTAATTAACATCGAGTAAAAATGATTTTAATTATTTTTCAAACAACACGGACTTCAAACCTAAAGAGTTCTATGGTGCAACAACAAGATCCGTAAATGAGAAGCAATCAGCCAATCAATGTTCAAGAATGCTTGGACACGTGTACGGTCAATGATCTTCCTACTAGGAGTCTGGGAAGGGCTTAGGGTTTAAGCGGCCAACAAAAACACTAGAACGTAGTCTCGCAGGGAATCATGAAACATCGGCGACCTCTAATAGATTAAAACCCTAAATTTCCCCAAAATGGAAATGCAATCTGTTTGCCTTGGGCTTACTTCCCCAAAGTTTATACTGCTGAATCATAATCCGGTCTCTCATCCAATTGTAAGTCTAATTTCTCCCAGATTTAGCTTAAATTTAAATTTTAATCGTACACCCTTACATTTCTCACTTTCTCTGCCTCTGATCGTAATTTCTTAATTTCAGGTTTCTTCGAGCCACGCCGTACTTGGAAACCAAAGATTTCGGCATGCAAATGCGTCAAAATGTAAGTTTTCTTTTCAGTTCGATTTTTTGTGTTTGTCACATTTACACGCATTTGGTAGCTTAGAAAACTTAGAAAAATGGAAGAAAATAGATTTGTGAATATCGTCTTTTACATTGTTTTACTTAATTTAACAAATGCTTAAGCTGATTCTGTACTTATTTTATTCAGTGTATTTGATTTCTGGCCTCAAGAAAAAGCTAAAGGGGTCATTATTACTAAGTTTGAGTAGAGGAGCTATAGTAAGTGCTTCTGATACTGATTCAGACACAAAGTTGAAGCTCAAGGGGAGAGAAAATTCTGGTGTGCCCGTTAGTAGGTTTGATGGGATGGAGCCGTTTCGTGGCAAATCGGGTTCAGTTTCGTTTCACGGGTTGACTCACCAGCTGGTGGAAGAAGGGAAATTGGTTTCAGCTCCATTCCAGGAAGAGAAGGGCTCATTCCTCTGGGTTTTGGCGCCAGTTGCATTGATATCTTCGTTGATTTTTCCGCAGTTCTTTCTTGGCAGTGCAATTGAAGCTTGGCTCAAGGACGAGACTCTTGTAGGTATTTTTGTTTAACTGAGCTCTTGCCTAATTTGATTTGGTGTTGTCTAGCTTTGAGGCATACTAAATGATCTCATGATAACTTGGTTATAATTTGCCTTCTCGAATTGCCTGTTTATTGAACTGTATTTTTTACACATTATTATTTCTCTTTCAATTTTCATCATTTAACCTGTCAAAGGTTATTACTACTTATGACATGTACTTCTAGTCTTTGTTTTTAGATTACGAGTGTTTTTCAATTATCAAATTTGAGAATGATGATTCTTGATGATCTATTGATGTTACTTCATTTATATAAGTGCAAGTTACCATTGATGATTTTGTTTTTTTAAGTAAAGGAGAACACAAATTGAAGGTTCCCTTTGAACAATCGAACAAAGGTAAGGTCCAAAATGATGAAAGTCTAAGATGCTTATGTGGGAAGATAAACATTTGATTGGGCATCGATTTGAAATTCCTTGATTTGGTATTGGGGCTAATGCTGCTAATCTCAGATATTGGAGAAATCACCAGTATTTTTCAATAATCAAATTTGAGAATGATGATTCCTGATGTTCTATTGATGTTACTTCATTTGATATAAGTGCAAGTTACCTTTTTAAGATTTTGTTTTTGAAAAGACCACCAGTTGGAGGTGCCTGTATGGACAATCAAACAAAGGTAAGGTCCAAAATGATGAAAGTCTAAGATGCTTATGTGGTAAGATAAACATTTGTTTGGGCGTCAATTTGAAAGATCCTTGATTTGGTATTGGGCCTAATGCTGCTAATGTCTGATATTGGAGAAATTGTTAGTGTTTTTCAATCATCAAATTTGAGAATGATGATCTATTGATGTTACTTCATTTGATGCACGTGCAAGTTACCTTTTAAGATTTTGTTTTTGAAGTAAATCTGTAAAAGAGACTACAAGTTGAAGGTTAGATATGGACAATCAAACAAAGGAAGGATCCAATATTTTGAAAGTCTAAGATGCTTATGTGATGAGATAAACATTTGATTGGGCATAGATTTGAAAGATAGTATGTTCCCTGATTTGGTATTGGGGCTAATGTAGATAATCTCAGATATTGGAGAAAAGTGGCTGGTCTTCTAGATGACATACGTGTATGATGTTCTCTTTAGCTTAGTAAAGCAATCAACAACAGAAACCTTATAAAACTGCATGATTTTTTTGAATGATTTATCTGATTTCTTCTTCATATCTTTTCCTTTGGTGTAAAATTTTACCTCTCTCTCTCACACACACGCGCACACACTCAAGTTGTTAGTTTCTTATCTTCACAAAATGGAGTATAAGAAGTGGAGATGAGAAATAATATATTAATTTTCTTGTTAAGGACATCATGATCTGTTAAAATGAAGATGGTGGTCTCTAATGGTAATGAGAAGAGGAAAGGAGGGTAAGATTGGATTTGGATCCTCTCCATTTGAAAATCGAAACAAATGTCAAGTTCTTGGTAAGATTGAATGCTACCATGACAAACCTAGATTTGAATTTTCTCTATTTGATGATGTGGCATTCAATCTCATCATAAATTTGACTCCATTTCAATTCTTAAATCGAGATGATCCAAATATGGTAAGATTAGAAGAGGATAGATTGTCCAAGTCCTAAAATTATTTATTTTATGTATAAGGTTAGCATTAATTTGAAAATGTGGAAGAGTCGCATTCTACATGATAAATGTCTGGCTGTCCAAAACCAGATTCTACTAAAAGTTTTGGGAGGTTCAAATACTTATTGTTATTATTGACATTTCCCCTCACTATAATTATTATTTAATAGGAAGCAGGAGAGGATATGAAGTTGTACAGCTATTCCTTTTTGCTGAGGAAGCTGTATTGCTATTCAATCTTGAATTGGAGTTCTAGAGTACTAATTGGACTTGTTTGGGTGGATATTCATCTCTTCAATAGTGTTGGAAAGCCTGGTTAACCCCTTGCTGCCGCCCTCTGTTATCTTTTTACTAGTACTGGAATCTCGTAGATTCTTTGATTGTGTGGTACAAATATATGTGTGTTTTAGTCAACTATAAAGGCATTTCAGGTTCAGATTAACTGTTTGGAGAGTGACTTGATACTTAAGAGATTATGAACAAAACTGTATCAATTCTGTTTATCATTCATGTATTTACTAAAAATCATTTGTAGCATTTGCATTTGACTCAAGAGATTTTATTGGTGATATTTTTTTCCTTGTGTGTGTATGTATGAGAATAAAAGACCAATGATAATTTACAATGCGATATATTATGCAGAAATTGTGGCTTCTCTGTCTTTCGAAGCAACGTTTTATGTTGGTCTTGCAATATTTCTGTCTTTAACCGACCGTGTTCAAAGACCATATTTACAATTCAGCACAAAGAGGTGGGGTCTCATCACAGGGTTCAGGGGATACTTGACATCTGCTTTCTTTGCAATGGGTTTCAAGGTTATTGCTCCTCTCTTTGCTGTCTATGTGACGTGGCCAGTGCTTGGCATGCAAGCCTTGATTGCGGTGGTTCCTTTTCTGGTTGGCTGTGCAGCACAACTTTCATTTGAGACTCGTCTTGACAAGCATGGGTCATCTTGTTGGCCTTTGGTTCCTATTATCTTTGAGGTAGTTGACATCCAGTTTGAATTCATATTTTTGAAAACCAAATCACAATTTTGATAACTTTGTATTGATTTGGCAGGTATATAGACTATATCAGTTGACAAGAGCCGCTCACTTTATCCAGAGGTTGATGTTCTTGATGAAGGATTCTCCTACGTCTGCAAAATTGATGGAGAGAGGCAGTGCGCTTGTTGGTATGGTCGTGACTTTCCAAGTCCTTGCCGTGGTTTCCCTCTGGTCATTGACGACATTTCTTATAAGGCTTTTTCCTTCTAGACCTGTGGCAGAGAACTATTGAAGTTTGCTTTGGCTGTTGTATCCCAGTTGTTCTTTTGTCCACTTAGAATCGTCACTGTAGCTCTTAGGTATTTATGGAATCTGTTACCATATTTGCTTTCGTGTAGGCCTGTCGCAAGATTCAGCAGGATTGAAGAAGTATAACAATTCACTGCCAGAAATGGCGCGAATCCAATGATTTTGACATCTTGAAGTCATTGATAATGTATAAATTTATCAACTACAAAAAATAAAACATCGATTTTATCATTTAAATTACTTTTTGTTAATTTAAATGTCAAATGGAAGAAAATAATTCTTTTCTAAAAGTTACTCCATATGACAATGTTTATGTTTAGGGTTGATTTTAGTAAGCTTAAAACAGTGTACTTAAATGTTTCTCAAGTCAAAAATTATTTTGATAAGATTTATACAACTGACATTAAAAAAAAGGGTATCAAATATTGATCTATGGTCGGCCCATTTGCCTGAATTATTAATTTTTTAAATAATAGATTAATACTCTATAACCTTTCAGAAAAAATAAGTTAATACATACTAATTATTAATAAAACTAATATACAATAATGACGAGTATTGATTAGTTTAATTGATAAAGTTTTTTGTTATTATAAAAAAGATTGGATATCAAAACTAACCCGTATAAATAACGAGAGGGATAAAGTATAAGAAAAAGTTAATTGCATATATAATGTGTAAGTAAATTTTTTTTGATGGATTCTAAAGCGACTCTTAAAAGTGAGTGACCATACCTCATTAAATATAAATTTTTGCTAAAATAATGTATTTAAATGTATTATTTATAGACGACAAGAATAAAAGGTATAAAAATAAAATAAATACATATAAAGTTACAAAAACAAATGAATAATTCACCCCCGAAAGAAAAGACGTGGATGAAGTAACACTTTTGTAAAACCAAGGTCCTCCCTCAGAAATGCTTTGCTGCGTTGACATTGAATCCTATGACCATATTAATTAGCTAATAAAATCTCATTATATTATCAATCTGTGATGCATATTATGAGATATTTTGTGTTATAATTTTATTACGCGTGTTAATAGGGGTTTTATAGTATGCTGCTGTTATTGCCACGACAACTTAATTTCAGCGTTTTCACATCTTTTGGTACAAGCAAGAGGCTCAAAAACCCCAACTGAATTTAACTGAAATATTTCACAAACTTCTCTACCCTGCACCCGTACTTCTCTATCTCCATGTCTGATGATAAGCCTTGCTGCAAGAAATCATCAACTAGTTACCTCACACTGCATAAGCATGCCCAACAGCACCAAGTCCTTCATCTGTCACCCGTTGTACTTGTTTGTATTACCTGCAATATCGAAGTTGTGATCATACTTATATTTTACTGAATCAATCGATAATAATACAAAGGAATTGTATTATCTGCCCAAATTCTAAGGTCCAAGTGTGTAATTTATTTTATGTTGAAAGTATCATCCAAGGCATAAGACATAAAATAGATAAGCTTTCCTATGTGTCATCAAACTAAAGAGATCCTTGCATGAGTGAAAAGAGATCCGTCTCAAAAGCAACTATCAACTTCATTATCATAAAGATTCCACTACAATCACAAAAATCCAATGCTTAACTTGCTCAATATAATGATATGATTATCAAGGTGAACTCACCCAAATTATATGTGGGAAATAATTCTTCGCCAAAAAGGGAAAAATATTTGTTCGAAGATGCTAACAGAAGAAAATGAAAATACATGGAACCATTGAAACAACTAAGATCAGTAGGGAAAAGAGTTGACACCAGCCAAATTTTTTTGTAGCTCTTCCAAAAAAAATCAATATAACAGCCAGCCACCAAAAGAATTTTGTATCTATTATACTTGCTCATTGATCAACCAATCCATGCTTAAATTTGTTCCAAGATAAATAAGCTCTAATAAGCATTTACTTAACTATCCCAAGTGGTAACATGTTTTATGATGAATTAATTATATGTAAAATGCTATCAGCAAGAATTGGAGACAGTTGGAAATATCAAATCAAGCAACTGAAATGATTAGGCATGACAGGTTTAATAAGATTCTGTTAAGAATGGCAGGATATTAGCAAACAAAGTGATCAAACAGACAGAAAATCCTTTGTTTTATATCAACTCAATAGTTAATATATCGGGCAAAACAATAAATGTATTAACCCCTTTTCAGCGTCGGAGCTGAGGCCAACTCTTTGAACCAACGCCAGCTCTATACCAAGCTCAAATCCTACATAATTTCCCACAAAATCTCACCCAAATTACGCACCCAATTGACAATGGAACCAAAGATTCCTCATCATACATCATCTTCACCAACACCAAACCTAACAAACGAACCACAAAAAAAGAAAAGTTCACAATTCAATATCCAGAAACCCCAGCAAATCACTCTGTTCATCAACAACAAAACGAAACCAAAATTCCTCAATTAAGACTAATCAAGATGATGAATTTACAACTAGATGGAAATATATATTCTGCATTTTATGGAAAGCTATTGTTGTTGGTGTGAAAGATATTTATTCAAATTGTGCAATGTTGTAGGGGCAAGGTCACAGTAACCTTGATTCCCAATCTCCCATGAGGTGTGGATCCTCATTGGGAAGCTTTAGCATAGGGCAATCCTTCTAATAAGTGGCAAGAGCTTTTTCATAATATTAAGGGAAAGTGTTGGTCAATAGATGTTATCTTTGTAAAGTGGAAGCCAAATCTATCTACCACCTTTTTTTTGGGATGCTCATTCTCTAGGCATCTTTGAGAGATGGCTCTTAGTATGGTGGGAATTCAATGGGTGGCTGCCGGCTTGATCCAAGATGAGGTGTTGGCACGGTATGGATTGCGAGGTTCAAAGCAAAAGAAGAAGGCATATTGCTTGATTCCTCTTTCCATTTTTTGGGTCATTTGGCATGAACGGAATACGAGAGCTTTTGATTGCAAGGAAAATACCTTAGCCACCATCAAGGATGGGTGCTTACATACTTTTGGGTTTTGATTTAAGGGGAATCTTTTTGTAAATGATGAAGATATCTTATACTTCATTGAGATACTTTTTGTAGATAGTTTTTATACATGGGTGGCACCCTCTTGGTGCCCTTGATTAATATACTTTTTACTTATAAAAAAAAGTTGCCAAAGTCACAAGTCCAATGTGATGATATGCAAATGCAAGGTTAAATAGAGCCTACTGGCTATTTTCACAAAGGCGCAAATTGTTGTAGAGGAACCCTAAGCCTTGTGCAAGACACTGATGTTTGTTTTGAAGTCTAAAGTCTAAACCCAAGGGCTAAGGTGATTAAAACAGTCCCAACACTAAGGTTAATTAAAAGAAATTAACAACATCTAAACATTAACACGGATTAGTGCAGCCCACATACCACACTCCATGATTATTTATGTAACTCTTTGGCCGCAACCAGGTTGTTTGTGTCAAAAGTGCTTCAGCAAATTCGTAATGGTTGACAAATTGAACTGATATTTATCTTAAAAGAAACAAAATTTAAGCAACAAGGAACACACTTAAATCTACTTCCAGAAGTAAGCATCTATAATCCTATGCCAAATATCTCCATGAACACATCCACCCAAAGTGGCAGTGGTTATATTAGAGGTTACAAAAAAGGATAATCACACCACATGAACGGAAATTGTAAAAAAATAAAGATAAAAACAGGAACGAAAATTGTAGCAAAGAGTTATCTAAGACGCACAGAAAATACGATTATACCCAACAAATGGTCTTAAAGATGAGTCTAAAATTTTCATAGATCTTATGCTAAATCTAACATCTAAGCATTTTGTTGTGAAAATTTTCAAAACAAAAATAAGATAATAAGCATACCTTTAAAGCGAAACAAGCAAAGCTTTCCTGTTTTCCGATCTGACGATGAGAGAGCAGGATTATGGAAGAGGTTGTCCAGAATAGGAGAAATTCTTGGGTGCACTAGGTGCATGCCAACCGTGTCCATCAAGAGAGAGAAAGTCACTCTCTCTCTTGATGAACGGTAAGAATTTCAAGAACTGCTAATGAAGAGAGATGATAGAGAGGAAGAACTTGCGCCAATTTATGGGGTGGGGGAATTATATAGTGGCATGGATGCAATTATCCTTGCCACCCTTGGTATTTTAGAAAGTTCAATTATTTCATTAATGGAACTGTAGCTCCACCTTTTTGCTGCTTCAATTTGTTGCTTCAGCTTTTGAAGCCCTGCACCACTGCTTTCAGCTTTTCGTGTTGGGAGTCTGACACCCAATCAACAACCAAACAATCACGATAACAAAAATAAAGAGAAAAATAAACACATGAATTAACTTGGTTCGGCACAACTTTTCTTTAAGTAGACAATCACTATTCTACTTCTTTTGCAACTTTTGGATGGAGGAAAACTGCAAAAACTCATTACTTCACATTACACAATTTTTACCACCCAATTTTCACTCAACCCTAGGATCCCTATAAAACCCTCTTTTACAAGTTATATTGGTGTTTGGTCTGCTACACTCTACATCTGACTAACTATTCCTGCTTCAGGAATAGGGTAAAAGACTAACTCTCTTGATGTCCATATTTATAATAACTAGTACTCATATTCTTTTGACATATATACGATGTGGAACTAAAACTACTTATAATAATACTACTCTCCAATGTGAGATTTGAGAAGTATCGCAACAAATTACTCCCTCGACTTAAATCTCCAAACACTTCGACTCTTAGGCTAAGTTTGCCTCCACCCGATCAAAACTCCATATTTTAATCGGGTCTTCAATAACACTTAATTAGATTTTGGGCCTAATCCCAACATTTGGGTCATTTGAGAAGTTGATGCCATAGAGCCTGTTTAATTTAGCTTTAGCTTCTCCACTGCATAAACAGTGGCCAAAAGCAATACCAAACGGGCTCTTAGGATGTTGATGGTCAAGGCGAGATCCACCAAGAAAGACTGAGATACGGCTTCGCTCGATTTGGAGATATAGAACATGTCGGCCGCCTTGCTCTCCGGTTTGATGGTGTCACTTTTCAATAGCCCTGGCCAAATTTCCCTCCCCGAAGAACAATTGCTTTTGAAGTGGAGAAATCTTAAGGGAGCTGAAAGCGAATATTATCAGATATAGATGTGATGGAAGGAGATAGGGTGAATCAAAAGACAAACAAGAGAGATGAGATACGGAACAAAGAAGGGGCAGAATAGTCAATTCACATAATTGTTGTGGCAATAAAACCAACCTTATTGTAATACTATACCAACTATGCCATTATCTCTTGATCACATCAAACAAATTTCGTCAATTGTGGTTATATTCATCCACCTTTTAAAAGTGTATAAACAAAATATATAAGAAAAAACTGCAACACAGAGGATACCAACTAGTAGTTAAGTAAAAGAGAACTTATTTCATCTTTTCAATGTTCTTGTAGATAAGATTATAATAGAGACTTAATTATTGAAGGGTAATGATGGAGAGCCTTAACATAATTGTAGCTATTGTAAAATTTATGGAGCTTGCATATGAAAGAGGTAATGATGATAATTTATAACCATTTAAATCCATATAATTATACAAGTCTTTTTCTTTTACTTTCCTTTATATATATAAAAATGTAAGAAAACAACTAACCGTCTATATTCTTAATCATACGTGCAACATATGTTTGTTAACAAGAAGTGATTAAGAAACATCCAAGAATTCTCTAATGAAGGATAATTCACAGTTGAAAATTCAATCATACTAAAACAAAAACATTGAGTTCAATAACTAATTCATAGAATACAACCATATAAACAATAAGAAAACGAGTACCTCATTGGCTTGTTTTATTCCAACCATTAATGATTTGATTCTGTGTTCAATTGGTTGTATGATTTTCTCTCCAAAAATCTAGAAGTGGAAAGATTTTTATTGTGGATTTCAAGCTGAAAAACTTCAGAAAACTCCTTTATTAAAGACTCATGAGTAATATCAATCAACTGGCAATCATCTTCAGAATGATATGTATCAACTTTTCGGTGTCCAACAGGAGATTTGAATTCTCCCCGCAGCTCTTTTATGCTTCCAACTTGACGGTTCCGTATCCCACATGGGACTATCCAATGAAAGGGCGTTAGATCAGTGGTGACATTCAGTGCTAAGCCATGGTATGCTATCCAATGAGACACTCGTATACCAATTGCTGCCAATTTCCGATCTCCTAAAGGAAAAAAATTAATCAACAAATTGTAGAATGAGATCTGAAGTAACAATAGAACTTCTAAAAAGAGTAATCACAATTTTCACAACCCTATCAAACCTAGAAATAGTATTATTAGATATTAACTCAATACTATCTCTAGATGCCCAAAAGAATGTAGAAAACTAAAAGAGTAAGGGAAGTAAACATACCAACCCAAACACCAGTTAAACCCTCAAGTCTAGAAGCCTTGATAGAAAATGCGGAGGAGAGAACACGAATGACAACCTCCTCAAGTGCCCTGAGGTACCAATGAAGATCCATCTTGTGATTTCGGAGATTGATAATAGGGTACATAACCAGCTAGATTGTGCCACACATCCATCAAAAGTTAGCTACAATGTACCACAGAAGGAGAACAACCAATCTATTGATAAGCATACTTAAAGTTTTAAGTTTGTTAAAACAAAAACAAAAACGAAAGAAAGAAGAAAAAAGTTTTAAGTTTGATCTACGCATACCCAAGGAAATGCATATCTATCAGTTAACTATTAGAAAGAGTTTTCTTCTTAAAAAACTAATGTGAGGCTCAGAAGAACACTTTGTAAAGGTTTTAAGTTAGTCTGTGAAAATCCATCAACGGTTAGGAGTTATCCCTTTATAAAACTCCTATAGGTTTTGATTGAGTCTGTGAAAACTCAACCAAGATTAGGAGTCTGCCCATTAAAACCATTTTAGAAACAGCTACCAAACTGGTTTTTAGACTATATTCAACTCTTAAAAACTATTTTTCAGTTCTTTGCTTTGCAGATAAACGAATCTGGGCGTTATCATCATCGGGAAAGTTCACTGTGAGAAGCGCTTACCATTATCTGTTTGATAAAAAAATGGCAGAATCCTCTGTAAATCAAGGTGCGGGTTCATCCTCTATGGCTCGGGATCCCCACTGGTCTCAGCTATGGAGTTTGGTTATTCCTTCAAAGATTAAACACTTTCTATGGAGAGCATGTTGTGACATGTTACCTAATAAGGCACAATTATACAGATGTAAAATGCTGGCTGAAGGGTTGTGTGAGAGGTGTAAGGATGAGATCAAAATTACCTTGCACATATTATGGCAATGTTCAGCTGTACATCGGGTTTGGGAAAATAGTGTTTGTTGGTCTGTGGTGGAGAGAGCACACCCTCGATCTTTTCGGGAACTGATGGTTTATGTTTTGTTTGAGGGAATGGTTATGAATTTACAGGTGCTTTTTATGGTCATGTCTTGGATGTTATGGAATCAAAGGAATAGATTTCTATATGATAAAAGGGTTCACTCAACTGCAGATGTGATCGCTTATGCTACTGACTATGCCCAGCAAATAAAGAATGCGTATGATGAGACCAAAACAATCAAGAGATGCTGGTTGGAAGACTCCTTCATTGGGATTTTATAAGCTGAATATACATGCAGCAGTGTCTGAAGAGGAACACTTAATGGGAATAGGAGGTGCTATCAGAGATAATGAGGAGTTTGTGGCTGCAGCCATGGCTTCTAGAGGGTCAGTGTTAGATTCTGTGGTTTCTATGGAAGGGATGGCGATGAAGACACTGATGGAGTTTGCCCTAGAAGAAGGTTTCGCTCATTAACTGGTGGTTTTGCTCATTAACTGGTAGAGTCCGACTGTCTTATGTTGGTACAAGCGATTATGTCTAGCGAAGAATGCATGACTTCCTATGGAGGAATTGTTGCTGATATTCTGATTTTATCTTCTCTGTTTACTTCTTGTAAGATCAACTATATGAGTAGGAAGTCTAATAAAGTTGCTCATCATCTAGCAAAGTTTAGTTTGGGGTGTGAACAAACTGGTAAATGGTTTGGTGAGGTTCCACCGAGTATTGAACAATTTGTAAAGTCTGATGCTTTGCCATCCAGTAATGATCAATTCCAATTTTCTTTTATAAAAACAAAAACTCTATTGGCAGAAGGAATTTGTTAGAAAAGCAAAGGACACTATGTCCAATTTTCTACAATGAGTAACAAAATTTCCAAGTGTTAGTACTTTTTTTTGCATCAACAAAATGTTAGTACTTACTATATAAATACCTTACCTTAGTTATGGAAAATTCCAAACAATAAGGTTCTTATCTCCAATCAAAAAAAAGTTTTTATTTTTTTACTTGCAGTTTTTTTTTTTTAAAATTTGTTACTCATTTTAGAGAAGAGACGTTATTAATTGAGTCATATCCAAATCACTTCACTGGGCAATTCTTAGATTTGAGTCAATAATTTCACTAGTAAAAGTTTTCCGTCATGAGATATTTTCAAGAACTGTAATTAATAATACAAAAAAAAAAAAAAAAAAAAAAACTGAATATAGAGAGAACGAATTCTAACGGTGTGCTAAGCAATTTAGAAGAAGCACCTGACCAGGCCCATGATATGTAACTTCACCACCTCGTTCAGTTCGATAAACATCGTAAGGAGCGTCTTTTATGTCAAAATTCAGGTACTCCTCTGAACTACTGGTACCCATTGTATAAACCGGACTATGTTGTAATATAATCAGCGCGTCCGAACAATCTTCATCTCTTTCAATCAACGCCTTTTTCTCTCTAACAATGCTTTTTTGCCAAGACCATGCCTCTCTATATGGAACAACCTCGTTATACAAATCAAAACACTCACATCTACAAAATTCCAAGTAAACCCAGTAAGTCTTGCACAGAGCAGAGAACCTCTTTGTAAAATTGCGAAAGAAAAAGAAAAAGAGATAAGAGCAACTTACTTCCTTGCTTTC
The DNA here is from genome assembly GCA_023935145.1 of Bretschneidera sinensis. Lineage (NCBI taxonomy): Eukaryota > Viridiplantae > Streptophyta > Magnoliopsida > Brassicales > Akaniaceae > Bretschneidera > Bretschneidera sinensis. Next base: position 149,281,992 of record CM043697.1, read on the forward strand.
TCATTGGTTCTTGAGCAGTACATTGAAGTTTTGTAATTTGAGAGACTGTTTGATTTAGAGAGGAAAACGTGAGAGTAAGATTGGTGTGGTCTGTTCTGATGGTTGGGAGTTGGGCATGTTGGGATTGGGCTAAAGCTTACTAGAATCATGTCTATAATTTCTATAATTTAGGAGTAATAAGATGGATAGAAAACTCCATTAATCACAAAACCCGAATTTCTATCAGATAAATTGTCAAAAGGGTTCACCAGAATACAATCAAGGAGAACTCGAAAAGGTCTCCGGGCAGCGGAGAACCCAAAGCTGAGAATTTGCGCGCAGTTGACCAAGACCGTTTAAAGTTGGGTGGAACCAAGTGGACCCTCCAGATGCAAATCGGGCCAACCCACAACAAACAGTTACTAAACCCTTTCATGGGTACTTTCGATATTTCGTTTAAAATGTCGGTTTATCTTTGAGAAGTAGCGGGCCTTTTTGGTAATTTCATGGTTAAAGCAGCTATCAAAATCTACACCCTAAACATAACGCTACTGTCCTGTCTTGCATATAAGGGAAGAGATGAACGTAGTTTTCTATCGCTTGCGCCTCTGCTCCTTCTGGTTTTCAGGTAACTTGTAGAGTTATATATCTGTATAACTAGAGCGTGATTGTTTTTATCATTGACGATATGTTTTTTGGTTTGTGTTAGTGATTTGATTGATTATGTATGACATGTGAGTAAATGGGGGTTTTATCAGTGATGACGAAAAACGATGACGAGTTCGATCTCTTTATCTAATCCATTAACCTTGACGACAAATCGAGGCATTTGTCTGAGAGATAACCCCGCTTTGTTACTATTTTAAACTGCTTTTGGTTTTCATTTCTCTTTTTTTACTCCTCTATTTATGAAGTGAACTTGAACTGAAATTTCATTGTTGATTTATACACCGCTCAATTTGCAAGTTAGATACCATCACTTTATGTCGCTGGTTGCGGAATTGAAGTAACAAAATAGAATTATTGTTTTGGTGAAGGAATTGCGAACATTAGAAGGATTAAGATTTACATGCTAAGCAGGGAATGTTTAGATGTGGGTAAAGAGTCTCGTTCTGTTTTGATGTCGATTATATGAGACATCCTCATTGCTCACATAAAAAGCTAGATTTATCAGATATTATATCTGATTTGTCTTTATAGGGGTTAAGTAGTAAAGTTATGGTTTGTATTTGATTGTCTCATATGATGATAATGAAAAGTATTTTTATTTCTGAGGCATTTCCTATGATTTCTTTTCAATCCCTTTTGAGCCACATATATCTCCTTCTATTACATTGGATTTGTTTCTCTCTAATCATCAAGGAAATCATTAACAAATGATTAATGAGCACTATAATTTGTCTAACTATTTTCACTAATCTTTTTTCAAGAAAAATAATTATTATATTTACATTGTGTAAAATAATTGGTATACATTGATTTTTAAAAGGAAAGTGATATTCATTTCCCTAAGAGCAATGGTTAATTAAGAATCATTAAAACATTCCTGATTACTTTCACCAACTTAAAAAAAAAAATTGATTAAATTTAGTTTTTAACTACAATTTATTAATGTAAAAGAGCTATATATATTCATTGACTTGAAAAATTTGTTTTCCAATAAATCTGTATATACATAGGAATACATATTTGTGTATGTGTATAAAGTATATTTGTCATGATAAAAAGATAATCAAAGTAACATTAAATGTTACTCCAATTTAAAACTTTATATTAATTATGATTAATTTATAGTTTCAAATTAATATTTAATGCTATTTTGATTATCTTTTATTATATTAAATATGTATTTATAAACATGCACAAATTCATATGTAAGTACATACACACTTATGCGCGCGCACACATATATATATATATATATATATATATAGACACACACATTCGCACATGGAATAATGTTGCTATGATTTGTAATTTTTGTTTTTATATGTATATATCATGGCACATTCTGTCCGTCAAGTGCATGTGATGGTGATACATTACATGATATATATGCATGCATACATACATATACAATGTTATATTGGGAACAATTTTTCAAGTCAATGAATAATAATTATTCTAAAATCTGAATTAATAATATTAATTAAGTTTTAAATTTAATCATTATTTTTCTTGAGAAAAAGTTAGTGGAGTTTGTTGGGAATGCTTTAATGTTCTTTAAGTATTGATTAGGTTAAGTTGTATTTAATATCTTTCCAACTACCTTTACTCCCTTGAATCCTTAACTTAATAAATAGGTTATTAACGTAAACTTTTTACAATGGATAAATTAACCCTAACTTAAATAAAGTACTATTTTGAAAGTGAAAAAAATGAACCTAAATGAGGTGACTTATCTGAACGGTTTCAACAAGCCATATGCCGTTAGGGCACAAGCTTGAGTTCACCATATCAAGCTCTTTAACGCCAAAAATGCTGTAGAGTTACAATTAACCAAACATAGAGTACAAGACTCTGTTGCTATTAAGCAAAAAATATTCGCAAGTTTCTTCTGATTGAGTTTATAAACTGCATGCCTTAGTGTTGGTTTGGCCTTTTCTGTGAGAGCAGGTAGTTATTTTTATTTTGGGTATTGTTGTGGGGAAATTAGAATGAAGTTGTATTGGTTTATAAATGGCATGCCTAGTGTTGGTTGTGCGTGGGTTAGTGAGGCAGGGGAATATCCATGTTGTGTTTTGGTCATAATTTGAATACAGGTGTGCATCACTAGTTTTTCTAATGGAAACGATCTCGTGTTGTCCTATGTGTTTGGTGCTAATTGTGACTCTACAGTACTTTTAGCGCTACAGAATTGCTGAAACCGTTCGCATAAGAAAACTCATAAGGCTTGTAATTTTCTCTCCAAATTTAGTTATAGTAAAAAATTAGGTTGACTCAAGAGAGTAGATTTAGTTGGGTGGGTATTAGATGTGACTTACAAGTTAGAAAAACCCTTCTTATAATACATTTAATGTGTATGAATGTAAGGAGTTTTTTACACAACAATGGTACTTTAAAATCTTATTTCTCACAATAGGGTAGTTTTAAACTTATTTCTCAAAACAGAGTACTCTTTTGCCACATTGATGCCATGTCATAATATTTTATTCATTAATTCCACAGAGATCCACTCAAGTACAGAGAGGAGGTTGTCTGGTTTGCTTGACGCTGTCGGCGTTACTGTGGGGACCTGGCGTTGCTGGAGATTGTTGCCGGCAGGAACCCCGCTAGTGGGAAAGATCATCGGCGGAACTGCAATTCCATTCTTCACCCTTTGGTAATTCGGTTCTCTCTTTAAACCCAAAAATTCCTTTCTCTCCTCTTTTGACCCAAACGATCAAGAACCATAAAACTAATATTAAATCCATTACAAACTTGTATTACAACAAGGATCATGATCCTTTCCATTTGAAAATTGAAATGAAGTCAAGTTTATGATGAGATTGAATATTACATCATTAAATAGAGAATATTTAAATTCAAATTTATCGATGTGGCATTTAATCTCAATGATTTAAAAAACGGGTTTGGGGCGCGCCCCGGGGCGAAATCCGGTCAAAAAGCGCACGGGCGTAATTGTTGGGGCGTATATTTTATATATATGTTTGTTAGCAACATATCCACAGTTAGACACTGGTGCTCTATTGGTAAGTAAACATTATCCCGCCTTACAGCCCTGGGTTCAATACCCAGCAATTGCGTTTGTCATCCACTGGTCTCTGTTTCCTTCTTTTTTTCCCCTCCTTTGTTTCCCTTCTTTTTTTCCTCCTTTGTTTCCAATGTTTTTTTTCCTCTTTATTTCCACTGTTTTTTTTCCTCATTTGTTTTCATTGATTAACAAATTTTATTAAATAGACTCCATATTATATACTCTGTATTTTATTAATATCATTTTATAACATCATTAGGATTGCATTATCTATGTTATCTAATTTGTTGCTTTTAATAGATTTATATATGTGAATTTGTTATACCAATGCAAGTGTGTAAACACTAATCAGTAAACATGTGACCCTTAATATTGTGTTATTTTTTTTTTTTTTTTTTTGAATTTGGAACGTGTTTGTGTCTTGTGATGAATAGATTGGTCAATTTAAAAATTAGAATTTGATTTTCGAAGTGTGATTTATGATTTATTGATGAAAGATGAGATGTGTGTGAATTTGTTATATTATTGTAAGTGTGTAAAAAACAACCACTTAACATTGTGTTTGTGAAATATTTTGATAAATATTCATTAATAGGTTTTAAGTTAGTAAAATTTATTGATAATTAATTTATTTATATTATTTTAATTTTTTAGTATTTTTATAATTTAATTAATATTATTTTATTCAAAACGTCCCAACGTTTCAAAAGACTTACGCCCCAACGTCTCAGGGCTTACGCCTCGCCTCGTTGAGGCAAAACGCCTCGCCCAACGCCCTCGCCTCTGAAAACACTGTTTAATCTCACCATGAACTTGACCTCTATTTCAATTCTTAAATAGTGAAATAGAAAGGATTGTGTTCCTTACAACAAAAACCCAAAAAATCTAATGTATATCAAATTCTTGGAACCTATAAACATATATTTAAAAAATGTATAAATATGTAAAAATTTGATTAATAAGGGAAGAAATTACCAAGCTTGAATTTGTGAGTAGATTATGTGCTAAGGCTTTAATGGTGAGAAATTGAAAGAAATATGGGAAGAGAAAGGAGGAGAAGACTTACCACCACCTACCCAAAGTATGGGTTATCGGAAAACGTCCTTGGTGGCCAGAATTTATGGTCCTTGGAGGAGAGAGAAAGTAGATCACAAATTTGAAAAATCAAGATTTTAGGAGAGAAAAACCACCTGAAAAGAGAGGGATAAGGGAATCGATGGAGAGGAGGAAGAAGGGAGGAAAAAAGAGAGAGAAAGAAAAAATTGTGACAGAGATGAGGTGTGGTGGCTGATGGTGAAGGAGAAGGAGAAGATACAAGAGAGAAGAAGAAAAAGAGAGGGGCATCTTATGTGAGAAAAATATTTTTTTTAATTATTTTCTTAACTTAAAATCTAACCAAAAAAAAAAAACTTGTGGAATTAAAAACAAAAACAAATATGACATGGCATCTTATGTGGTAAAAAGACCATGTTTTGATAAATAAGTTTAAAACCACCTTACTATAGGAAATAAGATTTTAAAGTACCATTGTTTTGTAAAAATATCGAATGTAAGAGTATAGTATTTGGTAAAGTAAAAAGAATAGTTAACTAGCACTAAATAATGCAGTAATTTCAAACTTTGGTAGTCTTTAGAGGAATGGTTTTGAAATTACTCCATATTTAATGTTACTTTGACAATCTTTTAAATTTTGTTAGATATGAGTAAATCTTTACACTTTATCAATGGAAGTTGTTTCTTTGATTCAAGTTGATAGATATGTTTATTCATTGTGAATTTTACTTAGCAATGAAAACTATGAATTTTGTGATTTGAAAATGACTTGTGCATGTTAATGTGAATATTTGAACTTTATTTGATTTAGGGTTTTGCACATAAATGTGATTATTGTGAAATTGTTCCAGAAGAACATTGTGTTTATCAATTAATTATCAGTGTTCTGCTTCCTGAATTGGCTTGTTTACATCTTTCACTCCATTGTGATCTACAGTGAGCAGGCATGAAACCATGAACTCAAAAAGAATAATGGAGAGCAGAATCTGATACATGAGAAGCACCTATTGCTCCCCCTGGAGTTTTAACGCCCGAGTGGCCTGTGGCATTGGTGTTCAACATGTTACATATGTTTTGAATCTGAAGTTCTAATAACGGGAAAAGAAAAATTAAAAGGAAGAAGATGAATTAAAGCTGGTTTACCTTCATTGACTTGGACCTGATTCTTAGGTTGATTTTTGTTCTACGAATATCCTTGGAACATGGCCAACGATTATGTTTTCCCGAAAGTTGAAACCATCTAGTTAAGAAGCAATTTCGGTGTAAATTCATAGGTTTTGTAACTTATCCCAATAGACGAATGTAATTAGGATCTGTGATCTAACCACAACCAGTTGATATAGCTTTTAAAATAAAAAGAATTACTTGTAATATCGCATCTCTATGGACTCTGTGTCATCCGAAGAAACATGACAGTAACATATAGTTTTCGACGGTCCAAAACCGACTTTACATTTGCTTTTTTTCTATTTTGACCTTTAGCTAAGTAACAAACAATATAACACGAATGAACTGTGAATTGCTTACTGCGCTTACGTAAGGTACTGGAGCGAAGGACATTTTTCCAAGTCTGCAATTGTTGACCAACAACCTTACTTGATCTTCCTCGTTGGTTCAGTATTCACTAACACGTGAGCCGCCTACTATTCCCTGACAAAGCCACAATGCAACAATCACAGCACTCCGCTATTCTTGCATCAGAATTCTTCTTAAAGACCAAGCCGACGAGTTAGTATTAGCTGAGCCGAACACATGGATTTCGTATTGCCAGCTAGTGTGACCAGCCAATAGAAACTTCCCACCGCAGTGAAATTTTCAACCTCAATAGCTGCAAGCCAGATGTTGCTACAATGTTAAGAACCGACACGTGTCCGGCTCAAAACGTAATGGACCCACACGCTCTGTGGAAATACAATTCGTCGCGTGTGAGAAGTAGTTTGGATCGTCAAAATTTTGTCCCTCCCCCTTACTACCCCAAAAACAAATCAAAACCAACCTCTCCAAGAAAAGTGGAAAAAAAATGCCCACCCCATGTAGCGACAACCTCAACTAATATGCTATGAATTTTCTCCTGTTTTTCACCATGCACTTTATATAAAACCCAAATGCCACTAAACTTACCAAACAAAAGAGGAGACCTCCAAATTAAGCAAAAGAGATCAATGGCAACCACTAGATTATTTCGTTCCTCTACGCTTTTGAATCATGTTCTTCCTTCTTCTTTTTCTTCGTCGACGGTTAGAAATGTAAGGTGCATGAGCAAGGCAGGGCCAAATGGAGAGAAGAGGATTTACGGGGATGGTGAGAGGAAATCAACGGTGGCCATGAAGGCATCAGTGGCCACATCAGGGAGTGTTATCGCATCAGAAACAGAGGTTGGTCAAGGAATAGATGTGGCTTCTCTACTGGCAAATATTACTAATGCTGTGCTTAAGGTATTAAGGGCAGCTGTGAAACCAAGACTCTTGAAATTACAGGTTCAAAGGTTCATTGAAAAGGTATGTCCATTACTCTATTATATCATAATTAATTTCGGTAAATCAAATTTAAAAACATCCATTCTTCTCACCCAAATAAATAATAAAAAAAAATCATCACTTTCATTCATTGCCGTGCTAAATTTTGATTTTCTAATATTAAAAATTAAAATAGTAATTTACATGTTTAGTTTCGACTGGTGTAACACAGTTATCAGTAAACTAATAAAGTGAAAGTTTGGGTATTAATTTCTTAGTACTCATTATTTTTTTCCATCTTTGCTTTGTTAGCTTTTAATTACTTGTTGATCGGAGAATGAAAAGTCAAGCTTAATAATCTAGAATATTGCTTCTTACTTAGCTCTGAGCAATTATAAATGACAAACCAATAATTTTTTTTTCTTTTTCCAAATTTAAAATTTTGAGCCCGTCTTATATGTAAAGTAGTACGTGCCAATATAGAGATTATAATTCATGAGCTGCAATCGTGCAGGTTATAATTGATTGCCGGTTCTTTACATTATTTGCTGTTGCGGGATCCTTGCTGGGGTCGGTATTGTGCTTCATGGAGGTAATATAGTGCATAATTTTTATTTTTAAAACAAGGAAAAATAATGATATTGAAAAAGAAAATTTTATTATATTTTGTTTTGTTTTAGTATGTAGTATACACATTAAATTTTAAAGTAAATTGTATTGCAGGGTTGCTTTCTTATCCTAGAGTCGTATTTCCAGTATTTTCATATGCTATCGCAAAGGTCAGATGAAGGGCAGATAGTACTCCATCTACTTATAGAGGCCATAGGTACTCTATCTCTCTTGTTATACAACCTCTCTCGACTGACTCTCAGCATTTTGTTATTATAGTGTTTGTTTATGACTCCACTATTGAATTTCTATGCAGACATGTTCTTGGTAGGAATGGCCATGCTCATTTTTGGGATGGGATTGTACGTGATGTTTGTGGGATCCAAAAACTTGAAAGTAAAAAGTCCTTGGCTTCCAGGGTCCAACTTGTTTGGCCTCTTCCATTTGAAGGTATATATTGCTGCTCTTATTCTACCAAGAAAACTATACATCATAAAAAATACTTTCATCTCTTATTCAGGCAGGCAGTGCCTTTTAAGCATAAATTTTTTTACATGATTTCTGCTTTCAGACACTTCCAAGCTGGCTTGGAATGAACTCAGTTTCGCAAGCAAAGTCGAAAATGGGGCATGCTGTGATGATGATACTTCAAGTTGGGTTGCTGGAAAAATTCAAGAGTATACCTTTGGTCACTAGTTTGGATCTCGCCTGTTTTGCTGGATCGGTATTAGCTTCATCAGCGTCTATATTCCTCCTTTCCAAGCTCTCTACTGAGAGGAGTACCTAATTATTAATATTTTTGGCACGCGTACAAGATCACAAGGAAGACTACCTGATTTTTTTTTCTTCATCAGTTGTTTTATATTCTTTTTGTAGTATTAGCTGTATATATATGTTGATATACAGTAAGTTTACAAATAATCAGATCATACACATAGTTGAAAAGAAAGAAGAGAAATGGCTTTATCCCCTCAATGGATATATAGCTTAGTTTAATTGTGTTAGCTAGGTCCATCACCAAAGAGGCTTGAAGAGAAACAAACTAGTTAGCTGAAGACTATGATTTGTTTTCCTTCATTATTATTATTATTATTATTTTTTTTTTTTTGGTACTAAATGTTACTTTGCACCTTGTCATTATTTGTAAGACATAATTTGCCATTTATAAACGAAATAGCTTTACGATAAAACGACATGCTCTGAAATATGAATTGTGTAAATGTTACTTGTGAAATATGCTAGTAGTTCTTTCATGGACATCACATGAAACTGTTGAGACCTGAGAGATTTCAAGACCAGTAATATCTGTCAATCGAGCTGCTAGTACTGTGAGGCTTTACTTCTTATAAGCCATTCTCTAATGCCCTAATCAAGGTTCTTAAGTGAGATTCTCATTGGTTAGAATAAGCCGCCTCAAGGCTGAATTAAAGTTAACACAGATGGTAGTCTCTCCCCAAAAAAAGGTTTCTGACAAAGCCTTCAAGTGTGTAGGCTAATTGTTCGATGAAAGTCCACAATGAGGGAGTTTATACGTTTTCCTAATTTTTTTGCTGTACTCTGTTCCAAAAGTTCACAACGGGTGAGATTATAGCGTGTCTATTTTTTATGCTAATAAAATTATATTCTGTGTTCCCAAAAAAAAAAAAAAAGAACCATTCAACAGGATAAAACAAATCATAGAAGTTTCAGATTATAGCGTGCTTCCATCAACACATAAGATCAACACATTAACACCTTTCGAGTCATCTAATTAAAATATCTCCTCAAAATGTATGCTTATTACGTTGATCCCTACATTGTTTTAAAGAGCTAGAACTACCACTATTGTACTCAACCTTCTGCATTTTTCTCAACAGCAGACAATCGACATTAAACATCTGGTAAGTCATTCTCTAATGCAGTAACCAATTTCTCAAAGTAATTTCTTGTCACACTGGTAGTCCACTTAGCTTTGCTCGAAACTCAATGAAATTTTCTGATGGACCAGCAGAATCATCAAGGAACTCTCTTAGTTTCCACTCTCTGCAATAACGAAGTTTTTCAAAAGCACTAAAGCAGACTCTGCCTGACCTTGCAAGTACTCAAATAACTGCTTTTTACCATTCTTACACGGAGGCAAATAGTACCCATATGCGTATGTCCACTTCAGTATCCTCCTACAATCTACAATCTGTTGCCAACCCTCTGTTATGAACTTAAGCAGACCCACTGGTTGGCACCGGATGTCAATATGCTTCTCAATCTGCTCGCTTTACGCTAGTTTTAAATCCACCAGAGCTTTTCTCCTTGACATTTCATTGGCTTCACGTCATTCCCAATAATGAGCGTATCTCCGTGCTGATTCCCTTTCCTTCTCTCTTTTGTGTTCAGATTCACTATAACGATTACAAGCATAATAGTTAATGATGTAGCCCATAACACCTTGGCCCAATAAAAAACGACCCAATGAACCTACACATGGGCACGGATGTCACCTATAGGGCGGCAACACGTGTCGAGCCTCCTAGACACGGCTGAGCACACGTGGAATGGCCAGGTTATACGACCGCCACGTCAAAGCATAGTTAGCAGACCTAACTCTCCCGCAACACGCGACTCCTGACACACGCCATCCGCTGATCACGTAATTAAGGCCTAACCTCTGAAAGCAGAGACAGCATGGGCAAGGCCATACCCCCCTCCCCCCACGTGGGCAATACCTACTCAGGGGATTATAAAAAGACAGAGGTATGGAATTCATAATTCATACACACACATCTATTTGCACTTAAGCCATTTTAGATTCAATTCTCGACCTCGGCCCCTCTCAAGCCCTCGTCCTAACTTAAGCATTGGAGCCCCCTCAGAAGCCTCCCCCCCATCATTCCGTGGGTTTAGTTTACCTCTGTTACCCCCATGTGAGCAATACCTACTCAGGGGACTATAAAAAGACAGAGGTATGGAATTCATAATTCATACACACACATCTATTTGCACTTAAGCCATTTTAGATTCAATTCTCGGCCTTGGCCCCTCTCAAGCCCTCGTCCTAACTTAAGCATTGGAGCCCCCTCAAAAGCCTCCCCCCTCCTTCCGAGGTTTTAGTTCACCTTTGTTACCAGTGCAGGGCCAAGGCCACATCAGCACCAAGGCCACGTTAGCAGTGAGCAATTTTTCGGCATCAACAGTTAAAACCATGTCATGACCATGGAACCAGCAAAAGTGATAATTACAAGGAGGCTTGCATATTCATGTGCAAGCACCCTAGACTTTTTTCAATGCATCGGTTGCACATGGGACAAGGCTTGGTACGTATATACCTTTTTCTTTCTCGCTCATAGCTTCCTTGTTATTTCTCTAGCTCCACTTTGACACGGTGTGGCAATCCACAGGACGTTGAGCTTCCCTATTGCAATTCCAGCAAAAACTATGAGAGCATGAGACATCAAGATTTGCGCCAATGACATTATTATTTTCAATTATATAATCGCAGCCTGGAGCAGGACACCACTTCATATTCGTGCACTCAATGTATGACATAATTAGGTAATTCGAATACTTGTCCTTTTGTTTTTCATATGCCAATTTGTCGATCAAATCTGGATAAATAGCAGCATTACAAGAAGGTTCAAGGCACCTTATCATCAAACACTCCGGCCATCACTAATATATGTGCTAACGTAACTAATCTAGCAATTTTTACTTTTACATTTTATTATGTGTTTCAATATTCATAGTATTAACAAAAAGCATGAGAATATTTAAATTCATGTCCATACATAATAAAATTTAAGCATCATCTCTCCTCTTGACAAAAGACATCATATCTTCTCTCCTTTCTCTTCTTTGTCTTGTGTGTCTTTAGAAGCAATATACAAAAACTTTTGAATTGTTTTCCCTCTCCCCGAAATGATGAATTTAAGCTAAAGAAAAACAACTAAACAAATTGAATTTAGTTTCAGGTTAGATTGGCATTCTTTTTCAAGATAAAAAATCGTATAAAAAATAATTTTTTAATGGACTACTCGAACTGAGCTTGAAAACTCATACTTAAATTTCGTTCGAGGTTATTTTAGTGAGATCGAGCTCAATTCGACTTGCCTTGATTGAGTGTGATTCAAGCTCAAACAATCTCATGAATTGAATCGAGCTTGAGCATGACAAGTTCGCTTATTAAATTAAAAGAAAAAAATGTATATTAATAAAATATAAAATATCTAAATAACAACTAGTATAATAAAAATATAATCGAGTTAGCTCACAAGTCAAAAGAGTCGAGTTTCTCATTACTCGAGCTCTGTTTATTTAACTAAATAAACTTGAATTGAACCTTGAACTCGGCTTGTGGTTTGAAAAAACTAATTTTTTATTAAAAAAAATAACTATAATAAATTGTGAAAATATCAAAAAAAAGAAAAGAGTTACTCGAAGCAGAGTCTGTCTTATCCAACTACAAACCTCACAATTAGATTGAGCAAAACAAGCAAACTCTTGAGCTACGAAGTTAGAGCCCCAACGGACATAAGCACATCTTAAAGAATAACAATTAAAACAGACTTTGACATCTTCGATAAGAGTTTCAAAACTAGACAAACAAACAATTCTAGACTTTAAAACAATTCAAATGTACTAAAACCAAACCCAATGTTCAAATGTCCAATATCAACATCTTGAGTAAATCACGAACTTTCGATGTCCGTCGTAACTTAACTATCGCAACCTCAAGTAAAATCTATAAGGAATAATGGTTTTGGCTTCACTCAAAAAAATGTATTCAAGAATGGTACTTGAGAGCCCCATTAAGTAACAAGATGTCAATTGCAGCGCCATGTACATTATGTTTTTATTTATTTAAGCAATGTTAGATACGATAATATGATTATTTAACCAGAACACATGATACTATCACATAATTAACAACACTATCACATGTGATATATTTCTTATAAACTAAGAGAAATAATCGATTCATACATTGAAAAAATAACCCTCAATTTAAAATCGGTGAGAGTCGAACTTCAAACCATATAGTATCAAAGTTTCAATCTTGATCTTTTATCACTAAACCAATGCCTTATTGTCACAAAAATTTCTGAATGAACTTGATCTATAGAATTTTTTTTAAAAAAGTATTTTTCACGGCTAAATAAAAAGAGACTCATGAGAAATTTTCTCTTTTTCTCTCTCTATTTGGGGATAGAAATTACATTTGGTTCAGAAAAACCTCATAGACCAATTTTAGACAAAATTTTTGCCATTGTCACCATGTGCATGATGTTATTTCTCCACAATTTTCTTTTCTTTCTTTTTTCTATTTTATTCCAAATATATAAAAAAAAAAGACAATTATAAAAGTAGTGACTATATTATATGAGCACATTATTTAGAATGATAATGATATTTGAATCACAGAAATAAACACTTGAAAAATAGGATTTGTAATTTTGCAACACGTCACGAAGTCAATAATAATTTTTTTTTCTTAAAAAAAAAACGTTGTAACTAGTAGGATATGGTGCTCCACACTCAACTTGGATCAAGTCGATTTGACTTATATAAGACGATATCGTGTAGGGTTGATCCGACCTGTTTTGTAGATTTGACCCATGTGAAACAGTTTATTTCAGTTTGGTCTGTTGTGTTGTGGGTCTTATTAACTATCTTGCGGATCTTGTTGATTCAGTGTTATTAGATCGTCGGTCTTGTTAACTTAGTGTTGTATATATGGATTTGATTGTATTTCAAATTAGATTTATTTGTAACAAGTTTGATGAATTTATTTATAACAACTTGGATTGATCTATTTGTATTTTATAACAAATTGAAGAATAAAATCTATATATATATTCTAACTTGAGAGACTATTAATATATTAAAGTTAATGTTAAGGGTATTGATGTAGCAACACACTATTATGTTCTCTTTATAATATTATTTGTAATATCATTAATAACATTAGGGTTAGGAGCTAATTGCCTTCAAGACAACCTCTCTCTCTCTCTCTCTCTCTCTATGCAACTCAGTCATTCTCCCTCCCATTCTCTCTCAACCCTAAATCTCAACAAATACCAATCAAAGGTGATTCTTAAAATATTTGACACGTACTTGCAAATAAAGTATGATTTTTACTGATATTCGCTAATATGCTCAACTAAAAAATTTGAAATAAATTCCATGTCAAATGAAGAAAATTTCATGTCATCGATAATGCCCTGTGAGAGTACTATGAAATATTATATAGTATAAATTTATTATCTAGACCAATGTTTTAATTGGTGTTCTCCAGGTACGCCTCAGGGTTCGCTCCAATACCAAAAATGCTCTTGAGCGTAGAGTTAATCATCGGATCGTTGGCCAACTCAGCCCGTTTAGCCCAACTCTTAGGTTACAGGCTTAAACAAAGAAAAGTGATCAATAAATCGGGTTTGGAAAAAAATTTCGGCCCAATTAAAAAAGGGTCTAGGCTTAGAAAATTAAAAAAAATAAAGTGAATTAGCCAAACCAAACCCACTTGAATATATATAATTATATACATTAATAATATTTATTCCATGTAAATGTGATGTTAGTTTTTAGATTCTTTTACTTTAATATTCCATTCTACGAAGAAATAGGAAAAAAAAGCAATAATTTAGAGTTGTTATTATTTTTTTTTCTTGTAATGTTGTATTTTGGGCTAATTTAAATTTTTTTAAAAAAATCAGGTCTGATGGATAGACTTATGTTTGGTTTAACTTATTAAGGTTGGACTTGGACAAAAATTAAAGGTCGAATTTTCAAACTGAGCCGACTTTGTCCACATTTATCGGGCTTAGAATTTAGTCTAACCCCAGCATAAGCTCAGTTTTGATTAGGTCTATTTGAGCATTAAAAATAGATTGATGCTCTTAAAAGCATATGTTACATTGTAATTTCATTATAATATGTTGAATGACTTAAACAATGTCATTTTTGTGTAAATATGCAATGTATTTTTTTTATTAAATGAAAATGGTCAATTTTAGAATCTTAAAAAATCAGAAGACTAAAAATTATTGATAATTAATTTATCTAATTCATTTTAGAATGATTTTGGTTCTTAAGATTGTTACGAGCTTATATTTCGATCAAACAACAATATTACCGTACTTGTATAGATTGCTTCTTCAAAAACAAAATCTCTTCCTTTTTTTCTTTCTTCTGTTTTGTGTCTCTCTTCTATTTCTCTCAGTCTCGCTCTACTATATTCCACAGCACTAGAATCAAATGGTCATTTGCTAAACAAGTTGGTGAAGCTCTCTCAAAGCAACATTGCCCTTACTTACTTGAGGCAAGAGAGACGCATAGGATAGCAAACCTTCTATCTTGTGTTTGATCGATGCTAGATTTGTGATCACTAGAAGCTGAAGTTTTCGAGAATTTTTTTCAATTACTTTTCAAGTATTGTTTCTTTCTCTCACATTCATGTGATGTTTAATCATTAATTTTTATATTGATTTAGATAAATGTGAGAGAAATGAACAATACGGAAAAAAATATTGAATAATTTCTTGAATTTCTGTTAGAATATACAAAATCATGGTCCAGGTTTCAGATCCCGAATTCTAGAGTAATCTACATAATTATAGCTCATTGATTGGAGTCGATTGCTTAAAGTTAAGGAAAAAAATCTCTAACTAAATAAACCTTTTTTTGCACCTTCCCTTATTTGTTTTGCTGATTCTGTTTTCCCTTTTAATGAACATCTGTCTACTTAATTTCATATCTGTCGGAAATTTCAAGATCCCAAAAGTAGAAGACTTGCCATTTACCATGCAAGAAATATTTGGTCTCATCGAGATGTGTAGCCAGTTAATGTTAGATTTTAATCTTGATACTAATACACATATTAATCATCAACAATACAGCCAAGATCTCATGTTAAACTTATCAAGAATTCATATTTATATATATTGAGAAGGTGAGTTAGAAACAAACCGGAATCCATTGCAAGCAAGCCTCCTTGGGTTGATCTTCTAAGACTACAGAGAGAACCACCTTTGGTATGGGAACCAATCAAGTTTAGAGGGGAGGGAGAAAGCTGTCTATTTCTATAAAGTTTAACACACACTAAACACCGTCCCCTGATGTCTATTTATATCCCTGTGCCTTAGGGACCATAACCCTAATAGTTACCTCACAGATGTGCATTGGGTCTTTGGCCCATTAACAAAGACCCATACCACATCGGCTTTTTACACATAAGGTGACCCATACTAAAGAACCTTGATACTTTGGAAACTCATAAAAATTATATCACTTAATTAAGTCCTTTATTAGATAACGGGTCTACATGTACAATGTTATAACATATCTGAACCCAAAATTTCAACAATCTCTCACTTGGGTTACATATGTTATCATTTATATTGTACATGAAAATAACCTTAATTGAGCTCATTTGTGCTATCTAAACCAAAATATCCAACAATAATCTGGTCCATTAACCATATCAATGTAGGATCAAAGCGGCTTTTATCATATTTATCGTAATAAGACCCATCAATGGTCACAACACTAACACAATTAACGACATAGATCTAGTATGGATGTGTAGCATGAAAATTACATGAAACGTGATCTTAAACATGTTAATTTCCAACTGGTCCTCCATATGACTCAAAAGAATCATATGAAATACTTTCAAACATTAAATGCAAAACTGCAATGAAAGTCATCATAGAGTAATCAACATAACCATGTCAATTAAGTAAAAGTAAAAGGCCAAATACAAACTCCCACTATACAGGCATATGGTCTAAAAGAACAACACCCATGTGAGCAATATGCTCATGAAACACTATGAGTGGCAAACCCTTAGTAAGCGGATCCGCAATCATAGAGTTTGTACTGATATGCTCAATTGACACTTGAGAATTCTGAACTCTCTCTTTGACAACTAGAAACTCGATGTCAATATGCTTTGACCTCGATGAGCTTCGGTTATTCTTGGAATACAACTCAGCAACCTTATTATCACAATAAATCGTTAATGGTCTATCAATGCCATCAACCGTGCGAAGCCCAGTGATAAAATTTCACAGTCATATTCCCTGATTTGATGCCTCATGGCAAGCTATGAACTCTGAACTCTCTCTTTGACAACTAGAAACTTGATTTCAATATGCTTTGATCTCGACGAGCTTCGGTTATTCTTGGAATACAACTCAGCAACCTTATTATCACAATAAATCGTTAATGGTCTATCAATACCATCAACCGTGCGAAGCCCAGTGATAAAATTTCACAGCCATATTCCTTGATTTGATGCCTCATGGCAAGCTATGAACTCTGCCTCCATGGTAGAAGTAGTTACGAGTGACTATTTCACACTCTTTCATGATATAGCTCCTCCAGCTAACATAAAGATATAGCCAGAAGTGGATCTCCTGCTATCGAGACACCTAGCAAAATTAGAGCCATTCATGTTAAATTGTTGAGATTCATCTGAAAATTGAGTTTCTTGAATTTTCTCCTATAAAGCATGTTTAGGACAGAAATTGTTATAAATCCATGTCTGAGATTTAAATCTTGTTAATTTACTGACGAGAAGCTTGATGAATGTCTAATTAAAAAAAAAAAAAAAAAACCTTGCTGTTCTTGTGCTTTCTCGGGAATCAAAATGGAGTTTATTGTTCATATTATCTTTTTGGTTTATTTTTGTGACTGCCAGCCAAATAAATATTTGCTCCAATTTTTAATTAATATACATCCTCAAAGTTGGTGTTTGGGAGAAGGTGCAACACCTGCCCATTCGCTCACTTGGTTAGAAAGGGACAGTTACGGTTGGCTCCCATACTGCTGGCTCTGTCAAGTCAACAGCTCACCGTGCAACGCGTAATAGCAATGCTTTTTCAGGAGAAAGCCAACCTAACCCATTGTATCCAATGAGCATCGAGCTTTAATGCTCCCATTTGGATGACAAGCTTACATCTTTCACTACTAGATTATTTTTCTAATGGTACTTTTAAAAATTAATTTCAATGGTTGTGCATGCTCTAAGCAGCCACCAAAAAATTGCCACTGAAGATAAGATATGATCAACTCAATTTTAATGGTCCTTTGAAAAAGCAGATTGATGGAACTGTTATTGAAGTTCTAGTTTGTTACGTTGTCATAATTGTAGTGCTGCCGTGTAGCTGTGGTCCAATATCTTTTTTCTTTTTGTGTGAAAAACCGAAACAGTATGAAAGGATAGTGTTTATAAACTCAACTTTCTATTTTTTTTTTGGCTGTTTAATCGTAGAGAAATTTTTAGGAAAATAAAAGAATCTAAAAATAATATAAAATTGTTAGTTATTTGAATATATTAGATGGTTTCTAACGTCGGTTTTCCGTGTTGAATTCAACTATTTTTTTACATAGTTTCCTAAGTTAATTTTTTTTTTAAAAAAATACCATAAAATATGGTGTTTCATATTAGTTCGAATTTTTGTTATTTGATTTATCAGGAAATGCAGTAATAGAAAAGTAGTTAAATTTCTGAACATTAGATGTTTAATTATTTTTGTTAATTTGATTAACTTTGAAATGGGTTTTCCATTTTTTACGTTTTGCTTAGTAACTGAGCCAATGGATTATTGGTTCTCTTGATGAGAAAATGAACTTTGCAATTGAAAGCTCAAAATTTGAAACATTACACCATAAAAAAAAAGAGGCACACTAATTTTAAATTATTAGAATGCATAACTAGCGCTGCAGCTTCAAGGGCTGGCACCGTGGCGCCGGTCAAGGTAAAGGTCAAAATTTTAATTTTAAAGATTTTGTTCCAAATTTTATGTTTAATGTTTTTGAGATGAATGAATTGAAGTATTATGTTGCCAAAGCAATCTCTAATATGTAAATTTATTTATTTTAAGACACGTAAACATGCTATTAATATGTGAAAATAATCGGCCTAAAGAAAGGTTATTTTTGCATTGTTAATAGATTAAAATAGTTGTGAATATGTGACAAATAAAGGTTGCCATGCGAATAATATGTCGGTTCAAAGAAATGTACATTGTTTGGCAGGTTGGGTTGTCAATATTCATGAACTATATTTGAGATACCACTTACAAGTTGATATTTTTGTCCAAAGACTAAGTATTAATGTTGTGCTAGGTATCTTATTATGGGCCCACATGCATGTATATATGTGTACAGTTTTGTTTTGATTCATATATACATAAGTTCTTACTAATTGTGAGCTTTTGTTCTTGTTTGTAGCAACATCGATTTCTGCTAACATCAACAGCAATCCCGTGCTTAACGGCACGAATTTCAAGAAGTGGCAAGATCATGTTATGATCGTGCTGGGGTGCATGGAATTAGACTATGCATTGAGGGTTGATCACCCCGCCCGTTTGACCAGTGATAGTACTGCTGAGCAAAAGGTTGAATATGAAAAGTGGGAGCGATCAAACCGCATGAGCCTAATGATTATGAAGCACTCGATTCCGGATACCATCAGGGGTTCTATTCCTGATGAAAATGATGCTAAGAAATTCTTCTCCCAAATAGCAGACCGATTCGCTGCAAACGAAAAGATCGAGACAAGCACCATCTTGACCAAGCTTGTCTCAATGCGATACAAAGGGAAGGAAAATATAAGAGAGTACATCATGGAGATGTCAAACCTTATGACAAGACTAAAGGCATTCAAGTTGGAATTGCCAGAAGACATTCTGGTGCACTTAGTCTTGATCTCTCTTCCTACACAATTCAGTCCTTTCAAAATCAGTTACAATACTCAAAAGGAGAAATGGACTTTGAATGAGCTGATTGCTTAATGTGTACAAGAGGAAGAGAGACTTAATCATGAAAAGGTTGAAAGTACTCATTTAGCATCAACTTATCAGGACCCCAGTTCCAACAAGAAAAGAAAGAGGAATATTAAAGGAAATGAAACTGCAGAGTCTGGAAATTCACACCACAAGGGACAACAGAAACAAGATAAAGGTATAAATTGTTTCTTTTGCCACAAAGCTGGTCATGTGAAGAAAAACTGCACAAAATATGCCAAGTATGTGACCTGGCATGAGAAGAAGGGTAAACTTCTAAACTTTGTTTGTTCAGAAGTTAATTTAGCCTTAGTACCTACAGGTGCAACTACTCACATAAGTGTTTCTATGCAGGGGTGCATAAGGAACCGAACGCCAACTGATGCTGAAAGATTCATCTATGTAGGAAATGGCGAAAGAGCTCCTGTGGAGGCAGTTTGTTTATTTAGATTACAATTAGAATCTGGTTGTAATTTAGATTTGTATGAGACTTTTTATATACCATCTTTTAGACGGAATTTGGTTTCTATTTCATGTTTGGACAAATCAGGTTTTTCTTGTTCATTTGGAAATAAAAAGTTTAGTCTATTTCAAAATTCAAATTTGTTTGGTATCGGTTCTTTAATTGATAATTTATATAAACTGGATATGATTGCCTCCAAAGAAAATGAATCCTTGCATACCAGTAATGTTGGTATTAAGCGCAGATTAACAAATGAGAACTCATTAATGTTATGGCACAAACGTTTAGGACATATTTCTAAACAAAGGATTCAAAGACTTGTGTAAGAAGGAATTCTTGATCCCTTAGATTTGTCAGATTTTGAAGTCTGCATTGAGTGCATTAAGGGAAAACAAACAAATGTTAAAAATAAAGGTGCTAATAGGAGTAATAGTGTCTTAGAATTGATACATACGGATATTTGTGGTCCATTCCCTACAGCTTCTTGGAATAGACAACAATATTTTATCACTTTCATAGATGACTACTCCAGGTATGACTATCTTTATTTAATTCATGAGAAGTCTCAATCTATAGATGTGTTCAAGAATTTCAAAACCGAAGTTGAAAATCAATTAGGCAAGAAAATTAAGGCTGTTAAATCTGACCGTGGAGGTGAATACTACGGTAGATATGATGGATCAGGTGAACAATGTCCCAGACCCTTTGCCAAATTTTTGATGGAATGTGGGATCGTTCCTCAATACACCATGCCATGGACTCCTAGTCAAAATGGTGTAGCTGAGAGACGAAATCGAACCTTAAAGGATATGGTAAGAAGTATGATTAGTCATTCTTCTTTGCCAGAATCGCTTTGGGGTGAAGCCATCAAGACTGCAGTTTACATCCTGAACAGAGTTCCAAGTAAAGTAGTAGCTAAAACCCCATACGAGTTATGGACAGGAGAAAATCCTAGTATTAGACATTTGCATGTTTGGGGATGTCCAGTTGAGGCTCGGCCTTATAAGCCAAATGAGAAGAAGCTAGACTCAATGACCATTAGCTGTTGTTTTGTTGGATACTCTGAAAGATCAAGGGGTTTCAAATTTTATGATTCCTCTAATAGATCCTTTTTAGAAACGGGCAATGCTAAGTTCATTGAGGATGTTGAGTTAAGTGGGAGAGACCAACTCAGGCAAGTCAATTTTGAGGAGGAATGTGTTTACATTCCTGTTGTTGCAACTGAAAACGTTCAGGTATCCATACCTGATGTTATTCAAAATGCAAATCCGGAGATCCAACGCATTGATGACGAACCTGAATTGCCGCTCGTTTAAAATCAGGAACTACCTGAGGTTCATCAAGAGGTACCTCAACAAACTCAAGTAGAAGTGCCATTAAGGAGATCCATTAGAGAAAGGAGAAACGCGATTTCAACTAATTATGTCGTGTATCTCCAGGAACATGAGTTTGATACAGGTCTGAAAGATGATCCGACTTCTTTTAGTCAAGTCACTCAATGTCCTAATTCTGAAAAGTGGATTGAATCCATAAAGGATGAGATGAAATCAATTGATGACAACGATGTTTGGGACTTAGTAAAGTTGCCCAAAGGTGCGAAACCGATTGGTTGCAAATGGATATTTAAAACCAAACGGGATTCGAAAGGCAACATTGAAAGGTACAAGGCCCGCCTAGTCGCCAAAGGTTTCACTCAAAAGGAAGACATTGATTATAAAGAGACCTTTTCGCCGGTCTCGACGAAAGATTCCTTTAGAATCATTATGGCACTTGTAGCTCACTATGATTTGGAGCTACATCAAATAGACGTTAAAACAGCGTTTCTCAATGGAAACATTGAAGAAACAATATACATGGTGCAACCAGAGAACTTCGAGTCCAAATATTCAAAGCATCTTGTATGCAAGTTTAAGAAGTCCATTTATGGCTTAAAACAGGCATCCCGACAATGGTATCAGAAATTTGACCAGGTGATTACATCCTTTGGATTTAAGGAAAACACTGTTGATCAGTGCATATATCTCAAGTTCAGTGAGAGTAAATTTATTATCCTGGTGCTATATGTAGACGACATTCTACTGGCATGCAGCGATATAGGCCTATTGCATGAAACCAAGAGATTTCTATCAAGTAAATTTGAAATGAAAGATCTTGGTGATGTGTCCTTTGTTTTGGGTATACAGATCCATAGAGATCATTCCAGAGGTATACTTGGACTGTCACAGAAGGCCTATATTGATAAAGTGCTAAGTAGATTTGACATGAGTGGTTGTGCACCAGGAAACACACCCGTGGCAAAAGGTGATAAGTTCAGTTTGCTCCAATGTTCGAAAAATGAACTTGAAAATAAGAAAATGGAGAAATGTCCTTATGCTTCGCTATTGGAAGTCTCATGTATGCACAAGTATGTACACGACCGGACATTGCGTACATTGTTGGAATGCTAGGCAGATATTTGAGTAACCTGGGCGTGGATCATTGGAAAGCAGCTAAACGGGTTATGAGATATCTACAGAAAATGAAGGATTATATGCTCACATATCGAAGATCGGATCTTTTAGAGATCATTGGGTATTCAGACTCTGATTTTGCTGGGTGTCTCGATAGCAATAGATCCACTTCTGGCTATGTCTTTATGTTAGCTGGAGGAGTTATATCATGGAAGAGTGTGAAACAGTCACTCGTAGCTACTTCCACCATGGAGGCAGAGTTCATAGCTTGCCATGAGGCATCAAATCAGGGAATATGGCTGCGAAATTTTATCATTGGACTGCGCACGGTTGATAGTATTGATAGACCATTAACGATTTATTGTGATGATAAGGCTGCTGAGTTGTATTCCAAGAACAACCGAAGCTCGTCGAGGTCAAAGCATATTGACATTAAGTTTCTGGTTGTCAAAGAGAGAGTTCAGAATTCTCAAGTGTCAATTGAGCATATCAGTACAAACTCTATGATTGCGGATCCGCTTACTAAGGGTTTGCCACCCATAGTGTTTCATGAGCATATTGCTCACATAGGTGTTGTTCTTTTAGACCATATGCCCGTATAGTGGGAGTTTGTATTTGGCCTTTTACTTTTGCTTGCAACGGATTCCGGTTTGTTTCTAACTCATCTTCTCAATATATATAAATATGAATTCTTGATAAGTTTAACATGAGATCTTGGCTGTATTGTTGATGATTAATATGTGTATTAGTATCAAGATTAAAATCTTACAAGTGGTATCAGAGCCATGCCCCGGAGTTAGCCATGTGGATAAATCCTCAGAATGCCCAACGAAGGTGGTGGGCCCAGGTTAGATCACGATGAGATCTGTGGATAGAGATCGGTTAGACAGGCGGTGTGCTCCAGATTCTTCATAGACGTGTCCTGGTCCTAACACGGTGAAAAGGAGTTGACCTGGGATAGAGCAAGCTCTCGAGGCAGGTGGTGCTCCATGTAAGGCGTGTGCTCCAACAAAGTGGAGTGGAGAATCCTGATTGGTAGAGAGTGGACGGATGGATGCTCGTTTGAGGGGAGGCTCCTTTGTTCGAGGGGAGGATTGTTGGGTATACGACCAAAGTCCCACTTTAGCTAGAAGTGGGGAGGATCATGGGTATATAATGATGGACAAATATCTCCATTAGTATGAGGCCTTTTGGGGTAAAAACCCAAGAGCAAATCCATGAGGGCTTAGGCCCAAAGTGGACAATATCATACTAATGTGGAGATATGTGGTATCCATAGTCCTTACAGTTAAGAACTATATCAGTTGAGTACTGAATGAAGATTGTGTAAACATAGCTATCTAATGCTATTTGGGGAAATAATTGATACATAATGTTAATGATTACTGTATTTGCAATCCAGTAGACAATCCACCACTGGAACTCCAAAGAAACTTACACGCATTAACAAAAGAAGCAAAGCATATTAACAGAAACTACAAGGACATTTTACAAGCACCTAGAGGACAATTAAAAAACCTTGTTGAAATCTTTAACTTCCCTTAATTTCAAGCTAATTCTCTCATGAAACAAAGAACCAAATCTAAATCTCTCACCAGTCATCACCCTATCAAATCCCTCTTCTCCTACCAAAACAATCTACAAAATCACAACTGTTAATCCCACAGCTAATCCAACAGGCACAATCTTTTAGAGTCAAGCCTAAAGCCAATGTAATCCGGGCCTCTTGGCTAATTCAGGATTCTCTATAGAAGAGATCTGGGTTCAATGCCCCTTTCCGCCAATATACCCCAAAAAAAAGTTTTAAGCCAATGCTTGGTTCTGCAAAGGAATTCCTCCCTCCCAAGCCCCCAATTTAGGGTAGAAAAAATAGTAATCCCCAATCCCCTCCCCCAAAAAACTTCCCAAGCAAGATAATCACACCCTCCTCGTTCCCTTCCCTTTCTCTCCCTCTCAATCCCCTTCTATTCATAGTTTAAATTGTTCTCTATTAATATCACACATGAATGTTATTTTTTTCAAAAGTAAAGTACAATTCTTATTGTTAAAAATTAAGCAAGAGTAGATGTAGCAGCAGAACAAGTACACCAGACTTGAACAGTCCTATCAAAAGCAGAGAACCGCAGCTAAAAATGTAGACAAACACCATACCTGCTTATCTGAGAGAGTAAAAAGAATCAAGCTGTTCAAACCAAAATTAATCAACATCTTCACAGATTGAGTTGAAGAAAAAAGACCCAAGCACGACTAATTGAGATAACAACCAGTCGTGTAATACCCTTTCCAGCAGTAATCAAGATGAATATATGCTGAACAAGATAAGAGATATTGCTGTCTTGAAATAAATCTTTTGATGATTGGATGTTTATGAAAAATGTGTTGATTGTTTAACTCAATAAATTTGATGATCAATAACACAATAAATAGGAATCCAACTAAATGATGGGAGTATTTTATTTGATACACAAGATCTCAAATAAAAAAAACGCTGTTTCATATCTAACATTTGAGACCACAGCAATCACCTTAAGGCCGAAAGAAGACATCACTCCTTTTAATCAGAAATGTAATCGACCCTTTCCTTCGAACACATTTCGCAGGCTGTTGCCAACCTCGGATTCGCATAGGTACAGTGCTCACAAGTCCAAAAATCTTGATGACACATCGTACATCTATTGGAGTGACTGACATTAACATAGGTACAGCTATTGCAAGTCCATAGCCCTGGCATCTTTTTAGACCCTCTACTATTGCTTGTACTAGACTTGCCATTCCAGCTCTGTTTCTTAGAGCTCACATCTGATAAGCCATTCTCCAATGCGGTCACCAAATTCTCAAAATAATTTTTAGTTACCCTTGTAAGACCATCTAGCTTTACGCGGAACTGGGTGAAATCATTATCTGATTTGCCTTCAGCACTGAGGAAGGGTATTAGTTCCCTCTCTGCACAGTCGTGTAGCCTCTCCAAATTAGACTCTGCTTCATGTTGTAAGTACTCAAAGAACCGCTTTTTAGCCTCCTCACGACGAGGTAAGTAATATGCATAAGCGTAGGTCCAGCACAACACTCTCCTACACTCAACTATCTGTTGCCAGGCCTCTGTTAAGAACATGAACTGTGCCTCGGGTTCGCTTTGAATGCAGCTAAGCTCCTTGATCTGCTTGTTTTGTGCTAATTGTAAATCAGCCATAGCTTTTTGCATAGACTTTTTATGGTTTGCCCATCGCTCATAGTAATGAGCGTATCTCATTAAAGATGTCTTTTCTTTCTCTTTCTCCAAGTCATGTGCCTCGTTTTTACTACCCTTATAGCCATTGCATATTGTATAGCCATGAACAGACCAGTCCTGTAGGCATAACCAGCAAAACTCAAATTTGCAAGGTGGGGTGCATGTCATGTGCATGCACCCATGGTTTTTCTCGATTGGCCGCTGGCATTTGGGGCAAGATTTGGTGAAAGCTGATATCCATTTGACGTTTTCAGCGTCCGAATTGTTCTTCGAAATCCAATTCTTCACCGTTTCACAGTCCACTGGACGGTGAGCTTCTTCAATGCAATTCCCGCAAAATCTATGAGAGCAGAGGCACAAAACATCGAAATTTCTATCCCCAGCAACCAAATTAACAGCAAATTCACAATCTGGAGCAGGACACCACTTTATCCTCTTCTGTTTTTGCTCCACATAAAACCTAACAAGGTAACGAGAGTATTTATTCTTCTCTTCATCGGATGCCAACATAATAACCATGTCTTCGTACGCCGCG
Source organism: Bretschneidera sinensis (assembly GCA_023935145.1). Classification (NCBI taxonomy): domain Eukaryota; kingdom Viridiplantae; phylum Streptophyta; class Magnoliopsida; order Brassicales; family Akaniaceae; genus Bretschneidera; species Bretschneidera sinensis. The sequence continues at coordinate 149,308,219 of CM043697.1, forward strand.
GCACGACAAGATGGTACTGGACACCTTAGTTTCAAGCACCCAGGACCATCATTGATTGATGTGCTAATGTAAGTACCCCAGCAATCTTCACAAAAAGGATGACCACAAATCGCTGAATAATTAATCCTACCGCGATTATAAGATTCAAAACAGATCCCACAAGTAAAATTTGGGTCTGAAATTTGGATTACTGGGTTCTCATCAAGCAATAATCCGACCTTTTTACGGACTTCAAATTCATTACCAAACCATGCATCGTGAACTTTACTAGCACTCCAATCATAGTTTAAGAGTAAGATACTTGCCTCAGCTTTTGGTATTGATAGCATTGTAGACATTTCTTTGATATCATCCTCCATAAACTGATGTATATTGGCTTCTTTCAAGATTGTATAACTTCTTTGAAAATCATCGGCATCGTCTTCTTTGATATCAGCATCGTTAACTGCATGCTCATCATCATCAATGTAGTATTCTGCCTCATCGTCTGTCTCCCCACCGTAGAAATCATCACGATCGATTGGGTCCATGGCGGAAATAAACCCTACAGGATAACTTAAAATTAAAACCCTGACGAGAAAAAAAAAAGGGTTGAACTAATAAAAGATTTGAGGTTTGCTTAGAAAATAAATCGTAGGAGTTTAGGTTTCCTTGGACATCAAGGCACTTGAAAACCATGCCGACTGAATTATGGCACTACATAATCTCAAACCTGTTGAATTGGTTTATCCTATCAAGGAACGGTGTAATCAATTGGATGGGGCCACACGAATATGGGGAATTTGATCGTTGTAACTCTACTTTTTCAAATTTTTGGTACTCCAAAGTCAATTTCTAGCTTTTCTTGACGTGAGATAGAAAAGTCTAAATTTGGAGTGCCAAAAAATCAAAATTAAAGGTCGAATTTCCAAATTGAGCCGACTTTGCCCACATTTACCGGGCCTAAAATTTAGTCTAACCCCAACATAAGCTCGGTTTTGATTAGGTCTATTTAAGCATTAAAAATAGAACAATGCTCTTAAAGGCGTACACTCCATTGGTAATTTGTTTATAACATGCTGAATGACTTAAACGACGTCAATTTTGTGTGGAAACATGCAATGTGTTTTCTTTTTATTAAATAAAAATGGTCAATTTTAGAATTTTAAAGAAGTCAGAAGACTAAAAATTATTGATAATTAATTTATCTAATTATTTCATAAGACTACCGCGAGCATAATTATATAGTTTTTATAATTTAAAATATATATGTTTTCAATCTTAACATTTTATAAAATTTGACGCGTTTCCTTTCAATATCGATCCCGCTCAACGATTTTGAATATTAAAATTGTTATGAGCTTATATTTCCATCAAATAACAATATTATCGTACTTGTATATATTGCTTCTTCAAAAAAAAAATATCTTCCTTTTTCTCTTTCTTCGGTTTTCTGTCTCTCTTCTTTTTCTCTCACTCTCGCTCTACTCAACCAAAAACATGTAGAGTTTGTGGCTCAATCTCCAGCATAATTATTGAAGGATCCACCTTTCGGTGGAAAAGAAAATGGTGCCCATGAAAGGCCAATCCACCTTTCGGTGGAAAAGAAATGAGCCCATATGATGGGCCCTTGTTTTATTCCTCTCCATCATTCCCTTGTTTATGTATAAATAGAGAAAGCAGCTGAGTTATCAAATACTTAGAAGAGAGCATAGTGAGTAAGCCATTAGAGTGAGGTGTAGTTTGCTTTCTAGTGTGAGAGTTCTCTTTGTAATTCCTCCTCAATATACAAAAATCAATTGTCTCTGCTCGGGGATGTAGGCAAATTGCCGAACCTCGTAAATTATTGTGTTTGTATGTGTTTGGTGTGTGTTAGATTACTCATAGGCATAACAAAACATTATATTCCACAGCACTAGAATCAAATGGTCATTTGCTAAACAAGTTGATGAAGCTCTCTCAAAGCAACACTGCTTTGACTTGTACAGCATCACTTCACTCAAAAAAAATCTCTCTTTCTTTCTCCCTTTCTTTCCTTTATTTCATAATTGATATTTGTCTGTGCTTTATTTTCGATATTTCATAAAAACACCTCAATATATTAACCGCCTGCGTTTTTTTTGTGCAATATTCAAAGAATATATAACGGCGCTTCAAAGCGCCGTTATATGCGAATCTTATTATATATTGCGGTGCTTACAATATACCAGCGCTTCAAAGGGCTTGAATATACTCATTTGCATATTTCAGTGCTTCAAAGCGCTGGAATATAAAATGGGTTTCGAGCATATTCCGGTGCTGCTTTATTTCCGGCGCTTCATAAAAACGCTGCAATATATTAACCGCCGGCGCGGAAGCGCCACAATATTCAAAGAACATATAATGGCGCTTAAAAACGTCATTATATGCGAATCTTATTAATAGTACGGTGCTTAGAAGCGCCGCAATATACCGGCGCTTGAAAGAGCCAAAATATGAAATGAGTATATTATGGCGCTTTGAAGCGCCTAATATGCTAAAAATTTTCACATATAAATTAGTATCACGTTACTTGCCACACCGTGTTTTTCCCCCCAAAATTTAGGTCATCTGCCCTTAGGTCTGCCGCCGTAATCTTCTTGCTGCTTCATCTAAAGCAACAAAAGCACAAGAAATTGTTTCTCAATTTCTCAGTCTCCTCAAGGATAGTGTTCTTCAAATACCAAAAGTTATTGGGCTGCTTCAACGATTGGACTCTGCTTGCTTACTCTCCTTCTCATTTATTTGACGGTATACCTTTCATTACCTACATACACCCATCATTTGCTTATGCGCAACTAATCTAGCACAGAAACTGGATTTTTTTATCTCAATGTTGTAATTGTTTTTCTTGTTGCTTATTGGGAGTTTCCATTCCTAATGTTTATCATTCTGTTTTTTCATTTTTTTTCCTTCAAAAGTGTCTCACTTGTGATGTGAAGGTTGATGTTTTGGTGGTATGGGGGTGATGGCTGTGTCTAGAGGATCCCCCCTTACTTTGATTCTTCTCTGGTTGGTTGATTCGAGTGCATTTATCCCAAGGTTCTTCAAAACTGGTTTATGAATACGTGAATATGGCTTAGCATGATTAAAAATGCCAAGAATGATTCTTAAAATGATGCTTTTCATACATGTACGAATTTTACCTTCTAGGCACTATGGTTGTGAGTTAATCTTTTTGCTTTAATGCCCGAATGCAATTGTGTTCAAGATTCCTACATGTGAGTTTCTGGGGCCAAATTTGGGGTCTATATGGTCAGATTTTGATGTTATCAGCTTTCTTTAGAACCCTAGACATGGGTACAACATGAATACTTGGAATCATCTCTGTGGAATTCATACACTGTAATGAGTTGTGATATGCTCCTAGTTGTGCTTAAATTTGATCTCGAGATACCATGTCTTTTTCCATCTTGAGCTCGCTAATCCACTGCCATGTTCACATGTTCTATATATTGTTTAAATTCTGTTTCCATGCTATAATGCTTAATACTCATGCTGTTACTGTGCTATAATTTACTGTCATGATTAATGCACCGTGAAATGGCTTGATGATAAGAACATAAGTGTGCTGGGTGATGTGCCTGTCAGTGTGTGCTCTATTATGAATCCGTTTGCTTGCTCTTATGTTGGTATAGTCTATTGACTGCTTAAAATAAGCTGTAATGTGTTGGGATTCTCTTGAAATGAATACATTGCTGTCCTAATTTCAGTGGGCTGACAGTGCCTTGATTTTTCCCTCTTCACTCACCTAAAATGCTTCAGTGAAACACCGTCCTTGGTCTACATATTTTCCCCCTCGTACAAGCCTGGGTTACACCGCATAAACTCATTGCAGTAGGTGAGAGCCCTTGACAATTTAGACCATCCCTTGGTATTAACAAAGCCCAAAAAATACTCTATGTTTCATGAAACAATCAACTGGTATTTCTTGACTGGCTGCCCTGCTCTCATTTCCCACTTAACACCCCTCTATCGTGACATTTACTCTCCCGTCTGTTGCCAAATGGTCCTGCACACGTCAAATGGGTCCAAAGGACCCTACTTTCTTCCCTTCTTAGTATACAGTTTTTCCTGTTGATTGCCTGAAAGATTGTTATCATTTGTATGCTATGGTGCTTGCTTATGGTTTCATCATAATCTAGAATTCCCTTTGCTGCTTTGCTGTAATGCCATATTTTGAGATCGAATGCTATTGATGTTGGTTTGCTGTGTGATAATGGATTTGGGTAAACGTTAACCGGGTGGGATCCTTTAGAACACTTAGGATTAACAGAGAGAATGAGGGTCAAAATGGCCCAATTTGTGTACTCTTTTTTTTGGGTTCAGGCCCATTTAAATAAATGCAGATACTATTCACAGCTGTGTGTTTCTAATTCATCTTCTCAAAACACATATCAGAATCCATTACAAGCAAGGCTCATTGGGTTGATCTTCTAAGACTACAGGGAGAACCACCTTCGGTATGGGAACCAATAAACTGAATGTTAGAGGGGAGTGAGAAGAACTGTCTGTTTCAATAAAATTTAACACACGTTAAACACCCTCCCCTGATGTCTATTTATTTCTCTGAGCCTTAGGGACCATAACCCTAACAGTTACCTCACACATGTGCATTGGGTCTTTGGCCCATTAACAAAGACCCATACCACATCGGGCTTCTACACATAAGGTGGCCCATACTAAAGAACCTTGATACTTTGGAGACCCATAAAATTATACCACTTAATTGGGTCCTTTATTAGATAACGGGTCTACATGTACAATGTTATAACATATCTGAACCCAAAATTCCAACAATCTCCCAGTTGGGTTACATATGTTATCCTTTATATTGTACATGAAGATAACCTTAATTGAGCTCATTTGTGCTATCTAAACCAAAATATCCAACAACAATCTGGTCCATTAACCATATCAATGTAGGATCAAAGCAGCCTTTATCACATTTATCGTAACAAGACCCATCAATGGTCACAACACTAACACAATTAACGACATAGATCTAGTATGGATGTGTAGCATGTAAATTACATGAAACGTGATCTTAAACATATCAATTTCCAACTGGTCCTCCATATAACACAAAAGAATCATATGAAATACTTTCAAACATTAAATGCAAAACTGCAATGAAAGTCACCATAAAGTAGTCAAAAATACATAATCCAAAGTCTGTACAGAACAACATAACCATGTCAATTAAGGAAAAGTAAAAGGCCAAATACAAACTCTCACTATATGGGCATATGGTCCAAAAGAACAACACCCATGTGAGAAACATGCTTATGAAACACTATGGGTGGCAAACCCTTAGTAAGCGGATCCGCAATCATAGAGTTTGTACTGATATGCTCAATTGGCACTTGAGAATTCTGGACTCTTTCTTTAACAACCAGAAACTTGATGTCAATATGCTTTGACCTCGACGAGCTTCGGTTGTTCTTGGAATACAACTCAGCAACCTTATTATCAAAATAAATTGTTAATGGTCTATCAATACTATTAACCGTGCGCAGCCCAGCGATAAAATTTCGCAGCCATATTCCCTGATTTGATGCCTCATGGCAAGCTATGAACTCTGCCTTCATGGTGGAAGTAGCTATGAGTGACTGTTTCACACTCTTCCATGATATAGCTCCTCCAGCTAACATAAAGACATAGCCAGAAGTGGATCTCCTGCTATCGAGACACCTAGCAAAATCGGAGTCTGAATACCCAACGATCTCCAAAAGATCTGATCTCCGATATGTGAGCATATAATCCTTCGTTCTCTGTAGATATCTCATAACACGTTTAGGTGATTTCCAATGATCTATGCCCGGGTTACTCAAATATCTGTCTAGCATTCCAACAATGTATGCAATGTCCGGTCGCGTACATACTTGTGCATACATGAGACTTCCAACAGCCGAAGCATAGGGATATTTCTCCATTTTCTTCTTCTCAAGTTCATTTTTCGGACATTTGAGCAAACTGAACTTATCACTCATGCTAAATCTACTTAGCACTTCATCAATATAGACCTTCTATGACAGTCCAAGTATACCTCTGGAACGATCTCTATGGATCTGTATACCCAAAACAAAAGACGCATCACCAAGATCTTTCATTTCAAATATAGAAATCTCTTGGTTTCATGCAATAGGCCTATATCGCTGCCTGCCAGTAGCATGTCGTCTATATATAGCACCAAGATAATAAATTTGCTCCCACTGAACTTGAGATATATGCACTGATCAACGGTGTTTTCCTTAAATCCAAAGGATGTAATCACCTGATCAAATTTCCGATACCATTGCCGGGATGCCTGTTTTAAGCCATAAATGGGTTTCTTAAGCTTGCATACAAGATGCTTTGAATCTTTGGACTCAAAGTTCTCCGGTTGCACCATGTATATTGTTTCTTCAATGTTTCCATTGAGAAACGCTGTTTTAACGTCCATTTGATGAGGCTCCAAATCATAGTGAGCTACAAGTGCCATAATGATTCTAAAGGATCTTTCGTCGAAACCGGCGAAAAAGTCTCTTTATAATCAATGCCTTCCTTTTGAGTGAAACCTTTGGCGACTAGGCGGGCCTTATACCTTTCAATGTTACCTTTTGAATCCCATTTGGTTTTAAATATCCATTTGCAACCAATCGGTTTCGCACCTTTGGGCAACTGTACTAAGTCCCAAACACTATTGTCATCCATTGATTTCATCTCATCCTTCATGGCTTCAATCCACTTTTCAGAATTAGGACATTGTGTGACTTGACTAAAAGAAGTCGGATATCAGACCCATATCAAACGCATGTTCCTGGAGATACACGACATAATCAGTCAAAATCGTATTTCTCCTTTCTCTAGTGGATCTCCTTAATGGCACTTCCACTTGAGGTTGTTGAGGTACCTCTTGATGAACCTCAGGCGGTTCCTGATTTTGAGCAAGCGGCAATTCAGGTTCGTCATCAATGCGTTGGATCTCTGGATTTGCATTTTGAATAACATCAGGTATGGATACCTGAACGTTTTCAGTTGCAACAACAGGAATGTAAACACGTTCCTCTTCAAAATTAACTTGCCTGAGTTGGTCTCTCCAACTTAACTCAACATCCTCAATGAACTTGGCATTGCCCGTTTCGAAAAATGATTTATTTTAGGAATCATAAAATTTAAAACCCCTTGATCTTCCAGAGTATCCAACAAAATAGCAGTTAACGGTCCTTGAGTCTAGCTTCTTCTCATTTGGCTTATAAGGTCGAGCCTCAGCTGGACATCCCCAAACATGCAAATGCCTAATGCTAGGCTTTTTTCTTGTCCATAACTCGTATGGGGTTTTAGCTACTGCTTTACTTGGAACTCTGTTCAGGATGTAAACTGCAGTCTTGATGGCTTCACCCCAAAGCGATTCTGGTAAAGAATAATGACTAATCATACTTCTTACCATATCCTTTAAGGTTCGGTTTTGTCTCTCAGCTACACCATTTTGACTAGGAGTCCCTGGCATGGTGTATTGAGGAACAATCCCATATTCCATCAAAAATTTGACGAAAGGTCCGGGACCACAAATATCTGTATGTATCAATTCTAAGACGTTATTACTCCTATCAGCACCTTTATTTTTAATATTTGTTTGTTTTCCCTTAATGCACTCAATGCAGACTTCAAAATCTGACAAATCTAAAGGATCAAGAATTCCTTCTGACACAAGTCTTTGAATAATTTGTTTAGAAATATGTCCCAAACGCTTGTGCCATAACATTGATGAATTCTCATTTGTTAATCTGCGCTTAATACCAACATTACTTGTATGTAAGGATTCGTTTTCTTTGGAGGCAATCATATCCAGTTTATATAAATTATCAATTAAAGAATCGGTACCAAACAAATTTGAATTCTGAAAAAGACTAAACTTTCTAATTCCAAATGAACAAGAAGAACCTGATTTGTCCAAACATGAAATAGAAACCAAATTCTGTCTAAAAGATGGTAAATAAAAAGTCTCATCCAAATCCAAATTACAACCAGATTCTAATTGTAATCTAAATAAACAAACTGCCTCCACAGGAGCTCTTTCGCCATTTCCTACGTAGATGAATTTTTCAGCATCAGTTGGTGTTCGGCTCCTTATGCACCTCTGCATAGAAACACTTATGTAAGTAGTTGCACCTGTATCTATCCACCAAGTGTTCTTAGGTACTAAGGCCAAATTAACTTCTGAACAAACAAAGTTTAGAGGTTTACCCTTCTTCTCACGTAAAGTCACATACTTGGCGTATTTTGTGCAGTCTTTCTTCACATAACCAGTTTTGTGGCAAAAGAAACAAGTTATACCTTTATCTTGTTTTTGTTGTCCCTTGTGGTGTGAATTTTCAAACCCTACAGTTTCCTTTCCTTTAATGTTCCTCTTTCTTTTCTTGCTGGAACTAGGGTCCTGATAAGTTGATGTTAAATGAGCACTTTCAACCTTTTCATGATTAAGTCTCTCTTCCTCTTGTACACATTGAGTAATCAGCTCATTCAAAGTTCATTTTTCTTTTTGAATATTGTAACTGATTTTGAAAGACCGAATTGTGTAGGAAGACAGATCAAGACTAAGTGCACCAGAATGTCTTCTGGCAATTCCTCATTTAGTCTTGTCACAAAGTTTGACATCTCCATGATGTACTCTCTTATATTCCCTTTCCCTTTGTACCGCATTAAGACAAACTTAGTCAAGATGGTGCTTGTCTCAACCTTTTCGTTTGCGGTGAATCGGTCTGCTATTTGGGAGAAGAATTTCTTAGCATCATTTTCATCAGGAATAGAACCCTTGATGGTATCCGGAATCGAGTGTTTCATAATCATTAGGCTCATGCGATTTGTTTACTCCCACTTTTCATATACAGCCTTTTGCTCAGTGGTACTATCGTTGGTCATAGGTGCGGGGCGATTAACCCTCAATGCATAGTCTAATTCATGCACCACAGCACGATCATAACATGATCTTGTCACTTCTTGAAATTCGTGCCGTTAAGCACGGGAATGCTGTTGATGTTAGCAGAAATCGATGTTGCTATAAACAAGAACTAAAGCTCACAATTAGTAACAACTCATGTATATATGAATCAAAACAAAACTATATACATATACACATGCATGTGGGCCCATAACAAGATACCTAGCATAACATTAATACTTAGTTTTTGGACAGAAATATCAACTTGTAAGTGGTATCTCAAATATAATTCATGAATATTGACAACTCAACCTGCCAAATAATGTGTCTTTCTTTGGACCGACACATTATTCGCATGGCAACATTTATTTGTCACATATTCACAACTATTTTAATCTATTAACAATGCAAAAAATAATCTTCCTTTGGGCTGATTATTTTCACATATTAATAGCATGTTTACATGTCTTAAAATAAATAAATTTACATATTAGAGATTACTTTGGCAACATAATACTTCAATTCATTCATCTCAAAACGTTAAACATAAAATTCGAAATAAAATCCTTAAAAAAATTTGCCTTTTACCTTGGCCGGCGCCACGGTGCCAGCCCTTGGCGCCGCGGCACCAGCTATCTGACCAAGGGACAGATCGCTGGTGTTGCAGCACCAGTTCTCTGGATTTTGGGATTGACTGTAGTGGTCCTAAAAAAAAAATTATAAGGAATCTTACTTAGTTATGGTAGCAAATGACATCAAGCAAGTCAGTACTTGTAGAATTTTAGACCCTCTACAAAGAATATCAACATAATATGCTTGCAATTGGCAAGCTGTCATGACAATAAAAAAAATGATTTCCACAATTTTCACTTTACTACATATTCTGTGTATAGATTAATTAGGCAGAAAATCTTGTGCCAAGTGGATTCACTCCCTTTTTTTTTACTTTGCTATGATTTACTCAAGAACATGGGAGATCGAAAACTGTAGCTGTAAGATGGATTTATCTCATGTAATTATACTGATCTGTAATTATATACCACTTGTTATAGAAAAATTAAAAAAAACGGCTATCTATATCATATCGAACCAGCACCAAAGAGCTTAATGCATAATGACAAAATCAATTGACGGAATCCACGTCTAATACGGAATTAGCCAAAAAGAAAGCCCAAAGCCAGCACCGGTTTGATAAACTGCAATTTGCGGTTACGAAAACAATCGTTAAAAATCACCAAAATTTAATATTTTCATACCAAAAAAATTCATATTTGGAGATGCAATTCACAGAGTAATCATACAATCTCATTCATATATCATAAAGATATCATAATCACATCAACAAACATGGATTTATAGCAAATTTTTTTTTTTCAAAACAAATTTTTGCACTAAACATGCTTTATGGGAGAAAATTCAAGAAACTCAATTTTCATATGAATCTCAACAATTTAATATGAAAAGCTCTGATACCACTTGTTATAAACCTTGATACTCATACACAAATCATCAATGATACAGCCAAGATCTTTTCATATTAAACTTTTCAATATATATATATATATTGAGAAGATGAGTTAGAAACACAAACCGGAATCCATTGCAAGCAAGCCTCCTTAGGTTGATCTTCTAAGATTACAGGGAGAACCACCTTTGGTATGGGAACCAATAAACTGAATGTTAGAGGGGAGGGAGAAGAACTGTCTGTTTCAATAAAATTTAACACACGTTAAACACCCTCCCCTGATGTCTATTTATTTCCCTGTGTCTTAGAGACCATAACCCTAACAGTTACCTCACACATATGCATTGGGTCTTTGGCCCATTAACAAAGACTCATACCACATCGGTCTTCTACACATAAGGTGGCCCATACTAAAGAACCTTGATACTTTGGAGACCCATAAAATTATATCACTTAATTGGGTCTTTTATTAGATAACGGGTCTACATGTATAATGTTATAACATATCTGAACCCAAAATTCAATCACCCTCTTTTATGGTGATGAAGGTCATATATTGATCATTCTTGTTTTATTATTTGGATCCTCTCCTTCATGGGTCATGAAGGCTTACATTTTTGTTTTGTTATTTGGAACCCCTCGTTTATAGGTGATGAAGGTCATATATTTCGGTCAAACTCCTAACTTTGCCTCTGTAAATAATGATAGTCTATTTACTTTAGCTTAAATGACATAATAAAGGTGTTTTGTCTCACACAGTTCAAGAGTCGTTAACTTTTTTGCCTATAGTTTGTAGAATATTATTTCAGAATGTCATAAATTTTTGTTTTAGTTGTATGATTGATTATTGTTTGTTCTTTAAATCCTATTTAAAGCACTTATTTGTTCATTTGTTCACAGGTACTCTGAAGTGCTTCCTACATCAGCCAGTCCTTGAGGTTTGTATTATAAATCATATTTAGAATCAAAATAATCATTTACTTATTGTTATCCTAGGTAGAATACACAAATTTATTCATCCACTGATCTGTGAAAAAAATGGATGGTCCTATAGAATCATAAGTTATTGATTGAAGTATTTGCTGCGAGCCTTTAACCATTCCTATCTTTCAAGTGTGGTTCTTCTAATTCTTGTTAACTCTTACTGCATTCTTGATAGTGTGAGATATAATCATTTTTATGTTTTTATGTATACAGATTGCAAAATGTTTAGGTCAAAATATATTCCTCCCTCAGTCAGAGGTAATACGTCAAACCAGTCTCCAACTGGGTCTTCACACTATCAAGAAGATATTGACCATGAGCATGAGTATCACCTTGATGATGATCATGACTAGCAAACTGATTATGAGACCGAGCCAATAACAACGGAAAGTTAAAACAATGATAGTGAACAATACGAGATAATTGGTAATTTTTGTATTATAATACATTCTCTTTATAACTAGTTTGATATCACATTGTTATACTAATTATAAAATTTATGTTTTCAATGTATAGATTCTAAATGGAGGGTGAGAAAGCAAACATGTGTCATGCGAACTTCACAAGTGTGGTCTTGAAACGTGGGGAGAAAATAGTTGTCCACTTCAATGCATGTAATCAACCTATTAAAAAAAGTGGGCAAATACTTAGTAGCTAGTTGGGCAAAGTTGCAAAGAGAGGGAACCTTTGTCCGCTTGGTTACACGGATTGGAAGAAGGTGCCTTCTAACTACAAGAAGGACCTTGTTTTATTGATTTAGGTAAGTAACAACAACTTAATTTCGGGTTTTCTTCCTTCTTCTTTTTTGGTGTTGTACATGCATATAATCCCTAACACCAAAAATGCTTATTTGACATCAATTTCCTTTCTTTGTGATAGAGAAAATTCTATTATCCTATGATTGAGGTGATCGACAAAATTTTATTGAGGATGATCGGGAAAAAATTGGAAGGACTACAGATATGTGCTTAAAATGGACCACATGAGGAACAAAACAAAACAAGAAGTTCTAAGCAATAATGTTCCAAAAGGAGTAGATCAAGACCAGTGGAAACAACTAGTGAACTACTGGTTTTTTTAGCAGAGTGAGGTTATTTTTTCATAATTATGTTCATTTGAATTCTCATTGTTTCTATTTTCTTTTAATGACTTATTATTCAATTGGTTTATTGTTGGTATAGAAATATTCTACTATAGGGACAATAGCACATAAAAGACAAAAATGTCCTCACACGACTGGATAAAAGAGTTTTGCTAGAAGACGGGATGAATATGTGAGTTGATTTGCTTCATTCATTCAATCTTTCATTTGAGATGTAGTGTATTGAGTCACTATTTGAACTCTTTTCATAAATGATAGGAGATGACATATGGAAATGAGCTCGGGCGCGTAGAGTTTTTTGCTGAAACTCATAAATGCAAGGATGGAACTTTTATTAATGAAGCATCACGATAATTTGTGGTAAAATTTAGTTGTTACTTTGACTTTTTAGTGAATGTAACTTTTGTGTGTTCTTTTGTTTTCATATTGAAATGGTCATTAGTTAGTAATACATGTAATTGAGTGGGTTTCTGCATAAACCTTGATAATAAACTAACCTAGAACATCAAGTCAGGTATGGTGGCTGTTAAATAGAGTAGACTTTCTATCAGTCTTTGAAACTGCTTTTGACCTATCTTAGAGTGTGTAAATGTGGCGGTGACCCTTCTGGATGCAATTATGGCCTTAGCTATGCATCACTGAGTGCTGGATTTGAGTATGTGCTTTTTTAGGGAAGCTTAGCCATGTGTGTTTGGTCGAAGTGGCATCTCTGAGAATATCAACGTTTCAAGGGTGGTTCTATTGTGACTTATCAAAAAAAATAGTGGTTCTATTGTGCCCCTTATGTAGTAAATTGGAAAAAAGATACCGCTTTTCCTTTTTCATCTGGGAGTCAATTCTTTCGAAGCCTTCCATCTATCTTTGCTGCTCAAAGTGTGTCATTTAGGCGCTCAATAGGAGGCTTTTGATTGTGGGAAAGCGTTTTGCCATTGCTTTGACCCTTTTAGTTACTATTTGATTTTGAATCTAGCTGTAAGGAATGCTATCAAAATTATTCCTGGAGCTCCATAATCTAATTTCTTTTCTTCATTTTTATCTTAGTTAATCCAATGATTACTAGATAGACAATGAGAAAAAGTCGAAAGGGGATAGCACTTAGACAATTCGCTTTGAGTACAGGGAAGTGAGATGAGATACTAGTTGGTGCTATTGTTACGAATCAAGAAGGAAAATAAGACAGTTTCAGCTTTGGCAAAAGCATGCATCTGCTAACCTGAATTATTTCTCATGTAGATGCTAATGGCATATTCATCGTTAGCCTATTATCTTATTCTTTTTTCCATTTTGCAAACAATAATACTAGCAGGTGGCATTTTGATGATTGGAATTTGATAGTGGAATATATATCTAGCCCTAGGTCTTCAGCAATGTTCTATATTGTAATCGCTTGCTCGAATATAGGCATGGTTTGGGTGATTTCTCTTCATTATTTGCCGGTTGCTATATTTCCAAACTTTATAACATGGCCATCTAGTTGTGATTGGCTATGTGGTTCTCTATTCATGCTTAATATTGCCTAATGCTTAAAGAACTCCTGTCTTATGAATGCCTTGGTGAAATTTTAATTGGGGGGAAACAATTGATTTATTGTTTCTTGATAATCTATTAGTCTGTTAATTAAAAAGCTATTAAATATGGATTCCTGGTTGATTTACTCTAGTAGATATATTGGATTATTCACAAGAATATTACTCAGCCATCTTAAGTGTTTATGTCTTGTTTTAAAAGCTCATAAACAGATGTTTGAGGGTTGAAAAGTTCCCTTACTTAGCTAAGCTTTGTTTAATATCCCATATTTTTTCAAGAGATTCACGTCACCACTGCTAAGCATAGATTAATTTATGCTACCTATTGGATGGTTGCTACCTCAATTAACTAGTTGAAACTTAAATCACTGTTTGGTTTATTTTGTTTGGACTGTATTTTTGTTTTTCATTTGCATAAGGTTTTATGGAAATATAGGGGAAATTCTACCCCTTTTTCTATAAAATCTGATAAGCAACTTTTCTTTTATGTAACTTTTGCTGCATAATCTTTGGGGGAGTTTAATCTTTATTGTTTCATAATTGTAGGTGACAGTTGAAGCTCGTGTGGCCGAACTTGTTGCAGCTTCAGGATCTTCTGATGCTAGTAATAATTTACAAATACAAAATGAAGTCTTCACCGAGCTTATGGGTGAAGAGAGTTCCGGTCGTGTCCGAGGTCAAGGGTTTGGAGTTACACCATCAACTGTGTATGGACTTTCAGCTCAAATTAGGAATGATATGGGATACAATGGGACTTATGCTGAAGAGATAAATAGTTTGAGAGCACAAATAGAAGAAAACAATCAACAGCATGCGCATCAGATTCAAGAAATAACAGCGAAGCACGATGATCAAATGAACAATATGCAATTCCCAAGTTGATGAGCTGAAGTCTTTACTAAAACAGTTGGTTAATAGATGACCTCATAATTGATTTAAAGTGTAATGGTAAAATAATTTTCTAACTCCATTACTTTGTTTTGTATGAATTTTATATGTTAACTATGATTGTTTTTTGTGTAAATGAGATAATTTTTGTATTGACATTTGAATTTTTAATGGATTTGATGGTACATTTCTTATATTGAAGAACATTTGAATTTTTATGGATTTGATGGTATATTTTATATATTGAAAGAACATGGGTATTCCTGTTGATATTAAACCCAAAATAATGTAAAAAAACAATGCAGGTATATTGGTGATTTAACTCATTATGGTACTTTAAAGCGCCGAAATATGCTAAAAAATGCGTCGGTGTTAGCCTTTTATCTTTACATTATTTGTTGTTGCGGGATCCTTGCTGGGGTTGGTATTGTGCTTCATGGAGGTAATACGGTGCATAATTTTTATTTTTAAAACAAGGAAAAATAATGATATTGAAAAAGAAAATTCTATTATATTTTGTTTTGTTTTAGTATGTAGTAGATATATACTTATTAAATTTTAAAGTAAATTGTATTGCAGGGTTGCTTTCTTATCCTAGAGTCGTTTTTCCAGTATTTTCATATGCTATCGCAAAGGTCAGATGAAGAGCATATAGTACTCCATCTACTTATAGAGGCCATAGGTACTCTATCTCTCTTGCTATACATGCGCGCTTATATGTCTACCTCTCTCGACTGACTCTCAGCATTTTGTTATTATAGTGCTTGTTTATGATTCCACTATTGAATTTCTATGCAGACATGTTCTTGGTAGGAATGGCCATGCTCATTTTTGGGATGGGATTGTACGTGATGTTTGTGGGATCCAAAAACTTGAAAGTAAAAAGTCCTTGGCTTCCAGGGTCCAACTTGTTTGGCCTCTTCCATTTGAAGGTATATATTGCTGCTCTTATTCTACCAAGAAAAACTATACACCATAAAAAATACTTTCATCTCTTATTCAGGCAGGCAGTGCCTTTTAAGCATAAATTTTTTACGTGATTTCTGCTTTCAGACACTTCCAAGCTGGGTTGGAATGGACTCAGTTTCGCAAGCAAAGTCGAAAATAGGGCATGCTCTGATGATGATACTTCAAGTTGGGTTGCTGGAAAAATTCAAGAGTATACCTTTAGTCACTAGTTTGGATCTCGCCTGTTTTGCTGGATCGGTATTAGCTTCATCAGCTTCTATATTCCTCCTCTCCAAGCTCTCTACTGAGAGGAGTACCTAATTATTTATATTTTTGGCACGCGTACAAGATCACAAGGAAGACTACCTGATTTTTTTTTTCTTCATCAATTGTTTTATATTCTTTTTGTAGTATTAGCTGTATATATATGTTGATATACAGTAAGTTTGCAAATAATCAGATCATACACATAGTTGAAAAGAAAGAAGAGAAATGGCTTTATCCCCTCAATCGATATATAGCTTAGTTTAATTGTATTAGCTAGGTCCATCACCAAAGAGGCTTGAAGAGAAACTAACTAGTTAGCTGAAGACTATGATTTGTTTTCCTTCATTAATTTTCTGTTTTTTTTTTGGTACTAAATATTACTTTGCACCTTGTCATTATTTGTAAGACATAATTTGTCATTTATAAACGAAATAGCTTTACGATAAAACGACATGCTCTGAAATATGAATTGTGTAAATGTTACTTGTGAAATATGCTAGTAGTTCTTTCATGGACATCACATGAAACTGTTGAGACTTGAGAGATTTCAAGACCAGTAATATCTGTCAATCGAGCTGCTAGTACTGTGAGGCTTTACTTCTTATAAGCCATTCTCAAATGCCCTAATCAAGGTTCTGAAGTGAGATTCTCATTGGTTGGAATAATCCGCCTCAAGGCTGAATTAAAGTTAACACAGATGGTAGTCTCTCTCCAAAACAAAGTTTCTGACAAAGCCTTCAAGTGTGTAGGCTAATTGTTCGATGAAAGTTCACAATGAGGCAGTTTATACGTTTTCCTAATTTTTTTGCTGTACTCTGTTTCAAAAGTTCACAACGGGGGAGATTATAGCGTGTTTATTTTTTATGCTAATAAAATTATATTCTCTGTTCCCAAAAAAAAACCATTCAACAGGATAAAACAAATCATAGAAATTTCAGATTGTTGTCTAAAGATACAGTGGAAAAGAAAATGATTATTGATAGAAAGTAGAAACTAAAAATAATAAATATAGTGCTTCCATCAACACATAAGATCAACACATTAACACCTTTCGAGTCATCTAATTAAAATATCTCCACAAAATGTATGCTTATTACGGTGATCCCTACACTGTTTTAAAGAGCTAGAACTACCACTATTGTACTCAACCTTTTGCATTTTTCTCAACAGCAGACAATCGGCATTAAACATCTGGTAAGTCATTCTCTAATGCAGTAACCAATTTCTCAAAGTAATTTCTTGTCACACTGGTAGTCCACTTAGCTTTGCTCGAAACTCAATGAAATTTTCTGATGGACCAGCAGAATCATCAAGGAACTCTCTTAGTTTCCACACCCTGCAGTAACGAAGTTTTTCAAAAGCAGAAAAGCGGACTCTGTCTGACCTTGCAAGTACTCAAATAACTGCTTTTTACCATTCTTACACGGAGGCAAATAGTACCCATATGCGTATGTCCAATCCCGTATCCTCCTACAATGTACAATCTGTTGCCAACCCTCTGTTATGAACTTAAGCAGACCCACTGGTTGGCACCGGATGTCAATAAGCTTCTCAATCTGCTCGCTTTGCGCTAGTTTTTAAATCCACCAGAGCTTTTCTCCTTGACCTTTCATTGGCTTCACATCATTCCCAATAATGAGCGTATCTCCTTGCCGATTCCCTTTCCTTCTCTCTTTTGCGTTCAGATCCGCTATAACGATTACAAGCATAATAGTTAAAACCATGTCCTGACCATGGAACCAACAAAAGTGATAATTACAAGGAGGCTTGCGTATCATGTGCAAGCACCCTAGACTTTTTTTCAATGCATCGGTTGCACATGGGGCAAGGCTTGGTGCGTATATGCCTTTTTCCTTCTCGCTCATAGCTTCCTTGTTATTTCTCTAGCTCCACTTTGACACGTTGTGGCAATCCACGGGACGGTTAGCTTCCCCGTTGCAATTCCAGCAAAAACTATGAGAGCATGAGACATCAAGATTTGCGCCAACCGCATAATTATTTTCAATTATATAATCGCAGCCTGGAGCAGGACACCACTTCATATTCGTGCACTCAATGTATGACATAATTAGGTAATTCGAATACTTGTCCTTTTGTTTCTCATATGCCAATTTGTCGATCAAATCTGGATAAATAGCAGCACGACAAGAAGGTTCAGGGCACCTTATCATCAAACACTCCGGCCATCACTAATACATGTGCTAACGTAACTAATCCAGTAATTTTTACTTTTACATTTTGTTATGTGTTTCAATATTCATAATATTAACAAAAAAAATGTGAGAATCTTTAAATTCATTTCCATACATAATAAAATTTAAACATCATCTCTCCTACTGACAAAAGACACCATATCTTCTCTCATTTCTCTTCTTTATCTTGTGTGTTTTTAGAAGCAATATACAAAAACT
Source organism: Bretschneidera sinensis (assembly GCA_023935145.1). NCBI lineage: Eukaryota > Viridiplantae > Streptophyta > Magnoliopsida > Brassicales > Akaniaceae > Bretschneidera > Bretschneidera sinensis. The sequence goes on from CM043697.1 coordinate 149,326,730, forward strand.
TTTGAATTGTTTTCGTTCTCCCCAAAATGATGAATTTAAGCTAAAGAAAAACAACTAAACGAATTGAATTTAGTTTCAGGTTAGATTGGCATTCTTTTTCAAAATAAAAAATCGTATAAAAAATAATTTTTTGATGGACTACTCGGACTGAGCTTGAAAACTCATACTCAAATTTCGTTCGAGGTTATTTTAGTGAGATCGAGCTCAATTCGGCTCGCCTCGATTGAGTGTGATTCGAGCTCAAACAATCTCGTGAATTGAATCGAGCTTGAGCATGACAAGTTCGCTTATTAAATTAAAAGAAAAAATATATATTAATAAAATATAAAATATTTAAATAACAAATAGTATAATAAAAAATATATAATTGAGTTAGCTCACAAGTCAAAAGAGTCGAGTTTCTCATTACTCGAGCTCTGCTTATTTAACTAAATAAACTTGAATTGAACCTTGAGCTCGGCTTATGGCTTGAAAAAACCAATTTTTTATTTTTAAAAAAAATAACTATAATAAATTGTGAAAATATCAAAGAAAGAAAAAAGAGTTACTTGAAGCAGGGTCTGTCTTATCCAAATACAAACTTCAGAATTAGATTGAGCAAAACAAGTAAAATCTTGAGCTGCGAAGTTAGAGCCCCGACGGACATAAGCACATCTTAAAGAAGAACAATTAAAATAGACTTCGACATCTTCGATAAGAGTTTCAAAACTAGACAAACAAACAATTCTGGACTTTAAAACAATTACAAATGTACTAAAACCAAACCCAATGTTCAAATGTCCAATATCAACATCCTAAGTAAATCACGAACTTTCGATGTCCGTTGTAACTTTAACCATCGCAACCTCAAGTAAAATCTGTAAGGAATAATGGTTTTGGCTTCACTCAAAAAAAATATATTCAAAAATGGTACTTGAGAGCCCCATTAAGTAACGAGATGTCAATTGCAGCACCATATATATTATGTTTTTATTTATTTAAGCAGTGTTAAATACGATAATATGATTATTTAACTAGAATACACGATACTATCACATAATTAACAACACTATCATATGTGATATATTTTTTGTAAATTAAGAGAAATAATCGATCCATACATTGAAAAAATAACCTACAATTTAAAATCGGTGAGAGTCGAGCTTCAGACCATATAGTATCAAAGTTTCAGTCCTGATCTTTTATCATTAAACCAATGCCTTATTGTCACGAAAATTTCTATTTGGACCTGATCTATAGAATTTTCTTTAAAAAGTATTTTTCACGTTTAAATAAAAAGAGACTAATGAGAAATTTTCTTTTTTTTCTCTCTCTATTTGGCGATGGAAAGTACATTTGGTTCAGAAAAACCTCATTGACTAATTTTAGACAAAATTTTTCCCATTGTCACCATGGGCATGATGTTATTTCTCCACAATTTTCTTTTTTTTCCTTTTTCCTACTTTATTCCAAATATAAAAAAAAAAAAAGACAATTATAAAAGTAGTGGCTATATTACATGAGTACATTATTTAGAATGATAATGATATTTGAATCACTTAAATAAACACTTGAAAAATAGATTTGTAATTTTGCAACATGTCACGAAGTCAGTAAAAATTTTATATTCTTAAAAAAAAAATTGTCACCATGGGTTGATCCGACCTATTTTGTAGATTCGACCCATGTGAAACAGTTTATTTCATTTTGGTCTGTTGTGTTGTGGGTCATATTAACTGTCTTGCGGATCTTGTTGATTCAGTGTTGTTAGATCGTCGGTCTTGTTAACCTAGTGTTGTATATATGGATTTGATTGTATTTCAAATTAGATTTATTTGTAATAAGTTTGATGGATTTATTTATAACAAGTTGGATTGACCTATTTGTATTTTATAACAAATTGAAGAATAAAATCTATACATATGTTCCAACTTGAGAGAGTATTAATATATTAAAGTTAATGTTTAGGGTATTGATGTAGCAACACACTATTATGTTCTTGTTATAATATTATTTATAATACCATTAATAACCTTAGGGTTAGGAGCTAATTGCCTTCAAGACCAGTATTTTAAAAAACGTAATTGGGGCGGGCTCGGGGCGCGCCTACGGGTGAAATCCGTGAAAAAGGCCTATGGGTGTGATTGTTGAGGCGTTTTTTTTTTTGGCAACCTCAAAACGAGGTCGTTTTGGGTCAAATGAAATCAGCCCATTTAACCAAAACGACATCGTTTTGGTCAACCCCTCCTAATTCTTGGCTCAAACTCATGATCTAATGTGCTATAGACCTTACCACTGAGCTAATACTCTTAATGTGATATTATTACACTTCATAAATATATAATACGTGTTATCTAGTTTAATAATAATTACAAACTATTTAATTAATCACTTACAAATTACAACAATATTTAAATATAAGTTATACTTCATATAATTTATATATAAATATATATTAATATTTATAAAATTATAATTATCAGACTATAAAGAGTTAGTAACATATTAAATTTTGATAAAAATTAATTAAAAATTAAATTATTTTTATTTTACTATTTTAATTAATGCTTTAATATTATTTTATTAAAAAAGTCAAAATGCCACAAAAGATTCAAAAAACTTACTCGGATTTTCAGCTTTTTAGGTCAGAATTTTAAATTTTCAACATTTTGATTGGATGTCATTACAAATGGAACCATTATGTTGGAGGACCATAGTGTAAATTGATGGATACATATGCAACAAACGATAGCGTACGTCTAATATCATATATGATTAAAATTTTCATCAAATTGTTTGATATTTGTGTAAAAATATTTTGATAAATATTCATTCATAGGTCTTAAGTTAGTAAAGTTTATTGATAATTAATTTATTTATATTATTTCAATTATTTAAAATTTTTAAAATTTAATTAATATTATTTTATTCAAAACGTCTCAACATTTCAAAAGACTTACGTTCCAACGCTTCGGGACTTACGTCTCGTCTTATTGAGGCAAAACGCCTCGCCAAACGCCCTCATATCTGAAAACACTGTTCAAGACAACCTCTCTCTCTCTGCAACTCAGTCATTCTCCCTCCCATTCTCTCTCAACAAATACTAATCAAAAGTGATTCTTAAAATATTTGACACGTACTTGCAAATAAAGTATGATTTTTACCCATATTCGCTAATATGCTCAACCAAAAAAATTGAAATAAATTCCATGTCAAATGAAGAAAATTTCATGTCATCGATAATGCCCTGTGAGAGTACTATGAAATATTATATAGGATAAATTTATTATCTAGACCAATGTTTTAGTTGGTGTTCTCTAGGTACGCCTCAGGGTTCGCTCCAATACCAAAATGCTCTTGAGCGTAGAGTTAATCATCGGCTCGTTGGCCAACTCAGCCCGTTTAGCCCAACTCTTAGGTTACAGGCTTAAACAAAGAAAAGTGATCAATAAATCGGGTTTGGAAAAAAATTTAGGCCCGATTAAAAAAACGGTCTAGGCTTAGGAAATTAAAAAAATAAAATGAATTAGCCTAACCAAACCCACTTGAATATATATAATTATATACATTAATAATATTTATTCCATGTAAATGTGATGTTAGTTTTTAGATTCTTTTACTTTAATATTCCATTCTATGAAGAAATAGGAAAAAACGGTCTCCATGGCATATGGTGCAGTGGTAAGTTCAGCTTTTGAGATGGTGGTTCTCTTGTGAGGTCTCGGGTTCGAGTCCTACTACTGCGCTGCACATCCTGCGATTTACATTTTCCACGGAGTCTTAAGGCAAAGATTGTGGGGAGGTCGTAATGGTCCGTTATCCAAAAAAAAAATAGATTGATGCTCATAAAAACGAGATTGATGCTCATAAAAGCATACATTACATTGTAATTTCTTTATAATATACTGAAGACTTAAACAATGTCATTTTTGTGTAAACATGCAATGCATTTTTTTTTATTAAATGAAAATAGTCAATTTTAGAATCTTAAAAAAGTCAAAAGACTAAGAATTATTGATAATTAATTTAACTAATTATTTTTAGAATGATTTTGGTTCTTAAGATTGTTACGAGCTTATATTTCGATCAAATATCGATATTACCGTGCTTGTATAGATTGCTTTTTCAAAAAAAAAAATCTCTTCCTTTTCTCTTTCTTCTGTTTTGTGTCTCTCTTCTCTTTCTCTCACTCTCGCTCTACTCAACCAAAAACATTATATTCCACGGCACTAGAATCAAATGGTCATTTGCTAAACAAGTTGATGAAGCTCTCTCAAAGCAACACTGCTTTGACTTGTACAGCATCACTTCACTCAAAAAAAATCTCCCTTCCTTTCTCCCTCTCTCTCCTTTATTTCGTGTGTCTCTCCTTTGTCTCACTCTCGCTCCTCTTCAACCAGAAACATTATACTCCACTGCACTGGAACCAAATGGTCATTTGCTAAACAAGTTGATGAAGCTCTCTCAAAGCAACATTGCCCTTACTTACTTGAGGCAAGAGAGACGCATAGTATAGCAAACCTTCAAGTTTCACAAATCCCTTGTCCTATCTTGTGTTTGATCGATGCTAGATTTGTGATCACTAGAAGCTGAAGTTTTGGAGAACTTTTTTCAATTACTTTTCAAGTATTATTTCTTTCTCTCACATTCATGTGATGTTCAATCATTAATTTTTATATGGATTCAGATAAATGTGAGAGAAATGAACAATATGAAAAAAAAAATTGAATAATTTCTTGAATTTTTGTTGGAATATATAAAATCATGGTTTTGGTTTCAGATCCCGAATTCTGGAGTAATCTACATAATTATAGCTCATTGATTGGAGTCCATTGCCTAAAGTTAAGGAAAAAAATCCTTAACTAAATAAAACTCTTTTTGCACCTTCCCTTTTTTGTTTTGCTGAATCTGTTTTCCCTTTTAAGGAACATCCGTCTACTTAATTTCATATCTGTCGGAAGTTTCAAGATCCCAAAAGTAGAAGACTTGCCATTTACCAAGAAATATTTGGTCTCCTCAAGATATGTGGCCAGTTAAGAACTATATCCAGTTGAGTACCGAATGAAGATTGTGTAAACATAGCTATCTAATGCTATTTGGGGAAATAATTGATACATAATGTTAATGATTACTGTATTTGCAATCCAGTAGACATCCACCACTGGAACTCCAAAGAAACTTACACGCATTAACAAAAGAAGCAAAGCATATTAACAGAAACTACAAGGACATTTTACAAGCACCTAGAGGACAATTAAAAAACCTTGTTGAAATCTTTAACTTCCCTTAATTTCAAGCTAAATCTCTCATGAAACAAAGAACCAAATCTAAATCTCTCACCAGTCATCACCCTATCAAATCCCTCTTCTCCTCCCAAAACAATCTACAAAATCACAACTGTTAATGCCGCAGCTAATCCAACAGGCACAATCTCTTAGAGTCAAGCCTAAAGCCAATGTAATCCGGGCCTCTTGGCTAATTCAGGATTCTCTATAGAAGAGACCTGGGTTTAATCCCCCTTTCCGCCAATATACCCCAAAAAAAAAGTTTTAAGCCAATGCTTGGTTCTGCAAAAGAATTCCTCCCTCCCAAGCCCCCAATTTAGGGTAGAAAAAATTGTAATCCCCAATCCCCTCCCCAAAAAAACTTCTCAAGCAAGATCATCACGCCCTCCTCCTTCCCTTCCCTTTCTCTCCCTCTCAATCCCCTTCCATTCTCTATTAATATCACACATGAATGTTATTTTTTCAAAAGTAAAGTACAATTCTTATTGTTAAAAATTGAGCAAGAGTAGATGTAGCAACAGAACAAGTACACCAGACTTGAACAGTCCTATCAAAAGCAGAGAACTGCAGCTAAAAATGTAGAAATGAATCCCGAAACTCCTAGGAGTAGTTTTTACAAACACCATACCTGCTTATCCGAGAGAGTAAAAAGAATCAAGCTGTTCAAACCAAAATTAATCAACATCTTCACAGATTATGTTGAAGAAAAAAGACCCAAGCAGGAGTAATTGAGATAACAAACAGTCATGTAAGACCCTTTCCAGCAGTAATCAAGATGAAAATATGCTGAACAAGATGAGAGATATTGCTGTCTTGAAATAAATCTTTTGATGATTGGATGTTTATGAAAAATGTGTTGATGGTTTAACTGAATAAATTTGATGATCAATAACACAATAAATTGGAATCCAACTAGTTGGCAGATTAATTATATACAATAGCAGAAACTAAATGATGGGAGTATTATATTTGATACTTCATATCTAACATTTGAGTCCACAGCAATCACCTTAAGGCCGAAAGAAGGCATCACTCCTTTTAATCAGAACTGTCATCGACCCTTTCCTTAGAACACATTTCACAGGCTGTTGCCAACCTCGTATTCGCATAGGTACAGTGCTCACAAGTCCAAAAACTTTGATGACACATCATACATCTATTGGAGTGACTGACATTAACATAGGTACAGTTATTGCAAGTCCATAGCCCTGCCATCCTTTTAGACGCTCTACTACTGCTTGTACTAGACTTCCCATTCCAGCTCTGTTTCTTAGAGCTCACATCTGATAAGCCATTCTCCAATGCAGTGACCAAATTCTCAAAATAATTTTTAGTTACCCTTGTAAGACCAGCTAGCTTTACGCGGAACTGGGTGAAATTATTATCTGATTTGCCTTCAGCACTGAGGAAGGGTATTAGCTCCCTCTCTGCACAGTCGTGTAACCTCTCCAAATTAGACTCTGCTTCATGTTGTAAGTACTCAAAGAACCGCTTTTTAGCCTCCTCACGACGAGGTAAGTAATATGCATAAGCGTAGGTCCAGCACAACACTCTCCTACACTCAACTATCTGTTGCCAGGCCTCTGTTAAGAACATGAACTGTGCCTCGGGTTCGCTTTGAATGCAGCTAAGCTCCTTGATCTGCTTGTTTTGTGCTAATTGTAAATCAGCCATAGCTTTTTGCATAGACTTTTTATGGTTTGCCCATCGCTCATAGTAATGAGCGTATCTCATTAAAGATGTCTTTTCTTTCTCTTTCTCCAAGTCTTGTGCCTCGTTCTTACTCCCCTTATAGCCATTGCAAATTGTATAGCCATGAACAGACCAGTCCTGTAGGCATAACCAGCAAAATTCAAATTTGCAAGGTGGGGTGCATGTCATGTGCATGCACCCATGGTTTTTCTCGATTGGCCGCTGGCATTTGGGGCAAGATTTGGTGAAAGCTGATATCCACTTGATGTTTTCAGCGTCCGAATTGTTCTTCGAAATCCAATTCTTCACCGTTTCACAGTCCACTGGACGGTGAGCTTCTTCAATGCAATTCCCGCAAAATCTATGAGAGCAGAGGCACAAAACATCGAAATTTCTATCCCCAGCAACCAAATTAACAGCAAATTCACAATCTGGAGCAGGACACCACTTTATCCTCTTCTGTTTTTGCTCCACATAAAATCTAATAAGGTAACGAGAGTATTTCTTCTTCTCTTCATCGGATGCCAACATAATAACCATGTCTTCGTACACCGCGGCACGACAAGATGGTACTGGACACCTTAGTTTCAAGCACCCAGGACCATCATTGATTGATGTGCTAATGTAAGTACCCCAGCAATCTTCACAAAAAGGATGACCACAAATCGCTGAATAATTAATCCTACCGCGGGCATAGGATTCAAAACAGATCCCACAAGTAAAATTTGGGTCTGAAATTTCGATTACTGGATTCTCATCAAGCAATAATCCTACCTTTTTACGGACTTCAAATTCGTTACCAAACCATGCATCATGAACTTTACTAGCACTCCAATCATAGTTTAAGAGTAAGATGCTTGCCTCAGCTTTTGGTATTGATAGCACTGTAGACATTTCTTTGATATCACCCTCCATACACTGATGTATATTGGCTTCTTTCAAGATTGTATAACTTCTTAGAAAATCATCGCCATCGTCTTCTTTGATATCAGCATCGTTAACTGCATTCTCATCATCATCAATGTAGTATTCTGCCTCATCGTCTGTCTCCCCACCGTAGAAATCATCACGATCGATTGGGTCCATGGCGGAAATAAACCCTACAGGATAAAAGTTAAAACCCTGACGAGAAAAAAAAAATGGGTTGAACTAATAAAAGATTTGAGAGTTGCTTAGAAAATTAATCATAGGAGTTTAGGTTTCCTTCGACATCAAGGCACTTGTAAACCATGCCGACTGAAATATGGCACTATATAATCTCAAACCTGTTGAATTGGTTTATCCTATCAAAGAACGGTGTAACCAATTGGATCGGGCCACACGAATCTGGGGAATTTGATCGTCCTAACTCTACTTTTTCACGTTTTTTGGGTACTCCAAATTCAGTTTCTAGCACTTATTGACGTCAAAATCAAAATTTGTTGCTCTAAGAGTTCAAAGACTGAATAAATTTATTTCAAAGTATACTTATTTATCATAAGATGATATTATTGACATTCTAAAATATAAGTGATTAAATTTCGAATTGAATTTGAGTTGATTTTTTAGATTGAGGTTTAAACACAAGGGTTATGTCAAATCAGGCCTATTTCGGATAGGATATTATTTCTATTTTCCAAGCCCTTCCGCCAATTATGTATCTTTGTTTTAAAAAAACTATTTTAATTTTTTGTACCATTAAAAATATTAAACATTTTTTTGAGATGTGTTTTATTTAAAAAATCATAAATTATTTAAATTGACATATCTACACAAATAGTTTAATTATTATATTAATATAAGTATTATTTTATATATATTAAAATACAATATAACATTATAAACATCATATTAGGTCGGATCAAGTTGGGATCAAGTTTTTCTCACATAATCTCAAGCTCCGTCCAAAATAAAATTGGACCAATTTTTTTGTCCAAACCACAAAATTTAAGGCCAAAGCTAACGGACATTCGAGGCATGAGTCTATGATCACCTCTATTTTAAAAATAGTTATTAACACTCATTTTTTTCAATTCATTTTAATATTTAAACTTATAAATATACCTTCAATTAAAATTAAATACTTTTGACGCAAAGTATTATATCTACCCTTCACAAATTCCTATAACACCAAAGTCTTCATACCATGTTTTTTCATTCCTATCTTAAACACTTTTTTGTTGAAAAAACTTCTTTTAACTCTTAGATTTCTACACTTAGAATCAAATTTTTTAGGTAGATATAATACTACGTAGTCAATAAATTCATACGAAATTTACCAGATTTTGGGGGAGGTAAATGGCTTGTCTCTTCTGTATTGTTTAATTGCATCAAGAATTATGGTGAGTGATATATCATTCATCGTTTCATCCCAGTAAAAATCTAAAAAAAAAATTAAAATAAAAACAATCTCCTATTTATTTCCAGCAAGTAATCAAAACAATTTTAATTAATGTTGCTTTATTAAAAAGAAAAAAAAGTGAAAACTATGAGTAACTTACTTAGCTAGCATCCTATTCCCAAAATTCTCCTAAACAAATCAAGGAATTAGAAAATGGAAAAAAAAACAAAAAAAAAACCCAAGAAACTAAAGAAAATCTACAAAGAATGTTTCCTAAGTCTTATTATATCATCGTCGAAATAAAATGATACACTCTTTGTCTCATAATTTTTTTTAAGTTTTAAAATAATTTTTTGTTTATTTAAAAATATCAAAAATAATTTTTAAAAACTTATGAACTTTATAAAGATATATTTATAAAATGGATACTAGTTTAACATTAATAAAAAAATAATCATTTAACTAAATGAATAGTGCAACATGACAAAAATTATGGAAAAGAGTAGGGGTGACAATTTGGGTTAGTGTGTTGTGTCTAAGCTGGATATAATACAAAGTGGGTCGACATGAACACAATACGATTATTAATCTTGTTTAAAAAAATCACAACACTAATATGATATGTTTATTAAACGGGTAGCACGATACAATACACAACTCGTTTAGTAAATGAGTCATGTTAGACATGACAACACGACATGTTTAACCCGTTTAATAAACGGGTCGTGTTAGACAAGACCCGACCCGATTTAACACAACATGACCTGCTTGACATGACTCACTTAACATGATCTAACGTGATACTATCATTATTGAGTAATCCAACATAAAATACAACCATCCATAATCCAAATATATATTTAGCATTTTTTTAACTTAAATTCTAATAGAACATTATAACTTTAGTTTTAAACAAATTCGATGTAATTATTATAGGGATAAAATTGTAACTAGTTATTAATTATATTTAAAAATAAAAATTAAATAAATGAGTCATAAGGTGTTAGGTCATAACCTTGTCGACACCACCCACCAGGCACGCAAATTAAGTGAGTCAATAGTGTGTCACTTCTGGGTTGGCGGGTTAACCCATGAAATGACATTATTATTTCAAGTCATAATTTGTGCCGACATAATTACGACACAAACCTGTTTAGGATCAACACTAAGCCACTTATTTCGTGTCATGTTTGCGTGTCGTGTCCAACATTGTCACCCTTAGGAAATAAGGAGTATAATATTCTCTTCTCTGATCACATCACCTTCACCCAAAGTCCCAAACAACCTCACTAGGAATGCTAGTGTGGATAGCGAACATCATATATACAGTATTGAGGAGGCATTGTCGTGGTATTTGTGCACCTGTAATGATGGCCTTATGGGTAGGGATGGACAGGATTCGATAACCATAAAATCTGATAAAATCATAACCATAACCAAAATTTTGGGTTGTCCAAAACCATAACCATTAAAATTTTGCAATTAACCAACGGTTAACAAAAAAACCAAAATTTTACCAAATCAAAAAATTATATTAATCAAAGAATAATATAATTTAAAAGTTAATACACTATAATCTAATATGATCCACACTCATCAGTCTATATCGGAGTTTTTAACATCATTCAATTCACACTAATTAAAGAGAGATTTAGATTATTACCTTAGTTGGCTTTGGCAAGCAATGACGTCAAAAAGAAGAGAAGCGGCGACGGCACAACAGAGAAGCAACTAAGAGTCTGAGAGTGAGAGATAGGATTGGTGTGTATAAGCGACTAGGGTTGTTTGCGTTAAGAATGAGGACCGGGGGAGTGAAAGGTAATGGGACTAGGGTTAGGCTAGGTAATTGAGTTTTTAGTATTTATGGTATGAGTGTAATGATTATGTTGTCGAGGGGTGCATTCTATTTAATAAACGGGTTGTGTTAGACAGGACTCAACCCGGTTTAACACAACACGACCCGCTTGACACGACTCACTTAACATGATCTAACCAGATATACTATAATTATTAAGTAATCCAACATAAAATTCAACCATCCATAATCCAATTATATATTTAGAATTTTTTTTTCCTTTTTTTTAACTTAAATTCTAATAGACGTTATAACTTTAGTTTTAAATATATGTGATACAATTATTATAGGGATAAAATTGTAATTAGCTATTAATTATATTTAAAAATAAAAATTAATTAAATGAGTCATAACGTGTGTTGGATCATAATCATGTCGACACCACCCACCAGGCACGCGAAATTAAGCGAGTCAATAGCGTGTTACTTTCGGGTTGACAGGTTAACCCACGACATGACACGAACCTATTTAGAGTCAACACTAATCCACTTATTTCGTGTCGTGTTTGCATGTTGTGTCCAATATTGTCACCCTTACGAGAGAGAGAGAGTATAATATTCTCCTCTTTTCCGATCACATCACCTTCACCCAAAGTCCCAAACAGCCTCATAGGAATGCTAGTGTGGACAATGAACATCATATATAAAGTATTGAGGAGGCATTGCCATGGCATTTGTGGGCTTGTAACGATGGCCTTGTGGGTAGGGGTGGACATGTTTCAATAACCATAAAGTATGATAAAATCATAACCATAACCAAAATTTTGGTTCGTCAAAAACCATAACCATCAAAATTTTGCAATTAACCAACGGTTAACAAAAAAACCAAAATTTTACCAAATCCAAAAAATTACATTACTCAAAGAATAATATAATTTAAAAGTTAATACACCATAATCTAATTTGATCCACACTCATCAATCTATATCGGAGTTTTTAACATCATTCAATTCACACTAATTAAAGAGAGATTTAGATTATTACGTTAGTTGGCTTTGGTGGGCGACGACGGTACAACTGAGAAGCAACTAAGATTCTGGGAGTGAGAGATAGGATTGGTATTTATAAGCGGTTAGGGTTGATTGTGCAGAGAATGAGGATTAGGGGAGTGAAAGGTAATGGGACTAGGGTTAGGTTAGGTAATTGAGTTTCTAGTATTTATGGTATGAATGTAATGGTTATGTTGTCGAGAGGTGCATTGTCTTTATTTGTACCCTTCAATAAATTATTGCCATGTATACGCATATTGTTATTAATAAATATTTTTATTTATATAAATAAATAAACTTTTGTTTGGTTTGGTTAAGTAATTAACCGACATATTTAAAAATCAATAACTATAACAATAATCATAATAAGAAAATCTTAACCATAAACTAAACCATTTCTTTCGATAACCACATTTTTTGTTCGCTTAATAATGGTTATCGGTTATTTTTGTCTAGCCTTACTATTTGTGCATAAATATTGCCAACTGCTACACACCCACCACATGCAAAATCACCATCCTTTTATTCATGGCGAAGAAATTCGCGGTAAAAGACATGCCACGAGCCATACCAGCATCCCTCGATTCGAAAGGTAATATCCCAAAATATTCAAAAACTCGTCAAGTTTTGAAACTTCTTCAGTATTATTTTGATCATCCATTGTTATGCAAAAGCGAAATAGGAAATAAGAGGAGAACAAATTTGATTTTAAAAATGTATAAATAAAAAAGTTAAGATGAATGAAAAAAAAAACGTTTTGATGAAGACTTTGATGTTATGGTAATATGTTAGGGAAAATATGATATTTTATATTCTCAAAAGTATCTAACTTCAATTAGAAGTATAATTGTAACTTTAAGTACCAAAAAACATGAGAAATGGCAGTAATAATTTGGGATAATTATAGAAACTCACTTAACATTTGAACGTCACGACCCTTACCTAACTATTCTGTGAGAATTTACATTTACTTACTTTAATCGTCTTTGACAAGACAAGATGTTATATAAGTGGACAAGATGTGTTAACTTTACTAGATCTGAAGTTTAATTTTACTCACAACTCTCCCTCTCTCTCAGTATTCATGGCAACACAACTATGCAGAACCTAAAACCCCTCTACTCTACTCTCTCTCTCTCTCTCTCTCTCTCTCTCTCTCTCTCTCTCTCTCTCTCTCTCTCTCTCCTTTTTTCTACCTTCATTGTTTTTTTGGCGAATTTTTCGGTGAGTTCCACCGAAGCTCAGGCTTATTTTCGACGAGCTCTTGAAGGTTTTGGTGAAGCTTATAAAATAATAGAATGCTCTGTTTTGCCCAGATGATAGTTCTCACATCGAAACTACCTTAAGTCTCTTCACTGCATTTTATTTTGAATCTTTGAAACTGTGAAAGATTTTTTATTTCTTAACTTCTTACATTATTTTTAGTGAGGTTTCTAGGGATTTTGCACAACCTTCTCTAAAAGAAGGATCTTATCACTTTCATATTGTAGATCGAGGTTTCAACCCAAGAGGGAGGGTGAATTGGGTTTTTAAAACTTTTTACGAAATTAATACAAGTTTAAAAAAATGAATAAGCAGCAAACAATTAAGACAAATAATATGCTGTAAATAAAGAGTTTAGAGAGAAAAGGATGCAAACTCAGATTATAGTGATTCGGCAATATCGGATTCGTTTTGACCCTACGTCCACTCTTTTCAAGGAACCTCCTTGAAGTAATCCACTAAGTAACTTAGTTGTACAACTTTCCTGGTGTTGTACAAACCTTACAATCCCTTTCTCTCGAAAGCTATCCCCTTCCTCTCGGAAGTAATCATCTTCCTTTTGGAAGTAATCCCTTTACAAAAGATGTTGTAAAGTAAATGGTAGAGAAACAGCTAATGGAAGCTTATGCAACTGAATATTATCTCTCTTTCAAAGTAAAGCTTGAAGAATGGCTCAACAAGAATATTTCAAAGTTTTTTGTGTTTCAAAGAGTACAACAACTTGATTGTGTAATATCAACTCTTTTTTAATGTGTGCAGCACTCTATTGAATGCTCAATAGAATGGGTTTATATAGCCATCAAATAATATGGCCGTTGGGACTTTAATTTGAAAAAGATTTACTTTAAAACATCCAGATTTGGTGTCCAACGATCATATTTTTGAACTACCAGTCGACTGAGTCGTGATACCAGTCGACTGGATTCACTTGAAAAAATCTCGTTTTCAGACCTTCTGGGTTACCAGTCGACTGGTATTTTTCATCCAGTCGACTGGGGCCTTATTGTCCATTTACCAGTCGACTGGTATGACTGACCCAGTCGATTGGAGACATATTGTCTCATATACTAGTCGATTGGTATATGTACCCAGTCGACTGGGTTGTCTTCTAACCCAGTTTTTCTGTTTTAATTGAAAACGTTTGTTTAAAAACGATCGGTTTAGAAAAACCTTTTGTGTTCGAGCCATTGAACAAGCTATTACAATGTATAAGTGAGACTTACATTGGTTCTAAAACATTAGACCTATGCTAGTTCTTCAGTCTTCACTTGATACTTTGATTCGGTTTGAGTTCTTGCACCTTGATCCTTGGTTGAATGCTTTTGTTGCTTACTACACTTAGTTAGTATAATAACAGTTGTGTTTTGTCATCATTAAAATACAGGTGAGGGTCAACACATATATAGTTTTTTTTTTTTTGGGAGGTGGGGATTGTAAGGGTCTCTCATTTAGTAATGCAACTGCGTTTTGGTGTCACAAATTTAAGTCTCTGTTTTACCTCTCTTCACTGCTCTAATTCTAGCTGTTAGGCAAATTTTGTGATCTTTTCTTTTTCTGGCAATTTAACATACAGTTAGCCTTACTTGTTTTGAAGATAAAAATCAGTCATTTTATAAGCTCCTCTTTCTATTGGATTTGTTTTTGTTTTAGCTCAAAATCCATAATGGATTTGTCTCACCTTTGAGTTTTGTTTGAGAACTAGAAGAAATGAAATCAAAAGCATGAAAATGTTAGAGTTGGTGCATACTTCATAGGACCAAATCTGTAGAACCCCAGATGAACACAGGGTCCCGCTCCCCGGTGATGCTTTTGGGCCATGTACATGAGTTGGGTCTGGTTTTTTGCTTGGTGGTTTGGACTTGGGCCTATGAAGAGCCATAGTTCTGCAGCATAACGGAAACCTAATTAGACCCTAATTAGGATGTCTTAAGTTGCATATAAATACTTTTTATGTACTGAGCATACATTGTAACAGAGAGATTTGTGAGGTTGATAATAAAAACTTCTGGCAGGACGTAACCCTATTTTGGGTGAACCTAGTTAAATCTTGTCTTCTTTTCTTTCAGTTATAATTCGTGTGATTGACAGGTCTTGAATCGTCCAGAACAAACTGCTTACTTTACTGTGATTATTGGTACTAGTTCCATTTATGGTGAGATCTTTGAATCCCTCCTTCAACGAAGACGTTTAAGGGCTAATTGTGTTCAAGGCAGACATTCAAGATCCAAAGCAAAAGCTCTCATCTTGGAACGAAGACGACCACAGTTCCTGCAACTGGTTGTCAAATGCAATAGTATTTAATTATGGGTTAATTTAGTAGTATTTGTATTAAAAAAATTTATTATCGCGGAGATGAGAGATGAATGTTAAAATTGTTAGGTCATATCTAGTAGAGTTAACTTGAAAATGGTGAAGGTAAGTTGTTGCATTAAGGGTATTTTCGGGTTTCTAATAAAAATAATGACATGGATTTAACTGTTTACCAAAAAACAACTAGTTGACCATCAGAAAATTTGACAGATGGACGTATTTGTTGAAAAATTCAAATTTTCAAATTGAACAAAGTAAGTAAATATAAATTCCCAAATAATAGGTATGTAAGTGTTGCGAGGTCTAAATGTTAGGTGGGTTTCTATAATTTTCCCTAATAATTTTTAAAGTGCCAATAACACCACACATTATAATAATTAGCATCTCAACACAGAAGAAGTTAAGTTTGAGTGAGATAGTAAAAGAAAAAAATATGAGAAAAATGTGAAAAGTTGAAATTATTTAAGTTACATATGTAACCTTATTTAAATATTTGGTATATAAATTTAATTAGAGGTTTATGAGACATTTTAAGGGATTGACACAAAAAAAGTTCTGGTTTTATTAATAGTATAGATATAGATATTTATATATATATCTATACTATAATATGCATATCTATAAAAAAAATTACAAAATTAAGATGTAAAATATTCATTTAACAAAAATACTTACTTAATAATAATAATAATGCATTTATTATTGTATCTTCTTCTACATGCATTTTTCTTATTAATTTAGAATTTGGTTTTGATATAATCTTTTATATATATATATATATATGATACATAATTATATACAATGAGTCACTTTTGAATATAGACTTGTTATATATTTTTGTAATATTAATATCATTCTGCTGTGTCATGCTCATCCTAATTACTATTTTACTATATGTGGTATCTTTATTGAAATAACTTCTATCTTCGTATACAGTGACAATAAATTATAAGTTGTCACATCATTAAGTGACAAACTTAATTTTCAATAAGTACTTATTAATAAATAATTGTTGGTTTTTACTAAAAAAAAATAAAGAAGAAAGAAAGAAAAGCAACTATTAATTTAAAAGGAAAGATTACGATAATAAATTTCACTCTTCATTTCTTTTATCTCTGTATTCTTCATTCTTCCACTGTATAATGTTTCTTATAGTTTTCATTTATAGTTTTCAATAACATTTTTATTTTTTATATAAAAAAATTTGGAACAAATGTAAGAAGAACCACTGGAAACATAACGAATTATTTGAACTTCAATAGAAATTATATAAGTAGCTAAAGTGTTGACAAATGCTCGAAAAATTGCACCATATCTTTTACAAAGGGGTTAAAAATATGTAAAATATTTATTTATTTTATTATAATATATACTATGCATATTTATACTTTTTAGTCATGATTTAAAATTATTGTTTTCGTACGAAAGTTTGTGCCATCAACTTTTATTTAAGAATGCACGGGATAAAAAGTAACAAAATTTAATTTAATAAAATCAAACAAAATATAAATATTAATATAATCATGTATCATTACAAGAAACATAACTTATAGTAAAATGTACAATAATTAATAATAAAAATATATAAAAAAATTTATTTTTTATATAACATTTAAATATGCGCAGGATTAAATTATGATAAACCATCATGGACCAACCCCATGTGAAAGTCGGCAAGTTTTTTTGTGTTCTTTATACACAAAAGAGATCCAAAGTTCCTGAAAGCCACTGCTGTAGTTGATCGTGACCATGTCTCCTGATAAATATATTGAAGCCTTAGATGATTGTGGTCTCAATTGATGAAATAATTACACTGTCTTCGGATGTAAAAATCCAATTAATTCCATTATGGACAAAAACAAAAAGTTTTTTCTTTTCTTTAAGTATCATGTATCATTAACGTGGACAATGAGTAGATCAAATGGGCCCATAAAGAATATTTTATTTCTTTGACATACAATTCATTACTCTATATTAATAAACTTTTCACTAATAATAAATTGTTATGAAATTATTTAATTAAATTAAATTTTATTTTTTTTCATATAATTAGTTTTTTTAATCTCTATAAACAAGTTATTTATAAAAAAAATTATCATTATAAGAACAAGTTTTTCCACATATAATTAAATATATTAAATTGATAAAATAAAATATTAATTTAATACTATTTTGTTACTATATAAATAAATAATTATACTTACAATTCACCACTCCTTAATTATAAGCATACCTTTCACAAACAATAAACTATTGTGTAATTAAATTAAAATTTTATTTTTCTCACATAATTAGGTTTTAGTTTATGTAAGTAAGTCATTGGAAAAATTATTGATTATAATACTTTTTTACATATTTGAATATTTTATTTATTTTTTGGATTGTAAAAATTCATAAGTATATTCGAATTTTTTTCATCAAAACAATACTAATATTTCTTGAGATTATAAATTAGAAATATTGTGTTTTATTTTTTTATTGAAATAAAATCATCGTAATCTTTACTCCTCTCTATTACAAAAAAATATAATTATAAATTTATCTTGTGCATTTCCTATTTACATGCAATGCATGTACAACAAAAGTTATACATCATGAATGGGTGTAAAATATTCATTGAATAAATTAACTTTATCTAATAAATATCTAATAGATTAAGTTTTTTTTTTCTTTATGGTATTAAAATTTAGTTTTATTTTATATAAGCATGTCTTTTACAAAAAAAATTCATTACTCTATATCAATGATATTGTTAATAGAGAATATTTGTTAACTATTTAAATGTTTGATTAGATTTATATTAGGGGAAAAAACTGTGTGTCAGCATGTTTAGTTGGTTCTACTTGTCATTGCACAAGAGACCAAAAATCAAATATTACTCACATTAAAGAGGAAGATATAAGACATGGGATTGTGGTACCTCTCATTGTGTAGCTTATAAGTCCAATGGACCTCCTTTAATTTTTTTTTTTATTATTAGCATACTTGATTTTATTTGTTTACATTCAAACAACATATAGTTTCTTGATACTTTAAAATTTGGAACTTTTTTTAAATTTATATTTTTATCAAAACAAAATCATTATAAGTTTAAATTTTATTTTACCACTATATATAAAAATTCGATTGCAACCTTTTAGTCTAACGATGATCTCTTAGTCTTCTATTTATGAGACCAAAGTTCTCGTCCATATACAAAACGAAAAAGAAATACTCAAAATCTTTGACCCTCTTACAATTGCTAACTCATGGACAATGGATTACACAACAATAACTTAAGGGTAAATTACAACATCTTTTAGGTTAGTTATTAGTATAACTGCATCAGAAATTTTTTAAATACGACAATTGCATCGTACCTACTAAAAATGTTAATTGAAATTATATGAATTATTTTTTTTCAACACGTTGAAACATTATATATAAGTTATTTTGTGTATTAAACAAGAAAAATATGTGATGTCACATCATCATTTAACTTTATTTTTATTGGATTTCTTAATGTTCATATGCATTACAGGATGAATATGTAATGATTTATGAAAAATTGGGCGGTAATGACATGTTTTAAAAAATTGGGAGGTATCTGTATTTATGTTAAAACCTGAAGGATGTACTTATAATTCACTCATAACTTAATGACCTGTTGGCAACTATTAAACCCTTAATGAAATATTAGTAGTCTACTACTAATTGCTAGGACTAGGAAAACATTTGTCTAATAAATAAAGAGTACGATTAAGATTGCGTAAAGAAATTGCCTTTTAAATCTTTAGTTTACTGGTTTGAAATCTGTGTTGTCGCTTTTATATAAACACCGATACTGTAATTTTGGGATTTTTTACCCTCGCTGCTGGGCTGAGATAAGACTGTAGCTTTTATTGCCAAACAGGTGTTTGTGCTTTGTTCTCAGTGGTCGCTTCTGTTAGCAAGATGGTTTTGTTGTTTTTGTGGAAGAGGGTTAGGGAGAATAGAGAATAGCGAAGAGGAAAAGCATGTATTAATTCTTGGTTTTGTTTCACTGGTACAATGGCTTTCACCCTAACCACATAATCTAACCTATGATCCTCTAGAAAATCACATTGTAGTTGAAGAAAATGGGTTCCCAACCAACATTCTGCCACTGCATCCCTAAATACTTCCAAATCTGCTTTTGCTTCATTTATGTAATGGAATGTTTGGAAATCTAGAAATTGAGAACCACTTTCTTTCTACAATATTACCAATCCTAAGCATACCTCTCTCTTCATCAAATCACACCTTATTTTAAATTAAACACAGATCGTTCAGCTTGGCAATCATGGGCCTGACGGTATTGGTGGGATCAGAATTTCAGAATGGTAAAACATATACTCTGATATGTTTTCCTTTCGGTTATTAGGTTTTGTTAGTCGTTTTGTGGGGGATCTTTCAACTGCTTTTGGCGTCTGTTCTGTTTTTTTTGTTGTATTTGTGCTCTCTTCTGGAATGAAGTCACATATTCATTGGGAAAAATAAGCAAGTTAATTACATTCATCCTAGAAAACATAAACAAACTTTTGACTAATGACCAGATATTTCTACGCATGTGAAGTATTCTTTTTTTCACGTCTTTAGGAAATATCAGAAGACAAATCTAGTTTTTTCTTTGTGTGACATTTCTCATGGAACTACTAGCTAGCGTAGAGCCTGGAATCATTATAAACATGCATAACAATCAGTTCATATACATTTATACTCCATACATAAGTAAATCAGTAATTTATTGAAGATTAATGGATTCATCAGAAGTTCCAAATATGGACTGGTTGATAGATATGAGTATAAATATAATAATATGGTGATGTATATAAACTTCAAGGCCTTATTCATTTATAACATTTGACACCGTAGATGTCACCCACCTAAGCCAAGGATCATTAAAAAAAACTTAAAAAAGAAGAAGAAGAAATCTCTATTTGAATCAGATTACAGAACTTTTTCATAGGGGCTCTGAACATATCTGGCATGTTTTGGCTGACCTTGAATTTTTATAGGTACAATGAAGACAAGACCAATAACCTCGTTGACAAATTTTACAGGCCATAGCAGAAGTGTCATTGACATTGGCACAGTAAAAACAAGTCCATTGCCCTACTCTGCCTCTGCTAGATCCCACTCCTCTCTTGCGTTTCGCTTGCAGTGATTGTGAGCTGCAGCTAACATCTGATAAGCCATTCTCCAACGCAGTAACCAAATTCTCGAAGTAATTTTTAGTCACAGATGTTAGTACAACTAGCCTTTTTCGGAACTCATTGAAATTGCTTGATGGGCTCGCAGCATTCAGGAAAGGTTTCAATTCGCTCTCCGCACAATGATGAAGCCTTTCAAGACTGGACTCTGCCTGATTTTGCAAGTACTCAAACAACTGTATTTTAGTTTGTTCCGTTTGGGGTAAGTAATACCCATAAGCGTAGCTCCATCTGAGTACTCTCCTGCATTCGATTATCTGTTGCCAAGCCTTTGTTAAGAACTTGAGGTGAATCTCAGGTTGGCACTGAATTTGACTAAGCTCCTCAATCCCCACGGTTTGCACTAGTTTCAGATCGTTAATACCTTTTATCATGGATCTTTTGTTGTTCTCGAATCGCTCGAAGTAATGGGTATACTTCTCAATGTATTCCCTTGCATTCTTTCGATCGATATCAGTGTCAATTGCTTTACGGAAACTATTGCAGGTCTGGTAAGCATGATTGGTTATCGGTTGAAGGCAGTACCAGCAGAATTGAAACCCACATGGTGGCCTGCAGGTCATGTGATTACACCCTTGGTTCTTTTCAATTGGCTTCTTGCACTTTGGACAAGGTTTTGTGTAAGCTAATATCCATTTCACATTGGCAGACTCTGAATCGTTCTTCGAAATCCACTTCTTCACCGTTTCACAATCCACAGGGCGGTGAATTTCTTCGCAACAATTCCAGCAAAATCTATAATTGCAAAGGCAGGAAACATCAAAACTTCCACTCCCAGCAACAAAATCAACTGCGTACTCACAATCTGGAGCAGGACACCACTTGATCCTTTTCTTGTTTTCATCAACATAGGACCCAACAAGGTAACGAAAATACCTCTTCTTCTCTTCCTCCTCAGATGCCAACATAATCATCATGTCTTGATACACTGCAGCCCCACAAGATGGTGTTGGGCACCTCAGGTACAAACACCCAGGACCATCATTGATAGCTGTGCTAATATACGAAACCCAGCAATCTCTGCAAAAAGGATGTCCACAAATTGTTGAATGAATCCTGTCGCATTGATAGGATTCTAAACAGATCCCACAAGTGATAATATTCTCATCGGAGTATCGAATCACTAATGGTTCCTCGAGCAAGCCGACTTTTTTACGGACCTCACATTCATCAGCAAACCATGCGTCGTGCACTTTACCGACACTCCAATTATAGTTTAGGAGCAAAACGATTGCCTCGACTTTTTGTATGTTAAGGACTGTAGAGAGTTCTTCAATACCATCCTCCATAACTCGACGAATTTCTGATTCTCTCAAGATGGTGAAATTTTCACTCTGCCCAACAGAATCATCGACAGAAATCTCTTCAAGAACGGCATCGTCTTCTTTGAAAACGACATCGGCTTCTTCTTCAAGAAGATCATCAGTGAAATTGGCATCATCGTCGCTGTAGAAGTTCTCAATGGTTGCCTCCTCATCTTCCTCGACATCATTAAAGTTGTCCTTGAACTCCATGGCAAAAGCGAATTTTACAGAGTAACTGTTAAACCTTAAGAAAGGGGAAACAATTTGAGGAAGAAGGATTATTACCCCAGAAATGGATTGAAATAGGCTTTATTTGGTGAAATTGATGGTAAACCCTAGGTATTAAAGTCTAGGAATCCTAATAAATCAAACTACTTTCCTTTTGCCCCGAAAAAGAAGTAAAATAAACCAAACTAAAGTATTTGTAAAAAGATAATTCTGTGTACGCATATCTATGTTGTGCTCATTGTAACACCAGTAGGAACGATGAAAAACTTCATCTTGTTCTAAAATGATTTCCTGCTGACCCACGTATTAATTATTGACTCTAAAGCATGATACAGTTACCATTTCAAGCCAACAGAATTCGAGTTTAGTGGATTTCTAAGTTGTACTAAAAAGTTGTTTAAAAATTATTTAAATGTAATTTAAATTATTAAAATTTTTAACTTTTAACAATTTAAATTACCTTTAAATAAATATCCAAACAATTCATCAAAATTTTGATAAGAACTAACTCAACTTTCGTTTTCACCCACATGATAAAAAACTTCAAGAATAAATTTGGTAGTTTTACAAAGAATTTGGATCAAATCCCACCTTCACCTAAAATCGAATGATATTTGATTTGAAAATAGAAATGACTACCTGGTTGTGTATCCAATATCAGAATAAAAAGATACGAACAGATAATTTTTTTTATGTAATAAAATTTTATCATTTAAGTACTAATAAAAAAGAAAAAGAAAATATGAAGGAAAGCTGATTACCTTTTTTGACGATCTTCGATGTACTAAGAAAAGGATTTAAACACATAACTGAAACGTAAAAAAAAGATCTTTTTCATTTCTCAGGCTTCTTCGTGACCGTTGTAGTAGTTACTTCAGCACTTGATCAAGGGTTCTGCGGAGATATGGTTTAAGATATTTGGTACTGGTTACCGGAGACCAGAAGTACAAGAATCGTTATTTTATTACATTGTAGAAAAATTAGCATACAAATGAAATTAGAAGGAAAAAGATACTAGAAACATCATCAAAATAACAGTTTATATCAGAATGATACAACAATGAGCTTTACTAAGTCGACTAGACTACAAAAAACATAAACTTTATTCAATAAATCAAATTATGGAGAAATTGTCGATAAAAAAAAAATAATAATTACAGCAGGCTAATACAGCTCTTTACTCAAAAATGAAATTAAAAAAAAAATTATGCAAGACAAACATCATCCCTTTACATAGAAGCAAGAAGTCCTCTCATTTCTGCCACAGAAGGAATGGTCTCACTAGGGTAAACTTTGGCAACGAGTTGTGCGAAGCTATCATACTTGTCCAGAAATTCCTTCTGTCAAATTGATAATGAATAAAGCTTATGAGTAAAACCCTTTACAAAACCAGGTAGACTAATAATGTTGTTTCGAGTCCGATATATGGGTACCTTGCATTTATCCCATAATGAAGGCAACAGTTCCTCTGAGGTTAAATTCTTCTGCAGCTTTTTATACATTGCAGCAATGGACTTGTCAACCTGCAATAGAGAAGAATTATATTTTATTATCAATGTTCAAAAGTAAGGACTGAAATTTGCAGGACATTCACTTACCCCGGATAGGCTGGATTTTAACATCTTCCGAAGATCCAGTTTTGACAATCCAAGCTGGAAAGGGATCTGAAATTTATGGACACGATATAAGCCAATTTCTTTTTCAATTCACCTAAAAGTTCAAAAGGCAAACATACCATGGAATCCTAACACGAGACGTAGTACTGTGGATGTTTTGTCATTATACTGAACAAACAGCACTCTACAAGTCCAATATATTCAAATACTATTTCTACAAATCCCATGTTTAATATTAAATGGCATGTAAATAACACTCATGATACTTAGCTCGAAACAATATCCATGAAAATTGTCTCTTAATGCTACGCCCAGAGACTTATTCTAAAGCGAACACGTCACAGCCATGACTCTGAGTTGTTCAAGCACTCAAACTAAAAGAAAGAAAAAAAAAATTTGTTGGACCTTTCAGCAGTGTGCTCTTAAAAGTTAATTTGGGTTAACAGTATAAATGATGAGCACTTTAAACTCAATATATTTAGAGGATGCTAAGAGACAGACATGTCCCATTGATAATAATTTAAAAAGATAAGCTCAACATCGCCCCCCCCCCCCAAGCCAAGAAAGATAATGCCCACTTTCATTCCCTTCAAATTCCAGGTATATCTACAAACTGTGATAGGAGTCTGCAAGCCCACAAACTATGATAGGAATGACATTACATATCACATTTTTCATTTTATCGCCTAAAACAGGAGACCTACTCACAGAATTTATCACCACCCGCCTAATGATGCCTGAGGAATGCACACTGGATATTGTACGAGTCAGCTTTTAAAGATAGTTCTATTCACATAATACTTATGTATGAAAAACAAAAAAGGATATACTTCTAAGAGAACAAGAAATGGTAGAGTGATAGAATCTTCAGATATGAAGATATTCTAAAAAGCTATCTGATGGAACAAACATATAAAATTCTGACTACAGGATGATATATGATCAGTGATACACTGACCTCTTCTGGTGTAATTGTGTACATCAGATCCTCAATTTTTCGAGCAAACTGGAAAAGTCGTTCAAATTGCTGTCAAGAACAAACACAGTGAGGAAGTGCATTATTAAAATACGATGTTGATATCATAAACAGCATTCTCAACAACTTTTGGGGATAACCTATAATGACACACAAAGAAAAAGGAAGAAGAATGAGTACCAAAGGAGGATACTTACATAGTACATAATCATGCTGATATGGCGTATACAAGCTTGTTCATAAGCTTCGCTTGCCTGGTGATAAAATTTGGCTAAGGTGGGCACAACATTGGCCAGGTCATACAAGCTGCATGCAATTGCTTCTACTCAGGAAAGTGAAAATGACAAGAAAAATGTTTATTTGAGAATCAATACGGATGGCTAGCTTAACAATCATGGAAAATGGATACCTATTCTGAAATGCCGCATAGTTCTCTAAAAGAAAAACATCGGCATATTTTGGATCTGTTTGTGCAATTTTCTCCAAAGTCACAAACATTATGCTAACCTGCCAAACAACATTAGTAATGTAAATTTGTAGCAAAAAAGAGAATATTCTCAAGTAAGCATCGCAGAAAACAACCAAGTACGATATATTTATTCCTCATTCCTCATTCATAAGGCATATCTCCTTTTTCTTTGTCCCCACTAGCAGCTCAATATAGATTGGTAACAAGGGAAGGTTTGAATATAACGAAACTCATTTGTTAATCCAAAAGTAAGCTTGCATGTGAAGCTTTACCAATAAAAAAAATAAGTTTTCAGGTGATCAGAGGGACCTCTATATTACTCTATGCCAGTTAATGCTACATGCATATTAACATTACAACTAGAACAACTTAGCATGTGCTTAATCATGTCAAATTGTTTTTTTATATATAATTGGGGGCGGGAGATTTGAACTTGGGGAATTCCTCAAGAGAGGTATGGTTTACCAATTTAGCAATTACCCAAGCCACATAAACTTTTCAAGCTACAGTACAAGGAACAAGGAAAAGAACAAGCCCACTCCAACTTTATATGGTTCTGTGCCAACTGCTTGCATTGATAAATTGTATTTAGCTACACCATAAGATCGTATCATATTGTGAGATGGGGAAGATTTCAAGTTCCACTTGGTGACATGGGGAATTGTCAAGCAACCTTTTGATCGAGGTGGTCTTGGTATCAGGTCGTTGGTTCTCTTTAACAAAGCTCTTTTAGGTAAGTGGCTTTGGAGATTTATGGGGAAAAATACAATTTGTTGCGCAAGGTTATTGTGGCTAAGTATGGGGTAGAGGGCAATGGGTGGTTTTCTAAAGAGAATTGTGGTACTTATGGTGTTGGGGTTTGGAGGTGGATTAGAAAAGGGTGGGATGCTTTTGTTCCTTATATTTTCTTCGAGTGCAGCAAAGGTTTAGCTATTCGGTTTTGGAATGATGAGTGGTTTGGGGAGGCTCCTCTTTAAAAGCAATTTCCATCGATCTATGCTCTTGCTCAAGATAAAGAGGCTTTGGTGATTTCTTGTGTGTGTATATATTCATAATGAGAAGTTTGTGTTGAATATTGCCTTTATTCGAAATGCTCATGATTGGGAAGTAGGGGATGTGATTAGTTTCTTTGAAAGCATTCACAAAGAGAAAGTGAACTTGCTTAAAGAAGAAAAGGTTAAGTGGTGATTGAATCCAGGTGGATTTTTTGGGGTTAAGTCCTTTTATACGAAACTTTTTTTGTCAGAAAATTTGGAGGGCAGGGACAACTTTCATTGGAAAGCGATTTGGAAAAACCTAGCTCCAACAAATGTGGCCTTTTCTGCTTGGGAAGCTAGTTGAGGTGGCATTCTTACCATTGATAACCTAAGAAAAAGAGGGAAGATGTTGGTCAATAGGTGTTATCTTAGTAAGAAGGGGAGGAGTCTATCTTTCATCTTCTCTTGGGGTGCTCCTACACTAGGAAATCTTTGGGAGTTGGCCTTCAGCTTGGTGCGAATTCAATGGGTGATTGCTGGCTCAGTTCAAGATGAAGTGTGGGCTTGGTGTAGGGTGCGAGGCTCCAAGCTTAGGAAAAGAGCTTACTCCCTGATTCCCCTTTCCATTTTTTGGGTTATTTGGCTTGAATAGAATAAGAGAGCTTTTGATGGCAAGGAAAAACCACTAGCCGTTATTAAGGATGGGTGGTCGCATACTTTCTGGTTTTGGTTTAATGAGAATTTCTTTGTAAAGGATGAAGATATTGTATATCTTTGTGAGATTCTATCTTGTAAATAGATTTTTTTGTACTTGGGTGGAACCCCCTTGACGCCTTTTTATTTATATACATCTTTTACTATAAAAAAAGATCGTATCATATTGTTTAATGCACTAGTCACATGTTCTTGAAAAGATAGTACTCACAAATTTTGTGTATGCCTGATCAACCAAATCCCTGGATTGTCCTTGTATATACTGCTCCATACGGGTTGCAAGAGTTGCAAATCTATGCATAAGCAACAATGACTTCAGAATTGTTTCAGAGAAAAGAGATTCAGACACACACATATATAGAAAGATATACAAAGTCATATTAATCTTCTAGAAATGTCTGCATAAATATTGTGAAACAGACTTCTAGAACCACTATAAAATCCAAGTCCAGTAGTAAATCATAAAATAAAAAAAACTTAAGCCATGCAAAACCATATCCATAAAGTTCACCAGGATAACAAAAAGGAAATTATCCAAAGGGTTTCCATCCCTGAAGGCAAATCAATTATAAACTACTAGCAACATGTACGAATAAGTTAAGCATCTGGTTAAATCATTAAAAGCATCCTTTCCAGTTTCATAGAAGATCAAGATGATCCGATAATCAAGTCGAACCATATCTCAGAAGTTTGTTACATGACACTAATGTAGAAAAAATGAGCAGATAATCAAGAAAATTGATGTAATAAGAATCTAACCCAACAAGGCGGGGGATACAATTTTATAGTTGCTACAATAAGAGAGTAAATCAACCTAGGGTTGGTGAGTGTTGCTTTCCCAGGATAGAGCAGCCCATCTATGAATTTCAGCTCCACCTGCAGGACAGCCCACTACTTTCTCTTTCATCCTTGTTTCGATTTCATTCTTTCACGTGAATAGTAAGATTCCTATTATCCGTTTCCAGTGGCTAAAAGAATCTTCTTCCAACAAACCATTCAGGCAAGAATAAAATCCTCAGCTAGTTACATCCTTAACAAGCTTTTCCAGATGACCATTTCAGATTTCAGATCTAAGTAAAATATTTTTCAGCTAACCAATCATTGACAACCTAGAACCATTTCGATCAATTTTCCAGAGAAAATCAATGTAAAAGGTCAAAATCATTCATAATAATTTGTGGTGCAATCGATAAGCTCATGAAATTCTTTGATTGAAGAATTCATAAACATGCTAAGAAAATATAAACTCCCTCCATAATAAAATACTTGCTTCATAGTTTATTTTTATTTTTCATATTCCCAGTATTGTATCAGATGATGCAATCCATCACAAATCCTCAGAAAAGACATAACATCACATAATCCTACTATTTTCATTTTACCTTGGGATGTATGATAAGACACCCATCTGCCTTACATTACGCTCGTTTCTTTCTATTTGGTGACAAGCTTCATCTACAAACTGTAATCAATTCCAAAGTCAAATGCATTAGTGTCATCTTCACCAGAATGTAAAAGACAAATTGTTTCTGTTTAAAACCAAACATACACGGCCGAACTGCATAGAAATTCTCGAGTCCAGGTCACCTAGCAAAAGGCGCACAAATCCTGCTGCGTCAGCTTTCTGACCAGAGAGATAGCGCTCTGTAATTCCATGCATTGATATGCAGCGTAAAGGATCTATTTTGTATGCCCAATCCACCACGGCATAGAAATCTTCCTACAATCCAAGAATTGGAATCTTTTGTTATTCAAAATTGAGAATTTCTTAACTAACTTCAGAAATTAAGCTAGCAAACTATCCATTACTGCTTACTGCTAAACAAGAAGTCCACCTCCCCCCAACTCAAACACACAGCAAAAATATGGTAAGCATCTTATAAAAATCAGGAACATCAATGTAAAGCATATGTTTTAGGCACCCCAACTGTTAAAAGAGGATAAAGAAAATAGGAAATTTTATGCTTTGAATAATATTAACTCATGGGATAACAAATGCAAATAGGTAGGTTTTCTCTTCTATTGGTCGAATGTTAGAGGACAATATCTTCACGTGGAAATTTCATAGTGGGTTCCATAAGATTCCTTCTTGTTCAAGCACTTTCTCTCATCTATTTGCTTTTTAGCAGGGTGAGTTGTCTTTTTAACTAAAATGCTCCACCAGTGCATAATTTTCACTAGGCTAACTCTTTTATAGACTTTATATCTCACCGTGACAGGACCTTTTCTTTTCTTTTGATATGTCATTCTGACAGAAACCTTGTCTGGCATGGAACTCCAACTGAACCCTGCCCAATCAAGTCTAAGGTAAAGGGGTTTTCTCAATAAAGTTCACACCTGGCCTAATATTTTACCTTTCCAAGTAGCTCAGGTTTCAATTGTAGATGAAATGACTAGAAATTGATATCACCAGTAACATAAAGATAGCATGGCGACTAAAAAGCAACATGATCTGAACTATGAAAAGATTATTCAAAGTTTAAGATGCTCTCTTATTCCAAAATTTCATTGCTCTTTTGATAGGGTAACCTCTTTTCACAAGTAAGAAGTTGCAACTGAGTACATTACTTGGATTCCATCAAGCAAATCCTGAAGAGATTCATTCAATGATGCCAGATCCGCAGAGTTTTTACCTGCAAAATCAAATGCTAGTTAATCATGATTTGAGATCTAGGAGTGCAAGGCATACAATATACACAATTTACAAACTTGAAATGAGGGCACACAGCAAAAAAGATTACCAGCTTTGCTATCATTCTCATCGATGTCCATAATGCCCAAATCATCATCATTGGCATCATCATCATCATCATCATAAGATCCACTTCTATTACCATTAGCAACACCTCCCGCGGGAACAAGAGCAGGGACTTCAAAGCACATGAAGTGTGCGAAAAAAGAACTCTGCAGTTTAAGCCAAGGAGGAATGAACTTCTAATCCAAGCAGTAGTATTCAAATTCTAATTAGATGATCGTAGATGGAACTATAACCTCATCTACAAGGAGTGGGATAAAGATAGTTAACATTTTGGCATAAGCATCAGAAACTGAAGAAGTGTCAGCAGTATTTGCATTTTGACTGGAGCCCACGGAACCTTCAAGCCAGACAGTTGGATTTCTTGATGCTTTCGTACTAGCACGAAGCTCATTTGCAAATTCACGAGCCTGTTGTTGATTGAGAGAACTTAAAAACCTTAAACTTTTGATATTAAATTACTTTGGCTGTCAAAGGATCATATAAAGAGTAATTATATTTCAAAGTAGAAGATAAAAAGAGAGCAGCATTTTGTTTAGCATATTGTTACAACTATAATCTAACTCCACTCCCAAAGACCCCTACAATAATCTGCAACAGCCCATTTTGAATCAAAGAAAATGTGTCACCATAAAGTATGTGGCATCCTGGTTAGTGTGCTTCTAGATAATTTAGTATGCTACACATATACAAAATGGAAGGTTTACATACAGGGAAAACAAGAGAGAATCTTATGATAATTTATCTTATTTTTCTTTGACTTGTTCTGGTTCAGATTTATCTGATTATTGTTGCATGCTCATCATCATTCCCTTCTAGCAAAGTTTAGAAGATTGCATACATACACAGTAAAGTTTTCCATAGCAGGGAAAGGGAATGAGGTTTGCTCTATGAGCAGTAGAGCTTCTAAAAGATTAAAAGATGTATCCAGGAAACAACTACCAAAGTCATCAAACACAGCCAGCAAAGCCAGTATCCAAAACCATATTATTCTAGACACAGGAGGGGTTTGAGGAACCCATTTATGTAACTTTCATGCATATGAAAACGGGAGTGTACAACAACCAAGAAATCAAGGACTGAAAGGAGATAAAGTAAAAAGATGAAAAGTTTGAAGTGCCTTAAATGAATATATCAACCCATTACTTTCAAACAAATTTGGTTAACCCAACCCCACTTTCATTTCAGCAAACTTCAACTTTACCATTCAGGCTGGTGATGATGTATTTGTCCTGAATTTTGAGAGGGTATCAATGGCATCATCCAAGGTTCTATAATTAACACTGTCCTGTCGCTTCTGCTATAAGTGGTAATTATGAGCTTATTTAGCAAAGCTTTTAAGTTATTTTTCAGATCAGTAAAGATTTATTAAAAAAAGCATCCAGGGGACTCATAAAAAAAAGTACCCAGGGGACTTACCAAAAAAAAGCACCCAGGGGACTTATAAAAAAAAAGCACCCAGGGGACTTATAAAAAAAAAGCACCCAGGGGACTAATAAAAAAAAAGCACCCAGGGGACTTATAAAAAAAAAACACCCGGGACTTATAAAAAAAGCACCCATGGGATGCAACCTGAGAACAAAAAACGGCATACAAGAAAGAAGCTCCACAAAATCTAGGATGTCTTCCACATTAACAAAAAAATTACCCTTGAACCAAAAACTAAGGTTATTAAACCATCCCTCCCTAATGGTATCCATAGAACTCTCAACACTATCAAAAGCCCTTCTATTTCTTTCATGTCACACAATCCAAAAAATAGAAAGAGGAATCAAAGAATACGTTTTCTTTAACTCCTTTGAAGCCCGATGCCGCTCCAAGCCCAAATCTCACCCTGAATTTAATCGAAAACCACCCAAGAAATCTCCAACACCAGATAGGCCATTTCCCATAAAGTCCTAGCCAAAGAACACCACAACAAAAGATGATTAACAGACTCGACCATTCC
This sequence comes from Bretschneidera sinensis, assembly GCA_023935145.1. Taxonomy (NCBI): domain Eukaryota; kingdom Viridiplantae; phylum Streptophyta; class Magnoliopsida; order Brassicales; family Akaniaceae; genus Bretschneidera; species Bretschneidera sinensis. The sequence continues at coordinate 149,358,619 of CM043697.1, forward strand.
CTTACAATTGTAGCATCGGTTAACAATCATCTTTGCTCTCTCCTTACGATTGCCCAACGTCATGATTCTCGCCCAAGAAGCTCACTATCTTTGGAGCATAGGACTTCCAAATGGCTTTCCAAGAGAATAAAGATGAGCCCTCCATTGGGATACCAACCAAAAGGATTTTATAAAGCAAACTAACCTCAAACCATTTTTAAGTTCAAATTCCAAGCAACCCCATGATCTCTATCCAACGAACACCTTGCATTGTACAAGACTTCAAAAAAAATATCCCACACTCTCAATCTTAAGTTATTAGCTACTCTAGATTTTGTTTCTCCAAAAGCATAATGACCAAATTAATATTTTTTTGATAAGTAAATTGTATAAAAAGAAAAAGCGCACCAAAGGGTGGTGCAACCCATGTACAAAGCTATCTAACGGAGAGAAACTCCACAAAATCTACTATATCTACTTCATGTACAAAAGAATTCCGAGTGACCCAAAAAATAAGAGCATTGAACCACATTTCACTAATTACAACTAAAGGTCTCTCAATGCTATCAAAAGCTCTACAATTCCTCTTATTCCAAACTAACCAAAAAATATAAAGGGTAATCATAGAGTAAGCTTTCCTAAGGTTCTTTGAGGTTCAATACCCACTCCAAGCCCAAATTTCATCCTTCACGAAGCTAGAAAAACCCAAGAGACACCCAAAACCTTATAAACCATTTCCCATAAAGCTTTGGCCGTCCAACAAAAGAAACATGGATTCTCCGCAACTTTTACAAATGAAACAACGATTCACCAACACCCTCCCCCTTCTTTGCAAATTATCTAAAGTAAGAATCTTCTCCCAAGCGGCTTCCCACCCAAAAAACATACTTTGTTTGGGACATTTGAACACCAAATAGCTGTCTAAGGAAAATTGGGGTAGCTGTCCAAGGAATTCCCAATGTACAAGAATCTTATAGAAAGATTTCACCTCAAAACCTCTGCCCTGACTATCCCTCCATCTAACCACATCCTCTTTAGACAAATCCATATTATAGCTATACAAAGATTCCAACAAACTTTGAACTCTGCCAACCTCCCAATCTTGAACATTATGAATCAAAGGTACGTCCCACGAAATAATACCATTAGACACCGAGATACAAGAAGAAATAAGAGCTTCTTTATCCCTCACAATTGTGAAAATCTCCAAAAACCGGTCTTTAAGAGGAGTATTACCAAACCACGAATCATGCCACAAAGTCAGGTTCTCCTGCCATCTCCCACCGACACTAAAATACAAGGATGCAAGTTATCCCATCCACTCCTAATCTATTTTCACACCCCTACACCATAAGCCCCCTCCCCTTTTTTGACATCCACCCGCAAGAATTCATCCCAAACTTAGCTTCCACCACCTCTCTTCAAAAGTGATCCCTCCCCACAAAAAATCTCCAAAGCCATTTCCCTAAGAGAGCTTTATTGAATAAGTGAGAGACTTCAACCCAAGTCCCCTCTTTCCATCGGTTGCTTAACCACTCCCCATCTTACCAAATGATATGTGTACTTCTCCACCGATTGATCCCACAAGAATGTCCTTTGAATATCCTCCAACCTCTTGGTCACAACACTATGTAAATGAAATAGGGACATGAAATAAATAGGGAGGCTAGAAAAAGTGCTTTTAATGAGAGTAAGTATTCCTCCTTTAGAGAAAATGCGATTCTTCCACCCAACTAACCGTTTTTCAAACCTCTCCACAATTGGATTCCAAATGCTAACATCTTTAAACTAAGCTCCAAGAGGGAGACCAAGGTAAGTAATAGGAAGCGAACTCACATTGCACCCCAACAAACTAGCAAGCGAATGGTCATTAATGCTTTCACCAAGAGAAATCAAATCACTCTAGCTAAGGTTGACCTTGAGCCCCAAGACCACCTCAAAACAAAGAACACCTAAAGATGCAAGATTTGTTTAGTTTCCACCCCACAAAAGATAATTGTGTCATCTGCAAAAAGAATGTGCGATACACTTACAAGACCCTCTTCTCTCCCCACCTTAAAGTCACTCAACAGCCCACCATCTACCGATTTAACCAACATTTTGCTCAATGCCTCCATAACCAAAGTGAACAGAAAAGGAGAAAAAAGCCTCCTTGCCTCACACCTCTCGAGGCTTTGAAATAGCCAGATGGACAACAATTACTATGGATATAAAAGGATGCCGAAGAAATACACTTGAAGATCCACTTACGCCATTTCACCCCAAAACCCATCTCCTTTAAGAGGTAAATCACAAAATTCCAACACATGATCAAAAGCCTTCTCTATGTCTAGCTTGAAAATCACCCCTCCCCCTCCATCTTTTAAATGAGCATCCACCACTTCATTAGCAACCAAAGTGGCATCCAAAATTTGTCTTCCCTCCACGAAAGCATTTTGGAAATGACTCACCACTTTAGAGATAACTTTCTTCAACCAACAAGTAAGGACCTTCAAGATGAGTTTATAAATGCACCCCACAAGGCATATTGGACGAAAATCTTTGATACTGGAAGCTCCCACTTTTTTTGGAATGAGGACAATAAAGGTGAAATTGAGACCATCCACAAGTTGCCCATCAAATGGAACTCTTCAAAAGGGCGAAAAATATACTCTTTAAGGACTTCCCAATTGTGCTTGATTAAAGCCATAGAAAAGCCATCGGGACCGCGGCTTTGTCTCCATTACACTCCCTAAGAGCACAAAGAATCTCCTCTTCCTTAAAAGGGCGCTCAATCCACATTGCCTCCAAACCATCCAAATTCGTCCCAGAATCACAAGTCTCCTTATAGAGAGAATAAATCACCTCCTTCATACCCTCCTTCCCCTTAAACATCGAATGCCCTACTTCAATGGAGGCAATAAAGTTGTCTTCTATGGTCATTTGTAAACCGGTGGAAGAATTTAGTGTTCCTATCGCCCTAAGATTTCTTCCATAGAAATGAGTTTGGACAACTCTTTCTTAACCCACACCCTCCTCTCTCTATCCTCCCCCGAAAGACACAAAGAAATCACCTTCTCATCGAGCCCATTCAACTCCCCCATCAAAGCATTAATTGAGGAGTTGACATTCCCAAGAGATTCCTTGTTCCATCTTTTAAGCTCCCTTTTAGAGATTTCAATTTTGAAGCCACCACAAAACTAGCAAAGCCACATCCCGACCATGCCACCAACTTCTAATGAGATACTGAAAACCTTACACCTTAAGCCACATATTATCAAAACGGAACGGAGTCGGACCCCAATGAAGACCCCCCACTTCAAGAACAATAGGGTGATGGTCCGAAGTGAGCTAAGGCAAGAGCTTCTTAACAAGATTACGAAAAAGAGCCCAACCGCCAGTAACCAAAAAACGATCAATTCTAGAGAAAAAGGTGTTAAGCTCCTATCACCAGCAAAGCATTCCACCCACATAACCTAATACCCCAAAGACTGCGTATAATCGCATCATCGATCGATTCCATTTTAGACTCTTGAAGACAGACCACGTCCCTTGCCATTCTCTAAGAAAATGCTTTACTATAGCTCTTTTATTCAAATCATTCAACCCCCTCACATTCCAAGAGATATTTTTCATTTTCATTGATAAGCAGCATCACCCCTCTTCCTCTACCCCCACAACCACATTAGAACCACCCTCTCATAATTAACATCAAACATCTATCTCTTGAGCTCTCGATTAACTTCCCATTTATGCTTTCTATTCCCATCAATCTTTCTACCTCTCGATTTTCCCTCCTCCATCCTAATCTTTTCTATTTCCTCAAACAATTTAATTGCTTGCTCTTCCACTCCGATGATAGAAACCCCAACCAACTTGTTCAATTTCTTAACCCATCTCAAAACCCATTCAGACGCGATTAAATTCACCTTTTCTACATCACTCTCTTCATTAGCCAGCCACTCATCTTGATGGTAAGCACACACAACTAGAGCCAACCTGTCATCATGGACCCCTCCTATTTCACTAATCTCTGCCCTGCAGTGACTCTCTTCCAAGAATCGATCCCTCACAAACACCCTAGTCTGATACAATCTTACCCTCCTCTTCTCTATTCATAATCTCCAACCCTGTATGAGCCGAAATAGTCTGATCAGGCACCGAACCCCCTTCCGACTCAAAAACCTGATAAAAAAATCCATAAAACCCACAGGCAAATATCTATCCTCAGCATCCTTATCAAAACCTAATGACCCAGAGAGAAGAAGAAATGCTTCCCAATTCCTCAACAAAAAGTACCTTGAAATTATGGCAAGGCTCAGGACTCTTCAACAAATCAACACCAGCGAGAACCTCACAAAACGGGTACTATGGTAGGCGACGACTTCCCGGTGTTGCCCGTCTTGCCTTCCCTCCAAGAAAACAGAGAAGTCCATATCAGAAACACTTGAAACACCATCTCTTGCTTGGAATCCGACCGAATCAACTCCACCAGCATCGGAATAGCATCGTCGGCAATGACCAAATTAATATAGGCTTAGTTACATAGTTCACCTTATGGTTTAGGCAGATTTTGCTTTAAACCTTGGGGAAATTTTTGTGGCAAATCAAACCCTAATGTTTTATCCGTTAAATAGGGGTAACATCGTTACCATATATATATATATATATGGTTGTTTTAATTTAGAAATCTCTCTTTTTATTTATTTATTTTGGAAAATAAGGAAGTTGGTTAGAATATCATTTTTTTTAGTTGTTTTAATTTAGAAGTATGTTTTTTATATAATTATTTTGGAAACTAAAGGCGCTAGTCTCTATGCTAACAGAATGGTTTAGGGTTCGATTGGTCATGACTCATGGAAATTTTCTCAAGGTTTAAAATGAAATCCGGCCAAATTTCTACGTGAAATATGTAATTAAGCCGAAAATCCATAGTTATCAAAAGCGCAAGGCACACTAAGGCGCAAAGGGTACCTGGGGCCTAGGCGCAAGCACGCGCCTAACAAAGGAAAGGAGAAATTTTGCAAAAAATTGTGCATAAAATGCTTCTTTTTAAAATTAAAAAAAAAAAATCAACTTCATTAAGAGAGAAAAAAGGTACCAAAGAAGAGGACAAGGGGTCCTCCTACAGCATAAAATGATACTACATCAAAATAGCCCTCCAATCCCTCTGCATAGCACTCAACGAAATACCCCTAAAAACTCCTGTAGTTGAAGCCCAAAAACAACCCTTAAACAAAGCATGTACACATTCGTGGAACCGTCTCTAAAAATCAGCTCATTCCTTTCCCTTCCAGATAACCCAAAAAATCGCAAACCAAGCACATTACCATAAAATCTTTTGTCGTTTACTCCTTCCAAAACCCCAAAATTTGATATGCATAAGGCCCTCAACAATAGATGTGCAAACCCAAATCTCACCAAACATGCCAAACAAATTATTCCAAAGCTGCTTAGCTACTTCACAATGGAGAAAAAGATGGCTATTGGTCTCATTTGAGGACCTGCACATTAGACAAATATTTGGACAAAGTGCCTTGTTAGGCCTCCGCACCTACAATAAGTCATTAGTATTGATCATGTTAAGTACCAAAGTCCTAAAGCTTTCATCTTAGAGGGAACACATGCCTTCCAAATAGCCTTGTCCAAAGGGAAGGGAGAGAAGGACAAATTTCAATAGATTGGACATGAATGATATAAACGAGAATATGCAAGAATCATCCCCTTCCCAAATTCTAATATTGTGGATGTATTAAGAAACATCGTGGATTTTCAATTTGTAAACAACTTAACACTAAAAATTCAATACGAGACTACTAATAACACAATGAAAGTACCAACCACCAAGTACCAAGCATAATTCAAACTTCAAAACAAACACACAAGCACACAAGACACTGCTCAATTATGTTCTTAGGCTACTCATGAAAAATCTAAAAGACAATGAAAGTACCAACCACCAAGTACCAAGCATAATTCAAACTTCAAAACAAACACACAAGCACACAAGACACTGCTCAATTATGTTCCTAGGCTACTCATGAAAAATCTAAAAGTCGTCCTCATCATCAAGGAAGAAAACAGAGAGAGGAGAGGACAGCCCACTGGCCACTGCACAGGAAATTTTTAAAACGAATAGCTCTAAAGTCGTCCTCATCATCAAGCAAGAAAACGGAGAGGGTGGGAGGAGAGCCCACTGGCCACTGCACAGGAAATTTTTAAAACGAATAGCTCCAACGATTTGTGAAGAAGAAAACGGGGAGAGGGAGGACAGCCAACTAGCCACTGCGCAGGATGATCTTTTTTTAAAAAAAAGGTCGAACAATTTATGAAGAAGAAAACAAAGAGAGAGGCAGGACTGGCGAGAGAAATAAAAAGAAAAGAAGGGATGACTGATGGGAGAGAGAAGGAAGAAGAAGAAAAAGTAGGAGGAGAAAGAGAAGAAATAGAAAGAAGAAGAAGAGAGAGAGAGAGAGAGCTGTTTTCCAATTCTATTAGTTCCTTACTTTCTACGTTTTCTTTACATAATCAAGGGCTGAAAACAGATCATGCAAAGACAAAACAAAAAAAAAAGACCCTGAGGAGCTGAGCTTGGAGCCGCGTCTAGGCACACTTTTGATAAATGATAACTATGATAAAACTGAAACGAAAAAACATTGTGTCAAGAAATTCTGGTATGCAGACAGATAAGAACCTTTTCAAAGGAAAAGCAAAAGAGGATTTGATTAAGCGGAGGGATAGGCCGGATAAAGGGTATGACGTGAAATCTTTTTATAAGATATAACCTCCTATTGTGAGAGATAAAGAAGCTCTTATTTGTTTGTTCGTATGTGAATAATGATATAGGATGTGCCTTTTATCCGAAATGTACATGACTGGGAGGTTGAGAGGGTTCAAAGTTTCTTGGAAGTATTGTATAGTTCTAGAATGAATTTTTGGTGAAATCTTTTTATAAGATTCTTTTCGATAGGGAAGGATCCCCCCATTTCTCGTGGAAAGCAATTTGGTGTTCTTGTGCCCCTAAAAAAGTGTTTTTTTGTTTGGGAAGCCGTTTGGGAGAAGATTCTTCCGGTTGACAACTTATAAAGAAGGAGGAAAGTGATTGGTAATAGATGTTTCATTTGCAAAGGTTGTGTCAAGTCTGTGTTTCATCTTTTGATGGAGTGTTCTTTAGGTAAAAGCTTGTGGGAGATAGCTTAAAATGTTTTGGGTCTCTTTGGTGTTTACTGACTCCGTGAAAGATGAAATGTGAGCTTGGAGTGGGCTTCGGGCTTTTAAGGATATATAGAAAGCTTAATCTTTGATTCCTCTCTCTATTTGGATTACGTGGAATGAGAAGAATCGTAGAGCTTTTGATGGTATTGAGAGAAATTTTGATGTAATTAGAGATAGTTGGTTCAATGCCCTTAATTTTTGGTTTAAAGGGAATTTTTTTGTGAATGAGATAGATCTATTAGATCTTGTAGAGTTTCTATCCTATAGAAAATAGTTGTAAATGGGCTGCACCCTCTTGGTGCATTTTTTATTTTTAATATACTTTTACTTATAAAAAAAAAGGAAAAGCAAAAGATATTTTTTGCTAAGGAAATTATCAAACTCATTTTTGTTTGTTTAGTTCTGGATCAGCGATATAAACTAAACCAGCCCAAACCCAGCTTCCCGCTTGCTTAACCCCAGGGTTTATTCTGCAGCATCTAAGTTATCATTTAGAAGAATAGAGATGAACAAACGAATGAGAAATTACAGACATCCTAGACTGATAATATTTATAATATGCATATAAAAGTCTGTATAAGCATCAATCTATGCATATATAACTCGGAATTAAACTTGACATGCAGTAAGTAAAGTCAATTCAAGATTATCCGAAATGATTGAAGAGAAGGTTTGAGTTTCCTGACCTCCCGCCGAAGAAGCAAGTTGAGAGAGCTACAATAAGCCTTCCTCAGAGGACCCAAGCAATTCTTATCAAGACTCTGAAAACAGAAAAGGAAAAAGAAAATTAGATAAGATTCAAGTGAAACACACACAAAACTCTTACATGATTCTACAATTAGTCTCTAATTTGACCTTTAAATGTTGCAGAAGACGAGCATACGTTCTGCATTTATACCGCAAGTCAGCATGATCAGGCCTCTTTAACTGACCCCTCTGTTTAATGCAAGCAGGCAACAAATAACTGAATCCTCGGTCCCAAAATTTATAATTTATTATCAAGACTACAGGAAGATAAGGAAGGACCTGAGAAAAGTAACTTTTGTCGCTTATCATAAAATCCACCAAACTAGCAAAGTAGTTTCCCAAGAACTCAGAAGCTTTCCTGACAAATATAGTTTTTAACTTTTCAAGTTCTGCCCGCTTCTCTCTAACCTGAACAACCATCCAGCTGTTTTAGAATTTAGAAAGAGACAATTTGACAGAATACATATATATAAAATAGAAACCTCCGTATTCTTGAGGCAAAATCTGAATTCTCGAGATTTATTCAGAAAACCTTGACCGACCAAAAATGGTCTTTCAATTAGTTTATTATTAACATAAAGTCATATATTCACATGTACAGGTCCACCCTTAAATTATATGAGTTATACTGCTAAACAAGTTCATCAGCTATCAGCTATGACATAGAACTACAAGCTGAATCAGTTCTTAATAACATCTTCAGAAATGTAACAAACAATAGAAGAGGCAGAGTGCATACAGCTCGCATGTTTGCATAGGTGGGATCCAAATTAGGCACTTGAAGCCCACGTAAAGCTCCAGTTAACCACTCACATGCTTCAATGTTTTGAAGCATGCGTGCTTCATCAAATGAACCTCCCGTTAGTGATGCTGCATGCTACAACCAATGAAATGTGGTTAAGGAAGACAAAAGAAAAGCTTAGATAAGACACCTGAACAAAAATTAATCATCTTATATTGAAATAGAACTTATAAATAACAAACCTCAGAAGGAACACGCAGTCTTTGAAGAAGCTTGTCAAGTTCCACAATAAGTGATTTGTTATTTACAGATTGCATCTCTAACTTGTTATTGCGGGTTTCTATCTGCATATCGTGACAGAAAAAGTACAGGCAAACACGAGAGATTATGTGTTGACTTATCCCAATAAAAAGAAGAAGAGGTCAGGTGTTCAAGTTAAAATTACGCATATATCTAAAACAGTCTTCTAATTTCAGAAGCAATATAAGAATTTAATTTGGAGAACATAGAATGGAAATTATATCAATCTCTCTTAATATAATCCCTTCTAAAGAAATAGTATAGAACTCAAGTCAATATACCGATGCAGGAAAATGGGTGCCTTTTCATTTAACAACAGTGCAGTTTCTTTTTTCAGGAATCATATGGTTACCCCATCAGATACGCACTGAAGTGCAGTAACTGTACAAAGGAGTGGGGTAGCAAGGAATGAAGATGCATGATAATGATTTGCTGGTTGAATAAATTTTAACATTCAACACTCAAAGATAGAAGCAAGCAACATCACTCTGACAGCCATTTGTGTCTGTATGTGGATGTAAGGGCTGCCTTTTCAATTAACAAAGTGGAGTTGCTTTTTCAAGAATCATATGATTACACCATCAGATGATCTGCTAAAAATACACTAAACTGCGCACACTCTGTGAAGGAGGCAGAGAGGAGCAATGAACAAATATGCATCAATATTATTGCTGGTTGAATATTTTTATCATGAACACTCAAGATAAAAGCAAGCAACATGACTGGCTGAAGACATAGCCCTTTGAGTGTGTAAGTGCACAAGTGTGTTCTTGTGTGTAACAAAGAAACATAGTTTCCCGACACAGAAAAGATTGACACAACTCTAACATCCCCAGGCAGTATCACAACGGAAAATAATTGCAATTTTATACACGAAAATCCCTACCGACTCGATATCTTCTCTCATGTGTCTAAGTTTCACATTGAAGATGCCTAACCATTCATCCATATCATCAACACAATTTGTTGCTGCCTCGAGCCCTTGCAATACCTGCAAAACCCACAAATCAACAATTAAACAGAAAACCATCAGATACATTCTTCATAATGTTCAAACAGGGAACTTATCAAAATATAATGTCCATACAAGGTTTTGAAACATCAAAAACTCAGCATAAAGAAAAGACTATCAACATCACAAGCACTAGCTATAAAGAAAAGATAGTTACCTCTTCTATTAATGGTTCACTTTCCAAAATGGCATGCACATTTGCTGCTTCAAGAGCAAGAAGCTCTCGCTTCAACCTTTCAGAAAATGCTTCAGCTTCACCAATACCCATGACATAACTGCACAGTATTTTAACTTGTATGAGCAGCAAGACTAAACTGATAGAAATAAAAAATAGGCAGCGCTTCAGAATTAATATGAACCAAAGTGAAGTTAAATGATTCAATGGCATGCAATGAAGGCTAGTTGCTACATCAATACGGAGTGATTTTGTAGACGTTGAATCACCATAAAATAAAGAGATAGCACAAAAAGAGCATAAATTTTTTTATAAGTAAAATATATATATATATATATATGGGGCACCAAGGGGTGCAACCTCGTGTACAAGGATACTATCTACATGATAGTAAACCCACAAAATCATCCTCATTTATATATATCCTTTAAACCGCAAACTAAGGGTGTTGAACCCCATCTTTAATGGACTCTATAAATCTCTCCACTCCTTCAAAAGCCCTCCTATTTTACATTTCAATCCAACCAAAAGATGGGGAGGAAAAGTACAAGTTCTCTTCAATTCCTTTGAAACACGAAACCACTCCATAGCCCAACTTCATCATGAACGGAACCGGCAATTACCCAAGAAATTCTCAAACATAATAAACCATTTCCCATAAATGCTGCGCCAAGGAGCAACAAAACAAGCAGTGATTCACGGACTAAGCCATCTCCTTGCGAATGTAGCATCAGTTAACAAACACTTTTGCACTCTTTTGCAGATTATCAATGGCAAGAATCTTCTCCCAAGTTGACTCCCACACATGAAAAAAAAAACAACTTTTTTGGGAGCATAAGATTTCCAAATGGCTTTCCAAGGGAAGTTAGAGCAACCTTCCATGATAACAAATTTAGGGGAACCTTGTAGAAAGACTTTAGCCAAATCCCCTTCCCTCATTCAACCGCCACCGAATTATATCTTCCCTTTGTAATTGAGGTCTTGTTTTGTAGATGACCCCAAAAAAGTTCCGAACTCAAGTTCCCATCATGAACTCTTCGGCAAAAAGGGATATCCCACATAATCACATTATTGGACAAAGATATGCAAGAACTAGTCAACGCATCCTTGTCCCTCACTAAAGCATGCATATCCAGTAATTGCTTTTTCAAATGAGTATCTCCACACCAAACAAAAGCTGAATGGCTTCACTGTTCCCACCACAAAGGACACAAAAGGAATAAGATCATCCCACCTTTTCCAAATCCATTACCAAACCCCCACGCCATAAGCCCCTCTCTGCTCCATTAGACATCCATACATTATGCTTAAGACCAAATTTAGCACCAACAACCTTCCACCAAAGTTGGTCCTTTTCCAACATGAATCTCAACAACCATTTACCAAGTAAAGATTTATTGAATAAAGTGAGGGATTTAAGACCTAAACTTTCTCTCCCCAAAGGTTGCTTGACAACACCCCATTTGACCAAGTGGTACTTATATTCCGCCCCTACATTACCTCAAAGAAATCTTCTTTGGATGCCTTCCAATTGTTTAGCAACCATAATCAAAATGAAGAGAGACATAAATTAGATATAAAATATTGAACATATATGATTAGTTAGATTTAAAAAGAATAAATTACTGAAAAAAGCAGAACAAAAATAAAAAAATTTTCTAACCAACACCTAGTAAGCAGAATAAGATGTTGATTTAGCCATGATTGAGTTTCTTCAATTGGCTCAGATTAAAATTAGGAGGGAAAACTGAAAGGATGGTATATGCCCAAATCGAGACCCTTGTCTGTCCCTTGTTTATTAAACCCTAGGTGGGGATCAATGCAGACTGCTTGTCACAGGCAAGTTCTGAGCCCGAAATACGTTATTTATCTAAGTTTCAAGTACTTCAAAAACCTTATCTTAACAGTTGTGCCCAAACTTTTGTTTTATAAGACAATTGTGCTAATACATGCTTCACACTTTTTATCTCCTCTGTTATCTACAAATGCATTTGATAGTGTAGAGTGAAAATCTTCCACAAAAGAAGACTAAAGTACTCCTCAACCAGAATGAAGAGTCTTAGAACAAAGATAAGGAATTACGTACGTTCCCAAAAGAGCCTCCATGTCCTCTTCCTCAGCTTGGGAGACCAGTTCTTTTTCAACAGTCACTTTCAAGTCGCTTTCGGTCACTGTAGCAGCAACAGGCCCATCTTGTAGATCCCTTTGAGTAGTAACTGAGGGTGTATTTTCCTATATCCAATTAGTGAGTTAATTTAGAAAATATTAATCATATTTAGAGATCAAGTATGGCAATTCATTTCATTAGGAAGTTTAAACCACAAAGTACTTCACACCAAGAACATAAATCATAAATAGATCTAGTAACTTAATCAATTTTGAAATGAAAGATGCTGCAGAAGGGTTGCAACACTGAGATGTTATCAAACATATAAACAGAAATGTTACAGATAAAATGGAATATTTTGCAGTCTCATTTCAATGTTAAACATAAGAGTGACTATCATGGTGTTAATATAATCTACTATACAGATATTTAAACTTGGCTATCATGCCACATTAAAAGGAAGTGGAGAACCTCTTCAAAAACTTCTGCTATTGAAAGCAAACTCCCAGAGAAATCTAGTGTCCAACAATTTCTCTTTTGGATATTTTCAACATGAACAACAGTAATAAGAAAAATCATCTTAGAACCGAAAACTTTCTGGTCACTTATGAAATAATATACCTTCTTAAGGCAATACCTACTTGTATTACTCATGTAACAGGCAAGAAAACTGCAAAAACGTCCTATCTATATGACATACTCAGAAAGAAGTGCACAAGTTTAGATTTCTTGCTAGAAGAATAGAAAAACATCACATGCACATGAACCTAAAGAGATTAGTAGTATGTACCATGTAATTATGAGACAAAACCTAAAATATTCTGATCCTGGAGAAAAATTCCTTTCATAAAGTAATACCTAGTCATATAACTGATTCAACGGCCAAGCAAAAATCAAAATTATACATTGAGTTACACACACGCATACTGCAGACTGAAGAGAGAAGTGCATGGAATTTCTTTTTTTATTTTGAATTGGGGTGAGGCCGTGAGGGGGTTTGAACTTGGGACCTCCTATCCTCAAAAGAGGTGTAGTTACCAATTGGGCTACGCCCAAGCCACCGAAATTTCAAGATAGAAGAAATGCATAAAATTTTAAAGCAGAAGAGTACAAAATCATCTTATGCACCTTAGCCCAAAGAGCCATCTCGACGACATCTATACCAACAACTTTTGGAAGACGACCCAATACATCTTTGCATATGTTTAAGATGCAAAGTAGAAGGCGGTTCCTACAGGAAAAATTAGGGGAAAGTAAATGAAATCAATAAGTAAAACAAGTTACTTTGAACAACGGAAAACGATATGATGAAAGAGGACATCATTAATTGTCAGTTCTTGATGTGTTTTTTTTTCCTTAATGGGTTTGAGTCATTCCTCATTTGTTACCTGTCATCAATATTGCGCATGGTCCACTGGGGTGGAGCAACACTCTGGCTTCTGAGATTATCAAATCCCTGTAAGAAGTTTTGTTAGAATCTGAAAAGAAAAAGGACAAAGGAGGGATGCAAAGTTTAGTAGTTTAAAGGAAAATTTGCTTCACATTTTGCTATAGTATTCCCTACCAAATCACTAAGCCAAATGAGAAAGCAATTTTAAATCAGAGTTCTAAACTTTGGCTTGCATCTGCCCTCCTTAGAACCCACAGGACCATAGAGCTTTTTCATAGGTAAAAAAGATTGAGCATTACCAGGGTAAACGTGCATCCACTAGGGTCATTAGTTATGACTTCCACCTTAGATAGATGCTTAAGCTTGTATAGTTTAGCAGGCTGAATGTGCAAGGAAATTTGAAGAATCTATCAGTCAATATACGATCCTAAAGAATGTAAAACCTTACAGAAGATCAGTAACACTATTGCAATGCATACTATCACTTCGACACAAAGAATTTTGAATATTATTGAATATCCTCTTAATAAGATAAAGAAAATGAAATTTACCTCGAGAACTCCTCCGGTTGAATATTTTAAGACTCGAAGAAAAGCTTTCGTCCGTTGACCCTTCGATTTAACTGTAGAAACCACACACAGTTAGTCAATACACCATGCAAATTATATATCACTGAGTGGTCTGAAGAGACCATTTACAATATATTCAATTTAAAATAATTTTAAGGGCTTGTTTTTATTTATCTTCATTTTTTACTTTCCGGAAGGATGACTTTGAAGTTTAAGTTCATCCAGAACTATACTGATAGACACGATGAGCTCCTCATGTTCCAAGACAATATCTCTCATTATCAACGCATTCCATTGGGGCGAGAAATTGGAGGGTTTGTGGCACTGCTACTCTAGGACGCCCCATTATTAAAATTAAGTGCGCAACACTATAGTCAAACTACCTCGGTCATACCGCTTGCATATCTCACGAGTTTTATCTCTGGTTACCTCTAATTACTTGATTCTGAGCTAACTTTTTTCCTAAAAACTATCGACCTTAAATCTGAAGCTAATCGATTTGATTCTAATTAAGTAATTACATTCAAATTAATTCAGAGAGAGAATGGAAATTATGAAACAGGCAAGAAAACAAATTATTCAGTAAGCAAATGCAAAATCAAGAAGTGCTAATTAAGGACGGATCACATAACACAAAGAATTGGAAAAGAAAAAAGGTGACGTACTAGACAGAGCGAGAACCCTAGGTTTGGCCATGTTGCGGCCCAATTTTCCAGATTTGCCCCAGATCCCATGGCTCTTGGCGACACGAATGGACATCACAATCTTCTGCTTGGTTCCTTCAATCGCAGCCTCGCAAGCTCGCCTCAGCTCCTCATCGTCTGCGCTCGACTTCGCCATTTCCCTCTTCTCTACTACTTCTTCTTTTCTTCTTCTTTTCTTCTTCTTCAAGAATACGTTATCTATCTAGGTGAGGAAACAGAGAGGAGAGAACAAGAAAGTAGGGAGCGTAAATCAAGAATGAATGTACTAATATGATTTACTGTTAACAGATCAGAACCCAACCCAAAGTTTTATAGTAGGGACCTTTTTAGGCATGTTTGGTTAAAAGAATTAAAATTGTACTAATTAATTAATTTCATGTGAATAATTTATCTAACATTTGATTAGGATGAATTATTATTCACGTGAAATCATAATAAAGTTAATTCTAATTTTATTTTTTTGTCTTACCTCCGATTAAATATAATTTATCCACTTTTGGACTGAACTTTTTTTCTTTTCTTTCTTTTGCCATGGAATAATAATATTATCATTATATAATAATAGTAATAATAATTATATTAATGACAATAATAATAATTATAACAAATAATTATAATTAATATTATTACAATAATAAGTATAATAATAATTACAAATATTGTAATAATGATAATAAAAATATATAATTATTACTAATTACAATGATGATAATATTTATTATTATACTCCATAATTATAACTTTATTATAATTACATTATTATAATAATTATCTTTATAATTAAAAATAATAATATTTTTACTATAATATTATTTTCTTAATTAATTTAATGATACTAATTATTGTTATTATATTAATAATTAGATTAATGATAATAGAAATAACTTTGGGGATAAATTGATGATTATTTAGTATGATGAACAGTGTTAGGGCATTTTGGTATTTAGATTTCTTATCTCACTTTAATCACAATCTAGCAATCTCATAAACCAAATATAAGCTTAAAATATTACTACTTTAATTCATCTTTATCATATCTCAAATTAATCTCAATCTTATCACATTATAATACTGTTTGTGAATCAAGCGGGTCCTTAGTGTCTGTTTGGGAGTGTTTCTCAATCAACTTTTGCTGTAAAAAAAAACTTAAGATTTATCAAACACTCTTTTTTTACTATTTTTTTTTATGAATCAAAAGTTGAAAACAACTCTAAAAAGTTGATTTAGGTCCAAAATTATAAATCGTATTTTGTAACTTTTAATCTCAAAATCAATTTTGACATTATTAATGTTTCTAAATTACACTTGTTTGGCAAAAGTATTTACACATTTTTCAATATATAAATCACCGACCATTATCGCTAATCAAATTTTAAATGTAACAATGATGCATTCATTATTACTAGAATATTGAGATTGTTATTTAATAAATATATTCGTTTATTTATTTAATAAAATTAATATTTTTATTATTAATTTAATTTAACTTAATTATTAATAGATATTATTATTTTAATTAATATTAGTTTAATTGTTTATATTTCATTGTGAATAAGATTAATATATGTATATTGTATAAATAATAAAATAAATTTGAAGAAAAAATAACTCAAAATAGTCAAATAGTATTTATATACATTTTTTTAGTATTTTCAACATTTAAAGCAGTTTTACAATTTTTTTACCAGATACATCAAATAATTTGACAATACTTTTAAAACATTTTTTGCCAAACACCATATAACTATCAACTCCATAGCATTTATACCTAAAACTATTTTAGAATCACTTTTGAGTCCTTACAATATAATCAAAGCTAAGCCAAACGGGGTTTTAGGTGATGTTTAAGTCCAATTTAAAGCCAACTTTAAGTTGTGGTTTATTTTTTAAAATTTATAAAAAAAACTAATTAAATCAAATCAATTCACTTATTAATTATTATTTAATAAAATTTAATAAGATTTGATTCTAACTAAGTTCTTGGCAAATTTTAAAACATAAACTTTAGCTTAAAGTCAACTTTAAAGGGACCCAAATATCATCTAAAGTCTTTCATACATGAATGTGTATAATGACTTTTAACTTGAGGAAGCTACGAATGATATCTTACATTTCAAAGGATAACCATTTATACTTTCAGTCAAAACTTCTTTATTCAGTTGTAGCAATTTTAAAGACTAAAGTTGTGATTCTACTACCTTAAAAGTGAGGGTTTAAACTTTAAACCTTAAGGGCTAGTTTGGTACATGATATTAGAGTGTAATAGGGTTAATTTAATCTTACATGAACATTTAGTCAAATATTTTGTTAGAGGGATTAACTGTTCATATAGGATTAAGTTTGGATAAACTTAATCCTAATCCTTGAATTTATGTCACACCTTCCTTTAGGACAGAATTAATCCTACCTCTGTGGGATTAATTTTGTTTTGAAAGATCATTTTACCCTCCTTTTCTTATTCTCTACTCCAGCCCTCCCCCTTCTCCGCGCCACCACCCCTCCTCTACGCCACCTCGGCTCCTTCCCTCTCCTCCCTTGAGCACCTCCCCTCCTTCCCCATCCTCCCTCGCGCCTCTTCCCCTCCTTCTCTTTCCATCCCTGCGCCTCCTTCTCTTTCCCCCTTTCCCACGTGCCTTCTTTGTCTTTCCCTCCTTCCCTCGCGCCTCTCTTCTCCTTCCCCCTCCTCCTCGTACCTCTATTCTCCTTATCTTCCTTCATCTCTTCTCTCCTCCTCCTCCTCCTCCTTCCCTAGATCGGGCCGCCCCTCCTCTTCCTTCTTCCTTCTCTCTCCTTTCTTTTCCTCCTCTTTCCCATACTGCGATTGCCCCTCTTCCTTCTTCTTCCACCTCTCTGTAGTTTTTGAAAAACAAGTACCAAAAAAAAAACACTCTCTAATTGAGGAAGAAGCAGAAAAGCAAAGAAAAAAATATATCGGTTATATATATATAATAAAAAGATTTATAATAAAATATAAAAAAGTATTTTAGTTTTTTGATTCATTATTATATTTTAATCACAGTCTAACAATCTTATGAACTAAACATAAAATTAAAATAGTCTCACGATAATCTTGATTCTAATTTCATTGTAATTATGTCTGTATACCAAACAGATTCTAAATTTATAACTCCACATAAATAGGATTAGGATACATGATCAAAATGGTTGAGCTCATAACATTTTTTGGTTTTTTACCAGTTTTGTTTTGTCTTTTATTACTAGCTAAGCCGCATATTAAGCATGCTCTATACAATTAAAGTAAAATAGAATTGTGACTTTACGTTTTACGTTTTGTTGCACATGCAGAATAATTCATTTTATTTCGATTTTAATGTTTGATTGAATGATGGAATGGCAATGGAATATATTATAAATGATTAAAATATAGGTGATTTTTAAAATAAAAAAATTAATGAAAAATTATTTATAATAATAAATAATATGATTTATTATTTTATTTTTAATCTATGTTTTTATTCCTTAATCCTTAATCCTTATGATATTTATAAGTATATGTTTTCATTTTCTTTAACAAGAAAAAAAACATTAAAAACCATAAAATATATCTAAAGAGTAATTTTGAGATATAAGTTTCATGTGATGGTTTTTTGTTGAAGATAGAACAAAAACTATTCCATATTGTTATTAACTGCAGATGACAAAACTATTCTATGCTTTAGAGCAATTGGATCGCCATAAATTTACAAATCCGATTTTATAATCCATCCAAAATTAAATGACAATACAATTGGCGTTACCTCCAATTAAATGTACCATTATGCCAAAATACATTACAAAAACAAACATTGTGCAAGTCGGTTTTTTTTTATAGAGATTGGTACAAGTTAAAATACACGAATTTCAAATTAACATTTCATATTAAAAAAAAAAAACCATAGATAAATTGAGGAGAATAAATTTACATTTTCAATATTGTAACAATATTTAGATTCAGTTTAAAATCAATTTAAAGTTAAAATTTATTTTTTAAACTTTATCCAAAACTTAATCAAATCAAATCACTTATTAATTAATATTTAATTATTATTTAATAAGATTTTATTCAATTTAATTAATTTTTTTGATAAATTTTAAAAAATAAATTTCACCTTAAAACTAAACCCAATCACCGCTTGTTCAGATAAAATGAGCATGCCAAAAAAAGTTCCAATCAACCAACCAACCAAATTACGTGGCCACACCTCCGTCAGTATTAGATCCAAGCTGGATGAGAACATCGAGTAAATCAAAAGTAAAGCCATTTGCTAGATCGTTAGCATGGTTTCTCAACTTACATGATCCATATGCACTTTATTCAAATAGAAAAATATAAACATCTAAACAGCACACAGACAGTGCTTGGATTAGCCCAATTTAGCAACCACACCTCTTCTATAATGAAGAGGAAGTCCCACCTTCAAATCCCTCTCTCCCAATTATAATATTATATAATATTTAAAAAAATATAGCAAAGAAAAAAGAAACCTACGTATAGACCTTATAATGCGCTACCATTCATCTGTACATAAACATCTTCATATTAGCTGAAATTATGGCCCAAAAAATAACTTCCTATTGATCACAGCAGACGGCAGGTTAAGACTCCAATAGCTCCTCTCCTAGTATGTTTCCAGAATAGAACATCCACCACCATTAGAACTGCTAAAGCTCAATGAAGGTTGAGATAGTCCACTATTCGTTGTATACGTGCACGTGTCAGTAGCTTGTTTGAAGGATAAGTCAGTTTCATTTACGTCAGAATTTGCTTCCACACAATCTGTACTTGTGAAAAAAATGGATAGAAAATTAGGGTCAACCAACATTTTGACAGCAAGAATAATTAACTTGAAAGAGTTCAGTATTCATACCGTTTATGCTTAAGTTGCATTTGGCATCCAATGCCTCGGTGTCCCAACTACTAGGAAGTGCTGAAGCTTTTTCCACACCCTTTGACTTGTAAGGAGCTATCATGTGAACTGTCCGCTTGAGAGAACCCAACAAATCAGTCTCAATGAATTCATACCTGCACATGATTACAAAAACAGCATTGTGGTTGGCTGGACGGTAAATACTGTAAGAATCATTTCATTTTGGTTTTGATAACATTTCAAAACAATCCGTCTTGCATTCCTATCAGTTCATACCCAGTTCAGTGATTTTTTTTTTTTTTTTGCATGGGTTAATTATAGGGTTGGATCCTACTGAGATAGATTGATTTAGATAGGATTTCCAGTACAGGAGAATTCAAGGTTTGAGTAAGAAACTTACAGATTTCGGCAGAGATTATCGCTGGTCACAGAAAGGGTAATTATCCTCATTCTAAATTTTATAATGTCATCATCTGATAGTAGATCAAAATTCTCCTCTAAAGCCATTGAAAGCTTTTCAACATTGGCCTCAAACTGCTGCTGTTGGTCCTCAAACAAGTTTTGTTTTATTACCCTTTCCTTCTCTGCCATTTCATCTCTAAATAGGTCATCACCAAACATGTAATACGCAAATGGGTAAGAATATGAAAGAACCCGCCTGTATCTGAAAAGTTTATAAAGTCCATTCATTATCCAACTGAAATCTTTAGATGTTGATTCCCTTTCTTCCAGTAGATTTATCTTTCTCTGCATCGTTTCCTTCAGCTTAGATTCAAGCTTGAAAGAATCCGTATGAGCTTTGTAACGGCTGTGGTAGTGAATGTAGCGTTCAAGGTCCCGCTTTGCACGCGCAGATTTCTTCTTATGGTCTTCTTTGTATCGGCCACAACTGTGACCACTAATAGTGGTCCAAGTATGTTCTCTACCAGTAGCACCTCCGCAGAGCCAACTGCATAAACATGGAAAAAGCTAATACTCTGTAAGCTAATGTTTTATCTTCTTACTGCTAACAAAATTTGGCATGGAAAAAAAATTAAGAGAAAGAACTGAATAATAATTTTTTTAACAAGCATGGAAGCATTGTCAGACCACCAAAACAGGGGTCCAGTATTTGCTCTGTTATCCCAGTGAAGTAATAGCCACCAACATATTTCAACATCAAAATGAAAATATTACATATCAAAGAAACTCAGCGCTTCAATAATCAGCTGTTAAAAGTCAAAAAGTCTAAATTGACTAAATCCATACAGGACCAAGAGTTCTACATATTAACAGCCAAACTGCTAAACCATTGACATCAGAAGCTTGATCTCAGAGAAAATGACAATTGCTTTCTGAATATATTGTCCTTTTGGAACATAAACCATAGTTATGGAAACATTCCACAACAGGAAGTTGAGAAAGTAAAAATTGCCAATCCATAATAAGATGAGAAAATAAAAGTTTAACCACAAGGTAATGTAAAAGTAAACAATGGTTTAGTGAATTATATAGCCATACAAACTCTCCTTCCACCCATTTCCCCAAGAAGAAAAAAAATAAGACTTAAAAGCAGACAAGAATTCTCACCAAAATGCTTGCCCACAGAGACAGCAAACTAAATTGCATCCTCCGTTCTTTTCAACTGGCTTGTGACATTTAGGGCAAGGCTTTGTGTGGATTGTCATCCAATTAACTGTCATCGACTCATCATGGCATTTCTTGGACCAGAGTTCCCAGATTAGACATGAACAAGGTGAGTGTGCTTCTGATGAGCAACTAAAACAAAACTGTAGGCCACATGCACACTCAACCTCACAAAGTTCATCTTCCTCAATTCGAAGTGCATATCCACAATGGGGAACACTAGGGCACCATTTAACTCTTCTATTATCTTCAATATATGATTCTAACAGGAAACGATCAAATTTCTCTGCAAGATCAGGATCCCTTGCACTAACTAATTGCCTGATCTTAACTTCATCACAGATAGCATCGCATTTATGTGCCATGCACGTAATGCGTCTACTCTGGCCCTCATTTATCTTCACAATAAAATGCTCTGTCCAACCTAAGAACAATAAGGCACAAAACAATTTCAGCTTTACTTTTTACAAGCATTAAAAAGACAGAAAACATAAGCTCTCACTAAGCATTACTTTTTTTTTGATAAGTAACTCTCACTATGAATTGAATAGCCAAAAAACAAAAGAAAAACTCACTAAGCAAAAGTACTATATAGGACTCTTTTACCAAAATAGATCTAGCTCTCAAAATATTTTCCAGATTGGACTCCACCCAATATTATTTTCCATTTTAGATTTCAACTTGCCATCTCATATGCCAAGTTCGATTTTTTTGTTCCTTTTCTTATCCCTTTTTTCTCTAACTTCAGTTCTACTGCATCCTTTACCCCGTCTCTTCCCAAAGAGATGATTAACATCCTTTATGGTTCAATCCATTCCAATATTCCATCATTCTGGATTACTTCATCTTTAAATAGTTATAGAAGAAGGCCAAAAACCATGATACACTAACATGGCCCTGGAGTTTAACTATATTTCAAAGAAATTTTGTTATACTCTTTATATATATTGTATGCAGATTTAAAGAATATGTGCTTGCGTTCAGTCTTCCAATGTGGACATTACTAGAATTTCTTTAATACTTTGTTAATAATTAAATGTCTCATAACATCAACGCTATAATAATTTCTTACTATTTCTATCAATTTTAGAATAGGCTTCAGTGCGACTGAGAGAACAAAAAAAAAGTGCATGGAAAGACGAAAATCTTACAATCAGCCAACTAGCTCTTTCCAGATCCTTTACCTAGCTAGTGATGGTTGCAGAAAGCTCAAACCTTGACTCATATTACAAATCACATAGTTATGGTTATATCATACTAAAGAAAAAAAAAATCAGGTAGAAATTCACTAGTGAATTTCTTTGATGGTAATGAATGTAGTCACAAATTCCCCAAAATAACCAGAGAAATATAAAAATCCAAAATGGAAACTTCTTTATACCCCCTAATATAGGGCATGCATATAATAATTTAATGAATATAAGTTAAAGGACAATAGTATTAATCTGCATGGGTGTGGATGACTACCCAAAAAAGAGCTAGGTTTTAAAGTGTTTCCTTGCCATCCTCTCAATATTTCAGTTTTAAATTTCATTAAAAAGAAAATGAAGTTTTCAAATTTGAGAGTTTTTGAAAGATAATTAAAATGGAGAAAGAGAAGGGGGAAATGAGAGAAGAAAACCTACATTAGAATTAACTAAGAAAATTGGGATACAAAAAGGAAGAACAAAAAATCCAACATGGCATATGACATGTCAAGTTGAATCCAAAATGGAATTTATTTTTGGGCAGGGTCTATTTCAGAAAATAGTTTGAAAGTCAAGTCTATTTTGAGGAAAAAGTCACTACATAGGAACCAGTTACATGATGGCAATTGACAAAACTTCCGATCAGCAAGCATCTAGCCATAAGGAACAAAGCCTCTTGTAAGAAATCTGAAATTGAATAATACACAAATATTAATCCCCTAATCTTCCTTCAGGTAAGTTAATCATTTGGAACTTATGGTTGTTTCTTTGTGTTTTTGTTTTTCAATTATTTCTGGTTAATATTTGCATCATTTTCTATTACAATCAGCAATGCCACAAATAGCCACAGTTCCTGCAGTACTCTCATGGTCACGACCAATTTATAGAAGATAGTACCTATTTGTGCTCTAAAGAATTCTACTGAAAACATTGGAAATAATATCAATGTGAAGAAGGTTTTGTGCTTTTCCTTTTTTAATTTTTTCAAATGAAGAAGGAAAATAATAAGGGCTAAAGCACTTGATTAGAACTCAGATTAGCACCATGTAAAGTTTACTCCAGACTTAAACAAATCAATACAAATTTAACTTCATCTGCTCTAGAGGTGAAAGGAAAATGTGTGTACTGTCGTCAAGTGTATTTTCATGCATCCAAGAGAGAGAAAGAGCATCAGACACTGTTTAAGCAGAACCCAATAAGGATGAATTTAAGATCTTTCTAGGGTACCGTTTGGCCCAGCCTGCCAAAGGGATTTAGTTTCCAAGAAACAAAAGTTAGGCTAAATACCAAAAAAACAGTTTCTAAGAAAAATCAGAAGCTAAAAGACAAATTCTAGGAAGCTGAATTTGTGCCAAATTTTAGTTAATACAATTTCTACCAAATGCTAAACAACTTTTAGCTCCATAGATGTTTTACCAAAAAATGTTTTAAAATCACTTGACTCTTGACAGCTGAAACATAATTAATGAAACAAACAAGTGAAGTGGACAAACAAGAAAAAGGAAGAAGAAAACAAATAGCAGCACACTTAATTAGTTGGATAGGTTGTAGCTAGGACAAACGAGACCTAAGTCAATTAGTTGATCGGTTACTCTAAGACTTGAGAAACTTCTAACTAAATTGAACAATACTGTGATTAAGGAAGAAAACAAATAGCAGCATACTTACAGTCATTGCAAAAGTAGTGCCTGCAGTCCATGGTAGTGACCTCATTTGCAGAAATTTCCTCATAGCAAATATTGCAAATATCTGTGGATGAAAACTGGGACGTGTAAATGTCATCATGCTCCACCACTGTTACGCCAGCTTCAGCATACAATTTCTCCTTCCCATACTCTACAAGCACGGCAAGAACCTTATCCACATCCCAACGATAATGAATAAGTAACGTTCGAGCATTGTGTTCCTTCAAGGACAGCAAGTCCATTACTCTATGTAAGTCCTCTCTCTGCACAGTATAAAGTCCGCCATTTAATGCAAAGGCACTAACATATCTTTTCATGTTTTTGTTCAACAATGCACAGAAAAGACCTAAAAGAATCAGAGTTCTGGTAATGTAACTACAAGAACAATAAACACCTTACCTGTGCAGCCAGGAGAGATTCCTTCATAATTACCTGCAAAAAAGAGAATAACGATCAAGGATCTCATTAACTACAAAAAGAAGAGGCATTAAAGTCAGCAAAGAACACAACAAAATGCATGGGCCAATAAGAAAAAGCATTAATGAAACATAATTAAAAAATTAAGAAAATCAAAGCACCGGACATAAATAAAGAAAGTTATTGTTCCACTTTAACAATGGAAAATGGAAATCAGAAATAGCTTAACATTGTAAAATGTGAAAATACAGAATCTTATTAGAAGTATACAAATGACATCTCTTAATTTTGTAACATTTTATAGAATCCTCATATAAAATCCACATGACTGTTGTCCAACGAACTTAGAAACGCTCTGGATGCTGAGAGACAATGCACAAGAGGAAAGCTCAATTTAACTTGATACTTTCTTGTGTTATTAAACTTCAGCGATAAAAGCGGCACAATCTATTTCAATCTATTTAACTTTAACAAAAAATCATCCACTATTTTACTTCTTTGTCAACTAATGCCTTCAAATCCTGATTAATCAAACAAAAATCTTTATCCATAAGGCTTTCCACACTCATCAATTTCAATTAAAAAGTGACGAGACAGAAAATTCTGTCCACAGCCAAGCTGACGGTAAGAAAAAGAAACGAATCCAATAAAACCAAAACAACGACTTCCCATTGAAAATTCTCTCCAAAATCATAACTATTCCTTACCGTGATCGATGAACCACTAGCGTTAGCCGATACCAACTCGCTATCAACGGCTTGGAACCCTACAAAGTCTCCAAAATCATCATCATCATTATATTCATCTTCAATATCTTGATAATAAAAGTCATCATCGCTACTGGTATAATCCTCCATTATCCCGACAGCAGCGTATATATGCAAAATTATACGGTCCGATCAAAATAACACAGAGAGAGCTATAAATTTTTCGAATTTATTTTCCGGGGAAAAACGGATTTAAAGGAAGCAAAACACTACACAGAGGGTTTAGGTTTGCTTCTCTCCAATCTTTTAAACCACTTTTTTTACGGGATGATCACGCTCTCCGTGGATTCCATATTTGATACGGAGTAGAAAGTAGGAACTGTTGCTTGACTCAAAGACTGGTTAACGTCGGAGAGTTGTTCGCGCCGTTATATCTAACGCCATTAACCTATATCACGCCTTTTTAGCCTTTCTTTTTTATTTTTCTTTTATTTGATTAATGCTTTTTTATCGTTAGATTTTATAAGCGTGCCTTTTTATCGTTAGATTTATGAAGATTTCCTACGCACAAGTTAAGAAACTGAGAGAAACTAAATCCACGGTCTGTGTGCGGGCTCGCTGTGCTACTTGGTTGTTTCATTGCCACGTACGCGACAACTTGTGGGTTTGTCGGAAGGAAGCACGACAAACGTTGCCATCTGATGACTTGCGGTTTGTTTTGTAGGTGTCTTGAAAGTACTTGCTGAGCAAGGAGTCCGATCGCGTACAAGTCTTAGGTTTCTATAAAATTTGTCATTGCTTTCCAGCAAGAGTCAAGTTTAGTTTTCAACTCAAATAAAAATAAAATAGATTAAATCCAGTTAATTACATATTTCATATTTTATGCGCATTACACACCATATATGATTATAAATTATAAATTATAAATTTATTAATATTTAATTATAAAAAATACAGAAATTGAAAAACTCATAAAAACAAATAAAAAAAATATGTTGATTAAGCATTTTTTATTTCTCTAAATGAATTCTTTATTTATATATCAAAACTGTTATGGTTTTTGTTTCGTTTTTCAAGGTAACATGCATATTTTTTTATAAACTTGATAAATTGATGGTATGTTATTTTATTTTTGAAAAAAATAACGTTAATTAACATTCTTTGATATTGATTTAACAAAATTAATGGGGGTCTTTCATTCTTTAATTTTGGCATAAATTATGTATGGTTTATCTTTTTTCTTTAAACAAAATTTTCATATATTTGAAAAAATTAATGGTGCTTTGTTTTTTTTATTGACAAATATTCGATGGTCAGAATGATTTTTTTGGCTAAGTGAATTCTTAATAAACTAAACAAATTGATGGTGCACCGTTTCCATTTTAGAATATATATATATATATATATATATATATCATTTAACATGTCTGATTTAACAAAATAAGTAAAGGTTTTATTTCCTTTTATATGCCTTGATTTTGGCATATATCATGCATATTTAATTTTTCTTAAAATAAAATTTTTAAAAATTTAGCATACATGGCATTGCGTCAGCATAATGCCACGTAAAACTCTTGTGAATATATATATATATATATATATATATATATATATATATATAAAGTTAGGTGAAGAAAAGGTTTTTTGCATGTGTTTTTGGCAGTTTAAGATGCAATAAATGATCTTTATTTTTAGTATTATTAAATTTTATTTTAGCAAAATACCATCATTAGTGTATAACTCTCTCTGTCCTAAAGATAATTACCAGTTCACTCACCCATTTGATTCGTTTAAATATATTATATTGAATATATTAATAATTTAGGCTAATTTAGAAGAGAAGAAAAAATGAGAAGTTTGAAGGCTTAGATTTTAACAAAAGTAAGTTACAAAATTTTTAACTGGGTCGGCTTGATCGATGTCTGTCAAACCTATAATTGAGTGTAAAGTCGATTCGAATCCGATTTTGATCAACTATATTCTCTCTCGTAACATTTGTCATAATTTTCCACTTTGAGATGTGTTAAAATAATTCTTTTTAATTAAAAGTCGAAAACTTTTACCATAAACCTTCAAATAATATCATTCATTATAACTAACTTTAATGCATTTTTTTTATAAAAAAAATTGGACTCATGCAAAGAGAAAAAGTTAATACGGGACAAAGTGAGTAAAGTCCTTTAAAAAATCTCAACTTAAGGTTACATCTCAAAGTGTAATATTTGCACAAATAAATGGGTATTATTTGAAAAGGAAAATTTTAAAATCAAAATAGCATTTAATGCAATCGAAAACAGAAGGTTGTCAACCTATACCTTTAACCCCCTTAAGACACAGGTAAGGAAAAAAAAAACAATTCCAAAATGAATCAAAAGTTAAAAAAACAGGATTTAAGAAATGAAATTTGTGCTCAAATTTATTTTGATATTGCTAACACAATTTTCACTCAACATTAAAGAACTGTAACTTCACATTTGTTTTATAAAAAATCGTTTCAAAACTACAACGAGACCGAATGATACCTAATTATAACCAAGTAAAACATTGAAAATCCGTCTAATAAAAATTTGTCTGGAACGGAACTCGAAACCTAGCCTTCGAGGACCAAACCCCATCTGCATCAGCAAGCAGAAGGCCACGCCATATATGCAGATTAAAGGCTATAAATAATAATAATTAAATTTGTCGTATAAGAATCGTAAACTCTAACTTACGTCATTATGTTAATTAAGCTGAAGGAAACGTCTCTGAATGAGTAAAGAGCCCCAAATATATATATATATATATATATATATATATATATATATATATATATATGGATTGAAACATAATCAATGATTATAAAATGGGTTGGTTAGGATTTCTTTCATTCAATTTGTTTTCATTTAATAAAATGAGTTTTTATGTAAAATTATAAAAATTTTTTGTTTAGTTTAAGTCTAAAAATAAATGATGAAAAATGTAAAAAATAAATAAAGAGAGAAAATTAATGAGATAATATGTGAGAAATTTTTTTTTTAAAAAGAGAAAGCTTAACATAAAAAAAAAAAAAAAAAACCATTTTTCAATCACTTATAAAGCAATTTACGTAAAAAAAAAAAAAAAAAAAAAGACGAAATTGTTTTGTTAAGCTTATCCTTCAACAGCGTAAAATCTTATCTTGCATTAAATTAATTTTCATAGAATCCAAACATTAGTAAAATATTATTTTACATGTATTTGATTTTCTGAATGTCATTTTTCATTGAAACAAACGGAGCCTTAATGGAAAATCATCACCAAGAGAAGATTTAAAAGAAGTTATGAAATGCCATTATTGTAGGTTATGGCTGTAAATAGTACAATGTTGAATTGTAGGAGTATCTTTTATAATGACAATCTATATATTTATTGAAGCTAATGTAACTAGATCGACTTGATCATTATGGGGAAGAAACACTTCAGACATTTGGGACGTCCCAAAATAGGAAAAAAAAAGTGAGGAAAGAAAAACCAAGAGAAAAGAAAAGTGGATGTAATGCATTTTTTTTCTTGTTTAGCATTAACAGAGAAAAGCCAGAGAATTTGAAAGAAAACCAAGAATATTGATGTTTTCTTTTATAATTTGAAATGTATTCCATTGTCAATGAAGCTAAACAAACATGGAGAAGATTTTTTTACATACCATCCCACTGTAAATCCCAAACTTAACGTTTTGAAAACTGTGGGGCTTTACGTGCCTTCTTGAGGCCAACTTTCTTTCTCTCAACAATTCTCGAGTCCCTGGTCAGAAGCCCTTCCCTTTTCAGAGGGATTCTGTGGTCCTTGCTCACCTTCAGCAGTGCACGAGCAACACCAAGAGAAATTGCCTGAGCCTGACCAGAGAGGCCTCCACCATGCGCTTTGACGAACACATCATAACTGTTCTCGTAACCCAATGTTACCAATGGGACTTTCACATACTGAAGCCACAATGGGTTCCCCTGGAGATATTCCTGCACAAGCGTTAACAAGCCCCATCAAGTCGTGCCCGCTTTGGAGTGTCAGTAAGGACATTTATTTGCCCATTTTGTGGGCAGGGGTTCAAGGCGAGTCTGTGGGTTTTAGCAATTTAAAAGAAAAAGCCATGTCAAAAGGAGTTCATAAACATGACAAAATGAACATTAACATATGACCAGAGAACAATGGCAAAAGTTTACATAAGACAGATCTATTTGACCAAGGCATGAGTCTAAAATAGTCCCACAATCATGAATAAAAACCATCACAACTTCAGAAAAATGAACTCCAGCCTCTTCCTTTAAAAGGTTCACAAAAAAAAGGACTTAATTTCATTACTCTGCAAATAAGCAACACAATTTCATTAATGCAAGGTGCACAGGTTCTCAAACTTCAAAGACTTTCAAGCAATGTGTCCTTCCATACTCTCTTCACCACTCAGTTGCATTCTCATCCAGATACAACAAGAGCTTCCCCTCCATAATCCAGTGACAATAATCACCTCTTCTTGAGATAAAGCAACCATTAATTCATTCTTCACAAGTCCACTGTAAGCAGACTCATAACTTAGCCATATTGACAACTACTGTAACCAAGGAAACTCTACAATCAAGGAAATACAACCTCGAGACTTCCCACATGCATGAATGCAGGAGAATATATCACGAACAGGCTAACAAAGAAAAAACAGCTAAAAACTTAACAAGGAGAGCTAGAGATCATTGATAGAAATTATAGAAATTAAGAACTTCAACATATAATCCTTTCTTGGGTTTGTCTATCACTCCTCATTCTTTCAGTTTGGAGGGAAGAAAAGTGATGTAGAAAGGGGTTTCACTGATATGTACTGAATGTGCAATGAATGCAATATCGGAGATCTGACATATAATCCTTTCTTGGGGTTCTATCACTCCTCATTTTTTCAGTTTAAGGGAAAGAAAAATTATGTAGATATACTCCTATACCATATGTAAAATGCAAACCAGATGTTAGTTTTTATAATCATATCATCATTTAATGTGATTCCAAACTCATGCACACACTACACAATACACAGCCAAAACCCAACAATCTAAACGGGTAATCGAATCATTATGTATTTTGTTGACATAAAACACATGTATCACATTCAAATCAGATTATCAATGCATGGCAATCCAAAAGTTAGTAATTTTTCTTAATCCAAACAGCCGCCCCAATTACAATTTCCTTTTGGCACAACAAATAAATCAGTCCCTAAATTTCTAAAGCATTATTTCCCAAAACTAATACAATAAACGCCTTGAGACCAAATATCTAAACTAAAAGAAAACAAACAATCAAAATCAAACATATCTAGAGAAACTTCTTTTTCCGTTGTCTCTCATCTTCCCCACCTTCAGACAGCAACCCAACAAGCACCAAAAAACAGATTTTTTTTTTTCTCAATTGGAAATAAAATTTCATATTTTTCTCAGTTTTCGAAGATGAATGTTAATTAAAATTTTCTTCCCCTTTTCTTTCTCTTCCAAAGGTAAATTTTTATTTCAAACACAACACATAAGCAAGGTTTGCTACAAAGCCAAAAAAAGCAACAACAAAAATCAGAGGCAAGAACTACCTAACAAGTTAGCTACCAAAATACAAAGATCTTAAACCCCAACTAGTAGCCAAGGTTTGCTCAATAGGACTAGAAAGTTTTACTAAACCAAGAATCCTGCCTGTTACGTCCATAACAACTTGCTCGAGGACAGAATCTGCACTATGAAAAACATGCTGGTGTAATTTTTCATTCCTTTCTCACCAAATGTGGTAAATGCTGGCAGTCGAAGCCAGTTTAAGAATCAAGATTTGGAGAGAACTCCCTGTCAAGTGTTGTACAAACCGATGGAATTCTGTTTGCCATGATCCAGAGCTAACTCGATTAATATTCGTCTTTAGTAGAAGTTGATTCCAAATTAGATTATAGAAGTGGCAAGAGAAGAAGACGTGATCTCTAGTTTCTACTTAGTAGACAACTAGGATTTACTTGAATCCCCCAAATACCTTTTGTTTCTCTTTCCCGTCGTTTATCAGCAACCAAATAACCCAAAAAAGTAAATATGCAACAAGTACCTTGGCATCACGGTAGTTGATGATAACTTTGCCGGTACCTTCCTGGAGGACCACGCGAGCGATGGCACATTTCCGGCGTCCAGTGCCGATAATTGTTTGTGCAGCAAACCCACCTGGAAGCCTTGATTTCACAAGTTTCTTCAGGTCGACTAGCTCCGATTCCGGCTGGGAAGCTACGGAGGCAGAAATGGACAGTGACGGGACCTTTGAGAGGGGCGAAATCGAGACCCATTTTGGTCTGGAAAATGAGAGGCTGTTTGGTTTCTGAGAAACTTGGGAGGAAAATGAGAGGGAAGATAGAGATGATGCGAGACTAGATATTGAAAGTGCCATTTTTTAAAAACTGTGGGAGGTTGTGAAAAGTTGGAAACTGGTGTGTGGAACCAAGTGCAAGGGTTATTCAGCAGCCGGGACTTGTGCAGTAGTGCGAGAGGATAACGTGAACCAGATGGACGATAATGCCCTACTCACTATCCAGAAGAACGTTATACTTTGAAGGGAGATAGCTAGATCAGATACGGTGCGTTTAGGCCCACAATTGACGGACTTTCAGGGCCCAAACCTTTCCTCCCGCGGATTGGGCTTGTACCTGACCGCTTAGGTCAGCCCAATTAGGGAACCAGTACGAAGTCGACTACTACACACACTTTGGTGTGGTAATGCTTTCGATATTTTTGCTCAACCCTATGAAAAACAATCGTAGCTAGAGCCCACCTTGGATCAACCGCTCTAGTTCTTCAATGCCCTATCTAACGACCACCTTAACTCCTATGAGCTCCTCTCCTTGGTTTTGGCCGATAGCAGCCCTGGCGGTGCGCCCGGCTTGTCGATTGCAACGATGTTTGGTTTGATAAGTCTCTCTCTTTCAGGTCTTCTTTCAAGTAGGTTGTGAATAGTGTCAACAAGGCTGCTTCTAATCAACGTAGTTTTTGTTTTCCTCTGTGTATTTAGAATAATTTTGGTCATTAGGTTGATCGAAGTAAGCAGTTTCGGTTTCTTGTTTGTTAGATAATTATGCTGTCTATTAATAATGGTTATTGTGTTGCTCACACTGTTCGATTGTACATTTCTATCATATTAAGAGCTCGTTTGGCCCCGCTCTAATTTCAATATAGGAATTCAAAAGTGATAATAGAAATGTTTTGAAGTTAAAAGTTATTAGTGTTGAACTGTTTATAGATATGAAGTTTTGTTGTTTGGGTAGGTGGAGATATTTATAGTACGATAGATTATAGAATAAAAGAAAAACTAATATCTTTGGTTGATAAGTAAAAGTGATTTTAGATATTAAATTATCATTATATTTTTTTTATTAAATTTATTTTAGTATTTATATATTAAAATATTAATTTTAATCATAATAAAATATGAATAAGTAATTTAAATAATATATTTATTTTTTAATATTAATAATTAAATTAGTGATAATTTCAATCGAGAACACAAACATCCAATGACAAATGATGTTTATATAATAAAAATGATATAAATATTTTTATAAATAATTTAATAATGTAATCATATCAAAACTGATTCTAGAATCAAAAGTTTGGTTCTGATTTTGAGTCTAAATAAGCCACCTGAAGCTATTTTCACCTTTTGATTCATCAAAAAATCACTTTGCTTAACGTCTATCTTTTCCCTTGAAGTTGTTTGAAAAGTTAGGCTCAACAAACATTAAGGGTACCAATAAAAAGGAAATCGTAAGGAAAGAAAGATAAAATATGAAAAAAAGAAAATGATTGGTGTTTCTATTATGTATTTGGTAAAAATGATGGAGTGTGTTCAGTAAAGATTATAAAATAAAAAAAAAAAAAGAAATTAGCAAATTTTTGCTTTACCTTCTCAATTATCTTAATTTGGGAAGATTGTGAGTTGTATTTGTGGGAAAAAATATCAATCATTCCATGTTTTTTTCTTACCAAAACATAAAAAATGCTCCGAATTTTTTTTTCTTTTCTCTTCCTTTTCATTCCTCTCTACCAATCATAGTCTAAGTACAGGTGACAAAAGTCCTCATCCTCGACGAAAACTTGGATTCAACGACTTGACGGAATTAGGTTTGGAGGAAGTTTTATCACTGTGGGGAGAAGAACGATGACGATAAAAATTTCTCGACAGATTCAAGAACAGGACATGGATGACATTCCTCGACCCATTTAATCCCCAAACCCGATTTTTTATCCACATTATATTATATTATTTGTTTATTAATATATTAATATAATTTATTTTTTTGTTATTTTTAAGTATAATTGATTTGTTCTAAAAGAATTAGATTAACGAAAATTTTTTGTATTTTTTATGAGAAATTCACGTCTACGTTTTAGAACCAGGAAAGAGGATTTAGATTAATGTAAACAGAGGGCTAAAAATCTCCGTTAAAAATGAGGGTGAGTATAATTTAAAAATTATAGATTTTTACAATTTACATAATACTGATACTTTGGTCCAATCTAAGCCCTTTATCATCTTTTAATGCTTAATTTTAATATTCTACGTATAAATTATTTTCATTACTATAAGAAATAACCTCTAACTATGATAGGAATTTTAACAACGGACTTCGTAACCACCGCTGATTAGCTAACAATGGAATTACTAACCTCTAAGCCTAATAAGAATTTTAACGATTAATGGAATATTAATTAACCCCAGTTGATTATTAATTAGTTAGGCACTTTTAAAAAGAATTTTATACTCAAGTTAAACTTATCTAGAACTTTTAATTATTTCGAATGAACAAGATTTTGTCACAAAATAAAACCAATGCCATGTCAGTTTTTAGGATTATATTGTTGACATGAAATTGTGAATTTTATACTCAAGTTAAACTCATCTAGACTTCCCACCAAATAAAACCAATGCCATGTTAGTTTTTAAGATTATATTATTGACGTGACATTGTTTTTATTTTGTGGTAAAATTTTGTCTATTCAAAACAATTGAAAGATTATGACGAACTTAACTTTAGTTTAAAGTTTTTTTTCAAAATTGAGAGAATTGAAATCCACAATGAATTGTCCTTCCTATATGCTACTTTAATTTAAAAAAACTGTTGCTAACAATTAACAAGAAGTTCATCTATATTCATTTAAAAACTTTTGACGACGATACAAAACCGCTGCTCTTCGGTTATTGAGAATATAAAGGACGAATAAAGCCCTTTCAATATATCTAACATCAACTTAGCAAGTTTTCTTTATCGTTTTTCTAATTTTCAATGTTGCTAACGATTAACAAAAAGTTCATCTATATTCGTTTAAGAACTTTTGATGACGATACAAAACCACTGCTCTTCCCAGTGAGAGTATAAACTATAAAGGATGAATAAAGCCCTTTTAATATATCTAATATCAACTTAGCAAGTTTTCTTTATCGTTTTTGAAATTTTCCATTGGTCATTGTCCTCCATCGTTCCTAATTAGCCATATTAATAGTTTATATATATATATATATCTGAAGGTTTATTTATAGTTGTCGTTTAGAGCATACTTCATAAATAACGATATGGTTGAATGATGATGGTTATCCACTAATTGAAGTCATGTAGAAACTATAGAAGAGCTCACTTTCAAGGACTTTTAATGGCATATCGCGACATGGTTTTCGAGATCTCATTAAAAGTCTTTGAAAGTGAGCTCTGTAGTTTTCAAGATTAATCCAATACATTATTCAAGCAAAATAAATAAATAATCCAATAAATCCCTTATAAATAAAGAGAATTGTTGTAATGAGTCTAACTATGGCTGTACTAAAACCCAAAAACACCATTGCAAACACTTTTGCTGCTAGAATGCAACCAGTACATAATATATAAGAGGCACCCTGCATATTACATGAAAATATTTACACAACCATGTGGGTTTATAAGCATACAAATAAATAATTGATTTTATTGCATCATAATTCAAAGTATTATCACATAACTCATATAGAAGTCTACAATATAAATCGGGTAAATAACTCATACACGAGAGTCGAATCTAGGATTTTCGTAATCCCAAAATCTCGAGTTGGATCTTTTTACAACTGAACCAAAGCTTCATTAGTTACTTGCATATATTAGAACATGATACGATCAATAAGATTAATACCTAGCGAACGCGACATGTTAAGAATTCCAAAACCTCATGCTCCATTATTATAAGAAATCGTACTGCCTGCAGCACGAATCCTCTCTAGCTCATCAAGTCTCTCCGGCTGCAATCCAACCAATTTTGCACATTAGATTCGATAACTCATACTACTACTTAAACAATAAATATGCATATAAAAACAAACTAATTTCTAGTTATTATACTACTTAAACAAAAAAATATGCATATAAAAACAAACTAAATTAAGTGAATAACTATTAGGATTAGAGGATTTTAGTGTCAATTGTGAGTGGCGTGATTGACGGTTAATAGTGAACATTACATTACACTCTCGAGGACAATGTGCTCTCACTCATGACACATGCACATATAGTCCACAGTACAATGTTAACCGTCAGGCTAAAAGTTCCTTTTTTTGTTTTTATTTTTTTTTTAAGGGAAGCAGTTCCCATAGTATTAATCCAGTACTAATTTTGTAGTTTTTCCTCTATTAGTAGGTAAATTAATTTAGGGACATTTAAAAAAAAACCCCAATTTCAGTCAGTCTTGCATTTTGAAGCTGGTGTGTGCAATCAATCTTATATGTTACTATCTCTTTTCTGTTCCATGTGTGTGTTTCTTGAATGAATTCTAAAAAAATAAATATGCTGTCTATAGGGAGAGAATTTGCTGACACTACAACCCACAAAAGTAGCCAGGTTTCAAGTTAGGGGAGCAAGGACGAACCTTGTGATAAAGTGAGAGAGGGATGACCCTACCACCGTGGCACAAAACAGCTCGTGAGTCACCACAGTTGGCAACCATGATATGACGAGGTGTTAGCATGCCACCATGGCAGTAGACCCTGCAAAAATGAGTTCTATGGGCTTGCAACAGCAGATGTAAACGATATTTCCACACGAGCAGGTGTTGCAGGCCATTTGATCCATCCTCTGGAAGCTCTTCTCTAGGGCTGCCCTTACCATATCCCTCCACTCTCTTTTAAGCTCACTCAACTCTAGCCGTTGTTTTTCCTGTGCTGAGCTGTAGTTGCAGCTGTACCTGTTACTGCGATTTTCAGTGGCAACTGCTCTTTTAGCAGTCCACACAAGCATTACTTCTTCCACGATGAGTGTGTGTAACACGTTCTTACACAGCGTAGATACCTGCACAATTTATTTTCATATTCCCATGAAATGAAATCGATAGTAAATTTATTACAGTGCAATATTTTCATCTTAAGAAAGATAGATCAGCTTAATTTATGTATCTAGAAATGTTTCTTTTAATTAATTAAAACCCAAAAATCAAATTATAACTTTTGATATCATGGGTTTCTAATGAAAATCCAGGCTACTGATGCTATGAAATCCAATCAAATTTTTAGAAAATGACTACTTTGGAAGGTCGAAAATCTGTTGAAGGTTGAAAATCTGTCTGATGTTTCGTTGTTTGACAAAAAGAAAAATTAATTCAGAAGTGTTAACTATGAAATCAAAAGAAGAAACAAAACCTTAGGGACAATTTGAGGAAGAAGAAGAATAGAGAAGTGAGCCTTTGGCCATACGGCTATTGTCTCAAGTCAAATGTACTTGGGTGCATTGAGATCCTGAGTTTGATTCCTTAAGCCAACAACTCCCTTGGAGGTTGTTATGTGGGTGAGTAGGGATTAGGTGTAACTTAGATCATTGTTGTAAATAAAAAAATAAAATAGAGAAGTGATTGACTTACGCGGGGTCCACCATGTCCGTCGTAGACAGCGAAGTAATGCATAGGCTGTCCACTAATATAATTACCAGCCACCCGACAGAAGCCCTCTTTAACCATTAACATATCATCCTTGCTCTGTGCAAGCCCATGGATTGATATCCAACAATGAATTGGCATCAGATTAATCTCCACCGGACCCCGCACAAAATACGAAAACGATGACTCTTCAACCACTAGTGGTATTTGTGATGGCCGAAGCGGTAGTGGTGGGGCCCCCAACGTTATCACACGTGACACTGTCAGAGTTAAACCTGGATCCGAATTTTCAAGTCGGATCTCTTGATTTAGGGTCAGATCATTGGATAGTGAATGGCCGGGGCCGGGGCCGGGGCCTGGGCCGGATCTTAGGTGCCTTATCAGGATTCTCCGGTTGCGCTGTTCACAGCACCTCTTCAGTGTGTCGTTGTCAAAGCCATCGGTTGAGATCTTTGGGAAGAGCTCAGCTGGTGCTAGTGACATTTCAAAAAGACAAGGAAAATCTGAAACTGTGTGTGAGAGTGAATGAGAGTTTGAAAAGATTCCCAAGAAAAAAGACAAACAAATGGAAAGAGAGAGAGAAGGTGAAGGAGATGTGTGGGTTTATGACTCATGGAGGAGTAGGGCTTATAAACACCACGGGAGAGCTATGTATGAAGCCATAAACCACATGGATGAAAGGCGTTACTCTGTTGCAGATACAGATTAACGTTACAATTGATATGTGCTGACAAAATGAAATGGGTCCACGTAAGACTTAGTTAATATTACTAACTTAATTTGGGTGGTTCACTTTGGATGCTTAAACGAAAAGGATTAGATGAAAACAATAGCAAGCCAACGAAGGCGAGGATGTCAAATTGAAATCTTTATTCTTTCCAAACAGGGTGCTATTGAGGCATATCTATTGCACAAATAAAGCATGGGACTTCAATTTTTTGTTCAAAACCAGATTTGTGGTCTTTAGATAGCTATTCGCATCATTACAAAAATGGATTTATATTAATTTTCTGATTATGTTTGCAAAATTTGCTGTATTTGTACAATGTTTAACCAACCCAAGAAGTTAAGAGATATGGAAAATTATGATGTGCTACGAACCTAGGCAACGGAGTTGGATTCTGAAGTTCATCTATGTTAGGAAATTGTTTTGAGCATTACCATAATGTCATCTTTGGAAAACCATTTAACATCGGGTCTTTTGTGGAAAAAAAGTAAAATTAAACATTGGGCATATATACCATTGAAGATGCATACACTGTATTTTTAGCCAAGACACTATAAACATTTTTATATTTTTTCTATACCATTATTTTTTTGGGTAAATTATTCAAACCTCTCTTGAGATAACGTATAATTAAGGAGACACCCCCTTAAGTTACAAATACACAGATTCAGTCCATGCATTTCAGAGGTTGTCCACTAAAGGAGCTAAACGAATATTAGAAAGGTCAAAAATATTCTTAAGGATGTTTAATATAATAAGGAAGACTGGAGGTGTTTAGCATTTCAGCTTCCTCAAACCTTTCAGTTTCTTTTTCTCTCAGTGGAGAGAGAAATGCGAGTGTACTTAAAAGAGAGAAAAGAGAGGGAACTGAGGAATTACTTATAAAAAAAAGAGAGGGAACTGAGGAATCTAGGTCTGACAGCTTCTATGAATAAACGATTAATACGTCGAAGGGCTTCTTTTCTAATTTTCTCAATCTGGTCTTTTAACAATACCATCTAAATTGGGCAATATAGAGAGGCATTCTAAATTGAAATACTCCAAATTAATTGAGGTAATATCATCTGATTGAACTCATGTGTACACTAAATTCTCTAAGGTTTACTAAGTGCTAATAAAATAACAGTTAGAAGGAAAGCCAACTACCTTTCACCCAGATTGGAGAAGCGGCTGTAGCATTGGCAACACGCAGAGACATCACAATATCTTTGCAGTTTCTCTGTGATAACAGTGGGTGGAAAAAGCAGTTAAATAACAAGCCACACAGAAAAGTAAATGGGGGAGAAG
This sequence comes from Bretschneidera sinensis, assembly GCA_023935145.1. Taxonomy (NCBI): domain Eukaryota; kingdom Viridiplantae; phylum Streptophyta; class Magnoliopsida; order Brassicales; family Akaniaceae; genus Bretschneidera; species Bretschneidera sinensis. The sequence goes on from CM043697.1 coordinate 149,397,939, forward strand.
ATAGAGGAGGTAATTTATAGTAAAGATTGATCTTCTCCAAAAAAAAAAAGAACAAACATACAGCAACAAGTCATCAGCACACCTCTCGATAGTTACGTAATCCTGTATTGATGAGGATAATTCATAAGTACAAATATCCAAGTACTTCCTATGAAAAAATGCTGCTTTCGAGAGAACCATACTATAAGTGCCCATCCACCAAACAGACCACCATCCTCCATATTTATAATAAGCAACACCATTCTTCTGTATCAGACAAAACAAGGCGACAGAAAAAGGTCAAATAAGAGGAAGCAATAACGTTGAAGAGAGATACAGCTCTGGAATATTTTTTTAATATAAGTAAAGATTCACTATAAGGGCACCAAGGGGTGCCATCCATGTACAAAAATCATTCATATAGAAATTCTAGGAACTCTTTGAACTATTCTTCCGTTACAAAAGGATGACAATTAGACTAGAAGTTAAGAGTTTAAATCCATTTATCCTTAATAAAAAAAATTGGACTTTGCTTCCCAATCAAACGCCCTTCAATTCATTTCATTCCACACTTTCCTAAAAATTGAGAATGGAAATAAGGCAATAAATCTTCTCAACTCTTAGACCCTCCAAGCCTCAATCTCTTTCCCAATAGATTCATACTCCACCCACAAGATGCCCGGAAGAATTTGATTCACGAATTTGGCACCTTCCTTGAAAAGATAACACCAGTTGACAAGCATCTTTCCTTTCATTTGTAGATTACTACAGTCAAAATCTTTCCTCATGTCGTTTCCCAAGAAAAGAAAGCAACTTTACTCGGTGCCCAAAATTTTCAAAGGAAGTTAACACCACCTTCCACCGGGTCATTCGCAACAAATTCCTTTACGTCAACCTTTCTTGCCTCCTTTAAAGTCGAAGCAAATGTATCTTTTGCATTCATGTTCAACCTTAAGCCATAAATCTTCTCAGAAAAACATCCAAAACTTTTGAACTTCTCAATCATGAGCGTTCCGGATAAAGGGAACTTCCAACACCATTTCTCCACCTGCCACGGAAACACAAGAGCTAATAAAAAACATTTTCCCTCACCAACAGAAAAATATCTGAAAATTGCTCCCCCAAAGGCTTATCCCCACTCAAAGAATCAAGCCAAAATAGAGTAGTAATACTGTATCCCATCTCAAACCTCAACCAGGGTAGAAATCCTCAGAGCCCCTTCTTATCCACAAGCTATGGGCTCTTAAAAGCATAAGACTACCAAGTTAGCTTAGCCCACACAAGTAGAACCAGATTATAGAAGACCCAAAAGTGTTCTTAAACTAATGAAATTAAAGGTTTCAGCGATGATATCTAACAAATTTTGGTATAAATTCCCCCCTCCTAAGGAAGACACCTTTGAACTGTCAAGTGTCACAAGCATAAGCCTACCAAGATTGACTTAGCCCAAACGGAACCAAAGACCTAAAATAATTCTTAAAATTGTCTAATTAAAGCATTCGTAGATAATAGCTAACATACTTCGTACAAACCCCTCTCTATCTCCCATGTGATGCAGAACAAGAGAAATATAAAGGATAAAGATAGAAACCAGGCTACCCTGAGGAGCGGAAGTGAAAACCAAGCTATCTTGGGGATAGGAAAAGAAGCCAGGCTATCCTGGAGGTCGAAAGTAAATTGATACCCATATCAATCTGATTTTTATTTATTCAAAGCTAATCGAAAAGTAACATAGAAGATCTCTTATATAGAGATCTTTAGGAATCCTAACCCTAAGAAAATATTATAAATAAAGAAACCTCAATCCTAATACAAATTTGCTCCATAGTACAAAATTACAAATTTGCCCCCATAATACAAAATTACAAACTTGTTCCCATACCCTTCCCCATCATTCTCCACCACTAAGAAAAAACTCAACCTCGAGTTTTGAAGTGAAGAAGCAATAACAATTGGGATGCTTGGAGAAATGCATAGTCATGCAAGTCTTGAAAAATGAAGTCTCGACTAAAAGAAAAAATTTTGGCAAAGAATTTCTGCTGTGGAGGTGCTTCAAACCAAACAAGGAGGATAAAATCAACACTAGAAGGATGCATATTAACCACTACCTCAAACATGTCTTCAATTTTTTTCCCGTGATTTGGAAGTTTGTTCATGCATACTTTCTTCAATGACGGTCTTTTCAATATTTAGATTACCAAGTTCAACATTGCTCAGCTCCTCATCCTTGTCTTGGACGTGATTGCAATTTGTTGTCTCAACTTGCTCGACAAAGACTTCCGGTGTGTCATGAGGCGTCCCTAAGTCAATAAGCTTGGAAGTTTCATCTTCGTGGTTCTCAAGTTGAAAGTAAGCATAATTAACCTGCTTTAATGGACCGGGAATGAAACCACAGTTGCGATTAAAATCAACGGTGAAACTTTCTATTCTCTTAGAAACCCTATCAAGTACGTTTTGGAGCTCGAGAAAAGCCTCGTTGGGCAGAATTGGTTATCTTGGTGACTGGCAACAGTATTCGTAAATACAACGATCATTCAACTTTGTTTTAGCCCAAAAAGCATCTTGGTGCCTAGCAAATTGCATAATGGCTTGAAAATCATAATCAGTTTGTGAGATAATAACTTTCTCAACAAACCCATATGGATCAAAAACCTTATGCAATACATCCTGTGTGACAGGATGGTCACACAAAGAATTTGGTTTGGACCCATTACTCGTGGATACAATTTTTTTTTCTCCCATGATATTTTTTTTCCATTTTCGCAACCATCTTCGCTCTTCTTCTTTTTTCACTCTCTCTCTCTCCCACTTTGATTAACACACCACCACTTTTTTTTTGTTCAGACTTTTCTGTTTTGTTACCTTTTCTTTTCTTTTGTTTTTCTTCTAAAACATAAAAAGGAAAATTACAGAATCAGTGGTCTTACAGAGGAAAAAAATATCGCAACGGTCGTGGCGTTGGTGGCGATGCTGGACGGCAGTGAGGGCGACGGCAACTGGGTTCGGCTGCTTGGGGTTGGGTCGCATGAAGTCCTCGGTTACACCGGTGGTGACGGACCGAAGTGACGGCATCGGAAGCGGTAGATCAGAGGGGAAAAAGGTCGCGGTTGGGTACGGTAAGTTCTGATGATTTCTAGAGTTGAATTGGCGCGTGGGTCCAAGGATGAAGAGATCAGGCGATTCCGATTAGGGTGAGACTGTTGGTTGTGGTGGGAGGCTGTGCCGGGGGTGGCGCGTGGTGGGAGGCTGCGCCGGGGGTGGCGCGTGGCGGTGACTCACGCCGACGCATGGAGGATTGTATGGGAAGCTCGGATTCTGGTGGCCTAAGCCTAGGGAGGTGTTTGGTAGTGGTGGTGGCGGTGTCGATTGGTGGTGATCGTAAAGCAACGATTCGACATTAAATCCGTTTGGCCTAAGGCCCTGTTTAGACGTGGATCATGTTTCTGGGAAGATTTTGTGTTGGTGTTTATGGTATAGCTTTATATGTGAGTTTGTGGTATAGTTGTATATGTGGATTTGTTTTCGGATTTGAGTTTGGGGATTTGTTTAGGCTCTGATACCAAACTGATGTAGAACAAGAGAAATAGAAAGGATAGAGATAGAAACCATGCTATCCTGGGGATTGGAAGAGAAAACCAGGCTATCTTAGGGATAGGAAAAGAAGCCAAGCTACCCTGGAGGTCGAGAGGAAATTGATACCCATATCAATCTGATTTTAATTTATTCAAAGTTAATCGAAAAGTAACATAGAGGATCTCTTATATAGAGATCTTTAGGAATCCTAACCCTAAGCTAATACTGTAAATAAAGAAACCCTAATCCTAATATAAATTTGCCCCATATTATAAAATTACAAACTTGCTCCCATGCCCTTCTGTACTCCATCACCATGTCAACAGAAAGCATACAGCTGTAGATCTAGCGCAGCCCTATAGAAAAGATAAATGGTATTTAAGTCTCAAAGGGCAAAATGGCTCCTTCATTGGAAACCAATGACTAAACAACCACTTTTCCAAGCTACTATAGTCTAACATAGCTAGAAAGAATCAACAAAGCAAAATTCCAACATCAATTTTTTTTATCCCTATTTCTTCCAGCCACTACTACTCTTTCTTAAGCTTTAAAATTGAAATTTCGATGAACAAGTAATCTATAAGAAAGAACAGTATGATTATCGCTAATATTTTCCATTAGAACGATAAAATCCTCAAAATATCGAAGTAAAAGCACGCATTCCCTCAGGATATGCTACATCAATAAGGAAAGAGAGTTCCACCTGAATAACTTCAGTGGTATTAATTAAACACAAATGCTTCACCATCTAATTTGATTCCTTCCTAAGAAAATTCGATGTCCACATACAACATCTGAGGACAGTAACTAGAAAATTTATCATAATAAACAACTCTAGCATAAAACAAGCATTTCAAAAATACATCCAATCAGCATTCCAATAGACAAACAGAAACAACAAACCTCCTCATCCAGCCAATGCATCCAAGGAACAAACCTGACCATAGTGGACAGAGCACTCTACCACACAGCAAAGGCGAAATCCAAAGTGCGACACGGAACTATAACATCATCATCCATTGAGAAAATCGTGTCAGTGCTGAGGTCAACAATAGGCTTAAGACTATTGTTCAAATTATCCTTCTCATTTATGTCGAACCTAAAGTTGAGTTTGTAAGCTTTTTGCGACTTTGATATAACAATTCTCTTCAGATAGGCTTTGAGACTGCTTGAGGGTGGATCAGTCTCACTCCACACCACATGTATCCATTAATAGCTCGACATGATGCATAATGAGCTACAGATTTCTTATGAAGCGAAATTCTCTTCCATGCGTTGATTAACATTGTGTAACAACCCCTAAATATACTAATAATAATAATAAAGCTTTTAACACAAGAATTTTATCTAAAATAGAAAAGTCATGAGATGTTTGTGCTCTAATTAATGAATATAGGCTGAAAGAAATGAGTATTCGTTTACAAGTATAAATGGAAAAATAAACATAATTTGAACCTACTGTTTTCCATATAACTAATTCAAAAGTAAAATTCCACAAAAGAAAAAAAAACGAAATTAGAGGGAAAAGAGAAAGAAAATCAAGTACCTGAAAGGAGAATATACGGAAGAAGTGTTGCGAGGATTCCACCCCGCGAAAGAGCCGATCCTCGAAGGGAGGAAAACAACAATGCATAGTACACGGAAAGCGAGAAGGAGATTCACTCTTGCGGCGCCGACCAGACGGAGAGCTCGGCGAAGAGAGTGCGGGGGGCGGCTGATGTATGCGGCTCTGTTCCCGGCTTTCTCCTTCGCTGGAGAATAGAAGCCGTCAGAGAAGTCGACGGCGGAGACGTGCCGGTAGAGGCAGCGTCACGTATTCCGATGAGGAATGATCGTAATGAGATCAAGTTTTAGCTGATAAGTATGGTTGATTTGTTGGCACCTAAACCTGAGAGAGTTTTGCGTTTTCTTTCAGTTTACTCCGTTATTGCGAGTAAATTCTTGGGGACTTGGGGTGGACTAGAACTCGGTGGGGTTTTAGATTTTAGATTCCTGGACGCGGATCGGGTCAATTTGGATCCATTAGCCAGCTAAAACATTTCAAAATGGGGCCACTTGATATATTATTTGGGATTTTGCAAATATGATTTTAAGATTTTGTGATAAGAGAAATTTGGTGAATGGTTATTTTTTTACAATTAATTACTGAGAGATGACCAAGAAAATCGCAAATCTCTTGTTATTTCCCTTATGGCTTTATGAAAGCTTCCATTTCTCTTCCAACTATTTCCCTTTGAATTCCTCAAGTTTTCAGGTAGTGCAAGCCCAGCAAAGGCAGGATGGCATCTAATATATATATATTGAATGTCGATTTTGCTCATTACTTATTTTGTTTTGAAATTGTATCATCTTTTTATTCTAAACTATGAGAAAAGTTTTACATAATATAGTTACAATGTTTACATCAATAAAAAGTCACATTCTCCCATGTGAGACGGCAAATGAAAACTATTTTGTACATTCATCTCAAAAAAAAAAAAAAATTATCCTTCCCTACAAAGCCTTAGTATATCACATGGTGACAAAATTTTCTTTTCTTTTTTTTAACAAAAAACTTAAAATCTCAGAATGTTTTATGTTCAATCTCATTCTATTGTTTCTATATTGCCAAAAACAAGATAACTATTCTCTTCTTCTCTATGTATACACGTTATAGAGTAGGAGTTCATTGCCCTTTCTCCCTAAAAAAAAAATATGTTACATAAAATACAAATTAGTCCTTCCTGGTTAGCGCAATTATCAAGGATGTTTTTCAATTTTTTCCAAATTAATAATTTTGACTATACTGTTAGAGTTTCGTATGCCAAGAGCAAGACGACAAAGAATAACTGCTGCAAAACTACCTATAGATGGATAATATCCTCATCATCATCTTTGTTTGAACACTGTGAATTTTGTTCCTCGTGTCTATGACAATTGGTAGTACTTTACACACCAAATCAAAATAGATGGCATCCCATAAGTCATTTGAAGTGAGAATTAAGCACTTGTCTTCAAAATTTGTCTATGTGAAAGAAATTTTTGGTTGTGATATTACAATTGGATTGAGTATGACTTCTGCTTAGAAAGAAATGAAATATTAGAAATTCCTACCAAAAAAATTTTAATGGAGATTTTGACCTCTAAGCCTAATAAGAATTTTAACTATAGAATACTAATTAATCAAAGTTGATTACTTATTAGTTAGGTAATTTGAATCGTCCTTTCTATATGCTACTTTAATTTCAACAAACTGTTGTTAATAATTAACAAGAAGTTCATCTATATTTGTTTAAGAACTTTTGGTGACGATACAAAACCGCTGCTCTTCGATCCTTGAAAATATAATGGATGAATGGAGCCCCTTTAAAATATCTAACATCAACTTAACAAGTTTTCTCTATCGTTTTTATAATATTACACGGGTCATTGTCCTCAATTGTTCCTGTATCAACCATATTAATGGTTTATATATAGTTATCTGAAGGTTGAGAGCATACCACATATAAAATGATATGGTTGAATGATAATGGCTATCCACTAATTGAAGTCATGTAGAAACTATAGAAGAGCTCACTTTCAAAGACTTAATGGCATATCGATATAGTTTTCAAGATTTATCTACTACATATATCGAGATGTCATTAAAAGTCTTTGAAAGTGAGCCCTATAGTTTTCAAGATTAATCCAATACATTATTCAAACCCCAAAAAACACCATTGCAAACACTTTTGGTGTGAGAATGTAACCAGTACATAATATATAAGAGGCACCCTGCGTATTACATGAATATATTTACGCAACCATGTGGGTTTATAAGCATACAAGAAAATAATTGATTTTATCGCATTATAAACTAGTATTATCACATAACTCATAGAAGTTCATAATACATATATAAATCGGGCAGATAACTCGTACACGGGAGTCGAATCTAGGATTTTCGTAATCCCAAAATCTCAATTTGGATCTTTTTACCACTTAACCAAAGCTTTAATAGTTACTTACATATATACACATAAATTTGGCCTTAAAAAAATAGATTAGAACATGATATGATCGATAGGATTATTACTTAGCAAACGCGACATGTTAAGAATTCCATGAGCTCGTGCTCCATTATTATAAGAAATCGCACCGCCCGCAGCACCAATCCTCTCTAGCTCATCAAGTCTCTCTGGCTGCAATCAAATCAATTTTTCACCTTAGATTCAATAAACTCATACTACTACTTAAACAACATAAATGAATATATAAAAAACAAACTAATTTCTAGTTATTATACTACTAAAACAAAAAATATGCATATAAAAAAAACTAAATTCAGTGAATAACTATTGAGAATAGAGGATTTTAGCGTCAGTCGTGAGTGACGCGACTGACGGTAAACAGTGAACATTGCATTACACTCTCGAGGACCAGGTGCACTCACTCATGACTTATGCATATGTAGTCCACAGTACATGGTAACCGTCAAGCTAAAAGTTCCTTGTTTTTAAAGTTTTTATTATTTTTTTAAGGGAAGCAGTTCCCTTAGTATTAATCCAGTAATACTCTTGTATTTTTTTCCACTATTAGTAGGTGCATTTAAGGAACATTAAAAAAACTCCAATTTCAGTCAGTCTTGTATTTTGAAGCTGGTGTGTGCAATCAATCTTGTATGTTACTCTCTTTTCCTCTTTCCCATCTAAAAAAATAAATATGTTGTCTATAGGGAGAGAATTTTCTGATACTACAACCCACAAAACTAGCCAGGTTTCAAGTTTGGGGAGCAGGTACAAACCTTGTGATAAAGCGAGAGAGGGATGACCCTGCCACCGCGGCACAAAACAGCTCATGAGTCATCACAGTTGGCAACCACGATGGCAGTAGACCCTGCAAAAATGAGTTCAATGGGCTTGCGACAGCAGATGTAACCGATATTTCCACACGAGCAGGTGTTGCAGGCCATTTGATCCATCCTCTGGAAGCTCTTCTCTAGGGCTGCCCTTACCACATCCCTCCACTCTCTTTTACGCTCAATCAACTCTAGCTGTTGTTTTTCCTGGGCTGAGTCGTAGTTGCAGCTGTACCTGTTGCTGCGATTTTCAGTGGCAACTTCTCTTTTAGCAGTCCACGCAGGCATTATTTCTTCCACGGTGAGTGTGTGTAACACGTTCTTACACAGTGTAGATACCTGCAAATTTTGATTTTCATATTCCCATGAAATGAAATCGACAGTAAATTTATTACAGTGCAATATTTTCCTCTTGAGAAAGATAGATCAACTTAATTTATATATCTAGAAATGTTTCTTTTAATTAATTAAAAACTAAAAATCAACTTGTAAATTTTGATTTCATGGGTTTCTAATGAAAGTTAAGGCTACTTATGCTATCAAATCCAATCATTTTTTTAGAAATTGATTACTTTGGAAGGTTGAAAATCTGACTGATGTTTCGTTGTTTGACAAAAAGAAAAATTAATTCAGAAGTGCTAACTATGAAATCAAAAGAAGAAGAAAAACCTTAGGGACAATTGGAGAAAGAAGAAGAATAGAGAAGTGTTGGCTCTATGGTTATTTCCTCAAGTCAAATGTACTTGGGTGCATTGAAATCCTGAGTTCAATTCTTTAAGCCAACAACTCTCTTGAGGGTTGTTATGTGGGTGAGTAGGGATTAAGTGTTGGTTAGATCATCATTGTAAATAAAAAATAAAATATAGAAGTGATTGACTTACGCGGGGTCCACCATGTCCATCGTACAAAGCGAAGTAATGCATAGACTGTCCACTAATATAATTACCAGCCACCCGACAGAAGCCCTCTTTAACCATTAACATATCATCCATGCTCTGTACAAGCCCTTGGATTGATATCCAACAATGAACTGGCATCGGATTAATCTCCACCGGACCCCTCACAGAACAATACAACGATGACTCTTCAGTCACTAGTGGTAGTTGCAGTGGCGGAAGCGGTAGTGGTGGGGCCCCCAACAATATCGCACGTGACACAGTTGGTACCGAGGTTAAAGCTTTCCCCTCTTCATCTGTATGATACCGAATCTGATTTAAACCCGGATCTGAATTTTCATGTCGGATCTCTTGATTTAGGGTCAGATTATTGGATAGTGAATGGCCGGGGCCGGGGTCATGGCCGGGGTCAAGGCCGGGTCCTGGGCCGGTGCCGGGGCCAGATCTTAGCTGCCCTATCTGGACTCTCCGGTTGCGTTGTTCACGGCACCTCTTCAGTGTGTCGTTGTCAAAGCCATCGGTTGGCATCTTTGGGAAGAGCTCAGCCGGAACTAGTGCCATTTCAAAAAGACAACGGAAAATCTGAAACTGTGAGTGAGAAAGAATGAGGATTTGAAAAGATTCCCAAGAAAAAAGACAAACAAATAGAAAGAGAGAGAGAGAGAGAGAGAGAGAGAGAGAAGGTGAAGGAGAGGAGTGGGTTTATGACTCATGGAGAAGAGAACGGCTAATAAACACCACGGGAGAGCTATCCATGACGCCATAAACCACTATGTGGCTAAAAGGCGTTACTCTGTTGCAGATACAGATTAACGTTACAATTGATATGTGCTGACAAAATCATTCGGGTCCACGTAAGAATGAGTTAATATTACTAACTTAATTTGGGTGGTTCATTTTGGATGCTTAAGCGAAGAGGATTAGATGGAAACAATAGCAAGCCAACGAAGGCGAGGATGTCAAATTGAAATCTTTATTATCTTTCCAAACAAGGTGCGATTGAGGCATATCTAGTGCACAAATAAAGCATGAGCCTTAAATTTTTTTGTTCAAAACCAGATTTGTTGTCTTTAGATAGCTACTCACATCATTACAAAAATGGATTTATATTAATTTTATGATTATGTTTGCAAAATTAGCTGTATTTATACAATGTTTAACCAACCCAAGAAGTTAAGAGATGGAAAATTATGATGTGCTACGAATGTAGGCAACAGAATTGGATTCTGAAGCTCATCTATGTAAGGAAATAGTTTTGAGCATTACCTTAATGTCATCTTTGGAAAACCATTGAACATCAGGTCTTTTGAGGAAAAAAAAGTAAAATTAAACATTGGGCATATAAACCATTGAAGATGCATACATTGTATTTTTAGCCAAAGACACTATAAACATTTTTACATTTTTTCTATAGCATTATTTTTTGGGTAAATTATTCAAAACTCTCTCGAGATAACGTATAAATAAGGAGACACCCCCTCAACTTACAAATACACAGATTCCATCCATGCATGTCAGAGGTTGTCCACTAAAGGAGCTAAACGAATATTGGAAAAGTCAAAAATATTATTAAGGACGTTTAATATAAAAAGGATGACTGAAGGTATTTCGCTTTTCAGTTTTCTCAAACCTTTCAGTTTCTTCTTCTCTCACTCGAGAGAGAAATGCAAGTGTGCTTAAAGAGAGAAAAGAGAGGGAACTGAGGAATCTAGGTCTGACAGCTTCTATGAATAATCGATTAATATGTCAAAGGGCTTCTTTTCTAATTTTCTCAATCTGATCCTATAACAAAAACATCTAAATTGGGCAATATAGAATGGCATTATAAATTGAAACACTCCAAATTAATTGAGGCAATATCATCTAATTGAGCTCGTGTACACTAAGTTCTCTAAGGTTTACTAAGTGCTAATAAAATAACATTTAGAAGGAAAGCCAACTACCTTTCACGCAGATTGGAGAAGCGGCTGTAGCATTGGCAACACGCAGAGACATAGCAATATCTTCACAATTTCTCTGTGATAACAGTGGGTGGAAAAGCAGTTAAATAGCAAGCCATATGGAAAATTAAATGGGGGAGAAGATGGAGGAGGTAATGTATAGTAAAGATTGATCTTCTCCATAAAAAAAAATGAACAAACATACAGAAATAAGTCATCGGCATGCCTCTCCATAGTTACGTAATCCCGTATTGATGAGGGTAATTCATAAGTACAAATGTCTAAGTACTTCCTATGAAAAAATGCTGCTTTCGAGAGAACCATACTATAAGTGCCCATCCACCAAACAGACCACCATCCTCCATATTTATAATAAGCAACACCATTCTTCTGGCGACAGAAAAAGGTCAAATAAGAGAAAGCAATAACTTTGAAGAGAAATGCAGCTCTGGAATATTTTTTTAATATAAGTAAAGATTCACTATAAGGGCACCAAGGGGTGCCATCCATGAAAAAAAATCATTCATGTAGAAATTCTAGGAACTCTTTGAACTATTCTTCCATTACAAAAGGATGACAATTAGACCAAAAGTTAAGATTTGAAATCCATTTATCCTTAATAAAAAAATTGGACTTTGCTTCCCCATCAAATGCCCTTCTGTTCATTTCATTGCACACTTTCCAAAAAATTGAGAATGGAAATAAGGCAATAAATCTTCTCAATTCTTGGACCCCCCCATAAACCCTCCAAGCCTCAATCTCTTTCCCAGTAGATTCATCATCCACCCACAAGATGCCCGGAAGAATTTGATTCATGAATTTGGTTCCTTCTTTGAAAAGATAACACAAGTTGACGAGGACCTTTCCATTCTTTTGTAGAATATCTACAGTCAAAATCTTTCCTCGTGCTGTTTCCCAAGAAAAGAAAGCAACTTTACTCCGTGCCCAAAATTTTCAAAGGAAGTTAACACCACTTTCCAATGGGTAACTCGCAACAAGTTCCTTTACGTCAACCTATCTTCCCTCCTTTAAAGTCGAAACAAACATATGTTCTGTATTCAAGTTCAACCTTAAGCCATAAATCTTTTAAGAAAAACATCCAAAACCTTTGAATTTCTAAATCATGAGCATTCTGGATAAAAGGAACTTCCAACACAATTTCTCCACCTGCCACGGAAACACAAGAGCTAATAAATTTGTCCCTCACTGACAGAAAAATATTCGAAAATTGCTCCCCCAAAGGCTTATCCCCACTCCAAGAATCAAGCCAAAATAGAGTAGTATACTGTATCCCATCTAAAACCTCAACCAGGGTAGAAATCCTCAGAGACCCTTCTTATCCACAAGCTATGGGCTCTCAAAAGCACAAGACTACCAGGTTACCTTAGCCCACACAAGTAGAACTGGATTATAGAAGACCAAAAAGCATTCTTAAACTAATCCCATTAAAGATTTCAGCGATGATATCTAACAAATTTTGGTATAAATCCCCCCCCCCCCTCTCCTACGGAAGACACCTTTGAACTGTCAAGTGTCACAAGCATAAGCCTACCAAGATTGACTTATCCTAAACAGAACCAAAGACCTAAAATAATTCTTAAAATTGTCTAATTAAAGAATTCGTAGATAATAGCTAACATACTTCGTACAAACCCCTCTCTATCTCTCTCTCATAGCAACAGAAAGCATACAGCTGCAGATCTAGCGCAGCCCTATAGAAAAGATAAATGGTATTTAAGTCTCAAAGGGAAAAATGGTTCCTTCATTGGAAACCAATTACTAAACAACCATTTTTCCAAGCTACTATAGTCTAGCATAGCAAGAAAGAATCAACAAAGCAAAATTCCAACATCAATTTTCTTTATCCATATTTCTTCCTGCCACTACTATTCTATCTTAAGCTTTAAAATTGAAATTTCGATGAACAAACAATCTGTAAGAAAGAACAGTATGATTATCGTTAATATTTTCCATTAGGACGATAAAATCCTCAAAAATCAAAGCAAAAACATGCATTCCCTCTGGATATGCTACATCAATAAGGAAAGAGAGTTCCACCTCGACAACTTCAGTGGTATTAATTAAACACAAATGCTTCACCATCTAATTTGATTCCTTCCTAAGAAAATACGATGTCCACATACCACATCTGAGCAGAGTAAGTAGCAAATTTATCATAATAAAAAACTCTAGCATAAAACAAGCATTTCAACAATACATCCAATCAGCATTCCAATAGACAAACAAAAACAACAAACCTCCTCATTCAGCCAATGCATCCGAGGAACAAACCTGACCATAGTGGACAGAGCACTCTGCCACACAGCAAACGCGAAATCCAACATCATCATCCATTGAGAAAATTGTGTCAGTTCTGAGTTCAACAATAGGCTTAAGACTATTGTTCAAATTATCCTCCTAATTTATGTCGAACATAAAGTTGAGTTTGTACGCTTTTTGCTACTTTGACATAACAATTCTCTTCAGATAGGCTTTAAGGCTGCTTGAGAGTGGATCAGTCTCACTCCACACCACATGTATCGCATTAGTACCTCTACATGATGCATAATGAGCTATAGATTTCTTAAGAAGCGAAATTCTCTTTCATGCGCTGATTAACAGTGTGTAACAACCCCTAAATATAATAATAATAATAATAATAAAGCTTTTAACACAAGAATTTTATCTAAAATAGAAAAATCATGAGATAATAGTGCTGTAATTAATGAATATAGGCTGAAAGAAATACTATTAGTTTACAAGTATAAATGGAAAAATAAACATAATTTGAAGCTACTGTTTTCCATGTAACTAATTCAAAAGTAAAACTCAACAAAAGCAAAAACGAAATTAGAGAGCAATGAGAAAAGAAAATCAAGTACCTGAAAGGAGAATAGACGGAAGAAGGGTTGTGAGGATTCCACCCCGCGAAAGAGCCGATCCTCGAAGGGAGGTAAACAACAATTCATAGTACACAGAAAGCGATAAGGGCTTCGCTCTTGCGGCGCCGACCACATGGAGAGCTCGGCGAAGAGAGAGCGGGGGGCGGCTGATGTATACGGCTCTGTTCTAGGCTTTCTCCTTCGACAGAGAATTGAAGCCGTCAGAGAAGTCTGCGGTGGATGCCGTGCTGGTATAGCCAGCGTCACAGATTCCGATCAGGGTCGACATATTGGTCAGAGTCCATTCAAGGAACGATCGTAATGAGATCAAGTTCAGCTGATATATATGGTTGATTTGTTGGCACCTAAACCTGGAGAGTTTTGCCTTCTCTTTCAGTTGACTCCGTTATTGCGAGTCAGTTCTTGGGGACTTGGGGTGGGCTGGAACTCGGTCGGGTTTTATCTTTTATATGCCTGGACACAAATCGGGTCAATTTGGACCCATTACCCAGCTCTAACATTTCAAAATTGGGCCACTCGACATATTATTTGGGATTAGAACTTTTCTTTCTTTGCTTTTAGTTTTTCACTTTGTTCACATTTTTTATTTTGTTTTAAACCACTTTAATTAAATGTGCTTTAATCGTCTCCCTTATGACCTTTAGGAGGATGATTATTTTTATGATAATTAATTAAAGAAAGAAGAGCAAGAAAATCTCAAATCTCTTGTTGTTTCCCTTGTGGCCTTATGAAAGCTTCCCTTTCTCTTCCAACTATGTATGTGTTTCTTCTTGAAAAAGTTATCATAAATATTTAAAAAGTCACTTTGTTTTCTTTACACTTTTTTTTTATAAGATTATTCTCAATTTCAAAGAGTAAAATCTTAAACTTATATGATCAAGCCTGCAAAGACGTGATCGAATCTTCATTTTTATTGTTGTCAATGTTAATTCAGTTGTTAATAGGAAATATTATGAACATAAAATCAGTTATATGATTTTTCATTGAATTAACCCAAGTCTTCGTTTATGCTCTAGTGTTGAATTTAACTAGACATTTTACCTTCTAAATGGTATTCATGACTTTTGAACAAAAAGAAGTATAAAAAATATTCTTTTATCTTAGATCGTTTTTTGGCTATCTTGAGATGACTCAAATGGGTTTTAATTTGATCCAAATTTCTTAAGTCCAAATTAGGTGTAAACAGACACAAATCAATTTGTTGAATTTTCTCCTAAAATTAAGTTTGTGCGTGCATTTATTTTTTGCTCAGGAAAAAAAATTAAAAAATTAACCTTGTTCTTTCTTTTTCCTGCAAATTTATCTGGATTACTGCAATTTAATCATTCTAGCCGTGAGATTAATGAGTAAAACGTGCCCCACAAATTGTCAAATGATTTCCAACTTAAAACTGGCCAAATCTAGTGGCAACTTCCTAGCTTCCTCACTCATTTTCAGACTTGTTCAAAGTTCATTGATATACTTCCAAGAAAATTTTCTTTCTAATATTACAATTATTCATGTTGATAAATAATAATGATAGCTGCTTTGGTGTAAATAGGGGAGAATAAATGTAAATTAAAATCATCGCCGTACTAAAAAACAACAGCAAACAACATAATTTGATAAGGTCTCGTGATAGCCCGTCAACCAGTGTTGTTTCGTCCAAGGAACGCACATACAACACCAATGGTGTAATTCAGAACATAGAAGACATTTCAAAGACCCCTAAGAAGTCATATTATGCCGCTTTTATAGCTTGGCCGTAGTAAATGCTACTAATTCCTAGTAGTAGTATATGCTTTCACAAATTTCATTAAAGGGATTTTGCCTGGATGCCAAGCCGTCCAGGGTTACACAGTTGCATTCACATTCTTCCTTTTTTCCTTTTAATATGATCAAATCTTTCTTTAGCGGCTGTCACAACCTGCAGATAATCATGGGTCCAAAAAGATTATTTCTGCTCGCACTGAGGCTCGCCGGAGCCGCAGCAATTTCTTTACAAACTCCCATCCTCTCTTTATTGAAGCAAGTTTAACTGTCATCCTCTCAAGTGCAGGTGAATTTGAAAGTATAAAGTCAATAAAATCCAGTTCATGTCTAACATCACCGGTGATGCCAGCTATAGTGACTAGCCGAAGATGGGGAAACAGAGATATCCAGTGGTCATCTTTCCATGGATCAGTGACTGTTTCTTCACAAGTGTGCTCCCCTTGGCGGGTCTACCACGTTCAAATGTCAGATTCTTGCTAATTCTAAAGTTCTTAAAATCAGAATTGTGATGATTTCTACATTAACAGTCTAGATAAAAACATAACATGAATTTGAAAAAACATAAAGGTACGAATCCTGCAGAGAGTCCAGAAGAGTGAAGATGAAACTCACCAACGTCTCTAGTTCTTGTAGATTAGGAGAACTTCTTAGGAGGCATAGAGCAGCTGAATTCTCCTTTGGATCATTGAAATTTATGTGTATGGAAAGATAATTGAGATCAACACATGGACTAAGCAGCCTGCTAGGTATATCGCCACGAGCCAAATACTGGAGCCGAAAAAGACACAAAACCACAGTATCGTTACATGATCTCAAATAAATACATTAAAATGTTAGATACGGACATGTGGTCGATCCCTTGAGACTTGAACAAGTGCATCAGAATTCACGAAACATTTTTGGGCAAATTTGAAGGCATGTATTCTTAAAAGTTGGTATAATGATCACAAAGGAAACATTTAAGTTAGGTGTGTACACAAAGTTCGAACTAGAGATTCGAATGATATAGAACGACAATGGTGTTCACTTGAGATACCAGAACTATTACCTTTACAGAATAATTCTCAACTTCGAGCCTTTGAATGTGGGGAAGATGAGCAAAGAACCTGAGCAATTTACTTGAACTCCCGTGATCCCTGTTCTCATCGTTATTGACACTCACCTTCAACATAATGGAAACTGAAGCTAGATGGAAGGTGTTTTTAAAACTAACATCATCAAAATCACCTTCAACACTCAAGAATTTGAGATTTGGCGCGTCAATGGCTAGATGGGCGACACCATCAAGGTCTTTCACTTTCAACCAGTCCAGCAGGGTGCAGCTTGAAATTAGATTTTGAAACACATCCTGGGCCAGGGTTATGCACTGAAGGTCAAGGCTTTTCAGATTCCTGAAGCCTTTGAATTTTGACGGAGGTTTTAGCAAACAATTAAATAGTTCCAAATGAATCAACTCCTGGCAATAAAATAAACAAGACGGCAACTTGTAGCTCTCCCCGTTCCATATATCAAGTATAAATTCTTTGATTGGTTTTCTTGATATATACAGAATCCACCGATCAAGGTCACTAGAACAAATTAGATCTTGATGAGAGAGTTTGAAGTTGCGTATCGGGCCTTTGTGAAGTAAGAGAACATGATCAACAAGTTTAACAAGCTTACTGTTGATGAGAGTTTTATCTTCACAATAAACCGAGAAACATTGATTATCAAACACAAGACTTGGAATTCTGGCCCATTTGTACCTCCACTTGCTTGACAAAGCACATGTCCTCACTGCATCCCTAATTGACAAATGTGACAGAATTTGGTCCATGACATGCCTTGGTAAGTTGCTGATTCTATCTAGCTCCGTCATCATTGAGCACGAGAATTCTCTTTGGTTCTGGAACATTTATGGGGAGAAAAAGGAAAAAACAGCATCTGACACGGAGACAAGTGTAAAGTAAATGGGAAACCAACAATTTGTAAAAGATTGGGAAACCAAAGTCATTTTATTTGTTTGTACGATGCAATATTATAATTTAATTTTTATTGTATATTTAATTTTAATTTACTCTTTAACTATAAATTTGAATATTCTTTTATATTGAAATCTTATTAAAAAATTATTTATATCTAATTTTAGTTTATTATAATTTTAACATTTTATAAAGTTTATGGATAGAGCTTTATATGATAATTAATTATAAAACCAATACTACTTTTAATAGGTTTTATTATTTTAGGTTTTTATAGAGTTTATAAATTGAGTTTTGTATTACATTTAAATATAAAATCAAAACTAAGTAGTTTCATTCAGTATTTTTAAAGGCGAATATGTTGGGTCACCACTAGCTCAATTGTGATTCTATTCACCATAGTCTACCCATCTAACAAAAAAGTAAGTTTGCATAAAGAATAGATACAAAAATCGGTACTTGTTTCACCACTAGCTCAATTGTGACCTTTAGATGTAATTAATTTTCTGCTGAATAGTTTTCAAAGTATAGCTGATAATATTTACTATCCATTAACTTGAGATTCTCTCATCATCAATTAAAGTAATAATGATATACAGTGTAACTTGAATTTTGCATCACAATGAAGAAACAACACTTTTTTTTTCTTTTTCCTGTCATGGTCAAGAGATTGCCCTTTATCAAGCAATCTCCAGTTGTCACATTCAATGCAGCAACATTTGTTTCCACATCTTCAATTATATATAGTGTTGCAGCTATGTTTGTAGTGTTGAGCATTTATAGCTTTATCATTAACTAATACTATTAACAAATGAGATTCTAAATAAAAAGGGATATAATTACATTAAAATAGTTACTAAAAAAGAACAACAAAGAAATGTGTATATTTTTTGTCTACATAGAATTAGTTGTATTCTTAACTTTTGTTTTCAACGAATGATTCTACTGCACCCACTGCAGCTCTCTTACATTTGGATGATGCAACAATTAAAGAGAAAATGTGGAGTTCCCAAAAAGAAAGACAAAGAAAAAATAAAGAAAACAGAATATTGTACCAAATGGTGCCATTAGAGGTTCAGTTAATGAATTTCTCTTGATAAATCTGCTGTTCTCTCCTCAGGTGTGAAAAATATGGCGATGATAAAAAGGATCAGCTTGAATTCATGTGTCACGCACTGCAGCAAGGAAATTTTTCTTTAGTAATGATTCATGAAAAATGCATATTACAAAAATATTTTTTTATTGTCTTTTAGTTTTTATTTTGTTTTCGGTTGTATCTATTTAAATTACGAAAGAAAAAAAAGCAGCAAGCACTTAAACTTACGTGGCAATTTGTGATGACTCTTAAATCCTTAAATCCCACCGCTTCTTTATACACACACCATCAGATTCATTAACAATCTCTAACACCAAATTTGTTAGTATATCACACAGCAGATCACCACCCAAGTAATGGCACACTCGTAAATCTATTCCCTTTAACTACAAAGCATCTTTGCTTCTTGGTCTCTCACGTGTAGCTCTCTGTATTACAGCACCAAAAAACTCTCTCTCTCTCTCTCTCTGCGGATCTATAGGGTTAAACAAATTGCAATCTCGATTAAGAGTTTTCTGTTCTAGATTTTGTCAGCCAAGATGGTGAGTTATATGATTTATTTGGTTTTATCTTAGATCTGGTTAAATTCTGCTTTGATTCAATGTTAATATGTCATTTCAGATAAAATGATTTGGTCATGGATTACTCTGCTTTCTCTTAGAGATATGTGAAGAATGAAGCGGCGCACAAGGAAAGAGAGAAAATATAAGAAATACAAAGACTTACCTTGAGAACAACACTGCATCGCTGGCGAAAACCTTAGATGTCGTCAACAGAGAGTATAAAGAGGCAGTGGCCAATAGGCATAGTCGAGAGAAATGTGAAGATGAGAAGCTGCGATGCTGCCTGCTGGGAGAGAGAAAGTTAAGCTGATGGTGAGGTAGGGAGAAAAAAAAAACAAGAGAAAGGAAGTGGAAGAGAGGGGAGAGAACTTACATTAACTGGTGGTGGCAAAAATCTATCCCTAAGTACTTATGTTCAGTTTTGGCTTTTGGGTTTGTAATAAAGTCGAGAGATAGCTTAGAGAAGTGCAAAAAACTAGATGAAATGAAGCTGATGCTAGTGTGCAGTGAGGGTGACGCCAGGCTGAGGTGAGGCCGTGACCGTGAGTGATTGAGCTTTAAGAGAGGCAGGGAGTTAGGGTTCGTGTAAGGGTTAGGTTACTGAAGTCTAGAGTGAAGAGTAAAGTGAGGCAGGCAGTGTTAATGAATTTAGGGTTTGTTTATATATATATTAAGTTTTTTTTTAATTTAATACATAAATATTTTAAATGGGTTATAAACAGATCATAGGTCATAATCGTGTCAACACAACCCATCAACTTGCGACTCATTAATCATGTCATAATCGTGTTATTTTGGGTTGGCTGGTCAACCCGCGACACGACACGATTATTCCGTGTCATAATCGTGTTGACACGATTACGACACGAACCCGATTATACTCAACACTAACACGCCTTATTTCGTGTCGTGTCGTGTCGGGTTTACATGTCGTGTCCAAAATTGCCACCCCTAGTTGGGTGAAGTGTTTTGTCTCGTGGTGTTGGGGCATAAGCCCCAAGACATTGGGACATAAGTCTTTTGAACGTTGTGGCGTTTCAAAATTTCAATAAAATAATATTAATTAATTAATTAGAATAATAAAAATAAAAATAAAAAATTTAATTAATTAATTAATTTTTATCAAAGTTTAATACTTTACGAACTCTTTATAGTGTGATAATTATAATTTTATAAATATTAATATATATTTATATAAATTATATTAAGTATAACTTATATTTCTATATTGTTGTAACTTGTAAGTGATTAATTAAATAATTTGTAATTATTATTAAACTAGATAACATGTATTATATATTTATGAAGTATAATAATGTCACAACAAGAACATTAGTTTAGTGGTTAAAACTTATGACACTTATTAGATCATGGGTTCAAGCTGTTATGTATGCCCAATGCGTAATTTTTGCGCCTTGAACGCCCCAAGCAAAAAAATGAACACCCCGAAAAAAAAAAAACAACTAACTTCAGGCCCTGAGATGTCTTTGCTTTGCCTCCCATGAAAACACTTGTTTCATTATTGAAATTAAAAAACTGGACATATGTCATGATAATAACACTCCTCAAAAACAAAAAGAAGAAATAAAAAGAGGATCATTTAATTGGTGTATTTGACTTATAAGTTATAAAGATCATTTTATACGTTGAAATTACTAAAAAATAGTATATGAGGATTATTTAACTATTTGAACATTTTCTTCCATCAAATTAAATTTAGTAATTGAACAATTAATTTTAATCACAATAAAATATAGTAAGTAATATAAATATAAACAATGATTGTGATTAAACTCAACAAAGTTGGGAAAATCTCATCTCAACCCATGAATCCATCCAACCTTAACCAAACTTATTTCAACTCAACTTATCAGTTTGGATCGGTTTGGACCGTCCATTTAATTATTTTCATTTAAAAATTAATTCAAACATATTACATAAAAATATATTCTACTACAATAATTCATCATTCATTAGATTCAAAATCAAATCCATATAATAATTTATATAAATTTTACAAATTTATCACTTACAAAGTATCACTTAACACAAAATACAAACAACATTAATTTAATATAAATCATACAAAAGTAAATAAAAACTAAATTTTAGAGGTATTTGATCAATCAAATTCTTCAAAACTTCAACATTAGTTTAGAATAAAAAATAAATATTATATATAAATAATTACATATAATAAATATTGTTAAAGTAGACCCAGTTCCATATCCAGATCCCTTTTTGTGGTTCTTGTTTAGATTCGGATCCATTTTGTTTATATATTCATCATCTCTAATTCTGTTTTTTTCCAACATTTTCAACAAATTTTCGATGAGATTTCACTGTTAGTGTTTTTTTGCTGTTTTTCTGTTTCTATTGGAAAAAATGAAGAAAAAAATACTAAAGAAAAGAAAATGGTAGTGGAGAACAGAAAAAAAGAAAAGAAAAAGAAAAAAAAGGAAAAAAGGTGGAAAGAAAAAACGGAAAAGGAAAAAAAAAGAAAAAGTGGGAGAGGGTAAAGAAAAAAAAAAGGGAAAAAAGAAAATAAAAGAATAGTGTAGAACATAAAAAGGAAAAAGGCAAAAAAAAAAAAGACACCTAACTTCGGAGCCCGAGATGTTTTTGCTTTGCCTTCCATGAAAACACTTGTTTCATTATCGAAATTTAAAAAACTGGACACATGTCATGATAATAACACTCCTCAAAAGACAAAAAGAAGAAATAAAAAAAGAATCATTTAATTGGTGTATTAGATTTATAAGTTATAAAAGTGTTTTTATAGTCTGAAATTGCTAAAAAATAGTATATGAGGATCATTTAACTATTTGAACATCAAATTAAATTTAGTAAACAATTAATTTTAATCACAATAAAATATAGTAAGTAATATAAATATAAACAATGATTGTGATTAAACTAAACAAAGTTGGGAAAATCTCAACTCAACCCATAAACCCATCCAAACTTATCCAAACTTGTTTCAACTCAATTTATCAACTTGGATTGGTTTGGACAGTCAATTTAAGTTTTTTCATTTAAAAATTAATTTAAACATATTGCATAAAAAAAAATATTCTAGTACAATAATTCATCATTCATTAGATTCAAAATCAAATCCATATAATAATTTATTAAATTTTACAAATTCATCACTTACAAAGTATCACTTAATACAAAATACAAACAACATTAATTTAATATAAACCCAACAAAAATAAATAAAAACTAAATTTTAGAGGTATTTGATTAATCAAATTCTTTAAAACTTCAACATTAGTTTAGAATAAAAAATAAATACTGTATATAAATAATTACATATAATAAATATTGTTAAAGTAGAACCAGTTCCATATCCAGATCCGTTTTTGTGGTTTTAGTTTAGATTCGGATCCATTTTGTGTATATCCTCATCATCTCTAATTCTGTTTTTTTCCAACATTTTCAACAAATTTTTGATGAGATTTCACCGGATTCTGTCAATGTTTTTTTTTTGTTTTGTTTTTCTGTTTTTGTTGGAAAAAATGAAGAAAAAAAGATTAAAGAAAATAGTAGTAGATAACAGAAAAAGGAAAAAGGAAAAGAAAGAAAAAAAAGGGAAAAAGGTGGAAAGAGAAAAACGGAAAAGGCCAAAAAAGAAAAAGTGGGAGAGGGGAAAGAAATAAAAAAAAGGGAGAAAAGAAAAGAAAACAATAGTGTAGAACATAAAAAGGAAAAAGGCAAAAAAAAAGAAAAAGAGAAAAGGTGGAAAGAAAAAATGGAAAAGTAAAAAAAAAAAAGAGAAAGTGGGAGAGAGGAAAGAAAGGAAAAAGGAAAAGCAGTGTGGGGTGACGTCGATGATGGAGTAGAAAAGGTGTGGGATGATGTTGTGTATTTATTGTTTTGATGAAGTTGACACAATCGAACCTGTTTGGTAGATTCAGCACGTTGATTACAATTCAATTTTTGTTTTAGTCGAGACGATCAAATTAAATTTTATCTCATCTAATGTTTTTTTTTATTATTTTGTATCTCAAACAACATGTTAAAGTTAATTTTTATTGATTTAATATTCTTAAATTTTGTCTTATTAAGTTAGGTCAACATAATAATTTAACTATTTGTCATTCGTGTAGAGCTGCAACCTGATCTAATTTGCTGTTATAACTTTTAAGTTTCAGCTTATTAATTTCATATTGTATCGGATCTATTTGTTATGACATGAGTTTATTTGTAACAAATTAGAATAAACTTCAATTTGAGAGCAGGTGTTAGAGTGTAAGGGCAATTATGTAATCTCTTTATATTATTTTCTTTATAAATGTTATTACTAATCTTAAGAGTTTGTATGCTTGTATGTGTGCAACCACCCTCTCTTTTTTTTTTTCTTCTCTTCCTCCTTTATTGTATTAAACACTAAATTCAATTTATAACAAATTAAATATATATAAAATATAATTATATAATAATTAATTACTGATTTATGTCGGATTGAAATTTTTTGAATTCAAAATTCAATCCAATCTATCAAATTCAATAAATTATTATCCTAAACTTAAGTAAATTCCCAAATCCATCAGTTTTGACGTTCGGCCCAAACGATGATAGCTACATATTGCAATCTCAAAAGAACGTCTTTGAAACTGAAAGCTTGCAGTATTGCTTAAAAGTTGCTATTTCAAACAAGTTTTGAATTTGGTTTAAAAAGGGGGATTATTTATTGAATAATAGTTCTACTAACAAGAAGTAATAAGCATCGGGACAGGAAACAAACTTTGAGCTGTAAAAATTGGGTAATTAATCATATTCTTACGTCAAAATTAGACAAAAAAAAACAAAAAAAATTATCAGTGAAACTTTTCATATAATTATCAACGAAAAATATTTGTGTCCATTTATTACAGTGATTTTATTAATAATAAAATAACATTTTACATAAATTATCAATAAATCACTCTCGATAATTACTAATAGACTTACTCGATGTCAAAAACATCATAAAAAATTTGAGTGTGTATATAACTATTCATAAAATTTAGCAAAAATTCACACTAAGATGTTAAGGTAACTAAACATAATATTCATCCAAAATCAAAGTTCAATTCAATTTTTTTTTCTAAGAAATACTAAAAGTTGCAAATTAAGAAAATGGCAACGGATTCAACCATCCAAGATTTTTATAAGTGACAGTAAAGTTATTAAAAAATTATTTATAATTTAAAATAAAAATATAAAAAATTACTTAACACATTTAAAAAATATTATTTATTTATTTAATATATTTTTGTCTCTATCATAGGATCATTTATGTAGTTAAAAATTTAAAATGATTCTGTATGGAATCAAAATTGGGTAAAGGTTAAGCAACAGGCCAACAGCTCTTCGCTTTCATCCCAAGCACACGCACCGAATGCGATGAAGAGAGAATTTATTAGGGTCTTAGGGGGTATCCTACGCAAGTCAGAACTCAAGTAGTCAAAAGTTTAGAGAATTATAAGGTGAGAACCCTTTATAGGACGAAGTAATCAGAGTTTGATTAACAAAGTGGATCTCTCCCTAACTCCGATTTCATATTCAGATGGAGTAAGATATATTCTGTTTAGAATTTTGGTGGTGAATTACTCTTATTTTATGTCTTGCCAAAATCCACCCACTTGCACTATAATTTTTTTAAATCATAAAAAATTGTTATTGAGAAATCAAATTTAAAATATCAAACAATCCAAATACATACGTTTTACTTAAAACAATTGAGTACCGTTCAAACAAAAATAGAACAAGTCATTAATATTATGTTTTGTGTGAAATTAATTGATTATTATTTATATTAATTGATGAAATGTAATTAATTAATTTTTTTAGATCATAAAAAATTGTTAATCGAGAAATCTAACTTAAAATATCAAATCACCCAAAATACATATATTTAACATAAAACAATTAAGTAACGTTCAAACAAAAAAATAATGGTTACATTTGATTCATATATATATATATCGAGTGTAAAATGTTATTTTTGTATCAATGTGAAAATTTGATTATTAATTTTTTAAAATTTTACTGATAACTTAATTGACTATGTATAGACTTTATTAATAAAAAAATTTAAAAATTACTAGGCAAATTTTTACTACTTAGAAATAACAATTTTTTGCTCGGAAGGTACCACAAATAGGACATTGGTCTTCTTGTTCATTTGGATTGTTTTTCCACTAAGAAGGGGACACGTCTTTACAATCAAATATACATCACATACTAGCTCGAACGAGGGCAGATTAACCCAACTTGTTCATTGTGCCTCCATTCAATGTAAAATTAAACCATTAAAAGTAAATTTTATCTTTACTTCATTTCTTCATTTGGGTTTAATGGATTATTTGCTAAATTCTTATGCAAAGTGTAGTACAATTATTGGATTATTAAAAGACTGATTACCTTACGACTTTGAAATGTCATGTTGTTTATATATGTTGATACCGAAAATCTACCTCTCAAATCATTGTCTACATAAGGGACACGTAAACTAGAAGGTCTCCGGGAGTTGTTCCCTTGGGGACTCTCCGATGCCAAAATTAGTGATATGCATGAATAATAGAATAATAGTAAAGTTGTATAATTGTAAGAGTTATCTATTGTAAATTGTAAATATGTACCTTTTATGGTGAGAACCCATTTATATAGTGTGTTGGAGCTTAAGAAATTATTTTTTGCCTTGAGGTAGCCATGTGTCATTAGGTTATTGGAGAGGAAAATTTCCCCTACATCAGAAGCCCCTCACTTCCTTAAGTATATTTATGTGCTTGAGGAAGTATAATGGAGCTTGTGTCGTTGGTTGCACGCTTCAGTTTGAGAGACGTGGGTCCGAGCGTATGAGGTTCAGTCAAAATGCTCGGCCTTGGAGACATGGGTTCGAGCATATAAGTCTCAGTCAAAATACTCAGACTTGGAGACGTGGGACAGAGTATTTGAGGCTCAATCAAAATACTCGGCCTTGGAGAAATGAGATCGAGCATATGAAACTCAGTCAAAATGTTCGGCCTTGGAGACGTGAGCTAATGGAAAAACTGATCAGATGGAGAAATCAAGCTGATGGAAAAGATGAGCTGATGGAGAAACATAGCTAATGGATAAACTAATCTGATGGAGAAAAAGAGCTAATGGAGAAACATAGTTGATGGAGAAACTGATCTGATGGAAAAACCAGACTGATGGATAAACTAATCTGATGGAGAAAATAAGCTGATGAAGAAACATAGTTGATGGAGAAGCATAACTGATGGAGAAACTGGACCGATGGAGAAAATAAGCTAATGGAGAAACCAGACTGATGGAGAAAATAAGCGGATGGAGAAACATAGCTGATGGAGAAACATAACTGATGGAGAAATTGATCTGATGGAGAAACATTGCTGATGGAGAAACCGGGTTGAATGAACTGAAGTTGTTTGAGTTTGTGGTGCGTTTGAAGCCATTTGATAAAAAATAGTCATTTTTTTATTGTTTGTAAGAAATTTGCACGAGAAAGTCGAATTTCAAAATTTGAAGACCGGTTCTGAAAAGAAGAGGCCAAAAAATCTAAGAAACCGGTTTGTACGAATCTGAAACCAATCTTGAGTTTGGTGAACCGACTGGTCAAATATGAGTAAAAACTTGTGGTTTATGAAGAAACTCATATGTGCAAACAGGATTTTAGAATTCTGAGCTCAGATTTGTAACAAACACGTTATAAAATCTTAGGAGCTGGTCTTCTGGATCTGAAAATAGATTAAAAATAGCTAAACCGAATGGTCAAAGTGGTGAACCGATTGGTCAAACCTTGTTGAACCAATTGGTTTGAGTTTGGGGTTAATATGCAATTTCCATAATACTTAGAGATCGAATGAAATTTCTAAGGAGTATAAGGACTAAAATGAAGTTTCGATAAATTAAAAGGATCAAATTAAAATATTCAAAACTTTAAAGGACTAAAATGAATTTATAAATAGTTGAAAGACCAAAATAAAATTTTCAAAAATATTAGGGACTAAAATGAAATCTTTTGGACTTTGGTGACGTGACGCCTAGGTGGCGTCATTGACTAATTATTCACATCCTAATGTCACTTTCTGATGTCTTGCGAATCAAAATGTCATAATTTCATTTTTTTGGCAAATTTCATCGATTTCGATGGAATACTTTCTGACATTCGATCGCCGTAAAACTTTGAAAACATGGAGATCCAAGGATGGAGAATCTATTTCTTTGGGTTGATATGGATTTTGATGGATGGATTTTAGCAGATCTGATGGTCAAATTTTTTTTTTCTCAGTAAATTTTAATAGTTCCGATGGAGGACTTTCCGATGTCCAATCACCGTTAACCTTTGCAGACAGATAGATCGAAGGTTGGAGAATTTGTTTGTGTGTGCTGATCTGAATTTTGATGCTCGGATTTTTGCAGATTTGATAGTCAATATTTTGTTTTCTCGGTAAACTTCAATAACTTTGATGAAGGACTCTCTGACGTCTGATCACCATGAAACTTTGTAGGGTGGTAGATGTGGAGGTGGAGAACGTAATAGTGTACTTCGATTGGATTGTTGTCTGTTAGATTATCGTGGATCAGATTTTTGGCGACGTTTCGATGGTGTGTCGGGATCAATGGCTTATCTTTAAGCATCTTTAGAAAAAATATTTTGTCGTTCCCACGGACGACGCCATCTGTTGATGCCAGAAATCTATCTCTCCGGATCCTGCGCACATGGGAGGCACATAAACTAGAAGGAGATAAGAGACACGTAAACTAGAAGGAGGAACTCTCTGACGCCCAAGTCAATAATATACATGAATAATAGGAGAATAATAAAGTTGTATAATTGTAAAAGTTGTCTTTTGTAAATTGTGAATATGTACTTTTTATAGCGAGAGTCTCTTTATATAGTGTCTTGGAGCTCAAGAAATTATTTTTTTACTATGAGAGGTGGTCATATGTCATTAGGTTATTGCAGATAGAATTTTTCCTTGTACCAATATATTTTGCCGAATAAGTTGAAGTTGAAGTTGAAGTTGAAGAGAAATCCAATTGATTTCATGAATAACCACGAAGGAATAAAGATTAGGAGTTGATAACCTTTTGCAGCTTCTCAAGAAATTCGGACTTATGCGTTTGCATAATTACTTGGAAGATGAATGGACAGGTAATTTTTACTTAATTATTATTTTTAATGAATGTAATACTACTCTTGTAATTAATCTTGAACTTCATCTCCTTTCTCGTCTGTGTTAAGATTATGATTTATATTAATTGATGAAATCAAATTAATTAATTATTGTGTGATATGAATTAAGGTCTCTTGGCAGGCAGCTTTAGCCCAATCACCTTTTTTCTTATGTATCACTGTCAATTATCTGGTAAGCCCACCTTTAGCAACTTACTTCATTCTTTAAAGAACATTGGTCATTGTCCCATGAATTGATTGTTGAAAACCAATTGGCCTCCATGGTGTATACTTGTGCATAACCAAGGACTAGCCCATATACCACCTTCTTCAAGGTGGACTGGAAATCTTCAATAAGAACTGGAACCCTTATGCCAGGCCTGCCCAGATGACTGTTTGGTTTCAAAAAAATTTAGTTGGTTCGGGTCTAAACTCAATAGTTTAAATCAATTAGAAACTTCACTGGTAATCTTAAAAAGTTTTATTGATAACAACAATATAAGTGTAAGACCCAAACATTAACATTACCAATAAAATTTCTAAGATTAACAGTAAATTTTTTAACTGATCTAAACTTAACAATTTAAATCTGAACCAATGAAAAAATCCTCATCCCGCTTGTCGATCTCAACTGCAGGGTTCAAGAGATCAATACTCATCCAGCCAGGATCTTAATACAAAAGGACCTTCACACAGTGAGTTTGCCCAAATTTTCTTTTACGGCTGTTATTTCATAATTTGCAATCTACTTATAAGAAAAATTCTCTCATGATTAAAAAAATTTACTAAATTTCGATCCAAAAAAATCTCATGATCCAAATTTAAACCGAAAAACTCTTTGGGATCCACCATGTCACTTTCAATTTAATAT
Organism: Bretschneidera sinensis; assembly: GCA_023935145.1. Taxonomy (NCBI): domain Eukaryota; kingdom Viridiplantae; phylum Streptophyta; class Magnoliopsida; order Brassicales; family Akaniaceae; genus Bretschneidera; species Bretschneidera sinensis. Next base: position 149,427,461 of record CM043697.1, read on the forward strand.
GTCACAAGAAAGAATTTAATCTGTCACAAGAAATAGAATTTTCTTTATATGTCTCCTTTCCCCTTTTACTTTTGGGCTGAATCATAGGAATTGGAAATTGTTACTACTGTCGCCCTTCATCCGATGAGACATTTTTTTGTCTTTATATTTTCTTTTCAATGCCTTTCTCTACTTATTTGATAATTAGTGACACATTGGAAATATCGTTCATTTTTTTTTTTTCCATTGACATTGCTATATGGCAAAGGATAATTTGGGTTTGGGTTCACACTCTGAAGACTTGGCCAATCCAAACAAAACCTCTTAACTGGGTAGTATAATACTTATCCACCCATTTTTGTGGAGCCTACAAGTTAAATCATCTGTAAACATCAAATCAAACATGGGTTTGACCTACAAAAGATTAAATCTGTGAGTGGTTTCATTTTACGGTTTTTACCTAAGCCATCTTTTTTGACATTGACTATTCAATTACAAAAAATTTAATTATTTATATACTTATATATATTATTTTAAAAATATAAAAAATATATTTTAAAAAAAATTTAAATTCTATTTATATATATATAAAAAATTAATTTTTTAAATAATTTAACAATAAAAAAAATATATAATTAATTAATTAAATAATAAACATAATAAAAAAATGAGAGAATAATACAATTATCCAAACCGCATTTAACTATGAAAACACGCAAAAATAAAATGATGTGCGTCTAGGACAAATCAATTATCAATTTGTTCCAAACAAAGTCAATATATATATATATATATATATATATATATAAAAGCTTGTGGCCAAATAGGAGTTTCGTCAAGAGCTTGGATCACCGAGGTTTGTGAAATTTTAGTTTGGATTTGGTATAAAAATCATTATTAATTAACTTTATTGATAATATAAAAATAATATATCTTTCATTGTTTTATAATTGGATTTTTAAAATAATATCTAATTCATGGCAATGCAATGATTGATGTTATAATTTTTTTTTCCTGGTCCATTATAAATGCTGGTTTTATGCGCATGCATTGATTAATATTTTGGTCATATAATGAATTAGTATCATTAACTACACGCCTCAGTGTCAACTTTTTTAAATTAGAGTAAATTATAATTACATTTTTTTATATTTAATCATAAACATAATTATATTTCAAGTTTTTAAAATATATCATTATCCTCTAAACTTTCATATAAAATTATAAATGCATTTTACAGTGCATATAAACATAAAAAAAATCTAACAAAATCAAATTAAAAATTGACATGACATTATATGCTATTTTGATTTTATTCAAAAAGTAATTTATACTTGAAGTTCTAATGTGTTAAAAAAAGTGCAATTCTCATAATTTCATTTAATGTTCTTAAGTGGTAGAATGTAATTATTGTATCTTAAAAACTTATACTGTAATTATATTTATTGTCAAATCTAAAAGATATAATTATAATTTACCATTATTTTTAACATAAAAGTCGACATCAAAATATAATGCTACTCATGCTCATATTCCAAAATATGAAAGCAAAATTTATCAATTTATAAGTAATAATCCTGTATTCATGTGGTCATATGCAACAAGACATGAATATAAGCGTCGAGCTCCTATCAAATGTAAATGGTTTTAATGACTATAGACATGACTTGTTTTAGAGTTTGTTTAGTTCACGGTTTAAATTATAGTGAATCGTGATTAAAATTACTATGAGATATGAAAAAGAGAATTTAAATCTTAAAGATACTTTAATATCATGTGATGATGGCTGGAGTATGATTAAAGTAAGATAAAAAAATCAAAATATAAAAAAACTCTAGCATTATTCATCATTCTCAATAATACTCAATTTTTTTACAAACTTTATAATTTTATTTATTTATTATTATTATTATTTAAAAAAAAAAGAAAAAAAAAGAATTTTCATCCTAAAAAGTGAAATAGATTCTATCCAAAGTGATATAGAAAATATAATATTTAGATTAATTTTATCCTAAATGAAATAACTACGGTTCATGTTAAATTAATTTTATCGAATCCTACCTATATCCCCCGAAGGACCCTAGTACCATAAGAAAAATGCAGCCCTAAATCTTTTTCTTTGAACTTCGGAAATATATTTACTTTTTCACCTTTTACTAGTTGGTGGATTGGAATCTTTTACTTTAACAGTATCTTATCTTGTACTTTCTAGTTTCTACAGTGTTTTTTTTCTTTTGCTTTCAAATCAAGAATTTTTTCACTCTCAAATCCTTAAACTAAAATCGGACTTTTGATCTGTTTTTGTTACTTTCACTTGAACAACGTAAGTCAGCTTAAGTTAACAAATTCGATAAAAAAAATTTTGGGGGGGTCTTCTTGTTAGGAGCCTCAGCATGCAAAATATGCAATTCAAATCACAGGAAAAATAGTCAATGCCCAATTGGGTTACGATGATTCCTCGTCAATTCCTCTTGGGGTTATGAAAAAAGTCTCCACAGTTTTACGTTTTCACCAAATTTGACTTTCAATTTGCGTACAATTCTAGTAGACCTCCAATCTTTGCGTATTGTTTTCCATCTCCTGTCGTTTGTCACTACAATTATACGATATTATTGAATTTTGTCAATCTCAAAGTTTTCAACCTTTTGTTTTTCTCTCCTTCTTCTTCCTTATCTGGCAGATTCTTCATTGGATTGAAAGAAATAAAGGGTGTCTTCTTTGTTATTCCTTGTTTCATGCATTGTTGAATAGATTATAAATTTACACCCAAAAGAGTGAAAGAAAGATAAAGGATAGATAAAAGGGTGTTGCACAGAGTATCTTTCTTTTTGAGACTGCAATTGTGGCTTTTTGAGCAAGTTGGGATCTCATCTGATCTGGGCTTCCTCTGCTTCCACCATTGCTGCAGGCTCTTGATTTGTTAGAGGTGAGTCACTTCTCCACTAGTTGATTTTTCACCTTCTCTTTAGAACCTGTGATCAACGTTACATGTCATGAATTTGATGGGCATGTTGAGCTGGAAGAATCCCTCTCCCTTACCTTTCCCCATCTGTCTCTTTTATATTGACTTGAGCTGGTTGAAAACTTTTTGATGCTCTTTTCATTCGTTTGTAGCTTAAACATTCTGGGCTACTATAATGTCTGGTGGGTGATTTTGATTGATGTTTCATGTTCTTATTTGATTTGCTTTTATTGAAGAAAAATGCTGCACAGTTGAGGTACCCTATAGTTGGAATTTAGGTGTGCTTGCAATACATATGGAAGTATTAAACCTGTTTATTGAATTGTAGGTATCTTAGCTGCCTAGGTTATACAATCATGCTAATCTTGTTTCTTGTTGGATTGCTTTCCATTCAATTTTGACTTGATTCGGTTACATTTAAGCATTCTCTCTCCCCATCTTCTCTCTATTTATATTGCAAACTAGGTTACCTCCCAATTGGATCGGGAACTGTTTGCAAACTCATACAATTTTTCCTTCCATGGGTTATTTAAAATACCCAAAAAGGGAAAAAAGAGGAATTGTTAATAGTTTCTTTATATATGCTAAGCATTAAAGCGTGGATTCTTTCGAACACTTGTACTGATCGAAAATCAGTTTAGGGCTCTGCTGTTGTCTTCCCTTTCACAACCCCACACCCAAACTCTCAGATTTTGTTACTTCATTCTTTACATTGTTTGAGTGAATGCCCTATGTGCAGGTAAAAACTTCATTGACTATGAGCTGATAACATTACGCATTATGGGTTGGCTCAGCAAGATTTTCAAAGGCTCTAACCAAAGAATTTCTGAAGGGCATTATCAGGGGAACTATGGGGAGGATGCTCATTATTATGCACCTTCTACTTCGGGGGTAATAAGATATACCATTTCTTTGCAAGTCTTTTTTTATGCATTCTTGCATGATTCTGTTAGTTGTCTTTTCTAATTACTCCTGAATTTAATGTGATGTGCATCAAGAAATTTCTCTCTTAATGAGATAGTCGCTACATAGCCTACATTGCATTATATGTGTAGTACAAGTCAGCTGATGAGGCCTAGGATCTGCATTAGAAAATGCTTTTCTTATTATAAGTGAATTTTAGCTTTGTTGTTTACAAACCTAGAGAATTCCTTAATGGCCTTTGTTGGAAATTTTAGACATTAAATTTTTAACATGCTTTTCTTATCTTGGTGGCGTTATTGAATGTAGGACATATGGTCGGAGCAAGATAATGAAGATATAGATCGTGCCGTTGCACTATCCCTTTTAGAAGAAAGCCAGAAAGGAAAAGATGTAATTGGTGAGTGATATGGCTATAGATGTTATAATGAATGTGCTTGGCATTTAATGTTGCTGATTAATACTGGCTATGTGCTTGAAGTTGTTGCATCATGTATGTACACCAGTGATCATGTGTTATATTCTTTTGTCAATATCATAGTTTTGGTTAGTTTCAGTGAAATTGTTTGTGATTTTCTGATGGGAAGTGCTTTTATAAGCGCCTTTATAATATTAGTGGTAACTTTTCTTATCATTTTTTACTTTTCTCCAATTGGAAATGCTATAGTCGAGTAGGGAAAGATCACTATTTTTCATAGGATCTCTGGTCAGCCAAAACTAAGAAAAGTAATAAGGTTCTAGATGTTTTGCACGATAGAGGAGCTGGATCACTGTGTGCCATCTGTACCCAGAAAAAATAGTGAACTTGACACATGACAATGTGGCACCACTTAAAGAAAAGTGTGGGATACATAATGAAATCCTTAACTTCATGCACATATTCTTTAATTGAGGATCAGATTTTGTTATCGAGGAACTAGAGGGAAACTTGTTTTGTTTCTTTATTTATTTTATTTGCATCCACTTCGTGAAAAAAAGCATAAGCATAATAAAGTCGCTCTGTGGCTTTCTCAAATGATAGCTTACATATGTCAAGGCAGTAGTTGTCTGAGCTTTGGTCTATCTCCATGTCAAGAGCTCTTTTGAGAACAGCCTTTGTTAGCATATATGATACATGATACATGATACAAGACATCAGTTTATGTAGACTCTCAAAGTGATGTTAATTTAAATCTTTGTATGATCCAAAGTGATGTTAATGCGTAAATTGTTTTTTGCAAAGTTAAAATTCAATTTGGATATCTTGAGAGTGAGTTTAGGTAAAAGCTTTTGTTTCCACGATGAGGCATGCAAGACCAGGCACACCAATGTCATTCAGGAAAATTGTTGTCTGTACTGACTTCTAAAGAACGTACTTAATTTTCTATGCATCTCCTGACTCTCTTTTTTTATTTATTTTTATTTACAACAATGATCTAATCTACCCATAATCTCTATCCACCCATACAACAACCATCCTTATCCATAAGGGAGTTGTTGGCCTGTTGAATCGAACTCAGGACCTCAAGGCGCCCAAGTACATTTGACTTGGGGTGATAACCATTAAGCCAAAGGCGGCTGGTTTCCTTATTCCTATTTTTAGAAATATTTTTCTGGTTATTTGACGAGTCAAATTTTCTTTTATTTTCTTAGGGTTTGTGTTATAGATTTGACCAATTATTTTCCATTAGAATTATTTAGCCTTTTCAGGGTTGTATTGAGAAGTTGTTTTCTGTTCTCTAGATCCTTATTATCCAACATGCTACAGTTTGAATTATTAAGTTTCTTAAATTACTGGATAGATAATGAATCTCAGTTGGAAGAAGATGAGCAGCTTGCCAGAGCCATACAAGAAAGCTTGAACTTTGAATCTCCTCCCCAAAATGGAAATCTTAATATGAATCAACCAGTCCCAGTCCCAGTCCCAGTCCAATTTCCAATGGGGTTCAGGTATATGAGTTACTTGATTAATTATGGTAACTTAATTTGATGCCAGTGTAATGACACCCTGGTCTTGCACCTTTGTTTGTTCGTATTGCGTGGTACCATATTTATCTCCCTCCTTTTTGTTAAGATTTGATTTTTGTGTTTTTATTAACAATTCATTTTCTAGTTCTGTATCTTTACTTTTGTTGAGGTACTTATTTCAGCCATTATCTTGAAACTAGCCGCAAACGTTGGATATCCTCTAATACATTCTTTTTTTTCTTTTACAAAAACCTAATGTGTTATCTTGATTGAAGACTCCATGAAATTGAATCATTCCTGGGATGATCTTCTTACAAATTTTTTCTTAATGAATGCATCAAAATCACTAGCTTGGTGAAGCCTATTCCAAGACTCAATGTTTATTTTAAACCTCTCTAACTCAAGCTTTTTGCGAGTATGCCTTGGAAGAAGGAATGAAGAACTGGAAACTGCATAAACATAATTACTTGTTTTGACTTCTCTCATAAAGTAAGTAGTCTTAAAAGCCTGGTTGAAGAGTTTTCCACTTAATTATGTGGAAGAATTGATTTGAACAAAGAAAGCTAGATGTTAGAAAAAAAATTTATAGCATCCTGAGAGGAGATATCGTCCCCAGTCAAGCTGCCTTATCTGGTTCTTGAGACTGTTATATAGTCTCACATTTTAGGAGGGATAGTAAATGTTGGTTGAAACATTTCTTTACTATGATCAACCAAATATGAGACTTAAAGCAAATATGCTTAAGACTGAATTTTTTTTATTAGATGTCTTTTGTCTGTTAAAAAAGAATGTAAGTTTGGGATGATGTAGTTGCTTCCTTGGCCTCAACCATATTTTACTCTGGGCAGTCTGTTGCTGCATCATAAAATTTCCTATGGAGCTTTAGATTTCTTTTCCATTACCCATTGTAATTTCTCTGTAATAATAGTTCACCTCCTTCAGCACTATATATATGCAAGAAACATAATCAAAGAATGCCATTACTTTTTTTTTTTGTATAGGATCTGTGCTGGTTGCAATATGGAGATTGGCCATGGACGATTTCTGAATTGCCTCAATGCATTTTGGCATCCAGAATGTTTCCGTTGTTATGCCTGCAACCTACCAATTTCTGATTATGAGGTGAAAATATACTCCCAATTCTAGTGTTTTCTTTTGCGGCTCTGCAATTTTCCACTAAAATCATCTTTGGTTGATGTTGCGAGCTAACTTTACATGTATACTTTATCCTATAGTTTTCTATGTCTGGGAATTACCCTTTTCATAAAACTTGCTACAAGGAGCGGTACCATCCCAAATGTGATGTTTGCAAGCACTTTGTAAGTGTCTCTCTGGAATCAGAATTAATTCATTGATTATAGTCTTGCATACTGTTTGCTTCTTTAATGTATAATGTTTGAGGTGAGCCAGGATATTCTATAATTGCCCCCATACCTCATTGAAGTTATAACCACTAAATGTCTAACAAAAATCTCTTGTACCAAATAATTAGTGCTCCTTTAAGGTTTTCGGTTTGGTTTGGCTAAGCATATTTTCACCTTAAAATTATAACCAAGTGCTTTAATTGATGATGATTTAAACTGATTTTAGTGTTTGGGTAAATGAGTGCTTAAAGTGCTGCTTACTATGAAATAATTTCAAACAAACCAAGCCTTCCTTGTCCTGATAGTAAATTCATAGTGTCGAACTGTCGATTACTGTGAAAGATCTGAAGTTCAAACAAGTCCATTTAGACGTCCAATTAGATTCTTGCACTTATCTTTAAGCAGATGTCATTCTATTTAGCATAATTGTTGGTTAATTTATATGGATGGGGTCACAAGCTTTAATCTCATATAGCAATAAGTGTGGACTTCTACAGAAGGTGTTTGTAAAAATTTTCTATGAGAATTCAGCCAGATATTATAAACATTGGAAACTGCATTTGTGCAACCGTATTTATTAAGTTTGATGTGTGGATTGGGCAATAAAAATGTTAAGATTGAGATTTGTAAATTTCTGTCTTCTTCCTTTAGATATATCACTCACCTTCAGTTGTCTTTCTGGAATATATATTTTTGACAGATTCCAACAAACCCTACTGGTCTTATTGAATATAGGGCACATCCCTTTTGGATCCAGAAGTATTGCCCTTCTCATGAACATGATGGTACTCCACGATGTTGCAGCTGTGAACGAATGGAGGTTAGTCCAAGTGAAATATTCACATCTTTAAGAAAACTTCTTGAAGCTTTCAAAGGAAACTCGGTGAATTTTTTGTGACAAAAAGTTGACGGCATGTATATCTGCTCATCATATGCAGCCACGGGACACAGGATATATTGCCCTTAATGATGGACGGAAGCTTTGCTTAGAGTGTCTGGATTCTGCAGTCATGGATACGAATGAATGCCAACCTCTTTATCTTGATATACAAGAATTTTATGAAGGTCTAAATATGAAAGTGGAGCAGGAAGTTCCATTACTCTTGGTTGAAAGGCAAGCATTGAACGAAGCCAGAGAAGGAGAAAAGAATGTAAGGACAAAAGATTATAATAACCTTATATTAGCTATGATCTGTTTTACTTTTCCCACAAAAGAAAAGAAGGTGTATGACCTGTATGAAAATTCTTAGTAATGATTGGCACACCAGAGGTTTTTGACACGTCACCTGTTTCAGTTATGTCCAATGAATGTTTGAGCACTTAGAAACTGTTCACAGGTTTACTTAAAAAATAAGCAGAAATGAAGCTCTTCAAAAATTATCAAATGTTTAAGTAATTTATTTTCTAAGGTCATTCTACTTATGCTTACAAACTCAAATAAAGTTGCAGTATGTTGATGTAGCAAACTGACAAAAACACTTATCTAAGTCATGTCTATGTTTGTATCTCATAATTTTTTTCTGTGTAACGATATTGTACTCTGTTTAAATGTGAGTCTTCTGGGTTCATAGGTCATAGCATAGGGGTTTATTTGCAATTAATTTTCATCTCTTCTTGACTTCTTATGATTGGTTTTTATTATGCTTCTTATTGGTCAGGGCCATTATCACATGCCAGAGACCAGAGGGCTCTGCCTTTCTGAGGAGCAAACTGTTAGCACTGTAAGATATTTGGAAATCTTTTCAGTTTTTATGGACAAGGTGGAGTTTGGTATGCATAGCTTGTTTGTAAGATATTTATATCATATTGAACCTGAAAATCACCAGATTCTAAGGCAACCAAAGTTTGGGAGAGGAAATCGAGCCGTGGACATGATAACAGAGCCCTATAAATTGATACGTCAGTGCGAGGTGACCGCAATTCTCGTTTTGTTTGGTCTTCCAAGGTATTGAACCTTTCCATTTCACTTTAACTGCTTTTACTGTTCAGAAAGAGGTGACCTATGCAACACTCAAGAAAAAAAAACAATTATTAAATGTATGAAACCAAATAGTAACACATGAGTAAACAATTAAGTGCTGGTTAATTATATATTTCCTACTGAACATCATATTTTGATTGGTAGAGAGAAAAAGTGGGAAGAAGGAAGATGGAAGAAGTAGAGGAAAGAAAAGTGAGTGGAGAGCACTTTTCTATCATTTGGTTAGAAAGAAAAGTGGAATGATTGACGTTTTTCTCTACGTACAAATTACAATCTTCCCAAATTGGGATGATTGGGGAGTTGAAGCTAAGCTAATTTTTTGTGTCATTTTCTTCATTACTCTTACATTTCCGTGATCTTTACCAAACACATGGAAAATATAAATCTTCATATTTTTCCATCCTCTCCCACTTTCTTCCTCCCACTTTTCTTCTCTACCAGTCAGAGCCTTATTCTTAAACATACTCCAGATTAGCATTTTCAAAAAGGGAGGTTATGATGGAAATAATGATGCAAATGATTATTATCTCAAGGGAGATAATAAATAGGTGCTTATCTCTTTAGACATGATATTTTATTGAGCCTAAAAGAATTGTGGGGAATGTTCTCATGCGACTTTTTGTATTATTGTGAGGCTCTATGCAATATCTTCAGGGCCTATTAAATATTATGAATGGGAGGAATAAAGTTAGGAAAGGCGATAGTAAATCTTTCTTTCTTCTCATCTTTGTCTCATTCTTTCTATTGCTTCTAATATATTGCAGATGAATCTATTTATTCATGTCAAAATTTATTATTAAGATCGTACTCTTTTATTTTGGGAGCATATTTTCTAGTAAATTTATATAATACTTGATTTAAATAATACAATATTTAGATTCATTTAAAGGTGCATCATGCACGGGAGGTACAATTTATTTGCGTATTTGCACTTTTTGCCTTCCTTTGTTGTATTATATATTTGGTGGCAGAGAAGTTAAACTTTGGCCTTAGTGTATGGGCTCGTTCTTTGTAATTTTGGCTGAGCACTTGGTGTATGATAGGAAATTTCTGTCCATACAGGTTACTTACTGGATCAATCCTAGCTCACGAGATGATGCATGCATGGATGCGACTTAAAGGTGCTTTTTTTCCCATCCCAGGGCATACAATACGGGTCTTTAACACTAATTTTATTTTCTAGGATTCATCTCAAGATACCAAGGAATTGTCTTCTTTCAATGATTATTTGTGATTTTGGTATTGGCTTCTCATAATTCACTCAATCAAATATAAAGTGAAAGAAAATATCAGTATTGGTTCTAATTCACAATACCTTTGGGTTTGTGTTTTTGGCAATGCTGACATATATACTGTTCGTTTGCAAGGTTTCCGCACGCTCAGTCAAGATGTTGAAGAGGGTATTTGTCAGGTGCTAGCACACATGTGGTTAGAAGCTGAGCTTATGTCTGGTTCAGGTAGCAATGTTGCATCATCCTCATCCTCTGCTTCCAGAATGTCTAGAAAGAGGGAAAGAACTCAGTTTGAGAGGAAGCTTGGGGAGTTTTTTAAGTACCAGATTGAATCAGACACTTCACCAGTGTATGGTGATGGTTTCAAAGCTGGCCAGCAGGCAGTTCATAAATATGGCCTCCCGGGGACCCTTGACCATATTCGGGTGACGGGGAGGTTTCCTTATTGAAGTCTCAAATCCTGATTCTTGCCATCATGCTTCTTTTTCCTTTTCACAGAGTTTGTAGCTTGGCCTTTTCCTATTAGAACCTAAGGCTGAAGCACAGGAATCCTCTCTCCATAGGGTAGTTTTAGAAATACTGATTTTTATGCCTTGTGGCTAGCAGTAGTGCATTTAATACTTTTTTTTCTTCAATAAAATTAATATAATGATTTAATTTAATTTTTCTGGTGCCACAGCCTTCTCCTATCCCTCTCATTTGAAAAACTGAATCATATAACGGTTTTCTCTTCAGTGCTCTGCCCAGAGACTTAAACCAAACATTGATCCATTGGAGCCAGCCAATTTACAACCTAATCAACGCTGAATAGCTCTCCGCACATAGAAAAAATTAAATAGGGCGCTAACGGCTCTCCAGTCTCGTACCTCTAGTAGGGAAAATATGTCCCTTAAGATCCTCATTAAGTCAGAGCACAAAATGTTACGGCCACAACATTATACTTTATATATATATACAAAATTTTCTTTTATTGGGCTATTTTTTTGGTTTGTTCTTTTTTATACTTTTCCAAAATACCTTCACCATTAATTACCTTCCAAAATCAAATTTAATCACCCTTCTTTTTTTATTCCTCGACTCTTCTTCTTCAATTTTTGTTCTTGTACGTATTTGATGGGGAAAGAGAAACCATAGTCATGTTTCTTCAACCTTCAGCACTCAACCGTAAAAATGATTTGGTTTGATTGCTTTTCTTTTTGGGAGGTAATTAATGGTGAAGATGTTTTGAAAAAAAAAATAAAAAGAAACGAACAAAAGAAATATTGCTCGATAAAAGAAAATGATAATTTTATACAATCACACTTTGAAAAAGTATTTTGCTCTCTGCCACCCTAAACTAAAGTCTCGTTAGCCAATATACATAGGTACTCTTTACTGATTAAAGCAAAGCATTACTTACAAATCAACACATAACAAGAGAGAACTTTGAAGTTAATTAATTAATTTGAAATCATGAATCGGTGGTGATTTTCATTGTAATTAGATGTGCAAAAAATACATCTAATTAAAGTTGGGTCTCGATCTCTTTCAAATATAAAAATAAAATGCAGAAAAGAATATAATGGGTCATCTAACATGAGCACAACTTAGAATGTTCACCTCAAAAGTTGGTGGAAAGAAAGCAGCACATCATCTAACGCAAGTGTTACTTAGCTTTTCAGGCATCTCCATGTGAAACATAATAAGCAGTGTAGCTTTCAAAATTAATGAATAAAACAGACTCCAGACAACACCCAATTGAAGTTGTGCGGTGATTTCAGCAATTTCACACCTTATTATTTATGTGTCTGCGGCATTAATAATATAGAATTATCATAACTTAATTAAAAAAAATTACAAGACACACTACAAGTTGCGGCAAAAAATAGAATGTAATTAGGTGATGTAAGAGCGTCTAGCTCACCACACACGATGGTGAATAATTTGAGTCATTTGACTATGCGATTTCAATATCCCAACTCCATAACTAAGGGATATTATCACTACAACCTTTGTTAACTGTTTTAATGTTTCCGTTAGATTTTAAAATCGATCAAATAAGATCTTTTATTTTAATTAAGGATGTTTCTAATTGTCTCTTTTGATTACATTTTTGTCTAATTTAAAACAATACAAACGCGTTTGCACACGTGGCACACTGACGGTTAACTCATGCGACACTCATGGAACTTATGTGATTGTTGAAATATAGAAAGACAAAAATATCATTCTCTCTCTTTCTTTATTTTCTCCCTCTCTAGATCAATGTTTTGCCCTTAAAAGAAAGAAAACAAAAGAAGAGAAAGAACGATACTTTTGTCTCTTCACATTTTACTGGTCATATGAGTTGATTATGAGTGTTGCACGTGTACAATATTTCAAATTTGATTGAAAATGTAATTAGAAATGGTTATTGACAGATGGTCATATTTGATCGATTTCAAAACCTAAAGAGACATTGAAATAGTGCCGAAAAAACAATGAGGGTTTGGTGATAATATCTCAAAAACTAAATTTGACACGTTTTAAATATGTCCTAAAGCGTCAATGAAGCTTTAATTCAGTGATAAAAAGACTTAACTCTAAGACTATAAGGTTTCAGGTTCAACTCTCATCAATGTATGGTTATTTATTCGATTTATATTAGTCATTTCTCTCGGTTTAAATAGATAACATGTAGTATCATAGGTTTTAGAATATATATTACATAATGATACTGTAAACTTATATTGTGATCAAATTAATTATTATATTTATATATCACATTGGTTCATAAAAAGACAACGAAAAAAAATCTCATTTATACGTGCTAATATAAAACCAAAACTGAAACCTAAAATAAAACACTAGACATTTATAAAATTCCAAAATATCATCTAATTCATTTAGCAAAGTAAAGGGCATCAAAGTTAATTTCATCATCAAATAAAAAAAAACTATGAATTTATTATCGATGGTAACTTCTTATAATAACAGCACGAGATCTACGCAAAGTTCATGTTTAGATGTTTATTTAAAATTTATGCCGCATGAGAAAGAAGTGGGCGTATGCATGCACAAATGTGTAATGTAATTTATATCTATAGTAGTCGAAAAAATTCAACATAAAATTTTGTGTTAAGCTAGAAAATAAAGAACTTTTCAGTAGAAAATTTGTGATTTATGACGTGGATAATTACTACTTTGGTCCTTGAAGATTGGTGTTGATTTAAATTTGATCTCAACTTATCAAACTTTTTAATTTTAATACTAAATTTTTTTATTATTTCATTATCAAAATTGGACTTTCTTACTAAATATGTTAAGTGAAATAGACAGAAATCCACTTGAAAACCACCTCAGCTATATTTAAACCTTCATTTACTCTAAAATAATTGTATTATATCACCTCAACTATATTTAAACTTCAATTTACTCTAAAATAATCATGTTAGAAAAAGAAAAAAAAAAGAAGAGAAAAATTAGATTTTATGAAATTTTAAGTTTAAATATAGTTGAAGTGGTTATCAGGTGGCTATCATGTGGATTTTCATCGATTTATTTTAATGAAATTAACAAAATTGTTTAAAATTAATAATAAAATAGAACGTCGAGTCTTTAAATTAAATTAAAATAAAAATATTTTGATGGTTGGGACTAAATTGAAATCAATTCCAATCTTAGCCAAATTAATAAGTTAGCTCTTAATTCTGCCTCAATCCTTTCACCAAATATTATTGAGGTTCATGCTTGTAATTATGAGCATAATGCTTGTAATCACCAAATATTTATGAAAAGGTAAAGAAAGGTCACAAGTCTCATGCTCTCACAAAAGAATTCCTTTCTAAGATATGATTCCTTGCAAGCACGTCTTCTTCAACAAAGGTGATATCATAATTGATTTTTCTCCTAATTAATCACTTCAACAAATAAATTTAATTCCATTAAATAATAAGTTAATTAATGAATTAAGAGAATGATTTTTTTTTTCTCCAAGCAAGTTGTGTGCGACTTTCAGATTAATGTTATTAGATTAGTCTGTCTTAACAAAAATTGGTAGGCTGTAGGCCTCATCATCATAAAAACACAAAGGAAGATACTTTGCATTTTAAATTACTCATCTCAAATAAATGCTATAGTTGATTTTTTGAAATAATATATTGATTTAAAATTATAAAAAAATATTTTTCAATATCTATGAAATTTATTTGAAAATTTAAATTATTATTAAATAAAAAAGTAATCATGTAATGAACCATAATTTGAATGTTATCATTAATTAATTTGCGATATGCCTATCATTCTTATTTTTGAAAAAAAAGAAATGTCCTTTCCCCCATAATTAAAAAAAGCAATGAAAAAAGAATATTGACAAAAAATTATCCAATCATGCATTTACAAGTGGAAATTACAATAAACTTCAGTTCACAGATTACGGGAGATGGAGACCAAGATTTGCTGCGTGAGTACGATAAGTTGAGCGACATAGCAAAGCTACCGTGTGCCCATGTCGTAGATTGCGGACAATTTAGGAAACTGAGGCATTACGGTAGAAGTAGGACCCACCATGCTGAGTCTTTCTCCGCATCACTGCCGTACAAAAATAAATGCTCTTCTCATATAAACGGCACGTGTGAATGACAGAAGCGCGAAGACGCTCAATCCGTTTCTCCTCTTGTTGACGAGAGATTGTTAGGGCATCTTTCAGTTTTTGCAAATTATTTAAAATTATTTTTAAAAATAAAAATTAAAAACAGTTTTTTGATTTTTTTTTAAGAAAACATGTATGAATAATTATAATTTAAAAATTGTTTTAAAAAAAAAAAACAATGAAATGTTGTTCGGATAATCTTATTTTGAAAACAGTTTTGATACATTTTGTAATTATTTTTAGTTTTGAGTTTAAATTTAAAATCTATATTAATTTTATTTTTCATACTTACTAAACACTTAAAAGTAATTAATAGTATTTTTTTTCAAAATTTTAATATTTTTTATATACTATGGAGGAAAAATAAAACAGATAAGTAAACACTGATTTTAAGGTTATTTTTTTAAAATTATATTAGAAAACATCAATTTGGAGTTTTAAAACAATTTTTAAAAAATGATCTTTTGAAAACTGTTTTAGAAAATTGCTTTTGAAAACTGTTTGTCAAATATAGAAAAAAAATTTTAAAAATTGTAAACTGAAAATAATTCTCAAAAACTATTTCCAAACGTAATCAATGTTCATAATCTAATGAAAATTTGATTAACAAATTTTAGAAGTTTTATTGATATAATTAATTAATTTTTTATTATTTTTGGTGTTATTTTCCATGCTATACCGACATTCATTTGAAATTTCAATTTTTTTTATAGATAACTTTCTTTTTTTAAAGTAAAAAAACAAAATGAAAATGTCGACAGGGAAAAGAAAAAGGTATTTCATACAGGGTGGCATTTCGAAAGTCCTGATTCCAGTTGACAAATTGGTTGCTCTTATAATTGAAGCCACGCAATGATAACTTTATACTCCGTACGATATTTGTTTACATAATTAATTTGTTCAATGAAATATATATACAATTTTTTTTTTGTTATCAAGTATAAAAAAATTCGATAATTAAATATCTATTGTAAATTAGGACATTATTACTAGTGAGATCTCTTTTACAGTTACTAGTAAAATTACTTGATTCACTTGTTACAGTGATTTTATTAATAACAAAATAAAAAATAACACAATTATTAATGAAAACTTCATGACGATTAACATGATATTATCAAAAATGAAATTTAAATGCATTTTTAGCGTCCAATTAACATTTATTAGTTACTCTTAAATTTGATTGTCTTTGATTACTAGCTACACTTCATTCTTTTTGGTGATAAGATAATCAATCAGCTGGCTATATATCTTTTCCAGCCAATGTAATGCCAAACACAATAACCATAAGGTCCATAGCAATTATATGTAATAGCTACCAATTCTTGCTTCTTCAAAACCTCAAGAATTCAATGAATTTCCTAATTTATCAAAAAGAAACTACCAAAAAAGGAATTAAAGAAAACAAAAGAAAATTGTTTACAAATTAAACCTTATTACTAGAAGAAAAGATTCATGGAAAACCACCCAAATCAAAAACAGCTCTTTTGCTGTTATACAGACAGTTCATTACTATACCAATATTACATCCGAGATGGGTAGTCCATGAATCCATTTTCTCTTCGGATCTTCATCGGACGGTTTTATTTTCTCTTTCTTAGGAAAAGACCAAATGTGTACAATAATAATACCTTGTATAATCTACAAGAAATCAACGAACCCCCTCCTCCTTCTCCACCTTCTTCTCCAGCATTTTTCAACTAATTATAAAATTCAAATCCGTAACTGATCTTTAGTAAAGTATTATACTGTATACACAACAATAATATCTCACAGTTATGTAACTAACCACCAAGATTTCCTCCGAATAATCCGATGCTCTGTTCACCCACTTGGAACTCCAGAATTCCTCTGTTTTTGTTTTGGAGGGGAGGGGATGGGTTTCCTTTCCCTTAAGAATCCAAAGAGAAGGGAGTCTGCAAGAGATCATAAGGAGCCCAGAGGGCGTCCAACGGGCAGGGCCGGTTGGCGTCGAGTCGAGCCCACGGTTTCCCTTTCCCACTCCAATGCAAAAGGCTAACCGGACCCGGGTGCAAATCCCTGCAAAGACCCCTGAAATTATCCCCGCCGAGCCCGTGCTGGTTCCATCTGTGATCCACGGGCACTATGTTCCCCGCGAACACCAGCAAAAATGGCGGCAAAGAACCAAGCTCGTATATCCTCATCCTCTTTTGAAGCTCCATCCACTCCTCGATCTTCGTCGTGTAATCCCCTTCCCTCCATCGATCCAGATCGATCACCATCACCCCGGTGTTGAAATAACACGCTCTACGGTTCGCGAATGTTAACGACAACGACGGGTTTGACCAAAACGACAGAGTGAAATACGAAGTGAAGTTCGCGTTGCAGTACTCTGGCGCGGCAAGTACTGAGCTGTCGCCGAGTTGAGTCGAGGCGAGTTTCGCGATGTCGTCGACCAGGACCAGGTCCGAGTCGAGATACACTACTCGCCGGACGCATAATGACAGCAGATTGGCTAAGTAGCTGCGGGCGTAGTTGAGAGGGCAGTCCAACGCGGAGCGGATCGAGGTGGAGATGAGGCCCGACACGGCCGAATCGTCGAAAGGGTAAACTCGGAACTTGAGGTAAGGGAAGGAGGAGGAGATTGTGGTGCGTAGGAGGGACGCGTTGGCGGAGGCGGATGCGACGAAGTGGAAGGCGATGTTTTGCGGGCAGGCTGAGTGCTGGAGTACAGAAAGGATCGCCGCCATGGAGCCGCGGATGTAAGCGGCGTCGAGTGTCATCGCCACGTGGACGGCGTGATCGGAGCAGAAGATGGGATTGGAGCTATCGACGTCGTCTGATCCATCGTCCTCATCGTCTGTGAAGGAGGGGCAGTCTATGGAGTTGTAGAACTGTGGAGCTTCTTTGAATTGTTGAGATACTGTTGTTGTTGTGGCATTTGTGATGGTTATTAAGGTAAAATGGGTAGTAGTGAGTGAGAGAATGAGAATGAGAAAGAGAAAGAGAGGTGATTCAGGCATAGTAGTTAGTTTGTGTTTGAGATTTATTTTTTGGAAGGAGAAGGTGGGGAGCTGTTGTGCTTTTATTATGTGAGTGAGATTTTGAGGTTTGTTTAGATTCGGGATTATAGAGTATTTTAATTTAAAGTTTAAACACGGTTTTGGTATAAAGAAGAGGAAGGGTCAGGGTCGGTAGTAGCTTGATGGCTGGCGGGGCTGCTTAAACAATTGAGGAATTTTTAGGTCGGGCTTAAAATTAATATTTTAAATTAATTAAAGTTTTATTAATAATATTATTTTTAAAATTTTATTTTATACTAATATTATTAATAATTTTTTTTTAAATTCTCAATAAATTTTAAAATATTTTTGAAAACCAAGAGAAAGTCAAGAATTTTTTCATTAAGAGGCCTTATTGGATTCATATTGGTTCGATATTGTATTGTACCCTTCCTTGTACTAACTTTTCTTCCAATGGGTCCATTATGGTCTTACGTCTCTCTCTTATAGATTTACTCCATGTGTAAAAAAATTACAAGTTTAATTAAACGTTTTTTTTTATAAAAAATTATATATATACAAAAGCTGAAAACAAATTATAAACGTTTATTTAGATCCAAAATCATAAACTGAGTTTTATAATTTTTAATCTCAAAAGCAATTTTAATACTATTTATATTCCTAAATTATTATTGTCTAACAAAAATATTTATACACTTGCCAATATAGTTTCAATTGCAATAATAGTATGGATGAAACTTGAAACTAAAATTCTCCTAATCAAATTTTAAATGTAACAATAATGCATCCATTATTATTAGAACATTGAGATTATTATTTAATAAAAATATTATTTTATTTATCTCATAAAAATAATAATATTATTAATAAATATTATTACTTTAATTGCTTATATTTTATTATCAAATAAAATTAATATATTTATATGGTACAAACAATAAATTCAATTTGATGAAAGAAATACTTTCAAATAGATCGACAAATAATACTTATATACATTTTTTTTTTTAGTAATTTCAACATTTAAAAGCAGTTTTACTATACATTTATCAAACACATTAGCTAGCTTGACAGCACTTTTAACATAATTTTTATCAAATACTAAATAATTTTAAACTGCATAAAACTTCTACCTAAAGGTGATTTTGAATCACCTTTGAGTTTCAACAGCAGAATGTTAAGTCAAACGGGCCCTAATTACTTCAATTAAAATGAAAATAAAAGCATTTTCTTGAAGAAAAGACTAGCTTTTGGTTGGTAATATCTTGGATGAGAGAAAAGGAAGAGAAAGAAAGCACCGAAAATAATTAAGAACTTGGTACTTCAAATAAAAACCTTGAACTAGTTTGTTTATCATGCATCTTTTCTTTACTAACCACACACACAGACAGAGATAGAGATTCATTATGCCAGAGAAACGTAAAACGTAGGGATTTTTGCATGGCTTTTTGGGGATTTTTATTGAGCTTTTTTTTTCTCGACACACAATTGCTCACGAAATAACAATAACATTTTAGAACCGATTTTATAAGATTTTTTAAAAACTCTTTTAATTACATTGTGTTATCTCGTTATGACGTAAAAGATAAATGTTTTGTTTTAAAATTACTTAAATATTAATAATTTAAATTATATTTAATCAACTATCAAAATAATTTTTTTAATTATATATTATAACATAATGTAATTGAGATAATTTTAAAGAGTTTTATAAAATCGATGTTATACAAAAATTGTTTGGTTGTTGATGTTTTGCCATCTAAACTATTTTTTTATGTTGTTGCTCGGTAAGTAATTAAAATAACTTTTTTTTTTAAAGAAAAACTTAAAACAAAAGGTAACTTTAATTACTTCAATAAAAAAAGAAAAGAAAGTCATAACGTAAAACAATCGCACTCGGGAGAAAACTACGTTTGAGCAACCAAACAACATATAATGCTTTGTGGTCAAGTCTATGAATGTGTTCCAAATTAACGAAATTATATGATAACTAAAAAGTAAAAACCCACTAGTTTATCTTGTCAGCTTCCTTGGTAGGCAACGTAGCCATTTATGAATAGACTGCAGTCGCTTAGAAAAGAACCTCTCCTCTTTATTGGGCCAATGAAGTATTTAATATGTACTCCTACTAATTAACATTAATAGGACACCTGATTGACGTTAAGATTGATTTGCTACAATTTGTTCGTTTTACGATTCAAGAATAGTTTCTTGAGAGTAACCTCATTCCGTGGATGAGATGATGTACGTAGTCAACGGTAAAATCACAACATTTTCCATTCATTTTCTTTTTATCTAAACCAACGAAACGGTCGGTTTTGTTGATTTAAAAATTTCAATTAACTGTTTTATTAAAATAATTAATTTAAATATTTTAGTATTAAATAATCAAATTAATTTTGATCAATTAATTAACTAATTGATGTTGTTTATATAATTAAGTTATTTAAAATTTATTAATTTATATTTAATTTATTATATTTTTTTATATATTATATTTATATTTAATATATTATTAATTATTTTTTAAATTGATTAAACGGTTAAAAAAATCAACTTCTAACCAATCGAATAACCGAATAATTTTAATCGATTAGAAACGATTAATTAATTAATTTTAATCGATTAGTGAACACATAGATGCATCTCTCGTAATTTAATTTATATAAAATTATTATTAAAAAATGGTTTGGTGCTATTCTTTTCAATCCGCCATATTATGTTAGAGACAATCACGAGCTAGGATTAATGTGATTGTTCAATTCAATCTTAATAATCCACTGTAACATATTAGTAGATTTTTTTTTAATAAAAACGATGTTACATATAAGTGATATAATGAGTAATTTGATTACAATATAAGTTCGTATTATTCCATTATAATTACATAAGTTTATAATGTTATTACAAAATCCACTTAAATTAAGAGAAATTACTGATATATAAATTGAATACTTAACTCACACATCGTAAGGATCAAACCTTTGATCGTGTAATTATAAAGTCTCAATATTAAACTAAACCAAAATTTCATTGACAATAATATATTTATTTCATTCGTGAGGATAAAAAAATAAAAAAAGTAACAATTGATCGAGGTTGGTTAGATTACTGATTTTTACTCCTTAAATTTAGTTTTTTATTTTATTTTAAGCAAACTTAAGTATAGCTTTAGAATATCATTAATGAAGGTTTTCATATTTAAAGGATGAGAATTGAATCGGCAAATGGCGACTCCCCACTCTCATCACTGCTAAACCCATGACTGTTTCAGACCCTGCAGGCTGCACGCAGCATTCTATAAGAGAAGATGTAGGTACTCATTGGAATTATGGGAATGTGTATGGGTGACACAAAAACAAAGCACGGCAGAGAAACTGAGAGACCTTTGCTTCATAATAATGTCATGTATGTAACATTGACAGTTTCCATAGTCACCGACATGTGACCCACAACCCCAAACGCGTGTACGGTCATGAAAACAAATAAAAGTCAGCATAAGTGAGCTGCACATGTCCATCTAATAAGTCATCATCTAATGAAAAGTACACACATGTCGGTGCTTAGTTCATTATAAGGGCTGTACCTTAATGAGCCAAGTTTTGTATGGACATTTTATGCTTCTTGCTAGAAAGAGATGAATTTAATGGCTCGTTTTTATATAGAGTACTCTATAAATTATTTTTTTCCGTATAGAGATCAAAGAACCTGACAAAATAATATGGAATCCCACGTAAATCTTAGTTACTCGAATAATTTAAATATTAAATTTGATTCGATCCAAATTTAAAATTATTAAAAATTTTAAATAATTAAAAACTCGAAATAATTTGGATTCGATGCGATTAATCAGAAATAACTCAAACTTGAAACGATCTAGATTTGATACAACACGAACATGAAACGACCAATACCATATATGAGTTAAATAAAAAAATTTTATTTTAAATTCTTAGTTTTGACCTTTCAAGTCCTCTCTATCCTCTAATGTAGACTAATTTTTCATTTTTTTAAAACATTGTTTTCTTTAAAATAAAATTAGTTAAATATAAAAAATATAAATGAATCATTAATCATTATAAAAAACTCAATTTAATATGAGACAATATAAATAATTATTTATTTTATTATATTTTAATTTTTAATAACAATATTTTTAATTTTTTATTAAATAATATGAAAAATTACAATGCACAACCTCCAAATTTACTGAAATTATACTAACATACCAAACTTTTTTAAAACTCATGATTCATGAAAAATAATATCCAAGTTTGTTGCTTGATGGTGGAAATTGATTTTCTGGGGTGAATCATGGGTTTTAAAAAAATTTGGTATGTTAGTGTCATTTTAGCAAACTTTGAAGCAGTGCAATGTAATTTGCCATAAATAATAATAACAACTAATTAATATTATATATAATTAACTCTAAGTGTGATTAATTCATAAGTAGAACAGTGTAAATATGTAATTGTTTCTCATTTTTGTAAAATTATTTTTTCTTACCTATATATGTAATATGCTTACATACTTAACATATTTTAAGGGTTCTACAGAATTACATAATATACACGAACACATAATTATATATATGCATCAGGTTATCAATTATTATCTAGTATAATAAATTAATAATATTAGTATATATTACACCCTCTAGAATTTATTGTATATTTTTAATTTTTATAAAAACAATAATTAGATTTAATATTATATTCATATAAATCATGCACGTCAGCTTTCGTCATTATTATATATACTAAAGAAAAAGTTAATTTTATCTTTTATTAGTTATTAACCTATCAAATTTTTACATTTACATTATTTCCATATATAACTTTGATTTGCATTTAATCAAACCATAATTACTTAAATATATTGAAGTTTTAAAAAAAAATAAGTTATTACTAACATATTTTTGTAAACTTAATTAAATTGAAACATAAAAAATAACATGGTAATATAAATTTAAAACGGAGTTCAAATGATTTTCTCGAAAATTAAAAGAAAATAAAATAAAAATAGAGCAAATCTGATAATTCATATTGAGCTTGCTCGAAAACCCGAAACGATTCGAACCAAAACGATCTCAAATTCGAATCGACCTGAACAACAACTCAAGTTGATCTATGATTCGAAATTGATCTAAGATCCAAAATGACTCAAACTCGAATGACCTTACCTGAAATTACCCTATCATCACCTCTATAGCATTTAACCGAAGTTTATATAAAACAAAATTTAATTAACCATTCTTTTTATTTCTCTTACTTATCCATTCTTTTCATTCACCGGCGACTAGATGTGCTGACTGGTTTGCACAGAAAGGGGAAGAAATGTCCGATTTACTCCATGTTTGACAGGTTATGCCTCCTGAGGTGGCCAGCCTAATTCGCGATGATCTTGTTGGGGTTGCTTGGCCCAAGTTTGTGGGTGCCTAGTTTGGTGCCCACCCCTCCAAACCAAAAAAGAAGAAACTCCTCAAAAGTATAGGAGGAAGGGGAATTAAAAGGTATTAATTTAACAATTTTTTTCTTCTTCCCCTTCTAATTAAGTAGGAGGGATATTTCACCCTACTTTTTTATTTTTTATTTTAACATCTAAATAAGAGAAAGATAATCATTTTACCTTCCCATCACATCCTTTCTCTTCTTCTTTCTTTAAATACTATTCCCTCCAAACGTCCAGAGTGTTAGCAAAAAATATTGACTTCATGTATGAGGTTTTTTCTGCGTCGTCCAAATGTGAGCAAGATATTTTAATGAATCTTCACTGGCCCTACTCCAATTGCAATTGCTCGAATTGAATGATATACTAATAATGTGGGTCTCATCTTTTATTTCTTTACCTGGATTGATTTTTAATACATGAGAAAATACCATTGTGGACTTTGTCTCACGTTCACATCATGAGCTTTGTCTCACATCAATCAAGTTTGTATGGGAAAATTGTTATGAATGGAGAGTGAGGTTAGAAAGAAAAAAGTTTTACATGCCCTAATCATAGTCATGTGGATGGTGCGTCTTTGTGGAGTAACCGAAAATGGAGTTAGAAGAAATGAAAAAAAAACATAGCTTTCTTTTCTATCATCTTTATTTTGGTCTCATTTTTCTCACATAACCTTAACTTCATAAATTGAATTTGAGAAACATAACTAATTATATAATCAACCACCCAATTAAATCATACTTTTAGAATCAATTTACTTCTCAAATGCCAGATTACCAATATTACCAGATATACTCTTTTCCTAGCAACTCTATATGACGAGATAACAGTTCATACTCATTATGCAGAAAGTTCCTCCACTGTTCCACCCCAATCAAACTTGCATCATTACAGTATGACAGAAAGCTGATCACTACCAGAAATGAGATTGACTGCTATGAGCACAGACCAATAGACTCTTGAGTTTCTTGCTAGCCATAGTAGATTCCATTCTCTACCAAGCAACCCATGTGCTAAAAAGCTACTAATTTTATGGAATCAAGGGGCCACAATCAGCAGTATCTAGATTCAAGTGGTCTACAATCTCAGTTGATGAGCATCTAAAATGCTATGAAGGTCAACACCAAACCTAGATACTAGCAAGGATTATAATTCAATAGATGCTCCTTTCTAATTCAGTAAAGATTGTCAAACACTCCCTTTAGGCACTCAAATTGACACTCTGGTAACTGTTTGGAAACTTGAGTGGTAAATGTTTGAATATTACTGCTCTTTCTAGTTGAAACATCTTTAAAATAACCCAATACAGACACAACCACAGCCTACTGGCATATTTTTTCTCTGCTTCATTTCTAAGAGAGTGGGAAAGGGAAGGAAGTGAAAACATATAGCTTCATTAGAAATGGCAAATAAACCTATATTGTATAGTCAGCTCAACAATCAACAATTCTAACCTCAAAAGGCTACGTCTTGTCACCACTAGTAGCATATTTTAAGACCTCACCAAATTCTATTGGCAGCCCTCAGACTATCCGAATACTGATAAGGCCCAATTCTTCCGTTGAGGAATCATAAACAAGAACTAAGAATTTCACATAATATAATTCAAACTGTCTTCCTTCTTATCATGAGAACTATAAAGATCCTGCATAGCCAGGGTAATTAAAGGACAGCATTTTGCATTTTATCTCCTGGAATGATACATCTTATGTAAATTGACACCGAGATGAAACAGCCAAATGTCGTTACTACAATGTCACCATTTATGATACTTCCAATAAGCATCTCGTTTCTCCTGGGCTGTCTGTGCAACTTGCACTTGCCACATGAAAACTCTCACATCAAACATGATAGACCTTTATGATGAGCAGATAGCAAACTCCTGTAACTGAATCCAGCATAGAAGTTTACACTAGGAATTGAAAGAACCATTCACTTCAAAGTGAGGTGTCAACCAGGTTGAAGCATAAAAAGATAAAGTAACTAGCAATGAAAAAAATACAAGCAAATTACAAAGTTCTTGACTCATATACCATGTATTCAAACGCTCATAGTAAACAAGTAAATACTTAACTGTCAGTGAAATGTTATGAGTAAGGAACATGCTACTAAGCATAAAAAGGATGACTTCAACAAAGATAATGGAATCCATTAACTAAAATTTCATCAATTCAAGAGGAAAAAAGAAGCATGCCATGTTATTTTTGAAATCACCGGCATACCAGTTTGGGAATACGTGTAAAACACTTAATTTTTCCTTTTTGTTAAGTAGGTATGCAGCACTATAAGTTAATAATAAAACTGTAAAAGGAACTTGTCCAATCACAAGTATATAGTCAACTAATGCCATCATCCACAAGTCACGTCACAAGTCTTTTCAATACTACAAATGGTTTCCTCATCATGCAAACCTTGACTCTCCAACACATAGTTGGGCGTTATCCACATTCTGCTACTTTCGACCTCCAAATCCCATTTCCAACATCTACTCATCTCATATATTTGTATATTAAATTATAGAGAAAGCCCCGAAAGAGTTGAAAAATCAACATTATAAATATAGGCTCACGTTTGAGTTTCTACTAGGTCCTGAACAGGTATTACTGCACACAGGTTTTGTTCTTTTCAAGAAAACTGATAAAAGTTCCCTTTTCTAACTTTAAAGACACATAACAGAGCACAAATTGCTCTTAAGCTCAACAAATATAGTTTATATAGCAATCTGCATCTCTTATGTGAGCATTTAGAACAAAATCAACGTCATTACTGGAACTCAAAATAAATGGTACATTACTTGATGAACAATACACATGAGGATCATTATCAGACACTTTTTCTTAATTAATTCTTCCACAAACTGTCTCCAAAAAAATAGTCTTTCCATGAAAACTAGAACTATTTTGAACCCAAGCCCATGTTTGAAGCACACAAAATGTTCCAAAAACTAGCTTCGTAACCAAAGCTCACAGGAGAACAATGAGATTCACAAGCTCAATTATTCAAAACAAAATATAGGGCGAAGTTTGGTGGAACATGCGATGTTTTTCTAGGACTTTAAAGCCATTACTGAATCTGGTTAAGGTTTTTAAACTATTAGAAATCAAATCACATACTGCTTTGGAAATTATAACCATACCCAGCATGCCCTAAAGTCCTACAATAATTTTGCATTTTAAGTTCATTAACACCAAAAGATAATGAATGAAAAAAAAATTAGTATACTTGGCAAGAATGTAAAAGATCTTGAAACCACAAAACTTTCACATGTAAGCAACCATTGCCTCTCTCGAACACAAAAAGAGGAAATAGAAAACCATTTCAAAGACATTAAATTTGTAAGTATCAGATATGATCAGATGTCAACAAGTCATGCAGGAAATAACAACATATCAAACAAAAGGAAAAAAATGGAATGTATGCTAAACTACATTGCCGCTGCCAACAAAACTTCGCCACATGATCAATCTCCAAGAATAAGTGCGACAGATAGCAATAGATATTGCAATACAAAAGCAAGAACATAAGTAGCATTTCATAAGCAACCAAAAACATCGAAGAAGCTTAAGGTCTGAAAGTATGATAGGGACAATTGCTTGACCACAAAAGGTAAAGACAATATGAACTGACAGATTTAAAAGCACAGGAGACTGAAATGACTTAGCCTCTGTTAGCAGTTGGAGATTTGAGCCTTAATTTTATCTACTGCCACGCAAGAGCAATCAGAACACAAAAAATAATAAAAAATAGTAGCCTCTTGAGAGAATGATCTTGCTGCCTTTGAGCTGCATGCTGAGGAAAACCATGCATGTGGCTGCCACGAAATGAATTGGAAAACTGATAAGGATAGCCAGCAGCTGCACCATACATGGCGGCATCAGGAAATCCATGAACCTGAAGGTTAAATAATGATGGGATGAGACCACCAAATGCCGCAGACAATGTCAAACCTCCAAATCTTGCAGAAGCCATTGGCGCAAACCCTCCCAAACCTCCCATGAATCCGAACCCATGTTGGTGAAAATGATTTGGTTCTGGCGGAGGAGCTGTTTCGGGTCTCTGACCAGCCGGACGATGTGGAATATCAATGCCGGGGATAGATTTTGATCTGGGGTCAGTCGAAGTTTTACCCCTGCCATATAAGGGAACCAATTTCTCCTCCTCAATTAGGGCCTTACAAACTGGACATTCCAATGAATGTGAGTGAATGTGAAGCCATTTGTATAGGCAGGGCCAGCAGAATAGATGACCACATAAAGTTACAATCGGGTCTTGAGCTAAGTCAAAGCAAATATTGCATTCAAAATTACAAGCGTCATTGTTGTTATTGTTGCTAGGGTAAGAGGGGCTTTGGGGTGGCCTGCTTGTTGATTCCCCAAAACCAATTGCCATCTCTAGACTGCCGAAACTCAATTTCCAAGAAAATCACATTAGAACCTATAAAATGTGTTGATAGTTCCATGCGAGGATTATATTAAAGCCAAAAAGGAAAAAAAATGTCATAAAATGATCAAAAACAGTTTATGTTTTCCTGAGGCAATTCCTATTTTTCTCTCCATTGTTGATAAACCGAACAAAACTTATCGAAACAGTCAAGGCTCTTAAATCAGAATTCCCAACCCAATCAAATTCAAATATTAAACCCCTAGATCTTTGGTTGAATCACAATCGCGCATGACAATACATATCGTTTAGCAGATGATACGCGCAAAGAATTTCAAGATCGCAACATAACACAAGAGCTCATACATAAACGGACCAATATAATCAAATAAACGAATAAATTAATCCCAACGAAAACATATAAATACCCAGATCAAACAGATAATCGGGAAAAGATAAAACTGACCTTAAGATGGAGAGATCGACCGCCGAATAGCGGATCGGTCGATCGATCCAGTCAAAAGTGGAGGTGGAGAGAAAAGCCTGAAATTCCCTAGATTTTTGTTTGACACGGTAAATAACGAAGAACACGATTAGTCATCATCTCTTTTTTGTTTTTTTAAGGAAGCTTCGGTACAACGTGAAGTTACTTCTCGTATGTTTCGTGCGTACCTCTTGGTGTTGCAAACTTGCAATCTACGGGCGCTCCATTTTCCACTTGGCACGAATTCAATGTCTATTGGTTCCTCTTGGGCTATTGGCGGTTTGATTGGGCTGTGCGCTATCCAGGTCACCTTATCAGCGGTGTAAAAGCAACCTACGAGATATTAGGTAGTGTGATTTATGCAACGACATTCTATCACTCTATGATAACGGTATTTTTTCCATTTTTTGTCTTTTCCCCGTCTGCCAGCAATTGAGTGGACGAAAAGACGGCAAGACCTCGTTAGCAAACCATCATGCCGTACCATTGAGACTGATGTCCCTGACAATATTTGGGTAGATTGATTTTTAAATATTTAGTTTTAGATTAATTTAAAATTTTATTAATATTTTTAAATTTTTTTACAAATAATGTTAGTATAAGTGTTAAATCTAAACATTAATGTTGACAATAAATTTTTTTAAAATTATTAATTGAGTTTTGAAGTGGTTTAAAACCTTGATTTTAGATCAAATCTAATAAAAAAATCATCACATCACCTTTTCACCATTTTTTTCTTTTTTTTATCAGTTACTATTCTACATCATATTTTTTTTTCTTTTTTTTTGGTATAACTATTTCATTCCTTAATTTTCGTTTATAGCATGTTTAGAGCATATAAAATTTATTTGTAATACTAAATTTTTTATATTCAAAAAAAGTTAAAAGAAATGTGAAATTTATTTTTACATGATTCATTGTGGGATTGAGTTAATTTGTTGCAAATCCTATCAAAATAGATAGAAATTACAAGTAAATTCCACAAAATGAATAGTGAAAAGCTATGTTGATCAAAATATCACATATTTCTCTGTCTATCCCTTCATCTCTCATTTTTTGAATTCTTATTTGTTCCAAACATTTTAAAAATGATAATTCAAACAAATTCTATAAATTAACATAGGAAAGTCAAACATAAAAATTTATTACTAAATGAATTCTTTTTCTAATTCATTTGAAAATAAAATGAATTTTATTTTTATTTGATTCAAAACGAAGTACTAAAGTACAAACGAGTTTATGAAGAAAAAAGTTCACTCTTTTTTTCCTAAATAAAAATTGCACCCCTATTTAAAATTAATAGTCAATTTATTTATTCTTTATTGATCTACAATCCCTAAAATCTCTCAACTACCAGAAATATAGGAAAGTGCAACTAACAAGTCAGCAAAGAGTTGAGATCAACTCTTTTGTAATGTCTACTAGTACACTATTTTTGTATATGAATTTGAATTTTTTAAATTTTGATATTTATTGTAATATTTATTTCATAATTTTTTTTACTGCAGAAGTGTTGATCTCTACTTTGACTCGGTCTCATTAGGTTGAGAAAAATTTACACAAGTTTATTTACTATGATGTTAAGTTTTTTTCAGTTCTCTTTAATGATATTGCGCATTTGCATAAACATGTTGGTGAAGGTGTTTCTCAACATAAACTCGCAAGTTATAGGTTCGTGACATAGTATATGCAATTGGCAGTTTAAGTAGATACATTAGTAGTGTAATAACCGTATTTAAATAAGTATTTTAATAAATACGACATACAGTTAAAAATAATACTTAGGTGTTTTAAATGCAAAAGTCAAATTTCTATAAAAAAAAAAATAATGCTGATGTCCCAGGTAGAAGAAGACAAAAAAAAGAATGGATGTCAATGTCCAGAACCTAGAAAGAAGAAAAAAAATATAGTAAAAAAAATTTAAAAATAAAAGTCAACATGGGATAGCAGTAGGTGGCAGCACCTGCTGCCAAGCAAAGTAAAGAGAAATGATTTGCTTGAAACTTTTTAGTGTCATGGCAGTGAATTGAGAGGGGGTATGTTAAGTTGAAAACAACGTTGCAAATTAATGACAGTAGTTGGGAGGGGGCAGTTGAGACTAGCATGATATATATATATATATATATATATAGACACACACACTGATATGTGAACAAAATTTACATTCATCGAAGTCGTTAGTTTTCTTTCAAATTTCTCTATTTTCCTTAAACACTTGGGAATCAAAAGAAAGATTAAAAGAGCATAATTTTAAAGGATTTTACTGTAGAATTTTATAGAGGGTTACGAATAGCTATCAGAAAAGCAGAAAGTAATAACATAGTGTTTATTTTGAATTTTTAGAATTTATGAAATTTCTTCGAATTCAAAGTGAGAATTTTCAAAGAGAGTGGTTTATAGAGAAATGAAGAAATCATTAGAAATTGAATACAAATGTTTTCTCAAGTGTTGGCAGTCAACAATTTGGGGAAGTTTCGGAGAAAAATGAGAAAGGCAAGGAGGTAATCCACGGGTAGCTCTAAGTACTATGTGGTGAGTTGAATTTATTTTAAGTAGTCTAAATAAAAAATCAAATATCTAGTAATAATATTAAAATAAATTATTAGCTTATATTTTTGTGTTAGATAAAAATTTGGTTGATAGATATGATATTAATATTAGACACGTAGGAAAATTATTACGTGAGAAGGAATATTATTAGAATAATTGGTTAATTTAATAATGATAGTGATAATTAAATTCTTGACAAGTTTTGGTTGATGTTTTGATACAAAATTTGAGGAGATGAATTTTAGTGGATCTTGACAAACTTTGATGAATGATTGGAGGTGATTTGGAATAAGAGGAATTAAGTGGAAATTTTTATTTATATAAATTTGAGAATAATCAGGACAGTTACTTTAAGTGTTTTGAATTTATGTTGTTTTTATATTACTGTTCAGATGCATATTTTTATTGTTGTTCAGGTGCATATGCATTTAATAATATAATCGAAAGAACCGGGAAGGGGCCGGTCTAATGGAACAACCGTGACAGCCAGTATATGTTGGAAATAAAAAAAACACCGTGACAGCCGATATATG
This sequence comes from Bretschneidera sinensis, assembly GCA_023935145.1. Classification (NCBI taxonomy): domain Eukaryota; kingdom Viridiplantae; phylum Streptophyta; class Magnoliopsida; order Brassicales; family Akaniaceae; genus Bretschneidera; species Bretschneidera sinensis. Next base: position 149,458,835 of record CM043697.1, read on the forward strand.
CTAGAAATAAATTCTGTGACAGCTGGGATAAGCTGTAAAGAACCGGAAAGGGGTCGGTCTAAGATAATAATAACTTGTCGATAGGTAAGAAGACGTTCTCATCATATGCATTCATACATTTACATCTGTTTTAATTATTTCTTGCATTTATTGAATTGCTGATGTGTGGAATATTCTTGTGAATGTAATTATGGTGGATGAATCTCTCAGGAAGAGACAGTCGCAGTGAGAAAAAGAGAAAAAGACATAAAAATATGATAATATGGTGATTATTTAAATGTTGGACATTATGTTATTATCCAGTTATAGGAGAAATAAATGATTAAATATTATAGGGCTATTTAGGAAACTAGAATACTTTTAGTAAATTTACTTCACTGAGCTTGTGAAGCTCATCTCTCATTGTACAATGATTTCAGGTAGCAGACAAGACAAGTAGTTTGGTGGGTCAGAAGTCAGACAGATTCATTTTCCGTAAGCCATGTACATGTCAATATCTTCAAACTAGGGAGAAAAGGAAATAAATATTTGTAAATATTCATGCATCTTGCATTGTATATTATCTGTAAGTAAATATTAGAATTATGTACATCCCCTGTTGGGGGTTGAGAATTAAAATTATAAAAAAAATATTCTGTTAGTACTATTTTATTGTTGCATATATGTGTCATGCTGGGATTCTCAAAATATGATGACACCGTTTCGGGGGTGGCCAACCCGGGATGAGTCGTTATTATTTTGGTATCAGAGCATTAGGTTTTAAGATTCTGTAGACTGCGTGAGAACTTAAAAAGTGGAAGATCTAAATAAATTATATTCTTAAATGCAGAGTCTGAAAATGACACGTGGTCGTGCGAGAGCTAGAGGTAGAGCTCTAAATCAGAGGGGATGTGGTAGACCCCCAATTTTTAAGAGGACTGAAGTAGAAGAGGAAGTTGAGTCTGTAATTCCTGCAAGGAAACATGCTGATGGTGCAGCTAGTACCAATAGAGCTTGGAGAGTATTTGAGGGTCAGAATGATGAATTGAGAGAAGCACTCAATCGTGATAAAGAAATGATGAATGCAGTTGAAGAAATGATGAATGCAACTGAAAAAAAAGGCTGATAATTTACAAAGAATATTAGAGGAAAGGGATAGAAGAGAACCGGATGTGGTAAGGCAAGAGGTTCCTGAGGGAAAGGTATTTAGAAATAAGATGCAAAGGGATTATTTTGTGAGGTTTCTTAAGTTTAAACCTCAGTCTTTTAGAGGATCAGCAAATCTGGTAGAAGTTGAGCAATGGATTAGGCACGTGGAAAAATATTGTGACGTTTTACTGGTGTCAGACAAACAGAATGTGGCTTTTGCTTCTTTTATGCTGGAAGGTAAGGCTTCTCAATGGTGGGAGGATATTTTACCCAAGGTGAGCACACAGGTAGATCAACCTTTGACTTGGAATAAGTTTAAGGATGAGTTCTTTGCCAAGTATTTCCTAGATACCTTTCGGGCACAACAAGAAAGGAATTTTATTCATCTAAGATAGGAAAATTTATCGGTGATTGAATATGATAGTAAATTCATAGCTCTGCCAAGGTTTTTACCGGAGTTAGTGAATACATATGAGAGAAATTATAAGAGATTTTTAAACGGATTACACTATGATATTCGGACTAAACTCTCTTACATGGGCATAAGGGATTATGTTGTACTGGTGGATAAAGCATTGCAGATTGAGAAAGATCGAATGGAGTTGAGAGGTAGGAGAGATTAACTGAAGAGGTCTAGATTTGAGGGACCTAGAGGAGGTAGTAATATGGGTGTACAGGGTGGGAGACCACCCTAGATGGGGCATTCCTTGTCACAAGGAACTGTAGTGCAGAGTCAGAGGCAAGTAGAATCTATTATTTCGGTAGCTCAGAGTAATACTGGTGGGTTCCCTAGATTTATGAGGCAAGATATAGGAAATGGGAGTTATGGTAGAGGACTAAGTGTGCCACCAGGGGGAAAAGGTAACCGGATGTTTGATCAAGAGGTAAGGGTTTCTTCAGATGTAATTAGATGGGACATCTAGCTCGAAATGGCCCTATACAAATATGCTTTGTATGTGGTAGGGAAGGACATGTGGCTGCAGATTGTCCAGTGGGAAAATCTGCTGACAGAGGTGTTGGACATATTGGGAGAAGATTAGTGGAGAGAGGTGGTTGATCAGGGAATGTACGGGGCAGAGGTCGAGAATCAGTAGCAGAGCAAGGATGTGGCAACCAGTTTTGGTCCCGAGATAGCATTGTCTATGCATTGACTCAGCAAGATGCACAAGCCACTCCTGAGGTTGTTATGGGTATGATATCTATCCTTGGTAGGCCTGCTAGATTATTGATTGATTTGGGTGCAACCCATTCTTTTGCATCTAGTAGTTATATGAAATCTATTGATGCCAGTGCTAGTCCTTTGATGCATGCTATTATTGTTGAGATTCCTACTGGAGATAGAGTTATTATCAGGATAATCTACTGAGATTGTGTAATTAATATGGCTGATAGAGAATTTGAAGTTGATTTATTACCTTTAGATATGACAGATTTTGATTTAATTATGGGGATGAATTGGTTATCTGTGTATCATGCTTGGATAGTTGTTTTAGGAAAAATATGGTGTTTAAAATACCCGGGCAGAAAGAGTTTAATTATCAGGGAGAATGAAAAATACTTGCTAATTATCTTATTTCAGCTTTAACTGCTAGTAAATGGTTGAGGAATGGTTGTGAGGGGTATTTGGTATATGTGGTGGATTATAGCAAGGAGAGTATAAATTTAGAAGATATCTTGGTAGTAAAAGATTTTCCTGATGTTTTTCCTGAAGAGTTGATTGGATTACCTCCCAATAAGGAGATTGCGTTTTCTAGGATCAACACTCATATCCATAGCACCCTATAGGATGGCACCAGCTGAATTGAGAGAGTTGAAAGTTCAACTTCAGGAGTTGCTAGATAAACAGTTTATCCGACCTAGTATGTCACCCTGTGGAGCCTCTGTGTTACTTGTCAAAAAGAAGGATGGGACTATGAGGTTGTGTATTGACTATAGACAATTGAATAAGATTACCATCAAGAATAGATATCCTTTGCCCATGATAGATGATTTATTCGAGCAGTTACAGGGAGCTAGAGTGTTTTCTAAGATAGATCTGAGGTTGGGTTATCATCAATTGAGAATAAATGAGGGGGATGTGCCTAAAACTACTTTTAGGACACGATATGGCCATTATGAGTTCTTAGTGATGCTTTTTGAGTTGACAATGCTCTTGCAGCATTTATGGACCTTATGAATCGAGTGTTTAAACCATTCTTAGACAAATTTGTAATTGTATTTATTGATGATATTTTGGTATATTCCAAGAATGAATAGTAGCATATGCAATATTTAGAGATAGTGTTAGAGATTCTGAGAAAAGAGAAATTATATGCGAAGTTCTCTAAATGTGAGTTTTGGTTGAACGAAATATCTTTCTTGGGGCATGTTGTGTTGGGAGAGGGGATAGCAGTTGACCCACAAAAAGTAGAAGCAATGTTGAATTGGGAAAGATCCACGAGTGTAATTGAAATCAGAAGCTTTTTGGGGTTGGCTGGTTATTATAGGAGATTTATCCAAAAATTTTCTATGATTGTTGGACCTTTAACTAAATTGACCAGAAAGGATGTGAGGTTTAGGCGATCAGAGGAATGTGAGAGAAGTTTCCAGCTGTTGAAAGAAAAACTGACTACTACCCCAATATTAGCGCTTCCTTCTGGTGATGAAGGATTTGTGGTTTATAGTGATGCATCACATCAGGGGTTGGGATGTGTGTTGATGCAACATGGGAGAGTTATAACTTATGCATCTAGGCAACTGAAAAACCATGAAAGGAATTACCCGACCCATGATTTAGAATTGGCTGCCATAGTTTTTGCTTTGAAGATTTGGAGACACCATCTATATGGAGCCAAGTGTGAAATTTTTACTGATCATAAAAGTTTGATGCATTTACTAACCCGGAAGGAGTTGAATTTGAGGCAGAGGAGGTGGATGGAATTGATTTGTGATTATGACTGTACAATTCACTACCATCCAGGAAAGGCTAATGTAGTAGCTGATGCATTGAGTAGAAAGGCTACCGGGAGATTAGCTGTTATTGGATGTCATAACACTAGCCTGATGATAGAATTAAGAAGAATAAGAATGTAGTTGAGTGTCAATAATAGAGGAGTATTTGTGGCAAATATGATGATACAATCTTCTGTTATTGATCGTTTATTACAGCTGCAAGGTAAAGATGAGGGGATAGCGAAAATAATGCAGGAAGTGTTTAGTGGAAAGCCGACCGAGTTTAGAATTAGAGAAGATGGGATGGTAGTATTGGGGCAGAGAGTTTGTGTTCCCAATGATGTAGAGATGAGAAAAGAGATACTAAAGGAGGCCCATGATTTGGTATATTCCATACACCCGGGAAATAATAAGATGTATAAGGGGTTGAAACAGAATTATTGGTGGTCGGGGATGAAGAGAGATGTAGCAGAATACATTGCTAAATGTTTGACTTGTCAACAGGTAAATTCTGAGAATAGGCATCCAGCAGGTTTATTACAACCTTTTCCAATACCTGAGTGGCCATGGAAAAATGTTAGTATGGATTTTGTCTCTGGTTTTTCCCATACCCAGAGAGGACATGATACTGTGCGGGTCATAGTGGATAGACTTTCTAAATCTTCACATTTTTTTCCTATTAAAACTACATGGAATCCAGAAAAGTTAGCTGAGTTGTATGTAGCAGAGATAGTAAAATTACATGGAGTACCCTTGAGTATTGCATCAGATAGAGATTTAAGATTTACCTCTAGATTTTTTAGGGGTTTCCAAGAAGCTATGGGTACGCAATTACAGTTAAGTACAATTTTTCATCCGCAAACTGATGGGCAGACTAAGAGAATAATCAGAATACTAGAATATATGCTCAGGACAAGTGTATTGAGTTTCTCAGCGAGCTGAGATGCTTATTTGCCTTTGATTGAGTTTGCATATAATAATCAGTATCAAACTAGTATTTGGATGGCACCTTTCGAGGCCTTATATGATAAAAGGTGTAGAACTCCAGTATGCTGGGAAGAAGTTGGAAAGAGAAAGATATATAGTCCAGAAATGATAGACTTGACTACTGAGAGGATCAAACTGATTAGGGAGAAGCTCATAACAGACAGAAAGGATACGCTGATAAAAGAAAACGACCTCTCGAATTCCAAGTTGGTGATTGGGTATTTTTGAAGATATCTCCATGGAAGGGAGTGTTGAGGTTTAAAAAGAAGAGAAAGTTGAGCCCGAGATTTATGGGGCCTTATGAGGTGATTGAGAGAATTGAGCCTGTAGCATATCGTTTGGATTTGCCTCCAGAATTAAAGCAATTACATAATGTTTTTATGTGTCTTTACTGAGGAAGTACTTGCACGATGAATCTCATTGTGTCTCGAATCAGGCAATAGAAATTCAGAAAGATTTGACTTTTATACTAGCACCAGTCAGAATCATAGACAGAAAGGATCAAGTTTTGTGCAATAAAGTCATTTCTTTTATTCAAGTATTATGGAAAAATAAAGATGTCGAAGAAGTCATGTGGGAACATGAAGCAAGAATGAGAAAGGATTTCCCCCAACTCTTTACGTGATCTCAGTAAGGAAATTTCGGGGACGAAATTTTTGTGAGGTGGGTAGATTTGTAATAACCGTATTTAAATAAATATGACATAGAGTTAAAAATAATACTTAGTTATTTTAAATGCAAAGTCAAATTTATAAAAAAAAATGATACTAATTTCCCAAGAAGAAGAAGAAAAAAAAAATGGACGTGAATGTCCAGAACCCAAAAAGAATATAATAATAATAATAATTTTTTTAAAAAAGAATTCAACATGGGGTGGCAGCACCTGCTGCCAAGCAAAGTAAAGAGAAATGGTTTGCTTGACACTTTTTAGTGTCATGGCAGTGAATTAAGAGGGGGGTGTATGTTAAGTTGAAAAACAACGTTGCAAATTAATGATAGTAGTTGGGAGGGGGCGGTTGAGACTAACAGGATATATATATATATATATATATATATATATATATATATATATATAAACTGATATGTGAACAAAATTTACACTCATCGAATTCGTTAGTTTTCTTTCAAATTTCTTTGTTTTCCTTAAACATTTGAGGATCAAAAGAAATATTAAAATAGCAGAATTTTAAAGGAGTTTACTGCAGAATTTTATAAAGGGTTACAAATAGTTATCAGAAAAGCAGAAGGTAATAACATAGTGTTTACTTTGAATTTTTAGAATTTATGAAATTTCCTTGAATTCAAAATGAGAATTTTCAAAGGAGGTAGTTTATAGAGAAATAAAGAAATCATTAGAAATTGAATACAAATATTTTGTCAGGTGTTGGCATCAACAATCAGGGAAAGTTTCGGAGAAAAACGAGAAAGGCAAGGAGGTGATCCACAGGTAGCTCTAAGTACTAAGTGGTGAGTTAAATTTATTTTAAGTAGTCTAAAGAAGAAATCAAATATCAAGTAATAATATTAAAATAAATTATTAGCTTATATTTTTGTGTTAGATAAAAATTTGGTTGATAGATATGATATGAATATTAGACACGTAGGAAAATTATTACGTGAGAAGGAATATTATTAGAATAATTGGTTAATTTAATAATGATAGTGATAATTAAATTCTTGATAAGTTTTGGTTGATGTTTTGATACAAAATTTGAGGAGATGAATTTTAGTATATCTTGACAAACTTTGATGAATGATTGGAGGTGATTTGGAATGAGAGAAATTCAGTGAAAATTTTTATTTATATAAATTTGAGAATAATCAGGATAGTTACTTTAAGTGTTTTGAATTTATATTATTTTTATATTACTGTTCATATGCACATTTTTATCGTTGTTCAGGTGCATATGCATTTAATAATATAACCAAAAGAACCGGGAAGGGGCCGGTCTAATGGAACAATCGTGACAGCCGGTATATGCTGGATATAAATTCCGTGATAGCCGGGATAAGCTGTAAAGAACAGGGAAGAGGTCGGTCTAAGATAATAATAACTTGTCGACATATGGGAAAACGTTCCCATCATATGCGTTCATGCATTTGCATCTGTTTTAATTATTTCTTGCATTTATTGAATTGCTGATGTGTGGTATATTCTTGTGAATGTAATTATGGATGGATGAATCTCCTAGGAAGAGACAGTCACAGTGAGAAAAAGAGAAAAATACATAGAAATATGATAATATGGTGATTATTTAAATGTTGGACATTATGTTATTATCCAGTTATAAGAGAAATAAATGATTAAATATTATAGGGCTATTTAGGAAATTAGAATACTTTTAGTAAATTTAATTCACTGAGCTTGCGAAGCTCATCTCTCATTGTACAATGATTTCAGGTAGCAGACATGACAAGTAGTCTGGTGGGTCAGAAGTCAGGCAGATTTGTTTTCCATAAGCCACGTGCGTGTCAATATCCTCAAACTAGGGAGAAAAGGAAATAAATATTTGTAAATATTCATGCATCTTGCATTGTATATTATCTGTAAGTAAATATTAGAAATATGTACATCCCCTGTTGGGGGTTGAGAATTAAAATTAAAAAAAAAATGTTAGTACTATTTTATTGTTGCATATATATGTCGTGCTGAGATTCTCAAAATGTGATGACACCGTTTCGGGGGTGACCAACCCGAAATAAGTCGTTACAAGTAGTACTAGTATCAAACTTTGAAATGCAGCAAGAAAAGTATTTGAATACCTTAGAGGTGTAGTAGAATATGGAATTCATTATACTGTTTCCTTGCAATTTTGGAAAGAGTTTAGTGATGCAAACTGGATCTCATACTCAAAACAATACTAAAGCCACTGGTGGTTGTGTTCTCACTTTTGGTGGTATAGTAGATTGGAGGTCAAGTATACAAACTAATTATATATCTAGATTTAGAATGGAAGCAAAATTTATTGCATTAGACATAACTTTGTAGTGAAGTTGAGTGGCTAAAGAGACTCTTTTAACTAACATGCCCTTATTAAGTAGATCTATACCTTCTATTTTGATCATTGTGATAACCAAGCTGTTATTGCGAAGTCTAAATATACAAACTTAATGGAAAGAAAAGACATAATAGAATCAAACATAACTCTATTAAACAGTTGTTGATTTCAGGAGTGATATCACTTGATTTTGTCAAATCTGAGAAGAACATTGTAGCTTCTTTAACAAAAGGGATTGGCGCGAAAGTGTTTCAAAGAATCATTGAGCAAAATGAAGCTGAAGCCCATAAAATAGTTATGGTAATGGATAACCCTCTATGATTGGAGATCTCGTGAATAAAATTAAATGGATAAGAACGAAACTGTAAAATGAAATAAGACAACACAAATTATGTTGAAGAAAATCCTTAATTCCCTTCATAAGGTGATAGTATGCAAGATTGCGTTGTTTTTAGGAAGAGTTTTAGCTCTTAATGAGCTCGAGGCAGGATTGCTCTTTGAGGACTAACTTATATGAGTGTGGTAGTGGGATTGCTAGTGTATGGAAATGTGTTACATCCTAAATACACTCATGAAAACAGCATATATATATTTTAAAACAAAAAAACTATCTCTCTTACTTCTATCATTTATTTTAATTTAGGGTTAATTATATCATTTCTATTTGGTTTAAAAAAGCTTAACGAGAAGTAAAAAAAAGAATAATTCTTTTTGGGTTTTAATATTATTCTTAGATGTTGTTTTGGATTGGCATGAATGAGGCTGACCAAGCCAAGTAGTGAAAATGAATCTTTGGAATATAAATAATTGAGATTTTAAAATTTAACATGTAAAAAGGTACACAATAAGAGTTTATCCAAAGCCTATTCACATGTGAAATTCGCTTGCAATTACAAAGAATTTCAACGGATCCTTTATTAAGTTATCGTGCCACCAATAGCACAAAGAAAATTAGTTGGGAATGTAACCCAAAGAAATAAACACAAGTTGGGCATATCACCACTTCACGTGTCTGTATTTAATATGTAATTGATGATTCAACTATCATCGAAAATTATAGGTCATATCGTCACTTTAGATTTAGTAGTAAAACTTAAGAAAACATTGTTTTTTATTATAAAAAATATTGAAAAATTTATATCATGTCAATTTTACGATTTTAATTAATAAGAAGATATTTTTCTCTCTCTAAAAAACAAAATTACCCTCAAAGTTTTATTGTTGACACCCAATTTTCAATGAGTGTTAATTTGCCCATGAACATTCTGTTTAAGTTTAATTGAATATTCAATTTAAATTCATATATTATTTATGGTTCATTTTCATTATCTTACATCAATTTTAATGGATAGATATGAATAGAAGGTACAATTATATCAAAACAGAACGTTCAACGATAAATTAACATTCATTAAAAATTAAGAGTTAAATAGATACAAAGAAAAAACATGAAGTAAATTTTTTTTTTTCAAAAAACAGAGTTACATGTATATTTATCCATGGATGACTGTAAGTTATGTAATATAGAACTTTCTGCTTATTAATTTTACTATCTTATCGTTTTCAACGTTCAAAACTTTTGATTCAAGAAAGAAGAAAAAAAAAGTTCAAAACTTTCATCTTCTCTTTTTTTTTTCTCAAGTTCAAAACTTTCTTCAATGTTGAACTTTTGAACAAGCATTTAACAGGCAAAAAGGTCCAATTCAGCCTAAAAAGTAAAAACAATTAATTAAAAAAAGGTCCAATTGAGATGTTTATAGTTTCGAAAAAGGATAATTTCTAAAAAGGACGGCCCAAGAAGGTGGAGACGGGAGAAAAACTTACATAATCTTGATGATGTCAATACTCAATAGAGAAAACGATTGGGCCTCCACATTATTACAATACTATTTTAATGTGTATGCATTTTCGTATGGAAAATATTTTTTTATTGAGCAAAAACGGAAAAAAAGAGATACACCTGCAAATATTTTCTTTCAAATCCACACTTTTTTTTTTTGTTTTTTAAAGGTGGTGTTATTGGTGCCCTACTTGAACTTGCAATAAAACTCTTATTCGAATTACATTTTTAAAGCCATTTGATTTTAATTAAATAAATTATTATAAGTTAAATAAATAGAAAGAGTGTTAATAATAATTTTTTGAGTGTTAATAATATCTTTTTAAATTGTCACAATTGAAAAGATTTAAAAAATAATATGACAAATCTTTAACTTTTTAATGACATTTTTTATATCAATGAAAGGAAAAATAAAAGTTTTATCATTTCCTTTATTTTTACACATTCATACCAGATATGTATGTACCATTCAATTTTCTTTTTTTCCTTCTTCCTTTTTTTCTAATCTATTTTTCTAAATATGGGCTTAAGTTTTCCATTATAAAGTCATAGAAACTCTAATAATTTTTATTTTACAGCGATGATTTAACTTATTTCTAGTTTTCATCTATCTACACAATAATTTTTTTATATAAAAAATTTATTTTCATGAAAAATTGAATTCAATATTTCAATGCACCCAAAAATATTTGATTCAAAGCATTATAATCATGTTTGGTTATGAATTTAATCCAACTTCTTAAATCACTTTTCTTCGATTCTTGTTTTAAAAACCTTTAAAAAGCTAAATTTAACTGAATTAAATCAATACCTAAAACCCTTTTTATTTTAAAAATACTTAAAAAACTGAATTTATACTGAATTAAATCAATACTCAAAACTCATGTCGAATGGTTACGTCCAAGAGTATTTAAGCCGTGCAAACACGTATCCCATCCCTCATTTTCATACAAGTATCTCTCCAACCCTCAATTTCACTCATTTTCATTCGGCACCCTTTTCCTTATACAACTTAAATTCCCCTTTTTGTTATAAATTAGACTCCTCTGCTTAACAAAACAGAAAATACCTTCACTCCCACACGATTTCTTCATCCTTCACTCCCACACGATTTCTTCATCCCTTATACCCTTTCCTTTTGTTTTCTCTATCCCTCACAGAAATCAAGACACATTATTACATTAATAATACCCATGGCCATGGCTCAAACCATAACATACTGGTTAACAGAGCACCCATCAATCCTGAACTTCCGGTGGAGCCCCACCCAATCATGGGGCTCCACCTGGTCATTTTTATTCACCGCCATCACTATCTACATTTCCGCCGCCGTCTCCCTCCACGTCATCCTCTCCCTACTCCTCAGCCGCCGCCGCCGGGTCCCACTGGGTCCCATCCCGGCCGTCCACAGTCTCTCCATGGCCCTAATGTCGGCCGTCATTTTCGTCGGCATGCTCCTCTCGGCCGCCGCAGAGATTCGCGACACGCGCTGGTCCTGGCGCAGGTCTAAGACGACAGCGTTTCAGTGGCTCCTCTGCTTCCCTCTCGGCACTCGCCCTTCTGGTCGCGTGTTCTTCTGGTCCTACGTGTTTTACCTCAGCCGTTTCCTCCACCTGTTCCGTACATTCTTCTCCATTTTACGGAGTCGTAAATTGACCTTCTTTCAAGTCTTTAACCAGTCGATTCTCCTCTGCATGTCCTTCCTCTGGCTCGAGTTCTCTCAGTCTTTTCAAGTGTTGGCCATACTGTTGATCACTCTGTCGTACTGCGTCACTTATGGGTACAGATTTTGGACGGAGATTGGGCTCCGAAGAGCGTGCTTCCCGTTGGTGATGAATTGTCAGGTGTTGCTGTTGGGTTGTAATCTGCTCTGCCATTTTGGGGTTCTTTTGTTCCATTTCTTGAAAGGTGGATGCAATGGCATCCGGGTTTGGGTTTTCAATTCTGTGCTTAACGGCGTGATCTTGTTGCTCTTCTTGAAATTCTACGTGGAGATGCATTTAAGGAAGACGAAGGATGGTGGTCAGCTAATGAGTGAAGATCTTGATTCGGTAGCAGGGAAACAAAAGGAAATTTGATGGATTTGGGTCCAATGAGTTGGGTTTTCTTGCTGCTACTCCTATGCTTTTTTTGTTTTTTTTTATTTTTTGCGGCCCGGGAGGAGGGGGGGAGAGTGTTGAAGGGGTTTGTGTTTATAATAGTCTGTTCTCTGATACAGTAATTTTGCGGTGAGCAATTGTAAAGAAAAGCCGTATTTTCACTTGTAAAGAATGTACATAATTGTATAAACAAGAACCATGAGTCTATAATTAGTTCCATATCTTTTCTTATAAATCTTCTGTTTGTTCATTGTAAAGAAGGCAAATACTTAAGATGTCTTTTATTTTTTTTTACAAGGAACTGTAATATCACAAAATGATATATCAATTACACGAATTGATATCAAATTATTATAAATACATTTTATCAATGCAGTAAATGACCACTAAATTACCATCTTTTTGTTACAATGTAAAGCGACGGTAATCTTTCTTTTTGTGTAAATGATATAGATGGACACATTTTATTAGAGGAAATTTTATTTTTAATCTTTCAAATATACTTTATTTTTTATTTTAATCTCTGATTAGATTTTTTCTTAATTCATATTATCAAGTATTGATTGCGTTTTATTTTGATCTCTTAGATGATTTTCCGATAAAATCAAATCGAGAATTGTCTTATCAACATGTTGACATGACTCAAGGTTAAAATAACAAAGCACAAAATTAAAATCTCTCGTCCTCAATCGACAATGCATGAGGAGGATTATAAATTCAGTAATTATAATAATTTCGAATGGACTCCTAAGTTAATGTTCAGTCTCTGATTTACCCAAAAACCGAGAGATAAGTGCGTAAATCTCTTCAATTTGCATTAATCAAGTTGTTTAGAACGTTGATTACTTTCAAATTTACTCTACTCCATCAAACATTTGCTCTATTTCTAGAGTAAAACAAGAAGATCAATTGGAGAAATGCCTCTAGCATCCATCAATCTCGAAGTTGAGGATTTCATTTCATTATACAATAAATTTGTCATTTTCATTCATAGATTAATAGGTTATTTGTTGTAATAACCTATTAATCTTAATTTGATGGGTTTGTTTGTTAAGTTCACAATGCAATGTGGCTGAACAATTTCTCTTCCCGTATGTGGTTGAAAACAGGTTTATGTTTTGCTTATTGCTTAACGTATGTTAAAGCTATATGCAGGTTTGGGTCAAAAGAGCCAAGTTATATCAATGTTGCTATTAAATTTGCTCAATCCTGAATGGTTTGGTTCAAAAGGGTAAAGTAATATCAGCGTTGCTCTGGTTAGAATATGGTTAAAAACAGATCAACAAAAGATTTGAGAGAAATATTCATCGCCATGGATAAACACAAGATTTGGAAGGAATTCATGTTTCATTGCCCTCAATACAAAAACAAACTAGTTCCCTCCCAAAAGCAATACCATTCTAAACCCACACTAAAGCAACTAACTTGTCTTTACTTTGATATTAACACAATCAAGCAAAATACCACAAAGCCAATTAGATATTGAAATTTCTTCCTCTTATGTTGTCTCAGTGAATTTCATAGCTCTCCATCCTTCTAGTGTTCCTTAGCAGACCAACAATGGCATCCCTTACTCAATCAGCCATAGGTGGAGCATACCAATAAAAATAACCACATGCCCCAAGTCCATGCAAGATAGAAAACAATCTTGGATAACTGATTGTTTGCATTACCCGTTTCATAGCTAAAACAAACAATGATATTGTTTTGAATTTCAAACCTCAAATTTGTTAATGTGACCATAAACGTTTTCATTTCAATTCTTAAATGTGTAGTCCGCCTAATATTGATTGCTTCAACTTCCAATAATACCTTATTTGAAATTTTGAGACACTAGAGGTAACGAGATAGGGGGAGGGAGGGTGGGGGATTGAGACTGTCGCACAATCAAAGATAGAGATAGAGAGGAGAGAGGGTGGGACTGTCACATGCCCAAAGATGGAGATAGAGAGGGAAAGAGAGTGAGACGGTCGCGCACAATGATGAAGATGGAAATGGGTTGGGTTATCGGTTTTGGTCCAAAGGTTTTGTTTTATGGTAGTCATTGGAAAAGAAAAGGTGGGAAAATAAACGAGTTTCCTCCCGTGCTGACTGAGCCAAGACATAATACTGATTTGACAATTCTTAGTTTGATTTCACTAGAAATTCATTCAAGAGACCAAAATAGAATATAGTCAATATTTGATGACATGAATTAAGAAATAGAATATATTTAGAGGCCTAAAAATGAAATTTACCCTATTTTAATAAATACATCAACCATGAGTTTTTTGTTTCATATCATTTTCTTATGAATATTATGTTGGGTATTGTTAGTTTCATATCAGCATCTTTGCCGTGAGTCAGCCAAGGAAAACGGTAGAGATGATAATTTTTTTTATGTATTCTCGTCTTGCCTACGTTTTCTAATTAGGAAAATGCAAAGACTTGAAACCCCAACCATGCCATTGTTTTTACATTCATGTTAATAATCAATTAAAAACTTCAATTTTACTTGTTATAATATTAAATAATAAATTTAAAAATTAAAATGATAATTTATTAATTAAATTAAATTTTTATACATATAATTCAATTATCAATTAATTGTCCCATTGTTATAAAATGGTTAGAAAAACGAAAGCTCCTCGCGATGCTAGAAAACGGAAAAGATATAAAAACATTCAAGTAGAAGATGAGGCTGTTTTATTTTTTGTTTGGTTGTAGGAAGCTTCTAATCTAAAAAGGATGTCAACATTCAGCTAAACGTTACCAATTTGCTTCCTGTGATATGGTTTCTGGAACATAATATTTTATCTAATCCAATCCTTTGATTTTTCTAATCATCTGGAAGCTCAGCAAGAGACACCTATTAATATTTAATAAATTAAAAGTGTCCATTAATGAAGGATGTGCATTAAACCTTGACTTTCTGAGCTATAAAATAAAATGGGACTTATTTTCAAGATGTTATTTAATATATAATAAAAATTTTAACTCTGAAAGGTTTTTCATAAAGAATATATTGTAAAAACAGGATAAATATTAAAATTATTATTTAATTTTTTTATAATTATTAATAATTTTTTTTAATTTCGTGATAATTATGATGAAACCGGTTTTATGTTATCACTGGTCTTGTTTTGAAGGACCATAATCAAGCCCACCTTCACAGAGTTTATGACGAGCAGGTAGACTCCTTGATTGAAACGGTATTCCTTTCAATTTCATTTTTCATGCCGACGCTATTGAATAGAAAAAAAATAAAAAATAATTATACGGAGTTCTGTTAGAGTAAGACTCAGGGCGGCTTTCCAACAAGCCACTCTGGGCTCTTGATCACAACAGCCCGTCAACCAAAAGGAGTTAAACCAGAATCTATTTTTAAGTAAATATTAAAATTTATTCCGTAAACAATTTCAGAAAATCAGATTCGCTCTTCTAATCTATAGATTTGTATTTCCCTGTTCTATTGACGATATATCATATACGGAGACTTATCTTCAATCTCAACTGTCTCCTCTTGTTCTTCTCAGTCCGTGTCTCCTCAGATAAGAGGTACTCTTAAAGCACTTACCGGTTTCTTTTTTTTTTTTATTTTAATTTTGTTCATTTCTTAGCTTTAATTATATTCATTCATGTTTTGTTAATTCACTCATGTTTATTAATTGCATTATTTTCTTTGGCGAGTTATCTTATCAGATCGTTGTTTGCTTCTGTTTCATCTCTGATTTGGTGCTTAATTGAGGTAGTATAATATAATCATATATTTATCAATTATAAGATTTTTGCATATTAAAGATTGTAATCTTTTCTAGAATTTTGCGTGCTTATGATTCATTTGCAATCAATAGGATTCGTTTTGTTCACTCATTTAATTTCTTTTTGGGGAAAATTCAAACAGTTAACGAATAACGCATACTTGGAATAATTGGCCCTTGCTATACGGAGTTAATTGAGTTGGCACCTGTGCAACGCTTGGGAAAAGAGTAAACAGTTTCAAGAGTGGAAGGGCATGTTCCTTAAAGGAAGTAACTGGTGTAGTTGAGTGTTTGATAAGGAACTAGTTAAATTTTTTATTGAAGTTTAATGGTTTCAAATTTCTTTTTAAAAGTAGAGATGGAAATTTGAATTATATTATGATTGAAAGATTGTGAGACTGTGGAATACATAATTAAAGTTTGTGAAAAGAATTCGTAATCAATCAAGTAATCATTCTGTTGCAGTTGTTCCTAGCTTATGGCTAACTACACAAGACCCATGGAATTGATAACTGTTAAAGATGTAGTAGTAATAGATTTGCAAGAGCATAGTCAATTTCCTTGTTGCTTCTTGGTGATCTTTTCCTGAGGTTGGAGATAGGAATTAGTATCACATTGTGGACCCATTTGTTGCATGGAGTATCATCCACTGATACTTGTTGTAGTGACATCTCTAAGCATTGGAATGAGAAGATCAGTTTCGTCTTTGACCTTTATGGGTACTTCAAGATTTATGTGACTCTTTAGCTCATCCTCTAGTTATACCTTGAAGCATTATGTATTTGAATAATATCAAGCTCTTGTTCAGCTCAAAGTTTATTAGTCTGCAACTTCTGATAGAAATGAGCGATATAGAGGATTTATCTCAGGATTTGTACATGATACTCAGTCCTTCCCCACAAAATACATGCATTTTTCCCCACGAGTAGAAAAATTTCATAGACTAGTTAGTGTTTCCTGCAGTTGGCTTGTTTGATGGTGAGTAGTATGAAGTGCTTATTCATTCTTTTTGCTTAAAATTAGTTTATATGTGAAGTTGCATGTTGTTCTTTTTAAATTGACATATATATATATATATATACTTTGTTTTCTTATAGTCAATTCTTCTCTGTAAAGCTTTAGGAACATGTCAAGTAACTCTGAGCCGCATTATTGCAGCTGTCCTTAGGAGGGAGGTCTTTTGAACAGTTCCTGGAACAAGATGGAAGTTTGCAGGCCCCTCAAATATGATGATAAATTAAAGCATCGCCCTTTGACTCCTTTTAGGATTATAAGGGGTCTGATATGTTTAGTGGTGTTTTTGTCTACTGCTTTTATGTTTCTAGTGTATTTTGCACCCATTACTGCTGTCATGTTATGTCTTTTCAGCATACATTACTGTAGGAAAGCCACATCACTCCTCTTTGGTCTCTGGCTAGCTTTGTGGCCTTTTCTTTTTGAAAAGATAAACAGGACTAAAGTTGTTTTCTCTGGAGACACTGTTCCAAGAAAGGAACGTGTTTTGCTTATTGCAAATCACAGAACTGAGGTTGATTGGATGTACTTGTGGAATCTTGCATTGCGAAAAGGGTGCCTGGGTTACATTAAATATATCCTTAAGAGCAGCTTGATGAGACTTCCTCTCTTTGGTTGGGGTTTTCATATTTTGGAGTTCATTTCAGTAGAGAGGAAGTGGGAAATCGATGAACCTGTCTTGCGCCGAGCACTTTCAACCTTTGAGAATCCTCAAGATCTCTTATGGCTCATCCTTTTCCCTGAAGGAACTGATTTCACGTACTAACTTATTCTTCTCCTTATCTTAATCATATTCCGCATGTCGTGCACCATCTCTTATATTACTTAAGATATTAGTTTTACTAAGTCCATGAAGTATCTAGATTTCTCTAGGGATCTCTCTTGGCTCACAGTTACTTTTAACATATATGGAGCAATTTCCAGTCCTAGTTCACTTAAATTCTGAGCATTTTTTTTTTCTGAAATTTTATCTGCACGGTGCACCTTGTATTGATCTAGAACTTATTCTGAACATGCGAAATTCTGTTTGTATATAGTACTCATGCTTATCCTTTTTAACATTTTCCTTCTTTTTGTACAGTGAAGAGAAATGCAGGAAGAGTCAAAAATTTGCAGCTGAAGTTGGCCTTCCTGTACTGACGAATGTGCTGCTCCCAAAAACAAGGGGTTTTTGTGTTTGCTTGGAAGATTTACGGGGATCCTTAGATGCAGGTGGGAACCAAGGCATTTCACCCCTATAGATGTGTATGTGCTTGTGCACTGTGTGTCCCTTGTTTTCAAGTGGAAAAATGTTCATTTTCTCATAATAGCTTGAGGTTTAGGTGCGGTATGGTTACATGGTTTGAGGGATAAATGGAAAACCTTTGACATCATTCCACTCTCAATCTTTTGGCTCTAGTGGATGAACAAAACAAGAGGGCTTTTGATGGGTTGGAAAAGTATTTTGATTGCTAAGGATAGATAGCTTAACACTGCATCTAGCTTTTCAGATATTTTAGTTGTTTATTTCATGTCATGCTTATTCATGTCCAATATAGCTGCTGCTTTCCCAAAATGTAGCCTGCTGTCAGACCGAATGTTTCTTTCACCACATCCACAGCGGTGGAGTTTGTAATACTTATTCATATTAATTGATTTTGTGGCCTTAGTTGAGCTATCGTAGCTTGTTGTGATGACTATTGAGACTTAAAATTTGCAAATTATTCATTCCTCATTTCCATCAAGTTGGATATGATTCCACCAAATTTGGGAAGCATCCTTTCCTTTTGTTCAGGAAATTACCTTAGTATGTACATTGCCATTATAATCTTACTATGTCACTGACAAAAATGGGGTCAAGACATTATCTGGTGACTCCCATATCAACATCCATTGTGTTAGTGTTTTATCACTTTCCTGGTAAGAAGAATGGAAGAAAATTGAGTGCTTCTGGTAGAACTAACATACAGTATGCTCAGCGTTGAAATAGCAGGTTTAAGTCATACATTATTTTTTTGCAACAGCTGCAAGTTTATTCTAATATTTCTGTGATAATGGCTGTGTGATTAATTAATAAATTCTATTTTGTTTGATCTTCTAACCTTAATAAGCTTTAATGTTCCTGTATAAATGCAGTCTATGATGTGAGTATAGCGTACAAGCATCATTTCCCCTCCTTTTTGGACAATGTATTTGGTGTGGATCCTTCAGAGGTTCACATTCATGTTCGGCGCATCCCCGTAGAGCATATCCCAGCATCTGATAGTGAAGCTGCTGCTTGGTTAATCAATGCATTCCAATTCAAGGACAAGCTACTCTCAGATTTCAAAGTTCAGGGTTGTTTCCCCAACCAAGGAATGGAAGAAGAACTTTCTACGCTAACTAGCATTCTAAATTTTACAGTGGTAATTTCCTTGACCGCATTGTTTACTTATCTGACCTTTTTTTCATCCAGTTGGTTCAAAATGTACGTAGGTTTATCATGTGCATATCTTGCTTCTGCTACATATTTCAATTTTCGACCAATGCCAGCTCTAGGCTTTGTCAAATCATTGTTTCATGGCAAGGAAACCAAAAGTGAATAATATGTTACACTTTGATATTCTTTTTTAAGCTACACAAGGAAGTTATATGAAACATTCAGATTAGAGGTGATAATCAATTCTTGCTTTTGAGTCTCATTTCAAATGTTGGCATTCCCCTTTTGTTGTTTTGTTGTTCCTTTTAGAATTTTAATGTGTAGCAAGCGAATAGCTCCTTCAAGAAAAGGTTTTGCTGCTGGAACTTACTAATGCATTCAGCAACTTAAATCATGCTTGATCCTTTCTCCCCAATAAGGCCATTTCCATGGCTTAGGGCCAAGGTAAAGCTGTCAGCTCATGTCCTGATAGGGGTCAGTTGCTAATATGTTTCTTTGGAGATCTACTTTGCTTTCACAGGGTCAGCAGGAGCTGCTCCCTGTATGTAAATGTAATGCAGAACAGTAGGGAAAAATAACAATAAACTGAAAATAAAAGATAGATTGATCCAAATCACTTGGATCTTCTCAAATCACATAAGAACCGCAATCCAAATCACATAAACGCGAAAAACACCGCAACCAAATCACATGGCGTAAAAAATAAACTCAATCACAGAGTTGTTTTGATTTCAACAATATGATTTTATTAATTCATAAGCTAACTGAAAATTAACATAACGATATCTCTTATATAGAGATTTTAGTAGTCCTAGTCTTACTCCAATAACGAATACTTTAATGTAATTAAATTCTAATAGATATCTAACTGCTTAAATGTTAGATATCTAATAGATTTTAATCACTTCAAAGAATTTAAGTACTAATTATTTTACGATTACAAATTTAAGAACTAATTAAATACTAAACTTAAATAAGAAAACTATCTAATAATTAGTAGAACTCAAAATACCCATAATATTGTAGGATTACAAATTTGCCCATACCTTAAATTAAAGCTAACTCTATTCTTCCTTGTGTACTCCATCATTCTTCACCACTTAGAAGAACTCGACATCGAGTTGAAAAGTGTTGAAAGATCAGAAGCTAATATGCTTGGAGAAACAAAGAATGGTTATAAAACTCATTGAAGCCAAAGTCACTAAGAGGTGAACAAAATTTCACTGGAAATGTTTGTTGCCGAGCTGCTTGAAACCAGGTAGGTATGATAAACTCAATACCAAGGACATGTGTATCAACTAAAACCTCACTCTTACCATCATGCTCGTCTTCCTATTTGTCTTGAAACTTTTCAACCTCCTTAATATGCTCAACAAACTCGTCATCTTGCTGGATTGGTTCGACTAAAATACCCTCATATAGAACTGGCTCAATATGCTCAACAACATCAAGCTTGTTGTCGATTTGTATCTTTGTCAACATTTTGGTCTTGAACCTGGTCAGCATACCCAATATGCACAACCAATTCATCATTATGTTGGATTAGTTCAAACTCGCATGGAGCTTTCTCAACAGGTGCCTCATTACTTCGAACATTCTTCTCTTTGGAAACTTCAGAGTCAACTTTAGTTGAAACAGCCTCATCCTTGATGAATCCACTATACATTGGCGGCTGAGTTATTCTGCTTAGGACTTGATCCATTTTATCATCGATTCGATCCATTGTAGCATAAGCATCTTTAGAAGCACAATCATACTCTTATTTGTACTTCCTTTTTAATTCTTCAAGCCATATATTACAATGAAGAACAGAAAATTCGAGTTCTTCATAATCCTCTTTGAAGCTATAAGGAAGGTAGTGAGAACCATACCATTCCCTTAGAGAACTCAACTCAGACATACACTTAGAGTCAGAGGAAAGTCGAGCTTGTGGCTTCGAATTTGTTCCAAAGTACGGATAGACACAGTGACAACTTAAAACAGCTTAAACATAAACTTTATTTTTTCTCTTCTTTTTTGTAAACCGAGGTTCAAACCCAAGAGGGGAGGATGAAATGGGTTTTAAAATTTTTTGTCAATTAAATGTGTAAGTATTTAAACAGTTTGTAGATCGAGGTTTCAACCCAAGAGAGGGGGCGAATTGGGTTTTTAAAACTTTTTACGGAATTAATACAAGTTTATAAAAACGGATAAGCAGCAAACAATTAATACAAGTAATGTGCTGTAAATAAAGAGTTTAAAGAGAAGAGGATGCAAACTCAGATTATAGTGGTTCGGCAATATCGGATTCGTTTCGACCCTACGTCCACTCTCTTCAAGGAACTCCTTGAAGTAATCCCCTAAAACTTTAGTTGTACAACTTCACGAGTATTGCACAAACCTTACAACCAATCCCTTAGTTAGTTGAATGCTTTTGTTGCTTACTACACTTAGTTAGTATAATAACAGTTGTGTTTTGTCATCATTAAAATACGGGTGAGGGTCAACAACTTACTAGTTCTTCAGTCTTCACTTGATACTTTGATTCGGTTTGAGTTCTTGCACCTTGATCCTTGGTTGAATGCTTTTGTTACTTACTACACTTAGTTAGTATAATAACAGTTGTGTTTTGTCATCATTAAAATACGGGTGAGGGTCAACACAGTTAAATACACAATGCACACAATCAAATAATGTACTTAAAAGTAAAGGAGTTCAAAGGAAGAGAAAGTGCGAACTCCGTTTATAGTGGTTCGGCAATATCGAAATCTTTCCGACCCTACATCCACTCTCTTCAAGGAAACTGCTTGAAGCAATCCACTAAAACTTGTACAACTTCACGAGTGTTGCACAAACCTTACAACCAATCCCTTCCTTACATAAGCTAATCCCTTCCTTACATAAGCTAATCCCTTCCGAAGAAGTGTTTAATCCTAAACACTCTAAGAGTTTATTACAAATTTTTCCCCTTTACGATAAATGAGATTTGCTCTAAAGTAAATGGTAGATAGATAGCAATAAGTGCTTTTACAAATGAATAATATCTCTTTTTCAAAAACAAGCTTGAAGAATGGCTCAACAATAAGTGTTTCAAAGCTTTTGAGAATTAATGAGCTTTCTTGTGAATTGAATGTGTTCTCTTCTTCTTTTAAATGCTCATTGAAGTGGGTTTATATAGTCTTGAATTAATATGGTCGTTTGACACTGACTTGGTAGGTTTAGGGAATTAAATGCTCAAGTACCGCGTCTCAAACAATCATATTTTTTGAATTACCAGTTAACTGGCTCCTTGTACCAATCGACTGGGTCAAGTGAGAAACTTCACTTTTTAGGCTATGGGAGAGTATCAGTCGATTGGGTCCTAAGGTCCCAAGTACCAATTAACTGGATCCGCAACACCAGTTGACTAGGAACCTTCTGTCCCATATCCTAGTCGACTGGTATATGGACCCAATCGACTGGATTGACCTTCAACCCAGTTTTCCTTTTTCAAAAACAGATTTTGACTTAGAAACTTTTTGTATTTTGGTTTTGTCAAAGTCTTTTGTAAATTGAGTCACAGATCAAGCTATGTAATTAAATGTAAGAGATTTACAATTGTTTCAATTACCTTAATGCCTATTCTAGACCTTCTTGCATCTTTGTTTTTATACTGAATGTTTTTGTCGCTTAAATACTTAGATAAAACTGTTAGTGCAATTGGCATAATGTTTTCTTATTACTAAAATCAAATATGGGTCAACATTTTTTTTCTACTTTCTAATTTTAAATAAACAAAAATAGAAATAAGCATAAAAAAACCTGTCATTCATTTTTTTTTATTTCTTTGTTTCTTTTTTTTTTTAAATTAGGAAATAAAAAATACAGTCAATTGCATTAAAATAAAGAAGAAAACCTGGACTTTTTTCCTCATAAATCTGCTTGGTCAACAATAACTCGGTCAAAGAAATACATCTCTGCTAATGTTCTTGTGTTACTGTTCATGCATTACTGTTCATAATCTAATTTTTTTTCCAATCTACATGGGAACGAGATTTGGGTTCTGATACCACTTGATGTAGAAAAATAGAAAAAAATAACAATAAACTGAGAATAAAAGATAGATTGATCCAAATCACATAGATCTTCTCAAATGACATAGGAACCGCAATCCAAATCATATGGACGCGAAGAACATCGCAACCAAATCACATGGCGTGGAGAACAAATTCAACCACATAGTTGTTTTGATTTCAATAATCTGATTTTATTAATTCATAAGCTAATTGAAAATTAACATAAAGATATCTCTTATATGGAGATCTTAGTAGTCCTTATCCTACTCCAATAACGAATACCTTAAAGTAATTAAATTCTAATAGATATCTAATTGCTTAAATATTATATATCTAATTACTTTAAATAATTTAATTACTAATTAAATACTAAACTTAAATAAGAAAACTATCTAATAATTCCTAAAACTCAAAATACCTATAATATTTTACTATTATAAATTTTCCCCCATACCCTAAATTAAAACTAACTCTATTCTTCTAAATGTACTCCATCAAAATGTTAGTGAGTACTCACAGCTGTAGTGCTACTTGTGGGTAGAGTCTCTCTCGTAAGTTTATTAGGACATGTTTGCATGGGATTTTCGAAAACTGTTTTCAGTTTTCAAAAACTAAAATCAGTTTTCAAAAATTCCTTTTCATGTTTGGCAAACAGATTTCAAAAGCAATTTTTTAAAACAGTTTTCAAAAAACCAATTTTCAAAAACTGTTTTCTGAAAACTCCAAATTGTTGTTTTCTGACATAATTTTCGAAAAATTGCCCTAAAATCAATGTTTACTTCTCTGTTTCATTCTTCCTCCATGATATATAAAAAATATTAAAATTTTGAAAATAAAATAATATTAATTATTTTTAAGTATTTAGTAAATATGAGAAATAAAATTAATATAGATTTTAAATTTAAACTCAAAACTAAAAATAATTACAAAATGTATCAAAACAGTTTTCAAAATAACATTATCCAAACAACGTTTCGCTGTTTTTTGTTTTGGAAACAATTTTTGAGTTACAATTATCCAAATATGTTTTCTTCATAAAACATCAGAAAACTGTTTTCAGTTTTCATTTTCAAAAACAGTTTTTGAAAACAGAAAACTGAAAATTGCTACTCAAACCTGCCTAACATCCGTAAACAGTGCCCAACTTTTTAGTAGAGCTGATGTGCATGGTTATAGAAACAATAATTTGTAAACTAGAACAACTATTACTTCAATATGTTTGTATTAGTGGAAAAGCAAAAGGATTAATAGGGCAGGTTCTGCTACAGTTAATTGAAAAGCATTCAGATAACACTTCCTGATACTTTGTAACCCAACACTTGCATAGTTTGGTTGAAAATACTGTGCTTTCTGGAATCATAATCTGGATTAACATTACTAGTAAATATAATGTTTGTGGCCACATTTCCAGCTTCTCTGTAGGAAAACATGTGCGTGTTTTAGTCCTTCTTAATGTAAGTCTCCTTCATGTAGAAGATATGTGAATGGACAACAGTAATCTCAGCCTCCTGTGGTTTTTCTACATTTCAAAAGAATCTTTGCATGATAAGTCAGAAAGATTGCATATTTAGTAAGTTGAGAGTATAAAATGTTTATCATTGGAGCTATGCTTCTAGGCCCTGATTGAAATTCAATACAAAAATTTTCACATGAGGACATTGGTCTGTAATTGAAGAGGCAGACCATGG
This sequence comes from Bretschneidera sinensis, assembly GCA_023935145.1. Lineage (NCBI taxonomy): Eukaryota > Viridiplantae > Streptophyta > Magnoliopsida > Brassicales > Akaniaceae > Bretschneidera > Bretschneidera sinensis. The sequence goes on from CM043697.1 coordinate 149,483,693, forward strand.
TTATGTTAGATCATGACTTCCTGCCTGTTTGTTTGTCAATTGTCATTTCTTATCTTCCATACAAATTAGATGCCATCTCTCGTCATACTTCTTCTGTTTCTAATATTGTCTTTCCTCAAATAGGCTAAATAAATGCCTTGTTAAAATGTCGGTCCTATATGCTGACCTGTGTGATGATAGAAGCAGGTGGTTTATATGGATAAACAAACATTATCTTTTCATGAAAGAAAAGAAACAAAAACTTAACATGATTATGTGGTTTGTTGTCATCAAAATCACCTGAAAGGCAATCTTGGGTCAATTGTTATCATCAAGTTTGGTGAACTGAAACATTTAGATGGAATCATGCACATCCTTGTGAATCTTATCTGTCTGTTTTAGGACTATATGTGTTGCTAACTGTGTCATGGGTCTTAAACTTGCGAGGTTACATTGGTAACAAAGATGTGACTTGGTGACATCAATTTCCATCTTCTGGACCCCAAGCTGTTATTCTCGCTAGTTCTTGTCTGGTTATTTCGGGTCACAATTAGGGACCCAGTCTTTTTATTTTTTTTGTAAGGCACAACAAAAATTGTCATATTTACTAGTAAAATAATCACATTTGTTAATAAAAAAATCATATTTGATGGTAAATTGTCACATTTAGATAATTACTCTCAAATTTGACAATTTACTATCAAATATAAATGTTTTACTAGTAAATGTGGCAACTACTTTTTGTGCCTTAAAACAAATCAAGGCACCATAACAAAATTGCCAGTTATTTCTCATCAACATACTAGTCAATGACAGCTATTTATCTGCTGCTCATTTTGCTAGCCTTAAGAAGCAAAAGAGAGATATGGGTGGACCCCTGTTGTTTTCGAAATGTCAGGATATCGCTGCATTAAATCAAACAGCAGCCATAGGGCAGTTAAACAAAAACGCGTTTTGCGTGATTGTGCCAAACATATGCGGTGAAAGCCGATAATTGCTGCGTAGATCTTCTTATCAAAACACAACTAGGATGCTTGAGTAAGCTAAATTTTGTTGTTTACTTGAAGTTCGGTTGGGTTCAACTAAAAGTTATCTTATCTCAATAACCGACAAAGCCTTGTTCAGTTTCCTCGGTTCCTTTGAGGAAGAAGAGTAATGAAAGAGAAACAGTCAACAACAATAGTCAGCACCAACGTATATGCTCCTATTGGCCAATAAAAGCACGCCACATGGATGTTAATTGAATTTGTTTTAATCTTTTTGTGTTACCACTTGATTTCTACAAAATTACTGCGCGATTTCCAGACTAAAAAGGCATATGTTTTGCTCTCCCTTTCGAGTGTTTGTCTGTCAACGCTCGTGGAAGAATGGTCGGATCAGTTCCCGAAATCTTATTGTCATATTTATCAAACTGAGGAATTGTTGGTTCTTATTGTACTCGACGCTCCTTGAGTGTGGAGAGTGGAGGAAGCACGTGCGTGGTAACTGCCTAAGGTCGTGCGAGAGTGGGAGGCCGCGCTGATGTTTGCCACGTGGGGTTCATCCCTCTTTAATGCTACTACTTGCTCGGCCATGGTTATTGTAATTTTGTCTAGGGCAAGTGGGAAACAGTCTCTGTCACGTGACTTGATTCTCCTTGTGCACATGTAGTGCTCCCTAGTCCCGACCTTTTTTCAAAACTAAATTCAAGATATTTTTTTAGTATGTTTTTAAATTTAAATTTAATTATAAAAATTATTTTGTGATTGATTTTAATTTTAAAAATATTTTTAGGATATTTTTTTGTTAACAAAAACATATTACAGAGTATTTAATCACAAAAAAATCATAAGATATTTTTTGTCATAAAAAAACTATAAAGTATTTTTTGAAAATAAAATTAATATCATAATATTTGTGTAATTAAACCTTAAATTTATGTTATAAAATCTCTCCTTTTTTTTTTTCTTTTAATAACAACTATATATACTATCAATTAAAAAATAAAAAATTGAGATTTTTAGACACCACCATTTCCCTGTATAGTGCTAAAATGCTAAATATTACTTCATTATTGATAATATAACTTTTAAAACTTTAAAATTCTTATTAATGTTTTGATTAAAAGTATTAAAAGATATTAAAAATAATTTTAATATCTTAAAAGTAATAGTATCAATAATAATGCCTATTACCACATGAAAAAATGGTGATATGTCAGCCTGTCATTTAAATGATTTACCTCAATGCCTCTTGGCTCATAAGTCTTGTACTCATCCGTAAAAAATCTCTCTTCTATGTTGCTCCTTAATCTATTCCAATAAAACCAGAAAAGAAAAAATTTCACCATAAGGAAAAAAAAAGAAAAGAAATAATGGCGATTAGCTCAAGGGTGCATTATCTCGTGCTACTTATCTTCTCATTAGGTAAGCACCTTCTCTTTCTGTGCTTAAAAATGGCTATTGCCATTTGCCATTATCAAATTCCTATAGGTCTTATACTTCAGGTTCTTTGGCTTATCAGTAGTCTTGTTTTAAAATTTGCTAAACGAATTTTAATTTTTTCCTTTATAAAACAACATTGAAAACAATATTTTTTTTGACATAAATTTAAATTTTTAGAAACTGTTTTTCTTATTTTTTATTTATAAAAAAAATAAATCATTTCTTAATCTCTCCCAAACAATAAGCATGAGTATACCTTTAAGTTTCCTCTCACACAATCCATAGGACCCATTTAATTTAATGGATCATGAAAAGATAGGTAAAGCTAATTAACCTGCAAAACTAATTAATTTAGAGCATGCTCCAAAGATAACCCGGAATATCTAGTACGTGGGTTATAAATACAGAGCGTTTTAACCTCCACGATCTCAACTACAACTCTGTTCCTCTCTCTGATCTTTTCCCATAAATACCAACTGACCCTTTCTTCCTTAGCTCGCAAATTACAATCAGTAATGGCGATTAGCTCAAGGGTTCATCTCCTGCTACTTGTCTTCTCATTACGTAATTAAACACCTTCTCCTTCTGTGCTTAACAATCTTTTTTCGATTAATTATCAAAATGGTTATTGCCACGATCGTATTTCTTGCTAATTTACATCAATGGACTATCCCCGTGTTTTTGTGCTCTGATCTTTTCTTTTTTGGATAATAAGGAAACCGATGATAACTTTGAATTAGATTATACTCTCTCTGATTTTGGTTCTCGTATTATTTTTAATATTCGAAAAAATAAAAATTTCTTCAATGCAATCATGCAAAGATCATGTAATCTGGGTTTGGTTGTTGCAAGATCTGCCAGCAAATTCTTTGCAGCATTTTCTATTTTCTGGCTAATACCTATCAATTTGATTGTTTGCCTACTGGGGTGGTTTTTTTTTTATTACTATTATTTTTCTTTCTCGTCTTTCCATTATAATTTGATTAATTAAATATGCTGAATTTGGTCGTTAATCACGAGGACTTGAGGACTCAACATATCGTTTTGGGCTAAAACTCTGCATACTGATATTATTATACAAATAACTTGTTTTAGCTAATACACTCGTCCCCCTTCTCTCTTTGCTTCTTTGCATGAACATATAAAAAAAAGTTTCACTTTTTAACTGAAATTTCAATAGAAGGAAAAATAATACTACTGACCCACATTGATCCGAATTGCAGGCGCCATATCAGCTTCAGCAGCGAACGTTTTCACTCTCCAAAACCGTTGCACTTACACGATATGGCCCGGCACTCTCTCCGGCAACATGGCCACCCTCGGTGGCGGAGGTTTTGAGTTGGCACCCAGCGCGTCAGCCCAGTTCCCAGCCCCACCGGGCTGGTCGGGCCGCTTCTGGGGAAGAACCGGGTGCAATTTTGACGCTTCCGGCACTGGCAAGTGCGTCACCGGCGACTGCGGTGGCTTGCTGGAGTGCACTGGAGGCGGCACGCCACCCGTTACCCTCGTGGAGTTCACGATCGCGTCCGGTGGAGGTGGAAGCGCCAACAAGGACTTCTACGACGTGAGCTTGGTGGACGGGTACAACGTGGGCATGAGCGTGAAGGCTTTGGGTGGGACTGGGGATTGCCAGTACGCTGGTTGCGTGGCGGATCTCAACTCAAACTGTCCAACTGAACTCCAAGTGATGGATTCGGGTTCGGTTGTTGCCTGCAAGAGCGCGTGTGCCGCGTTCAACACCTCTGAGTTTTGCTGCACTGAAGACCACTCCACCCCGCAGACGTGTCCGCCAACACATTATTCTGAGATGTTCAAGAACGCATGCCCTATGGCGTACAGTTACGCATACGATGATGCCTCCAGCACTTGCACTTGCGCTGGGTCGGATTATTTGATCACGTTTTGCCCAACCGGGTCATAACTTGATCAATGAATGATCATGATTTTTTACTTCATATTAGTTAGTTGGGAGTAGTGTTGAACTCATGCTCTGTTTGGCTGGTTAGCGATCTATTTAAAAAGAAAAGGAAAATAAGTTTCCATAAGATTGTTTGGAGACTTGTGGGCATACTTGTTGATTGAATTACGATATCAAATTTATTCATACATGGGAAGTTAATTGTTACTTGAATCAGCAAATTTTTATGGAAGAATTAGCAATTTTAATTTGTGTTAAATTAGGATTTATTTTATGTAACTGGTTGGTTTGATGTATTAGCATGTCAAGCTGTAAAAAAATTTATTCCCCTTCCTTTAAAAATTGGAGTGCTGCTAATATTATGGTCATGGAAATAAAACAATGTAGCTAAAAAAGTATGTAAATTGTAAATATCAGATCCAACCATACCCCGAGCTAACCATTTATCACTTAAACACAACAATTATACCTATCCTAAATTAAATCAATTTAATTAGTTCATATCAAAGATTTATGATAATGAGATCACAATCTACATGACTAGATCTAATTATGAACTTAATAAAAAGACAATGTCATTTGGTAAATGTGCTACTCTGGTGACTTTAAAAAAACAATTTAATTTTTTTTTGTTGTAAACGCAATCATTTGGTAGTAAAATTTATACATACGAAAATAAAACACTACATTTTGTGATGTTCATCATTTTTTTGTGGTTAAAATAAATAAGTAGATAGAGTATCGGTTTACATATTCGTCAGGAAACATCAAACTCTACACTCAATGATGTAAAAATCTAAATTTAATACCAACATAAACATGTAGGGCGAGTTCAATACATCACTCCACTGTGTCCACTACTTTGAGATGTTCAAAAATGCATATGTTACGCGGTATAGTTACACATACAATGAATACGTATCACAAAATTCTATTAAGAAAAAATTATATTAGCTCATTAATTTGTAAAATTGATTCAATCAACATTTATACGATAATATTTTCTCAAATTTAAAAAATAATGCTTAATTGCATTTGTAGTCCCTTCAATTTAATTAAACCAACTGATAGGTTGCTCATTAATTTGACTATTTTCTAATACTATCATACAAAACAGAAGCAAACTAACCCCCAAATGATAGCAAGAAGCCTACACTCCACAAATGTTTCTTTCTTTTTCTCTTTCCTTCTGTTCGGTCCTGTGCTACTTTTTTCCTTTTTTTTTTTTTTATTATATCCAACCGTTATGCTCTATCTCAAGTTATGAAGTCTCACCAAAGTTGACCATTTTCCCTCTAACCATTTTTTAAGTAAAGCTTTATTAAAAATGTTAGATTATGAATAGCATAGTTATTGCTTAGTTAGTTTAATCCCACATTGGTTGTGTATATCTTTGGCTCTCTTATTGGCTCCTATAAATAGGATAGCTCACTTGTAAGTAAAACACACCATTCAATACAATTCTCTTCTTTGTATTATCTCACTTCCTCTCTTAAACCTTAACATGGTATCAGAGCCTTCGTGGTTCTCGGTATATTAAGAGTTGAGTATGCTCTGTGATTGCCACTATTAGTGGATCTTTCACATCAGAAAAACTTCTTTAAGGTTGTCGGTATATTAAGAGTTGAGTATGCTCTGTGATTGCCACTATTAGTGGATCCTTCACATTAGAAAAACTTCTTGAATATCCTTTTCATGTCTGTCAGGTCACCACTATAGTCGGAGTCTCATTCTCCATCGATGTCATCTCAACCGCTGCTCCATCGACGTCACTATTCAACCGTTGACCGTTGACCGACAACCAGATTTGACCAGATGGCAGAAAAAGATATTTTTCGTCATGTTCAGTCTGTATTGGATGGTACAAATTATATTGTTTGGTCTCAATCTATGCGAAGTTTCCTCAAAAGTCGTAAGCTTTGGTCTTACGTAGTTGGTATTGTCGAGAAGCCAGTTAAAGGGGCTACTGAAACTAATGATGCTCTTCTCACTCGTCTCATTGATTGGGAAAGTAATCATCATCAAATTCTCACATGGTTTCGTAATACTACTATTCCATCTATTTCTGCCCTATTTGGTAGCTTTGATGAAGCTAAGGGTGCTTGGGATATGCTTGTTTCTCGTTATTCTGCTGTTGATGGTGCTCGAGAATATCAGCTCCTGTTTGAGCTCTTCTGCCTGAAGCAAGAACCGGGGCAGAGTATTAATGATTTTCTTGCTCGCATGCAATTCTTATGGAATCAAATTGATCTCTCTGATCCTATTTGGAAGGATCCTACAGATGCCAAAATGTATGCTGAACGAAGGGATCAACATCGTCTTCACCATTTTCTTATGGCATTACGTGATGATTTTGAGCCTATTCGTGTGCAACTTTTACATCGCTCTCCTCTCCCTACTTTGGACAATGCTATCTTTGAACTTGTTCGTGCAGAAAGCAGATCACAGACTATGCACTCTCAACATAGTCCTTCAGTGTTGGCTGCTCCATTATCTAGTTCTTCATCATTTCAGCCAAAGCATTCTGACAGGTTTGGTGCTCCTCGACCTTCTCCTAAGCCTCGTGACAACAATTTCTGTCGTTTTTGTAAATGTCGTGGGCACACTATTGATAAATGTTGGCAAAGGGGAAGATCCAATGCTCCCACTGCAGCAGTTGCTCATCCTGAGAGCACTCTCTCTACAGTTGTTCCATATCCATCTGCGACTACAGCTTCATCTTCAGTTGCACTCTCTAACGGGTCATCAGGTTCTACTGTCACCTTATCTGCAACTGACTCCGAGGCAATAGTTAATCAGGTCATCCAGTCTCGTTCTGGTAATGCATCTTCCTCTGCCCTCTCAGTCCTGCCAGGTAATTCTGCCTCTTGGCTTTTTGATTCCGCTTGTTGCAACCATATGACACCTTTCCCAGCTTCATTTACTATATCTGCACCTTCGCCTCATTCCTCATTCATTCGCACAGCTGATGGCTCCACTATGACTGTTAAAACTATAGGCACCATCAATAGTCGTTCTCTTTCTATTCCTGAAGTTTTTCATGTACCAGAATTATCTTATAATCTTCTTTCCGTTGGGCAAATATGTGAACTTGGATATAGAATTATCTTTGACTTTTCTGGTGTGAATGTGCAGGATCCTCGTACTGGTCAGACCCTTGGGACCGGGCGTAGAATTGGGCCCATGTTCGAACTCTCATCCTTACACCTGCCCAACCTTCCCGCCTCTAACGTCTCTGCTGCTGCCTCATTGTCACCACCATCCCTTGCACTTTGGCATTCACGTCTTAGTCATGCATCTGCATCTCGGGTACAACTTTTAGCTTCAAAGGGGTTGTTAGGGTCAGTGTCTAAAAGTTCTTTTGATTGTATTTCGTGTCAACTTGGAAAACAGCCGGCTTTGCCTTTTAATAATAGTGAGTCTCATGCTACTGCTTCGTTTGATTTAATTCATTCTGATGTTTAGGGACCTTCTCCCGTTGCTAGTATGAGTGGTTCACGCTATTTTGTAATTTTTGTTGATGATTTCTCTCGTTACACTTGGGTATTTTTAATGAAATCTCGTTCTGAATTATTGGATATTTATCGTACTTTTGCTAAAATGATTGAAACCCAATTTTCAAAACCTATCAAAGCATTTCGTTCTGATAATGCTTTAGAATATACTCAACATGCTTTTAAATACATCCTAAAAAGTTATGGCACTGTTCCTCACTTGTCATGTCCTGGCACTTCACAACAAAATGGTCGAGCTGAACGTAAACTTAGGCACATTTTAGACACTATTATAGCCCTCCTCATTTCCACATCTGTTCCTACCCCATTTTGGGGTGAAGCCACTCTAACGGCTATCTACACGATCAATAGGCTGCCTACCCCTATCCTTGATAATTGCACTCCTTACGAGCGGTTGTTTGGCTATGTTCCCTCATACCACCATCTTCGTGTGTTTGGTTCTGCTTGTTTTGTTTCATGAACGCACCAAACTTGAGCCTCGTTCTCGGATGTGTTGCTTTCTTGGATATGGAATTGAACAAAAAGGCTATCGGTGTTATGATCCTGTGTCTCGTCGTCTTCGCATTTCCCGTCATGTAGTTTTCTGGGAGAATAGACTATTTCATGAAATTGGCAAATTCAGCATGCCATCTTTTCCTCCTTTTACCACACTTATGGAGCCTCCTATTTCTCCTACTCACACTAGTGATGTCTTGCCCGAGTCTCCCTCACCTCACACTAGTAATATCTTGCCCGAGTCTCCCTCACCTAATATTCTCGATTTCACTCCACCTGATACTCTCGATGTCGCTTCGCCTGAGCCTCCAGGGTCTGTTACGTATGAGGATCATGTTCACACTTCCTCTCCAGACCTTCGTCGATCCACCAGAGTAAGATCTCTTCCATCCCATCTCCAGAATTTTCATTGCTTTCATGCTTTAGCTACTTTACATGAGCCCCACTCCTATCGTGAGGCTTCCACTAACCCTTTTTGGCAGACTGCGAAGAAAGAAGAACTTGATGCTTTACACAAGAATAATACATGGGATTTGGTTGACTTGCCTCCTGGAAAGTCTGTGGTTGGCAGTAAATGGGTTTACAAAATTAAGACTTGTTCAGATGGTACTGTTGACAGGTACAAGGCTCGACTTGTTGCCAGGGGTTTTACTCAGGAGTATGGTGTGGACTATGAGGAGACCTTTGCTCCAGTTGCTCGTCTATCTTCTGTGCGTGCTTTGCTAGCTGTTGCAGCCTCTCGCCATTGGTCACTTTTTCAAATGGATGTTAAAAATGCATTCCTTAATGGTGATCTTAATGAAGAAGTCTATATGCAACCACCTCCTGGACTATCTAATCCAACAAACAAGGTATGTCGTCTTCGTCGAGCTCTATATGGACTTAAGCAGGCTCCTCGAGCATGGTTTGCTAAGTTTAGCAACACTTTGTCTAGCCTTGGATATTCCATCAGCTCCTATGATTCAGCTTTGTTTGTTCGCCGCACAGACCGAGGCATCATACTTCTTCTGTTATATGTTGATGACATGATTATCACCGGGGATGATCCCATTGGTATTCAGGAACTTAAACAGTTTCTCAATCAACATTTTGAGATGAAAGATCTTGGTCCTCTCAGCTATTTTCTTGGTCTTGAGATTTCATCTTCTTCTGATGGTTATTATTTGACACAAGCCAAATATATCTCTGATATGCTTTCTCGGGCAAATCTCACAGACAGTAAGGTTGTTGACACACCAACTGAGCTTAATGCTCGTCTTACACCCCATGATGGCGAACTTCTTCATGATTTTACTTTATATCGACATTTGGTTGGCAGTCTTATCTACCTTACTGTTACTCGACCTAATATCTCGTATGCTGTCCATCAGGTGAGTCAGTTTATGGCTGTTCCTCGCTCTACTCATTTTGCTGCTGTTCTTCGCATCCTTCGTTACCTAAAGGGGACATTGTTTCATGGGCTCTTTTTCTCCTCTAAGTCTCCTCTTCAGTTGTGTGCTTATACCGATGCAGATTGGGCAGGTGATCCTACAGATCGTCGTTCTACCACCGGTTATTGTTTCCTACTTGGCACCTCTCTTATCTCTTGGCGTAGTAAGAAACAAACTGTTGTTGCTCGATCTAGTACAGAGGCAGAATATCGTGCTTTAGCTGACACTACCTCTGAGCTTCTTTGGTTACGATGGTTGTTACAAGATATGGGTGTATCACTTTCTGCTGCCACTCCTGTATACTGTGACAATAGAAGTGCTATTCAGATTGCTCATAATGATGTGTTTCATGAACGGACCAAACATATTGAGATTGATTGTCATTTTGTCCGTCATCATCTTCTTCAAGGCTCCCTACAGCTTCATTCTGTCACATCCAAGGATCAGCTCGCAGACATCTTTACCAAGTCACATCCTCCAGGGCGTTTTCGTGATCTTGTTTTCAAACTCAAGTTGGTTTCTCATATTCCACCTTGAGTTTGAGGGGGGCTGTTAGATTATGTATAGCATAGTTATTGCTTAGTTAGTTTAATCTCACATTGGTTGTGTATATCTTTGGCTCTCTTATTGGCTCCTATAAATAGGATAGCTCACTTGTAAGTAAAACACACCATTCAATACAATTCTCTTCTTTGTATTGTCTCACTTCCTCTCTTAAACCTTAACAAAAAAAAATAAGAAACTTGAGTCCTAACTCCTATACCCTAATGATTGTTTGACCATCCTTACATAACCAAATGATATATAATTCATTTTCTATATGCTTCGAAAAAAATTACGTTGAATGCTCTCTAACCCATTAGCAATTGATTTTAATATTGAAAAAAATGATATAAAATAAATGAGATTAGAGAATATTTTAAATGAGAGTCAACTTTCTCTTTTCAATAAAATATTTCTATTCAATAATGTCAACTTTTGTTCAAAACACTCAATAATAGGATTTTATAAACTTTTTTCTTTGAACTTAACGTCCAAAGGATACCCTAAACAGGTGATTGGAATTTTTTTAACGATGATATTTAGGAGTAAAAAATATTATAAAATTAAAATTAATAACTTCAAAGTCAACTTAATTTTATAATTTTGCTATTTTTATGTAATTGATAAATAGCATTTCTTTTATTTTTGTATTAGAAATGGTAATAAATAGTAGTAGCAGGTACTGGGGCGGAAGGCAATCTGACATGATCCGTGTCCTAGGCTTAAAATTTTTAAAAAGACAGCCCAACTCAGCGAAACTACCAATGAGTAGGCCTATCCAGTAAAAGCCCAACTGCCTAGCCCAACTCATCTTCCAATCCATGATCTATGTTCAGGTCTGCGATGTCGATATGTCTTCTCTGTGTCTATCTCTTCAATTTTGAACTGCAACGCCGAACGCTAGACCCTCAGGTCTCAGCTCAGCCATCCCTCTCCTCCATCGATCGCTGACTTTCTTTGTTTCCTGATGAGAGTCGTAAAATGCATATTAACAGTACTTAACTGTTATCACTTTAGGGTTGATCTAAGTTTTAATTGCACTTTTATACGTTAACAACTCTAAAGTATCATTCTTGGATCATTGATCTATTTCGGTGCATTTTCAGGTACTTTAAGCTCAAAAGAGGAGGAAAAGTTCTCATTTCTTGAAGTACAAAGACTCGAGGCATACTGGAGTGAAGGAATACTTCCGAAAGGACAAGATGGAGGGCTTAAAAGAGCAACAGCTGCTGCCCGCACTGGAAAGGAGTTTCACTAAATTGCCAGAATTGCCCGTACATATCAATCATCTTTAAAAATTAAACTGTATTGATACAAGAAGAACCAGGAGATGAGCCATATATACTTAGAAATATCCGGAATTCTATTTTCTGGAGAATTTTACGGTTCGTCAAAAGGATTTTTTTAGAGAAAGTTATGGCATTTTTAGTAGACAAAAGTCAGGCTGTGCGGGATTTCAGCGTGATTTTGGGCTTAAATCCCACATCGGTTGGAAAACACATTTCTATATCCCACATCGGATGGGAAACATATTGCACTCTTGGTATTTACCTATATAAGACCCACTCCACTTTAGCTTTGAGAATCAATCGGGGATGAATCCAGAGGGCCTTTAGGAGCAATCCAGAGGGCCTTTAGGAGGAACCCGAAGTTTAAAGTTTGAAGTTCGGGAGAGATAATCGTCGGGAGGCCGGAGGCAACTCGAGGACGCATGAGCCCCATGGTCGGCTAGTCTCCAAGCAAGGCGAATGGATGAATCCCTAGGTGTAGTTGTTCTTATTTTTCCTTTATTTGATTCGGTTGTAGTTGGAATTATTTTCGTTAAATATTGTTATGTTTTATTCTTTAATTTAATTAGTAGATTTATTATAACTCCGGTGGTTGCATGCTTCTTTTCCATATAAGTTCAATTAGGCTTTTCTTATGTGTACCTGTTTGGGTGTGATTGAGCCCGGTAGATCTCTTTTATAGATTTGTCCATTGCTGCGGTATCGTCGTTTAGATATATCGTCGTCTCTTGATAATTTATAAGTTAGGTCATGTGTGCTTGAAAGTAAAGAAGATTTCATAACAATTACATTAGGATTTATAAATGCGCTTTAATTGAATATTTTCCGATTGCCTTTTTGGGATGTGAAACTTGCAATCGAGATAAAAACAACTAAATCAAGTTAGGATTAGAGCAACGAACCTATGGAGGATTTTCGGAACCTTGTCATTTTTATTTTAAACTTATTTACACAATTACCTTTTTTCTCAAACAACTCAGATTCTTTTAATCTTTTATCGTTTGTGTTGAGGTTTACACCTTTTGTTGTACTTAACTTGTTTCCCTGTGGAATCAACAACCCAAAACTATACTACAATAATCGTGTTATATTTTGGGCGTAATCAAATTTTGGCGCCGTTGCCGGGGAAACGCGCTTAAGTACAAGGAAGCTTGTCAACTTTGAGTGTGACGGTAAAAAAAATAAAATATAAAATATAAAATAAAAAATAAAATTCTTGTTTTATTTCTTTTATTTCCTCTCTGATTCATTTGGTGCATGCTTAGACAAGAGATCTGCGAGTTAGATTCATTAGAGGACCTGAGCTAGAATTACCCTCTCCTTCCGAGTCTAATAATGAAACCTCGCATAGATCAACCCATAGAGAAAACCCAAGTGAGAATCTAGAGGATTTTGTTAACATGACCGATAACCATATTGAGAATGTTACTAGGACACTTCAGGATTACCTCCACCCTACACGCATAGCCATACCATCATGCATCATGTTTCCAGCCAATACTCGCCATCAAGATCTTAAACCAGGGATGATTCAATTACTTCCTATATTCCATGGCTTGGATAACAAAAACCTATATGTACACATTAGAGAGTTTGAGGAAGTAGTTGCGACTTTTCATAGTCAAAACGAAACTCATGACATTATGAAACTTAAGCTCTTTCCTTTCACTTTGAAGGATAAAGCAAAGAGTTAGCTATACTCACTTAGACCAAGATCTATTGGGTCGTAGACTGAGATGACTCGGACTTTCTTTAACAAATATTTTCCCCAACATAAGACCAACACTTTGAAAAGGCAAATCTCCACCTTTGCACAAAAGGATAGTGAGACTTTATATCAGTCTTGGGAGAGATTTAAGGAGTTATTGAGTATGTGCCCTCACCATGGGTATGAGAATTGGCGCTTAGTGAGCTATTTCTATGAGGGACTTACCTATAGAGAGCGCCAATTCGTAGAGATGATGTGTAATGGTGGGTTTTTAGAGAAAGATCCTGATGAGGCCATAGAGTACCTCAATGAGCTTGCTGAAAAAGCTCACACTTGGACTGGACCTAGTGCTACTGAAAGCACAAATAGGTCACGACCTATAGGGCACCCAAATGGTGGTGAAATTTACCATCTTAGGGAAGAAGATAACCTTAGAGCCAAGGTCGAGATGCTCACTAGGGAGATAACTGAGTTAAAGACTAAGAGCTTAAAGCCAACACACGTGATTAATCATGCAAAATCTTTTGAACCATGTTTTGTGTATGGCGGGGTAGATCGTCTCGCCCAAGAGTGTCCCACATTTGCTGAGATGCGAATGATGTATAAAGAACAGTGTAATGCCTTAGGCATGTACAAGAAGCCTTTTACACCCCTCTCTAATACCTATAAGTCAGGATGGCGCGATAACCCCACCTTCAGCTGGAAGTCTGAAAACCAACAGCTTGCACAACCCCCTGCACCATATCTTGAACCATATCATGCACCTGTGTCTTCTAGGAGTTCTTTAGAAGACACTTTACATGCTTTTATTGAGGCACAGGGTAAGACTAATAAAAGACTTGAATCATTAGCTGTGCAAGTTGTTGAAGAACATAAAGAAATAAAGAGCCAAGTGTCCAAGTTGATGAGCTAATTGAGTGTGACTGAGCGAGGTAAGTTCCCTGCTCAAGTTCAGTCCACATCCCATAGTCAACACCTAGCACAAAAGAATTTGGAGGAGGTGAATGCCATTGAGACACTAGGTGGTAAGTCAGTACATATCCTAACAATGAAAAAATCAGAGGATGTGGCTGAAAGCCATCAAGCACAGGCATACATGATGGACTCGTTCATGGAAAATGTCCAGCACCTTAATCCATTAGAGTCCACCTTCACCCATAGCTTCACCAAAGCATATATCGAGCCAGCATTTGCAGATGTTACTGATGACATCCTTGAGGCCCCCCAAAAGCATAGAGGCACCGAATTTGGCAGTGCAGCAGTGACTGATGCATTCAACTTATGCTTTTCGAGGAAGGAATAAGAGCGTTTGGCTGAAGACGTAAAACTTAGCGCTCGTGGGAGGCAGCCCACAACGTATCTTTTTTATTTTTATTGTTTTTCATATTTCTTTTATTATTATTATCTTGTTGTTTTCCAAGTTTTTACTTTTGTATTTATTTTTCAGGTACAAATAAACGAAGCAGTTCAAATGGTGGAGCGCAATTTTCAGCTTCTGTGCACCTTTGGCTACAATGGGAGTTTCCTTTACTCTTTCTTTTACATTGAGGTCAATGCAATTTTTAAGTTGGGGGTGGAGGAAACGCATCTCTTTGTTTCCATATTCTTTATTTCGATACATTTTTTTCTTTTTCCATTGAACTGCTTGGTGTCTGTTTCCCATTCTTTTTGTTTTAAAGCATGCTTTGTGGTTGCCTTGGATGTAATTCACATGTCAATAATGTGAACTTAATTGAGATAGCATATAGCATTTAGAAGTAGTTAAATATTGCTTCGGTTTGAAATTAATTTAAGTATCAATCTTGATTTGGTGAGAGACTCTAGCTTGTGGTAAGATTGTATGATTAATCGAAAGCATTTAGAAAAGTTTTATGTGTGATTATTTTGTGAATATTTTTGCGGTCTCGATAAGCTCTAAAACTTACTTGATAATCACTTGAGGCGAATTCCTATAATGCACATTACTTAGGATATGATATAGGCCATTTTTGAACCGTATGAGCCTTTCAAACCTACCCTTGCGATATATATCACTAGTCACCTAATTGAGCATTTTTCTTGAAAAAGAAGTTGAGCATGGTTTCTTTCAAAGATCCATTCACTCACCCTTATGAGCCTAAAGAGAATATTTTATCCTTATCTCTCTCTTAAAAGAACTTAGCTATACACATGTTGTGAGAAGCACTTAAAATGAGTAAGGGTGGAAATATGAAGAAAAGAAAAAAAATATCACTACCACAACCCAAGTACATTAAAGGAGATAAGTTGGGGGTTGTGGAAAAGAAAAGAAAAAAAAATGAATGAAAATGGAGGTGAATGGTTTTTTATGCCAAAATACAAAAGAAAAGAAAAGAAAAAGGCAAAGAAAGAAGAAACAAAGAAAAGAAAAAAAAATGGTGATTTGTTGAGAAAACAATCCTCGAAAAAAAAAAATGGTCGAAAGAGTTGGGTATTGAAGTAAGGTTATCCAGTGCTTAAAGAGTAGTGTTTAAAACTAAGAGATTAAGTTCTTTTACATGTGAATTCTTCCCATTCTTTCTTAGCCTTTACCTTAGCCTAACGTTACAAGCTTATTAAAGACTTTTTGATCCAATGTAGTGTGATTTTTCTACAATAGTGGAGAGTGTTTGAAATGTAAGCATATGGAGCTTGTTTTTGTGATTGACGTCACGCTATTTATTATGTTTTTAGAGATCAAGATTTGTATTCATGAATGTTATGTATAAAATCATCCGGATGTTTGGATTAATAGTTTGTGGTAAGATGGATGTTAAAAGTCAATAACAATTTTAAGATTGATGTTTGGATTACTTTTGGACTTAGGTGAAATTTAATGATTCTATGTATCGTATGTTATGTGCAATTTTTGAGACAAAAAGCGAATTACTCTTGGTTCAACGTTAGTATTACTTTAATTTGTTTTTAACTCCTACCATATAATTCATCTTTTATTTTCGTTTCAATTGCTATGAACTAGCAATAAGCTAGTTTGGGGTTATGATGAGGGTCGTAAAATGCATCTTAACCGTACTTAACTATTATCACTTTAAAATTAACGTATAAAAATACAATTAAAACTTAAATCAACCCTAAAATAATAACAGTTAAGTATTGTTAAGATGCATCTTACGACTCTCATCGTTTCCCTCCTCCATCGGATTGTACTTGGGTAAGCCATCATTTGGTTTTCTCTCTTCTCTTTTCCTTTCTCTTTTTTCTCTCCCTCGGACCCTCAAAAAAGCTCACATTTTTTCTCTCTTCCTTACAGCAGAACCGGCGGCGGCTCTGACCCTTTCCACAGCACAGCTGGGTTTCAATTTTCTGGCGAAGCTATCCCACTAGGCACCAGCAGCTTCAATACTCCCTGCCAGGTTACCGAAACACTCTTTGGAGTTTTGAGCTTTTAAGTTTTTTGTTTTTCATTATTTGAAATTGAAATTCTGCTAATTTTTTATTTCCTCTATGAGATCTTGAGGGATACCTGACTTTTATGGTGTGTGGAACTTCTTTTTTGATGGAATGGTATGTGGAATTGAAAGTTGGAACCCTGCTACTTGTATGTCAATTGTAATTTGTAAACAAAGCAAGCACCATTCTTTTCGGTAGTGGACTAGTATTATCTTCAATTAGTTTAGGCATTCTTTTATTAGTTCATAGATCTTTTAGACCTGCAGGTAGTCTTAAATAACAAGATTGATTGAGCTATTCAATCTGGTGCTTCTTAGGAATGGAATGTCTGTCGTTTCTTGCGGCTCATGGGGTAGTTTTTTGATTGAGCATTAGTGCTGTTTTTAACTAGGGTCTTTTGTTTTTTTGGAGGTGTTTTGGTTATCTTTGATCTTCTTTTTGTCTATTTCTGCTGGTTTTTTATTGATGTTGGTGAATCTGCGTTTTTTGTTTCTTAGGTGAGGACTCATGCTTATATTTGTTTTATGGCATATTATTAATAAAATCTGTTATTTTGCTGTTAAAAAATTAAGATTGGATAGACGAGCTCATTTATAATTATTTTGTTCAATATTTGGTCATGAACTCATGATCTCAATAAGTAAAAGGGAATCATGCCTGCCTTGCTGTATTGTTGTTGCTGGCTTGATCCTGGTTGTATTCTTTATTACTTACTGTTTTTTCCCTTCAGTACAAAGAAAGGGACACCAAAGCTATCTCTGTTTTTTTTTATCATCAGCTAAGTGAAAATGAAAAGGACTATACATGTATCTTCACAAGCATAAAGCAACTCTATATATATATATATATATATATATATATATTCTCTTTAAATAGTAACAAAATGATTCACTGAACAAAGTAATTGACCAAATATCGAGATTAAATATTCTTTAGGTTAGGGCTTAAAGACATTTCAAGAATTTGGTGTTCAGGTCTAGTAAGAAAGGATTAGTATGAATAACGTTAGGAATTGAATGCCACACATAAAATTTGTTCATACATAAATTTGTTTTTCTGTCTTGATAAATTGGCTAAGTATTAACGGTAGGCAACTTTTAATTTTTTTTTGCTTGTAATATATAGATTAAATCATGAAGTTAAAAACTATAGACTCATTTTTCAAGAGGTAGATTGTGGAGAATTTAGAGAGTAATAACGAGACTTCATCATCCATTTTGCCACCATCTCCGTGGGTGACGAAGGCTTATATTGTTTCTTATATTTAATAAGTTTTAAAATGGCTTGCAATTTTGAACGAAATTCCTGGCTTCACCCCTGAGTAGTTGCATGGGGTTTTAGAAAATAAGTGGAGTGGGTTTCTCTTCGGCCCCCATATATTTTTTTTTTTTAATTTTAGGGAGAGCAATGATAATATAAATTTTTAAACCCTTAAAACAATAAATACTCTAAAAGAATTTTTGAAAAGTTGTGGGGGTGCAATTGCGCACCCTCACCATAACGTAGATCCACCCATGATTTCAGGTCAATTTTGTAGTGATTTTGTTGTTGGGAGTTGATGTTTGATGGTTCGTTACTTTAATAGCATTATTTTGTGATTTTTGTGATTTTTTTTAACTGTCCCTTGCAGGTCTGATAACAAGGGGAGAAGCCTGAGATACTACTGCCTCTTTCGGAGTTCCACCCCGTTGTCTTCATAGCTCAGTATGAATATTATGTATGGATCAATTGGCTTAGCCGACATGAATATAAACAAAGCAGAGAGGGCGAAGAGAGTATCTAAAAAGCGTCTTGGGAAGTTATTTTTGGATTCTTGCTGTTTTTTGCAAGAAGTTTATCTAGTACCTCGTTCAAGTTTCTAATATGGATTACATTAAAATGGAACGAAAAATGTTGGAAATTTTCGAACATTTCCAATGTAAGTTTATTTATTTCCAGGGTATCTAGGCTTTGTTGATATGCCCTTTCAAAGAAATGTGTGTTTGAAGTTGGAATGGTCAAGTGAAAAGTCTGGTTAAGTGACTCGGTAATATCTCTAGCAAATGAGGGTT
This sequence comes from Bretschneidera sinensis, assembly GCA_023935145.1. Taxonomy (NCBI): domain Eukaryota; kingdom Viridiplantae; phylum Streptophyta; class Magnoliopsida; order Brassicales; family Akaniaceae; genus Bretschneidera; species Bretschneidera sinensis. Next base: position 149,502,452 of record CM043697.1, read on the forward strand.
CTGGGGCTCTAATATTGGGAACTGTGGAGTTTGAGTTCTATTCGTCCTCTAGAAAAAGAAGTTGAATAACAAAACTGAGACAAATGTAAGGAAAAGGAAAAAGGATTGATTGCCTTTTGGAAATATGGACACCTGCCAGGATTCCTTTTTAGTGGTTGTAGAATTTCACCATCAGCTGATTCTATTTTACGTGCTGTTGGATTATATTTTAAACTCAAGAATGACACTGTCTGAAGTTAGGCTTTAGCACAATAACCAAAGGGGACTTTGAGATAAAAACTGGTAAAACTGGTCTAATAAATAATTCAAAGGATTTCAATCTCCTCGATATAGAATGGGAAAAATGATTTATTTGATAATGAAATGGAGGATTTGAGGAAAAAGATGAGTTATTTATCTCAGACATTGGTTTTTTCTGCTTGAATTTATCACTTAATCATTTGCATCTGTGCATCTGCCTAGCTGTCTTTTTGCATCAATTATCTTTGAAGAGATTGAGCTGCACTTCAACAGAAATTATTATCGAATAAAAGATGCTTCATTTCTGCTTAGAAGATTCCTTCTCTCTTTTGATTACATGTTTCCAAACTCATGCTTCTGTCAAGTATTTTATGATTTTCTTATCAATCCAGTCTGTTGGATAAGATGGGTCTTTGATTTTGGACTACTTCACTTTTTCATCAAGCATATCTCTCTTTGATTAGTCATGCTGGTAAGTTCTTGATGGTGAACTTTTATTTCCACCTGTTTATTTTTATTTGTTGCTCGCATCAAGAAATGTATGATGCATAACCACAGTTCTCTTTTGTAGAAGTTTCATATCAAACATGCAACAGGGCCCATTCTCTTTACCAGGGACAACAATGCATTATCAAACTCTTGAAGCTGCTTGGAGTTTATTAGTTTGTGGTGTGATAGAGTAGCTTACTAGTGTGAGACATGTTAGGAAAGGACCAGTGACTGTCTTACCCTTCCTTGTTATGGGGTACCCACTTTTCTGAACGAAAGGAAAAAATGGGAGATGATGGAAAAGCTAAGAAAAATTGAAGTGATTCAGGTTCTGAGCCAGATCTTTAGACCTTTTTCAGGCTGGATGTTTTTTCAAAGTCCTGATTTCATGAGAGAGTTTAATTGCTTTGTTTTCATTTAACTTATAGAATAGGAAAAATAAAACAAAGGCACCAGCATTGTACCAAAAAACACATCAGAAACAACAAATGCAATTGGTTCTGCTTATGCTGCAGGGTCAGGGAGCATATTTGAGACCTTAAGGCTCGACAAACCTTTAATTGTGATTGTGAATTAAGACTTTATGGACGATCATCTAAGTGAACTAGCAGAAGAATTAGCAGAGAGAAAACATTTATATTGTGCTCGTCCTCAAACACTTCATCAGACTATATAGCTCATATGAAGCTGGAGTTTCTCCTTCCATACACTACAGGTGATGCCATGCCAGTTGCCAGTGATTTCTAGGATTTCTGGATGATTGATGATATTGTAGAATTTTGCAACTTAAGTTGGAAGAGTATGCACCTCAGATTACTTTTTTGTGTGATCTACTGTTGAGTCACATATCTCGATGACGCATTAGCATTGCCCCACTCGTGTGGAAATCGTAGAAATTGGATAAGTCCATTGGCTTTGCATCTACTTTCTAGTATGATGTAGGTGTTGCTTAAATTTTTATGTGAAACTGAAATCACAAAATCTTTTGATGACTGGAAATGTAAATAATAAGCAACAATCTATCTCTAATGAGCTTGTTGTTTCGAGAGAGTGGTTGGTTTGTGGTGGGTGCACTAATTTAGAATGCTATTTTTCCACTCACTGCTGATTGTGTGAGTGATATTGATTGATCAATGAAACGGTCTATGCAAAAATGAATGGATTTTGCTTGTATAGGTAGGTGAGGATCACATGATAGGAGGATTTGGATGACACACACATCTGAAATAGACCATAACATGAGATTGTAATGCACCTTGTTGTCATTAGTTTTAGCTTGGCTCTACTTGAATTTATTTCATATTGTTTCCAAAACACTAGCTCTTTTACCAAATTGCAAAGGCCACATGACTTGTGTGACCTGCGAATGAATCTTCTCACATCTCTGAAGGGTTTGTTGGGTGGGGTGGGAAGGCCTGAACCATTGCAGATAATGATATTCTGCTGTTTAGGTGGGCAGGCCAATATAGTGTCACTCAGTTGTTAGAAGGGAATGAGTGAGTAATCTTTATGTACTTTTTTTTCTTTTCAAAATGAAGGTGAGAAAGAGAGAAATATGGATTGATATTCCATTTGTTTGTGATCTCTAGTTATGTTGGTTAAGGATTTTAAGTATGCATTAGCTGGTGTTATCAAAGCTTATAGTGCCATGGTTATGTCCTGACCTAGTTATTAATGATTCATTCATTTTTTTTCCTTTTACTATCATCATGGCAGATTGGAATGAGATCCTTCTGTTTTCACCATACGATTTCAAGTTTTCTGTGATTGAAAGTAACTCTAGTAGGGATATCTTTTCCATTTCACCGGAAACTTAATGTGTCATAAAGCGGAAACTTAATGTGTCGTAAAGGTTCTACTTTGATTCGAGCCTTTTGGTTTTTAGTGGTTACCTTCGAATCTTCCATGTGAAAGATTTGGATTTCATCTCTCTTCTTGTCAATATATCACCCAAAAAAAACGGCCAGCCAAGCTTGAACTCATTAGAGGGAAATTCAACAACAAACTATCAAAGAAAAGGCAATTTGTTTATAATATTTTTTTTAAAAAAAATCAAACATCTGTATATTAAAACTTTGGCAGAGAGAATAATGTCCAGAAGAATTCGATAATATGATACTCACTGATTTTGGAACTTACATTTGAATTTCTAGATATGTTTTGTAGAGTAAGTTACACAGAATGAGGGGCAATGCAATTTTTACTCCTCCTTTAATAGATTTGCCCTTAATTGTGCAGAGAATGATTTGGATTCTTCATCAAGGCTTTCAACAAACAACGTTGTTTTGTGTTTTGATAATCTTTAATTATTGTAGGAACATATGAAGCAAAAAAAAAAAAAAAAAAAAGTTTGGAAACTTAAGATAGGAGAGTATTATCTTAATACTTTTCCCTCTAAGACTTCTTTTTACTAAGTGCATTGCTCATTCCTCTTGCAGTTACGTAAATTTTGATTTGTAGAGGAAAAAAATGAAAAGAAATAAGAGAGAAAAAAATTTATATATTTTTATCATGCATTTGATATAGATGATGAAAGAATGAAAGAAACAAAAAATATTTATTTTAATATTTATTCTTCAATTATTTTAATTTAAAATAATTATAATTTAGATATATGAAAATAAAACATCAATTATCTCAATTTTTTTATTACTTATTTTCTTATCAAATAATAAAAAAAATATTTTTTTATTTATTTTTTTCACTTTTCTTCGTATATCATTTATAACAGAGTTCACCAACTCCATCATTAAATTGAAACAGTAGAATCAAAGCAGTCATTAAATTGAAGCAGTAGAGTCAGCCCAGAAGGTGCTGAGTAAAAAGTCTCATGAGCTGGTGCCTGGTAACATTAACAAGCAAAAGATGAAAAAGTATAGTACTATTAAATTTAGACAAATAAGGATTTTGACTTGTGGGAACTGGGGAAAGTCGTGTGTTCTTGAGCTTTATTGATTACCAATCACCTATGTCAATAGTTTGTTAAAACTGCCATATGATGAGTTCCTAGCTTCCCTGAATTAATACAGGTAGATTGTTAGCTAATATAATTAGAGGATGAGTGTATAAATGTCAAATGTTGCAAAAGCTTCCAAGTTTTTCTGGTACAAAGACAAAGACAACTCCTTAGAAAATACAGAAGAAGGGACGAAGAAGTACAGTAGACACTTGTTTATTCACGAGAGAGAAAGAGACTGTTTCTTTTAGGGTCGGTTTTAGTTGAAAACAGAAACCAAACCGATAGTATCGGTTTAAAGAAACCTTCAAACCAAAATCGGTTAAATCAGTTGCGTTTTTTTTTTTTTGGTTTAGTTTTTCTATTTAAATATTTTCCATAAAAAAAAAAATTTACTAAACTTCCTCAAACCATCGATACAATAAAATTTAAAAATTAACATACAAAATGTCTTCCGTTTGATTTAGTAATAGTTTTGGTTTATGGGTTACAAAACGGTTTTTGAAACAACTTTGGATAAATATACAGTGATGGAAGTAAAAATATTTAATAAAAAAATAAAAACAATTTTTTTTACATAAATTTGATTTTTAAAAATTATTTTTCAGTTTTTTATTATTTTCATTTCATAAACCCTTTTTTAAATTGTGTCTAAGTATTACTGGTTATAAAAATTGAAACTATCTCGTGAACTCTATCAAACAGTACTTAAGATATTGTATCAAACAAATAACAATTGTTCCATGTAGATCATGTATAATAAAATTTTAAATTTTAGTTCATGTGAACAAAAAAACTATGATTGAAGAGGTATATATATTTTTGTTTAAATTAATATATATATAATATTAAATATATAATAATCGGTTTATTGGTTTGAAAAAATCAATAAATGGCAATCTAAACTAAATAATGTTGTATGTTTATTTTTAAATCATCGAACCAAATTGATAGAATAAAAAACTAAACCAAAACAAATTTTATGATCGGTTTGACCTTTTGAACCTTCCTCATGTCCATACACATACAGGCAAAGTGGCCTCCTAGGATGGGAAACTCGAAACTTCTCATCTTATCATACTCATAATCCAGTTTCTCTCCCCCTCTCTCTCTCTATCTCTTTCTTGGAACTTATTAGTCATTGTTTTTTTCCTTTTGTTCGTTGCTCTTTGTGCTCATGGAAACTAGCACCACTATCTCACCTGCAAGGCCACTTGGCCTTGGCACTGCAAAAAACCATACACATGATCACCATCACCATCACCATCACCATCACCATCATTCACATTCACCTCTTAGCCACCATCATGGCATTCTCTCAATTATCATAATCATCATCTCAATCATCGTTCTCTTGGCCATTTTCCTAATCATTCTAATTCTCCGTCGACTTAAATCTGCTAGAAACAAAAGCAGTTGCAAAGAAAATGGCTGCATCAACAATAACACAAGTAGCAGATCCATAATTTCTCATCATACCAATATAAATTTCACTTCTAGCCCAGGTAATTACACTCAATACCCATTATCAGATTTCATTAAATTTTGATATATTAATTTTTTTATTTCTTGGATTATGCAAAATATTGATCTGGGTATGCTTGAATTAAAATGTGGCAGATGTGAAGGGTGGGTGTCTTTATGCTGGAAATTTAAGCCGTGCAACTCCAAGTAGATATAAAGGGATTCAAGTTTTCACATACAAGGCGCTTGAATTGGCAACAGACAATTTTAGTGAGGCAAATGTGATTGGAAATGGAAGGTTTGGTGTGGTGTATAGAGGAAAGCTTAGTGATGGCACTGTTGCAGCAATTAAGAGGCTGCATAGAGATGGAAAGCAAGGGGAGCGTGCTTTCAGGACGGAGGTAAATGACCTTCATTTATTACCTTTGATTTTTTTTCTTTTTTTTTTTATCAATATTACCTTTGCTTTTGGTTTTCCTTTATTTTTATTTATATAACTATTAATAAAAAGGTTTTTGAAAGAAAAAAAATTAAAACAGTTTTGAAATTAAAACTAGTCTAACCTTTTGGTTTAATTACAGTTTTTAATTGTCAAAATGATTTTTTTAAATAAAATAATTATGAAATTAAAATTGTTTATCGTTTAAAAAACAATTGTGAATGGTAAATTCAGTTTTTTTAATTTTATTTTTTTTAAAACGACTCATACATTTAGTGTTTGACTTAGTTGTTCTTTCAATACAGACTAGACAAAGCTTGTGATTCTTTTTAAGGTTTTGTATATCCTAGTAGAGAGGGTATCAAAAATGGGTTTAAATTCAACATCTAATCAATGCTAAAGTATGATTATGAAGTCAAGTAGTCAACACTACTCTATAGTCCATATTAGTGACAATACATTTTTAATCAACCTAGCTATTTAGCTACTTATATTTTATGATTGTAATCTTTTGCACATGGTATTACACAATTGAAATTTTGTTACATGGTGTTAGTGTAATTTTTGGTTACAATTAAAATTTCATCTCAAATTTTTAGAAGTATTATTTCTCTCAAAACATCAATTGAACATTACTTTCATATCTAAAAGAGTAAACGAAAATATAAGACATTAGTAAATTTATAATTCTTGCTTAGTTACACATGATAAACATGTAATAACAAAAATGACTTTAGATTATTAAAGAATAAATTATTATTCATTTATATCACTTGTTATTTGTTTATTTAAGTCACAAAGGGCAATGGTTTTGGTTTAGGGTGAAATCTAGATCAAGATTGAAATAAGTTTAGAGAAAAAATACTTTGTAAAAATGGGTATTTGTCTTTTCAAGTTTTTTGTAAACTGATAGTGTGGATGCAATTGTAGTTTTTTCAAAAATTGAGATGAAATTTTAATTATAACCAAACTCGAAGAATGTAAGTGTAATATATCCATGGTATTTACTATATTGCAGGTTGATCTACTTAGCCGTTTGCACTCTCCTTTCTTAGTGGAGCTACTTGGCTATTGTGCTGACCAACACCATAGGCTCCTAATATTTGAATTCATGCCTAATGCTACTCTCCAACACCATCTCCACCACGCAAACAACCAATATCAACCGTTGGATTGGAGGACCCGATTGAGGATCGCCCTTGACTGTGCTACGGCCCTCGAATTCCTCCACGAGCACGTGATCCCAACTGTCATCCACCGTGACTTCAAATGTACCAATGTTCTACTGGATCAAAACTTGCGTGCCAAGGTGACGGATTTTGGATTGGCCAAGATGGGCTCAGACAATATCAACGGTCAGATTTCGACGCGGGTGATGGGGACAACTGGATATCTGGCCCCAGAGTGAGTGCTAGCTAGATCATTTTTCTCATGCTTCTCTCCTTTCATTATCGGTTCAGTATTTTAACAAATAAGTGAAAAAAAGTTGCACAAGCATGCACATGGGCATAGCAAGGTCCCCATTATCTAGGCAGCCTGTCACTTTCTTAATCAATAAACCCATATCATAGTGAAAAAAGTTAGAATACCCGCAAGAGACAATCGAAATTGATAGTCAGGATAATCGATTAGCAATAACGCGACATGCTTATCAAATTCATTTGTAACTCATCATTTTCTCTCTTAGGGGCTGATGTTTAGTGGTGCAGTCCACTCGAGGTGTCCCAATTGTTGGGCTGAATATCATTTCTATTAATTCTTAGATTCCTAGCTGCCCCAATAAATTTAACTGATAAAGAATTAGAATATATTTAATTAAACTGATTTATGACCATAGAATTTTGATATTGTAGGTATGCTTCAACTGGGAAGGTTACTATAAAATCAGATGTTTACAGTTTTGGAGTGGTTCTCTTACAGCTCTTAACAGGCCGCAGACCAGTTGATACCAAGCGTCCTCCTGGGGAACATGTCCTTGTTTCATGGGTTAGTAGCCAAAATCCATCATTTAGACCAAATTTTCTAGCCATTATTGTTAGCTAATCATCAAAATATAAAAGCATGAATGAAAGTATTTAATTTCTGGTTTTGAAACAGTTTAAAATTAACAAGTGCTAATCTATGCTACTAAGAATTTATCAGGCTCTTCCAAGATTAACTAACAGAGAAAAGGTTATGGAAATGGTTGACCCAACTCTACAAGGCCAGTATTCAAAGAAGGATATAATTCAGGTCAGCTTAATTAGTTAATTCTCTATTATGGTCATCTAATTTATTTCTTAATGCTAAGATACCATTTAACTTTTTAATTTTTTTTTTTCCCTTACTGTATTTGTTCTATAGGTAGCTGCTATAGCAGCCATGTGTGTGCAACCAGAAGCAGATTATCGGCCTCTAATGACAGATGCTGTTCAGTCCTTAATCCCTCTGATCAAGAACTTCAGCAACTGCATTACTTCTTCTTGTTCATCAAGATTTCAGCTTCAAACAGCTAGTCCTAAGGTGTTAAGGGCACCTTGAATTCTACAGCATAATATTACCCTTACACCGTTTCATCCAATTTGAATCCTGCAGCAAGTCATCAATTTTAGATTTTTGAACCCTTTTTTTTAGAGCATGCAATTCCATTTCCTTGTAGAATAATATAGGTTTTGTTGTAACAAGATTAATAAAAGGTCTGGTGCTATTATTTGAATCTGTCAAGTATCAAAAAAAATTAGTTCTAGAAGTTGATTGATTTCCATTTTGCAGTCTAAAAGCATTTTTACTGCACAAAAGAATGGGATTATGATAAACTGAATTAAATTAGTATTTCATCACTGCCATGGGAAAAATTTGTTAATTCAATTCCTAGTGATATGAAATAGCACACGAGTAACTCAATTTCTAGTGTTATAGGAGAGCAAATCATACAATTTCTAGCTTGCAAGCACCACATATGATTACAAGGCCACAATAAATCATTTAACTCATTGAATCCAATTTAAAAGAAAATGAAAGGAAAAAAAAAAAGAATCTCCAAAAAGTAGTTTGTCTTATTTTGTGTAAAGACCTATTGTATGTTTCTTATTTTATTTTTTTCAATATTGGTACTTTGGTATAAGGGAGAATAATTTCTATCCTATCTTAGTAGATATACCCTAGAAAAAGAAATTGATTTTGGAGGTGGTAAAGTTACTGAAAGAAACATGTTAACCCAAAATATGGAAACATTTTTACCAAAAACATTCCCATCTGTCTTTCTCAATGTAAGAAGGGTAGAATTTGTATAAAAATGTTGAGAATGTAGCCCAATACCCATACCCTTTTAGGCTTATAGCATCTTTTCTTTCTAACTAAAGTGAGATTTCTAGGTGTTCAAAGGAAAGAGAGACAGAAAACAAAGGTGAATCCAGAGAACAATGTAATTCAATCAAAACGTGGATTTATAAAAAAATATATGAACGACATTTCATACAGTTACAAATTACATGGTATTTCTTTCTAACTAAGGCTCTTAACAATCGATATCATTTTCCATTCGAAAACAGAAGGTGACAGTTACCAATTTCAATGTTTCCACGCGATTGATACACACGTAACAGATTGACCTGTGGAGTTTTTAAACCCTGCAAAACCAAAAAATTTCTTGTAAACTTCAACTTCACCTGACCTGGGGAAGAATAATGGAGTATTTGTCAGCTCGAAAGCATAAACTAGATCACCCTGTACTTCTGTAGCTCTGAAACGATTTGTTCCCTCCTAGTTACATTAAACAAAAATTCTCAGCTAATTTCATTGCATCATGCCCTTGTATTTTGAGGTTGGCTCGAAGTTGGAGAAGGAAATATCAGTTTGCAGTCCCCTCGCTGGATTTCCTAGTTTCAGCTTCTAAACCCATGCAACACAGTTTTCTTCTTCTTTCCTATCATGTGATTTATTGTCCTTGTTACCAATTTTACTAGTATATTTAGCAAAAGCAGTAGACGGGGCAGATTTAACAGTCACTACAGGTTCTTTCTTCTGACGTTTGCTTGCATCTTCTGTGTCCTCCACTTGGGTAACTTCACTCGCTGAACAGTGCTCATCATTCTGAACAGGAGTTTCTGGAACATCAGGGTGGCTGGAATTTACACGCTTGAATGGTTCATGAAACGTGTCATGCAAGTGCTTTACCTGATCCATCAAATACGCAACACAGCAGATTAGTAATACCCAAAAGTATTAAATGTTAACAAAGACACTGAAAAATGCCAGTCTTATACTCAATCATCTGAACCACACCACATATGATGAGCATGAAACAAAATAAAATGAAAACACGAACCATGTCAATTGTCCTCTTAAAATATCAAAAGTACCTTGCATTCTCCAATGCCAGCGCAACGAGCTAGATCTTCCATGGATGCATCCATGATATGAGAGAGACTGCAAGAAACATGACCATCAGTTCGAAGACACATATACAAGCAAATAAAAGTCGCCTATATGCAGGTGCAAGGCAGCAGGCATACCCCAAATGTTGAACCAAGGTAACGACAGCGGTTTTGTTAACATGTCAAACAGTTGTAAGAGCATGGTTTAGCTACAACCAAAGGGAAACAGTCCCAGCTCATCACTTCAAAAGCAGGGAACATGAAAATGCACCCTAAAAATTTAAACACTCTCAGCTAACTATTCTTTAGGACCCTAGCCTGTATAACAGATATGAATGTCTTAACAAACTGGAGACATCAGAAAAGTTGATACCCATGATAAATAGTCTGTATTCATTTGGCCTTAAATGAGGTCTGCTGACTCGTTTTCATAGACTTTTATAGTCTCCAAGTAGCGGCCACATTCTTCCAAGCTATACCAAATAGTTGTAAGAGCATGGTTTAGCTACAACCAAATGGAAACAGTCCCAGCTCATCACTTCAAAAGCAGGGAACATGAAAATGCACCCTAAAAATTTAAACACTCTCAGCTAACTATTCTTTAGGACCCTAGCCTGTATAACAGATACGAATGTCTTAACAAACTGGAGACTTCAGAAAAGTCGATACCCATGATAAATAGTCTGTATCCATTTGGCCTTAAATGAGGTCTGCTGATTTGTTTTCATAGACTTTTATAGTCTCCAAGTAACGGCCACATTCTTCCAAGCTATACCAAATAATACCAAGGAAGTTAGTCATCAAGTTCCAGAATGTAAAAAAACACAACAGCATATAACTGATAAGAAATTTTTTTGAGTACATAAATTCTTACTAGTTAAGACTATAGAAGAATATTAACTTGTAACAAGAGAGCAGTTTCAGAATGTTATACTACCGAGCTTATGATGTATTTAACATTTGCACTTTTTAGGCACTTAAAAAATTCAAGGTACCTCCAGCCACATAATAGAGTACAATCATGAAGTAAAGCTGTCTTGGTGACTTCAAGCAAAGGCTTAGCCACATCCTCCTGTAACCAATGAGAATTTGCAATGAGCAATACATAAAGATAATAAACTGTCACATCAACATCTTCATGGACCTCAAGTTTTGCTTGAAACCTCAGGCCATAACAAAGACTATAACAGGATGAGAAGACCATCACGTAGAAGGGAGGCTTACCACATCAACATGGCACAGAAAAACGCGAAACTTAAAATTCTTTTGTAATTCCCTTTTACGGTAATATAGGTAGTCCGGATTCAGTAGATGATACCGAAGACTGCATCAAGTGGTAATCTCTTTATAGGTTAGATGCATGAAAACAAATCTGAACAAGCATCTATCACAATGACTAAAAATTGGTACAATATCTCACTCAGTATGTGGAACGCTTAGTCCAAATCAAACTCTATAAGCAAATCAGTTAGGTCAAATTAACGTGTTTGTTTTTTCTAAGACGTGTTTTGAGTGTTTTGCCGGTGTAATTGTTAGTGATGTCCAAGGCTCATGCTTTTTTATTTTATGAAGGAAAACAAGAAATAACAAAGTTATACATGTAGTGACAGCACTACTGATATGTTTTCCTCATTATAATTACATGGAAATTGTATGCTAGGCCAATTAAGGTGTAAAAAGGAGTAGTTCTCTGCCTCAGGGGAAGCCTATGCAAGTATGACCAACAATAAAACTTCAAATTAATGATATCTATTTGGACCAATTGCAATGCATAATTTTAAATTTCACACACACGTAATGACATATACAACAAAAGTTGTTGAATTTCAAACCTTAGATAAAGAGCACAGAGTTCTGTCCAAGCATGTAGTCACAAACTATACCTGCAAAAGTCCATCTCACGTTTCTGATATGATTGAGCAACGGATTTCCCTTCTGCACAGGGAAAGGAATCTTAGACTCAAACTAATTTATGGCAGTAAGATGACGGAAATCCAATTTTAATTTAAGAGAAAATTTGCGCCCCTGAAAATATAAGGACAGCCAGTGGTAGAATCAAGTTGCTACAGTCCTATTTTGAGATCCCTTAAGACAACAAGTTAAGTGTAACAAAACGATATGCCTGCAAGTAAGGCCGTATCCCAACTCAATTGCTACAATATGGAGTTATAAATTACTTCATAACTATCAGTTATTACCACAAAAAATTTCTTGTTACCATTCAAAGTAATGCATACTCTTTGCCTTATAATGCTACTACGTAAAACACAAGTTACACAACGTAACCATTCGTATTTTCCATGTCACAAACACCAAATCAATGCCCCAAAAAGATAGCCCTTGCCTGTCTGTGGCTCACAAGTATTGCATTGCGACTCTGAGTAGAACGCGACGACGACGAACCAACAGCAGCCGCTGAAGCAGTTCCGAATGCCGAAGAAGGCGAAGGCGGCACATTGGTTTGACCAATTTGGCTAAAAACAACCAGCATATACACACTCAAATCACAACCCATTTCAATTTCAATCAAACATAGCAACCCAACGCTAACCAAAATCATTGCATTAGTTTCAATTTCAAACATTCAAGTTCATTTTCAATTACAAACAAAACCCGTTAAACTAGAGCTTTCTACTGGGTTTCCCTCATCCTCTCAGTAACAAAAGAGAGCCCAAGTCTCCGTAATATAAATTTGTTTTCGAACCTAGAAAAAAAAAAGAGATAAAATAAAAAAGCTACAGCCACAACGACAAGATTTGTATTAATTTGATAATTAAAAAAGTTCACACAAAATCACATTCTTATGATAACATAAAAGTACCATAAAGGAGCAGATTGACAAGGGTGTGGAGATTTTGAGGTTGAGGCAGAGGGGGCGGCGGAAGGAGGAGGAGGAGCGTAAAATTCGGAGGATTTGAGGAAAGAGAAAGCCTGGGTGAAGGACTGAGAAGGGGTGGAAAGAAAGAGGGTGGTGTTGATTTTGCTTCTGAGCTCTCCATCACTTCTTGGTAGGTTTTGATGGAGTTGGTTTAAAAATTCAATTTCGAACTGAAAAAATATTATTTCAGTTTAACTCAATTTATGAATTTATATAATTTTAATTCAATTCAATTCATTAAAATAAGTTTGAGTATGTTAAGTTAATGATTTGATTTTTTTATTTAAAAATTATTTCAAATACGTTATGTAAGAAAAATATTCTAGTATAATGATTTATCATTCATTTGATTCAAAATCAATTCTATAAAAGTATTTATTAAATATTATAACGAATCCATTATTTACAAAATACCTTAAATCGCTTAACACAAAGTTCAAACAATCTTATTTCAATACAAATTATACAAAAATAAATAAAAACTAGTTTTTTGAGGTGTTTCATCAATCAAATTCTTCAAAATTTCAATACCAATATAGATTTGGTCATAAAATCTGCATGACCAAGTTCTTACATAATACCATACACATACATCTGACCAAAAACATTCTTTGTAAAATAAATGAATATAAGATAAGTAAATCAATTCAACAATTTTTTTAAAATCATTAGAGTCCAAAAAAATACTTTTACAAAAACAAACCGTCATTTTCAACTAAAAAAGAAATACACTCCTAACATATTTAAATCCTAAATTGATTAATGGTTACTGTGACAATATCCATAATCATAGAAACACTACTTCGCCAAAACAAAATCTAACGGATTGTTTTATAGAAAAGTATAATTAATTATTTGATTACAATTAAAATAGAGAAAACTAAAGTTGATTTTTTTTTTATAGAAACAGCAATTTTTTTGTTAGAAAATTTCTAAGAAAAAAATGAAAAAACATATACACAGTATATATTATAATTCAAACTAATTTAATAAAACATAAATGTAATTCATCACCATTTAAAACAAATATATTTTAAATATATAATAATCGAATTACTGATAAGGTTAAAAACAAAATTACTGACAGTTTTAATTATGTGATCTTTTTCCGTGAGACCATTATCGTTACCTACAAGTTCATAGGTTCACCTGCAATGTCTCTCGTTGAATGTAGCTGAAACCGAAGCTTTACATTTCTTGCTGGTAAAACAGTACGACTTAATTACGGGGTAATGTTTTGCTGCGACATTTTCATGAGAATTCCTTCTTTTTTTCCTAAAGGTCAAAAAATAGAAATAGTCACCATACTCTGTTGTGGTGCCTGCATACTAGGGCAAACTCATTCATAGAAATCGAATGTGTCTTTCATTTGAAACGACTTCAATAGTTTCTCAAGTACTTTATAACCAATTACAGATATCAGCTCAAATATAAAACACTACTAGAAGAAAGTAAATCAACATGGAATAACGAGAAAATACAACGCATTTCCATTTCTTGTAAGGCCTTCGGCCGAACATTTGCTCTGGCTTAACATAACTTTTTTTTTTTTTTTTTTTAATACATTTCAAATTTTCTCTACAAACAGCTTTCAAAAGATGAAAGCCGAAACCCGGGCCATTCCTTTTTCATAACGAATTTTGGGCTGACGACAACGGGTACTACATCTAGGGCACGGTATTATGTGCCACCTTTTCCCTAAACCCTGGAAGAATTACAAAGCCAAGATCATGAAAACTAATAGGGTAAATAAAAATAACAAAAACGAGGCTAAAGCTGCCTATATTTTACAGACATTTCTTTCAAAGAACCATTTGTTAAAAAAAATGTACTTCGAAGTCGATTAAACCATGATAATTTCATCTCGCCAGAGCCTGTGCACTGCCCCTCACCCTCCTCCTCGCTACTGAAGAGGGTTTGATCAGAGCAGTCAAGTGATGCTCCACATGCTAAGTTATATGACTGACAAGCTGAATGGCACACCCGCAGCCTGTTGTCACCATCATTGTCGCATTTTTGGATTGATATCTGGTCATATACAGCAAATATGTTTAGTTAACCCGATAAATGAAAATCATATTCTCCTACGAATTACAAGATGTCTTATCAGACCCTACCCTACCATGCTTGAATACGATGCGAAATTACCAAACAGTTTATCTTGATATACTAACCAAAGGAAATTCTCACGCCCCTCAATACAAGCCAATGAACATTCTTGTAATTATAAGGATCACAAATTAAGGAGCCCACTATTTGACAGACTGGCGATAACAAGCAATCATGATATGGATGGCTGAAAAAGCAAATATGGATAATAGACTGACTTAGATTTTCTGCTTCAAAAACAAAACACAAGAAAAGACACAATGTCAGGTCACTGCATACGTGAGAGAAATTACAGGTAAATTTGATTTAAGGAATTGCTAGAGACATGAGCTAGGGAGAACCTTGAGCAAAACAAGTGAAAACTAGGTGGGTTTTTTTTGTGTATGCCACTGGGGGATTAGACCCCCCAAGTTCATGGATACGACCCAGGACATACCCCTTAAAAGAGGGGGAGAGGTGAGAGGTGACCGCTCGGCCAAAGGCACTTGGTCAAAACTAAGTTCTTCCATTCATGGAAAGAAGGGATTAAATGGAAGAGTTAGAACCAAAAACAATACCCAAGAAGTACAAAATCCAGACTAGAGAGGGAAAATGGAGGGATGCTTGAAATAGAAATGCTAAGAAACAGCCATGGAGTCAAGAGATAGGCCACCTACCCAGCAGGCTAGTCTCTTGGCAGCTGCATCACAGTAGCTGCTGCCAAAGATATTAAATATCTTCCGAGCACTGGTAGGGAACAGTCGGTGGTAGTTGGGCATGACCACCACTTCTTCTAGCTGCTGTAGTATGCTTGGTTCACTTGGTGCACAGTGCTGCCCAGACATATCACTCTCCAGCACATTTTTGCAGGCTGATAGACTAGAGAGGAGCATGGAGCTGTTCTGACATGAATAGCCTGCATAGTCAGAGCAACGGAATTCACAAACTCCATTATCACAGACTCCTCCATGAAGGCTGCATTGTTCGTCACAAACAGCTGCATACCAAGCCAAAGCACAATGTTACTGAAAGATTTATCTTATCGCATGTCAGTGAGAAATAAGTTATATATGATGCACCGTGAAAAGTTTTCTGGCAGGCAAAATAATAAAAATCAAATTACCAGTGGAGCAGTCAACACCAGTAAAACCATTTTCACATTCACAGACCCCATTTGACAGGCACTTGCCATGCCTGTTGCAATTGCTCGGGCAGGACCCTGAAGGAGAAAAGCAAAAGAAGTTTTGAGTTAAGACTCCGAAAAAACAGTAATGAATAAGAGATGGCTAAGACTTCAGCG
The DNA here is from genome assembly GCA_023935145.1 of Bretschneidera sinensis. Classification (NCBI taxonomy): domain Eukaryota; kingdom Viridiplantae; phylum Streptophyta; class Magnoliopsida; order Brassicales; family Akaniaceae; genus Bretschneidera; species Bretschneidera sinensis. The sequence goes on from CM043697.1 coordinate 149,518,661, forward strand.
TTTAACAAATCAAACTTTTGTCTTATAGATTAGTTACAGAGTGCTATGAAAAGGATCTAGGAGCTCACTTCTACTACAGTCATAACCATGAAACCCAAGAAAACAGTGACACTTTCCATCAATGCAATCTCCATTAAAATTACATGAATTGGGGCATCGGCCAGACACAGAAACTGAGCCACTGCTACAGAGTTCATGGTAAGCTGGGCAAATCAGTTCACCTACAAACAAGAATATTAAAAAGATCATAAGACAAGCGGATAGATTTTATATCATTTAAAACAGAGAGAACATCAGTATTACCATTAAAACCAGGGAACTGAACTTGTCCACCAGCTTCGGGACACACTTTCCAAATGCCATCCACAGCAACCTAAAGGAAAACAATCATAAACATTATCAGAGGAAGTTAGCAGAACAAAGAGTTCAGAAACTCAGGTGCAGTCATAACCATTACTGCCATGCTAACACAATAGGCCATGATGAAGAAAAAAACTGAAATCCAAATAGGGTCGTTAAACCATCTTTAAACCATATTTACAAACATATGATCATGGCACAAAATTTTCCAACTATCTTCAAAGTACAAACTTCCTATGACTTCCACTTTGCACATTTAATGAACTAATGAACAATAGCCAAAGCTTGAGAGGTTACTGATCAATTTCACCAGTCAATTTTATTAGTACATTCTGCAAATTTTAGTAGTCCTAGAATTCATAAAATCTAAAAAGGTTAGAATGAAATCAAATGCTCAAATCGTCATTACAATCTAACTCACATTAAACCAGAACCAAAATGTGAGATCCTTTATATGCTATGTTTATTTTATCCCTCTCTTCATACCAACATGACATTTATTTGTTAAAAACCTCTCAAACTCGCACATAAAGAGCTACATATAAGTTTCGCCCTACTTTGATATGGATTTGGGTGCCCTGCTTCTAAATAGATGCTCGCAAACATATAATTATGCCAGGTCTACCAGGACCAATCTATATGCATCTAATGAACAGATGCATTTTAGGAAAGGAACACGCATGTCAAAATCTCCAAATCATACCTCTAGCGAATTATTTATACATCTATGCTGATAACAACCATTTCCTTGGGTCAAGGAGCCTCGTACAAAACCAGTCCGTACTAATGATGAGGCCATACACCTATATATTGGCAAAGAGAACATGTATCAGCAATGATGTGCCTTAAAGGTTTTAACTATGTCCATGAGGTATTTAAGGCAACTCTAACCTGGAGCTACCCCCTCGCACTTCCCCTAACATTCTGTCAGGTGCTCGTGCACTATTGGTGTCTGTACATGATCCATCAGAGTAGGCCACAAAGTAAGTACAATAATCTGCCAATGAAGACTGACCACCTGCAATGCCCAATCATAGAGGTTAATGACAATTCAGGTAAAGAATAAACCAAATAACTCTTGATATTGATAAATCTAACATGAATGTATCAGCTTCAATAAGAAAAAATCTAATGCGAGCATCTATCACACTTGGGTATCATGAACAGCATATTAGTATGAAATCATAACCTATATATCCATGCACAACTGTCTGGAAGAGAAGATGGATGCATCTATCCTCTTTAGAATTGGGGAAACCACATATGGGCCAGCCAACCATCCTTGTAATAATTTTCCTTTCTATAGCAATATTTAAAACAACAGTAAAATGTCTCGCAATCTAGCACAACGCCACAATATCAATCATATCTAACCTTATAACTAGAAAAATATGAAAACAATGGGCAGAGCTACATTGGCCAAACTAGATGAAACGTATAACCAAAATCTATAAGCAATGAATGATAGAAGGCCTGAACTTTTATTTAATATAAGAAAAAATAGAAGGGCTTAACTTGATTGAAGCCAGAGACCCTAGATAGGTCCAGTTCATATCAGAGAGTAAAACAGAGCACCAAATCATCAAACTTAAAATTAGAAAGTCCCGATTCTTCAAAAACTTAAAATTTCAAATCAGCTATAACAGAACGTTGAGTTTTTAATTTGCAAAAGTATAGAAGCAAAAGAATGTACTGAGAAGGAACATAATTACTTTTTTTTATAAGCGAGAAGGAACATGTTACAAGGACCTCAGAAACATATTACAGGGGAGCTTTTGATTATATAACACTTAAGACAAAAAATAATACTTGAATGCACCATAACTCACCTTTATTAGCCTGTGGAAAATAACGAGCCCACTGAGGTAGGTCTCCACTATAACTTACTATGGGGCAATAACCCTCTGCCTCCCTGTTATATGTACAGCCCGACAACTGGGTTGTGTTGCAATGGTATGCCCCCTTCCATAGATTGCAAGGGGATGTAACAAACTCAGTTCCCTGGTTGCGACCCCAATCAAGATGGTCAGCCATGCTATAATTAGCCTGATACCATCCACTATCCTCCAATAGTGCTAGAGTCATTTTTGAAACTACTGATCTGGTATCTACAGACCCTGTCATAATCTCATTCATCAAAAGTCTCTTTTCCCAATGAGACCCTGCAGACAAGATACAAACCGAACATAACCATTTAACAACTAAATTATGTAAAGAAAATTACAGGGAAAAGAAAAGAAAGGAAAACCTGATGTGCCACGTCCACCCCCGTCTTCTAGCTCTAAACCAGTGAAATTCTCGGAGAATGTCTGTCAACGATATAATTGTCAAGAGTTTGTTAGTTTTCATTTTGTCACTCGCAAATCAGAAGCTAAAGACACGAATAAAGCATTTTCTAAAATTTCAGTCTTCATGAGCAAAACATCAAATTCTCTGCACAAGAAAGAAGTTAACATTACCCCATAATGGTATCGTGAGTGCATGACAACACGTGGAAGCACCACACGTTTAACCATGCGCCCAAGTCTTTCATCCATTACTTGTTCAGAAACCTGCAAATAGAGATGACAAGAATGGTGAGGCAACTGCACATGAAAGATTAACAGATGTTTTACATACCACGAAAGAAATTCTGAGAAGAGATACAGAAGATGAGAATGTCATAAAAACATTATAACTAATACGAACCATCAATTGGGCCTCCATTTTAGGTAAGCATTGAAGCAACTATAGGGGCTTTGGATCTCAATGTTAGAATATTATTGTTCTTAAACCTATTTACATGACAAATGCACAAAAGTTTCTCCAAGAATGCTTCATTATAAACAACAAAAATTGTAACAATTAGGAGTAACACCATAATACAGAATGGTACTAGAGTTTGATACCTTGGTCAAACCTTAATGAAGAATACTCATAACATAGCACATTTCAGCAATTAAGTCATAAGTGAAAAATGATCATCCACAATTCAAGACTGGAAACTGTGGAAAGAACATTTATAAAACAACTAAGTTGTATTCATGAAGAAATATTCAATTATTTCTTTTCAGCGTAGCCAGCCGTCGGAAGTGAAGTTAACTCCCCCATACACTTGTTATGATTTGCAGCATTCTACTTTTCAAAAAGTTATCTGGATCAAAACAACGAGTGGGGATGAATAGTTGATAAGTGATCAATGTTTGACACGTAAGCAAATGAAAAGGAAAACGAAAAAAGAAAAGAGAGAGTAGGTGATGATGGTGATGGGAGAGGGAGAGGGAAATGGTGAGGAATGGGAAATTTTTTTTCTCCATCCTTTTTTTGTTTTTTTTTTGTTTTCCTTTTTACTTTTTGGATTATTTTTTCATTTCTCATTTTTTTTGTCGTTTATTTTTTTGTAATTCTACTTTTTTAAAATCACATCCGGTCAAAATCGGGTGCCTACAATGTGTCCATTTCTGGATTTCAAGAAAAAGAATACATATTTAATTGAGTCCTTTATTAATTCTTTCTTTGGTACCTTTTATGAACAATTGATTTGGTGTCATTACTTTTATTCCTTGAAGACTTCATCAATATTTTATCATATTATTTATATTGCTTTGTATATTTACAAACAAATATTTTATTATAACTAATTTAACCCAAGTAATTTCACAATTTCGTGAAACCATACCCACAGCATTGTGTGGGCTCCTCACTAGTACTATAAAAAGATTGGATTGTCATGTCTCGAGGGAGTCTTACAGTAAGCATCACACTGCTTACCTGAGTACGCCTTCTTTTCCTCTCATCCCTAAAATGAGCAAAGGCATGCGGATCAAAGCCAAGAACGTGCATAACCTGGAAAAGTTCAAACAAGGTGATCAATGCAATAAAGAGCCTTCCATACTTTCCAATGTTATTGTTTTAATATCAACCAACCTCATGAATAAGAGTAGCTGAAAGTAAAGTCTCTGCTTCAGCTGTCAAATGCCGAGGAGCAACATTCACATGTCCTGCAAAAGAAAAATACCATCGATTTCAATTCCAAATTCCACAGGATGCAAGATTAGATAGTGTGCCACAGAAAAAGATACTACATTTAAAAAACTACCAGCAATGGCACGACCCCATTGATCACGTTCACATGCCACAGCCCATGCAAGGGTGTTTCCAGTGGTAGGTCTTGTAGTCACCAAAAGAACTAAGTCTGCATCAGCAACACCCTCTGGGGATTTTAAATGAAGAGAATAGTTATGGTACGAACATGAGAAGAATACCACCAAAGACCAAAACAGTGACAAGAGCAACTGTCTCAACAAACAGTACATTGCAATAAGATACCTTCAACATATTCACGAGGAAGCTGTACGCCTCCATCTTGCCCACATGCAGAATATCCACTCAACCGCAAGTTCCCTTTCACAGCCTCAACAGCTAAGGCTCTCTTGAACCAATTTGCTGTCTGCCCCAGAGCCTTCATGAATCAATTCTAAAATTTAGTGCATCTGTTTGACCAAAACTACAGGGAAGGATAACCCAAGTTAATACAAAGAATAAATTAAAACCTTGCGAAGGCGATGCCTTTTATCCTCCCCAGATCTATCATCCAAAGTGCAGTTATACCAGCAATCACCATAAATTGGAGGATCACCATGAGGATTGCAAGATGGAGTGCCAGGCTGAGTACTCAGAGGAGGCTCCCCAAGCTAGAAAGAATAAAAAAAGAAAAGCAACCAAATATTATTCACATAGGTGAGACCCATACACGCACAGACCACCAAGTTACTAATAACACCCACCTTCACGATGTCACCAACTTTTCGACAATCTCTGTCAGTCGAGTGACCCACAGCATCATAATTTAAGTATATTCTAATAGGCTGCTTTGCATCTTTTTGCTGCACTGCCGCTTCAGAAATTCCGAGCAATGCCCTTCCTTTGCGGTGAAGGGGTTTTGAGATACCAGACTCATCGTAAACCTGTGGTGTAACTGAGTATACCTTGTGACCTGGTCTCCTCCTTTGTTCGACTATCTGGTCATGAATGCAAGAATGAGAGACAATGTTTTCGCTTCCGTTTTCTGGACCTTGCCACTGCAATTGGTGCTCTTGGGATTTTGCATTAGCAGCTACAGACCATAACAATATCAATACAATCTGAAGCAGAGAAAGAAAATAGAAACGTTAAGACAAATTAGCAAGCATTTAGGTTTCCCAGGAACGATAAAAGAAATTGCAATTAGCGTAGATAGACAGGAAAAGCCCAGAACATAACACGCAAGTAAGGATAGCAGTAGAAACTTTGCTACTCAATTTTCGCAAATCAGCAGATCTAATAAACCAAACTGAAACTAGCTAATACCAACAAAAAGATTGAACTTCTGAACCCCATAAGGTTAATTGAGCTCAATGACAAGCACAGAATGCCAGACGTAGTTGTGTGTTGACTCAAAAATCCTCCAATCTCAACAGAAATCAGAGAACTATCATTGGGTAAGCCACAAGCTGTAGATTTATAAAACGTAGCTAAATTTTCAAAATCAAGCAGAGCAACTAAAAGATCACAGTTTCTCTCACAAATAAACCGCCTCAGTCACCTCATGAACAATTTCCAAAAGGGAAAAAAACACAAAAATAGGAAAGAGGGCAAAGGAAGAGGCGAGAAAGGAGATCTTAATAAGCACGTTAGAACTATCAATTAATAAAACGATAGATTTTCTAGTTCCTAAAATTAAAGATAAAACCCTAACCCGGTTTGGCTCCCGAAACGTGAAGAAAAATTAAGCAAGAAAAGTTCATATAGTAACTGGCAATCTCCTGCCAGTTACAGTGTCAGCAGCAAAATACCGAATTTCAGATCTTTTCCCGCAATTTCTCAGCAACCAGACAGAGTCTAACATTCCACATTGATAACTTTAAACTCCCGGCTAATAATTAATCGAAAGAAACACCAAAACCCTAAATCTCTCACGTCCAAAAGCAGAGCAAACAAATACCAAATAAGGAAAAGAACTAAAGTGAAATCACGGCTAAGCAGAGCTTACATCGAAGATAACGACAGAAAATCGGAGCTTAGTATGAAATCTGGGTCTGGTACATGGACCACACCGGATAATTAACTCCATGAAATGCCCAAAAAGCTAACATTAACAGCTTCAATTCCATCAAATCGCCGGCGATTCTCCAATCGGCTTCAGCATCAGGGAAAATCGCTGCTGCATTTCAATTCTCCGTTCATAAATATTACAAAATAAACAAAATGCCGTTTTTAGTTCTGATTTGAAAAGAAAAAGGCAAGGTAATGGTGCAGGTTAGAGTTAGATATAGAGTCCTCGACGGATGGCTGATTCAAAATCAGGTGATCTTAATCTCGTAACTTGAAACCAAAGTTAAGTGGTTTTTTTGTTTTTCCTCTTGAGAGAAGTGACACAGTACTAAGAGAGAAAGAGGGAGGAGACGACGAAAATCAAATAGATTGGATGGGGCTGGGTGGGTGGAAATTATAAATTTATTAATCTTTTTGGGTTTTTTCGATAAAAGGAAGCAAAAGGTTATCGAAGAAATAAAAATATTAGGACAGCTGTGTTAACGACCTTAGTCAAAACTACAAAAAGAGCCCTTCGATAATTGGATTTTTGTTTTCATAAAAAAAAAAAAGGGATTTTTTTATAGGACTTAGTTGTTTACCATGTATGCTATGTATGTGACTCACATACATTATGCATAGCATTAGGACACTTTTCGTAAAAATAATGAACATTGTTCTATACAAATCATGAAAAACTATAATCATAATTAAAGTTTTAGTTTATCATAATCCATAATCATAAGTTCATTCAATTTTACGATTAGTCAAGAAATCAAAATCTACTCAACTATGGTAATCAAAACATAATACGTTCATTAAAATTGCATATAATAGAAATATTAAAGTTTTCTAACACTACTCAATTTAGATTCAAAAATTTTAATGACATATAAGCTTTAAGCTATAAAGTTTTAAAATTAAAATAACGTGGGTGGAGGCTGCAGTTTGTTGATGTCAAAAACTTGACGGTCGATCCTATGAATGCCGCGAACACTTACACACATTAGAACACATAAACTAAAAGTTACTCGGAGGTTTTGAGTTTCCGAAAAGACTCTTCGACGCTTGAGTTAGTACTCTAAAAGAGATAATCTATTGAGAGAGTTGGAGATTTTGTGACGTATCTTTGGAATGATAAAAACCCTCATATAATGTTTCGGGGTAAAATCCAATTAGGATTAGGGTTTTGGGAGAAGTTTTCTCCAAGAATTAGGATTTAAAAGTGAAGTTACCGTCTTGCATTTGACCACGCGTCATCTTCTAATTGACTAATGCTCTTAAATTGTGGGCGTACTTTTTTAGCCATTAAAAATGCCATATGTTTGTCATCTAATTGGTAAGAAAAAATTGTTTCACATCATATCCCTCACTTCCTTTCAATGAATCATTTCATTCTAAGAAAGTAGTCTTAAGGTTCGCAAGAATTTTCCTTTTGTGAAGGTGAAATTTTTAGGGTAGGCTCAGCCTTTTTGAAATCCCTATGGTCGAGATGTTTAAAAAAAAGCTATTGAGGCGAGGAATTCCTCAAGCTACAGTCATCGATACTTTGTGTAGAATTGTTCTGGGGCAAAGAATTCCTCAGCCTATGATGCTTGACCTTTTGGGGTGAAAAAGGTATCGAGGGAAAAAAAATCATTGCCTTGTTTGCTCTAATTTGAATTGAAGACCTACCTCTGACTCGAAATATTTTTCGGACGCTTTGAAGAGAAAGAAAATCGATACTTAGTTCATAAAATGGAGTTATTATCTTCGGTATTAGTTGAAAAACCTATTGAGGATATGGTTTTCTCGGCATACTAATTATGGTATTTGGGTAAAAAAAACCTACTGAGTGTAGATTTTTTCAGCATATCATCTTCAGGTTTCGGTTGAAAAAATTAACCAAGGTAAAATTTTAAAAAAAATATAAACTCCCCAAAATTAAATGATAATTAATATTTGAAAAATATAAATTCGATACGTGTTGGAGTCATTTCTAGTAATTGAAGGGTTAATGTATCGGGTGATGAACGACATCAATCTTTTGAAGCACTGATCCATCAGTTACTTATAAATCCATCCATTCAAATTTGGTAAGTACATGTTATTGAGTTAAAAGACATCTATTAAAGTACATTTGAAAAATCTATCATGTATTACATATACATGTTACATACACTGAATTTGTGGAGGATTAACATTTAACACATACACACCAACTTGAATATTTAATTTTAAAAAAGACTGTTATGTTACATTGAAGTTTGTGGACTTGAACCCCAAAACCAACCAAGTTATGATGATATTATAAAAGCCTAAACTTTGACATCATAATTTTCAAAAATATGCAAATGCAAAATATCATTTGATTTTTTTAAAAAGAACAAGGAATTTAAAGTATAAATAGTTTGAAATAAAGTGAGATTAGAATAGCCGAATTCCATTTAATTAATAGTGTCCTATTCTCCTAACCTAAAAAAACAATGTTTTAACTAATGGATTTACGTATATTTAAGAAAAGGTTAAATTATGATTTTTTGTCGTATAACTATTTAGTGGATTTGATTTTGGTTATACATCTTCCAGTCGTAATAATCAAGCCCTACAACCTTTAATAGTTACTATATCAAGTATATTTTTTTTTTATCAATTTCATTTGTTAATCGTGAACAAAAATCTACACTAGCACCAGCCAGCTTAACATACTATCATGCATAAGAAAACCGGCTTGAATTATTACGCCTTATTTGGTTGTTGGTGCAGATGATTCGACTAAACTCACTCTCTTCATTTGAAAATTGAAATGGAGTCAAATTTATAGTGAGATTGAATGTCACATCATTAAATGAAGAATATTTATATTTAAATTTGTCATGGTGAAACTTAATCTCACCATGAACTTGACCTCCATTTCAATTCTTAAATGAAGAAGATCATGGTCCTTAAAGAAAATGTGTATAACCCATTACTTTTCTTTCTGCCTCTTTCGCTATCTTTTTGCCTAGTTTCTATCTTTTCCTCATTGGTAGCAGTAGGGTTAAAGTAGTGGTTCGAACCTGACTGCTATGAGGCTAATCACCCATAGAGTTTTACCAAAACACCTCGTGGTGTTTGGGAAACGATGATTGGTCCGAAGTGTTGACACTCGGCCAAGCACTACTCGGAGTTTGGTGATTGAATCTGAGGAGCTTGTACTTAGTCTAGACTATTTGGAGTTTTGGAGATTGTACTTAGTCTGATCGGTAAGGAGCACTATAGTATGAGCTTGAAAGTACAGCCGCAACTTCCTAGCCGTGATCAGGAGAGCATAAGCTAGTTTTTCGATAAGGAGATATCTTGTTTCAGTATCGTGCAAAACCCGACTGACATAATAGATAGACTTTTGTATCCTCGCGTCTTCTCGGATTAAGACTAAGGCTATCGCATCCTAGCCTGCTGATATGTAGAGAAAGAGCTCTTCTCCTACAATTGGCTTAGTTAGGAAAGGTGGTGAGCTTAGGTATTATTTTAGTTCTTCGAACGCTTTTATCCCAGGTTAAGTCTTTGGTTTTCTTAATCGATCTGAAGAAGGGTAAACATCTCCCAGTAGACTTAGACATAAAGCGGTTAAGCACAGCTACTCGCTCAGTCAATTATTGCACTTCTTTAAGGTTCTGATCATATCCATGATCGCCCTTATTTTCTCGGAGTTGGCTTTTATTCCTTGTTGTGTTACCATGAAGCCTGTAAACTTCCCAGCGGTGACTCCAAAGGCGCACTTGGTTGGGTTTAACCTTATCTGGTGGCGACAGAGTATCCCAAATGCTTATTCCAAGTTCGACTCGTGATCCCTGGCGATGATACTCTTAACAAGCATGTCATCCACATAGTCTTTCATGTTCCTCTCGATTTGCTCCCTGAAGATCTTATTGACCGGCCTCTAGTAAGTGGCTCCTGCATTCTTGAGCCCAAACAGCATTACCTTATAGTAGTACATGCCTTAATATGTAATGAAAGCTATCTTGGATCGGTTAGACTTTTGCATCAGAATTTGATTGTACCCAGAGTATGCATCCATGAAACTGAGCATTTCATGCCCAAATGTGGCATCAACCAGTTGGTCGTCTGAGGTAGAGGAAAATTATCCATCGGGCAAACCTTGTTGAGGTCTGTGAAGTCAATGCAAATCCTCCACCTACTATTGGGCTTTTTGACCATTACCACATTGGTGATCCACTCCGAATAATTGATTTATTCAACAAAACTAGCCATTAAGAACTTGTCTACTTCTTCTTTGATAGCGTTTTGTTGCTCAGGGGCGAACATTCTCTTTTTTTAGACTACGGGTCGATGATTCGGGTCCATATTTAGCTGGTGGACAATAACTAAAGGATCGATCCCTGGCATATCAAAGGCCGACTAGGCGAAGAGATCCTAGTTTCTCCACAATAAAGAGATCAAGAAATCTTTGATATGTTCTACGAGACCATACTTGATTAACACGGTCTTAGAATCCCCTTCGCTCAAGGAAATAAGGATAAGTTTCTCTTCTGGTTGTCCTCGTGGAGTCTTGAGTTCGTCCCTCAAGTCTTTTATTTCTAATAGTAAAGCCTCGACCTTCCTTCGACCATTGATAGAATTCAGGTATCATGACAGGGAAGCTTGCTGGTTGCCTCGAACCTCCCCCAAACCTTCACTAGTAGAAAACTTTACCTTCATGTAGTATGTAGAGACCACCGCCTTTATCTCATTGAGAGTCGGTCTCCCCAGTATCACGTCGTACGATGACAGATGTCTTACCACCAAGAACGTGGTTTTTACGGTGGTGATACACGGTGGAGTCCCTGTAATGACTGGGAGGACTATACTCCATTCGGTAAACACTGGTGTCCCAGAAAAACCATATAAAAAAGATGATACTAGCTTCAGTTGATCATATTTCAACTTCATCTGTTGGAAATATTTGTAGAAAATGATATTTATTAAGCTTTCGTTGTCTACCAGTACTCGTTCGACATTGTAGTTGGTAATAACTAGGGAGATAACCACAGCGCCGTCATGCGAGGTATGCACTCCCTCCAAATCTCTATCAGAAAAAGTTATTACCTGGTCCCTTTTAATCCATTTATGGGGCCTACTAACTGTTGCCATTGACTGGGCGTAGGCTCTCCTTCTACGGACGAATTGACCCCTTGCAGCTGGTCCTCCAAAGATAGTCTTGATTATGCCAATGATGGCAGGAGGATGCCCTTGGCTATTCTTACAGCGCTTCTCCTCTTGGATAGGCTTTCTTGAACTTTGCCTAAGGCTCCTCTTAGGACTCGGGCGTTCTCTATATGTCCTTTCCAAGACTTGCTGAGATGGGCAAGAGAAGCGATCTTTATAATTCGTAACAAGCCAAGATCCGAGGTATTCCCTTAAATACCCCCTCTGAATAAGGGACTCTAGTTGCTATTTAAGTGTGTGGCATTCTTCAATGTCATGACCATGGTCCTTGGGGAAGTGACACCACTTGGATTGGTTTCTACTAGGATATAGCGGTCTTGGAGGCCAACGGAGGAGGTTTCGGTCCTGGATATTCAGGAGTATATTCGTCTTAGAGGCACACAAGGGGGTGAAGTTCTCGAAGACAATGGAAGCTATTGATATCCCTTCTGGATATGGTTTCTTGATTGAGCTCTCTCTGAGCTCGCTAGGGTCCTTTTTTCTTTTGTCCATTCCACCCTCTCTTTCTCTTTTTAAGACTTGATTGTCTTCCGCGATCATATATTTCTTGGCTCACACGAGTATGCCATTCATGTCTCTGGAAGGATGCTTGGTCAGCTTGAATTTGAATGTTCCCGACTTGAGACCATTCTGAAAGGCTAAAGTCTAAATGGCAAGGTTGAGGTCAGGATCTCCCAAGCAGCTGCGTTGAACCGGGAGATATATTCCTGGAGTCTTTCTCCTTTACGTTGGATGATGTTGAAGAGGCTTTGTGAAGTCTTCTGTGGCCCTTTACTACTCAGAAAATGAGATGTGAAGGTGCAGCTCAACTCTTTGAAGGACCCAATGCTGTCAGGTTTGAGGTGGTTGTACCAAGTGTTAGTAGCTTTTTTCAGGGTCAGAGGAAAACCTCTACACATAATAGCATAGGGATGACGGTGCAAAATCATGATAGTCTTGTAATGTTGGAGATGATCTACAAGATCTTTGGTTCAATCATATGCCTTGATAATCGATATCCGAAAATACCGAGGGAGGGGAGCTTCGAGTATCTCCTAGGTGAAAGGCGGATCTTTTGAGCTAAGGACGTCGAAGACATTGGTGTTCCTTGCTCTAAAGGCTTCGTTTATTATTTGGTCTATGTCTTCCAATATTTTATCCAAATAAGTGAGATTTATGGATGTTGATATGTTCCTAGACTTGGATTTGGCATGCGATGAGGATTCGGTGGATGACTATCCTCCTACAGATTGATGACCCCTAGAAGGGGTCTTCTGGCGAGGGTTCCGTTGTGAGAGAGGTGGAGACGTGGGGTGACCAGCTTTTCCTCTTACCTCTGTGATGAGATCAGTGATGAGCAGGGTGAGTTCCTGGAACTGTTAGAGAATTTAGAATAATAAAGTGCGAATCAGGGAGGATTCATGGATCCCTTTGATGCCCAGGTTCCATCGTATCTGGGTGAGGATCATGCCCAGTCCGTGCATCTGATGGTTCGTTGTCGTGCTCGGAGCCAATGCGCTCCGAAATAACAAGGAATTGTGGATCAGCTGGTCGTTGGCAGGTAGACACTTGTGTGGCGACTGAGCTGGTCCCGACAATGCTTTTGGGCGGTATGGTAACAGGTAAGTCTATTGATCCTTCAAAATAGAAGGTCATCCTCCTTCTATCGCCAATATGTTGATGTCAAAATTTTGTTAGGAGTCGAACAGTTGAAGAGTGGGACTGCACACACGAAATGAAGTTGAACCCTAAAAGACTTGAAGGTTAAAGAGGAGTGATGCCTCCGGTGGACTCTCTGATGCCTAAATTAGTTTAAGGTTTTTCTTGGAGAATGAAAAGGAATGGGGTTGTGTACTCTGAAAATTTTGTATACTTTTGGTTTTTGAGGGCCCCTATTTATAGTGTGCCGGAGTAGAGTTTGATCAGAAGAGTAACTGTAGTATTACGATAGAAGTAGTACTCTTTTGGAGTTAACTATCTATTATGTAAACTTGTTCATAAGTTGGAACACGATGTGAAATTACCGTTATACCCTCTGCTACGTGTCGGGAGGTGATTGGTTGTCTTGTCATGGTTAGAGAATTATCGTTCCCACTCTGAAAAATGAAACGCGTCATTATGTTACTGATAAGGAAATTTTCTCCCACACCAGCGGGGTTTGTTTTGTACTTTTGAAAAGCAAATTAAACTGAAAGTTACTTTTGTTAACTTTAGATCCCATCCCATGTAAGGGTAATGTAAAAGGTTGGAAGAAATAGTGGGTCGTATGGAGATTACGTGAACTAGAATGTTGGTTTGGAACAATTCCTAATTTGAATTAAACGCATGAATTTGGTTGGGAGCATATATGTATTCCTTCGAATGAGAGCAGTAGTTAGGTTTGGTATTTTGCTAACTTACAATACAATCCAAGCTTCAATATTAATTTCTTGCTAGTCTGACCTTTGAATCCCTTATGCACATTTCTTTAATCATTGCCCTTTATTTTTATTTTTATTATTATCTAAAATTCAATCAAACGTTGTCTTCACCCCTCAATTGTGCGTTTGCTTACCTACGTTGGTTAGAGTACAACTCATCTACATTAATAAAATCAAACCTTAATTAGTCAAAATGGGTAATTAACCAACGACACTGATATTGACATATATTATATAATTGCAAGAGCCGAAATGGTCCCTAAACTTAACAACTATAATTAATCTACGTAGTTTCCTTTTTATTTGTTTTAGCTAAATTAACAGTTTTGTTTGAATGCCAAGGGTTTGTTGGAAGCTTCAATAAATATTTTGAGAAATGTTTTTTTTCTTCTAAGAAAATAAAATATGTATGATAACTTCATCCTAGGTTTTGTTTGGGTTATTATTTAAACTAACTTAAAACAAGTTAGCTTCAATTACAACAAGATAAATTTTAACTTAAACACACTTAAATTAATTTTCTTTAAACTAATTTAAATGACAATCCAAACATGACCATTGTAGAATGTAAAATCATGACAAAAAAAAATGGTGCACCTTATATACAAAGAGAAAAACCCACTTTATAAGAGTTTATACGTTTTGTGGGTACACCATAAGTGATATGATCAAGGATGCCACACACACGTACGAGCTGTTGGACACTTCTAACACATTTAATGACGCACGCGCACTTACGCTTACACTATACACGCACCAATTTTTAATCGATCAGATTTGAAAGTTAATAATGTGGTGATAATTATTTAATCATTACAGTTATATTATTTCAGATTCAAATTTGATGTCTTCTTTGAAAATGTATAATTGAGTATATATAAACCCGAGTAACAACCAATTCACTTCCTTCTTCTCTCTTATTTTTCTTCAAATATTTCTACTAATCTTTGCAATCCTTACTAATCTAAAACTTAGAAAAGAGTTTGTGGATTGTTCATCAATCATCATTGTGGAGACACTAAACAACATTGTGCTTCATTATATCTTAAAGAATATTTGTGTGCAACCTACTACCGATCAAAAATGGTGGAGACAAATATAAACTCAAGAAAAACGATATGATTGCGACTCAAAACTGTTTCTTTTTCATAGTTTTTTCTATCAGAAAATGCTTTGAACAAATGAATTCCATAAATTTTATAGAATTCATTTACAATTTCATATATTGTCATGTTTCAAAAGTCAAAGAACTCATTTGTAAAGGAGTTTGCATATGAGTTATATTAACTTGTTGCAAATTAATTTTATTAAAATTGATATAATTTGCAAATGAATTTTAAAAATAAAAACAAAAAATTATGTTGTCCAACATATTTTCTCTATTTCTCTCCACCCCTCCCTTCCTTTGTTTCCTGTTTTGAATTATTCTTTTATTCCAAATATTTTAACACATGAAAAATTCAAATATAAATAAAATGAGCGTGTTTTGGAGTGAAAAAAATATTTTACTATTTATTATAAAAAAATCAAATATAAAAATTCATATAGATTTTTGTGATAGCAAAGAAAGTCCTTCCAAATCAAATGGTTTAATTATTTATTATTACAATTTAATTTTATACTTGAAATCTATGGTTTAACATTGATCTATAATTTATATTGCAACTTATAATAAAACCAAGAAAAAAGGATCATGAAGGGAGCAAGACATGTTTGTTAAAAGTGGCAATATTTAGTCAGTATCTTATGATGTGGACAATGTTTGTTTCAAGAAAAATTAAGAAGATAAGTTTAGAAAAGGACTTGGGTATACTCCTCGACCATGTTGCTTACCTCAAATAATTTTGCATCTTGAGAGTGATTCATGAAAATTGAAAAATACAGAAACTGTTTTACAAATATTTTAGTCATGCTCGACCCCACTTCCCCACTATGAAGTACTAATAATATTCAAGGATGCATTGGTATATTATATTTAAATTTTTTACCATTGAAAAATTTCATTGAACATAGTATTGTTTTCAATATTCATATTGATCCAAATTAAGAGACAAGCAAAAAAAAAAAAAGTTCAAGTGGTTATTTAATTTCTAATCAAATGTTTCATAATTTTATTTTTGTTCTGCCATGAAAAAAGCAGCGTTGTTTTTTTCCTCAAGCTTCAACGTAGAATTGAAGTCAAGTGGTTCCTCAAGCTTCAATATTCATATTGATCCACATTAAGAGACAAGCAAAAAAAAGTTCAAGTGGTTATTTATTTTCTAGTTAAATGTTTTACAATTTTATTTTTGTTCTGCGTGAAAAGAGCAGCATTGTTTTTTTCCTTAAGCTTCAACGTAGAATTGAAATCAAATCATAGTCGAAACGTGACATTTATGATGCTGTGCAGTTTAAATGATTTGAGTTGCCATTTGACTAGCAGTTATAGTTTTTGACACAATAATAAGCGTTCGATCATAACATAAAGTTTTTTTTTATAAAATTCAATGTTGAGAGAAACAACAAACGCATTTAATTTCGTATCTAAGATTTTAATTTCATGCTTCCAAATATAACAAAAAAAGAAACATTTTTAATATCCAGCATAATTTTCAAATCATTTTATATCATGGTTTGATCCTTTTCAATGTTTGATCAACAACTTTAGGCTTAAAAGCACTGGTTATATATTATTGAACAAGACTGGAGGGAAAATTCCCTTTTATATCAGACATTTTGCTTTGAGTACTGCTGCTACTTTCTAGAAAATGTTAGGTCATAAGATCGAATGCAAAATATTCTTGATAATTATGTAATGTAATGATGGTGGTGGGAGAAGAAAAAGGTTTGTTCATGCGAGAAAAGTATGACCAACTTGGACCTTCGGAATTAGTATAATTAAAAGATACTCATCACTGATAACGCTTTCTGTACCTTTTGGTTTTGGTTTGTGAGAACAGTTTGGGTTATTGACATCATTTTGCCTTAACACCAAGGAGGGCTTGTTTGTGCATTTTGTTTTTCAAAGACGAACCAAATATTGAAGTGCGCCTGTTCGGTGGCGCTCCATTAATTTACAGTGTCTGTAGTCCCTATTCTTTGGCATTCGCATGCAATACAATGCTGACTTTTAAATTATAAAGGTATGTTTGGCTCAGTATATAAATGCATGACATGATTAAATTAGTTTCACAATTAATCACATAATTGATTGGAGAGATTTATTATTCATATGGGATTATAGTGGAATAAAGCTACTCATAATCTCATAAATTCGGTCTCATCTCTTCCCTATGACACAAATAATCCCATTTGTGTGAGATTAATTTTTTTTATATCCATTCTACCCTTGTAGCAGCAGACCCCTACTTCATCGTCTCTTCTCTTCTTTTCGTCTTCCTCCTCCATCTATTCCTCTTTCTTCTTCATCCAGATTTGTATATCTGCATAAGGATCAGAGACAACAGAACCGTACCAGTGTGGTAGCAACGTGACGGAAGCGCCAATGGAGTTTCATAGATTTGAGTTCACTTTATTTTTTTTCGTTTTTGATTGCTCAAAATTATAAAATAAAAAAAAAATTATGAAAAAGAAAGAAAGTTGAGGAGAAAAAAAACAGTATTTGCCTTGAACCAAATGGAGGAAGAAGAAGAAAAATGAAAGAAAAAAAGTCATGGAATGAATTGTGGTGTTTTTTTTTATATATATATATATAATATGAAGGATTTATGAAAAAAAAATATAATGGTATTTTAGTTTTTATATTTGTTATTTTACTTTAATTTTAATTTAAAAATTTTATGAACTAAATAAATAATTGAAATAGTTTCAGTTTGAATATTTTTAATTTTATTTCATTATAATTATAATATTATTCTATTGTGATTTTGTCAATAAATCAAATAAATTATAAAATTTAAAAATATGACTGTTATTGACAAAGTAACCAATTTAATTAATCTTTTGAGTATAGAGTACGGACCCAATTGGTCAGGGTGGATTTATACTCCAATGTTATCAATATCATACCGTACCGGTCAGTCCGTATAGTCGGCAAGTATAGATTTTGAGAAAAGTTTACTAATGCCAATTGCCAGATCATAACTTTCAAGGAAAAGCTAGCAAAGCCCATATTATTATAAAGAAATTGAAGAAAAAGTTGGGTCCATTCATAAAAAAATTCACTTCAGTTTCTCAAGAACAACTTCATTTTTATCATTGTAATAAAATGGAAAAAAATTAGTAGATGTAAATTAATTTAATGGATAAAATTATTTATAATTGTATAAAAAAATAAAAATCAAATTTCACTCAAAAAACAAGAGAGAGGAGATTTTCACATTTATGGATTGACCGCTTAACCACTAAAGTGTAAGAGAGACGCATGGGGGCTGGGGTTAGTAACATAGCAGGAGTCCGGGCCGTAGGGTCAAATATCGAGCCACGTGGATGAAGTGACCTGTGAGAAAGACTTGTTAGATGCTTTTGGCTCATAATTGTTTTCCACTAAATTATTTGGATTTGCCATTTATGTATTGTCCATTTGTCTTCCGTCAAAACCACTGATCCAATACTACTGTTACTTTCCTTGATAAAATTGGTAACCAAAAAACAATGATTCTCTCCGTTCCAGCGAGATTTTCTATTTAGAAGAGATATATGGTTAACAGTCCTGAACTACTCCTTTCAAAATGTATAAGCACAACAATTCAACCCACCTTTTCAAAGAAAAAATAATAATTTTTTTATTGGTCATCACAAATTAATGCTTTTGAAAATAATGTAATTTTTTATTGTTGTTTTTTTCTAAAAATAAGAACAAAAATGCAGTTGCGTGACGTACATCTCTGGCTCTCTGCTGGATACATTTCAAATTAGCAGATGCTTTCATTGTCGGCGGAATTATTTATTTACCAAACCACAAACTCAGAATAGTGGTGGGGTAGTCCTCCCCCTCACTGTCAATATAGCATTAAAGATTTAGCCTAATACTTGCCGACATGATCCCACTCCACTTCCTCTAAACATTACAACTTGGATTTTTATATATGCTTTCCTTACTATATTAATTACTACTGCTACAGTATTAAAGAGAGCCAAATTGGATTCCAGGGTGTTAAATAAAAGTAGACTAATGATATAACAAGAGCGTCTTTAGGTGACAAATTTTAATTTATATATTATTTATTTAATGATTTATCATTTAATTTTATAATAAACTTAATTTTATTTTAATTCTCAAATAAAAAAGATCATGATCGTGAGAGAGTGGTGAATCCGATATCGAGTATAATTCTTCGAGTTGATTTCAATGATATCAATTTTTTATCATAAATTGATTCGATATCGTCAAAATTTTTCGAAAGTTAAAATAATTAAGTCATTTTGTTATTTATCAAAAAAATTAACTCGATATGTTTATTGAATTACTTAATTACACTTTGTTTATTTAAGAAAAAATTGTATTTTGAGGACAATTTAAAGCACAATACAAACTTGTGTCGAAAGATTTTGTTTATGTAACATTTATATTTCTTTGGAGCTTGCCTTGTGACTCGTAAAGAAGGGAGACAAAGGAAATTTCAACATCAATCGATAGCAATTCATTTAATCACAATATAAACTTATAATATTATCATATAATTTTATAAAAAAATTGTAATATTATTATAATCTGTTTAAAGTGATTAAAATATTTAATATATAAAAATTTTAGACTATGAGTTTTATCAATTTAAAAATGCTTGTAGGTCTTAATAAATAAATCAATTAAAACCAGATAAGGCTATCCAATTGTATAATTAAGTCATTTTA
The DNA here is from genome assembly GCA_023935145.1 of Bretschneidera sinensis. Classification (NCBI taxonomy): domain Eukaryota; kingdom Viridiplantae; phylum Streptophyta; class Magnoliopsida; order Brassicales; family Akaniaceae; genus Bretschneidera; species Bretschneidera sinensis. Next base: position 149,538,451 of record CM043697.1, read on the forward strand.
TATACTGGTAAATGATTATGTAGTTTATTCTGTTATTTGTACGGCAAAAGTAATAATTTTTATCCCACGTAAATTACCACGGAATTAAAACATTTTATTGATAATTATAAAAAAATATAATAATAATTTAATAAAAAATTAAATATTTAATTATTATTATAATTTTAGTAACTATCTGTAAAGTTTCCAGTTTCATTGAAAACAAGACTCCAAAAATACTTTAGTAAAATAAAATAACATAGTAAAAGTAGTAGAATGGTTCAACCACATTAATGGGGAGGAACATGGTCTATGATGTGATTTAGATAGGACCCACTTGCCGAAGAACTTAAAATTAATGGAACACACAAATAAGGAAATATTTTTGGTGATTAGTTTGACAGACCTACCAAAGATTACTGGATCAGGAGGTGTTAACGGTTACCCTAATTCATTGGACAATCTTTTTTTTTTTTTTTTTTTTTCTTTTTCTGATTTTTTTCAACTTAAATTTAATTAAATGTAATCTTAAAATCAGAATTAAGAGTAGACTAGAAGTGTTTTTTTTTAAAATATTCGAATTTGAATTAGGATAAAACTCAACTAGTCCGTTCTGTTAAATAAGTTTGTTTACCTTATCAAATCATCTTAAATATCTAATAATTAAGTCATTTTACATACCGGTAAACTTGCAAACTCATTTGAATATAAGGTTTTTTTGAAAAATAATTGTGTATATATATATATATTATAGTATTAATATATGTTTATTTTTTAAAATTATAAAAAATATTTTTATTATAGGCTCATTAAAGCTTGTTAAGTTCATTAAATTTTTTTAAGGCTCGTGAGCGCAAACTTTGATGGGCCCGTTAATTATCGACCTCAAGTCTTGTAAATTTTGATCGAACTCAAGCCAGAGTTCAAGCCTCTTAAATTTGAATCAAGTCTAACTTGATTCGGTTCGAGTCCACCTCTAATCAAAATAGTGTTAATCAAGTGTAAAACCTCTTAAATTTGAATCGAGCTGAATACGATTCGACTCGAATCCATCCCTAATCAGAATATTATTGTTAATCAAGTATAATGTTTTTTTAAATTTTTTTCCTTTGTAAAAGAAAAAGAAGACAAAAGAATATTGGTAGATTTGTGGTACTCTTATGAGTAACCTATGAGGTGATTATAATAATAATTATTTTTTAATGAATTTGAGTGAGATGTGTGGAGCATGCTTATGGGCCAATGTGTATGTGGCCCTTTCAGGCTTTTTTTTGGGGGAAATGGCTGGTTGGCTTGGTAGTTGCTGCTACAAATATATGAATTCAGTGGGTCATGGTTTGTTGTGGATATCTTCATTCTACGCATTTTCTGGGGGGGTGAGGTAGAGTGGGCACCAAAATTTTAATGATTTTCTTCTGTTTGATTGAAATGGCCCATAAGATGGAGCAAAAACATCGTTTTTTTTGGGTGTGTGCAAGAGAGAAACTTTCCTTCAGAATAAAGCCATGTAAGATCAATTATTTATTTATTGATGCTACTATCATGCCTTACCTTAAAGATTATTATATTTTCTAATAAAACAATATATTACTTAAAAGATATCATGAAATGATGCTTCTGGGCAAATGGCACAGAGAAAACAAGGGCTAGAAAAACACTAATAACCCAACGCTTTTGTCAAAATTGAAGTGCTTAAAAAAGCATGAATTAGAGATCTTTATTTATTTTTTGCTCTGATCTCTCGCCAGATGATTTGTTTGAATTATGGTACCTATCAAGACGAGATAATCATGAATCTTAACCCAAAAGACCCAAAAAAAACTGGTTTGTTTTATTGCTGGGCTTGGTTTGCATCTGTTTGGGCTGAAACTGGACTCAAAGCTACTTCTCATGGGCAATGGTTCTATACTTCTACATTAGTAGATTAACAACCAAACCAGAATCTTAATTCTTAATTGATAATTACGCGTTATCTTTTGATAAATAAGTTTCAAAATCAAATCATTTCACTTAAGCATTACAATTAATAAATATAAAAAAAATTATATATCTTAATTATTGCAATCATCCTTCAAAAAAGAATAGTATTGTAGTCAGACAGATAGAGCAGAGTAATAGATTCTTTGGCTCATTTTTTGTTGGTTGAAAATTTATCAATTACATTGGACTGAAAAACTCTACAATTAATATAGGTTCCAAGAAAGATTAAGCATGTCCTCCTAATTTCTGGGACAAGGGCTATGGAACGGCCCATTTAAAAACTTAACTTTGACCTGAACTGGGCCTCAAACAAGCCACATGCTCAACTATATACAACCCTCAGGCTCTGGGCCTTATCCTCTATTCATTTTGACGGTCTTCTCTAACTACAAACTCCTACCGGCTACCACCTACGGCCTACCAGCTCATGTTACTCTTCAAGTAAACAACTCTAATTAAAAACTAAATTACTACTACCATATATAGTGCTTTCTTTTCAAGGGAAAATTGGTCGTTTGATTTCACAATCCCCTGTGTCCAATTTTTTTTGTAGTCAAAATTTCTTTCTCTATGATTTTACTACTAGAAAAACGCATTCTTTTTCAACGACGCATGGCGCTAAGCAGTGTCCCTTCTTCATGCTTGAACGACGTCGTGGAACAATGTTCGGAGATTGGGAAGCCATAGGAGGAGTAAGGGTAAAACACTTTGCGTAGCTCCTTATATTTTTGGGTATCAAAGTTGTGGATCTTCATTAGCTTGGTTTGCTTGGCTTTGATCCGGCGTTGAAAGTACCCCTCAAAGGAGGGTTCGGTGGATGTCCTAAGGAAGAAAGCGTAGCCCATGGCAAAGTGGAGTGAGGCGACAAAGAAGCAAATGGGCTCCATAACGTCCCAACTGAGTTCCCAGAAGGTGAGCCTCATGAACCCAAGTGTTTGGATCACTACGAAGCCCAGCCCACAATACAGCTCTCCTCGAACAAGGGCCTTTGCTTTGTGGTCTATTATGGCCTTTTGCTTTTCCATCTGCTCCAGTTCTTTTCTTCTTGGGTCATTTGGGAGTTCTACTGATTGAGAAATTAAGGTCTCCATGGACTTGGCAATCTGTAAATCATCAGATTTATGAGATACTAGCTCAATCGAAAACCCAACTAATTAGACACTTTAAAACAAAACCATGAAACAGTTGAAGGCACAGTTTTCATTTCTCTATTCTAATCGGGCTTTGTCGTTATCCAAAACCCCAATTGAAGCCCTAATTCTGCATGCTGAACGCACACGTGTTGCTCGTAATGGGCCACAAGCATCACACTCGTTGAAGCGCGTGGAAAACAACGCAAACAAACATGCGGTGAGCAAAGTGATAGAAACGCAAACCACCATCATATCCCGCGGGGACACTCCCCTTGCATGTTGAGCGCGTGATATTGCACTTCCCTGTAATGTGTCCAGTTTTGAGGAGTGAAAGAGAATTAAATTCTCTCTCCCAACTCCATGCTTTCAGGATTTATTAGAAGAAAAAACACTCCGTGTTTTCAGGTAACTGCTCCTAGAACAAATAAAATAAACTACTGCTAATCCATGTTGGTAAAAAAAATTAGTAAAATATTTTTTTTGTAAAAAAACCAAAAAGAGGTTGCCGGTAAAAAATTGTATACCTGCTCGGGGCGGAGGAACACTATGTTCCCCAAAACGATGACGTTTCCGGATTCATCTAACAATTTCGCGAACTCGACACCTTGGTCCTCATTCTCGCACCCTTTCACACAGATCTGGACAAACTCAGAGTAAGAAATGGAGCTCTTGGGGATCTCTCTCAGGTTCGCTTTAAGCTTCTCCGCTTGAGAGAGCCTCAACAGTTTCCTTGCGTCTTTTACCGACAAGCCGCGAACGGAATCTCCGATCTCCTTAGGAGACAGACCTTCAAGCCGGAGCCGATCTCTGGTAAAGTTGATACCTCTCAGCTTCTCCCTCAGTTTTTCTCCCATGGGCAAGGAAAGGAACTCGGGAAATTCGGTCCCTGCCTGCTGATTCAGGGCTCTTCGGTGAAGGAATCGCCGGAAATAGCCTGTATCGCCGGAATCTGGCGAGGTCAGGTATTCGCGGTGAAAGTTAGACTTGGCGGCATTCGGTGGAATTACGCTTTGGAGAGTGGAAGAGTGTTCTAGTGTTACCGTCGGCGATGAAGCTCTGCGACAGTCAATCAGACGCTTCGCGAGCGTTTTCCGAAGCGCCATTGATGACATTAACACACAGAGAGAATCTGTTTGTTTTCAGAGAGAGAAAGGATCCGGTGATTGAGGGCTAAAGGTTTGAATTTTAAGAGGGGTGTGCTTCTTCTATATATAGTGACCAAGACTGGAGGAGAATCTCGGTTTTCCATTTTTATTTTTTATTTTTCTTGAAGAGAATCTGAGGGGAATTTGGCGAGATATCTTTTTAATTAAATACAGATTCCAGTCTCAAATTAAGAAAATGTAACCAAATTTGTTTCTTTTAAGATTTTGGTTCAAATAAAAAAAATTAATCAAAAAAATTAATTTTTATTTTACAATTATTTGTTTTAATAAAAGTAATAATAGTTTTTTATTAAATTATTATTTTTTAATAGTATTAAGAAAATTTTTAATATATAAAAGGGTCCTTAGAAAAAAGTAAAAGATTTACAAATATAATAACTTTGTTTTTTTTAAATTGTGATTAAAAATTAAAAATGTTATGGGTTTATTAATGGAGTAGACAAAAAAAATTTATCGATCCATGTTAAATTATTATATTTTTTGTATTTATTTGTTTTATATGAAATTTGAGTAAATAAGTTTTAAAAATAAAATTTCAAAATTTTACTTTATAATAAAAATGACAATTTTCACATCAAATGTTTGAAAACTTGTGTAAAATATGATTTTTTTTAAATATAATTAAAATAAATTTAAATTATTATCTGTAAGATTTGTGGTGGGTAATGTGAAATAGGAAATAATGCCATGAACGTGCCTAAAGTAAATTATGATAAGGCGTAAATACCCCTCACATGCTCTTTCTTAAAGGCTGGAATGTGGGATAGGATTTGGGGGACAACAGAAGCAGAGATTCTGGTACTCTCAAAATCACAGAAGATAAATGCTATCATTGATCTACGGAAACTGGTTCCTTCCCTTTGCCGGTCTTTTTTATATACTATATTTTCTTAAGTGCTAATGTTTAGATTTAATTTAAAATTAGCTTTAAATTTTAGATTCAACTTAAAATTAATTTTAAATTAAAATTTATTAAAAATTCAATTACATGAAATTATTTATTAATCGATGTGTTTTTAAATGAATACAAAATTTATATTAAAACTAAAGCATGAAGACAAAGTTGAACAACAAAAAATTGAGGGAGAGTCTCCTTCTATCATCTTTGAGAGCTAACAAATTAAATATGTTTGGCTAATAGATGAATATCGTTGACTTTTTTTTGAGAATATAAGGAAAAGGACAAAATGAAAAGTTACGCAAAATCACCACCTATGGTAACAAAGGATTGGAAGTACTTTTCCTTGCCTGAACTAATCGAATGCTATCAGTTTTAATTTCAATATGAGTTAATTTGAACTGAGTTATTTAAAGAAATTCAATTTTACAAAGTTTTGACAAATTGTAAATGATAAATTTTACTTTAAAGTTGTGGATGTTCAAATAATAAATTTAAAATGTTCGATTAATAATGGGCAAAAGAAAAAAAAAAATTCAAATGTAAGTGGTTGAGCACAAGGATTACTAATTGTTTTGATGTTTGTCTTGGATAGAAGTTAATCTTTATTCATTTCAACTAATATCTTTTGATAGTGTCATATAATAATTATTCATTTTCTAAAAATGAAAACATTTTATTTCTAAAAGTTTATTTATGAGATTAGATCATGCATTAAGCTCGGTAAATAATCCTCTAACTAAGAACATAATTAAAGTGCTTTTAAATTAAAGTATATGTATTACTGTTATGAAAATTTATTTTAAGCGCGCTATTAATTCTTTGTAAAAAATAAGAATAATTATTGGCTTGAAAGTATGCGTATAAAAAGCTTATTTAAAATAACTAACTTTTAACTTCTTAAGAATATTTCACTCGACGAGTTATTCACGAATTTTTCAAGTATTCTTGAATTAATTTTCTTAAGGTAAACAATACATTTGCTATAAAATTAACCCTTTTGAAAAAGCCAAACGGGTGTTTGTTTTATGCGATCAATTTTTTTTTAATTTAATTCGATAATTTTTTACTTGATTTAGCTGTTGCTCGAATTCACAGTTATTTTTTGAAAAAGGATGCTCAAATTCACTTTTGCCAAATAGATTGAGAAAATGCTTAAGTTTAATGGTCACAAAGATATGGAATATATATTAGCTTTCAACTCCTAGGCAAACGAATTGTTTGATTTTACCTTTTCATATATAAAACAAATTAATATTCTCCAAACAAAAAATACCCCATTTTCAATCAAATATACAGGGTAGTACTGTCTTTTTGAGCTCAATTAGCTTCCGTCTTATCAAAGTTTGTAGCGCTCATATCAAGTTAACTTTTGTTATAACTGACCCACGAGAAAATGAAAAAATCATGAGAATATAAATTCAGGTAATATACGTATTAAAGCTTTTGCCACTTTTTGAAATGTTATAACTAGGAAAAATTTGATTCAACTGGGGCAGCTTCATCTTGTGACGTTTAAGAAGGCAGTCTTCACTCGTCTCTCAAAAGAGTCTTCTCTTTTGCATGTTAGCTTGTCCTTACTACTAACACGCTTGCCATTTGCCTTACAATAAAAGCTTTTTTAGCTATCTACTCAATTCACCTTGCATGATAGTGCACAAGTGTTGCTTGGGTTGCCAAGTCAAGCTAGCGTGCCAGATGTTTATCACGACAAGATTGACAATTTCACATGAAAATCACATAAATTTAATTGATTTGACATCTAATTGTATTTATTAGTTTATTTCTTAATTTTACTGTATTTTATATTTACCCTATTATTTGAGATATAATTTAAGTAATCAGTTTATTATCTAATTTCATTGTATATTACTTTTGTCCTTCTATAAGATAAATTTTATTATTTTTGGGTTTTTACATGACATATAAATTGAGTTTTATATAACCAACATGATTACAAACACTAAAATTACATCATTTTAAAAAAATAAAAATCACTACAAAAAAAAGCGATATCAATGATAGAATATTATCCATCAGTAAATATAACTATTTTCGACGGATTATCACCGATGTATTATATCTGATACTGCCAAAAATTACCCTTCCAATAAAAACACGACACGTGGATCCTCTGGCTACAGGTTATAAGACCACACGTGAACGACTCTGGACCGGACAGCTGAGCTTCCAGGTCATAACCGCCTCTCAGGGTTCCGTCGCCCCCAGCTGGGCCTCCACGTCACCACCGCATTCCAGGCCATCATTGCCCAACCAAGTTGGGTGTCAAGTCAGCAGACTACCCTAGACACGTAAACGGCTCGTAATCAAGCCATCAAGGCCAAGCCTTAACGGACGGCCCCTAGCTACCCAGCTGGGCTTCTTAGGCATCATTTCAAAATCAAGTTAGGATGTCAGGAGATCAGCCGCCCTTATGCCTGGATGGCTCCCGATCAAGCCAGCAAGGCAAAAGCCCTAGCGAATAGCCCCTAACCACCTAGCTGGGCCTCCTAGGCATCATTACCCAACCCAGTTGGGGCATCGTGTCGCTGCCGCCCTAAGCCCAATACCGCCTCCAAAACCCTATAAAAAGGGTCAGGTAAGTATTCAAAAGGGAGGATTCTTTTTCAGCTTCTCCTGTATACACTTGATTTTGCCCTAACTTAAGCATCGGAGCATCCCCGGAGGCACCCCCTCCGTTGACCCCATAGCCCCTCTCTCTTTCCCTGTGCAGGTACCTCCGCAGTTCGACCTCCAACTCAGCAACACACATTTTTGGCATCAACAGATTGGCGCCGTTTGTGGGAAACCACATCTCTCGCTGACAGTAACAGCGAAGAAGTTCAAAGAACTCATCTGTTATCATGCCCTCTAAAACACCCGCCAGGGATCTAGGCACTCGCGTACTACGGTCGGGAGCGAGTTCCTCAGCCGAATCCAATGCTCACCCGAACGAAAGTACACTCCAGGCACAATTCACAGAGCTCGCACAACTAGTAGCCGATCTGGCTGCCGAAGTTCGCGGGAGACCTCAGTGTACTGTACTACTCCCATCACAGGAACCAGGTCACTATGGTTCTACCAACCACCGCTCACCAGCAGATGACTATTCGGCGACCCACTCACCTCTCCCAGCCAAGTTCGGAGAAAGTCCCATGTCCAAGAACAACGAAGGGTTTGGCAAGCGGATCGAGGACATAGAGGGGCGAATTAATGAGGCGTTTAGAGAACGCGGCCACAGTATTAGCGATGATCTCGATGTACAGGACCCATCTTTTACACAAGAAGTCCTTGATGCCCCCCTCCCACCAAATTTTCGAATGCCACAAATCAAACCTTACGATGGATCCACTGATCCCCTGGATCATCTCCAGCACTACCGAACCACAATGACCCTCCATAGACATTCGGATCCTGTGATGTGTCGGGTATTTCCATTGACCCATGAGAAAGCAGCCGGGACGTGGTATTCCCGTTTGAAACCAGGAGGCATCCGCACCTTCAAAGACCTAAGCTATGCTTTCGCCTCTCATTTCATCAGCAGCAAAGGACCCAAGAAAACCTGGGAGTCTCTGTTCAATATTGTCCAATCAAAAGAAGAAAAGCTTCACGCCTATATTTTTAGATTCAATACTGTAGCTTGGGAAATCCCAGATCTTGATCACAGTGTTTAGCTCTTGGCATTCAAAAATGGACTAAGATCCGGGTTCTTCAGTTCAAAACTAATCTGACATCCGCCTATAGATATGAGTGAAGTCTTGTCGCGAGCCAAAAAATACATGCTGGCAGAAGACAATCAGGCGTTCCGAAGAGAACCCGAAGGAGACACGGAAAGGAGGAAGAGAGGCCCCACTAATCCCTGCCGCGAGCCCACTAAGCGGCCGTTTCGCGATGAGAAACCCAGAACCCTTAGGCCTTTTGAGAATAGACCTCAGAATCCTGTAACCTTCGGAACCGGAGCCAGAACTCCAGCGCAAATCCACAACTACTCACCACTCAATGCCTCCAGGACCAACATTCTAATGTAGATTCATGACAGGGACCTCTTGCAGTGGCCCCCAAGACCGGCAAACCTTAACCCAGATCGAAAAATTTGGTGTAGATTCTACAGAAACTTCAACCATGACACGGAAGAATGTAAGGCCTTAAAACACTAGATCGAGGCCCTCATCAATCGGGGACATCTAAAAGAATACGTTGGACCACGACAGGAAAAATTCGATGAACGAGCAAGTAGAAGCCCTGAACGTTATCTCGAGCGAAACAGACCTATAGAGCCAGTTCGGAAGAGCTCGGGGCCCAGTTACTGGGAGCCTAGCCAGAAAAAATCAGAGGCCCCCATGGCAAAAGTCATCAAGACCATTTGCGGAGGACCCGCAGCTGGTGGTGGGTCGCATACTCGTAGTAGGTCTTATGTTAGGTCAATAGCCTCTGTCTCTGGACCTCATAAACGACCTAAGACCAGAGAGATCATTTCTTTTTCGGACGAAGAGTTAGAAGGAGTGCAGATCCCACACGACGATGCTGTTGTAATTTCACTCTTCGTGGCCAATCACGAAATAAGACGAGTCCTGGTCGATAACGGGAGTTCAGCCAACATTCTCTTTTATAATGCCTTTCAGCAAATGCAACTGGGTAATACACATCTAGAACTGGTATCCACCCCGCTCTATGGCTTCTCAGGGGGACCAGTCTTTACACAAGGCAGCATAACCCTCCCGGTAACTGTAGGGACGACACCCCGAACAACAACTGTGCATTCCACCTTTTTAATTGTTCGACAACCCTCCTCCTACAATATGATACTTGGACAACCTACACTGAATAAGCTCCGAGCACTTGTCTCCACCCATCACCTCAAAATCAAATTCCCCACAGAAGACAGAGTAGGCGAAATTAAAGAAGATCAACGAATCGCGAGATCCTGTTATCTCAGTGCAGTAAATGGTAAGAAGACGGAAGCCCTACCACTTGAACTAGATGACCTTAGAGATGAAGCGAGCAACCTATGAGGCCAGCCCGTAGAAGATGTAATCAAGGTCTCCCTCGGTGAAGACAGCACCAGAACTGTTCAAATTGGTTCAAGCCTGTCTAACACATTCCAGGAATCTCTGTTAGCCCTCCTACGGGCAAACCAATACCTATTCGCCTGGACCGCTGCAGATATGCCGGAGATCAGCCCGGATGTCATCGTACATCCCTTAAGTGTGGATTCGACCCAAAAACCAGTCATCCAAAAGAAAAAGTCATTTGCCCCTGAGCGACAGGCAGTTGTCCGGACAAAAGTTGACAAATTATGTTCGGCTAACTTCATCCGAGAGGTGAGCTATCCAGACTGGGTGTCCAATGTAGTAATGGTGAAAAAGATAAACGGCAAGTGGCGAATCTGTATAGACTTTTCAGATCTAAATAAAGCCTATTCAAAAGACAGTTTCTCTTTGCCCCAGATTGACCAACTCGTTGACTCAACATTCGGCCATGAACGGTTAACATTCATGGATGCCTACTCCGGGTATAACCAGATCCACATACACCAGCCTGACCAAGAGAAAACGGCGTTTGTCACAGAAGAAGGCCTCTATTGTTATAGAGTCATGCCATTTGGTTTGAAAAACACCGGGGCCACTTACCAGAGGTTAGTGAACAAAATATTCAAAGGACAGATAGGCCGAAATATAGAGGTATATGTAGATGACATGCTGGTCAAAAGCGTCAAAGCAAAAGACCACGAGGTTGATCTCCAAGAAGCTTTTGATATCCTCCATCATCATCACATGAAGTTGAATCCCACGAAATGTGCCTTTGGAGTCACTGGGGGGAAATTCCTCGGCTTTATAGTAACCCACAGAGGTATAGAAGCCAATCCAGAGAAGATCAATACTGTTATTAACATGAGCCCACCTCGGACTATGAGGGAAGTCCAGCGACTCACTGGAAGGATAACGGCTCTCAGCCGATTTATATCGAAGTCTGCCGAGAAGTGCCTACCCTTTTTTAAGGCCATTCGTCGGACCTGGAACTTTGTGTGGAACGAAGATTGTCAAGAAGCATTCAGGGCGCTGAAAAAATATTTGGGGACACCCCCCGTACTTACCAAACCTGTAGTTGGCGAAGAACTTTTCTTGTATCTCTCGGTCAGACCCGAAGTAGTGGCCTCCGTCCTTATTTGGGAAGAGGAAGACGCATAAAAACTGGTGTATTATGTCAGCAAGGTACTTCACGATGCTGAAACAAGATATATTCCTGCGGAAAAAATGGCATATGCTCTGTTGATTTCGGCCCGAAAGCTCCGACCCTATTTTCAAGTCCATACCATCACACTCCTCACCAACTAGCCCCTTTGACAAATACTCTACATGCCAGATGTTTCCGGCAGAATAGTCAAATGGTCAATAGAGTTAGGCGAGTTCGATATCCGCTATCGGCCTCGAGCAGTTATCAAAGCCCAAGCCCTAGCTAATTTTGTCATGGAAACTACTTTGCCATTAACGGAAGGAGAGTCTCCGCAGGATGTTAACAAATCGAGCCCATTTTCACGGTGGACCCTCCATGTCGACGGATCCTCCACTGACTCTGGAAGCGGAGCCGGGCTCATCCTGAGCGATCCTGACAACTTCACCATTGAGTACGCCTTGAGGTTTAAATTTCCAGCATCCAATAACGAGGCCGAGTATGAAGCTCTACTGGCGGGCATGAAATTAGCCAAGGTGATTTCTGTACATAATTTGCATGTATATAGCGATTCCCAACTAGTGGTGAACCAGGTGAACGGCGAGTTCGAGGCCCGGGGAGAAAAAATCGCTCGTTACCTAGCAGCAGCGAAGAGACTAGTTGCACAGTTTGAAGTATTTTTCCTGAACCAGATTTCGCTGGCGGAAAATACGAAGGCCGACTCATTGGCCTGGCTTGCATCATCTTGCCTGTGGTTGGTGAGAGAACGTGGATGAGTCAAGGCGAGCAATCTACCTCGAAACCCAAACCATACCTAGTATCGATGAAATAATGGTCTTACCTGTGGTTGGTGAGAGAACGTGGATGAGTCCTATCCTGGAATATCTGCGTGACAGTCTTCTTCCCGACGACAAAGGTGAAGCCCAAAAGATTGTGTCTCGAGCCGCCCGATACGCAATTCTGGACGATCACTTGTATAAGCAAGGGCTGACAATGCCCTACTTGAAATGTCTTGACCCAACTGAAGTTAATAACGCCTTCTGCGAAGTTCACGAAGGTATATGTGGAAATCACCTCGGGGGACGTGCCTTGGCATTCAAGATCCTTCGTCAAGGACACTATTATCCAAAGATGAGGGAAGCGGCCATGAAGCTAGTAACCAAATGTCAAAGTTGTCAGTGGTATGCCACTGTGCCACATCGACCAGCAAACCTTTTGACACTAATAGCCAGTCCACTTCTTTTCACTATGTGGGGAATGGACCTTCTCGGGCCTTTTCCTGGAGCAACCGACCAGCGACAGTACCTCATAGTTACAATAGATTATTTTACAAAATGGGTGGAAGCTGAGCCCTTAGCCAGCATCACCGACTTTCAAGCCCGAGCATTCGTGTAGAAGTCAATCGTATGTCGGTTTAGAGTACCCCAAGTATTAGTAACAGACAACGGCAAACAGTTCGACAGTGTTCAGTTCAAAACATTTTGCGATGAATTACACATCGACCATCGTTTCTCCTCGGTTGGATACCCACAAGCAAATGGAGAAGCCGAAGTTACCAACCGAACGATCCTGCAAGGCATCAAGAGGTGAATAGATGAAACAGATAAGCAGTGGGCAAACCATTTACCCAACATACTTTGGGCATATCGAACCACGACTCGAGCACCTACGGGGGAAACCCCCTTCTTCATAACTTATGGATCCGAGGCAGTGATCCCTTTGGAAATAGGAGTACCTTCCTTGCGAGTACAGAGCTTCGAGGAACGAAGCAATGAGGAAGTCCTCCGCATGAACACCGATCTTCTCGATGAAGCCCGGGATAAAGCTCAAATCCGATTTGCTGTTTATCAACAGTGAGCTACCAGGTACTTCAATTCAAGAGTAAAAGTAAGGCACTTCTGTCTCCATGATCTCGTCTTACGAAAGAATGAAATATCTAAGCCTCGAGAATCAAGCAAACTGGTCCCTAACTGGGAGAGGCCCTATCGAATCAAAAAGATATATCGCCCTGGAACTTTTGAGCTCGAGGAGCTCGGTGGGAAGCCCATCTCCCGAACTTGGAACGTCGAACACCTTCGATGTTTTTTTTCAGTAAAACACCAAAGTGTAAAAGCATAACACCCAAAGTAAAAGGATAGCCGTTATATATATATATAAAGTTCGGAGTTCGATACAAAAGATCTAAAGTGTTAGTATTTCCATACAAAAACAAAAGAAGCACTACTGGCTCCGGGATATAAAACTAGCTAAAACTTCTGGTTGGGCCGGATGAAGAGCAAGGTCAGTCTAACTCCAAAGGTGCATCACCCTGAGTCAGAGACCTAGTGTCTGGATGTTCCTCCTGATCCCCATGCTGCTCATGCTCCTCTTCCTGATCCTCATCCAGAACCTCTAGCTCCTGATCCTCAGGACCCAGTAGGTCCAGGCTGGAAAAATCAAGCTCAAGGTATAGAGCCTCAGCCTTTCCCCTCGCGTTCATAAACCCAGAGTAGTACTGTTGTCCCCCCTCGGCGACGACGACCAACTGATATGCCTTCGACTCCTTAAACGAAGCCAAAGCCTGCTCCATAGTCATTTGAGCTCGAGCCTCTGCCCCCTCCACAGCTGCTCGAATGCGAGACTCGGTCTCCTCCTCGACAGCCCGAGTACGGGCCTCAGCCTCCTGACCTCGGACCACAGCATCGGACCGAGCCTACCTGGCAGATTCCAACAATGCTTGAAGATGGAATACCACCTCGATTTTCTCCTCTACCTGGCGCTGAGCCCGCCTAAGAAGCTCAGCTGTCTCTATACAGCGACGAGCGGTCGCGCCCATTATGGCTCCCATCTGAAATCCAACAAAAAAGTGTTAGGAAACAAAAAACTAGAGGTTTAAAGGACTAACTAATGAAACAGAAAATGTACCTGGGACGCTACTGTCTCAGCAACTGCGCAGAGGGACTTGGTAGTCTTCCGCCTGGCTCCGCAACATCTCGAGGAAGAGTCCTTTTCGTTAGATGTTCACGTGCTACTCGGGGATGCGTGAAAACAGAGTCGTCTGACCTCAAGGCCCACTCGGGTATAAACACAGAGGCCTCAGCAGCGGTTCCCTGACTCGGAGCTGGAGCTGGGATATGCCTGACCATGGGTGAGCCTGGTGGAGGAACGATAGGATCGAAAACCATCTCGAGCTGAGACTGGGACCTCAGCGGAGTCTCTAGCTCTATGGGTACGGGGGGCTGGGTCCATGACCTCTTCCTGCTTCCTGACCCATAAGCCTATTGTTTCTTAGCCCGAACAGCCCTCCGCTTCTCCAGGGCCACCTTCTTGGCATATTCCTTCGCACGAGCCGCGGCCTCCATCTCTGCCCACACAAACAAGAAAAAAGTATTTAGTGTTGAGTATAGACAAATAGCTAGAAAGGAAAAAGTGACGAACACAAAGTGTTCCACTCTCGAGGGAAGGCCCAGGACAGGAGGGGCAGAGACCTCGCCGAGCCAATGCCTCATTGTCATAGAGGACTTGGACGTCAATAGGTGAACCCACCATTACATCTACAGTCTCATGTTCATAGGGGCGAAGACCCACCTTTTTGCACTTTCCGGTCCGGTCCATACTCCAAGATCGAGGAAGGCCAAAGTCCTTATCCGACTGAATGAAGAAAAAATTCTTTTTCCATCTCTTAATGGATGAAGGTATCTTCTGCAATAATCTTCTTCCCGGCCGAGTACTAAAAACTACCCAGCCAGTTTGACCGTGCCTACTAATGAGAAAACGAGCTTTGAACACATCCATCGTCAATGGTCTACCCACTGCCCCGCCAACATAGAGGAACACTATGATCAACCGCACCAAATTTGGTACAATCTGACATAGAGCGATACCAAAATATCGGAGGATACTTCAGAAAAAAGAATGGAGAGGGAACTGTAGTCCAGCTTGCATATGATGTTCGTAGATGCAAAGCTGGTAAGGCGCTCGGTCTGAAAGAACGTCACAAGCCCTCTCCCCTACTCTAGGCAACCGGAGAGCGTACTCATCTAGAATACTGTACGTCTTCCGAATCACTGCTAAGTCTTCTCCCTTGATCTGACTAGGGACCTCTATTGCAGCATAATGCCATTCCTCTCTCTCCTCCCCAGCCGAGATCTCTCTAATCTCAGTCAAAGCCCTATCCCTATCCGTTAGTATTCTGACCTCTCTATCTCCTGAGGAGGGACTCCCTTCAGACCCAGACCCTTCCCCCAGAGGGATATATGGCACCAAGGCCCATGGACCTGGAGACGGCCCGGTCCCTTCAGGGCGTTCTCCCCTCGACGAGGACGAGGATATCTCCCCGTCCTCGGTACTACAACTATTATGAGTACTTTCTATGCTACTCCTACTAGTATTGCTACCGTTAGACCTATCGCGATAAATTTTAAAAGAAGACATGAGTAAAGAGAAGGGTAGACGAACTCACCAAAGTCCGAAAAGTTTGGACTTAAGCGCTTCCTAAGCTTCCAAAAGTTGTTGAAAGACAATCCCTCTTCACGACCTCAGTAAAACCATGAAACACTAACACCAAGACAGATCCTAGTGCTGAAGGGGAAGACTGCGCGCGAGGACGAGGACTCTCAAGAAATTACTCTCTAAATTAGCTAACTCAGATTGAAAGCGAATGAAGGGAGAAGAAACCCAAACCTCCTTATTTAGGAAATGGAACACGGCAAACGAGGACTATTTAATGCGGGCGTAAAATCAGGAGTCCTTTGGGAGGACCAAGGCAAACCCTCACACTTCCCCAAAAGACATTCCATTCTCCGAAGCTACCGCCGTTTTCCCTAAAAAGGCTTCTCAGTTCCCAAGGGAAAATCATCATTGCTATGCTCCGTTGTTCACGCTAAAACAGTCACGTGTCACCCCTGCCGCCATTACGGAGACCAAACGCTCATTCTCTTCAAGGTCCGAGGAGGTGGATTGCTCCACTTGTCCTCGGGCCCACGGTGTTCTTGGCCGAGGAGATGGATTGCTCCACAAGTCCTCGGCCCATTCTCTTCAAGGTCCGAGGGGATGGATTGCTCCACTTGTCCTCGGACTTAAGGTGTTCTTGGCCGAGGAGATGGATTGCGCCACAAGTCCTCGGCCCATTCTCTTCAAAGTCCGAGGAGATGGATTGCTCCACTTGTCCTCGGACTCATGGTGTTCTTGGCCGAGGAGATAGATTGCTCCACTTGTCCTCGGACTCAAGGTGTTCTTGGCCGAGGAGATTGATTGCTCCACAAGTCCTTGGTCCATTCTCTTCAAGGTCCGAGGAGATGGATTGCTCCACTTGTCCTCGGACTCAAGGTGTTATTAGCTGAGGAGATGGATTGCTCCACAAGTCCTCGGCCTATTCTCTTCAAGATCTAAGGAGATGGATTGCTCCACTTGTCCTCGGACCCACGGTGTTCTTGGCCGAGGAGATGGATTGCTCCATAAGTCATCGACCCATTCTCTTCAAGGTCCGAGGAGATGGATTGCTCCACTTGTCCTCGAACTCAAGGTGTTCTTGGCCGAGGAGATTGATTGCTTCACAAGTCCTCGGCCCATTCTCTTCAAGGTCCGAGGAGATGGATTGCTCCACTTGTCCTCGGACTCAAGGTGTTATTGGCCTAGGAGATGGATTGCTCCACAAGTCCTCGGCCCATTCTCTTCAAGGTCCGAGGAGATGGATTGCTCCACTTGTCCTTGGACTCATGGTGTTCTTAGCCGAGGAGATGGATTGCTCCACAAGTTCTCGGCCCATTCTCTTCAAGGTCCGAGGAGATGGATTGCTCCACTTGTCCTCGGACTCAAGGTGTTCTTAGCCGAGGAGATTGATTGCTCCACAAGTCCTCGACCCATTCTCTTCAAGGTCCGAGGAGATGGATTGCTCCACAAGTCCTCGGCCCATTCTCTTCAAGGTCCGAGGAGATGGATTGCTCCACTTGTCCTCGGACTCAAGGTGTTCCTGGCCGAGGAGATGGATTGCTCCACAAGTCCTCGGCCCATTCTCTTCAAGGTCCGAGGAGATGGATTGCTCCACTTGTCCTCGGACTCATAGTGTTCTTGGCCGAGGAGATGGATTGCTTCACAAGTCCTCGGCCCATTCTCTTCAAGGTCCGAAGAGACGGATTGCTCCACAAGTCCTCGGCCCATTCTCTCATCTCTTAGGCCATCTCTGCGGCCTCGGTCCAATGTCCCCAAGGATGAACAGATGACAACCGAGTCATTCCATACTTCCTTAACCATAGTGCTACACTTAAGGAAGTGGGGGGCCTCTGATACTGCCAAAAATTACCCTTCCAATAAAAAGACGACATGTGGATCCTCTGGCTACAGGTTATAAGACCACACGTGAACGACTCTGGACCGGACAGCTGAGCTTCCAGGTCATAACCGCCCCTCAGGGCTCCGTCGCCCCCAACTAGGCCTCCACGTCACCACCGCCTTCCAGGCCATCATTGCCCAACCAAGTTGGGCGTCAGGTCAGCAGACTACCCTAGACACGTAAACGGCTCGTAATCAAGCCATCAAGGCCAAGCTTTAACGGACGGCCCCTAGCTACCCAGCTGGGCTTCTTAGGCATCATTTCAAAACTAAGTTGGGATGTCAGGTGATCAGCCGCCCTTATGCCCGGATGGCTCCCGATCAAGCCAGCAAGGCAAAAGCCCTAGCGAACGGCCCCCAGCCACCTAGCTGGGCCTCATAGGCATCATTACCCAACCCAGTTGGGGCATCGTGTCGTTGCCGCCCTAAGCCCAATACTGCCTCCAAAACCCTATAAAAAGGGCTAGGTAAGCATTCAAAAGGGAGGATTCTTTTTCAGCTTCTCCTGTATACACTTGATTTTGCCCTAACTTAAGCATCGAAGCATCCCCAGAGGCACCCCCTCCGTCGACCCCATAGCCCCTCTCTCTTTCCCTGTACAGGTACCTCTGCAGTTCGACTTCCAGCTCAGCAACACACATTTTTGGCATCAACAATATCTGTCAAAATATTTCGTCGATGATATTATTTTTCATATGAAAATTTAATCAAAAAAAAATATATTTTTATAATTAAACAACATATCTTAAAAAAATGTTGTTGGTCGTCAGGTATAGATATAAGTGATTGTTAGTTTTCAATTATATATTTTCATTGGAAGTTTTGTAAAAACTACATGGTATATCTAAAAAAATATGTTGTAATTAGTTGTCAAATAAAAACGTTAGTGATTGTTAGTTCTCGATTAGATATTTATTCGATAGTGTTGTTAGTTGTCAATCAGGGATATTTATTTTGTTAGTTTCCCAAAATATACACTCACGCTCAACTCGAAAGCCATTGTTAATTAGACTTCAGAGTCGAAAGGTATCCGATTCTCCTAATTATTTATCGAATTGCCATACCAAATTCATGCAATAGCAGATCATGATCCTTAAAAAAGTAAGGCACTTGAAAGATAAGGACCAAAACTATTTCCTTTATGGGTACTGTCGGTAACCTATTCCACCTTATATCTTTTTGGTATCCTTTGATCTATCAACGATTCAGCCAGCAAATAGAAAAACAAAAATAGAATTTTTTTCCAACCGTTCTTTCTAACCGAAATAAAAAGTAAAATAACTTTTTGTATGCATATAGTTTAAATAAAATATAAGATAAATTATAATTACATCCTTCAAATTTGATTGTAAATATATTTACATCTCAAATTTTCAAAATATGACATCCCATGTAAACTTTCATATAAGAGTGTGCATACAAAGCATACAAATGTAAAAAAAAATTTACCTCATCTTTTGATGACAGTAAAAGTTTTATACATAAAAATACTTGAAAAAGAAGAAATTCATGTCAGCATTCACATACGCAGCTTTCATGTAATGTCGAACTCTGTTTATATGTATATATGATAGGTACTATAAGACTCAATCGCAACGCTTTGAAATAATAACAAAAAATAAAATGCTTTTGAAGACTTGTGATCAAATTGAAATAGAGAGAAAGAAATATGGATTTTACCCTAACAAAAATGGTTAGGCCCAAACAAAATATAGTAGTCCACTCAACACTTAAATCACGTCATGTGAGCTGCCATGCGTTCCGATTATGACTTCACTCTACAAATTGTAGGTAGTGGCAAATTGACAGGAGTGCAGTGAGGCACTAAGTAATTTTAATTATTTTGTTAGAAGTGAAAGCCATTGGCAGGCACTTGAAGAATCAGCTTCTGATTCAATAGGTATATAAGAAGGCCAGCATGCGTCCCTTCTTGTAGCAAATCTTTCGATTCTTCCGTCAAGTCGATTAATGGGACCAGCATATCATAAAAAAGAGAACCTGAAATTTGCCCTTTTTTTTCACGATTGGGGCTGTTCATCATTGCCGAAATTAGTCTACTTGAGGTCACTTGTTCCTGCATCTGCTTGTGGTTTGACATTGTTTATCAACTGGGCAAGGAAAGCAGCCACTCTATATTCGAATCCTCCATCCTACTAGTAGCTTAAAATTTATGCCAAAATTAGATTTGATAAAATCCTATCCAAAGAGCCGACACTTGTCAATTTCACATATATAATTTGTATATTTGATTTATAATGGAATCTTCAAATAATAATTCTTGCATTTAGAATCGCATTGATGCTGGAGGGCTCACCTGTAATCTAATATTTGAAGGCAGCCCCAACACGCAATAGGGCAGTTGAATCTCTAGTTGTAATTATGTTTTGTGAGAATAAAATGCCCAATATCAAATCATTAGATTCATGGATATCATATGACTTGAAAACGGAACTGATTCATTTGTCATTAGAGTCGTACTCATACGGATATGCTTAGATCATCATGCGAATTAGAATTTCCAAAACCATGCCCGATAAGATTAAGATGCGTCTATTTGGTAGTATAATTTTTTTTTAAAAAAATAATAATATAAAAATTAAAATGAAATCATATTTTACACATTAAGCTTTATATAGTTTCTTATAACTATGTTGTTTTTTTTTATAAAAATGGTAAGTCACTTGAAAAGGCTAAGAATTATAATACAACATGCTAACAACTGAATATGTGGAATAAAGAACAATAGAAAAACTCAATATGGGTGGATGATAAAGAGAGTGGATGAGTTAAATTTGAGTGGGAGATTTGAGAAATCAAGTGTGAGTAAGATAATAAGAGAAAAAAATATGAGAGAAATATACGAAAGAGTTGGAATTAATTGAGTTACATATATGACTTTATTTAAATATTTGAATTATATATTTAAGTAGGGGTTTAAGGGATATTTTGAGTAGGGCTGGAATCGAACAGAGTTTTTATCGAATTATCAAAGCTTGGCTCGATCGAACCTGAAAATTAGACTCGAATAGCTTATCGAATCGAGCTCAAATACTTTAAGGTTTGACTCAAAAGGCTCTCGAACAGTTCGATAAGGTATTATCGAGTTCAAGCTCAAACCAATATTTATTTAATAATTTTATTTATTAAAATTATGACTAGAGTTCGAATGGACAATCCAAAGCTCAAGCTCGAATAGGTTTGATTGTTATCGAGCTTAAATAGAGCCGTCATAAAATTTATCTAAATTTGAACTCGAACGCATTCATTTTTAGTATTAAAATACCCATAACTCCATTTTGAGATGAATGAATGCATTAGAATAAGTTTGAATAAACTATGAAAACCATTTAGAAGACCTTTTTTTTACTTTTATTTTGTGAATTTTTCGCTTGTGTGTGTTTTTTTTTTTTGTAATTTTTAAATGTCTTACAATAAAAAAAATAAAGAAAATATTTTCAATACTAAAAGATTATTTTTTCTCATAATTTGTAGTCATCTTTCTCAAAAGTATTGACCCTCTCATATATAAGGGACAAACAAAGCTATCATCAAGCACTAGTGAAAATAAATATTTAAAGTAATTCTTTTCGTTATTATTTGTATAACCAAAAATTTGGACCGTCATCACGCAACCACCAAAAGAATTTATATGAAAATTGCATTGTTATTAAAGATGTTGATGGAACTCAGCCTACAAAAATTAGTCATACTGCTTGAAACCGACGGGTTTGTCATGCTCTTTGCACAGATAAGCACTAATTATTGATTTCTCAAAACTTTAATAGCACACAATAAGTATTAAACGCAATTCTACTATGATTTGTAGAAGAGAAATACAACTGAGAATAGAAAAAAATTGATCTTTTTTTTAATATATTGGCAGAGAAAATGCAAAAACTAAAGCACACAATAGTATACTAATTTAACACAACCCTTTTAGAAAGAAAGGACATTTCACTTGTTATTTAAAGAAAATTTTGTGACTAAAAGTCCTATTAGCCAATCAACAAGGAAAAGGGCAACAGAAGAAAAGCTGCATGTTCGTCCCTTATAAAAGGAAAAATAATATAAGGGTCATAGTGGACAGAGGAATGGACATAAAGAAGTCCCATGTGTTGGGGTCGACAACGAATCTTTGACCAAAAGAGATTGAATCTTTGTTGTGTTGTGGATTACATGACATCAATGGATTCAATAATGGAGACTTTGCTAAGCTAAAGACAATGGATCCATGGAGTTATGACGTTAATGGTGAAGAAGAAATTTTACGTGGAAGGAGTTATAAGCAAAGTTTCTGTATACAATTGCAAATAGTTGTCGTGGCCAAAAGGATGATGATGACTTTCAAATTCCGTCCACCGTCCACTCTTTTGATTGAAGGCCTTATTGGTCCGTGGCCGAACCGTTTTAACGTTTTGGGTCACGGTTAGCTTCCCAAAGTAAGAAAGTATAGGGCTTAAAAACCAAAATAAAATAAAATTAAGAGGGCCCTATATTTCCATATTTGTGGGCCTCCTCAACTCAATATTTAAGAGCACTTTTGATTTTGAACATGAAAATGCAATATGATTAATATTTAAAAAATGAAGTTGGAGTGGGATTGAGGAGTTTCCTTCGTCCTTCTCAACCAAATCAAGCCTAATAATGTTGGACTAGCGATTGAGGAGTTTCCTTCGTCAAACAAAACCAATCCATAAGTCTTAACCTTGAGTGGCCCAATGCAGCATACTGGGTCACTGTGCGACATTAGTCCACCTAAATCTGGGCTAGTTCTAACAACAGGTTACTGCGCTTGTAAACATTCCAAATTGATGATTAATGATGTATGGTCATGATATGTTTAGTAAGAGATAAAAATGCGTAGAATTTATTTATTTTTGTTTAATATAAAAAAAAGTAAAATGATTGGAGTTTTCTTTTTGCATGTACAAATCATCTTCCTCTAAAATTGAAAGGATTGAAAAGTGAAAAATAATAGAGAAAATATGGAGTTATCAATTTACTACTAAATCTCTATCTAATCTTTCACTTTAATATTTACATACTAACATTATGAAGAATATTACATTTTCTTTACTCTCGCTTTTTCACTCTACCAAGCAAGGATATGAGAAATCAATTTTTATTCCTCCTAGTTTCCATCATCTCTACTAAGAATTCTCATTCTCTCAACTTTCTTTCTTCTCAATTTCTTTCATACTAAACACACTCGTAATGCTTTAGATACAAAAGATTTTAAAAAAAAAGTTAATTAATAATCTAATATAAGTTTATTTAATCAGCAAGGACAAATACTGAAACATGCCTCATGAAGTTAACTAATCATCTTATTTTGTTTTTATTATTCTAACTTATTTTATTCTCTCTAACCAATCTCACAAGTCACCACAACTTTTTTATCCATAAGAAATTGCTGACATGGGATTCAACTCCAAGACCTAAAGATGCCCAATTATTTAGAGTTGAGATAACAATTACTGAAAACTATGTTCATCAAAAGTTACTAGTAAGGTAAAAAAGAGCATGAAAGTGACTCAACAAATCGTAAAATAATTTTTCTTAGAAAGAAAAACTTTAGAACTTACTGTGATTTTATTATCCTTGGGGCAGTAATCATATTATCGTGCCATCATTTTTTATGTGGTTTACCTTTCTTTAGGAGGACCCTGTGTGTCAAGGTGAAATGTGTGATAAATAAATAAAAAAGTGGATCCCAGTTTGATGCCAAGATCTTTTGATTATGACTTCCAAGAGGCAATGAAGATCAGTCAAATCAAACAATAAAAAGAAAAAACCAACGAGAGAACTATTAGCCAAAGTTGTCAATTCCATTTTGTTTCAACCGACACAGCCATAAACAAACAATGAACCCCCTTTTTCGTTTAGTTGTCTATTTCAATTCACATTCAATTTAATGATTATTTTATAATTTTGATAATAAAATAAAATATTTTAAAATTAAATATTCAATTGTTTTTTTAAATATTATTTCATGATCCAAAAATCAAGAATAAAAATTTTGAATGATTTTATCATGGTTTATATATATATATATATAAAATTCGACAAACACAGTTTTCAAAGTGTCCTCAAATCCAAAATGATGCGAAACGATAAGACGAAACTTCGTCCTACGCCATACTGACAACCATGCTAATAGCCCACCACCTCATCAGTATATCACCGTTCCTTGCACCACGTATCCATAAGCCCAAGCAAGACACTATTGAAAGGCTTGCTGTCACATTCAACGCCATTGTGAAATGCACCCACCCTAATACAGACATTCAATGCCACCCATCACGCAATAATATGGAGTAATTTCTTCTCCCATATATGATGAAACCAGTACAAAGCACAGATTCTCTGACTCACCTTTTCTGTTGAGTAAGCAAATTTTAACAATCCTCACGTCATAAGCTAAACTTTTACACACGCCAATTTGATATACTTGGGAGTACGAAGTATTAACATCAAAACCCACATAGGTCATGTTGGTACCTTGCTTAACATGGCCAAAAGGAAAGCAATTCAAGGATTAAAGCAGTGATCCAAAGAATATGTACAGATAAAGAAAACCCCACTTCCCCAAGTTAGAAATACATTAAACCAAAGCTTAGAAATGCCACAAGTACTTACAAATAGAGGTCTTGTCACCAGTTTTACACTTATCTACATAACTATACTACCAAAAAGTAAGAACCTCTATAGCCCAAAATTAAATACCAACCTACTAACATAATTAAGCAACACAGATAAACAAGCCACGGATACATATACGATACAGACTTACAGGTGTCACTACGGAGGGGAGGGGACACTTGGGTACCAGTATCTGTTAGCAACTTAATTAGCATTGACAACCAAACTCAATGCTCTCCCTGTTCTTCTCAAGGTCATTTGCACACTGTCTTCAGTTTTTTCGCAGCCTGAGCGAACCCCATGATGACCTGCAACTCATCCATTTGCTGTAAAAACCAAACATGTAAATCAAGCAATCAATTACATATCTGCTTTGCAAAAAATACTTGGGTGTCAATAGATGAAAACTCCTTATTATCCTTTTTCATATGTTCCAAAAGATAGTTTGTGTAACAATTAGTCCACTTATGTAATTTAAGTTGTCCGTTTATAAGACAAATGCTTATTTGCAGCAAACTTGCAATTCAAACAACCTACTAGCTAAAACAAAACATTTAAATATTGACAATAAAGATTAGATAATAAAAAGGAGAGGCATGCAGTAAGATATTCTGGAAGTACCTGTGACATGAAATGCCTCTGAACAACATCAATTAGTTGCTGCTTCGATGGATTGGGGGTAGCATCCACCTAAAAAAATTACAAATAATGATAATGCATCAAAGAAATAAGCTAAAAGACAGTCTGGAAAATTCTATTCCTTTGATAAAGAACTCACAAGATTGAAGTGTCGCCAATATCTCCATAATGCAGCCATCTCCAGTTTGCTAAGGTCAACCTTCTACATAGAAGATATTTAAAAACGACTAATAATTAGGCAACTAATTCACCAATACATTTTTTGCAATATATTTTTTTGATAAGTAATACATTGTTGCAATATTCAAAAGTAAATGCTGGCAAGGAACAAGCCAACACAATAGAGCCAAAAGTAAATAAGAACATTAAAGATTATATACCATGGTCCCACCGGGAGTAGAAACAGAGTCCTTAGACTGCGAGTCACAAGAGAGAGACCTGCTCATAGTCTTGTGAGATGATCCAGTTGATTTATGTGTTCTATGCCTTGATTTATGGGACTTTTGAGTGTCATCAGATGCTGTAAAAGTTAGAACAAGCAAAATTAGAAAAAGGTACTGGGCCCAATAAAAAGATAAAGTGAGATAATGGAGCTTTTAGCAACAGTGAAAGTAAAAGGTGGAGAGACAATGGATCCTATGTACCGAACCACTTTTCTCCATAAAACATAACATTCCAAATTCAAAATTTCATAGGTCCAAGCAAACAATTAATTAATTAATTAATATGAAAGGATTAAGGCACTCCCCTTTCAAAGATTAGCAATCGCAATCACATTAGTTAATAATAGCTATAATCAATTTGGAAAACACGTTTGCCTCTGATGCATGCAACTAAAATTTGGTAATGAAAAAAATTTAAGATATAGAAATAAGCCAAACATACCCATATCTGATCCATTCCACTGCACATTCTCAAATTCAAGATCATCATCTTCCTCATTACCAGTAGGAGCTTCAATCACACTAAGGGCATTCCTCTGCAACTTTACTTCTATGCCATTTGTAAGAACCTGTGATTTTATTAATTGGAAAAATAGAAGCCATTACCAGACTTCATAAGCAAATACCTAATATAAATAATCTTTGACAGGAAATGAATGGTTAAGCAAACAGATTTTCAGGACATTGGACGGGCGCGGGGGGGGGGGGGGGGCGGGCGGGCGAGGGGGAACAAGTGTAATTCGCCAGCAATCTATTAGATTATATTCTTGACATAAGGCAAGCCTTGCTTAGCTGGGCATTTATTTAAGCTGGCATTAAAAAGGGTTAGTCATTTAATCCACACCCAAATTGAAAAGGAAAAAGAAAAACATAATTTAATCTGCTACCTGAAAATAGGGAAAATAAGCACTGTTAAAAGTAATAAAAATGCATCAATCTCTCAGTACCTAAAGGAATAAAAAGACCCAGCTCAAAGAGAAAACAAGCAACTAAATGTGTAATGTTGAAAACAAAAATCAAGAAGATAAATCCAAGCATTTTCAAAGTAAAGCAAAGGAAGGATTATAGGGGAAAAGGAACTGTGAGGGCAAATTTAACTGCAGTCTGAAAAAATATTAAGAAGACGAAATTTGGGATTAAGTTGAAATCACATGAGTACATGACACAGTCTATGGCATGTTCAATTTCAGTAAGCTACAAATAAATCACATATTTTTTTAATAACAAAAAAATAAAAAAGGCCTTCTATTAAACGTTATCAACAACCTTAGAAGCAAACCAAGTCTTAGATGATTACAAGTTGAAGAATTGTTGAGCAAACGACGCTAAAAATGCCAGGGGTTCAAGGATTTAATTTTAATTATGCAAATAAAGTTGACATCATAATCTAGACTCGTTCAAAATTACAGAAAATTAGATCCTTCAAAATCAATTTGAACAAAATCCTCCCTGATAACCCATTCATGCAAAACCCCAAAGCAGACCAAATGCAGTTATGCAGTAACAGAGACCTAATTAACCGAACAAAAAACCATATCGAATTTGGGGAAATCAATAATAAACATTAAACTAAAATCCAAGAAAGCGAGATAAAGAAATTAACAGAAAAATAGTAATTAGATCAAAAGAAATTGCAAATTACTATCCTACATTAATAGAAAAGCAATCGAAACACCAGATCCATCTGTAGAAACAAACATGCAATCAAAACCTATATTCTAAACCTCGAATTTACAACTTCAAATTAACAGAGAACATACAAATTCATGCAAAATTTCACATGAAGCACCTAAAGCATTCAAATCAATCCAAAAAAACTTATTATTAAAACGAAATTCAATTACATTTATCAGATAAGCCTCCAACTTAAATTGTCAATCATCAAAGGGGGCAAAGCAATAAAAAAAAGTACAACAAATAAGTAAATAAAGTAATGGCAAACTACTAAAACTGCAAACCCAAAACCACAAAATTGACCCACATTACTAAAAGCACATGGATTTGAACTCTTTAAAACACAAAATTCAAACTTCAAATTGCAAGCAAACCACAATATAATCCCAATTAATCACAACCAAACCAAAACACCCAATCCATTTCCCAAAAACCCCAAATAAATCGAAGTAATTACCAGCCAATGCCACCCGCCAAGCCCAACAGCCTTCTTGACCACACCTTGAAGACCCACAAGCACCGATTTTGTCCGGTTATTTCCGGTTACCACAACCTTGGTATGACGAGGCAGGACAGAAAGCTCCTCCTCGCTACTTTCCCCACAGCTCTGCAACTGCGAGAACCCGCCATTGACAGAACTCTCCACAGCCTCGAGCATTTTCTTCCCGTTTCAACTCAGTGAGTTGAATCAGATAAATATCCGTTGAAACGTCAAGTATTAGACCTCAAAATTGCATTTAATCGCAAGATCATGCATTGCTGAGCACGAAAAGAAGGTTTTCATTAGCAAAAGGAAGATAACTTGAGGAGAAAATGGGAAATTTGTAGAGAGAGAAAACACAGAGGTAGCCAGAAAAAAAAGTAGATAGATACAGAGAGAGAGAGAGAGTTTGTAGTGAGAGAGAGAAATGAGAGTGACTGGCTTTGTTTATTGGTTATTTGTTTTGAATCCAGACGACCCAGAGTAAGGCAATGAGAGTGTGACACGTACTTATTGAGACTTCTCGTTAATCATGCTCTAGCTTGCGTTGCGGCATGATGCAAAAACCACTAGCGGTTTGGATTAAGGGGAGTTTTTTCGATTTTACAGAGGGTTGAGCGGTTGACTGCTAGCAGTAAAACAATGATCTTGTGCGTACGTGAATTGACAGCCATGCCCTTTCGTACTCTTTTTAATTCTTGTTGCAGATTTGCAAGATCTTGATGATTTAAATTTTGAATTGGTTGATTGTTTCTATTACGGATTTTGAATTGCCAAATTTCTAAAAATAGTTGTTTTCTTCAGTTCGGACGATTCAATATCTGATAGGCTTTTCACATCGAGCCTCTCTAATGGACAAAAAAGCTAACTTCGTTATATTTTATATAAATAAATAAATGTGGAATCTAATAATTAACCCATCCCCCAAGGAAAAACTTATTTTTTTAGACCCAAAGAAAAATAATTTGGTACTGTATTATAAATCACATCATTTTGGGACAGATTATGATATTAATATGTAATTTAATAGTAAATTTCCTTTGTTGTATTTATTAATGTAAAAAAGACCCACCTTAATTAAAAAATAATATTTAAAAGTTTACATTCAAAATGAATGTTGATTTAAATATTAACTTGAAATCTTCTTAAGTTTGTTTTAAGAGTATTAAACCATATTCATGACAAAAACAGTGGTGCAAAAACTGTCGAATTTTTTAGGAAAATATTGACTTAGATCATTCCACAGATGCTATGAAATTTGGAGGTAGGTAAATTGTTGGGTTTATCTTTTGATGACAGTAAAAGTCAAGTTATTGAAGATTTGTGTAGAATGGAAATTAGAGATCAAGAGGAACATGATATGCTGGTGAGAAATTGCTCTTGAATTTGTCATCAGCCCTAGTTTTCTACTGATCGGTCCACCTGGGTTTTTTTTTTCCAGTTTTTGCTGGTTTTGAGTATGTACGATGTCATTTCATGTCGCCGCTTTGTTGCTTTGTTCTTAGGGGATGTTTCTTCTTGATGGGTTGTCGTTGTTTGTTTGGGTTTTTGCATCTGCGTTGGGGTGGGTTCGTCTGGTCTAGTTTCCATTTTTGGGTTTATTTTTGTATTTGATTTGCAATTTTTTTTGGAGCTAGTTAATAATACCTTGATATTTGTGTTTCCAAAAAAAAAAAAAAATCAAGCACACGTTCAACGTACATATGAATGATACATATGAAACAATTACGATATTATTTATAGTTGTTTTAATAATTAATTAATGAAACAAAATTATGAAAATAAAATATTTTAATTGAATTTAATAAATACGTTTTAAACTTTTGAAACTCAGTATAAATACGAAAAAAAATAAAATTCACATATGATATTAGTATATTACTGTTTGAAAGAGAGCTAGAGACAGAAAATGCTATGTTTGACTTTAAGGTGAAGTTTATTTTTTTTATATAAATTTATTAAAAATTTAATCAAATCAAATTAAATCTTATTAATTGATGTTTATTTATTATTTAATAAATTTTAATTTAATAAAATTTAAAAATTAAACTTTAACTTAAAATTAATTTTAAACTCAATATATTACATTAAAAAAAATCATTTTTTTTAATGATTAGATCCTGTTTTTTTACTTTTTCATATATCCTGGTTTTTATTGTCCTTATTATAAATAACAACAGCAGTTGGGAACAAATTACAATGTCTGTTTTAGTAATTTCGAGAAGAACACGAACATTAGATTAAGAAAGAAGTAGAAGTAACGTAAAGCAGAACGTAACAGATACCCAGAATTCATCAACGGGGCCCACGTGTCGGAAGGCGCTACCTGCCGTCGGTGTTGTCTTATCCCAACGTGCCATGCCCTCTCGCATATTTTGTCTCTGGCATCCACATACACTCGAAAATAAAAGGAAAAAATATATAAAAATTAACTGCTTTATTTTCCCACCTGATTTTCCCGCCACAGATGAGTAACACGAGCCGTCCATTGAGAATGATAGACGTCGTGGCGTCAGATCAATTTGGCGTGAATCCAGCCGTTGGATTGAAAAGTCAATAGCGGGAAATAGAGTCGTAAAAAGGCATGTTGGACTTTTGGACACCTTGGCAAAAAAGCAGAATGACGGCGACAAGAGAAGGAATTTCGTTATAAGACGGGAACACTGCATTATGTGGTGAGCAGCATGGGCACATACAACAATAAGTTAATCTTGAGCCGTTGGTTTTTTTTTTTTTTTTAGAATTGCGACGACTAGTAAATTGAGATGCCCTCCAGTACTAAATTTCACTAAAAGTACGGCTGCATCTACGTACACACATTTAAATTTACAGGGCAACGATAGCTAATTATACTTAAAACATGTTTAATAGAACTTATAAAATGATTTATAGTTCAATTTAGAGTTTTAAAAATAGTTTATAATAAAACAGTTGTAGAGTAATAAATTATTTATATATAATTTAGCATTTTACCTGAATTAGTTTAAACAAAAGGTGTGTTTGATTTTTTTTTTTTTGTTTCTTCATTAAAATAAAGAAAATTTTGATATTTTAAATTTTTTCTCTCTTCTCTGAAAAAAAGAATAGTGATCGGAAACTAAAATTCACATAAGATCGATAACACGTAAGACCCATGTGGTTTTTTTTGACATAATCAAATCACCAAACTTTCAGATCGATAAAGATTAAACATCGTCTTAATAATATTATCATAAATAAAGTATTAATTATATATATAGGATTGACATTTCGCAGTTAACTAAGGGAATATGGTGGATAATGGTTGTGGCATAGGCATTATATAGTTAAGCAGCAGCACCTAAAAGAGGATAATAGCTTTATATAAAGCAGACGAGACATGGGGCTCCACCACGTAACAACTTTTCTGTTCATTTCCTTCATAAAATGTTTATGACGTTTTCCAATCAAGATCATCATGTTGAACTCTATATAGATCATGTCAATTATTGCCATCACCACTAATCTTTGCCACCATATTGGTGAAATCGCTAATTTCAAGTTCAAGGTAAATCATATGTAATTTTATTTGAAGTTACCTGACGTAGTAACTTAGTTTTGAGAATTGATGATGAGGAATTTGAAGTTACAATCTCTTGTTTAAAAAAAAAATGTAATTATTGATTAAATTATGTTAAACGAAGAGAGTAGTTCTCAGTTTGTTGAATATATATTGTAAGATATAAAATTATGAGGTTATAATTTTTTTATAATAACACAAATAAATAACAATTCAAAATTTTTTTAATATAAAAAAATTAATATTTGTTCATATTTTTTATTTTCAAACATTTTTTACTCTCCCTAACTCAATTGATAGTCATTTTTTTTTTTTTTTAAGTTAAGGTCTCAAATTCAAGTCTCTCACCTTTCAGCAAGGGTTGAGGAGTCCTATTAGCAAAGACACTTAAGGGTATGTTTAGTTGTGGAAGATATTTTTCATTTTCTATCTTTATTTTTCTTATCATTTATTTCAATAATTTATACATTTTTAACATAATTTCAAAAACAAATATAATATTAAAAAAGTTGAAGAAAAAAAAACCACACTTTTATAATATTACGTTGAAATTAAGAAATGTTGTTTTGTGAATTATTTTAAAAATACAAATAGTTGAAAAAAGTGTTAAAAAAATAAAAATAAAAAATAATTTTTATCCCAAGAGAGCTAGTTCTAAAACTCAAGTTTACTGGTAAAAAGTTTTATTCCTATTTTTTGACAATTAATTAGAACAAAATTCAATGAAAGCACAAAAATTGATTTGTTAATTAACAAGGAAAACTATACTCAACCCAAATTATTTTGATATAATTTTGAGTTCCAAAGGATTGATTTGCTTTCTTTTTTAAAAAAAAAAAATTAAAATACATAAAAGAAAAATGATATGATTTGATTTAGTTTCATAATAAATTTTGTTTTTTTTCTTCGTTACATGACAAGCAACGTAGTTTCTAACATTTTTAGCCCTGTACTCTGACAAGCATGTTGTAGTTGTTTGAAAAGAAGAGATCGTCTGTGGGGGCTACGCGGAGATCATACCACTGGGCATGTGGACCACGGCATGATGTTTATTCTAAAAACAATGACCAAATTGACACCCCAATCCAAATTATTGCATTTTTATTGCTTAAAAATTGTTGCATTTATTAACATCTTCTTTTCTGGGTTTGTTTTCGAAGAAAAAGAAAGAAAGAACTATAGTCTATAGGGAAAGAGGAAGTGATCCAATAGGGAGAGTTATATGTAGATCCATATAGACTCGCACCCTTCTAGGTCATGTGTTGCTCCCTCAAATGAAAATACTAGTGTAACCTCTGCAATGTACAGTGTTGTCAAAAATATATAAAATAATAATATTATTATAAAAAATTATAATTCAAATAAATACATAGTTTTTATAAAAAAAATTACTTGGCTTTTATATTTTTTATTGGTACATAACTCTTATACTTGGGTAAAAAAATACAATAATAGAAGAAAAAAACATACAAAAAATATAATATGAGAATGAAGAAATATCAAATAACTATAAAAAGAAATTAAGAAATTAATTTAAATTTAATTTATAAAATCAATTAAATTAATAATTATTTATTATAGATATTTTTTATCTACTCAACATAACACATGAGTATACAATGTGAATGTAGTAGTTAAAATTTTGAAATTTAATTATAAGTAATTAAATAAAAAATTAAAAATATACAAAAAACCCAAATATTAAGATATTGATATTCAATACAATAGAAAAAAAAATTATATATAGGGTGGAAACTCTTATTATATTCTTTTACATTTTTAGAATAGAATCTCATAAATTGAATTTATTGAAATTAATATTATATATTGGATTTAGTAATAAAGTATCACAACATTGAATCTCAATCTATTAACTAAGTTAAAAAAATTGTATCGAATAATTCTATTTTTATTCATTCTTATAAATTTAATTATTTTAATTTTTATATTGATTATATTATTTAATTTGGGTATTCAATAGATTTAACTTTTTATTTTCGCATTTGTAAACTTTTAATAAAAATGATATGAATACTCGTGCACATACATCTTATGTAAAAGAGCAGCCAACAAAGTTATTTTATAATTACTTGATATATTTATTTGGGTTCTAATCAATAAAAATATAAAGATAAGAACACATGGATGGTCAATAATGAAATATTGTTTAATAAATTTATATTTTATATATAATTTGATTTAATTTACTAACTTAATTTGATTATATTTTTTATTTCATGCATTTTATAAACTTTACTTTATTAATTTAGACCTTTATAGGGTTTATAGATTTGGTTTTATATAGTTCCTGTAACTACAAGTATCAATTTCTTCACTTTTTTATGATGTAATTTTATTGAATATCTAATTTTAGTTTACTATTTAATTATTAAGTTGAATAGTTTTTATATTGAATTCTTATTAAAAATTATATATAGTTTTAATTTAGTGTGTTTTATAATTTGATGTTTTTATAAAGTTTATGGATTGGACTTTATATCACAATTAATTATAAAACCAATACTATTTTTATTGGACTTTATATATCAATTAATTGTTAAACTAAAGCTACGTTGTTTCATGTTTGATATTAAAAAAATAATGAAAAAATGTTTGTAAATTTTCAATATTATATTAAAATATTATTTTACAATTATATTAATAATATTTAAATTATTAAAAACATTACAATAAAAAAAATAAAATAAAATAACATTTTTCCCAGCTAAACAACCTCTAACCTTTCTATTCTTGCAATGGACATAACTTCAATTGTCACTGCTTCTGTGTCTGGATTGCTTTTACTTTTAAGCTGCTGTTGCTTATCCTGTTGTTATTTTCTAGGTTACAGATTCCAAACCTGTCAGGATTCAAATCTGTAAAAGGTGATCAAATATAGTAAGCATCCCGGGAGATTATTCAAGGAAGCCCCCAATTGGAGATGTTATTGCATTTTGCAGTATTTGATTTTTTATATTTATCAGCAATACCTGGCTTCCTCATTTCTAAATTTTCTTAAGCACACATACTCACACGGAGAGAGGATGTTTGAATTCCTATGTTCCACCACAATGATTGTTTATCAGAATTATATTTTTCTTGTTTGATTATCTATTAACTCTCTTTAGCTTAATTTGTTCGGGAAAGGAAGTAGATGTTTCCCAACTGCTTTTTTCACGTTTAAGAAAAAGTAGAGTTTTATTTATTTCTTTTAATTCTGAAGTAATTTTTGATTTGGTTGTAACTGGATTTTGAGTAAGCTATTCAGTCATAACAATTACTAATGGTGACTCTTTTGTTCTTTCCTGTGACATCATATAGAGTTGCTGCGGGAGTATGTTGCAGGGTCTAAGCCTGCTCGATGTTCGGAGATGTTTGCTAGAGAAATGATAGCTGGAGGGACTTCTTGGGGGAATGAACCCCTTCACTTTCTGGACTCAAAATACTTTTTAAGAGATTAGACGGTTAATCATCTAGATGAAGGCCTTATTGCTCATAACTCCCTTGCTGGAACTGGAACTCATTATTCTCTTCTAAACATATGCTTCCTGTAAGTTGCAATACCCGCTCCTCCTGAATGTTGTCGCGAGTAAATGAGATGATGGATCAGGGCTCCCCTTGTAATACTATATATGCATGAAACTCTGGGGTCACTGTACAATAGTTCCTTTGCTCAAAACTTCTGAGGTAGGCCTTCTAAACATTATTTTCTCCTTAGAGAATACTGCATGCCAAGTAAAATTATTCTGTGTTTGGTCCAGTTATCAAGAGGAAACTCTTGGATGGAAAGAGCTGAAGCATGCAATCAAAAATCCGGAGGCAGATTTGACCGTAATGGAGATCCAATATCAAATTCTCAACTAGGTGGCAGCATCTTTTGGTCCATAGTTGGTATAGGGAAGCATCTACATAAATATATGTCTAAGCGGAACTAAAAAACTTTAATAATGAGTTTGTGCTTCATGCCATTCCAAGACCAGCTAGGTCTTGACCAGTCTGCTTTTATTGGAAAAAGAAAAGGTTCAGGTGATCACAGAATTGAACATACTTATCACAAATCTAATTATATTATCTACAGCAGCTATATAGTGTGATATGAAGAGTAGGATGGTGGTGTTGAGGACAACACTTCCTAATTTTTTAGATATATGATTGATCAAATTCTTTTTCAGATATATGACCTCTCTTGGCCATTTTCTTGCTGCGAGTTCCATTAGCAGTTTGGCTAAGACGAGAGGTTATAAATGCGCGCTACTCGTAAATTATCTTGATTTTTTTTTTGGATAATAAAAGGAAACAAAAAAACAACTCCACCCTTGGGAAGTAAATTCCCATAGCACCAGCTAGCAGTAAGGCCTCAATGCCCGTCGGAGGATTAGCATAGAGCTATAGAAGACCAATACCATTTAATGGGAAACGCGCAGATTGGACTTGGAAGTCTGCACATTTTACCCTCTCTTCTTAGTGTGCTGAATAGAACAGCTACGGAATAATTCCTTCAACCAGCGGCAGTCATCTATTATGGAGCCAAGTGGGCGGTATTGTGTATCACTCTGATGGATCAAATGCACTGCAAGAGCAATTTGTTTCAGATTCTAAGCAAGCATTGTGCTCATGGCTCTCGCGGCCAGCACGGCTGTTATTTTCACTGTTCGCATGTAGGGCTGTAAACGAGTTGAGTGGCGTAGCTTATGCTTGGTTTGAAATATCTCGATTCTCTGTTTTGAGAGAAATTTTAAAATTAAGTTAAGTTTATTTTAATTTTTCAATTGTTTTTGAATAGATAATATTTTACTATTAAATAAAAATAATATCATATCAACAATTCATCTTATTGGATTTTTAAAAGATGATATGACATTGTTTTTATTTGACGACAAAATTTTGTCTATCTAAAAACAATTGAAGGGTTAAGATGAATTCGACTTGAGTTTAAAATTTACTTTAAAAATTGAGAGAACCGAAACCCTTAAATATGATATCAAACTCAACTCGAGTGGAGATTGAACTATTAAAATGTTACAAAAACTTGCCTCACGTGCTTTTCGAACGAGTAAGCGTAAGCTCGAGTTAAAGTGTAATTTACTTAAGTTTCATGCTTGAATTAAATTAGTTTAATAATTGATTTAGTTTAACAAATTATACATTATTTAGCATGTATACCATTGAGAAATTCATGAAATAAAAAAAATACTATAATAAAATCATATTGTATCAAAGCTAATATATGAATTACAAATTATTTGTTCAAAAAATAATTAAAACCATATAAGATCTTATATCTATCTAACAATAATTACTTCTAATCAAATTAGGGGTGAGCATATTGGCTTAAACAATCAACCCAACCTAATTATACCAAACTGAAAAATTGCAATCCAACCCAACCCATGAACCCATTCAACCTTAACTTAACTTGTGAACCCATCCGACCCTAACCTAACCCAATCCATCCAACTTTAACCCAACTCATGAACTCGTTCAACTCTAACCCAGCCCAATCCATTCAAATCAGTTTGAATCACTAGTTTGGTATTTTTTTCACATAAAAATTAATGCAAACATATTGCGTAAGAAAAAACATTTTACAATAATTATTCATCATTCATTATATCCAAAATCAAATCCATACAAGAATTTATGAAATCTTACAAATCATTATTTACAAATTAAGTTTCTTAAATCACTTCATACGAAATTTAAACAACTTTAATTTAATATAAACCATAAAAGCTAAATTTTAAAGGTGTTTGATGAATTAAATTATTCAAAATTTCAGTACTAGTATAGACTTGGTCTTAGAATCTCCATAACTAAGTCTATCATACCAAAACATAAAGTGAATGAATATAGGCTAAGCAAATCAATTCCATGAGCTTTTGGAAAGTACATTAGTTCAAAATAAATACTTTCACGATAACAAACGGTATTGTTTAACTAAAAAAGTATTAAAAATAAATATACTCTTCACATATTCAAATTCTAATTGGCCTTTTTATGGAAACTAGCATTTTTTAGGGTTTATGAGAAGAAGAAAAAAAGAAAGAGAAGATATATATATATATATATATATAGACAAACAAAATATATATTGCAAATCAAATTAACTTAATAAAATATAAATGTAGTTTATCAATTCTTAAAATAAGTGTGTTTTAAATATATATAAAATATAATTATACAATGATCGGTTTACTGATATGATTCGAGTTGAATTTTTTTTTAATCCTAACGGATTTATGGGTTCACTGATTTCATGCTAACCCTAAATCAAACAGCTAATGTTATGAGATTTACGGTTCAATGTTCTCCTACTCGTAGAGTGTAGACTTCTAAAAAGAAACTCATTACAGGAGAATTAAAAACGTTGACTAACAATAACGAAATCGATGGGTTACACTGGCTTTGATACATAAAGAGTAGGGATTTTATCAATAAACGAGAAATATATATTCATAAATGTAATGTTGCAACACATATACCAACAGGGTCGTTGTAGTATAGTGGTGAGTATTCCCGCCTGTCACGCGGGTGACCCGGGTTCGATCCCCGGCGACGGCGTTTTTTCCTTCTGTTGTCTTTTTCCAAAGTTTGGCTTATTACGGTGGCGTTTAAAGCAAGAAAGAGACGCAGCTACAGAGTATATGTTGAATTTTTCTTTTTGTTTTATTTTTCATGAATAAACTTTTTTAGTGGACAAAATTACAAGGGAAAAATATTTAAACTTTTATATATTTTTCTTAAACAAATCCCTATGACAGTAAAACATTTCATAAGATGAAATTTTCAAATTATTATATCATTCAAGCTGAAAAATTCATTCCAATAAAAAAGCGAACTCAAATATTCACTAAAAATGGGACGTTAAATTTGATGGGATATTAGATGGGCAAATGGGTTTGTCAATCTTGATTGCTATCTTTAATTGGATGAATCTCCCTCGTTTAACTTGCCCAAGTGCAAAATTAGGATGTCAACATATATCCAAAGATAATGCAAAAGCTTTTGAGTCCATTGTAAGAATTTAAAGTGAGAAGAAAGTTTTTTTTAATAGTGCATTTAGTTATAAAAGATATTATTCTTTATTATTTTTCTTAACATTTTCTTTAACAATTTATGTTTTTTTAATATAATTTAGATAAAAAAATATATATATTTTCAACATAATATTGAAAAAAAATGAAAACAAATAAAAAATTAGAAAATATAATATTGAAAAGCATAATTTGAAAAACGACAAAAAATTGTTTCGCAACTTTTTCAATGTTACGTTAGGAAGAGAAATTTTTTTTACAAAATTGTGTTAAGAATGTGTAGATTGTTAAAGAAAGTGTTAAAGAACTATTATTTTATATTTTTCATTTCTTAATCTTTTTTATTGTGACTATCTCATGAAAAAAAAGAAAATTTCAATCCATTTTGATTTTCGCATGGAAAAAAAATATTAATCATCTTTTATTTATTTTATTTACCTCCTTTTTTTTACCAATTATAACTATCAAGTATATAAATTCAGAAGTAAACTGTTTACAATTTGGGGTATGAGCTTATTGGAGTTTTGTGTCCACGAGGCACTCTATCAAAGTCTAGGTTTAAAGAAATTTCCATTTGCTTGCAGAACGGTAATTAACGATGGGCAAGCATCTTAATTCCTTACAAGCTACACGTGGGATTACCAATCCTTGATTTGTGAGGTAAACTTTCAGTGGTACTTTTGATTTGTATTTGTTTTTAAATCGATATTCGTCGATTAAAATGTAAGTACGAATATAAAAAATAAAATTTATTAAAAAATAAATATTTTTAATCCTTATTATTGATTTAGTACTCATAAAATTATGTTCAGGTCATCTTTTTTTCATCTAAATAGGAAAATTTATACCAAAACTCGTTTTAAAATATTTATCCGTTCGTTAAAATATTGATATGAATATAAAAAATAAAATTTATTAAAAAATATATATTTTTAATTTATACCCATCGATCCACTATATGTAAAACCTGATTTGACTCGCACACGATCCAATCCATCCGTTCTCCATCCCTAACCGTCAGTGCTATGGTGTTTGAAGGACAACTATAAAGAAGTTGGTAAACCCGTCGAATTACAAAATTTTTTGTTTGATATGATATGATAAAAGATATGATCTATTTTAAAATTAAATTATTTTCAAATAAAAATGAAAACTTTTGCGTATGGCGTATATTGACATATGCTCTGAGTCCCACTCCAATGACTGGGCCCGCCTTTTTATAATTATTTGGTCATTAGAAAAAAGGTTCTTGCACTTACACTCGGCAAAGCTTACTTGTTTTGGAGTATTTTACAACACCAACATGCTAGGGTGCATACACACCATTTTAGTTTACCTTCAAATCTGTCACCTGATCGATCTTCAGTATGAGGATCCTCAATCCCTAGACCAATCAAGCCCCTTATCTGTCTTTGTAAACATCGAACGCCCGATTTTAATAAGTTTGCAAAAGCCCCTTCCATGTTCTTGTACACACTTGATCATTTCCTCAAATAAGCCTTTTTTAATCTTCACTAGTAGCAAGAGAGATTCTTCTACACTTCCAGCCAATGAAAGCGTATAACTCGTGAGCACTACTCGCCTACTCTCTCTTCTTTATCTGGGTTTAAATCCCCTGCAACGTTGCGCGTACCTGATCTCGTTATCCATAGCGCACAAACACAGCGAGATTGAAGGGATTGATCGATTTGATTGTTGTAGTTTGGGTTTGCCGGAGAATGACGTCAGATGGAGCGACGTCGACTTCAGCAGCGGCGCCGAGGAGGAAGCCGTCGTGGAAGGAGAGAGAGAACAACAGGAGGAGAGAGAGGAGGAGGAGAGCCATAGCGGGAAAGATATACGCTGGGCTGAGGGCTGAAGGGAATTACAATTTGCCCAAACACTGCGATAACAACGAGGTATTGAAGGCTCTCTGTACCGAGGCTGGTTGGATCGTCGAAGAAGATTGCACCACCTATCGCAAGGTAACCCTTTTCAGCTACTTCTTTTTCTTTTTCTTTTTCTTCTCAACAGCCATAGATCTGTAGTCAGTGCCTTGGATTTTATGTGATTTTTGATATTTATTTGATACTCCGTAAATGATTCTGGGGTTTCAATTTTGAGCAAATGGGTTATATTTGGTTCGATCAACTTTGCTTTGAACTACGAGAGCTGTTAATTTCAGTGTTGAAAAGAATGTATCTTACATTAGCGGTATTTGTGCATCTTTTTAGCTGATTGTCCGATTTCGGTTTTATATTTCTTGTCTGGGGCATTGGGCTATGGGTTATAGTATTTGATTCGATCAACGTTGCTTTGAACTACGAGAACTGTTTATTTCAGTGTTGATTGCATTTGATTCCCAGGGATTCAAGCCACCGCCAAATGATATAGCAGGAACTTCCATTAGAATCACCCCATACTCTTCTCAAAATCCAAGCCCACTATCATCATCCTTTCCAAGTCCAATTCCTTCCTGCCAAGTCAGTCCCTCTTCCTCTTCCTTCCCTAGCCCCTCTCGAGTCAATGCTAACAAGTCAGCAACCATCCTTCCATTCCTCAGAAATTCCATTCCTTCATCTATCCCTCTGCTTCGAATCTCAAACAGTGCCCCTGTTACCCCACCTCTCTCGTCCCCAACCTCAATATATCCTAAGCCGATCCCAAACTGGGAGTCCATTGCCAAGGAATCCATGGCCTCCTTCAATTACCCTTTCTATGCTGTATCTGCCCCAGCTAGCCCAACCCATCGTCAGTTTCATACTCCTGCAACCATACCTGAATGCGATGAGTCTGATACCTCCACCATTGATTCCGGTCAATGGATAAGCTTTCAGAAGTTTGCACCTTCCATGTTCGCTCTGTCAACCTCTCCAACCTTTAATCTTGTGAAACCTGTTGTAGCTCAGCAAATGTCGCCCAATGGTGTGATCAAAGATATAGGGCGAAGTTCAGAGTTCCGGTTCGAGAATGGGCAGGTGAAACCATGGGAAGGGGAGAGGATTCATGAAGTGGGATTAGATGATCTAGAGCTCACACTTGGAAGTCGGAAGGCTCAGAGTTAGCTGAGGAAGGATACCGGTGGATGGCATGTTGAAGGAATGTAGGATTATAAGAACAAATGTTTTTACAGGTTTGCGATTTTATACAGCCAGATGTTGAAGATCATCCACTGCATATGTTGAACAAAACTTGGTTCTTGGGAGGAACCAAATTGTCATCTCCTATTCTGTTCGTTGAATTTCTTTTTCTTTATTTTTCTCAATTGATACTCGCCTTGCCCTGGTTGAATTGTTTAGGAATTGGGTTGTTTCACAAGCATTACTTGTAGATATTGTGGGATGTTTCTTGTTATTATTTACAAAATTAAATTAATTTTAGGTGGTTTGAACTGTTCATTTTGTATTTTGCTCGAAAGCAAAATTTTCTAATTTATTGGTCAGATTTCATTGTTCGATATCGTCATGCAACAATAGCCTTTAATATGGATGTTCACCCCGATTAAGAAGGGACAAGAGAGGAGGAAATATGAGGCGAAAAGTTTAATTTTGTTACTCTGCAATGAATTTCATGAGTTTTAATTTTGTTATCCATGATCCAAACCTAGCATTAATCTGACAATCCGCTCTTGTACTCCAAATTGAACCTTTATGAGGGTAAACTAAAATTATTATTTCTCCAAAAAAAAAATGCTATATTAGTTCAATTCAAATTTAATTAACCAAAGTATAAAATTGACTATGTAACATAACTTGCCTTTTTGGAATATTTTATTTGGTAGTGAATATAGAAATTAATAAATTTTTGACATCATAAATGTTGAAATTTTCATCAAATTTTGTTTTTGGGAAACATAGTTGCAGCTTGAATTTTCATCAAAATCCATCATTTTACTCTCCGTTTCTTTTCTTTTAAGGATAGAGCTTTTCGGTTTTATCATCAAGGAGAAAATTGTCTGATTTTTACTTAATCAGTGTGCATTTTTTCTCTCTTTTTTTTTTTATATTTAAATTCCATTTCAAGTATCTGATAGTAATTTGAAGTGATTTTACCATAGAAAAGACAAAGAAAAGAATTATTTGCAAATTATTTCAAGTTTTTTGGTATTTCTATAAACCCTGTAAACAAATACTCTTTTTTTAGGGTTGTCTACTCAATTTCCTTAATTTCTTACTGTTTTCTTTAATCACGGAAAAAATAAGCTATTCCTTGTGCAATGATTAAACTCAAAAGGATTCAATTCTGGCATGCAGGTATAATTTTAACTTTGTATGGGAGTTTATGAAAAATGAGAGATTTTTAAATTAAGTTTCAAAATTAATTTTTTGAGGTTTGTAATTTTCAGGGTTAAAATTGAAAATTGAAAATTATTTTATTTCGAATTCATTAGCATATTTTTTTGGATTTAAGGTTGTATTTGGTAAAACATGTATAGGAGTTTGAATTTTTAACCATGCATATTCTTTAAGGGAATGCCGGAGGACATTTCACAAAAAAATACTATATGTACGAGAGTTTGAATCCTTGGGTATATTTTTTTAGAGTCAGGATTATCTCTATTTAAAATTTAAAATAGAGTCAAGTTTACAGTGAGATTGAATGTCACATCATTAAATGATGAATATTTAAATTCAAATTTGTTAAAGTGACATTTAATCTCACCATAAACTTGACGTTCATTTTAATTATTAAATGGAG
Organism: Bretschneidera sinensis; assembly: GCA_023935145.1. Classification (NCBI taxonomy): domain Eukaryota; kingdom Viridiplantae; phylum Streptophyta; class Magnoliopsida; order Brassicales; family Akaniaceae; genus Bretschneidera; species Bretschneidera sinensis. The sequence continues at coordinate 149,581,215 of CM043697.1, forward strand.
AGGATCGTGGTTCTCTTTTTAAAAGACACAGTAAGATATTTCACAAAAGATAAGTTAGTATTTAAATGACGCAATACCTTTTTTTGGGTGGAAGGGTTGATTGAAAAAAGTTTGTTACTACATTGTGACAACAAAAATGTTACTTAGGATAAACAAATGCACTGAAAAATTAGAAAAAAGAAAATTAAAGTTTAAAAATCATAAAAAAACAATATTTTCTTGATGTGGATTCAATTTGATCAAAAGACTAAATTATGTGGATCAATGATGTGATTTAACCGGTATTTAGGATTTGAAATTCAATTAAAGCAGTAATTTACAATGATTTTCAGGATTTTAATGAATAAAAGTTTAATGATTTTTTTTTATTGAAATTTGAATTTGGTTGGGAGATACACAATCAAGAGTCGGTGGAAGCAAAAATCAAGCAATGGTGAAATAATTAATTATCTACCGACTGTTTATGGCAGGAAATTTGAAGTTTGAAATGGTGAATTGTAGGCGTAAATTTTCCAAAAACATATGTTTGTGTAATGGTGAATTGTTTATGGAAAGAAATTTAAAGTTTGATATGTGATTTAATTAGCTTAATTTTCACGACATAATGACATGTATTGATGTAAGCATTAAATTTTCCAAAAACATTTGTTTGTGAATGGGTTAAATTGATTGCCGACTGCTTATGGCAAGAATTTTAAATTTTAATATGTGATTTAATTAGCTTAATTTTTGGGACATAATGATATATATTAATATAAGTATAAATTTTCAAAAAGACCACGGTCGTCTCTATTTAAAAATTGAAATGAAGATCAAGCTCATGATGGTGGATTGAATGCTACCAAAACAAATTTGAATTTGAATATTTTCAATTTGATGACGTGACTTTCAATTTCATCATAAATTTATATCAATTTCAAATTTTAAATAGAAAAAATCCTTATATTTTTCAAAAAAACATGTGTTATATATATGTAATCATTGTTTTCAGGTGTGGAAAGCTCATAAATTAAAAAAAAAAAAATTGGGTGAGATTTCAAAGATTAGAAAAGTTTTGGATAATTAATTAACTATGAGGTTTTGGGAGTTTCACAATCTTCTTTTTCAATATGGTATAGATTATTCCAAATGCAACATTTTCTTGAAAAACTACAAAACTTTGTATAATTAAATGTATCCTTACTATACAAAATTAAAAAAAAACATATTATTGTATTTAATGTTTTCTAAAGTTTATTTTTTTATGATGTCTCATGAACCTCACAATGTGCTTGGGAAAATGTTTTTGAAGGTTAAGTAAATGAAAAGAAATGAAAGGTTACTATATTTAGGAGTTTCTTTTTATTAGGCAGGAAGGGTTCCCTATAACCCTCAACCTATCAATATTATCAACACCCAAAATTGAGAGTTTTGGAGGGTTTTCATAGAAAATAAGCTTCTTTACCTTCTTTAACCCATGTTTACTTTATAAAGCTCCGAAACAAAAGAAAGCTATTAACGCCTCTTTCACTCTCATTTCCTTTCCTTTCATTTTCTTTATAAACATTTCCTTTCCCTTCCTCCAAAACTTCCATAAGTAAGTTATTTTGTTTTTGCCCATTAGATGGGTTCACATTTGAATGATTACTGGGGTAAATTCTATTCGCTCTTTTACATAACAGACCACTACGTTCGTTTCTCATACTTGAAACAAAAAAAAAAAAGCATATGAGAAATTCTAGGGTTTTGTTCAATTTTTACAAAGAATCGTAATTTTTACAACAAAATCATATTGAGTCCATCAATTATCATGGATTGATACAATATTAATATGAAATTTATTTCTCTCATTTAAGAAAAAATGTTTTAATCTCCACTTAAAGCATTATCCAAATCAAACTAATTGCATGCAATGATATTTATTTACTATTTAATGTATAAAATTATTACCAATTAGTAAGAACCGTAGTTGAATCCAAAAATATATGAGACAAGAATAATTGTGTATTGAATTCCTAAAAGATTACACGACATAATATCTTCAATTGTTGACATGATATTATTTTTATTTGATGATAAAATTTTATCTATCTAAAATAATTGAAGAATTAATACGTGTTTAAATTGAGTCTAAACTTACATATGAAAATTGAGAGAATTAAAATCCTAAAATAATACAATTGTGTAAGCAAGGAGACTATACTTTTCTGAATGGAGCGGTCTTGTCAAGTCTGGCTCCAGGTCCCTACCCTGTTGTTGTTATTTGGGAAATGTGGCTTTTATCATGAGACTTTTAAAATCCCAAAGGACTTTCTACAAATTGATTGAATTTTTATAACTGGATCCCAAGTGACGAGACCAGCAAGTTTGAAGCATTAGCCTACAAGAAACTCTACAAGCACCTTATAAGAAACAAAAATGAACAACAGGTACAAGGTTTTATACGCGGTAGAGTTTACTGTCATAAAGGCTACAATATCTGGTTAGGTAAATGATACACAAGTAGATGAAGAATATCCAGAAATAAGAACTGCTAAACCCGAGAGCTATATGATCTTCACTTCTCTTGTTATGATTTTCTCATTTCTTGGACTTACTGTGATTAGTCAGGAAAATATGTCGGTCATGGCAATTCATTTGTGAGAGAAGCATGTTTTCTTCAAAGCTTTAGATAGCACCTCTGTCTCCTCATTCTTGGGGGGCTTCAAATCCTTTTTGACATCCACATTGCATTCTTGATATCGGAAGCATGTTAAGAGATGATCGTTTACAATCCCTGCCACTTGCATGAACGAATAAACGACAGTAGGTCCCACGCAACGGAAACCTCTCTGCATCATATCCTTGCTTATGTGTTCTGCTTTTGGTGACTTGACTGGTACTTGACGTGCATAACGGAATCCGTTTCTTATTGGTTTATGGTTTACAAAGCTCCAGCAGTAGTTGCTGAAGGAACCAAACTCCTCTTGAACCTGCAAAAGTATGGTAAGCCATATGAGAATATAAAATTCTGACATCGAGGACAAAACAATTCCTCATCTTTGCTCTTGAAACTTCATTTAAAAGAGCTAACACATTTTTTTAATCAACTTTTTCCCACATAAGAAAATAAAAACAAGGGTTGATCAAATATCCAAAAGCTTAATTAAGAAAAATAAAAAATTTCACCCTCTAAACCGTATCTGTGCCTACGAAGAATCTTGAGAACAAGGGTATCCATTAAGGAGATACAACATATGGGGAAATTTATGCCACACCATTGCCTGCTTAAGTCTGCATACAAGGAAGGGCAATGATTGATGCTGACCTAAATAATTACCTTGAGTATCTGCTTTGCATTCTCCGCAATTGCACGAAGCTTTGGTTCAGATAGTATTAGGCTACCATTTACTTTAAAAGACAGCAACTTTTTCTCAGTAGATTGCGCGATGGATGATGGATCAAAATTATCAAAAAGCTTCCTGTCAAATGAATCCAAGAAGAAATATTAACCAAATGCGTATTTAGATATTTTTAGCTGAAATGAATATAGAGATAGAAACTAAAATACCTGAATATGTCCCTCTTGTTAAGGATTGCTGGCCAGCTGAGTTCTGCTAATGCTAGTGAAAAGACAAGTAGCTCAAACAGTTTTCTATCATCATGAACTCCAACTCCCCATTCTTCGTCATGGAAGGAAATATAAAATGGATCTGATGTATCAAAAGGGAAAACCATAGTGATCAGCTAAACCTAACAAATGGACTAGAGATGAAATGAAGCAAGAATGGTCATGCACATAATTGAGTTTTTTGCTGAAATTCTAAAATGAACCATTATATACAGAAGTGTAAAGGAAAAACTAACGGGTTCTTTCATGCTATGAAACCAAATGCAATAAGACAAAAGAAGGCCAAAAAGTACATTATCCAGTTTTCTCAAAATCCACTGATTGTCTATGCCTTCCTTCGTAAGTCCTAGTTCAGCCATCATAAAACTTGTACTTGTGTTCAAAGGGTTAGACACGAAAGTTATGGCCCCAGCAATTCAAAGTGAATTATTACCAAGTAAAAATGGCCTCATTTAATTATTAGGATACTTGCCAACTATCAGGATAGGTAATCTGGATCCTGCTTTTCTATTGCAACAATATAAGTCCCGTTAAAAAAGAGATACAAGTCATGTTGGCTGTTAAGCCTTTCGGTAGCATTTTTGTAGTAAGGCAAGTCAACCCTCAAATTGTCTCTATATATTGAAGCCTAAGGAGCTAGTTCTTCTCAATCATTAAGCTTGAAGATGAACCAACATAAACTCTCATTGCTCAACTTCCATGATAAGAATACAAGTGTCACTGATTCTCGTCGTTTTAGTGAGCCTTTAAGCATACTACCAACTAAGCGTCTAAAGTTAATACCAATTAATCAGATTGAAAGGGCTACCTAATTGTCATATAAATGGAAGAACTTTTTTTTGATAAGTATATAAAAGGAAGAACTTTATAATGCTCGTGCAATGAATTTATTAAGGACAAACACAAATTACTATATAAAGTGCTACAACAGAAAAACAATGAAATCAATTTGTTAATACCACTAAAAGTGTGTTTGGATAGAGGGAAAGGTGAGGGAAAAAGAGGCTATGGGGATAAGTGAGGGGTAGGCCGTGGGGGAGTACCTTCCATCCTTGTTATGGAGTTTTTTTTCTTTAAGGGAGGGGAGAAGATCTGGAGGTGTAGCCTTATCTTTCCAAATCCCATCAAAACCTCATTTTTTTTCAAACCCTTCAAATTGTGAGGATTTCAAGGGAAAGGATTCATGTTTTGCATTTCTGTAGTGATGCCTACACTTCTCCCTTGACAATTTGTAGAATATCACACATGAACTAAAAATAGATTAAAAAAAAAAGTGTTAAACAGATAGTTGGGTGACCAATTATCCCAAAAGCTTAAGTTGATGGGAAAAAACGCCCCTTCACATGCAGGTCTGGTGAAAGATTAGTAAGCTCTGCATGTGAAATATTAATGAAAAGGACTTTTCCATGATTTGAAACCAAAACGTAGAGCTCTGATACCAAGCTAAAGAGATAGTTTGATGGCCAATTATCCCAAAAACAGGGGTTGAGCAACTAACTAGGTGAAACCCCAAAGTTTCAAAACTTTCTTATTCAAATAAGGGAAGGGTATTACTCCTCATCCTCTTCACATACTTTTTCCATGTATCCTCTCCTTTTCTCCCTTGTTAGCAAAATCAACATACAATTAAAAAAAATATCAAACTTATTAATCCTATTATATTTTACCATAGTTTTTGTAAACCCAACAGCGTTTGTTCTCAAACTTGAAAAAATGGACCCAATTTAACCCAGCTGTTATTTAGCTTCCGCTAACCAACCATTGTCTTCTTTTTTCTTGTCCTGTTTTTGTGGAGTATCTTTATCGCTTATGTTCCCTTTCCTATTCCTTCAGTTTCTCAATTGTCAATTCTAACCAAAAGACACCGAAAAGAAAAAAAGGACAAAAAAAAGAAGAAAAAAAGGACAAGCCTAACACACTTACCGGAGTTAGGCGTGATCCAGTCACACCTCTTCACGGGCCCCGAAACCTTCGGCGAAACGTCCACGGTGTCAACGCCGTCAGGAACAATCTTAACAGACTTCAATCCGTTACGCTTGGCCACCGTCCTTCTAGAACCTGCCATTTTTACCGAGGAACCGCTCGAAGTCGAAGAAGAATCCGAAGAGGCGGAGCTGTCCACCGAAAAATTGTTCCGTACTGCCGATTCCGGCATCTCCGGTAACTGTTTTCTCGGCCTCTGTGGCTTCTTCAAGACCTCGGTCTTCCTTTTCGACTCTTCCAAAACCCTAACTCTGTTCCCGGTCGGGCCGAGTATCGCTCGCGGTTCAGGCACCTGTTTAGCTGATGATTGGAGCTTGATAACCACAGACATTGCTACTAAATCTGTAGTATTTCAAACTGAAAGAAGAAATGAACGAAAATATTCCGAAGTGAAATTTTGACAGAGTAAATTTTCGGACTTTCTGAATTTTCAGTGGCAGAGAAAAGAAGTCAGGCGGCGTTGAGAGGATAAAAATGGGAAGTAGGATGGTTGATGATGCGAAGGGAGTTTCGGGTAGCAGAGATGAGAACCGAGCAGAAGAGTGGGTGTGCGTGGAGTGAAGAGAAAAGAGAGCGGAAAACGACGAAAAAACGGACGGGTTTTTGGAGGTATAAAAAACGGTAACTTGGAATGCTTAAGATATTGATGCCCGCGTGTCGGTCACCTTTCAATGTTTTGGATTTTGGTAAAATACCCACTTTGCCATAGCTAGTCACTTGAAATTGCAGGAGTGTTCGTGCCTTAATCCACTTTGACTGAAAGGATAAGGTCAGCATTAGGGTTTAGATTCTATTGTTGACAAAACATAATCTAATAATAACGTGCGAGGTAAATTATTTCTACTTGATATGTTATCTATTTTTTAAACAAACATTATGATTAAAAAAAAAAGAAAAAAAAGCATTTATTAATATGCAACCAAAACCAAATAATTGTAATTTAGAGGGCATTAGAGTATGTGAAAAATATATTAAAAAATAAATAATAAATAAATTTTAATGCTGAATGGATATAATAGTCTTCCTTAGTTATTGCCAGCTAGAAGTAATTATAATTTAAAAAGAATCTTGTAATTGGGTCGTAGCATCTATCGCTATCAAAAGTGCAAAATCATCTTAGGTTGTCATTCATCATGATTAACAAGACATTCATCATTTAAGTTAGCACCCAAACCAAAAGAAAAAATCAATCAAGTGTAGTTAAGAAATATGAAATTCGGCCCTGGCCTATACAAGGGTAAATAAGATATTTCGGCTAAAGCCAAAATGAATGGGCAAACTGGAAGCCGGCGGTTGGGAAACCTTAGGCTAAAGGTCGCATTCAGTTGGTAATGTAAAACTGAAAAATGGGTGTGGGTCTAGCTTTACTAGGAAGTTCCTTACCGTTAAGAAAAAAGAATCCAAAGTCCTCCACCCAGAATAAAAAGGTAACAGTGGGTGGGTGGGTGGGTGGCTAACGGCTATATGACTTGGTCCGTTCTTGAAGGTACCACGATGGGCCGGACCTAAAGTCCATTTCCCAATTTTCTTTTACATGTAGTCAAGTTTTCATATTTATGGTTCAAGTTCAGGCCCATACCTCCAAATTTCCAAATTGTAATGGAGTTGTTATTTGCTAATCAAGATTGACAACTACTCGGGTTGGGTTTGAAGTAAAATAATTACACATAAGATTGATTGCACACACTAATTTTAATTGAATATCAAACTTTTAGAATAACGAAATGATGTTTATATGTAATTTTTTTAAGCGCATCTTTTCGATGTGGTTTTATTAAAAAAACTCAATTATATATATTTATACCCCTTAGGGTTAGAGAAATTCAATTATATTATACTTAAATAAAAAAAATTTACTTCACAATATCACTAGATATAAGATAATCAACGACATTGTTTAGCAATATCATAATACAAAATAAATGATCAATCCACACAAACATTTATGAAGATTGGGATTGGATACGAGGACTAATTGGATCAAAGAGTGCCTCATTCTTTTCCGTTGAAGATTTGTAAAAATATATGTCTCCATACCCGCGGGGATAAAATCTTCTTCAAACTTGTCCGTGTCGGGTCTTTGTTGGGGGTGTAAGCTTTTGCTATCTCTATTGCTAACTGTCGTGTTTCTAGTTTTTTTTTTTCTTTTTAAGTGTGATGACAATAATTAAATCGAATTGGAGACATTGTTCGATCCTACAAATAAAGAGATGAATCTATTGGACTGAATTATCTTGTACATAGTAATTAGGTCTTCAATCTATCAATTGGATGTAAAAAATCTTCAAACTATCGATTTATTGCAACCAATTCTTTGATATTATATTTCATGAAAAATTCTTAACAAAATTATACCAGGTCATAACGCATGACATTTTTTTTCTAAGTTGAAATGGTTGTTAATGTTATCACTACCCAAATTTAAATTGAAACATAGATTTTTTTCATATTCGTAATTGCAATTTGAATTGAAATGTAGATGTTTCTTCGTGTTCGCAACTGCAATTTAAAGGTCGTTTTGAAACCCTAGTTCTTTCCCAAACATATCAAATTTTTAGGCAATATTTCTATTATCACAACTAAATGAAAATTGATAAAGAAAAAAAATTCTAAGACTACTCCTGTTTATTTGTTTATTGGCGTAGGGTTAGTTGTTATCAACTAAATTAACGAAGCTGAGCGTATAGTATTACTCCTTCAAATCACAAGAATATATGCATTAATTAAGCATATCTATATATGCTCTATATAAGATTTGTATGTTGCCTCGTGAACAGCATTCAAGATTTGCATCCATAAATTTTGAGATCAGGGGGTTTATAATTAATTATCTAGTAAGAGTAAGTTAATTAAATAAATCGTCCTTGTCTCACTTTCCAACTAAATCCCTCAGGCTTCATCCATGATCCACTATGTTAAAATGAGAAATTGAGAGACTCAGATGAGTCTCATCCTCAGGGGGATAAGATGAAGAGTGAAGACTAAAAACTCTCGAAGGAAATTTTGGTTGATTTTGAGTTTGAATGTTGGATTTGTTGAAAGACAATGGAGAGAGAGAGAGCAACAAAAGCCCTTAGGCATGGCTCGAACCAGAGTAAACACTGTGGTATGAAAAGTCCATCATTTCCCGCGTTTCCCATCTTATTTCCAAAACAAGCAGAAACAAGATTTTTTGTTTCCATTTTTCTCCAAAATTTCTGTTTTTGTTGTCATAAAATTGGAAACAGAAATTGAAACTGAACAACCTAAACATATTTTCTTTTGTTGTTTTTTTCTATTTTTGCAAAGTAAAAATAGAAAAACAAACCAACCTTAAGTTTTGCATTTATTACTGTTTCTGATGATGTGGCATAAAATACCAAATTTAAAAAATAAGATTAATCGTTGCATTTTTATAACTCTACTATTAAGAAATAATTGAGTTACCAAGTTGATGGTAAATGACACAATTAATGGATTCACAAGTGAAACACAAAATATCCAAAATGATAAACAGGTGAGTCAAATATTTAATGAAAAAACACCCACAATACTCAAAACCAAGACCTGCAACTCCGATAGATATCAGTTGTCACGCATGATGATCAAAGTTGAGGAAAAACTTGGTCTTGGAGAGTCCACCATTTGTTACGCATGATAACCCAAGTTGAGGAGAGCATGATAACTCAAGTTGATAAGAAACTTGAGCTTGGAGAGTCTACCAAGCAAAAACCCATATATGATGTTGGAGACCATATGAGTCACAAAGTTTAAGTCAATAGGTCCTGGTTTCACCACCACATATATGTTTTTTCACTAATTCAATTTATTTTCCATGTAGGATTTGGTCTTCCACATGCATCTCCCCACTCAAGTGAATATTCATAACAATCTTCTCCTCATGTGTGAGTCTCCATTGCTCATTTTCGTCATCATGCCTACACTACTCCAAACTCGCACCATAATGCAACAGTCACACCTGGAAAGTCACTTGTTCTCTTATCAGGACCAGAGAACCACACACCAATTTACAACAATTGACTTTATAGACTCCATCTTATGAACCATACAGACTTCACCATGCGAACATCACCTACTCGTCACACAAGTTTTGTTTGCATCACGCGAGCATCCCGAAGTCAAACCCATGATCTTTCATGTCTAACAAAACCATCGACTCTCATAACATATTACTCCTATGTATATTGATATGAATAGAAAACTCAACTGTTTAAAAAGATATAATAATTAATGCTACAACTCATTAAATTGTAGTTTACTTTTCAGAAATACCCTTATTTAATACCTAGATGTAATGATAGTCTACTAGGAAACCTAAATTTAAGAGTAATTTAAGAAACTTAACTAAGATTGAATTTTAACTTTTCAAAATGTACAAACAATATGGGACATCCCAAAATAAAATACTTATCAATATATATGGGGACAAAGGGAGTAATAAAAAGTAATTGAGTTACCGTTTATCTTAAAATTAAGTTTAACCAAATAAAAAATAATTCAATTAATTCTTTATATTTTAACACATATAATAAACACTTTGTTCCCTCACCTCTCCTCATAACTCAATATACAAAAATTCAGAACTATTCTCACCATTGTGATTACTTTTCCATAGCAAACAACTCACATTTTTATAAATATATTTTTTCGTTTATTCGAAGGAGCTGGTTTAAGCTTTCAATAAATACCTTCATATTTTTGAGCGCACATCTGTCAAAAACAAAGTAGTTGAATTTTGGAGTGCAGACTGCCACCAACCTGTTGCACCGAATAATTAACTCCAAGGGACACAAACTACTTTAAAACAATAATTTCACACATCTCTATCGCGGATTCGCTATAAATATCTATTATCTCAATCATGTTCTTCAATTTTACAACATATATTATATGCAATATTTCGTATAGACATTTAAGGTGGCCCTTCCATATATAACTTTTGCTTTATTGGGATTACATAAGGAAAGACGGAACAAATCCAAAAGAGAGGAAGTTGTCCACTAGGGAGACGACATGACGTCCAAAACAGATCCAAGTTTTTACGAGTTGCGACCATTTATATCACCATATGCATATGGGCTATCTAAGAAAAAGCAGGCACTAAGGATTCATTATATCAACTTCATGGCAAAACTTGAACTTTAAGGGATAGAGGGAGATGAGAATAAAAATAGAAGAAGAAGAAGAAGAACAAGGTGCTTATTCGATCTGGAACAAATTGAAAGAATTAGGTGCGAATCTATTTTTATTTTAAGAAAATTTTAGAAAAAAAAATGCATTCTCTTTTTTCTTTTAATTTTCAACTTTAAAATGATCAAACATGAGAGAAACTACAAATGGTTTCATCATTGTGAAAGGGGTCCGTTTGAAAGTAAGGGGTTACTACGAAGTTGGTTACATGTGTTTTGGCCAAATTACGTTCTTCAACATCTGCATCTTCTACCTTAACAGACAACCAGCAGAGCAAGCTCTTGACTCTTGTGCTAAACACAAGAATTATGATTCAAATAAAATAATATAAATAAATTGTCCACACAAATATTAAAAAATTATTTAAACTCAATGTAAAATTTCATGTATTTCAAAAACTTTAGATTTATATGTAAATTACAGTCTTAATGTAATTGCTCACAAATTGTTTTATGCGTAATTTTCTTTTATTTTATTGAAAGAAATAAAAATTTCTCAAAAAGATTTATGTGCAAATTATTTTACTTTTTACGATGAATATTATAAATAATCGATTACACAATCGCATAAAAAAAAATATTGAATGATTATCCGATCACTTTTACGTAACCCTTTATATAAGAAAAGATTTGATGTAGATCTACATTTTTTTCGGTTAGTATTTAATATAAAAAAAAAACCATCACTATTACAGAATAAAAAATGATCAAATTTAGGAAACCGTCGTACCACGGTTTCATCATTGTGAAAGGGATCTGTTTGAAAGTAAGGGGTTACTACGAAGTTCGTTACTCTTGGCCAAATTACGTGTTTTGGCCAAATTACGTGTTTCAACATACGTATCTTCTACCTTAATAGACAACCAGCAGACACTCTTGACTCTTGTGCTGAAAACATATCTTGACTAGTATGTATTTTTAATATTTGAAAAAGATATTAATAAAATATGTATTTTTAAAATTGTCCTTACTGGATATAAATAAATTGTCCCCATAAATGTTAAAAACTTATTTAAACTTAATGCAAATTTTTATGTATTTCAAAAATGTTAGATTTATGTGTAAATTATAGCCTTAATGTAATTTTTCATAAATTGTCTCATGTGTAATTTTATTTTATTTTTTAAAAGAAATAAAAGTTTTTCAAAATGATTTATGTGCAAATTATCTAACTTTTTACGATGAGTATTATAAATAATCGAATGTACAATCATATAGAAAAAAACAATTGAATAATTGTCTGAACATCTTCACACGATATCCTATGTAAGAAAAGATTTGATATAAATAAATATTTTTTTAACTAATATACTGAAAACTATAATTACTGTCGAGTAAAAAATAATTAGACATACTAAACCACGGTGGTTTGATTCCGAATCTGCACTCACCTCGTCTGTCTTTGACAATGTGTAGTACTGCTTAGCGAATCATTGATTTTTCAGAGAAGATATAAGGGGAAAAAAATGTGATTTGCGCAAAGTCAATTCTCCACCTAATAGTCTTGCAAAATTTGGGTAGGGTATGAACAAATCAAAATGAACCAACCACTTGCAATATTACTGCGAGAGATGTCCATTATCAAATTGTAATAATTTACAATTTTAAGCTTCAATATAAACTATTCCATTTCCGATCGATTAACTTTATCGAAGAAATATTAATTAAGGTCGCTTTTTCATTTGTGCTATAAATATAAGCATATATGTTCAGCTCTCCAACTCCAGTATGAACTACCACCCTCTAAACTCCGATTGCTCATCCATGGTGGAACCTGAAACCATGAAACCCCATGTGGCAGTGCTGCCAAGTCCAGGCATGGGCCACGTCATCCCCCTTTTCGAGTTCGCTAAGCGTCTAGTCATCCAACATGACGTCCACGTCAGCTTTCTAGTCATCACCACCACCGAATCCTCAGCTGCACAGGACCAGCTCCTCCGCTCACCCCTCCCTCCTGGCCTCCAAATAGTCAACCTCACACCAGTCGACGACGTGGCCTCCAGGTCCAACGATGACATGCTAATTGTCACAAGAATCTCTTTCATCGTAGAGGAGAGCCTCCGGTCCTTGAAATCGCTCCTCATGATCGATTTGGGAAAACCAAACGCCGTCGTAATCGACTTGTTCTGTACAAAAGCTTTTGAAATCTGCAGCCAACTGTCGATTCCCACGTACTCTTTCTTCACTCCCTCCGTTGCTTTTTTCGCGTTCTGTCTTTATCTTCCCACGCTTGACTGTGAGGTTGAGGGTGAGTTCGTTGAACCGATTCGGGTCCCGGGTTGCACTCCCGTGCGAACCGAAGATCTAATGGACCAGGTTCGCAACAGGAAGATTGATGAGTACAAATGGTTCTTGCTTCACCTTAGTAGGTTACCATTGGCAGCTGGGATTTTCCTTAACTCATGGGAAGATCTTGAACCGATCTCCATCAAAGCGATAAGAGAGAATCCTTTCTACAAGGAAATACCCGTCCCGCCGGTTCACCCTGTGGGCCCGTTGATCAAGCAAGATGAACCACTGAGCCAGCCGATAGATAAAGAGTGCTTGGCGTGGCTAGATGATCGGCCGGCTGATTCCGTTATTTTTGTGGCGCTTGGTAGCGGAGGGACTTTGTCAGCTGAGCAGCTGACCGAGTTGGCTTGGGGTCTTGAGCTGAGTCAGCAACCGTTCATTTGGGTGGTACGCATGCCAACTGATGCTACCGCCTCAGGTACTTTCTTCAACGTTGGTAGCGATCCGAACGATCCGACGTCGTATCTCCCTGAAGGGTTCTTAGACAGGACTCAAGGAGTTGGGCTGGTTGTGCCGTCCTGGGGCCCACAAGTGGCGGTGCTCCGTCACGAATCCACTGGCGGATTCCTGTCTCACTGTGGGTGGAATTCATTGTTGGAGAGTATAACTCATGGTGTGCCGATGATCGCTTGGCCACTTTACGCAGAGCAGAGAATGAACGCGACGATGCTTGTGGAGGAGATAGGAGTGGCAATCAAGCCGGTGGTGGAAAAGGGGAAGAGAGACGTTGTTGGGCGTGAAGAGATAGAGAGAGTGGTGAGAATGGTAATGGAAGGTGAAGAAGGGAAGGTGATGAGGCGTAAGGTTAAGGAACTGAAAGAAAGTGCTGCAAAAGCATTGGATTTTGGCGGGTCTTCTTATGAGTCACTCTCTCGTGTGGCCAAGGAGTGGAAATTAAGCTGCGGATAGAAAGGCTATACAAGAACCTTTTATCTCCAAGAAGTTAATTAATTGTTTTGTCTTGAATACTAGCCATGGTTTTGTTGGGTTCGGGTTCATGAAAATACATAGTTTTTTTGGTTCAGGTTTATCTTATCTTTAGAAGAAAGAAAAATTTTCATGTCATTCAACTATAAAATAAATTTTTATGTAACATATCTTTCTTGAACATGTAATATGAAAGTACTTCTTGATATGGTGAACAAATTAGTTTATAATTTGAAATGGCATTTGCAATTTTTTTTTTTTATATACATATCATTAGAAAAATAAGGTGAGGGATTCAAACCGTGAGAGAAATGTCTTAAATAATAAAAGCCATGCGACGGGTCGGTGTTCGAAGATATAATTAAATCCCTAATCTGCTCCTCAAAACCCCACACCCTCATTTTTCTTCATTTTCCATCTTCTCTATTTTTTCTCTCTCTCTACTACAATTTCACTCTCCGACCAAATCTCTTTCTACTGCAATTTCGCGCTCCAAGGTCTCTCTCACTTCTTTCTTCCTCTTTCCTTCTCCTCTTTCTCTCTCACCCTCTTCTCTCTCCTTTCGTCTCCTTTTTCTCTCTCCATTGCCACCACCCCGCCACGACAACTCTGTCGCCGCCAGTCCGTGACGCTTTATCTGATTGGTAAGTCATCCTCTTTCTCACCAATTTTCTGATTTATGTTATTTAATTCATTTTCTGTTTTTAATTCTTTTACATTACACTTTAGGGTAATAAAAGTGCATGGTAATTGTTAATATATTATATGAGCTTAGTTAGTTTAGTCCTACATTGGTTGTGTATAGTTTTGTTTCTCTTATTGGCTTGTATAAATAGGATAGCTCCCTTGTAAGTAAATCACACCATTCAATACAATTCTCATCTTTGTATTGTCTCACTTCCTCTTTTAAACTTAACATGGTATCAGAGCCTTAGTGGTTCTCGGTATATTAAGAGTTGAGTATGCTCTGTGATTGCCACTATTAGTGGATCATTCACATCAGAAAAACTTCTATTATATCTTTTTCATACCTATCGGGTCATCATTATAGTTGAAGTCTCGTTCTTCATCGATGTTATCTCAGCCGCCGCTCCTATTTCAGGCACACTGCTGCTATGGCAGCCCTAAAAGCCACATCAGCACAATATTACTGTCACATCAGCACTACGTCATCCGTTGACCGCCACATCACCGGTTTCTTGGAGGTATTTCTCTTTGACCGGTTCAGGTATTTTTAGACCGATTTTCTACAAAGTTGGACCGGTTCTCTAGGCTTTTCAACATTTTGATTCTGCTTCCGGAGTCCATTTTATGATTTGAGGCTCACAGAACATACTTCTTTTTATATATTTTTTTTTGGTTTCTTCACCGGTTCACCTTCCTCTTTGCACCTTTGGCTGAATCGGACTTACTTCAGGTTATTACTACTATTCTGGATGAATCTAATTATGTTGTGTGGGCTCAAGAAATGTCTGGTTTCCTCCGTTGACAAAAATTGTGGCTTTATATGACTGGAGATATCACTGAACCCAAGAAGAATGATGACGAAGATGCTGACAAATATGTTGACCGTCTAGAGGATTGGGATAGTAAAAATCACCATATTCTCAAATGGTTTCGTGCCACTATTATCCCAGAAATTAAACTTTAATTTGGTACACTCTATACAACTAAAGAAGCTTGAGATCTTCTCCAACACAGCTACACTAGGGCAGACATTTCAAATCAGTATCGTTTTCTTTCCACCCTTCATAGCATACGTCAAGAAGCTGGACAAACTGTCAACAGTTTTTTTTATCTCAGATGACTGCCATGTGGAACCAGTTAGCTTTCATTGAGCCAACTTGGAAATGCACAAAAAACACTGATGTTCATGGAAAGTACTAAACTGAGACAAGTATTATACAATTCCTGATGGGCTTGAGAGAGGAATTTGAACCTGTACGAGCGTCAATCCTACACGAGGGCGCGATACCTCCCCTAAACGACATCCTTTCTGATCTACTTAGTGAGAAAATATGTCTTGCCACATTACAAGGATCTCATATAGATGTTGCCCTTGCAGCACCGTTGCTCTTGTCACACCAGTTGCCAAGGCAAACCCATCTCAGAAGCCCTTATATTCCAGGTATTGTTATTTATAAGGGCATGAATTGCTCAAATTTCATTTTCGCCTGTGTAAAGTCTGCAGAGAACCGGGTCACTATCTTGCAGACTGCCCTAAACTTCCATCTGGAAATCAGTCAAATGAGAACCAATATCGCTTTCGAGGCTCTTGTAATCGGTTCTATTCCAAGCCAAAGAATGATGCTGTTGTAGCCACTGTTGCTACACCAAGTTCATCTAGCTCTCCACCTGATTGGAGTGGTTTCTGCACCATTCTTACCGAGGCTCTAAATAAAACTGGTAACAATATAGCCATGTCAGCTACACCAGGTACATCCCGTTGGTATTTTGATTATGCTTGTTGCAATCACATGACTTCTGATGCATCTATATTTTCCTCTAAAAACCATAATGAGCAGGAACCTACTATTCACATTGCTAATGGATCAAATATGTTGGTCAGCCACACTAGACATGTTGATAGTTCTCGTTTGTCTCTTATATTTGGTTCTTAATCTTACACTTAACCTTATATCTATTGGACAACTATGTGATCTTGGACTTGATTTGCATTTTTCTTCTACTGGTTGTCGTGTGCAGGACCCTCAGATAGGAAAACTTCTTGGAATTGGCAGTAAAGTTGGACGTCTCTTTGAGCTCATTCACCTCCAAGTCCCATCCTCACCATACCAAACCAATCAGCCGCATCTATCCCAACACTCTCACCCGTGGAATTGTGGCACTCTTGGTTAGGTCACACTTCATCCAGTCCTCTACGTTCTCTTATTTCTAGTGGTCAGTTAGGTTCATTTCAGCATGAGTCTTTTCATTGTATTCATTGTCAACTTATAAAGCAATCAACTTTATCTTTTAATGAGAGTTAATCTATTTCCCTTCCACCTTTTGATGTAGTACATTCTGACATTTATGGGACTTCTCCTCATGCATCAATAGGTGGTGCTCGCTATTTTGTTATATTTGTGGATGACTATTCTCGTTATACTTGATTGTTTCTTATGAAAAGCAGATTTGAACTCTTTCAAATATATTTTGATTTTTCTTTTATGGTTCAAACTCAATTCTCTCGGAATATCAAAATTTTTCGTTCAGATAATGCAATAGAATATAAAGACCATGCTTTTCTAAACCTGCTTCACAAAAATGGCACGCTTCTCCATCGCTCGTGCCCTGGAACCTCTGAACAAAATGGACGAGCTGAACGCAAACATTGACATATTCTTGACACTGTTCATGCTCTACTCATTTCGTTATCAGGTCCTAAATGTTTCTAGGGTGATGCTGCCTTAACTGCAGTATACACAATCAACTGTGTCTCTTTCACTATAATCCAGAATCAGTCTCCATTCGAGCGTCTTTTTGGTAAACCTCCTGATTACTTTGACCTCAGAGTCTTTTGTTGTGCTTGTTTTGTTCTTCTCAAACCACATGAACACAACAAATTACAACCAATGGCTCATCTGTGTTGTTTCATTGGATATTGTATTGTACATAAGGGGTATCGGTGCTGGGATCTTATTTCTAAAATTCTTCGTATTTTTCGTCATGCCATTTTTTTGGAACATCAAATGTTCTTTTCCTTATGATCATTTAACATATCAACCATCACTAACTCTAGATTTTTTACTAATCCATCTATTGAGTTATTTCCTGAGAATCCAGTTTCAAGTACTGTTGAGTTCACCTTAGAATCACCAGCTGATATCACCCCTTTCGTTCCGGAACCACCAACTGATCCTACCTCTCCAGACCCAGCTCTAGCTCTAGAACTATCAACTGACCTCACCCCTCCGACTTAATCAATCATGCCAGAGGATATTCTTATTTCTGATGAGTTTGCATATTCCCTCTGAGAGCCATCCTTCAAATCACCCCCGCAGATCTACCGGGGTAACTCATCGCCATTCTCATCTTGCTAATTATCATTGTTTTTCCACTATACTTCATCTGTATGAGCCTTAATCCTATAAGAAGGTTAGTACTAATCCTCTTTGGCAGAAAGTAATGGATAAAGAACTTCAGGCCCTAGCTAAAACTTATACCTAGGATATTGTTGATCTGCCCCCTGGAAAAACTCATATTAGGTGCAAATGGGTGCTTAAGATCAATACGCTTTCTGATGGATCTGTTGAAAGATATAAAGCCTGACTTGTTGCCAAAGGATTTGCTCAGGAGTATGGCATTGAGCTTGGAGAGTCTACAAGGCAAAAACCCATATATGATGCTGGAGACCATATGAGCCACAAAGTTTAAGCCAATAGGTCTTGGTTTCAGCACCACATATATGTTTTTCACTAATTCAATATCTTTTCCATGTAGGATTTGGTCTTCCACATGCATCTCCCCACTCAAGTGAATATTCCTAACAATCTTCACCTCATGTGTGAGTCTCCATTGCTCATCCTCGTCATCATGCCTACACCACTCCAAACTTACAACATAATGCAACAGTCACACCTGGAAAGTTACTTGTTCTCTTATCAGGACCAGAGAACCACACACCGATTTACAACAACTGACTTTTATAGACTCTGTCTTATGAACCACACAGACTTCACCATGAGAACATCACCTACTGGCCACACAAGTTTTGTTCACGTCACGCGAGCATCCCAAAATCAAACGCATAATCTTTCATGCCTAACCAAATGTAATACCCGTATTTGTAAAGTAAGGGTAAATAAGTAATTTAATAAATATGGTATTGAATTTAAAATAAAATCTATGTGAAAAGTTTATTAGTATTTTAATAAAGCATCTTTTAAAAAAATCCGTTTTATTGTTCAAGAAAGTAAAAGTAAAAGTGAAAAAGTTTAAAAAAAAAAAAAAAATTGGATATAAACGTCTAGAAAGTGGAAGAAGGCAAAAGAAGGAAGGAAAAAACAAACAAAAAATTATTATAAATTAAAATAAATTAAATTTTAAAATTAAATAAATCTGGGACGTAAACGTCCCTGATGAATAGAAAAGAAGAAAGTAAAATAAAAAAGTAAAGAAAATGTAAAAAAAAAAGAAAAAGGTAAATGTTAAAAAGTGCAGCAGTAGGTGGCAGCACCTGCTGCCAAGCAAATTTTGGGAGGCTGTCTCCACTTAGCAAAATTGTGGCAGCCTAAGAGAGGAAGAAATGTGTAAAAATGACACATGCACATTAAGTGGATTTGCAAAGATTTCAAAGGCTGCCGACAGTTTGCTTATAAATATGCATACAGCTATGTGAAATCTTACGATTTCACAAAGTTTCTTATAAACTCATTCGTTTTCTCTAACTATTTGAAGATTCAAAGAAAGGTTGAAAGAACAAAATTTTGAAGGGGTTTTCTACAGAATTTCATAGAGAATCATGAAAAGCTATCGGAAAATAGAAGGTAATAACGTAAAAGTTATTTTTGAATTTCTGACATTTATGAAGTTTCTTTGAATTCAAAGTGAAAATTTTCAAAGTGTGTGGTTTATATCGAATTGAAAAATAAATTAGAAAATTTATATAAATATGATGTCAAGTGTTGACGATCTGTAACCGGAGGAATTTTTGCGAGAAACAGGAAAGGTAAGGAGGTGATCCACGGGTAGCTTTAAGAGCTACATGGTAAGTTGGATTTACTTTAAGTAGTCTAAATAAAAATCAAATGTCTAGTGATAATATTAAGATAAATTATTAGCTTAGGTTTTGATGATAAATAAATATTTGGTTGATAGATATGATGTGAATATTGGACCGTAGAAAAATTATTATGTGAGAAGAAATATTATTAGAATAATGGGTTGATTTAATAATAATAGCGATAAGTGAAATTCTTGATGAGCTATGGGCTATGTTTTGATACGAATTTTGAGGAGATAAATTTTAGTGGATCTTAACAAACTTTTATGGATAATTTGATGAGATTTGGGATGAAATTTAGTGGATCTTGATAAGCTTTAATGGATGATTTAATGTGATTTGAGATAAGAAGATGTTAGTGGAATTTTTATATAATTTGAGAAAAATCAGGATAGTCAATTTATATATTTGAGTTCACGTGATTTTTTATATTACTGTTCATATGCATATTTTTATATTATTGTTCATGTGCATATGCATTTAATAATATAACCGAAAGAACAGGGAAATGGTCGGTCTAATGGAACAACTGTGACAGCCGATATATGCTGGAAATAAAAAGGACACCGTGACAGCCGATATATGCTGAAAATAAATTCTGTGACAGCCGAGATAAGCTGTAAAGAATTAAGAAGGGGCCGGTCTAAGATAATAATAACCTGTTGACAGGTGGGAAGACGTTCCCATCATAATCATTCATGCATTGCATATGTTTTAATTATTGATAAGATTATTGAAATACTGAGATAAGATTATTCAAATCTAGACATCTTCTGTCAATTCCTCCTGCCTCTAGTTTCCATCACATTCTTCTCAATCTGGAGTGTTATATTTTCCCACATAACATAATTTATATGCCTCATGTAAGATGGTTTTGATCAAATCTTAAAACATAGCTCATCTATGAACCTTTTATACTTCTTCTCCTCTGAGTATACCATTTTCGGTTCAAACCTTAACAAAGCCACAAATCTCCTATCATACTGAGCCACAGTCAACCCATTTGCCTCAAATAAGTAAAGCCTCAATCTTGTTGGGCTCTAAAGGTCTAAGGAAAGTATGTATCAAAGAAAACCTCCTTAAACCTATTCCAGGTTAAGAGTCTAACAACATATGCACTTACCCTGGGAAGAATATCCTCTCATCATTCTAAAGCTTCTCCTTCTAACTCAAACGAAGCAAAGACAACTCTCTGTCTGTCAGTTACTGGTAAAATACCAAATAATCTTTCTACATATTTCTCCCAAAAATCAAGTTTAAAAGGATTCATCGATCCTTTAAACAACAAGGCATTCAGCTTAATTATATCTCCCTGCATCTCATGCATAAATTCCCTTTTCCCCTTTTTAAATGTCTACCATTATTGGATTAATAACCATAGGCACTGCTCTAGCCTGTTCATCAAGTCTATGCTATAAGCTATCAACTCTATCATCTCTTACCTTCACTTCTCAAGAGCATGTGCAAGAGCTTATCTTAGCTCATCTCATTCAACTTCAGATTCTCTCACCTTTACTAATATCAAGTATATTACTAATATTAATCATACTATCAACACGTTCCCTTTTAGGAACCATAAATTCATACTCAACCTTGACTTGTCAACAACATTGGGGGCCTACCACGCCCTCTCAACAACTCTAACTCTAGCTCTGGCACGTCCACGTGTCATCTTCAGACTGTTCATTAAAATATGATTTATTTTAATCTTCCACTTTCTTACTTTTTATGCAGTCTACAGAATCATAAAACTTAATGCTCTGATACCAAAATTGTAACGACCCATCCTGGGTTGGCCACCCTCGAGACAGTGTCATTACATTTTGAAAATCTCAGCACGACACATATATGCAACAATAAAAATAAATTACATCAAATGAAAATTTTTACATAAATCTTCAACCCTAAACAGGGGAGTTACATCACACTGATCTTTAACGTAAACATATATATATATATATATATATATATATATATATATATATATATACCACTTAAAATGCATGAACATTCACAATAAAAGTTTTTATTTTCTTTTCCTATTAGTCTGAGGATGTTGACACGTACGTGGCTTACAGAAAATGATTTCATCCGACTTTCAATCCCAGAAGTAGTACCAGTATGAGTGTACAGGGTGGGAGACCACCCAGAGGAGGTGTTCCTCGTCACAAGGAACTGTAGTACGGAGTCAGAGGCAAGCATGATCTGCAACTTTTGCAACTCAGAACACTATTGGTGGGACCCTTAGATTTGGGAGACAAGTTATGGGAACGGAGAGTCATAGCAGAAGAAATAAGTGTACCACCAAGGGGAAGTGGTAATCTGACGTATGATTGAAAGACAAAAGTTGTTATTGATATATTCAGATAAGATATTTATCCCATAATTATTTTAATTTGAGGTACTTATATATAGAAAAAGTTGACATGTCAATGTTGGTTGATTTTGATGCACCCATTCGTTTGAATCCAATATTCATATGAAGTCTTTTGAAGTATATATTAGTCTTTTGATGCAAAATAATTTTTGTTGAATTTCTTGCTAGAGATAGAGTGATAATCATAAACGTTTACAAGTGTTGTGTGAGTCGTATCAATAATAGAGAATTTGAAACTGATTGATTGTTTTAAAAAGAAGGTAGTGTTCAAAATTTGGATATGAGGAGTTTAACTTTCAGAGAGAACATAAAATACTCTCGAACTATCCTATTTTTCTCTGACCACTAAGAAATGATTGAAGAAAGGTTGTGAGGAGTATTTAGCATACATAATGGATCCTAGAAGGAAAATAGGAAGTTAGAATAAATCTTAGTGGTGAAAGATTATTCTAATATAATTTCTTGATGAGTTATCTAGGTTGCCTCCAAGTAGGGAGATTAAATTTTCTATTGATATGATACCAGGATCATCACATATATTTAATAGCATCCTACAGAATGATATCAGCTAAATTGAGAGAGTTGAACGAACCATTTTTCTGACCTAATGTATTTGGGGAGTCAGGTGTTATTAGTGAAGAAAAAAGATAGAACGATAAGAGCGTGTATAGACTATAGATAGTTGAATAAGAACAAATACATTTTTCCCATGATAAATAAAGGGTTTGAGCAGTGTAAGAAGTGAAAGTATTTTCTAAGATAAACCTGAGATCAGGTTATCACCAATTGAAGATAGAGAATGGGGATGTGTCTAAGACTGTTTTTAGGACACACTATAGTCATAAGTTTCTTATGATGACATTTGGATTGAATAATGTTCCAGAAACATTCATAGACTGGATGAATAAAATATTTGAACAATTTCTTGAAAATCTTGTGGTTGTGTTCATCGATAACATTTTGGTGTATTTTAAGACTAAAGAAAAGCATGTAAAACATTTAGAAATTGTGTTGGAGATTTTGAGGAGAAAGAGATTGTATCTTATAAGTTCTCTAAGTATGAATATTGGCTGAATGAAATAACATTCTTGAAACATGTAATAACCGAAATTAGTATAGCAATTGATCCATAAATGGTAGAAATGATGTTAAGTTGGGAGAAATCAACTAATGTAACTGAGATTAGAATCTTCTTGGGGTTAGCTGGTTATTATAGAATATTCTTTCATAATCTTTCTACTATTGAAATACTGCTAAATAGACTGACCAAGAAAGATGTGAGATTTGTAGATAAATGACACATGCACATTAAGTGGATTTGCAAAGATTTCAAAGGCTGCCGACAGTTTGCTTATAAATATGCATACAACTATGTGAAATCTTATGATTTCACAAAGTTTTTTATAAACTCATTCGTTTTCTCTAACTATTTGGAGATTCAAAGAAAGGTTGAAAGAACAAAATTTTGAAGGAGTTTTCTGCGGAATTTCATAGAGAATCATGAAAAGCTATCGGAAAAACAGAAGGTAATAATGTAATGGTTATTTTTGAATTTCTAACATTTATGAAGTTTCCTTGATTCAAAGTGGAGATTTTCAAAGTGTGTGGTTTATATCGAATTGAAAAATAAATTAGAAAATTTATATAAATATGATATCAGGTGTTGACGATCTACAACCGGAGGAATTTCTACGAGAAACGGGAAAGGCAAGGAGGTGATCCACAGGTAGCTTTAAGAGCTACGTGGTGAGTTGGATTTACTTTAAGTAGTCTAAATAAAAATCAAATTTCTAGTGATAATATTAAGATAACTTATTAGCTTAGGTTTTGATGATAAATAAATATTTGGTTGATAGGTATGATGTGAATATTGGACCGTAGAAAAATTATTATGTGAGAAGAAATATTATTAGAATAATGGGTTGATTTAATAATAATAGCGATAAGTGAAATTCTTGATGAGCTATGGGCTATGTTTTGATACGAATTTTGAGGAGATAAATTTTAATGGATCTTAACAAACTTTGATGGATGATTTGATGAGATTTGGGACGAAATTTAGTGGATATTGATAAACTTTAATGGATGATTTAATGTGATTTGGGATAAGAGGATGTTAGTGGAATTTTTATATAATTTGAGAAAAATCAGGATAGTCGATTTAGATATTTAAGTTCATGTGATTTTTTATATTACAGTTTATATGCATATTTTCATATTATTGTTCATGTCCATATGCATTTAATAATATAACCGAAATAACAGGGAAGGGGCCGGTCTAATGGAACAACCGTGACAGCCGGTATATGTTGGAAATAAATTCCGTGACAGCTGGGATAAGCTGTAAAGAATCGGGAAGGGGCTGGTCTAAGATAATAATAACCTGTCGACAGGTGGCAAAACGTTCCCATCATAATCATTCATGCATTGCATATGTTTTAATTATTGATAAGATTATTGAAATGCTGAGATATTGTGTATTATTGTGAATATAATTAATGATGGTTGAGTCTTACTGAAAGAGACAGTTATAGTGATAAGATTATTGAAATGCTGAGGTGTGGTGTATTATTGTGAATATAATTATAGATGAATGAGTCTCACAGAGAGACAGTTATGGTGATAAGAACAATTAGATGGTAGACTTTATGATGTGGACTTCAATACGAAGTAATAATGAGATAATTGATGATCTTGAGGTGAACCAATAAATAAGAGGAAGAGATTGATAGAGAATGAATATTATGACATGTGTATTGATAGTAGAGTGCTAGCATCAAGTGTATGAGATACAAATTGTTTTAAATATTAAAAGACTAGTTACAAATGAGTACTTTTAGTAAATTTAATTCATTGAGCTTGTGAAGCTCACTCCTCATTGTACAATGATTTCAGGTAGCAGACAGGACGATTAGTCTGGTGGGTTGAAAGTCGGACGAAACATTTTCTGTAAGCCACGCACGTGTCAATATCTTCAGATTAATGGGAAAAGAAAATAAAAATTTTATTGTGAATGTTCATGTATTTTAAGTGGTAGATATGTATAGAAAACTCAACTTTTTAAAGAGACATAATAATTAATGCTACAACTCATTAAATTATAGTTTACTTTTCGAAAATACCCTTATTTAATACTTAGATGTAATGATAGAGTCTATTAGGAAACCTAAATTTAAGGGTAATTTAAAAAATTTAACTAAGATTGACTTTTGACTTTTCAAAATGTACAAACAATATGTGATATCTCAAAATAGAATACTTGCCGATATATACGGGGGACAAAAGGAGTAACAAAAAATAATTGAGTTACTATTTATCTTAAAATTAAGTTTAATTAGATAAAAAATTATCCAATTAATTTTTTATATTTTAACACATATAATAAGTATTTGCTCCCCAACTCCCCTAATAACACAATATACAAAAATTCAGAACTGTTATGATTACTTTCTCATAGCAAACAACTCACATCTTTTGCATTTTTGAGAACCTGTCAAAAACAAAGTAATTGAATTTTGGAGTGCAGACGACCGCCAAAATAATTAACTCCAAGAGATGCAAACTACTTTAAAACAATAATTTCACACGTCTCTATCGTGGACTTGCGATAAGTATCTTATTCTTCAATTTTACAACATATATTACATGCAATATTTCGTAGAGACATTTAAGGTGGTCCTTCCATATGTAACTATTGCATTATTGGGTTTACGTAAGGAAAGAGAGGGAACAAATCCCAAAGAGAGGAAATTGTCCACTAGGGAGACAACGTAACATCCATAACAGATCCAAGTTTTTACGCGTTGGGACCATATATATCACCATATGCATGGGCTATCTAAGAAAAAGCAGGCACTAAGGATTCATTGTATCAACTTCATGGCAAAACTTGAAAATCACACTAATTTTAAGGGATAGAAGGAGATGAGAATAAAAATAGAAGAAGAAGAAGAAGAACAAGGTGCTTATTCGATCTGGAACAAATTGAAAGAATTAGGTGCGAATCTACTTTTATTTTAAGAAAATTTTAGAAAAAAAATGCATTCTCTTTTTTCTTTTAATTTTCAATTTTAAAATGATCAAACATGAGAGAAACTACAAATGGTTTCATCATTGTGAAAGGGATCCGTTTGAAAATAAGGGGTTACTTCGAAGTTGGTCACATGTGTTTTGGCCAAATTACGTTCTTCAACATCCGCATCTTCTACCTTAACAGACAACCAGCAGAGCAAGCTCTTGACTCTTGTGCTAAACACAAGAATTATGATTCAAATAAAATAATATAAATAAATTGTCCATACAAATATTAAAAAATTATTTAAACTCAATGTAAAATTTTTATGTATTTCAAAAACTTTAGATTTATATGTAAATTACAGCCTTAATGTAATTGCTCACAAATTGTGTAATTTTTTTATTTTATTTTATTAGAAGAAATAAAATTTCTCAAAAAGATCTATGCGCAAATTATCTAGCATTTTGCGATGAGTATTATAAATAATCGATTGCACAATCGTATAGAAAAAAACGGTTGAATGATTGTCTGACCGATCTTTTGTGTGAGAAGGGATTTGATATAGATTTGCATTTTTTCGGCTAATGTACCGAAGACCATCACTACTATGGAGTTGAAAATAATCAGATCTACTAAACAGTCATACCACGGTGGTTTGATTCCGCCATAATAAATAGCACGCGCCTCACACGTCGTTGACAATGTATAGAGTTGATTCTCGATCATTATTTATTTTAAAGAAGATAAAAAATAAATAAATAAATATGATTTTATGTATAAATCGCGGACGAATATTATAAATAATCGAATACATAGTCATTTGTACTATAAATATAAGCATTTATGTTCAGCTCTCCAACTCCAGTATGAACTACCACCCTCTAAACTCCGATTGCTCATCCATGGTGGAACCTGAAACCCCATGTGGCAGTGCTGCCAAGTCCAGGCATGGGCCACGTCATCCCCCTTTTCGAGTTCGCTAAGCGTCTAGTCATCCAACATGACGTCCACGTCAGCTTTCTAGTCATCACCACCACCGAATCCTCAGCTGCACAGGACCAGCTCCTCCGCTCACCCCTCCCTCCTGGCCTCCAAATAGTCAACCTCACACCAGTCGACGACGTGGCCTCCAGGTCCAACGATGACATGCTAATTGTCACAAGAATCTCTTTCATCGTAGAGGAGAGCCTCCGGTCCTTGAAATCGCTCCTCATGATCGATTTGGGAAAACCAAACGCCGTCGTAATCGACTTGTTCTGTACAAAAGCTTTTGAAATCTGCAGCCAACTGTCGATTCCCACGTACTCTTTCTTCACTCCCTCCGTTGCTTTTTTCGCGTTCTGTCTTTATCTTCCCACGCTTGACTGTGAGGTTGAGGGTGAGTTCGTTGAACCGATTCGGGTCCCGGGTTGCACTCCCGTGCGAACCGAAGATCTAATGGACCAGGTTCGCAACAGGAAGATTGATGAGTACAAATGGTTCTTGCTTCACCTTAGTAGGTTACCATTGGCAGCTGGGATTTTCCTTAACTCATGGGAAGATCTTGAACCGATCTCCATCAAAGCGATAAGAGAGAATCCTTTCTACAAGGAAATACCCGTCCCGCCGGTTCACCCTGTGGGCCCGTTGATCAAGCAAGATGAACCACTGAGCCAGCCGATAGATAAAGAGTGCTTGGCGTGGCTAGATGATCGGCCGGCTGATTCCGTTATTTTTGTGGCGCTTGGTAGCGGAGGGACTTTGTCAGCTGAGCAGCTGACCGAGTTGGCTTGGGGTCTTGAGCTGAGTCAGCAACCGTTCATTTGGGTGGTACGCATGCCAACTGATGCTACCGCCTCAGGTACTTTCTTCAACGTTGGTAGCGATCCGAACGATCCGACGTCGTATCTCCCTGAAGGGTTCTTAGACAGGACTCAAGGAGTTGGGCTGGTTGTGCCGTCCTGGGGCCCACAAGTGGCGGTGCTCCGTCACGAATCCACTGGCGGATTCCTGTCTCACTGTGGGTGGAATTCATTGTTGGAGAGTATAACTCATGGTGTGCCGATGATCGCTTGGCCACTTTACGCAGAGCAGAGAATGAACGCGACGATGCTTGTGGAGGAGATAGGAGTGGCAATCAAGCCGGTGGTGGAAAAGGGAAAGAGAGACGTTGTTGGGCGTGAAGTGATAGAGAGAGTGGTGAGAATGGTAATGGAAGGTGAAGAAGGGAAGGTGATGAGGCGTAAGGTTAAGGAACTGAAAGAAAGTGCTGCAAAAGCATTGGATTTTGGCGGGTCTTCTTATGAGTCACTCTCTCGTGTGGCCAAGGAGTGGAAATTAAGCTGCGGATAGAAAGGCTATACAAGAACCTTTTATCTCCGAGAAGTATTGTCCTGAATATTAGCCATGGTTTTGTTTTATGAAAAATATATGATATAAAAATTTATTTAATTATTAAAAAAATTAAAATGTTTCATATCATTCAACCGTGAATTGAATCTGTATGCATACTATGTATCTTTTTTGAACAAATTAGTTTATAGTTTGAAATGGCATTTGCACATGAATAGAAAATTAGGGTGCGGGATTCATGAGAGAAATGTTGGCTTGTCAAAACACGATAACAAAGCGGAAAGAGAACGATGTTAATGAGTACTTGCACATGAATTGACGGACACATGTCATAAATAATATATATTTTTGTGATGAATTATTACCCATGAACAAGTATTTATTGTTAATAAGACAAGATATTATCATTTACGAACAAATTCATATGTAATAAACTTTTCCACGTCTCTACTAATTTTGAAAAACATTCCAAGAATTTTAAAATTATTTTATAATTATTTTATAATTATTTTGAAAAAAATAATTAGCTCCGATAAAATTATCCATTGGTGATAAGAATTTTAAGAATTTAAAATTGTTTTTACAATTATTTTAGAAAATAATAAATATCATCGATGGACACTTGATAACAAATTTTTTTTTATAAAAAAATTGTTGTTTGTGATGGACTGTCTGCCACAAATAAACCAAGTTAATTTATTTATTTTTTCAAAATTAAAGTGGGTTATCAGTAAGAGATTTATTTGCATCGTTGACGGGCTAGAAATGACAATGAGTAGACTGTGAAAATTTACATATCCATAATCGTATTCGTTTAGTTATTTTATTATTCGAATCTGAACTTGAAACAATTAAAAATCATGAAATATTATTCATAACAATGAAAAAAATCATTTATTTTTATCTATATCTACTTAAATGAATAAGATTTGGATCGGTTGTGTAACCTATTTTCTGATTTATGCTTATTTAATTCATTCTCTGTTTTTAATTCTTTTACATTACACTTTAGATTAATAAAGGGGCATGGCAATAATGATGAGATTTTGGTTTCTATGGGTTATTCTCAAAGTGTTTTTTTGTTCTTTATTTTTATCCAATTCATTTTTTTTTTATAAACCCATGCACGATTCATTAAAAAAAAAAACCTCTTATTATTAAATAAGGCGATATAAAATAATAAATTCATATTTTTCATGGCATTATTTTGTAGAACTGTGTTAAACTTCCGGCAAATCATTGATATGGTAGCACACTAGCACTAGCAAAATCACGTCGTCCAAGGCCAGGTTTGGATTACTCTCTTAGAGCAAAGGATAAATTAAAGTAATATTGAAATTGGCGTGTGCATGCAGCATTTAGGTAATGGAGTGGGAGATATTACAAAACTACCTTTCCCCCCTAGACACTATCCTTCCGTTATGATCAGTTTATGTAGCTGTTGTAATTTTAAGGTAAACCGAGGTTAAATTGATAAAATTGCTTGCCTCACAAAAAGACAAATCATCTCTAGATTTAAGCTACCCAACATAATTAGATTATCAAACATGATCTAAATACATATATTTAAGAGCAAGAGGTGATCAATATTGCTAGATTAAGACGGTGCAAAAACAGCAGTTGATTCAATAAATATCGTCACTGTTAGTTTTGGGATCTCACCTATCTGCAAAAGAAGAAAAACGAAAAAGAAAGAAAGAAAATATCAAAATAGCTAATTCAGACCAAAGTACTATAATGTTTACTTTTTTTTTTGTTTGACTATAGTGTATACTTTCATAGTTTGAATCTAAGATTGTGAGTCTTGATAGTAAGCAAAAGCATAAGAGAATAATACATCGACATATTCTAAACACAATTGAATTCCAATAAATTAAGGATACGCCAAAGCAAATCATTATAACTTCGTATTAGGATCAGATACATGCCTTCTGTCACCCTTTTAGCTGCTATAATAGTAAACTCTCTTGCTTGAAGTGCTGCTTCGTTTGCTAGAAGAACTTTAACTACGTAACAAGTAATTTATGTTTTTTTTTATTCCATATTGAATATATCAACCTTTTTAGTACCATACATGTTCCTTAGGAACATATTTTCTTTAATAAATATTTTTGAATCAACTGAAGTTTTTTTTTTTTTATAAAAGTATTGAAAACAGCATGAAACTATATTTTTCTATCTAATTATCATTGACCTACACAATTAAAGATGATTATCAATATTGAGATAGTTAAAGATATCAAACAAAGCATGATATGCATTTTTCCTCACATATTTTTATTATTAATTCAAGAACTTAATTAAAATTCTTAAAGTTTACAAATATTCAGTAAATTAAAAACATTAAATATCTCGTTTAATAATAAAATATACGAGGTATGTAAATTTTGGTTCGAGTACGAGTACGAATAACTCATGAATAAATTCAATCTGATCTGTAATTTTATATATACAAATTAAAAAATACTCACATCTAACGAGTTATTAATCTTAAACTCACATCCGAATTTTAATGGGTGATCCAACGAATCCGCTGTCTATGATCAAAATCAAAATTCCGACCTCAGCAGCCAGCCGAGAGTAATTCTCGGTGATATCAATGAATGAGTGTGGCATGCATCACAATAAAATCTCCTAATGAAACGCACCGTCTCAGGAGAATAACAGTGTGGGACTTATAAGTCTCCAGCGACACGACGACACCCACCCGTCTGCGTTACAGAAACAATCTCCCTCTTTGCAACTCCATGGATTCAAAAGCTTCAACTCTCACTCCTCCACAAAACCCTAAAACCCCAAATGGATCAAACTCCAAAGACAGAGACTTCTTGAACCATCTCGAAGCTTACCTTGCGAAAAGAGACGGCGTGGACAAGCTCCTCAAGATCTCCAGGTACGCCACCAAGATCATCTTAGCCTCCTCGGTCGTTCCCGAAACCCTAACCCTAAATCGCCGACTCAAGAGCTTCGAGTCCAATGTTGGACTGAGTCGCAAAGCGTTTCGACTTGGAAAATTCTTTCAGGACCTGAACGCGTTAAGGAGTTCACATTTCGATTCCAAGCAAGAGATCTTCTTATCAATTCTCGCCTATGGAGGCGAAGGATTGTATTACTTCGTTGAACAGTTCGTTTGGTTGGCTAAATCCGGTTTGATCGACAGTAAACACTCCCGTAATCTGCAGATAATCAGTGCCTGGACTGAGTTTATCGGTTACTTTGGCAGTATTAGCCTTAAAATGAGGGATTTGAAGAGGATTATGGAGGATGAGGCGTGTTTGGCATCGAGTATTGAAATTACGGTTTCGAGGGGAATCGTTTGCAAGGAAGAAGATGATAAGATGAGGAAATTAAGAGAGAAGAAGTTGATGAAAAAACTATCGATTTTGCAAGATTTGGCTGATGGGTTAATGGCTTTGGCGGATATTCGAGACGGGAAGGGGCGGCTCTCGGGCCCGCTTGTGGTGTCATGTGCTGGGCTTTTATCCGCCATCATTAGTACTCATAAGAATTGGGTGTCTTGTTGAGTTTAATGGATCGTTTCACCAAGGTACGATTGATTAGAAATTTGGGTTATTTTATCTTTATTGAATTGTGAATTTTATGGTGAAAGAATGTTTAATAATGTTGTGGCTGCACTCTGAGTGTAGTTTATACAAACTTAACCAGCAAAGGAACTGAAGATTTTTGGGTTCTTCTTGTTTTACATTTATTTTCAGTAATAAAAACTATACGCAGGCAGTGAGTGGATCAATCTGATTTTGTGTTCAATACTTCCATTTTTTTGGTTAATTGTTAAATTTTTTTATAAATTATTATCAGTCATGGTGGACGGTTTAGAGTATTAGCAGTCGACCTCTAGAATTCGGTTTCATTCATCTATGTGATGTTTGTGTAAGAGAAATACAGATGATAAGTGTATAAAAAGTCATGGACTTCGCATTTCCTAGTCATGTTAATAGATGGGTTGTTTGATTTAGACTTATTTATCCCTGATTTTATGGAAGATACGAACTACTTATTTAGCAAGTGAAGCAGCTCTCTGCTATGCTTATCGTGTCATTTTCTTTAAAATCTTTCTGATTTTAGGGAGAATTCTTTCTGAAGATTGATTTCCATTTTAATAACCTTTTCTTTTCTCAAAAAATCCTTAATCTAAAGCGAATGGAAAATGATACGAATTCAAGCTACCTTTAGGAATCACAATCCATTAATGGAAGAATCTATATATGGCTTTTAGCAGTTAGATAAAATGTCCCGTTGTAAAGTTCTCCGTTTGAGTTTTTGCTTTTAAGGGTTCAACTGTGCTCCTTCATGTGGGTTTGTCTCCATCTTTGCTTTCTTTTCCTTATCAATCATTATTTTTTGTATGTGGGTTTGTTGATTCTTACTAGCTAATGAGTTGTTAGGTCGCTTACTAATGGAATATCCTTCAAGAAGGATCCCTCTTATCATATTTTTCGATTGATCCTAATATTTTCAATTTTTGGTAGATGAAGGATCTTAATTCTTAATCCTTCAAGTTTGTTATACATATAAAACCTTTCTTTTTCTTGGACTCATGATAGTCATGCTCACTATGCTGCAGCACAGATTTTGCAAGAGCTTGGCATTTGTCCTTGGTTTTCTATGCTTCTAGTTCCTTTCCAATTGATGAGCTTGAGAGATTATTTTACTTTTGAAAACGAACGGGCCAAAATGCTTTAAAATGAGGTATGCGACTCTTTTAGCTTTAAGAGAGTAATACTCCTTGAAAGTAATTGTTTTGGTTCTAGTCTTCGAAAGCTTGGGATTCTTTCTTTTCAAGAGTTTATATACAGTCGCAACTGTTAAATCTGCAGCATACGAGACACATACGGTGGAAATTGAACATTTCCCTTACCCTCTTATAATTTATGAGATTTTGGGTTGCTCGTGTTTCACATTTGCACCTTAGCACAATTGAATCTAACTTGAATTATTGGCAAATATAAAAGAAAAATAAATAAAATACTGATACCTTAAACATAAGTAAGGCACCTTAGAATCCCGGGCATAGAATATGCACATAGTTTCTGCTCATCTGCAAAATGCACGCATGCACACACTTACTCAGAAGTTGAAATAAAATCTGAGCAGGAACAGTTTGTCAGAATTTGTTGTTACACTGCTTTGTTTATTACTACAATCATCATTTTTACTCCTACTTCTTATCATGAAGAAGTTAGCATCGGAGAGTTTGTATTTGTCCCCACTGACAAGGATACCAAACCGCCTTTTTTCCCATATGATTTATATGTTTTCTCAAATGTGCGATAACACATCAAATTGTAACAGCTTTGTGGTAGCAAAGACGTGCCCAACTACTGTACACATTAAAGAGGCAATGCATTGACCAAACAGCTTCGACTAATATTTAACTGATTAGCACCTGAAAATAGACTAGCACTACAAAGGCGACAATCATCATTCCACAATTTTGAAAAACCCATAGAATTCTAAGTGACGACAGCTTATAGAGCTAACACAAGAAAACAACAGAATCAAACAAATTCTCTTCCCAATAAGATTATGGAGAGAGCAATGCTGCTGATGTTAAAGAAACCTCCAAGCAGTTATTTCACCTTTCCTTCAAGGAACTGTTGTTAGACTTTCTCAATTCCCACGGAGGTAGGCAGCCTCTCAAAGGCGATTGTAGGAAAAATGAAGATGTTGACAATTGCTTCTGCCGCATTGAGATCGAAGAAAGGCAACCGAATGCACTCCGCAACCTCCTTTTCTCACTATCATATGGTTGGCAGTTAGGGTCATGCTGCACGGCAGAAATCTTAAGGGCTTCAGGAAGTATGCAATTACAGATTGAACCTGCCATGACAGAAAAAATATGAGAACGAGTGAAAATCATGTATGTGTAGAGGGAGGTGCAATGCAGCATAAAAACATTAATCTCCCATTTAAATAATTAAAATAAAAAACTTGTCTTTATATATGAACAGCCACAGCATCAATCTTCTTGTTCTCTTTCCAGAAAGTAGTAAATTAACCACTAAAATTTGAGGCAGAATAAATGTACTACCGACAATGCACAATGCAGATGCCATGTTCATCATCAAAATAATTCCTAATCTACGAATAGTACGGCTGCAACTTTCCAGCACAATGGCCTTCTGCCTACATTTTTTAGCAGTACAGGAGAGTTTATGCAGGTTGTCAGAAGCTTTCTGGGCAGAAAAAGCCTCCTGGCTGAGAAATAACTATTGGCAGTCCACGCATTCCCTTTTCTTTGATACGTGGTAAAATTAGACATGCAAATCCTTGCAGGGAAGGGCTCTGTCTGACAGTTTGCCATATATAACAGCGTAAATTACCCTTCCAGCCACCAGTCAGGGTAGCATGTTACAAAAGAAAAAAGTATTCTTTCTTGATTCTTTTAGCGAATTTTAGCGAATTTGCAACTACAAGCAACTTTCAATCCATAAGTGAGTGAAATTTTAAAATATTTGCAAAGTGATGACAAATATTTTATTGACATTTACATTTCTGTTTCCTCAATGGGAAGGAATATCAAGTGTTGGATGATAGGCGCTAGAACTGTATTCCTTAAAAAGTTGCATGGATTCAATTTTCTATAAGCAAGCACGAATTCAAATCTAAAATGTTTGATACTGAAACTCACTTTTGTGAAAATAATTTTGAACTAAAAATTATCTAAATGAGGTGAATGGTTGGACAAGGAAGGAATACCTATTTTTGCCAGTCGATTTACCCATTTTGGGATTTGTTTTCCAGTCAGCTTGTAACATACGTCCCTGCAGAAATGGTTGCAGTTCTTGACAATCAAGTGATATGTATCACCATTGTAGCTTGCAGAGTGCTGCTCCATGAACTCCCTCACCTGAAAAGGGTCCAAGCATGTGGTTCCAATAAATATTGATTTCCTAAACTTGAAGCCTGGGCACTGTCGGGGTTCAACCTCAAAAACACCACTTGTTGGGTAATCATGAGCTCCAAATGCATATTCTACACCATGAACTGTTAAGTGAAAGTGAGGTTGTCAGAAAATCTGTACTAACGATATAAAGAGGGAAGAAGTAACAAGCTACGGCTTTGATTGCTAGGGGAAGAATTAGATAGCAACATAAAGCAAGGCTCCACTTTTTCATATAAGTTAAGAATGTGTCACAATTGGACAGATAAGCATCAAAATCTTCACAATTATGAAAAATGCAATCTTTGGTTCACTCCTAAAGCAGAAAGAGTTCTTTATGTTCAATGTTGGAGGGGGAAAACCATGTATTGAAATTACTTAAAACTTACCTTCCACACCAGAATGAAAGATACCAAGGCCTGTCCAATAGAGATAGCCATTCATAGGTGTCAAGTCATATACATTGAGATAAACGGGCACATTGCCTGGACCATAGCTAGCTGGCTTCACCTTGGGAAACAAGCAAAAGCGTGTGGCTGATTTTCCTTTTAAACGAAGAGGCACTATGGACTTCCAACCTTTTTTTGATCCGAATTTCATAATTCCTCAAATGGTAAGACCAGGATTCAATTAATTCCTCTCTCCAACCTGTGTGCGCGGGCCTATACAGAAGCATTAGCCATTTCATATAAAGAAATTACACATATTCAAAACACACTGATAAAGGGAATGTGAAAAGAGGAAGAAAAGCAAGAAAAGAACTCATAAGGGAAAAAAGTATAAGATGCATAATTACTGATAAGCATTCTGTTGCATTTCAAAAGTTCTTATGTAACTCAATTATATCACCGTTTTCTTGATGAGTGTCATTTTTCCCATACTAAGAATTTAGAAAGGTTGTTTAATGATTCATATGTTCTTACTGATAAAGTTACCCGAGTCCCTGACAACTCAGTGGCTGGACATAGATTATAGAAAGGCAGCATGTTTTGTTTCATGAAATTGACTGAGTTTTCATAATATGAAAGATGTCGTTTGGCCTACATGATATAAATGAGAAGCTTCTCTCATGTTCTTCCTAAATATAGTAAACCATTAATAGAAGAAAGATGCCAAGAGAAAGAACAAGGAAAACTACATGTAAGAACACTTCACTAAATTCTGAAAAGGAGAGAGTGACCGAATTTTTTTAATGCCTAGTTTCTCACTAAGAACAAGAAAGTCGAAGAAAGGCAGATGGAGTGCCAGACTCTGCAGAAGCAAACAAGGGAATACCTTTCATATGAAGAATTTTAGATATACAGACATGAATATGATTCTATGTAAGTTAATTTTTACTTCTTTTATTCTGCAGTGATTTCACCTCAGTTTTCCGCAAGAGATTGCTGCTTCAGGGGCTTTCCTGTACCAACAGCAAGAAAAAAATCATTTCGATTTTTTTTCCTCTCAAAGATACTATCCCAAGTGAGAATAAATTGAGTATCCATAAGTTCTAAGAACATTTTTAAGAAGGATTGACACAATGTGTTATTATTCCTGCTATCTTAGAATTTTCTTGGAGCAAAAACAATATCATAATGAATTGTCAGCACAGAATTTCTTATTCTGAATGGCCGACTATGGAAAAGTTGACTGGGAGGAATATAAGAATAAGCCAAGTCTACCCAAATAATTTATGCATCTCGCTTCTTATGCATCCAGCCTGATGAAACTTCAAAGAATCTGATAATGAGTAATGATGCCAAAGTAATGAGTAATGTTTTGTTCCAAATTCTGAATGTTCCAAACATTGATATGACACAAACTTCCACAAGATCCCCAAAACTTCAGATAATACATCAAGACTTCACCTTGCCGTCTATTCTCAGCAAAAATCAGTTGATTAAACCCTATCTTGCCTCATTTTCCATATAATCCACAAAGTCCAGTATTACAAAGTGATAACACCTTGGGAGCTCCAAAACTTGCTAAACTTATCTTGCATTGTGCCGCATCCTTTCTAGCGCATTATAGTTGGTTTTGGTTCAATCTCTTTAATGTGAATATGATGCTAATATAAGGGAAACAATATGTAGAAATTCCAGAGGTCGTATATTTGTTAAAATCTTTAATGTAGAAGTTTTGGTCAGATTATAAGCTCTCTTTCCCTTTTTGGCATTACAAAGAAATAAAACAAAACAGAACAAAAAACAATGACAAACATAGTGCCTGCCATCTGTTTGAGAATAATAACATAAAGTGATATGAGACTCTGAAGACTTGTCAACATGTTGGGAACAATCAGCATCAGAAACTGAGTTATGTTTAAATTAATTAGTGAAAGACTAGATTAATTAAAGACAAGTTGAAACGAGCAGAGGATGCAGATAGATAGAAAGAGAGAAGCGTAGGAGTCAACTTAAAACCTCAACAACTTCTTCCAGCTACTTGGGGTTGGCACAACAAAACAATTTAAATAAAGAATGAGAAATTCTAAATTTCTAATAGAATATTAAAACCCAACAGAAATATGTAGTTCTAGTTAATCCCTACAGAATGAAACTACAAGAATGCCACAATTTCTTCCAGGCCCATGTGTGATTCATTGAAGATAGAAATCAAGGATAACAGTCAAAGTACCACGGGGGCATAGCCTTTCATTCAGAATGTTATCATCCTAGAGTCAAAGCAGTTATAGATGTGTGTGAAGTGGATAAAATTTATTTAACTACCAACATTTGTAGAGCATGAGACCATTTTCTTCATGACCAGAGTTAAAGCTAATTAATGTAAAATAGTAACTCCTTTGCTCTAAAAAAATCGACAATCAAATGCTGCATTTTCCATATAATTACTAAAAATAATGAAATTTACTGCCAGATAAACTAGAATTCCAGCATTCCCCTCAGAACATGAAATAACAATCTCAATGGGTGCTCAAATAAACAGGGTCTTGTCTAGATTTCAAAATAGAAGGAGAATTATTCCAGATCTATCTAGAACTGTTTATTTAGAACAACCAAGAAACGCAAAAGTAAAATAAAACCAAAATGTGATTAGCCCTATCTCTTTCAGAGTAAGATCAGAAAAATTAAAAGAAATGTTAGCTCACGATTCCCACCCAATAACTAAGAACAATGTGAAGAAGAAACAGATTTGTGCTCTTCGGGGTTTGGTTAATGAGAAAACAAATAAAAAGAAGAGAAAAAAACAAGAATCTTCAAAGCAGAAATGAACAACAGCCAATTTCATCCTAAACCTGCAATGAGATTTAAAGTTTTTATCTTTTTTAACCAGAAAATTTGCAGCAGACAAAAAGCAAAACCAAAATAAGAGACAAAAATTGCTAAGGGGAACATTGTGAGTAGAAGAACTTACCGATTTAGAGAAGATTGCCATTAGAGCCAAAACCACTTATGCTTCAAAGCAAGATCACCCATTTACCACCTGGCCGGCCTAAAAGTTGTTCTTCATAGTTCATACACAGACTAATTTTTCTCTCCGGACAAAGAAAAAGAAAATGAGAGCCCAAAATTGCAAGCCAGAAGAACAGCCAGATTCTCTCTTTGGCTTGCTCTCTTTCTCTGTCTGTATCTATCCACTTATTTCTTTTTATTTTTCACTCTCTCGCTGACTGATAATTCACGAGCAAGATTTATCTCTCGCGTAATATACTATTGGTTTTCACTTTCTTTTTTGGCCTTTTCAAGAGCAGGAAGTAAGTATTATGATATTCTTGCTCTCTAATTTCAGTAAAAAACAGAAAAGAAAAAGAAAAAAAGAGTGTCCTTGACTCCTTGCAGTAACTTTACCTT
Organism: Bretschneidera sinensis; assembly: GCA_023935145.1. Lineage (NCBI taxonomy): Eukaryota > Viridiplantae > Streptophyta > Magnoliopsida > Brassicales > Akaniaceae > Bretschneidera > Bretschneidera sinensis. The sequence goes on from CM043697.1 coordinate 149,620,341, forward strand.
CGTTAAGTCATTGTCTTGTTCTCATATGAAATGATGATTTAGGCATTTGGGTTTCATTCCCTTTAAATATTAGTAGTAAACAACTAGTTTGCACGTGTCAATTCATATCCTATTGACGGTGGTAACAGTGCTTTCCTGTTAATCCAACTAGTGGTAGACCTACTTATTGTGTAGGCTCCGCTTGATTTTTCTTCGGATTTCAAAATATTTTTAAAAAATTGAAAATTTTGGAGATCGATTAAACTGTACAAGTCTCTCTTAATATTAAGATAGATTAGCATTAAATTAGCCAATAGTTAGTGGTGAAATAAGTAAACTCAATTAGTCAATTAATACGTTTTATTTTATTTTATATTTTAAATTTGATCAATTAACATCATGCTTTTAAGATAATTTTCAATAAACCATTCAATTTTCGATCAAATTATTACCTAAACACACACGTGCACTATACACATTCTTTTTAATTGAATAAAAATGATCATTGTACCCCTCTGGTATTTAAAGGGTCTTTGTATAATACACGTGTATTTTAATAACAATTTGATAAAAATAAATAAAGATACAGTGATCATTTTACATTCAATTCAAATGAATGTATACAACGCACGACATGTTTTTTAATAATAAAAAAAATTTAATAAAAAAATTATTTCAAAAAAGTTTATTAAAAATTATTTTAATAAAAAAAATTAAAATACAAAACAAAACACGACATGTTTCTTAATAATAACTCTTTTTTATTTATTATGAATACTTCCATCTTGCACCCAAAGAAAAATAGATAAATATGCATATTTTTTTATTTTATATTCATTCAGTCAATTAATGCGTTTTGTTTTATTTTATTTTATATTTTAAATTTGATCAATTTACATTGTGTTTTTAAGATAATTTTCAATAACCATGCAATTTTCGATCAAATTATTATCTAAACACACGTGCACTATACACATTCTTTTTAATTGAATAAAAATGATCATTGTACTCCTCTAATATTTCAAAGGTCTTTGTATAATACACGTGTATTTTAATAACAATTTGATAAAAATAAATAAAGATACGGTGATTATTTCACATTCAATTCAAATGAATGTATACAATGCACGTGTGTTTCGATAACAATTTAATAAAAAAAATCATTTCAAAAAAGTTTATTAAAAATTATTTTAATAAAAAAAATATTAAAATACAAAACAAAACACGACGTATTTCTTAATAATAACTCTTTTTTATTTATTATGAATAGTTCCATCTTGCACCCAAAGAAAAATAGATAAATATGCATATTTTTTTTTCTCTTCTTGGGCTTAAAAATAAATAATGCATCTACTATGCACGGTCCTTTATATATATCTAACAGGCTCACGCATTTGGTAACTCCCGAGTGTATGTATTTATGTAGCATGACATCAGCAATCGTTGCATTTTGTATTTTTCTATATTGCCAATAAATGTGAAGAAGAAAAATAAATAAATAAAAATGGCCAAAGGTGACAAGAATCACAAAAAGGGCATTCTCGTTTGACAGCACATTTATTCTTATTTACCATTCACCTTTATTGAGGGATGCACGAGAAGTGCATTTTGGACCATATACAGAAGATGTTTGAGATTGTTTTTAATTTTTGTTTAAAAGTATTTTTATTTTATTTTATAAAAAGCATTGTTTTAAATTACTTTAAGCATGGATTAAAGATGGTATATTTTTTAGAGTAAGAATCAAAATCAGAAAATAATTTTTTTTAAAGAAAATGAATTAAAATTTTATCCAACGTTAAGAATTATTTTCCTTAAAGTTTTATTTGTTCTCCTTTTTTAAAGAGCCTATTAATGGGTTACTGATAAATATCTTGCAGGTACACAATATTTGGGATTTACATATAACAAATCTGTTGAATCCTTTAAGAACTCTCTTTAAAATAATGATTAGTCATGGTTGTATTTTTCAGAGAGAACATAGAAGAAGAAGAATTCTGAAAATCAGAAAAGAAAATAAAGGAAAAGTAATTTATTTTGAAAGTTATTAGAAGAATTTATAGATTTAATTTGAATTTTTAACAACATGAAAATGAGCAGTAATAATTTAAAAATGTAACTCTGTAAAAGAAAAAGCATTTCTTTTCAAAAAGTTATATCTGTTGGGATTCGATTTCAAAATTTTCGAACATTCAGTCAACGGTTTTATTCAGTCGATTGAAAAAAACACAGTAACTCTTTATACTTTATTCAGTTGACTAATTATATTATTCAATCGACTGAATCTTGTTTTTCAACAAAACAATCTCAAAAATTGTCAATGACAATGTTTGGTGTAGATTTTTTCCATCGCAAAAATTGACTTGAAAAATATTTAAGTAAGCTTAAATCTAATCTAAACAACTTTGATTTGAATGCTTTTCCCATTTCTGATAAAAATACCATACCATATAGGTTAATTAATTTGAATAATCAATTAGGTGTATAACATGAAGATATGAATTGTAATAATTAAAATAAAAAAAACATGCAGATATCAACCGATACAATTAATTTTATTTAAAAAATGCTGATATCAATCAAGTTCAAATATCCAATTGCAATTACACCCAGATCACAAATTGAGTTATGGGCCATTACAAATCTCGATTTGTCACAAACTAATCAATCTGGACTATGAATACAGCTCAATTAATTCAATCATTATCTGCTCCCGGGTACATTTCCAACGATTTAATAAGTGTTAATTGGTCCATTATTTTCTTTTTGAATTATTCTTCTGTTGTCTTCAATAGTCAACATTGATATATGTATTTGGATTTTTTTTTTATTTTTTATGTACAAGTAGATTGGCAGCTCGTCCTTTTAGAGAGGTATATACAGTAGCTTGTGCCCACTGCTTTAACCACACCTTCATGAACAACTTGTATAGATGATTAGTTGTTGTGTTATCGTCATGAGAACATTTTTAATACTCCAACCAAAACTGTAGGTGTTTTTATAAATTTAGCATAAAGAAAAAGAAAGGTCTTATGGTTTGTTACTGTTAGCAACTTGACTTGGGTCTTACGTTGTCCTATTGGCCAAGTGTTAAGAATGAGAGGGTGGTGATAGGAGCATCGCATAGTAATGCACTATAACTGTGTATTTGCAATCTTTGTCAATTAAACCGTTTCACGTAAACGGGATTATTGTGTTTTAGAAAACGCTGTGTGTAATTAATCGAACTTCAAAATGTTACTACTCAAATTTCAAAAAAATTACCACTCTAGTTTCGAATGAAATGTACGTTGATGGTCTGCAAGTTTACTGTCCCTCAAACTTGGTTCTAAGAATAAGAAACCGGAATGTAATACTATACCACATGCGACTACTGAGGTGAATATTATAGCAGAACAGATCACCCTTGTAATGCTCCCAAAAGGAAGAGACAAAAACAATAAGCATGTTACGCACAGAAAGAAAGGCTGTTAGGTATTGCACGCACTTGCAGGCTTTCATCAAATTAAGCCAAAACCAGTACTTAGGTGGTACCAATTGACTGATTTCTTTGCAGCTTTTTTTTCTAAAACCTACAATATTTAAAAATAAACGAGAGAGGAAAGAAAAATAATTATATACGGAGTACTATAAACTAACAGCACGCATCAACTTCCAAATAATACTAAAAGATTTGAATGATGTTTATATGTACATTTCACCATAAGCTGAATGCTAGCAGCAGTCAGAACAAGCAATCTAATTAAAAAAATCAGGAAGTAGAAAGTGACAGCATCAGATTTGAAGCGCTATAGATTCCAGGGTCCCTGTGTCAAACTTTAATCATTATACGACTACTGCAGATTCTTATTACCTATTACAGTCACCAAACACAGGTAAAATGTTTATCAAGAAACAGCCAAACCGTACTACACCTTTATATTCTTTTTAGGTGACAATTCTTAAACTCTTAACTTAAGTCAGTCAAAACCAACATTCCAAGTGAATTAAGCCTTGGGCAGAATATAATATGTAATTCATTACATTGGGTTCCCTTCTTCTTGGGCCATATGATACTAGGCTCAATCATTACTTGGTTTGATTTCAAACAGAAATCTAGACCTTGGGAGGGAATGGAAAAACTACTAAAATTCGAATTATGATGATCTGGATATCTGCTGGTGAAAGAATTCTCAGCACTTTATTTTTTTAGTACATAGAGATTTCCTTGTGTTTTGAGTGTAAAGAGTGTGACAAGTATGGTGAAAGTATTTATGCAAATCTTTTTCACAATGTGGCATTTTAAATGTTACAAAGAGCTAATCTTACATGACCTGTACACAATCAAAACGATGTTTCTGTGTGAAGTTTAGAGAACTTCGAGATGATGAGGACCTGACTGGTATCATTTTTGCCTGATGATAGATCGCCATAAAGCGTTAAATAGTTCAAAATGAACCGAGCGAGTTGAAGTGAGTCCATGCTTCCTGTATTCAGGAAGTAATTGAACTTGGTTAGTTAAGGTTTAAAGTCTACGAATATGCCAAAAGCAAACTTCCCACTTTATATGTGAGCATAAGGCAGATGCCAAGAGCAAATTAACTTGTTTTGCAATTGTAATGGCTAAACAGAAGCACATGGTAATGGTTGACAAGTCATCTTTCAGTTAGCTGCAACTAAAGAGTCTTAAAGGAGAGAAGTTGATAATAGCTAAGATTTATAACATCATTATACAAATATGACAAGATGTTCTTGTTGACCACAAACTGGTTGTGGCATGTGGGTAATCAACCGATCATCCCATGTGAATGAATTAGGCAGAGTAGCCATGGCCCGTATGCAATCTGTCTATGTCGGCTCATCCAGTTGTCTTGATGCAACTCTGAGATTTCTTGGAGAACTCAAATTAATATTTTTATTTAAAAAAAAGTTGGTAATCAACATCATAATTCTTCAACTTCAAAAACAATACTACATTGTGTTTGGTGGTATATTATTGAAGCTTGAAATTGGAATTGTGATAGAATCATAGTTTTTTCCAACACTTTTACCGTTGAAAAAGTATGATTTCATTTACTTTACAATTCCAAGCTGCAATTCCATGCAACCAAACGTAACACATTATTCCTTATAAATGAACAAGTATAATGATGAAAAATTAAATACTTTGATGATAGTCACATGATACATGAGATGAAAATCATAAGAAGTAACACACTGAGAAAGAAAGAGCAAATGTCTAACAAAAAATTGTGTACTAATCTATTAAATTGGTCCAGTAACTACGTGGACAGCCTGAGAAAATGCATAAGCAAAGAATTATGCAGTAACTTTTTAATGAGATTGTTGATTATCAATCCCTTGAAAAAAAATGAACAGATAATCAGTCTATGAATGAGCCTTCACCACAAAGCAATATATTACCTGCAATATATCAAAAACTTTTTCTGCAATGTACTTTTGATCAGAGGCAGCACCCTTCTGCTGGAGCTTATCTGGGTGCAGACAGAGTAAAGCTCTTTGATACGATTTTTTAACTGCATTTCCTTCAATTATATGAACAAGAGGCACAGGCTTCCACCCACTCTCAGGCCAAAGAACCTGTGTGTATTACCAATGTTAATGTTTAAATTTTCCCACTGAGAGATTTACCCTTACAATTAAAATTTGTTTCATTTTGTTCTTGATAATAATTTCATTAGCCTGTCCATTATGGAGCTTCTCTGCCCCACTATTAACAAGGATTAACAGGCTTAATGAAATATTGGAAAATTTGAACTGAAGCAAAGCAAAATACAAATTCCTTTCCCAGAAATAAAATGCATCAGTAAACAGTCAAAACATTAAAAAGAAACATTGAAATGACAAGAATAAATGATCAGCTAAGAAACAAGCTGATAGAGAAAACAAAATACAGACAGAAATATTCTGCAAACATCTTCCAGAAGGGGGGGGGGGGGGGGGGGGCAGAGGAGAAGTGGATAACAGAGTCCACTATACTTACATATTGTAAAGTTGACAGGAGTGAACGTATGTTTCCTTCCTTTCCACTTGACCACTTCCGTATTTTAGCATCGATGACCTGTAATATTTGGACTTGAACTGTTGCTTCCCAACAAGATTGAAAGCAAGAATGTGTGTGTATACATGAGTTGGGGGGTAGCATTTTACAGACCTGCATTTCTTCAGTATCATTGATGGTCTGCAGCAGTTTATTATTATCTTGGGTTAATTCTTTTATCTGTCCATGAGTCAAGTAAACTAGCTTATCAGCAAATATAGTTCGAAAACACATTATACAAACAGAAAAATAAAGAAATAACTTAACCCTTGAATGCAAAGCAATGCATGGTTCACATAAATTATCATTTCTTAATATCGCGAGATGCATATGTTGACACATCATTCTCATGAGAATCCACCTATTATAATAGATTACGTTGTACCATTCAATAACCACTGATAAAACAAACCAATCTACACCAAATAAGCAAACAATTTGAGAAAGGAGATGTAAAACAATTTTTTTACGGGATAAATCATATTGAACACGAAAAAAGAAAAGGATAAATCACGTACCATGAAATTCAACTGGAAGGACTCATCTATATCTCCATGAGCCTTTGTGCCATTGGAAATTGGTGCTGAATAAAAACATGCATACATCAAATAGTGTAAATAATTTGGCCAATCATTACGAATGCTGTCCCATATATTTTTCTCCCTTGGGGAAGGGCCGAGGAGGAGACAACAATTTAATATAATAAAATAGAAAAAATTAGAAAAATAAGTAACAAGAAATTCAAATTTACAAATATTGGCAATATAGGTACTTGAAGTTCATGTTAAGTATTGACTGCAACTTCTCCGTGGCTACCAGATACCTATCTGAAGTGCTTTGTGGCAGAATTTCATTTGAAAAGAGACAGGAATATTTTAGATGGAGTGGAATCAATATGAAATATTACCTAGCTCATTTGATATTTTCACCATGGTTGATGATGGAAGGCACAACACAGGGAAAATTGTTGGATCAACTCTGACACCTCCCGACTGACATGTAATAATTGGTCTATTCCATTGTACTTTATCAAATTTTACCACTTCTATCTTTTGCTAAGTTCTTAGTTAAGCTACATTAGGTATATATGATAGAAGATAGAAGATAGAAGATAGAACATAGAAGAACCAACCATCACTTGATTCTGAGCTATCTTTTTGTCCAGAAGCACCATTAGACATATGGTTAGTGTTCTTTATGCTAGAATCTTGTTTCTCTGACAGTTTATAATATTCATCCACCTGAAAGAATATAAGTATTTATAAATAAAAAATTAATTATCAGATTCACCAAAATTGTTCAGGAAATAGAATTAATTAGCATCTGGAAGCTGAAGTCAAATTATTCTGACTTTAATACCATGAGAGGAACATCTGGCAATGGTTTCTTCTTTGGCTCATTAGGCATTGACACTGTCTCATCTGTTCTAGTCTTGCTAATACCAGTTGCATTCTCTGCTCTGATAGTGCCTCTCGCTTTCAATCTAGAACTTTGACTTTGAGATTCAACATCAACATTGGTTTTCACTGAAGCTTCCTGGTTAAAAAATTTAACAAATTCCTTGACCTTTTCCTTAACTCTGTTTTTTCCAGGATCCCCTGATTTCATGGTTGAATCTTGTATGGTAGCTTTACCCACTTCTCCACTGTCAAAAGAAGCCCTTTTTTCATCTGTTTTCTTTATCCTTTTACTGACATCAAGATTTACAGATGGTTTTTTTATGCTTTTCACTTTACTTTCTTTCCTTGCATCCTTTCTAGTCATCTCATCTTTGCCTGCAAAGGAGAAAATGAATATGGCATAAGAGAGCACATCACTACCAATACACTTGATCTGGAGCATGACTTACCTTGTTCATCATCATTATTGTATAACAGAAAACTTAGAGGCTTTGTTTTTTCTCCTGTATCACACGAGATGGTACCAACAGGGACGTCTTTCACAGCACCAGGACTGCTGCTCAAGGTGCCCAGTTCAGATATGGGAAGAATTGTTTCCTCACTGAAGCTGCGAGGTTCTCTATTTTGAGTGCGTGTATCAAGAGGTGATCCATTTTCTTGTTTTTCAGGTCCCATCCCAAAGGTTTTCATATTTTTTGATGTTCTATCATTTGAGGAAAAATCAACATCAAGCGACGTCACTATAGGCGATTCCTCTGTCATGCTCTCACTTGATATCCTCCCGTTAGAACTTGAGCATCTCTCTATTTTGGCCCTTTCTTTGAATCTTGAACTATTCGCTCTCCTAAGAGACATGACTGCAGGTACCCCTTTGCTTGCCCATCTGTATATCGAGAAGTGATATTGGCTTCCATTGTTTGAAACTTCTGAGGTAATTGAATCCTTCTTCGAAGTGCCTCCCATATCCATTCCATCATTTTTAGTCAAGTTTGATGATTCCTCATTGCCAAGAGATAATTCCTGGGATAAGAGGCTCCAGCGGCAAGATGATTGAACACCATTTCTCAGCTCCTCTTGACCCTGGTTTGCTTGGTTTGAAGATCTAGATAAAGGAGAGTAAGAATGATAACTTGCACCATTTGAGGCCTCATCCTTGTTTTTGTACAGGCTACGAGTAGTGGAATCAAATGTTGGAAGGTCAACTCGTTTGACAGGGAGGCTGAGAAGTTACAAGAAGTTGAAGTAAGCAATCGGGAAACATTCACAGCAATCAGAAAGTAGAACATTGAAACAAATTCACATGCAGCGAAGCGAAATGCTCATGAAAATGGAGAACAAAGAGCCTTACTTCTATCTACAATGGTTGGTCAGATGAATCAACATCATGATATGGAAAGCAAAAATTGAAGTTGAGACTGCAGAATTACGAAAGATACTAGTAATAAACTGGAACTGGAGAGAAAAGAAACTGAGAGTTTTCAATGATCAAACCCAATTGCATCAAGCATATATAGGGGAGATCAATTTTTCCTACACTTACCGAGTTTAGATGTATATCAATGTGTAAATGCACCCTAACCATGATCAGATGTTAATCCATCAAAAACGAATAACCTAGAGAGATCATTATTGAAGCAAAATAACATTCTTAGGTAACAAAAATTTACTTATAATACAATCTGTCATGTTCATAAAAAATTATTAATTCACACATCATTGGTCACTATTCTCTCTCAGTGTCAACCGACCAAACAGAAAGCAAGGGAAAAGCCAAAACCTGAATTGAGCAGGAAGGGAACTCCCAAACGGCTCAGCTTTAGATGGCAGAGGCCGAGCAGGGCTTAAAACCTGTGAACCTGGAACCGAAGAGAAAGAGTCCTTATCATGCTTCTGTGGAGAAGAACTCAGAGACTCGTTCCCTCTAAAAATGTCATCAAAGAAATTATCGCTCGGGTATCGCCTCCTATTCGCACCTTCTTCCCCAAACACCGGCTTCTCACTTAGTCCAGTCCACGAATTGCGAGATGCACAGGAATCTGCAGCTTCATTGAGACTGTAGCGCATCTCTTGCATTGATGACCGCTTTGGTGGGCCACCAAACACATCATTGAAATCAATATCTGAGTTTCTTCGAGGACTCCTGGGAGAAGAACTCGAGTTTATGATTGCCTTTTGAGGACTATAACCCAAAAGAACACTCTTTCTGTGAGGAAAGGTCTCCATTTTTTAGCAAAATTGATGTTTATCACAACACTTCACTGACTCTTGTCCTAGCAAATAACCAATCTAAACAAATAACAAAGCGGGTGAAAACTTTGAATGAAAAATTGGCGGGAAATCTGGCTAGTGAAATCTTTAACGGGTCTGAAATCTTGAGTCAATTGCAGAGAACTGGTTTTTTTTTTTCTTTTTGTTTATGAAACTGAGAAATATGTATGACGAAATATTACCAGAAAGAGAACACAGAGGAAGAAGACATTGTGGGGTTAGGCCATTTAGTTGAGTGGAATTTGAAGCCACAAAAGCATGGGTATTGAGGAACTTGCGAGTGGATAAGATGAGAAAATTCCAAATCACAACGGGAGGTATTAGTCTATTTTGTCTTAGAGCGGAAAATTTTAGAAATTAAATTCTCTTGGCGAACGTTGTTCAAAACTTATGTGATACTAGATTGATATGAGTTCGTTTTCTTAATAAGCCGATTTAGGATGACAGGCTGTTATTGCTGTGGAATAACTTTCTTTCCGTCGGATTCATTTCCTTTGTTTTCTTCTTTTAACAAAGACAAAATTTCAGAAAGGGAAAGAGAGAGAAAAGGACCGAGTGGAAGAGCGGAAAGGTCCGGCAGGATGGGCTCCCAACTCCCAAGTTTTCTGTTAGGTACCTCGTTAGCTTCTATTGCAATCATCATTGGTTTCTGTTGCATGATTAAAGGACCCTAGAGAAATTGCCAGCTTAAAGTTAATAGAAGAGAATTTAAAAGAAAATGGAAGTGGAGGAAAAAATCAAAGGATAAAAAGAAAGATATTTCCATTTAGTGTTTGGTAGATACGATAAAAAAAAATTAAGATTAAAAAAAATCTGTTTACTATACTTTACACTCTTTAATTCTTTTAATATGGGAAAATTGTAATTTTGTATGCGAAAGACTAATTTTTTTAATTTTCTTTTATCTTACATTTTTTTTCTACCAACTGTAAAAAAAGGTTTTTCCATGCCTTTTTCCCTTCTTTCTTTCTTAGTGAGTCTCCACAAAGAAAATTCAGTCTTTAAATTTTTTTTAAGTAAAAAAAATTCAGCCTTAATTATAATAGAAAGAGAAATAAAAAAGACATGTTAAGGAATACAACAATCTGAAACAATATGGCATCCACTTTTAGGCTTAGATATATACGAGGAAAGAGAAGATAGGAGAAAAGTGAGGAAAATAAAAAGAAAGAAAATATTAATCATTTTATCGTATGTGTTATGTAAAAAAATACAAATAAAATAATTTATATTATTTTTCAATCTAAAATCTTCTCAATTTAAATGGATTGTCGAATTGCACATGAAAAAATAAATCTCAACTTTCTAGTTTCTTTTCCTTTTAGGCTTGTACATTTCTTCTTTGTCAATAATAAAAAGTTTTCCATCACATTCTAAACGAGTTAATGATGCAACCATAAGAGCTAAACAACTAAGTGCACAGCAAAATCTTAATTATCCAACAAGTATGGTACGCATAAATATTTTAATGATTAAATGCAACAAACCTTACAAAGATTTGTGTATGTAAAAATTCAGAACGAAGTAATCAATGGCAAGTACTCAAGTAAAATTTGACAAGAAGTTACTCTAATAGTACAAAACAAAAACCAAAGAAGAAAAAAGAGAACATGAAAGAAGCAAAGAAAGACATTGCACATTGCTCTAAAAAGATCAAATCAGAACAACCTACCCGTATTAAGTGAATTACAGCAAGAAGTGAACAGATGAACCCATCTGTGGGTTGAAACTAGATCTTCTGTATTCCTATTTCTACCAATCAGAACCATCTGGAAAAGAATCCAGTGCATTTTCCTTGCCGTTGACATAGAATTCTACAACAGCTTTCATTCTTGGAAGTTTATCTGGGTGGTAATTTACGTGAACAATCACTGGCTTTAACTTCTTTAGTTTAGCATCTTTCCTCACCGTTTTGAAGAGGACTTTACTGTTCATAACTAGATAGAAATCCATAGCTCTCTTGGCAGCATGAAGCCCATCATATCCAGGATGTGAAGGGAAAAAGAGTTCCTCGTTAAAAACTGCTTGGTCCCAAGAATTTGACTTAGAAAGCCGATCAGCCACACGATCCAAAAGTTCAATTGAAGGAATTGTAGGCCTTATATAGAAGAAACCAGAATTGTAAACCCATATTCTCATCGTGTGTGCATAACGAGCCCAACCCATGGCAGGTTCATCAAATACATCATTATATCCGTAAGCTGTCATATTATTATGACCATCAGTCATGGATTCCACGTCAGAGTCCCGATAAAGATGATCAAACGGGTTCTGCAAGTAGACTATATCAACATCTGAGAGAAGAACACTGTAACCCAGTTGCAAAAACTCCCTCAAAATGCGAAACTTCAGTCCAGAGACGGCATGGTTACCTCCACTTCTCGCAATCGAATCAATACCCTCGTCTGGATCTCTCTTATACAATGGAACATCATTTGATTTGCAAAAATCTGCAATCTTATCATCTAATGCTACAACCAGGTAATTGGGTATACCAACTCTCTTGATGTTAGTAAACCAGACCTCCAACATGTCTTTCACATTTGAATTTGCAAGTGCAACTATAAGCTCTTTCCCAACAGCAACCTTCTCCAAGATCTTTGCCAATCTTGGATTTACAGACTCATCAGGAATGACAGTTGGGCTGGTTCTCAAAGCCTTGACAGTACCAAAAGGCCCAGCCTTGTGCTGTTCGCCCAACACCAAAAACTGCTTCTGTGCTTGATCTTTTCCTTGTTCAGCCAGCCGTAGCTTTTCTGTTAGCTGCCTGACCTCCTTCTTTAAGTCCGCATTCTTCTCTGAGAGTGATACTATATCTGACTTGAGCATGTTAAGCTGATCTGGCGATTCACATTTAGATGAGCCAATCTAACAAACAAATGCCAGGAAAAAATTTAGACCCATATAATTACCCTACACCAGACCATTATTGGAAACCATGGCATCAACTCAAGTGAAAAACAATTAACTACGATGTTCTACCCCTAACCACAATAAACTTTGTTGTCTTGGCCGTGAGGTATAGAAAACATGTCTAAGCCATACTCGCATTGAGGCCATGGTATGTGGCAAGAAAGGCAACATGTTAACCACAGCAAGGAATGATAAAGGGGACTGTTAAAGATAAACGTGATACTGTCTAAGGCAATGCTACAAGAGCAGCTTTAGGGTGTCATAAGACAACCCTGTTTCAACATTCTATCATAGTTTCCATTTTTCGCAATAAGTCATTTACAACAATGGAGTAATTCGATTTCCATGTGGTACCTAAAGATTTCCAAGCATATACAGAAATGAAGAGAAAATTCCAAAATCAGCTTAGTTTCTTAGTCATTTATTCAATTCCCTTTTCTTTCTCTCAAATTGAGTTTTGTGTAAACATGTAGTCTATAGATAGGACTCAAGTCTCAATTACCTACTGAAATCAAGTTATTTGTTGGGATATGATTCATATTCTTGATGTGGGACCTTGAAGCTTAATAAGCAAGATACTTGAGTAAGAAATCTTTTTTGACTTGGAGACCAAGTATATTGGTGGGCAAGATACTTGAATAGAAAGTTTTTTTTTTTACTTGAAGACTAAGTATCTTGGGGAGCAAGTTTTGAATGGCTATATTTATGTGTACATTGAGAATATGAGAGCAGCACATAAGACACAAGGGTGAGAGAGTGTTCTTTTGATTTGAGAGAGGGTGTACAAGGGTTTTTGGGATTAGGTTTTGGAGATAAAAACACAATCGGTATTTTTCTTGTATTTCTCTCATGGTAAAAAATGAGTTTATTCTCGATTGTGCCGAACCATGTAAATCTTGTGCGTTCACTCGTTTTGTTTCATCTTTGTTGATTTTCTTTTCATTATATTCGTGTGTGTGGTTCAATTAAATCTCGGTATCAAGTTGCTTCCACGTATTTGTGTTTTTCCCAACAAACTTGTATCAAAGATATATGGTTCGAGTTGAGATCTAATTGTTATTTAAGCACCATGATGGCGAATATCAACAAGCAATTCAACATTGAGAAATTTAATGGAAAATGAAGTTTCACTCTTTGGCAAAGAAGGTTCAACAAGGCTTGGTTAAAACGTTGAAGAGAAACGATGGTAAGCAAGAGAAGATGAAAGAGAGCGGGGGAGAGGACAAATCGAGATTCCTCTCCAGAGTTAACTAGTGAGGTTGACTTGGGACAGCTACACACGTGCATTGGTCGTGCTTTTTTGAATCAGGTGGAGTCATGACCATTTGTTGATTCGGGTTGTGTAGCTGGTAGACTTGAAGGCTGATGGTTTTTGTTTGCTATATTGACAAGCAAGTGGAGGTGCAACTAATCTTCGAGGGGCAAGAATATTCGCCAAGATGGAGATTTGTTGGGATATGATTCATGTTCTTGATGTGTGGGATCTTAGAAGCTTAATAGGCAAGATACTTAAGTAGGAAGTCTTGGTGGGGAAGATTCTTTAATAAGAAGTCTTTTTTGACTTGGAGATTCTTTAATAAGAAGTCTTTTTTGACTTGGAGAGATTATATTGGGGAGCTAGTTTTGGGTGATTATATTTACGTGTATATTGGGAATACGAGGGCAACACACAAGATAAAAGGGTGAAAGAGTGTTCTTTGGGGCTGAGAGAGGGTGTACAAGAGTTTTTTGATTGAGTTTTAGCCATAAAAACACAATTGATATTTTTCTTGTATTTATCTGGTAAAGAACGGGTTTATTCTCAATTTTGTTTCATCTTTGTTTATTTTTTTATTAAATTCGTGTGTGTGGTTCAGTATCAAGTGGCTCCTGCGTATTCCTGTTTTTCCCAACATTTATCGATATTCAATAGCACCCAGATTCATTAACAGAATCATCAACCACCAAAAGCAAGTCAACTCCCTCAAGTTGAGAGGATTTAGAAAGCAACATCAAATTCAGTGGCATCAGAACCAATTAAAGAATAATACAGTAATAAGACTAATAATCCAACATCAACCACAGAAACCGTAAACATATGGAGAAAAATTGAGATATTAGGGGGACCAAGATCCGGACCTGGACACCTGATTTGGCGAGTCGTCGATTTCGAGTTAACGAATCGGTGCTGAAGAACCCGTGAGGGAATAAAACAGTGAGGACGCACCCGATGAGAACTCCAATCACAATGGCTATTGCAATTCGAGATCCGCGAAGAGATTGGACTTTGTCTCTACGACCCGCCATGGCTTTGACTTTCTCAGTTAGCAAAAGGAGATAGAAAAAACTCCTTTAAGACATGAAGAAAGGGTTGTTCCTTGGTTATATTTGAAACCCTATCTACAGGTTTCTTGTCTCTGTTTGAAATATAACGGTAGATTCTGTTCTAAAGAGAAAAGAACCTCTCAGAGAGAGAGAGAGAGAGAAAATAGTTGGTCGTTGCGGAGAAGTTCGTCTTTTTACTTATTTAAGAAATTACTATTTAGTCTTTTCTAGCAGTGAAGTAGGTAGGTATGGTTCAGTGTTTCGCGGAAAATCTTACTTTGCTTAGCTCTATCGAAAGATGAATTGTAAGCCTGTGGTGACACTCCACTACCAATTTAGTACTTAAAGAAATGATCAAACGGATGGTAACTGTTTTTGAGTTGGCATCAAACAGAGTCAACGAATGTTTTCTTTGACTGTTTTTGTTTATAGAGACGTGTAGTTTCATCTTATTAACTGCGTTTGGTATGAGAGAAAAAGAAAAAAGAAAAGGAAGGAGGACAAAGAGACCCGAAGACATTTTCTTCATTTCCTATTTTGTAAGAGAAAAAACGTATGAGAAATTGAGAATATTGATTTCTTTTCCCCACACAAAATTCAATCCTCTCACGTGAAAAAGAAAAAGGAGTTGAACTATGAGATTATTTTTGTCCTTTTTTCTTTTATTCACCTCTCTTTTATCAAGCATATAAACAAAACAAAAAACCCACTATCATTTAAAAATCTCATTTTTATCAACCCAACAGAAGATTTTTATACAGGCGGAAGCTCAGCTCTACAAGGCCAAGATTCATGACTTGCTTGACAAACAGATGATGCCATTAAATAGATTAAGAACAAACCCCACCTCTAATCAGGATATTGTCCACATGAAATTTCTACAAAAACATGTCAGTATAGCTGTAATCACAAGTAGGTTTAATCAATCAATTTTTCATGACTTTGTTTCTGTCAACACGTACGCATAGAAGAAATATTTACAATGGTAATGGTTTGAACGTTGAAAGCATCTCTATCAACAATACTTTCCCTCTCTTTCTTGGAGGCTAGTAGGTACCACCTCATCCACCACAACAAAAGTATTTTTTTTTTAAAAACACAGAGCCGGCTATAATACAACCCTACCAGAAACCTCGACGCCCACAGAGCCCCGCCAATGAACACTTATTTCCTTCCTAATAACAAAATTGGTTCACTGCTTTGTAAACTGAGTAACCAGAAAAAACATAGTTCTTGAACTTTAAGAAGACTGTTTTTCCTGCATGAGAAACATAGACAAATGTCAGCATCTTACAAGAAATATTCTACTCGCCTCAGATTTGATACAATGAGAGCAGGAAGCCAGCCATTTGGATGACCATATAAACTGTTAGATTACTACTTACTCCAACACATAAACAGGGCACAAAATGTTCAGCTCGAGTAAGAGCAAAGTTAAGGATGCATTTTTAATTTTAACATAGCTGAATTTGCATGTAGCATTGCACGCAAAGCAAATAGAAAGAGTGACATGTGGATATATCTTTGTCAAAAAGTATGAGTTCCACTCATGCTTTTGACCAACACATGGCATGCTTATAACAAAAGATACAAGTAGTAGTCTACATTTTAATATAAAGCATGGACAAAGGCACAAGTCCTGCTCAAACACTCACGTGGATTACAACTTGTGTCTGTGATCCACAGAGGTCAGCAGTACAAATTGCATTTGCTATGTAACAACAACTACATGGAGACATAACTTTTCTTCTTGATAGCAACAAACAGGACTATGTTAATACTAAAGAATTAATGACCATCAAGCATCCCAACTAAGTTGATATGACTCCAGCAAAGAACAGATAACTCATTGCTGGTCAATAATTACTTAGATTGGTCATGAATGCATTTTGAGGTTTGTTCAATTAAATAAGCAGAGAGAAAGCCTCTCCCATGAGAGGCGACCACCTAGAAATTAAAATGAAGGCTTCAGCCTTGATGCATTAGTGCCAAGGCGAGAGATCAAGAAGTGCGCCTGTGCAAACTGCTCCGGTAGTAATACAATGCAATTTGTAATGAACATTGGTGGTAAGACTTAACATGTGATCTTTAAAAGCTCCCCCAATCACAGTTAAATTGTGTATGGTGCATGCATGTCAGTGCTTCTCCCTGACTCCCTATAATAGATTCCAAGCAACCTATGAGGAACACGATGGAAAAAATGAGACCTACCAGCAGACGACAAAGAGGCAGTTCGTTCGTCTACACAACGCCATTTCGCTTCCCACTTTGACAACAAAATTACTTGAAACCAACTTGCAAACTCAGAATTAATAAGACCAGTAGGAAAGATCTTCATAAATCCCACCATATCACGTGATAACAAATGAGTCTTTTAACAGTGAGTACATAAAATGACGAAAATAAAAATGCTACTCTAGTTGTATGTGCGTCTCTGAGTGAGAGAGAGAGAGAGAGAGATTCACACCTCATTACAACTGGTAATATATGAAACAACAACAGTGATGTCATCAAGCTTGCCACCATAATAGCGGAACCCAGCATCTTGTGCAGCAGTGGAAAAAGGCGTCTGCCGGTCTTTATCCTGTGCTCGTTGCCGTGCCAATGCTGCTATCTTCTGTGCTGTCACCTGAGGCCCTAAGCCAGCTCTCATGGCATGAACCACCACTGCAGTAATCTCATTGTTGTACAAATTGTCAAATAGCCCATCTGTTCCAGCAATTATAACATCACCCGGAGCAACAGGAATAGTAAAAACCTGAATAAAAAAGAGGCCAATTAGCTCATTTGAACATTCCAAAAGTAAGCAAGTAAATTTGAACAATTTCTGGATTTAATCATGCTTTATTCATTCTCTTGCTGATGGTCCAATAGCTCTACAACCACCTTCCTTAAAGACAAGCACACAACAAAGAAGTAAAGAGTGCTTAAAGAAACAAAGAATTCTGGGAAAAGTTTGGCTCCTCCCTGATATTATATGAAAAGTTTGGCTCATCTAAATCATCACATATATGCAGCTAAGGGAACAAACAACAAAAAAACTTTCTAACATGAACTTCCGACAGATAATCTCCTTTAGCAAAGAACATACTTCCTGTTACAAACTAATTTCAACAGTCAATCCCATCATATATTCCCAATACATAAAGTTCAAAGATGGCGAGCTTTGGAGTAAAGCATCACGGAATATGCATAACTAACCTGACCAGAGCTAGGTAAATCACCATTATTTCCACTCTCAAGTTGATAGGTGAAGTTAAAATCATGCTGCTGGACAGGGGACCGAAAGATGGTACATCCATCTCGAACCACCATAAACCCACTGTCACCTAAATTGATCGCATGAAGTTCCTGCAATCAGAATCCAAACTATTGATATACTTTGACAAAGTAAAACAGTTTAGTAAATAACTGATACCCTGATTCCAGGAAGTAACCATAAAATATTTATCATGTGAGCAGTGATAAGCAAATAACAAGTCATGAGCATTCATACAGTATGGTATTACGAGCCTTTATACTTTCTATTGTTTCCAGGCCATAGAATAAGTAGATAGGAAATTAAGATTCACTTCCTCGATAAATGAAACATTCCTGATTGAATACAGCTCATTTTTTCTATTCAATTGAAATTCCAGTTTTCTTCCACTCAGACTGCAACTAAACAATCTATTGAGATAATCATTTTAAAGTTATAGCAAATTTAATAACCAACCATGAACCGGTAAAATCACTTTTACAGGGTAAAACCACTTTTACAGGGTAAAACATAAATTGCTGCATTAGAATAAAAAGAAGCACAAAAACAAGCCTAGAATAACAGATACCTGGTCCGTGAGTGCTATGATACATGCTGTTGAAGAACCTTTGGCTTTCGTGCTAGAGTGAGCTTTCTCCAAGACCCTTGAAGGATCAATTGAACCCTTGGGCTCATCTTCAATTGCAGTCACTGAATTAGACATAAGTTCCCGAGAATATTCCCCAGCATCAACACCAAGATCTGCCCAGCCACCAACACCATCTGCCACACCTACTGCTTGTTCATCAACACAAATAAAGTGAGCATCCTCCCCACCTGTTTCTTCTTTATCAGGATGGGGCAGGCAGCATGATCCTGAAACTAGCTTCGCGGTTTTACCAGCTGAAATGTTCCTGTGGTCAATTTCAAGCAGCACAACAACCATAAATCCTATCAGTTACATTCTATCATCCAAGAATGTTCAAATTGGAACTTGTCTACTTTGATATTATAAGACTAGAACACATTCCCACCTGTAAGTATTTGATGTAATTTTTTCCCCACTTTTGAGAGGGGGTCATTGTGAAGGGAGAAACGAGAGCTCACTCACAAGCACTCACGTGCATGCGCGGACACACACATATCTAAGCATACATTCACATTTCAAAGGCCTATTTTGAAAAGCTAACACATCAAATCACGTAAGACAAGCATGGAAAAAGATAAGCATAAATAATTTGATGTGTTATTTTTTTATAAATGAAATAATTTGATAAGTTATTTTTTTATAAGAAGATAAGCAATTTAACGAATCCAAAACAAAGGCAGTTAAGCACATACTGTTCTGATGATTCTGCAGAACTTGCAAGCTGTTCCTCACAAGCAGAATTTTCAAACGATACATCAGGGGCAGTCCCAGTAGAAAAGCACGCAGATGACGAGCTATGAAAATATCTAAATCCTGACCCTATGAGAGGACAAAAGTTAGCCCATCTCTTTGCAACATTATACATGAAATATCCATAAATTGGAGAATTGTTGGGTTGCTCTTGGTTTTTCAAACTCATGCTAGCTTTTCTGTAGCTATTAGAACTTCTATTTCTATAAATAATGCCAGCGCTATTTTTCAACAACGAAAGGTGCCTGCACCTCGAAGTCAAATTATCTAAACAGCATTCACCCAACACAGCTTTGGAACCACAAGCAGCCATTGGTTTACTCAAAAACTTGCTGTTCACTGATATTTGACATGGGCCAGAGAGAGCACAATCAATGTGATACCCGCACACCTGAAATGAAGGCCCTGACACAGACGGAACAGAAAACGTGCGCGAAAGTGCTTCAACAACAGAGAGGTTCTTTCTTTGGTTAACTAACTGCAAATCCAAAGTTGCAGAAGAAGCAGTTGCTGGTCGCAAAAGTAACTTCAGGTCTGCTAGTGTCGAAATTCGCACAGCATGAAATAACCTATAACTGCCAAACCCAAACTTCCCCTGCCCAATTAAGACTTCTACAGAGTCCTGGATCCCGCCTTCTTTCCCAATTACTGGTCTCGGGATCCCATTCTGAACAGCAGTTCTCAGTCTTGTAAAATACGTAGGTGGCATCTTATCGTTTTAAGCAAAACAGTTTTGCTTGAAACCGTCTGTTACAGGGAACACAACCTAAAGCACTACATATAATAGAAAATCTCATAACTCTCGATGCATTTACTCTTAAAGTTGCTACAACTACAATCCCTCTTCCCCCTTAAAACACATTACAGGAACTCAGAGATCTGAAAGAAAACAAAAGGAAATAGATGATAAGTTAACCAACTAATGATTTCAGACACGCACAAACACATAAAAAAAACTTCAAGTCAGCCAAAAACAGCTAAGATAACCTATTCTAATCAACATAATAGTGCCCTTTAACAATACCGTACTATATGTACCAAAAGTAAACAGGTACAGGTGAAACTATAGTTACACTACATATATAACCAAAACAATTCGAACCTTCGAAAACAAACATAGTTTTATCATTAACTATTTGTTCATTGCAAATTGAATAATGCCTATTAAATAAACACACCCCTATAACTTCCTTTATATATATATATACCCACGCATATGTATGATATCCAGATTAAAAAAAAAAAGATTTAAGTAGCGCCCCCATACAATTTAGTCCAAAATAACCAATAAATCTCAAAAGATGACAGAAATAACAACCAAAACTCGTAGAAATCAAAGTCAACGATAGGAAAGCAGGGCCGAAAAAACTGAAACTTCAAAATCGCACCTTTGTTTAAGAAACCAGAAGAAGAATCGATCCCAACCCTAACCCTAGAATCCTGGAACGCGAACATAAACACGGCTCAATCAATAAAGCAAAAAATGAACACTACCAGAATCCGATTCTCCTCTCATATATATACTCTTCACCAGAAAAAGAAAACAGCGCCCAAATATACGATAAATTCTCGAGTGTTTGGTTAGGTATGTAAAGCACGAGCCTTTCTATCCTTCTCTCTCTAACTTTCTGGGCTTCAGGGATCGCCTGAACGGTAAAAGAGAAGGGAACAAAATCCAGAAAGTTCTTCGGGGAGCTAACGCAAAATAATGTAAAACCCTAAAAAAGTCGCACAAGGGAAGTGACAACGAATGTTTATTAATTACCTAAAAATGGCGTGGCATTTAGAGGACTAGCTATTTACCTATGGACTTATTTGACACTGGTATGACGTGAGATTTACTAAAGTGTCCACTCGTTTCGGTACTCATCGAGGATATTTTGGTAACTACAAGGTTTAACAGAACGGGCAGGTCATGTGTGACTTGTAGTTTCATGTTTTGTTTATCCGGTGGTATAGGAGGAGTTTGCTAAATTGGGCTGGTGCGCAACGAATATACTTTATGTTTCCGGATTTTAGTAGTTTGCCCCTAGGTTTCGCCTTTTCATGTATAGACCCCTACTATTATCTTGTATTTCAAAATAATCTCTCAAATTATCAATAATTCGATAATAATTTCAGAATATATAATTATTGTCTAATTATGCACGGTTTAAAAGAGATTTAAGCTTACTTAAATTAATTTGCTTAAATCTCCTCCAAAGCAAATTTGCAGTTTAAACAAATTAATTAAAATTTGCTTAAATTTTTTCCCAAAAGAAAAAAAAGATAATCATAAATTAAAAATAAAAAACAAAAACAATATTCGAGAGATCAAGAGATAAATTGTAAAATGAGGAGAAAAAAACTTCAGTGTTCTATTTTTTTTTATAAAGAAAATGGATAGACAAGAAGCTATCCTACATATCTATTAAATAGCATAATTTCTCATTATATAGAATAAATATGAAGTAGTCCTCGTTACGAAAGTTAAAATTAAAAATCGCTAAAACTTTGTTGGTCAATGCTGACATATTAATTACTAAAGAGTTAAGACGTTGAATCAGTGTCAAATATTTAGGTGGTCAACAATTGAGTTTGGAAACCTGCTATATAAAGAGGATTTGTGAGGCTGCAATGTCATAAACAGCACTAACGAATGAAAATATGTTGTTGACACCAAAAATGCTTACCTGTAGAAAATGGTCAAGCAGGTAACAGAGGCGTAAGGGAAATACCTAATGGAAACAATTCCTCTTTCTTTCTTCTTTCGATCCCCCGATTTACACGTATTTTCATTCTTTGTTTTCTCTCCATCCTCTCCGTTATTTTTGCTGGCCAAATTCTCGAAGAATCGATTCAGATAGAAGGAGTGTGTGAAATTCAATGGACACGAGTGAACATCATCCTAGGATTAGTCTTTTTTAGTTACTACAGTTTTATGCCGTTTAGTCATGTCAAGGTAAATTGTTTAAAAATCAAAATCAAAAAAATATTCAATTAGACACTGAAATCACATTATTAAAATTGAAGTGGAACTACAACTTAATTGCTTAAGTTCGATTAAGTTTCGAATTAAATTCAAACTTAAAAGTAAATTCGTTAATTTAATCGAGTTAAGCTCAAATAACATAATATCTAGTTCGATAAACTCGCAAATCAGTTCAATCGATATAATTTTTTAAAATATTTTTATAGTATTAATTATATATTCATATGTTTTCTATTTATAAAAAATAAAAATATATATTTTTGTTATAGAATTATTTAAATTTGTTTATTCAAATAAACTCGTTAATTATCGAGCTCAAATTCCAGTTTTGGATTCAATTTAAATTCGAAACTTTTAAATTTGAATCGAATCACTCTTACACACAACACATATATCATCTAGCAATGTGGGATTTTGATAACTCATAAATTGTGGTTCCCAATATCCTGTTACCTTCGGTCAAACAAAATAACGCAACACTAATGATAGTGGCCACAGCGGCGTACTTGTGAATCTCAAAAATCCCGCACCCTTAGATATATGTTGTGTGATATACATGTGCAATCCTCAAAATATTTAATTGGATATTCTTTTGAGTTAGTGATCAATAACTAGAGAAACTTCTCCCTGAAGATGACAGTAAAAGGTGCCACTGAATTTTGTCAAATACTTCAAACCATCCCCATTAACTTAGCAGGACATTGAGGAGTTAAACTTACAGTCTTATAGTTTAAATTCCCAGCAACTGAAAGCTAATTGTCTCCGAAATTGCAAACCACAACCACTTCATCCCGTGCCTTAATTTTCCATGATTTGATGCTACAAAGTATAAGTAACCCAAATCAAAACATTAGCTATTGATTCCTTCCCTGCAAAGTAGATGGTCTTGTATTCATCCACAATTTCATCTTCCCCTACCTCTGCTTTAAAAACATGAAACTTCTATATGATGTGCTCAAATTTTGGAGTATAGAGAAGCAGAAACCATTTCCTAAGATTTCAGTTACAAAATTCATTTCATAGATAAAGTTATTATTTGCTTGGATTCATAGAACAGAATCTTTGACCAATAACTGTATCATCATGTCATATTAATATGACATATATTATATTAAAAATTACATGATTTAAAGAGGACAACACATTTCCAAACACTAGATGCAGTGTTCTACTGCTTCCACATAGAGAAACACAATAAACAGTACTGCAAATCTTCAATTCAGTATCCTGCTAAAGATGATATGAACATCATATTGAGGTTGCTGGGTAATAAACAGCATTGGAGCATGAACGTAAGTTGGCGACATCACAAAAGAATATTGCCGGATGATCATAGCTAGGACAATTTTCAACTCAACGAGAGCTAGATTTTGACCTACACAGGTTCTGGGGCCCAATCCAAATGGAAAATATGATGCTACGTGCTTTCGAGGCTTATTGAATCTCAGGGGATTGAACTTATTACCATCTTCTCCCCATAAATCACTATCACGATGCACAGCAGCCATGGCCAAATAGAACTGTGTTTTAGCTGGAATGTCAAGGTTCCCGAGCTTAACTTGCTCAGAAGTTTCCCTCGTCAACATCAAAGCAGGAGGGTAGAGTCGAAGTGTTTCATTGATGATCACACTTACCTGTTAAAAGGGTCAAGCAATGATAAACAACCAAATCCAATCATCTACTCAACTGTTATGAATAGAATACAGATGTTAATTCAACAACATATCTTCTTTTATTCTTTCTCCTTTCTTTTTATTTTTTCCATCCTTTTTTTATAGCTAAATTCTCAGAGGAATGGTCAACATGGAAGCGGTCTGCAGAGTTCAACAGGGACAAATGACTTCATAAGTGTAATTGTATTTAAGTTCCTTGAAATATGGAGATACTAAAGAAAACTCTCTACTTGCCACAGATTTTCACTAGCATCAGTGTATGAATAAAGAAAACTCTTGAAAATGCACCTGAATCTAGCCAAATACTAGGGACTCTCTCTCTCTCACATTATTTTCAGCAAGTATGCAGTATAAGGAGAAGCAGAACTTACAATCTTGAGATCATTCAAATTCTCAGGTACGACATTTTCTCCACAGACATGAACCACTTCTTCACGTGCCTTGCTTTGCCATTCCTGGTGCAATGCTAAAAGGACAAGTGCCCAAGTCAAAACATTAGCAGTTGTTTCCTTACCTGCAAAGTAGAATGTCTTGCACTCGTCTATAATTTCCTCCACCCCCAATCTCTCTTCTTGACCATCTTGATTCTTATATGAAGACATCAGAAGACTAAGTAGATTTCTCGAATTTTCTTTTGCTTTACCATTAGTCTCAATCAGCATCCGTACTGATTCACGAGTTTCCTTCTCCAGTCTCCCCCTCTCTCTGTTATTCTTGGTGGGCAAAAACCTGTGTATTAAGGCCTCAAAATCATCAAAACCACCTAAATTAAGAAGTAAAGCCCACGAGTCATGACATTATAGTGAGCCCAAGTCCATGTCATTAACCACTCTGACTAACTAAGCAGCCACTACATTTGTATAACGTTATTAGCATTTAACTATATGCCTTTGAATCTATTTATATGTGCATGTAGACAATTGTGACCAAAAGAACAGTCACCTGAACCCGGGAATGTAAACGCTTCTCAGAGCTATGGAGTTGAGGTGCATTTGCTGTTCTTGGAACATGAAAATGCGCTTCCCTTCTTCGAAACTGCTTCCAAAAGCTGTTCTTGATATAACATCTGCTGAGAGGTCATGAAGTTCTTTGTGCATTTCCATTTCAAATTCATCTCTCCCTCCTCTTATTTCCTCCCACTTCTCCAGCATCTTCATGGTACTAGCCACAATGTCTGGCACCCAACCCTGTTAACACAACTTTTAGTATGGTGTCTCGTCACACATCCAGTATCAAAGTTAATCCAATTCTAATGGGGTGTCTAGTCAAAAGCCGAATATTAAATTTTAATATCATTATTTAAAAAAAATACTAGACTGTTTATGGTTTACAATAGTTTTTACCTAATCTCATTATCTTTGGACAGAGGCAAAGCAAGTATGCAACTGATGATAACTATCACTAAAATCGTTCAGCAAAAATTGCAAGGGCCAATACAAAATTTCCTTATTCGATGTTCAATGTTACTCCTCCATCTCATAATTCTTATCCATTTATTTTCAAGAAAATAATTTTTTTTTTACTTAGAGTTATCTATAAAATTTTGTTTTGTCATCTATTTTAATAACTAAAGCTTAAAACATCCAACAAAAATTGTAAAGAGTTAAATACATTGCACTACCTTGAGATTTAGTGAAATTACATGTTAGCCCATCCACTTTATCCGACCAACATTGCATTACCCTAAAATTTAGTAAAATTACGTGTTAATCCATCTACTTTAATTAGTTACTGACCAACAATAAATTATCTTGAGGTTTAATGAATTTATGTGTTAGTCCATCTACTGATTATCACTGCAAGCTTGACATATTCTATTGCTAACCCTTTAGACCCTGACGTTGGTTTGATGTAAGCTTCTTTCATGCCTAAACTAAACTTATCCACCAAAAGCATTAAAAAAATATGTATGTTCAATTTAATGAGTTAGGGTTGACATGTGTCAACACATTATTGGATAAATTAATTAAATGTTTTCTTAACAAAATTACTGTCGCCATTGAGAACACTATCTTACATAGTTGCTAGCTGAAAATTTTGAGATGGGCTACTGCTTGAAGTTTTTGCTTTAATGAATGAATGATTCGTGGAAATAGAAATGGAGAGAAATTTTTTCATTTTAGCCCGTTAGCTAGAAAGTTTAGAAAACCCCAACACTATCTCTTCTCTCCATCTCTCTCCTAGGCTAAAAACCTAGAGAGAGTATTTTGTTGGTTGGTGCTTTTAACAGTGAGGCAATTTGGTTAACAAGACAGTATTTTATCCATAATGTGATGACACATGTCAACCCTAGTCCATTAAGTTGAACATACATATTTTTTTTAATGCTTTAGGTGGGTAAGTGAAGTTTAGGTATGAAAATGTTTACATTAGCCAATTAAACAGTAAAAACATAGTTATTATAATTGGATCGGACATCGGTCGAAGCATCGGGTCACTAGTTCACTCGTTCCACCAATGGATCAATAACTGAACTATTGGTTCAAAAAAAATATATAATAATTATAAATATTACTTATATTATATCAAAAGGTGGTGTTATTAGTACTCTTTTTGTTTGTTTAGTTTACAATAATATTATTAATTGAAGTTGATGCTTTTGAGAATATTATTTAATTAGAGGTATTATTGAAAATTTAAGTTGCAAAACAAAAGATGAGGAGTGCCTATAACGTCACATTATATCAAATCCCAAAGTATAAAGTATACAAAGTTATCTTTGAATATTAACTCAAGTTTGATAAAAGTAACTAATAAATCAAGTTTTAACCATTATTAATTAACAAATAATCATTCATAAGAATTAAAGTTAAACACTTAAATTAAGAGCATCTCCAAAGCATTATATATATAATAGTATAAATATATTAAAATATTGTAGGATATATATTTTGTCTAAGACAAAGGTTAAAATTAAATATAAACATTAATTCCACAAGATAATAATAGTTAGCTTGGTGGTTGTATGTGACATTTTTATAAAGCCAAGGTTCAAGTCATCACATAGTCTTCTTAGTAACTAATAGGTGATTTTAACTCGAGTTCTAAAATTCAGTAAGTTTGTTATGAAGTCGTTTAAAGTGGTTGAACCCCTTCTTTGGTCTTTTATAAGAAATGGACTGGTCTAGTGAGTCGAATTGGTGTCCCTTTCGGTTATGATAACCATGAGTGAAAAGGTATTAGTCCGTAATTTTACTAAACCTCCTGATAGTGCAGTTTTGGTCAAATAAAATAAATGGACTAACACATCATTTCACTATCCTCATGGTAGTACAGCATTGATCAGAGAGCAGATCACGTAATTTTACTAAACCTCCTGCAGTGTTGGTCGGACACAGTAGATGACTAACACGTAATTTCACAAAACCTCGTACAAGTACAATATTGTTTGGATAAAGTTGATGAACAAACAGGTGATTTCACTTATCCTCAAGTTTGTGCAATGCATTTAACTCAAATTAAAAATAAAAAAAAAAAACTGCATCTAAAAAAAGAGTAGAATTCAACCTCTGCTATTCAAAAAATCTTCGCAACTAACGCTAGATTACTTCTCATGCAAATACGGTGAAAGTATGACCTGAATTCATAGAACTCAATATGAATAACAGGGTCAACATGAAGTTGGGTCTTCTAATCATGGATAATTACCACTATCTAGGCCTATTATGAAAGAACAGTCAAATTATATGAAACTGGGCTTATTGTCGAAATCAATAAAACCAAATTAACTTCACTACCTTAACTCGCTCCATGGTAAAGGCTTGGTTGGCGATCCTCCTATGGAAGGCCCATTCCTCACCTTTTAGCCCAACAAGTCCTTGTCCAAAGAGCTGCTTAGACAAAGGGTTGAACCCGATCTTCTCAAACGACCCACCCGAATTCATTGCAATCTCTTTAATCATATCCGGGTCGGTTATGGCAAGCCTGGGCTTGGACCCGAACCAGTACAGGAACGTTTTCCCGTACATGCGAGACCACACATGGTAAAACGGAGCCACCCGGTGCACGACATCGTGAAGGTCAACTGTAATTGGCTTTGACTGAGCTTCTGCATACATACGGATGATCTCGGCCGAGTTCCCCACAATCGGACGGTAGCCAGGGCCCGTTACGCCTTGCCTTTTGAAGTGGTTCCGGATTCTCCATGGGACCCATAAGACTGAGTAGATGAATTTTAAGAGGGAGATAAGAAGAAAGAAGATTACTATAAGAAGATAAAGATGCATGCTGAAATGAAATCTCACACACACAGAGACAGTTTAAGGTAATTTAGACGGGCGGTTGGCAGTCTGGCGATAATATTAATGGAGGGAGGGCACTGATTATTTTATTATAACAATAACTTTGAAGTCATTGCTGAGGCGACTCTGCTTGTAAAGTAGTGTCTGTGTCTGCAGACCCTGCACTATGGAGTTGTAACCGCAATTATATATACTAGAGGTGGGACCACATTTTGTCTTACAAATTTCCGTTTTCCATGATGTCATTGTCACAACTCAAAGTATTGGACACCCGGTTTCAAGACTACACAAGTTGATATAATCTTTTTTTCTTTCTTCTCTTATATCTTTTGATTTTGATATTAATGAAATTCGATCTCACATTTATAATATTAGTAATATTCGATTTCAAAAATTTTATATTTTTATTAGTTGATCTAATGGACATTCATAAACTTTATCATTTTTAATAACTTAAATTTTTGTCTCACTTTTTTGAATGCATTGGTTGAAATGATACTTTAGGCGCCATATAATCATAAGTTCAAGAAATGATAAAATTTATTTACAACTTTTTATACTATATAATATGCCGTTGTCTATAAGTCAAAGGAAATGAGGAAGATGGGTATCATAATTTTGTTTTGAGGGTTTTTTTTTTCAAATTCAACTCTTTTTACCTCAAATCGGGGCATTTGGATCAATAAAAAATTAGGGTTTAAGAAGAGGGTTTTGGGGGCTATAAGTTTATGAAAGTCCATTTTCTTATGGATTGGTGGGAGCCCAAAATAATGTAAATCTATCCAAACCTAATCTAAATCAATCCAGCTAGCTTCATTCAAGTATATGAGGGCTCTACCATCTCCACTGATAAAGGCCACCACATTTTATTTCGAGAACATTAGATTTTTGAATAAATGGACTCTTGTAAACATTTCAATAACTTTTAGTGATTTTTATCTTTTGGACACTAATATCTTGGTTAATTATTAGATTTTTGTGCAATATTGTTAAATGATTAAATTAAATGTTAATTTGAGTATATAATTTTTAGGATGAACATACCAAAGTTGGGATAATTTTACGGATGAATTTGCCATTTCTTTGTCTTAAACTCATATTTGAATCGAATATAACATATAGATGTGTCAAACGGGGCGGATGGACTTGGTCGGCTTAGCGATTATATATATATAAACATCCCCTCTCAACTGAAAAAGGTATTAAGTAGCAATCAAAACTTCAAATTCTTTTTTTTTTTTTCAAGAGCTACTCGGTCAAATTCAAGTTGTTTTCTAAAAATTTTTCTCTCTAAAAGTTTTAACTACTTCCAATCATTTTATTGTTTTCAATTGGTTTGTGAATTGGTAATAGTTCGAAAATTAAATATTTTGTCATAATCAATCAACGATTGACGCTTCAACGAATCGTAGTGCAATCAAATCGTTGGTCTTCTCGAGGTAAAGCTAAAAAAGAACACCATCTAAATTCGAAAAATTAATCAAATTGATCACGAATCTCGTGTTTGTAGACCTATGAGGATAACCAAAATCATCTTAAAGGTAAATAAACATCAGCAATAATCATGGAGATGTAATGTTTTCTATCTAATTTTCTTCGCTTTGCATATTCAGATATATCATTCTCGTGAGTTATTGTTTTGTGTTTATTCTTCTTTGTTACATGTTTGATTACATATTCTATTGTTAGAAACATGTTTGTTAGATGTAATTGAATATTTTTGAGTAATTGCATGTTTAAAAATTGACCTAAATAGAAATTTGGATCGAAAAACGCACTAAAAAGGAGTTTTGCCTGCGCCAGAGTAAGGTGCCAGTCCAGACTAGCGCCCCAACCTGTAGTCTTCCAATTTTTATGCCTTTTTTTAGTTGTTCTTACATGCTTTTATGTGTTGACACATAGTCTTTTGGGATTATTTTGAACATGATTAACATGCTAGATCGATGCAATAACATGATTAAATCAATCAAACTCCAAATTAAGGTTTATGCCAATTTCTGCCTATTTTGCATTACTCTCGCTTCTAATCTTGCTTGATTGATTTTCTGTGATTATTGGATGATGATACACTCTCTGAAATTTATGTAATGATCACATGAACTTGTTTTAATCACATGGATAGGGTTTGAATTTATGCTTACTCAATTCATATGCTTGCGGTTGATGATTTGATATTGTTAAGCGAATGGTTAGATGATATGCATGATTGATTGACGATGAATAACTTTATGGATTTCGTATGATGATCAAGCATACTAGAGTTAGGGTTTGTCTTTGTTTATTTTATTCAATTATTGTTTCATATCATCATACTGTTACTTGCTTTCATACTTGTGCATGTGTGTGTGATAATCTAATTCAAGCGAAAAGAAAACAAGTAGTTTAATTAATAAACCGGATTACTAAGTATGCAATTCTTTATGAACAGTTGTTGGGACTAGATCCTTTAAGGTCTAGGAGTTGATGGGGTGTTCTCCATATTTTCCCATCGCGCACCTAAAGTCGGGTCCCTTTCTCTATTTAATTTGACTAGTAATTGAGATTCTTGGATCTTTAAAACCATCTACAGACTCCATGTAAATATCGTCTCGAAATGTCCCTCATAAAAATGACTTTTTCGGAAAAGTCTTTTTGATTGAACTTTTTTATTTGCATGGAGTTAACCATTCGAAAAATACTCTTCAGGATAGCTTTCACTCAGTCATTTTATCTAAAATCGTGTTCATGGTGGACTTTGAGAGGGTCTCACCCACCACAATATTATGATCACGAAGATCCATAATTTACATGATCTTGAATTTATAGAGATTCTTCTTCAAGCATATATGGTTTGTAAGCAACTTTTCTGTGTAAGTCCTCTTGAGCTTGTCTGACAACTTTTTTGGAGAAGTTTCATCTAGCACATAATAATTTATTTTGAGAGCCGAAAGCAAACGAATTGTGCTCACCACTGTTAATGTAATGCCCTTTCAAGTATCATCTTTCATCTTTTATGGTTTGGACTCATCAAATGTCATGCATGTAGAGTCCTTATTACATCAACAAATCTTTGATGATGTTTTGCCATGATGAGAATTTCTTCTTCTTATCAATATTAGTTAGGGCTATCTTCTGTGTTTTCGCTATTGCAACCACAATTATGATACCATTTGTTGGGATTTATCTCCCAAATTAACCTATATAACATTAGGTAAAAGTACAATCGCACAAGTAATTAATTAAATAGATAAATAAAACAAAGAGCAAACACGAGAATTGACGTAGTTCAACACCTCTTTATCTATATCTATGAACAAATCCACTAATTTATTATCATTCAATTATATTTTTACAGAAAGTAAAGTTGCTAAATTCTCACATTTCACACTTAAAACCTCGATATGTCTAAACTCTCGAACTACCTCTAGTTATAAACCTTTCTAATTTGCAAAATATTATACATTTGTTAGTCGAATCGAAACATTCGCTGGTTAGAACCCCTTTATATGGAAGGGGTTTTCTTATTACTAGGATAAACCACTGCAACATAAGAATACTACTACAACTATTAATAGTACTTTTAGAGCAAGTAAACCAAAAAAAAAAAGAACTTTTTCAAACCAAATATATATGAATCCTTTGGAGGATTTAAGTCAAAACATAACACTACTTTTTTTATTGTCCATAATTTTAGTTTGGAATGTCCAACTATATTGTCAGTTTAATAAAAAAAATTGATGTGTAGTGAATTTTTAACTGCATGATAAAAACATTTAATGCCACTTTAAAGGGGTAAAAAGTCTTGGTAAAAGAGAAAATCATGGTCGTCAAGATGAGTAATTTGGGAAATACTAGTATCTATTTTATAAACAATACATTTAATGATATTTCCTTAATATGTCAAAAGTTTAAAGACGGGCAAGCAAAATGGAAAGATGCTATTGGGTATGCGGTAATGTTTGATCTAACATTAGTTTTGATTTATAATTGTGTTAAAATGATTTTTCAAACATTTTTTTTTAAAACATGTATGTGTAGTTGAATACTGTTTTGTTTTGAAAAACAAATTATTTTTATCATTGTTTTACACAAATTCAATTTTTAAAATTTCTATTCAGGTTTTTATTTTTTTAGTGTGTTTTGACGTTTTGTTTATAAAACCCAAAAAGAAATTCATAAACCCTTTTAAAATTTGTTTATCAACCAAATGGGAAATTAAAATTTTTTTATTAATCAAATGGGAAATTTGTGTGCGATTAATCGTAACATCCACTTTGTTGCATTCCAATCTAGATTTTCTCCTGTAAAATTCAATTTGCTCAAGAACATTTTACTTGCACCTGTGGCCAGGAGAGGGGGGCAGGGCCGGCAGCGAGATGAGGCAAAAGCCCCACCCAGTAACGCACCATATAGACACACTGTCGGCAGCGACATGAGGCAAAAGCCCCACCCAGTAACGCACCATATAGACACAAAAT
The DNA here is from genome assembly GCA_023935145.1 of Bretschneidera sinensis. NCBI lineage: Eukaryota > Viridiplantae > Streptophyta > Magnoliopsida > Brassicales > Akaniaceae > Bretschneidera > Bretschneidera sinensis. The sequence continues at coordinate 149,653,224 of CM043697.1, forward strand.
GCATGTGCCAACTCACTACATTAAATGCATTTGACAGTCTGACGAGGTAGGATCCACATGGTTGATAGAATTTCTTAATTAGATCGAATTTAATTTATTAAATAAAAATGTTATTGTTAATTTTAAAATTTTTATTAATAATATTAATTTTTACATTTTACGTGATATTAATATTATTAATAAAACTCTTTAAAATTATTAATTTTTCATTAATTTAAACCTTATGTTTAAACTCGAACCAGATAAATTTTTTTTGCAAGGGCAGAAGAGAATTCATGTTTGACTACAGGAGGACCACTCATCCCCTAGACTGACCAGTGACCAGTACCATTCTCATTCATTAAAACGGCATGCACATATCATCATAATACAAACCCCAAAATCATTTTCAGGTCTACTTACACTTTCAATCAGAAACCTAGATTAATGAATTATATCTGCCTTTTTCTTTTGGTTCTAGGTTATTGATTGTTTCAACTAATTTTTTAGTACAGTTTAGTGAAGAGAAGTAGGCCTAGTGTGGTTTAGGACGCAAGCATAACCCTGGTTTAGGATGCAAGCATAACCCACCAAAAATCTCACCATGGAAGTTTACATTGAGAGAAGAACAACTCTTCAGAAAACAAACTGAACACTGAATTAACTACTTTGACTAAACACCATGTTTTTGTGATGCATATGTTAACTAAACCAAGTAATTGCAAAAGTTCCTGTACACCTCTCGATTCATATATCCCATACTTAACTCAAGATTTTTTTCGAATGGGAAAAAAAAGCAACCGAAAAAAGATAGTTTTTACTCTTTGATCCTTCTCTGAATTCTAACTTTTCTTTTGTATTCAAAGATGGAGAAAAAAAGGACTCAAAAAAACAAGGGAAATTTCCAATTTTTACACAAATGCGGTGAAGCTAGCTCTAGTGTAAGTTGGCTGACCCATTCGGCTTTCTCTCAGGTGCACCCTCCCATGTCTGTCGAGGTGAGCTCCCTCCTTGTCCATACAACGTAGTAGCGGCTGGTCCAACATTGAATCCACCTCCGAATGAAGTGAGCAGAGCAGAAAGCCCAGTTGAGGAAGCCCCACCAGCACCAATTCCCAGCCCAAGAAGATCAAGCGTGGTGGGTCCCATCATCCCATCAGTCAAACCAGAAGTCCCTCCAGAGTGAATCATGAGTCCAAGCCCAGCTGTCACTGCGTTCCCCTCTGGCTTCACATGGCTTACATAATCTTGATGACCTGAGGAAAATGTCGACGATGATGATACTGCAGCCAAGCCGAAACCACGAAGCAACGATGGGTTCGATGCGGCTGCACCCATTTGGGCAGCTTTTTGGAGCAATGCGGTTGCTGACATGACGGGTTGTGGTGAATGAGAGTAGTGGTGGTGGTGGTCTTGGTCAGGTGCTGAGAAGAGGGAAGAGGAACCATTGTTGGAGAGATAGAGAGGTGAAGACAGAGAAAGGGAAGTTGGTTCTACGGCAGTGGCTGCTGCTGGAAGAGTGGTAGAAGGTGCAAATATACTAGCAAACACACTGGTGCTTGAGCTGGAGGAGCTTGTTGTGGTTGTACCGGTGGGGTTTAAGCATGTTGCGGCCGGTGTTGGTGATGATAGTCTCATTGGATTTTCTGGCATTTCTGTAAGAGCATAAACAAAAAAAAATGAAGAACTTAGAAAAAAAAAGCATCCAAATAGATTAAAACATCAATGGCTTTTGGTGAGATCCAAAAATCCAGAGAGAAATGGAGGCTAATAAAAGGGTGCTTTATGTTTAAAGACTTTTTATTGTAAGTCGATCCTGACTATGAAAGCTATGGGAAGTAAAAGGAGAAGCAATAATGGTGACCTTTATCTCAGTTTTTTTTTTTTTTTTTTGCACTTTTGCTTTTCGATGTTTGAGCTTATTGAGAATACGCAAAGCTCCTGGCCAAAAAGGAAAAGAAAAAAAAGAAAACGCAAAGCTAGCATTGTCTGTAGATTACAACTAAGCACCTCATTAAAAGCTCTCTCTCTCTCTCTCCCTTCCAAACATTTTGTTAGGTTTTCAAAACTAGCAAGCCTAATATCCAAACGAGAACGACATGAAGAAGAGACAAAAACACAGCCATAAAAAAACCAGTAACCCAAATAAAAGAACTTACAAGTTTCAACAACAAAGAAACAAATTTTAAAAATACTGTATACATTAATTAAACCTCTAAAATTCCCTCATTTGAACCTATCCAATTAAACAAACGCCTTATATAAATAATGGAATACTGATAAGACCAAAGAAAAATCACCTGAACTTTGCATTGACAAACCAGTAGAGGCCACAGTAGTAGACGGAGTAAGTGGAGGAAGTGGTGGTGAAGCAGCAACCATGGTGCTACACGTCCCATTCCCTTCACCCGTAATCGCTAGGGTTTGTTGAGCCCTCACGCTCTCCTCCGCTAATGCATCACAAAACGCTCTATGCGTCGTAAAACTATCCCTCCTTCACCCCACGACCACCAAAACAACATCACTAAAAATACTACTAGCACTTGCTAAAACCAAAAAGAAAAACAAAAGACCGATCCAAAAGAGAATCAAGATAAATATTGAAAAACCTGGAGAAAATGGTTCCACAATCGCATCTGTACTCTTTGCTCCCACAGGTCTTCATGTGTGCTTTCCAGTCGGATTGCACGGCGTACTTCTTGGAGCACCTCTCGCACTTCCACTTCTTCTCGCCATGCTTCCTGCAGAAGTGCTTCTTGATCCCGGTGAGATCGCCGAGAGCTCTCGACGGCTTATGGTGCACGCACGTGGCCTCGGGGCACACGTACACCCGCTTGCGCACTTCCTTGCTTGTTCGCTGCTTCAGCTTCCACGGCAGGTTGTGTCCCCTTCTGTGTAGCTGCAAGTTCTGGTCCCTTTGAAACCCTTTGTTGCAGATCTCGCACACGAACCTGTTCGTAGCTAATAGAGTTTTAGGCGATAAAGCGATCACCTCAGCATCTGGATCTGCAACGAAGAATTATATAGAATCCAAACAAGAAAAGTAGATTTATTAATTTCAGTATTGCAACAGAATCTGAAAATTAATTAGTGTGGTGATATTTTCTTTTGGGAGGGGAGGGGTTATTTTGGTAATTTTACCAGGCATTCCAGGGAGGTTACGCTTCTTCTTCTGCGTAACAACCATTGTAAGTGGCGTTGCTTGAGTCTGTTGATTACCAGAAGTAGTTACGCTTGCTTCTCTAGAAGCTGTAGAAAGTGCCATTGGCGACGAATTTTCAAGCTCTCCCATACTATTTTTCACCTCAAAATCTGATTTTTTTTCTTTTTTAAGATGAATCAAAAAGCACTGTTTCTCTCTGTCAATGAGCTTAAAGAAAACAGATAGTGTTTGGATTCAAAGCTCATCTACCAAAAAAGAGTACTGAAGAAGTTAGTCAGATATTAGCTACACTTGAACTGCTCAGCTACGAAAAATTACCAATTTACTTCGAATGGTGCCTGAATAGAAAAAGATTCTGATTGTTTCCCCGGAAAATGAGGGGAAAAAACCTCTGTGAAAGCACCACAAATTTCCGCCAAGCTCGACAGAATTTTGGTTATCGGTCAGCAATTCTCTCTCAATGAAGCGAAATGAAGCACCAATTCAACTTACTCTGTGAGTCATGACCAGAGCACCATGGTCCCCTCAGGCGGCTATCTTAGGTTCATATCAAGAGAGAGATTTGAACGTAGTGGAAAATGTAATTAAAAAATGGTTTAAAGCAGCAGCTACTTGACCATGGTTAAGTTTGAAAGTGTACAATTAACCATGGTTAGTGACATACCTGAGCTCAAAGTCTCTTCTCTGCTGGCTGCGTTAAGAAAATATGACCGTCCACGTGTAGAAATAAGCGGCCTGCTGACATTTGTCGGAAGAAGTCGGACTAGGCGGTGCTTGTCGTGTAGTTAAAAGTACGAATATTTTTGCCCATTTTACTACTCCATCTCTCTTCATATTTTTCTGTGAACCTGTTAAATTCCCCGTGAAAAGACAATCACACCCCTTCTAAACCGTCGTTTAATCATTGAAGAAATTGACAGCTTGGACTTTTTCAAAGCACAGTGCAAACTTTGCTCTTAGATGGAGGCCAAAAAAAAAAATATACTGAATATTTGTCTTTGTTATTAGCTTAAGATCATGTGCTGTGTTTGTTGATAATATTTTTAACACTAATTAATGCCACTGAACTGATAAGGACGAGCAAGACAATGAAGACAAAGTTTTTAAGTACTGTTTTACGGTTTGTCCGCATCTTAAGTAAGTGGCTTTCTCGTAATTCTGTCTAAAACTATGTCCATTCTCATAATGCAAATACGGCTGTTTCTATTTAAAAGGCATGTTCCTCGTTCAAAACATTGTTCTATAATTTCTATAACTTATATTTAAATTTGATTTTAATTATTATTATAAATATATTATTTTAAAAATATATATTTTAAAAAAAATTTATACTGTATTTATGTTTATAAGAAAAAATAATTTTTTAATAATTTAATAATAAAAAACATTATTTATTTAATTAATTAAATAATAAATATGACAAAAATGATGACACTAAACAATTATCCTTTTCATTCTCTCTATGTTTTTTTTCCGTGTAAAAAACAATACCTTTGTGTGCAAGCAAATATTTAGGAGGACAAATAATTTTGGTAGCATAGTGGCAGTTTTGTAAATATACTCGTCCTTTGTGAGGAATTGTGTTAAAACAGTACTCTATTGATTGTCTGCATTGTATGCGTTTACGTTACAGGACAGTAGCACTGTGGAGATGACAAATGTCCCTGAAGCGCTCCTGTGCTTACAGGCACGTCCTTGACACCTCATACCAAAAGATTTTGATTCAGTATCCAAAGGAACCATCATGCTGGATGAGATCGCCAACGTGGGTGCGGTTTATTTCAATCAGCATTTACTTCTACCGTACGATCAAGCAGATGCATCTCTAGTTACGTAAATTTGCTCCTTCATTTACTTAAAAAAACGTAAATGCACTTTTGTATTTTTATGTAAAGGCCTATCTCTGCTGATATGGTCAACTACACAAAGGCCACCTACTTTTACAAAAGTTCATGATGAACAGATGAAGGGCATTTTAGACTTTTCAGTTGTTATTGTATCTGATTAAACTACACTAGTATGTACGGAGCACGACGACTGACTGCCCTCCATTACCTTTAAAGAGTACGAGCATGTGACTGAATTTGCTGCCCAAAAACAAAAAAACTCCTTACTGTTTCGGTTTTAAATTTAATTAGTAAAATTTTATTGATAATATTGATATAAATAAATTAAAAAAATATTATTAATAAATTTTTAATTTATCTAAATTTAATGATTTAATTTTAAACAAATCAAAAAATATTTAAACTCGTCCACTCCAATGGGGACCCATTATTTATAGGTCCAGATGCTGATATGTACGGTCTAGATCTATTTAGGGTCTTAATATATAAAAATATATTCTAATTTAACAATATTTTAACACTAATATAATAATTAACTTACGTGGTAGGTCCATGTGTTTCTCGGAATTCACGAGCCAAGACAATAATTTAGTGTACATAGATTTGCATGTGCATGCTGCAAGCATGAATACAAATTCCCTTTTTGAAGTTTTTTTTACTTAAAACCTTACCTAATAATTAAATATATAGTACATTAATTGGAAACTTTTTATTTATTTATAGATATATATATATATTATTAATTGGATACTAAACCTTATCATATTAGGTTCTACCAAATTATAAGAAGTGGCAAGCATTCATTAACTTACGCGAAAGCGATTTGGATTCAAACTATAAAGTCAAATTTTCTTCTTGTTTTGTACTGTGGAGCCTTGACCCTTAATAAAGCTAATTATGATGGTTCATTTAATCTTACGTTAATAATAAGGTGGATGCATGGTGGGCTATCAAATACTCCTAGACGCTACTGACCATATGCTAAATTTTTTATTATTATTATTTAGAGTGGTGAATTTAATTTAATTTTTATTTTTTTATCTATTCTCATAATAATTTAACTTTTTATTCATAAGTAAATCGTTGATCGGAATAATCGATTTTAAAATCTCATAAGTATTGAATAATTTTGATTTAGAGTGATAATCGATATATTAAAAGCTATTGATTTATTTAAATTTAAAACAATACCAACAAAAACTCTTTTAAAAATGAGATAATAAGTAATTTTTTGACATCATTTCATAGTAATTTTCATACAATTTTACAGTAATATCATATTAAAGATATCATTTGACAGTAATTCATTAATTACTATTAAATGTATCTTAATTACTGTTAATTAAATGATATCAATTACTGTTAAATGATACCCTATTTATTATCGAATAATACATAATCTACGTACAATTAACGGTATCATAAATTTATCTTTTAAATAATGTTTGAAAACTTATTAAAACATGTTTAAATTTTTATTAATTTAAATATATTTTAATTTGTTTTTAATGATGTTTTAGTGAATAAAACAGAAGAAGATAAAAAGGTTGATTATGTTCAAAGGAAACCAACTGGCTACCATGAGAAAATGACTGTAGGATGAGTAAATGGGTTACATGAAGGAGATCGGAAGGACAAGAATAATGGTGGCTAAGATTAGTAAAGCACTTCACAATATTCCAGTTTGGATAGGCCAAGAAGATTTCGTATGGGTTCCAAACCAATGAAAACTTCTCCAGCTAGGACCGAAGGGACGGGATGGGATTAGATTATAAGTATATATTTTTTTATTTTAAAGAAAAAGTCTCCACTTATGCACCTTTAATGTTGAGGTACAAACATGCATTCATATTAGGATACGAAAATCTATGCTTTAAGTAGTTTCTACTTTCCACGTCAACAACAACGAGGCGATATTAATAAGCGATCCAACTATCATGACTTAGCTTACCTTAAAACAAGTCACGATAATAACTGTTGATCAACAATAATTGAGATTCAATTTGGTGGTATATTTTTTAAATTTGGTGATGAATTCTTATATTTTGTGATAATATATTAAATGCAAGAATTTATTGTCTAATCGAAATTGCTAGTAAATTTAACAATTTTTTATTTTTATTTTTTATGATGATTTGTTTGGAGACAAGTCAGCATAGTATTGACGGTTACTAATAAAATGGGTTAAAGTATAAAAAATTAATTAGATCAATTTTTTATTAACTTAAATTATCGAGATAACAGGTAACTCAACTATCATTAATATAATATCAGATCTTCATGTCTTAATTAGTTTCGAGTTTTGAGGATATCAATTTTCATTATTATTATTATTATTATTTGATTAAATTCGTTGTTCTTTCGAATATTTGAGCTTTCTTTTATTTGAGTTTCTTATGTAAAATTTTTAAACCTTAAGTCGGTTTGCATGTGAAGTAGGTTTGTAAAAATATAAAAAATTATTTGAATCATTTCCTATTAGCTTAAGTACAACATAATTTAATTACACAAAAAAATGTTTTAACGTTTTGATCATATTTAATAGTAACATCACGTTTCATGGCAACATCACTTATTAATGTTAATATGTGATAATTTACCATCATACGATGTTTTGTTTTAAGGCAAGGCTACTAAGAACTTTCCCGGTAACATTGGTATATTTTTGTTCTTCTAAAACTTCTAGCTATGGATACCGTGTTAGCAAGTATACCATGAGCGATGAGCCCATGAGCAAGGCTACTGACACAAAATCCATTAGCTTTTGACACTATTGACAAGGCAACTTAGTCTGTCAATATATGTACAAATTGCTCAAATAAAAGCAAAAAGAAACATGTGAAAAAACAGCACTTTTCCCTCAATGGCACAAAGAAGGTCGCCTACAAATTAAATATGCTTCATCGATCATATAAGTATCGATTGGGACTATTTTAAAAATGGATTAAAGTAATTTTTTATTAATTTATCTTTAAAAGAGTTCTCAAACAATATTATGTTTGATGTTGAATTTAATTTAATTTAAATTTAATTTAAATCTAATTTTTTACTTTGAAAAGATTTAAAAAGTTAGATTTAAACTGAATTAAATTTAATATCAAACGTCACCGACTGTTACGTTTATCGTTAAACAAAAAAGTTAAAAACTCATTTTTTAAGATATATGCTAAGGTTGTCACTCTCTGGAATTGGTTGGCTTAAATGCAAAATAATAGTATTGTTACAAAATAAAAAAATAAAAAAGAAGGAAATCTAAATAGGAAAAATTTGTTTGGAAATTGCTTAAATGCAATTTAAATCATCAAAATTTAAAACTTGTTAAAGTTTTTAATCTGTCGGTTGAAAAAATTTAAATATGACTTGAAACAATCTCTTCGAATATAATTTGACAGATTTAATGAAAAAATTTTAATGATTTAAATCGCATTTATACAAATATCCAAACAACTCCTAAATCATCCTAACACAACAAAAACCAGTTACAATGCAATCTACTTTTGACAAATTACGAATCGAAGAAAAATTGAGCATTCTCCCATATCATGATACACTTTATTCTTTGAGAGTCATTTCTTACTGTAGGGATGTCAAGTAGTAAAAAGGTAAGGCTATGAGTTTATGAGAGGCGCACAACCATAAACCCAATGTCAAAAAGGAAGAAGTTGAGTGACAGGCACATGAGTAATCATCACCAGTTTGATTATCTTTTGAGTTGCTTTTCCTTCTTTCTTTCTTTTTTCTCTGATTCCCGTTCGCTGCAATAGGTCCACCATGAATCTTGATCGGTACATACCCCTCTCATTCCCCCTTCTGCTTTACCAAAAGGTTGCCTAAAAAGACCCAACCTTGAATTGTTAAGTGCATGAATCAATAACAACGTCTTTTTTTGCATAAAAGTCCTATTCTCGTCACCATTTTGCTTACTAACTAGACATCAACACGCAAGCACGAAAGGAATACCCTTTTCTTTTTTTAAAAAAAAAAAAATTGAAGGAATAGTCATTGCCATTTGCTTGGTCCCTATTCAAATGAGCCACCAAAATATAAAGCATACCGCAACAAATTTGATTCTCACATCTTAAAACCTCTTTCGTTGTTGAGTATATGAAATGGTTTTGTTTTTTTTTTTTTTAATGTACAGAAGTTAAATCAAACATTATTAAAAATATAATTTATGAAATATTTTTTTTTAAAGTAAATTTATATTAAAAAATTGTTTTGACGGTTGTGTTCTCATATGTTATATTGTTTATAATTTCATTGTTATTTTAACATTAACTGGTTTAAAAATTATTTTATAAACATAAATTATAAATCATTTCTACTGTTGAATCAAATGAATTTTTAATTCATATGTGATTCAAAACGATAACATTAACCAAACTTAAACAAAATATTCATGGGACGATAGCAAAGTGAAAACGAAGTTATGAAAAACCCTTAAAAACTTGCATATCAAAATATTAAAATTAAAACATTTTCTCCAATAACCTTTTATATAATCAAAGGATAGTCTTATTTTCACGAACATAATACTTGTCACACACTATCTTTAAAAGAATACTTAATTTTTAAAACTGAAAAATAATATTTATACGTAACTATGTTTGAATATGAAGCGAAATGAATGGGTTTTAGAATAAGAAAATCGTTTATTTTTATTTTTTATGATTATAAATCTATAATCACGAAATATACAAAGAAAAATAGATTATACCCCCAGGACATATGGCGCAGTGGTAAGTTCGACCTTCGAGATGACGATTTTTTCGTGAGGTCTCATGTTCGAGTTCTACCACTGCGCTGCACATCCTGTAATTTACATCCTCTACAGGGTTCTAAAACAAAGATTGTGAAAGCGATTGTAATAGTTCATTATCCAAAAAAAAAAAAATAGATGATTTTTACGGCTATTAATCCCATTGAAATAACCCCACGTCCCCCCTTAATCAAGTAGAACCTCAGTTGTCTGTTTCAAGCTCAACTGCAAAGGCAAAGTGAAATGGTAGGTACAACCATTTAATTGGGGAATAAGACAATACAAATCGTAATAATGATGATGTCCATCCAGAATACTTCGTAAAAAGCCAAAGGATTCAGATTCAATATTTTCTGCAGGCGAAAAAACTTTACATAACAAATTCTATACGGAATACGATAATTGCCAGGGGGGGAGAATTGTAACATTTGAATATGGTTCCTGATCCCTTCCACCGTTTTTTGTCAACCAAAAAAAAATATGGTTCCTGAGAGCTATGAATGTACTACTCCAGGAGGGAATTAGCTTTTCTTATACAGAAGTACATTTCCCTTTTCCTTGACCGCATTAAACTGCAATGTACACGTTACCCTTCATACCGGTTGTGCATACTCTGAACTGGGGCTTTTAAAATCTGTCTAACCATTAAAAATCTTCTAGACTAGTGTTACTATGATTATACATGAAGTAAAAAGTGAAAGTGAAAGTAATACTGATAGCCTCTTCATGGTCGGCATGTATTGAAGACCTCACCCCGCATTACATCAATCGGCATGTGCTCAAGTGTGTATCGTTCGGGACCTAGATACACACCTGTCTTCTCCAAAAGAGCAAGCCCCTCAGCCTTACCATATCTTGAAGCATAGAGCTTGAGGTACTCAAAGTCCTAATGAGCCACCCAAAATAAAAAAGTATCAAAACATGAAACATGAATGAGAATGAGAATCCTAACACCGTTCACAAACAGTTATCAGTTGTTCTTTTTTTCCTCTTCAATACATATAGACAATTTTCATAACAAATTTGAGATTCAAACTTTGGTACATAGAACATTCAAATCAAGGATTCAGTTTGAAACTTTTGAAAGTCTTATTGAAAGCATTCAATTTTATGAACAAAGTTCCTCTCCAGTCGAAAAATTCCAAAGGAATTATAGTTGGAGGGTGGATGTGAGGACACAAATTTCTCAGTTGAAAAAAGGAGGAACTAATGTCGTTATGAAATTACCTAAACCTAGAAATTAGTCGCACCTGCGTTTCTTTGAAAACTCAAATCAGACCTTTTTGTGAAAAAAAAAAAAAAAAAACTCCTTGGAAAAAGGCACAATGGAAATGTTTGACTTGAGCTCATCATTCATGGGACCTTTGTCACAGTGGCTGCAACGAATGAACCACCCTAACTATAAATGAATAATGAAACTAAATTGCGGATAAGCCTAAATATTATTTCAAGTTGCCTCACCTGCAAACCACTGAGAATGCGCTCTAGTCTAACTGAAGCAACAGGTTCGTGTGAAGATGAGAACACCTCACCAGGGTAAAAAAGAACCCCATCACCTGGGGGAAGGCCATGCCTAAATCTTACCTGTTCATAGACATACTATAGTTTTTAGGCAAACAAAATACACAAACAAATATATATGTATATATATATATATATATTTGGGGATTTGGGATCTAAGTTCCATTCAGTTTCCAAAAATTAATGCATCAGAGAGGTCAGGAAAGCACCACCTCTGCACTGGGAACTGTCGCCTTCTCATAGCAGTTGGCACCCCAATATAAAAATCCTGTTCCACCTTCTTTCCATACACGCCACATCACTGCACGGTGCTGTGTCCCTCGCATCCCAATGTGCCAATTTGGATGAGGATCAGATGGTCCCATACACACATATGTCCACCATTCCTGCCAAAGTAAGAAGCTTCCTTTCAGCATAATGTTTTCCTGAAGAGAGCATGTTGCTAGAACCACTAGGCTTTAGCAGCAAATCGACTGTATAACTAAGGATATAGGAATGCGTTAATTGCTGGTTGCTTGTGAGCAATATTAGTCAAAGATTCCAAGTCCGTAATTCAGCTCCCTACAGATTTTAGCAACTGAGCTGCTAACATTTCAACAGTCTACTCACTCCTCTTTACATACGAGCAAGTGGTAAACCCAATGTTGGTAGATTTAAGTTACCAGTTACAAAGGCAATTAGCTTAAGTTAACAAGCCTATTAATCAAAGAAAAACTTAACAAGCTTAGTAAGATTCTTTTTCTCTTCCTTTTTTTGAACAACTTTAAGATGGTTTATGGACCACGGGGATCTGACATTCTGGCAAAATGCACCCATTTAAAAAAATATAATGCCATAAAATAATGTCATAATCACAAAAGTAATTATAGAAAAAAAGTTAGGACAATTGGATTGTCTACAAAGTAATTAACTACAAACAAGTAAAAATACAAGCATCAGTGTGCTCAAACAATAAGTTCTGCAAGTGCTAGTAAACTTCTAAACATTTATAGGAAATGCAAATATATCATCAGGAAGAACAGCAAAGATAGATGACCAAAAAGAGTAATAACCCAAAAAAGAGAGGAAGGCACATGGTGTGACAAAGGAAGCAAGAAGAAATGAGAGAAGTTGTGCACGAGACATGAATTTAGTAGTGCTTAATCCACCTAATGTCCCTGTTAGGAAATAGTTATTTCCAAAAATCATTACAGAGCACCAGATTTTCACTAAAACTTTTTCAGAGAGTGACAAAGACCCCCTGAATATGATATTTACCTCACCATTCTCCGGCTGCAATTCGGCAATAATATCCCTTACCAAATCCTCTCGATTACCAAGCACCCACTCACTGCAAACAAAAACAAAAATAAAATCCACATCTTTTCAGCTGCTAAACAGCATTTGATGTAAAGTCATCTAAGTGACTATATAAAATGATTCTCCAACATATTCTCACACAAACTTATTAAGCTGAAGAAAGAAACAAATTAAATAACTCTGCTCATGATGAAATAACCAAAACAAAGCTCATTTCTATAGTCTTACGCACATAACATGTGAGAGCAGATTGGTATTCACCATCAAATCTTTGTCGAAATCACCAAATCTAAATTTAGTTTAGCTACATGCATATTAAAAAAAGAAAAAAAAAATCACACTTTCCTTTGACAAGTGGTTAAAAAATGTCATATAAATAATGATTACGAGGAATCTTTTGAAAGGGTGCAAGGCATGCCATTCAAACAAGAGAAGTTTAAACACCATGGTCAAAACCAGTCAGAAGATACCCAAATCCATAGATCCTTTCGACAATGATAGCCACGACATTTTCAAGTTTTCTAAACTTGAATAGTCAGGAATTGGCCTTTACAAATTTCTAAGACAAACTTGAACCTATTTAATTTAATGTCAGCCATATGCTCACTTAAACCAACATTCAAATAAAGTTCCTTAGACAAAATACAAATTTCTATTCTGAACAGTAACAGAGTAGATAAGACACATCAATTAAATTTACCCACCAAAATGAAAAATTATAAACCTTTTGAGCTTAGCAAACACAGCTTGTTAAACATACAACCTGGCAACCAGAGTTATCACAACAGAAACTAATGCCATCTTGTCAACATGTGTATTCTGCATATAAATTCACTAACCCTTCTTCCATGCTCAGACAAGAAGTGGATAATAAATTGAAGTACCATAGTATAGCTTCAGGTTATATGTATATGGCATTTAAAAAATCAATTGGCAAGCAAAACCTTGTACAAAAAATTTGAGTATGAGGGCGCAGGAATTTTGGAACTTTTACAAAAGCCTCAAAAGGAGTAGGGGCAAGAGGCGAATCGCTAGGCCCTACATAAAAGAGTAGAACCATGTGAGAAAATATCTATGATCAGAAAATAGTTAGTTAACACAAAAGATAAAAATAATGGTACACAACAGTAGCACGCAGACCAGGGATTCAGTTCAAGTAGTCATTAAGAAACAAAAAAGAATATAATAAACCAGAACAGAATGTCACACTGACACTAAAAATTTCATATAGAACTTATTAACTACATCCATTTATATATGTTAAAATTAGCATACACACTTCTGATATTCAAAAGTTGATTCATGGGGTTGAATGATTTAGACAATATAGAAGCTTGACGAGTAAAACTAGACAATATAGAAGCTTGACGAGTAAAACTAAGTGCTTTTAAATCCCAAAGATAAGCCCCCATCACCATTAATAGAGATATTTGGGAACAATTTAGTAAACAATACAGTTGAAGAACATAATGTGCCACAGGATCCTTGCAATGGACCATATTCAAATCATTTAGTGATGCGTTGACAGACTGAAAAACACATTAATTCTCAGTAATAGTCGCTCCAAGAGATAACCCGTTTACTACAACCTCTAAATAACAAGTCAACGCATCGGAAATCACCCAATCCTTAAGTGATAGAGAAGGGGAAAATATGACAAAGAACGAGATAAAATGGTAGAATAAAAACTAATAGACCGCAAGGCCCAGAAACCATAGTTCGCCACATTGAAAATCCCCCCATCCACAAGTGAAGGCATAAGGAGGAAATATCACCTCAAATAAAATCTAATGACAGCAGCGCCATACTATCATAGCACATTAGAGGAAGAAGGTAAAGAATACATACCACAATAGTAAGTGGTTAAAATACGAGCATCAGGAGCGTAAGCATGAATTTCAGTGGCCATGTTGCGAAAGGAATCATAATGTTCCATATTCAGTGGCTGCCACAAAGTATGCATGCACATCAGTGTATCAAGAAGATGGTGCTACAATACAATGCATTGCATTAAAAAAATAAAAAGAAAAGAAACTTTGTAATCATCAAAGGTATCAATTAGCTATGATACAAACAAAGTGAGATTCAAAGAAAAGAAATTAAGATATTTTATAATGCATCCTGCAGAAGTGGAAAGACAATGAAAAGTTATCTATTAGGAAGTACAAGTAAGCATAGACATCTCTTATCATCCTAGTCAGCCTATTTTTAGAGCCAACTAAAACACTTTTGATACCTCGTCCCACAAGTAAAAGTAGGCTTTCTTCCAGTGAGTTTTTGTCCTCAAGATCTCAATTTCTTTCTGCAAGTAATCCTTCGCTGCATCATTACTGTTGCACATCAACAAGCCGATGGAAGTTTATCAGTTTTAAGTGTTAATATACCTGACAGAAGCGAGCTTGGACAACTGACAGTATACCAGGAGACTACTCGACTATACGGTACTGCATATGCCGCTAGTCGTGGTTCTGAAAAATATTCATCTGATTTCGGATGGTCAGCTGCAGCAGTGAAAGAGGAAAGGAGAATGAGGAACTACAGTCAATCAGAGAATATATGAAAAGTTCTCAGAAAAATTACAAATAGTTCGCAGCTCTCTACTCTAAGTTACCAGGCCATGGGCACGTGTATGTCAAAACGCGCATGCTGTCACCCCATCTGCAAAAATATGGACTGATTCTGTATTGAAGAAGCCACTTGAAATGCAGATCCAATGCATCATACCATTCATCACGTCCATGTTTAACACCAAATCGATCCTCAATTACAGTATCAGATATCTATACTATAAGTTAAAGAAGTAGAAACTGAAATCTTCTGATAACACAAAAATGTACCTATACCATGTCAGCTCAGAAAGAATACGACTCGCAGAGATAAGACATTCCAAAAAAGAACTAAAACCATATTATTAAGTCAGGACTCGGGTAAGTACCGCATATATAATGTTTTAAGGATTAGTCTCAGTCAAGTTGGAACCAGGGGTTATCAATGCTAGTCATCACCATATCAAAACACATATGCTGCAACAGTTAAGATGTTCTGGGCCCTTATTCTATACTTATCTCTCGGTTCTGTTAACTAATTCGACCTCTCATGGAAGGCGTGTATATAATTATATTATGGTGCTTTTTCTGACAACTTATATCAAGGGAAACCAGGGCTTAGTCATTCAGATAGATCATCAATTTCAACTATCTATAAAAGTATTACACTAACTCACTAAACAAGATATAGGATACACCAAATACAGCAGGAAGAGATGGAGTTGCAGGAAGAACGAAATCCCAAACTGTCAAACTTAACTTCACACGTACTGAAAGATTTGATACGGCATCTTCATCCATCATATCAACGGACCCATTATCTGAAAAGAACTCAGAAAATGATGGAGACAGAAGAACACTTCTTAAAGAAGTAGTTGCGGATTTCACTCTTCTTACCTAAAAACACAATTGCTCATATGAACAGCTTGTAAAAATCCCAAGGTCAATAAAAAAAATTAAATCAGGAACAAAATATATTCAGAAATTCACCACTTCATCCATAGGTTTTCCCTCAATGGGCTCCATAATATCAAGACAGTTCTTAAGTTCCACGTATAGCTGACGCTTCTCAACTTTTCCCAAGCATTGTGCAGAAGATCTGTGATGAACCAGAATAAATTATTGCAGATAACCCCACATCTATATAGATATTAACATTTTTGAACTTCATGTAAGAATTGACAACATAACCACACAAGCGCTATACAGAACCATAGCATACGATGTAAAGAGAAAAGCCTTACTCTCCATCCGCCTTCGTTGCAGTAACAATGAACTCTCCCTCATATTGACCAGGGGACTGTGCACTTGGAACATCTATTGAAACCCAAACTGCACTTGTTTCTCTGTAACAAGGCAAAACCTCAAACCATCTCAGTCTCATTTCTATGCACCACGTAAAATAAGGACTGTCAAATCATTAACGTGAGTAATACCCAGGAAGAAGGCTTAGTTGACTAAATGGAAGATCAAGGGGCACAAGAGCATCAGGAACACCTAATACAGGCACCACCCTCCGCAACTTTAGTGATTGGCCAACAACCAACCTGCCACAGTCAATATCAGCAAAAGTTTTGAACTAGAAGAATAAGTCATTAAGCTGCACTTAGAGAAATACATCTTCAAGAAACTAACCGATCCCCAGATGCCGAGCATAAGTCACTACACTGAACCTGCACAACCCCGGCAATACCAGAACCCCCCCAAAAAACTTTTGGACGTATAGCAATTTGAACACTTTCTCTCTCGTTTCTAGCCGCCAATAGATTTATCTTCAAGAAAAAAAGAAAATTATTAGAAGCCAGAGAACTATGGACATTCTTCATTCTATTTTAACTGTATAATGACAACATATGTTCGAACATCATGATAAATGGAAAATAAACAGTCATAAAGATTAGCTTCAAGTAGCAAAATATTCCTCTGAGAAACTTGTAATGGATCAAGTAGTGATTAAAATCTGCTAATATTTTTTAATTATGGCATCTCATACATTCCCCGACAAATATTTATTAGGGAATGAACAGTCATCAGCAAGGATTTCAAGTAGTAAATTATTGTTCTTAACAAATAAGCTGATATGTTGAAGTCCACTTAGAGAGTCAAAGACATCAAGTCTTTTCAGTTCATTCACCAGAAAGAGCACAAAATGTAAAAGGGGGAAAGTAAATCATTGCAGATTAAAAAAAAAAAACCCTTCCCAGGGTATTTAGCTTCCCCCCCCCCCCAAAAAAAAAAAAAAACCCCACACACACACCCCAAAAGAAAATGCTCATTCTTCAAGGAGGGGTCTATCCACATAGAAACTTACCAATCCCAAAGTGTATCATGTATTCAAAGATCAACTATCAAAATATATAACTGGTTGGTTCATGCAGATCAATGCAACAATATATTCTGCTTCTACTTAGCATACAATACCAGAGACATGGGTGTTCTTCAGAGAAGGAGATAAGTCTTTGCCCATTGGCATAAGTGTATTATGATGACATAAATTGCAAGCACACAAGAACATAGTAATCTCATGGTTGGGTATATTGCCTATACCCACCACTACAAACGATAAAAGTTGGAAAGAATTTCCCACCTCTCAACTCAGCTAATTAACCCACATACAAGCTCAATTAACTAGCAAGAGTCTAACTCTATATAATGTGCATTTAAGTGTGTACAAGGGGCTAACTAATTGACACATGCATGGACAAGCAAGAGTGTAAAATGGCTATGCAGAATTAAAAGGAAATCACAAGAATACGTTCATATGCAGACCACATGATTGCATGACGAGATAACTATAAGACGGTGCTTAATTTCAGACTCATCCAATGAAATGCAACTATATAAATAGAAGAGAACTACTTACAAGCATAGTACAGCAGTAAAATAACATAATAATAATGCTTACAGGCTCCAAATTTCGAGGCATTTCTTGTGGTCCAACATTGGCTGTGCTTGGCATGCACCAAACGTGCACCAGATCTGCGGTTGGGACCTCTGTGGGATCAACTGATCCCTTGTGCGGATTTGGACGTACACCACCATCATTCCATCCATAAGCTGTCCCTCCACCAGCAACACCTTCAACTGGTGGGACAACAATGTCTCGAGGATTCCCTGTCGAGTGTTTCAACATTCAATAAAACAAGTATAAGGTAATGCGTCAAGATAATGTGAAATATCAATTGTTGCAGAAATCAATATTGAAATGAGAAAATATAGAGGCAACAAAAACAAATGGTTCCAGACTATGATTGGCTTTACTCACTAAAATGAAGTGACAGAAAAATAAACAGAAAAGCACACAGAACTTCCTCTCTTAAGCATTTCCTTTTTAACTTTTTTAACTCATTCTTTTCAAGAATTAAGCTGGCTGTAGGAGTAAGCATATAATATAACAGTAAATATAAACCCCACAAGCCATTATCTTAAATTTGAAATGTATTGACAAAGCAATAAAGAATATTTTAGAATCTCCTATTCATGCACAATTCGCTGGTAAGCATTACCCGTATAAACACAGAAATCAAGTTTCCTTAACACCTATTTCCACGAGTCAGAGTCGTTTCCATGTAAGATTCACATTTAACAAATTGAATTCACCACAACTCGAAGCTACTAGAGCTAAAATGGAACTGACTAAAAAATAATCATACATGAATGTCGATCCACTGCAGAACGCAAAGCATTCCCTGAATTCAACTTTCCAAAGCACTTCACAGAACCAGAAAAGCTAAATTTTAACGGAATTCTCAACTAAATCACCTCTATATATCATTAGAGTAACATACACAGTCACAGGAAAACAAGAAAACAGAAAACAGCATTAACAAATCACCAAAGGTGAAAAAACCCTAAACTATTAGAACAGAAGTTTATAACCAAAAGAAAAGAAGAAAAAATCCATTTGGTTGATGATAAATCAGAGAAAACTCGAAATCGCGTAACCATTGAGCATGAAGCATTCCATCTTCTTTGTTTTTCTTGTCTTCACTTTCCTTAAGTTTTTCTCAGCAACCAAACGGAAACAGAACGAATAATTCAAATAATTGGCCAAAAGAACAGTAGAACTAGAAAGAAGCCGCCACTAACGGCAAACCGTACAAAACAAATTCAAACAAGAAGAATAAAGTAAGCAATTGCAGATACTAACCGGTGTTATCCATTTCGGTGCGGTTATGCTAGTGCGGTGATTGTAATTACGACGATCTACTCTCGATTTCTTCTTTTGAGTTTCGGTTTTCTTGTTAAAGATCAAATATCACCTGATATAGAAGATGATCGTGTGAGTAGTAAAATCTTTTGCTACTACCAAACCTTACCATAAAATTTGTGTCTATATCATTATCACACACTGTTTTTAAGCATACAAGTGAATGCCCAAAAATAAACTCCCCGTGGTGGTTTTTTTTTTTTAATCTTTTACTAACCAAAGAAAACCTACTAATGTACAAAGTGATACTGATAAATTCATAAGTCATTTGTTATTTTGAAAACTATAAAACAAATTAATTCTATAAGTTTTATAGAATTCGTTTATTCAATTTATATTTGAAAAAATTTATGAAATTCATTTCAAAATAAATTAACTTTTATCAAAATTTATAAAAAGAAAATTAAAAATGAAAAGTAAGGTCAAGTTGACCGAAAGACTATTTTTTTCTCTTTTATTCACTTTCTCTCTCTTTGAATTCTTCGTTTATTTTAAACATATTAAATATTAGAATTCAATTGAATTTTGTAATTTAAAATATAAAAAAAATCAAATATAAAAATATTTTAAATAAATTTATACTCAAATTCATTTAAAAATAAAATAAATTTTATTTTCATTTAATTTCGAATTGAGTACAACCTTTATCATGCTTAGTCATGCAATGGAAACCTATTTGTAACTTTTTATAAATTCATTTATAATTTTTGAGAACCCTATTATTGATAACTAGGAAAATCATTTTAGGTTATCAGAGTTTTTAAGAAATATTGATAAATTCATTTTTATTTTTTAAAAGTAATATTAATTACCAGTTATATGTTAACCTTTTGAATTCTCATTTGCAATTATTCATGAACTCATTGATAATTCATAAAAAAAAACTTTATAACAATAGCAAATAAAAAACTGTATATTTAATTGGGTGCTGAGGTGGATTTCCGTATGCTTCTAACGACATACAATAACAGTAGAGTTGAATTAAGATGATAGCTATGGGATCAATTTAGAACCATTGAAAGTTACATACAGCCAACAGGACAGCAAGAAAGTTAAGTCTCCGATCAGGCCAGACATAAACAAGAATTTTCAGGATGACAAAGGTTTTTGCGAAGCCAATCAAGAATAGAAATATTATAAAACCAGTGTCTGAAATCACTAGGGACAATAGCATCCCAAACATGCCTTGTATGAGCACAATCTCGCAGACGTGAGCCTCTCTCTCTCTCTCTCTCTCTCTCTCTCTCTCTCTATATATATATATATATATATATATATATTTGCAAATTCTAATAAATCCATCATTTTGAAAAGAAAAAAAACCTATTGATGATTATTAATAAAGCTTTTCATAACTTTTTCAAAATCAATATAAATAATTATTTATTATCTAATAGATCGTCATGCATCTTTCATTTTATATTTTATGTTTTTACATATTTCATTTTTATATTTTATCGTGTTTGAATTATTCCTTATATTTTTTATCACACCAATTTCTTTATGTACTTTAGCTAAAATAGACACAATTTTAAGAGCATGATCGGTTGGATGATTAATTAGAGAGGCAAAATGGTCATTTTTCTTTTAAATAAAAGATAGAAAAACGAGAAAGAATTGAAGAAACGCCATTGCCTCACCGAGCTCACAAGGCTGCTACAACCTCGCCATAGTCCAAATAAGGGTCATCATGACCACAGGCTTGAGGAATCAAATGTTTCCATCGACAAAGTTTGAATCAAGTTTAAATTGGATTTTATTTTTTAAAATTAATAACAAATTAAATCACTTATTAATTAATATTTAATAAAATAAAATTAATTCAATTAAATTTTTGACAAATTTTAAAAATAAATTTCAACTTAAAATTAACTTTAAACTTATCCAAACATCACATTGACTTGGAGTTTGGACGAGTTGCCTTTGATTGTTTATAAGATTTTAAGGGGGAAAGAACACCATTAGAGGCATACAAGAAGAAAAGAGTCTCATATGTGCCATATTCAGTGAAACGCAAAAAGCCTGTTGGGCGAGAAAACTCTGGACAATACTTAAACAGTATAAACAGTTTCATAATCTCCCTGAGATGGGTATTCATAAAACGAAGAACTGGTCTTGAGGAGGGTGTAAAATAGGCACAAAAATTGCACACAACTGTTTTTACAAGCTCAGGAATTTCCAAGTAGTCCATATGAAAGTGCAGTACGCCGCAACACCACTTAATAATTTTCATGCTAGCATCCTCTCTGCAATCATTCAGCTTCTAAGCTTCACGTAAGATGCCTGAATATAAAAAATAAAGAATTAAATGAGACAGCAAATAACTTATTGCATCAGTTTCAAAAGCATCAGGAATTGTTTTAAGGAAAAAAGAGGTCCAGCATGGTCATCGAAGATTCTAGCATTCAGGTCTTATTACTGTCTTCAAGTTCCCCCTTTACCTCTTTCAAGCACATTTCAGAACAGTTTAGGCATATATTTCATAGAAGCAATTGCACAAAAGATCAATCAGTACAACCAAAAAATTAAACTTGCTAATCTAAATGATCAGATAAAGAAGTAAGAAAAATGATGGAGAACCAGAGTTTTATTTGACAATTTGAAATCATATTTAATTATGAATTTGTTTTATTAGGGTTTTGGTTATAATTTTGGAATTATTAATTATTAAGGATTTCTTATTAGGGTCTTGGTTCATTTCCTATTATGTTTGGGATGGGTGCCTATAGAAGCACCTTTATTATGTTAGGATGATTGAGTGCATTCATAATATAATTTAGGGACTTGATTATATCCCTCTCCCGTTTTGTTCCCCCTATTCTTCTTCTTTATTCTCTCCTCTTCTTTTTTTTATCTCATCTCCTTTTTGAGTGCATTGACAATATAATTTTGGACTTGATTATCTCCCTCTCACATTCTGTTCTCCCTATTCTTTCTATCTTCTCTTTTCATCTCCCCATTCTCCTATTCTTCTTCCCTATGGTTATTCTCCCCTATCTCCTTTTTTATTCTCTTTCTCTGCCTCTGCCCCTCTCTATCTATCTTATCTATCTTGGTAACTTGTTCTACATAAAAAAGGGTTCATCATAAAGAACTCGAATCACACATTTTTATCATTGAGCCCACACAAGATCAGCAGATAGCAGGCAATAACTTCTGGAGCTTTGCGACTAAGGTTGAACTTCTCAAAGGAGAATCTGTATGTGTCATTAAATCACAAGAAATAGGTGTCGACTTTAAAGATTAGAGTCAGGATAATTTCAGTCCACTGTGCTCCAAGCTCAGGAGATCCTCTATCCCAATACAACTTACATGTTTGATTGATGAGATGGAAGTACTTGGTGATTGAGTTTCAATAACTAGGATTTACCCGACTCTGAGATGATTCCATTTGGTTTTTGCATGCAGTCCATGATCTATTTGAAAGCATCTAAATCTAGCAGGAAAAGCAACAATAATATGATTTCTACTTCCACAATTCCAGCCTAGCCAGTGGAAACCGCAAGTGTTCTCCCAACATGTTAACCATAAATTAAACGAGTACAAGAGATTTTTGCATGTTGGGGAGGCTAGGGTTGTTACTATGATGACAACTGGAAAGTCCATCTATACAAATGGAAGGAGCAGACATCCCAAAAGGGTGGTGGTGTAAATTTGAAGCAAACAGAACCTCTTGATCTCTCTGTCACCAAAAACAGAATGGAAACTCATAAGAAATCAGACAACTCTGGATTCAGTTTTTCAGCCGAATGGATCTGAAAAAGATGTTATACTCTCCAATCACTTATTTAAACATCTGGAAAGCTAGTTAACCACCACATTAGTCCTAATAACTTTCATACCAGAGTCAGTTTTTTAGCAGAAAAATGTCTGTTTATTCAGTTGATTGACAAAGTGATGGGGACCCACCAGAGTTGGAGACTTTTAGACTAAATATTATTTGTCATACTCTGTGATTGAGTGTTGAGATGTCCATGTGATTTGGACTACTGTTCCATGTGATTTGGATCAGTGTGTGCTTGAGTGTTTCCTTAATTTTACTATCTGGTAGTTACTGCCCGGCATCACAAAACTTATGGGAACCACCACAAAGCTAGTTAACCACCACATTAGTCCTAATAACTTTCATACCACAGTCAGTTTTTTAGCAGAAAAATGTTTGTTTATTCAGTTGATGGACAAAGTGATGGGACCCATCAGAGTTGGAGACTTTCAGACTAAATATTATTTGTCATACTCTTTGATTGAGTGTTGAGTTGTACATGTGATTTGGACTACTATTTCATGTGATTTGGATCAGTGTGTGCTTGAGTGTTTCCTTAAATTTACTATATGTTAGCTACTGTCCGGCATCACAAAGCTTATGGGAACCAAGATTTTCTTAGCACCCCATGCAAGTTTCCACCTCATCCAGGCAACAAAAATGATAGTGTAAAGTTAACTCGTAGGCACAAGATAAAGTGCAGAGTCAATAGTGGTGTGAATTTTAAGTGTCAATCTTTAGTGAAGTTCCTGACAAGCTTGCATAGAATTTTTTGTATCATTTTTCTGTTTTAAATAAATTTGTTTGCATTCACCCTGTGATACCCCAAAGATGGACCACAATCCGGAATTTAAAGATCTGACATATAATTGTAATCCAATGGCCAGCTAGTCAAAGGATTTGCATCTAGCTTGAAAGGAACGGAAAAAAAAGGGGACAAAGGAGAAGTCATTTGCGGACCACATCGAGGCTGTCTATCCAGTTAATTTCCTAAGTTCATGAAAGGCTTAGATTCGAATCATTCCCTATGAAAGAGTTCCCACCTCATCCAGGCAATTCAACCGTGTGGAAAAGATGATGTCTGCACGGTTGCAATGCTAAAATATAAGTGAGTAGGAGTTGTTAAGTGGTGCATCTTCTGCAAAATTCCCAAGAAGCTTGTACAGACTATCTTGTATCGTTATTCTATTCCTCCTTTTTTTCTTAATTTAGAAATTCAAAGGAAAAACTATTCTACAACAGCAGCCTAATTACTATTAAAATGATATTATTTATATTCACTACGCAATACCCCAAACATGAACCATGAGAGAATGAAAATCCAGGCCTTTATGATAAATCATGGGACAAAATTCATGCATATCAGTACAGAATATATTAAGGAATTGATACAAAACACAAGAACTGAAACATTAGCATGAGCTTAGCAAGCCTATGCCACAAAAACTAAAGATGTAGTGGTAAATGCAGCAATAAAAAAGTATCCTACGAAGTACAAAAGCCAATTCTTAAATGGAATGAAATAAAAATATGCAGGTATTATTTTACCTCTTGCAGAACTCAGTCACATATCGAGGCCCATTGTAAAAGAAGAACCACATCAACACAATTACCAAAGTATCTGCAGGAGTTCAGGAACTAACAAAAGCATTCGTTGAGAAAAGGAAAGAACATGGCCACTTAAACCAATGGGATTCTGTTAACACTTCCTTCGATTAAAATTGTGCAAATCCTATCTCCGACTTCTTCTCCATCACATTATACCTATAGTACTATATATTTATATAACATCAACGGCATAACACCCAGATACAAACAGGGGTCACGAATCTTTTAGGAAAAGGACAGTTCATCATAAAATAACAGCAGTATAATTTCATCGTACCAGAATTGCAAAATGCCCACAATCTGTTTTCTTGGTTGGCATAAGATATAGTGAACATTTTGAAACTAATCCAAATTAAAAATCAAAAGTTATACAATTCCAGGCTTCTAGCTATATGTATGCAATCAAAACAAAAAGGCGCAAACCATAAAAAATCTGTGACACATTTATTCTAGGCTAAATCAGACATGTAATCAAACAGATTAGATCATTTAGACAAAAGGAAAGATTAGAGAGGATACTGAAAAGATAGCGCTCCCACCAATCCAACATGTAGAGTCCAAAAGTGACATTATAGAGATAGATTTTGCGTTGAATCCAGTTCATAGCTTTGAGACCTACAATAAAGGTAGAATCAAGCCAAGAGAGGTATCAATGGACTCGATGAAACCAAGACCTACAATCCTTTTGGTATCAAACGAAGTGTGGAATTCATTTCATTTGCACATGAATTCTCATGTTTTGTTCACTTAATTAAAGACAGAATACAATTCATCCTTTCCTTTTTTTCTTTAAATACCCCTATATAGTTAGACTTGTACAATCATTTAGATAACATCTATTGTATAAACCTAGAAAATCATGTTATAGTCCATAAATATAACATTTTATCTAATTGCTCAGTAGAACCCCAGAAACTAACTACTTCAGCCACAACTCCCACCAAGAAAAGGATGAAACTTTATAAGGAAAAAAAAACAAAACAAAAAACAGAATATTTATTCATATGATTTCCAGCTAACTCTGCATATGATCATGAAAGAAAGAAGCACTAAGATCAACTGTTTCAGTACAAGCAAAAGACTACCCAAAAAAAAAAAATTCATCAAAAAGATATTTACCATACATGAACGTTAATTAAATATTCAATTAAAGAAAGAAAAAAAAAACACATGATCGAAAACCAACTTGTTTATTCAGCAATTAACAAATAAAAAAGGGCAAAGAAGTATAAATATAAAGCAAAGTTTGAGAATCATTTTTTTTCTTTATTTGAAAATTGAATACCTATTGCAAGAGATGAGACATTCCCAGAAGCTATAAGCTTGAGATTCATGGATTTAATATAGAACTCAATTCACTAAGATAGCACAATTATATTTTAGAAACTTATTTATAAACCAAAGCTAAAGTTGAAGTTAAGAAAAAATCCTTTTCTTATGCACCAAACAGACGATAATTCACATAAACAGACTAAACCCAGCTAAACAAAAACAATAGCACAGCTTCCTCAACCAATTCACCCTCAAAAACAAAATTCCCAAAAAAAAATACACGGCAAAGAGAATTATTCAAATCACATCACCCGATAAGATCCGGCTATAATAAGACCATGCAAATGGGTAAAATACTTGGGGAGTTGGTTTATAGTTAGTAGAAATTTCGAGGATATTATAGTATTGAGAATAGTAATTCTGAATCTGATTCGAGTTAGGATCCCAAAAACCTAACAACGAGAGAAGAAGAAGAAGAAATTTTAGAAGAAATCTCACCTGTTGTGCAGAGGCGAAGCCAGGAAATTCCTCTACCTAGGGACGAAATAATGCTTATATTTTCGTTCAAAATTGCAAGTCATTTTAAAACATTAAATATAAGCCTTCATCACACATGAAGGGGGCTACAACAAGTTAATCAAAGATATTTATGCCTAGATCACCCATGGAGATGATGGCACAATGGATGATGAAGTCTCATTATTACTCTCTAAATTCTACACAATCTACTTGTTGAAAAATGAATCTACAATTTTTGACTTCATGATTTAACCTATATATTACAAATAAAAAAAAAAATTAAAACTTGCCTACCATTAACATTTAGCCAATTTATCAAGACAGAAAAACAAATTTGCATATGAACAAATTTTATGCGTGCCATTCAATTCCTAATGTTATTAATACTAATCCTTTCTTACTAAACCTGAACACCAAATCCTTGAAATGGGTCAACTCCCTAAAAAATAATTTTTTTTTGATAAGTAATTTTTTTATTAAAAACTCCTTAAAGAATAATTAATCTAAATTTTGGCCAATTACTTTGTTTAGTGAATCAGTTTCTTACTATTTAAAGAATATATAATAGTTTTATATATATTGTTGCTTTATACTTGTGAAGATATATATGTAGTCCTTTTCACTTAGCTGATGATAAAAAAACAAATAGAGATGGCTTTGGTGTCCCTTTCTTTGCACTGAAAGGTATAAAACAGTAAGTAGAAAAGATTACAACGAGGATCAAGCCAGCAGTGGCAATACAGCAAGGCAAGCATGATTCTCTTTTTCTTATTGAGATCATGAGTTCATTACCAAATATTGAACAAAGTAATTATAAATTTATAAATGAGCCCAACCATCCAATCTTAATTTTTTTAACAGCAAATTAACAGATTTTATTAATAATACGAGTTGGCCAAAAGCCAAATTACAAGCATGAGTCCTCACCCAAGAAACAAAAGCAGGTTCAACAACAGCAATAAAAAAACCAGCAGAAATAGACAGAAAGAAGATCAAAGATAACCAATCAAAACACCTCCAAAAAACAACAAAACCTCCTCCTTAAAAACAGCACTAATGCTCAATCAAAAAAACTACCCCATGAGCCGCAAGAAACCACAGATATTCCACTACTAAGAAGCACCAGATTAAAATGCTCAATCAATCTTATTATTTAAGATTGCCTGCAGGCCTAAAAGATCAATGAACTGGAGTAATAAAAAATTCCTAAACTAATTGAAAAAAAAAAATCCTAGAACATAACAGAAAAGAATGGTGCTTGCTTTGTTTACAAATTACAATTGAAATACAGAGACTAGGGTTTTTACTTTCAATTCCACATACCATTCCATCAAAAAAGAAGTTCCACGCACCATAGAAGTCAGGTATCCCTCAAGATATCATAGAAGAAATAGAAAAATACTATAATTTCAATGTCAAATCATCACAAAACTCACAAGACTGTTTCGGTAACCTGGCAGGGAGTAATTAAGCAGCTGGTGCCTGGTGGGATAGCTTCGCCGTAAAATTGAAACCTAGCAGTGTAGAGAGTCAGAGTCGCCGCTGGTGCTGCTGGAAGGAAGAGAGAAAAAAGGTAAGGTTTGGTGAGGGTCCGAGGGAGACAAAAAAGAGAAAGGAAAAGAGAAGAGAAAGAACCCACTTATGACTTACCCCAAGTACAATCCGATGAAAAAGGGAAACAAAGAAAGGCAGCGATCGATGGAGGAGGGAGATTGAAGAGACAGAAACGGAGAACACATCAGGGTTTAGAATCGAGATCGCATAACAGAGACGAAGGATTGGAAGCTTGGTTGGGCTGAGAAGCTGGGCTTTTACTGGCTAGGCCTACTGATTTGTTTTCTTTCTTCAACAATTTGAGTCCATAAGGTAGCTTTGGCCCAATTTCTGTGCAACAAGGTAGCAGATTTGTTATCTGCTATGAGCGAACACGACTATACAAGAACGAGAATGCAGAGATGGCAAGTCAGTTGTGCATTGAGTTAATCAAATGAAATTTTTGACTTAAAAGAATTTCATTCTTTTTTTTTCTTTTTTTTTTGCCTAAATTACATATATCACTATTTAGTTTGACTTAATTTCATAATAGACTTATAAAAAGAAAATTAGTTTCATTTATAACCTTATGATTGTCTCCAACCACAAAAATATCTCTCTTAAACTTACAATCACATCAAAACTCATAAATTATTTATAATTATCAAAATCTATATTTCGAATTAGAACCATCTACAAAAAATAATATTATTCATTAATGAATGATTTTACAAATTTAACTATACAAAATATTTGATTATGATTTTTTCACACATACAAATATAAATGTTATTTATTATGAAAAAATATAAAACTTGTTTAATATTAAAAATATTTCTTTTACTTTTAATATTAAAAATTTAAAAACCACAAAATTTACAAATGAGTGAAAAATTCTAAAAAAATATGTTGAATGGCTTTTTAATGGTTTATAGCGTTAATTAGAACTCTGATTTAATTTTTTCAACCATTTCAAATTAAGAAAATAAAATATATATTGATAAAAAATAATATTATAATTAATTAAAAGTTTAAAAAATTTATATTAAATTCAAAATTTAGGATCTAAGTGCTAATCACCCATTTTTTAAGAATAGTTTGTACGATTTCTCCAAAACGAAGAACGAGCGCCTCTATAATGCCCACTGTGACTCCCCACTGTGACTCCCATTACAAAATATTACAAACCGACCTGCCATAGTGAAATTCATAATTCTCTCTCTAGAATTTAGGGTTTGAGATTTTGATTCGAGACAAAAATCAAATATTGAGCTAAGTCTATACGGCATGGAAAGTGCATTTGCGAGCGCCTCTGCTATCACAGACCAGAGGCAAAAGATCGAACAGTACAAGCACATCCTCTCCTCCGTGCTTTCATCAAACGACATCGTTCAAGCAAAGAAGTTCATTGATCACAGTATCTCTCATTCTCTTGTTGAAAATTTTCACTTTTGTATTTTTTTTTTAAATTTGTACCTAATAGTTAATTTAATGAACACGTTACAGTGTTATCGGACGATGTTCCTTTGGTGGTGTCGAGGCAGCTTTTGCAGACTTTTGCGCAAGAGTTAGAGAGATTGGAGCCGGAGGCACAAAAGGAGATTGCCCATTATACCCTCGCTCAGATTCAGCCTCGGGTTGTTTCCTTCGAAGAACAGGTTCGTATAGGCCATATTTGGTTGCACAGAACAGTAGCTAATTGTAAATATCAATAACAAACTTCTTCGTTTTTTTTACTCGTTTTTATTCGTTAAAGATGGTGCTGTGCATGTTACATTCTTGCGTGTTTGACTGTGAATTTTTTTTTCTTTTTTTTCATGCGAATCATTATTGTAACTGTGTTTGTCAGTGTTATTTTGCTGAATTTAGTTGGAGTTTCTTTTTATAAATAGAAGTATATTCACTTAGCGCACCAAGGGGTGCAAACCCAAGTACAAAATCATTTACTACACAAAAACTATGAAATCGAAAAGCTCTTCCTCATAAACCAAAAATTGAGAGTGCAAAGCCATCTATCTTTGTCAGAAGCTAAAGCCACCCTTTCAGAAGCTATTCTCTCATTCCAAACAATCCAAAAAATAGAGATGGATTAAACAGCAAACTTTCCTCCCTTCCTTAGGACCTTCATACCCCTTTCAGTGGAGCTCGCCACTATCCAACTCCAACCAAGAACCTCATAAGCCATTTCCCATAGTTGTCTAGTCCAGGGCAACCCAACAACAGGTGAGAGATGGACTCAGCCTCTTTCTTACAAAGTTAGCACTGGTTAACAAGGATCTTCTTTCTTCTTTGGAGATTATCAATGGTCAAGTTTCTATCCCATGAAACCTCCCAAGCAAAAAAATGAGATTTCCTGGGAGCACTGAATTTTCAAACCTCTTTCCGTGCGAAGATCATCACTACCCTCACATGCGTACTCACAATCCCTAGTCTTTTGCTGTTTTTGTTTTCATGTGTTTGCCACCTTATTGCTGCTTTTCTTAATCTAAATAATCGTGTTTTTATGTATAGCATCAATGGAGCTATATTTTTGGACTTAGATAATGTTGCTATCTATCATTCGATGCAAGGCATTTTCAGCTTGTTGATATTAAGGAATTGTCATTGGTGTGATATGCATTTTGAGAAGCACATTATTTATGAGTTTCAGGTGCTAATTATCAGAGAAAAACTTGCTAACTTGTATGAATCCGAGCAGCAGTGGTCAAAAGCAGCACAGATGCTGAGTGGCATTGATCTAGACTCTGGAATGAGGTCAGAGAGTAAGATTCTTTTTTAGTTTGTTAATGGGAGCAGGTATGTTGTAACATATCTTTAAACGATGCTCATGTTGATAGTATTTGTATTTCTTTTGATATATCCATCAGGGCTGTTGATGATACATTTAGGTTATCAAAATGCGTTCAGATTGCTCGTCTGTATCTTGAGGTATGGAATTTATTGTCAAAGTGCAACCAATATGCTGGCTTTGTTGTCAAAATGCAAATAATATACTGGCTTTGTTGTCAAAGTGCAAATAATATGCTGGCATTGTTGTCAAAGTCAACTAATTTGCTGAATAGATTTTTGGCTTTGTTGTCAAATTGCAATTAATATGCTGAATAGATTTCGTTATGTATTTGTGAACATGAACAATGACAGTGTTTAACATTTCATCAATATAAAGAACTTAATCTAAATGAAAGAAGAATGAATTATTAAAATGTTTTTTGGTCTTCGTTGGGAATATATTCAGGGAATACAGTTCACTTCATAGATGCCTGGTGATAGCATTTGAAAATGAAAAAAGTGGTAGTTTTGGTGCTTGTTTGTTGAACCTATCTGAAGTAGCCCAAGTTTAATTGTGAATTGTAGCAATGAGATTTTAGGTGTTAAAAATCGTGGATATGTCAATAAATGTATGAAATGCTCCATGTAGTATATTCGTAGGTCCTTTAGATGGAAAAGGGGATTCCCTTGGCAATACCATGTGGACAGTCATTGCCTAGACCTTGGTATGCAGTACGACATAACATAGTTGGCAAGGCTACATCGACAGCTTTGCCTAGACATTGTGCATGCTGGTGGCATTGCATACTGGGGATGTTGATCCCTTTACTATTGTGGCATGTGCTTTCCTGTACACCGTTTGTATGTTGTTTTTGTTTATGATTTGATAATTGTCTGCTATTTTCACAGATTTCTTTGTTTGCATATTTGCAGGATGATGATGCCGTTAATGCGGAAGCTTTTATAAATAAAGCTTCTTTCTTAGTCAGCAACAGTCAGCATGAAGTGTTGAATTTACAGTACAAGGTTTGACATTGTCTGACTGTGAGTGTGTCTGTATTAGACTCTGGAAGCCGATAATTTTGTGAATTTGATTCCTTTATTCTTCTCTCTACTTGTCAGGTTTCTTATGCAAGGATTTTGGATCTAAAAAGGAAGTTCTTGGAAGCAGCACTACGATATTACGACATATCTCAAATTGAAAAGCGCCAAATAGGGGATGAGTATGTACATTTGGATCTTATTCACTGCTTATCAAAGTGTTTGTTCAAATTAGTTTTTCAAAGTCTTTTTCTTCTGATAACTACTTATTATGTTTCATCTCCATACAGCCATCAGTAAATGTTTATAGAAGTATCCGCACTAACTAGATGGTGTCTAACTATTCACTTCCTTAGATAGCATGTAACTTTGATGGATTCGTCTCACCCTTAGTTTATTCACTACTTTGATGACCACCATACATTGCACGCCATGGTTGTTTTGTTTCTTTTTATCCTGAACTTATTGGAATAATAATTATATAAAATCTTATGAGGTATAATTAATGTTCTTCCTCCAGCTTTCAGTTTGTATAACGTATAGAATTATTGCATGTATGTATGTCTTTGTTTTATTATTTATTAATAATTATCGATAAAAATCTAGATCACCTATTAGGCACCAAGAGAGTGCCAACCCCTGTACAAAGAAACATCCAATGGACTAAAACTTCTCATATTGTTTTACAAAATAATGATCACTGAAACATAAACTCAGAAGTGTTGGTCCATCTATTCTTGAGATCTTCAAGAGACACTTCAACTCCATCAAAAGCTCCTCTATTCCTCTCACTCCAAACCAACCAAAAATAGTTAAAAGGAATCAATGCAAGTAACTTTCTCTTTTCCTTGCAAGTTTGAATGCCCGACCAAGCTCATTACTCATCCTTCACCAATCCGCGCAAACCCACCTAATAATACCTATCACTGCAACTGCCAAGTTCCAAATCTTTGTTGTCCAAAAGCATCCCAACAAAAGATGAAAAGACGTCTCGGCATTCTCCTTGCAAAGAAAGCATTTATTTACAAGAATTATCCCCCTCTGGAATGTTATCCATAGTGAAGATCCTCTACTAAGTAGGCTTCGAGCAAAAAAAGTTACCTTAGTTGCTCCTTTTCTCATCCAAAGGAGATCCTTGTGCACCAGGGGCAATTTTAACTCTCTCTCCTTCAAAACTTATATGAAATAAATGATTGTCTTGTGAATTTTGGTGTCCCTTTCTCCGCAGTAGTGTTGATATATATTAGACGTTCTTGGATGCAAAAGTTATTGATAATCTCTCAACACTCTGCTATTATATATCAGAGAAATTGATGAGGATGCACTGGAGCAAGCTCTATCAGCTGCTGTGACATGTACCATTTTGGCTGGTGCTGGTCCTCAACGTTCTCGTGTTCTTGCCACTTTGTACAAAGTAAATACTCTCTGTTGATGGAATATCTGGATTATTGAGTTCAATGCTGTGCTGATGTGTTGGGATATGTTTCAGGATGAACGATGTACAAAGTTGAAAATTTATCCAATATTGCAAAAGGTTCTCTCTCTCTTGACACACACACACACATTAACCCTGCATTTACTCCCCCTACCCCTAAATTTATTTGTCAAAACCTTAGCTTTCATCTTCCGTTAATACGGAATTTCCAGGTGTATCTTGAGAGGATCTTGAGAAAACCAGAAATCGATGCTTTTGCTGAAGAACTGAAACCACATCAGGTAATAAAAGATTTTGCCACTTAGGTCCAGATGCAACATTCACAGCATTCACTTTATGTTTTATGCCTTGATGGATGTTCATCGTCTTTTTCTTTTTAACAGAAAGCGCTTCTGCCTGACAATTTCACAGTTCTGGATCGTGCCATGATTGAGCATAATCTTTTGAGTGCAAGTAAACTGTACACAAATATAAGGTTGGAGATCTGATGCTGTTAGTTAACTTTTACCTTTTGTGTTTTTGGGTGACTTTCTCAAGTTATATTACTTTACAAATTTCTCTTTACTATTGGCATAGTTTTGACGAGTTGGGGACTTTGCTGGGCATTGCTCCTCAAAAGGTACGATTCCAATTGTTTTCTAAAGTATCACACCCCTATTAAGTTTAAGTTTTTGATAAGACTATTAGTAATACAGCATTGATAAAAAAAAAAAAAAAATAGTTAATGATTCTTATTTGATTTGTTAAATTTTTTTGAGCAAATAAATAATTTTTTATTTTTGAACAGTTTATTTACTTAATATAACATGTGCATACAAATGTAAAATGTCAAATAATTAAAGAAGAAATTAAGATATTAATTTTAATTTTTAAAGTAACAGAGTTAAGCAAATCAAGAAATATTGGTTATAGATTTATTTTATGAACTCAACATAACATGTGGGCAAAAAATGTGAATGTATAAGTAAAAAAATTAAAATTCGTGAACATAAAATATTAAAGATGAAATTAGGAAACAAGTAGAGAACCAAATTATTTTTTGATAAGTATTTGTTTTTTTATAAGATGTAGAGAACCAAAATATTGTGCTATTAAAATTCAATATAGTACCAAAATATATATAAAAAACTATGATGGAAGCTCTTATTATCTTCTTTTATATTAGAAAGACAAGGGCATAAATTCAATTTATTGGAGTTAATGCTATTGGTTAAATGTATATTATTCTCCATTTTTGGTTCTTGTAAGGTTTATATATAACCCACATAATTTGAAATACCAAAACTACAACACTTGGGGGTAAAAAGGTTACATAAATTCAACCCCCCTTTAAAATATGAACTCATAAATTTAATTTGTTGGAGATCTAATTAAGTTAGTTTACTTCCTAATTTGATTTTATTTTTTTTATATTTATTAGAATAACCTTATTATTTTTTTAGTTTTCGCATGCCATATAGATTGAGTTTTATATAGTCCATGTGACTACAAATACAAAGGTACATTCTTTTTTCTTAAGAAAAAGCACCACAAATTCAAATTTTTTTAGAATATGATCTTATAGATTCACTTTTTTGGATATCTAATTTAAGTTAGTTAACTAATTAACTTGATTTTTTTCTTTACTCTTAATTTTTTTTATAAATTGTACTTTGTTATTTAAAGCTTTACAAGTTTTCTTGATTGGGCTTTATATAAGCCGCATAATTAGAAATACAAAAATTATGTTGTGTTGGAAAAGATGTGCCCTATAAATTCAATTTTTCCCTTATTAGAATAACCTTATACCAAATTAATTTGCTGAAGATCTAATTTGAGTTAATTTACTACTTAACTTGATTAGATTATTTACCTTGGGCCTTGCTACTTTCGATCTTTGTAGGGTTTATAGACTTGGTTTTATATAGTCCAAATAATTATAGAACCAAAACTATGTCGTTTTGGAGGAAAAAGATAGCATAAAGAGAACACATGTGATGCTAAGAGTTTGCTTCTTGTGAATTAGGGGCGTTCTTTTGTTTACGTACATATGTGTACAACTGGACACGCAATCACTTTATTTTTTAAAAATCCTGATCAATAAATTCCATGCATCAAACTAGAAAAACAAAAAAAAAGAACAAGTTGCATGCATCTTTAGAGAGTGATAGCAATGTTGTCCTAGTTACCGCTGAGCAAAAGCCTCCTGTAGTTGCATGTTGCTTCTTTTTACTTTTAACAAGTACGGAGTATAAATTTTGAAGTAACTATGGTCAAGCCTTTTGCTTATGTTTTCTTTGTTCTCTTAGACCTCTATCTGAAAATTGAAGTCTCTGCTAGCTTTGGACCTCTGCGTTTTGTTCTGCTCTTGGTTTTTAGTTATTTCTCTGTAGATAATACGTGTCATATTGTAGTTCATGTTCTCAAAGTGATTAAGAATTTGGCTGAATTGTTCTGCAGGCTGAGAAGATAGCATCAAGAATGATTTACGAGGATAGAATGAGGGGTTCAATTGATCAGGTATGTAGTTCAACTTTACAAGATTTAATCATTTTCCAGCTATAATTGATTCATTAACCAGTCTGCAATAAATTCAAAACTTGTAATTCTATTTTCCATTTTTGTTTTTATTACTTTAATGGCCATCTAGAGACAAGTTCAATATCATTAGTCATGACCTGACCTGTACATTTTTATCTTTGTCGACAGCTATAGTTTTCTGTAGCTGGTCTGAAATTTATTACTTGATGAGCTGGATAAATAATTTTATGGTGTTCTGTCAGTTTAGATAGTTTTCATATCAATGTGAATCTAAATTAAGCTCGGGCTTCCAACATTCAGTCTTTTGCATGGCTGTTTTCATGGTACTGCTCTCTCTGACTTGCTTTAGGCAACCTTAGTTATTGAAATGAATAAAAATTAAATAGAAAAAACCATTTGCATGTTTGTATATTTGACTATATTATATACATGAATAATTTTATGCATCAGGTGGAAGCTGTCATACATTTTGAAGATGACACTGAAGAGCTGCAACAATGGGATCAACAGGTATTTTCTTCTGCGATGTTATACAATTTTGTTGAGACAGGATATAGGAAGAATTTATTAATTTCAGTGATTCTAAATTTGTGGTGATAAATTTCCACTCAGCAGCACCCAATTTTGTACTGTGGTATTGCAGATAGTTGGCTTGTGTCAGGCTCTCAATGATATACTGGATGGCATGGCAAAGAGGGGATTTGCCATTCCTGTCTGATCAATAGACCTCGAGATGGAGCTAGATAATTATTTTTTTTTTCTATTTATGGATGAAAACTCTGTCCAGTATTTTTTGTTTGTAATTGCAATTTTTGTGTGGATTTCTTCTTTTTCTATTTTTTTTGTCTGTTGCGTAATTGAGGCAGTCCAATTTATCTGAACTTTCAACAGAGCACCTCTAACCTTATCGCTCCCAAACCCCGGTTTACTGCTTTTACAACATGGACCTGGATGTACCCGTGCTTATAATTCTTGCTTTTTGGTCGGTGGTGTCAATTAAGAAGACGTCAAAGTTGGTCTGATTCATAAGTGGTGCTTGCATCTAATGTTTGCATGTCAAAAAATAATGTTGAACATGCCCACAAGGCGATATCACCCCTATCACATTTCAGGTGACAAATTTACCGAGATCCAAGCATGCAACTATTTCCAAACTTCCCCACAAAGTTGCATGGAGTTTGTCCTTATCAGCGTCTACATGGAGTTTACGTGGGCTTTCGAAAACTGAAAATCAAAATTATGGATGGAATGTAGTTAATTGGGAAATTAAAAAGTTTTATGTATGTGATTGTAACAATTGAAAGAATAAAAAGTAAAATAGTATATGGAGTTATTATTTATTATAACATTAATTAAATATTTCAAATTTATTCCAACGGAAACGTATACTGATGTGCAATGGTTTATCTACAAGGCGTTATGTTACAATCCTAATTTACCTCACAAGAAGCTTTAGTGTATTTCTTTCACTGGCAGTTCTACACACTCCTAGAAAAACAGTCGAAACAAATAGAAAAACATGGAAGCCGGCCTTGTAATATATAAATGACGCTATACCAAGCGATGATAAATCCAAAAAAAAAAGGATCAAGGTGCTCCATATTAATCAACACTAGTAGCTCCTAAAGTAGCACATCGGTAGTTACAAAACAGTCCAACTCTTGATGTACATAGAACAGCTCCTCTTTTTTCCTTAAAAATTAAAAATTAAAAAAAAATGACATATATTTGTCTTAAATCCATTTAAACTAACTTAAATAACAACCCACAACCATAGCTATCAAACTCAGCAGTCGTTTTTTTGCTCCAAGTATATTGGTTCAAGATCAATCACCAAAAACCCAATTTCCTTGAACAACACCAAGCGATCAAGCACACACTATCGGAGCTTATCGATGGAGCTTGAAAATCTAGGAGAAGATGATCTGATTTTCTCAATTTAGGGTTTGTTTTCTTCTTTTTTTTAAGATTAAAACTTCAAAAAAAAACTTAAAAATAATCGTATGAGCTAAAACTGATAGAAAATTGATTTTAACGGTGTTAAGTTATATAAATAATAATGATGTGTTATTTTTGACGCGGTTTAATTTTGTTAGTCCAATACAATTAAATGGTCAAGATGAGTTTAAATTGAGTCTCATTTTCCCTTCTTAAATTAAGATAATCAAAATCCGAATTCCATGAAATCTCGTTTTACAGAACAGTCACTTTCAATATTTGAGACAATATTGTCACTAACAATTTTCTTCATCTCCAATTAAATATCTATTATGATCAATGGACAGAGTTATCATTTCCAATACCTAACATGACAATTATTTAAATAAACTCATCAATGACAACATAAGCATGAAAACGGCCATGCAGCCCTAAATCAAGTAGAAAGTGAACAACAGATGTTTTGTCTAAAATTATAGAGTTTCCAATGAACCATCCATGTGGCACATGAATGTAGCAGAGGTAGACAAAACTTTACTAGTCAACTTCCTAGTCACCAATCTGAGTGCCATGGCTCCTACAAAGAATTTGTCCTGTTAGAAGAAAATTTGCATCCACTGTAAAAATTGAAGATACTATCGCTAACATAGGTCACAAACTATTAAACTCTCTGGTACAGTTTGAAAATTTTGTAAACTCAACGCAGCCAAAATTATGGCATATTTGCATTTACCACACAACAATATTATTCGATCAGAAAATGATAATTCAAAATAAAATAGGTACTCAATAAAAAGGGAAAATTTCTCATATACAGTTCAACAAAGCCAAATCCAAGGACATCATCAGCCTGTAAAAAAAAGAGAAAATCAATGAAAAAAATAGGAGAGATGCATTTTGAAAGAGAATCTTACATGAAAAATAAATAATCACATGATTTTGATTTACAAAAAATCACCGAACATATAAAGAGGACCTGAAACATTTAAAATTTTCCTCACTTTTTTTGTTGCCAGCTTCTCCGTGGTCGTTTTGCTGCATCTTCCCTGACCCTTGGCCTCAACCTTTCACATGCAGTTTTTACTTATATAAATCAATCAAAGAGATATCTGATTAGATATTGTGGGTAAAGATTTCGTAAATGGATGGCAGAACCAGCTACAAAGAAGAAATTCTCTTGGCAATACCCAATTTGAGAAAGAGAGAAATGGGAAAGAAGAGAAGGGATGGGGCTGCAGAACACAAAACGTCGTGGGATGGGGAGTAAAAGGAAAAACTCAATAAACTCGGTCTTAGAGGAAGAACGAAAATCGAAATAGATAATTGATGAATGAATAATTGTCTTGAGAAGAGGAAGAGACAGGAAGATATGTTGACTGCTTGGGGAAGATGAGCCGCTTGAGAGGTAGATCAACTAAATCCCACAATATCGCTGAAGATATTGGAATTCCACTTATCCTCAATTCTGGGTTTAGGGACAACTTTATATATTTGTGTATAGATATTAGACGTAGTAATACTTGTAATAAAATTTGATCCCATATATCCACATGTCACGTAATGATATGCTTAGTTTATGGAGGACAAAGTACTCTTAATCTATCCAAGAATTTCTCTTCACGAAGACAGTAACAATTCACAACCCATGTAGGCCTAACAGAACTCCCTCCCACCAAATGTATGGAATGGAGGGTGAGACTTGGGGCTACATCCTCAATGGTATTTTGGATGCACAGTAAAGAAATCTTGCATTACCAACTGGTTGAATAATAAGCCCAAACATTTTTATATGATTCAATAAGAGAGTATGGTAAACAAAATCATAGAATCAAAGGACATACAGACTAAAGGAGATGATGACCAAAATTTTCCTTTATTTTCTCCCTTAGGTTACAAGAAGTTAAAATTACAACATTGCAAGCCCAACTGGCTTCATGGTACCAAATAATCAGTCCAAGCATAAAATCTAAAAGGAACTCTCGATTCCTCGTAAAATTTTAAGCAGTTGATTTTACAATTTAACTGTTGTTATCCACAACTTGACTGTTAACAAATAAGCTCTCTCTTCTTTTAGAAAAGCCTGTAGGTTCCAGGGCTGATCCCCTAAATTTAAGTTCTGACGCTGTTCTATAATTGGGATCAACAGAAGCAGGTCTGGAGCTAGGGTCAGCAGAGCTCGGCCTAAAGGAACTGGTTGCTCCACCAGGATACCGTGATGGAGAGACATACCTCCTTGATGGACCTCGAAGACCACTGTTTCTCAAATCCATAACATCAGCATTTCTTGAAGAAGAGTCCACAAAAGACCGATCTCCTGAGCTTGATCCTAGTGAAGCTCCAGGGGGGGCTTGTGTGGAGCCAAAAGGATCATCTGGTCCCCATGAAGTAAGTGCTTCTTTCTTCTTTGCAAAGAAGTGCCATGCCCCAAAAAGGAAAACTAGGAAAAAGAACACAGGGCTGGTCCATAACATTGTATTAAATTCCCCTTTAAAAACTGGAAGGTTAGAGCGATACATTCCAACATACCCACCTCCAAGGCCGAGGACAACAAGTTTTTCACGGTCACTGGCTATTAATGGTATCACCTTGCTTCTCTGACCATTTATATTCATGTCTTGATGGTTTAGAAATGAAGATCTAATCTCGTCTAAACCAGCAGAGAAAAGAAGCCGGGGGCCACCAGCCCTAACATAATGCTGAGTGGATACATTATACACAAAAGCCTTCTCTTCATTAACAATCAACAAATACCCTTTAATCGCCTGAAAAGCAAGAGGCTCCCCCATGTCAAACTTCCTCTTGGATCTAACCCTGCACTTGAAATTCATTATATCCCCCAACAGTAATACATGAATTAAATCACCCTCTGATGTAAACCCATAAGCTTTAGACCGCTCTGTGGCATCAAAAACATAATTCCGAGCGAGGGAATGATTCAAACCTTCACACTCCGATTCCCTAACTTTCATGCTCCTCAAATCCAACGATCCTGCACCACTCTCTGTGAGAAACAAAAGCCTTTGCTTCAAGAATGCAAGCGGCCTACTCACTGGCATAGCAGAGCCATAAACTGTTCCATTTTCTCTAAAAACCATGATTTTTCCACTAAGATCCGTGGACAATATATACCTCATCCTCCCAACATGATGCACTTCCAATACAGATATCGGCAAACCATCTTCCCCACTTCCCGTAGACGCAAATTTGCCAACATTTTCCATCACAAGTGAATTCCACTCTTCTCCATTAAAAGCCTCGTAAATCCTATGCACCAAGATCAAACCATTTTGATGCCCTGTTACCACAACACTCTCATTCTTGTAAACTGATAAATAGGAAACCATAGCTGTAACCGGGGAGTCACACGTAGTATAGAATTCAACCAAAACATCCCCATTCCTCAAGAACACATAAGCCCTCCCTCTCGAATCCCCAACCGCGAAATACTTGCTAAGCCCCTCGTAATCACGAAACGGCAAAACGTTCATACATGTCGCATCAGAATCCAATTTCACAGCTGACAAAAATTGAAACCTCTCAGACCAAAACGGACTGTATTTTGTCACTAAGACCCCTCTACCTCTCTCTCTATCTCTTATTTTATCCTCCAATTTCTCATCTTCTTCAACTTCTTTAACTGATATTTTATCATCGTATTTTCTTGAACTAATCTCATCTTTTCCTTGCACAACTGATCCTAAGCTCTCAACATCGTAAATAGGTGGCGCTTTCGAAGATTCCGATAATCTCGATTCTAATTTATTAACTATCTCACTAAGGTTCCTTACCAGTTCTTCCAGTTTATGTAATAAAGCTTCTTGTTGATCGAATTCGTGCTCGTGTTGGATTGAGATAGAATTGGAGTTTGCAAAAACCGTAGAAGATAAAATGAAAAGCAAAGAGAGCAAAAGGAACTTGCCTTTTTGAGGATTTGCCATTGAAGGAGCTTGAAGAGTATTATGATTCAGTGTTTCGCCATCGTAGCGCGTATAATTAGTAGATCTTTGGCGTTTTTGGATCTGAGATTAGAGGAGAATCTATGTTAGATTTTGATGAATCTGTGACTTGCAGATTTAGAGGGATTTTTGACGTTTTGACTTCTGTCTGTAGGGCCTGTGGTTTTGGCGTGAGATTGAATTATTTTAATTTTATATAAAAATTATTTTTTATTTGTTTAAATATCTACTATTAATGTGAAACTAAAGTTACGTAAAATTAATATTAATCTCATATTTTTAACTCATCTCTCAATAAAATCTATCCCTCGTGTTATACTAAAAATTTTCTCTTCACCTTTTTTAACTTTCAATAATAATAATAATATTATTATTGTATTAAAAATAAATTTTTATTATAATAATAACAAATGTTATAATTATTATTATAATTACAATAACTATAATAATAATTATTCACGTTAAATAAACTTTATTGAACTTTATACAATAGCATATACCACAGGTTTAGATCAAACTTTCACCTATTTAAAAAAAAATATGATCAGCTTCTCTCAGGAGTTGCTTTCAAAGTAATCTGATTAATCAAAAAATTTAGTAGGCATGTACTCTTAACTAGAATTGGAATTCTGTCAAACTTAATAATGCTTCTGACGTAAATATGATAATTGTCAACATGTGTGTGATAGACAAAGAAAGCGCTACTTTGCTATGTAAACCATCTAGATTGACTGATTGAGCAACATTGTATCGAATAATTGATAAACTTGTATACATTTTAAAGAGTCTTTATAGATTCTCTCTTTATTGGCTTCTTTTCCAATTTGAAGGCAGCAAAAATAGATTCAGTATGCCCAGGTCCAACCGTACTATCCCGAGTGCGGTGGCTAGATCGCAGTGATGAGCGCTTCAATATCTCATATAATGAGCTACGTGAACTTGTTTCAGCTGCAGCTTTCGTGTTTTGAGAACTTGATTTAACTTGAGAGTTGCTAAACTTTGCTGCAGAAGCTTTAATTGGTCGATTCTCTTGCTGAATCTGTAGGTTAGGACAAGCCCGATTTGAATTCGTCAACAGAGATATTTAGCATTCTAGTACCAAGGATTTATATACCAGTACAAACTACAAATTATAGCAACTGTTGTAACGACTTGAATGCAAGTTCATGCACTTATTGCTCGAAGTGACCTTGTCAGAACAAACTATAGCATTCTTGTAGTATAATTAACTTGAGATAATAGAAAATCTTTGTTTGATATGACAGCCATATGGTATCCCTTTTTTTCA
The DNA here is from genome assembly GCA_023935145.1 of Bretschneidera sinensis. Lineage (NCBI taxonomy): Eukaryota > Viridiplantae > Streptophyta > Magnoliopsida > Brassicales > Akaniaceae > Bretschneidera > Bretschneidera sinensis. Next base: position 149,696,190 of record CM043697.1, read on the forward strand.
CCGATTAATGTCATTACCATATGGTATCAAATAATGACACTTAACCATCATAACAAACAGATATTCAAGATTAAAAAGAGCAATAAAAATTGTAAAACCAACTTTGTCACACTATCTGATGAAACTTACCGCCTCTGAAGAATCCTCTGCCACTGAGATTGAGGTCCTGCTACTGCTGTCATCCCGTTCAAATATAAAAGAGCGCACCATGCTTGATCCATGCTTTTTGGATGGTGGCAGAGAATGGTTTGACCCACGGCCTAGGAAAGATGACTGCAGCATATAACCGGTGGCAAAGTTACTTTCCATTGGCATCTAACACTAAAACATTCTCTACAATTGTCAGTAATTCCTTTCTTTCTTTTCTCTTTTTTCCAATTATATAGCAGTGATTATCTCATTTTCTTAAAATACAAAACAGATAGTCTTATTTAGTTATTTGCAGAGGTAAGTGATGTAGAACAGTAAATGAAGAAGCAGAAATACATTTAAAGGGAGAAGTAGAAGAGGAATAAAGGTAGAGAATAGAAAAAAGGGAGAGAAATAGACGAAATTAAAGGGAAGAAGAACCTGACTTTAAGAGGGAAGGAGAATACCTTTCAAAAAAAAATAGAGGAAAGGAGAATAATCGAGGAAACAGAAGGAATAGATAGAAGAAATAGCGGAAGAAAAAGAACACGAGTGAGGAGAGATCAAGAGGGGAGATACCAAAACTCTAGTAGTTTATACTCGTATTCAAATCTACCTAAAATACTAATAGAGGTGCTCTTATACAAGCACCAAACATAATTCAAATAGGAAACTAAATAAAATCCCAAATTCTTAATTTCCAATAATATTTTTATTTGATTCCCAAGAAGAATAAATTACAATATATCCCATAAATAAATAACCCAAATCCTAAAATAATAAATCTTTGTTTTCCTTCACTGCATCAGTAAGAAGCACAATGACGATGAAGATCTACATGTTCTTACAAGAGTAATATATGACAGAAACTAAAGGGAAAGAAACAGAATAAAGAAGTAGGAGAGGAGGAATAAAGGCAGATAAAGGAAGAAAAGAGAGAACAAAAGAAATTAGAGGGAAGGAGAACCTGGCCTTAGTTGAGAAATAAAGGAAAGTGAAAGGAGAGACAGAGGGATTCAGTAAAGAGAAAAGAAAAACAACAGAGAGGATAGAGAAAGTGGGGATATACCAACTCAATAGTTTATTCTCAAATTCAAGGCTCATTAAAATTTTGATAGAGTTGATCTTATATGGACAACACTAATAACTAAACAAGGAAATAAAATCAAACTCTAAATAAAAACCCAAATTTCCTAAACCTAAAGTTCCTAGAATATTCCTACATGATTCTCAAGAAAAATATAAATACAAGACAATCTCACAAATAACCCAAAAACCGAAAATTACAAATTAATATAAATTTTAATCTTTCCAGCCACATCATCAAAGAGCTTTCCGAGAATAAGAGAATAAGGGGCTTCTATCATTTCATTCAAGAGTTAAGGGAGTTAAGAGCTAGAAGAGCCCCAAGGACAATTAGACAACAATTTATCAAACTGAGTGCCAAACTATAATTCCAAATGACATGGCACAAAAGATTGCATATGGAGATCCAAATTTATTTGAGTGAAGGCACCTCTTGGAACAGGGAAGGAAGATGAGAATCAGCCACCAATATCATGGACTAATAAATGTGCAGTGCATACTACCTACCCAACTTGGGTGCCAATTACCACTCAAGTTGTTTTTTTTGATGCATACCAATCAACATACTGGAATGAATATTAAACAATTCTTGATAATAGACTGAAGTCATATAGCTAACCAAACAAACTCCATACTTAGAACCCAACAACTGAAAAGCAGTTTACCTTTGAAGATACATTCCTGCTTCTTCCTAAAAGAAGCTTATCAGAAATGGCTGCAAAAAATAAAGCAATGACCGCAACAGTCAAAGCTAATTAGAATGATCCAACATATTTTTATGACAGCAAGAAATATATTGTAAATCTTACATGATGTTTTTGCTTTCCCCTGATTATCCACATTGTTCACCTTCTTTATACGACAAAAAAGTTCTTTGGAGCTTTCATCCTTCGCTGGTGACAATAGCTTAGCCTGCTCCTCCTGTTCCATATCATAATGTTCAGTGATCAACTTACCAAGAGAACTCTATAAAGTCTAGATAAAAGCACAAACATGTGCAATTATACAATAAATATGGACCAGAGGATCCAGTGAAACCTTCCAATGAAGCATTTGAATGATTAATTATGGTTCTGAAAACAACTTCAGATTAGTACTCACGGCTTTCTCAAACAAGCACTGTTTAACCAGCTTCTTTTCCATTTCCTCATCATCAGATGATATGTATACATCATCCTTATCAGTAAACATTTTAGGAATCATTTCCTTTATTTTTCTCATATTCATTCTCACAGCATTTGTCGGAAGTGAATCTTCTGCAGCTTCATCATCAGACTCCATGTTGTCTTCTTGATCTTCCTCATTTTCTTCCTCTTCAAGCAAGGTTGATTCTCTCTGCTGCAAACCACATTTCAGTCTCTGCAAAAGGTTCTCTGTTCCTGCAGCATCCTGTTGCTCAAGCCACTTATGATGGAGTTCATTACGCCTTTCAGTATCAATTTGTTTTTCTTCATATGCAGTTGCTATCAGATCTTTAAGTTCTTCATCTTCTTCATAATCTTCTTCTTCATTTTCTTGGAAGCGGAGTAGGTCATTGTCACTGTCATCTTCTTCCTCAGCTTCATCATCAACAAAAGCTTTAACAGGATCACCATTTGGAGATGAACTATGTGGATGGGGATCAGTATTTTCCTTTTCGTTGTCTTCTTCATCAGAAGAACTACACAATAAAATAAGGTGAAGTGATTAGCTTAACTTAGCAAAGCATATAAAAGCTAGAAAAAATAATTCAAAGTTCAGAATAAAGATAATTTAGAAAATTTTGTTCCCAAAAAATAAAATTTTATATGAGAAGAATGCATTCAAACTATCACTTGTTATCATGGGATGAAAATGAGATAATTGTTAAAGTTGATGCATACTTCACGGGACAAGATCTATAAAACACTGTACGACCACGAGTCCCGTTCCCGGTGAGCGAAAAACTTTTAAACCCTGTACATGAGTTGGGTATGGTTTTTTGTTTAGCGGTTTGAGCTTGGGCTCATGAATAGTCATAGTTCTGCAAATGGACGAAAATCTTAATTATACCCTAATTAGAACGTTTTAAGTTGACTATAAATACTTTTTATGTATTGAGCATATATTGTAACGAGAAATTTGTGAGGTTGATAATAAGAAACTTCTGACAAGACATAAACCTTATTCTAGGTGAAACATAACACTATTCTGAGGTGAATCGGGTTAAATCTTGTCTTCTTTTCTTTCTGTTTATAATTTGTGTGATTAGCAAGTCTCGAATTGTTCAATAATTGCACGTCTTTTTAAAAGTTATTTTCAATACTTAATTAATTTCAATATTTGAAACTTAAAACTAAGTCCATATGATTCCCAAGTTTGTTATGATGGCTAGAAGTCAACAATTAAAAGGAAAGCACATGTTTTTCAAGAACTCACAAAACTATGAGTGAGGGAAATTTGGTGGACAAAAAGCATGAGTTGGATGTTAAAGATGCATATAAATAGAGTAAAAATATAGCAAGTACATCAGCCTTAAATTCAATGGTATTGTTTTCAAAAACTTCAGAAGAAAGAAAATTTCAACACACTCACACGTCATGATGAGGAGCTGAATCGAGCTTTAGGTTCATGGTAAGCAAGGATGGTGCCAGAACTTCTTCCAAAGGGCTGCTGGGAGTCTCTTCCTGGAGCTCGTCTTTAGAGTCATTTGTTTGAGAATCAGAAATCAGATCCTACAACATGCAAATAGATAAGCAATTATGACATAAAACCACTGCAAGAGTGGTCATTGCATTACAAAAGGTTTACATGAGAGGCGGGTAAAAACCTGAGTATCATCAATGGGAGCTCGAAACGCTTGTTTGGATTCTACATTGATAGCCTGCAATTCAAGAGGCAGAATAATTACATCATTTAAGAGGCCCACCTAATGATCTCAACATGGTGGAAATACTATTTCCCAAATTTGCACACTAATAAATTAGAGGGCAATGTGAACTTCCATGAAGAACCAACTGTTGATGGCCACTGGAATGATGGCAAAAAATTCACATGGTAGTAATAATTGATAGCATTTGTCAGTCTCCAAATTGTTCATTTTCAATTTCATGAAGTAAAAGCACAAAACAACTGCTATTTTTCCCATTAAAGAAATAGATAGCTGGATATAAGTGGAAAAAGAAAATTGTTTAATAACTTTAGGGGATCCAGTTTATGAACTTGTCATAAGGGTTTAATGACAAAGTCTACAACTCACCGCCTGGGAAGGACTAGCTTCATGACTTATGTGATTCTCAGTTTCTTGACTTGAGTGATTCTCCAAATTACTTGATCCATCAGCACACGAGGTACCTGAACTACTCAGGCTCACTATTACCTCCTCACTTGCCATATTGACAACCATATCATTTCCTCTCTCTTCAACAGTGACATTTTGCGAATCAACGTCCACCTTTACCTCTCTTGAAAAACCGTCATTATCATCACTTATATAAGTCTCTCTCATTGTGACAAATCTGCCAGTCACAGAAAAATGCATTACTGAAAAAGTTTACATAAATACCAAGACTAAATCCACAGAAAGTTGAACGATAGAGTTAATGGCTCACTTTCTCGAGACCTCCAGCTTCCTTCGCCGAATCTTTTCCAAAATCGATGATATGGGCTTGTGAACAACAGGAACAGGTTTAAATGCAGCATCTCTAGTTTCTAACCAAAATAAGCACACAAACCAAAAGTAAACAAAAAAATCCAAATAACCAAAATTGAATCTCATACAATTATAACAGAAATACATGTCAGCTCCATACCTCGTAGCAGCCTCTGAGATTCAGACCGTAGTTGGTTAAGACGTTCTGTTCTTTCCTATCAAATTATGGCAACTAGAAATCAACCTAAAAAGGGAAAAGGAGAATACCAGAGAGCAATGCGTTAAAATAGTAACAAGAACACGCTTACCCTCTTTGTCATTTTCATAGAATCAGATGATATAGGCAATTCATCAAAACCAACACTCTCGAATCCCTTCTTCTTCTTCTTCTTCTCCTCCTTATTTTCCTCTATTCCATCCGAAACGCGCCGTTTCTTCTCTGATTCCTCCTTCCTCAAATCCCTAATTATTTCTCCCATATCCATATCCTCCACTGGATCTCCATCTTTCCCATCAAGTTCCTCAGCCACAGAATCAAACTCCAAAGGTCTCCTAAGACCGAACCCATCTTCTTCTACCCCCAAACCCTCAAAACCAGAACTCAATTCATTTTCCTCATCAAAACCACCCGATCTGGGCTCAGAACCCATATTCGGCTCCTCCAGATCCTCGCCCTTCGATTTCTCGAAATCTAGGGTTTCCAATTTGGAGGATGGATAATCTGTGGCCGTTGTAGCTTTTTTCAGTCGTTTTAGCTTTCTCTGGGGGACATGAGAGGATGCTTCTTTGGTGAGTGAAAATTGCTCGAGATCGTCGTCGCTCTCCATCTCCATTTATGATTTCTCGGCTTAACTGATGCAAAATGATAAGTGAGGTTCTATGGCTTATACGTTTCAGAATTTCTGAAACTTTTCGAGATGGATCTAATCTGACTTGTGAGAGTGGAGAATCAAGGTCAAAAGGGTACTAGGGTGTGATGTAGGCGGCAAATGTTTTGAAATATGGCGGTAGCGTTTGGTTTTTGGATTTGATGATTAAGCCGCCAAAATTGCCTCTTCCTTTGCATAGAAGAGTGGGGTCTAATTTATTGAGTCGAAAATTTTATTAATAATTTTAAAATATTTTATTAATAATATTAATATGGATGTAAAATCTTTATCAATAAAATTCTTAAGATTATTCATATCTAAACCTGATTTATATCTGAACCGATCAATAAATCTTCATTCTTAGACCACTTTTTGATGAAAAATATAAACAGCTTATAATTGGTGTATGCTTAAGGTTTTACGAATGTGTTTATTTGGTTATTCAAAATTTAACTTGTCTCTATTTGATTTTATAAATTTTAATGATTGAATCTTTCTAACCACGTGATTGTTATTGAATTATCTATTAATCCATTAAAATATGATTTTGTTTAAATTAACAGAGATCATAAATAAATATTAATAGAAAAAACTCAATTAAAAGAAATCAACTTTGCAAAATCAAATAAACATAATTAAAATTTATAGATAAAACATACTTAACATAATTTACAATTAATCAATTTTACAAAAAAAATTAAAAAATAAAGTGTGGAAATTCAACTTTGTACTTATCCTTAAAAAAATGTGAGTACCAATTAAATTATGCTCAAATCATGGAAATTTTCATATTAAATAATACTATCATTTTGTAATTTTATTTCATGACATACATTAATTTAAATTATTTGCATCACATATTAAAAACATGCAATAAATTTAGGGTAAATTATATAAAACTTTGAGGTAGTAAATTACGCATATCTTCTTATTGTTTTGGAAATGATTAAAATCATTTTTAATCGTCATTGACCAAATAAAATCCGTTAACCCATAATGAAGAAGTAAAAAATACTTATATGTCTTCGTATTTAAACATCAAATTGACTCACTTATAACTCATTTTGATCTAAATTGAAACCGAAAGAAATAGATAAAATGAATTACGAATAACTTCAAAATATTTCATTCGATGTTTATATATAATGACATATAAGTATTTTTTTAAAGAATTAACATATCCCATTAAGTCAAAAAGGGTAGAAGATAGTTATAGTCATTTTCTAAACAATAGTGAAATAAGTATAATTGACCCCGAACCCAATTTATATAATTTTCTCATAAATTTAATACAAAAAGCAAGAATTTTAAAATTAACAATAAACATTTTACAATGTGCCTAATGAAAATTTTTATAGACTCCTGATGTGCGGTTTAAGATTGAAACATTTATGGCGTACTATTTAATTATGAGCGTTTATGTAACATGCTTTTTTAATATATATAATAAGATTGACTGACGCTCTATGAGAATTTGTTTTTGAATTGTGATAGCAACATGTAAGATTTTGCCTTTTTCTGTTCTCTGCAATGCAAGGTTCTGTAAAATCAAAATCAAATAAACGCATCAATTGTCAAAATGTTGAAATTAGAAAATCTGAAAATCGATAATACTGTTTATAGATTAACACTTCTGATCGTGAGCAAAACAGTCTTATAATTCACATTGAGTGATAATTTCAGGCAACATCATTCATTTTTATTACTTTAAAAGGCTGAGTCATCGTTCTCTCCTTTCCATCACTTTATACCTTGGCCTTCGATTGGCACAAATTCAAGATTAATTGACCTTCTTCAAAGCATCTAGCAATTTTTTTCTTTTAAAATTTCTAATCATTATTATTTTAGCATTGTCGAGAAAAAAATGTCTAGCAATTTAATTTTCCATTCAACAGAGAAACTGTTGAATTAAGAAAATATTTTAATACTCTTAAATAAATAAATGAAATTATTAATTTTATTTTCTTGATTCAGCAACTGTCAATTATCAGTTATAAAATTATTTTTTTTTGTTTTTGTTTTTCAAGTAAAGTGATTAAACTTATGGTGCCTGTGCTTTTTTGACACCATTTAATAGTAATTTTGATATTATTTTATAATGATATCATAATTGAGTATCATTGATATTGATTTGATAAATACTTAGTACCTACCATTTAACAATAATTTATGTATAATTTGAGGTCAGGGCCATAGTTGCTTCCAGATCAAAATAATTCCACTTGGGCATCACTGTTCCAACCCCACCTTAAATTTACGCCACTTATATCTCAATTCGGGTGAGATTTGAATCTTCTGTTAATAAGATTTTAGTGAATAGTTTGAGATAGTATACCATCTCATCTAAATATTAAATTTACGATTATGATTGTACTGCATTATTCATTTTAATTAAAAATCTGTAAGAACTTGGTTTAACAATACTATAACTATGATTCAATTTTCAAATTGACATACCATCTCACCATAAAAAAATAAATAATAAAAATAATTAAAAAAAAAAACAGAAAAAAAAAAAAAAACACAGCAGATCCAGCGCAAGTGGTGTTAAAATGCAAGTTCAATTAGCATTGCCCTCTATTCGCCACATCTGAGAAATACCCCAGACTCCCTCATTCTCTTGATGACAAGCCTTTTTCTCTGATTTTTACCAAGCCTAATCCCAAAAAATAGAAACTATAAGATAACTGCAAGGAAATTAACTTGGTTTCAAGAATGGTGACCACGTTTACATAATTCCAAAGTAAAGTAGTTTGACAAACAATACCAGCTTCCCTAACCTAGATAACCAGTCCAATTATAAACATGGTATAAAGACAAAATAATCGTCAAGTGTAACAACTATCAAGGATGCAGCCAACAATAAGCTGTTTGCCGAAATGTATGTGATCTCAACAGGCAAATGAAACAGGAAGGAGATCACTCGAAAATAATTCACATCTCAAGGTTCCATGTACTCTCAGCACTTAATTTTGGCATTTTCAATTCCTCGGCCAGATTGAGGGATGCTGATATCTGGAAGAAATAGAATGTCAAATTAGAAAATAGTTAAGTTAACATCGATAAGCTTGACAAAAGCAGAATGTTGGAATCTTACGGATCATCATCAAGGCAACCAAACAGTTGAATGTTAAATACAACCACCCGAATCAAAATTTTAAAACTAGGTATATCACTATATCAGAAACATCAACCATCAGTTTAAATCGATAAAAGTAAATGTACAAGTTAAAAAAGTCACCTCACTTTATAAAAATAATGTCCTGTCACAATAAAACAGCTTTTTTAAAGTAGAACCATAAGTGAATAATATTCACATATTTGTATAGACCATAGCCAATAATATAACATTATTAACAGCTAAAACCGCTGTATATTGGGACAACATATTGCCCATATAATTAATCACAGGGAAATCACAAGTCTAAACCAGTAATTACAGGTTAATACCACTGAATTGCAACAAGAGTGCCACAACCACGGTCCTCCCTCCTTTACAACCACCACCACTACCTCCATAGAAATGCAACATAACTTCACCTTTAACACCGCAACTAACTTCACTCATTCTACAAATGGTACTAAAACTATCATAACTGTGTCTATTATGATTAGAGTCTCATTCACCACTAACACATTTTCTAAGATCACCATCAAACCTGAGCCATGCCACATCACGGCATCACCCACTCATCTCTAATACTACCATCAAATACAGGGGGTGCAAACGGTACCATTTGTGTTAATTTACTTTAAAAACTGAAACCAAACTGAAACTGCAAACCAGGTTTGGTTCGGTTTAAGCTCTTCTTCTTTTTAATTTCACATTTAATTCAGCTATATTACCTACAAAAACAATACAATGATATTTTACAATGCATTAAAATAAACTAACATTCATTCTACATGATTATAAGTTTAATATAAACCATAGAAACACCAAATAAATATATATTAAACTATTATAGTGTATGAGAGTGTATAATAATACGATGCTCTTTTTTTGTTAAAACCCACACACACACACTTCGAACCCCTGCCCACCAACATCCTTATCAACGCTCCAAAGCGAGCAAGACGAATAAGGTGCTCTTTAATTATCAACCAATTAGATTTTAAAATGTACATATATTATATAATATATAAAACGGATCGGTTTACCGGTTTGGTTTGGTTGATTGAAACCTATAAACCGCAACTCAAACCGACCCAGCAATTTCTTGAAAACTCCAAGAGAAACCAAAACCAAATAGCCGATTTGGTTCCGTTTGCCGGTTTGCACCGAACCATTGCACACCCCTAATCACATACCAATATCACCAATACCATAATACTCATTTAAATAATGGAATTCCCAACTTAGTAGAATTCAGGTGAGCCTAATTAGATATCCACCAGTTCCATTTCCTCTCAACAATATGACTAAACAAAGGCACACTTGAATCCTGAATGTCACTTGAAAAGACATAAGCCTATTCCAAACAGAAACCTTTTCTTAACACAATTCCACAAAACACAATTCCGTCTCATATTTCTTGAGCATCATAGGACTGCAACAGATAAAAGAGTGGGCAAAATTATGAAGCAACTCCTTACTGGGATAACTTCAACTCAACAATTTCAAGGTCATTGTAATGCCACATGTAAAATTCAACAATCTTGATGAGTGATTCTAAACTATTCTCAAATGAGCCCCATCTGAATTCCAGGGAATGCAAAGGTCTTACACAATTGACAAATGAAATCAAATGTGCAGACTATTTATCCTGAAAACCAGTCCAAGCCACCATGTTTGAGTTTCAGGCTTCCTATAACACATTTTCTTTGTTGTTGCATTTGAAAAATCCTTCAAAATTATGAAGGCCTGTGATTTACCTAACAATTCCTTCTTTATTCCTTGAATAACCCTAGTATCCAGCAAATTTGAAAAAAAAAATTTAATCAATCTTATTCATGCACGGGGGCGGAGGGATGGGGGACAAGCGGGAGCCATGTCCCCCTTCTTCCCCAAAGCTATGTAGATTTCCTTGTCTATAAAAATCCAAACGGTAAAAAGTGATATTTGTTATTGGCCCCCAGAAAATTAGATTGCAATCTTCTTATGCGTTTAAGTTGAAAAAAGAAAACATACGTGACATATAAATTAACACTGATCAATCATCAAGACAATAACACTGACATATAAAAGTATTAAAGTCACTTAATTTGTTTTTTACTAAGTAAAAAATTTATTAAAAAAGCACCAAAAGGGTGCAACTCAAAGCCAAAAGATATTTACAATGAAGAAACACCACAAAGTCTAGAAGATCGTCATTATTTACAAAAAAAAATCACTTTAAACCAAAAGTTGAGGGTATTAAACCAACTATCTCTAATATTTGCAATAGGCCTTTCTATTCCATCAAACGCCCTCCAGTTCCTCTCTCTCCAAACGATCCACCAAATAGAATGTGGAATTAACTCTAAAGCCTTCTTGACCTCCTTGGAAGTCCTCAAACCACTCTAAGCCCAAATTTCATTTAACAAAACCCGCAACCACTAAAAAAAAACCCACAATTCTATAAGTCATCTCCCACAAACTCCTACAAATATAACACCTATTAACAATTACCTTCCACTTTCTTTGAAGATTGTCAATAGTAAGAATTCTATCCCTAGAGGCCTCCCACACACACACAAAAAAAAAAAAAAACCTTAAATGATTGATTAAAGAAGACTTAAATGAGTGTGACTACTATCGACTAAATTAGAGTATTTCCTATTTACATCATTTTTTAAAAAAAATAATTATAACCCATAAACTCATAATATACTAAATTATTAAAAGTTAAAATAAATTTATTTGTGTATAACCAATTAGACACATACACAGATATACAGATTAGTGAACTTGACACGGCAAGTGTAAGATATTCAATCCTTGGTTGCTCATTTTCTTTTTCTTTTTGTGACTTAATTAAGAGAAAACTTGACAATGAAACAACACCAATATTATTAACTAACTTATAAATATTGAATCATTTTCCTATACTATACTAATTACTAAAAAGTTTGATAGTAATTATTACAAATTTAAATTAATGATTAGTTATATTATTTTTTTCAAAATAAGCGAATATTCAAACCTACTCCATTGTGGGAGCATATCTAGGGTTTAATTCAACTCACCATGACCACAATAAAAAAAACACTTTTACATGTTTTTTTATAAGAACACTTTTGCATACACTTAATAGCTTTTATTCTTTTAACATAATACCTCTGTTAGTATTTAACATAATACCTCTTTATATATCTTATTTCAAATGTTCGATTTTTTTATTATAAATATCTTTTTTTCTGATATATAGCTTTGGTCCCCCAAAAGAAAATTTCTGACTCCGCCCCTTTTCATGCCATAGCTCATCTACAAAAAACTGGAGCTTATAGTCACTGCACCTACCGCTCTAAACACCAAATTTTCAGTGAAAATAGATAAAACAATATGTAACCAATCATAGAGACAATAACAATTACAACTAGATTTACCTTGAAAGATCCATTAAAGTTAGAATTCCTTGACCACTCCAAACCCAAGGCCTTGCTCGATGTCTGATAAGTAGCCTTAAACACGTCTTCATCATAAACCTTCCGTGAAATGGAAAAATCCCACGAGTTCTTGGCCAAATCATAGCATGGCTCGAAGGTAGTAACCCCTTGGTGTATATAGGCATACTTCAACTTGCAATTCTCCGTACCGAGCATGTAATTAGCTGATACCTTGTTAGCTGAATCAAACACGAGGGTTCCTTCCAATATCGTGCGGTTATCGCCTCTGCTGTGAATGTAAGTCAAATTCAAGGGTTTCTGTGCAACCCTAACTGTGTTCATAAACTGAAACCTAAAATCCTACACCACAATAAACAAGAATAAATTTTATCTAAAAAAACACAAACACACGCAACATATTCTTGCTAAAGCTTTATCAGGTGACTGATGAATAGTATGAGAATAGAAAAAGAAGAAGACAAAAACATTATTTTTTATAAGTAAAATTTTAAAAATATATGAGACACAAGGGGGTGCCACCCATTTACAAGATCTATCTACAAAATACTCTATAAACTTTAGATCATTTACAAATGAATTTCCCTCAACCCAAAACATAAGTAAATTGAGTCACCCCTCTTTGATAGACTCAGTCGATTTTTCGACTCCTTCAAAGGCTTTTATTAACTTCTACAGCAGTCATTTCAACCATTATTTGACAATATAATTAACAGTTTCCTCTCAATTTCAAGGTCTTATCGTTTTTCATTTGCTTGCTTATACGCGGGAAACAAATTACAGGAAATCTTACAACAGTTATTTTCGGACCTATAAAAATCAAATTTTCTTTTGTACTAATGCTTTCCCTTGGTTCCTCGGTAAACAAACGGATTAAACCATAGAGCTAGCTCAGGGGATTTTGTGATAGTACCTTTTTTGGGACGTTGTAGTCGACGATGAAGAAGCCAGGCTTCTCGACGGCTAGAACCAGACCGTTTAAGCTGGGGCCCTTGACGATGGTGGCGTCAGTCAAGGAAGCACGGAGCTTGACATTGCCAGCGTTAGCGGCGAGAGTGGCCGCCAAGCTGCTCTTGTCTAAGTCGTACTTTCCTTTCAAAGACGCCTTCATTTCGCAAGGAACGAGAGAGACCGCAGACAAGGGTTGATAAGCGGAGGAGATGCCGAGGGTTTAATTATGTTTTACTTTTTTATATCTAGTTTTTTTAAAGGCTTTTTTTTGTATAATTGAAATTTCTATCCCAAGTGTTTTTGGCGCACCACCAACATTTGTTTCATCAAATGTGGTGGGCTATGTCCTAAATGGCCTAATCCAACTGTTTCATCTACACCTTCCATTCATTCTAGAAAGTTCTCCCCCAACCCCCACGATAAAAAACAAAAGGGGAAGAACGCCAAGCACAATCACTTTTTATATCAACAACCCTTAAAATAAACAAAATAATAATTGTTGCAATAGAGACACACGAGTAAATTAAAAGAAATTATAAAAAAAAAATTGTTTGAAAACAAATTTTATTCATCGACTAAAAATATTATTTTCTAAAAAAAAGATAACAGATGTTTAATTATACTTTAACATTTTTTTTATTGCACTCTTATAATTGTTTTAATGTCCAAAAAGAGAGAATATGGAAGTTTGTGTCACCTACAGTTTTTACTGGGGAGTGAAGAGGAAATGACTTGATAGGTTGTTATTTTACAATAAGCTCCATCATTTTTAGCCGATGAGTAAAATTTAAGAAAATGTCAATAATAAAACAGACATCATAGTAGAAAAATATTCATCTAGAATTGAAAAAAAAAATTCAAAGAGATTTAAGTGATAAGAGTATCATTTAAAATCTTAGTTTATATACATGCGTACCTTTGTGAGGATGTTAACTTGTAAAGTTTAAGTTGTAAGTTAATATTGTTCATCAATTATCTTTAATCAAAATTGTCTTTATATCTCATTCAAGCTCCCAACAGTTTATGCAAGTAAAAGTGTTATAGATCTTTTTCCATTTTTTTCTCTCTCAAACAAACAACTATCAAGAAAAATGCATCTCGACACACTACAAAGTGTGTGCGGTTAACTTAGGTGGAGTTACGTAGCTGGGATTTGACAGATCGACTGAATGAAATATTTTCGAATGTTTTGTAGCGTAGTTACAAATAAAAGTCATCGAAAAACGATAAACAAAAAGTCATAAAAAAACGAACATGAAAGTTGTTTGTGGAATTAATAAAAGTGAAACTTAACCGAAACGTAGACTCACGACTGCAGGAGAAAGAGAGTAATATGTTCCTTGTTGATCTTGACACTTGAAAGATAGTACTATTTACGTTTTTAACAAACTTTTTTATTTTTATATATTATTTTAATTTTTAAATTTAGGATTTAGTGTGAAATTACTGTGAAAGTCTTGAAAGTTAAAGGCAATTATTTTTTTCTAAGCTATTAAGGGATATTAAAATTATTAGTGGGGACAGCTCAGGGTATTAAAAAAATTTGAAAGATTTTGGATATGTCCCTTTCTTCAAGTGTGCGAAAAGTTTACACTTGATGAAAAACCAATGCAAAAAGGGATTGTAAAAAAACACAAAAATCACATGAAAATTTCATTAGAATCCATCATGAAAATTGCATGTGTCATCTTAACTATTTCTACGTGGATGATTAATAATAAAAAATTTGATTAAATCCATTAGGAAAATGACTCTAAAATTTATTCTTTTAGTTCGGAGTTATGTTAAGATTTGATTGAAAAATCAAATTTATTATTAATAAATATGTTAATTTTATTGAGTTCAAGGTAAATAGTTTGCTGAGCGTTAAAATTATTATAATTCGTAATAATTTAATTGGGATCGTAATTCATAGTCTGATTGGGTGCTGGTTTTTCTTATATGTTTTTAATGGTAATCCAAATAACATGCTCGTTGACTAACCTGTAAGAGTTAACTATAACAAATATTGATTAATTACTTTCTTTACATATAGAGATAGAAAAAGAAAAATGAGGTTTACTAATTTACTCTAGAAGTTAATAATGTTCTCTTAGATCAATATACATTCAATAACTCAAACCTCCGCAATACAACGCAATATAAGGTAATTTAATAAATATATCTATTTAATTTTTTTTACTTTTGATTTTTTAAGATATTAGGTCAGTTGATGATAAAAAAAGTGTATTCTCAATATTATAAAAAATCTCTCGTTGAAATCTACAAAATGAGATTCGTAAGCATCGTCTTCAAACCAGTCGACTGTCCTTAAGCGTCGTCGATTACCACGAGATGGTGTTTTTTAGATTTAGCACTCCGATGATTTTTATCAGAAAGTAACACCACCACCAAGTTTAAAGTTGAATTTTCAACGTATCTGCAAAATTTGACGACGAACCAACATTAAAAATAATCATGGTGGATCACACTCTCTAACGTACTTCATTCATTCAAAAAAAAATTATAATAAATATAGATAGATAAGATCACAAATATATATTTGGCATTGGTTGACATAAGTATACAAGTCATGTTATATTGTTCAATAACAAGCTCTCAATTTTCTATTTGTATTTCTAGAGAATATGTGTGTTTGGGAGTTCTTGATGATTAAATAAACCAAGATTTTGACTGCAATTTTAAAGAGACACGAAAGTAAAAGCCCATTGGGTCATTTCCTTAACTAGATAACCAACACTGAAAACCGTTTTTACATTGGATGGTTTCGTGAACTTGTTTATGGGTCTCTACTTTATGAAAACAATATTATTTTTGATGTCATTATTCCTATTCTGACACCCGCAAGTGAGTTTTGTCCATAAATTTTGTCTTATCTGTTTTTTGTAAAATTACAAAAAAATGTCTCCATTCTAACCATGTTTAAGCGCATAAATACAATTATTATAGTTTATAAAAGTTGAAACATAATGCTAACTTACTCGAATGATGTATGATGAAGTAAATTAGCAAACTCTTATATGTACATATAAATATTTATTTATTTCTGTTTTTATCTCCCTTTCACCCTTTCTTACCTTAAACTATTTATATTTGAAAATTTTGCTTTATTTGTGGTTTCATTATTCGAATAAATTATGCAATTCTACTTATAAAAACTTGATTTGTCATATAAAACATTCATATCAATAATAATAAAAAAGTCAAATGTGTTTCGTGAATTTTTTCTTATGTTTCTTCTTAAATTATAAATAATTTTTTAATACCCATAATCATGTGTTAAGGATTCAAATTTCCAATAAATTATGATTTATTGGGATAGAGGTAAAAAAAGGAAGAAGCAAGTACTGCCTTTTCTTTTAAATAAGAAAGTTTTTTTTGAATAAAAAGGAAGAAAAAATATCATAGATCAAACAACAAAAGAGTGATTACAACCCATCCTAGAGAGGGAAACCCCCCAGCGTCTGCATAATATTGGCTAATAATGTCCACATCGGACTATCAAATTTCATGTTAATATTTTCCCTTTTAACATTTTCTTTAAATACCCATAATGGACCAATAAAGGAATTTATGAAACATGGACCAGACCGTAATGGGCCAGAGTCTAGACTCTAGTTGCCTAAAGGTAAAGCAACCCACATTCACAGTACACGGTCAAAAGTGGCTCTTGTCACGCACGTTGGCCCACAGAGGAGGATTGGTCTACGAGAAATTGTACAGACCACAGAGATTACTAGTACTGTACTAACGAATTCATTGAACTCTAGGCTATAGACCAACTTTGACACGTGGACGGACGTTTTTTATTCGGATTAGCGGAAACCAGTACGATATCAGCGGTAGATTAGATGGATCAGCACAGAGCAACGTACGCGTTATAGCCACGCAATAGCTTCTATTAAAATTTTATTATGACAACGTTATATTTCCCGCCAAACATTTTTGGCGCGATCTTCATAGCCCATTCCATTCTATTTCCCGAGCTAGCCCTAATTTCCTCTTTCACTCACTTCCTCACTCATCGTCACGCGAGAACTCCATTTTCACGAGCTACATTTACATATTTTTCTTTATCGCACACGATATCAGAAGAGTCCTCAACTTGAGGCGAGTACATTCCATCTATCTTTCTTTTTTTTTATGTGAAATTATTAGGACTAGATCTGCAAATTATGGGCCGAGTAATTCATTCATGGGTTAGATCTGCAAATTTTATGTCTTATTTTATCATATTTTTTTTCTTACTACGTCACATTCTTCATTCCGTGTACTGATTTGTTGTTTTTCATTATCTTCCACAAATGGAAATTAGGGTTTTATAATTGGGTTCACCAAGCTGTCACAGATAATTATAAAAATGACCACATTGCACATGCATTTCGTTCATTGCGTTTGTTTCCCATGTCTATTAGTTTATTTGATTGGTTAATTCATCAAGATGGGGTTTCTTTGGACGAGAAATGCTGCAGCTATATAGTTATTTAACAGTTTTAAAATTAAATCAACTTATTGCAAATTTATACCACAACATGATTTGCATTTATTTTCTATTTCGTTGATCTGACAATTTTGTGCATTGTTCACTAGTTCTGGTGTTTTATATCTGAAAAGTAGAAATTCAAAGTTTATCTGCTGAAATGATGAGCTTATTTTATTCATTTTTACTGTTCCCACCACACATCATCACAGACAATGATGACATAATTAGATTACTTGTTTGTTCAATTCTCTTAGATTATTTGACCTGTTTCAGTTCATTTTTTTCGGTCAATTGCTAATTATCTGTTTAAGTTGTTATGGAAATTTTTGCTTGATTACAAATGAAGATTCATTTAGACAACTTTGGCTGCTTGTGATAAGGCTAGATGATGATGGGTGCAATTGAGGATTTCTGGCATATCTTTGAGCTTATTTCAAGTTTGTTGTGCTTGCCTCTTATTTTGGTCAATGGAGAAGGATTGTGCATTTAGTTTGCATTCATGTCTTTCCCTGTATATTTAACTCCATTTGTCAATTAGTTAGCCTCAACTCATATGATGATTTTATTACCAATGGATTGTACTTGGTGGTGTGAGTTTGAATTAGTTTATGGTTACAACTGCTTTGCTTCTATTCTATCCCCCCTTTTTTGTACCAATTTCCAACCAAAAGAATTTTTTAAGAAACACACACACACACATATATATATCCATCCGTAAAATCTAGATCACATGTGGTTTTTATGGCCACTTTGATGCTTGTGTGCAAGTAGGACTAGTTTCTCAGTGAGTGAAGTTTCTGTACATCACAGGGCAAGCATTCACCCTGTGTTTTGAACTCTTATGCAGTAGCAGGGAAAATATAGTCCACATTTTCATCTAATGGAGTTAAGGAGTTGCAGTCATTTGCACTTTATCCAGGCCATTAAGGGTGGTTCAGTTAAAAAAATTTTGAATGTGCATCGCTCGAGGCCAGCACTCACATTTAAAAAGATTGAAGATATATATGGAAATGCCAAAAATGATGATTCACTCCCAACTCTCCAGCCAAGACTTGTGTTTGATGGCCTGACAGTTGACTGTGGCATGATCAAGACTGAAATCCCATGCCTGACAACGGAAAGAACAATCAGAAATGAACCAGAAGCTTATGACTTTGATTGCAATGGTAGTGATGGTGAAAGAAACAGTGACCATGATCTTAACTTTGATAATATAACATTGAAGCATATTAAGGAAAGATGCAAAGAGATGAAAAGGAAACGTTCAAACTATGGTGATTCAAGTAAAGAAACTGCAAAAACTTGCTCTCCTGCAAAACAAGATTATCCTAATTCACAACCTGAGGATGACAAATGTGATCTTGAGGAGCCTCTCAGCAGTTGGAAATATAAGCTCTCAAAGAGAAGGAAGGGAAAGAAGAAGCATTTGAAAAATCATGTATCTACTTCATCTCAAATGGCCATATCTGTAGTTAAATCTGAGCATATCCACACTGATCAAGATTTCCTTCAAGCTAATGGGGATTCCCATGTTCCTATTGTCATTAAAGTTGAGGTTTCTGAGCCCATTTACTCAGATTGTCAAGCCATGGCTTGTGTTTCTACGGATTTCTCCCCTGATTGCAATGAGCAATTTGGTTCTTGTGGAGTGGTATCCATTGAAGTGCCTGAGACAACCAATGTTGTGGAGTCTCTGGTGTCAATTTCTCCAACAAAAGAGCCCGAATGCTGTGTTGTTAACATAGCACCCTATCAATACATGGAATATGTTGATCCTGAGTCTGTCTTTGATGTTGGTGTTTCTGGTTGGGAGATTGTAAGGGTAGATAGTCCAGAAATTACTAGTCAACATCATTCAGATTTTCCCATATCAGAATTTATGGAAGAAGGTTATATCATCCATGCACTTCCCTATAACATCTCTCCAGAAACAAGCTCTCCAACAAGGGATCATAATGATGATGTGCATGATACCTTCCAAAGTTATTCTTCCATGAAAGAGACATCATTGCAGACTAGCCATTGCAGCCAGATTCATGTGCCCGATATGGCCATTGTTGAATTCAATAATATGGATATTGCATGCTCGTCCGAGTATAATATTAAAGATGATTTGGGTTTTAATCTTGAAGCTAATGGTAATACGCATCTTAGGAACTGTGGTTCTTCAGTGAATCCAAATTGGTACTCAAGTCCTGATAGCTGTTCGGTTTCTGTTGATGAAGATTCTCCTTCAGTTAAGAAGCAATCCCTATACCCTGAATGTGTTGATGCAGCAAAAGACTGCTCCACAGCAATCCATTCTTGTGATGCTTCTGACGAGTTCACAGCGGCAGGGATTGCAGATTATCATAACACAAAGCTGCACCATTCACCTGAAAAGTTGCTGTCCGCAAGGAAGGTGTGTCATATACATTAACTGTTTCATTTGGCTCAGTTTATATACTGCTGAAGTTGTTTCTCACCAACTGCTTTTACTTCCAGGCCATTTCTCCAGCTTCTCAAGAAAAACTGTGTAAAGCTATGGAGTCAGCTCAGTTACATGATCATGAACATTACAGTAAGTTTAGAGAATATCCCGTTTAGTAATACCTTTGTGTTATATGCAGCACAGTTTTTGCCTATGAAGTGGTTTGGATGATAATAGCTAGTTGAGCCACAGAAATGATGAAATAACCATGTTAGATACTGCCAGATCATAATTTGAAATTACAAGTAATTCGTGCTGAGAAAAGCATGACTAATATAAAACTGCACTTCTGCCATTTAAATGAAATTTCACATTCACTTAAAATCCTAAATAAATGTTTTACATCTCAGCTTTTAGATAGATTTAAAATTTAAGGTAGTTCTATAATTCAAAATTTTCAGTTCTATGTTTCACAAATGTTACGTTTTGTGATTTAGTTATGACTTATGACCGCCTTTAATCCTTTACCAATTCTTATCTTGTTTCTAAATGCTCTATATTTCTCATCTTTGCTCTCACCTAATTGATTTTTATTGGGTGGTGATAATTTCAGAATGTAAAGGAAAACTGTATATCAGCAACCAAAGCAACCACAGGATCCTCAGAGCTGAAGGGCTTGATAAGATCAGGAGAGTTGAAGTCACTATCAATGCAAAGCAAATCAATGGGAAACCAAAATGTGATAAGCAAGGCTCCCATCAAAAGGGCATTCTCAGGGTTCCTCATCTTTCGCGTTCAGTACCACGATTTAGTGCTGGGTGCACCTCCATTCAAGGGTGTTCACAGAGTGCTATTGCATTCTCACAGAGGCAGATGCGTGATATTGAATGTATTGCAACTAAACTCACAAAAGAGTTGAAGTCTATGAAAGATATTATGAAGGAAACATTGCATACTGAAGCCTGTCCAGCTACATTATCAAAGCATAATGCGGATGAGGTATGTAACTATATAATCTTGCTGGTAGAGTAACTGATTAGTGTGGTAGTGTTCATGGAATTCTTACCTTCATTTCTGAATTAGATTGTATCATTCTATGGAAATAGACAATTTAAGTGTGTTACTTCTTTCTGAAATTTAGAACTGACATATCTAGGTTTTGAGTGAACTGGCCATAAAATATATTATTGTGTTTTTATGAACTTAAATCTCTTATCAATGGTGCTTTACACTTTATGATAGTTGTTGTGCTTCTGTTCTTGTTTATGTCGTTTGTATACCCGGCTAATGAGAATATGGTAAAATGTGGAGTATTTTTTCTTCTTTTCCTGTCTAATTGAAAGTATGAGAATTTACCAGGTTCTTCATGACGACAAAACCACTGCTATCTTCTATGCTTTGTGCTTGCAGGCAGGCTCTTTTTTTGGCACGCATATCATTATGTATTTCTAAATAATCTTTACTTTGGCAGGTGAGAACAGCCATTGAGAATGCTACAAAAGTTGAAGAAACTGCAAGAAAATGGCTTTCCAACATGGCAAGGGACTGCAGCCGATTTTGTAAAATCATGGTTTGTTTTTCTTCTCATCTTAAAGGGGAAGAAGGGTGGGTGTATATTTTGGAAAAAAGCAGACAGACTAGCATACCTAGTTTTTGATGTTTTGCTCCTTATTTTTATTGATCAATTGCAGAGGTTGACTCAGGATAGTTCTGCCGCTTCTGAAAATGTAGTCCCTAAAGAGAGGAAGATCAGTTTTGCTGATGAGGCTGGTGGAAAGCTTTGCCATATCAAGGTTTTTGAGGATGATATGGCTTCTCAATTGGAGTCTGGTAGTGATAAACAAGAATTGTTGGTCAAATAATGCTTAAGAATTTGCTTGTTGTACATTTATTCTTTTTGGTATTTATATACCAATTCTATTCGTAAGAGCGAGGAAAAGCTTGATAAGACCATGGAGACTTATCTTCTACTGTGTGAATTTTAAGTTACTCTTGGTGTGCTGGGTGGAGCAGCCTCAACACGGTAGATCACCCACATAGAAATAGAAAGGGGACTAAATTCAGAGCCAAGGAACTGACAACCCCATAACTAGAGGAATATAATTTAAGCCTGCGTTTTGGCTGTATTAATTACTATTAGACAAGCAAAGTTTCTGTCTTGTTGCTTGTCTTCCCCTTATGGCTGCTGCTGAATTTGTGAGATGCTCTGCACAACTTGTTTCAGGAAGATGTTATTTTTTGTTCAGTTTCATTAATATTCTATTGTATTGTGTTAAGATGGAAATCAAATAATCAAATACAGGGATTTCTGAGTGTTCTCAATCTCAAATTAGTCCCCTCCCCATTTTACTTTTGGTTGGTTGTTACTGATTGCTTCAGGCAATCACTGTACTCTTTGTTTTTCCTCCCTTCAGACAGTACTCACTTCATCTGCATCTGCATGGTTTAAAATCATCTTATCAATATGTCATTCCGTCACAATTAAAATTATGTCAAAGTACTTAAGAGCTTAAGGACCACAATGATAGTCATTTACATCCAGCTGATAACGGCTTAAACTGAAAGAAGTCTACATGCTAGCACACCTAAGCACATCAGGAGCTGTTCTTGAAAAGTAATCTCAAAGGATTGATCAGTTCTTCACATCAGATACACTGATTGGTTGAATTGCTTGAAGAATGAAGGTGTTTTGACATGTATGGGTGTTCAAATTCTTCTTTTTGTTAGTTCTAAGGAAGCCTATTTGGCTTATGAGCTGTGCAATGGGAGGTGTTCTCTTTATATCCCCTTTTTTTTTTGTGTGAACGAGATCTTATCGTTGGTATCTTGCAACAAAGTTAGCTGACGCTTGCTAGGGATGTTTAAATTCATTAAACAAGAGGTATGGTGCGGCCCTCTTAGGCAAGACATCAGCGCAGAGAATCCCTTCCTAGTAAACATGGGTAATGCTGTTGGAGACGGATTTGGAGACACAGAGCTGAGTAAAGGAGGAAGCTTGATGAAAACAAAAACAGAGGGAGGAATTTTAGGTTAACCTTGGTCAAAGATAAACTGATTTCTACCCAACCAGATATGCCACAAAATGAAAGAAAACAGGACTTTCCAAGGCATAAAATTAGCAGGTGAAGAGAGTTCCTGCAATTAGAGTTGATCCAGATTTTAAAATCAGAAGTAAAAGAGATTAAGCTCAGTGGAGAGACCAATATGATCCAAATATCTTTGGGATTGATTCATTTGTTATAAAAACTGTGGAGTAAAGTATGCAATGCACTGTTTTTATACATGGATTTGGATTTTTTAAATTTTAAAATTTAACGGAGATCATTTTATAATAAAAATTTATGTGTGTGGTATGTTTTACTTTACTGGAGTTAATCCCAATATCTCTAGCCGACAGAGAGTTTCAGACTGCTTCCAGCAAAGACATAACTCATTGTCATCATTGATACCTCTTTTGAACAGGTTACAAGCAGTAGAGATTCTATCATGGTAAAGCATAAAAGCATGTGCATGAACAAGAAGCTAGACCTCCATCCTTCTAACTTCTTTTGGACTTTTTCGATCGGGAAATTAAAGGTGTCTTTAGGGACAACCATTGTTCATAGGGAAATAGGGGAGCCAATATGAACATTAGTAACAGTGATGGTGTGAAGATCCACAGTAGAGAATATATCTTACTATATGTAAGGTATCTATAAAGTTAGAATTTTTTTGAATAATACACTCGTCGTATTATAAATGATATTAGAATCGATCTAGATTAATGTAAACATTTTGAAAGGCTCCCAACCGATCATGATCTTAAATATGATTTGTGATTTGCATTAAAAATTGATGACAAATGATGAAAAATTATTAATTAAAAAGTGACGAGTGATGAAAACTATTAATTAAAAAGTTTTTGATCATTAAAAATTATCAATAAAATTTTTTGAAATTACGGATTGACCTACCTAACAAAATTAATTTTGCCGGTAAGAGTTTAAGATGTATCAATATGTTCTCTAATTTATCACTAACTAATTACAAGTTAATTAATACATAATAATCCTAACAAAAATGTGTCTGTGTGATGCCGCAGTGGTATGCTTTAATTGTGAAACCTCCATTTTTAATAAACCGACGATACGACCATTGAATTACTGGTTAGACCAATGAACCAATAAATCATTGCTTCCATAAGTTAGATATCCGGCCAGGTTCTAACTAATAACTATGCCTCCCATGCAAAATTTGGATTTGGTATTGTTTTTAGGATAAAAGAAAAAAAAAAGAGTGATAGCTAAAGACTAAACCCATCATATGGTTTGTCTTGCTGCTTTAGCAAAAAAGACGAAAGCAAGTCACATTTATCATTATTTTGATTATATTTGATGACAAAATTTATAGATTTAATGATAAATTATCACATTTGGTATAAACATTATTTGTTACCACAAAATATAACAATTTATCATCAAAATATAAATGATTATTTTACTAATTTAAAAAATTCTCCCCCGTCATTCTATGTTTACTATTAACCCCAAGTTATTAAGCCACTTGACCTCAAATTTAAATCATAAAAATTCTTCCAACCCACCAAACATATTTTATTCTATTAGATCATCAAATTTTCTCAATATATTCATCGATCTTGTACATTATTGTTCTACTCCATTAGTTAATTTCACACACAAATATTACCCGAAATAAGTTGATAACAAATAAATTAATAGAGTAACAAAATTAAAAATCAAAAAAGAAAAAGAAAAATTCCATTCACCTTCTGTAAGCTAAATACTATCTATTACTATTGAAGTCCCTTGGTAACTCTCTTACCTTTCTCAGTAGAATCACAGAACAAGACCTTCCAAATCTCTGCAAAAGCCTCAACGATAACCCTATGATACTGCCTTGCGTTCAGTAACAGGTAACACCGCAAGAGCTCCTCCAAATCCTCAGCCTCGAAAATCTGCTTCTCCAATATCATCTCCAACATCGACCTCTTGAAGTCCTCGTATGGATCCGTCGATTTCTTCACTACCGCTACGCTCTGTCTCATCACCTTCCCCTCCACCATCCCTGCTGGTATCTTCCACGGGAGAACCCAACCCCTCCTCTCCGGCGATGTAACCGTCTTTATCGCCTTTGAGATGTTCGATCCTTTACATCCGAGTCTCCAAATTTTCTTTATATTGTTTAGTACTACTTTTTTCTTTTCTATAAGCTTGATTTCGTTGTTCGATTTTTCCGTTGATGTGCTCTCTATGTAATTATCATTATAGAATTCATAAGAAGAATCGTACGAGAAGCTTCTTGAAGAAGATATTAAGGTTTCAGCCTCTTCGTTTTCATTGCTGAAGAACCAACTGCCGCTGTTATGATTTTTACTCGATGAAACGCCATTTGCTTTAGCTTTTTTTATGTTGTTTTCTTTGTTTTTACTTTCACTTAATGAAGCATCACGGGCTTTTGGGAGTAATTCTTTGGCTTTAGCAGAGACCGTACCATCGAGCTACTGAATCTTTCTTCCACATGTACTCTGGCGAGTCAGTGCTACACACAGATGACAGATACTGTGTGCATGATCCACGACAGCCGACTGATGCGACCTTTGATGACACGTGCCGCTTGATAGGAAGGTGCTCGGGTGTTGACGGTGGCGGGGCCGGAAGGTTATTAGGATAGCTAATATCGAATGCCTTAGGGTTTATCGGAGATAGCCGGTAGATTGCAGGGATTGGGGTTTCCGAAAAAGTAGAAACGCTTTTGAATCGACAAAATTGAAGTGAAGGTACTACATGAGAAAGCTTGAGCTTGAAACGCTTAGCCATGTATACGAGGAAGTTGATATGTCAAATTATTGTTTCTAGTGCAAGACAAAGTGGAAGCTTTAAAAGGGTCTTCGATATATATATATAGGCATATAGCATAAGAAGGCCGGCTCTTTAAAAAAATAAAAGATAGAGAATAGATTAAAAGACCCTACACCTCATAAGCCGACTAAATCTTGCTTGAAAGGTACATAAAGTTCGCTAGTGTGCATTATCTTCGAAAATGTACATGAAGTAGGTTATCGGATAAGTTGGGAGATACTACTAATTAATTTGGCTTTGCATTTGCAAGACGTTGGGGTAAAAATTTATGCGCATCAAAACAAATTATTGTGTTAAAGTGTTTACCGTGGGTACTAATGAATTTAGCTTGCATTTGTAAGATATTGGGGTGAAAATTTATGTGCATCATAACAAATTACTTTATAATAAATACTGTTTACCATGGATCAAAATTCGTTTGGGTGTGAGATTCACCTAGCAATTATTTATGGGATTTATTTGTGTTCCGTTTTTACGTTTGTTGATTAAAAAAAAAATTCACTTAATTAATCGAATTAAAATTATCGTTTGAGTTCGAAATTCAATTCAATTTAATTTAATTTCAAATTAAAATTTTTAAACCAAATTTCTCAAACAAACCGAACCGCTGCACAACTTAGTTAATTCCATCTTATATGCCATATAATAATGCTATGCTAAATTCTGTGAATGCAGGAGAGAGAGAGAGTCCAACTGTATGTTGACGCATTCAACACAACACCCCAAACCACAAAAAAACTAAACGGTATGTCGGTTCTCTCTAAAGTTTTCAATTATTACTTTAGATATTTGAATTGTATCTTTCGTTTTCACTGGAGCCCTTGTGCTTAAAAAAGGAATTCGCATTAAGAACTTGCAGCTCAATATGTGGAGTGTTATAACACGTGGACAAGAAAATAAACACCAAAAACAAAATAGAAAATTCTGCTACAATGCACACTAACACGCGTTTTGAACTTTTCAGTAGTAACTCTACTTGTACCAAACTGAAATAACTATGGGCTTATGGTCTATAGAATACGGTTTAGCCCAGAATTGTGGGCTTCCACTTATAAACAAGACGTCCTTCATAAGTTTAGTGTAAAATTAATAATCAAATAAATAAATTTTCATGTAATATATATTATAAGTAAGATTTTATTTGTGTGTACTTATGTGTTGATGTAAACTAATATGATAGACAAAAACTTACTTATACGCTTAGTTATTGGATGTAATATTTAGCGATTTGAGTATAATTTAAGGTTAAATATCTATTTTGATCATACGATAATCATGTTCTATTTTGAACACATAACTTTCAATCGTATCAATCAGATCCTACACTTTTATTTGCTTTTTTAATCCGATTCTTTCAACGATTTTAATCTTAAAATCACGTCGGATTTCTACCTCAACAGGAGAGGAGAATGGGTTTTTAGATCTCATTTGACGCAGGTTTCACTGTCAAAATGAGATTATTAACCACCTCAGCGTTGACTTGGTACTGAGGTGGAAATTTGGCGTGATTTTAATATCAAATTTTCTGGAATAATCGAATTGAAAAACCAAACGACGTTATAAGATGATATAATTGAAAGTTATGCGATCAAAATAGAATCTGATCAATAGTTATATAACCAAAATAAATTATTTATCCTATAACTTAATTGATAACCACAATTTTTTTAAATGAGTCGTGTAAGTTCAGATTCGCCATCATCAATTATAAGAAAAACATGTTTAAAATTAGGGATAAATTATCAACAAGTTTTTGGTTCAATGGCAAAAAAACTAAGGATGAAACTCTAAGACTACAAGACCTCAAGTTTGATTCTCAACGATGTGCCAGTTATTTATCCGATTTATATATTGGTGAGTAGTATGTGTTAGTATTGTGAGATTCCATATGAGTTATTAGTGTTGTAGTATTGTAGGTTTCTATACGAGTTATTAGTGTGGTAGTTTTGTGGGTTTTTATTTCTATACGAGTTATTAATGTGGCAGTTTTGTGGGTTTTTATATGGATTATGACGTTATTTGGTTCTATTTCAATTGTAGTTGCAGTTAATTGACCAAAACTGCAACTAAAATTGAAATAAGTTGCATTTAAATGGGAACCAAACATCGATTATATTAATATCAAATCAATCATAGTATATAGTATTGTTTCAATAAAAATAAATTAAGGATAATTTATCCTATTTTATCAATTTTCTATCACTTTTGAGAGAAAATAGCTTGATAGTCCATACCTCTTGAAATGAAATAGTAAAATCTCGCAGCAAAAACGAACCCAAAAAGATTCTATCGTTTTGTATAAAGCCATTTCAAAGAGATGTATCCTAAAAAAGTGTTTTTTTTTTTGTTTTGTTGAAATTGAGTCCATTTCACATACATCTTTGAAACAAAATAGTAAAACCACACAACAAAATTAAACCAAAAAGTGCATCGTCTATATAACACTATAACTATAACCCATTTCCGTGCAAGAAGATGTGTCTAAGGATAATGTAGCATCTGTCGAAGCTGAGTTTAAATTTGGGATGTCAAAACTGAGTCATCATTTGGAAATCCGATCCACCCGCTTAGGTTGGGGTGTTTTGTTTTTTGTTTGAATGTGGGTGGTGGACCGACTGTGAAAGTAAAATTTTACTTTTGGATCGGTAGTGAGCTAGAAAAATATAACATTTCGACCGTAGTTCTACTCATCCTTGTGAAATGTCAGTTTTACCCCTAATAAATTTTCATATTTATAAAAATACAAAACTCTATATAAGCCTTTTTCTCCCAATTTTTAGGTTAGAATTATTTCTTTAAATTTTTGGGCAATAAGTTTCGGTTGTTAAGAAACTATGATAATTTTATGATAATATGCACAAGTATAGGTTTATGTATGGATAAAACAATATTTATTTATTTTTTAAAAAAAAAGATGATTGGGTGGTAGTAAGGTTTTGCCAGTTGTATTTGATGCAGTTTGGACCAAAATTTCTCATTCAATTATTGAATGATAGCGGAGACGAATGGTGAATTTTAACGTCGTGGGTGGAGGCAAATGGAGGGAATTTTGTATTCCACTGGACCATTGACATCCCTAGTTCAAATGACAAACATATGCGGAGAGAAATCAAAGAAAAATACATATTGTAATTAGGACTTGGTTTTAATATAGACAAACATATGCCTAGAGAAATCAAACTAACAAAAGTTAAACGAACTTAATTTTGTTTGTTACGTGTTCAATAAAAAAAATGTCACATGTTAATACTGGAGTTTAAAATATCCAAATAGATTCATTTTTAAATGGAGTATAAATTTGATGTACATTACATGTTTCGTCTATTTGAAATTCACCATATATGTGACATTGTGTTGGATAACATAATAGATCCCATAAGTTTTCCTCGATAGTCAAAAGAAAAATAAAATTTGGATAAAGACTTTCTAATAATGCAATGTTGTTCACTTAACAAGATATCTAGATTGTTGGTTAGTAATAAAACCAAAGTCCAAAGAAAATCATTACTTTTTAAGTAGGATCTTTACATTATTTTTCGTATGTGTAATTGTGTACATATATCATTAATCATTCTTTTAGTGTCTTATCGCCAATGAAAGAATACATTTCCTTGCCTCTCCCAAATGTCTATCATAATTCATAACCCTCCTGCTATATGATCGATTTGACCTGTTGAATTTTTTTTTAGAAAGAGAGTGTCCTGTTGGATATTGTTTAGAAGAGAACCGGCCCTTATCGTCTAAATGCTTAGTACACAAAATCAAATACTACTACATGGTTTTTCTGGGGTGCTAATTTAAATTAACTATATACTGCACCTAAAATCGTGCACACACGACACCTACACTCAAGGACAACCTTAGACCAAGGAAGAAAAAAAGAAGAGAAAAATTAAAGAAAAATACCTCCTATCTCCATGCATTTCATTGCCCCAATGGACAATTTACACCATTTCCACACACACAAAAATAAAAACACCTGCGCTCCATTTTCAAACAACCCAAAAGCTCAGACTCCAGGGAAAGAGGAAGGTTTCCTTTATTTTGTCATCAAGGTTCCCTTACCTCTTTCTCTCTTAATTTATTTATTAATCATATCTATAAATCTCCCATTTAATTTGTTGGATTTGCATATATATGAGGAAGCTGTGTCCTAATTTTGATAAGGAAGATGGATTGGAGACAGTCCTGGAGGTGCCTATCCCTGAGGAGATGTTCACCAAAATGGGAAGCAATGCGGCTCTGCGTTGGCAAAACTTGCATGCTTTGATGAAAGCTCAATCTGGCGATAAGTCAACGCATCTCCAATCTAAATCAAACAATGAGTTCTTAGCTTTGCTCAAGATTGTTGGGAGCCCTCTCATCCCATTTCAGGTTCAACTTGATTATGGACTCACCGTTAACATCAAAGATTTTGCTATTGTACGTATAACTCTTAATTAATTAATTTCATCCCTTTATTTCACCATGTGTAGAATCAATAAATCATTTATATTTTTGAAACAATTTTTTGCAGTGGTAATCAATATCTTTTGATGTCCTGTTCAACATTGTACAGAAAAATTTTCTTCCATCTTTTTAATGTTCCTGTCTGTCCATTTCAAAAGTTTGTTTGCTTTCTTGCCAAGAATTTACCCTTCACAATACTGCGTTTGGTGGACATGATCAATAATAGAATAAAAACCACTCCACTATCATCTCATTCTGTTCACCAAATATATTTTAAATTATAAATTATAATACTGATAGAATTTTTTGTATCAAGTTTTAATTAACCTTTTACATTTACAACATCATGACAAATGCGATAATCACATATTAACTAATAAATGTTTTCTTAGCAGTTTTAGTGTATTTTTTTTAAGCGGAATGATGTTATACAAATATATACAACAAACAGTAATTTGATCACAATATAAACTCAAAAGTATAACCCATCTATAAATCCACAATCTTATCATATCATCCATGTAATAAGTGAGAAATAACCAATAAATGGTAGGAGTTGAACCTGAGATACGGTGGTCTCAAGGTTTCATTGATTTTTTATTTTTTATTTTTTTGCTTTTAACAGAGAAGGTCATTGATATATACTATATATATTGTGTGAATTAATTAACAGGAAGCTTCTACAGCAAAATATATAGTAAACCAGTATGTAGCGGCGACTGGAGGACCAGCAGCATTGAATTCATTGCATAGCATGTACGCGGTGGGGCAGGTAAAAATGCAGGGTTCAGAAATGCACAGGGGTGATGATAGTGTGCATGCCAAGGGCAATTTTGAGGTGGGTGGTTTTGTTCTATGGCAGAAGAACCCTAATTTGTGGTACCTTGAATTAGTTGTTTCTGGTTTCAAGATCAGTGCTGGTAGCGATGGCAAAGTTGCTTGGAACCAATCTTCTTCTCAACCTTCTCATGCTAATAGAGGCCTTCCACGCCCTCTACGCCGCTTCTTCCAGGTAAAATAGTATTATATATCCAATTCTTTATGGTTCGTTCAAAATTTTAAATTATCAGACCTTAATTTCTCAACTTCTTTTCTTGAACATTGATGACATACTAGTCCAATTCCAGTGATTTGGTTAGGGTATTCAGCAATCACATAGTCATGTCATAACCACTAAAATAAATAAATTAAGATCACTTTTTAAAAATTAAAATGGTAAATTATCTTATATAACTAGGAAAAAAATTTAAAATCTTAATGCGACCTTAATTTTTGAATTTGTATTTAGAAATCACTTACGAAATCTTTAGTGGGAGAGTAAAGTGAGAAAAAAAAAAGTAAGAGGAAAGAAAAATATGTAAAATGAAATTTTCTCTGAGAAATTTGGAGTAAAAAAAAAAAATAGAGAACTAGTGTTTTTTTCTTACTTTTTATTTGGTAATTGATGTTTTTTTTTGTATGCACATGCAAATCATAATCATCTAAAATTGAGAAGATTTGAGAGATAAAATTGGAAGAAAAACGATATGAGATTATTAATTTACCAATTAATATTCATCTATTCTCTTCTAAATGTTATGAAAGATGTAATGGTAAAATAATACAATTTAATAATTTTTTTTTCATTCCTCTCAATCAATTCTTAATTATTTTTTATCCTTTTAATTTTCTATCCACTCACTTTTTTTTTCTTACTTTTTCGACTACTAAATTCACTATTGATTGGTAGAGAGAAAAAGTAAAAAAAAGGAAAATTAAGAGGAGAGGATGACATTTTTCTATTATTTGGTAGATAAGAGAAGTGAATAGAAAATTGAGAAAAAAGAGTGGGATAATTGATATTTTCTTTTTACGTGAACAAATCACAATCCTTTTAACTTTGAATGATTGGGAAGTAAAAACTAAAATAAACTAATTCTTTTCGTCATTTTTTTCCCTCAATATTTTTTTCCATCCTCTCTCGTTTCTTTTCTCTTTTTCTTTCTTCATTTTTTTTTCTCATTATTCTTGTCATGATAAATTTATGAATACTAAAATAGATAAATTAGGATCAGTTTTATAAACCTCTCTCGTTTCCTTTTTTTTTTTTCCTCTCATTTTTTTTTTCATTAGTCACGTCATGATGAATTTATGAGCACTTTATAAAATTTCAAACATATCAGCAAGAATCATTTTCAACAATCTTCAATAGTTTCAAATGAGTTTATGATTTATAGAACATATCCGTTAACATGTGTCGCATAGCAATTTAACATTCACGATTAATTTTAGGGATTGGACCCCAGGTGCACAGCTAGCTTATTCTTAGACGCTGTATGCATTGGAGAGAAGTCTGTTCATAACAAAGAATGTTTCGTACTCAAGCTTGAAACTGCTGCAGATACCCTTAAAGCGCAATGTTCACCAAGCACCCAAATCATCCACCACACCATATGGGGATACTTCAGCCAGAGGACAGGATTACTTGTCAAATTCGAGGATACAAAGTTAGTAAGGATAAAATCTGTTAGAGGAAATGATAATGTGTTTTGGGAGACGAGTATGGAATCCGTGATTGATGATTATAGATATGTTGACGCCATCAACATAGCGCATAGCGGAAAAACGATCATTACGCTGCATAGATACGGAGGAGCAATTAACCACAAGAGGAAGATAGAGGAGACATGGAGGATTGAAGAGGTTGATTTCAATATTTGTGGGTTGTCAATGGATTGCTTTCTGCCTCCTGGTGATCTCAAGAGAGAACAAGAAGGCGAAGATCAGGAAGTGAGTTGAAGTTCAGTGTGATTCATCTGTTGTAAAAATGTGTAAAGTAAAACATGCAATACACATAAATTTTGATTATAAAGTGATCTTACTGAATCCCAAAATTTAAAAAATACAAATTTTTTGTTTTATACAAATTAATACAGTAAAGAAAATTGTGGATGTACATATAGGTGAATTGATTTTTTTTTTTATTCTTTAAAGGTTATGATGTTTTTTTTTTGGAAAAACTAAAGTCATTCCCTTTCACTG
This sequence comes from Bretschneidera sinensis, assembly GCA_023935145.1. Lineage (NCBI taxonomy): Eukaryota > Viridiplantae > Streptophyta > Magnoliopsida > Brassicales > Akaniaceae > Bretschneidera > Bretschneidera sinensis. The sequence continues at coordinate 149,729,602 of CM043697.1, forward strand.
GAACCTCAAGTAGCGAGGTATTATGAAAAATATTTGTTTTTGAGAATTAAATTGATGGGTGAACCTTCATTTGTTCAAATTCTCCAAGCTTACTTTCCAAGCATTGCAATATTCATTTTTTATGAAAATGTCTAATGCCCAGGTCTCCTTGAGCTTTGGGTTGGCAAAGTCTATTCCAGTTTGTTCAATAAATTCGTCTGGTTGCAACCTCATGTCCCCACCAAAAAGAATAGACTAATATGATTCATTTTCTTGCACGCACTGTGAGGGAGCTAAGGTAATCTACCCCTTGAGAGAGTAAAGTTTAGATTTCCATACTGCCAGCTTGGGGTAGAGCTTGGAAAGGTGTGAGGGGGCTTGCAGGCCTTGTGCTCGTATCTGTGTAGCTGGGTTTCCAGCTATGAAAAATTAGAAATAAAGAAAAAGAAAATCGCTTAATGAAGTTTTTCACCTTGGGCCGACGCCCATTTTAAACTGCAGGGTTCCTCTTTTGTCTCTGTTTGGGAAACCCTAATTCATAGAAATATATATTTAAAGTTTAAACCACAAAACCCCTCCCTGCAACTGGCAGCTTTCCGCCTATTGAACATTTCCTTTCTTCTTTCACGTTTTGTTTCGATATTTGTAGATTTCCTCTATAATCATATTGCGTCAAATTTATCCTTCAATTGATTTTTGTAGATTTCCTCCAACGAAAAGAAAACCGTGTCGTTTTTGTTTTTTCTTTGTATTTAAGGATGCATCTTTTACCTTCTCCCGATTTCGCAAATAAAGATGCTAGAGGAGAAATAACGGATGCAAATAGTGAAAGGTTGGCTTACCAGCCCATTGCAGATCTCATCTTGCCTTGGCGTCAAATGGACCTGCCGATACTCTTCTTCTCTTTTTGGTTTTTTGCTGATTCTCTCTTTATCAAATCATCGTATAATTCTTATTTCTAAAAAATATAACTCAAGTTCAAAATTAAACGAGTTTAAATTCTTGAGCTTTAAAATGAATTTCAACGCACTTGACTCAAATGAGACCAATTGAGATTCAATCCATGAGTGGTTCATTTTAAATGTTTAAGAACAGAAAGAAAGTGTTATTTATAAATCATGACCGAGATCCTCAAATAAAACCATTAAGATTCAATACAAGAATGGTTCATTTTGAATGTTTAAGAATAGAAAGAAAGTGTGAAAGTGGACAAAACATGCTTTTACAGTAGAGAAAGAAGCGAGTATTCCAAACAGAGAAAATGCTTTATTTCACATCCTTATCTTGAAAGGGACTTTACCTTTGTTTATATTTTTAAATATAAAATATTATATATTTTTAATATATAAATTTAATGTTTTTCATGAGTTACTTACGAGTCTAAGTGAATTTTTAGGTGTTTAAGTTTGCTTTTATATTCTTAATTAGCTTAGAGTTGATGTTGAAGCTCCTGATGCATTTTGATCGAGCTCAATAGTTCGATGATGGGTTCAGATTGAAAAACTAAATAAAAAACTTGTAAGTTTTAAAATATTTTTAAAAATTAATCTTCAAATTTTATGAATTTTTTTTTTTGTAGATTTGATTTTGAAATTAATGAATGGTAGATTGTTGTATTAGTGTATTTTTTTTATTGTAATATGTTCAAATTAATTTTTAAGTGAATTTTTTAAAATGACAACCAAACTGATTCAAACCAATTTTACTGAGTTGAGTTGCAAGGGTTCATAAATTGAGTTGAGTTTAGATTTTTCAATCTGATAAAACCAAGTTGGTTTGAATTTTTTTTTTACTAACATGATCTATGCTCACTCCCCGTCAATGTTATTATCAAATAGTATTATTACAAGATATGTATTCCGATAGAATAATACATTTAGTGATAAAAAAAACTCACATTCTATAATAGAACAATATATTCGTTAGTAAAAATAAATATATCAGGAAATGTATTAAATTTATCATCGAATATGAGGGTTTTTTTTAATCATAAATGTATTATTTTATAATAAAAAATATATTAATGAAGCTTGATGTCTTATTTTTAAATAACAAACGTTAACTTTCAGTTTGATCATGAATAAAATAGGCAAGAGGTCACTCAGAATGATGGAATGAAGATTTTTATTATAAATCGTAAATATGTTATTAAAATATGAGTGTGTAAATATAAAATAAATATATTAGAATAACTTATACGAATATAAATATATTTGAAAAAATGTAAATTTAAAATTAAATAAAGTAATATGTAAAATTATAGATATAAAAAATTCATAAATAAATAATATTAGTTTTTTTTATTATAATCAATATAAAATTTTAAGAATGTGTAGAGTAATATAAGGTTATTATAAACCAAAGAAATAAAATTATTATGTACAATCATAATAATGAAATAATTTATAAACAAAAATAATTAAAATATAGGGTTAAACACGTAAATGGTTCCTCAACTTAGGACTGTTGTGTATTAATGTGGTCCTTTCACTCGTCTCTGTTAGTTTCCTTACTAAATGAGACAATACCCTAATTAGGTCAAATTACCGCAATTGTGTTTCTTCGGCTTTAACCGACTCTATTTCAAATTGATCTCATCATTGGTCTAAATACTTTCGACGGACAAGTTCATTCGGTTTCAAAAGAGAATAAATGCATTTTTTTTTTTTTTTTTTTTTATCTTTTCTAATATCTCATCCTTTTGAAGAGTTAAGATCCAACAAATTTAGGAAACGTTTAGTTTGCAATAATCCTAATCATAATTTGGGACATTATCATGCTTGTTTTGTTTAATTAATTGAGATTCTTATAATCATATATTCTTAACTATCTCAACAAGTTGGTATAGACTCGGGGGTTATCTTAGATATATTTTGACCGAAAATATTTTCATATAAATAATCAAATATATTTAATAAAATAAAAATCATACAAAACAGTATTATAAATTAAAATAGTATTGTAAATCAAAATAAAAAATATTATGAACAAAAATATGTTTATATTATATAATACATCATTAACATTTTGTTGATAATATTCTATTATTATTATAATTACAATACTATTATTACAAAATATAATACGACATAAATAATATTAATAATATTAATAACATTAATATATTATGATAATATTACAATACTTTAATAATAGGAATCTTATATTATTATGATAAAATAATTAAGAAATATTATAGCAAAAATATGCTAATAATCCTTATAATAAGATAATATGATATCATAAGATCATAATTGTAACATCATAATATTAGCTATAATAATATATTATAATTATATAATGCATGTAATGATTAAATACTACTATAATAAATTAATATAGTGCTATAATTATATAAAACATAATAAATAATATATAATTAAATATAATTAAAAGTGGTAAAATCTTACTCGACCCGAAAAATTAGAGGTGGCAAAATCATTTAAAACTTAATTTTTTGACTCATAATATTGCATTCACAAATTTAATATATTATTTAAAAAATAGCACTGATTTATTATTAATTAATTTTTACGGATTAGACATATAACTCGTTTAATAGTATTATATGCAAATAATGTTTTTTAATTAAGTATAAATATCTATTTTGTTGACACCACCTTACATGACTCGCGACTCGATATGTTCTGTGATTGAAATGACTCGAACGATCTAAAGTGACCCGCGACCCGTGACTCAATATGACTCGACACCGACTCATTTACTGCCTCTAATAAAAAATATAAAAACAATAAAATATGCAAATAAATATATAGTATAATATCATATAATCATTTTATCAAAAAATATATATCATATAATCTTATAACAATTTTTTGGTCTCAGGACAGTACAAAAATATCTTATGGAGTAATTATATATGGCATGTAATTTGCAAATAAACATGATAATGTAAAATTATCACAATCTAGCATCAAATTAAATTACATACCGCACAAGACAGTCTAAGATCATAAATAATATGATTCCGGTAATAAAAGTACAAGGTAATCCAAGATCAAACGCCCCTTAATACAATCTGATTTCCTTGTTACCAACTAATTTTCCAATACAGTACCAATATGGTCCAAGGCTGGATTAAGGGGAGAAAAACCAAAGGAAATTATTCCCAGGACAACACAACCAAGGGAAATTATTCGACACTCCAAAAGTATTGCTCTTTTTCTCTAGCATTCATATGTCAAGAGTGGACTCTAGAACAATTATTGAACAGACCTCAAATGAATATGAGAGGAAAACATTGCTAAGTATTATATAATTTCTCATAAACCAGAGATCTTCCACCAAGATCGCTCTTTGAAGACAAATATTATGACTAAAGGCAACTAGAACACCACAACGTTGCATCAGAAATTCAATCGGTTTATGAAACCTTGAACTAAAGGAAAAACACTGAACTGACGTTCAAGTGCATAAAACAACGTTACCTCTGGATTAATAATAAACCTCACCCACGTTCCCTAGGACCAAAATAAGGACTCTACCGCAGGAATACTACACAAAATTGCTTGAGCATATTGAATTAGTGCTGCTGCTACCGCTCTATAGAGGAGGGAAACAAAAATCCCATGTGAAAACATTTACAAGTCAATAAGCCAAATGTATTTACAACTGTCTCAATGTGTCTCCCAGTCTCCAACCGTCTGAATCTCACCCATCATAATCCGGTTACTAACAACATTAAATCCGAGGACCGATGGGCTAACCTTCTTCCCTTTCCTTCCTTTCTTCTTGCCTCCGGATTTTGAGGACCCATCAGCACCAGCTGTGATATCTCGGTCAAAATCCCCGATGCCCGCATTGTCGGAATTCACATCCCTGGCACTGAACCCAGTGACCTTTCGATCGTTCCGACGTTGGAAGGCAATTTCAAGAACATCTGCTGGTAACAACTCTTTGTAGTTCAGAAATTTGTCAATGAACTCGTGATCAGGATCAAAAGATCCAAGATTCTCTATTAGAAGCGTTTCAGCCTCTGATCTGGATTGCTTCAAACAAAATTCCAAGAAACTTGTATCTAGCAAGAAAAATGCAAAAATAGCATTGCATAAGTGAGAACTTCAAGATCAACATACCTCACGGCTTAAATGCCAGTAATTTTCTAGATTACTGAAACACAATTTATGTATTGAATCCTTGTGCAAAGCCCGAGAACATGAAACAGAACAAATAAATTCCATGCTATGGTTAGATTTGACTTCTAATCTGACAAGGCACAACAAAATTTGTTTCAACATATATTTGCAATTTGCCTTACAGTAAGAAAGGGTGGGGCAAATTCTAAGAACATTCACTTCTTAAGCTAACCATAAAAGACCAAACATATACACATCCGCGTTACCATGATGCATACACCTACAATACTAGCAAATAAAGCGCACTGCAAACCAGAAAATAGATATGATGTTTACCTTTTGAACCAATAAGCCTGGCAGACTCACACTCACACCAATCTCGGAAGTCCATGGCCTCTGCAAAAGAGTGAACAATTTAGCAAAGGCAAGCTAATATCTTTAATGAATAAAACACCAATCTTAAAAATGCTAACCTGAATGCTTGGTCATGGCATCTTTTTTCCCTTTAAGGAATGACTGGGCAGAGGCAGGTGAAGATGAAAGAGAACGCTCAGTAGGTCTACCACCCACTGACTTCTGCCGGCTTAAAGACCCACCAAAAGTTGTTTTTACAGGAGTATTTTTGGTTCCCCAACTTTGTTGGTTTGTAAGATGAGGGAAATCAGCCCTGTTTACAAGAAAGATGACATAATTAATCAAGTCGGAAATAGTAATGTGAACCCCAAAAGAAGAGTGATAATAATGTTTAACAGACTAAATAAAGCAGACAAAATAGGAGTATGGAGTTTGTTAAATCCAAGCAAAAGTCAATATTTTACCAACTAGAACAGCAGCAGTTTTGGTGCTGCAAAATGGGGTTTAGGGTTTTCGGTTATAATGACTATCCTTCATTTAAGAATATCAGAAAAATAAAGGATCTGCAGAACAAGAGAATCAAAAAGTTTTGGCTTTAATCCCACTTGCCATTTTTTGGTTGGTGGGGTGAGAAAGGAAAAGAAGAGCTTTTGAAGGGGTACCCCAATACATACTCTTAAGGATAGATGGCCACCTACTTTTAACTTTTTGGTTCAAAGGAAAGGTTGCTGTAAATGAACTAGATGTTCTTGATTAATTTGAGATTTCGAATTGTAAGTAAGGTTTTGTGTTCAGGTTGGCATCCCCTTGATGCCCTTTATTAATATAAACTTTATGTTTCTATCCAAAAAATAATGTAGCAAATGAAAAAAGCAACTGCGATGAGTTAGAACTGCAATACTTGGTGTGGAAATGAGAGTCAATATGGAAATGCTTATGCAGAACCGCTAGAAAAGAAAAGCTACTAGTAACAACAACATAAAAGAAAAAACAGAACTGAAAGGAAAATAAGATCAAGACCTAACAAACACAAGGTTAAATATTCTAAAAAACCACCCAAGCAGCTCCCCCGATATTTAATGATAATATAAGACAAACAAAAGATTTTAACTCATGTAATAAGTAGTATAGAAATCATTAGATAGATAAAGATAGGGTCATACTGCTTAGTTTCTTGCTTTGATTGCTCAATTGGGCCCCAGAATAGGTCATCATCCCCTTTGTATTTTGACTGTGAAGACTGTGAAGAAGCATGAAAATTGATCTGGATAGGGGAAGCAGCCTTATATGCAGAAGATGTAGAATGCGACCAAGATGGACCACTACCATGGGTGGCCTGTAATGGCTGGGATTTCTGGGGAGTTGATGTTGGATTTTGGGCCTGGACAGAAGAAGTCTTCTTTCCCTGCTCCTTTAGGATATCCCTCAAAGATGCAGGTTTCTGAGACTTCTTTGAATCAGTAGACCATACTGGAGCAGGGGATGGATTTGCCGACTCCCCCTTCCAAAGAACAAAATCTCCCAAAGAAGGTCCTGAAGGGATTGCAGGCAATACCTCCTCCTGCTGCACAAGACGAGAGATTTTACCTTTCTCAATGGGACTCATACCAACAGCCCTATCTACAGAAGTAACTGCAACTGAGACCTTTGCTCCAGCAGCTTTGGCCTTTGCAGACTTCTTGCGACTCTTTTTTGTTTCCTTGGCCTCAATAAAGTTGTCATCATCTATAGAATCTGCATGTGTGGTTGTGACTTGCACAAAAGGCTCGTTAGATATACTATCAGGAACCTCCACCTCTCTTTCATTGGATTTCGCCAAAACTTCTTCTGCCAATAGGTCATGTAACTGGCCCTTCTTGCCCTTTGGAATTGGAGAACTTTCAGGTTTCCCTATATTTGACTCAGGAATACCTGCATCTATGGGAGTTTCTCTCGATACTTTAGGATCTGAGCTAGCCACAACCCCAGCCCAAGGAGTTGACAAACTCATGGAATTGACAGATGTGCTGATCTCAGAGACCACAATTTCTGCCTGCGCCCTCCTCTGTTCCTCCTGTTGAATTTCCAATAATGACTTTGGCTTGAAACCAGGGGCAGGTTTCCAAGCTCTCTGTCCAGGATGTACTTGTGTGTTTTGCACTGAGACAGAACCAGCCAGTTTTAACTCACCCTGGACTTCCACCGCTTCGACATCAAACCCAGAAACACTTGCTGGTATTGAGCTTTTAACATGTTGATAACCAACATTTTCCTCAGTAGCAATCTCAGATTTGTTGTCTTTAGTCTTTTTTGGAGATGTTCCATACAGTGCTTCTCCACCACCAAGATGTGCCTCAAATTTTGAGTCCCCAACATCTGGCCCTTCCGTCTCAGATTTCTTCGACTGCTGCAATAAGGAAGTTTTTGATGCTCCCTTCGCCTGCTCAGAAGACTGCTTGTTAGATTTTTGCTTCCTGGACTTCTTCTCAGAAGTTTTACGTACTTCACGAACTTCAACATTTTTCACTTCTGTCGCAACACTCACAACAGAAGGCTCATTGTTGTTCATCTCTCTTTCAACATGTCCATCAAAAGCAATATCTGGTTGAACTTTCACATCATTGGCATGCTCATGCATAGATATTTCATTCTTGCAAGTTTCTCTAGTTAGTAAGGCAGCAGAAACTCCAGGACCCTCATGAGTTACAGAATCCGCAATGCCCACTGATGTGGCAACAATGACCCTTTCATCAGTCTTCCAAGTGCTTTCTGACCTCTGCTCCATGTTAACAGCTGCTTGATAATCAGAAGCAATGACAGGTTTCTGCAACAGAAAAGGCTCCTGTGAGGTTTCGTTCATAACTTCTACTGAAAGTGTGCTTCCAATAACTGATGATGCTGGGAATGACTCCTTTTGATGGACATCATCAATCTGCTCCGGAAGAGTTGGTTCCCAATTTGTTTGACGACTAACATTCCCAAAAATCTGATGCGGCAGATATAACGAAGAGGCTTCAGAATTCACACTATAACTAACATCTTGCGTAACATGAGGCAAACTGCCGAAGTTAGGAGTTCGTTCATCTTTCATACTGGGAACTGGTATCTTTGAACCAATCTGAAACAATTCATCTGACAGTTGAAGCCGAGGATGATCCACAGAATCACTTCCTGTAGGCACTGCAGCAGCCTGTAACTGTCCGTAAGATGGCTCACCAAAGCGCTGATGAGAATGATGCTCTGATAGAACCTGAGAAAGCAACTGTTGTTGTTGTTGTTGCCGCAATAACTGTTGCTGCTCCTCCTGTTTCTGTTGCTGCTTTAGCAATAAGATCTTGTCCAATAGTAGCAGCTGCTGCTGTGTTGTAAGAGGTGACTGGGAATGTAACTGCAACAAGAGCTGCTGTTGCAACATATTTAGTGACTGTGGATCTTGAGATAATCCAGAGGAGAGTAACTTTTCTGGAGTCAAAATTCCAGTGGGATTATTGTCAATAGCTTGACCAAGTAAACTTGTTAAAGAAGGTGGGTTCTGGTTTTGCACCCTTTGTTGCTGAATCCCAAAGGAAGCCTGTGTTGGAAAATTCTGAGCATGATGCAAGTCAACCTTATCCTTAAGTGGCTCCAGGCCACCTTGTGCAGGGAAATTTGACCAACCTGGGACACTATTATTTACACCTGGAGCAGACCTGTCCACTAAACCTTGGAGTACAGACATTAAGTCAGAACTTTGAGGATGAGGAGGCTGACGAGGATTTTCAGTCATTGCAGATAGGAGTTTTGAATGTGATGACGGGGTCTCCGAGATAACATCCGACTTTGAAATCATGGATGCAGAATCTCTCCCAGTCCAATAGGAATAAGGATATGGTAAAGACCTCTGCCGCTCAAGTGCCATTTTCTTGGCCAAGAGGAGCATGTCAGTTCCACTATCTATTCCCGACATGGAAAGGCCACTGGAATTATTTCCCATATATCCTTGCATACCTACAAATTAATCATAACAACCAAAGACACACTAAGCAACCACCAAATAGTAATTAATAGAATAGGCAAGGAAAAATAAAACGTGATTACACTAAAGCACGGTAAAACACCAACCTTGAGGAGAATTGTTCATACCACCAGACATCAGAGACTCTAGGAACCTATTTTCAGCTTCTGTTGTTGAACCAAGTTTATGCCTTGGGTCATTCCTCATCATGTCAACCTCACTCGTACCAGCATGAACCTTTCCAACACTACTGAAGTTTGGCTTACTGGCTGCATCAACAAACTCATTTTGTTTCGGAACACTAAAACCAGGTGGTGGTCCAGCCTTAGCTCGTAAATGGGGCATAACATCACCAAGTGATGAAAATGGCGAGTCCTTTGATGCACTCACAAGGCGAACTAGCAAATCTATGCCAAAATATCCAGCCTCAAACCACCCAATAATATCACTTCCACTAAAAGGGCCTTGAATTTGACCCTGAGGATCTTTATAATAAAGGGAAAGCTCCTCCGGTGAAGGAGGTGAAAGCTTCCTAGCTTCCTGTTCCCTTTCAACTACTGCAGATGGCTGCCTTTTAAGAATGGGATCCTCGCTAATTTTCCACTTAGATTCATCTTTGGAGTACGATGAATTAGCCAAATTACTTTCCCTTGGGTTCATGGGATCCTTAAGTGACTGTGACCATCCCATATCACGGTTGCTTGGCCTAACATCACTTGGAATCTCTTTCCAGTCATGTGAGACTGTGTTTGACCGATCTCCCACTGATGAGGACCGCCACATAGAGCCAGGGTGGACAGAATTATTTCCCCGAATGCTCAACTCCCTATTGATGGGCACCTCATCAGCTTTCCTTGAAGGACCACTATCTTCATGAAAAGCTGCGAATAGAAAGACACAACCATAATATTATGTGACAAGAAACATGGTAAATTGAAGGAACTCAGAAAATACAAAAACTGTTTATTATGGTCGAATTCAGAGGAAAACAAACCCATCACTAGAAAAACACAAGGATACATCATAAACTAAAGCTAAGCTAGAAAACATCCTGGATCAAGAATCCAACTGAATGAATCAATCATAACCACTGAATCCATGATAATCTCCTCAAAACTCCTTTTTTTTTGCCCATAAGATTTAAACAGTGAGAAATATTAAGTGACAGAAAAATCATCTGAATAAACTTGTAAAAGAAAAATCATCTAAATAGACTACCTCCGTTCCAAAATCATAAGCCACTTTGAAACCAAAATGTTTTGGGAAATTATATTCATTTCTATCCTTAATTGTAAAAACAACTAATTAGTTTATAACTAGTAATTGACATTTATCTAAAAGCATAACCAAATTCAGTGTAATTACTGACTGCCTTTTGATAGTGTAATTGGTTTATAGACTTTAAAGAAAATGTTTAAAAATTCATCGCAGAGATATTACTAAATTCAAACAAAGAAGATAAAACAGCCAATTACATAACACCCAAGATCAGCATGACATAAAAAAATCACATGCAAAGGCTGGCTTTGTATTCCTCTCTTTGCCAATATACATACCTTCAGCTCTGAACTTGTTATCAGTGTATACCCTTGAATTGTCACCACTCTCATCTTTGCCGTCATCAATAGCATGCGGCATATCTTCTCTAGTGCCTGCTGCCACAAGCCAATTACAAAAAACATTACTTCCTATCCTAAACATGCAAGAGTATATGAAAATAGTATCTTTGAAAAGTGGTCTACCAAGCTTGGGTCGTCTTGATTGTGCGAAATCCGTTGGAGTTCTTCCCACAGATCCATCCTTAGATATTGGGGGCGCACCACTACTTACTATGTCACCTTTGTCAATTCCCTTCAAAATAACCTATTCAAGCGATAGAATATGATAAAATTATGCAAAGGGTATAAATAGGATTCAACAAGAGAAATTGAAAATACAAATTACCATTTCCTCCGAATTAGGAGCACAAAGTGCGAGAGGCTCTAATGGTTCCTCCTGCGTAAGAGGAGGCACCTGGACAAACCCATCTAAGAATTTTTTTAAAGTTTTCATGTCAGTCATCCTGTACACATCTAGCAGTTTAATTCTACTATATCTTAAAGGGGAAGGCTCTCCATGGCCACTTTCACCCTTGTCGGATATTGTTCCTACAGGATGAGAATGAGTAGAAACACTGTTCAACAAGCTTTCACCAGAATTGACCCTCCCACGACCAGGAAAAAAGGTTGGAGGAGTATTTTCCCCACGTCCCCGGCCATAAGAGAATGTAGAAACCTGCTTATTTGGTGTTTGGTGATGAGGAGCCTCTCCTCCTCCACGGATTTGAGAGGAGTTAGATCTCCATGGCCGATAATGATCCCCTTCCCTCTCGTCCTTTCCATGACTAGAAAGATGAGACAACCCTTTATCAAGAATGATGTCACCATCTCTACCAGAGTCTAGCCACTTCTCACGCACACTTTCAGTCTCTTTATCATCATGCCCCCAGCGTGTGTTCCATTTGCTCTCACGTCGTTGATCATAACTAGAATCCCTGTTACCTGAATCAGTCCACCGCTCTGAGGGGGCACGACGTGCTTCTCCAAAGTGTCTCGTAGATGAGTTATCCACCCAGCGATCCATCTTCCGGGTGTCACCAAACTCTTTATCTCCATCCCTCCAGCGATCTTTGCGGATGGAGGAAAAAGTGTCCCTTTCTTCATCACGCCAGCGGTCACGGCGACTAGTTTCCATATCAAGCAAGGATGGCCAGAAAACATCCTTCTTCTTCTGGGAGTCATGCATCTCCTCACCATTTCCTGATGACTTCATGATATCTGAGTGACTGCCATGGGATCGATACAGACTGACTTGGCCTTCCTGCATAAATGACCCAACCGGAATATATATTTTAAAAGAAAAGGGGAAAAAAGATAATTTAGCTCAAAAGCAATATTGTAAATTGTTTATGGGGAGCAATTTAAGATTGCAAAGGAATCTCATCAAATACAATAGAGCATATGGTAGCAAAATTGTGGGTGCAGTCCAACGACTGAGGTCAATAAATAAGAAAGCTAAACCAATAACACACCCCAGTTCCTATTCCTGGCTTACTCTCCCCTGGCTTTGGAAGAAGCCATTGTGGTGAAAGGGGAATGGGATTCTCAGATCCTTGAACATCTGCATAAATCAAATAAAAACATCAGTTAGTAATCATTTCCATATAACGAAAGCAAGATCCCATCACTATAGTTGTTGAATTGAATGATGATTGCATAATTGGAGCCACTAGTATACCTACCAAAACACTCCAATAATTACTCACATCTAATCTGCTAACCTTCTCTCCCCCCCCCCCAAAAAAAAAAAACTTTAATGTTTGAATAAAGAAGCATTAGATAACATTAGGAATGGGATGACATAAACTGATTGAAGGATTATTGCATGCGAAATTCTTTCATCCAATAAGAACAAAGAACACTTCACTAAACAGAGATGACAAATAGGATTGAAGTAGCCAACTAGAGTGTTCCTTATTTTTCATTCCCTCCCCACTTTTCCCTTCGCATTATGTTTGGAAGGGTAAAGTAAGAAAGTAAAGGAGGGTTAACTTAAGAACCTTGTTTGGGAATTTTTTTTCTTCATAAAGGGCGGAAGGGAATTGAGGAATTCTATATAACCCTTCAAAACTCCCTACTTGTCAAATAAACACCACAGGTCGTGCAGGGTTTTCATAAAGACGAAGCTCGCTTACCCTCCTTTATTCTCCCAAACTTTTTAAGCTCCCATACAAAGAAGTTATTAACCCCTCCCTTACTCTCATTTCCTTTAAAAATCCTTCCCTTCCTTTTCCCTTGAACTCCCAAACATAGTTTCAGGTAAACCAGAGGGTTCTTATTTCAAAGATATGAAGGATGAAACAGAAAACGCATATATATTGCGGAATGCACATTTTTTATTGTGAATGAAAAGAATCAAAATAAATCAATGACAGCCAGAATAAACTAAAGCTTTCCCAATGTATAACTCTTAGCATTTCCTTTGTCTCTGTTGGCATCAAACATTACAGAACTACAATATAGGTAAGGAAATTCACTTTAGCCAGGTTCCTTGCATTCTGGTAGAAGATGAAATGTGTGCTTTTTTTATAAGATATGAGATGAAATGTGCTTTTTTAGAAGATATGAGATGAAATGTGTGCTATAGATCCAAAATTTTAGTTAGATGTTATGTTTAACTGATATTGATAAAGTCAGTCCACTCCGACCATCAGAAAGCAATTAAGCATATTTTCTTTACATAACTTCAACTAAATATCGTTTGCAATACCCAATCTACAATAAGGCAATACTTAGAAGGTTTTATTGGCATGGCTTACTCTTAAGCACATTCTTAACTCTAGAAAGTGAAAAAATGATAGTAATAATTTTGGAGCTTGAGTAACTCTAGAAAGACTATATTGAGACCTTCCACTCAACATAAATTGTTCGCACAAGAACATCCATGAAGAAAACTTAACCCAATCATGAGGCTACCGAATGAGCTTCAAACGCAACTGACCTTCTAAATTTTTTTTGATAAAACAACTGACCTTTAGATACTAATAAATGGCTAGCATCACAAAGAGAATTTTATGCTACATCTTTATCTTTTTGGATAAGTGATGTCGTGATACTCGTAAGAGAGTATACTTTAAAAGATGTGTCCGATAAATGAAATGTGGTATAAAATTTCGAAATAAATGAAATTAAAAAAAAAATCCGTACTATAATACACTGTCACAGCACTCTTTCCACGTCTTAAGGAGTAAAAAGAAAATGTTTTTCATTGCTTTTTAACTAATAACTTCAATAGATACTTTCTCCCCCTTTAACAAAGGGACGAGTAACGCAAATACTATTTATTGAAAAATAGTATTGCACAAGATAAACCAAAAACCCTAACTGCTACAAAGATTAACCAAAATCTACAGTCAGTCACACTTAACCACTGATTCATCCGATGAGATTTAGTATCAGACCGCGAGAAGCTTGTATATCTCTGATAAGATAGGGTTTTCGAGTAGAAAACCAGAGGAAGAAAAATGCGAGAAGCGAAGAATCGAAGAAGAGATGTATAAGACAAAAGGAAGTTGAAATACCTTTGGAGATCTGGTTGGGAGGAGTGACGGAGAGGTGTTGGCGAGAATCGGAGCCGGACGTATTGGCCATGGATGATCGGTGAAAGATGCAGAGTAAGAGCTAGCGAACGAGCCAATAAAACCCTTTTGTGCTTTTGATTGAGAGAGAGAGAAAAGAGAGGGATGTAGGTTAAGGGTTGAGAGAGGTGAGTAGGTTAAAAAAAATATCACTCATCGGCTTACGTTAGTAAGAGGTAGTGATTTGTTGTCTGACTCTCATTAGTGTTAAACGGATTGTTCTGATTATCCTGGGGTACTTCCTTCACGCGCCAAGATACGGCGTGGACTAAAGGAAAAGGCAAATAATTATAATAGTGTCTTAGATAATTTGCGATTTGTTGGAGACGGGAGATGTCCGATCATCTGATTTTTCCTCGTCTTTCCCTATTGCAATTTTATCTTTTTTGGGTGTGCAGTGAATTACCGGCAGCACATGTTAAGGTGACTGACAAAACTGACTGTAAGTGATGTCAGTTAGTCGGATTTTGCTAAAAGCAAGTACTTATAAGGTTTATTTTTGTACACTATGGATATGGATGCTGTTATATTTTTATGGTTTATTTTTATTGTTTTTATTTAAGTTTACGAAATTTTGAGAATGTAAATCGTATTTTTAATTTATTATTATTTTCTGTAATTCCATTGTTTTGATCATTTTCTTAAAATTTTATAATTTTAGAGCATAACTAGTTTTGAATACTTGCAAATGAACAAAAATATTTTGTTAATGAAAACAAAATGTGAGAAAAATACTAATTAAAAAAATAATTTATTTAATCATAATAATTATTTGAATTAAATAAAAAATTTATTTTTAAATAGAAAATAAGATATTTATACATTTTTAATTTAAAACCTTATTTTTTGTTGTCTAAATAGTGCTTGCTGCAAAAATAGTACTAATTTTCTCTCATGTGTAGCATTATATTGATCGTAACATAATAAAAAATCATTTTAATGATAAATTTTATGTCATTTTAGACCTATATATATCTTCTCTTTTAGAATATTTTACCATGTCATTCTCGCTCTTGCGTTGTACACCAATCGATATAATTGATGATATATGCTAACTGTTTTTTCTAAGGTAACAATATTTAGTTTAGTTTTGATTAAAAGTATCTATTTAGTTTTTATATTTTTTGCTACTATCTAAAATAAAATTTAGTTAATTTTAAGATATATAAATGTAAGTATGCCAATTTGGAACATATTTTTTTGATAATATTCTAAATTAATTTGATTAAGCTTAATATTTAAAATTAAAATAAACAAAAATTTCATTAGAATTTTAAGAGATAGTTACAAAAATTGAAACATATGATAAATTTTTTAAGAGATAATTACTAAAATTGAGGTCATTATGGATATATACTTATAAAGTAAATATTTTTAAAGACAAAAATATTCATAATATATTAATTTCGATTAAAACAATATGTATTTATTTTATTTTATTTTTGCTAATGAAACATCTATTAAATAAATATACTAATCCCATATTTTATCAATATATATTAAATTTTTTCTCACTGTTATATTTAAATTTGTGTATTTCAATATTTAAACTAAGCTTATTTCATCTTTAAAATCTTGTATTTTTTATTGGTTTTATCTATATTTATTACATTTTTCATCTTTATTATATTCAAAACATTTTTTATCTAATAACTTTTCAACTATTCATTATACCCAAAAAAAATTATCAGAGCATTTTTTTATCTATTAGCTTTTCATTTCCTTAGTATATTTAAATTTTGTATCTACTAATTAGACTAAAATTTTGTATATTTTAATATTTAGTCTATCTTATTTCATCTTAATATTTCTACATTTTTATCTATTGGTTTATCTATACCTATTAATTTTTTTATTCAAAATTTGTATCTCAATATACAAATTATCATACTTCATATTAAAAATCTCTTATTTTTATCCATATCTATTAACTCCTTAGCGTGGTTTAGGTAATACTTTAAATGGAGATTAAAACAACTTTTCTTGAAAGTTGCTTTAATCTCCACTTAAAGCATTATCCAAATTAGACATGTATCACCTCAATATGTTCAAATTTTGTATATTTCAATATATAAACTTATCTTATTTTATTTTTTGATTAGTTTTTTTTTTTAAAAACCACAGCCTTGTATATTTCAATATCTAAACTTATCTTATTTTATTTTAAAAATCCTTATTTTTCTATTAGCTTTTTCTCTTAGAAATTTTTTTTTATCTAATTGCTTTTTAACAACTCATCATATTTAAAAAATTTATCAAAGCACTTTTATTTATCTATTAACTTTTTTTGTTTCCTCATTATATTAAAATTTTGTATATTTCAATATTTAATTCATCTTATTTCATCATTAAATCCTATATTTTTTATCTATTATTTTTGTCTATATTTATTAGCCTTTTATCTCCTCATTAAAATCAAATTTATATATTTCAATATCAAACTTATCTCACTTTATCTAATAGCAATAGGCTTAACAATATCTATTAGCTTTCTATTTCCTCACTTGTGTGTATTTTTTCAATATTCAAACCTATAATTTATTTCATTTTAAAAATTTTGTTTTTTTTTTGTTTATTACCTTATTCTATATCTATTAGTTTTTTTTTCTTATTATATTAAGAGATTTTTTTTATCTATTAGCTTTTTAACTATTTTTTGTTTATCAGAGCATTTGTTTATCTATTAACTTTATTTATATTTCTTAGCTTTTTTAATCTTCTCATTACATTCAAATTTTGTATCTACTCAGTATATTAAAATTTATATATTTTAATATTTAGCCTATCTTATTTCACCTTAAGAATTATGTAATATTTATCTATTAACTTTATATATATATATATATATATCTAAGCATTTTTTATTTCCTTATTATATTCAAATTTTATATATTTTATTATATATTTGATCTTATATCGTCTCAAAACTTATGATTTTTTTATCTAAAAGGTTTATTTATATCAATATTTATGATCATATGAGAAAATATATATGAAAACAAATCCTACTTATATTAGGAAAAAGCTAACATACTCCACTTAATTGGTACCAGTAAAATTAATTATTTTTTCGAGAGGAAAAATGAGTAGAGTTTTAAACACATATAAAGTTATTAATAAATTAGTAATTATATTAGATAAATGATGCGATGAAATTAATACTAGCAAGTGCACTAATCATTCAAGTAATAAAACGATGAGTAAATATCGTTCCCAATGAGGATTGAGCAAATATTACAGAAATTATGACTCAACTCTTGCTGTTATTTGAGCAAACGAATAATTGTAGGAAAAAAGTTTACTAGCAATTAACTAAAGAAAAAAAACAGAAGTACTAATAATTAACGGAAGATTTGCAAACTTTGGAATGAAGATTCTTATGAACTAAAGTGCTAAGGACTCGACTTCACCTAAACCATAATTGACAAAGTTTTGAATGGACAAATTTCACTTACTATGTTTTTCAAGATGGTAGAATCCCTAATCAATTGGTTATCCTTATTCAGGTCTAACCACAATCTCAAAAATCATCAACTTCAAATATTCATATTCCAGGTCTATTCTAGATTGATTCAACTTAAGAAGCATTAAGTTCAATGGAATTCATTTCAGTTAAATCTCTCTATTCGATTACGGTTTAAACGGACCACATGAACTTCCTAGAATCCGTATTCGGTTACTCCTATTTCATTCATAGCATGTTTTACCCTGGCTTTGCATAGCTAACAATCCAAAATCATATTTATTAATTCAACTATTCATAAAAGCATAGCTTCTTTATTCGACACATTATTATGCCTAAAAAAGGAATCAAAATAATAAACAGCATTAAGAACAATAAAACACACTCTTTGAAAAACAAAGTAAATTCCAACTTGTCCAAATAGCACTCAAGATATAGGTTTAGGATCCGTTTATCCTTAACACAAAAATATCTACTCCATAATAATATTCAAACAACCCATGTTCATATTATAAAACATCAACATAGCTAGATAAGAATAATACAAAACCGGAGAAGAATGATTTAAAAGCTTGATGCGTAGCCTCACGGAGTATCTCTAACTCTCCTTTTGCGTCTTTTGTTCTCCAAATTCTCTTTTTTTTCTTCTACGGTCGCGCTTCCTCTCTTGTTCAGCTAGGGTTTCTTATTTATAACATTCAAAATCCGCGGGCTGGCGCTGCAGCGCCAAGACATATTTCAAACCCTATTCTGGCGCTGTAGCTCCAACTTTCCAGCGCTGCAGCACCAACTTTCTGCCCAAATTCCTCTCTTTTTGCCAGCTACCAGTGCTGCAGCGCAAACATCTTCACGTATTTTGCCCTTCTAGTGCTCCAGCAAGTGTTTGCACAAAAGATTTCTAAGACTTAACATTGATCATTCAACTAAAACAACTTATTAGTAGAATAAGATAAACTAAACTCAAATTGCTAAAAACACATGCAACACAATTCTAATGCTTAAGATCAACACCAAAAATGTGCCTAAAAGCAATATAATAACATGATTTATTCAGAGTTATCACACCCCAAAACTTACGTTTTTGCTAGTCCTTGAGCAAACTAGAACAAAATTCTATGCACACACATCCTAAGAGTGTGAGCTGGTTTGATTAGATTTGATATAATATGCCTCAAAGATTGCATATAAATTATAACGCAAGAAAACTTTCCAAATGCTACTAATGTCTAGAATTTCAAATTTATTGCTAACTTTATCTTACATCAAATTCTTAAAACGTGTGTGTAACACCTTTATAAACTTAATCGTTTCGCCACTCTGATCGGTTTATGCAAGCAGGTAAGATAATGCCAATCTTTCAAAGTCCATAAGCTTGCTTTTCACACCACTCTCCACTAATGTAGGTCATGACAATACCCGAGATCACCAGGACTTGATTCAGCTTATAACCTTGGCTAAGGTTAAGGTATGGTAAAAGATTGATTTGAAGCTCACATCACCTTAAGCACATCAACCAATAACAATTTTATTTCAAACTTTCCTTCAGTTATCATGGAATACTTCCAATACTTTTGCTGTTGTCACATTTTCTTCTTCTTTTTTTCTTCTTCTTTTTTTTTTCCCATATGCTTGTACTATAGTAGCACCAGTCTTTATTTTCGTGTGCATTAATGAAACTACAACATAGCATGTACACGACGATCAAACATGGCTTTGCCAGCTGCTTGTGATAGGTAGAATACAACTTGATCAAATAGTTCGTGTGGTAAAATTTTTAACTTTGATCTTTCCCTTGGTCACTCTCGATGGAAAATATTTGGTACTTAACATAGCCAAGTCGAAGACCGCTTTCTCTTGCTCAATCCTCTGCCACCACTTAAGAGAGTAGTCTATTCATTAATCGATGTGCTCACAGGTGAAAGGTAGAGTTGTAGCATTTTTTTTTCATGTTTTCCTTTTTTTTATTTTTTGAAAAAAAAATAGGTTAGATGATCGAGTGACAAGACAATAGATATCCAAGCTCAAAAGGGAAAAACTAAGGATAATCACATATCAAGGGTTGGTTAGACAGGCTCAAACTTTCCAAACATGGCTTGGATCCTTTCTTTGGTACTGTACTACCTAGGATTTCGCCTCGAGTGGTCTTCAAACAAGTTCTAAAGTCTAAGAGATCACAAGAAACTACACTGCTCACATAAACATTCTCCGAAACAGCAAGACAACAAAGTGCTTAGGTGTAAGTGCTCATTGTGTTCAAAGAGTTCGATGTAAAATAAATCCAACAACAAATTCAAGCACACAGACAAACACAACATTTTTCAAATTTTCAATGGCTATAATCAAGTCAATCTATTTCTCATCATCGGCAAAATCAAAATCAAACAACAGAAAACACTCAGATAAAACAAACAGAAAAATAACTAGAAACATGAGAAGCACACAACACTCAGATAAAGTTTCCACCCCCAAACTTAAATGATACATTGTCCGTAATGTATAAAATTTGAATTATAAAGTAAGAGAAGGGAACTCCCATGATTAGTCGGAGGCCGAATCAATCATCCTTGTCAATGTCCTCATCCTCCAGATCACTGCTATGACCGGGATATGGTGGCGCGATAAGGGAAGAAGGTTGAATTTTAGTGATTTGGATAGAGAGAGGTGCTGGAAATCAAAAATTGAATTGACCTAACAGTGACAACTCTGTTTATTTAAAAGCTCAGTGTGCGACCTGGCGCTGCAGCGCCAACTTCCCAGCGCTGAATCTCTGGACAGATCAGCGTGTAAGAGCAGTATCAGCGTGTGAGGGCAGGACCTGGCGCTGCAGCGCCCAAAGTGTGAGGCTGCAACGCGGAATCTCTGTCCTGACTCCAAGTAATCCTGAAAATAAACCAAGAAGAACACATTTTAAAGCCATAAAAATTGAATTAACAGATTAACTAAACAACACAAAAAAAATTTAAACACACAAAATAACTTCAAAAGGCAAGAAAAATAAAAAACTAAATGTTAGTTCTAATTTATAGTCTTTAGCTTGACTTTCTGATTTATGGCTCTTGGAGAATGGTTGTGGACGATTGAGGGTCAAACGTCCCCATGATGTAATGTTTCAATCTGTGCATGTTGACCTTGAACGTCTCCTTGTTTTTCTCGTGTCGTAATTCAACGGCACCAAAAGGTGATACACTTATCACGATGTATGGTCCAGTCCACCAAGATTTCAGCTTTCCCGGAAATATGTGTCTTCTTAGGACTTCCAACAACCGTTCCTCTATTTTACCTGTCAACGAAGAAGATATTATAGCAGGGAAAATATTTTTCTCTAAATAAGCATATTTCAAATGAGCAAATAAAGTTTTCAATTTAGTTATTATTATTTGTTCTTTTGGCACTTCTTTTCCCATTTTAGACTCCAAGTTCCTTGCTTCTTCTTGGATGACGAGTTCTTCAGTGGTAGTAGTTCCTGATTCCATGATGCATCTCTCCAAAGTATCTTCATTTAATGTTTTCTCCTGAAACTCCTCAATGAGGTTATCAATAATATCCACTTGAAAACAAAAAGAAGTAGATAAGCCAGAAGGGTATTTCATAATTTTATACATATCAAAAAGTACTTGCTCATCATTGACTCTTAAAGTCAATTTCCTTTGTTGTTCGTCAATTAGGGCTCTCCTTGTAGCAAGGAATGGACGTCCAAGTACAATAGGTATCTCACGATCCTCTTCCATGTCGAGAACAATGAAGTCTACAGGGAATATAAATTTATCAACCTTTACCAGTACATCTTCTATAATTCCCCGTGGTCTCTTAATAGATCGATCAGCTAATTACAATGACACTGTCATTGTTTTGACTTCTCCTAATCCAAGTTTCCTGAAAATTAAAAGAGGCATAAGGTTAATAATTGCACCAAGGTCACACAAAGCTTTATCAAAGAATGAACTTCCCAAAGTGTAGGGTATAGTAAAACTCCTTGGATCTTTCAATTTTGGAGGTAGCTTATTTTGTAGTATGGCGTTGCACTCTTCAGTTAACATCACCGTTCCATGTTCCTCAAGCTTCCGTTTATTAGACAAAATTTCATTCAAAAATTTAGTGTAACTAGGCATTTGTGATAAAGCCTCTGCAAATGGAATGTTAATATGCAATTTCTTGAAAATCTCTAAAAATTTTGAAAATTGCTTATCTAGTTTTTCTTTCATAAATTTCTGAGGATAAGGAAGAGGTGGCATATATTTAGTTTCAGAGTTAGAATCGATCAAACCTTTACCAATAGACTTCTTTTCTGAAACAAGTTTCTCCTCTTGCATGGTCTCTTCTTTCTCACCTTCTTGATTAGTGATTTCTTTAGATTTTGGTTCATCCAATTGTGTGCCACTCCTTAGTGTTTTAGCATTGACATCCTCTTTAGAATGAAGAGAACCTTGTGCACGTCCAGAAATTATAGTTGCTACTTAGCCCACCTGAACTTCCAGATTTCTGATGGATGCTTCTTGATTTTGGAACCTAGTTTCTGCTGCATTTAAGAATTTGGCCATCATATCCTCCAAGTTTGACTTTTTTTCTTGAGGTGGATATTTAGGAGGAGGTTGTTTCGCATTGCTTTGATTCCAAGACAAGTTCGGGTGATTTTTCCATCCCAGATTATATATATTGCTATATGGATTATTTTACTTGTGAAAATTTGAAACAAAATTAGCTTGTTCAGCAAATGAATTAGATGCAAATTGATTACCTACCTGATAGTTACTGTTATAGTGGCCAATACCACCACACAATTCACATATAACATGTGTAGTATGATAAAGTCCATCTATCTTCTTGGTGAGAACCTCCATTTGTGCTGTTAAAGCTGTAACAACATCTATATTGTGCAATCCTGAGGCTCTATTAACATGTAACCTTTCAACTGGCCATTGATAAGAATTTGTGGCCATCTCTTCTAGCAATTCAATAGCTTCTTCTGGAGTTTTTCTCATGATAATGCCACTTGCAGTTGCATCAATCATGTTTCGGGTTGTACTGGTTAAACCGTTATAAAAAGTTTGTACCTGCATCCAAGTGGGCAACTCATGATGAGAACTTCTTCTCAAAAGGTCTTTAAAACGTTCCCATGCCTCATAGAGTGACTTCCTATCGATCTGCAAAAACATAGTAATTTCATTATGTAACTTTGCAGTTTTTGAAGGAGGAAAGTATTTCCTTAAAAAAATTTATGTCAATTCTGCCCATGTCATTATGGATCCTGTTGGCAAAGAAGTCAACCAGCTTTTTGCTTTATCCCTCAATGAAAATGGAAAAAATCTTAAGCGAATTGCATCCTCCGATACTCCATTATGTTTAAATGTGTTGCACAGTTCAAGGAAACTCGCCAAGTGCACATTCGGATCTTCTTACGATAGGCCCCCAAATTGTACTGAATGTTGAATCATCTGAATGATGACAGGCTTAATTTCAAAATTGTTCACTTGTATAGGTGGTCGTCGGATGCTAGATTCAACACCATCCATCTTTGGCATAGTATAATCCCACAGTGCACGTTGCACCTCTGCATTGTTCCCTTCTACCATTGTATTAACTGTTACTGGTGCTGCTCTTCTCAAAGCGTGAAAAGTGCGCTCAATCTCTGGATTAAGTTCTGCAAGTATTCTCCCACAAGTACGTGTCATGCACTAGAAATGAAAGCCCTGCAAAATAGACTTAAAAACCAAATTAACAAACACTCAAATTAACTAGTAGAATCACAATAAATGTAGTATTTTATTTTAATCCCCTGTAACGGTGCCAAAAACTTGATGCGATGAAATTAATACTAGTAAGTGCACTAATCGTTCAAGTAATAAAATGATGAGTAAATATCGTACCCAACGAGGACTGAGAAAATACTACAGAAATTATGACTCAACTCTTGCTGTTATTTGAGCAAACAAATAATTGTAGGAGAAAAGTTTACTAGCAATTAACTAAAGAAAAAAAACAGAAGCACTAATAATTAACGGAAGATTTGCAAACTTTGGAATAAAGACTCTTATGAACTAATGTGCTAAGGACTCGACTTCACCTAAACCATAATTGACAAGAGTTTTGAATGGACAAGTTTCACTTACTATGTTTTTCAAGATGGTAGAATCCCCAATCAATTGGTTATCCTTATTCAGGTCTAACCACAATCTCAAGAATCATCAACTTCAAATATCCATATTCCAGGTCTATTCTAGATTAATTCAACTTAAGAAGCATTAAGTTCAATGGAATTCCTTTCAGTTAAATCTCTCTATTCGGTTACGGTTTAAACGGACCACATTAACTTCCTAGGATCCCTATTCGGTTACTCATATTTCATTTATGGCATGTTTTACCCTGGCTTTGCATAGCTAACAATCCAAAATCATATTTATTAATTCAACTTTTCATAAAAGCATAGCTTCTCTATTCGACACATCACTATGCCTCAAGAAGGAATCAAAATAATAAACAGCATTAAGAACAATAAAACACACTATTTGAAAAACAAAGTAAATTCCAACTTGTCTAAATAACACTCAAGATATAGGTTTAGGATCCATCTATCCTTAACACAAAAATATCTACTCCATAATAATATTCAAACAGCCCATGTTCATATTATAAAACATCAACATAGCTAGATAAGAATAATACAAAACCGGAGAAGAATGATTTAAAAGCTTGATGCGTAGCCTCCCGGAGTATCTCCAACTCTCATTTTACGTCTCCTCTTCTCCAAATTCTCTTTTTTTCTTTTACGGTCGTGCTCTCTCTCTTGTTCAGCTAGGGTTTCTATTTATAACATTCAAAATCCACAGGCTGGCGCTGCAGCGCCAAGACATATTTCAAACCCTATTCTGGCGCTGCAGCTCCAACTTTTCAGCGTTGCAACGTCAACTTTCTGCCCAAATTCCTCTCTTTTTGCCAGCTACCAGCACTGCAGTGCCAACATCCCAGCGCTGCAGCCTTGAGTTTCTGTCTCCTTCACGCATTTTGCCCTTCCAGTGCTCTCCAGTACTCCAGCAAGTGTCTGCACAGAAGATTTTCAAGACTTAGTATTGATCATTCAACTAAAACAACTTATTAGTAGAATAAGATAAACTAAACTCAAATTGCTAAAAACACATGCAACACAATTCTAATGCTTAAGATCAACACAAAAAACGTGCCTAAAAGCAGTATAATAACATGATTTATTCAGAGTTATCAATAAGCTCTTATGTGGGATACAATCATTTGAAATTGAAATTGATAATACAAATTTTTTGACAAAATTTTTATAATAATTAGGATTGGATCTTGTGTAAGATAAAATATATTTGAAATTTAATTTTAAATAAAAAACTTTACTGATAAAATTTATCTGACAGTTAACGATTCAGTTTCTATAAGAAAAAAGCTTAAGATGTTCATATTAATAAAATTGTAAAAAAATAAAGTGCTCATGTATACATCTACGTCATTGTCTATGTGTGCATTATCATGTTTACATATATATTTTACCCTTAATCACAAATTTATTGCTACTTAAATTATTATTAGGTTTAATGTCTCCATGGACGAGTAAATTGGAATTCAAATTGTAAAACTATTTGTTTCTTTCTTTTTTTATTTTTCTGTGACTGGATAGTGGATAGGCTAAGGGTAGATAGATAAGTTAACGAGAGAGGTGAGTAGGTTAAAAAAATATCACTTATCGGCTTACGTTAGTAAGATGTAGTGATTTGTTGTCTGACTCTTATTAGTGTTAAATGGATTATTCTGATTATCCTAGGGTACTTCCTTCACGCGCCAAGATACGGCGCGGACTAAAGGAAAAGGCAAATAAATATACTAGTATCTTAGATGATTTACGATTTGTTGGAGACAGGAGATGTTTGATCATCTGATTTTTCCTCGTCTTTCCCTTTTGTAATTTTATCTTTTTTGGGTGTGCAGTGCGCTACGAGTAGCGCAGATTAAGGTGACTGACAAAACGACTGTAAGTGATGTCAGTTTATGCTAAAAGTAAGTACCTTATAAGGTTTATTTTTGTACACTATGGATATGGATGTTGTTATACTTTTATGGTTTATTTTTATTGTTTTTATTTAAGTTTATGAAATTTTGAGAATGTAAATCACATTTTTAATTTATTATTATTTTATGTAATTCCATTGTTTTTATTGTTTTCTTCAAAATTTATGATTTTAGAGCATAATATTTTGACAGTTATTTACCTTATAATCGTTTTCTATATTGATATAATTTTATAATGTTTTAACTGTTACTTTCTTTGTAACCGTACTTTATTTTTCATGCACTTTTATCTGCATTTATTAGTTATTGATGAATACTTAATATAAATTGTTCCATAATCGTGATATTATGCGTGACTCAAATGCTCATTTAACTTGTGTGCTTGTATGATCATTGATAAATAATAATCGATCAATCAATTAATTTAATTGAAAGAAATCCAGTAACTTGCATGAGTATTGGCTAGATCCATTGAGGTTTAGGCACACTTAGGTCGCTCATATGTGACCATCCCATTGTGTACCTAATCTACGAATTCAAATTTCTATCTTGTAAACGACCAATGGCTAAATGGTTTTTTGTCCCTGAAACAAAGTAGCGACTTCTCATGGATTATCCGTCGATGACTTTGTGTCATTGGAATTTCCCTTGAAAAATACCTTATTTAATCCCTTGTGGAAACACTATGTCCCTTCAGATAGTCCTTTTTGATTTGTCTATTTAGAATTGTCCCTTTTTCAGAATTGACCATCAAGAAATGATAGAAATAATGGACCTTCAATTGGATATGTGGCCAACAGAACAATCCGCAATATCCACATAATGATATTGTGCTTATGAATGAGGATTATGGGGACCTTGTATTGTATGTGGTACCTCTTGTGATGGTCGTTTTCCTCCGACTTGATGAGAATAAGGACTTGAGGTTGGCACATTAAATAAATGTAATCACATAAAGATGTATTCACACTTAAAAATTGAATTTGCAATAAGAGTTGGTAAATGAAGTTAAAAACCAATTACTTATAGTAAGTGAATTTCAATGGACTTTGGTGTTGCTTGGCCATTGCTCTAAGAAATGATTAAATCCAATTTGTGCCTTAAATAAATGTAATCACATAAATATGTATTCACACTTAAAAATTGGATTTGCAATAAAGGTTGGTAAATGAAGTTAAAAATCAATTACTTATAGTTAAGACAAAAATTAATTTAATCATTACTTAAAACAGTGACCAAACAACACCTTCATAGCTCACATTTCTGTCTTTAAATTTTATTCCTAAGTGATTAACAAGAATTTTGGAGTGAGCTCTAGAGAAAATCAGTTGATGTCCTATTAGGCGGGTTCACATATAAGACATCTTCAGTCTAATTATTTGGAGTATAGTATTTTGTGAGAAATTTGGAAGGATTTTATAATGGATATACATGTTTCTGAACATGTAAATTAAATTGTCTAATGTTGTGTAACTACATGAACTAGTACAAGTTGGATGGATATGGTGATAATGATATGTGTGTGTGTGTGTGTGTGTGTGTGTGTATGTGTGTGTGTGCGTGTGTGTGTGTGTGTGTGATGCATTGCAGTGGAATTAGTATTACAACGGTGTCTTGCATGTGTAGAATTGCAGTTTAGGTGCTCAACTCAATGCTTAAAGGTAATTATTTTGTTTCGAGTAGGACTCACTCGGGGATGGGTCGTTACAGAAAGACAGTGTGTAAAACATCGAAGGGGATGGGACTAATGCCCATTAGTGAGACAATGTGATGGACTCCTAACCTCTATGATAGGAAATTCCATTAAGGAGGTTTAATGGGAAGAACAAAATCACTAGAGTCTCGTGAGACACTATCATTTATATGGATACCTTTCATATGAGATGAGGTAAGAGTCCGTCTCTATGGTGCATGACAATGCAACTACAATATGTGTGAGGATGAGTTTATAGCTTTTAATGAGTTCATAGTCCAAATTTGGATAGAGTGTTGATCGTATACACTTTTGATGGATGGTACCTATACGAGAGTGAGAGTTAAGCTGCTTTCTATGTGATTTGGGCAAGTTACTAAAACATTGATGAAAATTCAAGTAGGTACATGGCTGTAAAAGTGCAAAACCGATGGAATTGATACTGGTTAAGGATGTTATTTGGACATATAACTTGGTCGTATCACATTCAATGAATTTGGTTTAATGAGCTTAGCTCCATCATGTTCCTATGGTCCTAAGATGGTTTGTTATTGTAACGACCCATCCCGGGTTGGCCACCCCCGAGATGGTGTCATCACGTTTTGAAATCCCATCATGACATATATATGTAACAATATAAAAACATCAACCAGAATTATATATACAACATATGATGCATGAATATTTACGAATCTATTGTTTTGTTTCTTTCCATTAGTCTGAGGATGTGGACCATGAGGCTTACAGATAATCACTCAGTCCGAATCACAGCTCAACAATCTATCTGTCCTGTACGCTACTTAAAATTATTTAACAATGAGGAGTGAGATTTACAAGCCAAATGAATTAAATTTACTAGAAGTATTCAATTTGTATAATTCTAGTCACATCTTGTAATTCAATTGTTCAAATAGTTTTCCAATATTCATTCATCTATATCTCATATAATTCGATAATAACATTTTATTATCACTACTCATATCATAATCTTCATTATTTATCAATATCTTCTTAAGTTAATCATCAAATATATCAATCTTTCTTTTCATATATTTAATCATCTTGAGACCATTAATTCAATCTCATTATTTACCTCGTTATGAGGTTCACAGCATATAATCAATCACTCAGATAATTCTTATTATATCATACTTTCATATTTATTTCTCATCGTATCTGTCTCTCTGTGAAACTCATTTATCTATCAATAAATTAATAATCAAGTTACTTTAGCATCTCAAGCAATAATAATCAATATTTAAAACAAATGCAATGAATCATTTGGGAACATCTTCCCACATATCGACATGTTTTAGCTTAGACCGACTGCCACAGTTCTTTTTTTCCATTTAGACCAACTGTCTTCCTGGTTCTTTTATTTTCAGCTATACCGGCTGCCATGGTTCTTTTATTTTTATTAAGACCGGCTGCCTTCTCGATTCTTTTATTTTTAGCTATACTGACTGTCACGGTTCTTTTATTTTCATTTAGACAGGCTGCCTTCCCGGTTCTTTTATTTCATGCATATGAATAATAATATGAAATATGCATATGAGCAATAAATAAAACAAGCATACATTCAAACATTCAAGTTAACTATCTAGTTCTTTCTCAAAATTATTATTTTTATCATATTCATTAAATTATCTCTTCATATATCATATCAAATTATCAATCATAGCTTGTCGAGAATTTCATTTATCCTTTCATTATATATTTCATCAACTCATTATTTCATTAATATTACTTCTCATATAATAATTTTTGAACATATCAATTATTCATATAATATCAATTAGTCAACTTTCATATATCATCCAATCATTGTAGTTCAATAATTAATTCAAATATCATCACTTTATATTTCATATTTATCTCAATTACTAAAAGTAAATCTAACTCACCACATATTACTTAAAGCTACCCGTGGATCACCTCCTTACCTTTCATGCTCTTTTCAGTAATTTCACCCGATTGCTGATCGTCAACACATGACATAATATTTATATTAAAATTTCTAACTTATTCTTTAATTCTTTCATAATTCATACCCTTTAAATTTCTACATAAAATTCCGGGTAATTTCATTTATGCCTAATTTCAAAAATAAAATTCACATTATTACCTTTTGTTTTTCTTAAAGCTTCCCTCGAATCTCTTTAAAATTCTTCCGTATATTTCTTCAAATTTCAATCTTTCAACCTTTCTTTCAGTCCCCAGGTGTTTAAAGAAAGCGAGCAATTTGAATTGAAGAAAGAAGAAAACCAAACAGGATTTGGTAGGAAATAAATAAAACAAAAACTATATATATATACACACACACACAAAAATCGCTCCTTGCCATTTGCACCGTTTTACTTTTTGTTGTCTTGCATGCAATTTGTGGGTTACACCTGGGTTCCAAGTGTTTGAGTCTCACTTTTTTTCTTTAAAAATTATTTTTTATTCAATAATAAATCTTTCATATATATATTATTTTAATTCCATATAATATATATCAAATTATTTTTTTACTCTTACTTTAAAAACACAGGTATTACAGTTATAATTGAAGTTCAAACCGAAATGTAATATCACTAAAGCATAACTTCCTTATATTCCTTTCTATTATCACTACTTATAATTCAATTGTTCAAATAGTCTTCCAATACTAATTCATCTATATCTCATATAATTCGATAAAAACATTTTATTATCACTACTCATATCATAATCTTTATTATTTATCAATATCTTCTTAAGTTAATCATCAAATATATCAATATTTCTTCTCATATATTTAATCATCTTGAGACTATTAATTCAACCTCATTATTTACCTCGTTATGAGGTTCACAACATATAATCAACCACTTAAATAATTCTTATCATATCATACTTTCATATTTATTTCTCATCGTATCTATCTCTCTGTGAGACCTATTTATCTATTAATAAATTCACAATCCAGAATGACATTTT
The DNA here is from genome assembly GCA_023935145.1 of Bretschneidera sinensis. Taxonomy (NCBI): domain Eukaryota; kingdom Viridiplantae; phylum Streptophyta; class Magnoliopsida; order Brassicales; family Akaniaceae; genus Bretschneidera; species Bretschneidera sinensis. Next base: position 149,760,322 of record CM043697.1, read on the forward strand.
AGCATCTCAAGCAATAATAATTAATATTTAAAACAAATACAATGCATGAATTTAAATTATCAGATAATTTCATATTATCATTTGGGAACATCTTCCCACATGTCAACATGTTTTAACTTAGATCAACTGCCACAGTTCTTTTCTTTTTTCATTTAGACCGACTGTCTTCCCGGTTCTTTTATTTTCAGCTATACTGGCAACCACGGTTATTTTATTTTCATTTAGACAAGCTGTCTTTCCTGTTCTTTTATTTCATGCATATGAACAATAATATGAAATATGCATATGAGCAATAAATAAAACAAGTATATATTCAAGCATTCAATTTCGCTATCCAGCTCTTTCTCAAAACTATTATTTTTATCATATTCATTAAATTATCTCCTTATATATCATATCAAATTATCAATCATAGCTTGTCAAGAATTTCATTTATCATTTCATTATATATTTCATCAACTCATTATTTCATTAATATTACTTTTCATATAATAATTTTTGAACATATCAATTATTCATATAATATCGATCAATCAACTTTCATATATCATCCAATCATTGTAGTTCAATAATTAATTCAAATATCATCACTTTATATTTCATATTTATCTCAATTACTAAAAGTAAATCTAACTCACCACGTAGCACTTAAAGCTACCCGTGGATCACCTCATTGCCTTTCATGCTCCTTTCAGCAATTTCACCCGATTGTTGATCGTCAACACATGACATAATATTTATATTAAAATTTCAAATTTATTCTTCAATTCTTTCATAATTCATACCCTTTAAATTTCTACATCAAATTCTGGGTAATTTCATTTGTGCCTAATTTCAAAAATAAAATTCACATTATTACATTTTGTTTTTCTTAAAGCTTCCCTCGAATCTCTTTAAAATTTTTCAAATTTCTTCAAATTTCAATCTTTCAATCTTTCTTTCAGTCCCAGGTGTTTAAAGAAAGCGAGTAATTTGAATTGAAGAAAGAGGAAAACCAAACAAGATTTGATAGGAAATAAATAAAACAAAACTATATATATATACACACACACACACACAAATCGCCCCGTGCCATTTGCACTGTTTTACTTTTTGTTGTCTTGCATGCAATTTGTGGGTTACACCTAGGTTCCAGGTGTTTGCATCTCACTTTTTTTCTTCAAAAAAATATTTTTTATTCAATAATAAATCTTTCATATATATATATATTATTTTAATTCCATGTAACATATATCAAATTACTTATTTACCTTTACTTTAAGAACACTGATATTACAGTTATAGTTGAAGTTCAAACCGAAATGTAATATCACTAAGGCATAACTTCCTTATATTCCTTTTTATTGTCAATAAATTGTTTTAAAACATGCGAGGATAATTAACTTTATTTTTTGAGTATTTCAAAACATCTATCATTGTGGTCAAACTAGCCATTAGGGTCAAAATAGTCCTTATGATCCAAGTAACCATAATGGCCCAACTAGCTGTTATGGTTCAACTATCCGTTAGTCGTTTCGCTATAAATCCTTTTGCCCTTGTAGTAGATAAACATTCACGTGCTATAGTTGAATCATATAAAGTAGACGCATTGAGACAATACACGCTAAGTCAATGACATTGGGAATTCGAGATAATTTTTAAGGACAACGCTTTCGCATGTCTCTATAACTAAATTCTATTGTTCCTTTATTCCTTATTTGTTGTGTTTAACTGTTAGTACAATTTATAATTTAGTGACAATAATGTAAGTATTCAATCTCAAAATATTTCCAACAATGCATGGCTTAAGAATGCGATGTCTATATTCATCTGTACATTTCATCAAAGTACAAAGAGGAAAAAGTAATTTTTTTCTAAACGAAAAAATGAGGTACAAATACATTTTTTTGGTGAAACAATATATTTTGGTGGTAAAAAAACTCACATTAGATGATAAATCTAATATATTTTGTGGCATTTTTTTACCACCAAATGTATTACTATATTGTACACAAAGTTATAATTTCCATTTGGTTTCGGTTTTAGCAATAAATTGAAATGGATTATCCCTATATTCTGTTTCGCTTTTTGTTTTGGCCGAAACAATTGAAACAACTTATTTCAGTCGAAACATAACATTATATAATTTTTTGTTCTTTTTTTTTTCTATCCTCACCATTGGTTTAAATTTGTTTTCACATGATATTTTTTTTTACAATGACACATTTAATTAAGTTTTGAAAGTTTGGTATGCTACTATTAAACATTTTTCATTAATATTGCTTTGGATTGATAGTTCTTAAAATAGAATGATCTTGGTATTGTTTTGTTTAATATTTGAATTTGGATTACAATTATGATTTGGTTGTAATTAATACAACATTTTATCATCTTATGTTTGACTGATGACGATTATTATGATATGTATTTATAACTGTATATATATTTTTTTGAAATGCATGTAATTTGTCAGGAACCTATTTGAACATGCCATCAAATTTGAAACTGTGCAACGAAACAAACCGAAATCAAAACATTTCATTTTAATAACTAAAATGAAATGTTGTTCGGGGTAAAATTTACAATCAAATATGACTTTTCTACCATAAAATGTATTACTATATTGTATAACCAAATATGAGTTTTTTTTACTATTAAACATATTGTTTTACCAAAAATTGTATCTAATCAATCATAGTACCTCACTTTTAAATTTGAAGTGATTCACAGTAAAACCCACTTTGCTTGATTTTCCTTTGTCCCACTCTATATTACATGGATTCTTCACTTTACTTTGTCATATTCATGTCGGACCCTCGACATTCGGATAAGGGTATAACACTTGGACATTTTAAATTAAAAAAATATTAAAAATAGACGAGTTCGACACTCGAATACATATCCGTGTCCGAGTCCGGTCCCATTCACTCCAAACACATTGCAAAAGAAAATGGCGGGAACAATTGGCGTCATTTTCAGGTTTTTCTTGTATAAAAACAATAATCACAATCCCGATCCTTCCTCTCCTCGGTCCTTGAAATCCTTTTTCTTTGAATACCTATATTGTTGTAGTTCGATCCCACAATCTATCAAAATGGCCATATCAGAGTTTCAAACAACAACACTGAAATCAAAGAACCATTACCGAAGATCCCAAAACTCGACCATAATGGTGTCCATGATGTTGGGACTTTACCTCTAAAATCTACCTACTCAAAGTTTAGGCAAAAAACACAACCACAATAATTAAATAAGCAAAACAAACAAAGAGTAAAAACACCAATAATTAATGTAGTTCAACAACCCATTTGCCTACATCCACCAACAACTCCACTATTTTATTAATCTTCAACTACAACTTTAGGAAGAGCAAAGCTGTCAAACTCTCACCCCAAAGTCACAATACAACAAAAGCTCTTAACCTAGCTTTAGTTATAAGTGTCATCTCTACTTGACAACCCAAAACCCCAATACACCCAAAGCTCTCATCCTAGCTCTAGTAGTAAACCCCTCTAGTTTACAATATATATGGAATTATGAGTGTACCTCAAATCTTCTCTGGGACCCCTTTATATAGAGGATATTTTTCTAATACTATTAGGAAAATAACAACAACATCATAGTAGACTACTACTACTTGTACAATCAACAATCTAATAGGAAATTACTATTATTCTTACTAGAACAAACAACTACAAAATAGGAAACAACTTTTCTCAAACCTATTAGAAGTCTTCTTTGTGGGAATTGAGACAAAATCTTAACAAATCTCTACCTTGGCTCAAATTCTCCACCTCATCATCAAATTTAGCTTTCTTCTTTCGTTGGTGCGGTCATTCCTTTTGGTCTTCCCATCTCATCCGCTTATTCTTCGAAGCAATCATCCTCTCATTCAACACATATAAGCTTTCTTCGTTCACAGTATCTGTCATCACTACCTTTGAAGCATCAAGAACTTGCATCTCATCATCCTCGTTTGCTTTTCCATTATCATTCTGCTCAACTCCTCCAAGTCCTCCACTGTGGCCTTGCTTTGTAATTGCATGTGTTCCTCTTCCTCATTGTAGATGCACTCTTTATTTGAAAAACTTAGAGACTTGGATCTTGATATTTCCTCCATCTTCCTTAAAATGTTCCACTCACTCACTTTGTCTGGCTCTTCCCTTGATATAATCATGAACAATTCTTCAACCTTAAACACACTTAGCCTCTTCAACTTATCTCTCTCTGGAGGTACCGCGGAAACCTCCCATCCATCCAAACTTCCTTGCCCACCATTAATATTGCGACTATGTCATCTCTTTCCGATTGCAAGTACTTCATCTCTATCAATATACTACTCAACAAATTAGTGATAATGGAATTGAAAAGGCTAATATTCATCATACATTCTTCCATATTCAGTTAATCAAATAACTCAATATTAATCATTCATACTTCTTGTATGTTTGCCATCGGAATCACAGCTTTGATACCACTTGCTGAGATTTTACCTCTAAAATACACATACTCAAAATTTAAACAAAAAAACACAACCACAACAATTAAAGAGACAAAACAAACAAAGATTAAGAACATCAATAATTAATGCGGTTCACCAATCTCTTTTCTTACCTCCACGAATAACTTTAATATTTTATTCATCTTCAACTACATGTACAATCAATAATCTAATAAAAAATTACTATTATTCTTAGTAAAATAAATACTTACAGAATAAAAAACAACTTTTCAGATACTAATTAGAAGTTTCTTTGTTGAAATTGAACCAAAATCCTCACACAAGAAGTCCCTCAAGGCCCCGTCTCCCTCCTCAGGGTGAAGAAGCTCGCCCATAAGGCCGTTTTGCCTTCAAGGGATTCTCTTCTATCTGCAGGCTACGATATCTCCAAGTAAAAATCCACGACTTCCCCTTTCACTAATCGCTGTTTTTGTCCAAGATACACCTGCAAACGGGCCTGTAAATTTATTGGGTTATTGTATTTTTCCTCCTCTGTATAGCGCGACGGAGACTAAGGTTCCAGCTAGAGGCAAAGCTCTCTTTCCCACTGATCTGAGCATTGCAATACCTGAAGGAACCTATGCTCGTATAATTAAATTTCTCTGTTCCCCTTTCTCTCTCGGATGCTCCCAAAAAAAAACTGAATATATTAAAAATTGGGTGATTTGTGTTATTTTGCAGCGCCAAGATCGGGTCTGGCATGGAAGCATTCGATTCATGTGGGTGCAGGCGTGATCGATGCTGACTATAGGGGCCCAGTTGGGGTGATACTGTTCAATCACTGATGTTGATTTTGAGGTGAAAGTTGGTGATAGGATCGCCCATTTGATCATTGAGAAGATCGTGACACTTGATATTATGGAGGTTAGGGATCTTGATTCCACTGTTAGAGGTGAGGGAGGGTTTGGGTCTACGGGCATTTGAACTATTTAATTTCTACGCGTCTGGTGGATTAGGGTGGAAAAGCTTTTGAACATTGGTTGTGTAATTTTGTTGAACAGTGGTTGGCAAACTGCTTGTTTTGCCTTCGTATGCTTTGAATAGTAAACGGAGATCTTAACTGGGTTTTAATTAGTTGAAAAAACATGCGGATTCAAGTATTCAAATTCGCTTATTTTTCTTAAAAAATAATATTTGGGGGGCAAGCATCCCCATGCCCCACTCAAAATTCGTCTCTGTATGTAATGATGGTTGTGAATGATGCTTGGCTAATTAGGTTCAATGAAGTTTCCTTGAATGTAACCCGAGTCACCCTCATCTGTATTTCCCAAATTTATTATTGTTTGTGGTTATGGATGATTATGAACGATTCTTGACTAATTAAGCTCCATGATGTTCATAAAGGAATGGACTAATTCTAAATTGACAACGTGGGATTATAATACATTAATCAATACAGAAGCTAAAGATATAATTTACGCATAGCAGGCAGATTAGAAGAAGAGAGCAATGATGAGAAGGATAAGAGATGAGAGAGACTTCATTTTTCTCCTCCAAAAAACTAAGAACAATAGATTTCCAACAGTTGCGATTTACACGACTACAATGTAAACTTTTCTGTTTGAAGGATTGGGCTCAACGGGAGAGCATGTAAATTTTAAATGTAATTAGACGACCTCCGAACCTTCTACTTTGAACGGGAAGCGGAAAGATCCTGCAACGCTCGTCTTGGAAACCATCCAAGCAAACAGCTCAGATTGTTGCCATCAAATTAGCTCTGCAATCAAACCAAGGGAGTTCTAGTATCTCTTCAAGAGACAACCCTGAAAATTAGTCTTCTGCTTGTAATTGTGGTCTGCTGTTAGCTTCCGCTCGACCGTTAAAATCGATTACTAGATAGAAAATTATAACGTAAATCAAAATGAGGGCAATGATGCTGAGAAAAGGGAAGGGAGGTGTTGGCGAAGGAAAGGTAGAAGCTTGCATTTGTGAAAGGCTTGGAGTAGCTTTTATATTGTGGTGGGTGACAAAATTTGTTTTTTCAATAGCAAAAGTTTAAACTTTGTACTTGATAGAACTTAATTACTAACGGTGTTAACATAAGTTGTGATATAAAGCATAGATTTCTCAGAGTTATTTTTAAAGTGCTGCAGAAAAATTATGTTTTAAAATGCAAAAAAAAATGGTTATTAAAAATATTCAAAAATAACTTTTGGCTTAATGAATTTTAATATATAAAATATTATTTATTGTTCTTTCGAATTATAAAGATACTATTATTAATTGTTATGTATATTTTAAATATTTTACATAATTACGATATTTTAACAGTTAATTTTAGATATAATTTACCAAATACTACATTATGATTATGTTAAAACATTTGTCATTATATTTCTGAAAACGTTATAGCAATCCCAAACTCATCCTAGCTCTGGTTACTCTTTCACCCTATGATGCCGCGTGTGACCAGCAACGCCTGTATTGACTTCTTGTAACGTATGCCCTTGTCTCACTTCAAAGTCATGCATTTACCTTGCAAACTACCTAATGATGTCATTGGCGATGCCTTCTGCGACAAATTTCCTTGTGGAAAGTGTTTGCAAAGCACACGTGCTTTTAAATCGATATTGATTCTCACTTACTAATTCGAGCAAAGGCTGTACCAACTTGGTTGACAAAAAGCCTGTAGATTGCAGATATCCCTGTTCTTTTTTTTTCTCCTTGCCAGGAAGGAGGTTTGATGAATCAATTTAGGCTTGGTTTGGCATTGCTCATTTCACAATAACCAGCACTTTAAGAAACTCCACAAGAAATCATTGTTAATTGAAGTTTATTGCTGTTTAAATATCATATTAACATCATGGTCAGGAAAATAAGTTTCAGTAAGTAGAAAGAAAATTTCAACAAAGATGAAACATGAAAGCCGGAACCGTTTACTTTGTGACAAGAATGCCAAAAATTTTCAGCTCAAGGAACTCATATCCTTGGTAAAAGTGTAGACGGATCAGCTGGGACATCTGAACTTGCCTGACAAATAAAATGACTCGTTAGTAACAGCAAAATGCCATACTCTGTAACAGAAATCTTTCAAACTGTTATTTCAGAACAAACTCCTGATCTAGATATGAGAATGGTCTGACAATTATTTAACAGAAAAGAGAACATCAGCAGTACTGTTATTTGGCCATCATAGTGTTCATAATGATAGTATAATACGAGTTTTGTCAATCATGGTCATCATAACAGTTTTTAAATCCACATTCTCTGGATAGAGTATCGAAAATTGGCAATTTTTTATTTATTATATTCTTGTTTTGACGAGATAATGATCTTCATACCTCTAGGTATCTTTTCACCATTGTTGTAGTACTAAAATTAAAGCCCTCAACTGGCTCTCCTTTTGTACGAGATGCATGAAGTTGCTTTCTGACTTGAGTAGCCAGTGACTGCGTTCACAAACATGAAACAGATGTGCAAGCAATTAAGAAAGTGATAACAAGAGAGGTAATGCAGAATGTCAGAAACATAAATCCATTGTTTAGAAACAGCAAGATTGTATGGCAAAGGATCAACATGAAAGGATTTTCATTAAGTGACAAAATACCTTCCCTAGCTAAACTCCCCACTGGTCAAATGAATTGATGCCCCGTATGAAACCTTGTACAGCAATTCTGTGTTCGTAGATTGCCAACAACTGAAGAAAATGGGTAAGATTTTACGTATGAGGTCACACAGGCAGTGCACAAAGCACATAAGTTATTCAGGTAACCTTTAAGTGACTAAATCAAGTTCAACATCAGTTTACCTCACGCAACCCAAAATCTAGCTTCACAAAAATGAGAGTACAGTATATCATATAACTTTGGAATATATAATTTGGCTAACATGAAATAAATGGCCATTGATCTTACAAAATGCTACTTGTAAAGATCCACATGTTATTGTTGACAATAATTGGATCCTTAAAGAAAAACTCAACTATAAAAAACACACTAACACAGAGAACATCAGAAAATATGAACTTGTATGGTTAAAAAAAATTAGTCATGAACAAACTAGTAGATAGAGTAAGAAACAGCAAACCTGTCCAACATTGTAAGCATTCAGTGATGGAAGAAGAAGGCTGAGAGAAGGCCGATTCCCGGAAAAAGTCTGTGAATGATGCAATTATTAAATACTACTCATCCAGCTGTAAAGCAAAGCTCTGGCAGAGAAGCTGAAAGCAAATTACCTTGTGAGGAATAAGGTGCTGCACAACGTTCTCCTTTTGCAATTGCTCTGGTATCTACAGATGATCAATGTTTAATTAGACATCCAGATTTTCAAGCAACTGCTTCATAAAGCAGGTTAAAAATATATCTTGTCCAAATAGCATGTACCACATTTCTTTAATCTTTTCTGTTTCCTCCCACCCCCTTCACTCCGATTTATTTTAGAAAGAACCATCAGAATGTCAAGAAGAATAACTATAAATTAGTATAATGAATTTAAAAATATAAAACCCTCCTAAAATACTTTGGTCTTGTAAAAAAAGAAGGCAAAATCCATCTTAAGACCTACCTTCCCATATGCAAGGGCGTCTGGCTGTGCAAAAAAGTTAGACATGAGCTCATCATGGTTGCTTACCACTTCACCTGCAAAATGAATTAAATGAAATCTGAAACTAAATACTACAAAGCATCAAAATATGACTTTCTAAGATATAGAAATTCACTCTAAGAAGATAAAAAATTGTACCTTTTAGGTAAACAGGTTGCTGACTCTTCATAATGCCAATAAAATCACAAGGGATTACACGCCCCTGAAGATTTTGAGGAAGATGAATTAACATATATGCAGCTCAGTCTACTGAATAAAAGTTCAGTTCCAGGCACCACAGAAGATGAATGAAAAATTTCATAGCACAAATAGTTACCATTAAAAGAGTGGCACTAAATTCCGTGCTTATTCAACCAAGCATCAATGCTCAGCAAGACAAAGTCAACAATCTTGGGGTGATAGAAGAACTTGATGTTTACAGGGGCAATTCTAAAGTTTCTATTCTTACAACTTTAAGGGTGTCTTTGGTCAACTGCTACCAGCCAACCCTTTCGTTTTCTTGATTATTTACAAAGAATGAAAAGGAAAACCCAACATTCTGAACCTCTACAGGAATAGTGGTCAGACATTTATCTCAAGTCTCAAGGGTGTAGCATATATACAGACACGTGCCATGTGGATGTGATTACATCCTAAAATTTGGCGCCCTAGAGAATCTAACATACCAACCTTATATTTATGAATGCTACTACAAAGAAAGTGGAGTGATATGGATCTAACATACCAACCTTATATTTATGAATCTACTACAAAGAAAGTGGAGTGATATGGATAACAAGTAGCAGGTTTAAATTATAAGGAATTTGATTTACTCTTTATCAGGCTTGGAAAAGTAATCATTCTAAAACTTGCTATAAGTCTATTGAGCTTGCAGCTAGTTTATGACTTTCCAAGGGTTAGAAAAGTTTCCATTATAAATATAATCAACAAACTTCATGCAGTCAACATTGACCTAATATGACTTCCACTAAACGAATAACAGAACAAATTACCTGGTGAATTAACTGATAAAAGCTGTGCTGACCGTTTGTTCCAGGTTCACCAAAATCAATTTCCCCAGCCTCATAGGGAAGTGGAACACCGTCAATTGACACCCCCTTTCCATTACTCTCCATGCTAACCTAAATCAAAGTTAATTTTAAAAGGTATAACTAAATTTGAAAAGAATCGTTGGGAAAAAGGAAGAAGAGAAAAAAGGGAGCTCCTGAAAACATGCCTGTTGAATGTGTGGGGCAAATTTCTCCAGGGCTTGGGAGTAAGGTAAGATTGCCTGGAGGAACGCTAAAAGGTGTTATGGGATGGCCAGTAAACAGAAAACATTGGAGAACGCAAAATAAGTGGCAGTTTGATTACATTCTGGAGGAGAGATACTCACTCTTGCTGGATATCCAAGAAATGAAACATTCCACACACTCAACAAACCTAAAAGCACCTGAAGCACCAATGGAAGTCATCAATTATGTCTTCAATTATCTCATAAAGCACATCCACAATACCAAGCCAAGAAGCATTTGGGATGATCAACTTAAAGAATAATAATACGTACGTATAAGTAGGTGCAGAACAACGAAACCTTAAAGTCAATGGAGTAAAAAAATGATCCAAATAGGTCTAACAATGTAAATAAGTCGAACAATGTAATGCCTATGCTGGATAAAATACAATCGCGGGAGCACCATTGGCAGATTATCTGACTCTACTTCCAATTGGTAACACAGAACCACAGCTTCATTAAATTATATGTCATTGCAGAACTTACAGGTATATTTTTCTCGAAAGGCGCTGAATAGAAATGTTGATCAATGCTTGAAGCTCCCTTTAAGAACCTTTAAGTAACAAAATTAGAACATCTTATTTAAGTACACACCCAAACAATGTCAAAGTTTAAAAAATGAAAAGAAGTCAGAGAATCTATTTAACTTATGTATGGGTTAAGCTAGATCTCAACAGTTCGGTACAATGATCATTTCATTAACAAAAACGCCATGGTGTACATTACAAATCTATCTACAATACTGATGGAAATTCTCAGTGTATTTGCCACTATAATAATGATTCAAGAAGGATCTGTGCAAGTTGCCCATAGAGACTGAAACAAGAAGTAATTGCAGTAGTAGGTCACAACTTACTGAAAAGAACCCTAAATTGATCCTCATTGCACCTATTTTTTCAGGAATACGTAAACAATTAAACTGTTTATAATGTTAAAAACTAAAAATACTTTTAAAAAAACGTTAAAAACTAAAAAAAAAAATTAGGTAAACTAGGTCATATGCAGAGAGTATATAAGACTTCCAATTCATGATAAAATCCCACAGACCAAAGTAATTTTTTCCCTTCCTATTTTCCTAATCTTCTTTCCTTCATATTTGATGCAGTACTTTTTTGCTGCAAGAAATCAATAGCAATTTTTAAATTTCACCAAATATGTATCGCCTGGTAAATAACTACTCCACTATGGTTGTTGTTGATCATGTCTTATGCATAAAGCACTAGCAACATAACTAATACAATAAGAAGTTACCATACTTCTCAACTACTAAGAATCCGTATTGGAGAGACAAAGGCAATACTCCAACAGCACTGCAAACTGCAACAGAAATTTAATTACCAACTAAACAAAAAATTGACCAGAAACTCCTTGCAGATGAAGAGGGAAAATCTTACCACTATACCGGCCACCAACCCAGTCCCAGAATGCAAATGAATTATTAGGATCAATGCCAAACTTTTCTACGAGCTGTCTTCGAAACAGACATAATTTGCAGATGAGTATATATTGGACTATAAGGTTAATTATGTATTTATGATTAAAATTTAAAACATGCATTTCATTCACTGGCATATGAGCCTTAATTAAACAGAGAAGATCTGTTTTGAAGTCTACAAAGAAAAGAAGAAATCCTATCAAAGAAAGGAAAAAAAAAGATAAAAGAAAAGAAGAAACATGCCTATCAGATTTATATGAGGAACAAAATAACAATGTTTTCTTATAAAAAAAAAATAACAATGAACTAAGTAAAATGCTTAGGCAACTCAATAACAAGAACAAAATAGGATTACAAAATTAAAGGATGAGATTGCAGAAATTCTAACAATATTTTACAAATAAATGATGTATTAATTTGGACAAACTCAGTCACTGATCAACTACCCTCAACTGAACTAACAGAAACATAATTTTTCAAAGAAAAATTTGTTTTCCTATTATTCTGGAGTATAAATTAGTTATTACCACACAGCACCGGGATATATGAGGTGATCCCAACCCATGCCCAGTGCCCACCCATCCTTATAATTTTTATTAGCAAAAGAAAATGCTAAAATATCCTTTAGCATAGTCAGTTGCCGTAGGAAAATCTTTTGCCAGAATGTTTAAAAATTTCTCATAATTCATTTCATGGATGGAAGCTTTGCTTAAGAAGGGATCAGCAAATATCATGCAGCATTTTTAAAGACCCAAGTTCCTATTTGTTAAAAATGTGAATGAAAAGTAACATGAAAAAAGGCATTTATTAGAAACAGATGAAGTTGGGACAAATTAACCAAAAGGGTCCCTGTATTTAGAAGTATACAAAAGATTAAGATAGGTGCCTTTGTTTTCATTACAACAAGTAAAGGTGTAAGTTGGGGAGAGCTCAAACATAATATCTTCTCTGCCAAATGGTCAAATCACATAAGAAAAGTTTAATGCAAACAACAGAATATTGAAATGAACAATTATGTATAATTTAGAAGGCTCTTAACCACCAAAATATATAGAGAGAGAAAAAATGATACCGTAAGATTAGTACTGACTGCTACCATGTGTTTTGCAACTGCAGAAGGCCTGAAAAAGTATGTTCACTCACATGAATTCAAGAATACACACAAATACACATGCACGAGTAAGAGTGTACATACCCAGAGAGAGAGAGAGAGCATCGCTTTCTCATTCTCATTTTCAGAAATGTTTTCAATTTCAATCTTGAATATCGTTTGTTTTACCGTAAAATCTTTGGTGGAAAATGTTTTCCAGGTCAAATAATAATTTCATTGTGTTTGATCAAGTGTTTATATTGAAAATCATTTTACACCAAAAACTACCCTTTAGAAGGAAAATGAATTACACTTTTTTTTCCCCAAGTCATTTTACAGATGGATGGAAAATGGCTCTTCCTTTGTAAAAGCCCCTTGCCCACTTTCCTAAAAATTCTCTCACATATTACACCGGTAAATCTCTCTCCTCAATTATTTTCTTCATTTTCCTTCAATTACTTTCAGACTTAAACCAAACAAAGGAAATTTAACTGAATCTTTACATGAAAATGGTTTTGCATTGTGATACATTTTACATGGAAACAAATGGAGCCTAAATGATTCAACTCCAGAACCCGAAACTACCACTGTACTCAAATTATTAAATAATGAGAAATGTTACAATAGCACTAAACCAAGAGCAGCTGTAATCCATTCCCTTAGCGTCCGAGCATTCAGCATAGTTTCAGCTGTTGTAAAAGTTTTTGAAACCACCACAACTGCAATTACAAGTAAACCCAATAAAAAGGATTAAAACCATAAAAATGAGATTTGTATCATAGATGGGATGGTACTTAGTAAAAAGAAGGAAAAAAACTAAATAATCACCAAGGGTAGTTTCAGGGTTTAGTCCGGTGATATTTTTAGCAACGTCAATAGGATCAACATTTGCAAGACTTTGGAGATGCAAATAAGAGATTAGATTGAATTTTTAAAATAATATATATCCACATCATGTAATTTAAAGAACATATGAAATTTTTGTAATCGAAAGGTAGATAACCATGCTAGAGAAGCTCTTAAACAAGGTAACCCATGGAGTTCATCAAATGAAAGTAGTATCTACTGCCAATCCTTATGAATCTCATTACTTGCAATGCATATATCTGCTAATATGAATAAAAGAAACTATTGAAAAGAACAAACACGATTTCTCTATATCCTCTGTCAATCTCCTCCATGTATTATGTAAGTGAGATTTCTTTGACAAAAGCAATTTCATTGTTCCAAGCAGAGGCATCATTTTCTTTTTTTGTTAAGTAATTTTTTTTATTAGAAAAGCACCAAGAAGGTGCAACACAAATCCAAAGGCTAATTACAATGAAAGAAATCCACAAAATCTAGTAAATCCTCGCTATTTACAAAGAAATTTCCTCTAAACAAAAAATTGAAGGTGTTAAACCAATTATCTCTAATAACCCCAAAACGTTTCTTTACACCATCAAACGCCCTCTGGTTCCTTTCCCTCCACACAATACAAAAAATAGAATGTGGAATCAGAAGCAAAGCTTTCTTGACCTCCTTGGAAGCTTTCAAGCCACTCCAAGCCCGAATCTCATTCAATACAGACCCCGCAATCACCCAAGAAATTCCCACAATCCTATAACTCATCTCCCATAGACTTCTAGTCAGGGAGCACTCCACTAAGAGATGATAGATGAACTCGGCACATTACTTGCAAATGAAGCACCTATTTACAATAATTATCCCTTGCTTTGTAAATTATCTAGATTAAGAAATTTCTCCCACGAAGCTTCCCACAAAAAAAATTGACTTTCTTTGGAGCTCTTGAGCACCAAATTGCTTTCAAAAGGTTATTAGAGATACCATTAAAGAAGGATTTACCAAAAAGGATTTTATAAAAATCTTTCACCTTGAAGCCTTTGATAGGACAAGGCCTCCATTTCATCACATCCTCTCTACCCTTCTCAACTCTAGAATCATATAAAGATTCTAAAAACATTGTCATCTCCTCGACTTTCCAATCTTGAACATTACAAGTAAAAGGAACATTCCAAGAGACTCCATCATTAGACATGGAGTAACAAGAATAAAAACTTACTTCTTTATCTCTCATAATATTAAAGATGCTACGATATTTATCAATGAGAGGGGTGTTCCCACACCAAATGTCATACCAAAAACGAGTTTTAGCACCATTACTCACGACACCTCCAATAGAGCCTCAAATCATCACCCTTTTCGAATTCATTTCCAAATCCCACTCCATAGCCCCCCCGAACTTCTTTAGACATCCACCCATCATGCTCCATCCCAAATTTTGCCTCCATCCCTTTCCTCTACAAATGGTCTTTCTCAACAAGAAATCTCCAAAGCCATTTACCAAGAAGCGCAGAGGCATCATTTTCAAAAGAACTAGTAAGATGCTAACTGGCCTTCTCATGAGTGTCTAGGAGAGGGTGGAAAATCATGACAATGAACCAACAACAATAGTTAACAGTTTGACACTCATGAAAGGGATTCATACAGCTAGTATTCAGTACAAAACTGATACAGAAAATTATCCCACTACTTCAATACTGTTACAGAAAACAAGCTATAAAGTTGCAGTGAGGTATAAGTACTTACAAGCGCAGTTGGCGTCCTTTAGCACATTCAACAGCCTCAGGATCTGTAAGTTTGCAACTACAGACCTAAGTAAGCTTAAAATAAAACCAAATAATGGAGTGGCAGATTCAGTAATGTAGCATAATAACCTGTTTGAAGAGCGGTATGCACAAATAGAGGACCTAAGAAGCTGCCGCCAATACCGACAGATATGACATCCTTCAATGCTTTTCCAGTGGCTCCGACCTGCCAACATGGGCCTATAACTCAACAACTTCAGGCATAAAACATTCAAACTCGGATTCAAAATGCAACTGTGTATTTACCCAAGAACCACTGCGAACTTTCTCTGAAAATTCCTGGATCTTATCAAGAACTTTCCAAACATCAGGAACCACATTCTTCCCATCACTGTTTATAACTGCATCCCTTCGAGCGCGGAGAGCAACATGAAGCACTGACCTATTCTCTGTGCTGTTTATCTGAAGGAGCCACCCAAACGTTATGCCAAAAAAAACATAGGATGGTTATGATGTCAAGACAACTGACCAACATCAAAACCATGCCCCATATATCCAATGATTTATCGAATGCAAATCTATGATTATCAAAAGATGAGAACTAGAATTTTTTCCTTGATAAGTGAGATTGAAATTTAGATCGTGCCTCACTGCCTTGTCCTAATAAAGGGGATATGTTTTTTTTATAAATAAAGTATCATAAACCAAAATAACTAAACAGTAGTTTAAGAGGACACTATTGTTTCCACAGAACGAGGGGTGTGCCAATGATGCAGTTGCCATATTAAGATGCTCTATATAAATTAGTACAGAACTCTGTTTTAAACCCAATTAACAAAGACTTACATGCTCCCCACGATACATGCGGTTAATCTTTTGTTTGAGATGTGCCACCTGCATTTACACAGGTAAATATCAATAGAGAATCATATTATCCATATCACTATTCCAAAATTCTTTTAAAGAAAAAACTATCCCAAAATTAGAAAGCCATATTTTATCCATATCTCAATCCCAAAATAGGGAAAATAAAAAATCCAACTTCACCTCGGCCAATTTACAGAGCTTATCCATGGTTGCAAGAGTGGCACGTTGCCGTGAGTAATCCAACAACATCCCATCAAACTCCCTATATATATAATAAAATACACCCACAAACTATTCTTAATACTATTCATTTACAATCCAACAATCATCCTCTATACTCTATATGCTACACCAAATGATGAAAAAAAAGAACGAAAAAAGAAGAAGAAATTTGTCGTTTAAAGATTATAAAAGAGAATCAGAGAGGACCATACACCATCATGGACTGGCATCGGTTCGTGTCGCTCATCAAATCGCGTAAATGAGTCTTTTCAATCTCCTCAACGTGGCCCTGGAAGGTGACATATTTCCACATTAAACACAGAGTGATTAAAAACTTCCGCAGTTCTTACAATTTGCCACAAAGAAGCAGTTTACCTTCAAGCCCTTCCATGCCTCAGTGTCGCAGATTAGGGTCGACGAAGCCATCCTTAAACTATGCCAATATTACTACACGGTTAAAATTTCCCGCAGCAAACAATATAAACCAATAAACTACGTTAATAGCCCTAAGATTTGAAACAAATAAGATTAAATATTTTAAGAGATAAGTCCACTGATAGTGATACCACAGATCATTTACTCTAAGATCATCAATCAAATCATCTAGAGAAACAAAAGAGCCATATTAATCAAATTGGTGAATTCCCATCAAAGAATGTCAAAAGAAGCAGATTGTTTATTATATACCTTTAGAAATATTGGAGAGAGATACGACGATGAAGAAAGAGAGAATCGATGGATAGAGAACTACTGGAAGTTGTGGCTTTGGAATAGAACTACGCGTTCAAAGAGAGTAAAGAAGAGAAGGGATGCATCCCACGAGAGATTCGGATCAGCATCAGTTACTGGTTTAGCTTTTTAACGGCTCTTGGGTTTTGATTTTATTGATTTTGACTTGGGAGGGTGAATTCCGTGGACCGTCAGGTAGCGAAGCAGATTCTTCGTAAGTTTGACGCAGAGAAGCATTTAAAAACGGCGAAGTTTATCATAGTTAAGCACTTAAAAGCTGGATTAAAAAAATGAAAAAGACCTTACCGATTTCAACCTTACTTTAAAAATGTAACTAGACAGACCAAATTATTTCCCATCGATTTATTCGATTAATTTACTAAATTTATATATTTATGTTGTTTTTATTTTGAGATTTAATTTATTATTACTGCCTTTTGAATTGATATGGATTTTTATTGATCCACCAATCTAATTCACAAATTATAATTAAATCATTAAATCGATTAATTGTTTCATTTGATTAAAATAATTTGAAACGGTTCAATTAATATTTTATAATCAATTAGTAAACAACCAACACTTTTAAATTTGTTGATTGTGTGGTAAAAAAATTCATTATTTAATTAGATATGTATTTGTACGAGATTTATTGTTTTATCATATAATAATTAGTGAAAAATAATTTCATATAAAATAAATATTTTTTATGTTTAACTGATGATTTACATTAAAAATTATTTTACATCAAACAATATTATTCTAAAAAACGATTTACATAGTCGTTTAGTACAAATTTTTTTCTCCTTACAAAATATTCAACTTTCCCACTTTTTTTTTAAAAAAAAAAATCCTAACATTTTACACCGTTAAATCTTTCATTTCACTTATTTTCAAAACAACTTTTTAGATTTCAATCAAACAAATAAAATTTATTTGAAAAATCATAATTTTACATTTTAACTTACTCTTATTTTCAGTTTTATATTTACTTATTTTGAGATTTCATAATCCAATCTTATAATTTTTTTTGTTCCGAAATGATTGTCATGTTTGACTTTAATTATTTTATAATTATTATCATTATGAGAACAGAAATATAAAAAACTCTTAAAAACCTCTAAACTCTACAAATTTATTTTTGAAAAAAAATGATTTAACATCAAATTAAAGTATTTAATTTGATAAATAGTAAATTTGACAATCATTACAAAATAAAAAGAGTATTATTTACTGATTTTGCTCTTTGATTAAATTTCATAACCATTATCAATTATAGGCTTTGAAGAGGAAAAAAAGAAGCTGACAACTTAATGTTTGTATCACAATTTGATTGAATGCATGTATCGTTACAAAAACAAAACTAAATATAAAATGAGAAAACCTAAAGTATTAGGGTGGCAAAACGATGAATTTCTTTCAAAAAAAATATTTACAAATGTAGTTTGTGTTCATAATCTTAGCCTATTAAATTTTACAATAAAATCATGGATATTCATCAAAATAAATGTATAACAACACTATAAACACAAGCTTCCATCTCCTTTGAGTACTTTCCATCTCCTTTGCAGGTGAGGGAGGAGGAAGAGAGGAGAAGAAGAAGAGAGGGAGGGATGGTGGTGCGATGGTGAGGATGAGGAAGAAGAAGGGGAAGAGGAGGAGAGGGTGGTCGGCGTGCAGTTGGGGGAGAGAGAGAAGAAGAATTTGGAAAGAGATAGTTGTCGTATGAGAGATTGAGAGAGATGGACGAGTGTTTTAAAAAAAGCTAAATTATATAGAAAACCCTGTGATTTTGTTCAGTTTCATAATAAATCATGAAATTGAAGACAAAATTAACATTGTTAACTCTGATGCTAACGATGTCAATCACAATGTTTAATATTAACCAAAACAAATTTTAGAGTTTGTTAAACCACAAAAATTTCTATATAATTTATCTTAATTTTTTTAATTGAAACGTAGGCTTTATTTGCTCATCTTATTTTTAGAATTCTCTGTTACTCAGATTTATGTTGGTAAATAGTTCACAATTCATTAGCATTGTGAGTAGATTCTTCTTGCTAAATGAGACAGGCAAATTATTTATTTGAATTTTGATATTTTTCAACAAAAGAACCTATTAAAGTCCATCACAACAGGCCATCAAAAGTTTCTGCGGTGGTTGAGGCTCGCTTTCTTAGTCAAGAGTGTTTAAGTTCGAGTTTTTCTACTACGATGGGATGACGCAAGTTTTTACTCGATTACTTAGCATGAACTAGCACTTGTGTCGGGCACGAGTGACACTCACACAACATTGATTGGCATAATTTTTTTATATATATATATATATATATATATACACACACGAAAAGCTCAATGCTTTCCTCTTACAAATACAAATTTGAAAACTCTATTTTATTTTATTCAATTTCTAAAAATTATTGAAATCGCTTCATTTCTTTGTGTCAAAATGAGATGTGGTATAAAAATAGATAATTTGTTCTTTTTTTCTCCAAAATAAGGTAATGCTTCGTTTGGTTGCGGTAATGGAATCAATGTTGTAATTAAGGCTGCAATACAATTAAAGGTGCAATGGAACCAATGTTAGAATTTGATTATATAGTTTCGTTTACTATAATATTATTATATTATTATTCATATATTATTATTATTTTATTATATTTAATATTATTAAAGCACGGGAAAAAACCAGCTAATTTATAATACTTATTGCTACAGTAGTAGGAATATAGCCGAGAATCAAACCCGGGTCATTTGAGTGAAAACCAAATATCCTAACCGCTGGACAGCAACAGATTTATTGTTCTAATCATGGACTCTTTATTTTATAAACCTATACTTAAATGTTGGAGAAAACTATCCATGTTGGCTCTGAAAAGTTCAAGAAAAAGGTTTACTAGAATGATCATAAATTTAATGGAACCAAAATGTTTCAGTTTAAAATGGAGCTTTTTTTTAAGAAATTTGTCATAAATTTAGTTAAATTGATTCAAACCTTATTAATTTTATTAAATAACAATTAAAATCGATTAATAAGTAATTTGATTAATTTTGAGTGCTGATTTTGTCCGATAGGCTGTTGGATTAAAAGAATGAAATTAATTATTGCATTTGTCTATTTGAGAGTATTAAAATATTCTCTTGATGCATCGACAACCAAGTAGAGCTGACAGTAATTTATAGCTTATAAAATCGTTTTCATTTAAATTTTTTTGGCTGATAAAATTATTTTTCTTAAATTTTTGACAAATTTTAAAAATAAACTTTTACTTAAAGAACAATGTATTACAATGTAAAACCAAATGATACTCCAAAAGGATTCATGATCTGATTCCTTCCCATGCGAAATGGGCTCTGAATACTTGGTATTAGGGTATGATGATCATTTGCCATTTATGGAGAAGACCTTATTGATGTTCACACAACTCTTTACAAAAACTGTCTGCTTGGTGCTTGAACATGAAAGGACAACTGATTGGGTACATTACACCATTATAAGTAGCACACAAGTTCTAATCATTGAAGGAAAAAAGATAAAATAAATGAAATAAATGGTTTACAAGAAACTAAGAACTTTCAAATACAGTCGCCTTGGTTACTTTCCCATAGGGCGATACGGCCTAGTTTATAATACATTTAACCATGTACAATACACAAGTTCTAATCATTGAAGGAAAAAAGATAAAAAAAAAATGAAATAAATGGTTTACATGAAACTCAGAACTTTCAAATACAGTCGCCTTGGTTACTTTCCCATAGGGCGATATGGCCTAGTTTATAAGACATTTAACCATGTACAATCTCTTTTAATCCTGACCATTTTGCTATCGGCAAAAGAACCTTTTTTTTTGGAATCAGTTCTGTTTTGCATCATCCTTCTTTAGCAGGCTATCATCCTCAACCAAGCTCTAGGCCTCTGGCATCTGCAGTCAATGGCAGAAGCATAGAACTGCATAGAATTTTATGTGATGCAGTTTTATAATTCACTCCTCTAAATGCACCTCCTTAAAATCAAACAACTCTAGATTCATGAAAAGTAGAAAGAACCAATGACGATTGAACAAAAACAACTCCAGATGACAGAAGTTCTAAAAGGGTATCTGTTCTTCCCAGAAGAATAAGGTACCTTGTCATCCTTGAAATTCGAAGCATTCATGGAAGAACAAACGTATGTACCTATAATGCAGGAAAAAAAGAAATTTAACTATTGATCTGGTAAATATGAGATAGGCTCCACAATGATCAAACCACATACACTTTCAGATTAACCTCATACATTCCTTCTGTTAATAGACCGAATATAGCTAAATACACATATACATGATGAGAAGGGTATATAACTTAGAACAAATATATAGATATTGGGATTTTACCTCTAGAAATCCACCTACTCAAAATTTAGGCAAAAAAACACAACCATAACAATTAATTTGACAAAACAAACAAAGAGTAATAACAACAATAATTAATGTGGTTCCACAATCTTTTGCTTACATCTACCAACAAACTCACAACTTTATTAATCTTCTGTTACAACTTTAGGAATAGAAAAGTTGCTAAACTCTCACAACTTCACAGTCCAAAAGCTCCAACACCCAAAGCTCTTAACCTAGCTCTAGTTGTAAGTGTTTTCTCTATTTGACAACCAAAACCTCAATACACTTAAAGCTTTTATATTAGCTCTAGTACTAAACCCTTATGATTTATATTGCATATTAAAATTATAGGTGTGTCTCAAACCTTTTCTAAAACCCTTTTATATAGAGGAGATTATCGTAATACTAATAGGAAAAGAACAACATCATAGCCATAGGAGACTACTACTACTCTTATTAGAATAAGCAGTCATCCAATAGAAACTATTACTATACTCCTACTAGAATAAGCAACTACAAAATAAGAAACCACTTTTCCCAAACCAATTAGAATTCTTTCTTGTGGGGATTTGAGCCAAAATCCTTATAATAAACATTTCTTCACAAGCATCACAATTCACAAACACGCAGCATCATAATTCCTTCACACATGAAAAAGTATAACCATTTGAAATTTGTCCTTCATATATTTGGATGCACTGCTAATCTTTCTCTACCACTTTATAAGATGATGCCTTACCCATTACTGAGAATAAGAACATCAAAAGGTGCTTACTGCCTTTATTCGTTTATCAAATTAGATGTCCTCCCTCAACTCTTCAGGTACACCCACCAGCGTAGGTGATTGTAGCCTACATGTTACAGCTTTAGCATTCTTCTTCAAGCAACATGTTATTATGATGATCGTGAAACAAATCCATAGAGTTATACATTTAATATGACATTACAGGAGAAATTCCAGAATGCATCAATAGTCAAGTCTATATCAGTGGTTATGTTCTCGCTTACAGCTTGCAGTCATATAAGAAAGAGCCAACAAGTTTCTGAATTCGACCTGAAGAACTACTATGTTTCAAGAATTAGGAGATTTAAAGATTCTTCAAATATGATATGTTAGAACCAATTATTAAAGCTTGCATTTGAGAAGACTTACTTGGATTGTTGGACGTTAGTGTAGCTGTCTGTAAGAAATCACAGACTAATGGATTCTGACCAGAAGCTTGATACAAGAGATTCATGGCGTACGCAGCGTGTGATAGTATAGTATTTGGCTCAAAACATGCTCCACCGGGTTGGATTGGAGTGCAATCAATCCCTTTCCCACAAGCATAATCTAGATTTGCCTGCAATTGGGCATCTGAAATCCCTGCCTTTGGTAGACACCATGTTGATTTATTTGGCTTTGGCGATGGAGTCACTGGTGTTTTCGGAGTAGCTGGAGTCTAGAAGCAAAAATTTCATCATATCATGTTACCAAAGTTTACTACAGGTAGTACAACTGATTAGAAGAACACACATATGAAAATAGTGAGAATGATAAGTAGCACAGTAAGTTCAGAAGGAGAAATGTATGACAGTTGCTGCAATCTAACTAAAGGGATTCAACCAGCTAAACTTCGCTAAGTACCTAAGAGATACTTTAACCATTGCAATACTTCCCTCTTGGTAATCTAAAATTTGGTTAGGCTCAACTGAACCATTGACGTTAATGAGCTCCCCTCCTTAACTGATAAGAAAATGCTAATGCTTCATTTTTCTTACAAAATGTTACCAGTACGTATTAAACCCCAACTTCCACACCAAATTTAAAGGAAATATGTGCCAAATTTAAGAATTAGATACTCCATTAATAAAGCCTCACCTGGCTGCTAGCACTCTTGGTGAGGCCAACATCATAAATCATGGTAAGATCAGGCTTGAAAAGCCCAAACGCTCGCTCTGAACCAGGCCCTGGTTTCAAGTCCTCATCATAAATCGCAAATAGATACGTATCTACAGATTTCCCTGGCATCAATGGAGTCCCCACCATAGACCGTAGATGGGCAATCAAATTTCCGTTGTAAGCCTTGGCGTTTTCAATGCTAGGCCCTACTTCATTGCTGTCTCCCTTGTATGGCCACCCAGTTTCAGCAACCACAATCTCCACATTCTTAAACCCCAATGAATTCAACCCAGAACGAACAGCATCCACCTGTGCAAAACATCACTTGTTAATTACAAAACATCGATTAAGTTAATGTCGTATAATTGGATTTTAATGTAGTAAAAGATCAGAATTAGAAACCCACTTGAGCATCAAAGGTCAGAATTAGATTTTAATCTCATATAATCAGATTTAAATGTATATAAAAGATCAGAATTTGAAACCCACTTGAGCATCAAACATATTCATGTATTTGATATTTGTGTTGGAGTCAACCCGCCCTGCATTGGGTTGAAACAGACAGAAGGCCAGAGTCTCGGGTCTCGGGTCGCTCCGGTACGCGAAGTACGGGTACGGGTTGATCGCGAAAGGCGAACCCGTGGCGTTGTTGAACCCCAACAGCCCGTTCATCACGTCACCGAAGCTCAGGTCAAAGCTTCCAGAAGAGGGAGGCTCCGATTGCTTGAGCACGGCCATTGAATGCACCGTCGAGACCTTTATCTTGCCGCCAAGGGACACCGAATCGAGCGCGCTTTGGACATTCTGCATTGCCGGCAAAAGCTGAGTCATCAGGCTCTGGTCACCGGAGGTCACAACTTCATTACCAATGGTGATGAGGATGATCTTGCTTGATGGATAGAACGGGACCACGTTGGCGTTGACCCAGTTGTTGGCGAAGTTTGGATCCGAGGATAACGCTGGAATGTCGCCGTTGGCGGCGCCGATGACTATCCCAATCCCGGTGCTTGCCAGTGCTTTAATTATGGCCGGGTCGGATCCGTACAATCGGACCTTTTCGATTGAGGTAGACTGAAGAAGTTTCGCGGTCGCTGACGGAGGAGGGAGGTTATCGGCGACTTGTCCGTAGTTCACGCCGATGAATGATTGGGATTCTGCACAAAGAGTACAGAGTGTTATAATTTGATTTACTAAGAATAACTGGAAAACAAATTTGATTTCTACTTGTGGGTTTCTTCTTAGCAAATAAACGGTTTTCTTTCTTTCTTTCTCATTTTCTTGTCTCCCTTTCTTACTACGGCAAGTCCAAACTCTAGAGGAAGCCATTACGTTTAAAAAGCGTAACACTAATAAGAAGTCAAATGATGGCGCAATAAAAAACGAAATAGCAAGATATATTAATATTATGAATTGAAATTAAGAAACATAAATGAGAGTTTTAATCGAGCTGTGTTATTTAGAACTTTCTGGACAAACAAACTGAAGAATCTGAGCACTGATCTTTCTATTTCCAGTGATGAAAAACGAAACAAACAAAAACTATGGAACCAATAAAAATTCAAAAGTTGTACTCCTCTAAGAAGTTACTGACAGGAGATTATCAGGAGGTTCTATGAACCAGAAATGAAGCCACATTCACGGAAAATAAAAATTAAAAAACCATCTACCTTACCCTTGAGTTTATATATAAAAGAAAATGTTTCGTAAAGGAAATCCCATAAAATATAAGTGATTAGATTATACAGAACTTGAACTTCAAACTTACTTGCGAGGTTTACAGCTTGCAAGATGATGATGAGGACGAAAGTTGCAGTATAAAGAAGTACCGCCATAGCTAAAGAGCTTGCTCTGTTTTGCAATAATACAGAGTTGTTTTGATGGTGGGCAATAAATAGACGAGGCAAAAGTCAAAAAGCTCGAGGGTAGAACCGTATAATTGGAGTTTATGTGGCCAAAAACTCTAGTGAAGTACACGTGGGCCAGGTGCCGCATTATTATTCTCGACCTCGTACAGCAATTTTTTATACGGTGTGAGGGTATAACCGGAAGTTCAGTTTACTCTCAATTTATTAACTGACGTAAATACCCTCTATTTTACGACTGTTAAGTTTATCAGTGTGAGTCAGCTGCATTGCACGTGACTTGGAACCGATTAAATTCGATTAATTGATTACACCTATATTAAATTATTTAATTAAATAATATATAGGTTACTTTTTTATCGTTTTGATAATTTAATTGATTAAAAGTTAATTAATATTTAATATAATATAATATAATAAATTTAATATATAATATATTAAAAAAATTTAATTCATTATCCAAAAACTATGACCCATGGATTAATAATCAGGATTTTATTATTGTGAGCAAATAAATTTATAAATGGATGGAATTTATTTCAAACCACGAATAATATTTTAAAGTTATTATTATTATTGATATTTTATTTTATTTTAATATTTAAATTTTTAATAATATTTTTAATTATATTATATTTTAAAAAATATTTAATTTTAATTAAAGATATTATAAATTTAAAAAATATTAATATCCATATTTATAATGTTAATAACATCATCTTTAATTAAATTTTAATAATTTAATCTTAATAAAAACTAATGTTTAGAAACAGTCACGAGTTTAATTTGAAAAGCATACAAAATCCTACCATTAACGGAGAATGGAAACTATACGCAACGGTTTTCCTTCACTACTAAGAAACAACAATTCCCTTTCAGGATGTGACATGTTTCCACCTTCAAAATACTTCTTTTTAACATAAGACAAATAAAGTAAAGCATATTCAATCAAAAGCATACTTAACGGAGACTACAAACTGTACACGTGTTTCTTCACTACTAAGAAACAACAATACCCTTTTTAAGGTTGTGACGATATTTCCAACTTCAAAATACTTCTTTTCAACATAATACAAATAAAGTAAAGCATATTCAATTAAAAGCATACCCTAAAATGAGCTTCTCTTATAATTGTAGAATATTGATAGTTCAGAGAGGGAAAGCATAAAGGTTAAATAACTTTGGGAAGTTGGGTATAATTGGTGCACAAGCAAACTTTTGAATACGTAAGCTTTTGTGCATGTTCCTCGGAAATTATCAGCTTATGTCACTGATATTGGCAAAGAATAAACACATATTTATTAAGAGATCATCAGATTTTCTTGAATTAAAAGTGTAAATTTTTATAATAAAAAAATCTCTTACTTTATATAACGGTGGAGAGTACATTTGACTCAAAAAAAATTATTGAATGAATTTAAATAATAATTTTTTTATTATAATCGATGCTTTTTTAAAAAAAAAACTTTTTTTTTCTCTTTTTTATTATTTATCTAACTAACAATTCTCATGGTGATACGAATATAATTAGAATTAGTAAATCAATTTAATTGAATAAAGGATTAGATAGTTATGAGTATAATTAGTTTGTTAAGATTGATAGTTGATTACTCTTTGTATTCATAATCTATAAAAAGATATTGTATATCCCATTAGTAAAATTAATGAATAATCAATAAATCTTATTAGTTTTGTAATTTTTCTCTTCTCTCTTTATATTTTTTGAGAGGTTTGATCACTAGCTATTTATTTTCATCTTTCTTATCATTCACCATCAAATCCATCTTTAACGATGTTTTGTTTAAATTACTTCAAGGATTTTTTTTTTTTTGCTTTGAAGTGATTTAAGATCACTCGCTAAACATCACATTTACATTCTTTACCACCAAAAATCACTATCCATATAAAATTACGAATTAGATTTTGGATAAATGATGATTATTGGTGGTAAGGAAGATGAAAATCACCTTAATTTAGGAGTTCTGTTCGTTTAGATTACATCTATAAACAAACACTCATGAATAGGTTTTATAAGCAAACAAACTAGCACAATGAACACATTAACGAGTATCTTAATGAACGCACAAACAAGTATTTTAACAAACACACTAATAAACATGAGCATCATATTGTTCGAGCTTTATTCATTTAGCGAATGAACATTAAATTAGTGTTTGTATTCGTTCGTTTACCTTAATAAATAAACAAACCCTTAACAAACACACTAACAAGCATGTTCATGGAAATTACGTTCATCTGCTACTCTAATTATAATGAACTGAATCCTTGACAGCAACATATACAATTTAAACAATATAAGTAGGTTGTTAATTAACGTATGACTCTACTAACTGCTCTCTTTGCAACTTCTATATGCTTGTTTTTCTATTCACTAATAAAGTTTTCAACGCATGTTTTAAAACCGGTCTAAGTTACCATTTAACAAAGTGTATTTTTCACGTTCGAGTTCCATTTTTTTTAAAAAAAAGGAGCTTCATAAAAAAACACACAAAGTTACATTGTTTTTGGGATTAAGGTATCCATACATTCCGCCAAATAAACAAAATTCGGAGGATCATCAAATTACAAAATAACATCAAAACTAAAAATAGAAACTTTTGAAAGAACATCAATACACTGGTTTGCCTTCTTGAACATATGGCAACATTTAACTCTAAAAAAAACCGCTGAGAAACCTGCAAGTCAAGGCCCATTTGGCCCAAAATAGAAACAGATACGCAGGGGCCAGAGCCCATATTAAGAGGTTGCGGCGCCGGGAAACCGTAAATTGAAAACAGATTTTTGAATATTTTGTTTCCAAACCCCACCTTTTTTGATAGGTGTTTCCAAATTCCCCTGGTTTATAAATTCTTGCTAAAGGCTTGAGATGAAACAGTAATATCTTGCACGAGAAATTTGGTGGTAATTTTTCAAGTTTGGAGCAGATATCTTATACGAGAGTTGATCATTCATTTGAAGCTCCAAAACCCTAGATCATATGAACAGGTACGCTTTACCATTAACCGAAAAACTTTTTCTGGTCTTGTAATTTTTCCTTTGATCATCTTGCTAGGTGATCTTAACTTATTTTGAAATTAATTAAGTTCTAGTTATTCTGCGTTAATTAATTAATTACATATCCAGAAATGAGACATTTACCACATCTACATATTTAGGTCTCTATTGTGCACTATTTAAAATTACCATTATCTTAAAAGATGTCTCTATTTCCAATTTTCCATCTATGATTTCCTTTTAATGGATGGTTTTGTGCTTTCAACTGCTATGGAAATCAGATAGAATGACTGTATTTTTTGTGAGAAAAGGTGTTTGATGTGTAAACCTTGATACATGCAAGAACTGAAATTTGCAAATAGCATTGCAGTTGACCAATAAACAATCATACATTTCAATTTATCCTCTACGAAACCGCCTCAGTGATACAAAACTAGAAAATAAAACCTACTTTGCTTGGATAAATCAGTATGTTTGCTCAATCAAATCGAAAATGCTTAAACGCATAAAAGATCTCTGGTTATCTCTTCTAGGAGCCCGTTGAGGACATGCTTCTCCACATCCTTTATAACATCATCTTTTTCGATGAATGCAAATATTATATCGTTCCAACCCAAGTCCCACATGCAATTCACATCCGGATCCTTGTTGTGGAGATCACTCTCAAGCACTTTTGGTAGGTAGTCTTCAACAGCACCGTAGAATTTTAACTTCTCAAAGTCCTTATTTAATTGCTTAACCAAGCCATCTAAGGATTTTTCCTTAATGGAAGTGATGGATACCTTTATGAAAGGATGAATACTTAGCTCTTGTCGTCTCCCTCCTCGTTTCATTACTTCATAGCCACAGTCTAATAGGAGGTTGCTATTTTCATCATGACAATCATGCCCACAGGCATGAAGAATGCCAACAGGAATGTTCAGTTTGAAAAGTGCCTCTGCGGTGTTAAGGAATAGTCGGCTTTTAATCAGTATCTGCTTGAGATGATTTTCACTTTCTGTCAGCGGCTCTAGTATTTCTGATTTGGAAAAGATATCCTTGCGTTCGTCATGAGTTCCTGAAATATTTAAACAATGAAGTTTGACTGTCAATCCCCCCCCCCCCCCCCTTTTTCTGAAGCATATTTCGATGATATTGTTGTTACGTGCTGTATGCATTGTTGACATAACTTTTGGCCAGGAATATGGATAAACAGAGGTTTTAGTGAAGTGCACGCCTTGAATTTATTAATATAGGTTAGAGGATCGTGTAATGAAATGGGGTGTTTAGATCTTTTCTCCCCCTCAAGAGGTTCAATGATCAAAATTGGTTTTCAGCCTGTCTCCTGATGAGTACTTTAGGAAAACAAATTACCTGTGGACGATTTCACATGGGGTGATATCTCAGTTGGAGGATGAATTAGATGGTATTGATTTGGGAGAGGCAGAGGCTGATCAACTTTGATACCTTTTTCTATAAAATTTTGATATCTCTCTGTGATGTTTTGTAGACTAAGAAAATAATGATTTCTGCTTAAGAAAGATGAGAAACGAAATTAAAATTGCAAGCTTGCACTTACCATTTAGTGTATCGGGCACAATTTTGTCAGATTTGAGTTCCTTTCTGCCACGAACAGATTCTTGAGCTTGCCGATCATTTGTAAGTCTTGAGATTTTGTTTTGACACTGCATAACATTCAAAAAATTTACGTGAGCTCACTATTTTGGTATTATAAAAATTTTCAGAGAATGAAGTGGCGTATAGTTCGTAGAATATATGTGTTTGTATTTGTGAAATAATAGCCTTTAGATTGCAGTTACGATGAGCTTACGCTGTCAGTTGGAGCTGGAGTTCGTGGTTCTTTTAGGCTTTGGCATTCATCCTCTCCAGGAATGTATAAAACTGGATCCTGTTGAATTTCTCTCTGAAGTTGTGCTGCATTTGCTGGTTGAATGGTTGCTACTGAGTTTTCAGACTTTATGATGCGCACTTCTTCTTCTTTGGACTTGCTGGTTCTCACTTGATCAGCTTCTTTGGGACCACTGAGTTTGTCCTGCCTTCTATGTTTTGCTTCTTGCAAAATCGAACTCTGATGTTTCAGTGGCCTGGCTAAGTTGTGCAAAATTTCATTTCTTCTGGTCATCACCTCATTCATCTTTCGTGGGATCTCACTTTTATGCATATTTTCTTCTTTTGCCTTCTGTTTGGCTTGTTTATGAACAGATGTTTCTTCCATTGCGGGTGGAATGTCAGCTTGTGCTAATTCAGACTCTAGATCTTTTGGTGAGGAATTCTGGTTTGAGATTTTGTTCATCGAATCTTTCATATTAATATTTGAACCAGTAGAACTTCTATCCCTGGCAAGATCTTCCAGGTTTCTGCCATTAGGAGACCCCTTGTATTGCATTGCATTATTAACTTCTGTAGAACTTTTCCTACCAGCTGCAGCTTGGTTCAGGCGTGGCTGCTTCTTTTTCATATCAAGTGAATCATGCATGGGTTTTGATAAACGACTGGGTATTGGTTCACTTCCTTTTTGTTTCCTTACCTGCAACTTCTGTTTCACACTCTTCTGCTCCCTCTCTTCTGCTTGATGCTTTTTTTCCCGAGGGTCAGATTTTTGAAGCATGAGTGGTTGTTGGAATCTGAGATTGATTTGAGGCTTTTGTTGGTTCTTGGGGAGGAACTTGTTTGTGTCTCTGTTTTCTATTTGAAATGTGCTTTCCTTGTACTCTGTTTCTTCTTGAAATGTAACTGCAACTTCTGGTCTTTTATGCATCTGTGGTGCCATCCACTGTGGCTCATCCTTGATTACCGGTTTCTTGGTTTCACCATTTTCTGTGCCTTTCATCTCCTGTTTTCTTTCTTTTTCTCGAGTATTGTTTCGACTTCCAATGTTATTGTACAAGTGTGTGATGTTGCTTTGTTGGTTATATATTCTGATGGCAGCCTGTTGCGAGCCTGTCACTTGTATCATAGTTTCCAAGTCCTTTGAGGCTTGTGTTTCATCATGAATGACCACCTCAGAAGTGGCATTTCGTGTAGGCAGGTTCTTTCTTGCTTGCAACACAATGGGATCCTGAATTGGTGGACTCTTGCTTGCTTGTGTTACCTTCTGTTTTACAATTGGGGGTGCTAGATTCTCAGTATCTTTTCTCCTCTGTTCAGCCTTCTTGGTGCTTGAATTTGCAGTTTTGTTTGAAACCATCCCTTCTACTTTTGGCTTGGAACTAGAATCTTTCTGTTTGTTGTACTTCGCATCTGAATTTTCCGGAAGTTTCTCTAGCCCCATCAGTTTTGCAATAACATTTGGAATTCTTCTCTTCTCTGCTTTGGATTGTGATGAACTTGACCAGTTATTTTGTTCTGAGAGCGTGGCAAAAGTTTTTACATCAGGACCATAGCTAGATGATCGCTTGTGAGAACTTGAATTTGAAGTTGAAAGAGTTTGTTTTCCATTGTTGAAGTTAGCTTCTGAAGGGTAAGTAAGAGCTGCCAGCCTCAGCTTCAGATCAGTCCTCGCAACTTCTTGGATTTCATGATAATTTCTTGAGGGCTTGTCAAAGGAAAACTTTGGCCGGTCCAGTTGCTTCTGCTCTGCTATTTTGACAGTGTTGTCATCATCCTCAAGCAATGTGATCCGATTTTTTCTCTGCGGGTTGATCATGTGCTCGGAAGCTTCCTGCAGGTTTACAAGCATCCGCAGAGACTCTTCCAAATCCATTGCACCTTTCAATAGTTCCTTTCCAATTTCTATCGAATATCCATCAAAGTTAAGGCCATTAGAGCAGGCTCTTAGGATCTGGTTTAATTTTTGAGCCCCCTTTGATATTTCTTTTATATGGAGTTGAGATAGTGTTGGGAAGCGGCTACTTGAAGGCTGGTGCCTATCTACACTGCTTGTTCTTTCCATCTTCCCGTAGTCCATTGATCTCCTACCGATTTGATGCAGGAAACTTATCATTGAATTACTGCCTGAGGAATCCGTTCTTATGAGTTTGCCGCCATTCTCAAGGGCAAATGCCAGGGCCATGGATAGATTGCATATTTTTTCTGAGCTCTGGCCTCTCCCGAAAGGAACAATCTGATTTGAAGCTTCTCCATTGGTGAGTGATTTATTGCCTCCACCAGACCTGCTTTTTGTGTTCCCATTTCGAAAACCAGTCTGCTGCAAATGAACCATGTTAAGTAAATAAATTTTTACCATATGCTTCAACTTTCATTTTAGCATACTATACCTACTTCAGCCCTGAAAACTTACCATTTCATATGTTTTAATTTCCTTGGCTCCTCTGTAAGTTCTCTTGGAGTATGCATATGCATCTGTAAAACACATAAAGAGCAAATACAGCAAATAGTATACATTTTAAAATTGATTCTTAACTTAAAGCCCGTTTGGCTTGCTAGCTGAAGCTTGTATGTCATTGGATCCTAGACTCATGCAAGACATGTTATGAAAAATTTAAAAATCCTCAGTTCAGTGACAGTGTTTTAATTAGGTGACAATTATAGCAAACAGCCACTTCTTTATTTTCCTGATATTGTCTTTCGGATATTCCCCTTTGTTGAACGTAAACACATTTGCACAATATTTTGAAGTGTGTACCAATTCATCTAATTTGGCTGAGAGGGGAAGGAAAGAATTTGAATCTTCTTCAAGAAAAGTAAATAAATAACTTCTTTTGTATATTCATCTATTTGTTTGCCAGTAAAATGGAAGAAGAGAAAGTTGGATTACTGAGCCAATAGAAAATTTCACCTGATAATTTATTTGAATTCTACAAATAAACATAAGAAAGCTAACATTTTAATTCATTTCAAAATTATTTTTATTCTCAATGAAGTGAATTCTATTTTCATTTGGTTCCAAATGGAGTGTTTGTATAATCTTTTCCATTTTTTTTATCAGAACAGAGTGTAATTGCATAAACCGCGTTGGCCCTAACCCTATTAAATTGGAACTGAAACACAACCAAACAATTACTTTCCGAGACTAATCTGCCTGCTCTATAATCATTTTGTTCTTAAATCCTAACTCTAGTAAAGCATGTCATGCTTCTGTTCGAGGATACGTTCAAATGAAAGTAGGAATTCTCTGCGGCTGTAACTGCACGTTTCATTCTTTCTTTTGACAACAAAGTGAGAAAAAAAATCGTAGTGCTCATATCTAATAGCTTACATGTGTATAGTAAGCACTGAAAAGAATTGCATTATCTTTTGAGATTCCAAATGGTGCCTTTATACTTATGTATAACAGCAGGTGATGCCTGCGGCTTTTGCATTTATTGCTTGAGGTTATTGAATAAGAATCGTGACGAAAAGTTCTGTTTTGAATCTTAACTTGTTGGTAACTTTAATTTGAAGCTGCTCTCCCCCCACCCCCTACTGCACAATTCAGTTTTTTGATGTGTGCTATTTGCATGTGTCTAATGCAGAGATATCAATCAATGTTTACCTGCAACCATGGGGTTTGTACGGTTTGAGCTCTGAGATGCAGCCAGTCGTTCTTTTCGCAACCGAAGATCATCTAACAGCTTCTGTGCAAAATCTGATCTCTTTGCCATGTTGTGCTCTCTATTGGAACTCAGTTTCAGTCACCAACAGTACTCCTTCAGCTAGAAAAATGGTAGCATGTCTTTACATTGAGTTTGGGCTACTTCTTTTACAGATAAGAGGAGGGGTATGTTTTCATTCCTCTTCTAGTTGGGAGGGTTCTTTCGAAGTTGGGTGAAGTGGGAAGTCTAGTCCAGGGCAATAAAATGGAATTTGAAAAAAAAATTCTCGAAAGGTTGACGTGAACGTTAGGTCTCTCTCTCTTTCCATTGGAGGGCGTTCGTAATATTTCAAGTACTTTGACTTTGATTCTAATCTAAGCAATGGCAGAGGTCTCATAGGGCTTCCTTTCCAAGCCTTCTTTAGTTAACTAGCATCCTATTTTCTCACCATTTTCTATCCTGATTCTCAAGTAAATGGTTGCGTTATGTTCTCTTCAGGCATTCATGATGATTCACATTGGTATGGGTTGCCAAAATGGGTGATACACATGCCTGATTTATGTTACCCGAACTGGGGTAAGGAGTTGGACATGGTACGCATTGGATTTTTTTTGGGTTAAGTTTTACATTGATTTGAAGTGTCGGTGATGACACAAATACGGTCAAATAAAATAAAATGGTAATCATATTTGATAAAATAAAAAAAGTTAAAAATAAATTTTATATTATTGTGTGTAATATGTATTATATGAATAAGCTTATATAGAGTTTAATATTATAAACTCTAATAAAATTGGGGAACTACATCCAAAAAATAAACCAAATCTAATTAGAAAGTTATTACATATTTTAACAATATTTGTACCATCAAAATGAACATTCTAATTTAAAATGTGACTCGTCGAAAACGTGTTTTAAATAAAGATAAAAATAATAATTTATTTTAAAAAAAATGATAATTTATTACTTAAAACCAATGTTTCATTCGGATTGTCCAAACCTTTGATTTTAAAATTGTTGCTCATAAAAACGAAAAAAAAAAATTATGGATGTTAGTCAACAAAATGAAGTCTTTGTAACATGTGAAATTAATGTGGGTGAATTTAGTTGTACAAAATGTTTTACATTTTATATCTTCATTTTTGTTAACACGAAACTTAATATTTTGCACATTTTTAAAATAACATTTTTTCATAAGAATGAAAAAAATATTTGTTTTTCAAATGATGTTTAAAGATGAAAAAAAAACTATTTTTCAAATTATGTAAATTAATGAAAAAATATTAAAAAAATAAGAATATATTTTGCACAACCTAGCAGCCCTCTTGAAATAGACACGTTGTTCTCTTTTATTGGTACGCTAGATGATCAATTTCTCCTATTATAGGATAGGAGGTGAGAAGAAATAAATCTGAAGACAATCAAGGAGAACATCATGATGCTTAGGCATTAAACTCGCATCAACAGTGGACTTTGGAGTGGGAGCCATGCGGAGTAACTTAGAATAAGTTGCAGAGTGCTTTTGATACTTACACTTGGGATATAAAATCTGTATTTTTAATCTTAACAATTTAATTTTATACTTTGTAAAACTTAATTACTAATTATATTAAATTACGTACAAAATATGAAATTTTCAAAATTACTTTTAAGGTACGGCCAAAAACTTATGTTTTGAAACTTGAAAAAAAAATTAATAACTACTAAAAATATTTAAAATACCTTTTGATTTAATAAAATATTCTTATATATAAAATATTTTTATTGCTCATTTCAATTATAAACAAATTATCATTATTATGTATAATTTAGATATGAGTAATTCAATTTTGGTATGCATTTTATTTAAATACTTAAAGTTTAAATTATCTTAATTGAATTCTTAACGTAATAACATTGAGTATTAAGTGATTGATGTCAATATTCGAATACAGAATGATATTTGACACTTTCTTCTATAAAATTTTAATTGTAATTAAAACTTACAAAGACACATTTTTTATATTATTAGATTAATTAAATTATTTATTAATGTAATAATAATAATAATAATAATATTCTATTATTCATATTTTATTTTGATTAAAATAAATAAATTTTAGTTAGTATAAATACTAAAATCATTTCCGTTAAAAACCATCTCAACATCTAAATAGTAATCCGATGATGTACATATTTTTGGTAGTTTCAATAATTTGATTTCATTTGATAACACTTTTAATCTAATTTAATAGAAGTTAAAATAATTTTTAATTTTACAATACTTTTATTATTTTTGAGTCTCCTACTAGCCTAACCAAACGAGCCCGCCCGATACATGGAAGTGTGATGGTTTGACCCGAAAATTTTAAGTGGACCGGTCTACTAAAGAATCTATCCTAACCAAGGCAACGAAAATCGAGAACCTTCTCAACCGTGGATAGACAACCGACTCTAAATGGAGAATCATTTAATCACTCAAATTTCGCCGTTGATCTCTTTACAAATGAAACAATCACAGCCGTACGATCTTTTAGGGTTCCTATATGATTCCGTTTTCATCCCCTCATAACCTGTATTCCCCAGTTTCGTCGGCGTTGATTGCTATATATATTCCTTCCGCTCCTTTTTTTCGTCATATCTCATCCCTTTTCTTCATTCAATTCATCAATCGTTTCACGATCTGTCTTTTAATCATGGACTGTATTCAAATTTTCGATTGGAATCCGTGGTTTTGCTTATCATCTAATGGTGGATTTCTTCGCTATGGTAGATCTGTTTTTGGTTCTCTATACTTCTCACGGCTTCGTTTAAGATCTATGAAGTTTGGGTCACAAAGATCCATTATGGACTTGCTTGCCTCGGATATGTGGAGGTCCGGAATTTTCTTGATTTTATTATCGTTGATCTTTCTTTTTCAAGTTTAAATTGAATTTCTTTTTTAAATCTGGACTGAATTTTTTATTTCTGGGTATTTTTTTAATTTTTTATTTCTATTTGTTTTGCAATTCATTATTTTTATTCACAATATTTATCCTATATTTCTCTCAATTTTCGACACATTTGATAGAATGGGAGTTGTTTCGTCTTGAAATCCAAATAATAATTATTACAAAGAATATCATCTTGTAAACGCTTCGAGTTTGATCCTTCAAGCAATATTCTTTTATTGCTTTTATATTTAAATTTGAAGCTGGTGTTGTATTGCTCATGAATTGGTTGCCCATTTTGTTTGCCGTGTTCTTAGATATCTTGAATTGGGACAGAGGATGGAATGGATCAACTCTCGTTGACAGGCATTCTTGGTCCGGGTCTAGCCATGGAATGACAGATTTGGAGTCGTTTTGCTACACAAAAGCTGATGTGCTGGTATTTTGAACCTGATTATATATTTTATTCTCCTTTTGTGTATTTCAATTGATACGACATGATCATTGAATATACTGCGAAGTCAAAGAATATTTGGTTTGTGAGGTGAAAAGAATTGCGTGGTGAATCCTGTAAAATGTATCAGACCTTTGACATGACAGGTGAGCTTGCATGGCAGGTCAACAACCCTAATAAAATTTGCTCTTTTTGGGTTTTTGGGGTGGGGAGATGGCACGGGATATTGATTTTCTGTATTTTTTGCCCGGCTTTCCCTTCCCCCAGTTGTATGTCTTCTCTTCTCCCTATCTTCCTTATATATATATATATATTGGTCAACAATACCAATCATGCAATGCAACACAAACAAACAATGGAGTCAAATAAAGATAATCCTCTCATCAATATTGGATACTGAAGCCGCAGCCAATTGGGCACCTTGTTGATATCTCCAAAGGTACAATTGATAGTGCATTTAAATTTATTCTATTACTTGATATTACTTATTCATTAACTTGTCAGTTTTTAGAAGATTCTGATTCTTAATAAATTCCAGGAGCAAGAAATTGCTAAATTATCATTCAATCATTCACCAGTAATAGAATTATGTATATTCATCTTACAAATTATCATTCACCAGGATAGTTTAATAGAATTATGTATATTCATCATGCAATTTATCTAAAGTATTTAACAGAACTGTTTGTTTCTGCATCACGGTCTGATTGGAACTCTCTGTTCTTATCAGTTACAATAAAATATGGCATGCTGCACAAATGATTCTATATTTTACAAGCTGGACAATCATGCAATGGCAATTTCATGCCTACACTATCAGCCATTCTAAAGCTGCCTCATATTTATAAATATGATGTTACTTCCAATTTGCTTTATTATAAATTTTAGTTGGCTGCCTTTAGCTTGTGTTATCCTGGTGATTGATATAACGTACTGGTGTGATTGACATGGCAACTTTCATTTTTATGTCATGTATAAAGCTATAGATTGTGTTTTGTAGTTGGGATTTTATTTTTAAAAAAATTTGTTCTGTGGTGAACTAAGAGGGATGGATGCTTTTTCTGATTAGTTATGGTTATAGAAAATTAGCTCCCTCTTCCTGGTGCTTTAGCTGCACCTTTTTTCTTTGTCAATTCTCCCCAATATGGTATGGAATTTATTGCAACCTTGTGCTCAATTGAAATTGCAACATCCGTGGCAGCCAATCATTCTGCTGGTGGGGACATTGCCCCTCTTGTTTTACATTTGAAGTCTGAACTTCAGTTGTTGCACAAGCCAGAGGAGATGTATCTGATCGGATCTAGAAGAGATTGTAGCCTGTTTGCAGATGTTCGTCTTCTTTTATTCAAGTATGATCTCTTATATATTGTAATAGTTTTCTCTTATCCGTTTGCTTGATTGAGCTTCATGTTAAAAGCAATGTTTTCTTTGCAGTTATATGCTTAGCGACTGTTATGATTTTTAAGCATGTTTGATGATCATAATTGTCAGTTGTTATGGCAAGTAAACTGATAACATGCAACTACTAGATTTCTTTGCTACCATAAATCTGCGTTGTGATATCAAGACAAGAAGATTTGACTTTAACGAGGCCAAATGTAAAAAAGGTGCTCAGTAATCCTTTTCATAGTCATAAAATGTATTGGGTATACTTTGGTTCATTTCATTCAATGCACAGATGAAGCATGTTGATGAGTTCTTTTCGATATTAACTACCGATCACAAGAATTCTGTAAAAATGTATAGGAATTTCATTGTGTATGAGGTTGATTTATGCTCCATCTGGTTTTGCATTGACGCTGATGATGGTCTTTTATCTTCCAGATGTATTACTGTTGTCAAGGTTATCTTTTCAAGTCTGTGATGTAAATTAACGTTTTTTGTGATTCTGATATCAATTCTGATTTGTTTGGCTGCTTGTTTGAGCTTGTGTTCTTATGTTGATTGTTGTGAAGTTGAGTTCTTTGAATCACTTATTGGCTATTGAAATGGTAGGGGTATAAATAGTTTTTGTATGAAATAATTGTTTTATGGAATATGTTTCAAATAAAACTAGGTTCATATTTTTTAAAATTTTGCTCTGTCCGAGGTCCAATCTATGGTCCTTTAGTTCTTCATTGATACTTTTTTTTGGAAATTTTTCTTGGCTCTACACCAATGTGGAGGAATTTCCTTTTATCTATTGATGTGGTAATTTCACATTGCGTTGTGTATTAAAAAATCATGTGTAAATTAAATGATAAAATATCTGATTTATTTATTAAATATTTTAAAGATTATGTGA
This sequence comes from Bretschneidera sinensis, assembly GCA_023935145.1. Lineage (NCBI taxonomy): Eukaryota > Viridiplantae > Streptophyta > Magnoliopsida > Brassicales > Akaniaceae > Bretschneidera > Bretschneidera sinensis. The sequence goes on from CM043697.1 coordinate 149,799,804, forward strand.
TTTGTATATAATTTTTTAATACACAATTCAATGTAAAGTTGTGAGTAGGAAGAGGTTCCGTCATATTGGCATGGAGCAAAGTATTATTCTTTGCGGGGTTTGATTTGTTGCGGTGAAATGTTTGACAGTTTCTTTTTACCTTTCATTTCTTAACAAATGGGTTATATTTGAGCGTCAATAAAAGCGTGGCTAAATGTGTTCATGTAGATTTTTATTTTCATGTGTAAACATTGCGACGAGTGCATGAACGCGTGAGGCAACTGTAGTAATTTCAGATGTTATGAAGTGGATCCATGAGCTCCAGTTGGCAAGAGCGCCCAAACTTATGGTTTGGGAGGATGGTGGTTCGAGTCCACCTGGATCCTTGGGTTCTTATTGCTTATTACACGTGATCAATCTGATTTTGTTGAAAGGTCCTTCAGCGCGACAGCATGATTTCCTTATAATTTCAAAATGCATTTATTTAGTTTTTTTTCCTTCATTTTGAAGATTGATGGTAATATTTTTGTATTATTATGGTCAAATTTTGGAAACCAAACTTCAGGGCAAGTGGGGTAGGCTTACGTTTCTGATTACGTGCCTAATTTTGAGTTGAAATTGTTTGAAGTCTTTTTTTTAATCTTTTCCTCACGTTTCAGACTGATCATCAGATACTTTTTTTAATGTTTTTTTAATTAAAATAATTTATATATGTCAAACAATCTAGATATTATAATGTAAAACACGAATGTTTTAAAATTTATAGAGTATTGTTTATATCATAGTCTAGCTAGCATTGTTTTTTCGTTCTGCTCTGTTGTTTGATGGCGTTTCCGTTTTGGTCAACATAATTCATGGCTTCCATTTGTTAAATTCTGAATGTTTGTGATGGACACATGAATTTTGATTTGGACCCGGTTTCGTGGTAACTACTACAAAATCAGAGAGTTTTATTAGTAATTATAGAAAATTGTAATAATAACTGAATAAAAATAAAATATTTAAATATTTATTTACTATTATAATTTTCTATCATTATCAATAAAGCTTTTCGACCATGGAATAAGATCCGTGAAAGCATAACTCGATGACTCATTGCCTCATTGGATGAAAGTGAAACACCATGTGTCGGATCCAAGGGTCCAATATGGCTGGATCTGGGCGACAAAGGGTTTGCTCTGGGCTAATTGTCCATGTCTGTATCAAGGGAAGAATGAAGTGTTCACTACAGTTGTGAGCAAATTGCGCTTATTCTTTCTTGGCCGTTCAAGGATTCGGTTTCTGTTTGGCTTATAGTTAGTTTTGATTTATGATTTATAAATAATTTTTGAAATGATTTTGAAAAAATAATGGTTAAGTTAAAAACTGTTTTAAGTATTGGTTAATAGAGTTGTGAAATGATTTTTATTTTTTATAAATAAAAATTAAATTAAACGCTTTTAAAAAATCATTAAAAAACGTTATAAACTTGTGTTTGTTACTGTTGTATCAAAATATTTAAATAATTTTAAAATCAATTGGCAAAGTCTACTTCTAAAAAGAAATTATGTCAACCTTTAATAAGTTTGTTGTCAGTTGTTGATGCCAAAAATTGTTGATGCTGACATGGTCTGGTTGAGGACTCGACCTGAGTGGGGATTAGACCTGGTTGAGGACTCGGCTTAAGTGGGGACTTGGTCTGGATCCTGCACAAGTGACAAAGACGAACTAAAGGCCCTCGGAAGGAAGGGAGGGGGAGACCTCCGAAGGCACTTCGATGCTTAAGTCAGTAACGATTTTAAGGGAGAAGCCGAGGGCTCAAAAGAAGTCGAGGGCCTAAGTGTGTTAAGTGCGAGTACGAGTGTATCTGAATATGAATGGTGAAATTCATACCTTTGCCTATTTATAGGCGTCTGCTGACGAGGTGGTTATGATAGCGGGCTCGGGTGATAGTGCGGCCGTAGGGCAACTGCAGGGTGGCTGATAGCTTCGTAAGGTGGTTGGCGACTGTAGGGCGGCTAATGGCCGTAGGGGGAGATCCTATCGTAGGTTTACTGGGTCGTCCTTTTCAGGCCTGGAGACTTCGTTGGGCCGGAGAATATGTGAATCGTTTGCTTGGCCTGGGGAGGTCGCTGGGCCTGTTGGGGCATTCGGTTGGGTTTGAGGCTTGTTTGAGCCGGAGGCAGCTGGGCCAGTATGGGTTGGAGCAGGCCGTTCGTCGGGCTCGGGTACTTGGAGTATTTTGGGCCTGGAGTGTTCTGAGTCAGAGTATTTTGGACCACATCATCGGTGAAAACAAACTGGGATACTCCTATAGTCCAATTAGAAGAAGGGAAGAACCAAATATTGGCAACCAAAAATAATTGTAAAAATTGAGAAGGAAAATTACTAAGTTCTTACAATTCTGCCGACAAGAAATTGCAGAGTAATAGAAGTGAATGGAGAGAGTGATGCAACAACTGCATGAGTCACTTTTTCACGATGTGCCTCTTGCTCCTCCTTGTGTTTTCCTTTTCTATGGAATCGGAATCTGATACCTATCCTTGTACTCCTTTTAACATTAGATCTCATTTGCCTCACGTGTAGTTTTGGTGGATTTTTCTTTCTTATGGTAGGTTCCCGACTCCTTGTTGCATCTTTTGCTTTTTCTTACCTTCTTCACTTTTGCCTTCCTTGTCCCCTTTATTCTTGCCTCTATTTGCTGTGTCAGCTGCGTATTTTATCAATTGCTTAGGGCAGATGTACAAGATCTTTTTATTATATCTAATGTTGATTCTTTATTTGGTGGAGTGGATTAATGCTCTTTGCCACTCGAATTCAAAAGCATCCATGTTATCTTCTTCAAATTAAATAAAAAAAAAAAAAACTCCATCTGATAAGATTAAGATAGTATTTTAGATTGATAATTTAAATGCTTAGGATTCTCGTTGTTAGTCTTTCTCCATAATTATTAATGGAGCAGATAAAGCAGTCCGAAAGGGAAAATAAAACAAGAGGAGTTGGTAAAGCATACACAAATTGACTCGAGGGATGCGCAATACCTCATATTGGAGACTTTTTCATGGAGAGATAGTGGCCTAGTTTTATTTTTCTTCTAGAAAGTTGGTGCTAGGGGACCGACCATTGATTTTGAAAGCTGGACTCACTATTCGGGTTCCTTACTACTCCACTGTTATACCCTAAATTTTAGGGTTATTTCATGCATTTACCGTAATTTAGAGTGACCATGAATCGGTTTAAATTGATTTGATTTTAAATATTTTTTTATATAACAAATACATATATAATTTGAAAAAAAAAATTATCATTATTTTATCCATACAAAAATCTAAAATAAAATCACAATCAAAACTTTTTATACCACAACAAATCACTTAAAATTACAAAATAATCGATATAAAATAGAATAAGTAATTCACACACCGTAAAAATTAATCTTGAAATTTTATAATTTCAAATTTTCAAACTTGACCACGAAATCAAAATTTCGTTAATTGTAATTATTTTTACCCTATTATAAAAAATAAAACTTTGATTTACTTTTTTCACATAAATTGAAAAATTAAAGAATAATAATCTCACGCATTAAGTTTCATAACAATATAATCAAAAAAATTCATTAATAATTAAAAAATTATATAATAATTTTTAACTTTTAAAAAAAATTTAAATATAAAAATTATTATTTAATTTTTTCATCACTATTAACAAAATTTTTCAATCCGGTGAGACTGACCCGAAATATCACCCCTCAAATAGATCAGTTATTGCGGAAAAGGACAATTGCATGTGGCCTTAGCGCTGTCCTAAAAGTCTAAAACTAGGACACCGTCGGCTCCACCAAAATCGCTGTTGAAGAAAATACTTGTTTTTTAAGGACTCGGTACAAATGATATGCATGCGCCAAGTGAATTCCAATTTTAAAACATATAATATATTTATTTTAAAAAAAATATTTAAATATAATTTAATTTTAAAATTTTAATAATTTAAATTGTATTTAAATAAATACTAAAATCTACCACTTGCCTACGGGTGCGTGCATGAATTTCCAGTGTTTTTTTCCTTCCTGAACAAAATATCTTTATAACAATGCTAGCAGACAAGAAAGCCAAGAGGACTAATATATTACTTGCTCCTCATTTCGCTTTCCCTCTTTCTTGGGTCTTGTTGGTCTTCTTTGTTCTTTCTGTTGTTCTTTTCCATGACACTTTCGTGATTTACCTCTCTCCCTCTCTCTCTTTCTCTCCCTCTTTTTAGCAGCGAAGGAGGTGCAGTACGGTCTCTTTCTCGCCTTCACTTGGTATGTTTGTTTGTTAACAGCCGATAAGTCTCTAGTGAAGTACCTTTGTTTCAAAACTGCGCACTCTGTTCTTTTTTATTATGTTTTGCTAGTGATTTGTCCAATCTTTTATGAAATTTTGTGTCTTTTTTATTTATTTTAATTTGATGTAGAATCGGGAAAAACTATTTTTGTTGGGAGATAAAAAGAGCGCCAATTAAGATTTTTTTTTTGTTCTTTATTGAGTATCGAATAATTGAGTGCTGTTTTTACAATGCACAAGCTGCTTTTGGTTTATTGTAGTCCTTGTGGATGATATTCGCTAATATTGCGTAATTTTCTTTCCCAATAGAACAGGAAAATTCGAAGAAAGTAAAAATAATATATTTTTTTTGTAGAGTAAAACAACAACAACGGCCTAATTTAGGCCTTGTTATTGACTATGCAGTATGCAGAGCCGACTGATTTTTTTTTTGCTTGGAGGCACTTCAGATTGTTGGCTATTTTTATTTTTTATTTTTTCCTGTCCATTTTGATTACTAGAGAAAAACCCTGATCCTATTAGTTACTTTGTTTGGATGGTTCAATTGCTTCTCCCCTCCCCCAATTTTAATTTTGTTTCAGATTTCTTTTTTACTTTTACTATTTTGGTAGAAAGAGTGGTTGTGTGTGGTGGTTGAATCGTGCTTCATGTGACGATCGAACATACAAATTGTGTGATAACCATTTTCGGTTATTACTTTTGTGGTGAAACTATTTTGGGATTGGACCCAACACAAGACTTGTACCAAAGGATAATGAACCGTTTTGGGGGGTTTGTGAATTGTGATAAAGTATTAGTAACAACTGCATAGATCTTGTGCTAACTGAATCATATGTATCCAGATTTGACCCTACGCCGGTCTGATTTGAGCAGAGAGGAGCCCATTAGACATCATTCGTCTTCAGTTGAATCAATGAGTGTGAATCATACGATCCCTATGGCCTATGCTATCTACTTCTAATTTCTTTATGATGTTATTTTTACCAAATTGTGTGAAACTTGATTGCTTTAGGTAACCCTTTCTCTGATGCAATTTCATCTGCATATGTAGAATCGTCACACCAGTAGTTTGGTTGCTGAGTTTAACATTCTTGAATTTTTGTCTTGTTTCTTGCAAGTTTGGCTAAAAAATGGCAAAGACTCGTGATATGCTAAATTTGTATTGTTTTGGATGAAAAATTTAGTTCCTCTGTTTTGCTTCTTTTATAACTAGGTCCATTTATTGAACTTAGTCTCAAGAATCTCGATTCTCCATGTGCATTTTCACAAGAAAAGCTTAAATGCTATATGTCATTTGATTCAGAAAAGTAACAAGTGTTCTTATGTGATGTTCAGCGTTTGCAGGTTGAATTCAGCTGCTAGATTGTGATATCATTGACCATGTTTCTTCGTTGGAGTAAATCTCATCACGATCCAGAGAATGATTCGGAGCAGTCTGAGTCAAAGGTAATTAGTTGAGAGTTCAAGTAGGCACTAAACCGATTCATATGACTGCATTGATTGCCTTTTCAGTGCTCCTTTAAATCTCCCCTTACCCCACCCATTTATGTATTGATAAAAGTTGTATATGATAACATAGATCATTTGTAGTTAATACTGACAGATGCAGTGTTTTACTTCACTAGCAGATCAAAGATCTTAAGGCTGAAATGGGGCCACTATCTGGCCGCAGTTCACAATACTGTACTGATGCCTGCCTGAGGAGATATTTAGAAGCTCGGAACTGGAATGTAGACAAGTCAAAGAAGATGTTGGAGGAGACACTTAAATGGAGATCAACCTATAAGCCCGAGGAAATCCGATGGGTAAGGCTAATCAAATTTTCCTGCATGTTTATGTTTACAGGAAGAATATAATAAAGATGATAATGAAAATAATGCATAGTTCCTTCCATGGTGTTGGTGAGTAACTTTCACTGATTCTCATATGGTTTTGTTATTAGCATGAAGTTGCAGCCGAAGGTGAGACTGGAAAAGTATCCAGAGCGAGTTTCCATGACCAAAACGGAAGGACTGTTCTTATACTGAGACCTGGAATGCAGGTCTTATATCTAGTTCATTCATATACTTGATTCATTGAACTTGCAGTTTTCAGAATTAAAACCACTATTTTTTCCCTCCTAGTGGGTCGAAATAACACCGTTACAAAATGTTGCAGAATACAACATCATTAGACAATCAAATGAGACATCTGGTGTATCTAATAGAGAATGCTATTCTAAATCTTCCAGAGGGTCAAGAACAGATGGCATGGTTGATAGACTTCACGGGATGGACGTTGAGCACCTCTGTCCCCATCAAATCAGCTCGAGATACTATCAATATTTTACAAAACCACTACCCTGAGAGGCTAGCGGTAGCATTTTTGTACAACCCTCCACGGATTTTCGAAGCATTCTGGAAGGTTAGACTTCTACTTTCCGAGCTGACATACTGATTCTTATATGAATGTTAAATATTACTAGATGTTTAGTCTACAAAAAGTCTCACAAATGATTAAACCCTTTGACCTTTATAGGTGGTAGTTCCATAGATGTTTCAATGAGCTTCTTACATTTTTCCATAGAATTTCTGTACTGTACTTCTCTAGTGTTAGTTGTCTGTGTTGAATGATGCCCCAGGAGCTGCTGATGTTTGAGTTGTTGAGGTTTAATAAAACATATGCTTGATCTACTCTTCTATTTTTTGGTGATAGGAGACATAGAGATCATGTTTTCATACTTGTTTTATTAGGCCATGTTTTCATATTTGTTTTATTAGGCCATGTTTTCATCCTTGTTTTAAGGATTACTTTAGGCCATGTTTTCATCTTTGTTTTAAGGATTGTTTTTTCCTTTAACAACCTATATATAGGTTGAAATTGTATTCTCAAAATATAGTGAAAAAAAATCAAGTTTGTTTTTGCAAGTTCTTGCACTTCATTTCTATCAAAAAACCAACAGTCTGCCTCATTCTTTTGTATTAGAAACCCCTTGTTATACTTTTCCAGCTCCATTGTGCATCCTTTAGCAATTATGGGTTAAACTCTTTAGATATTTGTGTCATTATCAGTAATCATTTATACTTCAGTTAAAAAAAATATTAGTTATCACTGAAGTAATCACAAGAAAGTTCATCAATTTGTCCAACACAAAAATAGACTACCCAACTAATGTTTCTCTTATCTTACATTTTTATCCCCCTTTTCTGGATAAATTTTTTTCCTTTCCTTTTGAACTTTGAAATTGATATATTTAAAATAATTAAACTTTTTTGAGTTTAGGTTAACATGCTCTGTTCACACCTGCAGATTGTCAAGTATTTTATGGAAACCAAAACATTCCAGAAAGTGAAATTTGTGTACCCTAAGAATAAAGATAGCGTGGAGCTCATGAGGTCATATTTTGACGAGGAGAATCTTCCAACTGAATTTGGAGGAAAAGCCATACTGCAGTATGACCATGAAGAGTTCTCAAAATTAATGGCTCAAGATGATGTAAAATCTGCAGTCTTGTGGGGATTTGATAACAAACTCCAATGTCTGAGTAACGGGCATTCCAGAGCTGAGGTTGCTCCAGCGCCATGCTTTGCACCACCAGCCAGCTGAGCTAGGAGATCTTAGTGAATAATTGTAATAAGTTATAAATCTCTTATACACCTGAATTTGAGGCTTTGATGCAATGATGGAGGCCATTATTTAACAGAAGCCGTAACATGTGCTCCATATGGGAAGAACGTCATTGTTGGATCAAGATAACGAAATTAATAATTGAACTTTACTATTTGAGAGTATTAGAATATTTTTTATCCAATGGTTGTCATAAGCTCTAGTTTGACAAAATCAACACCCTTAACTTATTACTATTCAAAGAGGAACATTAGTCTTTCCTCACCGCGTAATGCAACTCGATACTTTTGCAGATATCCTTCCTACCATGGGCAGGAGATTAGTAAAAGGGGGGTAAGATTTTGATGAGTTTACTCTTCAACACCCTTTAGGGAACCAATCAGATGGAAATCTGTGAACGCCTGTGACCTGACCATTCTTTTGGAATGCTCAGAAGTCAGAACTCAGAAGCCAGAATCTGATGGACAGTGGAAAGAAATCTACAGTGATCATGTGTAACATTCCTTTATTTAAAAATGACTTCTGTTGGGCTAATTGTATCCATGTGGGGGGCTGGGTAACAACCCCTTTGTCCTCTACGTAGGTCTGCACAGAAATGAACTCAATGTTTCGATCACAAATTTAAAAAATTTGTACTGTGTTCACACCTGAAAGTTTTTTGTTTTGATAAAGGTGAATGGAGTATTATTTATCTATAGTAACTAATACACCATAGCAACAAGGTTGCTATAAATCATACATACAAAAAGAAATACAACTTAACAAAACCACAAAACAACTAGACAAGTAGAGAAACTACACAACCAGAAAGCAAATAACACTCAGTCTAGTCAGAACCAACAAACATTACAAGTCAGGTAGTGATTAAAGAATCTAGACCCCAGTTTTTAGTAACACTAACCTTGAGATTGATTCTATCCAAATTGGAGAAATTAAGAACTCTACCTCTCACATTGGCAGTGATTCTACCCAAAACAATATCAATACTTCTGTATGAGTTTGTTGATGTAGCCTGAAGTTTCTTTCTCTCCAAATGTGATAGATGCTGGCATTCTAAGCTAACCTCAATGAAGTCGCTTGAATGGATTTCCCTAGTGACCCACTCTAGTTCTTCAAGCCAAAGACCTTATATTCTTTGGATTTCAGCCTTCCTTAAGGTACTATCCCAAATTTGCTTAGAGTAAAAGCAACTAAAGATGTGAGTTTTAGACTTCATTGCTCCATTACATAATAAGCAATCACGGGACACATGCATACCCCAGTTGAGAAGCCAGATTTTGTAGTTAGTTCGTCATAGATGGCAAGCAAGCTAATAATACTATGTTTTGGTATATGTCCTGTAAACCAGATGATTATGCCAGGGAACCTTTTCTTTCTTGGGTCCCAGACCATTTCTCAAGTGGAATGAGTGCTAAAACACTTTAATGGGATGCATAAGGTTTTATACTCTCACAAATATCACTTTGAATATTGGATAGAAGAATCATATACTATTCTCTTGTTATAACAAGTAAGAAGAGGTCCAGAAAGACACCAATTATAATACCATAGGAAAGTATTTGCACCATTTCTAATGAGGTATTTTATCATAGGTTCACACATGAAAGTTATCTTAAGTAAACCACCACCTTGAAATTATTTGGGGAGTTGAGGGCTGTTTAAAATTGGATGACAAAATAATCTTTGACCAACCTTCGTACCGTATCATCTAAAACATATAGATTGGAACTCATATACCCTTACTAAAACTCTATTTCATAATTGAATGGCTAGGGTGGCAATGTTGATCCAATCATATTGATTTCGAAAGCTTGTTATCTCGTCTTTGGCCTTGGAGGTGGCGATGGGGTGGAATGTCCCAGCCTGATGGTTGTATAGGGATCATAATCTTGAATCCGAGGTTCATAAAGAACACAATATTCAAAATTTCTTCTTCTCATGATGGAGGATTCTTTTTTCGCAAAAACTTATGCAACAAAGAGGTGTATTCAGAAAGTTTGGAGATAAAGTCTGACATGTAATTGACAATTATAATTGATAGGCCACATGTTAAAGGCTCTCATTCAAGAAAAACAAAAACCATTGGGGTGAATGATTCACCTGCACTAAAAGATGCAAAATTGGGCAAAGGTGGAGACTTAGCCAAACTCCTCTGTCATTCCTACTTACATTTAAACCCCTTTTATAGACAAGGAACGGACTTCAAACCCAAATTCAAAATAGCTAAATAAAGCATTACAAAAAGAGTCTGCTTTAGTGAAAAGCGAATGAATGAGTCCTCGAAAGGTAGCTTAGAAGACTATGACTCTGATACCACTCATACAAACACACTCTGAATGTGAAACACCCAAATGCGATTAAACAGCCTACTCCAGTGGCACCAATCCATCAAAGTGATTGCATTATACGACACGGGAGTCCAATCCAGCTTTCCCAAACTGTATATCTTACCAAATGACTAATTGGAGGGCCAGAGTGGCCATGTTGATCAAATCATATTGATTTCCAAAATTTGTTGTACCGTCTTTCGCTTTGGTGGTGGCAATGAGCCAATGAGGGTGGAGTGTCCCGTCCTGATGGTTGTATAAGATCATAATCTTGAGTTTGAGGTTAATAAAGAACATAATATTCAAAATTTCTTTTAGAATGTTCACCAGGAATTCAAAAATCTCTTCAAAAATAATTTGGTAACTGATTAAAATCATTCATTTTATTTTTTTAACTTTTAAGGATGTTTTGCAATATCAGATTGTCGGCTAATTGATAATCAGAAAAGTAGATTCCAACACTGGGTTCAACCCTTAGTCGTAGAAAAAAGACTACGAGTTTCCCAAAAAAGCAAATTTATTTACAGGGAAATACAAGCCATATGAGACGGATGGCTGTCATCCCTTCCCATTAGCAGCAACTAAATGTCTACTATCTCCCGTCAAAAAAAAAGGAAACAAACATTTTTGCATCAAAAGTTTTAAAGAGAAAAAGGAAAACGTGAAAACAACAAATGACTGTTAGCTACACAGAGAACTATTCAGTCAAAACCTGCAGTCAAAGATGCATCTTGCAAACAAGATGAAGTTAGCTGCCTTTGGATTTATAGGGAACAGACAAGCAGTATTCGGTGAGAGAAATCACACAAGCCGCCTTTTGAAGTTTCTAGTGGTTGTTTGGTAAGTACGAACCAGTAAGCCAACTCCTATACCAACTCCAAGACAGATGCCAAGCCCAATCCCTACACCAACCCTCACACCAGCATTGAACCATGATAGTTCACCATCTTCACCATCCATGTATTCTGTCCTCCTCCAGTACATGTTGTAGTCTTCATCGTTTCCCAGTTTGTAGTTTCTGTATTCTGCTGCCTGCAGATGGAAATGGGAGGTTATAACAAGGTAGAGGCAAAAGCAAACCAAGTATACAACCAGACAAAAAAGAGAATACATAAATGTATTAACAATGACCTAAAGAGCTAGCCGAACATGCGCTTTAAGTATAGCTAGTGAACTAAGGCTCTGATTGATATAGAGTAAAAGTAAGAGAGAGGAAAGAAGAGGAAGAGGATGAAAAAATGAGCATCTTTTGTTTGGTAAAGATGATGAAAAGATGAGAGGAAAGAAGAAGACAATAAAATATAGTTAATTTTAGCTTCCATTCTTCAATCATCCCAATTTGGGAGGATTGTGATTTGTTCATGTGGAAAGAAAACACCAATCATCCCAATTATTCTTTCCTAACAAATGATAGAAAGATTACTCTTTTCTCCTCTCCCTCTTCTTTCCTCTCACTTTTCCTCTCTACCAACCATAGCTTAAATCTCTCTCACACTCCCACTTTTGATTTGTGACCACTCTGAACACTTGATTCAGTAGTATATAATCAACTGCTTGGAGAACCATGGACAGTAATCAGCCTAGTTGATGGCTCTCATTCACTCAAATATCCATCCATGGTTCTATGGCATATGGGCAATAAAAGACCTAAGAAAATAAATGACTCTGCTTATGAAGAAAACATCCAAGTCTGATACCACTAATCACCAGTCATTAAAATGTAATCAGGACAATATTAGTATAACAAGTAATCCGAGCAAATTTGGTATGACATAAAACCACAGCACATTTCATTCAGATGCCGCATATAGCTGTAAAGTGAATATGCAGTCCTTTATTCCAATTGCATGGTGGATAATTATATGCTAATACAGGGGTTAACTCACTCAGAAGATGAAACAATGATTATTTGAGAATTCAAATATAGCTACAAGTCAAACCACTGAATGCATTGAGTCCGATTCTAGTGCATTGCCAATCTCACTCATTTATTTAGACTGGCAAATATGATAAAGAACCGTAATGATGTTCTAAAGGAGCAGACCCATTATTCTTTATTACATCCGTTCATATGCAAAGAGCATAATAGCTTTTTTAATCTGCTATAGTAGAATAAAATAGGATCCAGTGAGAGATAACAAAAAGAAGTACAAAAGGTCATCAAAACTTGTAGCAACCTGATTATGAGCAAGAAAATTCAAACACAGATAAGCACGAGATCGTCAGGCCATTTGCTACATAGAAAAATATATTGATTCACAAACTACAAAATAAAGCTAATGAAACTTCTTCAAGTTTTTGCAGCTCGGGGAAGAGTTCAGATTATGATACCTTTATTAGCTACAAATTGAGAGTTTTAATCCACCAAGTTGAGAGTTATAGGTCCAAAACAAGTTGTCACTTAAAAAATTCATAGGATACAGATATCAAAACTATGCTTGACAAGAAACCCTGAAGCTCTAATGATATCTAAACTTATGTTTGGTTATTCTCTTCAAGAGAGATCTATGTACAAGCACAAAAATCAACTCCACTAGGTTCAAGAGCAGATAATTCAAACGCTAACATGAGAAGGACCAGAAACAGTGGGCCTCACATGTGAACACCAAACTTGACATGGCCTTGAGGTGAGGCCTATATACATCAGGTTCTGGCAGAACATGGATTATTATATAAAACAATTTTACAGAAAGGAAAAAATGGCAATTGAGTACCTATCCTATCGCTTGGAAACCGTGTCCTCCCCATACCTCACATGACACATTTAGGATACAGATTCTATTTTGCAATCCATACATCAATGTGTAACCAAGAAACATGTTTCCAGATGGGAAGCATATTGGCAACCATAACAAAAGGGGGAAGTAAACGTATCAACAAGTTTTTAGTCACATAATTTCATGTCAAAAGTAATTTAATCAATAACCCAGCAGAAAAGAAATGCAATTAGCTAAAACAAGTATCCAAATTCCAAACACAATATCTGAAGATCTTAAAACCAAAGAGAAAAATCACAAAATTGTAATTTCAATAATGATTTTTTTTCCCCAATATGTTACCTGCAGATCAACTTCGGGTGAGATATCTTTCTGAGAGTAGGTTGTCTCATACTCTGGGATTGAATCCAACATGCCCTTCCTATTGTGCTTCTTCCGCAAACTAAGCTGCAAAGTCTTGGTTAAGATGATCGCCATTCCAGAGAAGATACCGGCAATGTAAACCTCAATTATTGGTAATGGTAATTCTGGGCCTGCAATGTGTTTTCCCTTCAAGAAGCCAGAGCCAGCAGTGATCTCTGCTTCACAATTCATATTCCATCCCTTCGCATTACTTTTCGATTCCCCAGTGAAACCATTGCTACTAGACATCTCCAAAACCCCTGACAGAATAAGATCCTCCTTGTCATAAACCTCAAATTTAACATTCCCTGTCAACCTAATACTGTCTGTGCTTACAAATGTGACTTCCTCAGATTTCTTATCTACCCGATCTCTCCTAAGAAGTGAAGAGATTCCTTCAGAGTAAATGCTACTTCTAGCACCATTGAGTTCCAAAAGGGTATCTGGGCTAAGAGGAATATGGTTGAGAGTGAGAAATTCGGGGGTCGAATCATCAACCTTGAAATTGCTGACCCTCACATAGAACACTCTCAAATCAAACCAGTGTGATGATAATTTGGTTAATGGAGAATATCTAACAATCTGAAGGCCATGACCGGTCGCTTCACAGTTGCTTGGTGTTTCAAAAGGACCCTCCATGATTAAGGAGCTTAATCCTCACTAAAACCCCACAAACACTGATTGGAATTATAACATCTGAAGAAGCAGACAAGTCGAAATCAGATTACTAGTAGAAACCTGCTTCAAAATAATGAATCATTAAAAAGTATCCAAAATAAATAAATAATTGAGATAAACCCAGAAAACCAAATGGTCGCGCAATCAGAGAAAGCGAAATAGAAGGTTGCCAAGTAATATAGTAAAATAAAAATAAACCTAATTTTTAGGAACGGAAAGAAAAGTAAAAATAATATGCAATCTAACTGTACTATGACCAACAGAGACCATAAAAAGCATACACAATCTGTGATATCTATACCAGGAGTAAGAAATCTAAAGCTGAGGTTTGAGAGAAGTAGACCTTATACAAGGAAGAACAGAGAACAAAGAACAAAGTCTAGAGACAAATTTATTTGTACCAAAATTAAAATATGACTCAACAACAAAAATTAACAGAGTTAGCCAAAACAATTGTCTTTACAGAAACGATAAACACCCACGTCGGATTTATATCAAAAATGGTTTTCTGATGAAAAAAGGAAAAAGAAATCAGAATTTATCAAAGTAGGAAAACAAAGTTTAGATTTGGAAACAGAGGAACCCACCAGCCCCAAGGAATCTGCACAGCTAGGGCAAAGCGATTTCACTTCTCTATCTTCATCTAATTCAATTTCAAACCAAGCAAAATGATCGAAAAATTGAAGAACTTAATAACTATCTTTTGATCCTTCTTCTCAAAAGAAAAAGAAATACGAACAAAAAAAAAAGATTATGCTATGAAAAAATTCCACACATCCCAACAAAACAGCCGGCAATAAACAAATAAAACATAAGTCATAACACCAGCCAAAAAGTTCTCTCCCTCTCTCCCTCTGGAATGATACAGAACCACAAAACAATTTTCCAAAAAACATGAACTTACCAAGGAAATCTGTCCTCCACAATCTTAAATTTGTAGTGTTGCAGTGTATACTAATCAAATTCTCATAGCAAATGGCTTTCAAATCCCTTTCAGGCCAATAAGGTTAACGCTTTTGATCCCCATAAGCATAACTTGTGGCCAACAATATTAACGAACCCACGAGTGTTCAAGAAAAATCTCTCCTTAAAAAAAAAGGAAAATCTATGCATTAATAATTTAGTATTTTATATATTATTAATGGAAATGGGTCTCTGACCCGCTCTTATCCGATTAGAACCAAAGAATTTGCATTTACGAGGCCGGTGTCCCTCCCCCATGAAAAGGATGTGCAATGCATACTTTTAGAGGAAATTAACGGCTACGGACACATGGCCGTTGTCAGTTTATTGCAGTCGTGATTGGGTTAACAGGCCCATTGGGCTCAAAAAATAAAGACCTGCAATTCATTTTTGTCTCAATTGTTTTTTAATTTGTTAAAACGATAACCCGAATGTGCTCACAAAAGGAGATTGCAACAACTGACGTAAAGCTCAAAATCGTTCACAAATTTGTAGTTATTATGCGTTGCAGGTGAAATTTTTTTTAATTATATAATTAAAGATAATATAGTAATAATATTTTTAATTTCGATTAGAACAAATTAACTGCGATCATCAAAATTTATATAGAGTTTAATTAGCTTAATAGTGACGCAAAATGTCTTAAAGAAAGCAATTGATTTGTGCCTCAGTCCATCATTTTTATATTTATCGATTATGTAATTTATTTATTTATATTTATTATAAAATTTAATAATTTATATGCTTATATATAATTTTTATATATATGAGAACAATAATTTTAGAACGTTGTGCATTTCATAACATAAATTATTATGAATAATTTAGATTTTAATTGGATTGTTCAATAGCATGTTCTATCTAAGTAAACTATGTGCAACATTGCAGTGTATAAAACGGCTAAGTTATTAATGATTTATATTACTATTGCTTGACACTACTTTTAAAATCTGTAAGTTGGCTCATGTGTTAAGACTGGCATTTACTTGTTAGGGTTCTTTTTTGAGCCCCTTTGTTTCCCTTTTTTGCCTCTTTTTTATAAATGGTTCTATATGTTAATAATTAATGCTTTAAACAATTTGTCAAAAGAGAAATATGGTTCATTGGTTAGGGTGAGCCATTTCCCTTGGAGGGAGCGTGGGTTCTAGTCCCCTCACGCGCTTCTATTTTTTCATGGCTTAAGCTAAGGCCCAATGTTATTTTTTTTCTTCTCATTCTGACTATTACTTATGAGAAGTTGCAATTTTAGCCCAAGTCATTTCTTATTCTTTAATGGGCCGGTCAAATCAACTAAGATAATTTATTTATTTATTTTTTTTATTCTCATTCTGACTATTACTTATGAGAAGTTGCAATTTTAGCCCAAGTCATTTCTTATTCTTTTATGGGCCGGTCAAATCAACTAGAATAATTTATTTATTTATTTTCCTATATTGCCCTTCATCAAACCTTACCATTCTTAAACCATACACTCTCTCTTTAAATATTACTTTTTTCTATTTAAATATATTACTTTTCCCAAAATATTATTCTTCTCTACTTAAATTATTTTCTTTCCTTTTTAGAATATTTCAAGAATATCCATTTCACAAGTACACTTTCAAAATTATCATTGTTTTCTCGTTTTATTCTCATATTTTAGAGTGTTACCAGAATATCTCATCCTATAGTCATCTATGATTATTTTTATCTCTTTAGTTTTGTGTGTGTGTATATATATATATATTCTCTTCAAAAATAAAATATTAAAATGTTTGAATAATAAAAATTTATCGCATACTCTTTTTTTAATTGAACCACAACATATAAAATAACTTAAATGTCATCAATTGAGAAATATGAGTATTATATTTTTACCCCCTTTAAAAAAATCGATCCGAAATTCACCATATGACTCAAGAGTATAAGTGTGAAAAAAAAATCATTGTAATGAGAACAAGATTTTCCCCTAAGTATATACAATTATCGAGTTTTTTCAACACTGCTTCCTAAGTCCTCAAACTCGACTGGTTTTATCTTAATCAATGTTCCTAATTGATCACCATTCTTACAGTTTTAATCTAGCTAGCTAAGGTAGCAAGCCAGTTAATAAGCCTCATCACAAAAAAAAAAATTCCGTGTCTTCCGGTCAATTTAGTCTATTCTATGGCTTGTCTTTTACGATTTAAGAATCTTTTAGTTCTAAACTCAGTTTCAAAATTATTGCACCCAAACTGAATATCAACAATTCCAACTTTAGTGTGTTAGTTTACCAAGAAGATACATATAGTCCACCATTATAGTAACATCAATCATACACTATATCGAACTCCACTACTTTACCTTAATTAGTTTTCTCTTTAATTAAAGAAATATTTACTGATCCATTTAATGCTATCTCGTTCATAGCTAACAAACCTAAATCAATAGGTCCTTACTCAAATCACTTCTTCTATAATTACTCTTAATTTTGAAATAGTCGATTTAATTAGTTCTTAGTCTCCACTTTAGCTTATTAATAATCAAAACCACATGATTTTTTTTTATCCTTGATCATGCCTTAATCATTCTTCGATCCCCTTGCTTTAAATTAGTCCATTTCTTCACATAATGCAAGATCAAATCTTCAACTCACTACTTAGAATTATGTACACCACATATTATGTCTAATCACTATTTATCTTTCTTATGTAACCCTCTCAAGCATACATTAGATAGTCCACCACATCGAGACATTACAAGTGCCACAAAAAATCATTTCTATGTCCTCACAACTGACTTAAATTTACCCACCAAATAAAATTTCTCAAGCTAGTAATCCCCTTGACCCTAACCCTTAAACTCCATACATAACACCTTAGATCATAGTTAAGAATTCTTAAGAATTGTTAATTTATCTCTTCAAGTTTGTCCAGTAGTAGTAGCTACCATCATTCGATTATAATGAAATTTCTCTCATCATCGTCCTTAAGCATAAGTTTTGTATTCAAATCACGTAATTTTTGTGTCTATTTTTTTTTTGAAAAAAATTGCATTATTTTTAACAATATTTCATTTACAGAGCTTCACTTTTCAAGGATGTTATTATTTACATTGATGCAATAAACGATCCAGTTGGAAAAAAATAAGAGACAATGTTGCTTCAAATTGAGCTCCAGCGATGGATTGGTGTTATAGTCATCGCCCCATTGTCAGCAAACACACTTGGAAAGATAATATGGGTTAGGGTATTGGGGTATTTACTCTTTGTAGATCCTATACCTGTTTCAGCTGACAACATAAGGCTCTTCAATTAGCAATTCATATCACTATAACTTCCATGCTTCAGTCAAGACAACAATTCTAAGCTACTTCTTTAGATAGAGAACCAAATAGAATAAAGTAAGTTACATGCATTAAAAAAAATGTCATTTCCGTCGGTAAAAACAAATAAATTGTTGGTATAGACTTTTTTAGGCTATACCGGCAATTAAATGTTGCAGAAAAAACGTAGCTAAATATCTATACCAACGAAAATTCAGTCGTCTATATAGTTAAGTAAAAGTGCATTATTTTGGTTGGATAAACCGTCGGTATAGGACTACACCGACAAAAAAATATTAGTAAAGGCCCAACTTTTGTCGTTACAAATGCACAATAATATTAAAAAAAAAAAATCAATTAGACGTTTTGGCACATGCTAAGTAATATATGATCTTTTATCATTTTTTTTATTAGGAAAGCAATTGCATGCATCTAGTGCTCATAATGTATCAAGATCTTACTGTATATGTGTAGAGAATGAAATAACACAAAATAATTATAATTGTTCATTCATGCATTTTATTAAGAAATATCAATTCCATAAAAGTAAAGCAAAACACCTCTCTCTCTCTCTCTCTCTCTCTCTCTCTCTCTCTCTCTCTCTCTAGTTTCCTATATAAAAAAACTATCTCGAGTCGATAAAACAAATACTTGATTTAAAATTGAATATTTAGATTAAATTTATGGAGAAAAAACCCTATTTACGCAAGAACTGCTACAAATCAAGGTAAGGGTTTAACTTTCCAAGCATGAAGTTAAAATTCTATGCTACTTTGAAAACAAACACAAAATTATAAAGAGAATATATAAAGGAACTAAACCTGATGATAACCATGAACTAAAACTTATAATGCTACGTTATCACAGTTATCATGCGACTATGAAATATACAAATCATCAATATCGAAGAATTATGGTTTAAACATGAAAAAGTGTAATAAGACAAATCTCTCATTTTTTTTTAATTATTCTTTAATTTCGATTAATAAATAAAAAAAGTGGTTATGAAGAAATAATAAAATAAGAGAACCACATTTCATCTAATTTTTTATCTCTCAGTTTTTATTTTACTAAACCCATCTTAATAAAGAAAACATAATTATGTAAACAAAAGACAAGGCATTGTTTTCATGAAACTGATTCCGTGAAAGTGGAATGGAAGAAGTTCATTCTTATGACAATGGATCATACCTCGAAAACTAAAACAGTAAAATAATACTACCTAAAAATCCGCATTTTATATTTGTGTAACATAGTACACAATATTCACTCAATGACTATAAAAACATTTAAGAAATTTTAAAATAAGGAAATAGATTTTTGCACTTTAGTCGTTTTACCCTTATTCCATTGGTTCTCATCGATCGATCCAGACAAGTGAAAAAAGCTATGGGACGCAAAAGACACGAGTGGTCAGACTGAGACTTTGAGGTCAGAAGAGTCGCAGCACACTAACCTCACGCACGTAAAAACCACATGCTCTTTTCAGCTCAAAGAAACGAAAAGGCACACTTTGATTTTGATCCAATCCTACCTAATTTAACCATGGTTAACATTTAGCCAACTTTTTATTAATTTTACAACATTAGCTAGTATTATTTTTTCGGGTCTAACTAGCTAGGGTCCCTTGATTAGTTAAAAAATCATTATAATATATTATTAATTCGTGATAATTAATTATTATTTTATTATAAAAGTATGATTCTAGGACCCTAAAATTTGCATGTTTCTTCTCATAAACTCATTTTTCTCTTACTTGTCGTTTTCTTCAGCAACAAACATGATTATATAGATTGGATAATAGACCAAGAAAAGGAAAGTTGATTTTAGTGGCTTTTGTTCTTTTAGGCATTGTTTATTCCATTTTCTACTAAATCTTATTGCCTCTATTGCTATTGGAGTATTGGGCTTGGTCCTCTTTGAGAGAGAGAGAGAGAGAGGGAGGAGGGTATTAATGGGGTTTCCAGAATATGGAAATTGGTCAAGATTTTAGTCCAGTTGCTTTAAGATCTTGTGAGAGAGAGAGAGAGAGAGGGTCTAAAAAGCACAGAGATTCTAGCTATAAGGATTTTAATGGATTTTTGGGGTTCAATAGGAGGGGAAAGGGATTGTAAAACATGAGAAAGTTATTGAAGATTTGATTTTGATGGTGTGATTAGGTTCAAGAATAATTTGGGTATTGGTGGTTTTGGCTTATTGATAAGGAGAGAATATGGGTAAAAAGAAGCCTCAAAAGACAAAGGAACTCTCAGTAGCAATAGCAGAAGCTTCATCAGCAGGAGATGGAACACAACAACAACAGCCTCAGACTCCTAGAAGAAGAGGCAGACCTCGAAAGATCATAGTTGAAAATACAGAAAGTACTGAAGAGATCAAAAAGGAAGAAGCTACTGAAGAAGAACAAGTTATAGGGATTCATATTCAATCAAAGAAAGCTAAACCCAGCGAATTAGAAGGAGAAGAAGAGCAGCTGCAGCAAAAGACAGAGACACCATCAGCTTCTATGGGAGGTACCAAGAAGGAATCAGAGGGACAATCTGAGGAGAAGAAGTTGCCAAAGGATCAGCCTCCAAGGAGCAAAGCTAGGAGAAAAGGCAAACCCAGAAAGAGTAGCTAATTAATCAAATTAATTAAACTGCCCATGCCATGCTACTATGCTAGTATCGATCGATACTCCCTTCTTTTCTCTATTAATTACTATTCCTAGCTAATTTTGGGTTTCATTTAATTTTGTTGCTCATATCTCTCTTCAAATGAAACATTAATTAATTAATGGATAGAGAAAGAAAACAAACTTGTTTGCTTTTGTATCCATTCTAGTTGTGGTTTCTTATCCCCAAATCATTTTCTTGTTTGAGCAAACAAGTTAAAATAAAGGTAGAAGATATTACACTTTCTAGTGATTATCATATTTTCTCTATTATTTTTCTTCTTATATAACAATTACTAGATAGTATTATTTAGATTAAAGTTTTTTTTTTTTTTTGGGTATGAGATTAAAGGTTTTTCTTCTGTTCTCTCTCATTTCTTTTTACAGTTTTCTGTCCTCCTGAGATTACTATCTAATTATATTACCAGAAAATTAAAGAGATTATTAGGTGGCTATACTTATTTCTTCATGATTAAAACCAAATAAACATCTTTAATCCTTACATTGATTCAAAAAGAAAACAAAAATAGAATATCTACGTAATTAGAAAAGCATAGAGACTAGAGATGAATGGGCTGCCCACTGCCAGCTCTACGAGCTTAGAATTTCTCATTTCTTAGAGACGCAAACGATGAACTATAATTACTACTATTACTAGAATTTGTTCAGATGTTTGATGCCAACTCATTGCCACTAGCACGTGATAATCACGCTCTTTCTTATCAAACAAAAAGCAGACCTAGCCGCTCAGCGAACCAGTAACTGATCCTGAAAGTTAGAATTATTGTGGGCCTTCACTGGAGCGGGGCACATAGGTGGTTGCTGGGCGCGTGGAGATGGAAGGGTTTTGCCCACTGACACACAAGGAAAAGCCAATGAAGCTGATGGGGTCTATTATGGAGTACTACCAGTAATGGACAAAGTCAAAAATAAGAAAAAGAAAAGTAACTGCCACAGAGCTGGCATAAGCTGAAGTTCATAGAGAGGAGAAAGAGACAGAGAGAGGACAGTAGAAAGTAAAAACACAGTGTCAGAGAGACAGAAGTGTAATATAGAAAGACGTCTTAGTACAAAATTTTCTCCGAGCAGTGTTTTATTTTAGAGAAAATTACATTAACACCCCCCCATTTCAATTTAGTGTAAACTACATTTACTTTTTGTATTTTGAAAATATTATAAATTTACATTATTTGACGACTTAACAAATTCAATTATATTGAGGAAAAAAATGAAAAGACAATTAATTCTTCATAAAATTGGTTCTTGAAATAATCAAATATATATTTTTTAAAATAAATTTTTTATTTTTTTATTTTAAATTAATCAGAATTTAAGATAAATTATAAAATAAAATAAATTTTAATTTTTTATTTATTTATAAGTTTTCGTTTAAAACACATTGATCACCAATTATGATAAATTCTATAAAAAAAATAAATATATGTACATATATCTATATGGTATAACATCTCTTACATGATTTAATGAGTTTTTCGGATTTTCATAACAAAAAGTCATTAATTAACCTTTATGAGTTATAATTGTTAGTAGGCGGTGAAATTTAATTAAATTTTCACTAGATTGGTAAATAAAAATTTACTTCAATAATTCAATTATGATTATGGAAGTTCAATGACTTTTGCTTTAAAAAAATAAATAATTTGAGTAGTGATGACAATTATTTATATATATATATATATATATATATATATATAAAGATAGTTTCAAATTTAAAAATAAGTCCATCGATAACATAACATTATTTTGAGTAAATTACAACGGTTAATTACTTTATGTAGATTATGTGACACAAATTG
The DNA here is from genome assembly GCA_023935145.1 of Bretschneidera sinensis. Lineage (NCBI taxonomy): Eukaryota > Viridiplantae > Streptophyta > Magnoliopsida > Brassicales > Akaniaceae > Bretschneidera > Bretschneidera sinensis. The sequence continues at coordinate 149,822,529 of CM043697.1, forward strand.
CTTGCCAAACCTATGGCACGCGTTACAAATTCTTGCTTGACCGTATGCCGTTTGGTTTCATATTAAGAGATTTTTTTAAAAAAAAATAATTATATAATTACGTTGCTGAGATATATTTTACATGAAAATCTCAAATTAATGAATAAGAAAGTGAAGAAAATATAATCGTTCAAAATATATGGTGGGATAATGTAATTATCCCATAAGAGTAAGAAAAGAAGAAAGAGGTTGACCAGTTGCCAGGCTGAAGCGAATTTCTATCACGCGCTTCGCGGTGGGCCCATCCGTATCCGTAACCAGGTTTTGCTTTGACAACTTGTCGTACGTCCCACCTCAATATCTCAACTAAACTGTTCGTGTATGCTTTGTTCTGGGCCCCTAGGCCACAGTGACCACTACTTTTTATTCAATTCTACTTGTAATTAATTAATTATTTTTCTTCCTCTTTTTCGTAAGCTGGTAACCTGAAGTGGAGTTTACGCTTAATGGATCCTATCCTCAAAGTTGCAGAGGATGACTGTTAAGTCCTTCCTTTCTTTGGACATCACTCAAGAAATTCTCGAGCTGTATCCGTCATTTTTTTCTTCTTTTTATATTATTTTTAATTTTTTTTTTTTTTGGGGGGGTTGCTGCTGGTGGTGGTGGTGGGGGAGAGTAGGGTGTGACCAGATGGAAAACTATCGTTAACGGTAAATTACAACCAGATCTCTTGGATGTTAAATTAAACTATAATTTAAGTTTTCAGAGAACAACTATTACATCTCATATTTTAAAGTCATTAGTTGGAAGAATGGAATTGATCTTTTTTAATATGATAAAATCTCATATAAATTAAATTAAAAAATATGTAATATCTTATTGTATTTTCAAATACGAAGACGTTGAGATATAAGTCTTTTGAAACCGTTGGATGTTTCAAAATTTTAATAAAATAATATTAATTAATTAATTAGAATAATTAAATAAAAATAATTTAAATAAATTAATTAATTAATTTTTGTCAAAATTTAATACTTTACTAATTCTTTAATGATTATAATTTTATAAATATTAATATATAAATTGTTGTAAGTGATTAATTAAACAGTTTATAATTATTATTAAATTAGATAACATGTATTATATATTTATAAAGTATAATAACGTCACAACAAGAACATTAGCTTAGTAGTTAATACTCATTAAGTCATGACTTTGAGTCTTTAATTTACATTTTTTTTCTTAAATTTTAAACTTTTAAAATTTTTTTTACGGGTATATGCCTGGGCGCAAGGCAAAAGGAGAGTGCCCAATAGAAAGAACAAGGGGCATACGCGCGGGGTGCAAAAGTTATGCCCTGAACACCTGGACGTACGCTCCAAAATAAAAAGCGAATGCGCAGCAGTAGAAACGCTTCCCCTTTCACGCCTTGAGGCGTTCTCACCTCTGACCGCACCCAAAGATTGCCTTTTAAAACACTGATATCCCATTACCATTTAATTTGATTTTGTTAAATTTTGTTAATGTTTATATGTATTTTTCAATGGACACTCTTCTGCCTGTTATATCACTATTTGGTTTCGCAGTTTCAAGGGCCATGATAACGTCCTAAGCTAGAAGAAATATCACTATGTGCACTGAAGCCTTTATCTCTTTGGATATATATACTGTAGCACAATCAATTTAAGAGTTCTTGTTCCTATTTATTTAAAAAAATACATGTAAAATATTTTAATATGAAGTGGAGAAGTCAATGTCCGAAACAAAATGAATACATATACTAAGAAATTTAATTAGAATGACCAACTTCAAGAAAACAATACTTTCATTTATTAAAATAAAAATTTTCTTTGTGAATTCTATAGGTGAAGCTTAAATGGTCAAACTGGCCCCTGATACCATTTTAACTATGAAAAAAAAAAAAAAAAACCCGAAGGTTCCTTGGCCAACATGTTCGCCATTTCTCTATGCTTTCTTCAAAGGGTTCCTTGAAAGAAAAAAAAAGAATATACCGAGTCAAGTTTCTTTCAGAAAGAAAAATACAAGTAAACAGCATACAAAGGATGCAAACTATAATCTCAACAAGGATTTGTATCCTTACGTATAGCCATGTAACGAAGAACTTTTACAGAAAGTAAGACTAATTAGTAAACTACCAATTGATATAAAAAAATTGAAGACAGCTCAATACCATTCTAATCTATAATCTGGAGAGTCAGTGGCTGGATTTGTGATGTCTCTCCTTCCTATACCGAGACTGATCTGGATCAAATCCACCTTCCTCAGCTCCATAGACAGCCCAGGATGGTGTCGCAGCCATGTAATCCTTGCTGCTGAAAGGTCTCCCAGAAGCCACCTGCATTTCAAACAAAAATAGATCTATTAGAAAATGAATACCCAGACATTTCAAAGAATAAAATTCAGGGCTTTACTAACCAGATCATGGAATTTTTCATAGTCTATCCATGTGAACCATTGACCATCCACCTTGAACTTTTCAGTTCTAGCCAAGAGGACACAACATGAGTGTACATGCTCACATGCAACTTCATACTCCCCTTCACTTTTCAAAGCCAATGCCTCTGAAAAAGCTTTAACATCAGAATGCCATGGTACATTCTCCATCGTCAACTTTGACGTCGCAGACCTATAAAAGAATCCCCATGATTAGACTAAGTATAGCGACGCAGATAACAACACTTGACAGTACAATAGGTAACTCACGATCCACAATATGTGACGCCTTTGATTTCAACAAAATCTGGTTTGCCAATGCTAAAAAGGTTAGAATAAGCATCTATATCTTCTGTATTCCACCCTTTGACCAGAGTCAAGCGATAAACAGTACGCTGTTGTTTCTCCGTAAGAGCTTTCAAGGAATCCTGACAATAATTAAAGAAGAATACAGGTAAATAGGCGAGCACTCAATTGCCAACAATCAAATAGAGGAATTGGGTAAGCCCAAATGTAAGCAGGAGAGAGAGGGGGGGGGGGGGGAGAGAGATCTGAGAAGTCTTCCATAGATTTTTTTTTCATCACAAAACTGACCCCTAAGATATTTAGCATTAGTATTTCTCCGTAAGTTATTACTTAAACTACATGTCACTGCTGATCATGTTATTTTAATTAACTAATCAATATTGCCAATGACCAGAAATATACAGAGGCATTCATTCTAATGTATGAAATGCCTGTTTCATCAAAAGAACATATATATGAAATGGCTAATGGGCCTATTTGTTCTGCGTACCTAGACAAGATGACCTAGCATCTTGCATTAGAATTTTTCATTCCTATATTTTAAGAAGTGGATAATGAGTAATTTTTCACTTCATTAAATTAACAAATAAAGAACTTTTTTTTTGATAAATAAATTGACAAATAAAGAAAGTTGGTGTGAAGTCTTTTTACAAGGCCCTTTTTGGTAAGCTTCCCATGGAAGGTAGATTGGACTTTCCTTGGAAAACAATGTAGAAATCAAGTGCTCCTAAGAAAGTTTGTTTCTTTGCTTGGGAAGCTTCTTAGGAACGGATTTTGACCATTGATAATTTGCAAAAGAGAGGTCAAGTGACTGTTAACCGGTGCTATCTTTGCAAGGAAGAGGCCGAGAATGTTAATCACCATATTTTGGGATGTTCTTTTTCTAGGCAGCTTTTGGAGATACCGCATTGCGTGATGGGGTTAACTTGAGTTATGGCTAGCTCCATTCAAAGTGAGATTTGGGCTTAATATGGAATTAGAGCTAATAAGGTGATGAGGACGGTTCATTCCTAGAATTTGAGAAGTGGATAATGAGTAATTTTTCACTTCATTAAATTAACAAATAAAGAACTTTTTTTTTGATAAATAAATTGACAAATAAAGAAAGTTGGTGTGAAGTCTTTTTACAAGGCCCTTTTTGGTGAGCTTCCCATTGAAGGTAGATTGGACTTTCCTTGGAAAACAATGTGGAAATCGAGTGCTCCTAAGAAAGTTTGTTTCTTTGCTTGGGAAGCTTCTTAGGAACGGATTTTGACCATTGATAATTTGCAAAAGAGAGGCCAAGTGACTGTTAACCAGTGCTATCTTTGTAAGGAAGAGGCCGAGAATGTTAATCACCATATTTTGGGATGTTCTTTTTCTAGGCAGCTTTTGGAGATGCCGCATTGGGTGATGGGGTTAACTTGAGTTATGGCCGGCTCCATTCAAAGTGAGATTTGGGCTTAAAATGGAATTAGAGCTAATGAGGAGATGAGGACGGTTTTTTCTATGATTCCCCCTCTCTACCACGTGGATAGTTTGGAAATAGAGAAATAGTAGGGTTTTTGAGGGTGTAGAGAGTTCAACAGATACCATTAAACGTAAATGGTTAAATACCCTTTGTTTTTGGTTTAAGGGGAATTTTTTGTACATGAGGAAGAGTTCCTTGATTTCCTAGACTTGCTATCTTGTAGATAGTCTTTTTTGTAAATGGGTTGCACCCTCTTGGTGTATTATTAATACACTTATAAAAAAACAAATAAAGAAAGAAAGAGATGGCATTTAAAGCTAACTTTAAAAGCATTTAAACTACCAAGGAATATACCTCCAATTTGGATGGAAATAATTATTCGGACAAAAGTATTCATTTCTTTTCGAACAAGTAAAACAACATTTCATTGTCAGGAGTGTCCAAATGGTCGAAACTGTCGGTTCAGACTTTTTTTAGTCATTTTTTTAACCGTTTCGACCGAATTAACCTAAGCATTTCGACATTAACCGACTGAATTGATTTCGGTAGATACGGTCGGTTAATCGTTTAACTGACAATGTTTATATAATTAAGTTTTTTTTTAGTTTATTATTATATATTATATTTATATTTAACATATTATTAATTAATTTTTTAATCGGTTAAATGGTCGAAACAACTAAAAAAAATGAACCGCCAACCAAGCAATTAACCGATACATATTATTCGGTTAACCAATTTAACCGATTAATGAACACCCCTATTCACTGTGATGAAAGCGAAACTAACTGTACCACAAAAAAACAGAAGAAAGAAAGCGAAGCCTAAAAATGCTATTTAGCATGAGGGCTCAACCAGAGCTTGCAGATCATATGACCACAGAAACTACAGCATTAGATTGCTTGGGGGCTTGACCCCCTCTAAGATGCTCAACAATTTTTGAAATGATGTTGACTGCCTTATTTTCTGTCATTTCGTTTTCTCCCTCCACTCTTGTTTTTCCTCAAGAGATCCTCTCAAATCTCTGTTCCCTTTTCTTGATATATTTTCACTACTTATTTAGAAGAGTAGTTTGAGCTCAATGTTCCTATTTATCAAGAAAAAGAACTTACAATAAATCTCTCCCAAAAGTCCCCAAAGAGTGGCCTATCAATAGCCTTCAAGCTCTCCTTTGTCGCAGCATCTACACTCACATATAACTGCGTGTGTCAAGAGAATCAAATAAGTATGCTATTCAAAATAAGAATAAAAGGATCACTCCAAGTTCAGGTTTTCCCCAACAATGAATTAAATCAGAGCCTGCTGACCTGGGTGACAGGTTTAAGCATTTTAATCTTTTCAGGGAACTGTGCATTTGTTACTAGAAATGTAGAAATCCGCCTCCTGTGCAGCTCATCTACAAGTGCATTAATCTCTGGATACATGATTGGTTCACCAACAAGTGATAAAGCACAGTGCCTTGGAGAGAGACCTTCAGTTAATCGCTCCATTGTAACACCTACAGAAACAGAATTATCTGGTCAATGAACTAGGATGCAAATTAACACAAAAATAAACTAATGAAATGCTATGCCCAAGTTATAACGAAGCAGCTCTTAGTTATACTCACCCTTCTGAATCCTTAAAATAACTCAATTAGGTTCTAATAGTAAGGGCAGGAGAATAATGTGTTCTATAACAGGTTATATATAGACAAGAAATCACCACTAACATGCAAAACATTCACACTTGAAATTTGGAAACAACTAGGGCATACCAGGTAGCACAACATGCTAAAGTAGTCAGGTGTCGTTCCGTTTATCCTGAATGTATTAAATCATTGAGTAGCTACCCATTAACTTTTGATACTGAATTGACAATGACACCGTTGAACAGTACATTAATTGAACTATTCCAGTCAGCATTTTAAAAGCTAGAAGCAAAAAATCACCCCTATGCAACTTCTTTTTAATTCGCTTCATCGTTACCATATTCAGGTCTAAAACTCTGAATCCCAAAGGACAATCCAACTAGCGCAAAAACATAACAATTACCTGGAACTCCTTTCATTTGCTTAATCATCTTTGTATGAAGATCTATTGCAGAATTCACAATTTCTAATGGATCATCCATCTTCCACTGCCAGCTCTTTCCTACAGGATTTGTGTGATGCCTCCAGCAGAAAACACATTTGTTGGCACATGCCAAACTAGGGGTTGTTTCCATGCACCTGTTTTTATGAGTGCACCAAATTCAAACTGCTGGTCTAGGCTAATAAAAGAACAAGAAATGAATTTAAACCAATAAGATAAGCTTTTTCAAATGTAGATGAGTTTCTGCGCCAAAAATCAAAGTGCAATACCACCCTTTAAAAAAACAAAGGAGTCCAACTGCAATCAAGTTGTTCACCCAAAACTGCCAAATAGAAGAGAAATAGTAAGCACAGTACACTCTGCATCTATATCCCAACATTTCCTTAAAAGTAACACAATAAGGGGATAGAAACACCTAAAGGTTATAAAATAACAAGAGAATCAGTTCTAGAATTCAGAAAAGTCATCTTCTTAGATCCTCCCTCCACCTCCAGTCTTCTTATTTCACACTAACACCCTACTACAATACCGCCCTTTTACAAAAAGAAAGGACTCCAACTGCATTCAAGTTGTTCACCCAAAACGTCAAAATAGAAGAGAAAGGTACGAAAACTATAAATCCAGGAAAAAAAGAAGAAAGAAATAAGAATCAAGCCTACAGAGATACACAAAGAACTTTTCTAATAGAACAAAAGGAAAAAAAATAAATTTACTCTTGAGGTTTCAAAGTTGTCTATTTGACCCTGAGTGTCAATTTACCCATGAACGTTATGTTTTGGCCTAATTGGACCTTTTGTCTAGATCCATCCATTTAAATTGATGTAGGATATTGAGAATGGATGACAAATAATGCACAGACTTGGACGGGCGGTCCAATTGGGGTAAAACATAACGTTCAGGGTAAATAGACACAATAGTGAAACCTCAAGGGTAAATTTGTTTTTTACCTAGAACAAAGAAGTACATATCAATTGATATTCCAGAGAAAGCAGTAAATTAAAATGGAAAGGAAAAAATGATAACCAAAGGCTTAAAAGAAGAAAAAAGGTTAATCACCTGTGACTCTCTATGCCATAAAATGAGTGTTTATAGCAACCTCCTCGGCCTCTAAGTTGTGACTTGGTCCATCTACAAATTTTAACACCGCTATGTGAACCAATAATTTTATATCCCTGCAAATTCACATCATTTGAGAATATGCAGTTAAAACTGAAGCTATAATCATAAGTAAGAAATGAAAAATACATGCACAAAAAGATGCATAGAGAACTAAACATTACTAGCAAGGCCACCCCATAACAATGCTGGGCATGTTTCTTTCAACCAAATTGAAATTTACATGGAAATTGCATGAGAACCAGTACAAGTGAACAAAATGTACCCTTGAGCAACTTCTTTGTTAATATCGAGCAATCACCAAATTCATAACGCAAAAGAGACGTAACATCTTTCCATAGATACTTTTAATAAAAGCTATATAAAAATTTAAACAAACACACCATACCTGCTTCTCTAAGCTTGCTCTAATCACCGGTGTCACCATTTCTTTCTTTCCATCGATTTTCCCATTAGTTTCAGCCACATTCACGGCCGCCTTCTTCCTCGAAGGTGCTTTGCCTGCGATGTCCTCAACATCAACGATTTCTGTCTCCAAACCGCTCTCGTTGTCCTCATCATCTGATCCCTCAATACTCTCACCGTAATTCTCACCAATCCCATTCCCCAAAGCCCCACCTTTCTCCACCACAAAACCTCCCTTCAGAACTGTAACCACTTTTCTACTCCAATCCTCAAAAACACCATCCAATTCACCATCATCAACATCTCCCTCACCCACATTAAAAATTTCGGCAGCTCCCAAATCCCTCATTCGCTTCGAAAAATCCCTAGCGGCCGCATTGTAGGTATCTCCGTACGCTCTGCTCCCCACTCCAAAAACAGCGAACTTGCACTTGGAGAGCAGCAACGAGCCGACCCGGAAATCTTCGGCGCTCTCGGCGAGCCAGCTGGCCAGGAACTCCGCGTTTCCCGGCGGTTTTCCATTCTCCCAAGTAGAAGCAATGATCAGAACTAAGGTTTCGTTGGCGAGGTCTTCGGGCTCATAGTTTTGGGGATCGACAAGATCGAAGGGGAGGTCGTTGGAGGAGAGGAAAGTAAAGAGACGATGAGCTAGGGTTTTAGCGGTGCCAGTTTGGGAGATGAAGAAGAGCTTGCCCTTGGAGAAGAGATTAGGGTTAGGTTTAGGCTTTAGAGAGAGATTTTTGAGGAGCTTGAGGCGGCGAGATTTGTAGAAGCAATAGAGTGTGGTGGCTGAGAGGAGAGCGAGGAGTGTAAGGCGAGCTGAGATTGAGGACGGGGACATGATGGGGATTTTGAGCTATTGGATTCAGGTTTCTTTAGGGAAAGTGAGTTTAGAGCGCGTGAAAGAGACGCGAATGTGATTCGAGTTTATCGTCGACTGAGTGATGAAGAAGAGGGAGGAAAGAGGAGGGTGGAGGGAGGAGGACGAAGGAGAAGCAAACGGCGGTTTTAGTGGTTCCGTCGGGAAGATGGTGGACTGAATTCCAATAATGGGCTTTGTGGACTTTAGTTTATGGGCTTCCTGGGTCCTTCTAAGCTTCAAATATTAGATTTGGTCAAAATTTTCTGAGCAATGTTTTGCAAATGGCTTAATTTGTTGCTAAAATCTTCTAGTCTCTTGCAGTAATCTGTGCTTCTTTGTTTTAGGTTTTTCTTTGCGTTTTTGTCTTGCTCTGTTTTGAAATGCACACATGAAAAGAAAAACAAAATAATTAGGGAAAATTGCATATTAAATATCGTTTGGTTTTGATTATTAATTTAGGTCTTTATATACATAAAATTTACGTTTTTCTGTGTCTAAAAAATGATATGTATGACACATGACTATTCTTAACAATAGCATAAGTTTATTTACTTGAACTTTTTTAGGGTTTTTTAATTTCAATATAACCGTGTTAAAGACAAATTTTTGATCAAATTAACCTTGTATCATCAATCCAAATAGTATAATCTTAGCCACAAGTTACTTAAATCAAACATTTTAAAACCCAAACTTAAATTAGTAGTATAATCCTAATCACATGATACTCAAATTAAACTTTTCAAGACACAGAAACCTAATTTAATATATAACACTAACCACGTAGTACTAATTTATAAGTTGTCCAAAAATAAATAAAAGAAAATAGATTTTTTTTGTTAAGACTGTTTAGGTTTTCTCTGCATGTTTTACCACTTGACCATCAATGTATATGCGGCGGATTTCAGTGCATTAGTTCTTTTCTGCTAGACGAGGAGGTGTTCTTCGCACGCTTGGGGCTTAAAAATGGAAAGTGGCCAGTTACATAATCTTTTCACTGTATAATGCTGAAAACCATTTGGTTGAAACTTACTGTGTGATGTGAGGAATGAACTTAAAGGTCTTAATACTTCTATTTTGTGGTCAGTGAGATTGACCTTATTCCATTGCACAGCCTGCCAATTTTCAATGTAGTTGCCTCTTTCCATGTATGCAAAAGAGCTGTTTGTTTTTTTTTATTTTCCTTTCTATTGTATCATACTTACTGTGAAATTATTATTTTTTTCCATTTATGATCACATTAACTGCATCTATCTGCTGGAATGGGTGTTAAAATCCATTCATCAAAATTACCTTTAAGCACATCAATTGTGAAATAAGAGAGTATATAAAGGATTGGCGTTTCAAGAAAAGAACTTTCAACGTGGTTTCACGACTTTCCACCGTATACAAGAGGGCAGATGTTAGAAGGAACAGTTACGCATAAAACAGCAAACTTTTATTACAGGCACACACTTTGGAAGGCGCTCTAAAACTGCTGATAGGATTATTAGCTCATGATGTTTTAGACAGAAAATGCTTGTTTGGTCAGTTCATGTTCTTGTTTCAAATGATTTTCAAATCACTTTATTTATTACTAGAACTTAAGGAGGTATGAAGCATCAATCCAACTTCAATTTGGATGATAAAAACTCACCTCCTCAATGGACTCAAGGTACTGAAGAACTCCACCCTTAAATTCAGTCTGGTTCTGAGGGAAAGTAAGATACTCCCCAGACTGCACCAACCACCTATGTTTCTTAATGTAAGCAACTAGTTTGGATGTGCCACATTTTTATACAATATTTGCGAAAAAAGCAGCACATTACCACAAACACCATCAAGCAGACCTTACAATGCATCTTCATATAATAAAATTTAATGAAGAAAGTAAACCCTGGTATATACTTTCAATTTGCTATCTGGCCAGTGCACCGGAGAACCATAACCATCACGGGGAAGAGGAACAACACACATCAGAGGCGTTCTGGGGCAACTTCTCTCCCTAGTTCTATAGCTCTGCAGCCTTCCAATGCCACTTTCAATGTCGATACAGGGAATGTAATTGTGCTTGCTCCTTGTGCTACATAATTTCCAACTATAATTCGCTTTAGGATCAAACAAAGTACCCTTTATCTTTCTCTTTTTCCCTTTACTTTTGGATCCACCACTCTCCCCTTCCCCCTTTCGCTCAGCTTCTTGATCCACTGATTCGGCTAAATCACCATCTTCTTCTGCATCACCATTCACTTCACCTTCACCATCAGATACTTCTTCTTTACCATCCACTACTTCTCCTTCTTCCTCTTCATTTTGAGACTCTCCACTCTCAGGTTCAGATTCATCCTGCTCTTGATTCTCCTTAGCTATCCCGTTAGCTGACTTTAACTTATCTTTTTCCCATTTGACATTACTTTTTCGTTCTTTTTCCTAGAATCATGCTTATTAACAGATAAAGACACAGACCCCTTAACCTCTTTCTTCTCTTTCGCTTTCGAACCATTTTCAACTTTCACCCTCTCATCTACTTTACTTGATTCATGCTTTTGTAGTACCTTTTCTTTGGCTTGAGTGCTACGATTTGTTACCATAGTGTTTGCCACCAGCGATATCGTCGAAGCCTTCCCTGATTTGAACGGTCACAGAAGATGAAGGAGAAGAGAAAACAGACCAAAGAAAGATGAAGCAAAGACCTCAAATAGCTACTACCGTCATATTCACGCAGACCCCAAATGGGCGCTTTGCTTGACGAGTAAACCAAGCTATAGCCATTTCTCTCTCTAATCCCGGAATAAATGTTTCTTTGAAATAAGTAAATTAAACAGAACATGGCATCACAAGGAAATCAATACCCAAATGAAAACCCGCCAAAACAACAACGAATCAAGCTAAAAAAAATAGTAAAAAATAGCACCGGAGATGTTTCACACGAACTTCATAATAAAAGGCAAGAATTCAAAAATCTGAAGTAGGGAGATAAGATCTACAGAGTTTTTTAATTTCTTAACTAAAAGCAAAAGCAAGGCGCAAATGGAAAATCATACTATAGTATCATGAATCAAAAGAAAAGAAAGTCAAGATTGCCCTTCAAAAGTGAGAAATTTTGAAGTACCCAGATCGGTAAAACCACTAAACACCAGCTTTAAGCTGTGTTTGTGTCTATCACCTACCGAATTCAACCTTATACCATGTTTTCTACCTTAGAAAAAGAAAGTTGCAAAAACTCGTTCTAAAAACAAGAAAGTTGATCAAGAAGTAAAAAAAAAAGGAGATGGGATCATTTTGGTAGGATGTAAATTTTGATTTCAGCTTAAAATTTAGATAGAAATGAAATGAAAACTTGAAAATACAAAAAAAATAAAAAATAATAGTAAAATATATCAAAGCTAGAATGGTTGAGTTATAAGAAACTATGAAGATTATACCGTCCTGATAGGGATAAAGCGTTTATAAAGAGAAATTAACTTCTGCGTTATTACCATTCATCTACTGGTGATATAAAGAGTTTAAGTGATAATTTCAATTATCTCAAGTGGTAACACAATATATTAGTATCATTCAAATTTTTTGAAATTATCACTCGAATTTTTTAAAATTATCATTTGAACTCTTCATACCATCAATGGACGAATAATAATAAGACATAAAATAAATAATATCCAATAATTGCATGTGTGCCGCAGCTATATACTTGCACGGTGAGGGGCTTTCAAAGGAATCGATCAACCCCTAATTTTTTGCGACTTTGCTTGAAAAAATAATGTCAGTTGAAACTACGTTATTTTATTACCGAGAATCTTCAATCCGTACGAAGGCCCCATTGGATGGATAAACCTGTTAATGAATTGAATTTTAATCCAAGTATGATCCATATCCAATTCAATTAACAGATATGTTAAAGATGTTAGTACAATTTAGTTATCCAATTGTAGTCCGAATATGTTAAATCATTTAGTTAACAAATCAAATAAGAATATGCTTTTATCAAATCTGATATAAAAATATTATCCGAAACATACATATCAAAATACATAGCTTTTGATCAATTGTTTGATTTAAAATGAAATAAAAATATTTTTTAATGAATAAAATAAAATAATCTTTTTTTTAAAGAAACTTAACTTTGTTATACTTGGTATTAGTAAATTGTTAAAACTTATCTCCATATATATTTTCTTTATCAAGTTGAAATGATCAGTGGTGGGGAAATTTGAACTTTAGACACTCGGGAGGGATTTAGCTATCAATTAGCTTATGTCTTACAACTCGAGCTTAACTTGAGATTGACTCAATTTTTTATTTGTTTAATCTCGATCATATATTTCATGAGCTAATTTCAAGCACAATTTTTTGTTCATAATTTTTTTAAACCAAGTTTAAAAATAATATGATTTAACTCATAAAACTTCGATATTTTAAATTTGTTTATTTTTTATATGAAGCATTCAATTCGGTTTACCTCAACTCGAATCAATATTCAACATATTTATATTCAAAATGGCACCGCTCGTTATTTCTCTTGTTCTTTTGTATAGTCAATTTTCTCTAGATTAAAAACTTTGTTTGTTCGATAATAAAATAATCTATTTTTTATATTTTACAATTTCTCATTGACATACATGTTTAATAATGTATCAATTAAAAACTAACCCAGTTATTAAATAATTTTAATATTCAAGAATGAATTTGAAAATGATTAAACTTGAACCCGAATATAATCTCCCTCACTCAAAAATCTTGACAGTCAAACTCGAACAACATTTTATTGCTCAATCTCAACTCGAGTTTAGCTTGTGATCACAGTTAAATATTTCAAACCAAATTTGAGCACAAAACTACTCTGCTCGTCTCTTTACAACCCTATCCAACATAGTTAAAATAAAACTCCCAACCACCATTCTAACTTCGACAAATTGAGCTACTTAAGAACAAGTGATAGAAATTGAATTTGTTTTAAAAGTAAATTGAGCTATCTTCATTTTTCTTTTCATGAATAATATTCCTGAAGGTTAAACATTGAAGCCCTCAGTCAGACTGACATGTTGAAATGTTAACTGCACAAAACAGACTTCATACTTAAAGCATGGAAATTGCTCAACTTTATCCCAAGTCATAATTCCCTGCCAATATCAGCAGTCACTCGCTGTATACCATATGTGGTTTCACCAGACAATTAGGTCTAGCGATCAGTTATCTTATCCACACACTTTAACCCTGTTTAGGGATTAATCTTAGAAATTAGATTACAAGTATTGAGGCAGCTACACCTCATCATTCCATCTTGTTAGCTGTTTCCATGCCCTTCTCTTTAAAGATATTATACTTTTAGCATGTTTGATGTTCTTTCAATAGCAAATGATACACTTACGTTTCAACCATCATCAGTCATTGTCAGCCAAAACCAAATGACGTCGACTGGAGTTCTTATCCCTTAAGCCTTATCACACAAGAAACATCATTCTCTACAATTAAAGTACATCCTTCGGTGCACCTGCCTAAATTTCAAGTAGGGTATGCCATTCACACTACCTAAATTTTAACTTGGTTCATCTTAATCTATGTATAATTATCATATCAATTAAATAAAGCACAAAGAGTCTCCAAATTTCACCTACCACTTAATGTGGCCCCTTCATGAGCTTGACGTGTTGTGGTTGGTGGCACCGCATTTGAAGTACTGCTAGAGATTGACAGAGTTGGTGCCGGATCAGGGGCTACCAAACAAGGGGAAACTGGGGAAGCTTGGGTGTCACTGGACCCTGTAGGCATAAGAGATGTTGGACTTGGTGTCCAAGAAACAAAGGAATCATTGGAAGAGGGCTGTGTTGAATTCAAATTAGGAGCCTTCTCCTGTGACGCATGCATGTTGACTTTTATCCTGCATTCCCAAGAAACACTAAGGTCATTCTTTCTAATCATGAGTCGACATCCATTGCTGCAATGTAACAGCATGACAAATCAGGAGATCCGAGGATTCTCCATTTTGTTGAAATTAAAGGGCATATCACCAGTTATGTTCTCCTGCTTTCTAAGAGAAAGGAAGGATGTTCACCCTTGGCATGACATGCAATGATCGGACAGTGAAACAAAGTAGATTGTGCACTGTCCCCTTCAGTGATTCTCAGAGAAAAGCTAAAATAAGAGACGCTTTCTAAATTGCAGAGCAACCAGAAGTGCACTCCAATGAACTAGCAGGTCTCACACAAAACATTAACAAGATAGTAGCAAGCTAACTACTAAAAAAGGCACATAATTAAACTTTACCTGTTGTGGATATTGACGTACTCATCAGTTTCATCCAATATCTCTTCCTGCCATAAACAAAGATTCCAAAACACGGATCAGAAACAAAAATAGAAGAACCCCGCATAAGTGCAAAACCGCAGTTTCAAAAGAAGGTCATTCTTCAGAAGCATCATCAATTTCTTATCCCGGTAATTTTATACAAAATAACTATTGAAGAACCATTCTCAAAAACCCTGTTCAAGCATATGGCCGATGCTTTTTCTAGAGTAAAAAAAGAAGGGATATATTCCTCCTGTCAGCTCCACAACATAGAGAATAGGCACGTATCATGATGATATCAGTACAAGTATCAGGATCATGGTAAGGTCTCTAAGAAAACCCATAAATAAGCCAAAATGATGGTGGCGTCATATGCTCCCCAATAAATGCCTGGCCATGATG
The DNA here is from genome assembly GCA_023935145.1 of Bretschneidera sinensis. NCBI lineage: Eukaryota > Viridiplantae > Streptophyta > Magnoliopsida > Brassicales > Akaniaceae > Bretschneidera > Bretschneidera sinensis. The sequence goes on from CM043697.1 coordinate 149,837,836, forward strand.
AGCTGTATACTATAGATTTCGTGTGTACCTGAAGAAGTTCTTCAATGACGTCCTCCATGGCAATAACACCTACAACCTCTTCACTGGATGGGAACTCTGGAATAGGAGCATTTTCAATGTCCAATATGCAATATGAACAACCTCTGTGTCGCTTCTTGAAGGCAAGGGTAGCTGGTGGACTCTTCTTTGCCAGTTGACCTCCATCATTCTTAGTCACAGGTGTTTGATCATCTTGTGATTCCGATTTAACCCCCAAAGTTTGGGTAGCAGCATTACTATCTGCCAATCCACCAAGCAGTATTAATCAGGAAACCTTTGTAAGCGAGAAAGCCATAACCATCTAGCAGTATTTACCAAGATAAACTCATTAAAATGTTAATGCACAAGTTGTTTATGCAAAACAAGTAAAAATTGTTTTGGAAACAAAAACACAAACCAATCCAAACTGAGCGTTTTCCCACCTACGTAGGGTCATGATGACGCATGTATGGAAGATATTTGGCTTTTAATGTATGGGTTTTTCTATGGGAAATATTTGTAATCAATGGGAAATATGTGACTTTGATCATATTTTCTATTATTAGAGATTTAGAATATTCTAGGATTTAATTTAGAAATTAGGGATTTGATTTCCATTTTGGTTTTATGACGTAAAACGCTAGCGGAAGAAGAACTAGGAAGAAGAACTGTGCTTTCAACCCTAAATACAATAGTTCTCACAAAGAGAAAAGAAACCCTAACTTTATTCAGAAATTAATAATCCCTACTATTACATGGCCTCCTTATTTATAAGGTTAAAGTAAAAAGAAAAGGAAAATTGAAATTAGGTAAGTACAAAATAGGAAATTTCTCAAAAACTGAAAACTGCTAAATTGGAGGCCTAAACGTCGTTTTTTGGCTAATATCCCGCCACGCTGATTGCAGAGAATCAGTTTTGCTTAGTGGTCCGTTTCCAATCAGACTAGGGTCTTCGAGACTCGATCCGGCCGGATCCGGGCTGGCACATAAAACGATGTAAACCATACCCTTAGATTTGGAGCGATCCAACCGTTCTAGGTAGTGTAGGGCCATCTGTTCTGCTTTGTCTACCTGTTCTGCATCATTCCCCCTTACTTCAAAAGAACTCGACCCCGAGTTACTGTCAGGAAAAAGTGGTTCGTCCGATGGATGATATTCAAACAAATCTGCCACATTGAAAGTGTTGGAAATGGCCATGTTATCCGGATGTTCAATCATATAAGCATTATCATTAATGCGCTTCAGCACCCGGAAAGGGCCATACTTCCTGCTTTTTAGCTTGTTGTAAGTTCCTGCAGGGAAACGGTTCTTACACAGATGGGCTATCACTAAGTCACCTTCCTGAAATATATGTTCATGCCGATGCTTATCGGCAGCAGCTTTATATTTGCTGTTGGCCAACTCTAGACTCTGGCGAACTTCTGCATAGATGCGCTGTACTTGCTCAGTTAGGTTATGAGCAGCCTGATTGTGGCCAGGAGGCTTGGGCAAAAGAACAAGGTCCAAAGCATGCTGAGGTGCTTTGGTGTAGACAATTTCGAATGGCGTCTTCCCGGTAGATCGGTTATACATGCTATTAAAAGCAAATTCAGCTTGTGGAAGGGCGACATCCCACTGCTTAGGCTGAGAACCAGTCACACAACGGATCAAATTACCAAGGGTCCGGTTGACCACCTCGGTTTGGCCATCTGTCTGCGGATGACAAATGCTGCTATATTTAAGGGATGTGTCAAATCTGCCCCAAAGTGACCTCCAGAAGTGGCAAAGGAACTTGCTATCGTGATCGGAGGTGATGGACTTGGGAACCCCATGAAGGCAAACAGTCTCACGAAAGAAAAGGCTGGCTACATGAGACGCATCTGAAGTTTTGCGGCACGGAATGAAGTGTGCCATCTTGGAGAACCGGTCGACAACCACAAAAACAGAATCCACCCCACGCTGAGTCCGCGGGAGCCCCAAATAAAGTCCATTGTCAAATCCTCCCAAATGTTTTCCGGCACGGGCAAAGGAGTGTACAACCAGGTATTTTGTGCTTGGTCCTTTTCAGTTTGGCAGACAGGGCACCTCTGTACGAATTTGCCCACATCACGTTTCAGCTGTGACCAGTAATAACGTTCAGCTACCTGGGCTATTGTTTTGTCACGCCCCGCATAACCCCCTAAACCGCTGCTGTGTATTTCACGGAGAATCTGCTCGCGCAAAGACGTGCGAGGGATACACAATTGGTTACCGCGAAACAGAAACCCATCCTGGACATGAAAATCCGAGATTGCCTCTTTCCGTTGACACTACCCAAATTTCCTGAAAATCAGCATCTTCCTCATATAACTCTTTCAAATAGTCAAACCCCACAATTTCTTATCGAAGAGTCAAAAGTAAGGATGCGCGCCGGCTTAACGCATTTGCCACCTTATTCAACTGCCCAGACTTGTGTTTGAGTACAAAACTGAATTTCTGGAGGAAGGTAGTCCACCGAGCATCCATTCGATTCAGGGTGGTTTGTGTGTTGATAAATTTCAGGGCTTGGTGATCACTGTAGAGAACAAACTCACGCTGGATCAGGTAATGCTCCCAATGCGTCAAAGCTCGGATGACTGCATAAAATTCCAACTCATATGTGGTCCACTTTTGGCGAGCATCGTTGAGCTTCTCGCTGAAAAATTCTACTGGCCATCCCTCCTGTGACAGAACAGCACCAATACCCACGCCCAAGGCATCACACTCAACTTCAAACAGCTTGTCAAAACTTGGCAGGGCAAGTACCAGGGCTGTAGAAAGCTTTTCTTTGATCATTGCGAAGGCTGTATCTTGTGCATCTCCCCACTGGAATCGGCTTTTTTTCATGCACTCTGTGATTAGTGCTACTATACTGCTGAAGTTCCGAATAAACCTGCGGTAGAAAATGGCCAGTCCATGAAAACTACGAACATGGTGCACTATTGTTGGGGTTGGCCACTCCTGAATTGCACGTACCTTCTCTTCATCAACCTGAATACCATCTGCCCCCACGATATATCCCAAAAACAACAGCTTAGTAGTGAAAAAATTGCATTTTTTCAGGTTCACATAGAGTTTACTCGCGCGCAAAACCGACAACACTTCCCGCAAGTGGTCCAAGTGCTCCACCTCATCCTGGCTATAGATTAAGATATCGTCAAAATAAACAACCACAAATTTACTAATGAAGGGTTTTAAAACCTGGTTCATTGTACGCATGAAGGCGCTGGGAGCATTTGATAAACCGAAAGGCATCACCATCGACTCATAAAGCCCCTCTTTGGTCTTAAAGGCTGTTTTCCATTCATCCCTTGGCCTGACCCGAATCTGATAGTAACCACTACGCAAATCTAACTTGGAGAAGATCTTGGCACCCTCTAACATGTCCAGCATATCACTTAGTCGTGGAATGGAAAAGTGGTACTTGATTGTTATCTTGTTTATGGCCCGACTGTCAATGCACATGCGCCAGCTTCCATCCTTCTTTGGTGTCAACAAAGCAAGTACAGCACAAGGACTCAGACTCTCTCTGATCAGCCCCTTTTTAATCAATTCCTCAACCTGATTTTGTAGAATTTCGTGTTCTTGAGGACTCATTCGGTAGTGTGGCAGATTCGGCAAACTAGCCCCAGGAACCAAGTCAATATGGTGCTGAATATCTCTCATGGGAGGCAGACCTTCAAGTAATTCCACTGGTATGACATCTTCAAATTCAGCCATTAACGACTTTAACTCCTCAGGAATCTGTTGATACTCGGCTGGTGGTTCTCCTTTTACTACCAACGCATAGAACTCCCCTACTGCTTTCACATCCTCAACGAACTCCATCTCAGGGACTGTAAGAAAGTTCTTTCCCTCTGCTTTAGGGGTTTCGACAGCTGGTTCACGTTCACTTGTAGGAACTAGTACAATCTTTTTGTCAAACCACCAGAAAACATAAGTATTATCCCGACCCTTATGCATAGCATCTACATCAAACTGCCATGGCCTCCCCAATAATAAATGACACGCATCCATATCAACAACATCACACACAATCTCATCCTTATAAAATTTGCCAATAGAAAAAGGAACACGATAGATATCAATTACCCGAGTTTCAACGCCATTTTTGATCCAACCAATCTTGTATGGAGAGGGATGTTTTTCTGTTTTTAGGTTCAATGCTGCGACAAGGGCCTTCGATACGATATTCTCACTGCTGCCACTGTCAATAATCACCTTGCACACTTTCTGGTTGATAGTGCACCGCGTCCTGAAAGTATAGTGTCGTTGGTTGTCATCCTTCTACCTTGGCGTAAATAACAGACGCTGAACCACACAATTAACATATACACCCTCATCTGCATCTGCTACTTCGCCACCAGCGTAATCATCGACCTCCCCAGAATAACCCTCATCTGCGCCAAAAGGATCCTCCTCCTCCTCTGCTGTTTCAACCATGTTAACCTGCCGATGGTTGGGACATTCATTGGAACGATGTCCAGGTTGACTACATCTGTAACACTTTCCTGGAATGGGACGGGCATAGGGATTGCTGGGCACTTGATGCAGCGTACGTGGTGAAGAAGAAAATTTTAGAGATCAAAACTCGTTGATTCACGAAGAATACCGAGAAATTGATTAAGAATTGAGAAAACTCAACATCCAGCCGTCAAGTGGCGTTACCAGCATTATAAAGTAAAACCCTAAATGCATAAAAATTAAAAATTGCAGAAAAGACCCATAAACTCTCGAAAAATTGCACAACTGCAGGGGCTTTTGGGCCTTCAGGTGCTCTCTTTGGGCTAAGAAATCCCACTCCTGTTGTACTGCATCAACACTCCTCTGTTTTGTGCTGGGGCATCAGTTGTGGGGGCTGTTGGCTTGGTGGGGTTGGTAGTACCAGTACCGGAAACTCTGCTGGTTAACGGCTGTGGTGAAGTCTGCAGCACTGAAACTTGTGATGGCTGCGATCGATATGGTTGGGGACGTGATGAGTGCCTGGACTGTTGTGACTCCACCTTCATGGCTAGGTTGACCGCCTCGGACAGGGACCACACAGTATGGAGGGATACCTGTTCTTGAATGGACACTCGCAACCCTCCGATATACCTAGCCACTTGCTGTCCCTCTGTTTCCTGCAGGTCATTGCGAGAGTTCAACCTATAAAACTCCTCCGTATAATCGCTGATGGTACGCACCCCTTGCCTGCAATTCTGATATTGCTAGTACAACATCTGTTCATAGTCAGGAAGAAGGAACCTTGCTCGCAACAGCTGCTTCATCTTGGACTAGGAGCGAACAGGCTGCTTACCCTGTCGCCTGCGACTATTCTGCGTCTGCTCCCACCACGCAAAGGCTCCCCCCTTCAGTTTATAGGCTACAAGCTTCACCTGCCTATCTCCTGGGATCTGCATATACTCAAAGAAAGCCTCCACTTCGAAAAGCCAGTCAATGAAGTTTTCGACGTGGAAGTGGCCATTGAGACACGACAAATCTACCTTAACCCGAAAATCATGATTGTTCTGTTCATACCTGTTCTGGTTGTATCGGTTCTGACCAACACGATTCTGATTACGACCACGCTGACCATCATCATTGTTCTCGACGCCCAGCACTTCGAACTCATCATCACTGGATAAAGTGGCATAGGCCTGGGGCCTACACTGCGGAGCAGGAACGCGTCCAGCAACTGGTTGGTCGCGAGCAAGGCCTCCGACACGATCCGGGTTGCGTTCTTCACCCCTGTTGCCATTGATTCTCAGACCAGCCATGGTTTGTTGCATCTCCCGCAACATGTGTTCGATACGATCAAACTGTTGATTGTGATCATCAAACTGCTGATTGTGATTATCCATGGCTGCCCATAGGACCTGCACCCCACGATCAACGTCGTCAAGGTGGTTGCTTTCGTTTCCATCTCCTGCCATCAGACCAGGGGTAGAACAAGGCTCTGATACCAATTGACGTAAAACACTAGCGGAAGAAGAACCAGGAAGAAGAACTATGTTTTCAACCCTAAATACAATAGTTCTCACGAAGAGAAAAGAAACCCTAATTTTTTTCAAAAATTAATAATCCCTACTATTACATGGCCTCCGTATTTATAAGGTTAAAGTAAAAAGAAAAGGAAATTTTAAATTAGGCAAGTACAAAATAGGAAATTTCTCAAAAACTGAAAATTGCTAAATTGGAGGCCTAAACGTCGAATTTTGGCTAAAATCCCGCCACGCTGATTGCAGAGTAATCAGTGGCCCGTTTTCAATCAGACTAGGGTCTTCGGGGCCCGATCCGGCCCGATCCGAGCTGCCACATAAAACGATGTAAACCGTACCCTTAGATTTAGAGCGATCCAAACGTTCTAGGTAGTCTAGGGCCATCCGTTCTGCTTTGTCTACCTGTTCTGCATCATTTTATTTAGTTTTCCTTATGTGTAGGACTAGGATTTCCGAGATGTTTATATACTAGATATCTTTATGTTAATTAGAGGTAGATCTGATGATTGAGAATGAATTTGATTGATAATATCGAATTTGGTTTACAAATCTAAAGTCTTTCTTGCTCTGTTCTTTATTACTATCCTTTTGTTCAACAACAGGTTGGCTATACTGACCTTTTATGTCATTCCATTCTGTTGAGTTTGAGGATCATTTCCTCTGAAAGATTATTAAGAAGGAGTCTTGCTTAAACCCTTGTTTGGATTGAGGGGAATGGGAGGAAATGAAGGGCATGTATTGAGAGTTTTTCTAAATGGAAATAAGAGGATAAGGACGGGTACCTTTATCCCTCCAAATCCCTCAAAACTTAAAAATAGTTTAATCCTCTCTTGTTTGGGAGTTTTGGAGGGAGAGAAAAGTAGAGTAAATGAGAGAAGACCATAGAATTTAGAGAGATACTCTACTCTCCCTCGATCCAAACATACCATAATAGTTTCCAATCACATCCTCTTAGGCCTTCCTCTACCCCCTTTGGAAAGAAATCACATATGAGGAAGTAAAATAACAAATGTAGGGTTTGATTTGGTTTAGCTTATTTTCAACGTAAAATTATTAGTAGGTGCTTTGTTTATGATGCTTTAAGCTGATTTTAGTGTTTTTTGAATTAGTGTTTGAGTAAATGAGTGCTTAAAATTGTGAAATAATAAGCCGTAATACCATGATGAGAACTGTGATCCAAATATTTAAGTGTTTCACAAACAAATCAGGTAAGGTTAGAACCGCAACAATCACTGCAAAATTTTGACCATTAAGAATTTTTTTCTAATAATTATTTTAACTATGAAATCACGTAAGGCACGGACATGTACACACATTGGCAATCAAAAGTACTTCAGTAGAACAACAGAAAAACTATGGATCCGTGGTTATGTTATAAAACAGAAGTTTCATCCTTGAAACTCTAACCAAAAGTTGAAGGTAGTAGTTGTTACAAAAATACGAGAGAAACTTTTACTGACAGTGTGTTTGGGAGGGGGGTTTTGAGGGTTATGTAAAGAAAAGGAAAGGAATAGCTAATTATAAACTATGTTTGGGAGTTTTTTTCATAAGAAAGGGAAAGGTTTTGGGGGTTTCCCTATAATCCTCCAAAACCCCAACCAGTCAATTTTTTTAACACCCCAAATTGGAGGGTTTGCAGGGTTTTCATAAAAATTGAGCTTGTTTACCCTTCTACTTTACTTTATAAAACTCCCAAATAAGGGAAATTTTTCAACACCTCATTTACTCTCCTTTCCCTACCATTCCTTTCCTTTCCCCCAAAACTCCCAAATACACTGTAAAAGAAATCATGTGTTGTCACCATATGCATCCTTACCCTTTTTCCGTGACGCCTCAAGTTGGCTTCTTGGCTTCCTACAGCTGTCCTTAAACTCAAAACGTTCACCCTCTTTGCTTCTCTTGGGTGTCTCTTTTTTCTCATTCCGATTTTTATATACAACAGCAATGTGGCTGTGACCCTTCTGAAACTCATTTAGAATATCATAGAGTGGCATGTCTTCAGACACCCTGTAGGATGAATGAGAAAGAAAACAAGAATACATTAGCTCCTGCCTCATTAACAAAACATAAATAGGAATGATATATTAGCTCATTCAACTAATGCAATTTTAGGCCAATGTCGCATATTCTTCATGGGCCATATCTACTACTAAATGTCAGGCCATCTTGCCTGTCTCACCTGACAAGAGAAACATACAAAAGATGAAGAAAAAAAATCATACCGAGGAATTTTTCTAATGATCATTTTTCTCAAAGGAACTGCTTCTTCTGGATCAACTGTTAAGAGATTTTTAACCTGCACATGTTAGAGACGGAACAAGAAAGTTCCAAGTAAATACCATAAAGAAGGGAAACATCAAGTCTACTTCATTTACATAATAGATCCATGCCATAAAATGGGATTGGCAGCTTCATTAATTAAGATAGAATTACGTCCTTGTGCAGACAAAAAAGTACAATGCATTATTGATGGTCAAAAGTCGCACCACTGCAGCTGACCACAATAGCCATTAATTTCCATATCATCTACCTTCTCTTGCAAATATGAACTGTATCATGAATACTAGAACACCAAAAAAGAAGGAAAAAACTTTCCTTAATAGTTTTCACCACTCAAGCGAGAATAATGGGGGATAAAACTATGTAAAGATGAAACATAGCCAAAAGTAAATGACATACAAATGTCAAATATCCTTGCTATCAAGATAAAAAAAAATTCATATACAGAAAGAGAGAATATACCAGAATAAGTCCAATTATGTTTGTTGGACTTCCGGAGTAAACTGGAACTCTACTATGACCCACTGTCATTATTGCATTCAATGTCTCCCTGAATTGCACAGATGAGAAAGATAAGAGAAATTTTAGAAGATCTGAAGATTGAATAAAACATTGTCAAGAGAATGCACAAGATTTCACAAACCCACAAATTAAGAGTTTCATCCAGATCAAGGGAAAATGCCTTCGATATGGGAGTCATGGCATCTTTTGCGGTCTTTTCAGTCAATTCAAGTGCCCCAGCGATGATAGTAGTCTCATCATGTGTTAGATCCCCACCTTTCCCAGCCTAACAACAAAGAATATATATACTATAGTTCAGCAGAAAGCTGGGTGGCCTCAGCCGACATTTTCAGCACAACGTTGATGCCCCTCCTCACATTGACAGCTCATATAACATTCCAAGCGTAGATAATTCAAACACATCTAAGGCAAACTATTTCTAAAACTTTCAAAAGCATTTTTAAGTTAAAATTCAGTACCTCATTGCCATGGAAATTCACAAATGTCTTTAGCTCTGCTCTCCGTAAAAGAGCAGCATGTCCCTTACCCAACATCCAATCGAGAACCTAAAATTTATACATAATTTATTCAGAGATGAATAGCATATAAAAATCAATTTCAAGACAAGAATATAAAATGCAATTCTCAGTACAACCAAGTGCATTAACAAATAAAGCTTGCACAAAAAACAGGTTATAAATACTGATACTCGTGTGGCTCATGCATAAACTCATGCGCCAACTATACCTTACTAATTGGATAAGAAATAGGGAAGAACACCAAAAGAAGAACACGGACAAGAGGTGCCATTATTGCTCCAATCCTCAAGCCATAACGAGTGCACACTGCTTGTGGCAGTATCTGCAGCAAAATGCACAAGCATATCAAAAGAACACCTTTTGCAAGCAGACACTATCTAAAATGAAGAAAAGCCAATTTAGTTTAAAGATGAGAAACCTCTCCGAACACAAGTATGAGAGTCACTGATATCAGGATTGCAGCCCACGGAGGCACAAGCTTATCCAAGAATATCGGTAGAGTCTACAGGGCACAGAAAGAGATCATGGAAACCACTGCGATAATTAGCAAGAAAAATACCAAGACAACCCAATTAAGCCTGCCAAAACAATAGTTACCTCCATAGCCAAAGAGTTTCCTATCAAAAGAGTACATAGGAGAAGATGCTGATTCTTCACCACCGGAAATATTTTAGCTGTGGAAAGCAGAATAGATCACTTCAGCCATGATTGAAGAAATCAAGTTCAATCTGGTATCATGGTCAGTGAGTTGGCACAGTATCCCACTGCCAGTCCCCAAGCCCACCAAACAAATAAACAGATCAAAAAGTATAAAGCAACCAACACAGACACGAAATCCAGCTCGTTAATCAAGAAATTAGGTAAGTTTTCAACTCATCCACCTGCAATCTGCCAACCATCATGTTGGCCTGTGAGGTAAAAGTTGAATCGGAACTCAGTGAGTCGATTTGGTCCCAAACTTTTCAAAGCACAAACATAGGCTACAGAAACTTTCTATGCTGATTGTCTGCTATCCTTCTAAACCAAATTCATTGCAAAAGCAAATGACTAAAAACCAGCAACCTGTAAGATTTATCGCTTACCAGGACAACCACAAGTCTAAAACCTCCTTAAAAAAAAACCTATAATGAACTCAAAAGAGGGAAGAAAAAAAACAAGCCCAAATGAGTAGATTGAGTGAATATACAGCACCGACAAGCCTATAGGGACCCTGATATTCATCAAGAATAAAATGCGCAACTATATGGGTCGTGAAAATTAGAGGAAAAATTATGTCTAAATTATCGAAATTCTAATAAGTTCTATTCATTCACTATCATATAGGTTTTCATTTCTTCCTTTTCGTAGCTAAAATGTCATCGTACAATAAAGGCAAGATAAAAATCCCCCCCAACCAACGCACACAGAGAGATAGAGAGAAAGTGTGTACCGGCGTGGATACGATCCTGAGGACGGCCGGACTTGATGAGGACTTCGAGGTCGACCAGGCCCAGAGACATAAGACCCAGTGTAAGCCCAGCCATTAAGCCAGCAAAGGCTACGAGCCCTATTATTATCAGCACATACAGCGTGAACTGAGTCCCACAGCACGCCACATCCGATGCCATCTCTCTCTTTCTCTCTCTTTCCTGTGTGTATTTTAGTACTGGGTAGCAGAGAAGATTGTGCAATCGTACGGGTTTGTTGGTCCCTTATTCCTCTCACTCTGCCCACTTTATTTTACTCGATGTAATCAGAGAAAGAAATCGATTCTTATACGCAATTTAACGTTTTACTACTACACTAATTTTTCTTGTGTGTATCCATTCATACACAATAAACCTGCTTATTTGAGCCAATATGGACCCAATCAAAGCTATCCTATGCCCTTGTCTCTTTGCATTTGATCACGTATCTGCATCTAACGTTTCTCAATAAAACGATCTGGTAACGCTACAGAGATGTGGCAATATAGGGATGCATGCTTAAGGCCCACTTGTGCTTCGGTGTGATGCGAAGCATCTTATGATGCCTCTACGTTTAAACTACAATAAATAGTACATTAATTAATTAATAATTTAATATCACTACTTGCAAGAGAATAAGCACCTCAGAGCACATAAATGTGCGAAGCTGAGGTGGACCATACCAAATTTGGCGTCCAGGTGGGAGCTGTAAAAGGCAACTGAACTTAAAGAGAGAGACGGCGCGGATAAGGTTTCCGCCGTCTTCTTCTTCATCAAGTGGCTTTAGTAATCATTCTCGTGTTTTAAATGACATGCTTTGGTGCAGGCTCAATCTGTGGGAGAAGAAACTGGGCTGGAGGTGACTACAGATCTGCAATCGCTGCTTGTTAATTGGTGTGGACTTCTCGTACAATAATTAATACTCATGGAAAAAAACCACTGAAAACCGAGCTGGCCCGGACCCACTCAGGCAGAGATCAAGATTCTTTTTTATTTTTCTTGCCGAGTATTGGGCCATGGCTGAAGCTGCAAATCATTATAAAGCGTGGGGAATGTTGGGACTTGACGCATTCATAAAATGGTCAACATATTCAAATCTTTATCGCCCTGGTAAAAGGGTAACATTAAAATTACCATAAAAGCATGAAAATTAAAGAGGGGAAGTGGATTGGAGAGCGGTCCATTCCATCCAATGTCTTAATTTTCATACCCCAAGTTGGGGCTTTGGGAGTAGGACTGCAAGTGAATTGATGTGCTCGCGATGCGTTTGAGATTAGCAAGGACTCGTTTGTGTTTGTATATTAAGGCAAACGAACAAATATTGATATAATTCTAACGCTCAGTTAAAGACCAAACCTCATTCTTGAACACACTCCTTTACAATTTTAAGATCAATTCTTTGGGAATCAAACATAGGTTAAATCATTATTATAAATAAATAAATAAAATTATATTCATATGTTTTTTGTCATTACATCTTCAAAATCAACTTAATTTCATAAAAATTTCTCCAATACTTTAAATCAAACACAAAACATTGATCTGAAACTCAATTCGAGTTCAAACCACGAGAAAAGCATTTTTATGATACAAGGGACGATACTCCACCTTTTCTTTCTACTCTTATCCTCTACTAAAATATCCAAACGATGATCGACTAACTACCTCACTATGCATTCACTTCTTCTATAAACCCATTTTTCATATCCCTCAAAACTCTCAAACATTATGTACAACGCATCAGTTACCTGATTCATCTTTTGAAATGCTACATTTCCATGTCAAGTAGGTGATCTTGTAATCAAGAAGCATCCAACGCACCACAAACTAAAATAAATATAAAACTGGCTACATATCTCGTGGTTAAATCATTATTATAAATAAATAAATAAAATTATATTCATATATTTTCGTCATTACATGTTCAAAATCAACTTGATTTCATAAAAATTTCTCCAATACTTTAAATCAAACACAAAACATTGATATGAAACTCAATTCGAGTTCAAACCACGAGAAAAGAATTATTATCATACAAGGGACGGTACTCCACCTTTTCTTTCTACTCTTATCCTCTACTAAAATATCCAAACGATGATCGACTAACTACCTCACTATGCATTCACTTCTTCTATAAACCCATTTTTCATATCCCTCAAAACTCCCAAACATTATGTACAACGTATCAGTTACCTGATTCATCTTTTGAAATGCTACATTTCCATGTCAAGTAGGTGACCTTGTAATCAAGAAGCATCCAACGCACCACAAACTAAAATAAATATAAAACTGGCTACATATCTCGTGGTTAAATCATTATTATAAATAAATAAATAAAATTATATTCATATATTTTCGTCATTACATGTTCAAAATCAACTTGATTTCATAAAAATTTCTCCAATACTTTAAATCAAACACAAAACATTAATCTGAAACTCAATTCGAGTTCAAACCACGAGAAAAGCATTTTTATCATACAAGGGACGATACTCCACCTTTTCTTTCTACTCTTATCCTCTACTAAAATATCCAAACGATGATCGACTAACTACCTCACTATGCATTCACTTCTTCTATAAACCCATTTTTCGTATCCCTCAAAACTCCCAAACATTATGTACAACGCATCAGTTACCTGATTCATCTTTTGAAATGCTACATTTCCATGTCAAGTAGGTGACCTTGTAATCAAGAAGCATCCAACGCACCACAAACTAAAATAAATATAAAACTGGCTACATATCTTCTTTATTATCAAGCAATCCTCCACATGAAACCCCAAACTACACACCCTACACATTATTTAAATATTTTCTATTTGATAACGTGACATTCAATCTCATCATAAACTTGATTTTATTTCTATTCTCAAATATAGAGATCCAAATCCTACACGAGAGCCACCCACATCTGATAACAAGTCTTCACTTTCCTGGTGGGAGCCGTTCATTGTTGCTTTTCGACTAAAAGGGGACATTGGAAATTAGAAAAGGAATGGGCAGGCATAGGCAATGGTGGCACTCGTGGATTACTTGGTTACCTTCCTTTTCATCAAGGCAAATAAGCTAGCTACGATCGTGTTGATCTGCTCTTCTATCGGAATTAGCATCTCCCGCGCTATGAGTGTGTTTATGCTTCTCATTTGGACTGAACGAAAAATTAATAAACTAATTACTCCATAATAAATACGAAAGCATGAAATAAGCATAAGAAATTTGGTAGAAATAATCATACAGTGAGAAGAGAGAAATAGAGAATATAGAGGAAGAGAGAGAAGAGATACGGAACTCACCTGGTCGCTGGAGCATCCAGATCACGTGGGGAGAGAGAGATATAGGAGAAAGGAGAGAAAAAGAAGAGAAGAGGAAGGGAGAAAGGAGAGCCTGGGAGTGCCCTTTCAGAAAAAAAAAATATAGACTTATGAGAAACGAAAATAAACGGGGAAAGGGGAAGAGGAAGAAGGCTTTTAGTCTGTTCAATTGGTATAAACTGTGCCATTTGAATGGAACAAAGAGTAAGAATAAAATATGTTTTCACCTATTAACCATCAGATTTGAGGAGGTACACTTCAGAGGCATAGTTGCTTTTAGAAATATATTATCTCTTCCAAGATCCATTACATTTCAAGCAGCAAAAGTGAAATTTAAACGACAGGACCTGTCTGACATCAAGATAATTTCGTAGAATTTCAATACCAAACTAACACAATCCACTACCTGATCTTATAAAGTATAATTTATATCATCAAACTCTAGGTTCTGGAAAGTATCAAGCACAATAGCAACAATATGATTAGATGATCTCTCTTTATTTGTTCGATTGAAAAAGCCCAAGTGTTGGGCTAATGCAGCTAGCATTTTCTAAATTGATTTGTGGAAGAGATCAAGTCATCACTGGAGATACTATAGAGATATTGAAATCAATAAAAAAAAACCAAATATGCAAAAGGCATATCAATAGCAAAGAAAAAGTTAAAAGCTTAAAAAGGGAAAGAGAAAAGAAAAAACTTACCAATGACATTGAAGTAATAGATTTGGTCGCGAACATAAAAAAATATCTAACATAGACTAATTTGTGATGAATCTAATAAATTAAAAGTATGCGTGAAATTGAAAAATAAAGTCCGAAGTAAAAGGAAAAAATGAATGTGGGAATTAAAAATTACACATTGAAAGAAAAGCATAAATATTTAAAATACCTCTAGACACAAACTGTAGCAACAATTTGTGGTATATATCAAACCAAATTGTAATATAAATTTACTGCATTTGTGTGTGAGAGAAAGAGAAATTGATACCTTATGTTGAAATGAAGAAGCACAAAATTTGGTTTAACCATTAGAACCCAAAAGCGCAATGGTTTTTGTTCTCCAAATAACTGCAAAATTATATACTATATCGAAATCAATTTAAGCTTAAGAAAATATCATACCACGATCAAACAATGCAGGAAAATCATTTTAACTGAGCCAATTAAATCTATATCTGATGAAGGAGATTGAAAAAAAATAAGCAGGTAGGCATTAGATTTTAAGTACGACACCGAAAACCCCAACAAAGGAAGGAAAAAGGAGATAGATTAAAATTTGACCTGATGAAATTTTCCCTTCCTTTGTTGGGGTTTTCGGTGTCATACTTAAAATCTAATGCCTACCTGCTTATTTTTTTTCAATCTCCTTCATCAGATATAGAATTTGACCTGATGCTATCTCTGCTGAATTCAGTGGGAAAAAACTACCTTCCAATTAATTTTATTCTGTAAATTCCTCTCCCATAGTGGAGAGGTGTTCTTTTCGCTGCAACAAAACATCAAATGGCAAAAATTAAAAGAATAAAACTATTTTCTGCCACCATTTCTAATCCTAAAGACTGCGAAAATAGAAAATAATCGTTGGGGAGAGAAAGAAAAACAGAAAGATGAAAGAGAGAGAAATATTGATACCTGCACATGGAAGCCAAGCGGACACAAAAGATTAGAAAATGAAGGAGAAGGAATGAATCATACGTAATGCTGAGAAGATAAATTTTGGGAGAGGAAATTAAGCCAATCGATGCCTTTGAGGACCTGATAACATGAACATGGGGATTTTCAAATAGCTTAGGTTGTAAGTTGTAACTGATAAAGATGAACATGGAAGTTGATAGTGTTTAGGTGGAAGTTACAAACATGTTGTGAGAGTGAAGTTGCTGTGTGGGTTTTCTATTACGTTTTTATCCCCTGCTAACAATGCTAAATATATAATTAAGTAGGGGTTAAGTTGACAATTTATTGGGGTGGACACCAAAAGGATGTTCTGGCTTTATATATATATATATATAGAGTGAGAGAGAGAGAGAGAGAGAGGCAGCAGCATCTTCAGTTCCAAGGTAAGCATACAGAGAACTTAATGCTAAACCTGCTACATTCCAATTATAATACTATAATACAGATCTTACTTTACTGGAAAAAAAAGGACAGAAATGCAAAAGCAAGGGCAAAAGCGCATGATAGAAAAGGAATAACATACAAAAAGAGATCAAGTCTGAATGGGCATACTTCTGCCGTTATACTATTTTCCAAGTTAAAACTCCAAAAGAAAGAAGAATCCAAAGAACTTTCAAGCACAATATACAGCAGATAGTTTCAATTGGAACAGAAACCATAAAATTCAAACTTGAATACAGTCCTTAACACCCTGCTCAAATTTGTCAAGGGAAGATATAGTGTCCATGAGTGCATCTGCCACCTTTTGCCTGCAGCAAAAGAACATTTTAAATAATAATTGGTATAATAATCAGAAATACCCTGTTAGGCTGTTACTAAACAGTATGCCCTTCACAAAACTGTTAAAAGTAAACTTATGAACCCAAACAAAGTAAATCCCAAACAAAGCACTCAGTTGCCTTGGACTAGTACCCGTACAAACAATGTCTGAAAAGAATATGCAACAGACAAGTAGATAGGAAATCTCATAGTATATCATAGCAGCCATAGTGCCAATAGTTCAAACAGTGAACCATAGTTCTGGAAATTAGGATATTGCAAGAAGACTAGGGCCTTCTAGAGCTGGGCATGGGTTAATAGAGACCTTCAATTTTTAGATAATTTTAAACATTAATGTGAACCCTTTAAGGATTTACGAATAAATTCAGGTTAATAAAAAATAGAATTCGATATAGGCAAACATGCACCTTTCATAACATCAATCGTTTGGTTTAAACACTATAAAAGAAGAAGAAAAAAAATAGTTTGAAGCGAAAGAAGTAAGAATTATTGAGGTAAACAAATTCTACCGTCACCCAAGTTCTTCCGAGTTTGATGTGAAAGGCAATACCTATTGGAAGCAAGTTTAACATCAGCTTCACTAGCCAATCCATTAAGTGAAGTAAAAGACCTGCAATAAAGAAGCATTGGCAGAGATGGAAGCAAACAAAGTACAATATCAGTGACTGAATCATCAATTAATTAGCAAAATGCAAATTTCGGTGGATCATTGAGAAGGAATAGTCTCCTTTTGGATTTTGATGAGACTGACGAAAAGGAATGAAAATGAATGGAAACTGTTTGCAGTTGACTTCAATTCTTAAACAATATACTCCTATCATTTTTATTACCGTTGTTCTTCAAGAGTTCCAAACAGAAAATATATAATTCATTAAGAGTGATAAGCTACAATGAACTGTAAAACAGAACCATGAATACTTCCCTTGTGTATTTATGGCATGCTAGCAGTGCAGATTTAATTCAGAAAAAAGAACGTAAAGACATGTTACATTTTATGAAGCCGTGATAAAAAAAAAAAAAAAAACTGACACGTCACACCTACAACCCACAAAAATAGTGGCTACCTGATAAGATCATTTAGCATAGCTTCAGCTTCCAACTTTACAGGATCCTTATCATCAAGCAAGGAAGCCGCATTCTTTACAATCAATTTGAATGTGCAAACCTGTGTATGGAATCAACATTACAAATTTACTATAACCTAAAATTTAGATCAATGGTACTAAACATTCTTTAGCTTGTCTTTTCTGATCTAATAGTTTAAAATTCTGTTTACTTTATCAATGAAAATACAAATTAATATGCTAAATGACGATAATAGATGGTTATTGACTCAGCCATCTGTATCAATTAGTATAATGTGATCCCAAACTTTTGGTTTTTAGTATGAAAAACAAAAAATGGAAAAGAGTACCAAAAGACCAAACCTCAACTCCGGTATTGGCTTGAAACGCAACAAATGAACTTCTCTCTTGTGTAACGCAATCCCTAGCAGAAGATCTCAACATATTTTGAACCTCATCAAAATTCTTATCCGTGTCACCAGAATCCCTAGCCACTGTTAACCAAATTAATAGAAACAAAACGAATAAAAAACGATATATATATATATATATATATATATAGAGAGAGAGAGAGAGAGAGAGAGAGAGAAGGAGAATTGTACTGAGCAACAGATAGGCAGAGCGGAGGCTCTCTCGAGAAGCGTCGATTGGGGCCAACAGGAATTTCGATGCCTTCTTCTTTTGCTCTTTGAGCCAGTCCTTTGGTCCTGCTGCGTATATTTCATCAAGAAATTAGGGTTTCGATATATCAATAAAAAAACAGTAGTTAAATTGACACAATTGGTGATATGAAGAGAGAGTGGTGCCTACAAATCCCAAAGGAAAATGCAATTGCAGGGTCAGGTTGCGAGAGGGAAGGGAAAAGACAGAGGAATGAAAGCGAAGCAGCGTCTCTGCGAGAAAACTTGAGCGGGACTTGAAATTGGAAAGATTGTTGATTTTGATTTAGTTTTGAAATGTGGGGTTTTGGTTTTGGTTTTGGAGTGAACTGTAAGAAGGCAGGTAGCGTAGGGGAGGTCGAGGAGGAGCTTGAGATAAGGGGAGTCATGGCTGAGGCTTTCATGTTACGCAATGCAAAACATCCGGTCTATTTAACGGTTACTAGTTTGTTTGTTTTTTTTTAAAATCACCGAGCAAGAAGCAGCTTAAACTAATTTGCTAACTGTCATTTTTGGCCGTACTTTTCCTGGGAAGTGTAAATTACATCCATATCCGAGTTTTACAACTAATTACAATTAAATTCATTAATTTGAAAATAGATATTCCCCACCAAACTTGGTTTGTACATGTCAAATAGATTCAAAGTATGAATTTTAGTTTAGACAATATGAAATCGTCCAATATAAAGGTAATGTTTGAGTCAGTTTAAAATTAATTTTATTTTTAAAAGTTTGAAAAAAAATTGGTTATATTAAATTATTTTATTAAATTTTATTAAGTAATAATTAAAATATTAATTAATAAACAGTTTGATTTGATTTGATTAAATTTTTAAAAAATATAAAAAAATTAGCTTCATTTTAAAATTGCTTTTAAGCTATATCAAACATCACACCAGATTACCTCTAAAGCTCGAGAAGCATTTAGTTTAACCCTAAATTGTTAAAATTACAATTTGATTTGGATCAAACCTAAGATTTGTTATCACATTGAAAAGAGGACAAATAAATAAAATAAGTATAGCAATTCAAGAGTTATAATGATGGAGAGATTATAATCTTTTAAAACACATCATTGTTTACCTTAAATACCTATGCAAATATATTATAAATTAACAAATTTATTGAGAAAAACATAGAGAAAAAAATGGATAAATCAAAATAAAGTATGTAAATCGGGTCTACCATAAAATGAATGTTGATTGTGTTATTGCAAGCTTGTAATACCTGTTTGTATTTATTCCATCCATCTCAATGATTATCAACTTCTATTAAGCCCAAATATTAATGCAAGTTTTTCTTTTCCTTAAGTATCTTTTAGATTTCTTTAATTTGGACCATGAGTAAGTAAAATGGGTCCGAAAAATAATAAAATTATTTTATTTCATGTGTTCTTGTATGAATATTTTTTACTGTCTTACATGGGCAATCATTTTGAGAGTTCCATTTCAAGAATAAGTGACAAAACCACAAGTTTTTTTAATTGTTTTGATAAAATAAAAAACACATGCATGTTAAGTGTTTGAACATAATTTCTAATCATATATTTAAGATGTCTATATACAAGACTGAATATGTAAAGAAATTTTATGGACATTTCATGTTTATGTTATAAGCTTTAAACGATATGAAGTACTTGTTAGTTTTTTCATTTTGTAAACTTTGTTGTAATTAAGTACATAACTAAAGGATATTGTCATAATTTTTTTACTTTGTAATCTATATACGATTAATTGAAAGAGTAACTGAGTTGTTTTCCACCAAGTTGATAGAAATTAACTTAACTAAAGTTAAAAAATAAATGATTTTTTAAAAAATATATTATTAATTTTGAAACTAGAGTTATGGTAGAATAAATTTTTTTATAGAATATATTTAAATTAATTTTGAAGTAAAAAAATAAAAATAAACCATCAATTCAAACCAATCAAAATTGATTTGAATTAGATATACTGAATTAGTATTTGATGGATTTATAGATTAGATTGGATTGAG
This sequence comes from Bretschneidera sinensis, assembly GCA_023935145.1. NCBI lineage: Eukaryota > Viridiplantae > Streptophyta > Magnoliopsida > Brassicales > Akaniaceae > Bretschneidera > Bretschneidera sinensis. Next base: position 149,858,078 of record CM043697.1, read on the forward strand.
ATTTCTTCAACTTAATAATATTAAATTGAGTTAAATTTTTAAATCAACTCAATATAAACCGATCCATCTTCACTCATAATCGTTATCATTAAAACCACAACCAATAAAAATAAAAAATAAAAAAAAAACAGCGCCATAACCAAAATACGCACTGATTTCATCTCTTGATATAATTTTTGTATGCACCTGTTTTAGACAAAGTAGTGAAATCTATCGTGCTAATTGGGCTATAGATCCACAAGTCATTTGGAGATTGTGACGAAATGGGATCAAACTCATACTTGGGTCGTTGGTGGGCGCCAACTAGTTGTTACTTTTGATCCTGTGGATCTTGAGCGGGAACTGAGGACTTCGGTCAAAATCATGGACTGGGTCATAATGGAGAATGGAAATTTGGATAAGCATCTGAACATGTATCTGAGTTGCGATCTAAAGATTCTGTCTATTTACTGTTGTCTGCTTTTGTTGCACAATCGCATCAACACCGTGCAAGACAACCGTTCCAACTAAAAGCAACTCCAATCACACCACTTCAGATTATCATTTGACAGAATTAGGAAGAAATTTCGCTATTTATTTATAAAAAAAATAGAAAACTCAATGGTATTTTACTAATCGAGGACTTCAGTTTCTTCCGTTGCAAAAGACGACGAACAACGAGAGAGAGGAGAAAAAATGCAATTACCTTGACGCAAGCAATGATTTCCTCGTTATCCCTCGTGGTGCAGCATCTTCATCTTACCAAGCGAAAAGCGAAACCGAACCTCACAAAAAGAACTCAATGCCCTTTTTCCTCAGTACGGATAATCCAATTCCGATTCCGGATAGGAATAATCCCATCCCGTTGCAATTAAATTCCACTAGTATTTCCGTGCATTAAATGTATCCTTTGAATCCAACTCTCGCAACTTCATTTCCAACTTGTAATCGTACATTTCCCCTTCCATTCATAGCGTCCTATTCTCTCTTACGATTCCCTCTAACTAACACCACCACTAGCACGAAATGCTTATTTAATTCCACCATGCGAATTCCAAAGAAGCCCGTTTCCTTTTGCCTCTCTCTTTTTTCTCCAGAAATTTTTACACCTTTCTCTTCGCGTCCTGGCTTCCATTCAGGATTCCTTGGAAAATCTCTCTGCAAGAGGAAAGCAATTTACACCAGTTGTTAGTTCTCTTCTTTATTTTGTTGTCTGAATTTTGTCATGAAATTGTTTGATCAGTTTTGGTGAGTTTCATTCTCACCCTGGTTGCCTTTTGCTTTCCTACTTTGCACTGATTGTTGTTGAGGAATTTTTTCTGTTTTTTCTTTTTGTTGCTCAAATTTAGACATGAACTGTTGCATTTTTTTTACTGGTCGTTTAGACAATTTTGCTGAGTTTCATGCCTTACTCGATTGCATTTGGGTGAATAATTTTTACTGTTGTTGAGAAATAGATCGTTTGGTGGACTTTCGGGGAATTAAGGCCGTTAGTTTTGTAGGTGATTGGGAGTTGAATTAGCTTGATAAGTAGGTTGTTTTCAGAGCAAAGAGGATGTTGTTTTAATTGAGAAATTGCAATTTCTAGGTGTTTCTTGGAGCATATCTTGGAAGATTATTAGGCTCGGAACATAATGTGGTGCACTGTTTGCCCTTTTGATTGACACTCACCTGAGGTAAGATGTCAAAGTTTTTGTTACAAAAAATGTGTTATCTATTATTTTATTGTTTTCGATGGGAAAATAATTATTAATGTTTTCAGTGTTCATTTTATGTTGATGGTGGAAACGTATGAACTTAGGTCGGTTGATGGAAAAGAAAGCTTAAGCTAAGGTTTTTAGTTAGCATCATGCATGTCATTTTCTGGAATAAGAAAATAAGATTATTTTCATTGTCAGTATATAACGGACTCTAATTAAATACTAGTTCTACTTGTATAAATTGGTCTAGATGAAATGTTGACATTCTCAAAGGTTTGAGTTATGGGCATTTGATGGTAATGGAGTCACTCCATTGTCTTTTGTGGAATGAAGTTATCGTGAAAAAGTGGGGGTGATGACCTTGCAATTGGGAATCAGATTTGTACTTAGAGGAAAATGTCTTATGTTGTTGTGACCACGGGACAAGACATTTTGGAAAATATTGGGTGCCAAACTCACACATGTTATGTGCATACGTGTAGATGCAGTTTTAAACGTTTTTATACTATCATTTTCAGGAAACAATTGAAGTTGAATGTTTCTTTGTCCTCACAAAAGTTTATCAGGGGCTCAGTTGCATTCCAGCTGTTCAATGGACGGGCATCATGGGACTGTTTCAGGTGACAAAGCATTGCGGTTAGACCATGTGGCCTGCAGTGAAGGCGGTAAACCGTGTATATGGTCATCTCCTGGAGGAGGGCATAAAATTGATATTGGAAGACAGATCTTTGGCAACAGATCTTTGAATATGAAGAACGTAGTTTTCGTCTGATTTGATATGGACTACACTTTGGCACAATACAAGCCTGAGAGGTTTGAATCTCTTGCTTACGAAGGCACTATCAGGAAATTGGTATATGATTTGGGATATCCACGAGAGGTTTGTCTGTTTACCACATGTATCTTTTCTAAGGAAGAATATGATGTTGTGATAGTCCTGTATAATCAGTAATGTGAGTAACTAGGTTACATTTATATGCTTTAATTGATGTAGTCAAGTAATCTGCCAATTTGTTACTTTGCGGATAACTTTTTTGATCTCATATGAAGTTATCTCAGCGTCATTTGTTGGTTAATAGACAGGACGATACTGATTTTTTATTTTTTTTTTGCAGTTGCTGGAATGGACATTTGATTGGAAGTACATGGTCAGAGGCTTGGTCCTAGATAAAAAGAGAGGCAACATCTTAAAGTTCGACCCAAGTGATTAATATTCCATGATAATTTGCTTTCTATAAGATTATTTTGTTTTTGGTTAGCAATTTGACTGGAGTGGTCTTTTCTTAGTTTTTTTCTCTTATCCTTTTTATTGAATTGCATGTGTGGAACACTTACCTTGATGGTTATGCATTATCATACAGATGGATCGGCATAAATACGTGAAAGTAGCCTACCATGGATTTAGAGAGCTGTCTAAGGAAGGTAAAGTTGGCACCTATGGGAATACTCTGACACGAGATTCTTTTGATGAGCCAAACTATGCTTTTATTGATACTTTTTTTTCGCTAGCTGAAGCCTCTTTTCGTAATTTATTGTTAGATCTAAAGTAGTGGCCACTTCCTATGTCTCCAGTTTCCATTCACTGTGATAGTACCTATATTAGTAAATCCAGACATATCAGTCTGCAACATGATTATGTAAGACAATTGATCCAATATGGTGTATTCACAATTATCTATGTATTTTAGTAGTGGAAACGCATTATAAACTCACCTATATAAACTTAGAAATAGTGCCACTTCTTAAGAGATGTTAAGGTTTATTCTCGAGAGAGTTTATAAATTAGAATCAAGCACAAGCACAAGACCATAATAGTGGTAAGTAATAATAGAGCTTCTCATCAAAACAAAAGAGATATATATGTGTAGTACTTCTTACTCAATAACAAAGAGTAGCTAGTTAATTCAATGCTAAGGCAATTAGAGACTTTGTAGAATCTTGAAGTACTTACACTAAGTAAGGATTTTTACACATACAAATATATATATATATATATATATATATATATATATATATATATATCAGAATAATTTGGTTGTAAATTTTATCAAATTTGGTTCTACAAAGAAAAATATATTGTTTTTCAAACAAAAGTGAGGGATTGTGGATGTTTTGTGGTAGTAAACTAGGTTTTCCAATAGCCAATTTTTTTTTTCAAAGAGTTGTGATTTTTTTTTCATACCTCTTCAATTTTTTGATTGTTGGAAGACCAAAAAAAAAATATCTAAATGTTTGAAATAACTTCTTTTTCAATTGATTCAACTTATACAACTTCTCTTTTATTTTTTCATCTTTTTTCTCTAAAAAAGTTACAACAATTTGTTTTCATTGTTAATAAAGAATTCAAAGAAAATCTTTGAATTTGTTCTTATAGATTTTAAGTAACTTTGTTGTATCTTATAAAATTATTAGTTAGAACTCATAACTACGTGAAGATAAATAAAATCTTAAAAAACAACATTTATATGCGTCTCAAAATTGGTTTTTTCTCCAAAATTATTAAAATTTCAACATTTTTTATTGCTCCAAATGTCCAGCTCTCCTACCTCCTCCTTTTACTGTTCATTTTTTTTACATATCTATAGATTTTCTAACTTTGCAAATATCATGAGTTTTGTATACTGTTCAATTTTGTTATGTCATGGGAATCTTCACATTAGTTGCATATGCAGTAAGGGTTTTGATGTCATATAATATGTGGAATAACTTTTGCTCAACGATGTGATGATTCAAATGTAGATTATATACAACTTTTTTTTTCATTTTAAAGTGTATAATTATAGTCATTATTTTGAGCTCCAATGTAATTAGTAGCTAGAGTTTGTCAAATACAACTATGTTCAAGATTCAATAGTAAGAGCACCATGAGAATGTTATTTTTATTAATAAGAAAATTATAAAAGTATCGGGCATGTAAAGAAAAATATGTATCATAAACTTTTTAATCAATGATAAAAAAAGAGAAAACAAATCAACGAAGAAAAGAAAGAAAACAATAAATGTTAACCGTACAATTGACACGAAAGCATTTAAAGGATTGATTGAAAATTGGAAGAGAAAAAAGAGAGCGTTTGCATACTGTTCAATCAAAAGGTCCAATGAATTTTGAGTTGAATTCAATTATGCAATTTAACATTTTTTACTTAGCATTTAGAGGTAAAACCCTAAAGAGATTTCCCTCAAGTTTAGATAATACTTATGTAAAAACCATCCATAACTTCATAATTTTAACAGTCAAAAATGTTTATTATGTTGTGATTAAAAATGTTTTTTTTTTTTGATCATTTTTACTTTCAAAACTAATTTATAGACATTATTTGGATACTTAGTTAAATAAAAAAAAATAAAAATTTAAAATTTTTAGAATTAAAAACAATTTTGGTGACTTAATCTTTAAAGGCTATTATTAACCCTAAAATGAACACAATAAACTTTTGGCGTGGATTTATCATTTACCCTTTTCGTTCTTTTCAAAAACCCTTCTCAGGTTCTCTATTTTCTCTCCCTTTCTCGTATCTCTCTCTAACATCTCTTCTTCCTCGCCGTGATTGAGAACGGGACTGCCACTGCCTCTTCGTCCTACTGGGTTCCAGATCCTAGATCCTAGGTATGTAACTCTCAAGTCAGGGTTTTTATTTTTGCTCCCTTTCTCACTTCTCTTTCTTACCTCCCTTTTCTTCCTCGCCGAGAATGGCGCTGCCGCTGCCGCTGCCGCTTTATCTAACTCGGTTAAAACAATAGTAAGGATTTTTCAGGTGGCAGATTCTGTGTGTTAAAGGGTTTTTTAATTTTAAGTTTTAAATTCTTGATTTCTACTTGGCACTTTCACTAACATTTTGAGGAGTAAATAATTTTGTTTGTTGTTCGTTATGATCGCTCACCGTCTCCAAAAATTTCGTATGTTATTCCCTGTTCAACATTATAGAGCTCTATTTGCTTCAATAAGGCTATTTCATACTTGTTCCATTACATTTTAATGTTAGCTTCTGTTGCAACTAACGATGTCTAATGGTATATCACAAATTAATCGTTCAGAAGTGAAAATTCTGTTTCGCTGGCTTGGTTTTCCCCAACTTGTTGAGATTTAGAATGTGCTAAATTTCTTAATTGTACTTAATTTCCTAATTGTTTGCTGTGATTTTATACAACACTTCTTTCAGGTGAGGGAGCTGGTTACCAATTGAGATTTAAAATGAACATATTTAACCTTGCAACAACGTTCTCTAAACGTGTGAGTGTGAGTGTGAGTGTGAGGGAGCTAGTTACCAATGTTCCTATGTATGGCAGCATTACTGGTATCGTCAACTAAACCTTCCACAGAAGTTCTTCTTCTACGTGTTCATACTTGAATATTAGTAGGTGAATCTTATATGGTGTTTATTTAACTGTTGTCTAGATGGATCTTCTGGCGGGTCAAGCTTAATCTTCAGGCGCTGGGCTAGTAAAAAGACAGCCGGATCGACAAAGAATGGACGAGACTCGAAACCAAAGAATCTTGGAGTGAAGAAATTCGGTGGGGAGGTGAGGTGCTAGATGCAGATTCAAATAATTCCTTCCGAGCTTCGATTGCTGGCTGTAGTCCTCGATTAAGTTGTTTGTTCTATTTCTGCAGAGGGTGATACCTGGAAACATAATAGTTCGTCAACGAGGAACCCGTTTTCATCCTGGAAACTATGTTGGGATAGGAAAGGATCACACCCTTTACGCCCTGAAGGAAGGACAAGTGAAGTTTGAAACACACAAGCTGAGTGGCCGCAAGTGGGTGCATGTTGAACCTAAGGATGGGCATGTCCTTCACCCGCTCTATGGAAATGCTGATTCCGCCAAGCTGGAAACAGCCTCATAACCCCCTTATCATTGTTGATGTAACCAAGCTACATGTTTCTTGTTTGTTTTGCAATGATACTTGGATGTTCATTGTTGGACTACAGGAATTTGGGAGATAGCAATTGAAATAACCATGGTCCTTCCCCCATTTCTTGATTTCACTGCATATGATACGCTTCTCTTCGTCTATTTTTTGTTTCTTTCCCCATTATGGAATTCTATAGATTGCATGTCTGACTAGGTCCTTCTTCAGCTTTTCTGGGTGAGTGGATGAGTATTAGAATCTAGAAATTTTTATATCAAACCGAAGCTGTGATAATATCCATAAACTTTCTGAATTTTGTATTGGCAAACAGCCAAAGTTATGCTACTTTAGCTGTTAAGGTGCACGTGATATGGTAGTCAAACATGGGCAATAGAATTATGTGATATATCTAGAAAATTGTCAAGCGCATCAGAGGCTTGTGCTCACCAAATTCTATTTGTGAACAAATAAAAATGTCTCTAGGTACATTTGATTTTCTTTTGATTCTGGAACAAATTGAAACTTCTAAATGCTGCAAGAAGTTCTACAATTTTACATCTACATATCTCTGAGAAAAGTAACAATTACAAGAAAAAATTGCAGCTTGCTTTGACAATAAACAAGCTTTTAAACCTCAAAGAATCTGTCTGGAAAGTAGTTGCTTCCTTGTTTCCTTCGCAGGACTCACTTCAGCCATTTTAATTAGGCTTAAAGAATATCAGCCTCACCTATTATCTTAATCAGATTAGTCAATCCACTGGATAATCTTCATAATATGGCTTTGAAACCCGATGATAGGGCAATTGGAAAGGCACTACACTTCGATGGGAAGCCCACAAAATCACTAGCAGAAGTACGAATCCCACCGCTTTAACTAATGCTCATCTTCGCTCGATATCTTGCATTTCAACTGGTTCAGGGAAAATTTCATTCGATAACCTTTTATGTGAAGATGAGTGTTCAATTCCTCCACTGCCATGAAAGCCTATTCTGCCTGATTGCTTTAAGCCGGTGATACCTTCTCTGTTTGGATGACCTGAAACAGCAGCACTTTCAGTTGAACTCTGTCTCCAACTACCAAAGAAAGCAGCACTCCAAGATCTCCTAGACGAAGTTGTTCTTAGCCGTGCAGAGTTGAAACTCTCTGCCCTCACCACTTTCAAAGGATTTTCTAGTGCTTTAAGAACATATTTTATTGGGGGTCGCTTGGAAGGCTTCGGGTTAAGGCATGACTTGGCCACTATTGACATGGCCCATACTTCTTCCAATAGGTCATCATCTACGATCAAAGATGGGTCAAGGATCTTACTTACTAATTCCTTATCATATATACTGATGTAAGGCAGTGTCTGCTCCAACCACTCCCTTGTAGTGGTATCATTTGACTTGCTGATGCCAAGCTTGCCTGTTATAAGCTCAAGCAATACCTTTCCGAAACAATACACGTCATAAGGACAAGTCGCTGAGGATGAGCCTGTCCATTTTCAAAGAAAAATATTATCAGAATTTTAATTTTCTTTTCCAACTCATGCTATCAAACAGAAAACTAAACCTATCAGAAGTCATATACTCAAATCTTCCAGATAGTATCCCCTCCCTACTCAGTCCAGCAAGTTCTTGAGTTTATGACACTTTTTGAGTAATCCAACTTTTTCATGGTTTCATTAAAGAGTTAGCTTGCTCTAGCCAAGGAATACTATCTGGTATTTCACCTACCCTAAAGTTTCAGTAGTTTTTTTTGGTTCAAAAGAGACCCATTGGGCCTATGGGCTACACAATTGGAGGTAACCCTTTCCCAACTCCTATCCCTCATGTCTCTGGTGTGAGTGAGGTTTGATCCCTGGTCTCTTGTGCAATGACGAGTGACTCTAAGAACTATGCTAGCTGGTATATTATTTGCTAGGATACTAGCATAATGATGCATTTATAAAAAAATAAAGTTTACTCAATGAACCAATCAAGTTTTAGATTTAAACTCAAGTCGAGACCAGTCACTCAGCTCCTCCTGGGACTAGAATTTTCTATAGTTGAAAAAATGACTCAGTTTACTGCCAGATCTTCAAGTGAAGGAGCTTGTTGAGTCCTATGAGGATTACTGACCTCGGAACAATCATAAATTGTACTCCCTTCGTCCGATAATAAGTGGCCTTTTTGAAAAAGCTCTAAAATTAAGAAAGGGCATTAATTACTTAAGATGGGTATTAGAATACCAATTTTATCCTTACATAAAGTAGCATCGTCACCCCTTTTTTTTAAAACAGGAGTATTAAAGAAGGGTGTTATTGGAAGTTTGATGATATTTAGTCTTTAACTTTTGATTGTGGACAACTATTATTATTTTTATAAGATTGTGGACAATTATTTTGGGTCATCCCAAATGGAAATGAAGACACTAATTGTAGTTATTATGGGACAGAGGGACTGTTTTTAGTATATTGACAAACCAATCTAGGAGGAATAGAAAACAAAGTGAACTTAGCGAAACTGAATATTACATACCAGATGAGCCTGCTTCAGAGGTTCTGCAAATCACCGAGAGGAAAGTATCAAATCATAGTAAACATGGAAAGGAGCAATGGTCATATTATCAACAAGAGAAGACAAAACTAAAATCAATAGATATTTTCGAAAGAAACTATAGGTATTTTGAAGTTTAAGATCTTGAAGCCAAGTGTCAGAAACAATATCTATGCATAATATTTACTAACTTTATCGTAGTTTAATTTCATGGGACAGATGTCAAAAATAAATGTATGCATAACATTTACAATCTATGATCAGGGGCAAATCATGCAATTTTCATACTACCTAGGACAAAGTGGGCAGATCACAGGACTTGGTAGTAAATCTGGCCAGCTTTCTATTATATAACACATGTTAAACCATTTTGTTGATCCAATGTATCATTACATATTCTATTGAACTTTTTGTATTATATTTTTTATCTGCAATATGTGTCAAGACATGCCTGTGTTGCCTACATTAAACCCATAGTTCATTGATACCATAAAAAATAATTGAAGATTAAAATCAGCAGATCCAACATGGGGCAAATGGGTAACATTGAAGGCAATAAATTCTTTTTTTCAGCAATGAATATACTATTTTTTTCTTAAAAAATGGACTACACAAGGAGAGATAGCCCTCTCCCATCCCTGGTGTGAGTGGGGTTTGATCGCTGGTCTCTTGTACAATGACAAAAGCATAAGGAGTTGGACAAGTCATCCTCCTAAAAGAGAAAAAAAGGAGATTACATAGGAGTAGCCCTTAAATCTCTGCATATCATTCAAAGGAATACTCCTAAAAACTCTTGTAGTTAAGCCATTTTAGTTATATTCATATTCAAGTTGATTGCATTAGCTAGGTCGCGGCCCTTTTGCATAAAAGTTAAATGAATCCAAAACAGCCTAAGGGAAAGAATAGAGGTCCTATCTATCAACACCAAAAGCTCTCGTCCCATTGGTAAAGGAGTACATGAACAAATGAAAGAATGATTAGGTGTGAATTATCCAATCAATGTAATAAAAAACTATATATATATATATATAGAAAAATCACTATCATGGTTCATAGTGAATGCACTGCTTGAGAGTGGAAAATTTTAATATCTAATATATAATACTTACTGTGGCTTCCATAGCAACCTTGTGAGCACTTTTTGGTGTGAATCCCCTTCTTGGGCACGAACTTCATTCAAGCTCCCAAGTCGAACTTCAAATTTATCATCAAGAAGGATACTACTTGCTTGAACATCTCTGCGACCACCAAAAGTAAAAAAAAAAAATCAGTTAAGATTTACAATATGAAGTATAAATTCTTCTTAAGCTAGTTAAGTGTTATGCTTGCCGTATGCAACAACTACAAATTAAAATAAAGCAATGAATAAAAACAACTCGTCAAATTGGAAAGCACATGAATATTACAAATATGTAGATCTTAATGACTAGCATCCATTTCTAATTACCATTAAACTAATTTAACTAATAATATGTCGTTCAACTTTGGAATGCCTTACATAATGAAGAGCAACTGTCATAAAAGTACCAGACTGCGACAGTAGATGATCTAGGCATTTACATACTGGACTAGAAAAAAGAAAGAAAAAAATGTGTATATGTGTGGGTGTGGGGAGAAAAAGTACACGAGTTGGATTATACAATCAGTTTTAGATTTTATAGGACCTTTTCTATAAGTGGATAGGGATGTTTCTCAATGTTGTGCTGAGTTTTAACATGCTTGGGATGAATGCACACATATCATCCATCTAAGATGGACCAAGAAAAACACTTATACCCATTGAAAACCAAACACATCAGAAAAATCACTATCGCTGAAAAAAAAAGTATTTGGTAAATCAAGATAGAAGATCATGTTTTCATTGCTGTGTTTATCTTAAACTGATACTTTCTGGTTGAATTTGTAACTTCAGCTGACATAAAAATGAAAAGAAAATCAGGAAACATAGAGAAGTGTCTCTAGGAGTTAGGACTAAGGAGCCAGAGGTACACATTTTTACCTGAAAACTCTATTTGCACTTCTTTTCTTTTTGGACATAGGATCCAAACCTAAATCTCTACTCTTACCTCTACCCAATCTACAACCTGAGCTAAGTTCAGGCAGCTAAAACTCTAGTTTGCACTTTATGTCCATAGGAGTGCTGCAATCTGTATTCAGCTAAACTCACATAGATGCTTCATACAATGACACGACATCTGTGCACCACATATACTATTAAAATATTGGGATCCAAACAGAGTGTGTGTATCGGAACTCATTTTTGACAAAAGCTTGCGTCCCCAAATGTGGTGGAAGGAAAGCCAAGTCTTCGTATTTTTGTGCGACACTATGGCACTGCCCAAAAGAAATCCTTTCCCTCCAATTTCAATTGGCAGGCAATACAGTATTAATTGTGCTATACACAAAGCATTATAAGGCTCCATCATTCTTACTTGAAATTTAGAAAAAAGAAACACCTGTTGTTACAAACAAAGCTGGTCAAGAAAGGTTCACCTCAAACCAAATAAGGACCACAAAATATAGGATCATCATGCATCCATCAAAATGAAGAGAAGAAATATAGCTGAAAGCTAGTTTTGTAATACCTGTGAACAAGGGGAGGGGTACATTCATGGTGTAGGTAAGATAGACCTTCAGCAGTTCCTATAGCAATTTTTAATCTTGTAATCCAATCCAGGGACTGTAAACTATCATCCTTTGAATTGGTAACCCTGTGCAAAGAATTAGCCAAGTCTCCATTTGGCATATATTTATAGACCAAAAACTTCTCGTTCTCGTGCTCCAAGCAGTGCCCTAGGAGTGGGACTAGTCTTGTGTGTGAAACCGTGCTGAACACATCCAGTTCCATTATGTAGGATTCTTTGTTGGAAGAACTCAAACTTATCTTTTTGATAACTATGGGAAACCCACCTTCCAAAATCCCCCGGAAGAGGTCTCCGGAGTGGCCATGTTTTATGCGATTTGTTTCCTTAAAATCACCAGTTGCATGGAGTAATTGCCCATATGTAAATGATTCTCCCAAACCAGATAAGATAATAGGATCCTTGGGAAGTGATGGGCTGTCTCCTACTGGAACAGGGCCGACATCCGCACTCCCTCTTTGCTTTGCAATGCCCTTATTGCGCATTCTTACGAGCAGTACCAGCACCAATACTAATATCACAATGAAGCCAAGACCACCTAATAGGCCCACCAAAATAAATATCCATCGTTTGCTTCCCTTTGCGTTAGGTTCTTTTAGTGGCGGCTGAATTGTTTTTGGGGCACCAAAATTGTCAAAACTTAAGCCTCTCTCAAAATAAAATAGTCTACAGTCCTCCAAACTCCTCTGATTTGAGACAGCTTGCAGGCAATTATTGTCAAGAGTAGCATTGGTTCCATTATCATCAAGCACCCAACCTTGAAAATAGTTACTGGATAAATCAATCCAACTAAATTCCCTAAAGGTAGAATTCAGAGTTCCATACAAAAAATTGTTTGACAAATTGAACATAACACCAGTGGCATTACTACTCAAATTAAAGCTCGGGAAAAAACCTGTAAAGTTATTCCCAGATACATCAAGAAATTGCAATTCGGGCATCAACCACAATGCATTAGGAAGACCACCATCAAGCTTATTCCTACTCAAATCCACAACTTGCAAGTGAGTAAGACTAGTAAAAAAACCATCCAGCAATGGACCCTCCAGTTCATTGTCCCCGAGAACCATCCTTTGCAAACTCGTCAACCATCCCAGCTCCACAGGTAACGACCCAGATAAAGAATTATTGCTAAAATCAAGTTCAATCAATTTAGATAGATTACCCAATTGACCAGGAATAGAAGCAGCGAGGCTATTGTCTGAAAGATTCAAGAATTGAAGACTATAAAGAGTACTTAAACCAACTGGAATTGAACCAGACAAGTAATTTGAAGCAATCTCAAGCCTAATAAGATTCCCAAGAAATGAAAAGCTTGAAGGTATTGATCCCGTAAGCGAATTACGTGAAAGATCAAGAACAGTTAACTCTGTTAACTGCCCCAATGCAACAGGTATGCTACCAGCAAGATTATTATCAGATAGATACAAAGAACTGAGTCTACTCAAATTACCAAGCGAAGCAGGAATCAAACCGGAGACCGAGCTGGACCGGAGATCAAGAACCTGAAGCGCAACCAACTGGTGACCGAACCAATCCGGTATCGACCCACGAAGCGGAAACCCAGAAGCATTGAAGGAAACCAACTGGGTCAAATTGGCCAAAGAATCAACACTGAAGCGGGGATTGAGTCGACCAACTCTGGTTCGCTGTAAACCCGAGACACTGACCCCCGTAACCCGGCCGTTTTTGCACTGAACCCCGATCCAGGACCTGCATGGGTTGGCCTTAATCGGCCAGTCCTTCCCTCTGAGCCCCAACGATGACCGGAGATCGAGCAATGCGGACCGTTCAATGGTTAAGCTCAGGGTCATTTGCTGCGCTAGCACGCACTGGATGAAGAACAAGATTACAGCTACAGCTATCACCTCTAGTAGACTTCTTTGAGCTTCCATGGCTATTCGTTAGATAAAATGTGGAGTTGATACTCATGATGGTTTGTGGAGCCTCATCTTCTTTCTTGCTTCTGAATAGTTTTGTGATAAAACCTGTTTTTGAGTGTTGATGATGTTAGACCATACACCAAACAATTCAGTTCTCTCTCTCTCTCTCTGTACTCTGTACATTTAATAATAAAAATTATGGACAATTCAAAATATAATTAAATATTTATTTTTACATTATATAATAATAGTATATTTTTTTTCTTGTTCTCTGTAAAATTCTTACCTCCAATCACGAGCTTTGATTCTTCATTCGATGCTGTTCCTATGTTAACGCCGACGCGGAAGAATATTTTAAGAATAAAATATTAAGAGTTTTAATCACGGATCAACTGGAACTGAATCAAAATCTGTTTTTGGGTTCTAACTTCTAATATAGAATATTCGGGTGTCAAAAATTCCGGTTTAGGAAGAGCTTTAAAGCACCGATCCTACAAAAAAAAATCTTGTTGAAAAGATCTGTGTTTTAAAAACCACGGGCTTTTAAGAGTAGGGAGCATGCATTAATTAGAGTAGAGAGGGGTAATGCTCAACCGCCAGGTTTCATCTGCTAATACCATTGGAGCAATTAATGAACCTTTGCTTTTTGATATAAGAGAATTGCTTAGTGGTGAGGGGAGACTGGGTTCATTGACTTGTCTATTTTAAGGTCACGCACTCCAGATAAAAAGGTCACACTAGTATTGTGAAACGTGTTTAAAATAAGCAAATCATTGTCAAAGTAACTATCTTTGAGATAAATACATTTGAGGAAAATCTGTCCAAGCTTCCATGGCTTTTCTCTTTGCGTTGAGGGAAAATACAAGGTAATTGGCCAAAAGCCGCATCAAGGAAGAGGAGTCTACCATTGACTCTTCTAATATGGTCAAAAAACTAAAGGTACAACAACAAACAGACGAAAGTGCACCACTGTGTACAGTGACTGAAAGGGCGAGGTATTTGACTGACATGGCAAATCAAACGCGTAATCTGACGTGGAGCCGACAGCCAACGCGTTCAAGCTTCGTCTCTTTGAAGTTTCAAGTCATGATTTCATTTGTTGATTTCCACTTCAATTTCATCTTTGCTTTGCGAGCACTGGTAGATATCCAATTGCAATCATCCTATACAACTTGATCATAGTAAGTGTAACCGGCGGTTTGTTGGATTTTTATTTTATATATATAATTTTATCTTTTATAAAATAAATCATGTGATTGTTTTTGTTAACATAAAAATTTAATAGTTATCACGTTATAAAAAAAATCATTTTACTTTTGTTCAATTTACTCGTATATATTTTATACAAATTTTTTTAAAGCATTTTTAATACTTATTTATCTATATTAAGAATAATTTTTATATATTTAAAGTGTAATTCTTGTTTCATTTGAAATACTACAGGCACTTGTAAAATGATTTTTTGTCGGTGCAATTTAATAGTTATCCACCTTTTATGTTAACGAAGACAATCTCAAAGTTTATTTTGTCAGAAAAAAAACCTTAAAGTATAAAATAAAAGTCGAACAAATCACGAAGTATTTCATGAAATTTAATTTAAATAAAATTTAAATTTAAATAGAATAAAAAAACATTTTTTTCATTTTATGCTGCCTTTTTTCATTAATTCATCTCAATATTATTCAAAATAATTGACCAAATACCAGTCATTTACTCTTTGCCTTGCAGTTTGTTGAACCTACGTTATCTTAATTTTCTTTTCTTAAAAAGGAATCGAAGGCGGTGCCATCATCTTAGTTTAATAAACTTTTAATGGTCAAAGCTTGATCGTTTAAAATAATACATTGAGAAAATGCATCTGTAGGTAGATTGGATAAGCCTTCAAAACATTCAAATATTCTTAGCACAAATGGATTCACATTTCTTTTTCGAGAAGATGACTTTTGCATAAATGAAGTGTGAACAAAATAGTAAAAGGCGGAGGAAAAATAATAATTTTGGACCACTCAAATGAAGGTTTAGGGGTAAATTATTGTTTTCTCTTCTCTTCTTTTTCTCTCAGAATCGGAAAACAGTTGCATGAATGAAGCCCATGCACAGAGAGAAGCGTGAATTTTACATGACCATAGACAAACAAATATTGACACCTCACAAAGAAACGGCCCAATGGGCCTTTAAAAAAGATTACGCAAAGATGAGCTTGAACTAGGGTTGGCAGTGGGCGGTGTCATGCCGGTTCACGGCTCACACAAGACGGTCCACCGTGCCTTCATGCCATGCCTCCCTCTTTTTTTTTTTTGTGTTATGTCGTGTCGTGCTTTTAAAAACCTCGGCGGCTCAAGACCCGTATGGTTACTGGATCGTGCCGACCCATGGGTCCCATAGATATATATTGATTTTTTTGTTGAAAATAGTAAAAAAAATTATAAATATTGAATTGAATGTTTATAATTGTATAGAAAAACAATCATTTTATTGATGAAGTTAAATATTACAAATAACTTAGAAATTGAACAAAAACAACAATATAAACAAATAACTTACAAATTACAACTTTCAAATAAATAACTTACAAAAACAACATATAAAAAAAAAAAAAAAGAAATAACTTCCAAATTGGTAAAATATGAAAAACTACTTAAAAGTTTTAAAAATTAGAAAGACATAAAATATTATTAATAATTAAAATATATAATTTTTATAACTCTTCTCACCTTTAAATAAATAAAAAAAAAACAAACTTATCTAGTTTCTAAACAAATGACTTTAGAAATTGAATGATGAACTGCCTAACCAAGCTATGCAGCTAAGTTTCATTTGGTAGATTAAAAAAAAGAATATTATATGATTTTCTCTCAATGTTTTAGTTCATTGTATCAAATGCTATTATGTTAAAATCAATCAATTATAACTTCAATAATTAAGTTAAAAATTCACAAATAATTTTTTTTGTGTTTAAATATTTGTTTATGTTTGATTTAATTTATATTAATGTGTGATTTTATATGAATTTACTTCATTTATGAATTGGTAGATGACGTTTATTATGTTAAGAATAGGGTACCATCCTAAAATATCAAATTTATCATCATATAATTCTTATTGACTTATTATTTTAGTGGTATAAAATTATATATAATTTTTAATTTATTGTATATTATAATCGTGCTTCATGTCGTGCTTCGTGTCTAGTGCCGTGTAGTATCTTATTTTCGTGTCGTGTCGTGCTATGAGCTTCAAAAGCTAGGTCCAATATGACACGAAGAATAGTACCATGCCAAGCACTACACAATCCGTAAAAGTGTGAGTTGTATTGGGTCGTGCCAAATTTGTTTCGACCCATCCATTGCCACCCCTAGCCTGAACATTTGATCTTACAATAAAATATTAAGGTCACTTTTGGTATACTGGATTGAATGTAAAGTAATAAACCATATAATAGAATCCTCCTGTACACAACGTTTCATTTCTTTGTTAATCGGTTAATTAGTTAAATCGATATTAAATTAGTTAATCGAATAATATATATCGATTAAATAAAATCGATCGGTTGATAATTAATTTTTTTAATCGTTTAATCGATTAAAAAATTAATTAATATTAATAATACATTAAATATAAATATAATATATAAAATATGATAAATTAAAAAAACATTAAGTATAAATTAAATATATAATAAATTTTAAAAAAATTAATTATACAAACAGTGTTAAATTATTGAAATTAATTTATTTAAATTTAAATTATTTTTTATTTAAATTATTTTAATTAATTATTATATTTTTATTAAATTTCAAAATACCTCAAAAATTTAAAAAATTTCCATCTCAACGTCTCAAAAAATATGTTTTGATCTCGTCTCGTTTGGACAAAACATATCGTCCAACGACTTTTCTATAAAAACACTGTAAGCAACCAATATGAAAGACCAAGGCACCAAGTCGTAACACATTGAAGGGATTAATGTCATAATTAGAAGCGCCAAGAGGAATACCACCGTTAGAGTCAACCTGAAACCGTAATTTTAGAGGGACAGAAGGAGGGAATTAATGAATGACAAAATCCATCGTATATAAAAAGACCCTAGAAACAAGCATATACTTACATATATAAAATGCCAGCACTAGATAAACTGACAGTGAAACCAAACCAAACAACAGCAAAATACCACCACAATATTACATTCTAATTTTATTAGTTAACAATGTTAATTGCAATTTTTTTATCCTACACAGTGGCGGAGCCATGAATAAAAAAAATAGGAGACAGTTTAGATAAATACACCAAAAAAATCTAATCTATACCTATTTTATAAGGGTTTTTTTCTTCCTAAGATTGTGGTAGCAATGGACCTCATTACACCCTTTGGCACCGCCCGTGATCCTAAGATGCGTTTATGGATAGGATTAAAAAATAATAAAATGACATAGATAAATAAGAAAATAAAATAAAGTAATTTCATCTTTATCTCATATTTTGGTAAACACATTATAAATAAGGAAGTGATAAAATACTTTTTATCTTGTATTTTGTTTAGTAGCTACATGATTAAGGAAATGATAGG
Organism: Bretschneidera sinensis; assembly: GCA_023935145.1. Classification (NCBI taxonomy): domain Eukaryota; kingdom Viridiplantae; phylum Streptophyta; class Magnoliopsida; order Brassicales; family Akaniaceae; genus Bretschneidera; species Bretschneidera sinensis. The sequence goes on from CM043697.1 coordinate 149,876,218, forward strand.
ATAACATTTTCATTTTGACAAAAATACCCTTCACGTACTACACTAATTATATATCATATCATGTATATTAATTATTCAGATGTACTAATTTTTAATAATATTAGTTTTTGTATAAACTATCGAAACATTTTTCAATAATATAATAAAAAATAATAAAGTAAATTCACCCTTTGAAAAAGAGTGCTGCTATTTGAATCACGACAGTAAATCACAATTTTGGATAATATCAATCAGTCTATTCTTATTCTTTATGTTTTTTTCAGAGTAAAATATGAAAATTATTATTCTTTCTTCATAATGTGTCACATAATTGTTAGTCTATAATTTTTGGGTATTTATTTTAGTGATTCGGTCATAAATTTTAAATAAGATTACGATACGAAAATTAAAAAACCACAAAAGAAAAAGGAAAAAATTATGGAATAATGGAAGCCATGGGTTACTACTAGTGTTTAATGGGTATATTTTGTAATTTTTATCTCTTTATGATTTTACTCTTATCACACTGTAATTTTATTCGTAAATCAAAAAGACTCGAGTATAGATGATTTTCTCCCTACAGTAAAGTCATCTATTCCCTGTTCTTTTCAGATATATCATTTAAGCAAAAATGTTGATTAGTATCTGGTCTTGGTCTCTCAAAAATCAATTTAAATAGACAAACGCATCTTGCTCGTGGTCGCCCAGCCAAGTTGCAATGCAAGGGGCCACCAGGGGGTAAAAATGGCCTTAAAAAGATCTTGAAAGTGAAATAGAAAGGAAAGGGTATCCACAGATAAATTATTCTACTCACAATGGACGTGGATGATAAGGTTCCTAAATATCAAACAAAGATCATGCATTTTTGAAAGGATCACCACGGTGGTGGAGAGAGAGAGAAGGAGACCATTTTATGTTGACTTTTGCATGTATTTATTTTAGGTTTGTGTTGGTCGTTGGATTTTGTTTGCTTTTTGTATAAGAGAGAAATGGGGTGTTTGGTTTACTAGAAATGACAAGAAAATTAGTATGATTTGTGAAAAACTTAAATGACAGAGGATAACGAATAATGAATGATAGCATTGTCTTTTGATTTATTATTTTACTTTAATATCAATTACCTAATCCCATGCACTAAACACATGATTAAAATAATTCCATTTTAATATTTATAATTCTATCTTATTATAATCTTAATATTATCTTTACTATAATCGAGCAGGTGAAGTAAACTGAGGTATTAGTGACTTTCTGTCTTTTTCTCCCGATATAAAGTCATATATTTCCTGTTGGTTAGTATCTGGTCTTGGTTTCTCAAAAAACAATCTAGACAAACGCATCTTGCTCGAGGTCACTCAGCCAAATTGCAACGCAGAGGCCACCCGGGGGAAAACGGCCTTAAAAAGATCTTGAGAATGAAATAGAAAGGAAAGGGTATCCGCATAGATAAATTATACTGTGGATGATAAGGATCCTAAATAACAAACTAATTAAGATCATGCATTTTTTAAAGGATCACGATGTACATGTTCCTCTAAAAGTCTGATAAGTTATTTTTCCAATATAGTCAAACAACCATAAAATCCTTGGCCCTGTTGATATCAAATAAAAAAAAAGCAGTAATATTACTTTTGATGTGCTAAATCCATCAAGTTCAACAAGATATAATTTATAGTGAAGTGTACGTTTGACCAAGTATTACCGATCGCTTCTTCTGTCCGAGAAATAAAAATTAAGTCAAACATATGATCATCTACTCCGTTCAACAGCTGAGCTCACTCAGAGTGGACTGAATCTACAAAATGCCTTCGTTTTTTTTTTATTGGAGCTTGATTGATTAATAAGAATATGTACATCCAAATTATACAGCTATAATGTTTGCTCTAAAAGACTTTAGATACAAATGGCATAACATTAGTTTTAAGACGAGATTCGATAGTTGAGATGTTGAGGTTATGTTTGGAAACAGTTTTAGAAAACTGTTTTCAGGTTTTCTAAAAAATAGTTTTCAAAAACTCTTTCTGTGTTCGGCAAACAGTTTTCAAAAGCAATTTTTTAAAACAGTTTTCAAAAACTGAAAACTGTTTTCTGAAAACTTCAAATTAGCGTTTTTTGACATTATTTTCAAAAAATAACCCTGAATTAGTATTCACTTCTCTGTTTCATTCTTCCTTTATGGTGTATAAAAATATTTAAATTTTGAAAATAAAATAATATTAATTATTTTTAAATATTTAGTAAATATAATAAATAAAATTAATATAGATTTTAAATTTAAACTCAAAACTAAAAATAATTACAAGGTATATCAAAATAGTTTTCAAAATAAGATTATCCAAACAACATTTCATTGTTTTTTGTTTTGGAAACAATATTCAAGTTACAGTTATCCAAAACATGTTTTCTTCAGAAAACTGTTTTCAGTTTTTATTTTTGAAAACTGAAAACAGAAAACTGTTACCCCCAACATAACTTAATTATTTAATTTTATATTTCTCGTACAAAATTGAGAAATTCAAATTCCTTTCACTGAAAAGAAAGAATCAAAATTGGTGGCCACACAATTTAAACATCACCGGGTTCAACCAATGAGACAATACTACATTTCATGAAGTTTTCATTTTTATTTCTATCCTAAAATGTCTGTTGCCACTTGATTTTTTTTAAATTATTATTTAGATATTCATAACTGTTCAAATAAATAAATAGATAGCAAAATCGGATGCCTCTATAACCGCTCAAAAAGAAAATGCTTTTTACACAGCTCGACGCACTCTCAACGTGAAGATTTATTAGACCTACCTGATAGCCACATATATACCTATATAGTGTTGCTTATGGTAAATTTTGCTAGAGTACTGTACCTTCGTGATATATAGCTTCGTTTTGAAGTCATGATCTTCTATACTTAGGGGTAACATTAAAGGTTTAAAATTTCCAACTGTAAGGGATTGCTTTTAGGGTGAGGTTATTGTCATAGTCAAAATAAGGGTAAATTTGTTAAAATGAATTTGTGTCACTTATGAAGTCTTGGTATTAGTTATTTTGGCCATGGTATTATGAGATTGGATTCGAGCCGAGCTATTCGAGTTTGAAAATTAAGTTCAAATGTTTTATTAAGCCGAACTCGAATAACTTAAGGTTTGATTCGAAAAGATCTTTAACAGTTTAATAAAGTATTATTGAGTTCGAGCTTAAATTAATATTTAATTAATAAAATTTATTAAAATTATAGTTCAAGCTTGAATTCGAATGGACAATCCAACATTCATGTTCGAACTCGAATAGATTCGTTTGTTATCGAGTTTGAACCCATCATAAAATTGATTAAGTACAAATTTAAACTTAAATATTTTAAATTAAATTAAACTTAAATATTTTAATATTCGAACGAATCCTACTCTACGGACCAATAATCCACCATTGGTTTTAAGTTCAATTTATTCCATCAAATTTTTGTAAGATCTCTTACTACTTGCAATTCAAGGTGCATATATATATATATATATATATTAATTTTTTAAAGATATAATTGCATGGTGACGTAATGAGTAATCATTTCAACTGCAATACTGTTTTTTGGTCTGTTTATAGTAATTGTTCTGATCAGTTGATCACCAACGTACATTCATATAACATGATGCATCGCAGTCCCATCACATGACTTTCAACGCAATTATCATCATGCGAGACGCGTTCATAAACCTGAGGCAACGTGTGACAAATTACAAAACTTTCCATAATGCTATCTAGTTTGCGGCAATGGAAACTGCTTATAGGAATTTGAAAATCAAATTCTCCAAATAACGGCTGATGCGTTGCAGAAAAGGAGATCATGAGATTCATACAGATGATGAAAGTGGATTTAAAAAAATTAGTAAGCTCGAGCTCAAATACAATTAGATTTAGGGAATGTTTTTTAAATTCGGTGATTGTAATCTCGAGCTCATGGGAAGCTCAATATCAATTTTTTAAAAATTTGTTTGGTCCAAAAATAGAATTACAGTGAGATAGAATTGTAATTATAAAATATTAAAGTGATATATAATATCTAATTTTATATTTGGTTTATGGAATTGACTATTTGATATTAAAGTAGGATGATAAATCAAATGATCATATTACTTTTTAATATTCATTTTACTAAAAAAAACCCTTAAATTTTCACAAATCTTAAAATTTCACAGTTTTTTTTTATTATGATTATTGTAATTATAATTATAATTCTTATTTTACTATTTTTATTATAATATTATCATTATATTTTAATTATTATAATGGTGATAATAATATTAATAATTACTAGTATTATAATATTTATAATTATAATTATTATATTTATAATAATTAATATTAATATATTTAAATTATAATTATAGCAATTACTGTAAGAATAATATTATAGTAATTATTGTAATTAAATTATAATAATGATAAGAATCTTAATAATTATTAATATAATAATTACGATTATTATAATAATAACTATTACTATTATTATAATAATTATTATTATCACAATTCTAATCATTATAATTATAAAAATTATTATTATTTCATATTATTATAATATTATTATGATATTATTATTAATTATAATTATTATAATAAAGACATGATAATAATAATAGTAATAATTATTATTATAATAATTATAATTATAATTGTAATTATAATAATAAAAAATTATAATTATTACCTTAATAATAATAATAATAATAATAATAATAATAATAATAATAATAATCACTAAAGGACAAAAGTGAAAGAATAAAAAAAAAGTAGCCCCAAAATGATAGGATTAATTCTATCCCATAAAGAGAGTGAGACAAAAAATATGAGATTAAGATTGATTTTGTCTCATTTTAATTTCACATAAATAATAAATTATTTCGATCAAACATGAGATTAATTGTTCATGCAAAATTAAAATAATTTTATCTCATTTAGTTTTCCCTAAGTATATTATTTTTCTTGAAAAAAAAAAAGAATCGGCTCATAATTAATTGAGCACTGTTTTGCAAATCACGAGAATGAGCACCCATTTTAGACCACCGAAAGTTGAAATGTGGAAAAAAACTCTACTGATAATTACCCATTTTGTCTTTAACAATAAAAGTGAATTGTGTGAGAAGGTGTCTGTATCCAGTGTTCATTCTGGTGGGTGACTTATTTATACCACTAAATTAAGTTTCTTGCCATTTAAGCGCGAGCCCATGAATTTACCTGAAAAAGTAGAGTGAAACCAAGTGGGTTTTTTTTTTCAGGGAAAACAACTTAGGTTTTTACAAAGTCCCGCTGTTTTGCCAAGAAAGCAATGCCTTAGATTAGCAACAAACGCAATCCCACCGTCCCACATTCTCATGCCTTTTCTCTCTCTCTCGACCTCTACTATATATAAAGAGCAACAATAACACTCTTTTGTTCATAAAATATAACCTTCTCCTTAAGTCTTGTGCTCACCATTTCTTTTATAATTCTCTATACAGTGAGTAGCAGTGAGAGTTAGCAATGGCCTCTGGTTGGACACCAAAGCAAAACGAAGTGTTTGAAAATGCTTTGGCAGTCTATGACAAGGATACTCCTGATCGGTGGCACAAAATAGCGATGGCTGTAGGAGGGAAAACTGTGGAGGAAGTGAAAAGGCATTATGGGCTTCTTGTTGAGGATATCAAGCAGATTGAATCTGGGCAAGTGCCCTTGCCCAGTTACAAGAAAATGGGCGGTTACAATTGTATGGACGAAGAACAAAGGTAATTAATACTTTTTTTTTAAAATTAAATTTTATTATTATATATGCACGCAGGCTTAAGAGTATAAGCTAGGCTCCAGTGAAGCATGAAACAGAATTTGCTGGAATATGAAGATAAATTAACAAGAAACATTCTGTGATTAATCATCTTTCATTTCTTTTCATTCCCTCATAATTATATTCTCTCATATATATAATGTTCCTTTCTAGTACTCCTTCAAATATTGTAGTGGGATATGAATCATAATTACATCAATATTGATTCAATTTTCCTTGATTACTCCTAGCAGTGTAATGGATTTGAGATCGAATATATAAATGTTTCTAATAATTTTCTTTTAAGGGATCGTATAATCATCATACCAGGAAATATTTCATCCCATTAATTAACAAATTAACAAACAAAGGAATTGTTTCGAAATCTAAGCTTGAAGTTGTAGGAAAAGAAACATATACTCAGTAATACAAAAAATATTTTTCAATCACAATTGTTGAGATCCATATGTTAGTTATCTTACATCGGAAAGAAATTAAAAATCAAAATGGCTTATTTACATGGTTTGAGCTAGTGTTCATGTGATTTTCCATGTGTGAAGTATTTCTGACCTTAATAAGTGGTATCAGAGCTAAATTCCAGTTGGTTAAGATCGAGTGATTCTCACGATCTGGTTTGTGATTGAGTACGTGGATGAGAAGTGTTTGTATACCCACAGTTTCTTATAAGGCTGTTATGGGTGCCTTACAATACAATCTTCCACAATCTTCATGTAAGGAACTTCGTTTATATTTTACCTTTTTGTAAAGATAAATTGAATGAGTGAGAACATTCCTTCATTGGATAAAAGCATTAGAGCACCCAAAATATAATTGTTGTTACTTAACTAATTAATTGGGTTAAACTATGATTGAAAGGCACGATACTTATGTTCATGACTATAATTACAATTAATATGAAATATTTTTAAATTTTAATTATTGAATTATCATAAATACGATATGCTCATAGACATCTTAAAACTATCTCAATTTAATTTGAAATAAAGAGCAAATCAAAAAAAAATTATGAAAATGAATTGTATCTTAAATTGTTTTCAAAAAATAGATTTAGTAATAATGAAATCCACATTTTTATATTTAAATCAAGCTTCATCTTTTAAATAAACATAAAAGCGCAAATTAAATCAAAATTTGAAAATAAAAAGAAAAACATCGATAATTTAATGACGGGATGTTGACCTTAGCAATAGATTAAAGATATTGGAGGAAAAAAATAATTGAAGTGGCACTTGTACCTTTAAGGTTTTTTTTTTTTTTTTTTTTAAACGTGGGGAAGAAAATACTCATATATTTTTAATATATCCAAATTGAGAGAATTTGAAAAAAGAGTACCTTATTTATTATTATTTTTATTGTATTCATAACGAGTCTTTAGCCTTTATGATATATTTGTTATTAATAAAAGACAAAAAAGTGAAGTGCCTTATATCATTTGATTTCTTTGTTTTCAAAACTCTAAACAAAAATACATATGCCTCTTGTTTTTCATTATTATTTTCTTTACCTTTCATGCATTTTTTTCTTCAAACTTTTAAATACGGGGTATGCTAATGAAAATAACCAAAAAAAAAAAAAAAATAGAGTGAATTTGTTAAGGTCAGACAACAAAAAAAACTTCATAATTAACACATTGTCGTTTTAACACGACTCAAATAATTGCATACTTTTATCTAGATGAGATGTCACAAATTTGAATCTCAATAATAAAATTACACAAATTGACACATTGTCTATGGAGGCAATCAAGCGCCAGGGTGAGATGAATTGGGCCGAGTCGGATTCAAACTCATCTTTTAGGTCTAAAGTTAAGCACTTTGTTTCTATTTTTCAAGCTTGCCCATTGACCCATATCCTTTATTAAAAAAACCAAATTCTTAAAAAATATTACTCAAATAAAGTATTTTTTTATAAAAAAAATTCATAAATTGTTTAGGTATAAAATACGATATATAATTTCATTATTATATATTATTATTATTATTATTTGATATATAATAAATATAATTTAATGTTATGTTCGAGTCGATTGGGCTCTAGCAATTATTAAGAGACAATAGTCTAAACTCTAAAGTGACTAAATTTAACCATTTCTTTTAAGGAAGGGACATTCTCCATCTTAGAACAGGATAACCTATATAAGAAATATGCTGACTAATACATATGCACATCTTTCAATAATGTTTTCTGTGCCAAATGTGCTCGAATGAACTTTGCATCCTCAAGCATAAATGGCATGTTGGTGATGAGAAAGTTTTTCAATATTTTTATCTTGTGGGAAAATGAAAGTTTTTCAATATTTTTATCTTGTGGGAAAATGAATTTTGTCTGTGTATATCTTACTACTATGATTAAATGATCTGGAGGTGGTGGTCCATGATGCTGTAATCAGGGAGAAACCATCCAGTGAGGAAGAAGCGTGGGAATTTTTAAAAGGTTTGTTTGATTTTTTTTTCTTCAATTCCTTGCTGTTTTATTCTTTCAAGGCTCTTGGGATTTACTAACATGTAGGCTAAATAGAGTTTCATTTAATTAAGATAATAAATTTGAAGTTATAAGTTGTAACACCCATTCTTAAAAGGTGTTACTCACAAGTAGAGGTCACCTCATACCGGGCCAGGCTCTTACGTCTAATCGAAACACGTGGGCTACGTCTGTCGGACTTACTTCGGGACGAGCTTGATATCCTTTTCCCAAGGCCGCTCATTGGTCTGATATCTTTATTTTTAATTTACCATTGTAAATGTTTTTGAGACATAAGTCGATTAACATATTTACACAAACACTTCTTTACGTATTACTATTTTTGGTTTATTCCATAATCCCAAGTGCACAAGGAGAAATTTTTCAGGCCCTTTTGTGCCAAGTTCGTAAAAAACAAGGGTTGAATTGGGCTTTTGGGCCACTGGTCTCATGATCACCAAGGGTTAAATGTAATTATGTCGTCTTAGGAACCGTTTCTTTTTCCCTTTCCCCCAAAGTTAAATTCCATAACACATTCAGAAACTGAATCTCGTTTGCAATTCAAATGCTTGATACGGAGTGATACATAGTAGTGAAAGTCTAAACTCCATGGAGCAAATGATGAGTTTGAATCCTATTTCTTCACCCAAAAACAAAGGAAAGAAGAAACTAAATAAACTATTAGCAACGCTGGATCCCCCTAGAATTTAGGCGCCTTTAAATTTAGAGGATGAGTTTCTGGCGTTGCATGCTCATTTTGTTTCCACATTTTGATTGTTTTGTCAGCTTCACAGGTAACAAGTCGCCTACCAGTTATGTCGTAGGAGAAGCATAGATGTCTGCTTCACTGGTCAGTGAGCCAGGCTGTGGAGTCATTTGGCTTTGCTGGAAACTGTGACCACTCTTCCAGTCCCAGAACCACAAACTCCCATCATCCCCTGCTGTGGCCAACACACCCTTACCATTTACCGCCATTGCATTAACCATCATTTTCTGCTGAGAGAGCATGTTATGCAAAAATTGTTCGTTTGGGAGGCTGAATTTCTTGATATTTAGCCGATATGGATGCAACACTATGCCCATAAGGGTGCAGCACCATTGCACGCACAGATTTCTTATGATTTGTGAGAGTCAGGATTGTTCTTCCTGATCTAAAATCTCAGAACTTAATGGTTGTGTCCTGGGAGCCAGCAACAACTTGTGGATTAAAGGTTGAGTAAATACTGAGCAAACTGCATCATCATGTCCAGAGAGCACATGAATTGGTGTTCCGCTACGAATATCCCAAACCCACGTCCTCCAGTCATCAGAACATCAATAGTTGGATGCAGAGCGAAGCACTGGACACCACTGAGATGACCATTGTAAGAACCAATGACCTTTTTGGTTCAAGGTCGCAGCACTTAACCTACGTGTTCTTGGTGCTAACTGTAAGGGCTCTTATTTGTTCACCGTGTTCTTGCTGCCTTCCCACATATTGATTGTGCGATCAGCAGAGCCAGTGCAAAACCGTCTGTTGCTTTGATCAAAAGCAACGGATCGCACCCAACCTAAGTGGCCACTGATAACCCTGTAGAGTTTCCATGGAGAATGCCACGCTGAACGGGCCAAGTTGGGTTCCTTAGATGAGAGAGGAAGAGAGGCAGTTCTATCACCTTTTTTATTGACCCAACTTGAACTGCAATGAGAGGATAACAATTCATACGTGAAAAGCCGGTAATATAATAGATTCTTTATCGAACTCGCCCGCTCCTAAGTAGACGTGGAAATTCAATATATAGGTATTATATGAAAATTACTTTAAGCAAACTTAAATCATTTTGTTTAAAATGATTTAAGTAACCATTGATTACAAGAGATCAATCCAAGTATGAAATTATTACATGTATATGGAATATTACATAAAGAATATTTTTTTTTTTTATTTATAGCGATGATCTAATATATTTTTAATTTTTATTTATTTATATAATAATAATTATTTTTATTTATAAAAAAATTGTTGATACAAAAAAATCGAATTTAAAATTTTAATGAATTTAAATATATTTAATTTGAAACAATAATTATTAAATTAAAAATTGATTGGTAAATATTAGAATCATTTCATTTTATTTGTAAGGAAGATACGGTATTAATCTTTTCACAGCAACACCCAAAATCCTTGATAAGGTTGAGCATGTCAGACATAAAGACTAGTTGAATAATTATTTGGCTCCATTCTTTATCCTTCACGTTTTTAACGTTATCAGATCTTTCAAAGTGCTAAATAGTAAAATTTTCTATTTTACTTTTTTTTTTATTATGGATATTCATAATCAGTTAATCATGATGTTTACACTAGTATAATGTAATGATTTGGGTAAGACCACGTTCAAAGTGTTTTGGATATTTTATTATAGGTTAAATTAAAGATAAGCACTATATGATTAGGCTTATAGTGTTTTTTTTTTTTAATTTGAGTTCCTCGATTGACTTTTTTAACATGAAAAGTTACATACTTAAAAAAAAATGCACGTGATCATCTTTTTCAATAGTTTTAAAGTTTAATTAACTTTATGATTAAATAAATCCAAATGAAATAAAAAATCAAATTAAAAAAAAAACCCTGGTAAAAATTTTCTGCTTAGATCCGACTGGATCTGAGCTTTTGGGACTAGGGTTGCAGCCTTTTTGGAGTGGCACTGCAACTCCAAGGTTTTTCTTCTTTATAATCTTATTTCTATTCATCTTTATTGTATCTAAAAATACAAGTATGTAGAGTCAGTATGAGTAAGTTTGGATCGAGTTGTCTTAAAATTTTAATTTAATCTATTCATATTGGGTTGAAAAAATCTCAACCCAATCCAATCTATGAACCCATCCAACCTCAACTCAATTCAATCCATTCTAATCGGTTTAGGTCACCGAGTTGATATATTTTTTTTACTAAATAATTAAACCATACATATTACATAACAAAAAAAATATTTTATTAAATCCAAAACTAAATCCATTTATATTACAAGTAAAATATGTGTGTTTGACAGCACAAAAAATATTTGATAATATGAAAAAAAAAAGAACAATTGTCTCATGAACTACAATGATTGTAGGCTATACTAAATTTGGTTTTTTGGATACTGCTAAGAAGTCTTTTATGATATACAAGAGAAGGATGTTGTGTTATGGAATACCATAATTGAAGGCTACATTGAAGCCAAACTTGGTAAGAATGCTTTGGTATTGTTTCATGAAAAGCAAACGAGTAATATAGAGCCTCATGAAGTGACCATGGACAATTGCTTATCTGCATGCTCACAACCTAAAGCCCTTGATGTTAGAATATGAATTCATCGTTATATTTAAAAACACAATCTTCATCTGAATGTTACGCTAAGAACTGCTTTAATTGACATGAATTTAACTTATTTTAGAATACTGTTCAATTACGAAAGAAATCTGAATTTATGGACAGCTGTTAACAATATATTTTAGTAACATAGCATTTGTTAGCCGTGTTAGTGTTTTCTTACTAATCAATATAATTTTTGGACTATGCTCTAATGCACTTGAAAGCGACATGGATGCTCTTAAAAGGTCACAAAGGGGCAAATTGAATGTTCAATAATGTTTGCATGAAAGGCTTTCAACAAGTTGTTATTACTAAGCTTTATCATACATTCAGCATTTCTTCTATCAGGATTATGGTACATCTTTTTGGAATATAAGTTTATCTGCATACATTGATATCGACTGGAATCTTGCATGTTAGTGTTAATTTCTATGTTTATTTTATAGTTACAACGGTACAAAAAATCAAAATTTTTTTAACATAAGTTAATTGTGCATCAATTTATTCTGATTGAAGTTATGCTTAAGAATAATAATTAAAAACTATTTCATAACTCGAAATCAGTATTTGTTTCTAGTGTAAATATTTGAAACTAAAATATAGGTAATTGGAAAATATGAGATTTGTTTGGACATTGGAGTATTTGCTACATATAATTTTACACACAAGCAGTAATTAGAATTGAGATTTTATGATTATATATTTTACAATTATACTATAATTATTTATACACTATTTTATATTCAATAAATATAAAATATATAATTATATATTTGACCAGGTTACCGGTATGGGTCGGGTTGAAAATTTTGAACTCATGATCCAGCCCAATCCATTGAGTTCAAAATATTTTCAACTCAACACAATCCAATCTCTAAAAATACACAACTCAACCCAATCCATTATATCAGTTTGGATCAAGTTCGCAAGTCAATTGAGTTCCATGCTCACCCCTAGTTGTATGTTAAGCAACCAACGGGCCAACAATCAGTTCATACATAATGTTCTGGGGCACATAACACCCCTAAAATCAGCATCCAAAAGCAGCAGCACATATGGGGGAGAGGAATAAAAAAAGAGAGGCTTTCAGCTCCATACACAGCAGCTCTTGCTAGGGCGTCTGCACAGGAGTTGCCCTCCTTGTACACGTGACTAAGCTTGTGTTGGTCCAGCAATTCTAAAAGGTCCCTGCACTCCAAAATAATAGGCCCCAAAGGGTGCAGAGTAGTGTCTACTTTCAAAACAAAAGGGAAATAATAATGGAAGAGTCGCATTCAATTTCCAGTGTGGAAATTTGCTTCCTAGTTGCCAAAAAGAGCCCCTTCTCTAAGGCCCCACAATTAAGCAGTTGTATTGAAAGTTTGAAACCAATGCTTTACCACAACCAGAGACCCAATGACCATCACGGTCACGGATAAGCCCATCCCCACGCGCTTGCCCAGTATCACCAGATGAAGCTTCATCTGTGTTCAACTTGAGCCAGCCTACGGAAGGCGGGTTCCAATTAACCTGAACAGTCGATTTCTTTAAAAGGTTGGGGAGAACAACAGCAAGATAATAAAACTCTTGGGCTCTAGATATCCCTCCTTAAAATTGGAGGGCACACTGGCAGGGATACTCTCAAAAACTGTTTTATTCCTATAAGTGGTAACCCATGTAGCCTCAAATGGTAGAGAATAACAGCCCCCAAGGCACTTTGTGAAAGCTAACAGTGTTAAGGGCATTAACTTTGAGCCAATCAAAAAAGTCCATGTCAAAGAAGTTATAACAAAAGCTGGAAACATTAAAATGGTTCCACACAGCCAAAGCAATATGACAATTTCTTAGGATATGGATGGTATTTTCACACACATCATGACAAAGGTAACAACAATCATTTCGAGTGATATCTGCTGAAAAGAAGGTGTTTATGCATTAAACTACTATAGACAGCAAGCCAAAGGAAGTATTTTTGTCTATTACGGATTTTTAAATCCCGTTCCAATTAAGGATAGGTTCTTCCCTGCCCACCCTATCAGCCAAGAGCAAACTATAGGCAGCAAAAAATTTTGTCTAGTTAAGGTTTAAAAATTTTATTGATAATTTTAAAGAGTTTTATTGATAATGTCAATATAAGTGTAAGATTCAAAAATTAACATTATCAATAAAACTTATAAAATTACTAATAAAATTTTATTTGATTTAGATCCGAACCAACCAAAAAATCATCTACCAACAAAACCAATATCGAAATTTTCATCATGAGAAAGATCCCCCACAACCTGATCACACTCCAATAACCAAACAGAACATCCTAAAGAGCATCTCAACTAATCCAGTTATAAAAATAAATTTGTTTAGCATAAAATGAACATTTATGTCATGTATCTCTTATTGCACTTTATTCATTAAAAACTTCAACTAAACATCTCTCCAAAAAAAAGTATTTTCGCCATCCTTAATCACCCAGTTGAGACCTTTGGAGCAAATCTCCTAAACTTCCCTCAAACTCTTCCAAACCAATGAAGAATTCCCATTAGGCTTGTAATCCTTATTTGATAACGCCTAACAGAGTACAGAACAAATTAATCACAAGGAGGGTATTAATAAGAAATTTACTCTCTTTTTAACTCTAATAGAGAGGGAGATCGAATGGATTTTTTTCCCCAGAGAACTCAAAAGTAATCTAAATCAAAGGGTTTGATCATATATATTTTACTCTTTATAATATAATTTATTTCAGTACCATCTAGAGTGTCTTTGCAACAAAAAAAAAAAGATAATTTACTTTACATGGTAAAAATATATTTTTTATGATAAAATTTATAAAAATATACTTTTGGTAAAATTTATATTTTTATAATAAAAGATATGAATATTTTATTTTTGTTTTATCACCAACATTTTTGCTTTTTATTATTAAAAAAATAATAAATTTATCATTAAAAATATTTATTTTAGGATAACATGTATAAATAAAAAACAAATTGATTTTTTATTTATAATAATTACCTTTTCTTTTCAAGAGGGTCCATACTCCATAGACCATTTTTTTTTCTTATCTTACAGACTTTAGACAAACAAAACTGAGAATCCAACGCAGTATATGGCTTTGGTGGGCTGTGAGCAGGCCATCCCAAGATTTGATAATTCCTATTCTAATGTTTTAACCCAAAATCAACAACCGGATGGCGACGGAAATCCGTAATTTAAAAAAAAAAAAAAAGATTAACCTCCTCGGTGGCCCCTGTGATCTCTTTCAAAGATCTTGTAAGCGACAAACTCCCGTTAGCATCAGCATCCCATACCGCTGTACGGGTCAATCGCCAAATTCCTCGTACTCCTCTCATCTTCCTACACGAAGAGAAAAAACTATCAAAATCCAGTCATCATCTGATTTCACTCTCTGAAAAGTTTTAAACTACATAACCTCTCTCCCCAGTAAGGCAATAACCAATTCCTTCCTTATACGGAGCAATTCTTTCAGTTACGTCTTCTACCCATCAAACTCCCTCACATATATAGATATATAGCTCTGTAACTAAGTGTCTTCACCGCCAAGTTGATTTAGAGGGCTGAGCCACCACCATGGACCGAGGCGGCGAAAGGCGAGATGCCACCGTGGGCAGTGGTGGTGGTTCGGTTGGGGTGCAGATCCAACAGACCCGAAGGTTGCCGGATTTTCTCCAGAGCGTGAATCTCAAGTACGTGAAATTAGGCTACCATTACTTAATCTCTCATTTGTTGACCTTGTGTTTATTACCCTTAATCGTGATTATCTCTGTTGAGGCTTCTCAAATGAATCTTGATGATTTATGGCAACTGTGGCTTCACCTTCAATACAATTTAGTGAGTATCATTGTCGGCTCTGCTGTATTAGTTTTCGGGTTAACGGTCTATATCATGACCCGGCCTAGACCCGTTTACTTAGTTGATTATTCGTGTTATCGTGCACCTGATCAACTTAAAGCGCCGTTTGACCGGTTCATGAACCACTCTAGGCTCACTGGGGACTTTGGTGAGTCCTCTCTCGAGTTCCAGCGCAAAATTTTGGAGCGCTCGGGGCTAGGGGAGGAGACTTATGTGCCTGAAGCTATGCATTACGTTCCTCCTAGGCCAACGATGGCCGCAGCGAGGGAGGAGGCACAGCAGGTCATGTTTGGGGCATTGGATAATCTTTTCTCTAATATGAATGTTAATCCTAAGGATATTGGTATTCTTGTCGTGAATTGTAGCTTGTTTAACCCCACACCTTCGTTATCCGCTATAATTGTGAATAAGTACAAGTTGAGGGGTAACATTAGAAGTTTTAATTTGGGGGGAATGGGTTGTAGTGCTGGGGTTATCGCGGTGGATCTTGCGAAGGATATGTTGCAAGTGCATAGGAACACTTATGCGGTTGTTGTGAGTACTGAGAACATTACTCAGAACTGGTATTTTGGGAATAGGAAGTCTATGTTGATACCCAACTGCTTGTTCCGAGTTGGAGGTGCCGCGGTTTTGCTTTCTAATAAGTCTAAAGATAGGAGGCGGGCTAAGTATAAGCTTGTTCATGTGGTGAGGACTCATCGTGGGGCGGATGATAAGGCATTCCGTTGTGTTTACCAGGAGCAGGATGATGCAGGGAAGACGGGTGTTTCACTATCGAAAGATTTGATGGCAATTGCTGGCGGGGCTCTTAAAACCAACATCACTACATTGGGGCCTCTTGTTCTTCCAATTAGTGAGCAGCTTTTATTTTTCACGACTTTGTTGGTAAAGAAATTGTTCAATTCAAATGTCAAGCCTTATATCCCAGATTTCAAGCTGGCATTTGATCATTTCTGCATACATGCTGGTGGGAGGGCTGTGATTGATGAACTGGAGAAGAATCTGCAGTTGCTACCAGTACATGTGGAGGCTTCCCGGATGACTCTCCATCGTTTTGGGAATACCTCATCAAGCTCCATTTGGTATGAGTTGGCATACACTGAGGCCAAGGGCAGAATGCACAGAGGCAACCGTGTCTGGCAGATTGCATTTGGAAGTGGTTTCAAATGTAACAGTGCGGTCTGGGAAGCACTCCGGAATGTGAAGCCATCTCAAAATGACCCCTGGGAAGTCTGCATTCACAAATATCCGGTGAAATTAGATTTCTAGTTCTGCAACATTTTAGTTAGACTCTCACATTCAGGAAATTGATTATCTTTCTGTTATATAATTGATGGTGTTATACAATACTGGGTCTATTTATCCTTTTGTGGTTGTCATGACTCATATTGTGGTTGACTGTCCATTTTTTTGTTTCACCTTTGTGTCTAGGGTAGTGTTATATGAGTGCCTTTGACTATTTCTGAATATTGCTTTTCTAATAACTTTTTTTGTCATGCTATTGGAAGTCCTGTCTTCCTTTCCTTCAGCTTTTTCTGTAGAAAAGAATATTGTCAAGATTACTAGTGATCATCTAATAAAGGTTCTGTTCATTAGAGTGCATAGTTTCCTTTACAAATTCCATTGATCTCGAGTGATTCAGCTAATGTGCTCAAAGAGGAAAACACTTGAGGCAGACTAAACGTTAGGCACGAATATATATATTGTATTTCCTGTTTGATGCTTTGAATTTGTGTTGGTGGTCACAAAGTTAGAACTATTTATCCTTTCCACCTATGTAGCATAGCTTATTCCCTCTGCTATTAAATTCAAAGTGGATATATACTGAAGAATAGGGAAGTAATAGGCTTTATCTGTAGCTTTATATGCATCTTAAGTAATTAAAGCATGGGATTTATCCATTCTGTGTATCTTCTCCCTTTGTAACATGATGCACCTTGATTTTCATTAATTTCTAGCAATATTGAATTAAGTCATTCTACATATATTGTTCTTATTTTCCTTCCACGATTTTCTTTTATATTAGTTAGTCATCATGCTTTGGCCATATAGTTTATATAAGGCAAAACTCACTTTTCTACAAATAGATAGCCTAGTTACTACCTATAGAGAAATCTTATCTACAAGAAATTGACTGCTCTAGTAGGCTGGCATGACAAGTTATATTCTTTCTTCCAGCTATTGCAAAGTTAGTTTAGCAAAGATTAAATCTTGGTTTCAACCCTTCAGCAATTGAGTTACCAGGGGGTTGTATCTTCTCCCTTTGTAACATGATGCACCTTGATTTTCATTAATTTCTAGCAATATTGAATTAAGTCATTCTGCATATATTGTTCTTATTTTCCTTCCACGATTTTCTTTTATATTAGTTAGCTATCATGCTTTGGCCATATAGTTTGTATAAGGCAGAACTCACTTTTCTACAAATAGATAGCCTAGTTACTACCTATAGAGAAATCTTATCTACAAGAAATTGACTGCTCTAGTAGGCTGGCATGACAAGTTATATTCTTTCTTCCGGCTATTGCAAAGTTAGTTTAGCAAGGATTAAATCTTGGTTTCAACCCTTTAGGTAATAGAGTTACCAAGGGGGGAGAAATTATTACATTTTATCCAATTATAATAACGGTGTGTTTGATGGGCATAAGAAGGAGAATAGGATGAGATAAATAAATAAGGGGACGGAATGTCTTATCCTACCCCACATCCCAAGATGATTTTATCCTGTCATCACAGGATGAGAATCCTCCCCTTGTTATATCTACCAAGCACACCCTAATAGTTTCGGTGTTTAAAGAGAGTGAAGCATCCTTGCCCGTCTTCTGAAGCTGTTAATTTTCTTGTACATCCAAGATATGTGGGTGAAGTTGCCCTACTAATTAATTTTACCCTGTAAACTATGTTTATATTCTCGAACGATCGTTTGGACCCTTTGAATTGTGATAGATAATAATTGCTAGTTTGTGGGTGTGCTAAGCTGTGAGCTATCTTATGAATGACAAGAAAAATAATGTGGTTATTAGGGAAATTTAGCCTTATGTACCTGTAAGTGTCTATTTGGTTCAGTTGAGGAATCTTAAGAGGAATATCCCCCAGTCCTTGGGTGAGATTTCCCCACATGCATCCAAAGTTGGATCTGTTTATCCTCTATCAAGGTTTATCAAATTTTTGATTTGATTACCCTCTGGCATGATTGAGAAATTTCGTATGCTGGTTAGTCAGTTTCTGTGTCTTTTGTTTTAGCTGAGCAACAGGAGAGAGAGAAGATAGGAAACTATTCATTTTCATATCAATTTCTTAATTAAAAGAAACTTTTTAGTTTGACTTGATTTTGTAGTTATTAAGATAGTTCATCAAATCTTGTATACTAAACGTTTTCTTTCTTCAACTATAAATAAAGCATGTACACACACTCGTTCATGATGATTTGATGTTTCATTGTTCATCATTTCACATAAAAGAAAGAAAAAGAGAGAGTAATGAGGAGGAAACCAGGACGTAGTGCAAGATCACAGTTAATATATTTCAACGGTAAACTTTTCTTTCATGAACTGAATGAAGAGTTGAGTTAGAGAAATGATTTTTTTTCTTTTTGGATATAAAAGTTGGCGCAAGTTTAATTGCAAAGAAAAGTAAAATATAAAATAAAATAAAAATGATAGGAAAGAAAACTAAGAGAATTGATGTTTTTAATTTGCATGTACAAATCATAATCTTTTAAAATTGAGAGGATTGGAGAGTAGAAAATAAGAGAAAATATATGAGATTATTAATTAACTTGCATTTAATTTTTCACATTAACATTCATCAATATTATGAAAGACGTAATGGTAAAACTAATATTATTTATATTTTCTTTCCTCTTATTTTTTTACCTCATACTTTTTCACTCTGCTAAATAAAAATAAGAGAAAATTATTTTCTTTTTTCTTAGTTTTTTATCACCTTTATTAAACACTTGAAAGGAAAAAACAAATCTTTTTACTTTTCTATCTTCTAGAAAAAAATTGCCAATCCTAATCACTTCTATTAGATGCATCATCTCTAGTTTAAGAATTTTCATCATGCATCAAGAACTTGGAAGACACTTATCCTCTCCCTTGTGGTTGCTTAAACCTATTCTACTTGTATTAAATGAAAATGGAAGAAGTTTTCTGGTCAAAACAAGCCAGGGCATCCAAACTGCCCGCTGGAACGGACGCCTAATTATGCCAAAAAGGAAATTTTACGTACTTTCAACTCACAGTCTACTGGATCATTACAAATGGAGCATAGTTTGGCTTCTTCTTGCCAAAAATAGAAAAGAACTAATAGAATGAAATT
Source organism: Bretschneidera sinensis (assembly GCA_023935145.1). Classification (NCBI taxonomy): domain Eukaryota; kingdom Viridiplantae; phylum Streptophyta; class Magnoliopsida; order Brassicales; family Akaniaceae; genus Bretschneidera; species Bretschneidera sinensis. The sequence continues at coordinate 149,895,972 of CM043697.1, forward strand.
TTTTAAAGAGGAAAATGAAACCTCATCTGAAGGACCCTTGAATTTCTTCCAAAGTTCTCCCTTTTGTCTCAGGTACCCAGATATGGACAAATGCCACAGTGAAGGCACTCACTACCATGTAAATGGTAAAAGTTCCTGTTGAAGGTACAGGCAGCAAGAACTGTTAAGAAATATATAACACACCAAATAACTGCAAAAAGAAGGGAGCTCTGTCCATAAGCAAAAACTGTTCTCCGTTTGTTACAGCTTTTGGATAGCTAAAAAGCACTTTTTAGTAATCAAAACTGCTTTCATATGTGCTTGGGTAAAACTTAAGTGCTTTGGAGGTTAAGAGATAAAAACACTTTCAAGTGAAGCAGCTTTGAAGTGCTTTCGCGAAAACAAAATAAAAATCTTTCACGTAAAGCTACAACAAATGGAACCAGCTACTTTGGGTTAGTGCTATGCTGCTCATTCCCATTTTCTGCGAATGTGTGTATAGACACACGTTTTGATTTTGTGTGTATGCACACACATTTTGAATTTGTTTGTGTTTGTGCGTGCGGGCGAATGTGTGAGAGAAAGAGAGAGAATGAGAGAACCTCCACTGCTCCAGTTCAAGAGCAAGTTTGCAGTCATTGTAACCACCCAAGACATAAACCAGTTGGCAAGTGTCGCTGTACTTCCAGCAAGACCCTTAATATTGATTGGAAGAATCTGCAATGACAAAATATGAACCAAAATATTAGCAGAAATAAGTTTTGAGATCATGACTATATTTTAATATAGCAGACCTGAAATGGTAATAAATCAGTGCTCCATTTCCAGATGCTAGGTGAAACTTGACTCAATAAGATGTGAGCAATCACATAATTCAAAGTTACATGATTGAATGACGCCGAAGCACATTTAGAGGTATTCAACTTTAATTTTTCTCTGAACAAAGCACTCAATCACAAACCTATATGTCAGCCGCCATATTAACAAAGCTATATACCGAAGTGAGTTCCAACCAAAGAAAACTTATAAAAGTGGTTTAACTTTTATAATTTCAACTTCTAAACTTCAACTAGTCGTCTTTGGATTTCAACCATAGAGAAGTAGCCAGGCTTGAACAAAGCATTGAAAATCTATGTGGCCAGGCTTGCATTCTGGAGCAACAATATTTAGGAAGCACGGTTTTGCTTGTGAACAGGCGATGCTAAGTCTAATAAGAGAAGTATATTGTCTTGAGTGTCAACGAAAATATAGCAGATTTTCAAAGATATTTCTTAACCAGTTGCATCATGTCTACGGAAGCAGGGAAATTTACTGAAAAAAAAAATGGTGTCATGGTAATATAATGGTAGTACCTCAGACATTATAATCCACGGAATGGGTCCCATGCCCAGAGAGAATGCAACCACCATGGCCTGAAAGAAAGAAGCAGGTTCTGCAGTCATGATAATTTTAGCTACAAGATAGAAAATGAATGACAATATAATGATTCGTACTTGTAGACATACCACAACTCCAACTACAGACAAAATGCCCAATATGCCATAAAAGGTAGAATCCTCTGACACAAAGCCCTGGGATCAATCGCCAGCAGGTAAAGATTAAAAATAAAGAAAGAAGACAAAGAAAAGGAAGAGATCATTGTATGACTGGAGAATATAACAAAGTGAAACATTTTTGCAGTCACAATTTTCTTTTCTCACATAAAAACAGAAAACTCCATTGACAAAATCCACCATATAACTACCTTACAAAAGAATGCTACTGCAACTATTAGGAGGCTAACAGTCATTCCAGCAGAGGAGACCTGCAGAAAGACAAAATATTTATTTTGCATTTCTAACCTAGTAAGCTTCTGAGTAGATAAGTATTGACATAATGGGTAAAGAGTTAAACTCACAATAAGAAGAATCCGGCGCCCAGTTCTGTCCACCAACCATGTGGATACTGCAGTGGCTATGACCTAATAGCACATAAACTCAGGTGAAGATTACAGCTTAGTAGACATTTTCATGCCATGTTATAATTTCATTAGGAGTGAGGAAAAGACCACTTTTCAAATTTTCTTGAAGCTATACCTGAACAGCACCAAGTCCGCATGTAGCTGCATTACTTGATGTAACCCCTGTTCAAAATAAAGGGAACTAATTAAAGCCTTTTACCCATGTTCCTTTTTAGCCGGGCAAATATTAATCAGGGCAGGGCCTTTAAACTTGAATACTAAGCTAATGCTAAATGCTTATATTGCACAAAGCAGTATAAATAATAACCTTTACATTGATAAAACGAACATGAGGATCGAGAGATTAAAACTTAAAAGTTACTATTAGTAGACCTTGTGCTAATTCAGAACATAGCTTTAGTTTGTCTGATCGGAAACAATATGAATGCGTTTCGTACAAGTATATAATAGAAAAAAGACAGTTGTGTGGTACAAAAAGAAATTCCTTTAGGCTCTGTACTTAACTTCCTGAAGTTTCAAAAAAAAAAAATTTCAATGCTCATGGATATGATCCTTTTCTTAAGGAGGGCATAACATAAGTAGAGAACTGGAGTTATGTTTACATGCTTCCAATTGGTATATGTAATCACATAAACAACGACAAAAATTCCAATAATTCTGGTGCAACACCCCCATGAAATGCTTCAGTTTAAGGTAGTAAAACACTTCAAGCTTACCGGCAGATGCAAAAATGGTACTGGAATAGAATAGAACTCCATTAATTCCACTAAGCTGTTGCAGGATAAGTAACCCAATCACAACCTGCAGCACATCATTAGCCAAACATCAAGTGGATTCTTATATTCTACGAAAATAAAGTCCAAGGCTAAGATACAAACTAATGCAAGCAAAAACTTCTGAGCAATTATTCATACCACCAAAGGAAACCAGTATCTCCTTCGTTTGAGTTCTGCAAACCGAATGGTAGTTCTTCTACCAGTTGATGCTCCAGCCCTCTGCACAGTACAAGTCACAGAAAAGAATTATCTGAATTGGTGATTTCTCAGAGAAATGAAAAATATGGATCATGATTGACTAGGACTTTTAGTTAGAGACTGCAAATGTAGAAGCAAAGTTGACTGACCTACTTCAAGAAAAAGGCAGTTCAAATCAGTTGTTAATACCTTGATTTCATTAACTTCGATAGAAATATCAGCATCAAACCCTCGCAGAACTTGCAAAGAAGCTTCAAAATCTTCTGTCATACCCATTTTTGCCTAAATTTAGGAAAGAAAATTTGCATCAACAAGCAACTCAATATACCACCATCAAGAATAAAACCCTACTTTGTTAAGCTTACCAGCCACCGAGGAGATTCTGGAATGAAAAACAGACCCGGTATCAATATTGTACATGGCAATATTCCTGCAAGAAAGGATGTGGCAAAGTTCTGTGCGTCAAAATACTAATTTGAAACAGTTGACATGGTTTGTTTAATTACATTAGAATCAGATGCAGTGTTTTTTTTCTTCCTCTTTTCCTCTTTTGTCCATACCCTTTAAACTTTAAAGGGGAAGAAAGGACATTTAACTTGTGCCTCAATGTGATTGGCAATATGAGCAAACAAAAGGGTATACATTACCAAAAAGGAAAAAAAAGGGTTAAAGCATGAAGAATTCTCTTGAATGCCAAAACAGTTTTTTGTACACTTGGATTTTCCAGTTACATTTACAGAAAAAGATGACAAAGATTTTTTTTAGAGGATTACCCAAAACTGCAAGGATTCTCCATGGAACAAAAAGTCCCAGCAAATACGCAAGCATTATCCCAATTGTGACAGAGAGCTGCACAGCCAAATGTGCAAACCCTGATTAGTTTCGGAAGCTATTGAAGTCTGATTTTAGTATTAAAAAATAACATTTCCATCAAATCATAATAAGTATAACAAACAAAACACAGCCAACCTGATTAACTGAACCCAAGCCCCCTCTCAAGTTTTGAGGCGCTATTTCAGCTATATATACAGGCACCTAGAGATGATAGATAGAAGTTATATTTTCAATTTTGCTTTACAATACATTCTCAAACTGAACAACCAAACCAAAGTTAAATGTTACAGTATATGAGATTATCCCCACGCCAAAGCCTTCTAACAATCTTCCCATGTAGAGAAAAGAAGAATCCTACAAAATACGAGGAACTTAGTTATAGGTTGCCATGTTTAGGCCAGCATTTTACATAAGCAAGACTTATAATGGAAATGGATAATAATTAAAACTCACTTTAAAAAATTGTGAAGTAAAGCCTAAATTTTGATTATAAAGTACTCTCACCAAATTTCAAAATTTAAGGAGTCTTAAATTCATATGCAAAACAGTGTATTGCAGGTTTCCTTCACAACTTTTACAGTAGTTGATCCCAACAATTAAAACTCACTTTTGCAACAGCAATGGCAAGCCATCCGATGATATTAGGAATGGCGGCAATCATTAAAGACTGCAGTTAACACAAGAAAGTAAACTAGCAATCAAAATCAACAGTAGCTAAAAAAGAAAAAAAAAAAGAAGATAAAGATATTGTGATGCTTATAAAGAAAACAATCACTGATTGAATCCTACCCCTTTTCGCCCAATATATTCGGCAATCTGACCACTAGCAATAGCCCCAACCATAGCACCCACATTCGATAGAGAACCAAACAGAGAGAACTGACCCAAGAATCCAAGTTAGAAACAGAATCGGAACAAAACCCGGAAGGAAGCAAAAGCAAGAGAGATTCTTACCTCTGAGACTGTCAGCCCAAGATCCTCGGTGATTGAAGCTTGTGTAGGAGAAGAATAACCACTCTGCAGCAATAACAAAAACGAATCATTAACCGCCGCAACAGCAATCCAGAACTTTCAGTTTTAGCTCTTTGGGTTCTATAAAAGCGAAAGAAAAAAAAAAAGAACTCGGTTGATCTAAATCAGCTCAAAATTAGCAAGTGCAAAAGGTCCAGTTTCTCTTTCAATTTCCAGCAGTTTCTAAGCTACCAAACAGAAAGCAACAGAAAACAAAGATGGAACGATGATAGTTCGCTTACAGTGAACCCAAATTGGATAGGTCCCAAAGCCACAATCATAACGCAGGCCAAAACAGAGACGGAGCTATCACGAATGGCCTGAGAACTCATCATACTGGATTGCCTCGAACCCATTCGGTACCAGCTCCCAGTATGCAGAAACGGCTTCCGTAGATCCCTCCCATCTTCAGTCTCTTCCCTGAAACTCATCTTCTCTCTTTCTATCTACCTTTCTATCTATATATGTGTATATGTACACATATATGTATATATTCAGTTTCAAATGAGCAATCCTCCTTGATGACAGAGAGATAAGTTAAGATGGGTTCGATTAAATGCCTGGGAGAGACCAAGAGAATAAGAAATTGCCGAGAGAGCTGGTGATGATGGAGTAATACAAGAATAGAAGAATTTGTAAGTGCAAACTTCAATAAAATACCCGGTGATTGGGTAGTTTTAAACTTAATTAACCGTGGTTTTTTTCGTACCGTTATCACTATATTATTATGTCGTTAAAATCCGATATTTTTCGTCAATTTCCCTTAAGAAAAAAGGAAAAAAAAAATGGAAACCCATAACAGAAAATTGGTCGTTTTGCTAGTTACCAAATGAGGCTCCTCTTGTTTAAGGCCGATATTCATCAAGAATTAGGACCTCATAACAGGAAAAGGAAAAGAAAAGAAAAAACACAGAAAACATAAACAAAAATTATTTATTAGAGAATATACAAACCTCTTGTTTTCCTGCTTTAAATTGTAAATTAATTGCTACCTGTTGGTCGTACTTGTATTATCGCTTCACAGTTTCCAACTCCTGCTTCAATTTCGCAGTGGGTCAAAGAATAATATAAATATGTTGCTTAAAAAAGAACGAAAATTTGTGATGAAAAAATCAAGAAACAAGGATAATGCAGCACTTTGGAGGAGTTAAAATCCAAGAAAAGGACAAATTAATTGATAGCAGAAGTAAAAAAAAAGAAAAGACTCACCTCTTTAAGTAATTCTTTGCGCCGAGTTAACTCTTCTACAATCTTCAGTCATTCCTCTCTCTTTTGTTACATAGCCATAAGTAAACAGAACACTCACATGAGAAAAAAATGAAAGAATTCTCTTTCTCTTTTTAATATTTAAAAGAATATTAAAAACAGCCGTGAAGGTGAACTGAGAACATGAAAGGTCAAGAAAAGCCAGGGAAAATTATTGACGGAAAAGTAGGGAAAACATATATACCAAAATGAACATTAAACGCAACATGAAAGGTCCATAAAATTTGTTAATCTGATAAATAATTATAAATTTAAAATATTTTTATCAAAAAAAGGGTTTTACGTCACATTTGTATTTTATATTCAAAATTATCATTTTTAATTACTGGATTCCACAATTAAATGAAGTAAAAGTGAACTTTTATGTTTATTTTTACTAGCTAAAAATAAATCAAATGAACTTTATAGATTTTCTTAAATATATTTTAAAGGGTTGTTTTCTAATGACTGGATCAATCAATCATACTTCTTAAATTTCTTTTTTTACTGCCATATTGCAGTTGATTTAAGATTGTTTTGTTAGCTTTTCTTTTTTCTCTCTTTTCCTTTAGAATATGAAACATTGAAGCCGTGTAAAAAAAGCAAATTAATTGATAGAAAACTAATAATTAAGGATTCTATAAAACTTCTTGCTCATGCTCCTCATTTGCATTAAACAAATCTCTAATTAGTAATTGATTATTGTATTAGTGCCGTGTCTATCTTTTTTTATTTAATATATTTATTAAACACACGTGATTGTGCACGACTACTTGTTAATTAAAACTATATATTAATACAAACAAACAAAATCAAAGAGAAATAAAAAAAAGTAGATATGACAAAACAAACAAAATCAAAGAGAAATAAAAAAATTGGAGAGAGAGAGAGATTAAGAGAGAGTAACATAGTCGTCAAAGATTATATTAGTTGGTGAGACAACAAGTCAACAAGGCCAATAGGCTATGTACTAAAATCGCCACCTAACGGTCCTCTATTAGTTGGATAAGACCATTTTTTCTGTACACATTATACGAGGTTTAGAGGATTTTTTTTTTTATAGATTATATATAAAACAAATGATTTAATTCGATTTAAAATTTTATTGATAATTTAAAAAATATTTATTAGTAACATTATTGATTGGATTTTATATTTATATTGATGTTAACAGTTAAATTTTATAAAATTATCAATAATTTTTTTTTATGTAATAGTGAGAGATATCTAAATCCTTATCAAAAAGTAAAATTCGAATTTTCCCATAGCTACTAAATAAAAGGACGTGAATAAAAAAATTTAATAGCATTTTAAAGATTAATTTTAAACCAAATTTAATCAAAAAATTTAAAGAGAATTAAAATATCATATAATTTATCTTCATACAAACATGCAAATCATTTTATAATTTGATTCATGTGATTAAAATCGAAATATTTTATGAATAATATTTAAAAATTGATTAAAAGTATTTATATCAATTTAAAATAAAAATTAATTAAATCAATAGATTTAAACATGCATGAATTAACTCCCAAACATGATCTTCTTCATCGGAGTTATGCCGTCTCATCATGTTCACATGGGAAATATTGTAACATATGTTGTCTCCCTTATCGTAACACATGGAAAAGATTATAGTAGCTCATTAAAATCAACGTACGCTATACCGTTGGCCCCAAGTTGACAAAGATTGATTTGCATGTTACACGTGCACACCAAACATTCATATTGTAATCTGAAAGTATTACTAATAGTTATGGCTGAAATTATGGTGTCAAAAGCAATGGGCAATATTATTTTGAATCATTTTACAATTTTACTTACTAATATAGTATTATTTATCAAGGTATTTACTGTAGATAATATTAATTAATCTAGGACGATGATGTGTTGTATTTTTTTTTTAAGTGATATAATCTTATCTATTTAAAATAAATAAAAAATTTAGATAAACTTCAAATCATTCTCTTATTCTTTCTTTAAATTTTGTAAGGTTAAATATACAAAATTAAAAAATTAAGAGACGAAATGGATAAACGTGTGAAACCCCAATAGTATATTTAACTTTTTCTTCATCTATATTATTATCAGATGTGGACCTAACAATTTAGAAGCAAGAGAAAAATTCAGTCAATATTCAATAATTAGGGATGACAACTGATTACGCTTAAAACATAACGCGGTTATTGTAGTATAGTTTTTGGGTGTCGATTCCACAGGGAAACAAGTTAAGTACAACAGAAGGTGTAAACCTCAACACAAACGATAAAAGATTAAAAAAATCTGAGTTGTTTAAGAAAAAGAGTAATTGTGTAAATAAGTTTAAAATAAAAATGACAAGGTTCCGGGAATCCTCCCTAGGTTCGTTGCTCTAATCCTAACTTGATTAAGTTGTTTTTATCTCGATTGCAAGTTTCACATCCCAAACAGGCAATTGGAAAATATTCAATTAAAGTGCATTTATAAATCCTAATGTAATTGTTATGAAATCTTCTTTACTTTCAAGCACACATGACCTAACTTATAAATTATCAAGAGACGATTATCTAAACGACGATACCGTAGCAATGGACAAATCTATAAAAGAGATCTACCGGACTCAATCACACCCAAACAGGTACACATAAGAAAAGCCTGACTGAACTTATATGAAAAAGAAGCATGCAACCACCGGAGCTATAATAAATCTACTAATTAAATTAAAGAATAAAACATAACAATATTTAACGAAAATAATTCCAACTACAACCGAATCAAATAAAGGAAAAATAAGAACAACTACACCTAGGGATTCATCCATTCGCCTTGCTTAGAGACTAGCCGGCCATGGGGCTCATGCGTCCTCGAGTTACTTCTCGCCTCCCGACGATCATCTTTCCCGACCTTCAAACTTTAAACTTCGGGTTCCTCCTAAAGGCCCTTTGGATTGCTCCTAAAGGCCCTCTGGATTCATCCCCGATTGATTTCCAAAGCTAAAGTGGAGTGGGTCTTATATAGGCAAATATCAAGAGTGCAATGTTTTTTCCATTCGATGTGGGATGTGAGATATAGAAATATGTTTTCCAACCGATGTGGGATGTGAGATTTAAGCCCAAAATCACACTGAAATCCAGCACAGCCCGCACAGCCTGACCTCTGTTTACTAAAACTGCCATAACTTTCTCTAGAAAAATCCTTTTGACGAACCATAAAATTCTCAAGAAAATAGACTTCCGGATCTTTCTAAGCATATATGGTTCATCTCCTGGTTCTTCTTGTATCAATACAGTTTAATTTTCAAATATGATTGATCTGTACGGGCAATTCTCGCAATTTAGTGAAACTCTTTTCCAATGCGGGTAGCAGTTGTTGCTCTTTTAAGCCCTTCATCTTGTCCTTCCGGAAGTATTCCTTCACTCCAGTATGCCTCGAGTCTTTGTGCTTCAAGCAATGATAACTTTTCCTCCTCTTTTGAGCTTAAAGTACCTGAAAATACACCAAAGTAGATAAATGATCCAAGAATGATACTTTAGAGTTGTTAACATATAAAAGTGCAATTAAAACCTAGATCAACCCTAAAATGCTAACAATTAAGCACTAATAACAGGCATTTTAAGACTCTCATCACAACCCCCAACTAGCTTATTGCTAGTCCCTAGCAATTCAAGCGAAATTAAGAGAAGAATTCTATGGTGGGAATCAAAATAAATGAAAAACAATATTAGTGTTAACCAAGAGTAATTCACATTTTGTCTCAAAGATTGCACATACCACACGGCACAACGAATCATTAGATTTCACCTAAATCCAAAAGTAATTCAAACATCAATCTTAAAATCGTTATTGACTCTTAACATCCATCTTACCACAATCCATTGATCCAAACATTCGGATGATTTTATGCATAACATTCATGAATACAAATCTTGGTCTCTAAAAACATAATAAATAGTGTGACATCAATCACAAAAACAAGCTCCATATGCTTACATTTCAAACCACTCTCCACTATTGTAGAAAAATCACACTACATTGGATCAAAAAGGTCTTTAATAAGCTTGTAACGTTGGCTAAGGTAAAGGCTAAGGAAGAATGGGAAAGATTCACAAGTAAAAGAACTCAATCTCTTAGCTTTAAACACAATTACTTTAAGCACTTGATAACCTTTACTTCCACACCCAACTCTTTCAACCATTTTTCAAGCATTTCTTTCAACAAATCACCATTTTTTTTCTTTTCTTTTTCTTTCTTTCTTCTTTCTTTGCCATAATTCATTTTATTTATTTATTTTAGCACACAACCATTCACTTTATTTTTCACCATTTTTTTTCTTATCTTTTCCACAACCCCCAACTTATCTCATTTAATGTACTTGGGTTGTGGTAGTGATATTTTTTCATATTTCCACCCTTATTCCTTTTAAGTGTTTCTCACAACATGTGTATAACTAAGTTCTTTTAAAAGAAAGGTAAGGATAAAATATTTTTTGGCTAATAAAGGTAAGTAAATGGTTTATCTAAAGAAACAAGGCTCAATTTTTTCTTTTCAAGAAAAAGACTCAAATAGGTGACTAGTGATAAATATAGCAATGGTAGGTTTGAAAGGCTCAAACGGTTCAAAAATGGCCTATATCATATCCTAAGTAGTGTGCATTCTAGGAATTCGCCTCAAGTAGTTATCAAGTAAGTTTTAGAGCTTGTTGAGACCGCAAAAATATTCACAAAATAATCACACATAAAACTTTTCTAAATGTTTAAGACTAATCATACAATCTTACCACAAACTAGAGTCTCAAACCAAATCAAGATTGATACTTAAATTAATTTCAAACCGAAGCAAGATTTAACTACTTCTGAATGCTATATGCTATCTCAATTAAGTTTTATATCATTGACATGTAAATTGACTCTAAAGCTAACACAAAGCATGCTAAACACAAAACAAAGATGGCACCAAGTAGTTCAATGATATGCAATAAGAAATGTATATCTTCCACCCCCAACTTAAGATAAGCATTGTCCTAAATGAAAAAGCAAAAGTTAAGAAAACTCCCTTTTTAACCAACGGTGCATGGAGTTGAAAGTTGTGCACGATCATTTGAATTGCTTCGTTTATTTATCCCTGAAAAATAAATACTAAAGTAAAACTGGAAAATAGAAAAATAATAATAATAAACAAGAAAAAAGAAATATGGAAAACAATAAAAATAAAAAGATACGTTGTGGGTTGCCTCCTATGAGTGCTAAGTTTTATGTCTTCAGCCAGACGCTCTTATTTCCTCCTAGAAAGACATAGGTTAAATGCACCCGTCACTGCTTCATTGCCAAATTCGGTGCTTCTATGCTTGGGAGGGACCTCAAGGATGTCATCAGTAACATCCGCAAATTTTGGCTTGATATGTGCTCTGGTGAAGCCATGAGTGAGGGTGGACTCCAATGGATTGAGGTGCTGGACCTTTTCTATGAATGAATCCATCATGTATGCTTGGTGGCTTTCGTCTACATCCTCTGGTTTCTTCGTTGTTGGGATGTGTAAGGACTTACCACTTATTGTCTCAATGGCATTCACCTCCTTTAAATTCTGTTGCACCAGGTGCTGACCATGGGGTGTGGACTGAGCTTGAGCATGGAACTTACCTTGCTCAGTCATACTCAAGTAGCTTATTAATTTGGACACTTGGCTCTTAATTTCTTTATGCTCTTCCATCACCTGGGTAAATAATGCCTCAAACCTTTGGTTTGTCTTACCTTGTGCCTCTATAAAGGCCTGTAAGGTGTCTTCTAGCGAGTTCCTAGAGGATGAGGGTGCACGATAAGGTGCAGGGGATGATCTAGGGGGCTGTGCATGCTAGTTTTCAGATTTCCAACTGAAGTTGGGGTGATTTCGCCACCCCGGGTTATAAGTGTTAGAGAAAGGTGCAAGAGGCTTATTGTACATGCCTAAGGCATTACATTGTTCCTCATACAACCTTCTCATATCAGCAAATATGGGGCATTCTTGGAGCAGATGATCTACCCCGCCACACACAAAACACGGCTCTAAAGACTAGGCATGATTAGCCGCGTGTGTTTGTTTTGAGCTTTTAGTTTTCAATGCTTCTATCTCCCTAGTGAGCAGTTCGACCTTAGCTTTCAGATTGTCTTCTTCCCTAAGATGGTATATCCCTCCACCACTGGGGTTTCCTATAGGTCGTGACCTACTCGTGCTTTCAGTAGCACTAGGTCCAGTCCATGTATGAGCTTTCTCAGCAAGCTCATTGAGGTATTCAAGAGCCTCATCGGGGTCTTTCTCCAAGAACCCACCATTACACATCATCTCTACGAATTGGTGCTGTCTATATGTAAGTCCTTCATAAAAATAGCTCACCAAGCGCCAAAATTTGATTACCCCCAAAACATAATGCGGTTATTGTAGTATAGTTTTGGGGTGTCGATTCCACAGGGAAACAAGTTAAGTACAACAGAAGGTGTAAACCTCAACACAAACGATAAAAGATTAAAAGAATCTGAGTTGTTTGAGAAAAAGAGTAATTGTGTAAATAAGTTTAAAATAAAAATGACAAGGTTCCGAAAATCCTCCCTAGGTTCGTTGCTCTAATCCTAACTTGATTCAGTTATTTTTATCTCGATTGCAAGTTTCACATCCCAAACAGGCAATCGAAAAATATTCAATTAAAGCGCATTTATAAATCTTAATGTAATTATTATGAAATCTTCTTTACTTTCAAGCACACATGACCTAACTTATAAATTATCAAGAGACGACGATATATCTAAACGACGATACCGCAGCAATGGACAAATCTATAAAAGAGATCTACCGGACTCAATCACACCCAAACAGGTACACATAAGAAAAACCTGACTGAATTTATATGGAAAAGAAGCATGCAACCACCGGAGTTATAATAAATCTACTAATTAAATTAAAGAATAAAACATAACAATATTTAACGAAAATAATTCCAACTACAACCGAATCAAATAAAGGAAAAATAAGAACAACTACACCTAGGGATTCATCCCTTCGCCTTGCTTGGAGACTAGCCGACCATGGGGCTCATGCGTCCTCGAGTTGCCTCCGACCTCCCGACGAGCATCTCTCCCGACCTTCAAACTTTAAACTTCGGGTTCCTCCTAAAACCCTTCTGGATTGCTCCTAAAGGCCCTCTGGATTCATCCCCGATTGATTTCCAAAGCTAAAGTGGAGTGGGTCTTATATAAGCAAATACCAAGAGTGCAATGTGTTTTCCATCCGATGTGGGATGTGAGATATAGAAATATGTTTTCCAACCGATGTGGGATGTGGGATTTAAGCCCAAAATCACGCTGAAATTCTGCACAGCCTGCACAGCCCGACCTTTGTCTACTAAAACTGCCATAACTTTCTCTAGAAAAATCCTTTTGACGAACCGTAAAATTACTTCCAGATCTTTCTAAGCATATATGGTTCATCTCCTGGTTCTTCTTGTATCAATACAGTTTAATTTTCAAAGATGATTGATCTGTATGGGCAATTCTAGCAATTTAGTAAAACTCTTTTCCAATGCGGGCAGCAGCTGTTGCTCTTTTAAGCCCTCCATCTTGTCCTTCCGGAAGTATAGCTCGAGGTTTCAACCCAAGAGGGGGGGTGAATTGGGTTTTTAAAAACTTTCGCGGAATTTATACAAGTTTATAAAAACTGATAAGCAACAAATAATTAATACAAGTAGAAAGCTGTAAATAAAGCGTTTAAGGAAAGAGGATGCAAACACAGTTATAGTGGTTCGGCAATATCGGATTCGTTCCGACCCTACGTCCACTCTCTTCAAGGAACTCCTTGAAGTAATCCACTAAGAAAGCTTAGTCGCACAACTTAGCCGGGTGTTGCACAAACCGTACACAAGCAATTTACAGGAATTGCTTAAACTGAAAAATCCCCTTCCTTTCGGAAGTTTCCCCTTCCTCTCGGAAGTAATCCCTTTACAAAGATGGTGTAAAGTAAAAGGTAGAGAGACAACAAATGAAAGCTTATTACAACAGAAATGTCTCTCTTTCAAAGTAAAGCTTGAAGAAATGGCTCAATAAGATTATTTCAAAGCTTTTTGTGTTTCAAGAGTATAAAAACTTGATTATATGAGATCAACTCTTTTTGAATATGTGCTGCTTGTTATTGAATGCTTTGCTGAGAGGGTTTATATAGCAATCAATTAATATGGCCGTTTTGGACTTTAATTTGAAAAAGATTTACTTTAAAACGTTCAGATTTGGAGTCCAACGGTCATATTTTTGAACTACCAGTCGACTGGGTCGAGATACCAGTCGACTGGGTTCACTTGAAAAATATACGTTTTCAGACCTTCTGGGTATCCAGTCGACTGGTATATATCATCCAGTCGACTGGGGACTTTCTGTCCATTTTGCCAGTCGACTGGGTTGATTCATCCAGTCGACTGGGAAATTACTGGTCAAAGTACCAGTCGACTGGGTTAATTCATCCAGTCGACTGGGTACCTTCTGACCCATATACCAGTCGACTGGTATATGTACCCAGTCGACTGGGTTGTCTTCCAACCCAGTTTTTCTTCTGTTTTTCATTAAAAACATTTTAAAATTAATGGTTTTAGAAAAACCATTTGTGTTTGAGCCATTAAACAAGCTAATACAATGTATGAGTGAGACTTACATTGGTTCTAAACCTTAAGACCTATACTAGATCTTCAGTCTTCACTTGATACTTGATTTGGTTCGAGTTTTTGCACTTTGTTCCTTGGTTGAATGTGTTTGATCCTTAATACAACTTAGTTTAAACATGTTAGTTAAATAACAGTTGTGTTTTGCCATCATTAAAATACGGGCGAGGGTCAACAATCTCCCCCTTTTTGATGATGACAAAACTAATAATGTAAAAACAGTTTTAAAAACTAAGTGTTAAGATTTTACAAAAATTTGGACAGAGTCTCCTCTGTTTTTCGAGAAAAACCACCCTGTAAACAAGCAAACACAGTTTATATTTCTTTCAACCAATCTAAAATTAAACTCAACCAATCAATAAACATTTTTACACAGATATGGAGCAATGCTCCCCCTAAATCTATGCATTGGTTGCGTTTTACTTAGATTTTCTCGTTTTTCTCATTTTTCTCCCCCGTTTTGACAACAGCAACCAAAAGGGGCATAACATAAAAAATAAGCTAATTAGCCAATACAGTCAAATAGGTTATAAGAATACAAATATGTACGAGAAGATGTGTCTTCATTTGAATTTCAGAAGCCTTCCCGGAAAGAACCGGAAGTTTTTCAAGCATATAAGCATTTTATATCAGATTTAGTGACTAAACAGATATTTAAAACAGTTCTAACATATCACAAATAGCGTAAATAAATGCAATAAATATGTTTAATAGTATTACATTATCATAGAGAAAAAGTCAATACAAGTAGGGCCTCATAGAGCCATAACAAAAAAAAAAAAACAAACATGAGATGTCCGTGCTATGTGACAAAAACTGGAAAAGTGCTAAGAACTGAGAGACTCATGGTGCGGGAGAGTCCGAGCTGTCACGAAGAAGTTCCCTAATCTCAGCTAGGGAACCCTCGGTGTGCTCTCGATGTAACTCGAAGTCATCCCGTAGGTGGTCTATGGAGGAGCTCAGCCTCTGATAATCGGACTGCATGGACTGAAAACCAGACTCCATCGTCATCTGAAGACTCGCGATAGCTCGTAGGATGTCACCATATCCAGTCTGACCAGTACTCGAGTCACCAATGGGAGGTGCTCGGGTATCTGTCTCCATCTCAGCAGCCGTATCAGCATCCTCATCACTGTCACTCGCATCCTCTCGAATCCTTAGGCGCTTTCCAGCCTTAGGATAGAGAAACCCTTCACGAACAGTACATCCCATCTTCTTTAGAGATGAGATGTTGATGATATCCGTCAATCCGATATCCTGAGCCTCGGAGGCAGGCAAAGGTACCCGGAAGTGCTGGAGGATGAGTGTAATGAGCATCCCATAAGGAAGACACCCGGAGTCGTTTGCTTCACCGTTTATCATGTTGGCGAGCAGCAGAGGATATATATTGAAGTGGTGCCCAGATTTTAGGCACCAAATCAATACCGTATCTATTTTAGATAGATACCCTCGACTCCCGAGTCTCGGGTGGATGGTCCAACTGACAATCAATTGAAACATTTTTGAGTCGAGGGGCAAGTCACTACATGTGTGAAATGTAGTGGGTCTGTACACATAGTTAGGGTCGCCCCTGACTATCCGACAGGCCTCCTCAACTTCAAAGTTGTCTGGCCATCCATCCAGACTCCATTGAACCCCCCTTATAGGGATTCTCAGAATGCTCATCAAGAGGTCAGTGTTGACCTCAAACTCCACACCGCTAACTCTGGTTCTGAATCTCAGAGCCAGAGGACTGGGTTTCACCAAGTTCGCATAGAACTGGTGAATCAGTCGCGGGTAATATTTTTCATGAATACTGACAGTGGGGTCAGATTTATTGCCTCAAAGGCTGGTAGAATATCGAAATTACCATGACGAATGGAGTCGAAATCAACGACTCTACCCGTCATGATTTTCTTGTGACGGATTATAGAGTTATACCTCTTATGAGCAGCTGGGCTGAAAAACAGAGCCTGCTCCAACTCTGTTCTGGGCTCCTTGCTGGATGACCCTGCTACTCCCTTCCCTTTTGATTCCGAAGCCGAAGGTTTTGAAGACCTAGGCTTTTTGGGCGCATTAGGTCCACTTGTTGTGAGTTTTATACGGATTTTGTCACTCATTTTCGAGAAATTTGAAGTTTTTGGAAAAAGGAAATTTGGTAAAAATGAGAGATTTTAACCGTAGAAAGTTAAAAATCTCTTTAGGAATGAGTAGATCGGTGTGTTTAGAAGGGATTTGGATGGTTTTTAGATCAAAAAGATGAATTTTTTTAGAGAGAGAAAGCTTGGGCTCTTTGAAAATGGCGTAAGAAGGGCGAAAATGAACAGTCCCTTTTATAGAATCGCGATACCAGTCGACTGGGTAAACTTACCAGTCGACTGGGCCCCTTTGAAAAGATGAACAGTTTCTTTTACCAGTCGACTGGGTAAACGTACCAGTCGACTGGGGGTTCAAAAAAATGAAAAAAAATTTGGCTCCAAGCATGATTTGATTTTATAGACGACTGGAGAAGACTTACCAGTCGTCTGGAGTTTTTGGCAGAGAGTTACCAGTCGACTGGGTTAAAATTACCAGTCGACTGGCCAATCAGGCAGTGACTTACCAGTCGACTGGAGCACATTTACCAGTCGACTGGACCATTAGTAAAATTTCCAGTCTTGAATTTATAGCACGAATTTGTTTATCTATGACATTTTTGAGTGAAGGGAATAATTAAACATGGATTAATACTCTATCACTCAATGTCAAACATGCAAATGATGAAATGAGATGCAATCAAACATTCAATTTATCAAAATCAAGCAATCCCATCAACTTTCTAATCTTACAAAAACTAGCTTCACTTAAGGGTTTTGTAAGAATATCAGCTATTTGATCTTTTGAAGGTATAAATTCTAATCTTATATCACCTTTTTGAGCATGGTCTCTTAAGAAATGATGTCTAATCTCTATATGCTTGGTTCTAGAGTGCTGAATAGGATTTTTGGTTAGGTTGATGGCACTAGTATTATCACAAAATATAGGAATATTTTTGAGACTCATGCCATAGTCTTCTAGTTGTTGTTTCATCCATAGTACTTGGGCACAACAACTGCCAGCTGCTACATATTCCGCCTCAGTGGTTGATAGTGCAACTGAATTCTGTTTCTTGGAGAACCAAGAAGTTAACATAGCACCTAAGAATTGGTATGTTCCACTTGTGCTTTTTCTATCTAACCTACATCCAGCAAAATCAGCATCCGAATATCCTACTAGCTCAAAAGATGATTATCTAGAATACCATAATCCTATGGTCTGGGTCCCTTGTAGATATCTAAGGACTCTTTTTACTGCAACTACATGTGATTCCTTAGGATTAGATTGAAATCTAGCACACATGCATACACTGAACATTATATCAGGTCTACTTGCAGTCAAGTACAGTAAAGCACCTATCATGCTTCTATAATATTTAGAATCTATAGTTTTACCTCCTTCATCAAGATCAAGTTTGGTGGTTGTGCTCATAGGCGTTCCAATAGGCTTTGAGCTTTCCATCCCGAATCTCTTTAGTAGATCTTTGACGTACTTTTGTTGATTGATGAAGATACCTCCTTTTAGTTGCTTGATTTGCAGTCCAAGGAAGTAGGTAAGTTCTCCCATCATGCTCATTTCAAATTCACCTTGCATGCACTTTGCAAACTCTTGACACATAGATTCATTAGTAGCACCAAATATAATATCATCAACATATATTTGAACTATCAAAGTGTCATTTTTGTGAGTTTTTGTGAAGAGAGTTGTATCTATTCTTCCTCTTACAAAATCATTATCAATCAAAAATTTGCTTAGTCTTTCGTACCATGCCCTTGGAGCTTGCTTCAGCCCATATAAAGCCTTAGAAAGCTTGTAGACATGATTTGGAAGACTAGGGTTTTCAAAACCAAGAGGTTGTTCAACATAAACCTCTTCTTCTATAAAGCCATTTAAAAAGGCACTTTTCACATCCATTTGAAATAGCTTGAATTTATTAAAGCATGCAAAGGCTAATAACATTCGAATAGCTTCTAATCTAGCTACGGGAGCATAGGTTTCATCAAAATCTATTCCTTCCTCTTGGTTATATCCCTTAGCAACTAGTCTAGCCTTATTTCTAGTTACTATACCATTTTCATCCATTTTATTTCTATATACCCATTTAGTTCCAATAATTGAATGATCTTTAGGTCTTGGAACTAGTTTCCAAACATTGTTTCTCTCAAATTGATTTATCTCTTCCTGCATTGCAATTATCCAATCATTATCTTTTTCAGCTTCTATAAATGTCTTAGGTTCTACTTGAGACAAATAAGCTACAAAATTACAAATATTTCTAATGGAAGAGCGAGTTCTTACCCCTTGTGAAGGATCACCAATTACTTGATCAATTGGATGATGATTTACATACCTCCAATCCTTGGGTAGATTTTCCTCTTGTTGACTTGAGGATGGTTGGTCCAAATTTGGAGTTGCCATCCCTTCATTTGTTTGAGAAGAACTCACTTTTGGGTCAACAATGGGAGTAGAAGTTTCCATTCTTGGAATAAAATCTGCATCATCTTTAAAGGAAACTTCTCCACTACTCATTGGGTTAGATTCATCAATAGTTACATGCACAGATTCTTCTACTACTAGAGTTCTCTTATTGAAAACTCTATAAGCCTTACTAGTAGTAGAATATCCTAAAAATATCCCTTCATCGGTCTTGGAATCAAATTTACCCAAGTTAGTTTTATTGTTATTTAAGATGAAGCACTTACTACCAAAGGCACGAAAATAGGAAATATTTGGCTTTCTCCCTTTCCATAGTTCATAAGGAGTTTTATCAAGCAGGGGCCTTATCAAAATTTTATTTAAAATATAGCAAGAAGTATTCACGGCTTCAGCCCAAAAATATTTTGGTAAATTATTTTCACAAAGCATTGTTCTTGAAAATTCTTCTAGAACTCTATTTTTCCTCTCAACAACTCCATTTTGTTGAGGAGTTCTAGGAGCTGAAAAGTTGTGATTAATTCCATTTTCATCACAAAATTTTGAAAAGCTTTGATTTTCAAATTCTTTGCCATGATCACTTCTTATGCTTGAAATACAAATCCCTTTTTCATTTTGTACCTTTTTGCAAAACTTTTCAAATCCTTTGAAAGCTTCATCCTTATAAGCAATAAAAATAACAAAGGTATATCTTGAATAGTCATCAACAATAACAAGAGCATATTGATGGCCACCTAGACTAATGGTACTTATTGGACCAAACAAGTCCATATGCAAAAGTTCCAAAGATCTTGTAGTTGAAACTACATTTTTTGCTTTAAAAAAAATCCTGGTTTGTTTTCCTATTTGACAAGCATCACATACTTTGTCTTTTTCAAAATTGATTTTTGGAAGACCAATAACTAAATCTTTTCTTGAAACAATTTTTAGCAAGTTCATGTTTACATGACCAAGCCTTCTATGCCACAGCCATTGATTTTCACTAAAAGCAGGAAAGCATTTTTCATTATTGGAATGTAAGGATTTCAAATCAACTATATAGACATTTTCATGTCTATGGCCAATGAATTTGATCTTGTTGCTCTTGATGTCTATAACTAGACAATGAGAGGTTTCAAATGTGACTTTATATCCTTTGTCACATAATTGACTAATGCTAAGTAAATTTGGCTTTAAGCTTTGTACTAGCAATACATTATCTAAAGTTGAGAAATCATTACCGACTTTTCCATGCCCGATGATCTTTATTTTAGTATTGTCTCCAATGGTCACAAGTCCACCATCTCTTAGAGTTAGCTCCTTGAATACGCTTTTATCACCGGTCATATGCTTCGAGCAACCGCTATCAAGGTACCAACAGTTACCTTTCTCCTTGGTGTGAAGGCAAATCTACATCACACAAGGATATACGATAGCATTTTTAGGTACCCAAAATTTCTTGGGTCCTTTGGGGTTAGTCCTTGAAAATACGGTTCCTTTTGGGACCCATACTTTCTTAACAATATATGGTGCTCTATGAACATGTTGATGATGCACAGACCTATCATTATAGTCATAGAAATTTCTAGGAAATTTTACATGTGCATTCCTATAATCCTTAGGATGATAGTTCCTAGGATACATGATTCTATGGTAAGGGGTATGAAAATGCATGTCATTTCCAGAAAATGAACGATGATGCATTATAGGATACATGCTAGCATATTTATGCAAGTTATTTCTAGAATAGCTATGATGGTGATTCCTAGGTTGAGCATGAGCAGAATGCATTCTTTGATTATACACATTGTTCCTAGAATGAGCATGATGATTATTTCTAGGATGTGTATGAGCATTTCTAGAATGAGCATACAAATAAGCATGAGTATTTTTAGGATGCTTCAATTTAGTATGATCATTTAAGTTTCTAGAGTTCCTCGGATTTATTAAGGGAGTGCTTTTAACAAGGTTAGGAGCTTTCGAAGTAGAAGCTCCATCTACACAAGAGGCTTTCATGAATAAGCTCTCTTTTGTTTTTTGTTTTCCCAAAGGAGAATATCCTACACCAGATTTTCCTCCACTTAATCTTTGGGAAGAAAGCACTTCATCAAGTTTTTCTTTACCAAGCATAAGTCTAGATACAGTGCTGTTTAATTCAGAAATTTTATTTTTCAAATTTTCATTTTCATCTTTAAGAAAATCTTGAGACGAATTATACAGTAAAGATGATAATTTTTCTTTTTCTTCTCTAAGAACTATCATTTCCTTAGAAAGAGATGATACTTCTTTCTTAAGAACAGAATTTCTAGAATCAAATTTCTTTAATTCTTCATGCATTTCATTTATGACTTCTAGTAATTCTTCACTACTAGTAACAATATTATTTTTTGAAGAGGGAGAAGATGTTACCTCACTTTCATCATCGATTGCCATTAAACAGAGGTTGGCAATCTCTTCGTATCCAATTTCTTTGTCTGATGACTCATCTTCTTCGTCATCGCTCCAGGTAGTTGCTACCATAGCTTTCTTCTTGAAGCCCTTGTATGGTTTGCTTGAAACCGGACAGTCAACTTTTATATGTCCTAGCTTCTTGCAGCCATAGCACATAAGTGGTTCCCTTTTTGAGGTGGGATCCTTTGAGTAAGGTTTCTTGCTTTTCTTCAAGAACCTATGGAATCGTCTGGTGATTAAAGCCATTTCACCATCCTCTTCACTGCTCTCTGCTTCTTGTTCTAATTCCTTTTCTTTATTGCTCGTAGAAGCTTTGAGAGCAATTTGCTTCTTCTTCTTCTCATCATCATTGACGATGGGAGTCATTTCTTCCATCTCGTATGTCAATAATGACCCAAGTAGCGTCTCAACATCAAGCTTGTCAAGATTTTTGGCCTCTTGAATGGCTGTCCTCTTTGGTTTCCATTCTGGAGGTAGAGATCTTAAGATTTTTCTGGTTAGTTCAACTTCCTCAATATTCTTGCCAAGCAGTTTTAAACTATTTATAATAGTAGTAAATCGTGAGTGCATTTCAGAAATGGTTTCGTTAGGAGACATCTTAAAAGATTCATATTCAGAAATTAGCATGTAAATTTTAGACTTTTTTACTTCACTTGTTCCTTCATATGTGACTTGCAATTTGTCCCATATTTCTTTAGCAGAAACGCATGCAGATATTTTGTTATATTCAGAAATATCTAATGCACAATGTAGCATGCTTGTTGCTCTGCTATTGAGAGACATCGTTCTACAATCCTCGTCAGTAAACTCAGTTTTGAGTTTAGGCATTGTATGAAGAGTCTCTCCAATAACTATTTCTTTTGAGGGAATTTTAGGTCCCTCTTCTATAATTCTCCATAGATTGTAATCTTGTCCTTCGACGAAGATTTTCATTCTATTTTTCCAGTAGTTATAATTTGATCCATTGAACAATGGTGGTCTAGTATAAGAGTGTCCCTCAGAGTAGTTATTTGCTGCCATTGGATCAACTCTAGGAATTTAAGCCTTATAAAGAGAACGAGGCTCTGATACCAATTGTAGCTCGAGGTTTCAACCCAAGAGGGGGGGTGAATTGGGTTTTTAAAAACTTTCGCGGAATTTATACAAGTTTATAAAAACTGATAAGCAACAAATAATTAATACAAGTAGAAAGCTGTAAATAAAGAGTTTAAGGAAAGAGGATGCAAACACAGTTATAGTGGTTCGGCAATATCGGATTCGTTCCGACCCTACGTCCACTCTCTTCAAGGAACTCCTTGAAGTAATCCACTAAGAAAGCTTAGTCGCACAACTTAGCCGGGTGTTGCACAAACCGTACACAAGCAATTTACAGGAATTGCTTAAACCGAAAAATCCCCTTCCTTTCGGAAGTTTCCCCTTCCTCTCGGAAGTAATCCCTTTACAAAGATGGTGTAAAGTAAAAGGTAGAGAGACAACAAATGAAAGCTTATTACAACAGAAATGTCTCTCTTTCAAAGTAAAGCTTGAAGAAATGGCTCAATAAGATTATTTCAAAGCTTTTTGTGTTTCAAGAGTATAAAAACTTGATTATATGAGATCAACTCTTTTTGAATATGTGCTGCTTGTTATTGAATGCTTTGCTGAAAGGGTTTATATAGCAATCAATTAATATGACCGTTTTGGACTTTAATTTGAAAAAGATTTACTTTAAAACGTTCAGATTTGGAGTCCAACGGTCATATTTTTGAACTACCAGTCGACTGGGTCGAGATACCAGTCGACTGGGTTCACTTGAAAAATATACGTTTTCAGACCTTCTGGGTATCCAGTCGACTGGTATATATCATCCAGTCGACTGGGGACTTTCTGTCCATTTTGCCAGTCGACTGGGTTGATTCATCCAGTCGACTGGGAAATTACTGGTCAAAGTACCAGTCGACTGGGTTAATTCATCCAGTCGACTGGGTACCTTCTGACCCATATACCAGTCGACTGGTATATGTACCCAGTCGACTGGGTTGTCTTCCAACCCAGTTTTTCTTCTGTTTTTCATTAAAAACATTTTAAAATTAATGGTTTTAGAAAAACCATTTGTGTTTGAGCCATTAAACAAGCTAATACAATGTATGAGTGAGACTTACATTGGTTCTAAACCTTAAGACCTATACTAGATCTTCAGTCTTCACTTGATACTTGATTTGGTTCGAGTTTTTGCACTTTGTTCCTTGGTTGAATGTGTTTGATCCTTAATACAACTTAGTTTAAACATGTTAGTTAAATAACAGTTGTGTTTTGCCATCATTAAAATACGGGCGAGGGTCAACAGGAAGTATTCCTTCACTCCACTATGCCTCAAGTCTTTGTGCTTCAAGCAATGATAACTTTTCCTCCTCTTTTGAGCTTAAAGTACCTGAAAATGCACCGAAGTAGATCAATGATCCAAGAATGATACTTTAGAGTTGTTAACATATAAAAGTGCAATTAAAACCTAGATCAACCCTAAAATGCTAACAATTAAGTACTGATAACAGGCACTTTATAACTCTCATCAGCAACGGATGCAGGCGACTCTAGTTACACATTCATCTGCATCCGCAGCCGTAACCATTGGTGAAAATGGCTTTATACTTTTGTTAACTAACCAGATCGAGTGATAGTTATTTGTGCGAACCATTAGCCATTGCAAGTTAAAGATCCAATCGCGTCCATCCAGATATATTTTTTTTTTCCGTAAAAGTTATTTAAAACATGGTTTTCAAACATAATCCTATACATCTTATTAAGAAACAATTGAGTTACCAATTATCTCAAAAACTTAAACTAATGAGAAATGATCAAATTTATTCTTTATACTTTCACACATCTAATTGTATTATCGTTAACAAAAAACAAAATTAACTAACAATTTTTGATTCAATAGTTATCACCCAAAGTGAAATGTACTTTGATTCCTTAAAATTTTGAGTTCAATTTCTCAAATCAATAAATCTCTAATAGGTAATGCAGGTTATTACGTGGGTGAGTACAAAAAAAAAGGTTTTTGTGTTGTCTTTTTTAACCCACCACCTTTGATTAAAAAAAAACTTCTATTCTAGGCTCAATGAAAGGATGTTGAAAATTTTAGGGCAAAACTACACAGTAACAGGCCTGAGTAGTTAGCCTAGGGCCTGTATTCCTTTGGGCCAAGGCTAGAGCCCTATCACGCTCCATGAGAGAGCGTGAGTGAAGAACTTGGACGAACTTGTCCTTCTCGGAGGACAACACCACCACTTCTTAAAACATTTGAGAAGCGAAGAGGAGTGAAATAACAGAGAACGCCAAATTGAGATCACGATAATAAAATCGATTTCCCTCAAAAGCAGTCAATACTTTCATAAATTCGTATCAGATACTCTTTCTCTTCACTCTTTTATTACACAACAACAGCAAAACACTCATGGCCTCAATTCTTCACTCCTCACCGTAACCGCCACCACCGCAACGGCCGCCAATATCAGACCTTAGTGAGAGCCACCGCCAATTTCGATTTCCAATTCTTCCAACTTTAGAATTTCATTGATCGCATATGGGCGAGCAATCCCTAGCCCCACCCCAGCCACAACCCCAACCGCAACCCCAAATCCAGACCCAGACCCAGACCCAGACCCAGACCGAGACTCAACCCGAGCCCCACCATGACTCAACCACCACCACCACAACCACAATCACCATCGAAGCCCAACCAATCACCGAACTAGCCAATGTTCCTCGAAGGACATCCTCTCCTCCCTCGAAAATCCCTTTCCGTCCTCGAAAAATCCGGAAGCTCTCACCCGACCACAATTCCTCCCAAACTGCCTCCTCCACAGAGGCCCCCAAAACGACAACCACCATAGCAACAACAAAACCCACTACCAAAGCAAAACTCTCGCAGTCACGTGCCATAACCGTGCCGCGAATTGTGGCGCGATCGCTCTCCTGCGAGGGCGAGATGGAGGCGGCGATTCGCCACCTCCGGAGCGTGGATCCGATTCTGGCCTCGTTGATCGACCTCCACCTGCCGCCCACTT
The DNA here is from genome assembly GCA_023935145.1 of Bretschneidera sinensis. Lineage (NCBI taxonomy): Eukaryota > Viridiplantae > Streptophyta > Magnoliopsida > Brassicales > Akaniaceae > Bretschneidera > Bretschneidera sinensis. The sequence continues at coordinate 149,921,595 of CM043697.1, forward strand.
TCGATTCCTTCCACACCCCGTTCCTTGCCCTAACGCGAAGCATCCTTTACCAGCAGCTGGCCTTTAAGGCCGGCACCTCCATCTACACTCGCTTCATCGCTCTATGCGGTGGCGAGTCCGGCGTCCTCCCGGAGACTGTCCTCGCCCTAACTCCGCAACAACTCCGTCAAATTGGCGTCTCCGGCCGGAAAGCAAGTTACCTTCACGATCTCGCTAGGAAGTACCTGAACGGGATCTTATCAGACAACGCCATTGTAAATATGGACGATAAATCGCTCTTTACCATGCTCACTATGGTCAACGGGATTGGTTCCTGGTCGGTTCATATGTTCATGATCTTCTCGCTGCACAGACCCGATGTGCTGCCAATCAATGACCTAGGGGTTCGAAAGGGGGTCCAGCTGCTTTACAGTCTGGAGGAGCTGCCGCGCCCATCTCAGATGGACCAGCTCTGCGAGAAGTGGAGGCCGTACAGGTCCGTTGCTTCGTTGTACCTCAAGAGGTTTGTGGAGGCCAAGGGAGCGCCTTCCAGTGCGGCGGCCCTGGCACCAGGCACTACTCTGCCGCAGCAACAACAGGAGGATCACCAGCAGCAGCAGCAGCATCACCAGCCGCAGCCGCAGCTTCTGGACCAGCTCAATAGCATGTTCAACATTGGGTATGATCCGTTTTGTTTCACGTGTCAGAATATTGAATGCTCGCTTTTTTAGTTCTAATTTCGGTGTTTCATGTTGCTGTGTGTGATTCGCTTGTTTCTTTGTTATATGATGCCTTTGTTTATTCTGATTCTGTGTTAACGCCAAAGCCCTTTGTTGTTTAAAAGTTGCAAATGCAGATTCGCAAATTCAAGTGTTTGCTAGTCACTTAGATCAGAATCGAATATCAAGCTTCCCGAAAAAATGCATGTCTCCGTAACCAGTGTGATTAATTCAGTTTAGAGTTACTATTAATTTTAATTTTAATATTTTGTTATTTTCTGAAGTTATTTGAGGCGTCCCTTGAGGGACTTGCTAATATACCTTTGAAAATATGCTTTTGATGTATTATTGATGGCATGGTTGCCTGTACTCCTCATTTTACCCCGCTTGTCCCTGTGGACACTTCATTTTACCTTATTGCACTCCAAATATAAACCCTTCCCTTCGTCACTCCAAATCGAAGGAAAACTTAGAAAACCTTATAAAAAAATAGACGAGTCTCACACTTAGAAGACATTTGGACACACCTGAGTCTGGGCTACAAAGATTGATGGTGATTTAGAAGCTTTCTTGAGATTGCATGTTGAGTTTTCCCTGAATTGCAATTTTGATTATTCATTATCTTATTTCAACTTTTATTTGTAATTTTTTTTTCTTATTTCAACTTATAGTGGGGCTGCTATTCAGTTTTTGAAATGAACCTATGCATCACGTGTGGGTTACTGTTATTTGATTCTTATGATTATCACAAGGTCTGTATATGCTTCTTCAAGTGGAACTCCATTAACCGCTAAAACAATGCCTTAACTCTCCTCCTTTTTTGTGGGTTTGCCTTAGCAACTTGGAGATTTATCATAGGAAGTTGATGTAGGACAAATATTTTAAAGAGGAGAAATAGATTGAGGAAGGAGAGAAGCAATTGAGGAGCTCTGGAAATAAGGGAGATTAGACAGAAAATAAGCAAAGAAAGAGAGCAGAGAAGTGACAGTCAAAAGAGAAGAGTGAACAAAACAATGAGAGAAATATAGAGATAGGTTAAGTCTCAAAATTCCATAATCAATGTCTGAATAAAACTAAGAAGGTGCTTATACAAGTACCAAAATTCCAAACAAACTAGGAAATAGCCCAATCCCAAATAAAATAGGAAAATCTACTAGGAAATATATCAAATTACCAATCCCACATAAATGTGTAACCCTAATAACACAAATCCATAATAAATTATAATTCTAAATTATCAAATAAAGCCTTGTGGTTCTGCATCATTCTCCTCTAGTTGAAAAGAACTTGACTTCAGGCGAGTTAAACTGAAGATACCACTTTAACAGCTCGGGATCTAGCTTATGGAACAACTCTTTAGAAATCTAAGTACTGTTTGATTTTGGACAACTTTTCCACCGGACAAGGTAGCAATGGATGGCGCCATGAGAAGAAGGAAGGACCTCATCATTCCATATGGCTCCAATCACATGAGTATGACCTGCACAAACATGGGAAGGCACAATAGGAGGCTCCAAGGTAACTCGATAAGGTGATAAATTTTTCATAGTGAAAACAAGACTAATTTTTCATGAGAAGAAGGAAGGACCTCAATAGCAAGTTTACCATTCCCATTATATAATGCAATTTCGTGTTGAAGCTCGACATACAAATTCAAAATGGGAGAAGGAGAAGAATTAACAGGATCCGAGATGTGAAAAATGAAGTCAACAGAGGGAGGGGCCGGAACGTCTTGAACAATATCAATAGGAGTTGATTCTAAGAATGTCCCTTTAGGTCCTAAATCATCATTTTGAATAGTAGGCAAAAGGCACTCCACATTGTTAACGCGGTGATTATTACCCCTTCATTCAAATCCTCTTCATCCCTAGAATACTCCATGGGATCGACAACCATTGCTTCGCATTTGATTGGGTCATTAGGTTTGAAATCTAAAACTAAGGGCATGTCGAGGACATCTAGCGGCAATATGGACCCTCTCATGACAACGATGACACTGTATGGAAGAACCTCTAGAATGACTCACCCAAAGACGTACTAGGACGAGGAGCGGAGGAAAGAGAGGAACTAAACTCGTTACTTCACTTAGTGTTATCCCCAGAGGGTGATTGAGACTCGACTCCTTGAAAAGACATACGACGAGAAGGTGAAAACTTGAGGTACTTCTCTATCTCTAAAGCTTTATGATGAGCATTTTCCACTAAAGTAGGAGAATACAAAACAACCTCTTGTTTAATATTTGCCTTAAGACCATTGAGAAACCTACCAATTGTAATAAAAGACTTTTTCTCGAGACCACACCTAAGCATAATCTCATCAAATCGAGCCGTGTAGTTAGTCACATTAGAAGTCGTTTGCTTATGATTGAGAGGTTGATCAACCAATTGACTTTGATAATAAGTAGGAAGGTATTTCTCCTTCAAAGTTGGTTTCATAACACCCCATTGAGTGATTGGTGACTCATTTAAGTGCTCTAGGTAATGTTAGACAGCTTGCCATTGTCCTAACGGGTCCTATTAGTTTCATCTTGGCAAAGCGAACTCGCTCTATTTCAGACATGCCATAAAAATAAAAAATAATCATCCATGCCAACTATCCAATCCAAAAATGTAGCATGATCCAATTTCCCATCATAAATAGGTGCATCAACTTTAATCCTTTTAGTGTTATCAACAAAATCCTTGTAGCCATAACTATGCCCACGAGGTTGAGGCAAACACCTATTGTTTTGATCCAGAACTCTACCCTGGCGAACTACTTGCCTAGGATCCTCTCTTACATGGTGGTCGTTTATACTTTGCCTATGTGCTTGTTGAGGCAGATGCTTAGGGTTTGGTTGATCAGCAATGAAATCATAATCAAGGAAGTGACCATGAGGGTCAATGTCTCTTAGTGGGAAATCTAATTGTTGTTAGATGAGCATGACTCGCTCTATTTGGATCTCCTTAGGTTTGGGGTGGAAAGAATTCCTGGTGCGGACTTTACGGAGTAAGGAGAATGGAACGGTTGTCTAACATATGACTTGTGCAGTTCTCCTATACGTTGTTTACCATTGTCTCTCAAAAGTTTAGCCATGTCCTCTTGAAGTTTCTGTAAAACACTAGGAACATCTCTAAGAGACTCAAGTTCACCTTTGATATTGTTCAAGTCATTGTGCATAGTGTGAATGTCAGGTGAATCTTCCGAGGAGGTGGTGTTGTTATTAACCATGGTACAAGAAAATGCCGAGATATCACAAATTGCACCAGCTAAATGGAATGTTAAATCACCAAGATGCACATGAACAAAGCTTCAAAATTCAATTTAGATGAATGTGAATGCAAAGGTGTGTAAGTAAAGAGTAAACGAAAGAAAATTAAGAGCAAACTAAATCAAAAGGTGGGCAAGAAAAGATGGGGCAGCAAGGATTCTGTATTATTTTCGTGTTTTTCTTTGTTGACAAAGTTATGGACCTAACACAATTTACGAAATTTACATAAAAAATATTAATCAAGCTTTCAAAATGGAAAACACACCTTATTGAAGTTAAAATGGCAGAATCTGCTCACAAGTGGCTGAAAACAGTGCAATAAAAGTCTTTGATAACTTTCTGAAAAAGTCACCTCGTTCAACGCAGTCAACGGCTCAGTCAACATGTGGAACGATTCGCTTCAAGTCAATGACTCGGCTTGCCGGCGCGTGGGTACTTGACTGTGGCTTTAGTATCTCTGTCTGATAAAATTTCACGGTAGATCGATGGATTCCGATTCCATTGATGCAAGTTCCATGACTTAACGTTCGGAACGTAGTGAATCGACGATGACTGATCTAGAAAAGTTTGGGGCTTCACGGTGGCAGACTTTGGTGGAATTACGGCATGAAGATGGCAGGGAAGGATAGATCGGCTCTTTCTGATCTTGCTGATGTGGTCTAATGCCGGTAGGATGGCTGGTCGGTGCAGGCGGCACTGCGATGACAGTTTGTAGAAGTGGTGGTGGAAAAGCACTTGGAGATTGGCCAATGATCTTTGTTTGGAAAGTGATTGGTGGTGCACGGATCTGGAGGTTCACAGTAGCGTAACAAGTTTTGTGAGACTTTGTTTTTTCTTATAAAGGATGTACGGGTTGAATGGTTGGTAGCAGCGGGTCAACTCAAAATTTTTTTTTTTCTTAGGGTTTCTAAGGTATGGGATATATGTGATTTTGATGGTAAATAAGGACGTAGAGATATAGGACATTTCGGTTCTGATACCACTTTATAGTGTAAAGAGGAGAAATAGATTGGGAAAAGAGAGTAGTAGAAATAAGGGAGATTAGACCAAAAAAAAAAAGCAAAGAAAGAGAGCGGAGAAGCAATAAATAGAAGTGTAGAGAGAACCGAACAAGGAGAGAAACAGAGAGATAGCTTAAGTCTCAAAATTTCATAATTAATATCTGAATAAAACTCAATATAATAGGACCACGATCGTCTCTATTTAAGAATTGAAATGGAAGTCAAGTTCATAGTGAAATTAAATGCCACATTGACAAATTTGAATTTGAATATTTTTCATTTGATGATGTGACATTCAATCTTACTATAAACTTGACTTCATTTCAATTTTCAAATGGAGAGGATCATGATCCAATATAATAAGGTGCATATATAGTCACCAAAATTCCAAACAAACTATGAAATAATCCAATCCCAAATAAAATAGAAAAACCCAAAATCCCAAACAAACTAGGAAATATACTAATCCCAAATAAAATAGGAAAACCCTAATAACACAAATCCATAATAAATTATAATTCTAAATAATCAAATAAAGCCTTATGGTTCTTCGTCGGAAGTACTCAACACTGAATTTGGGGGAAGTTAGAATTTTAGCATATAAACCACTCTTTCCAATTAAGGAAGAAGATAAGAAAGAATGTAAGCACGTGTCTTTTGAGCTTAAATTTACAATCACATCTACTTATATCCTTGGAAAAATGAAAACCTCATCAAGACACCCTTTCCATATGGAGAAAGAGAAGTACAAACTTGTGTTGACTTGTGGAAATATGTGATATTCTAGAGAGCATACATGCATATATGTCTTTCAAAGATGATACGAATAAGTCAAAACAATCAAAATATGCTAGAAAAATAAATACATTGTCTTTCTTAATAATATATGTCAATTTAGTATATTGTTGATTTTTTCTTTCACTTAACATGCATACATAACATATGAATATACATATGTATACAGTCATGTTCATTTCCTATACTAAAGGTTTTATCCTTACATCTATTTTATGCGGGTCTAGAAGCATTTAGGAATTAGTGCATAATTTTTTAGTTAGAACTTTTCTTTTTCAAAATTTGGGATGCACTTGCGAAGTGTTGCTCATTTATCAAATTATATCTGAGAAGTATCAATATATGATATTGGGAATAAAGTTGGTTTCAATGTGAAGCATCCCTACTACATAGGCAATGTTGAATGTGCAGTTTTGTTCTATTCCTATTAGTGACAGAAAGAAATAAACAGTGTATAATTAAATAAAGGAAGAAAGAAAAAGAAAATCTTTCCACTTTTATTCATTTCAAGAAATATAAAATAGAGGCAGGTGTTGAGGCCTGATACTAGATATATGGTCATGTCTTCAGGGCTATATGGAAAATAAGGAAACAATATCTTAAAGATTCTTTAGCTTTCTTTCCAACTGAAAAAAGAGATTGGATAGATATGTCCAAACAAGATCTAGCCTCCCCTTAAATTGGAGGGTTGTTTTCAATGTCAATCTAGTTTACATAAATTTAATGTTGTAACAATTTATAGTCATACGATTTTTTTGATAAAAAAATATTTTTATGTGCTCAATTGAATTTCTAGGATCTTTGAATCCTCCTCTGCTTACCCCAAACCAGGGTGACAAAAAGGAGTAAATGAAAATATAAAAACAGTAGAAAGTAAATAATACATTTGTTTCAGGTTGGATGCCTCCACTTAAATTGGAGGATTGTTTTCAACATTTATATAGTTCACATAAATTTAATGGTCTAACAATACCTGGTTATATGTTTTTACATGTGCTCAGTTGAATTTCTAGAATCTTTAATCTACCTCTGCTTACCCAAACGAGGGCGGCAAAAGGAGAAAAGGAAAATATTAAAAATAATAGAATTAATACATTTATCAACTAGCAGCCTTTTGCTCTATGGTTATTACCTCAAGTCAAATGTACTAGGGTGCGTTGAGGTCCTGAGTTTGATTCCTCATGCCAACAACTCCCTTCTGGGTAAGAGCATTGTTGTGTGGGTGGGTAAGGATTAGGGTTGGGTTAGATCATCGCTGTAAATAAAAAAAAAAAGTAATACATTTGTCTCAGGTTGAACAGATTCTAGGGAAGAAAATGTAGTTTAAACAAACAATTGATTGAAAATGATTTTCCAACATTTCCATCTCCACAAAGTCTCATATGACTCCACAAGCATGTGGGGTACGCATGTAAAATCCTCTCCTCTATTTGCATTTGAGGTATAGTCATACAGATTGGAATAGGATGCATGTAGCTAAACTTCCATATCAAAGTATACAGCGGTAAAACTTCGACATCCTTCCCTTAGATAATTGTGAATTTGCTGCATTCCAAAGGATGGTCTATGTAGTATTGCCTCATATTCTTGAGAGGAAAGTGCATATGGTGACCGCATAAAAAACTTGCAAAAGCGTGTCTCGATAATTTTTCGTACTTCTGAAACTCTTTTGAAAGTTTGAAACTTGGAGTTACCTGGTCAGGCTTAAATGTTATCTCAAGCATGGTAACTCTTGGGATTGCAGAAAAATGTTTGACATCCCCTCTAGTTCTGGTGTGGTGGAGAGTATAAGGCAGAGATAACTGCGTTATCTGCCATTTTTGTTGCTGTTACTACTTGTCTCGTATTTTTTCTTTGTTCCTTCTTTTTCTTTTTTCTTTTTTGAGGGGGGGGGGGGTCTCGATATTGTTTTCAGAGTAGTATTTTTGCGCTGAAGGAGGATGGAAAGTCTTTAACGTCTGGAGTCTAAACATGGTAGCAAATATGGAGAGAAGTGCATTTTGGTTGGATTATTGGTGTCCTTGTGTGATCAGGATAAGCTTGAAGTTTAAGGAGTGGAGTTGGTTGTCATCTAATTGGCTCATGAAAATAGCAAGTTTTTCATTGCCTAGTTACCCTGCTTATGTGTTGTGAAGGTTATTCAAGAAATTACAGTAGTTATGCTAAAAGATCTAGCTTGTGTATGTGTTGACTAGGATAGAATTGGACTTGTTTATGTCCTTCCCGTTTTGGAGCGTTGGTATCTACTAAGTAGACGGGTTTGAGGTGTATGTGTGGGTTTTAACAAATAAAAAAGGGTTGGAGTTGGTCCTGTGGGGTAGGGGATTTGTCGTAAATAAATTCCGCCCTACAGTCCCTTCAAGGATGATAATAAATAAGAGTAGGTTGGGGGCGTGGTAGGTAATAAGTGATCTGCAGAATATTATAACAAATTTAACTTTTTTTGTAAGAATTATAACAAATTTAACTTAACGCAACAAGGTTTATTTACAGAACTTTTTTGCCTAGGAGTATAAAATGACATAAATATCTTCTCAACTAGTAGAAATTCAGCATCCTATAGTAACCTAGTAAACGGGAATAGAAGATTGAGAAAGTTGGGTGTAGTGGGAGGACCTTTAAAATTAGTGGCCATCTCAAGGGCTGGAAGATCCTACATTGGGTGCAGCATTCTTCTTCATCAGGGTTCAGAGTTAAGGTTTTGGGGCAATATTCAGGGCCATTTCTACGTATCAAAAAAGAAAGATTTAGGGCCATTTCTGTCGGTCCATTACATTGGTGATCTACAAGCAAGATTCAGGGTTCGATAAATTGAAATGCAGAAGCAAAAGTTGCTCAGTGTCCTATAAAAACTTTTTCTTTTTCTATATCATACTCTAGTTTAAGCTTTTAGATCCTATAGACTTGCCTTTCTTTTTCAATGTATGTTTTCTTTTAAATTATACAGATTTATTTTCTGAAATATTCCTGTTTTTGAAGCCTAGTATTTGTGCTATAATGGTGTTGGCAAATGTAATTTAAATTTACTTTTTTCAAAAGTGAAATAGTGCAGCTCAAAGATCAGTGGGGAAAATTTTGATAAATACTGATGGTAGATGAGTAACACTTGTATAACGTTGTCTCCCTTTATCTAGGAGTTTTTTTGTTTGGATCTCTCTCTCTAATTTAATCTGGTTAGTAGCTTTCATATTGCTCCATTGTAAGACTATGCTGTCATGTTGAGAACCATAGACCAATGCCACTAATGTTATCGAAAGAGTTTGAATTGTTTACCTTCCCTGGTCGTCATTGTACATTACTTTATATGGTATTTTAACAATATTTCTTTTTATTTTCCATATGGTTAGGGCCTGCACTTGGGGACAATGACTGGGAACGGAAGCGGAAGGCATGTTATTCATATCCATCTATTTTCTCTTTGAAGGGAAGTACTTCAAAGCAACATGTGAGGAAGGTATTTGTAGGGACATTTTTTGTCGCTGACGGCTTGAAATTCAGGGCCTTAAAGAGTTCAGTGGCTTTGAGTTGCACCTCATAAATCTGCTTTAGATTGAATAAAGACTGTCAGTGATGAAGTTCTTTGGTCTTAGTTAAAGGACTCCCGTTTTTAATTGTCAACTCTCTCTTATAGGACGGTATAGAATGCAATGCTTCAATGCTTTCACCTCCAGTAAATCTGTTCGGTGCACTCTATGGAGTTTCTACTTTCTGCTCTGCATGTATGTAAACCAAGACAAATTCCCTCATGTCAAAACTAGAAACCTCTTTGTTAATGAATTATGGAATTGAATTTTACATATCTGGCAGCTTGAGCGCATATATATCCCAGTGGAAAATCAATTTATGGGTTATTTGCTATTGATGTTGATTATGAACAGGGAGGGTACTTGTACTCAATCTATTAACATCAAGGAAATGTTTCCAGGATAAAGCTCGGAGCTAACTTTAAGTCGAGCAATCTGAGCCAAAAGGCTGAGAAAGAGATGGGTTTGCGAGCCTCCCTTCAAGAGGTGAGGGTTCCAAAAATTGATGGGCTTGCCCACCTCAAAAGAGAAGTCTTTGTTGTACAAGGTGTCCGCACAACCCTGCTGTGTCTAACCGACCTTCGATGAGTCGCCTTATATCCTTGACAGGACAGGTTCATACAAGTAAACAGTAATCACCATTAATCTCAAATTGATGTAGTTTAAAATTCTTTATAATTCTCTCATATACATATATAATTAATTATGTATCTTTCATTTTGAACTCTTCCAAGCTACATTAAAAAGAATGTTCACCACAAAGTTCATCCCTACTTGCACATTGGATGTTTACACGTGGCGTGTGCATAGTTTACATATGGACTAGCTGTTTCAAAATTCAAATAAAAAGGACACGGGCAAAAACAGAATTATGATGACGACGAAGTGTTGGTCTTGCAATTATCGACCACCACCTTTGTATCCTAGTCCAGGTCATATGAGTAAATCCCTAATTATACAGTTGCTTTAAGAACTAATCACGTTCTCATGCTATTAATCTCGTCTGACAGTCTCTCTGTTTTTAACCCACAGATGTAAGCAAACCATAGGACGGCTGGAAAAATTCTGGAATCAGGCATCGTTTAAGACATGGAAGATCACGATAACAAGAATATTTTCACATCAATAATGCGACGTTTCATTTAGCTAATCACTAACAACTCATCAAGTGGGATATCCTCGTGGAATATTTGCTGATTCTCTCTTTTATTTTGTTTTCTTCGTCTATTAAAACATTTAACACATCATCCATTTTTTAACTTCTACTTCTTTTAGGTACTATAAATTGGCTTTAAGTGGTATCATTTGCTTGTCAATGATAACACAATAAACAAAATAGAATGAGCTACGAGAACTATGACCCCTTTTTCCCTGACCAGCCTGTGGTTGATCTTTACCTCCCAATATGGGCTAACCTACCAGCCTTCCGGGCCAAACCTGCATTCATTTGGGCTGAAGATGGCTCCATCAATTCAACCAAGGGCTCAACCCTCCTCACCTATGCTCAACTCAACGACTCAGTGCAGTCAATTTCTTCGCAATTGCTATTTCCTTTACAAAGAGGGGACACTGTTGTCATCTTATGCCCACCAGGGCTGGAGCTCGTTGAGGTCATATTTGGGTGCCAAAGAGCAGGCCTCTTGAGCATACCTATATCGCCACCTGACCCTTATTTTGCTAAAGAAAACTACCACCATCTTGTTAGAGTTCTCTCACAGACAAAGCCTAAAGCTGCCATAGCTCACCATGATTACATTGCAAAAATCCAAGCATACATTTCTTCTCCATCTAGCAATAAACATCTTGCGGAGATGTTACAAAACCTGAGTTGGATTTCCACTGAAGACATCAAAGACAAGAAGGTTGATTTCGATTCGAAAGTAGTTACAGGTACTAAGTTGTATAATGGTTGCAAAGCTAATGAAGTGTATTTGATCCAGTACACTTCAGGTGCAACAGGCATCCCAAAGCCTGTTCTTGTTACCACAGGATCAGCTGCTCACAATGTTAGGACAGCGAGGAAATCCTACGATGTTCACCCGAATAGTGTCATTGTGTCTTGGTTGCCTCAGTACCATGATTGTGGGCTCATGTTCTTGTTGCTGACTATTGTGTCCGGTGCAACTTGCGTACTGGCATCACCTGGTGCGTTTGTTAATCGGCCTAGGCTATGGCTTGAACTGATAACCAAATTCAAGGCAACTTGTACTCCCGTTCCATCATTCACGTTGCCTCTCGTGGTGAAGCGTGGCAAAGGAAGCTCGCCGATAAATCTATGGAGTTTGAGGAACCTAATCATCATCAATGAGCCAATTTACAAAGCACCCGTGGAAGAATTTGTCAGTGTTTTTAAATCCTTTGGGCTAAACCCTTATTGTATCTCTCCATCTTACGGCTTAGCAGAGAATTGCACCTTTGTTTCCACAGCATGGAGAAGCAATATTTACAGCAACTCCTCTCCTAGTTTTCCTAACATTCCATCTCACAACAAGCTCTTACCAAGTGCTAGGCTTCCTTCTCAATTCGAAGAACAAGAAGAAGACATGGACATTATAGTCGTAAATGAAGACACCTATGAGCTTGTTGAGGATGGAATTGAAGGTGAAATTTGGGTCTCATCTCCAAGTAATGCATCTGGTTACCTTGGTCACCCATTTTTAACTCGCGAGATATTTCAAGGTAGGATTAAAGACAAGCTGGTTAACAAGTGCTATGTCCGAACAGGGGATAGAGGGATTGTTAAAGGAGAAGAAAGGTTTCTTTTCGTGACTGGTCGATGTTTAGACGTTATCAAACTCACAAGCAATCAAGATATATTATTACATTTACATCCTCATTATATAGAGACTGCAGCTTACAATAGTTGTCCCCAGTTTCTCCGAGGAGGTTGCATTGCTGCGTTCAGGATTTCGAGGACAATTGTTGTTGTCGGGGAGATGCAGGGAAGTGATGATTGTGAGAAGGAGAGTAGCAGAGTCTTGATGAAGAGCATATGTGAAAGGATCAAACAAGGTGTTTTGAAGGAAGAGAAAGTTGATATTGGCTTGGTTGTTCTTGTAAGAAGTGGGTGTGTTCCAAAAACTACTTCAGGTAAAATACAGAGGTGGGCAGCTAAGGATAAGTTAATTGGAGGCAAAATGAGTGTAGTAATGGAGATGAAATTTGACAAAAATGGAAGTTATTTGTTGTCACCTGGGACAATTGTTCATGAAAAGAAAGGGAAAGGAGAAAGAGAAGGAAGAGGAAGTGAAGAGAGAAAGAGTAACATCTAAAGAGACAGAAGAAGAGACATTCCTTTCACTATCTAGTGCCCCTACTCGCTCCTCCTTGCTCTCCATTTTGTGAGACAGTGAGAGCATTATTTAGCCAATGGGGTGGTTGATCGAAAGAAGGTTTGATTCTCTCAAGATGCGCATATTTGAGGGGAAAACAAATTATTTTGTGATGGTCTTGCTTGTGTACCTGCACTGTACATTTCTTTATATGTACAGTACAGTAACATTTTGTATGCGTCTACAAAGTATTATAGTGTGAAAATGACAAGCTGCAACAACATGCTTCTATTTGGCAGGTATCCCACCTGAACTAGGAATAATGTGACTAATGAATTTTTTATGAAAATTAAACATCAGCTATATTTTACTTTTAATGAACAAGTACAAAAGAAAGAAAAAAAAGACTTGTAATTAATTGTTCCAATGGATTAGATTTGGATTAAAATTCAATCAGTATCAACTCTATATAATCATATTTGGATAGTGTTTTTTGGGTTATTATCATCATCAATCGTCTTTTCATTTTACCATGTATTTCAATATCTCCTTTTCATTTTTAAAAATAATCAATTTACCTATTACATTTTAGATATTTGTTCATAAACACTTTTAGTGATAATTCCGACGAAATGGATACTAATACAAAAAAAATATTGATCAAAATTGATACCGATGAGTTAAAAAAAAACTTGACTAATTTTTTTTTTTGATTTAATAGTTAAGATTTTTGTATGCATTAATATCAATTTTAGTGGAATTATCATTAAAAAAAATTTAGTCACTCTTACCTCCCCTAAACAAGCCCAAATAACCTATCTCTTAACCCAAATCATCTTGGGCCTGTCTTTCTCAAAAGCCGTCCACCTATTGTATACTTGACCTATTAAAATGCCCAAATCCACTCAAATGGCTTCCTATTTTCCCAACACCTAGCTACATAATTGTGGCTCTCAATGATACAAAATTAACTGCATACACAAGGTTCTATTGAAACCTTAGCTACATAAGGATGACACGTGGCTTCCATCGTGATTCACCGTTTCTGCCACTCTCCTTCTCCGATCTGCTTGATTTCTCCATTCAAGACCTATCTCGATTGGATCCCTAGGTCTGTGTTATTCGTGTTTTTCCCAGAAATCACGGTAGCCGCTGGCGTCGACCACCCAATAGGAGAGTTCGAGCTCTTCAGCCGTCTTAGTTGTGTGCTTGGGATTATAAGGCCAGTGCTCAGGTCTTGCCGGCAGTTTCATTTGACTGTTGAATTCAAAACAGATTTTATTTCTTAAATCTGTATTGCTTTGCAAAGATGAATGAGATTTAGTTCATTTCTTGCTGGTGATTGAATTCAAACGGGCTATTGATCTGAGAATTGATGATTTGTGATTGTAGAAACTAGTTGCTTGCTTGGTGATTCTTGTTTGTTCACAATTTAGTGTTTGGACTCTGTTCATTCACAATTTTTTTTGACAAAAGCACTAAGATTTCTTAAGGCCACAGTGACATCCAGCATAAACATTGGGAAAAAAGTATCTGCATGCATCAACTGGCAGAAAGTTCCATGGAAAGAAAACGAAATGGATGAAAATTTAGATTCCATATCTTTCTCCCGACAACACCAATCCATCCCGAGAAATCCCAGATCCATCATCCACCACTTTTAGATAGCAGGTAACGACACCTACAATGACTGATACCTTTGTAGCACCAGCATCCAGGCTGTTAAAAACGAGCTCCTCCATAAACCTTGTCAAATCAAACAAAATAATACCAGAACGCATAGAATTACGGGCAGCGTCTGGCAATGGCCTGATGGTCCTCATTTGAGAATTAACTTCGTGCATAAAATTGCTAATCAAAGCTTGTTCATTCACAATCTAGGGTTGTTGAGTTAAGAGGCAAACCTATCCTTAGGTTGTTGGATGGTATTATTACTGTGATTCTTGTCTTTGACAAATTGAGGGATTGATTTATTGAATTTTTCGAAACAGTGTTCACAGTGTTGATGCTTTTATCATCTCTATGCTTATGTGAAAGTAATGCAGGTGGAAATGATGGAAGAGGTGGTGATGTGATTCTACAATGTATAGCTGTAGTTTGGGACTAACGTTGTTTGCAACCTCACATTGTATGCGACTATTTTGGTCTTTCCTTCTCCAACAACCCCTTCCTTTCTTTTCTCTCCCTTTGAACTTGCTGGTTTAACATTGAACTGAGTGAATGTTGTGGTGTATAAGATTATTATTCTTGAACTGTTCTGCTTACAGGCAAGATTGCATTATCCAATCTATTGTTTGGCCATTTAAATAAAATGAAATGCAGTGGTTGTAGAGATTCTTTTGTCTGGTGGGTTGTCCTAGTATCAATTGGGTACAATAGAGATGAATTCATTGTGGCTTGTTACTACAATGGTATGCTGGTACCCAGATAAATGAGTACAGATTGTTTATGTGAGGGTGGGATATTCTAGATTTTCAAAATAACTTTCCTTTGAATCTGCAACATATACAATTGAATAGATAGCTTCATTTTGAATTTAGAGTCCAAAAACCAACTCTCCACAAGATATCATCATTGTCAAAAAGGTTTTGTTATGGCTGTCTTTGTTTCAATTAGCTTATGAAATACAGCTCCTGAGAGGTTCAATTCCCACTTATTACCATAGCCATAAAATTATTTTTCATTTCTTGTTTTATGGAGGTCGGTGCCTAAGCTTGTAATATTGAAGTAGCTGATATGAAATATGTTTGATTACCTAAATGATTACTCTCACTAAAGATATTATGACAGTGGACTACGTAAATTATTGTTTTTGTTTCTTCTAGCAAACTCCTAGCTACTTCTTAGTTTCTGTGTGATTCTCCCAAATAATACTATTTATATATATATTTTAAACAGCAAGATAAAAAGACACGATTGGGTTACAAGAAGAGGTTATTTAAATATATTCTTGTAGTATTCTGTTCTGTGAGTTTTGAATTTTTTGGTTTTCTTTTTCCTGTTTTAAGAGCATTTCTTTACTTTGGATGGTGGAAGATGCATTAGGCATTTGTACAATTTTTTTAGTTGAATTAATCTCTCATTTTTTTTCTTTCTTGACGGCCCTACTTCTCATTTGGCATAATATTATTGCTTGTTTTGGCACATCGGTACTCACAATTTTAAAACGCGTTGTGCAAATGGATGTGACAATTATTTATAAGCAACAAGTCACACTTTCTCTAACCGATATGAGATACCAAGACAATGAAATTTTATACTTCTTTTCTTCATGAAACAGGTAAACAGAGGCATAGGACTAACTTTTGATTGTTCATGTTCTGGATATGCTTGGGGTAAGGATATTTGTTTACTAGAAATGTGGACATATGGAAATTAGTTTTTCGAACAATTATGTAAACAGATTACTAGTATATGTCTATATGTTTTCAACAAACGTGTATTGATTCGATTCATAGGATTTTCATATTATAGTGGATATTTTGATGTATTGATGCATGATTTGATTTTAATTTGAAATCTAGATTCATGGTTTAGTACTCTTTATTTTAATTTCATAATGTGTCTTTCAAGAAATATGTACAGTAAAATTGTAGATGACGTATAAATGTATGGTTTATATTCAATCGGTTTTTAAATTCACCTATCAAGACAATTAAAATAAATAAGAGGCAATTAAATTGTCTCTAAATGTCAATTGAGGCCAAAAAAAAGACAATTGTCACTAAAAATCATTTTAATTGCCTCAATTAAGTTGCCACGGCAAAATCAAGATAAATTTTAGGTATTGGTCATCAACAAATCTCAACTTATTGCCAGCAGAAAGAGCCATATGTCATAGCTCTACACCAAGTGGTGTAATTATCACCAGTAAGAAGAGTTGAAACAAGAAGAGCACGTGGCCTATCAAAGTGTGGTGAAGGTAAAAGGGATTCTCTGTTTGGTCAGAATCGTGAAAATTGTGGGAAAGGTAACATCAAATAGAGCCATCTTTAGCCTGACTTCAAATCGCTGTTTAAAAAGTGTTGAAACGCCGCTGCCGGGGATCGAACCCGGGTCACCCGCGTGACAGGCGGGAATACTCACCACTATACTACAACGACTTGTTTGTTGGGACTTGCTTTAGATGACATTATAAAGCTTAGGTTATTGGGCTTCGAAAATCACAGCCACATAGAAAATGGAAGTCAACTTTGTCTACTTGTGACGCCATACCCTGGACCCTGGTCTTGCAACAAAAAGAGGTTACATATCTATTGATCAAGGAGATGGAGCATGTAAGATTGTTTGATTTGATCCAAAAGTTATCAAGAAGTTTTATTTTGCAAGCCAACAAAGATGAACGCACCGTCTAAATAGTTATTCATTTGTAATCATTTGCTAGTGAATTAGTAATAGAATGGTATATGTAGGATTCTTATTGATAAATGATTATTTTAATTTTAAAATTATCTTTTAACATTACGACGAATCAAATTGTTAGAATAGATTAATTTGATGGAATGAATAATTGAAATAAGTGATTATTTTAGGTATTTCCTTAGTATTGCTTTCGGTCAAGCAGCTGCTCGGGACTTTGGGTTTGGATGGTCCAACGCGACAGTAGGTCAACTTTTGTTTTCGAAGATTTTTTAGTTGGCACAGATCTAAATCATTAGGTTTGGATCAATTGCAAACTTTATTGGTAATTTTAGAAACTTTATTGGTAATGTTAATTTTTGAGTCCTATACTTATATTGACGTTATCAATAAAGCTCTTCAAAATTATCAATGAAATTTTTAATTGATCTAAACTATTAAGTTTAGACTCTAATCAACCAAAAATTTTAGCTCACTTCCGTTGCAAAGTGGCTGCTAATTAACCAGCTGAACTAGGATTAATATTAATGCGTGGTAATGCAGCGATACAGACCATCGATTTTCTTAGTTCTTGCTTTTCCTTTGTTTAATTAAGCTGGCCTAACAATTCTTACTTGAATTCAATTTACTTGAAAATTAATACGATCATGATCGAATTTCGCATATTGACTAAACAAAGGCCTTATGATGGGATACACAAGAAAGAAAAGTGTTTTGATTTAGAGATCAACTCCTCTACAGAATTTTTTTTTTTTTTGTGTGAATTAAAGCTTGCAGTACACATAAATTTTAATTATAAAGTAGCCCCCATCACATTCTATAATTTAAGGAGGTCAAACTCATGTGTAAACAGGCTTTACTTCACAATTTTTACTACAGATAGGTTGAACCCTTTAATTAGGGTATGAATGTTAATTTGTAATCATGAAATATTATGTGTATTTTGAGTTTTAGGAATTATTATACTTTAGTAGCTAGTTCCTTATTTAAGTTTAGTATTTAATTACTTATTAGAGTAGTAGAGTTTCTAAGATCTCTATATAAGAGAGATCCTTATGTTATTTTTAGTTAGTTTATAAATGAATAAAAACAGACTTTTGACTTTTGACATTGATTGATTAAATTGAATATTATTAAATTTCTCTCAATCTCTAGAGAAGCCTAGTTTCTCTTCCAGGAAGTTTGGTTTCTATCTTCTTGTACTACATTAGTTTGGTATCAGAGCCCAAACTTCGATCCATCCCCACGACAAACTTCGATCTCTCACCATGTCAAACTTCGATCTCTTTGTGTTTCATCAAATGCACCAGACAAACACTAAACACAAAAACACACAAAAAAAATAGCAACCATTGTCCTTGAACAGATGTAGAGAAGAGAGACTACTTTTTGGAGTTTGTCACCATTCGCAATTCGTCGCATTGCATCGTCACCACCATCAAACTCGCAAACCATTGGCGACAAAAACCTTGAAGTTTTAGCTTGTTCCACTACTGCGCCACTACCAAGAGCTGTTTTCATTGTTGGAACATTCAACGTTGGCATTCAGACACACCATCTAGATCATAATCTTTCAATCTACCTATCCTTGTACATCACTTGCTGAGAAAGCTATCAGATTTCCATCGTAGGTCCCCAAAATCACCGCAACCACCACCATCTTCGATCTCTTTCTCCGATGATTTTTGAGGTACATCGTTGCCACCCTTAAGATTAACTCGAGATGGAGACTAGAACCAAGACTCCCAGCTAGTCCGTCTTCGAAGCCTTTGGAAGAATCACGCCGTTTTCAAGCAGGATCCTTAGCCGTTTTGTGCCGGATTTAAGCCGATCCAAAGCCAAAACTTCCAAGTTTTTAAATTATTCTGATTTAATTAGATTTTGAATTTGGAAAAAAAAAAGGAAAATGAGGTGGAAAATAAAATAGGGAATATGTTGTCTATTTTCGAGCTTGACTAGCAACTCACAGAAGTTCGGTGTAAGCTTACAAGTCCTCATTCTTTAGTTGATAAGCTCATTTGCCTTCTTGATCAAACTAAATTATGTCTTTTAAAGGTAACACAATTGTTGACCCATATTTGATTTTGATAATGACAAAACACTACTCTAATTGTA
This sequence comes from Bretschneidera sinensis, assembly GCA_023935145.1. Lineage (NCBI taxonomy): Eukaryota > Viridiplantae > Streptophyta > Magnoliopsida > Brassicales > Akaniaceae > Bretschneidera > Bretschneidera sinensis. The sequence continues at coordinate 149,940,609 of CM043697.1, forward strand.
CTAACAGTTTTATCTAAGTGTTTAAGCTGTAAAAGCTTTCAGCAAAGAAACAAGATGCAAGAACTCAACTAGATTCAAACACCAAGACAAGACAGAAGATATAGAATTGGCATTAAGTTATTGAAAACAACTGTAAATATCTCATGTTCAAATACTTAGCTTGACCTATGGCTCATTTTACAAAAGATTTTGACAAAATCATTAATACAAATGTTTCCAAGTCAAAAACAGTTTTAATACATGAAAAACTGGGTTGAAGGACAACCCAGTCGATTGGCTCTTTATTATACCAGTCGATTGGGGTATGATAGAAGGTCCCCAGTCGACTGGTGTCAAAAACCCAATCGACTAGCAACTAGGACAAAGACTTCCCAGTCGACTGGTACTTAGAAAATATGACTGTTTGAGATGCGGGACTTGAGCATTTAATGAACCAAACCTACCAAGTCAGTTTCTAACAGCCATATTAGTTCAAGGCTATATAAACCCACTTCAGTGAACATTTAAAATAAGAAGAGAACACATTCAATTCACAAGTTTGCTCACTAATTCTCAAAAGCTTTGAAAAATTTATTGTTGAGCCATTCTTCAAGCTTATTCTTGAAAGAAAGATATTGTTCATTTGTAAAAGCACTTATTGCTATCTCTTTACCATTTACTTTACAGCATATCTCATTTATTGTAAAGGGGAAAGAGTTGTAATAACTCTTAGAGTGTTTAGAATTAAACACTTCTTTGTAAGCTTCTGTGAGGAAAGGAATAGTTTCCGTGAGGAAAGGATTGGTTGTAAGGTTTGTACAACACCCGTGAAGTTGTACGACTAAAAGTTTTAGTGGATTACTTCAAGGAGGTTCCTTAAAGAGAGTGGACATAAGGTCAGAAGGAATCCAATATTACCGAACCACTATAAATTGAGTTTGCACTTTCTCTTCCTTAAACTCTTTTACTTAAAGCACATTACTTGTTCGTATGCTTTATGCATTTAACTATTTTTATAAACTTGCAAATAATTAGCAAAAGTTTTTAAAAACCCAATTCGCCCCCCTTTTGGGTTTGAACCTCGGTTTACAATTGGTATCAGAGCCTCGTTCTCAATTTCATGCTTAAAATCCTTGATTTGATCCGATGGCATCTAATAGCTATTCTGAAGGACATTCATATACTAGGCCTCCCTTGTTCAATGGCTCCAACTATAACTATTGGAAAAATATGATAAAAATCTTTGTCGAAAAACAATATTACAATCTATGGAGGGTCTTTGAGGAATGACCTAGAATTCCTATAAAGGAAATAACTATTGGAGAAATCAATTATACAATGCCTAAACTCAAAACTGAGTTCAATGAAGAGGATTGTAGAATGATGTCTCTAAATAGTAGAGCCACAAGTATTTTATATTGTGCTTTAGATATTTCTGAATATAATAAAATTTCTGCTTGTATTTCGACTAAGGAGATTTGGGACAAATTGCAAGTTACATATGAAGGAACTAGCGAAGTTAAAAAATCAAAAATCTATATGCTAGTGTCCGAGCATGAATATTTCAAAATGTCTCCTAACGAAACAATTTCTCAAATGCACTCACGTTTCACCACTATTGTTAACAGTTTAAAGCTTCTTGGTAGGAACATTGAGGAATGTAAACTAACGAGGAAGATCTTAAGGTCTTTGCCATCCACTTGGAAAGTAAAGAAGACGACCATCACGAAGGCCAAAGATCTCGACAAACTTGATGTCGAAATACTTCTCGGATTACTTTCAATGATGATGAGAAGAAGAAAAAGGTGATTACTCTCAAAGCCTATACGAGCAATAAAGAGGAAGAAACGGAAGAAGAGGTAGAGAGCAGCGAAGAAGATGGTGAGATGGCTCTAATCACCAAGAGGTTTTACAGGTTCTTGAAGAAGAGCAAGAAACTTTACACAAAGGATCCCACTTCAAAAAAAGAACCGCTTGTGTGTTATGGTTGCAAGAAGCTCGATCACATCAAGGCCGACTGTACAGCGACAAGCAAACTATATAATAGCTTTAAAAAGAAAACTATGATTGTAACCACTTGGAGTGATGACGAAGAAGAAGAATCCTCGAACAATGAGGTCGAATACGAGGAGATTGCCAACTTATGTCTAATGGAAATTGATGATGAAAATGAGGTATCAAATTCTTCCCCTTCTAATAATAACATCATTAGTAGTAGTGAAGAATTAATAGAGGTTATAAATGAAATGCATGAAGAATTGAAGAAATTCGATTATAGGAATACCACCCTAAAAAAAGAAGTCTCATCTCTTTCTAAAGAGATGGAAGGCTTAAAGGAAGAAAAAGAAAAACTTTCTTCCAAGCTTTATAACTCTTTTCAAGATTTTCTCAAAGATGAAAATGAAAACTTAAAGAAGAAAATAATAGAATTGAATGGCACTATATCAAGACTTATGCTTAGAAAAAAAAGCTAGATGAAGTGCTATCTTGCCAAAGGTTAAGTGGAGGAAAATCTGGGTTGGGTTATTCTCCATTAGGCAAGCAAAAATCAAAAGAGACCTTATTCATGAAAGCAACATGTGTGAATGAAGCCTCTACTTACAAGGCTACTAGCAAGATCAAAAGTACTCCCTCAACATATGCTAGTAAGTATAAAAATGTGAATTTAAATTCTAATGTATATACTAGAGGTAAGAATCCTAGAAATACTCATGCATATATGTATTCTCACTCAAGAAATGCAAATGTTAGGAACAATCATTCAAGAAACGTATATACACATCCTAGGAGTAACCATCATGTGCATCCTAGAGATAATATGTATACTCATAACTTGCACACTACACATGCACATCTTATAAATTACCATCATGTATATCCTAGAAATAATATGTATGTTCATTATTGATAAGTGCTTAAATATTCATATTTAAGCCCCTTAATTTACATGTGTTAAACTCTTTGTCTATACGTTTTAGTCTGTTTTACTTCATTTTGTGTGTTTCACATATTTTTATAGGTCTTGGAGAAAACGAAAGCAGTTTTGGCACTTAAGGGAAGAAGCCAGGAAATCCTAGAGCAGCTTCTAGTCAAAGTGCGATCGATCGCACTACTGCATGCGATCGAGCACACATGAAGGATTGAGCGTAGCAATGTGATCGAGCGCACATGTACGGGCGTGAACAGTAAACTGCAGAACCCTATTTTGGAAATAAAAGAGTTTTGTGTTTTAGGAAAGTTTATGAACTCATGAGCCTTCTAGGACTACTCAAGCTCTATAAATACACCTGTAAAGCACACACAAATAATCACTTCTTAGATCATAACTTAGAGAACACTTATTTTTGCTTTTAGCTTGGAGAAGGAAACTGTGGAGAAGAATTGACGACTCTTCTCTCGGGTTTCTTCTTTCTTTTATTTTTATTATGTGTTCTTAACTTTTAGTAAGAGCTTGGTTGAAGCCCTAATTATGTTTATTCAATAATTAGTATTGGTGCCTTTGCAATATTTATGTTATGTTGCTTAACTTGATTAATACCTGCTTTTATTTAAATTCCTCATATGTATATGTCTGATCAATATGTACAAGTGGTATGGACTTGTTAGTTAGATCAATTTGGATGACCGAGTCATGGGTCTGACATTAGTAACAAAAGATATCCACACCGGATTCTTAAGTTAATAAACATGGGAAACCGGGAGTAGATACCATGCCCTAGGTCCCGTGTGGTTGTCGATTTCCACAGATCCTATGCTCTCTTAAGGAACAACTCAGCATACACCAGGTTGAATCCCTTGAGAGAGAAAAGAGTTAGAGTAGATACCATGCCTAACTCGTTGCTTAGGGGGATCAATAGCTTAAGGAGTAGATACCATGCCCATAGGTTGACAAACATTAGGTATTCATGATATGAGTAAAGCATTGGCATACTGTTATATTGTGGTAGCATAATTAGTGGTGGATATCAAGTCCATACGCCTTTATCTTTTTTTATTTCAAACTCAATATTTATTTTTTATTTTTATTTTATTATTGCGAAATTAATTCTAAATCAAAATTTACTAATCTCTGTGGAGATGATCTTGCATTCGCACACTATGCTACTGTAGACCTTGTGCACTTGCAAGTAAAACAAGTACGGTTATTTACTTATTTATTTAGGTAGATAATCGCAAAACAATTATAATGCAAGTACACATCCTAGAAATCATTATCACACATTTCCTAGAAATGATATGCATGTTCACAATCTTCACAATAGAAACATGTATCCTAGGAATACTTATCCAAGGAACTATAGACATGCACAATTAAGAAATCCTAGAAATTTCAATAACTATTATCTTAGGATTGTGCATTATTAATATGTCTATATATATAAAGCACCTTACAATGTTAAGAAAGTATGGGTCCTTAAAGGAACCGTATTTTCTAGGACTAACCCCAAAGGACCCAAGAAATTTTGGGTACCTAAGGGTGCAATTGTATATCCTTGTGTAATGTAGATATGTCTCCACATCAAGGAAAAAGGTAACTATTAGTACCTTGACAATGGATGCTCAAAGCATATGACCAGTGATTGAAGTGTATTTAAAGAGCTAACTCTAAGAGATGGCGGACATGTCACCAACGGAGATAACACAAAGATAAAAATCATCAGGCATAGAAAAGTTGGTAATGATTTCTCAACCATTAATCATGTATTATTAGTCAACTATGTGACAAAGGCAACAAAGTTATATTTGAAACCTCTCATTGTCTAGCTATAGATATGAAGAGTAACAAGATCAAGTTTGTTGGCCATAGACACGAAAATGTCTATATAGTTGATTTAAAATCTTTGCATTCGGAAAATGAAAAACGTTTTCCGGCATTTAGTGAAAATCCATGGCTATGAGATAGAAACCTTGGCCATGTGAATATAGATTTGCTTAAAATCATTTCAAGAAAAGACTTAGTCATTAGACTTCTAAATATCAAATTCGAAAAAGATAATGTGTATGATGCTTGTCAAATGGGAAAACAAACTAGAATTTCTTTTAAATAAAAAAATGTAGTCTCAACCACTAAACCATTGGAATTTTTGCATATGGACTTATTTGGTCCACTAAGTATCATTAGTCTAGGTGGCCATCAATATGCTCTTGTTATTGTTGATGACTATTCAAGATATGCCTTCGTTATTTTTATTGCTTACAAGGATGAAGCTTACAAAGGATTTGAAAACTTTTGTAAAAAGGTTCAAAATGAAAAAGAAATTTGTATTTCAAGCATTAGAAGTGATCAAGGAAAAGAATTTGAAAACCAAAGTTTTTCAAAATTTTGTGATGAAAATGGAATTGATCACAACTTTTCAGCTCCTAGAACTCCTCAACAAAATGGAGTCGTTGAGAGGAAAAATAGAGTTCTAGAAGAATTTGCAAGAACAGTGCTTTGTGAAAATAGCTTGCTAAAATATTTTTGGGCTGAAGCCGTAATTACTTCTTGCTATATCTTAAATAGAGTTTTAATTAGGCCTATGCTTAACAAAAATTCATATGAATTATGAAAAGGTAGAAAGCCTAATATCTCATATTTTCATGCATTTGATTGTAAATGCTTTATCCTAAATAACAATAAAACTAACTTGTCTAAATTTGACTCAATGACCGATGAAGGGATATTCTTAGGATATTCAACCTCTAGTAAAGCTTATAAAGTCTTTAATAAAAGAACTCTAGTGGTAGAAGAATTCGTACATGTAGTCTTTGATGAGTCTAACCCAATTAGTAGTAGAGTAGTTTCTTTCAATGATAATGCAAATTTCATTCTAAGAACGGAAACACCTACTCCCATTGTTGACCCAAAGGAAAGCCCACCTCAAACAAGTCTAGAGGTAGAAGCTCTTAATCTTGGTCAACCATCTATAAGTCAACAAGAAGATGGTCTTCCCAAAGATTGAAGGCATGTAAATTATCATCCAATCGATTAAGTGATTGGTGATCCTTCACAAGGTGTAAGAACTCTTTCTCTATTAGAAATATTTGAAATTGTGTAGCTTATTTATCTCAAATAGAACCTAAGACGTTTGTAAAAGCCGAGAAGGATATTGATTGGATAAATGTCATGCAAGAATAAATAAATCAATTTGAAAGAAACAATGTATGGAATCTAGTTCCTAGACCAAACAATCATACTATAATAGGAACCAAATGGTATTTAGAAATAAAATGGATGAAAATGGAATAATAACTAGGAACAAGGCTAGACTAGTTGCTAAGGAATATAATCAAGAAGAAAGAATAGACTTTGATGAGACCTATGCTCCCGTAGCTAGATTAGAAGCTATTCGAATGTTGTTTGCCTTTGTATGCTTTATTAAGTTTAAATTATTTCAAATGGATGTAAAAAGTTCCTTTTTAAATGGCTTTATAGAAAAAGTGGTGTACATTAAACAACCTCTTGAATTTGAAAATCTTAGTCTTCCAAATCATGTCTATAAGCTTTCAAAGCTCTATATGGGTTGAAGCAAGCTCCAAGAGTATGGTATGAAAGACTAAGTAAGTTTTTGCTTGAAAATAATTTTACAAGAGGAAAAATAGACATAACCTTCTTCACAAAAATGACACACTACTAGTCCAAATATATGTTGATGATATAATATTTGGGGCTACTAATGAATCTATATGTCAAAATTATGCTAAGTGCATGTAAAGTGAATTTTAAATGAGCATGATGGGAGAACTTACCTACTTTCTTGGACTTCAAATCAAATAATTTAAAGGAGGCATCTTCATCAATCAATCAAAATACACTAAGGATCTTTTAAAGAGGTTCGGGATGAAAAGCTCAAAGTCACTTGGCACTCCTAAATACACTTCTACAAAACTTGACCTTGATGAAGGAGGTAAGTGTGTAGATGATAGATGCTTAAATATTCATATTTAAGCCCCTTATTTACATTTATTAGGTCCTTAGTTATGTTAATTTAGTTCATTTTACTTCATTTGTGTGTTTCACATGTGTTTTATAGGTCTTGGAAGAAAAGAAGCAGTTTTGGCACTTAAAGGAAGAAGCCTGGAAATCCTGGAGCAGTCTCTGGTCAACCTGCGATCGATCGCACCATGCAATGCGATCGAGCGCACACAAAAAGGATCGAGCGCACCTTGCGATCAAGTGCAAGATGCGTGCGATCGAGCGCACATGTACGAGCATGAACAGTGAACTGCAGAACCTTATTTTGGAAAAAAGAGAGTTTTGTAATTTAGGAAAGTTTAGGAACTCATGAGCCTTCTAGGACTTCTCAAGCCTTATAAATACACCTGTAAAGCACACACAACAAACCACCTCTTAGAGATCACTTTTATCTTTTGCTTAAGCTCGGAGTTTTAGGCTTTGGAGAGGATTGACAACCCGTCTCCCTAGTATTCTTCGGGTTTTATATTTCATGCTTAGTTTATATATGATGTTTATTTTAGACAGCATGTGTAACTAACTTTCTTATAGGGCTCGATTGAAGCCCTAGTTATTCTTTCTCATATATTTATTCATTGATAAATCTTTGCCAATAGCCTTTATTATGTTGCTTAACTTGATTAATGCCTGTGCTTATTTAAATTGCTCATATGTATGTGTATGGCGAGCGTATGCATGTGGTATGGACCTGTTAGTTAGATCAATTTGGATGACCGAGTCCTGGGTCTAACATTAGTAACGAGGGATATCTTATCCGAATACCCGAGTTAATCAACATGGGAAACCGGGAGTAGATACCATGCCCTAGGTCTCATGTGGTTGTCGATTTCCATAGTACTTATGCTTTCTTAAGGAACAACTCAAGCAGATACCATGCTGAATCCCTTAAGGAAGGAAAGAGTTAGAGTAGATACCATGCCTAACTCGTTTCTTAGGGAGATCAATAGCTTAAGGAGTAGATACCATGCCCTTAGGTTGGCAACCAATAGGTATACATGATAAGGCTAGTGCACTGATACATTATACAATTGGGAAAGTATGACTAGTGGTGGATATCAAAGCCCTATGTCTTTATTATTATCACTCACATTCAACAGTTATTTATTTCTTTTTACTTTAAAGAAACTAATTCTAAAACCGAACTTTACCATTCCCTGTGGAGATGACCTTGCTTTTGCACACTATACTACACTGTTGACCTTGTGCACTTGCAAGTAAAACGAGTTCGGTTATTTGCTTATTTATTCAGCTAGATAATCGCTCAACAAGTTTTTGGCGCCGTTGTCGGGGATTGCGCTAAATTTCATTTTAGGATTACTTTCGTTTAGTTTAAATCAGCATTATTATTTTATTTTCTGATTACCATCTTTATTTTTATTTTTCATCAAACTATAATTGATTTTTCTTCTGTTTTAGGAACATCAAACAGAACTCTCTGTGATATTTGTGATCGAGCGCAACCTTCTATGTGATCGAGCGCAATTAGAGCAGAGAGCTACCGGAGCAGCAGAGTTACACTGTTACACTGAAACTGTTCTACCTGATTTATGCATAGACTTCGATCCCGACATCCAAAAATTTTTCCCTTCGATCCCAAGCTTGAGCAGACCATCCGAAAAAGGCTTAGGAACAACTTTAAGAAGGAAGAAGATGAATTCACGGAAGAAGCACCAATGGCAGAACAGCTAGAAATCCAGCAACCACCTGCACGAAAACCGATGAAGCAAATCTTCATCCCACAGAACCTCAACCATCCTTCATGCATTGTATATCAACCGGAAGCAGAGGGAAACTATTACATATCCCCACAGATACTCAATGCTTTGACTCACTTTAGGGGTACACCGGTAGAGGATTCACACTTGCACCTTCAGGAATTCTTTGATCTCTGCAAATTCCAGCACATCCAGGGCCTAGACCAAGAAGGAATAAGGTTAATTCTATTTCCCTTTTCCTTAAAAGATAATGCTAAGCTATGGTACAATTCTTTGCCTGCAGTTTCAATCCACACTTGGGAGGATTTGGCTGGCAAATTCCTAAGGAAGTTCTTCCCAGCCCAAAATACGAGACAAATGAGGAAGGAGATCCAATCCTTCCAACAAAGGGATGGAGATCTGTTCTTTGAGGCATGGGGATACTTCAACGAGCTACTACTCAAATGCCCATACCACAACCTACCTCAAGATGAGCTGGTACTATCCTTTTATGAAGGTCTAATGACATGAATAAAGGTATTGTTGATTCTGGTTGTGGAGGTGTGCTGATGGAAAAGAGCAGTGAAGAAGTCATGGAGCTGTTTGAGGCATTGAGTGAGCATACCTAACAATTCTCCTCTAGAGGTAGACAAAGAGTCAAGAGCAAAGGTATATATGAGGTTACTCTGAATGGTGGACCCTTTGCCCAAATAGCTGCTTTGGAGAGGAAGCTAGATATGAGGCTAGATATGATTGTAAAAGTCATGTCTACTCAAAACATCTCTCCTCGACCACAAGCTACACAAAGCCAGGTATGTGCTTTATGTTATCAATTTGAACACACTACTGAGACCTGCCATTTGTATTCATCTACAGATCCCAAGCAAGCAAACTATGTGGGACCGAACAGTTCATTTGCAAATGCATACAACCCTGGATGGCGAGACCACCCCAACCTCTCATAGAGCAACAATCAAAACACCTTGAACCTTTAAGGGCAACAAAGGAACTTCCATAAAGCAGCCCAACCAGTTCCAGAACCCAAGAAAGATGGTCTAGAAAGTCTTGTAAAGAAATTAGCCACTCAACAACAACAACTAATGACAACATTGATGACTTCTTTAGATCACCAAAAATAAACCACTCAAAGGCTAGAAGAACAAATGGGGCAATTGGCTAAGGAGCTAAGTGAAAGAAAGCAATGTGAACTTCCTGCATAAACACTACCAAATCCAAGAGGATATCAGCAGTTGAAAGCCGTTACAACTCTCCGAAATGGTAAGATCATAGGAGTTAATGAGCCAGCTCAAGCATCTCAAGCTAAGCCATCCACATCCAAAGTAAGTGAAGTAGAGAAGTGGAATGCACCACCCTTCCCTCAAAGGTTAGTAACGCCAAAGAAAGATAAATTGCTTGATATTTTTGAAACTTTGAGAAAAGTAGAAATTAACATTCCCTTATTAGCAATTAAACAAATTTCTGCTTATACTAAATTTTTAAAAGATTGTTGCACTAATAAAAGAAAGTTTTAAGAACATGAAACAGTGGCTCTAACTGAAGAAATAAGTGCGGTATTATTAAGAAAACTACCACCAAAACTAAAAGATCCGGGTAGTTTTACTATTCCCTGTAGGATAGGTGATCAGTTGTTTGAGCGAGCATTACTATATTTAAGAGCAAGTGTCAATTTGCTACCATACACAGTAGTTGAAAAACTAGGTTTGGGGGAGCTTCAACCAACCTCCATCACTTTGCAATTGGCAGATAGAAGCATCAAAAGACCTAGAGGTATACTTGAAGATGTCCTGGTCAAAGTAGGTGAGTTTATTTTGCCTGCTGACTTCATTGTATTAGATATGGAAGAACGCTCTATGCCATTACCCCTGCCTATCATCTTAGGAAGACCTTTTATGAGAACTGCTGATACAATAATTAATGTGAAAAAGGGTATTGTAAGTATGACGGTAAATGGAGAGACAATAGAATTTAAGATATTTGATGCAATGAAATTACCCCAAGATGATAATGATGATGAATGTTTTAATAAATGTATTGTGCAAAGTGCTGTCAAGCAAGTTTTTCAGGTCCATCACACTGATCCATTGGAGGCTGCCCTCACCCATAGCTTCAAAAGATCGGATATTGAGCCTACATCAAAAACTGTCCCTGATGACATCTTGGAATCTATGCACCTCCCTAAAGTCTATCCTATGCATCCAAGAACGGGTGGTAAGAAGAAATCACATTTGAATACACTGAAATGATTGAGTCATGATGAATGTGCAACACCACCAAAAGTACTTGAGCCACATGAAGTGAACTTTAAGTACTCCCTGCCAAAAGACTAAAATTGAGAGAATGCCTCGTCCGGCTGAAGACGTTAAACTTAGCGCTAATGGGAGGCACCCCACAGCATATCCTTTTTATTAGTTTATTTTATTTTATTATTCGTATTTCATAGTTTATTTTTCTATAGCTGTTTATTATTACTTGTTTTCCATTTTATGTTTGTTTTTCTTTCTTTGTCAAGGACAACGTGAGTGCATCCAGTTGAAGTTTGGGGGCGTGCTACGAGCCATGCCAGCCATCAATTCTCCATCTCCCAGGTCAGCTCCTTCCATGCTATTCACACATTGGGGACAATGTGCAATTTAAGTTTGGGGGTATGGGGACACATTCACACACTCACTATGTCCCATTTTGTTGTTATTTTGTTGTGTTGTTGTTTTTATAGATAAATGCATATTCATACTGTTATAAAAAAAATTTGTGATCTAAACAAAGAATATGATTTGACTTCATAAGTGAGCTTAGCACCTTGAACATATATGCTAATAATTAAGTTTTGAACATAGATCACTTCCTTTTAGGCATTTAAGGATTCACAAATTGATCTAAACGATCACAAGCACATCAGCACATAATTGTGTGGGGTATGACATGTAATTTTGATTTGTATGTTTTTTTTGCTCGACTGTGAACCAAATGGCCTATTAGACTAACATCTTGGCATAAGAAAATAGAAACAAATTGCTAGTACTCAAAAAGAAAGAAATGCTCCTAATGATCAATAAAAACTTATTTTTCGCTGAGTAACTGGCCCTCTTGCCTCAGTAAGCATTGAGTGTCACGTAAAAATGTGGAAAATCTTAAATGATCATTAAAAAGAACTTTTCACTGAGTAACTGGCCCTCTTGCCTCAGTAAGCATTGAGTGTCACGTCAAAAGGTGGAGAATTCTGATTGGTAGCATTAAGACCAGTTAGTTTCGTAGCCTTTTTTACTCGAGTTAGTAAGTCCTTAGGGGTGTATTTACACCTAATGCCCTAAAACCATCTGGTTTGGGATTCATTGGCTAAACACTCATTACATGAGTCAAATAGAAAGCTTAAGGGAATTAACTTGAAAAAAAAATCGTAAACAAAAGAAAAGAAGAATTATGCCATCTTTGTTGATTGTAATAGGAAATTTGGTGAATCTTAAGACATCGAAACATACATGTTAGAATTATTTGGAAACCTAATCTTTTACGTGCTAGTTCACCACACACCAAAGTCGAACTTGTGATGTCTTAAATTGCCTCATGAAAGTGATTTGCGTTCAAAACTCTTATTCATTGCAAAAATATGTTTGTATCTGTTAAGCTTGCTAATGAATGCACATCATAGTTTTGTGCTAATACTTAAACTTTTTTTGGACACTATGAACATTGGATCTATCTGTGTGTTGTTATTTTTCATTTTAGTTTTATTTAATATTGCTAAGGGACTAGCAATATGTAAGTTTGGGGGTGTGATAGATGCTTAAATATTCATGTTTAAGCCCCCTTATTTACATTTATTAGGTCCTTAGTTATGTTAATTTAGTTCATTTTACTTCATTTGTGTGTTTCACATGTGTTTTATAGGTCTTGAAAGAAAAGAAGCAGTTTCAGCACTTAAAGGAAGAAGCCTGGAAATCCTGGAGTAGTCTCTTGTCAAGCTGCGATCGATCGCACCATGCAATGCGATCGAGCGCACATTGTGATCGTGCGCACATAAAAAGGATCGAGCGCACCTTGTGATCGAGCGCAAGATGCGTGCGATCGAGCGCACATGTACGAGCGTGAACAGTAAACTGCAGAACCTTATTTTAGAAAAAATAAAGTTCTGTAATTTAGGAAAGTTTAGGAACTCATGAGCTTTCTAGGACTTCTCAAGCCTTATAAATACACCTGTAAAGCACACACAACAAACCACCTCTTAGAGATCACTTTTATATTTTGCTTAAGCTCGGAGTTTTAGGCTTTGGAGAGGATTGACAACCCGTCTCCTTAGTATTCTTCGGGTTTTATATTTCATGCTTAGTTTATATATGATGTTTATTTTAGACAGCATGTGTAACTAACTTTCTTATAGGGCTCGATTGAAGCCCTAGTTATGCTTTCTCATATATTTATTCATTGATAAATCTTTGCCAATAGCCTTTATTATGTTGCTTAACTTGATTAATGTCTGTGCTTATTTAAATTGCTCATATGTATATGTATGGCTAGCGTATGCATGTGGTATGGACATGTTAGTTAAATCAATTTAGATGACCGAGTCCTGGGTCTAACAATAGTAACGAGGGATATCTTATCCGGATACCTGGGTTAATCAACATGGGAAACTGGGAGTAGATACCATGTCTATTTCCATAGTACTTATGCTTTCTTAAGGAACAACTCAAGCAGATACCATGCTGAATCCTTTAAGGAAGGAAAGAGTTAGAGTAGATACCATGCCTAACTCGTTACTTAGGGAGATCAATAGCTTAAGGAGTAGATACCATGCCCTTAGGTTGGCAACCAGTAGGTATACATGATAAGGCTAGTGCACTGATACATTATATAATTGGGAAAATATAACTAGTGGTGGATATCAAAGCCCTATGTCTTTATTATTATCACTCACATTCAACAGTTATTTATTTCTTTTTACTTTAAAGAAACTAATTCTAAAATCGAACTTTACCATTCCCTGTGGAGATGACCTTGCTTTCGCACACTATACTACACTGTTGACCTTGTGCACTTGCAAGTAAAACGAGTTCGGTTATTTGCTTATTTATTTAGGTAGATAATCGCTCAACAGTAGACACTAAAACTTATAGAAGCATGATAAGAGCTTTACTTTATTTAAGTGCAAGTAGACTTGATATAATGTTCAATGTATGCATGTGTGCTAGATTTCAAGCTAATCCTAAAGAATCACATGTAATTGTGGTAAAAAAAATCCTTAGATATCTACAAGGAACTCAAAACCTATGATTATGGTACTCTAGAGATTCATCTTTTGAGCTTGTAAGATATTCAGATGTTGATTTTGTGGGGTGTAGACTAGATAGAAAAAGCACTAGTGGAACATGCCAATTCTTAAGTGCAATGCTAACCTCTTGGTTTTCCGAGAAACAAAACTCGGTTGAGCTATCAACCGTTAAGACGGAATATGTAGTAGCCGGAAGCTATTGTGCACAAGTGTTGTGGATGAAACAACAACTAGAAGACTATGGCATGAACTTTAAAGATATTCCAATTCATTGTAATAACATCAGTGCTATCAACTTAACCAAAAACCCTATTCAGTATTTTAGAACCAAACACATAGAAATTAGACATCATTTCATAAGAATCATGCTCAAAAGGGTGATATAAGACTAGAATTCATTCATTCAGAAGATCAAATAGCTGATATTCTTACAAAACCTTCAAGTAAAGCTAGTTTTTGTAAGATTAGACTATTGATAGGCTTAAAAGATTATGATAAATTGTATGTTTGATTGCATCAACATTTATCATATGCATATTTGACATCTAGTGAATGAGTATTAAACCTTATTTAATATATCTCTTACTCAAGATGGCATAGATAAACAAAATTCATGCTAAAACTCTAAGCTAGAGCTAATCTTTTTAAGTTTCTAAAAGGGTCCAGTCGACTGGTGACATGACTCCAATCGACTAGTTCAAGTACCTAGTTAACTGGTAGCACAAGATATAGTTTGAAGCCAAAATTTAAAATTCTGGTAACCTACCCAGTCGATTGGTATCCCGACCCAATCGACTAGTATAACAAAAATTCTCAAATTATGGTTGATTGGTATCACGATTCTATAAATAGTCGCTTTAGTTTTTTAGGCTTTTCACGTCATTTTCAAAACTTTTTAAGCTTTCTTTCTAGAAAATCTTTGATTTCTATCCACAATCTCATAAAAACACTCCATAAAATCTTTAATCTCATCCCACATCACCTTATTTTCAACTTTCCATGGTTGAAAAATCCATTTTGCCCAAAAATCTCTTAAATTTCTCCCTAAAAATACTTTCTTCTAAATGTCTGAGAGTATCCGGATCAAAACCACCATTGGAGGACCTCACGCGCCTACAAAGCCACGGTCCAAGAAATCCACGACATCGGATGCCAAAGGAAATGGCTTGGCAGGTTCCTCAAGCAAAAAGGTGATGACTGAGCTTAATGACTCACTCTTCTAGAGTCCAGCCGCCAAAGAAAGGTATAACTTCGTCATTCACCATAATAAGATTCTAACGGGTAGATTAGTTGACTTCGATTCTATCCATCATGCAAATTTTGATATTTTGCCTCCTTTTGACGTAATGCACTTGACACCATTTGTCAATATTCACCAAAATACTACCCACGGCTCATTCATCAGTTCTACGCAAACTTGGTGAAACCTAGTTTACTAGCTCTTTATTTCAGAACCAGTGTGATGGGCATGGAGTTTGAGGTGAACATTGACCTCCTAGTCAGCATTATGAGGATCCTAGTGGGAGGGATCCAATGGAGTTTGGACGAATGACCAAACAACTTCGATTATAAGGAGACATGCTAGATCGTTAGGGGAGACCCTAACTATAGCTTTAGGCCCACTAAATTTCACACATGTAGTGATATGCCCCTCGACTCGAAGCTGTTCAATTTCATCGTGAGTTGGACCATCCATCCACGACTTGAGAGTCAAGGCTATCTCTTGAAGATCGATGTAGTATTGATTTGGTGTCTAAAAACTAGACACCACTTCAATATCTACCTCTTACTACTCACCAACATGATAAACGATGAAGCTAGTGAGTCTGAGTGCCTTTCCTACAGGATGCACATCACCCTTATCCTCCAGCATTTTTGGGTCTCCCTTTTCGGCTCTGAGGCTCAAGATATCGACTTCAAGGACATCACAATATCTCTTCTCTAAAAAAGATGAGGTACACTATCCACGATGGAATGATCTACTCCAAGACCGAGAATAACATAAGGATTGGAGAGGGTGACTGCAGCGAGGAGGACAACGAGGTTCCTGGTGATGCAGTTCCTCCCACTACTATGGATACTGATGATCGAGCACCCAGTTCATAGCTTCGTGGTTATAGTGCTAGTCAGGCCAGGTACGACGATCTACTACAGGCTATTTTGAGCCTCTAACTATCCATGCAATCCAAGTTCTATAGCTTGAGCTCTTTTGTTGATTCCATGCACCGTGACCTCCGCACACTTTGTGATGATTTCGAGCTACACCGAAAGCACACAGAGGGCTCCTTGGCTAAGCTTCGGGATCTTATTCGAGATAGCTCTGATTGCCTCGCTCGCTGAGCTTTATGTTTTATCCCTTTTCATGTATAAATAGCTCTTAGATGGTTGTAGCACGAACATTCAGTTTTCATTCACATTTTGTAATCAGACAAGCTTTCTATGAGCTCACATTAAATGGATGTATATACATTATTGCTTTGATTTATGCTTTTAGCATTTAGCTTATATATATCTTACTTCAATGCTATATGGTTGTTTGGCTTATAATATTCATGCTCACCTATATGCCTTAATTACTGATATGAGTGTAAAAACTTTTGACTCTTCTCGGGAAGTCTTTTTAATTCTAAAACATGCCTAGTTTTTACTTACAAGTTTGTTTTTATCTTATCTTCATAGCTGTAGTGTTTATATTGCTTATTTTTTAAGTTTACACCCCATTTTTCTGTTGTTGTCAAAACGAGAGAGAAAATTGAGAAAAAGATAAAAATCAATGTAAACTTATAATAGAGCATAGATTTAGGGGGAGTATTGCTCTGAACACTTTGGTAAATATAACTCTGTCTTACTTTAATTGGTTGGGTTGATTATAAACTGCGTTTGAGCTGCTTAACAGGTTGGTTTTATCCTAAAAACAGAGGTAACTTTACCTAATTTTCTCTAAAATCCCAACACTTAGTTTTTAAAATTGTTTTTCTCTCATTAGTTTTGTCATCATTAAAAAAAAAGGGAAGATTGTTGACCCATATTTGATTTTGATAATGACAAAACACTACTATAATAGTACTAACAGTTTTATCTAAGTGTTTAAATGGTAAAAGCTTTCAGCAAAGAAACAAGATGCATGAACTTAACTAGATTCAGACGCTAAGACAAGACAGAAGATATAGAATTGGCATTAAGGTATTGAAAACAACTGTAATTCTTTTATGTTCAAATACTTAGCTTGATCTATGGCTCATTTTACAAAATATTTTGACAAAACCATTAATACAAATGTTTCCAAGTCAAAAACAGTTTTAATACATGAAAAACTGGGTTAAAAGGCAACCCAGTCGACTGGCTCTTTATACCAGTCGACTTGGGTATGGTACAGAAGGTCCCCAGTCGATTGGCAACTGGGATAGAGAGTTCCTAGTCGATTGGTGCTTAGGACCTAGTCGACTGGTACTTCCCAATAGCCTAAAAGTGAAGTTTCTCATTTGACTCAATCGACTGGTAATTCAAAAATATGACCGTTCAATAAGCATTTAAAATAAGAAGAGAACATATTCAATTCACAAGTTTGCTTATTAATTCTCAAAAGCTTTGAAAAATTTATTGTTGAGCCATTCTTCAAGCTTATTATTGAAAGAGAGATATTGTTCATTTGTAAAAGCACTTATTGCTATCTCTCTACCATTTACTTTACAGCAAATCTCATTTATTGTAAAGGGAAAATAGTTGAAATAACTCTTACAGTGTTTAGAATTAAACACTTCTTTGTAAGCTTCCGTGAGGAATGGATTAGCTTCTGTGAGGAGGGATTAGCTTCTGTGAAGAGGGATTAGCTTCTGTAAGAAAGAGAATAGCTTCCATGAGAAAAGGATTGGTTTTAAGGTTTGTACAACACTCGTAAAGTTGTACAAATAAAAGTTTTAATGGATTACTTCAAGGAGGTTCCTTAAAGAGAGTGGATGTAAGGTCGGAAGGAATCCGATATTGCCGAACCACTATACTAAGTTTTCACTTTCTCTTCCTTAAACTCTTTTGCTTAAACTATATTACTTGTTTGTATGCTTTGTGCATTTAACTGTTTTTATAAACTTGCAAGTAATTAGCAAAAAAAATTTAAAAACCCAATTCATCCCCCCTCTTGGGTTTGAACCTCGGTTTACAACAATCACTCTATACATTAGTGCAAACTTCACTTTCTCTATTGTTGGAAGTTTTAGTTACTGATAAGATTTTCAAGTATTCACATATTGATGTGAAAATTGCAGTTATCTTTTGCATTAGTGAGATTATAAGAATATTTGCACCAGACATTCCTTGTGATGATGACCAAATGAAGAAGTATTTGAGTTAATTGTGTCAGCATTTGAACATCTAGTTGATAAGACTAGTAAGTCCTATGCTAAGAGGATCTCAATTCTTGAGATCTTCGCCAAGGTCAGATTATGTCTAGTAATGCTAGATCTTAAATACGGTATTTTGATTATCAATATGTTTCAGCATTTTCTTACGACCATAAAAGATTATCACCAAAAAGTTGTTTTTTTTTCTTTTATAGAGATTGTCATGTCTGGTGTTCTAGAAAACAATGATGCTTGGAGTGTGGATGTTCTAAAAGTTCTATCTCCTATTTTAGGTACCGATAGAAAGGATAATGAGGAAGTGTTGCCAATTGCTCGAATGTTAACCGAAAGAGTTCTTGATAATTTTCATTTAAAGCTTCAATTTTTGGGTATTTCCTCAAATGACTATAGTAAAGTGGATGATGCTACGTGCCAAGAAACTCAAGTCCTATGGAAGATTATGTGGTTGGTGAGAGAAAATCGGAAAAGGCACTGGTAGCTAGACATAGAAGTTGATCAAGAGGTTGTACTAGTAATAGTTCATCTTGTACATGTTGAGCAAGTTCAAGAAAAGATTAAAGATATGATTGAGGTAATAGTTTATATGCATGCTCCTATTGTTGATTTTACCTGATTATTTAGTTCGAAGTACCTCAACAACAAACATTCACAGTCAATTTTTTTTTCATCTATAAGAGAACTCGGTTTTCAAGAATTTCATGAATATGCTTTGTTTCTCAAAGCATTGCAAAACTTGATGTTTCATCATTTTTCAACTCAACGTCAAGTTTTTTCTAAACGGTGGAGAATGATGAAGTACACAAAGAAGAATAAAGTTAGGGGTTTTAATTTAGGGTATTTGAGCAAATTTGTAATCATGAAATATTACGAGTATTTTGAGCTTTTGAAATTATTATATTTTAATAGCTAGTTTCTTTATTTAAATTTAATATTTAATTTTTTTATTTAAAGTATTTTTTATTGGAGTAACACTAAGATTTTTAAAATCTCTATATAAGAGAGATCTCTATATTATTTTTACTTAGTTTATGAATGAATAAAAATGAGACTTTTGACATTGATTGGTTAAATTAAATATTATTAAATTTCTTTCTACCTCCAAGTGAGCTTGATTTCTTATGGGATAGCCTTATTTCTATATATTCTTGTCCTACATCACTCCATAAATAAATCAAAGCTACTTATGAGAGAATAGATATCTGATTTTGAGTTGAAGGTACGTATATAGAACAAAACTGTGTAAAGTCCAAATCTGGATTCTTTACTTTCGAATTCTATTGGTTGGAGCTGTGCTGCACCCAAAAAAAAAAAAAAAAGAGTGATGAACTCTGCTAATAGCCAAAGCCAAGTGCCGAAGCAGAAACACATGGAAAAGAGCAGAGAGACAAATAAAAGGCATCGATTGCATCACGGAAAGGCAAAGACATTGCTTGGGGGCAAGCGTGGATTTTTGCCAGAGGGCTTGCAGTTGCAGGCACAATTTAGCCCCTTTGATGATGATGCCCTTTGATAGGTATATAGTCATTTAATTTTTTACAATACACAAACCGCAACAGGACAAGATCACTACTGTGTGGACCATGCTTCTCCATTTTTTTCTTCACTTTTTCACTTTTCACCTTTCTCTCTCTGTCTCCTTTCTTATTAATGCTTAATTTTAATGTGTTATTTAGCTTTTAATGGAGGGCTTATTGGTCTCTTGGTACCTGTTTCATTAAGGAAAGACTTTGAGTTTAGGGAGATGAGGATGAAGAAGCAAAAGCTACGTCGCATCAAAGCTGAGTACATCTATGTGTCTGGTCATTTGCGGGTGTGTTGTAAGGTGGTCAAGTGGGTTAAGAAATACTGTAGGAAGGGGGGAAGGGCAATAATGAAGGGGGAAGGAGTGGGGCCCGGGTGTGGCAGGGCGTGGGAGAGGGATGAACATGACGTTGTCGGTTGTTTTCTCCTCTTTGTACGTACAGAGAGAGAAGCCTCTCTTAATCTCATCAAGAATCTCTCTCTCTCTCTCTCTCTCCAAGATATATCGACTCTTTATCTTTCTTTCTTTCCCGGCCTCACCACAAGCAACCAAGCTGTCTCTTGTTGGATGTGTGGCTAGTTGCCTTGTTGGAAGCACAGAAGCACAATCCTTAACCTAAAACCAAAGCCCTCATGAACCCATATCTCTCTTTCATCTCTTATCTCTCAAGATAAGTTAAAAAAGCCATTAAAGATGTTTAAGCCTAGCTCCATGGTAAAGCTGCTGCTGGGTTCTGGGTGCTAGGTGCTTCTCTTTCTCTCTCTCTTATGCCATGCACTGTGAGTTTGGTCCCATTTGAACTTTAATGTCTTTCTTTGTTATTTAAGGTTTTTTTTCTTTTCCATTTTTCACTCTCATCAACCGAAATTTCTTTCTCTCTGCGTAATATCAAAAGGATTTAAGAGAGGATAACAACAAGATAGGAGATACTGCCATCATTTCTTTCAAATATTTTCGTATCTTACAATATGAAAGATCCATCTAATTAATTACGAACCCTCAATTTAGTCTTTGTGTTTTAAAAAAGAAAGTTTTTGCTGCATAAAATTAATGGAATTAGGAGGTCAAGAACATGAACTTAAAATGCCAGCTGGCTCTTCAAGCTATGGCCACCAAACACCAGGAGGAGTACTAGAAAGAAGAAGAGATAAGAACAACATGAATGGCACCACAGCCCTCACAAACCAAGACCACATCCATTATCCACAACGACAACAACCAAGATCTCCACACCCAGATCGCAGCAATATCACTACTGCACTCACCAGTACCACAACTACCGTAACGATCGCACCGGTCTCAATCGGATCCAACTCCAAACCACATTCCACTACTCTGATCAGATACCGAGAATGCCTCAAGAACCACGCGGCCAGCGTTGGTGGATCTGTGTACGATGGGTGCGGTGAGTTCATGCCTAGCGGCGAGGAAGGCTCCATCGAAGCCTTGAAATGCGCAGCCTGCGATTGTCACCGGAACTTCCACAGGAAAGAGGTCGACGGGGAGACCACAACCCAATTCAGTAGAAGAATCAGCGCTACTACTTTAATGCTTAACCCTCTTCAGCTTCCTCCAGTACCTTTATTGCCATCTCCTAATGCTATGCTTCACCACCAACATCAAAAGTACACCACTAGCCCTTCAAGTGCAATGGCTACACCGATGAGCGTGGCTTTTGGTGGTACCAGTACTGGAGGGACCGAGTCATCGAGCGAGGATCTCAATGTCTTCCATTCGCCGCCTTTCGCTTTGTCGAAGAAAAGGTTTAGGACAAAGTTTAGCCAAGAACAGAAGGAGAAGATGTTGGACTTTGCGGAGAAGGTCGGGTGGAGGATCAACAAGCAAGATGAAGAGGAAGTAGAGAGGTTTTGTGCTGAGGTTGGGGTTAAGAGACAGGTTTTCAAGGTCTGGATGCATAACAACAAGAACAATATTGTGAAAAAACAGCAGCAACCAGGGTCAGGAGAGATATGCATAGTAGCAGGTGGTGGTGATGGTAGTGGTGATGGTGATGGTGGTGGTGGTGATGGTGGAGGAGGTGGATGATTAATTAACAAGGGTTTGATTGGAGATTGCATAATTCTTCATTTTCATCCTTGTTAATCTTTGCTTAATTTTTAGCGTCAATGTTGGTAACAAAATCTTGTACTAGTATTCTTGTCCATTCGGATTATGTTTGGAGTCGAACGTTAATTCTGATCCAATCTTCCTTTTTAAATTTATTAGGCAGTACTATAATTGGTGTAAGGGAAGAAAGGAAATGAAATGAGTCATATCTTGTTTTTCTTTTCATGTTATTTCAGGTTGGAAGCCGGGGTGATGAGCGAATTAATATTAGTAATCATCATTCCTTTATTTTCTTTTTCTCATTTTTTTTCCTGGTTATCAATACAGCTAGATGAGTTCTGCTCAGGTAGAGGATCTGCATCAACCTGAATAATTAGACCTTGAATTTAAGTTTAATACCTACTCAACTAGCAGGACAACGGTTTATTTTCGTATGCAATAAGTTATATATTGATCTTGTTGTTCAACTTAGATGCTTTGATTTTTAGATGTCTTGCATTGAAAGAAGGTAACAAGATCTCATATTTCATCAATCTGAATAATTAGATCTCGTATTTCATCAACCTGTTATCATCAAATATGTGATAATTTACTATTAGATGTGATTATTTTACTTATAAATATGATAATTTTTATGGTGTTTTACCATGAAAAACATATTATTTTATTTTGAATAATTGTTCAATAAATACACACATCACCATTAAATGTATTGATTTAGTTTATTATGAAAAACACATTATTTTTTTGAGTAATTGTCCAAAAAACACACATTACCATTAAATGAAGTAAATTTTATTAAACCAGGCAGTTTATTAAACACCAATAATCACTCGAAGCTAAATAATTGAAGTAAAGTTTATTAAACCAGGCCGTTTATTAATTTTACATTAGGCTACAACTGCATTGACAGCAAAATGCAGGAGGGCCTACGTAGCTAATGGAAACCTGAGGGAGAATTAACTTGGACAAGAAATACTAGAACTTTAAATAGTGGAAGTATATTAAATTAAAATTTGGTTCCATGAATCATCCGAAGTCCGAACCCTTAGGCTGCTGGTGCCCTAGCTGGTCCCTGTGATCCAGGTGCCATCGCTGGTCCCTGTGATCCAGGTGCCCCTGCTGGTTCTTCTGAATGTGATCCCATATTGAAACCAATATTCCTGAAAAAATTAACATTAATTAATCAACTTAATTAACTGTGCCCATTAAAATCAACTGGGTTTGTTTGGATTATAAGTTTATTGGTGCTTTAAGCCCGAGCAAATTATATAAAAATTTAATCCAATCAAATCAAACTCTATCAAACAAAAATTAAAATATTAATTAATAAATGATTTGGTTAATTTTATTAAAAAAATAAGCACCAACTTAATTAAACACTTAATAATAAGCTTATCCAATAAAGCTTACTTAAGTTTATCATGAGCCCAGTCGGTCCATGACTTGGCACCATTCATAGCATCATCTTTGACTCCCCCTGCAATGTTGGACATCTCTGAGGCAGCGTTATTTAGTTCATCCATCATAGCAGCGTTATTTAGTTCATCCATGATATCACCACCAAAAGCTGACTGGATCGATAAAACCAGAACCAACGAGAAAACCAGAGCAAATGCTACCTTTCCGGCCATCTTTTTTCTTCAAAACAAAAGTGTTAAGTAATTACAGTATATTTTTTAATGCCTTTAACTTTTTGATAGGAATGCAAATGATATCGAAAATGGTGTCATATTTATAGTGACCAGACACGAATCTATTACAAGTAACATCGTCAAAGTGGCCGTGTCTCTCGCAAATATTTGTGATTTTTGTGAGCTTTTCTGATTTTAGTGAGGACTAGAGGAGGTTTTAGAAAATCCGAGGAATAAGAATAGGAGCAATTCTAGTGTAGGTTAATGGTTGGGTTTATACTGACTTTGTCAAAAGGATTAATATCAACCTGTAAGAGCTCGCGGCCCTTGTCAGAAATAATTGGCCTTGAATTCTCGACTACAGTTGGCAATCGATAGATTTTATTTTTTTTCAGGGAAAAATATGAATTTGGTTCATATTAAATATTTTTTTAATCTGAAATTGCCATGAAGAAATGAAAACACGTGATGTGTGTCAAAGCAACGACTTTTTTTCTTCTTATCTTTTTGCAATTTAGGATAATAGGGTTAAATCCCATCGCATTCAAGAAGGATACATCATAAAAGAATATGGACATGTTTGCCTTTCTGGTTTTTGTTTTCAAAAATTGTTTTTGAAAATAAAAATAAAAAAGTTAATATCATATTTTTTTTATAAAAAAAAAAAATATGTTCGGACAATTTATTGATCGGATCGCTTGAAAGTCGCTTGGGACCAGGGTCAGTGGGGACAGTATCGCTCGGTTTTCGAAACAGTCAGGTTTGGGGAGCTTGGGTCCCAGGTCGTTTAAGAACTAAGTCGCACGGGTCTTCAATCGCTCGGATCTCGAGATGCTCGGATCAGGTCGCTCGTATCTTGAGATGCTTGAGTCTCGAAGCGTTTGAGTCTTAGGACGCTAAAGACCTGGGAAACTCGAGATCCGAGATGCTCAGATCCTTGAACTCTTGTGACTTGGGTTTCTTAAGACCCGGATAGCTCAGTTCTCGTTCAAATTTTGGGCTGCTCTGAACTCCGGTTCCGAATGACTCAAGTTACAATTAGTTCGAGTTTCGACGATAAAAAATAGTTACTTTATTTTTTACCAAAGTTTTTCAAAATGATTTTTAAAAATAAAAACAACCTAGAGTAGTTCTCTAAAAATCCATTTTAAAATACACATGTTTTGAAAATAAATTTTAAAAAACAACAACCCAAACAAATTTTTTGGACTTTAGAAACTGTTATTAATTTTTAAAAACACACAGAAAACAGTTTTCCAAACTTATTTTATCTGTTACTCAAAATCAAATAAGATTTATCATTTCCTTCCGATGAAATAAAAAGACATCACCACTAAAAAATGTTTTCTTAGTAATTAATACTGTATTATCTTTCGTTCTGAACCTATATTCTCTCATTTCATTTTTGTTTTGATCGTTTCATCAACTGTGTCAATTGGATCATGAAAGTTATGTTAATAATTCAATTATTCTGACATACCATTTTTACTGACTAGACCAATGGAATGTGTACATGACCAAAAGTGTAGGCTCACAAAGTAATCACATGTCAGTAAAAATAAAATTAAAAAGCTAAAAATAATATATAAAAAAACCATATTTGAACAAATGTCCTCACAAATAGTATTTTTTTCCTTTTTCCCCTTTTCTCTTCAGAATCTCTCCAAGGGGAATTTCCTTTGCTACGTAATTTTTCTTTCTCTCATTTTTGTTTTTCCATTTCCCTCTTCAAAATATATACAGGAGGTCTCTTTATTATATATTTTTTTTTCTCTCCGTCTAAAATTTATTTAGAAAGTAAATATTAGATGGAGAATGTTTGAGAATTAATTATGAGAGACGATTTTTTTGTTTAAAAGAGATTTATTAAATTTATATATAAGCTACACAATAAAAAATAATCATTTATTTTTTTAATTCTTAATGTAAGTATGATTTGATCTCTTGTTTTTTGGAGGTACGATAATATGTGTCTCTACTAAGTAATAAACCTAGTTGGCACCCACAACCGATTAAGTTCAACGTATAGAAAAGTTATTTTGAGTTTTATTTGAACTTAATTAATAACCTTTGATTTTGTTTTCCTTCTATAATTTTTCATTAAGACCTGTTTAGCAAGTCACTTTATTGACTGTACAGAAAAAAAAGTGAAAAACTGTTATTAAATATTCAAAATTTCACACATAATACTCTTTTTTTATTTAATTCAAAGTAGAAAATTAAGTAAAATAGATACAATTAGTTGAAGGTGGACATTAACATAGGTCATTCTTGTCACTATCATTGGACTTCTTTTAGTACACACATAAACAGTAGGTGTGAATAGTAGGTAGAATCACAAAGTCGACAAACCCCCTCCTTTTCTATGCATAATTTTTACAGATCTTCTGACAACACAGCTGAACATTTTGCTTCATTGGAGCCTTAGATTCTTCATAAGCCTGTGCAGGACAAACCCAAAAAAAGGAAAGAAAAGAAGAAATTAATTAGTGATTAGAGAATCTAAAGGTTCGTAATGATAATAATTTTGTGATGTATAATAATCCTGATATTCCTAGTTCGCTATTAAATAATTAGTGATTATCCCCATATGAAGAGCTACATTTGTCCAGCCACTGAACAGATAATATATACTGAAAATATTATGGGGAGTTGAACCCATCAATTTTTTTTTTCTCCCTGCTAGATAGTATATTTTTTTGTTCTTCAGTTAGTAATGCTGTCTGAAGTTTCAGTTAGATCCAAGAAAACAAAAGTTGATAGCAAGTCTAGGGATTAATGAAAGGGTAAACGTGACCTAAAACACGAAGGATTATATTGGTGTGAGATTCAAACTATAGGACCATGTGCATGTGACCTAAAACACGAAGGATTATATTTCATGTGGGCTTTTTCTTAGGAAGTTGAATAGAGTATGGATAGATTATAATAGAAAAATAACATAAAAAGTAATAAAACATATCTTAAGGGGATGAGAGTCGGTGTTTGCTTTGAACTCTAGCTACCAAAAAAGGAAAGGGGGGTGGATGACATGCTGCAGGGATGCTGACAAGTTTCAAGTTCTAAAAGCATTTATGTTATGTTTGGTAGTATTGGTAATATAGAATTGAATCTTGAAATTGGAATTGAACTGAAATTAATTATACTTTGTAACATTTTATAAAATAAACCATAATTTCGTTTTAAATTCCATGCAACCAAATGGAAAGTAGTTAATTTTAGAAATGAAGCATTGCAATGCTATTTGCAATATCATAGTACCATCAATACGAGATAAGATCTTGCTAGTTAGCCAGAAATCAAACCGAGGAGAAACCGAGAAAAGAAAAGTAAAGAGTAAATCTTCTATGTGATTACTTTCTAGGTCTTGTGGTGATCAGTTGGCTGTTATTGAGACGTACGTAGTGCAGGTTCCTAATAATCACACTGCACTTGGTGTTAGGATTCCCAGTTCACTGTAATGCTTTGAGCAAGTAATCTGAGTGTATTAATGGTGATGTATTGTTTGCTTTCAGATTTATTTCTGCTAAACCTTCAAGGACTCGAATTACGTTTCCATGCTTTTCATACTCCAGTGATATAATTTAGTACAAGGACAAGCAATTTTTATGTGAAACAAGGTCCCTTGATACTATTTTTTTGATTTCCCATAGACAATGAATTATAATCTTCCTGATAATTTTAAATATCTCTAGGAGTATTCCCTTATTTGGTGTAACATAATGATTTTATGGAGTCATTAAGTTTGTCTTTGCCTACATATGAATCAACTCATCTGCTGTAAAAAAAAATTATAAAGTAAAATATGTCATACACATAAATTTTGATTTTAAAATAGTTTCTATTACATTTCAAAATTTAATGAATTCAAATTTACATGTAAAAAAATAATGTATTGCAAATTTTACTTCACAATTTTTATTCCTACCAAGTTGATCCCATCTACATATGCCATTGGGGCAGTGCACAATACCCTTGTGCATTCTATATACTAGCAGTTCTAAACAAAGAAGCCCGTAATTGAATACTGCAGCTTCGATCATTTGTTGAGAGAGAAGAAAATTTGATGTATATATAGGAAAACTAAAGAGAGTTGTCAATATATGGATAGGAATAACCTGTTTGCAGTTATGGAGGATCATAGTTCAGTGCACTACCTTTGCTCATCACCAATTCTGTTGCTCCCAATGGCCTTGTAATTGGGTAGTGGGACTTGGCCAGATTCTATATACATGAGATCCTTCACAAGGATCTCATAGTGCCTCTTTACCTCCTCAGCAGATTTTTCACCCACAGCTTTGGCGATATTTTGCCAACGGTCTGGGGTATCCTTGTCATATACTGCCAGTGCTTTCTCAAATAGCTTGTTTTGCTTTGGCGTCCAAGAGGAGGTTAAACTACGTGATGCCATTGCTCTTAGTTAGATACGAAGAAAAATCTAGAGGATTAGAGATAGAGAAGATAAATATGAGGATGCTTCGATGAGGGTGGCAGTGAAGATGAAGTAAAAGTTGGTGATGGTGAGAGTGGGAATGTATGTTGAGATAGATTGAGTTTTTAGCCTAAATTGTAGAGACCGAAGACAGGGAAATTGGTAAGAAATTAAGGAGGAGAGGAATAGCCCGAGTCAAGGGATGGAATGGGGCAAGAGAATGCGTTAATGCGTGCTCTTTATAAGCAGGAGGAAAGGGTGGTGGCGGAGGGATCTTGCAAGTTGGAGACTATTAAATAAAATTTGATTCGCTTGCATAATTAAGAAACGCTACCTAAGACGGGAAGGGAGTGGGGATCGAATAAGTGTAAGAGAGCTCTTTCAAAAGTCTTTCTTGTCTTTCATCAGCAAGTGTGAAAGGGGAGCAACTTGATGTAATATACCCTTTTTAAGGAGTATATGATTATTCTTCCATGTTGATGATGTGTCACTATTATACGTTGAAAATAAAGATCGTGACACATTCATGACAATAAACATATATTTTAAAATAAAATTTTAAATAATAATGATTTAAAATTTTGAATTATAATTATGTACTATTCAAAATTTTAAAATATATAAAATAAATGTTGTAATTAAGTTACGAGTTTACAATAATTAAGAAGAAAAGCAAAATTTCATCATGTACTTTACTCATGAAAGGGGATAGATGATTCCCCTCTCTCGTTTTATTTCAATCTTCCATGTCTCTAACATGTCAGACTCAGATCACAAGGCACAAGCTTCAAAAGGCTGCCTTTACACGCCTCAAGGGATGGCCATCTTAATGCCTTCTCTTTGACTGTGTAGTGAAGAATAACTTGGACCTTTTTCTTTCTTCATTCTGTCTGTCCAAGTTACGTTTATCCATTAATTGAATTTTAGTACGTCATTGCTGGTTGGAACTTGGAACTGGTGTTTTATCACTTTCTGGCTTCTGAGCAACATTCGGCAAGTTGTCGTGTTTGTCAGCTTGCTAATACGTGCGGTGATGGTCTTTTTTTTGGGCTGAATCAGCAGTAGTCAACAGTTGTTGCTCTTTTGCAAGATCCTCAGTCAGTTACTTCATGCTGAATTAAAACCGTAAATGACTATAATGCCCTTGGATTTTTAATTTTTTTTTTCTCTCTTCAGTTTAACAATACCCCAATCTATAATTGCGGAAATGTGCCCTCGCCTTTGTTGTAACGGTGAGACGTATCAAAATAATAGGATTCCTGTTCCTCCAACCCTATTCAAAACAAAATTGTGGACATGTAAACGGCTCTAAATATCATAATTTTATACTTGCTAAGCATCCAATATAATTTTATGCTTCCGCTCCATTCTATTCAACTTTGTAGTGGAGCATCATGCGGTGTTCATGATAAATTTTTATAGGTCTCAATTTTGTTAGAATCGTTTTGGGAATAGATTTTAATTCTGGGAGTTTGGGTTCCCATTTTGGCCTACCTGACTTTATTCCTTCACTAATTTTGTTGACTGCTTCGTCATGGGCCAAAATGGTTTATTCAAAATAACCCCAAAAATTCTGAATTAATTCAGTCAAGTCTAACCATTTCAACAAGTTCTAGCTTTTTCTCCATTTTGGACATAACCAAATTGTTGCAGCTTTTTTGTCTTTTCACTGCCAAATCTTTAGGACACATTTTGAGTCATATCTTCATCCAAAGTCTGGAGTCTAGACAATGGTAATCAACTAGTTCTGCTTTTAACAGAGGCGGAATCTTTTTAACCATGGTTTTGGTTCATTTGGAGATCTTTCAGGTTGTCATGCTTTCTGATATCGTGTGATATAAAATGACCATAAAGTTATTCTTATAGTAGTATAATTTCAAACGGCTTTGAAGTGATTCTTAGTTGGGCCGGCGCAGGCCGTTTCCGTGGTTCTAATTGTAGCAGGACGAGGATCATTGAAACTCGTTTTTTATTTATTATTAACGTATATGATATTTTTTATTTTTATTATAATATTAATTTTTTAGTTTCATATGTATTAGTTTTTTAATTAATTTAGTTTTTTAATTTTTTAATTTATTATAACTCTAAATTTTTTTATTTCTATTAGGTTTTATATTATTAACCTCTACGTATAGGCTTGTATTCGTTTTTCATAATACATCAATAATACAAGAGCTTCTTCTCAAATCTCTCTTTATTTTCTAACGTGGTATCAGAGCTATTGATTATATTTTGAGAGTCGTCTTTTGAGCTTCCACCATTTTGACGGGCAGCTTAACGCCGCTCATCCAGACATAACATTTTTTTTTCCTTTTTGTTATATACTATTATAATCTCACCCGAGATTTCGCTCCGGATCCTACCAAGTTATCACTCGAGATTCCGCTCCGAGTCCTGTCAAGTTATCACCCGAGATTTCGCTCTGGGTCCTGCCAAGTTATCATCCGTGATTCCGTTCTGGGTCCTGTCAAGTTATCACCCGTGATTCCGTCGAGTCCTGCCTGTCACCCATGATTCCGCTCTGGCCCCTGCCTATCATTCGTCTTTTCAGTGCTTTGTTGATTCAGTTTACAAACTCAAGTTGGCATCCATTTTACCACCTTAAGTTTGAGAGGGGCTGTTAACGTAAATGATATTTTCTATTCCTATTGCAATATTAGTTTCTTAGTTTTATATTTATTAGTTTCTTAATTAGTTTAGTTTCCTAATTTATTATAACCCTAAGTTTTCTATTTCTATTAGGTTTTATATTATTAACCTCTATATATAAGTTTGCATTCGTTTTTCATAATACATCAATGATACAAGAGTTTCTTCTTCAATCTCTCTTTAGTTTCTAACATGATATCAAAGTTATTGATTATGTTTTGAGAGTCGTCTTTTGAGCTTCTGCAATTTTGGCGGGCAGCTTAACACCGCTCATCTAGACATAACCCTACTCTTTTTCTACTTTACACCATACAATATTTTTTAAAGGCAAAATAAAAAAATTATTAATCTAGATTCGTAATATGTCACAAAATTACTAGTCCACAGCTCAATAGTCATTTTGTGTTATTGATTTTTGTTGTTTAAGTAAGATTATTATTATTTAGATGACCAAATGGCCAGTTAAATTTTATTTATTTATTATTATTTTTTAAAATCTAAGGATATTATTAATAATATTTTATTTTCCATATTTTCTATAACTACTGTTTTTTTGTTTTCCCTTAATCCTTCTTCTCTTGATTTATTAATCAATTTTTTTTTAAGAAACTTACATACAAAAGTGGCATTCGTTCAAAATCGGATGTCAATAAAAGATTTGCATCTATATATTATTTAAATTTTTTTTTATGGGTGATGAAGGTCATATTATTTTGACCCTATGACCAAAAAATTTTGAACGATCCTAAAAGAAAAAAAAATTAAGATTTAGTCCATTTGTTACATGTTAAGCTTTTTTAGAATTCATAGATGAATTTTTTGACCCATTTTATAATTTATTATGTAAATGTGTTGTTAAGGTTTTAAAAAACCATCAAAAACTCGATTTTATACCCCTCTTTTTTGAAAATGAATTTCTCATTTCTTTCACTCATAAACGTGAACATAACAAAACCATGTGATTCTTATGGTTTATTTTGTGCGGTTGTTTTGATTTTTGGTTCTATTTCAATTTGTCTATCTTTTAACTACCGTGATACAACATTTATACTTTGTTAAGCAAGAGAAGGAAAAGTCTTAATATGGGTGGGCCAGCTCAGACAACTTGCTTGGTCCTTGGGTTGAGATACTGCCCACATGCCAGAAGAGGGCCCAGCTAATGAATGGTCAGGTAAAATTCTCAAGGAATCCCCTAGAAAATACCACCAAAACTTTGGTTTTTACATGGGTTAATTTGATTTTAAGATCTGCGTTCAGAGCCCCTGTCAGGATCCAAAGTCTACACCTATTGGCTATGGCTAACTTGAGCTTTTTGGATTAAACAGCAGACCAGGAACCTGTCACTTTTCAAAAGTTGGAGGAGTCCAGTATTCCACCCCTTTATGGGCCACTAATTTGCTAGCAAAAGCAAAAGGACCACACTAAAGAGGGAATCTTGAATAAAGGGGAAAAAATATATTTCGCAAGCGATCTTCTTATCGTTTGAATCTACCTCAAGAAAGTAATACAGTAAAATGATATTTTGCTGATGGAATGGTCCAAAAGATAAGGAATAGACGCTTGAGGTTTTGCGGGATCGAATCGTACAAATTTGTGCTTGAGGTGATATATTTCATATATGCTTCTTTATCATATACTACTTTTTATCAATTTTGAATATTCATCAATAATTGGTGACAAACGAAAACTTTCAATCAATAATTTGAATGAATTGGATATGTTGAATTACACTTCACAACCAAAAAAAAACATTAAATAGAGTTGTTGCGGTTAAAAATGTTTATTAATCGGTTAAAATTGATTAAACGATTATTTCGAATCGATTCGATTAAAACGATTTGATTAATAAATTAATTTAATATAAAATTAATTAAATAAAATATATCAATTAATTATTAATTTTTTTAATCGCTAGGCAGATTCAGCTTCTGTGTGCTACAACCTTAGATAGCCTTTTGACTATTGCGCACCACTTTTCTCCTTGGATAGGGGTTGCTGCAAGCGTTTACAAGTTTGTTTGCTTGCATGCATTATTTTACTAGTAGAATAAAGTTTGGCGTAGCAACGAAAGAACAACAAATTGAAAAGTTAATTGTAGGTTCTCTTTGCTAGATTTAGGCATTTATGTTACTGGGTTACACGCCGAGTAATTGAAGTTTTCTAGGATAATGTTGTGCCCATTGTGGGTGTTGGGCTCTCAAGTCTTGACATCCTCAGCGTAGACAGATAATTTACATTTATTGGTTTCACGGTGCCAACTATGATGCTTGCTTATAAATATGCTATCATATCTTTTTGATACAATTTTTTGATAAAATATTATATGACGGTAAAAGATTTGTATTCGATAGTAAAATCAATATATTTAGTGGTATTTTTTTTTTGTTTTTTACCATTGAAATGTATTAGTTTTATTATGTTTTTACCAGACATATTGTTTTACTTAAAAAAATATATAAAAAATAAAATATTTTTTTTATAAGAAATTATTACAGAATCTACTTGACTACACAATCATACATATGAGACTAAATTGTCTTATTTTTTGAAATACTCTACTTCAATTATTGTTTTATTTTATAAAACTGTTGGTTGATGCATATAAGAGAACAATTAGAAAACTTGAAAGTGTGGTGTTACGAAACTAGATTTTGAGCGAATGATGATTCTTAGTGGTGATGTATAAAAGATAAATATGAGTTTTGATGGTGAATTGTATAGAAGGTAAAAATATTTTGAACTATTTAATTTTCAGTTACCAAACCCCTAAGAAAAAAAAATATAAACTAAAAAGTTTCTTGTTTATTGCTTGATTCTACGAATGGTTATACAAGACTTTATATAATCTATGAAAATATGAATACAAAGAGTAACCAATTATCATTATAACTAACTAACTAATTAACAAATTATTAACTAACTACCAATGAGCTAAACAATCTTTTATTCAATTGACATACTTTTTAAGTGTAATTTTATTTGTTTCTTGTGGCAATTGAAAACTGAAACTCATTGTTGATCATTTATTCTTAAGAAGATAAAGATAAACGAGTAAGTACTATCTTGTCGACACTATTACGTCGCCTACTTAGTTCAAACGTGAAGGTAACCACTTAAGAATCTTGTGGTATATTTTGACAATAATGTTAGTTTCTCTTTCATTTTGGTAATTATCTGAGAGCTTTTTTGTGAATTGATAGACTTTGTTCTCTGTTTCAGTCTATTACAAAGTTGTCGAGAGGTGTTATTTCGCCATTTTGGTATTGAAAAATTCTTGTTTAACACATATCATAAAAGATACAAGGAACAAATTTATCTCACTGTTAAATGATATGAGAAAAGAGAAAAAAAATATATATTTTCTTTTCATTCAATAGTATAAACTATTGTACCATGTATCTTTCATAGATCTTATGTGAACAAGAATTTTTCTTTCTTATATGTCTATAATCTCTTTTGAGTATTTTATTGTAGGCCGGTATTCCAC
Source organism: Bretschneidera sinensis (assembly GCA_023935145.1). Lineage (NCBI taxonomy): Eukaryota > Viridiplantae > Streptophyta > Magnoliopsida > Brassicales > Akaniaceae > Bretschneidera > Bretschneidera sinensis. The sequence continues at coordinate 149,974,676 of CM043697.1, forward strand.
CTACATATATACACAAAATGGCATGTGCTAAGATGGATATTTGTTGAAATTCTACTAATTTGTGCCCGGTTATTTTGTCTTCTCAGCACACGATAAAAAAAATTCTTTAAGCATCGTTTATTGTGCGAAGAGAAGACAATGGAATGACATGAGAAGATTTCATTAATAGTGAGATAAATTTTATAACACGAATCTTTTATGATATGAACTGGACAACAAATTTCTCATACTCTTGACGCATCAAAAGCTTGGGGAAGGAACTTGTGAATATCCTGAAACACAAGCCCATCAAAAGGAGATGAGAAGTATCTTCAAAAACAGTGTTACAAACTGGAATTGGGCCTTTCGTGGATGGAAAAAGAACATGAGTTTGGAATTGGGCTTGGATTTGGTATTGATTTATAATTTAAATGACCCAATTTTAAAAGCCCAATTTCAAGATAAAATTAGATATTTACTCAAAGAGAGAGCTCACGGATCGAGAAATTCCGTCACCGAAACTTGTTGATGATATCCTTAAAAAACCAGCAAGATACCTGACTAAGTAACACAGCCTAGAAACAATTTAGAGGAGAGGGGAAAAGGGAGGAGAGAGAGAGATAGGTCGTGTTAAATCACTAGAATAGTCACCAGAGCTTTAGAAGAAACGTCGGAGCTCCAACTTTGTTGTCGGGACTGCGTGAGGAACAAATGCTCAAATGGTCAAGGGTCCAAAATTTATAGGACTATTATTTGGAATTGTAAATATCTACTTTTATTTTGAAATTAGGCTTTTGAAATAATAAATCAATCCAAACTGAAACGAAATCAAATCAAACCGTGAAGTCATTAAACCGATTTTTAGTTTAATTTTTTTTTAAGTTTAAAATTAATTCAAACATATTATTTATGAAAATAATATTTTATAATGGTTAATTGATTAATTTTAATTTCCATCAATGAAAAAATACATTAGCATTTTCCAAACCTTTTGTTGTGTCGACAAGATAATACAAATTAATTTAGCATTCAATGCGTCATCAACGACCGCCCTTACAAGGTAAATCTATGTACGTTTCTGTCTCAATTCAAATGCACCGTTGAGGTGAAAATTTGAGCTTGTACAGTTGGACTCATTACCTGCACCTTAAAAAATAGCGGCTATGGGTCCTAAAGTTGAAATCCCCTCAAGAATTAATTACCCCTACCAAACCCCTGATCACGGGTCAGACTGGATTGGCTCGTTTAAAAGAAACCAACGTCGCGTTTTAACGTTTTGAAAATCATGGTATAGCTCCCTTCCTCCCTTCTCTCTCTTGCGCACGTGCCTCTCTCTTTATCTCTCTTCCGCGGTCGCCATCGTCGCTGCTTGTTTCTCTCATATCTCGCTCTCCAGTCCGCCACACCCCTCCCGGTCTTTTCAAAATCTTGAACAATATGTCAGCAGGTAATTCATGTTATTTATATTGGGTTATGTTCCTGTAAATGGATTAATTTCTTTAATTTCATGTTATGTTCTTTATCTCTTTAATTCACAGTAAATGGGTTATGTACCTCCTATTCATCCGTTTACTTTAACAATCTAAGATTAATTCTTTCACACTAAATTATATTCTTGACTGCAATGTTCTCTGCTTGGATATAAATTCAAATTTTGAGATTTTGTGTCATTAGTTAGAATACTATTCTTTTGCCGTAGTCGTTCAACTGATACCCGAATGTCTTTGATTAACAAGTTGGTTGTATGTTTAGGATTAAAGAAAATCTAAACACCAAAATGCTTGTTTTGCAGAGTCTAATGGTTCTCTAGTTGTGTAGAACCTCACAATTTGAATTTGTGTCATTGTACTATTGACAAAAAAATCTTGGTTAATATGTTCAATGTATGTGATGCTGGCATCAACAATTACTTGGGAGAAGACTAGTAAACAACAATTGTCCTCGTTGCAGAGTCTAATGGCGATTAGAGTCTAATTGATTGGTGAATGTTTTCAATGTTTCTAATGTACAATTGTTAATACTTTCCTCTGTTTTCTTTCTGACATAACTGGGTAGAACAATTTTGGGGTTATTATATGTATCTGATAATCAGTGTCTAAACATACCCCTCATTTTTTCTTCTCTTTTTTTTTTCTTCCAAAAATCAACTATTAGGCAATGTTTGACAATCCAAGGTGGTGCAGCAGCTTCTTTGAGCTGAATGAAAATTGAGCTCATTAGCCCTTCAGCTCTTTTTTCCCAAATATTCAGTGATTAAACATATGCCTGAAAGTTAGTCAGTGGTTTCTGGAGGTTGAAGTAAATGTGTTTGTTGTTCCTCATAAATGTCTTCTCTTTTTCAAACTTTTTGAATATTTTTTTAGAAGTTGGAGTTATACGATCCTAATAAAATTTCTTTTCTTTAGAAACCTTTTCTTAATGGTCTTGAGCAGTATGTACTGGAAATTATAACGTCTGTGTATGAAGAGGATGCTGTTGATGTGTACTTTCGGAAACTATATACATACCAGGTGAGATAGTTGTATTTTACTGCCTGAACATATATTTAAGGGATTTTACTGCCTAAGCTTATATTTTTATTTGACATGGATGTAAAACAATTATAAAAGTTGTTTGTTGGAAATGGCCTTATTTGATAATTGTTAGTATTGTCTTTATTTGGTAGTTTTGTGTGCCAACCAAATGAAGAATTGTTTAAATGAGGAAAAATAATAACATTGAATATATTTTATATTAGGAGAAAAGTAGCGGATTACCTGTGGCTCTACCCGCAGAAAATGGATTGGGGCTGGTATGGAGAAGTGGATCCATTGGGAAGCGGGCATTTGTTGCTCGTATCCGTTGGCATGCAACCCGTGATGGGCCGCCCACACCTGGCGCCCATTAGCCACTTTTAGTTTTCTCCTATGTTCTTTACACTTCTCTCCTATCTTTGCTCTTATGGGTATGTTCACTCTTTCTGTTTAATGGTTATAATTCTGCATTTCTGCTATGATTTTAGATAATCTTTCAGGATTTTAAGTCTTTTGACTGAGTGATATTTAGGTAATATTGTAGAGTGGGCATGGCACATTGGGTAGGCAGATGATTTTTTTGATGGATTTATGTGATTATTTAGGGAGCTGTATGAATGTATTTATTTGTTCTCGTTCTTACATGGTTTATCAGATTCTCTTTTTATTGTAAAGGAAGAAACAAAGTGTGTTGAGTTGGGATTAAGCCTAATTTGAGTTGGGATTGCCAAATTTTAATGGGCATTATAAACATTGAATCGTATCTCAAATGAGGTGTTCTAGAATCATTTTAGGGATATCAGTAGGGTATGACATGTTTAGAAACCTGAAAACGTTATATACCAACAGTCTGGAGCATATGATGTATTCTTTTCCAAGCCTCCTAATTTTCTTGGATTTATATAAACCATGAAGTATGTTTTTCTTTAGCAGACCAAGGTTCTTGTAGTAATCACAAAGCGAATAAGCATAATTTTTTATATAACTTATTGTTAAATTGTTAATTTTTACATTATTACTAATGATTTTATGCTTTAAAGCCAGGCAAGTCAAACATATTGCCATGCTCCGTAACATTGTATAATATTCTTGTATAAACTGAAAAGGGACAAATACTTGATATCCAATCACAAGTCATATGTCAGGAGGAAGGTCTGCAAAACTTGATACAAGGCTTCCAATCCTAAAGAGAGTTAATTGTATTTGCATTGATAACTAATTCAGGCATAGAATTTGGGTTGATAGGGTCCAGGATTGAAACGGTGGCACCTGAAAAATGTGCCTATAAAATGGAGAAACATTCTCAGTTTTCCAGTTATGAGTAACATGAGCATTTGCTTTCTAAGCAAGAGTGGGGCAAGGGTTCTATTTGCTTGAATATAGCAACCTTCCTCGAAAGCAATGGATGTGGAACCCAGTATAAATGTTCTAAATAATAAAATAAAATATAGAATGCTACAACAATTGATGGCCCTTCATGATAGTTGATGGTCAGTCCTTGTCCTTGTAAATGATTGGAGGTCTGGGTTTCTTCCGTCTTCACACTCTCTTCCTCCCCTCCTTTCTCTCTCTCTCATAGTTGAAGATAGATATTTCTGAATAAATTGATTTGGGACTTTAAATTTTCAAAGTATTATTTGTCTTGCAATGCGTTTCCATTTTTCTAACACTTGATTTTAAGTATAAACAAAATGTCAAAACATGAATGATAATTTAGATTGATATTTATTTATATGTGGTCTCATTCTTTTTCTCTTTATGCTAATCAAGATTGCTTATGATTTTTTTCCTTTTGGGTACTGCCACATTAATCTCTCACATTGTCAAGCCTCCAATGTAGAAAAAGACTAGAAATCATTAGGTACTATTTAATACTTACTACTACTTCTTTCTAGCGGTGTAAAAAAGAGTTCACTACTTTGTTTTCTCTCTAGGCTATGTCAGTATATATATGTGACTGCAATTTATTAATATGTTAAATGTGTATGTGAGATATAGTAATGGTATCTCTAGAATGGTTGTATTTTGAATTTTCTTTTTCCTTTTTTCTCTCTTTTAAATGGTGTTTGTTCGTTCTAGAATAAATCAAAATTTTGTTGGCTTTGCGATGGGTTGATTTAGTTCTCTTTCTTGGTTGCTTAAGCATAGAAAGATAATAATGGTGGATTAAACAGTATTGATAATTTTTTTCTGTTAGTGTGGATGAGTTTGCTGCTTTTGTTCGTAATTGTTGTTTACTGTCCACTTTAATGTCTCTCTTTCTTCTTATAAAATAAAAGGCTCTCTTTCTTGGATTCTTGAACATAGAAAGATAAGCACAGTGGGTTAAAAACTCGAAGTCTATGGTTGTTTCTATGTATATCTTGTGTTTGATAAAAGTCATGTCTTTACATTCACCTTATTATTTGATCTTTTTTTTCTGATTTTTGTTTTTATTTTGCCTTTTGTTCATGCAAAACTTGTTCATCAGTTTTTTTATTGATAAAACACACACACGCTACTCGAACCTAAAACTTTTAGGACCCAGAGCCTCAACCTTAACTATTGAGCTGAGGCTTCCTCGGCAATTTGTTCATCAGTTTTTAATAATTGTATTTATTAATATAGTCCTTGGTATTTAATCAGTGTTGTCTCACCATCCTATATATAAAGCGATGCTGAATGTGAAAAAAAAAATAATTTGAAAAAGAAATCTGCCATGTAGCAAGGGGGACACGTGCTAAAACTGTTTTGTCATCTCATTTATCATGTGGATGATTTCTTTATTTTTTGAGAATTTCTCAATTCTTTTTTGTAATAACTTTGTTTGATTCATCTAATATATGCATGTTGTGTGAAGAATGATATTCAAATGCTTTAAACCAATGACTCATCATTGCTGATTGATGTTCGTCTACATAGGAAGCACCGTTTTCGGTTTTATACTATGGCTCAAGTATAATTTTGGCTGGAAGAGAAGGGTTTGTGGAAAGATTTTGCAATTATAAATTTTTTTCATTTTCTTTTACATTTTTCTAAGAACATATGAGGCTAACATTGAGGTCATCTGGCTCAAGATTGATGGGTTGGAAATTTTTGTAGCAATGTGGTTATTGAAAATTTAGAAAAACCATTTGCCCCTGGTAATTACCAATATTACAAACAGACTTTTAAAGTTGTTCACTTGCTCTCACCTTTCTCACCTAGAATACTAATGTTTAGGAAGCACTGAGGTGCCTTCCTTTAACTATAATTTCACTCATATCTATGCCCAGAGTAATTTCAGCTTTATGAGTTTTTTGGTTCTATAGCAGCATGCATATCATTTAGTTATCATTAACATGATAAAATTTGTACTTATTCAGTTTATTAATAATTAATATAGTATAGCTTTTGCATTTAAAAGTAGGATATTGTCTTTGTATTTTCTTTTGGTTATTTTCTTGGTAAGCTGTAATGGTTTCATAAAATATCTTATGTGTAACTAGCAATCAAAATGGCTTTTAGGCAACTAATATATGGTTTACATGAAATGAATTGGGCTTTGAATTTGATATGTTTGAGTATCATGAGTTGATGGTCGATTAGTTATGATTAAAGTTTCAAATTTTCCCAAATAAATGATTGGAGGTTGCATTTTTATGTGCCAAAGAAAATATTTGTTCTTTTTTTTTTTGTTGCAATTTGCAACATTTTAAAGTTTTGTTCCTTTATGTTGTTTGTCTAACATCGTGCTCATTGTTGATGGAACACTCACTAGACGTACTTGAGGAAGAAATGAGGAAATTGCACAAATAAAATTGGCAATCAAATTTGTCCACTATCTAAATATTCATCATGATACTACATTTACATATATTTGAAATTTTCGACACAGCAATAATTGTTTTAAATCGTGCTTTTTGTTTCAACCCGAAGCAAAGCGCATAATAACGACAAATCCTCCAAAAAAGAGAAAATTGTGGACTGTTTGACTGAGAAGCTCCAACTCTCGCTCACTTCACTTCACTTCCCTGCACTGTACTACCTAATGTTAGCTGTCGGTTTATTGTTTGCAGGAAAATAAACAGTTGCCTCTGCTCGTGTTCAGGTGAAGTTCTCTCCTTTTCTTTAGTAGTTTTAGGGATACTTTTTTCTTTTCATGCCTTTTTTCATTCCTCGATTAATTTTACTACTCAATTCATTGCTAATTGTTCTTTCAGGTATTTGAAATTTTTGTAGTCAGTAATAATCATTGACTTATTTACATTTTTTGTTCTCACAGCATTTGTTTTGGTTTCGCCGTGAGATTTTGGGTCCGCGTTTTGACTTCTGTTCTCGGTATTTGATTCTCTGAGATATGAATTTCAAGCACTTAGTTTCTAGGCAAGCAATCAATAATTTATTGAGATTTAATGGAAGATTACTGTATCCTAACCCGAATCAGAATAGAAATTTGTCCACGATTACAGCCCAAATCTCTCCTTCCGGTTATTCACTGAGCAGTCATGACTCCACTCTTCTCGAAAATTCTATAAACCCAAAACTCATTTTCTCTTTTCTTAAATACGTTCACTCTACTCGAGAGACTAAACTGTGCCAATCAAGTTCTGACCCGAAACTCAGTTCTGATGATTCTGAGGAGGAGGATGGAATCATGAATGAGTTCTTGTCTCGATTCGTTTGGATAATGCGAGGGAAGCTATCTGAAGTTTACCCGGATTGTGATAAGAAGACCATTGATGGGATGCTTTTGATTATTGTTGGGAAGGTTGTGTCTGAGATAGAAAAGGGTGGCCTTGATCAGATGCTTGGTTCTGCTGTAGCCACCCATCACAAGATTTCAGTGAAGATTTGTGGAAATAGGTATGGGAAGCGAGTACTAAGGTATTGGAGGATATGGAGAAGGAGAGGAAGAAGGAACAGATGAAGAGGTTCTTGCAATCTGAAGAAGTGAAGGATATGTGTAGGTTTGCTGGTGAGGTGGGTATTCGTGGAGACATGTTGAGAGAGCTCAGGCTCAAATGGGCTCGAGAGAAAATGGAGGAGAGCGAGTTCTATGAGAGTTTGGATCGCCTTAGAGGAGAAGAAAATGCTCAAGAGAAAGGGGACGCAGAGGGGAAGAACGAAAAGACCGTGGGAAGAGAGGCTATTGTGGCACATGAGAAAACTAAGGTTGTTTCTCTTCCCAAAAGATGGGGGAAGACAAGATACAAGATTTATGGACTTGAGCTATCAGATCCTAAGTGGGCTGAAGTGGCTAATAAAATTCATGAGACCGGGAAGGTTATTTGGCCTCAGGAGCCGAAACCGATATCTGGGAAATGCAAATTGATTACGGAGAAAATCCTCTCGCTAAAAGAGGAAAATGACCCTACTCCACTGCTGGATGAATGGGTAGAGCTTCTACAGCCCAGCAGGGTTGATTGGATCACTTTGCTTGAGAGATTAGAAGAACAGAATATTGGGTTATACTTTAAGGTACAGCATTACTTACTTTCTCTTCATTCCATTATTGCTCAGTTTAGAAATATCAGTCTTCATATGGCCATAATGGAATATTGAAAATTGTATCATCTGTACATAAATTTCATAAAATGTGCTTGCTTGTTGATCTTTCAAATTCTTATTCATGATTTAGGTATTACATATAAGCTGCTCATTTTTAAATTGTTAGAAATTCGTTGAAGAAATGTGTTCACTTGCAACATCTACACCTTATTGCTCAGTATTGTATTTTTCTCCCTACTCCACTTACACATTTCACTCTAATATTATTAATATTATATTATACTTTATGGAATGCTTAAATCTGAATTTGGTTGCAGTGATTGTGGAAAGGACTGGAATGAGTATATGCAATGAACCAATGACTAGTATTGTCATAATAAGTTTTCTGCTTGTGCGTGGAGTGAGAAGGTTCCTTCATGTCTAGATGGTTGGAATATGTGCTTCTGTTTCTTGTTTCAATTGTTGGGGACATGTTCTTGCTAGCATTAATTTGAAACTATTCGTACAATCGTGGTTCACATTGAATGCCCCGTCTAGATTTGGTTAATCTTGGTTCGTATTTGGACAGCAATTTTGGGTCATCTTGTTGATGTTGTCAAACGTAATACACTTTTATATAAGTGGTGTGTATGTGTTTCATTTTCTTTTCCTTCGAATCTTGTTGGTTCAGCAAGCAATTATCATTTAGATTTGGATGCACAGTTTTATGCACCACGTTGTAAATGGAGAGATATGCATGAAGGACTTAATTTTCTTTTAAATTTTCAAACTATATCGTGCAGCTTAAAATTATGGAGCCACTAATTTTGAATTTGGTCTCTTGATGTAGTGAATGTTGAATGAACTGTTTTGTAGGTAGCAGAACTTTTCTTAGACAAAAAAGCTTTCAAAACAAACATCCGTGACTACTCAAAACTAATTGATGCCCATGCCAAAGAAAACCACTTAGAAGATGCTGAGAGAATTCTTAAGAAGATGACTGAAAATGGAATGGTTCCTGATATTATAACCGCCACTGTTCTAGTTCACATGTACCTAAAGAAGCATTTGAAACTTTGAGGAGCGACGGGTTCCAACCAGATACAAAGGTCAACAACTCAATGATCATGGCATATATAAATGCTGACCAGCCCAGGTTGGGTGAGTCATTGATGAGAGAGATGGAGGCAAGGGACATCAAACCTTCAATGACAGTTTACATGGCATTACTTCGGTCCTTTGCCAAATGTGGTGACGTTAGTGGAGCTGGACGAATTGCTACTTCTATGCAGTTTGCAGGGTTCCAGCCGAGTTTGGAATCTTGCACGTTACTTGTTGAGGCATATGGGCAAGCTGGGGACCCTGATCAGGCAAGGAGCAACTTTGACTACTTGAGAAAACTTGGACACAAGCCTGACGACAGGTGCATTGCTAGCATGATTGCAGCTTATGAGAAAAAGAATTTATTAGATAAAGCCTTAAATCTACTGTTGCAGCTCGAGAAGGATGGATTTGAACCTGGAACTGCTACTTATACTGTGCTTGTTGATTGGTTGGGTAAGCTGCAGCTGGTTGATGAGGCTGAGCAGCTATTGTGCAAGATTGCTGAGCAGGGTGAGGCTCCTCCATTCAAGGTTCATGTAAGCATTTGCGACATGTACTCAAGGGCTGGGGTTGAGAAGAAGGCTCTTCAAGCTCTCGGGGTTTTGGAAGCTAAGAAGGAGCAATTGGGACCTGATGATTTTGAGAGGATTATAAATGGGCTCATTGCTGGTGGCTTTGTCCAGGATGCTCGAAGGGTACATGGCATGATGGAGGCCCAAGGCTTTACTGCTTCAGAGCCATTAAAGGTGGCTTTAATGGCATCGCAAACATTTAGGCCTAAGAGACCAACAATGAGATAGGTCAGTAGTATTTTAGGAGTGGTTCTTAAACTTTTGGCTGCAAGAGTTCATCCATAAGATAGTTTGATAGTCGTTAACGCTGCATGGCGAGTGGGTTGACCTTACTGTGTTTTGTGAGTCATGCCATAATTTCCATGCCCACAATTTTTTGCCTTTTTATCAGTGGGCTCTTGTAATAATTGCTTGAAGTCTTCTCTGTTATTTTAGTATATTGAATTTTGTCCTTGACGATTGCAATATCTAGTGTTTGTTAGACAAACTGGAGTTACAAACACAGCAAATCAGACATTGAGGTTTCTTTTGATAATCCCTCCTTGGCTGCCTCATTTTACCGATGAGCACCATGTTATCAATCTTATTTTTGTTGTCTGATGCATGAATACTTACTGAATAATCAAAGATTAGAATTCTTGATATAGCAAGAGAGATTTAAGTTACAATTACATTTTTATGAAATTCTAGTAGTGTTTTCCTTTAACGAACTCTTTCAAACGCTTTAATTCCTCGTTTTGCTGCTACACTACTGCTCGGACAACATCTACGATACAGATCATGCCCACAATTTTCTCTTCGTCAACTGGAATGTCGTATATGATTGTCTGATATTTGTCATTAATTTACCCTTCAATACACAATTCATCGGATGCAGATATGAGTTGATTCATGAAATATCAATAGCTAAACTATCTGTCATAAGTTGCATTGTTTGACGAATGCTTGTGTCAGAGTCACTGTAATTAACCTACTCTGTTCAAACGTGCAGATAGGAGACCTTGGTAAGCACCTTTGATAATGAAGCAATATCAATTAGCCTGAACGGTGAACAGCAGTTTCAATGGCTAACTGCTGGGTAAGATGCTGAGAATATCTTGTTTTGCACTTCTTAATTATTTGTGAAGGCATACTAAAGGAATTCTTTTCTTGATTAGCTAAACCGAAAAAAGAATAATTAACATATTGGCTTGGTTCTTGCTTTTTTTATTTAGATTTGACATCAACAATGTTTAGAAATTGATTAAATCATACTTAAATTAATAAATTTAAATTAGTTTACGTATGTCTTAATCAGTTCTTACACATTATAATGTATATGAAAAGTTAACCACGGGTAACATTAATTCATGAATTGTTTAGGATTCAAATTAAGAACTATTCCCTTTTTTTATTGCCATCGTTTTGGCTTTAGATTGAGAATTAATTAATTAAGTAATTGGCTGACTGCTTGCCTCTGATATTGAACATGTATAACATTGATGAAGTGCAACTATGCTCTTTAAGCTGACTTAGAGGCAAGTATCTTCTTAAAATGCCTTTAGGAGTAAAGTGATACGTTCTGCTCTCCCCGCAAAAATCTTAATTGCCAAAAAGCTTATCAAAATTAAAACCTGAAAGTAAATAAGAGAGTGAAAAACACAAAATTAGATGCAAAACTCACTAAGGAAAATCTGTCTGAAGAATCCCATATGGCTCATAATGAAAGACGTCGTCCTTTAGAAAAAGTAAAGAAGCATAGGTTCCCAAAAACTTTCCAAAGTATCCAATATAAACTTATATACCATACTAGTCATCAAATGTGGACCATCACCTTGAGAAATAAACCACAACAGTCATTATCTTCTCTACATTGATCAACTATGGGAGATAGGCCAACGTTCCGTTTCCGACTTCCTTGGCTATCAGTAATTACTGTTCCCTGTCCTAGTAAACCCATTCTGCCATTTTGACCCTCCGGGACAGCTCCTACACAGACCCCTTCCTCCCAAACTCAAGCACCGCCAAAAACAAAACCTCAGTCACCATCAGCCCCTTGTGCTGCCACTAAATCCTGAGTCACTTCCCAATTGTCAAAGTTGATACATGCTTCATAGGTCATTGTAGACCTCCCGACGACCATGAGTCTTGTTTTCCGATGAGTGCCCCTTACCCGTTAGGCCCGCTAAACCCTGTACACGTTTTGAGCCTGGGTTTTCTGTTTGATAGTTTGGGTTTGGACTCATAAATAGCCACGGTTAACAACAAGACGAGAACTCTAATTAAAGTTTCTTAAGTTGCGTATAAATACTCTCTATGTACCAAGTGCAAAAATATACGAGAGATTTGGGAGGTTGATTATAGTGAAACTTTTTGCAGGACGTAACCCTATTCTGGGGTGAACTTGGGTATATTGTCTTTTATTATTTTCTTTCAGTTTATTTTCATTATTCGTGTGATTGACAGACTTCAAATCGTTCACCAACCAACATCGACATCTCATGAAACAACTCAAACACTTGCTGCATCTATTCCACCATCACCATCTTGTGGAACCGCCGAATCCCAAGTCACATCTCAGCAAGCATCACTAGCACGTGCAACTCCTCAAGTGCAGGCTGCATCTACGGCACTACCATCACCATCTCAGGGAGCCATTGATTCCTAAATCACCTCTCAGCAAACATCACCATCTTGTGCAACAACTCAAACAAGAGTTGCATCTCTGCCACCATCACCATCTCGTGGAACCATTGAATCCCAAGTAACCTCTCAGCAAGCATCACCAACACCTGCAACAACTCAAGCGCATGCTACATATGCATCACCACCATCACCATCTCAGGGAGCCACTGACTCCCAAGTCACCTCTCAGCAAGCATCACCATCTCGTGCTACAACTCAAACACGAGTTGCATCCATGCCACCATCACCATCTCGTGGAACCACTGAATCCCAAGTCACCTCTCAGCAGTCATCACCAGGGCATGGAACAATTCAAATGTGCATCTGTGGCATCACCATCCCATGGAGCCACCGATTACCAAAAGACCCCTCAACAAGCATCACCAGCGCGTGCAACAACTCAAAGCTCAATCACTTCTCAACCCCAATCACCATCTCGCGCAACTACACAACCAAGGTCTACCTCTGTGCCACCATCCTCGTCTCACACTATTTCCCAACCTTGACCAACAAAATGAACCACCCCGCAACCACAATCTCCCTCTCGCTTGGCCTCTCAGGCTGCAGGCCAAGCATCTTCCCAACAATCTTCTCCATCACACAACGCCACTCAAACACAACCAACAGCTGAAGCAATTTCTCAACGCCCGTCTCCACCAAAGAAATTTCAACCCACCATGAAAGAGGCATCCCAACTTCTTCCTAGTTCTACTCAGCCCCCATCATTTGCCTCTCAACAACAAGGACCAGAGCCAGTAGTATCAATGCAACTGCCACAGGAACCTCAACCAAAGATGGAAAGCACATCAGAGACCATCATCAAATCAAAAGAGCAATCTCCAATCAAGACAATCACTCCACCTAATGGGGTGGCAGCACAGCAACCAGAAGCATCAGGCCTGGTGAAATCAATAGCATCGACTTCTCTTGCAGCTCCAAAACCATTGGCTGCACTCAAATCAAAAGAGGCATCCCAACTTCTTCCTAGTTCTACTCGGCCCCCATCATTTGCCTCTCAACAACAAGGACCAGAGCCAGTAGTATCAATGCAACTGCCACAAGAACCTCAACCAAAGATGGAAAGCACATCAGAGACCATCATCAAATCAAAAGAGCAATCTCCAACCAAGACAATCACTCCACCTAATGGGGTGGCAGCACAGCAACCAGAAGCATCAGGCCTGGTGAAATCAATAGCATCGACTTCTCTTGCAGCTCCAAAACCATTGGCTGCACTCAAAAAATCTAAGGAAACTAAAGAAGGAGAGGAAGTTGCAGAGGAACTCTTAAGAGAAGAAAAGACTAAAGGTCTAGCTCATGAAGACCCAATGCAGAGAACAGGTACCAAGCTTCTTGCTGCAGTACATTCAGGAACACAGACCAGAGAGCTACTGAGCACTGCATTTCAAACAGAAAAAAAGAAGCAGAAGCAAGATTTTTTCGAAGGAAAGAGAAAAGTGGCAATTGCATTCTCTGATGAAAAACAAATCAAAACTGTGACTTGAACACATCCAGAAGACAGGAACATACTGACCAATTCTCATCAAAAGCCTGTCATAACAAACAGGGAACATGCTCCATTGCACAAAGAGATCGAAGAAGATATATTCAAGTTTGTTAATAAGCTGGTTGCTGGGCAACAAAACCAGCCATTGGGTCAAAAACCAGTTAGTGTTGTAACCATGGCTGGTGAAAACAAAGGAGTATCCATGCACTCAGGCTCGGAGTCAGGAAAAAAGGAAGGTTCAGTCCACATTCACCGGGGTTATAAGACCAACCCAGATGAGAGCCCAGAAGGAAGCTTCAAGGGGAGAAGGACTAAAGGTCCAATAACCAAAGAGGCATAAAAAAAGGCATATATCAACAGTAACACACAAAGCATAAATAACTCAACATCGTTCGACAGTTCTGTCAATGAGAAATCCAGGCGTTCAGCTGGCTTTCTATCATAACCTAGCAGAACCAACCAAGTTGAGTGCCAAAACAGAATCTCTTGAAACAAGCAAGGCTGAATTCAACATCAGCCCTGCCAATGCCTCAGAGGGATTTTCATGGAACCAAGTGACTCGGACCCAGATAATCCTGAAAAGTCTCGACATCATGGCTGTCACTATTACTGCGGGGAGAAGAGCAAGGATTAGGAGATAGGAGTTCTTTGATCAAGTAATCACAACATCATAACATCTGCCAACCAGTAGACATACAACATCTAATGTACAGCCGAGTCGTGCTCTGATTGCACACTGTAATGAAACTTGCAATAAAATATTCAGCTGCACACAGTTTCTTATATACAACTAAACAGAGTATTTCTAAGTACAAAATGTAAACATAGCATTCTCCAAAGGTGATTAAGGTACATACTCAGAGCGAACTGTTCAGGACTTCTTTTATGCAGATTAAATAGATTTTGCAACTTAAAAGTACAGCTTGTGCGCCACTTTCTTTACATAAAAAAGAAATGCCGCAGAACGAAAGAACTCTGTAATGACGGACAGCCTAAAGTGCTTCCTCTGAGGAGAATATGTACAACCAAATTGTAGTGAAGACTACCATGAGATGCCCTTGATAGTAAGATAAAAATGGTCATTCACAAGCTGGTTTGGTGTCAAAGCTGCTTAAACAGATCGCAAAGGCTTGGAAGGCAGAGAGGGGATAGCGATAATCCATCGTGAAAATGTCTTTCCCAATCTTTCCAAACTGTAGAATAACTTTTTCTTGTTCTGCCACTGGAATATTTTGGCTTGGCTCCACAGCTGCCACCAGCTGAAAATTCTTCACAGAGGCCACAGTAACACGTCCTTTAAAATTTAGGCACCAACACTGCAGCTGCTCATGCCACCTAGGAGCTTTATTTTTCAAAACCAAGGGATCCCTTGTGCTATGGCTTGATTCCGATGGTTTAGCAAGGCTAGTTGGGCTGTTCTCAACAAGTGGCTTCTTTCCTTTCAAAACCGACAAGGGTAGAGATTGCTCATCAAGACGATTCGTGAATTCCATTGGAGTAGGGGCACTGCCCCCTTCTTGAATTGCAGATATGGGGATCGAATGCATGGTGCACTGCATTCTCCTTGGGCCTCTGGTACGGAGGACGTTCAGCTCATAAGATATGGTGGCCACACTACAATTACTAGCAGCAGTTACCCTTGAAGATACCTGCTTCAAATGGTTTTTTCGATGTGACCTACAATTAGATTGGATTACAGGGTCACATGGAGACTGGCTGTGGTAAATGGTAAATTTGGTTCCCAAGAAATTAGACCTGTTTAAGAATCAAAACTCGGTGATGAATTGAATGAAGGATGAAACACTACAAAGATAAGAATCTCAGAGAGCTGAAGAATACCTCAGTTTTCCAATATAAGTATTGCTTGTTCGAGAGAAATCATCTCCAACTAAGGATATCAGAAATTCAGTGCTTGTTGCCCTCCTGATCTTTCTTGCTGCTAGTAGTAGTTTACTCATATCACCTGACAGAGCTGCAATTTAATTTTTAAAAAAAAACAATTTAATGCATGAGCAGACAAAGGGCAACAAAAACAGAATACACAAGTGAGAATTCAAAACTAGCTTATCCCAAGTGCAAGTTTTCCGAACTAATTCTACACTGCTATTTGGTGTTAAAGTACTGCAAATTAATCAGCTAGGCACCACGGAAAGAACATAACCACAAGTCATCGCCACAAAAGAGAATGAAAAAAATTCAAAGACTAGGATAATGCCACAGCTTTCCCGCACAGAAGAATATAAAACACAATTTACTGTCAAAATTCATGACCTACTAAAATTTCCGCAGTTAGATAACAAATTAGTATTTGACTTCAACCTCCACAATTATATCAATTCACAGAGGAAAAGAAGATAATCCAAACACTACATCATTATACACAATTTCAACCGTAAACCAAGAGAACATAGCAAAATTTACCAGGGCTCAGCCCAAGATAGAGTAGATACGTTGAAGTCGCCCTTTCCCTCTTAATAAAGCACTGGATTGGGGTGTCTCTTGGCCCCGGCTAGTAAAATACAAATCAAAACCCACAAAATTAATACATAGCCCTTTTAAACACAACTGAAAAGAACACATAAAATGAGAACAACAAGTACCTGCTTTAGAGAGATAGGGAAGGTGAACAAACTGCATTGCTCAGGGGTCTTAACTACCTCTTTCATGATCTCTCTCCACGACCTACAAACCGAAGCACAAGCAACAACATCTCTCCTGGAGGGCCAGGAGGTCTGGCTGGCTTCTACGCGCTGTATCATGTCAAGAAGCAGCTCACGTGGCAAGTTTGCCCACCGCCCCTGTGGAACCAATGCAGACGAAGTCGCAGAATCTTCGGGAGCAATATGCGATCTCCCTCTGCGACGCATATGCTTCCCTTCTGACCCTCTTCTCGATATGTTACCGATGCCATCTCGCATTTCCCTAAGCTCGCGAACAATACTCTTCAATGCCATCGTTATAGGAGCTACCCGCTTTTAAAAAACCTACGAAGCAAAATGTAGAGATTTAAAAACACTACAATGTGATCCAACATTTTCCACAACTGATTTAAAGGTACATCGGTCTGTATTATATAGATCTAGTTGTGGATTTTTGTAATCTAATTTGGTTCAAGTTCTGCATAATATGCTTTTGTAAATTCTGTTTAGTGTTTACCTGACAGATCAGTGCTTAACGGCTTCAATACAGATCGATGCTAACAAGGAACGCTTGCTCAACCATTTATCGGCTTCTCGGCTTTCACCGGAAAAAACCAACAAAATTCTAAAAACTTCTCGAAACGTCAGAAACGCTAACGTGAGAAATTATTGGGACCAGAAATCAAATTTCAAGGCCTAGCCATCGGATTTAAACAAGCTTGTATAGATGCCTCATTTAACAGACATTCAAACAATGAGAATGGATAGAAACCAAAAGAATAAAGATCAAATTTATGATTACATATTAAATGCTTAAAGATTCAAGAATCATAATTCGAGAAACGCAAAAGAAAGTGTGAGAGAAACCTTCGAAAGAAAAAACGTTCTTGCAATTTCAAATATTTTCAAGATCCAGCTTGCTTTGCACTATCGAGCGAAATCAAATGAGCCTAGGAATGCACGGCGAGAGAGAGAGGTTCGTGCACTTGTGGTGAGACAAATTCATGAGAAATCACGAAATTCTCAAGAGAAGTTCCAATAAAAAGCGGATCGGGAAGAGGAGGGGCAATTTGGATAAAATCTCTCAGGGAGAGGGAGCAATGTCTCGTACAAAGCAAAAGCAGAGAGAGAATAAACTAGAAAATGGCGAGCATGTCCTCTCTCACATGCCTCTGTTGATAAGCCTATGCTTCTCTCTGTGTCTCTCTTCTTGACCAGCAGCACCACCGCCACCACCACTACCTGTGGATACTCTGTAACAGCGACCGTCACCACCACAACCACGCGATAAGGTTTTCTCTGGATCCCAAATTCTCATCTTCTTATTTAAACTTTCTTTTCTATTATTTTTAAGTAAGCTCTTTTTCTTTTCTTTTCCGTCGTTAAATTGACTGGTGGGTCTTGTGTGTGATCCCTTGCACGAAAATCTCAATGATGGCCCCCTATTGATTAAACGGTGTTAATAATTAATCTCAATTAATTCCATCGAGAAAGTTCAATAATAGTTATAAAAATATTAAATAATAATTTTAATAATTAAAATTTTTATTTTAAATTTTTTGAATTAATTATTATTCAATTTCATAGTGATTATTAGTAAGTTTTTTCAACTTCATGGTAACTTTTATGGAATCGAATTTGTGAAATGATCACTCTTCTAATGTACCATATAAAAAAATATATATTTTTTTTATCAAAATATGCAATATTAAATTGAGAAAATACATTTAATTATGCTATGCATTCTGCAATATAGTATTAATTAAAAGTCATTATAAATCAAAAAAATTTAGTTAGATCAGATCTAAAATATTTTAGATCTATCTAATATTTTATTTATAATTTAAAAAAATTTATTAATAATTTTTATATAAATATAAAATTTAAAAAATAATATTGTCAATAAAAATTTTTAAAATCATTAATAAAATTTTAAATCTAAAAATAATGTTTTAAGTCGGATATGACCAATAAATTCTTATTACAAGCAGTCTATCTAGCCGAACCTAAAACTGGTTGGTTTCTTTTTATAGTAATTTAATATTTATTTGTGCATATCAATGCTTCTTTTATAAAAAAAAATCCACCTTTTATCGAATTTTTGAAAAACTAGAAAACCTGGTGGAGACCACTTCATTGCTTTTATATTTGGAGAGATTGTTACCTAGTATTAATCCATGAATTTGAGTTAAACATGTTATTATGGGTAATTTTGTTCAAAATCGCGGATCTTGTTTCTATTTGGGAGAACTTTCCATCCTGTTTGGGGACAAAGATTGAGATGGGAAATTTTTTTCCCAGTTGCCTTGTTGGAGACGTGGACGGAGATATAGATTCTTATTCTAAATTTTTCAAACCTTATAAATAATATATTATGTTATTTATTTTAAATTTATGTTTTTTTTATGAAATAAATTTATTGAATTTTTATTTTAAATTTATAGTATTTTAATTTAAATAATAATTTATTAAATTCATGTCTTGTAAATATCATTTGCACTTCCTCTTTTATAAATACCACTTGCACTTCTTTTTTTACAGCATTCTAATTTTTTAAGGACCACGATCCTCTTCGTTTGAGAATTAAAATGAATTCAATTTTACAGTGAGATTAAAAATCACATAATCAAATGAAAAAAAAATTAATTCAAATTTATTATGATGACATTCAATCTCACCATGAACTTGACCTCCATTTCATTTTTCAAATGGAGTGGATCATGGTTAATTTTTTAATAGTCACAAGACCAACTTAAGCTTTAACAAGTAAAAGTGTTAAAATTTTCGGTGTTGAGTAACTTGAACGTTTAAAAGTCATTTTTTTTATTGGTTATTGGTTTAAAATAATTCAAATTTTATGCAGTTTCATGACTTGAGTTTTACTGAAAAAAATTTTGCAGGACCCGATTCTTCATGGAGAACCGAAATAAGGAAAAAATTTCTCCGCCTTCGGGTATGGAGAATTTTTTTTCTCCGTGGACGAGGATGGGAAATGTAGCCCCATCCCATTGCCATCCCCAATTATATATTACCTAATAATCATATTATAAAATAAAACATCTTAACATCATGTACCAGCATCGTTCTTGTAATTTTTTTTTTAAAAAAAAATATATCTTGATATGGGTTGAAAAGGAACATAAATAAATTTAAATCATGGGTATGTTAATAAAATAGAATATACTAAAAATGAATATAAAATAAAGAAAAGAGTTAATTACAAATAAAAAAATATATAACAACATCAATGATGCATTTTCATTACTACATTAATAATCATTCTTGCGACCATTGAAAGCATTATTATCACCTACAACACCAAAGGCAAGGAATGAAAACGATAACCTCCTTTAAAAAAAAAAAAATGATAACCGTATACTTTAATTAATCTACATTTAAAATGTTGATATAAAACCATACATATGTGATCAGAAGAGAGTCTCAATTATTTTCCACATGATAAATAAATATATAAGTTTGAAATTCATTTGAGTTTGTCACCTCATAACTCAACTTCCTTATGTCACTTTCTAAACTCTTATTTGTGATAATCAATTTTGTTTGGGCTTACAATCTTTATTATAGAATATATAACGAACAGAAAATGCTAAAGAAAATATAAATTTTTACAGTAATTCTCTTTTTTAGTGAGTATTGATATTTTTAAAGGTTTTTTTTTTTTATGTGTCTTGAGATGGGGTAAGCCAAAAAGGTCTCGATATACAAATTTTTAAGTGTTTTTCCACTTGACGTAATACATACCAAAATGAATAAGAATACAAACTTTAACCGTTGAGTTGGTTGTTATTGTTGTTATATCAGTGCACTTTATAAATATTTATTACATTCTATTTGGTTTAATAATAACAACAAATTATTTAATTGATAAGTTGCATGTTACAGTAATATAAAAATAAAAAAATATATATAATTTGTATAAAAATATATGTTAATATTTATAAAATTAAAATTATAATTTATATGCTTTAAAGATTTAGTAAAAGTATT
This sequence comes from Bretschneidera sinensis, assembly GCA_023935145.1. Taxonomy (NCBI): domain Eukaryota; kingdom Viridiplantae; phylum Streptophyta; class Magnoliopsida; order Brassicales; family Akaniaceae; genus Bretschneidera; species Bretschneidera sinensis. The sequence continues at coordinate 149,995,110 of CM043697.1, forward strand.
AAAATTAATTTATTTTAATTAACTACTTATTATTTTATTAAAATTTTAAAACGTTTCAACATCTTAAAAGACTTACACTTCAAGATTTCAAGATTTATGTTTCGTCTTATTGGGATAAAATAACTCGTCTAATGCTTTCACCTCTAAATAAACTGGTGGGTATTATATATACTTCATTCTTTGTAAAAAAAATTATTAAATTAAGCATTAAAGATCTAGTACCCGGTTTGATTCCTTGAAAGAAATTTTCATCAATAATGTAAAAGAATACCACCCTCTTTGTTTGGACCATAAATCATCTATGGATATAATGTAAAATTATTTTCGAAATCTGTATGTTGAAGTATTTTATTAAACATTGTCCAATTCTATTCTATGGACCGAATGTTGATCTGGACATTCTTATTTTTTAACAGTAAATAAATAAGTAAATAAGTTACTTCATATATTTATTACAGAGTATTAAGTTTCAGTACATCGAATGAATCTAAAATAATTTTTACTGTATTTATATTAAAATTGAAATTAAAAACTATTTTGTATTATGTATAATGATAAAAACTTAAGTTTAACATCAAAAAATACTTATAAAAAAATTTAAACCTAAATATTTGTAACGAAATGAACAGACTTTTTTCTCTAAATCAAAAGTTTGTTGGCGACATTCCACTTTAATAATCCGGCGAAATTAACATACAGTATGGTATATCGTCGATGCTGGTATTACCTAGTGGGAAGAGCTTTCCTTGAGCTTTTTTTTTTGTTGGTGAAATTAGCTTTTCCTGAGTTTTTCGGATTTCTAGTTGTTTGACATATTGCCGTGGGCGCATCATTGCAAGGGCTAGGATTAGTGAGTATTAAGTGATCATGATGATCACTAAGGACCTAAGGTGGTTTTTATTTTGATAGCTAAGTATAAAAGCTAAAAGTTAGTCACGCGTACACGATATCTGGATACTTAATTAAACCACTAAAATTCATTTCAGGTAAAATGTTTTAAATTATTTTAAGTCTCTTTTTTTTTATTATTCAAGATATTTTTTAAATCAATATATTAATAACATTATTTTTAAACAAATATTAATGGACGGTACGATTCAAACAATCGTTTAAAACACTCAAATTAAATACTCTAAAATTTTAAATAACAACTAACATGTCATCAAATTTATTTATATTTTTTAAAAATTTTGTGATAAATACACACATCATTATTTAATATTAATTCATTAGACTAAAGCCTAAAGATTAATCAGTATGGGTTCCTCATATAGCTAGGCCATTTTCAATGTTGACATGTACAGATTGAGAGGGAAGATCAAGCTCTGTAGCTAGTCTAGAAACTGCAACAACCTTAAGGTGAAATGTCTTTAAGATTTAGAACACTTAATTTGGGGACCCATGTTTGCAAATTAACTAAGCACATGAGTACGAAGACTTCCATATATGATCACTGTTCATGCCGACACTCAGCTCTTAAATCTCTCTTTTTTTTTTTTCAAACAAGAAAAACAGACCATTACTATTTTTTTAACATAACTTTAATGAAAGAGAGGTAGTAATTTCAATTTCAACGTTTGTAATTAAGATCAATCAAATCTTTTTATTGAATTTCTTTATCAAATCTTGAATGAAAAATTAATATAGTCATTTTTAATCATTTGAGTCTCCACCTCAAAATTTAAAAGGAGAAAAATTTTCCAAAAAAACTATATTTCTCATCAAATTAGGGTTCATAGAACCCGAACTTTCTTCTTCTTCGGAACAATTTCAAAATTACAGCAAAATGAGTGGGAAAGAGAAAAGAGGAAGAGAAAGAGAAGAAAAAATGACCGATCTAAAGAAGTGAAAAGTAAACTGAAAAGAGATAAAAGAGAGAAATTTTGAACTCGTTTCCTACCATAGAAGCTCCTATATCAATGGGTATTTATAAAGAATACTCTTTATTGAAAACCTCATGACTGAGTTAAATCCTAATAAAAAGTTTATTAGATACTCTAATTATGAGGTTTGTACGAATCATTTTAAAAATTAATTAATTTCACAATTTTAAATTTTTTTAAGGAGAATTTTTTATTTCAGATGTTGAGGTGAAAATTTATACGACTAAAAATGATTACATCAGTTTTTCGTTCAAAATTTAATAAAAAAATCAATAAAAAACTTAATTGATTTTAATTATAAATAATAAAAATAAAATAATTAATTTTAAAGCATAAAAAATAAAAAAATAAAAATCCAAACATCATGATCAAAATAGTATTTAAGCTTTACTATTAAGTATCGTCTTTAATGAAATAAGGTGGTTCCCACTTTGGCAACCAGCAGTACTATTTTATAATCCACAACTGTGTTAGCCTCTTGATAGCAAAAGAGGTGTGAGCCGTACGTGTGACCTAGCTAGTTAACATGCCTTAAAGCTAATCGATGGAAGAACTCTATCAAGAAAGTTGAACGAAGTGGGTGAATCCGTCTCAATCTCACCATGTTAACCTATAAGAGCGGTTAAGTGGTAGAGTTCAGAATTTTACCGTGTGAGATATTAATTTTGATATTATTTATTTATTTATTTATAAAATTATTTAATTAAATAATTTATTATACATACACTTCAAAATTTAAAATTTAAAACGTACCCAAAAAATTAATTGAAGCCGAAACTGAATATCATGTTAAAAAATATATATATATATATATATATATATATTCCACATTTGTTTTAGTGGTGTTACACCAACCACGACTTTCTATCACTATTTTTATTAATAATTTGTAGGATGCTTCACTAATAGTTTTTAAATGTTTTATTAATTTTGCTTTTAATAAAAACATTGTATAGCGAGTGGATTATAAAATATGGTTTTCTTCGGTGATCAGCTTAGGTGGACCGTTTATCAATAACGTAGAATCTACTTATTTTTAAAGTATATTTGGTAGAGCATTTTAAATAAATTTTTTGTAGTTTGAAAACATAAAATATGCAAAACACCAAAACTTGAAAATAATTTTAAAAATTGATTTAAGTTCAAAATCAAAAACTGAATCTTGTAATTTTTAATTTTATAATCAATTTTGATATTATTCATATTCTTAAATACTTTTGTACGACACAAATATTTACATCTTTGTCACTATATAAATCATTAGTCATTTTTCTTAATTAAATTTTAAATGCAACAATGATGCATCTATTATTATTGATTTAATTTAATTATTAATAAATATTATATTTTAATTAATATCATTTCAATTGTTTATGTTTTATTGTGAATAAAATTAATATATTTATATTATGCAAATAATAATGTCTATTTGATGAAATAAATTTCATCAAATAGTCAAATAATACTTATGTATTACTTTTAATAATTTTAACATTTAAAAATAGTTTAAAAACTTATTTATCAAACATATTAATTAATTTAACAACATTATTAATATATTTTTTATTGAACATCAAATAAGTTTTAATTTCACTGAACTTTAACATAAAACTGTTTTAAAATAGCTTAAACACTTAGTACGAGGTTTTAATATAAAATAATATAATTACAATTTGCATTAAAGTATAACGGTGGATTTATAATTCTTCAATAAAAAAAAAAGGGTATTCGTCTATGACGTTAAGGTGATTAGATTTTCATGACCTCGTGAAGCTAGTGGGGAACCCAAAGGTTTTGACAGCCGAGTGGGTGTCAGAGAGGAGGCAGGCAAGGCCAGGGTCACACGTACGCTTTAGCCTAGCACATGACGGTGGTCTCTCAGTACAGTGAACGCGTGACGGTTGAGAGATAGAGAGAGGGCCTTCACTCCCGTGCTGTATATTCAATAATTGTGTTATGCATGCTTGTTGCCTAAACAAAAAGAAAATCTGTAATGCATGCTTGAATATAAAATTTGAAAGTTATAGGAATCTCCTACATGATTAATTAAGGTATATAGTCTTTAATTTAGAATTTTAGATAAACATACTTTAAGGCTTCATTACCAACCAAACAATATACTTGAACCAAGGGTGACAAATGGATGAGTATGAATGGGTATGGATATGTTATAGATTAAGTTATCCATTAACTTATTTATAATTTATTTATTTATTAAAATTATATCCAATCCAACTCAAATTATATTCAACCCACTCATCAACACGTATAAAATTATATTGATTTTTATTTGTTAAATTTAACAATATATTTATATATTCTTATATATGCTCACATATTTATAATTATGATCACTCAAGTCAAATGTTATTCGGGTTTTAGGTTGTTCGTATCATGAGTCACTCGAGACTAAAGTCACACAGATTTCGAAATGTTTGGGTTACAAGTCACTCGGGATCTAGTATGCTCAGGACTCGAGACGCTCGGGTCTCAGATCGTTCAAATGTAGATCGTTCAAGTTCGGACAACTCTAATTATAGGTCGTTCGAGTTTTGGAGCATGTTGATCTTTGAGTAAGTCAGGTCACAAATTGTTCAAATTTTAGTTTAATATTTTTAAATTTGGACTGATCATGTTAAATTTATCATTTTATTTAAAATTGTATTGTTTTAATTTGATGGGTTTAAATGGGCATGTTGGGTGTTACCCATACCCAATCCATCATTAACTATTTATAAATGGGTTAGTGGGCCATTAAGAACCATTCAAATAAACAGGTTACCCAAACCATTTTAAATTATATTTATTTTTTTGAATGAATAAAAAGAAATCATTTATTTTTTACTTAAAAATTCATAAAAAAATATTTATGGTCTAGTTTAATTAATCTAAAAAATGTTTAAAGAAGATAGTTAATAATGTGATCAAATGTTTATATGGATTGAAATTTGGAAAAGTATTTCAATTTCACTAAAATGATAAATTTAGTTTTTGAATTAGGTAGAGAGTCACTCAACATTGATACGCAATGAGATATGCAATGATATAATGTGTGTATCGAACCAAATTAAGTTAGGTCTATAATGTACTCTTTGATTCAACTTTATACGATAAGCTTGAAAACTCAATTAGTTACAAGTAACTTAATTAAAGCTTAGGTGCTTGTCTGATTGTAGAACGTACAAGAACCGAAAATTAGGGCTATGCTTAATTTGCTTTAGTTACTGCTTTATTATGTCAAACAAATTAATACTGCCAACATAAGAACGAGCTATAAGGGGTGCATACAAATTATAATTAGGTCATATTTTGTTAAAGCCGTGAGCTTTTTTTATGGTACAAATTTAAACCGCCGAATTCTCGAACAGGGAAGTGAAGTTGGTGGAGCCTCTCTTCCATGCATGCCCATTGCCCCGCCTGTTGGTAATGCGTAGTTCTTGTCTGCACCCACTTCAAACACTGTAGATTTAGATCGACTGCTTACAATTTCTCGTGCGTTATTGTTGTTAATTGGTTGTATCATGCTATTTGAGTATTTGTGGTTTGAATTTTTTCCAACTGGTAATATGCCAACAAAGACAAGACAAAATAAGCTGGCGCCCCGACACGAATTGAATCAATGACACGATCATCAGTTTAAGCAAAGCATATTCGACGTGGATAAGGGTTTTGCCACCATATATTAATGTCTATATATAGCCCCTACCCAACTAAAAATCTTTTATATTTTTCTTCTATTTTCGGGATAAAAGTTTTGGTTATGAATTTGTCGCCACATTTTAGAATTTAGAGGCAACGCCAGATAATTGCGTGTACAGTGTTCGAGTACTCTGCTAAAGTTGAGTCCCTACTTAACAAATGCATGATTACAAAGAGATCCAGAGTTATCACTGGCAGTAAAGATGTTTAGGCCCCGAGCAGCCCCCATTATAGACCCCTACCCCAACAGGTGATAGTGACACATTGCAGAAAAATGGTTAACAAAGACATCATACCACTGACAATTACGATAAACTTTCCTAAAATTATCAAGTGAACTTCCTGAATTGAAATAGGGTACGAGTGGGTAGTGTTCATTGACTTATGAGTGTATATGACTTATGATTGCATATTGTTGGGCGGTGATTCAAATTAAAGGAAGACCATCGGATTAGGCAGTTGGATGGGAGTGGAGGAGAATATTTAGGGTCGTTTGGTTGAGCAAAGTTGGAAAAGATGGAAGATAAAAAATATTGTTTTTTTAAATTATATTAAAAATATAAAAAGTATATATATTTATATTTGAAAATGTAAAAAGTGGGTGTCTAAATTCTAAAGGCATACTCATTTTTTTTTTTCCTCATGGAGAGCCAAAATGAAAACTAGGTAGAAGGTTTTCCAAACTTGGGCCCTTAGGTCAATCTACTTTGATTTGGACAGAATGACCGACCAAAAAATGAAAACAGAGTAGTGGCTAATATGGCCCATAATAATTCCAATTACTAGCAAGCGTTTAACAAGAGAACCAAAGGCTCCAATTGTTGACAACCCGAATTAGAAACCAGGGCGGCCCAGGTCCAGCTTTCGTGGTTACAGTTGGTTTAGTCACGGTCAAACCCACTGTAAAATAAAATTGTGGTAAAGATGTATCTACCACTAAAATAAATCACAAATTTTAACGTCAATTTATAATTTTCTATCTTTTACAATGATTTTATAAAAATAAAATTGATAAAACAGATAAATTTACAGTTGTTGTTTCTTAAAAGTTATCAAGTGGTCAAAAACTGTACTAGTAATCCTGCTCGATAACTTAGTGCGTGAGTTAATAATTAACAAAGAATTGTAAACCCAAAATGCACATGTTAAGCTACCTCAATGACTTGTTCAACATAAACCTTCCCATTAATATATATACAAATCTTCAAATTAGAGTAGCCTGAATTAACCCCAATTTGTTTTAGTTGGTTAGTTTGTTGCCATACGCTGCTGGATGATACTGGTAGGCATTATTCTAGCAACTGTTATCCTGAAGGAAATGTTGATTTCATTTGCGGAAATAAGGGTGGATTCGAGCTAAGTCTGAGTTGAGGGGGTGTTCGAGTACGACTCGTGAGAAAAAAACTTATTCGAATTTAGCCGGCGTTAAAAAAACTGAATTCGAGCTCAATTTGTAAGGTGAAATTTAAGCTTGAGCTCGGTTTGTGAGTAATTTGACTCATTGACTTGAGTTCGAGCTGAGCTTTTCAAAATAAAAATATATGTTTTTGGATATAAAATAAATAAATAAAAATAATTTTTTATAATATATGTAAAAATATAAATATAATATATATTATTTATTAATTAAATCGAGTTAGTTGGCGAGCCTAACGAGTCGAGTTTGACATTACTTGAGTTCGACTTGATAAACTAACCGAGCCAAAATCATAACCCGAATTTGATTTAATCGGGTTTCAAACCGAGCTTTTCAAACCTAACTTCTCAAGCGAGCTAAAGTTTTTAAGTTAAGCTATTCGACTCAGTTCCGTTCCTACAGGGAAATACTACTTTTCTCTTTGAGCTCACTTTTCAAAATTTTTCAGTCATATTATAATATTTTTCTGGGTATAAATTATAATCAGTGAGACTAATATAGGGTAATTAAATTTATGCAGTGGCAAAAATGCCATTTGCATACTGTTTCAGAAGGGATTAAGGGGGGAAATCACAGCGCAAAGGGGGAATCGCTAGCGGAGAACACGGGATTCACTTTCTTGGGTTGCAAGATAACGGGTGTGAAGACTGTTGTACCAGGATTGTAGAAAGATCACGGGGTTCGTATTCTAAGGTTATGTTTGCCTATGCCTACACTAGCTAGGAGCCCATACAACTGTGTGAGCCCAAAACTCACTCTCTCTTCTTTTTCTGTCGCTTAATTGGGTTTCACTTTAGGAGAATCCTATGAGAGAGGGAGTGAAACAAGGGATAAAATGCCTTAGCTGCTTCACAAGTCAAGGCCAAAATGGTGACTATTATAAACCCCATTTGACTTAATATTATGGTATAATGTCAAAGGTATATATATTCATGTTATTGTTTATCCTTAATTGATATTATATATGTTTAATTAATTATATATTTCATCTTGTAGTTTGAACAAAATACATTTGAACATAAAATTCTTTTGTGATAAATCAAACCCTAAAATTTCACCTGTTAGTAAATTATTCGAACATGAAATTGAACTTTAATGAGAATCGAATGTCCTAGACTAATTGTTTTCAACGTATTTGCGAGAGGCAGCAGTAGAAAAAGTATTGCACCACCACCCTCCTTTTTACCATTTTATATAAATTACACATCGATAAAATATTATGAATTACGTACGTGGCTCTTATTTGGATTGTTTTCTACTTCTTTTTTCTATTGATATCTTGATTAAGACGACTGCATTCAAATTCACAAAAGTACAACAAAATTCTTGACAGTAGAAACTTGCCTCTAAAATTTAATCAGCTTTATGTTTATTTATGTTGAGTTGTTTCTCAAATCCCACATCAAATAGAAACGTTATTGTAAGTAGATCTAATCCCATATTATCTATGTGTCAAAAAGATGTAAATACCAATTATTATAAATATAGGCATAAAAAAATATAATCTCTCACTTCTATTCCTTAATCAAGAATAATTGGTTAGATGAGAGTGTAATCACCAAAAACCAATATAGAGATTCAAGGGTTGAGTGAATATTGGGTGTATTGTGGTTTTGGTTTGTGAGATTGGAGAGAGTTTTCACATTTTTATCTAGAAAAATTGTGTATTATGGTGTAGTAAGTTTTAATAGCTTTCTTCCATCTAAAAATTACAAAAGTAATGAAATAACGATTGGCTCGTGAACATAGACAAGAAATATCGAACCACATTAAAAATTTTTGTGTTTTTATTAATTTATTTTTATTTACTATTATGATTAGTGTCAGAATTTTCAATAGTTTATAAGATAGACTATTGAGAAAGTTAGCTATCTATCATGCATTCCGCAATCTAACACATTTACCAAATACATTGAAGAGCCAATGATTTACTCTAGAACTACTCAATATGCATAGCTTACACATAGGGCATAGGGGTATTCTTTAAATAGTTAAAATCGATTAACCCCTCGATTCAAATCATTTTAATCGATATTAATTGATTAATCGAATAATATATATTGATTAATTATTCAATTAATTGTTAAATTTTTTAACTGTTTCGACCGTTAATCAATTAAAAAATAAATTAATATTCATAATATATTAAATATAAATATAATAAACTAAAAAATATTAAGTATAAATTAAATTAAATAAAACTTAATTATATAAAAAGTTTCAGCTAATTGATTAACCGACCGTACTGATCGAAATCAACTTTGTCAGTTAATATCGAAATACTTAAGTTAATTCGATCGAAACGATTAAAAAAAAAATAGTAAACAAAGTTGGTTAAAATTGCTGACCATCGAACCGACCATTTGCATACTCCTACCATACACATGACAAATGCATTGATATGTTTCATAGAAAGGAAGTGTGTTCATCAACAGACAATTTTGGAGAATTATTTGCTGGAATCTTACAAATGCCTTGGCTAGAGGAAGAGCAAAGCAACTGAAGGGTATTTTCGTGTCTATAAACACCCCATGTACATATATACAAAACTTGCTTTCTATTGAAGTTGAAAATCCGTTTCTTAGATTTCTGTGTGTTAGAAAAAATTACCGGGTCGAAGCTAACACACAACTAAAGTGAAATGAGAAAAATAAAGATTAAATGGACACAAATATTTTACGTGGAAAAACCCCCGAACAAATTAGGATAAAAAATCACGGGAACGTGTAGGAGGATTTCACTATTGTAAAATAGGGATTACAACATCTTCTCTCTCGTTACAATGAGATAACAATTGTCTAATCTCTATTGTAATAGGAGAAACAATTTTCTCACAAAATTGGGAAAATATTACTTACAAAGAAGGAACATATTTTCATCTCTAAGTAGTAACTCTTAAGAAAACTCTCACAAAAATATTTTCTCTCTTTCTGGTGGATGCTCTCGGATTCCTTCACCCCATATAGCACAACTGAAACAAGCCATTTATAGGTAAGTCACTTGAAAAACTTGTGGTAGACAAGTCTCCATGTTCCTCTCCAAAATGAATGGTCAAGAGATTAGTGCTCCATTAACCCTTTTTAATTGCCTTCCACTTTGTCCCAGTGCTGCAACCATTATTAATTAAGCAAATACAATATTAAGCAAAGTGGAGAAAGTGGCTTTACCACTAAAAAGGCCATCGGTTATCACATTCTCCCACTTAAAGTCACTTTTATAATCCTTCCATCTTTCCTCACTTGCCAAATCTATGTTTGCTTACGTTTTCACTAGACCACATGAGGATCTACACCATTTAAACTTATCAGTGTTGATCGGTTTGGTCATAACATCTGCTAGGTTCTCGTCGGTGTAAATCTTCTGCATATCCACACTACCTTCTTCCACTACTTCTCGAACGAAGTAATACTGAACCCTTATGTGCTTTGTCCGTGAATGAAAAGCTGGATTCCTTGCAATGTGCAAGGCACTCTGACTGTCACAAAATAGAACAATCTTCTCCTGCTTGTGTCCGAGCTCCTCTAATAACCTTTGTATCCAAACTACTTTCTTGCAAGCTTGTGTAGCCGCCATGTATTCTACTTCCGTTGTAGATAGAGCCACAAATTTCTGCAGTTTAGAAACCCAGCTTACAGCTCCTCTTGCAAGTGTAAACACATAACCTATAGTAGACTTGCTTTTATTAAAATCCCCTGCAAAATCTGAATCAACATAGCCTCTGACAGTAAAATCTGATCCTCCGTAACATAATACAGCATCTGAGGTTCCTTTGTTGTATCTCAGAACCCTGTTCACAGTATTCCAATGCTCTCCACCAGGATTCGCTATAAATCGACTAACCACTCCCACTGCTTGTGCAATGTCTGGTATTGTACAAATCATAGCAAACATCAAACTTCTCACTGCTGATGTATACGGTACTCGAGACATCTCCCTCCTCTCTACTTCATTGCTAGGACACATACTTGAAGATAACTTGAAATTAATAGGAAGTGGGGTAGAAATTGGCTTACTATCTTGCATGTTGAAGCGTCGTAAGATCTTGTTGAAGCAGTTCTTCTGGGAAAGCCAAATCTTCCTGTTATTTCTGTCTCGGTGAATCTGCATCCCTAGAATCTTGTTTGCTGGTCCCAAGTCCTTCATGTCAAACTCCCTAGCCAACTGTGCCTTTGATTCTTGGATTTGATCTCTGTTGGGGCCTGCTACCAACATGTCATCCGCATATAATAACAAGATAATAAAATCATTATCACCATCAAACCTTTTGAAGTACGTACAATGGTCTAAACTGAATCTGTTGTATCCAAGGCTAATAATGAAGGAATCAAATCTCTTGTACCAACACCTTGGTGCTTGTTTGAGACCGTATAGAGATTTGTTCAACCTGCAAACCAAGTTCTCATTTCCTGTTTCACAAAACCTTCTGGTTAGAGCATATAGATTTCTTCTTCAAGTTCTCCATGAAGAAATGCAGTTTTCACATCCAACTGCTCCAGATGTAAGTCAAACATAGCACACATAGCCAGGACTACTCTAATTGTTGTGAGCCGAACCACCGGAGAAAATATCTCATTGAAATCAATACCTTCTTTCTGAGTGAATCTCTTTACCACCAATCTTGCACAAAACCGTTCCACTTGATCATTGCTATCCCGCTTGATCTTGTAGACCCATTTGTTACCTATGGCTTTTCTCCCATGTGGCAATGGTACCAGTTCCCAAGTCTTGTTCTTGTGTAGAGCTTCAATTTTTTCCTGCATTGCTGCCATCCATAAAGACACATCTGAGCTACTTATAGCTTCTTGGAAAGTTGAGGGCTCTCCTTCCTCCGTTAAAAAACGGTATGCAACATTGATCTTAGTAATATACTCCGAATACCAAGCTGGCGGTCTTCTCTCACGAGTTGACCGGCGAACTTCTGGAGCCTTGAACTCGACTGTTTCTTGTACCTCGTGCTCTGGTGCTGCTTCAGTAGAAACTTGAGTTTCTTGTACCGGATTATTTTCCACCTGTATTGTTGTAGTCTCTGAAACCTCTTTCGATGTGCTATCGTCTCAATCTTTTTGTAGTAGTTGATCTTCTGCAAAGATCACATCCTTGCTGACAACAACCTTGTGGGTAGTGGGATTCCACAGGCAATACCGCTTTACTCCGTCAGCATACCCCAAGAATATACACCTCATAGATTTCGGATTCAACTTCGTTCTTTCTTGGGCATTGTACATCATATACGCAGGACATCCAAAAGAATGCAAAGTAGAGTAGTCCACTGGCTTACCAGTCCACATCTCTATCGGCATCTTTAAATCAATTGCTGTTGATGACGACCGATTTATCACATAACATGCGGTTTTGGCTGCCTCTGCCCAAAAAGAGTTGGGTTGACCTGCAGTCCTCAACATAGCTCTCATCCTTTCTGTAAGAGTTCTATTCATCCGCTTTGCCACTCCATTTTACTGAGGCGTGTATGTGACTGTGAACTGTTGTTTGACACCTTCCTGCTTACAAAGAGTAAGAAACTCGCCGTCTGTGTACTCTCTTCCATTATCTATCCTCAAGTACTTAATCTTTTTCCCAGATTCAAGTTCTATCCACGCTTTGAAGTCTTTAAATACCGGAAATACATCTAACTTCTTCTTAATTGGATACACCCAACATCTCTTGGAGTAATCATCAATGAAAGACACAAAGTACTTTGCTCCTTCTAGGGACATTTCTGGTGACTTTCATATATCAGAATGAATCAAGTCTAGAATGCATTTACTTCTAGTATCAGATCTGCTAAAATTTAATCTATGCTGCTTACTTGTAACACAATGCTCACAGAAAGATAGATTTACCGATTTAAGCCCTGGAAGCAGCTTTCTGTCGGAGAGAATCTTCAAACCTAGTTCCGACATGTGACCTAGTTTGAGATGCCACATCATTGTCGACTCTTCTCCCTTGTTGATTGACGCGACACACGCATCAACTTCCTTCAATGTTTCCCCTTTTAGCATGAATAGATTCGTTGCGATCTTTTCTGCCTTCATAACCACAAGGGCACCTTCGACAATCTTCATGATCCTATTTTTGATATGGGTTTTGCATCCAAGACTATCTATTTGCCCCAAAGACAATAGATTCTTCCTCAGGCCCTTCACATGTCGTATATCCTGAATATGCGAACTGTACCATCAAACATCTTTATCTTGATAGTACCAATACCAGCAATCTCCAAAGTATGATCATCACCCATGTGTACAGAACCTCTTGAGACTGGTTCATATTTGTGAAACCATTTTCTCCGAGATGTCATGTGCCATGTTGCTCCTGAGTCTAGTAACCAGATGTCAGCGAACTGCTTTCTGCCTCCAACTGTCGTTGTTGCCTCGCTGTATAGAACTTCACCATCATCTGAGGCACTTGCCACATTCCCTTGAACATTTGATGACTCAGGGACTCTACTCTTCTTTTTGTACCAACAATCCTTCTTGACATTCCCTTTCTTGCCACAGTTGTAGCACTTAAAATTCTTCTTACTTCTTGATTTCGATCTACCATGATTCTGACTCCCACTGGGGCCACGTTCCATTGATCTTCCTCTCGTCATCGTCAAAGCTTCGGCTTGCTGCGAACCTACCTGTCTGTCTTTCTTGTTTTTACGCCTGGTTTCTTCTTCCAAAACAGCAGCTACAATTTCGTCGAAGACTAGATAGTCCGTGAGGATGTTGTTCGTCAAGTTGATGATGAGTTGATCATACAAGTCAGGTAGACTTTGTAGTAGAAGTTTCGCACGTTCAGATGTCTCTATTGCGTAACCCATCGATGTAAGTTGCGAAAATAGAGTATTCAAAATGTTGATGTGGTCGGTCACCGACGTGGATTTCGCCATTTGAAGAGTGTAAAGTCTCCTCTTTAAGAAGATCTTATTGTGTAGTGACTTGGCCTCATATAGTTTTGTTAGAGTATCCCAAAGCTCATTCGCAGTCTTCTTTTCCGCTACACTAGATAACACTCCATCGGCTAGTGCTACATGCAGATCGGCAATTGCATTGCCGTCTATCTCGTTCCATTTGCTGTCGTCAGTGATCTCTGCGGGCCTTTTTCCAATTACTGCCAAATAATTGTCTTTCCTCAAAATTGCCTTAATCTTCATTTTCCACAACGAGAAATTACTCCCGTTAAACTTCTCAACATCAAACTTTGTCATAGTTGACATCTTGTTCACAACGATCTGCTTCACACCCTTCAACCAATTGCTCTGATACCACTGTTAGGAAAAATTACCGGGTCGAAGCTAACACACAACTAAAGTGAAATGAGAAAAATAAAGATAAAATGGACACAAATATTTTATGTGGAAAAACCCCCGAACAAATTGGGGTAAAAAACCACGGGCAAGTGTAGGAGGATTTCATTATTGTAAAATAGGGATTACAACATCTTCTCTCTCGTTACAATGAGATAACAATTGTCTAATCTCTGTTGTAATAGGAGAAACAACTCTCACAAAATTGGGAAAACATTACTTACAAAGAAGGAACAAATTTTCCTCTCTAAGTAGTAACTCTCAAGAAAACTCTCACAAAAATATTTGCTCTCTTTCTGGTGGATGCTCTCGGATTCCTTCACCCTATGTAGCACAACTGAAATAAGCCATTTATAGACAAGTCACTTTAAGAACTTGTGGTATACAAGTCTCCACGTTCCTCTCCAAAATGAATGGTCAAGAGATTAGTGCTCCATTAACCCTTTTTAATTGCCTTCCACTTTGTTCCAATGCTGCAACCATTATTAATTAAGCAAATACAATATTAAGCAAAGTGGAGAAAATGACTTTACCACTAAAAGGTCATTGGTTATCACACTGTGCACATGAGAGACACGTAAACTAGAAAGTCTCTGGGGTTGTGCCGGCTTAAAAAGATAAACTGGAGAATATTTAATGTTGTGATAGGAATAACATCCCCTTAAATAAGACTGGAGTTATCCATAAATTAGATTTGAATAACAGTTTTTCCATAAATTGGAGTGTTGTAGTAGTACTGGGATATTGACGTGAGATTACCATAACACCTTCAATGTAAAATTACAGTAATATCCATTGCCAAGTATGGAGATTTGATTGGTTGATCTGTCCAGATTGTGGAATTCTTTTTTGCAATTGAAAATTGTTACGTGTTGTAATAATATTAAAGAGAAAATTTTCCCCTACACCGATATAATATATTGTTATTCTTTTAAATTGTTTAAAAACACTATCTTTTACATTAGTTTTTTTTTTCATGGATTAGACTCTTTTGATTTCTTTTTAAAATTTCTACACCATACTATACATGAAAAATAAAACTACTAACATTCACAACAATTTATTTAAAATCCATATCTAACAATTTCTTATTATTATGCGCCGATTCAACAAAAAAAAAAAAAAAAAAAAAAACCACACGTCTGGATTCAAAGTATTAAAAAATTGCATGCAAAAAAAAACATGTTTCTTGGCAACTCCTAAAGTAATTAACCTGTGTAAATTTGGTTTTTATAAAGTCTTGATGTTTCATTAATTTGATTCTTTTAATCAATTCCGTCGTCAATAATTGAGGTAAAAATCCGAGCTAGCATTATCGGAGAGACACTCTAGCGTCCAGATGATGCATGCCTATTCAAGTTAAAATGGACGTGCCTCCAACCCCAAAAACGCACTGAAAGTTTTAGTGTTAATAACAAACCAAAACCCTTTCTCCCATTTCTAAGTCAAACTCAACAAAATTTCCCCATACCCAAAACTATCTTTTATTATTTAATTTAATTTTTTTTTCTTTTTTTCCCTCCCGTCCTCTTCTTTTTCTTCTCCCATTCTCCATATTCAAATCGCTGTTGCAGTTAACCAAAAGAAACAACCACCAAACCAATGGCAAATCCAAATTCACATATTAAAAATTCACAGAAAAAAAAAACATAAAGAAGAAGAAGATTAGTGCGGCAATCTGCTGAGGCAGATCCGACGCTACTGTGCCGTCGATCTTTCTGGTAGACCTAGCACGGTCATGTCTAACGGCACGACGTGGAAAGAAGGAGAAAAAAAAAGAAAAAGTAAGAAACAGAATGGAAGACCATCCATCTTTGTTACAGAGAAATGGGAAAGATATTTTGAGATCTAAGTTATTTTGCCCAAAACTCTCCGTTTTAATAGTGAGAAGCTCATGTTCGGGCTCATTTTTTTTATTCATTTAAATCATGTGGTGCTGTTTGGATAAGATTTATGGGATCTTAAATTCATTTTTTTAAAAAAAAAATTCGAACAACTTTATTAATATAAACTTTTGATTATGTCATCTCAAATTTTTATTTAACAAGATGGATGGAATTAACTAAATGCATTTATATTGATGAGAAAAATCTATATGTGTGAAAATAATATATGGGATTTGTTGCACAGTAATCATTAAACAATTTGTGATGTTTTCTTCCAATGCAATCCACTTCACTTTTAATGGATTTAGTCTATTTCTAAGCTAAACTATAGGTAATGTTTAGAACTTTAGATTGGATTTAATTTAATTTTTAAATCTTATTAAAATTTAAAAAATTAAATTTATACGGGATAATCCAGCCCCAAACATCATTGCATCTATTATCAAGATTTTCCAACTGGTCATACTCATGCTATCAATTTGAAGAAGAATTAGGTAAGCTTGAGTGGAAAATACGATAAAAAAGCGCTCCTGATAAGAAATGATTAAATCAGAGTCTTTCAATTTTTTCTACCGACACAATTCTTAAATCTTTAAACGATAATGTTCTTTAATAACAGATAAAAGATGAAAATTGGGACCCAGATGTTTTGACGTAGCGGCTACTTTCGAATCAAGACTTGATCCCTTCTTTCCACCAACATATACTTGAGATGTTTTTATAGATGACATGGGTTTTACGTCATAACGTGTATATACGCAGATATTATCGCACTCTTAAAAGCTCGCAGATAAGAACAAAGGAATAGGGACAGCAAGCAGAGAAACGCGTGTCAATTTTATCTAACATCAGTGAATTAACGTATTAGTCTTTTTGTGTGATTTTACCACCTTTGCATGCAAATCCGTGGGCTGTGGGACTATTCATGAACAAAAGTTAGTGGAACATACTATCAATCCAATAATATAATAATATAAAAAAAAATATCGTCTTAAGATAAGATTAAATAAAAGAGATAAGGTCCAACATTATATATGGTAGTGATAAAAAAAGACTTGACAAGGAAATTCACATTATATATTTCACATACTACCACTTTCTTGGTTGTTTTTGGTTTTAGTTATCAGCTGAATATTTGAAAGTCTTGGTAGCAAATGGGTTCTCTAATGGCAGGATGGGATTCTAAGTCAGGTTTATCTTTAATCTCTTGTAATCTTCTTGTTAATTAAAATATTGATATCATCTCTAGGCTAATTTCTATGAATTTCTCAGAAAGATACAAAGGGAATTGGACATCACTAACCAAAGAAGAGATCGATGGTTACTGGAAATCAAAGAAGAAATCTGAGGAAGAACATTTCGGAGTGATTTCTAGTCCATCAGATCATAGCAGCCAGGTACAACACAATTGAATTAGCTTGATTTTTCCTATTTAATTGGGCATGCATGATTATATATAGTAGTAATAGTTAAATTTTTATTGATGGTATTTAGCTGAAAGTTAGTATATTGATTTGGTAATTAAATGTCTAGGAGAGCACAACAATGGAGGAGAGTGGAGGAAAATTTCGGAGATCAAGCTCCTTGCCACTGCCCAATACGAAGGAAGGTTCTATGGACATGGATTCAGAGATAAACTGGGAGAATATCGTAAAGAGAAGCGGATGGTATAACTAATTAATTAGCATATTAATTTATAAATTATTAATTATTAAATAATTTTATTAATTATTAATTCAATTGTAATAAATGTTAGTGAATATTAATTGCAGGTGGACTAGAAGCAACTGGGCGTTTTTAAATGAACCTCCAGTAACGGAGGGGCATGGTAACACTTACGCATCTCAGTTCCACGTGGCTCATCGACCACCTTCGGACTAATGGACGCTGATGATGGAATTATAGCTCCTAGTAAAATATAATATTCGTTTCCTAAGTATTTGTTCCTAACTATTACAATAGTTGTTGCTGTATTGGTAATGCTGCTGATGATGGTGTGTTTTTTGACTTTTTGTGAGTGTAAATAGCTGTCTTGTACGTTTTCCTTGCTTAAATGCATTCCGTATTATATATATTTAGTTTTGTTTCCCTCCTATTAATGACTACTATTTAAGTGGGTTCTTTAACAATGTAATTAATGATCCCATTATCTTTGTTTTCTTGTAAAAGTAAGAAGAATTTACCGTCCCCATTTAAGTCCTGCATCCTAATTTTCTCTTTTTCTGTAAGCTTCTAGAACATTGAAGAAAGTTTTACCGACTGTCACTATATTTTTATTTCATTTAGATTTGGTTATCTTTTCAATTTTTTTATTTACAGAGTATATTGATTGTCACGGTTTTTTTATTTTATTTAGATCGATTATCATTTTTTTATTTTCATTTTCAGCATATATTGGTTATCATGATTTTTTTAATTTATTTAGATCGATTATTTTTTCGGTTTTTTTATTTTTAATATATATCGGTTATCATGATTCTTTTATTTCATTTAGATCGGTTGTCTTTTCAGTTATTTTATTTTCAGCACATATCGGTTGTCACGATTTTTTTATTTCGTTTAGATTCGGTTTTTTTCATTTCATACATATGCATATAAACAATACTATAAAATATACATATGAACAATAATATAAAAATAAATATACATTCAATTTAGCTATTCAATTTTTTTTCAAAATTATTATTTTTATCATATTTATTAAATTATTATTTTTTATATATCGTATAAAACTATCAATCATAGTTTGTTAAGAATTTTATTTATCATTTCATTATATATTTAATCAATTTATTATTTTAATAATATTATTTTTTATATAATAAATCTTTAACATATCAATTATTTTTATTATATCTATCAACTAATTTTCATATATCATCTAATTATAGTTTAATTATTAATTTAAATATTATTATTTTATATTACATATTTATCTTGATTACTACAAGTAAATCTAACTCACCATGTAATACTTAAAGCTATGGTAGATCATTTTTTTACATTTTTTGCACGTTTCAGTAATTTTATCCGATTGTTGATCGTCAATCCCTGACATAATATTTATATTAAAATTTTTAATTTGTTCTTCAATTCTTCTATAATTCATATTTTTTAAATTTTCACATCAAATTTCGAAAAACTTCGTATAATTTCAAAAATAAAATATCTATTATTATCTTTTATTTTTCTTAAATTTTTACTTAGATCTCTTTTAAAATTTTCTTATAAATCAAACAGAATTTGATAAGAAAAATCAAAATAAAACAAAAATTATATATATATATATATATATATATATATATGAAAACACACCGCCCCCACTGCCACCGTTTTCACCCTTTTTTTTTTTTTTGTCACTTATGCTTCTTTTTTGTTGTTACTCATGCACAATGCATGATTGTGTGACAACACCTGAATATCCTGGTGTTAGTTTTTTTTTGTTTTTTTTTTATTTTTGTAATAGTTACATTTTTTTAATTGATATAAGTTTATTTTAAAAAATTATTTTTATTTAATAATAAATTTTTTATGTATATATTATTTTATTTTCATGTAATATTTATCAAATTATTTTTTTACTTTTACTGTGAGAATACTGATATTACACTAATAGATTTTTTTTTTGATGTTTATATTTATAGCGTTCAACAATAGCAAATCACTTGCTCTTTAAGTTGCTTACTCATCAAGATGGTTACTCACGATACTAATAAATATAAGTAAAAAATCTCAACATCAATCAAACTGTTTAATCTTTTGAGTCGGATTTCTTTTCAACCGATCAAAACCTCTTAATTTTAATCGAATTTACTATATCACTTAATTAGATTTTGAGCCTCAACATCTCTTTTTTTATTTCTCTCCCCAAGTTTACGCAGATAAGTCATTCATACCACTGCCGTTGATAAACTATTATTTTTAAGATTATGGAAAATAGTAATCCAACAAATTAAACTGATGAACTAAAATACAAAAAACCCACAACAAAATTCTTTCAATCTGTCCAATTAATAGCATCAAAATTCAAGTTTTTATTTTATTTTTTATTTCTTGAATTCTGTATTTAAGAGTAGCCAGCAAAGATGGAAAAGAGGATCATAGGACTGCTAGATCTTTGAATAGGTTACTAATAGTTTTTGCGATCTCACGAAGATAAATCTTAGCATGTTAATGAGTGCCCCCTCCTCTCTGTTTTTTTTTTCTCCCTTCTATTTGTTATAGTAGACAAAATAAGCTTCATGTTCCTAAATATAACCGTAGTTGTACAAATATATACTATTATTTTCTTTTCTAGTTTCTCAAAATTCCAGATAATAACTAAACATGATTATATTTTCTTACGCTTTACACAATAATCATAGTCTTCTCTTATCAGCAACACACAGATGCACTCATGATTGACCATATGTATCACCATCACTTTATATGGGTATCACATCCTCTTTGGCCCAGATTTTGACCTTTTTGTGCTGGCTATGCTGTTGGTGGAGCACCCTCACGAAGCCACTAGAAGTATGTTTAAGATATCCGCTATTATGTAAAATTCTACAGTGGACTCATCGATTGCGACTTACCCATAAGGTTCGCTTAAAATTTGAGCTCGGAAATCATGGTAGCTACTGGGTCAATATATATCTCAAAATAGGCTATATTACACATAACCTTAATTTCTATGCAACTCTAATTTCTTTGAACCAGAAATCATTCCAGTCATTCTAACAGAAACAACAAGTTTTTTCATTCCAATCATTTCGTTCTTTCTAATCAACGCAAAAAATTTATTGATTTCAAACATTCTAATCGAATAGTAAAATATTTAAAATTTAATTTTTAAATTTGAATTCGATGCGAAACTCTACAAATTGAATTTTAACCGAACTCAAATTTAAATAACTGATTTAAAACTAAAATTCGAATAGAATTCGAATCCTTCCATACACGCAGTCGTCACACCCATCAATTGTGCACGGACCAATTTTCTGATGTCATTGATTTAGTAATAATTTTAGTAAAAATATAAACACTAGCCACACAGAAAAATCGTCTCCAAACCTACCGAGAGGGATGAGTGGATCAGCCCAAAGCGTGGCACCTGATACTCCTCGCAAGAATTTTTCTAGAAGGTGATGTTCCTTTGCCCCAACGAAATATTAAATAGACCGCTCAACGGATTTACAATTAATTTCTAAAGAAGCCACCAGATTAGTTAGAATGCTTCAATCTAGTCATATACAGAAATAACTTGTGCACCATGTAAATAATATATTTGATGCTTTTTCTATATCATAATTTTTAACATATTTATTAATTAATTAATTAAATAAATAATTTTTATTATTAAATCATTAAAAAATTTATTTTTTTAAACAGTTTAAAAAATATATTTTTATATATTTAAAATAATATATATAAATAAAATAATTAAAATCAAATTTAAGTAAAAGAAGTGATAAGTTCTTTCTTTTTCCTACCCCACCTGCCACAAAATTAAAGCAGATTTATGGTCCTTGAAGAGGGCTAATTTGGTAACTTCAGCTTCTTCATTTGATGTATAAATATTGCCACCATAGTGTAGTCCACATTATACTCTGTAGCCTCTGCTAGTTCATATTCCAAAATTTCTTCAGTTTTTCCTTTAAGAAAAAAATGGGTGAGCAAAGCAAGATTTTGATAATCGGAGGAACTGGATACATCGGAAAATTCATCGTGGAAGCGAGTGCAAAGTCCAGCCATCCTACATTTGCTTTAGTTAGAGAGAGCACCGTCTCAGATCCTGTTAAGCGTCAACTTATTGAAAAATTCAAGAACTTAGGTGTCACTTTGTTGCATGTAAGTTTTTTTGTAGGCAGTGAAAACAGTAGAAGATCTAATTAATTAACATTATATATGTTATAATTGGTGTTATTTGTGCAGGGAGATCTTTCCGATCACGAGAGTTTGGTGAAGGCAATAAAACATGTTGATGCTGTGATTTCTACTGTAGGTAGCATGCAATTAGGAGATCAGGTTAAGATTATTGCTGCCATAAAGGAAGCTGGTAATATTAAGGTGGGTGAGAGTCTCAATTACTTATACAGTTATTTAATAAATTTAATAATATTTGTGATTGTTTAATTGTTTCTATTTTAGGATAAAACTGAATTATCACTGAAAAAGATTTTGTTTTTTGCTTAAATGGATAGTATTTCCAAATTGCATCTCTAACCCGCTTGATCCATCATGAACAATCTTCTTCTTTCCCTCCTCATATCTATTTTAATTTATTTTATAACTTCGCTCTGTTTTGTCGGATCTGATATTTTGATTGGGAGTCAAATATGCTTGTGAATGGAAAATTTTGAGTGATTGGGTGTTAGTAGAGACGGCATGAACATGGAAAATGCTAGTGTAGTGGCGGTTGATTTGCGCGAGAAAGCTGAAAAGGAGAAAAAAACATTATTGTCATTTCAAACATTAAAAGAAGAGATGGGAGTGCCAAAAGAATCACGTTATTCTTTTCCATGAAAAGGGTTTTTAATAGATTTAACACCTTTTTTCTTTAATTGGAACAGATTTCACCTTGTAGATTAAGACTAATTTGTGTTTACAGGCCATATAAGAAATATTGATGGGGCCTGCGGGAGACATGAACCACCGTCCATTTGTGTGCCTTGACATAAAATATTCCATGATCATATCGATGACAAAAAGACTCCATTTTGGAGAAGTGGGCCTCACCATTTATAACAAATTGAAAATGTCATGCTTATCAACAAATAAACGTCATCACTACTACTAGAATACATTTTACAGAAAATGAATTGTCCATTTATAAAATAGTAGTAATATATAATGATCTTTTAAGGAACAACTTGATAAACTATGATTGGTCTTGTTGGTGTACTAGTCTCCATTCATGTTCATCGTGTTTGAGAATACCAAAGCCCCTTAAAATGGTATTGAAATATTGAACAGAGATTCTTCCCTTCAGAGTTTGGAAACGATGTGGATCGTGTTAATGCAGTTGAGCCAGCAAAATCAGCATTTGCAATTAAGGTTCAAATTCGCCGTGCAATTGAAGCTGAAGGGATTCCTCATACTTATGTTTCCAGCAACTGCTTTGATGGTTATTTTCTCCCTACATTGGTGCAGCCAGGAGTCAGTGCTCCTCCTAGAGACAAAGTCACTATCATGGGGGATGGGAATCCCAAAGGTAACTAATTGCAATTTTGAACCCATCTTCATTTTCAGTTGTATACAGTCTAGATCATTTAGTATTTCTTTAGCCCATTTCCCATTTGACCAGCAGTAATTACAGTTTATGGTTTTTTAAACGTTTTATGGTAAAACAGTTGTGAAGATATATATATAACACAAAAGTGAAAGCAGTTTTTTCAAAAAATATTTAATTCATTAAAAACAGAAATCATTTCATAAAGCCTTTTTAATATACTCTGCCTAAAATGAAATCCCAAGTATGTGTTACTGTTTGCAATTCTGCTCTCTCTGCAGCTGTTTTAAATAAGGAGGATGATATTGGAACCTACACCATCAGGGCCGTCGATGACCCAAGAACATTGAACAAGATCCTCTACATCAACCCTCCTAAGAACATTTACTCATTCAATGAGCTTGTTGCCCTGTGGGAGAAGAAGATTGGCAAGAGCCTTGAAAAAATCTATGTTCCAGAGGACCAAATTCTCAAGGACATCCAAGGTCAGTGAGACATCTCTGTGCCCATTTTGTTTGATTTCTATAATAAAATGTCCTATTTCACTCTTAAATCAAAATAAGTGGGTGTTGTGTGCATTAGTTATTCATGGTTGGTTTCCATACATTCTTGCAGAGGCTCCGCTTCCATTCAATATTATATTAGCCATCAACCACTCAGTCTTTGTGAAGGGTGATCAAACCTACTTCCAAATCGAGCCATCGTTTGGTGTGGAGGCTTCTGAGCTTTACCCGGATGTCAAATACACCACAGTTGAAGAATATCTCGATCAATTTGTCTGAGAAATTGGACTTCTGCAGTAGTTATTACTGAAATAAATGGAAATCTGAGATGTTATTAACTCAGGATTTCAGCACAGAAGTGTTTGTACTAATGTGTTTGATAGTTTCTTGTTTCTTTCAACAGAACAGAACCCTTTGAATCAGGCTGCTCTTTCATCTTATGAATTACATAAAATGCCATTCTATCTATGCTTGTTTGTATGTGGAGAGATTTGTTTGATCTTCTATATTTTGTCTAATTTTTAATGTTTGAAAATTGCAATGAAAACTGCGCTTCTTCTCCCCATCCCTACCAGAAGCATACTCTAGTTCAACCTCTCTAGCCCTCCTTGGAAATAAACCTAGGCCAAGATCGAGACTAAATATAAACCTTCACATTTGCTTTAGGCAATAACAAAAATCTGCCTGAAACCGTCTTTTCACTGTATTTATTATTTCTGTAACCAATTAATTCATTCATCTTCCATCCTGTGGCACATTTTCTGAAAGCGTATTAAAGCATAAATGATACTCTCTTAATAGGCAAGGGACGGTCTCAACTCAAAAGCAATTGTAATAAGTAGGGTTCTCTTGAGATGAAAGAGATATGACTTTGAACAAATTGATCATTGTGAAAACCGGAAAATTCTTATCTAGACTTAGTCTGGAGAAATTTGTCGGAATTTTGGGTTTAAATATGTTATAACATTGTACATGTAGACTCGTTATCTAATAAATGACCCAATTAAGTGATATAATTGTTATGAGTCTCTAAAGTATCAAGGTTCTTTAGTATGAGCCACCTTATGTGTAGAAGCCTGATGTGGTATGGGTCTTTGTTAATGGGCCAAAGACCCAATGCACATGTGTGAGGTAACTGTTAGGGTTATGGTCTCTAAGGTACAAGGAAATAAATATACATTAGGGGAGGGTGTTTAACGAGTGTTAAATTTTATTGAAACAGACAGTTCTTCTCCCTCCCCTCTAACATTCAGTTGATTGGTTCCCATACCAAAGGTGGTTCTCCCTGTAGTCTTAGAAAATCAACCCAAGGAGGCTTGCTTGCAATGGATTCCGGTTTGTTTCTAACTCATCTTCCATATATATATATATATATATATATATGAGAATTCTTGACAAGTTTAATATGAAAAGATCTTGGCTGTATCATTGATTATTTGTGTATTAGTATCAAGATTAATATAACAAGTGGTATCAGAGCCTTTCATGTTAAATTGTTGAGATTCATATGAAAATTGAGTTTCTTGAATTTTTTCCCATAAAGTATGTTTAGGGCAGAAATTTGTTTTGAAAAAAAAAAAATTGCTATAAATCTATGTTTGTTGATAAGATTGTATAATTACTCTGTGAATTACATCTCCAAATATAATTTTTTTTTGGGTATGACAATATTAAATTTTGGTGATTTTTAGTGACTGTTTTTGTAATTGCAAATTGTAGTTTATCAAACCAGCGCTGCGGCGTTGGCTATGATCTTTCTTTTTTGGCTAATTCCGTAAATTATGCATTAAGCCCTTTGGCACTGGTTCATATGATAAAGATAGCCGTTTTTAATTTTTCTATAACCGGTGTAAATTATTTTATATTGTATGCAATTTTTCTATAAAGATTGCAATTGTGGAAATCATTTTTTATTGTCACGACAACTTGCCATGATATTATGGATATACTGAGAATATATAGTAAAGTGGAAATTATGGAAATCATTTTATATTGTATGCAACTTTTCTACAAAGATTGCAATTGTGAAAATCATTTTTTATTGTCATGACAACTTGCCATGATATTCTGGATATGTTGAGAATATATAGTAAAGTGGAAATTGTAGAAATCTTTTTTTATTGTCATGATAGCTTGCCAATTGCAAGCATATTATTTTGGTATTCATTGTAGAGGACCACTACAGTCAGTCCCAAAATCCAGAGAACTATCGCTGCAGCACCAATGATCTATCCTTTTGGGCAGATTGCTGGCGCCGCGACACCAAGGGCTGGCACCGTGGAGCCGGTCAAAGTAAAGGACAAAAAAAAAAAAATTTAAGGATTTTGTTCTGAATTTTATGTTTAATGTTTTTGATGAATGAATTGAAGTATTATATTTCCAAAGCAATCTCTAATATGTAAATTTATTTATTTTAAGACATGTAAACATGCTATTAATATGTGAAAATAATCGACCCAAAGGAAGGTTATTTTTGCATTGTTAATAGATTAAAATAGTTGTGAATATGTGACAAATAAAGGTTGCCATGCGAATAATGTGTCGGTCCAAAGAAAGACGCATTATTTGGCAGGTTGGGTTGTCAATATTCATGAACTATATTTGAGATACCACTTACAAGTTGATATTTCTGTCCAAAGACTAAGTATTAATGTTGTGCTAGGTATCTTGTTATGGGCCCACATGCATGTGTATATGTATACAGTTTTGTTTTGATTCATATATACATGAGTTGTTACTAATTGTAAGCTTTTGTTCTTTTTTATAGCAACATCGATTTCTGCTAACATCAACAGCATTCCCGTGCTTAACGGCACGAATTTCAAGAAGTAGCAAGATCATGTTATGATCGTGCTCGGGTGCATGAAATTAGACTATGCATTGAGGGTCGATCGCCCCACACCTTTGACTAGCGATAATACTGCTGAGCAAAAGGTTGTATATGAAAAGTGGGAGCGAACAAACCGTATGAGCCTAATGATTATGAAGCACTCGATTCCGGATACCATCAGAGGTTCTATTCCTGATGAAAATAATGCTAAGAAATTCCTCTCTCAAATAGCAAATCGATTCGCCGCAAATGAAAAGGTCGAGACAAGCACCATCTTGACTAAGCTTGTATCAATGCGGTACAAGGGGAAGGGGAATATAAGAGAGTACATTATGGAGATGTCAAACCTTGTGACAAGACTAAAGACATTCAAGCTGGAATTGCCAGAAGACATTCTGGTGCACTTAGTCTTAATCTCTCTTCCTACACAATTCAGTTCTTTCAAAATTAGTTACAATACTCAAAAGGAGAAATAGACTTTGAATGAGCTGATTGATCAATGTGTCTAAGAGGAAAAAAGACTTAATAATGAAAAGGTTGAAAGTGCTCATTTAGCATCAACTTATCAGGACCTTAGTTCCAGCAAGAAAAGAAAGAGGAACATTAAAGGAAAAGAAACTGCGGGGTCTAAAAATTCACACCATAAGGGACAACAGAAACAAGATAAAGGTATAACTTGTTTCTTTTGCCACAAAGCTGGTCATGTGAAGAAAGACTGCACAAAATACGCCAAATATGTGACCTGGTGTGAGAAGAAAGGTAAACTTCTAAATTTTGTTTGTTCAGAAGTTAATTTGGCCTTAGTACCTAAGAATACTTGGTGGATAGATACAGGTGTAACTACTCACATAAGTGTTTCTATGCAGGGGTGCATAAGGAGCCGAACGCCAACTGATGCTGAAAGATTCATCTATGTAAGAAATGGCGAAAGAGCTCTTGTGGAGGCAATTTGTTTATTTAGATTACAATTAGAATTTGGTTGTAATTTGGATTGGGATGAGACTTTTTATGTACCATCTTTTAGACGGAATTTGGTTTTTATTTCATGTTTGGACAAATCAGGTTTTTCTTGTTCATTTGGAAATATAAAGTTTAGTCTTTTTCAGAATTCAAATTTGTTTGGTACCATTTCTTTAATTGATAATTTATATAAACTAGATATGATTGCCTTCAAAGAAAACAAATCCTTGCATACCAGTAATGTTGGTATTAAGCGCAGATTAACAAATGAGAATTCATTAATGTTATGGCACAAGCGTTTAGGACATATTTCTAAACAAAGGATTCAAAGACTTGTGTCAGAAGGAATTCTTGATCCCTTAGATTTGTCAGATTTTGAAGTCTGCATTGAGTACATTAAGGGAAAACAAACAAATGTTAAAAATAAAGGTGCTAATAGGAGTAATAGTGTCTTAGAATTGATACATACGGATATTTGTGGTTCATTCCTTACAGCTTCTTGGAATGGACAACAATATTTTATCACTTTCATAGATGACTACTCCAGGTATGGCTATCTTTATTTAATTCATGAGAAGTCTCAATCTATAGACGTGTTCAAGAATTTCAAAGCCGAAGTTGAAAATCAATTAGGCAAGAAAATTAAGGCTGTCAAATATGATTGTGGAGGTGAATACTACGGTAGATATGATGGATCAGGTGAACAACGTCCTGGACCTTTCGCTAAATTTTTGATGGAATGTGGGATCGTTTCTCAATACACCATGCCAGGGACTCCTAGTCAAAATGGTGTAGCTGAGAGACGAAACCGAACCTTAAAGGATATAGTAAGAAGTATGATTAGTCATTCTTCTTTGCCATAATCGCTTTGGGGTGAAGCCATCAAGACTGCAGTTTATATCCTGAACAGTGTTCCAAGTAAAGCAGTAGCTAAAGCCCCATATGAGTTATGGACAGGCAAAAAGCCTAGCATTAGACATTTGTATGTTTGGGGATGTCTAGCTGAGGCTCGGCCTTATAAGCCAAATGAGAAGAAGCTAGACTCAAGGACCGTTAGCTGCTATTTTGTTGGATACTCTGAAAGATCAAGGAGTTTCAAATTTTATGATTCTTCTAATAGATCCTTTTTCGAAACGGGTAATGCCAAGTTTATTGAGGATGTTGAGTTAAGTGGGAGAGACCAACTCGGGTAAGTCAATTTTGAAGAGGAATGTGTTTACATTCCTGTTTTTGCAACTGAAAACGTTCAGGTATCCATACCTGATGTTATTCAAAATGCAAATCCGGAGATCCAACGAATTGATGATGAACCTGAATTGCCGCCTGCTCAAAATTAGGAACCGCCTGAGGTTCATCAAGAGGTTCCTTAACAACCTCAAGTGGAAGTGCCACTAAGAAGATCCACTAGAGAGAGGAGAAACGCGATTTCAACTGATTATGTCGTGTATCTCCAGGAACATGAGTTTGATATGGGTTTGAAAGATGATCCGACTTCTTTTAGTCATGTCACACAATGTCCTAATTCTGAAAAGTGGATTGAAGCCATGAAAGATGAGATGAAATCAATGGATGACAATGGTGTTTGGGACTTAGAAGAGTTGCCCAAAGGTGCGAAACCGATTGGTTGCAAATGGATATTTATAACCAAACGGGATTCAAAAGGTAACATTGAAAGGTACAAGGCCCGCCTAGTCGCCAAAGGTTTCACTCAAAAGGAAGGCATCGATTATAAAGAGACTTTTTTGTCGGTTTCGACAAAAGATTCTTTTAGAATCATTATGGCACTTGTAGCTCACTATGATTTGGAGCTACATCAAATGGACGATAAAAGAGCGTTTCTCAATGGAAACATTGAAGAAACAATATACTTGGTGCAACCAGAGAACTTTGAGTCCAAAGATTCAATGTATCTTGTATACAAGCTTAAAGAGTCCATTTATGGCTTAAAACAGGCATCCTGGCAATGGTATCGGAAATTTGATCAGGTGATTACATTCTTTGGATTTAAGGAAAACACCGTTGATCAGTGCATATATCTCAAGTTCAGTGGGAGCAAATTTATTATCCTGGTGCTATATGTAAATGACATTCTACTGGCAAGCAGTGATATAGGCCTATTGCATGAAACCAAGAGATTTCTATCAAGTAAATTTGAAATGAAAGATCTTGGTGATGCGTCCTTTGTTTTGGTTATACAGATCCATAGGGATCGTTCTAGAGGTATACTTGGACTGTCACGGAAGACCTATATTGATAAAGTGCTAAGTAGATTTAGCATGAGTGGTTGTGCACCAGGAAACACACCCGTGGCAAAGGGTGATAGGTTCAATTTGATTCAATGTCCGAAAAATGAACTTGAGAAGAAAGAAATGGAGAAATATCCCTATGCTTCGGCTGTTGGAAGTCTCATGTATGCACAAGTGTGTACGCTACCGGACATTCCATACATTGTTGGAATGCTAGGCAGATATTTGAGTAACCCGGGTGTGGATCATTGGAAAGCAGCTAAACGGGTTATGAGATATCTACAGAGAACGAAGGATTGCATGCTCACATATCGGAGATCGGATCTTTTGGAGATCGTTGGGTATTCAGACTCCGATTTTGCTTGTTGTCTCGATAGTAGGAGATCTATTTCTGGCTATGTCTTTATGTTAACTGGAGGAGCTATATCATGGAGAAGTGTGAAACAGTCACTCATAGCTACTTCCAC
Organism: Bretschneidera sinensis; assembly: GCA_023935145.1. NCBI lineage: Eukaryota > Viridiplantae > Streptophyta > Magnoliopsida > Brassicales > Akaniaceae > Bretschneidera > Bretschneidera sinensis. The sequence continues at coordinate 150,025,505 of CM043697.1, forward strand.
CATGGAGGTAGAGTTCATAGCTTGCCATGAGGCATTAAATCAGGGAATATGGTTGCGAAATTTTATCACAGGGCTGCGCACGGTTGATGGTATTGATAGACCATTAACGATTTATTATGATAATAAAGCTGTAGTTGTATTCCAATAACAACCGAAGCTCGTCGAGGTCAAAGCATATTGACATAAAGTTTCTGTTTGTCAAAGAGAGAGTCAAGAATTCTCAAATGTCAATTGAGCAATACAGTACAAACTCTATGATTGCGGATCCACTTACTAAGGGTTTGCCACCCATAGTGTTTTATGAGCATGTTGCTCACATAGGTGTCATTCTTTTGGACCATATGCCCGTATAGTGGGAGTTTGTATTTGGCCTTTTACTTTTACTTAATTGACATGGTTATGTTGTTCTGTACAAACATTCGATTATGTATTTTTGATTACTCTATGATGATTTTCATTGTAGTTTTGCATTTAATGTTTGAAAGTATTTCATATGATTCTTTTGAGTCATATGGAGGACCAGTTGGAAATTGACATGTTTAAGATCACGTTTCATGTAATTTTCATACTACACATCCATACTAGATCTATATCGTTAATTGTGTTAGTGTTGTGACCATTGATGGGTCTTGTTACAATAAATGTGATAAAGGCCGCTTTGATCCTACATTGATATGGTTAATGGATCATACTGTTGTTGGATATTTTGGTTTAGATAGCACAAATGAGCTTAATTAATGTTATCTTTATATACAATATAAATGATAACATATGTAACCTAAGTGGGAGATTGTTGGAATTTTGGGTTCATATATGTTATAACATTGTACATGTAGACCCGTTATCTAATAAAGGACCTAATTAAGTGATATAATTGTTATGGGTCTCCAAAGTATCAAGGTTCTTTAGTATGGGCCACCTTATGTGTAGAAGCCCGATATGGCATGGGTCTTTTTTAATGGGCCAAATACCCAATACACATGTGTGAGGTAACTGTTAGGGTTATGGTCCCTAAAGCACAGGGAAATAAATAGACATCAGGGGAGGGTGTTTAATGAGTGTTAAATTTTATTGAAACAGACAGTTCTTCTCCCTTCCCTCTAACATTCAGTTGATTGGTTTCCATACCAAAGGTGGTTCTCCCTGCAGTCTTAGAAGATCAACCCAATGAGGCTTGCTTGCAATGGATTCCTATTTGTTTCTAACTCATCTTCTCAATATATATATATGAATTCTTGACAAGTTTAATATGCAAATATCTTGGCTGTATCATTGATTATTTGTGTATTAGTATCAAGATTAATATAACAAAATTTTCTTTCTCTATCTTATAGTGAAAGTACTTTTGATCTAGGAATATCCCATAGACCATATCTGGACTGGAAACTTTTTTCACAGAGAGAGAGAGAGAGAGAGAGAGAGAGAGAAAGAGAAAGAGAAAGAGAGAGGCTATTTCCAATGCAAGTGCCCCTGTAGTAATGGTGTTAATGAACTATATCATCTTAGTTGATCAAAGACATCATAATTAAGCAAAGAAGAGCGTAGCTTTGATAGGAAATTGCTCATCATATGATCAATAAGCTTACTGTTTAAATAGTAGGATTTCAGAATCTAGACATGAACCAAACAGTCTCAAATTAACATTATCAAATTCAGTTGACTCTCAATTCTGGTAATCTGCAATCTTGTTTTGTTGTAGCAGCAAGTTAGACTGTTAGAACAGGGACAAAACCAGCTTACATTTTTAAAAGCCATCTTGCTTTAGTTTTTTTTTCATCAATTCTTAATTTGATTTATATATGCAAAATGCCAAGTGTGAACTTTGTTTAACTACCAAAGAAAACTATTGCTCTATATTCTTTTTTCTACACCTACTCTACCTTGTTTCCTCTCAATTTTCTTAACAGGAGAACTTTCTTTTTTTTATCACAAAGACAATGCAAGTATTTCCTATAAACATGAGTAAACACATACACAACAGCTATATCCTTGCCATTTTTTTATTTATGTTCATTCTTTCAGTAAACTCAATGAATTTGAGCACTTGTCTGTTTTTGAAAAAAAAAAAACAAATCAGTAAAAATATTTGATTTCAAGCCTACAGAGCCTTGAAATGTTCACAAGTTCATGCATGGTTTCATCAATGCCTCATCACCAGTCTCATTTCTTCTTTTGTCAAAGTTTTATTTCTAGTCACTGAATCCGGTTTCAATTCTGGTGCCGGTGCTAGGGATGGGGCTACTGACTCCACCATCGTTGGAGCTAGTGTTCTTCTTATCAGAAGCTTCACCATAAATCCCATCATTCTCCTAGCATTCACCCCTTTGCTTTTCTCACCTGCAAAATGTAACGTCTACGGAACTTTAATCTATGCAACATAAAAGGGAAACTTAGACACCAACCCTCAAATTTTACCAATATAAATGAAAATTGAAAGAAGTGAAAGGTTGCTCATCTCTTACCACTCAATTCCAAGCCATGTTGTTGATTGGGTTTCTGTCACCAAAAGTTGATCCAGAACTGGAAATACTGGATGGAGCTTCATTGCCAACGAAAGGCTCAGATGAGTTTAAGCCATTTATTCGCAGACTTCCTGAGTTCAAGTTCTGGTAATATATAAGTTCCTATTGTGGCACTAGTTTGATAAAGTGTTTTGTAGCTAACTGTTTGATGGTCATACTTTTGATGATGGTAATTGGGCAACAAGTCAACAACGTAGCACTAGTAAGAGAGAGCTCTTCAATTGTTTTTTTTGGGCTGAAACTCTTCAAATCTTACATCTTTGGTATATTCTTTTGTGTTTTGAAGCGGTTTTGGGGCTTAAGGTTAATCTTAGTAAGAAGAATTTAATCCCTCTTGGTGAGAATATCAATGGTCATTTTTTTGCAAATTTGTTGGGGTGCAATTTGGGATCATTTCCCTTTATATATCGTGGTCTCCTGCTTGGAGCTAATTTTAAAGACAAAAATGTGTGAAATCCTATTTTGGAAAGATTCAAAAAAGGGCTAGTCGGGTGGAAAAATCGTTATCTCTCAAAATAAGGAAGACTTACCCTCATAAAAAGTACGTTCTCTAGCCTTCCTATCTACTTTATGTCTATTTTTCTCATCCCTAGCTCGGTGGTTAATCGGTTGGAGGGTATTCAAAAGAGGTTTCTTTGGGGTAACACAATGGAGGATTTTAATTATCATTTGGTAAGGTGGAGTGTGGTTAAGCAACTGAATGAAAAAAAAGGGGCTTGGTCTTAAATCTCTTTATTTATTCAATAAAGCTCTTCTTGAGAAATGGTTATGAAGATTTCTTGTGGTGAGAGATCACCTTTGGAGGAAAGTAGTGGAAGCCAAATTTAGGATGGATTCTAATGGGTGGATGTCTAAGGAAGGAAGAGGGGCCTATAGTGTAGGGGTCTGGAAATGGATCCGGAAAGGTTGGGATGCTATGCTTCCTTGTGTTTTGTGTTGGTGGGTAATGGGGAGAGAACGAGGCTATGGCATGATACGCGGTTTGGGAACACTCCGTTGACATAACAATTTTCGGATATCTATTGTATTGTAAGAGATAAAGAAGCTCTTATTAGTTCGTACGTCTCTGTAAATAATGATATAACCTCTTGGGATGTGCCTCTCATCCGAAATGTACATGATATGGAGGTTAAGAGGGTTCAAAGTTTCTTGGAACCTTTGTAGTTCTAGATTGGATTTATCTAGAGAGGATTCGATTATATGGAGGGATAGCATGGATAAAGGATTTGAGATGAAATCTTTCTATAAGACTGTTTGCATTGGAGAAGCCTCAGAAGCTTCATCCAATTTTCTATGGAAAGCTATATGGTGCTTTCATGCCCCTAAAAAGTGTTTTTATTTTTTTTGGTTTGGGAAGCCATTTGGGACAACTTGCAAAGAAGGGGGAAAGTGGTTGTTAACATGTGTTTCATTTGCAAAGGTTGCATTGTAATACCCGTATTCATGAATTAAGGGTAAAGAAGTAATTTGATATATATGTCATGAATTTTAAATAATATTTATGCAAAGGATTAGTATTGAATAAAATAATTTTTTTTAAAAAAATAATTGTAAAAAAAAATCGTGAATAATAGAATATGAATAGTAAATCGTGATTAGTGAATAGTAAAAAAAAAAGGGTTGGACACCAAGTCCAGAAGAATGAAAAGAAGGAAAAGAAAAAAAAATATAAATATGTATTAAAATATTATTTTTTTAAAAAAAGAAAAGTTAAAAAAAAAATCAAAGTCAAAAGTGGCAGCTTTGCTGCCATATAAATGTTAAGTGGGAGAGAGTTCTCCATGTTTTTTTTTTAAAACGTGGAGGATTGGTTTTTTTAAGAAAGTAGGAAGTAGGTGGAGGATTATTTTTAAGAAAGTGGGAAGTAGGTGGGGGGAGTTACTGAAGATTAAAATAATGGAGAGTTTGTTTTAGAACAAAATTTAAAGTTAGGTGGAGAAGGGGCAGCTGACTCTTCCTATATATGCATATATGTATAAACTGAACGAAATCGTTCAGTTTCTTTCTTTCAAATTTCTGTTTTCTCAAAATATTTGGAGACCCAAAGAAAAGTCAAAAGGGCAAAAATTTTGAAGGAATTTTCTACGGAATTTCATAGAGGGTCATGAGAAGCTATCAGTATTATAAGGTGTTGACTATCTACAACGGGAGAAAATTCGAAGAAGAACGGGAAAGGCAAAGAGGTGGTCCACGAGTAGCTTTAAGTGCTACGTGGTGAGTTGGATTTACTTTAAGTAGTCTAAATGAAAAATCAATTATTTGGTGATAATATTAATTTTAATTATTTAAGCATGCTTGGGTGATAGATGAAAAATCGATTTATGGGTATGATAGGAAATTTGGGCAGGTAGAAATATTTCTTGGTGAGAAATGATATTTTTTGGAAATTATAAGTTTATTTGAGAATAAAAGCAATAAATAAATTATTGATGAGATATATTGATGTTTTAATACGAGTTATGATGAGATGAATTTTAGTAGACCTTGACAAAATTTTGGTGGATGATTTGAGGTGAATTTTAGTGGATCTTGACAAAAAAAATTGGTGGATGATTTGAGATGAAATTTAGTGGATCTTGACAGACTTTAATAGATTATTTGATGTGATTTGGGAATAGAAGAATTTAGTAGAATTTTTATAATTTGATAAAAATCTGGATGTTTGGATGTAAGAAATTTTTTAAAGAAACTTTGTTATATAAAATTTGTGGATAATTAGGATAGCCAAATTAAGTGGTTTGAATCTTTATATTGTTTTTATATTACTGTTTATATTACTGTTTCATATCATTGTTCATGCACATATGCATTTAATAATATAACCGAAAGAACCGGGAAGGTAGCCGGTCTAATGAAATAACCGTGACAGCTGGTATATGCTGGGATGAAAAAAAAAAACCGTGACAGCCGGTATATGCTGGGATGAAAAGTGAAAACCGTGACAGCTGGTATATGCTGGGATGAAAAGTGAAAACCGTGACAGTCGGTGTATGCTGGAATTAACCGGGAAGGTAGTCGGTCTGATGAGAATAAAAGAACCGGGAGGGCAGTCGGTTTAAGATAATAATAACCTGTCGACAGGTGGGAAGACGTTCCCATCATAATCATTCATGCATCTGCATCTGTTTTAATTATCGTTGCATTATTTGAAATGTTGAGATGTGATATATTAATTGTGAATTAAATTATAGATGGTTGTGTCTCATAAAAAGAGACAGCTATAATGATGAGATTTTTGAGATGCTGAGATGTGGTATATTAATTGTGAATTAAATTATAGATGGCTGGGTCTCATAAAAAGAGACATCTATAATGATGAGATTTTTGAGATGCTGAGATGTGATACTTTTTGTGAATTTCATTATAGAAGGTTGAGTTTCATAGAAAGAGACAGTAGGGTGATAAGACTTACCTAAATGATGGACTTTTTGATATGAATCTCATTACAAGGTAATTAGGAGATAATTGATAGTCTTAAGGTGAACCAATGATTAAGAAGAAGATATTGATAGTAGAAAGTTGTCATCAGGTTTTGCGAAAATAAATTTTAATATTAAAGGATTATTGATGGAATTTGGAATACTTTCAGTAAATTTAATTCGCTGAGCTTGTGAAGCTCACTCATCTCTGTTCAATAATTTCAGGTAACAGTCAAGATAAATAGTCTGGTGGGTTGAGAATCAGACGAGATCTTTTTCTGTAAGCCAAGTACGTGTCAATATCCTCAGACAATCGAGTTAAAGACTTGTAAAAATTTTATTGTAAATATTCATGCATTTATGTATATTATGTTTAAGTGAATATCAGATTTCTTTACCTCTCCTGTTAAAGGATAAGGAAAAAAAAATCTGGTAATATTATATTTATTGTTGCATATATGCGTCGTGCTTGGATTTTCAAAATGTGATGACACTGTCTAGGGGTGGCCAACCTGGGATGGGTCGTTACAATTTTGGTATCAGAGCATTAGGTTGTATGATTTTGTAGACTGCATAAAAAAAAAAGTAAGAAAGTGGAAGATTAAAGTAAATTATAATGAACAGTCTGAGGATGACATGTGAACGCGTTAGAGCTAGAGTTAGAATTGTTGATTTGAGAGGGTGTGGTAGGCCCATAATATTTTGATAAGTCGAGGTTGAGTCTGAATCTGTGGTTTCTAGAAGGGAACGTGTTGATAATATGATTGATATTAGTAGAAAAAGATGAGCTAAGATAAGCTCTTACTCATGCTTTTGAGAAAATGAATGTATCAGATGATTAAGTGGATAACTTATAGCATAGACTTGATAAGCAGACTAGAGCAATGCTTGATGTTGTTAATTTAGTAATGGTAGACACTTAAAAAGGGGAAAAATGGATTTATGCATAAGATACAGAGAAATATAATTAATCTAAATGCTTTGTTGTTTAAAGGATCTATGAATCCTTTTACACTTAAGTTTCGGAGAAATATGTGGAGACATTATTTAGTATTTTACGACAAATAATTGCCTTTACTTCGTTGGAGTTAGGAAGAGACATTTTGTGAATGGTGAAAAGATATTCTTCCCAAGGTAAGTACAAATATTGATAGACCCTTAATCTAAAATAGGTTTAAGGAAGTTTTTCTTGATAGATATTTTCCTTATGTCTCTAGAGCTCAACAAGATAGAGATATTATTTATTTGGGGTAAATGTGTTAACTGTGGCTCGGTATGATAGCAGATTTATGGTTTTGTCAATGGTTGAACCAAACATGGTATACCTAGAGGAGAAGAAGTGTAAGAAGTTCATAGATGAACTATGTTTTAAGATTTGATCAAAACTATATTACATGAGACAAATGAATTATGTCATATTAATGGATATATTATTTCAGATAGAGAGATGTGATAGAGTTTAAGGGAAAGAGAAAGAGTGGCTAAAGAGGCTTAGACATGAAAGTTATGGAGGTAGTGGCAATATAAATATGCAGGGTGGGAGACCACTCAAAGGAAGGGTTCCTTGTCCCAGGAAACCGAAGTACAGAGTAAGAGGAAAAACATGATCTATTACTTCTGTAGCTCAGAATATTATTGGTGAGACCCTTAGATTTGGGAGACAGATTATGAGAACTGGAAGTCATGGTAGAGGAAGCAAGTATGCCACCAAGTGGAAGTTGCAATCTGATGTATGATTGGGATATAAAAGTTTATTATAATTATAATCAGATAAGATATTTATTCCAGAATTTTCAAAATTTGAAATACTTTATGTGTGGAGAAGGTGGTCATGTCAGTGTTGATTGACTTTGATGCAACCCATTCTTATACATCCAGTATTCGTATAAAATCTATTGAAGAATTTATTAGTCATTGGATTGCAAAATATCCTTGTTAAAGTTCTCACTTGAGATAAAGTGATAATCATCAATATTCATGAGGGATTGTGTGATTCATACCAGTGTCAAAAAATCTGAAGTTGATTTATTATGTTCGAATATAATTTATTTTGGAAAAAAAATTGGTTATTGATGTTTTATGTCTGGGTTGATTATTCCAGAAAGAAGGTTCAAGATATAGACATGAGATACTTTTAACTATCTTATTTTTGCTCTGGCCAATAGGAGATGATTGAAGAAGGGTTTTAAGGAGTATTGGACATATATCATGAATTATAAAAAGGAGATAGTGATGAAAGAATATTCTAAATTAATTCTTGATGGGTTGTTTAGGTTGTCTCCAAGTAGGGAGATTAAAGTCTCTATTGATGTGATACCAGGATTATCACATATAGCACCCTTCATAATGACGTCAGCTGAATTGAGAAAGATTGAACGTACCATTTTAATAATTTGTGGATAAACAATTTATCAGACTTAATGTATTTGGGTAAGCCCATGTGTTGTTCGTGAAAGAGAAAGATGGAATAATAGGAGTATGTATAGACTACAAATAGTTAGAGTAAGAACAAATGTAATTTACCCAAGATACTTGAGCAGTTGCAAGGAGTGAGAGTGTTTTCTAAGATAAATCTAAAATCAGATTATCACCAATTGAAGATAGAGAAGGGAGGCATGCCTAAGATTGTTTTTATGACATGTTATGATCATAAGTTTCTTGTGATGAAATTTGGATTGAATAATATTCCATAAACATTCATGGACTGGAGGAATAAAATGTTTGAACCATTTCTTGATAATCTTGTGGTTGTGTTCATCGATAACATCTTGGTATATTTAAGACTACGGAAGAGAAAGTAAAACATTTAGAAATTGTTTGGGAGACTTTGATGAGAAAGAGATGGTATGATATAAGTTCTCTAAGTGTGAGTGTTGACGGAAAGAAATAACTTTCTTGGACCATATAATTTCAGGAATGGCATAACAGATGATTTATATAAAAATAAAATAAAAATAAAGGTAATGTTAAGTTGGGAGAGACCAACTAATATGACTGAGATTAAAATCTTCTTGGGATAGCTGGTTATTATAGAAGATCATTTTAGAATTATTGTTTTTGTAATACGGTTAAATAGACTGACCAGAGAAAAATATGAGATTTGTATGGTAAGGAAAGTATGAGAAAAATATTCCAATTTCTAAGGGAGAATTAAATACAGATCCAATATTGGTGTTTCCTTCTGATGATGAAAGATTTGTGGTGTATAGTGATACGTCACATAAATGATTGGGATATGTGTATCATAGGAAAATTGTGAACTATACTTCTAGGCAATTGAAGATTAATGATAAAAATTAACTTACTCATGACTTAGAGCTGATTGTTATAGTGTTTGCTTTAAAAAAAAATTGAAGACATCATTTGTATAGAGCCACTTATGAGATAGTCATGGATTATAAGAGTTGGACATACATATCTACCCAGAGAGATTTGAATTTGAGGCGAAAATGGTGTATGAAGTTGATTAGTATCTATGATTGTACAATTCTTTATCATCTAAAAATGCAAAGGTGATAGCTGATGTATTGAGTAGAAAATTCTACAAGAAAGTTAACTGCTATTGGAAGTTCTTATGTGAAATTGATGATAAATTTAAAAGAGATAAGAATGAAGTTGAATATCAGTGATAGAGGATTTAGGTTAACGAATATGGTTATACAGTCATCCATAATGAAATGTTTTAGAAATGCAAGGTAGAGATAAAGAGACAGAAAAAGATTAAGCATTGAGTGCTTACTAGAAATCATTTTGAGTTCAAATCTGAAATGAAGATAGTTTGGTGTTGGTACATGGATGGTGTTCCCAATAATGCAAAATTGAAAAAGGAGATAGTGAGAAAGGTACATAACGATGTAGATTCGATGCAATCAAGTAACAATAAGAAATATAGAGGATTGAGACAGAAATTCTGATGGTCAAGATTGAAGAGGGATGTAGCTAAGATTGTGAGATTGTATGGAGTACCATTGAGCATAATGTTAAAGAAAGATGCTAGATTTACACCTTGGTATTGGGAGAGGCTTTCAGAAAGACACGGGTACACAGTGACAATGTTATATAATTTCATGCTCATATTGGATTTTTTTTTTTTACACTAGAAGATATGCTAAGGACAAATGTGATGAATTTCTCAGTAAATTGAGATGTTTACATGCCATTGATTGAAGTTGTTTATAATAATCGGTATCAAATTTGTATTGGGATAGTACCCATTGAGACATTGAATGATAGGAGGTATAGAACTCCTATATGTTGGAAAGAAATGGAAGAGAAAAATATATCTGGTCTATTTATTATTGAGCTAGAGATGATCAAATTTGTTAGAGAAAACCGTAAAGCAGCCTAGAGTAGACCTCTTGAGTCTTAAGTAGGTGATTGGATGTATTGAGAAATATCTCAATGAAATTGTGTATTGAGATTTAAATGGAAAAGAAAAAAAAAAGTTGAATCCGAAGTATGTGGGACCTAAGAGGTTGTTGAGAAAGTTGGATTAGTTGTGAGTAACCTGAAATTGCCTCCGGAATTAAAACATTTATATAATGTATTTCATGTTTCACTTTTAAGAAAGTGTTTACATGATATTTCGAGCTAAGTTATAGAAATTCAGAAAGTTTGGACTTATATACAAGTACCAGTGAGAATTGTGGACAAAGAGAGTAAGTCTGGTGTAAAAGAATAATTTCACTAGTGTAAAGTTCGGTGGCGGAATAAGGATGTTGAAGAGATTTCGTGAAAACATAAGACAAGTATGAAGAGAGATTATTTATATTTGATTCTGGAGTAAAGTAAAGAAATTTCGAGGACGAAATTTTTGTAAGGTGGGTAGAATTGTAATACCTGTATTCATGAATTAAGGGTAAAGAAGTAATTTGATATATATGTCATGAATTTTAAATAATATATTTATGCAAAGGATTAGTATTGAATAAAATAATTTTTTTTTAAAAAAATAATTGTAAAAAAAAAATCATGAATAATAGAATATGAATAGTAAATCGTGATTAGTGAATAGTAAAAAAAAATAGGGTTGGACACCAAGTCCAGAAGAATGAAAAGAAGAAAAAGAAAAAAAAATATATATTAAAATATTATTTAAAAAAAAAGAAAAGTAAAAAAAAAACAAAATCAAAGTCAAAAGTGGCAGCTTTGTTGCCATATAAATGTTAAGTGGGAGAGAGTTCTCCATGTTTTTTTTTAACACGTGGAGGATTGTTTTTTTTTAAGAAAGTGGGAAGTAGGTGGAGGATTATTTTTAAGAAAGTAGGAAGTAGGTGGGGGGAGTTGCTGAAGATTAAAATCGTGGAGTGTTTGTTTTAGAACAAAATTTAAAGTTAGGTGGAGAAGGGGCAGCTGACTCTTCCTATATATGCATATATGTATAAACTGAACGAAATTGTTCAGTTTCTTTCTCTCAAATTTCTATTTTCTCAAAATATTTGGAGACCCAAAGAAAAGTCAAAAGAGCAAAAATTTTGAAGGAATTTTCTACGGAATTTCATAGAGGATCATGAGAAGCTATCAATATTATAAGGTGTTGACTATCTACAACGGGAGAAAATTCGAAGAAGAACGGGAAAGGCAAAGAGGTGGTCCACGAGTAGCTTTAAGTGCTACGTGATGAGTTGGATTTACTTTAAGTAGTCTAAATGAAAAATCAATTATTTGGTGATAATATTAATTTTAATTATTTAAGCATGCTCGGGTGATAGATGAAAAATTGATTTATGGGTATGATAGGAAATTTGGGCAGGTAGAAATATTTCTCGGTTAGAAATGATATTTTTTGGAAATTATAAGTTTATTTGAGAATAAAAGCAATAAATAAATTATTGATGAGATATATTGATGTTTTAATACGAGTTATGATGAGATGAATTTTAGTAGACCTTGACAAAATTTTGGTGGATGATTTGAGGTGAATTTTAGTGGATCTTGACAAAAAAAATTGATGGATGATTTGAGATGAAATTTAGTGGATCTTGGCAAACTTTAATAGATTATTTGATGTGATTTGGGAATAGAAGAATTTAGTGGAATTTTTATAATTTGATAAAAATCTGGATGTAAGAAATTTTTTAAAGAAACTTTGTTATATAAAATTTGTGGATAGTTAGGATAGCCAAATTAAGTGGTTTCAATCTTTATATTGTTTTTATATTACTGTTTCATATCATTGTTCATGCACATATGCATTTAATAATATAACCGAAAGAACCGGGAATGCAGCCGGTCTAATGAAATAACCGTGACAACTGGTATATGCTGGGATGAAAAGAGAAAACCGTGACAGCCGGTATATGCTGTGATGAAAAGTGAAAACCGTGACAGCCGGTATATGCTGGAATTAACCGAGAAGGTAGCCGGTCTGATGAGAATAAAAGAACCGAGAGGGCAGCCGGTCTAAGATAATAATAACCTGTCGACAGGTGAGAAGACGTTCCCATCATAATCATTCATGCATCTGCATCTGTTTTAATTATCGTTGCATTATTTGAAATGCTGAGATGTGGTATATTAATTGTGAATTAAATTATAGATGACTGTGTCTCATAAAAAGAGACAGCTATAATGATGAGATTTTTGAGATGCTGAGATGTGATATATTAATTGTGAATTAAATTATAGATGGCTGAGTCTCATAAAAAGAGACAGCTATAATGATGAGATTTTTGAGATGCTGAGATGTGATACTTTTTGTGAATTTCATTATAGAAGGTTGAGTTTTATAAAAAGAGACAGTAGGGTGATAAGACTTATCTAAATGATGGACTTTTTGATATGAACCTCATTACGAGGTAATTAGAAGATAATTGATAGTCTTAAGGTGAACCAATGATTGAGAAGAAAATATTGATAGTAGAAAGTTGTCATCAGGTTCTGCGAAAATAAATTTTAATATTAAAGGATTATTGATGGAATTTGGAATACTTTCAGTAAATTTAATTCGCTGAGCTTGTAAAGCTCACTCCTTTCTGTTCAATAATTTCAGGTAACAGTCAAGATAAATAGTCTGGTGGGTTGAGAATCAGACGAGATCTTTTTCTGTAAGCCAAGTACGTGTCAATATTCTCAGACAATCGAGTTAAAGACTTGTAAAAATTTTATTGTAAATATTCATGCATTTATGCATATTATGTTTAAGTGAATATCAGATTTCTTTACCTCTCCTGTTAAAGGATAAGGAAAAAAAAATCTGATAATATTATATTTATTGTTGCATATATGCATCGTGCTTGGATTTTCAAAATGTGATGACACCGTTTAGGGGTGGCCAACTTGGGATGGGTCGTTACATGCACTAAGTCCATTTTTCATCTTTTGATGGAGTGTACATTGGTTAGAAGCTTATGGGTGTTGGATTATAGTGTTTTGAGTATCTCTTGGGTGTTCACCGGCTCCGTGAAAGATGAAATTTGAGCTTGGAGTGGGCTTCGGGTTTCTAAGGAGCTAAGGTTATTCTTTGATTCCTCTCTCAATTTTTTTGGATTGTATGAAATGAGAGGAATCATAGAGCTTTTGAGGGCATCGAAGGAAATTTTGATGTAATTAGATATAGTTGGTTCAATGCCCTTAATTTTTGGTGAATGATATAGGTCTTTTAAAGCTTGTAGAGTTTCTATCTTATAGAAAATCATTGTAAATGGGTTGCATCTTCTTGGTGTTTTTTTAATATATTAATGTACTTATAAAAAAAAAAAAAAGGAGATATTTGATAGGTTTTTAAACTGAAAAAATTGTGAATCACGAGAAAAGCAGCAGCCAGAAGGAAAGACATTGGTGTCATTCCACGACTTGTCTGTGCATATAAACTTTGGTAAGTGAGACAAAGGTCTTCCTTAGTAAAGAGCTATCATTGGGCGAATGATTTATTTCCTAAAAATTATTTTGTGTGTATGTGGGAGCTGCTTTTCATCAGTTTCGACAAAATTCTGAAAAATATTCCTGCTGGTTCTAACCCAGGCTAAAAGAGAATCTGTCCTTTTCGTTTTGTAATTGCAGGTATTCCATCACAAAAGCTTTCTGTGTGGCTTTCCTAATGACCTTCTTTTCAGTGTTTGATGTCCCCGTGTTCTGGCCCATACTACTCTGCTACTGGTTGGTTTTGTTTGCCTCACAATGAAGCGCCAAATTATGCACATGATTAAGTACAAGTATGTTCCATTCAGCTTTGGAAAGCAGGTGAGAGCTTGGAGTGCATTTCTGGCCCTGCCTTCTGCCACCAACTCTCTCTTCTCCCTCTGATTGCAGTGGCTTGTTGACCAATCATTCCTTTCTGCTTTTGTCATGAAAATGTTCTTACTTCTCTCTTTGGCTTTTGACAGAGGTAAAGAGGGAAGAAGTCTGCTGCAAGTAGCAGTGGCTTAATGGACCGAAGATTATTCACCTCTCTTTCTAAGAAGAAGAGGGTGGGAAAGGTATGGCCTTCCAACCCTTTTGCTGTGAGCTTTTTTGGGAGGAAGACACTGTTTTTGTCAAATATCTACTCAAGAGTTCACACATGTTGGAGATTCCATTTTATTTTGAATTTATTACCAAATTATCAGCTGCATGAATTGGGATTCTCAAACATATGATGTAGCTCGATATTTTTCTTATTTTTTTTTTTCTAATTCAATTGTAATATGTAAGGAACTGAATTTTGAGCCTCTATTATTTTCCCTCTTTGAAGTTTTTGAGCTCTTCGTTTCTGCATTAAAGGAGAAATACCATTTTCACATGGTTTTGAGTGCCACTTTCGAGATCTGGTAGGATTCATATCTTTTTATACCTATTTTCTCTCTTTCCTTTTGGATCTGCGTTGTGATATGAATCAAAAGGTTCATATCTTTTATTTGTTCTTAACACCATTACTACCAGGCCATATTTGATCCCTATCCGTGAAAAGAGATTCCAGCCTAGATATGGTCTATGGGATATTCCTGGATAAAAAGTACTTTCACTATGAGTTCAGACCTTCCCTTGCCTATTAAGGGGGTATCATTTATGCTTTAATACGCTCCCAGCAGTAATCCTTCGACTTGTTCAACACTTCTAGTTGTTGAAATAAATAATTTGCGGCCGCAAATGTGCCACAGGATGGATGATAAATGAATTAATTAGTTACAGAAATAATAATAATGAAACGACGTTTTCAGGCAGATTTGTGTTTATTGCCTAAAGCAAATGTGAAGGTTTATATTTAGTCTCAATCTTGGCCTAGGTCTATTTTCAAGGAGGGCTAGAGAGGTGTGACTAGAGTATGCTTCTGGTGGAGATGGGGAGAAGAAGCACAGGTTTCATTGCAATTTTGTAAACATGAAAAAGTAGACAACAAATAGAAGGTCAAACAAATCTTCCCACATACAAATAAGCATAGGTAGAATGGCATTTTACATAATTCATAAGATGAAAGAGCAGGCCGATTCATAGGGTTCTGTTCTGTTGAAAGAACCAAGAAACTATCGAACACATCAGCACAAACACTTCTATGCTGAAATCCTAGGACAATAATCTTAGATTCCAATTTATTTTAGTAACAACTAGTGCAGAAGTCCAATTTCTCAAACAAATTGATCGAGATATTCTTCAACTGTGGTGTATTTGACATCTGGGTAAAGCTCAGAAGCCTCCACACCAATCGATGGCTCGATTTGGAAGTAGGTTTGATCGCCCTTCACAAAGATTGAGTGCTTGATGGCTAACATAATATTGAATGGAAGTGGAGTCTCTGCAAGAATGTATGGAAACCAAACATGAATAACTAAAGCACGCAACACCTACTTATTTTGATTAAGAGTGAAATAGGACATTTTATTATAGAAATCAAACGAATTGGTCATAGGGGTGTCTCACTGACCTTGTATGTCCTTCAGAATTTGGTCCTCTGGAACATAGGTTTTTTCAAGGGTCTTGCCAATCTTCTTCTCCCACAGGGCAACAAGCTCATTGAATGAGTAAATGTTCTTAGGAGGATTGATGAAGAGGACCTTGTTCAATGTTCTTGGGTCATCGACGGCCCTGATGGTGTAGGTTGCAATATCATCCTCCTTGTTAAAAACAGCTGCAGATAGAGCAGAATTGCAAACAGTGACATAATTGGGATTCCATTTTAAGCTGTGTATGAAATAGTTTCTATTTATCGTAAACAAAAGCTAGGCAAGCCAACCTATGAAAAGGTTCTATTTCTAATAAACTAAATTTATCTCAGAAAAACTGTTTTTACTACTGTTTTACTTAACAATAAACAATTTATAACTAAACGACTATTTTATCATAAATTGTTTCTATTGCTAGCCAAAGGAGTAACGGGCTGAAGAAATACAAAATGATCTAGAGTGTATACATACTGAAATGAAGATGAGTTAAAAAATGCAATTTGTTACCTTTGGGATTCCCATCCCCCATGATAGTGACTTTGTCTCTAGGAGGAGCACTGAGTCCTGGCTGCACCAATGAAGGGAGAAAATAACCAGTAAAGCAGTTGCTGGAAACATAAGTATGAGGGATCCCTTCAGCTTCAGTTGCACGGCGAATGTGAACCTTAATTTGAAATGCTGATTTTGCTGGCTCAACTCCATTAACACGATCCACATCGTTTCCAAACTCTGAAGGGACGAATCTCTGTCAAATATTTCAATACCATTTTAAGGGGATTTGGTATTCTCTAACATGACGAAAATGAATGGGGACAAGTACACCAACAAGACCACTCATAGTTTCTCAAGTTGTTCTTTAAAAGGTTATTCTATACCACTACCATTTTATAAATAGACAACACATTTTCAGTGAAGTGTATTTCTAGGAGTAGTGATGAAGTGTTGTTGCTGGGCATGACATTTTCATTTTGTTATAAATGCTGTGGCCCACTTCTCCAAAATTTTCGAATCACAAGCATATTTGACCCTCAGTCAAAATATAAGATCCGGCAAAACAGAACTAACTTATAAAATAAATTAAAATCGATATGAGGAGGGAATGAAGAAGATCGTTCATGATGGATTAAGCAAGTTAAAGATGCAATTTGGAAATTTTATCCATTTAAGCAACAAACAAACTCATATTAAGTAATAATTCAATTTATCCTTTAAAAAAAAGAAACATTTAAACAATCACAAATATGATTTTGATTAATTTGTTTTCTCTATGTAAGTACAGAACACATAATTTAAAGCTAATTAGCACTGAACTCACAATCAATGCAACCGGGCACATTGATTAATTAATACCAATAATCTATCATTCATCAATTTTAAAAAATAAAAAAAATGAATCTAGTGTAAAATCAATTTTAATTTGGAGTTTATTTTGTTTTAAAATTGATTTTTATTTTTAAAATCCACTTAGTCAAATTTTAGACAAAAACCACGACAACAAAAATTAAATAGGTAAAATAAATGAAGAATAATTAATTTAGTTCATCAATCTCTTTTCCTATGCCCACCAACAAATGTATTATTTTATTAATCTTCAATTATAACTTTAGAAAAACAAAGTTGTTGATTCTAATTACTTTATAGCCCAAAAGCCTTACTACAACCAAAGCTCTCAACCTAACTCTAGTTGTAAGTATCCTCCCTACTTGACAACTCAAAACCTTAATACACAAAGCTCTCAACCTAGCTCTAGTAGTAAATCTCTCTGATTTACAATGACAACCCAAAACCATAATATAAACAAAGCCTTCGACCTAGATCTAGTAGTAAACTTTTTTTATTTACAATGTATATTGAAATTATATATATGATTCAAACCTTTTCTAGTACCCTTTTATATAGAAGATGTTGGGATTAGAGGAGAGTTTTCACACAGTTTTGTCTAGAAAAGTTGTGGATTATGGTATAGTGATTTTTAACAGTTTTCTTTCATCCAAAAGTTATAAAAAAAATGGAATAGTGATTGACTCCTAAACAAAGGCAAAGAGTTGTGCCGAATCGTTAAAATTATTGTATTTATTTTTCTTTTTATTTTTGCTATTATGATTGTGGGGTTGATGATTGAATGTCAGAATTCCCAACAAGTGGTATCAGAGCTATGTTTATTATCTGTATGGATTTTAGGATGATTTTTTATAGAAAAATCTTAACAAGTGGTATCAGAGTAAGGTTCGACAATGGCAAAAATTCAGAGAATTGATTCGGTGAAGAGACAAGTCAAATTTACAGTTGAAAATAAGATTTTAAGTTTAAGTAGAGGATTGTAGAGATTAAATTTAAAATCTGATTAAACAGTATTAAAAATCAAATTAAAACAGAAAAATTTTAATCGGGCGAAAGTTAATCCGGCTCTACTCGAGACTTTAACCAATGAGCTAATAATTCAATGAGACTAATTGCAACCTTAACACTAATCGAGAATCTCACCCACCTTAATATTACCAGCTTCCTTAATGGCAGCAATAATCTTAACCTGATCTCCTAATTGCATGCTACCTACCGTAGAAATCACAACATCAACCTGTTTTATTGCCTTCACCAAACTCTCGTGATCGTAAAGATCTCCCTGCACAAATAACACCAATTATAACATATATACTGTCAATTAATTACATATTAAGATCTTCTACTGTTTTCACTGTATGCAGAAAAACTTACATGTAACAAGGTGACACCTAAGTTTTTGAATTTTTCAATAAATTGACCCTTAACAGGATCTGAGACGGTGCTCTCTCTAACTAAAGCAAATGTAGGATGGCTGGACTTTGCGCTCGCTTCCACGATGAATTTTCCGATGTATCCAGTTCCTCCGATTATCAAAATCTTGCTTTGCTCACCCATTTTTTTCTTAAAGGAAAAACTGAAGAAATTTTGGAATATGAACTAGCAGAGGCTACAGAGTATAATGTGGACTACACTATGGTGGCAATATTTATACATCAAATGAAGAAGCTGAAGTTACCAAATTAGCCCTCTTCAAAGTATTTAAATATATTTATCATATGATCTAATTGTGATGATTATTTAGAAATTTAATTTTATTGAAAAAATTATTTATTTAGTAATTTGTTGATATTTTACGTGTGGTGGCTATATATATATACTCACTGGAATTTAATCTGGTAGTTGCCTCTACCACTAATAATTTTTTTTCAAAGAATGCATATAATAAATTGATGCTCGAGGGGATCATATAATAAATTGATGTGGGTCAATTTGGACCACATGGGTTTAAATCACAATGATGATGAAAAACTGTTGAGCAATAGTATTTGATGAAATTTGATTGACGTTTAGCGTCATAATAAATGATCATGATTCATGAAAAGTTGTATTAGATTAGAAATTCCTAATATTAGAAACTTATATTGCAATATTAGATTGGAAATTCTTAATATTATTTACATGAGGAGTATATACATTTATAGAATCTATCTCACTCATGTGGGACTGAAATTTCTATTTTTGCCATTTGACCCTTAAATAATAATTATAATAAATATAGTATTAT
This sequence comes from Bretschneidera sinensis, assembly GCA_023935145.1. Lineage (NCBI taxonomy): Eukaryota > Viridiplantae > Streptophyta > Magnoliopsida > Brassicales > Akaniaceae > Bretschneidera > Bretschneidera sinensis. The sequence goes on from CM043697.1 coordinate 150,044,871, forward strand.
TAAAAATATTATTTTCTTATAAAATAATAATATTAATGATAAAAAAATTATTATAATTCTTATAATAATAATTTTTTTATCATAATAATATTAAATAATAGTTATAATAATAATTATTATAATTATAACTACGAAAATTTTATTATGGTAATTATAATAATAACAGTAATTATAATTATGATGAAAAAATTAATAATTTGATAATAACTATTATAACAATTTTTTAATGTAATAATTAAAAAAAAAATAATAATAATTATTATAATAATGATTAGAATGCTGATAATAATAATTATTATGATTATTAATTATAATCGTAATTATCATTCTTATAATTTTAATTATAAAAATATTATTTAGTAATTATTATAATTATGATGATAAAAAATAATTTAATAATAATTAAATTTTAGGGTTTGTGAAAAATTTAAAGATTGTTAAGAATGATGAATAGTATTAGGGTATTTTGATACTTAGATTTTTTTTATCTCATTTTAGCCACAATTCAGCGTTCTCATGAACCAAACATAAGATTAAAGTATTAGCTCTTTAATCTCCATTTATTTTATCGCATGTTAATTAATCATGTTCATGAACTAAATGTTCCTAAATTTTTTTTAGATTTTTAGAGATTAAATTATCACAACTAAAAAAACGGTTGTATGAAGTGCCACTTATGTAATTTTCAAGTGATTTTAATGTCATTAAACCAATATTTTAAGATGCTTGATGGTAGATAGGAGTTTGTACGGTTGTGATTTATTCTTTTGAGATGATAGATATTGCGAGGAGTGCAATAAACAAGTGGAGCCTAAACGTCCAGTGATGAGTGTGGTTTACCGACCTCATTAAAAACATGCTTTCTCATATTCTGAAGAAAATATGAGAAATAAAATTAATATAGATTTTAAATTTAATTTTATTGAAAAAATTATTTATTTAGTAATTTGTTGATATTTTACGTGTGGTGGCTATATATACTCACTGGAATTTAATCTGGTAGTTGCTTTTACCACTAATAATTTTTTTTTCAAAGAATACATATAATAAATTGATGGTCGAGGGGATCATATAATATATTGATGTGGATCAATTTGGACCACATGGGTTTAAATCACAATGATTATGAAAAGCAGTTGAGCAATAGTATTTGATGAAATTTGGTTGAGGTTTAGCGTCATAATAAATGATCCTGATTCATGAAAAGTTGTATTAGATTAGAAATTCCTAATATTTGAAACTTATATTGCAATATTAGATTATAAATTCTTAATATTATTTGCATTAGGAATATATACATTTATAGAATCTATCCCACTCATGTGGGACTGGAATTTTTATTTTTGCCATTTTACCCTTGAATAATAATTATAATAAATATAGTATTATTAAAAATATTATTTTCTTATAAAATAATAATAATAATAATAAAATAATAATATTAATAATAAAATAATAAAATAATAATACTAATAATATGAAATATATATTTATCACAAATTATATGTTCAATAATAAAAATAACTATTATAATAATTAATAATAATAATTATTATAATTATAATAATGATTAGAATGCTGATAATAATAATTATTATGATTATTAATTATAGTCGTAATTATCATTCTTATAATTATAATTATAAAAATATTATTTAGTAATTATTATAATTATGATGATAAAAAATAATTTAATAATAATTAAACTTTAGGGTTTGTGAAAAAATTAAAGATGGTGAAGAATAATGAATAGTGTTAGGGTATTTTGATACTTAGATTTTTTTATCTCATTTTAGTCTCAATCCAACATTCACATGAACCAAACATAAGATTAAAGTATTAGCTCTTTAATCTCCCTTTATTTTATTGCATGCTAATTAATCATGTTCATGAACTAAACGTTCGTCAATTTTTTTAAAATTTTTAAAAATTAAATTATCACAACTAAAAAAATGGTTTTATAAAGTGCCACTTACGTAATTTTCAAGTGATTTTAAATTATTAAACTAATATTTTAAGATCCCTGATAGTAGATAGGAGTTTGTATGGTTGTGATTTATTCTTTTGAGATGAGAGACATTGCGGGGAGTACAATAAACAAGTGATGAGTGTGGTTTACTGGCCAAGCACATCTGTGCAATAAATTCTCATTTTGTAACAGATTTACTACACAACCACTTTTACGGCAAAGAATAAAGATAATGGAGCCCCAAACAGCAATTCAATTTTTACACTCAAAACTGTCCGGGCATGTATTTTTTAAATTTGATTTTAGTTTTCAAAAACTCTGAAACATGTATGAAAAATATTTTTTAAAAGTGATTTTTTAAAAATATAGTCTTTAAAAATTGTTTTTTGAAAACTCCATATTGGTGTTTTCTGATATAATTTTTAAAAAATAGCTTAAAATCAATGTTCACTTATCTGCTTCATTCTTCCTCCATGGTATATAAAAAATATTGAAATTTTGAAAATAAAATAATATTAATTATTTTTAAATATTTAATAAAAATGAGAAATAAAATTAATATAGATTTTAAATTTAAACTTAAAACTAAAAATAATTACAAAGTGTAACAAAACAGTTTTCAAAATAAGATTATCCAAACAATATTTCACTGTTTTCTGTTTTGAAAACAGTTTTCGAGTTACAGTTATCTAAACATGGTTTTTTTTTTTTTTTTTTTTTCAGAAAGCTATTTTTAATTTTTATTTTCGAAAGTTGAAAACTATTACCTAAACATACCCTTAACAAATAGCAATATTATGCGACATCACCAAACTTTATTAGTAATTTATCAATTCATTTTAAAATTATTATAACGAACAAAAAAATAACTTTTGATTGGTTGACCGTGGGGTGTTAAGAATAGATAGCACTATTGGCTGTCTTTTTATTGACACCCTTACTTTTATCATCGATGACGATAAATGGACCATATAAATGAATACTCGATTTGAACACTTTATCACAAACGCTAGTCGTTACAATAATAATTAATGATAAAATTTGTAAAACGTAATAGAATTATTAATTCGTGTAAATCAACAGTGAGAAGGACATTTTTTTCTGTCCCCTCCTTCGCTGTCCCTCTTTTCCTCTCCACTACCTTCAATAACAACCACTTTATCGCAAGGAGGACGCTAAAAAGCATGTTGATAGTCTTTTGGAGGCAAATATATGGCAGCAAAACTACTCATGGTGGTGGACAATGGGGTTAATGGAGGGTTTAAGAGAATTCTATGAAATAACATTTTATTAAGAGAACCCAGTTTTTGTTCCAATCAAAAGTTTCACTTAATCTCTTTTTTCTTCTAATAATTCTTAGTTTCATTAATACATTACAATGAATACTCTTTAGTTTTGTTAATACAAAATAATTGATGATAATAAAGAATGCAAGCAAAAAATTTAACGGAATTTTCAATACATTTCTTTTTGCCAACTAGTCTACAACGGAAATTTTAAATACATTGAAAAGCATAATTTATGACGTGATTTTGGTAAACAAAAATAATTTTAGAGAGATCGAAGCAAATGAATAGTTATATTGAAAATATGAAATCTCAAACTATAGCCTGTTGAATTTTGGTAATGTTAGTTTTTAATCTCACATCTACATTAAGGTTATAAATAAAAAAATTTAAATTTACTAATGAAGTTTCAATTGATCTAAGCCATTGAATTTAGACTTAAGCCAAATAATTTTTTTTTTTTTAGGAAATCCTCCAGTTTTCTATGATTTGCTTTCGTTTCTGATTATATGCCTGAATAATTATCAATGAAGTTTGCATTTTTCCCATAAGAAAAAAAATAATTGATAACCACTTTTATTACTATTGGAAGAGTGTTGTTAGGGAAACACTCGGGAACACTCGTAGTGCCATTAGTCCTTATCACCCAAAAGCCTGCGATAAGATGTTATTTTTTGACACTTGCTACAATATTTCTCGACTCTCAATAATGATTTTTTTTAATGAATTACTAGTAAAATTTAACGGTGAAGGATGATCTTATAATTTTTTTTTTTGTTTCGGGTGGTAAAATTGGATGATTATTTTGAGATTTAATTAACTTTCTCACGTATTATTAATTTTTTTTTCTTATGGAATCTTTTCCACTATAAGAATACTACACCTAACGGAGAAATTTATTATTGGTAATCACCTGTATGAATTCTCTATGACTTTTTCATTTTTAAGTTGCTAATACACACACACACATTAGTGTCCCTGCCCTCTCCCTAGTAAGCCTCCAAGACTAAAATTATAGTACCTCTTCTCAATATGGCAACCCCACTAATAGCATCTCAACAACATTGTAACAGTATCCCCAACACCAACAATGATGAAGATGCTGATCAACATATAGTAAAAGACTTCCAAAAGACATACAAAAAATATAGAGAAATTCTTCCCACCCTTCCTAAATAGAAAGGTTGGGTGAGTGAATATCTTGTTCAATACAAAGGCTTTTGGCTGTCCCTAGAATCTGGCTTAAAAGGTGCCATATTGATCCAAGATCATTTTAAACCTCAACCAACTGATATTGTTCTTGCCACTTATCCAAAAACTGGCACCACAAGGCTTAAAGCTCTCATTTTCACTACCTTGAATAGAACAAGCAATGATTTTTCCTCACACCCTTTACTCACCACTGGCCCCCACGACTGTTTTTGCTTCATGGATACTTTCATATATCAAAATGATCAATTGATTTCCAATCTTGATGCTCTTCCTTTGCCTCACCTTCTCTCAACTCACATCCCTTACACTTTGTTACCGAAATCTATGACTAAATATTCAAGTTGCAGGTTTGTTTACATTTGCGGCAACCCAAAAGATGTGTTGGATCCTTAACCAACATTGGGCTTATATGTGAATAATTATGTGTTGTAGACTGTCATATAAGGTTAAGCCCATTTAAAGTGGTATAATAAGGTTTTGGTAATTTGGGCTTTAATGTATCTAATAGGGTGTGGGCCTTTAATGTGTAGAGACTTAAGGGTAATTTCTATTTTTATGATGGGCTAAAATAGAAATTCCAAAAGATAACTGGGAAGTTATCTATTAATAGTGGTTATGGTCCTCAGATCACACGTATTATTATTCTATTCTATTCTTTGACATCCCATCATCAGAGAGAGAGCAAGAGAAAACAAGGATTCTCTAAAAGAATGTGTTGATCTAGAAGATATACCGCTTGGCTCTGAAGAGTAATTGATTGTCATGGATTCAAGTACACTTCTGCATATTAATCTGTTCATTCTTGGTGATTTAACATGAATGTTTCCTGGATTTTGAGAGATGTTTTACATCCAAAGATATTTTCTAACAAGTGGTATCAGAGCCCGTTCATGTTGAATCATTGAGAATCGATATTTTGTTCGATTACATGATGATTTGTATGTGTTTTTGGATTTAACGATTCAGGGTATGGTGCTGTTAAATTCGAGAACAATTTTGGTTGTTCTTTATATAATTTTTCTGAAATTTGGTTGATTAAAAAGGTATTTAGGGTTCGTTTAAAGAAAGTCATGAAATTGTATAATTTTTTGAGAATTTGGTTGATTTGCAACCAATGGGTTTCGCACCTTCTGGCAATAGGATAAGATCCCACACGTCATTGTCCTTCATGGGCTTAATCTCCTCATTCATGGCATCAATCCACTTTTGAGAGTTAGAAATTTCCATGGCTTGACGGAAGTTGGTCAGATCATCTTCCATCACTCCAATGTCAACCTCATGTTCTTGAAGAAATACAATGTAGTCATCCGGCACTGCACTTCTCCTTTCTCTAGTGGATTTTCTTAATCGCATAGGCTCTTGAGGTGGTAGAGTTTGTTCTTCTGGAATAATTTCTTGAATGAGAGGTTCTTCGACATTGTCATGATCTGTTGTGTCTTGAACAAAGTCAGGAATGGAATACTGATCAATGCCAATAACATCTGTGGGAATATCAACATATCCCTCTTCAAAGACAAAGTCCCTAACTGTATCTCCCCCAGTAAGCTGGACATCCTCGAAGAACCAAGCATTTCCCGACTCGAAAATCGACTTAGTCGTGGGACCATAAAACTTGTACCCCCTGGATCTTTCAGAGTATCCAAAAAAATAGCAACTCACAGTTCTTGAGTCCAGTTTTTTTCATTGGGCCTATAAGGCTTTGCCTCAGCTGGACATCCCTAAATGTGCAAGTGTTTTAAACTAGGCTTCTTGCCCGTCCAAAGTTCATAAGGGGTTTTGGTAGTCACTTTAGTTGGAACCCTGTTAAGGATATATGCTGCGGTCTTTAGCGCTTCTCCCCAGAGTGATTCTGGTAAGGTAAAAGGACAAATCATACTCCTCACCATGTCTTTAAGCGCCTTGTTTCGTCGTTCAGTAACACCATTCATAGTGGGTGAACCCAGCATAGTGTACTGTGGGACGATATTGCATTCGTCTAGGAATTTAGCAAACGATCATGGACGTTGTTCACCTGAATCGTCATACCTGCCATAGTACTCACCACCACAGTCAGATTTGACAGTTTTGATCATTTTGCTGAGTTGGTTCTCAACTTCAGATTTTTGAACATATCCAGTGATTGTGACTTTTCATGAATGAGATATATATAGCAATATCTGGAATAATCATCTATGAATGTTATAAAATATTGTTGACCATTCCAAGCAATCATAGGGAATAGCCAACAAATGTCCGTATGTATAAGTTATAAGATATCCAAAGTCCTGTTGGCTTCAAATCTCATTTTATTGGTTTGTTTCCCCTTTATACAGTTAACACAAACATCAAAATCTGTGAAATCTAAGGGGTCTAGAATTTCGTCTGACACAAGTCTCTCTATTCTCCATCTGGAGATATGACCTAATCTCTTGTGCCACAACGCAGTCGAATTCTCATTGGTTAATTTTCTCTTTATACCTCAGATACTTAATTGCAAGGATTCATTAAATAAAACAATTGTATTAATCAAATAAAGATTATCATAACTTGACAAAGAACCAGAACCAACCAATTTTGAATCATGAAACAAACTAAATTTTCCATTCCCAAATGAACAAAAATAACCAGATTTGTCCAAAGCAGAAATAGAAATCAAATTTCGTCTAAAAGACGGTACAATAAATGTCTCATTAAGATCCAAATAAATTCCAGCCTTTAATAATAATCTAAATTTTCTTATTGCCTCAACTTGAACCATCTTGCCATCGCCCATATAGATGTATCTTTCACCATCACTTGGCTTTCGACAACTCAAGCAACCATGCATAGACACACTGATGTGAGTTGTTGCACCAGAATCTATCCACCACGTGTGTCTAGGTACCGAAGTTAAATTAACCTCAGAACAAACCAAATTAAGAAGCACACCTTTCTTAGTATGCCATGCGCGGTAGTTGGTGCAATGCTTCTTCATATGACTTTCAACACCACAGAAGAAACAACCAATACCTTTTGGTTGACTCAGTTTCTTTTGAGGTGTCGTATCTACAGCTTCCTTATCCTTCTTTCTTTTGTTTCCCTTGTCCTTGTTCTTAGAGGTTGAGGCCAGGTGAGCACTCTCCGTCTTATCTTGCTTCAATCTTTCCTATTCCTAAACACAGTGTGAGATGAGCTCATTCAGAGACTAAGTCTCTTCCTGACAATTGTAGCTTACCTTAAACAGGCTAAACTGTGTTGAAAGGGATATCAGAACCAGGTGCATTAGCATGTCTTTAGAAAGTTATAGCTTAAGTGCTTTCAACCTTGTAGCAAGATGAGGCATCTCGATGATGTACTCCCTGATATTGCCTCTGCCTTTGTATCTCATTGAAATTAGACTTGTCAAGAGCGTACTTATTTTAGCCTTTTCATTCTTGACAAGCCTCTTTTCAATGTCTGCAAGGAACTTCTTAGCCATAGTAATCTTTTCCGACATTGTTCCCTTGAATGCTTCCGGAATGGCCTTCTTCATGATCATCATACACATGCGATTTGATTTCTCCCACCTTTCCATATCCCTCTTTTCATCAAAGGTACTCTTATCCCTAAGAGGTGCAGGAAGATCAGCCTTTAACGCAAGGTCGAGATCCTTCTCTTGCCATGACTTGAAATTTGTGCCATTTAGCATAGGAATAGAGTTGATGTTGGCAGTAATATTAGTATGAGTGGTTGTAGCTAAATCCAAAGAACAACAAACAAATAAAACAAGCTTACTCATAGCAGAAATAGCAATAAAATTTAAATAGAGATAAATCCCATCTCAAGATACCGGGCACACCATTAATATTTCATCTTTGGACAAAATACAAATTTGTAAGTGATATCTTGGTGTAGTAATCAAACATTGATAATAAGAAATATGTCGAACAATAAATCTTCCTTTGGGCCGATGTACTGTTCACATGAAAAAACTGAATAATCATCACATGTTTATTACCATGGGTGGCCATGCAATTCTATTAAATATCAACCTTCCTTTGGGCCGATCAATATTCATATAAGTTACATGCACACAACCGTTTATATTTCAAAACAAATTAATTTCCACAAGAGAAGTCACTTTGGTGACATGTTGCTTCAATTAATTCATTCCAAAATATATATAAACATATTAATATGTAAAATTAAATCGCACCAAAAAAAATTGGTCAAAGTCAACGTCGGTTAACCGAAGTCAACGCGGTCAATCGAAGTCAATGCCCTTACCTTAAAATGACATGTCGTTTTAGTCAAAGCAAAAATGGCATGTCGTTTGTATGAACCAAATAAACGACCTACCTTAAAAAAATGACATGTCATTTGCTCAACCCAAAGAAACGACACGCCATTTTGGTCGTCCCTGACCTTCAACCGGGTCTTTGCGGGGGGGGGGGGGGGGATATAGTTAGGGACTTTGTCTTTGAAGAGGAATATGTTGATATTCCCACAGGTGTTATTGGCATTGATCAGGATTCCATTCATGACTTTGTTCAAGACACAACAAATCAAGACAATGTCCGAGAACCTCTCATTCAAGAAATTATTCCAGAAGAACAAACTCTACCACCTCAAGAGCCTATGCCATTAAGAAGATCTACTAGAGAAAGGAGAAATGCAGTGCTAGATGACTACATTGTATTTCTTCAAGAACATGAGGTTGACATTGGAGTGATGGAAGATGATTCGATAAATTTCCGTCAAGCCATGGAAAGTTCTAACTCTCAGAAGTGGATTGATGCCATGAATGAGGAGATTAAGTCCATGAAGGACAATGATGTATGGGATCTTGTCCTATTGCCAGAAGATGCGAAACCCATTGGTTGCAAATGGATATTTAAGACCAAGAGGGATTCGAAAGGTGATATGGAAAGGTACAAAGCTCATATTATCACTAAGGGCTTTACATAGAAAGAAAGCATCGATTATAAAGAGACTTTCTCTCCGGTTTCTTCGAAAGACTCTTTCAGCACTATTATGGCATTGATGGCGCATTTTGATCTTGAGCTATATCAGATGGATTTAAAGACAGCGTTTCTCAATGGTAACATTGATATGACCATCTATATGGTGCAGCCAGAAAACTTTGTGTCTGGAGACCAAAAGAATATGGTTTGCAAACTTAAGAAATCTATCTATGGGCTCAAGCAAGCATCTCGACAATGGTATTTCAAGTTTCATCAATTGATCATCTCGTTCTGTTTTGAGATGAATTTGGTCGATGATTTCATATACCATAAGTTCTGTGGGAGCAAGTATAATTTTTTGGTTTTATATGTCGATGACATTTTGCTTGCCTGCAATGATATAGGCTTATTACACAAAACCAAGAGATTTCTAGCTAAGAATTTTGAGATGAAAGATCTTGGTGACGCCTCTTTTGTATTAGGCATAAAGATACACCAGGATCGCTCTCGGGATATTCTTGGATTATCACAAAAGAGCTATATCGAACAGGTTCTCAAGAGATATGGCATGCAGTATTGCAAACCAAGTAATACCCTTGTGGCAAAAGGAGACAAATTTAGTCTCAATCAGTGCCCTAAGTATGATTTTGAGGAAAAAGAAATGCAGAAGATTCCTTATGCGTCAGCAGTAGGAAGTATGATGTATGCTCAGGTTTGTACGCCTCTGGATATTAGGTACATTATTGGAATGTTGGGTAGATATTTAAGTAATCTAGGAGTAGGCCATTAGAAAGCAGCCAAAAGGGTCTTGCAGTACTTACAGAGAACAAAAGACTACATGCTCACGTATCAAAGATCAAATCAGCTTGAGATCATTAGGTATGCTGACTCTGATTTTGTTGGATGCCAATATAGTATGAAATCTATGTCAGGCTATGTTTACCTGCTAGCTAGAGGTGTTGTCTCTTGGAAGAGTGCTAAACAGTCTCTTATAACCTCTTGTACTATGGCAGTACAGTTCATAGTGTGTTATGAGGCGTCCAATCACGAAATATGGCTGCAAAATTTTGTCATGGGGCTGCGTATAGTGGACAGTATTGAAAGATCACTCAAGTTATTTTGTGACAATAAGTTAGTAGTTCTATATTCCAATAACAATAGGAGATCGACGAAGTCAAAGCATATAGACATCAAGTTCCTAGTTATTAAAGAAAGAGTTTAGAGTGGACAATTGTCTATAGAGCACATCAGTACAAACTCCATGATTACGGATCAACTTACTAAGGGATTGCCACCCAACGTGTTTCATGAGCACACTGCTCATATGGGTGTCATGTCATTTGAGGGTATTTAGTTTAAGTGGGAGTTTGTAATTTTAGATGCTTTTTTGATATAGACATATTTTTAGTTATTTCAGTTTATGGATATTTTAAAGTTATTTTCTGCAGAAATAAAGTTTTGGTTTATTTACACTCTGATGTTGGTATGGATTGATCTCTCTAAGGCGTAAGGGTGGACCAGCTGAAAATAGGCATGTTAAGATCACATTGCATGAAATTTCCATGCTACACATCCACATCATAATCCATATCATTCAGTTGTATTGGTATACGTGACCATTGATGGGTCGAGTTAGGAAAGATGTAACGAAGGTCGCTTTGATCCTATGTTGGTATGATTGATGGACCAGATTGGTTATAGATACATTTCAGTAATGACAACAAAGTAGAGTTTATATGATTATTATTTTGCAACGCATAATTTTAAAGTTACACATAGAGCACAAGTGAGAGATTGTTGGATCCTTAATCCAACATTGGGCTTATATGTGAATAATTATGTGCTGTAGACTGTCATATAAAGTTAAGCCCATTTAAAGTGGTCTACTAAGGTTTAGGTAATTTGGACTTTAATGTATCTAATAGGGTGTGGGCCTTTAATGTGTGGAGACTTAAGGGTAATTTCTATTTTTATGATGGGCTAAAATAGAAATTCCAAAAGATAACAGGGAAAATATATATTAATAGTGGTTATGGTCCCCAAATCACACGTATTATTATTCTATTATATTCTTTGACATCCCATAATCAGAGAGAGAGCAAGAGAAAACAAAGGATTCTCTAAGAGAACGTGTTGATTTGGAAGACATACCGCACAACTCTAGAGAGTAATTGATTGTCATGGATTCAGGTACACTTCCGCACCAAGATCTTATACATATCGGAGTGAAGGAGTGGTTTCGGAACTATTCCATGCTGCGACACAGAAAAGTGTGCGCCATGGCCACCAGAAACATTCAGAAGCTGGAACCAACTAGTGTGTGCCGTGGCCTCCAGCACCACTGACAATTAGGATCCAAGGTGGTGCCGCAGCCTGGACCAAGCTGAGCCGCGGCGTGAGCACGATCCCCTGTTTCTATTTCACGACTTTATTAGGGCTTTAACGACATTTTTTGGACCCAAAAATACCCTTGAACCTTTTGAGGTATTTATAGAACACTTAGGTTTGATTGAAAAGAAGGCTGGAATCAAGAGCAAACACATTCTTCTCCATTTTAGGTGATTAATCATGAGCCTAATGTCCAACTAATCTCTAAGCAAGGCAAAAGGATAAGTTCCTAGGTGTATTTGTTCTTATTTCTATTCTTGATTCAATTGTATGGAATCATTGTTAAACATTTTTTATGATTTACTCTTTGATTAAGTAAGAATGAGATGATTTACTCTTAATCTGGTGATTGCATCTTTCTCCTCCATATAAGTCTAGTCAAGCTCTTCTTATGTCAAGTTGTTAGATGTGATTGATTTCAGTAGATTCACCTTATATATTTGTCCATTACTGCGATACTGTTATTGAGACATATTGTCCTTTCTTTACAATCTATAAGATAGGTCATGTGTGCTTGAATCGGAATTAAAGAGTAATTTGTAGCAATTACATTAGGATGTTTATGTGCTTTGATTGAATATTTATCGATTACTTGTTTGGGATGTGAAACCAACAATCGAGATAAAACTATTGAGTCAAGATAAGGATAAGGCAACAAACTTAGGAAGGATTCCTGGAACGTTGTTATTGCTTTATTGAATCTTCGACATATTTTCACAACTCTCTCATATAATTTCATTTGGAAAACAAAGATTCACTCATTTGAATTTCATCGTTTCGTGTTAAGGTTTACACTTTCTCTTGTAGTTTGGTTTTCCTTATTGGATCGACACCTCATCTATACACAATAATCGCGTGTTAGTTTGAGCGTAATCACACGGCTCTAGAGAGTAATTGATTGTCATGGATTCAGGTACACTTCCGCATATTAATCTGTTCATTCTTGGTGATTTAACATGAATGTTTCTTGGATTTTGAGAGATGTTTTACATCCAAAGATATTTTACATCCAAAAATATTTTCTAACAGTGCTTATTTCTAAATGGATATTTATGAATAAGGTAAGGTCAAAAGAACTGACACCCCTTTCACTTGAAGAAGCATTTGAGTTGTTTTGTGAAGGGATTTCACATTTTGTACCCCTTTGGGATCATGTCCTAGAGTACTGGAAAGCAAGCTTGGAATCGCTGGACATAGTATTGTTCCTAAAGTATGAAGATATAAAGAGAGATCCCATGGTTTATGTCAAGAGATTGGCTAAATGTTTGGGTAAACCTTTATCAGAAGAGGAAGAAAATGAAGGGGTGGTGCAAGAGTTCATTAAGCTATGTAGTTTTGAAAGTATGAACAATTTTGAGGTTAATAAAGCTAATGTGAAACGATTTAGCAAGGAAATCGTTGTTGATAATCGCGACTTCTTCAGGAAAGGTCAAGTTGAAGACTGGAAGAATATTTGACAGTTGAAATGGAGAAACGCTTGGATCAAATTACAGAGGATAAACAATATGGTTCTGGATAAACATTTGGTGCCTCTGCTTTGCCTACTAGCTCTTGTCTTGCACAACTTTTAATTAATTGCTTATGTAATTGTACTTTCGTTTTATAATTTTCTGCTACTTGATTCAGTTTCGAATAATGTTAATGTGAACCGGCCACTTGGGTGCTTGAATTGTTATTTCAGTTTTTGGAAGTTAAAGATCACAAGCAAAAACAAAAAAGATTAAGAAAGGTATTTTTTTTTTCTGAACCAAAATATAGTGCGTAAAGAGTGGCTTACAACCTATCCCTGCAGGTAATACATCAAAATTACCAGGACGAATAGATTCGAAGTCGACGAATCTACCATCTTGTTCTTTTTATGACGGATAACAAATGTATACCTCTCTTTCGTAGCTAGGCTAGAGAACAGAGAGTCGTCGAGCTTTGTTGTGGGCTTCTTGCTTGAGGAGCCCACTACGTCTTTCCCTCTTAAATCTAGCCCATAGATTTGGTGGACCTTGGCCTAGTAGGTGCATGTGGTACCCCAACGGTTGTTTTTATACTGATTTTATTGGTCATTTTGGAAGAAAGTGAGTTTTTGGTGAAAAAAGATTTTGGGTGGAAATTGGAGATTTCAATAGTAGAAAGTTGAAATGGATGGTGTGGATAAGTAGATCGAGGTGTGTCTTAAGTGTTTTGTGGATTCTTTGATCAAAATGATGAAATTTTTTAGAGAGAGAAAGCTTAGGGTTTTGAAAATGGCGTAAAAATCTGGAAAAAACGAAGAGACTATTTATAGAATCGCGATACCAATCGACTGGGGTTAACTGGATCCTTTGCAGATTTGAAAAGTTTCGTATACTAGTCGACTGGGTCAGGATACTAGTTGACTGGGTAAACTGGCAAAAGGATACCAGTCGACTGGGTGGTTAACGAAATTTTAAAAAATGGCTCCAAACAAGATTTTTGAATACCAGAAGACTGGTATAGCCTTACCAGTCGACTGGACCCTTTAGAAAATTTTTTAGTTTTGAATCTTAGCACGAATTTTGTTTATCTATGGAAACTTGAGTGAGGGAGATATTAAATAAGGTTTAAAACTCTTTGACTAGATGTCAAATATGCAAAATGATGAATGATGAAATAATCGGACATACAGTTTATCATAATCTAACAATCCCATTAATAGTCTAATTTTGTAAAAACTAGCTTCACTTAGAGGTTTTGTAAGAATGTCAGCTATTTGATCTTCTGAAGGTATGAATTCTAGTCTTATATCACTTTTTTTAGCATGGTCTCTGTTGTGAGTTCTAAATTACTCGCAAGCACACAAGTCGTTTGCAATATAGTGTTGTGCAAGTGCGAGGTCGAATCCACAGGGAATTGCGTTGTGAAAATATAATTTTATCTGAACTAACCTTATCTTAACCTAGTTCCGAATTTTGAAATATAAACTTAAACTAAATTGGTTTAAAGCAAATGATAAAAAGACTAAGGTTTTTGAATCCACCCCGCCGAAGTTAAGCATATATCTCAATGTTCTAACAATAGCCTATCAAAACATTCCATGAATCCAACTTAAGACAAAAAACAACAAATATCCCAATTAAACCAAAAGCATCCAATGTATCCGCTTTTAACAAATCACAAAGGAAATCCAATTTAATCAAAAACAATTTGATGTATCCATCAGATGAAACATAAGGAATATCCAACAGAACAATTTAAACGCAATCAATCATAAGATTTTACTCAAATAATTAATAGAACATTTATACTAAAAAAAAATCATAATTATATAAACAAATCTGAAACTATTATGCCAAACCACGGCAAGGCTTCATCTTCAACCTTAGTTAAAGATTCTAGCCACTCATAGTTATGAAACTACAGTTCATAATAAAAGTGCTAAACATTTAAACTAAACAAAACAAAATGAAAAGAAATATTTACTATACAAGGGAGAAATTCCACTTGCTGTTGGGCGGCGCTTTCCCTAGTGGTAGCAAAGCCTTCGGGGTCCACCAGATGCTAGTAGACGTCCACTAGATTACACCAAATGGCTCAGGAATTGCACACTGAAAGATGAAGTGAGATGGTGCTTTTATAGGGGGAGTCCTGGAGCACAATGGGTTGCAGATTCGATGTGAGATACTGCCCGAGTGCACTCGATCGCAGATTATTGCGATCGATCGCATGTGCGCTCGATCGTATATCTGATGCACTGGATCGCCGGTGCACTGCACTGCAAAGATTTCGATGTGGGATGTTGACCATGCGCTCGTTCGTAGGTAGGTGCGCTCGATCGCATGTCTCGTGCGATCGATCGCACAAGGCATCCTCAGCTTTTACTCTTGAAGCTTGATTTCCTGAAATGCTTCATTTTCTCCACAAACCTATAAAAATACACAAAACACAAAAAAGACATAAAATAAAGTAAAATAATACAAACTAAGAGCTTAACACATAATTTAAGGGCTTAAATATGCAATATTTAAGACTCATCAAATACCCCCAAACTTATATTTTGCTAGTCCCTTAGCAAAACAAAATAAAAAAACTAAATGAAAAACAAAGAATCATAAAGATAAGTTCAATACTCATGGTATCCAAAAATTTAAGGAGCACTCAAAATCATGAAATTTGTTCATGAGCAAGCTTAAAAAATTTAACCCATTTTCACAATGAATGAGAATTTAAAACCTAATTGCTTACAAGAGGCATGCTAAGACATCACAAGCTCGAATCAATGTAAAGTGAATTAGCATACACTAATGAGGTTTCCAAATAAGATCAATGTACAATGTTTCCACATCTCAAGATTCACAGAATTTCTAAATAGAATGAACAACGATGGCATAGTTTTATTTTGTTTTTTCCCTTTTTTTGTTCTCTTTTTTTATAAGCTTTGCTACGTTTAGTTCCCTTAAGCTTTCTAATTGACCCATGTAACGAGTGTTGAGTCAA
Organism: Bretschneidera sinensis; assembly: GCA_023935145.1. Taxonomy (NCBI): domain Eukaryota; kingdom Viridiplantae; phylum Streptophyta; class Magnoliopsida; order Brassicales; family Akaniaceae; genus Bretschneidera; species Bretschneidera sinensis. The sequence continues at coordinate 150,061,073 of CM043697.1, forward strand.
TGACTCCCAAACCAGATGGTTTTAGGGCATTAGGTGTAAAGACACCCCTAAGAACTTACTAACTCGAGTCAAAAAGGCTGCGAAACTAAACTGGCCTTAATGCTACCAAGCAAAATTTCCACCTTTTGACGTGAACACTCACTGCTTACTGAGGCAAGAGGTCCGGTTACTTAGCAGAAAATTTCGTAATGATCATTATGAATAAAATTCTCACCTTTTGACGTGAACACTCACTGCTTACTGAGGCAAGAGGTCCAGTTACTCAGTGAAAAGTTTATTGATGATGATCATTAGTAGTATTATATTTTTTTTCTTCTTTTAAATTTTTTTTTATGCTTTTCTATGCCCAAGTGTTTATCCAACAAGTCATCCTGTTTCAATTAAGATAAGAAACATACACATTAACATCATATGTTATACCTCACACAAATATATGCTAATGTGCACGTGTTAGATTAGATCAAACATGTGGATTCTCGAATGCCTAAAGTAAGTAACTAAATTTTAAACTCTATCATTAGATCATGTGTTCAAAGTTTTAAACTCACCAATGAAATCACATCACGATTTTTCAGATCAACCAAAATTTTCAGACGAACATAAACATGCATTTATCTTCACGAAGAAAAAACAACAATAAATTAGGACAAAGTGTGTGTAACGTGTCTTCCATACCCCCAAACTTAAATTACACATTGACCCTAATGTGTGAATAATTATGGAAAGAGCTGACTTAGGATATGGAGAACTATCTGGACTAGTATGGCTCGTAGTATACCCCCAAACTTGAACTGAAGTACGCATTGTCCCTGAAAAATAAATATTGGAAAACAAAAAATACTAGAAACAAACATTAATCATAAATGTGTAAAATAATAAATATACAGAAGGGATAAGCTGTGTGGTGCCTCCCATGAGCACTAAGTTTAAAGTCTTCAGCCAGACTCCCCCTAGTAGACGACACTTAATCTGAGTAACTAGGATCCTCCAATAATATCGTCTCTATGTCTGGACTCCTCAACTCCAAGAATGGTTTTAGCCTTTGTCCATTTACCTTGAAAGTGTTACCATTCTTTGGATCCTCAATCTCGATGGCCCCATGCGGAAAAACCGACCGAATAATAAATGGGCCTGTCCAACGAGATTTGAGCTTGCTTGGAAAAAGATACAAGCGTGAATTGTAAAGAAGAACTTTTTGACCCGGCTCAAAAGCTCGTCTCAAAATGTGTTGGTCATGAGTCTTCTTCATTTGTGCCTTGTAGAACCGTGCACAATCATATGCATCATTCCGTAGCTCCTCTAATTCATTGAGTTAGAGCTTCCTTTGTGAGCCAGCCTTGAAAAAGGTTGAAGTTCAGCTGCTTGATAGCCCAATACGCACGATGCTCTAATTCTACCGGAAGGTGACATGCCTTTCCGTACACAATACGATAGGGAGACATGCCAATTGGCGTCTTAAAGGCTATCCGATATGCCCATAATGCATCAATCAATCGCAGAGACCAATCCTTTCTACTATGGTTCACAGTCTTCTCCAAAATTTTCTTGATCTCGCGATTAGAAATTTCCACTTGGCCACTTTTCTGAGGGTGATGTGGGGTGGCAACCTTATGTGTGATGAAATACTTCTTCATCAACTACTCAAAAATCTGGTTGCAAAAGTGCTTACATCCGTCACTTATGATTGCTCGAGGCGTACCAAAACGATCAAAGATAGTGTCCTTCAAAAACTGGACCACAACTCTGTGGTCATTGGTCTTGCATGCAATGGCCTCCACCATCTGATCAATAAATGGAAGTGGAAAGTGATCCTTTCTTGTGGCAACGTTTAGCTTACGGTAGTCTATACACACTCTCCACCCTGACTGAATATGAGACTGCACCAACTCGTCGTCCTTATTCTTTACTACCGTCAATCCAGTTCGCTTGGGCACGATATGAATTAGGCTCACCCACTTGTTATCAGAGATGGGATAAATGATCCCTGCATCTAACAGCTTAATTATTTCTGCCCTCACAACCTCTTGCATAGCTGAGTTGAGCCTTCTTTGTGGTTCCCTTGATAGCTTGGCATTCTCCTCCAAATGTATCTTGTACATCACCACCAAGGTGCTGATCCCCTTAATATCCTCAATGGTCCAGCCGATAGCTTCCTTGTGCTCTCTTAAAACATCTAATAATTTCTTATCTTGAGCCTCACCTAAATCTGAAGCTATAATCACAGGCAAACAATCTGCTGGACCTAGGAACTTATACTTAAGATTATCCGGTAAAGGTTTAAGTTCCTTCTTGTGGGGTTCAGGTGCTACTGTCTCCTCATTCTCATTGCTTTCTCGAGGATCAGACTCCAAAATGGCATTCACTTGCTCGAGTAACTTATCTAAGCCCAAGTCCTCTCCAAAGTGAGCAAAGCATGCCTCTAGGGGATCCTCAATGCTTTATTCGTTCGCAGTCTCCTCAAGAATCTCCTCTATCAAGCATATATTTCTCACTTCATCATACTCTAGTGGTTGCCTAGTGATATCAAAGATGTTTAACTCCACTGTCATATTTCCAAAGGAAATCTTCATCACCCCTGTCCTACAATTGATCAGGGCGTTAGCCGTGGTTAAGAATGGTCGCCCTAGAATAACCGGTATCTAAATCCCTACATTCTGAACCAGCTCTGGGTCAAGCATAATAAAATCCACGGGAAAATAGAACTTATCTACTTTTATCAAAACGTCCTCAACTATTCCCGTGGTATTTTCACTGACCTGTCAGCCAATTGAAGCGTTGTGTTTGTGGGCTTCAATTCTCCTAACCTTAACTATAGATAGACTGAGTAAGGCAGAGGATTCATACTTGCTCCTAGATCCAATAGAGCCCTCTCGATCTGGCTGACTCCTATCATACAGTCCTTATACTTGATGGGTAGCTTGCACTGAAGGATTGAGCTAACCTACTCCGTCAAATATGCCTTCTTTGGGACATTCATCCTCCTCTTGATAGTGACAAAGTCCTTTAAAAACTTGGCATATGACGGCACTTGATGGATGGCATCCAAAAATGGGATATTGATTTGGACTTGCTTGAATACCTCCAAAATTTCCTTATACTTCCCTCATTTCTTGGGCATCTGTAATCTCTCAGGGTAGGGTGCTTTAGGTATAAATGACCTAAGAGGGTCCTTCACAGTAGGTGTGGCTGTAGATGGCTCAACATCTCTCTTCTCCTTATTGCCACCTTCTTCCCCTTACTGCACAGTAAGGGTCTCTTCTACTCCATTATCCACTTATCTCCCAGACCTTAGTGTAACAATCGATTGCACTTGTTCCTCTCCGTGCGTAAGATGTGAAGAATTTCTAACCATAAATTGTCCCTTCAGGTTGGGCACGGGTTGACTGGGGAACTTTCCTTTCTCTCTCTCACCCAAGTGACTTGCAATTTGCCCTATTTGACTCTCCAGCTTGGCAATTGCTTGGGTGTTTACCACTATTGCACTCCTCACATCATTTATATTTTGGCTCGTAGTCTTCATGAACTCCTTAAGGGTGTCCTCTAGCGACTGTGAAACTAGTGTTGGTGTTTGAGTGGGTGCTTAGTAAGCAGGTGATGGTGCTGGATGGGCAGAACGACCATGACTAGGAATATGTGGGGAAAATTCGGGAGGATACTGATTGTGAGCATGATGAGGGGCTCTTCCCTGATTTATTGGTTGGTTCTGCTTCCATGAAAAATTTGGGTGGTTCCGCCACCCTGGATTGTACGTCTCGGAGTACGATCCATTCGACTGCCTCCGATAGTCATTGAAAGCATTTATTTGTTCCATAGGATACTCAGCAAAAGCCGACATTGATGGACAATTCTGTGCTAGATGCATGAGACTAGCACAGATGGAACAGCTATCAACATTGAATGTGTTGGCGGCATTGATGGACTGGCCCACAGTGAGAGCGTCAATCCTCTTAGTGAGAGCATCTAACTTCATCCTCAGGTCAGTGTCCTCCTTTACCTCATAGATGCCTCCTCTCTTGGGAGCACGAGTGGATTTATCTCGACAGCTTGAAAAATGCCACTGTTGCGAGTTATCGAACAACTTGTCCAACGCCTTGTATGCTTCCTCCCCTGTCAGACTCAAGAATGCCCCCCATTCATAGACTCGATCATGCTACGGTTGGGTTGAGTCAACCCTTAGTAAAAGAATTGAATGAGTCTCCACTTTTCATATCCATGTGGAGGGCATCTGATCAGTAACTCTTTGAAGCGCTCCCAGCTCTCAGAGAACTTCTCATCCTCGTCCTGAGTGAAAGAACTAATCTCCTTTTGGCACTCATTCACTCTAGACATTGGGAAAAACTTATGATAAAATTTACTAAGCAGGTTTTCCCAAGATGTGATAGACCCGGGCGTGTTGGAATCCAACCATGCCCTAGCTCTATCATGAAGAGAAAAAGGGAAGAGTCGAAGATGGACAGACTCCTCAGAGAAGTTATGGAATTTGAATGTAGCATAAATATCTTTGAACTTCTTCACATGACTATAAGGGTTCTCAAGATCTAAGCCATGAAATGAGGGTAGGAGCTGGATGACATGTGGCTTTAAATCAAAATGGGTGGCATTGGTAGGTGGCAACATTATGCAAGAGGATGAATTAGTCGCAACGGGTGCGAACAAATCCCTAAGGGATATAGTGGAGTCCACGTTCCAAGCTCTAGGTTGCTCTACATGTTCCGGATGATTTGCATTCCTAAAATTTTCTCCCATTTCAACTGTCTCTCTTTCAACTAGTGTTCTTTTCTGTCTCTTAAGAGTTCTTTCTAATTCGGGATCTAAATGTATCAAATCTAAATTCAGGGATCTCCGACCAAGCATTCACCGCATAAAAAGCACTAAAATAACCAAACAAGTAGAAATTTGCAATTTTTTTTATTTAACAATTCAAATAGAAACAAATAAATTGCAAACAGAAAAATAAAACAAAAATATTGCTAACTAACTAGTAGAAAAACAAAATTAATTCAGACAAAAATTTCACAAACCAAACAATTCCCCGGCAACGGCGCCAAAAACTTGTTGTGAGTTTTAAATTACTCGCAAGCGCACGAGTCGTTTGCAATATAGTGTTGTGCAAGTGCGAGGTCGAATCCACAGGGAATTGTGTTGTGAAAATATAATTTTATCTAAACTAATCTCATCTTAACCTAGTTCCGAATTTTGAAATATAAACTTAAACTAAATTGGTTTAAAGCAAATGATAAAAAGACTAAGGTTTCTGAATCCACCCTGCCGAAGTTAAGCATATATCTCAATGTTCTAACAATAGCCTATCAAAACATTCCATGAATCCAACTTAAGACAAAAAACAACAAATATCCCAATTAAACCAAAAGCATCCAATGTATCCACTTTTAACAAATCACAAAGGAAATCAAATTTAATCAAAAACAATTTGATGTATCCATCATATGAAACACAAGGAATATCCAATAGAACAATTTAAACGCAATCAATTATAAGATTTTACTCAAATAATTAACAGAACATTTATACTAAAAAAAACATCAGAATTGTATAAACAAATCTGAAACTATTATGCCAAACAACGGCGAGGCGTCATCTTCAACCTTAGTTAAAGATTCTAGCCACTCATAGTTATGAAACTACAGTTCATAATAAAAGTGCTAAACATTTAAACTAAACAAAACAAAATGAAAAGAAATATTTACCATACAAGAGAGAAATTTCACTTGCTGTTAGGCGGCGCTTCCCCTCGTGGTAGCAAAGCCTTCGGGGTCCACCAGAATGCTAGTAGACGTCCACCAGATTACACCAAATGGCTCAGGAATTGCACACTGAAAGATGAAGTGAGATGGTGCTTTTATAGGGGGAGTCCCGGAGCACAATGGGTTGCAAATTCGATGTGGGATACTGCCCAAGTGTGCTCGATCGTATGTCTGATGCGCTCGATCGCAGGTGCACTGCACTGCAAAGATTTTGATATGGGATGTTGACCATGCACTCATTCGTAGGCAGGTGCGCTCGAGTTCAGGTGCGCTAGATCGCATGTCTTGTGCGATCGATCGCACAAGGCATCCTCAGCTTTTGCTCTTGAAGCTTGATTTCTCGAAGTGCTTCATTTTCTTCAAAAACCTATAAAAATACACAAAACACAGAAAAGACATAAAATAAAGGGAAATAATACAAACTAAGAGCTTAACACATATAATTTAAGGGCTTAAATATGCAATATTTAATACTCATCAGTCTCTTAAGAAATGATGTCTAATTTCTATGTGTTTAGTTCTAGAGTGCTGAATAGGGTTCTTGGTTAGGTTGATAGCACTGGTATTATCACAATGTATTGGGATACTTTTAAAGTTCATGCCATAGTCTTCTAGTTGTTGTTTCATCCATAACACTTGGGCACAATAACTTCCAGCTGCTACATATTCCGCCTCGGCGGTTAATAGTGCAACGGAGTTTTGTTTCTTGGAAAACCAAGAGATTAACATTGCACCTAAGAATTGGCATGTTCCACTTGTGCTTTTTCTATCTAATTTACATCCAGCAAAGACAGCATCTGAATATCCTACTAGCTCAAAAGTTGAATCTCTAGAGTACCATAATCTTAGGGTTTGAGTTCCTTGTAAATATCTAAGGATCCTTTTTACTGCAACTACATGTGATTCCTTAGGATTAGCCTGAAATCTAGCATACATGCATACACTGAACATAATATTAGGTCTACTTGCAGTCAAATAAAGTAAGGCTCCTATCATGCTTCTATAATATTTAGTATCTACACATTTAACTCCTCCATCAAGATCAAGTTTTGTTGAAGTGCTCATGGGTGTACCAAGTGGCTTTGAGCTTTCCATCCCGAATCTCTTTAGTAGATCCTTAGTGTATTTTGATTGATTGATGAAGATACCTCCTTTCAATTGTTTAATTTGAAGTCCAAGAAAGTAGGTAAGCTCTCCCATTATGCTCATTTCAAATTCACCTTTCATGCACTTGGCAAACTCTTGACACATGGACTCATTAGTAGCACCAAATATAATATCATCAACATATATTTGGACTAGTAGAGTGTCATTTATGTGAGTTTTTGTGAAGAGGGTTGTGTCTACTTTACCTCTTATAAAATTATTGTCAATAAAAAATTTACTTAGTCTTTCATACCATGCTCTTGGAGCTTGCTTCAACCCATATAGAGCTTTAGAAAGCTTGTAGACATGATTTGGAAGACTAGGATTCTCAAATCCAAGAGGTTGCTCAAAATAAACCTCTTCCTCTATAAAGCCATCTAAGAAAGCACTCTTTACATCCATTTGAAATAATTTAAACTTATTAAAGCATGCAAAGGCTAATAACATTCAAATAGATTCTAATCTAGCTACGGGAGCATAGGTCTCATCAAAGTCTATTCCTTCTTCTTGATCATATCTCTTAGCAACTAGTCTTGCCTTGTTTCTAGTTACTATTCCATTTTCATCCATCTTATTTCTAAATACCCGCTTAGTTCCTATTATTGTATGATTCTTAGGTCTAGGAACTAGATTCCAAACATTGTTTTTTTCAAATTGATTTATTTCTTCTTACATGGCAATTATCCAATCATTATCCTTTTTAGCTTCTGTAAATGTCTTAGATTCTATATAATTGCAAATATTTCTAATAGAGGAACGAGTTCTTATCCCTTGTGAAGGATCACCAATCACTTGATTAATCGAGTGATAATTTACGTACCTCCAATCTTTGGGAAGACTATCCTCTTGTTGGTTTGTAGATGGTTGGTCCACTTTAAGAGTTCCTATCTCTTCATTTGTTTGAGGTGGACTCTCATTTGGGTCAACAATAGGAGTAGGTGTTTCTGTTCTTGGAATAAAATCTGCATCATCATTGAAAGAAACTTCTTTACTACTAATTGAGTTACACTCATCAAGAGTTACATGTATGGATTTTTCTACCACTAGAGTTCTCTTGTTGAAGACTCTATAAGCCTTACTAGAGGTTAAATATCCTAAAAATATCCCTTCATCGGTCTTAGAGTCAAATTTACCCAAGTTAGTTTTATTGTTATTTAGGATGAAGCATTTACAACCAAATGTATGAAAATATGAGATATTAGGCTTTCTACCTTCCCATAATTCATACGGAGTTTTGTCAAGCATAGGCCTAATTAAAATTCTATTCAAGATATAGCAAGAAGCGTTTACTGCTTTAGTCCAAAAGTATTTTGGTAAACTATTTTCACAAAGCATCGTTCTTGCAAATTCTTCTAGAGCTCTATTTTTCCTCTCAACAACTCCATTTTGTGGAGGAGTTCTAGGAGCTGAAAAGTTGAGATCAACTCCATTTTCATCACAAAATTTTGAAAAACTTTGGTTTTCAAATTCTTTTCCATGATCACTTCTAATGCTTGAAATACAAATTCCTTTTATCATTTTGAACCTTTTTGCAAAAGTTTTCAAATCCTTTGAACGCTTCATCATTGTAAGCAATAAAGATAACAAAGGTATATCTTGAATGGTCATCAACAATAACAAGAGCATATTGATGGCCATCTAGACTAATGGTACTTATTGGACCAAACAAGTCCATATGCAAAAGTTCCAATGGTCTAGTAGTTGACACTACTTTTTTTGATTTAAAGGAAATCCTAGTTTTTTTCCCATTTGACAAGCATTACATACTTTATCTTTTTCAAATTTGATTTTGGGAAGTCCAATGACTAAATCTTTTCTAGAAATAATTTTAAGCAAATTCAAGTTCACATGACCAAGCCTTCTATGCCATAGCCATGGGTTTTCACTACATGCGGGAAAACATTTTTCATTTTCGAAATGCAATGATTTTAAATCAACTATATAGACATTTTCATGTCTATGGCCAACAAACTTGATCATGTTACACTTGATGTCTATAACTAGACAATGAGAGGTTTCAAATATGACTTTGTTGCCTTTGTCACAAAGTTAACTAATACTTAGTAAATTTGGCTTAAGGCCTTGTACTAGCAATACATTATCTGTGGTTGAGAAATCATTACCAACTTTTCTGTGGCCGATGATCTTTATTTTTTTGTTGTCTCCAATGGTGACAAGTCTGCCATCTCTTAGAGTTAGTTCATTGAATAAACTTTTATCACTGGTCACGTGCTTTGAGCATCCACTATCAAGGTACCAATAGTTACCTTTTTTCTTGGTGTGGAGACATATCTACATCACACAATGATACATAATGGCATTTTTAGGTATTCAAAATTTCTTGGGTCCTTTGGGGTTAGTCCTTTTGGGATCTATACTTTCTTAACAGTATATGGTGTTCTATAGACATGTTGATGATGCACAATCTTAGGATGATAGTTATTGAAATTTCTAGGATGATTTAGTTGTGCATATCGATAATGCTTAGGATAAGTATTTCTAGGAAACATGTTACTAATGAGAGGAATATACATGTCATTTCTAGGAAATGTATGATGATGATTTCTTGAAAACATACTTGCATTATTATGAATATGCATATTATTTTTAGAATAATCATGATGATAATTCCTAGGATATGTTTGTGTAGTGTGCAAGTCTTGAGCATACATGTTATTTCTAGGATGCATATAATAGTTACTTCTAGGATGTGTATAAGCATTTATTGAATGAGCATACATATAAGCATAAGTATTTCTAGGATGTTTCATTCTTGTATATGCATTAGAATTAGCATTTCTAAACTTGCTAGCATTCATTGAGGGTATGCTTTTGACCTTGCTAGTGATCTTTGAAGTAGAGACTTCATTCACACATGATGCTTTCATGAATAAGCTCTTTTTTTTATTTTTGCTTGTCTAATGGAGAATATCCTAACCTGGATTTTCCTCAACTTAATCTTTGGCAAAAAAGCACTTCATCAAGTTTTTCTTTTCCAAGCGTGAGTCTAGATATTGTACCATTTAATTCTAATATCTTCTTCTTTAAGTTTTCATTTTCATCTTTGAGGAAATCTTGAGAAGAATCATAAAGCAATGAAGATAGTTTATCTTTTTCTTCTCTTAGACTTATCATCTCTTTAGAAAGAGATGACACCTCTTTCTTAAGAGTAGAGTTCCTAGAATTGAATTTCTTCAATTCATCATGCATTTTATTTATGACTTCTATCAACTCTTTACTACTACTAACAATATTATTTTTTGAAGAGGGAGAAGATAATACCTCATTTTCATCATCAATTGCCATAAGACATAGGTTGGCAATTTTCTCATATCTGATTTCTTTATCCGAGGAGTCTTCTTCTTCATCATCACTCCAAGTGGTTGCTATCATAGCTTTCTTCTTGAAGCTCCTATATAGTTTGCTTGTAACCGTACAATCAGCCTTGATGTGACTGGGCTTCTTGCATCCATAACACACAAGTGGTTCCCTTTTGAAGTGGGATCCTTTGTGTAAGGTTTCCTGCTTTTCTTCAAGAATCTATGAAACTGTTTGGTGATCAAAGCCATCTCTCCATCTTCATCGCTGCTCTCCACTTCTTCTTCCGTTTCCTATTCTTTGTTACATGTAGAGGCTTTGAGAGCAATCACATTTTTCTTCTTCTCATCATCATGGACAGTGGGATTCATTTCTTCCATCTCATATGTCAATAGTGATCCGAGAAGCGTTTCAGCATCAAGTTTGTCGAGATCTTTGGCCTCCGTGATGGCCGTCTTCTTTGCTTTCCAAGTGGGTGGCAAAGATCTTAAGATTTTTCTTGTTAGTTCAAACTCCTCAATGTTCCTATCAAGAAGCTTCAAACCATTAACAATAGTTGTGAAATGTGAGTGCATTTGAGAAATTGTTTCGTTAGGAGACATTCTAAAAGATTCATATTCAGATACTAGCATATAGATTTTTTATTTTTTAACCTCACTAGTTCCTTCACATGTAACTTGCAATTTATCCCATATCTCCTTAGCCGAAACACATGTAGAGATTTTATTATATTATGATATATCTAAAGTACAATGTAAAATACTTGTGGCTCTACTATTGAGAGACATCATTCTACAATCCTCATCATTGAACTCAGTTTTGAGTTTAGGCATACTTTAAAGTGTATTAAGCGATAAAAGCATACTTTAAAACGTTTGAATGAATAGTTTTGTTAAAAATGCTTTTTTAAAAGGAGCCATTGGACAAGTTTGTTACCTAAACCGATGAGATTTACAACTTGTTTTAATACCATATACTTACACAAGATCTTCTGTCTTGACTTGGAGTTTGATTCAGGTTGAGTTCTTACACCTTGATTTCTAGCTGTATGCTTTTATCGCTTAATACACTTAGATAGCACTGTTAGTACAATTAAAGTTGTGTTTTGTCATCATTAAAATTTAGGCGAGGGTTAAAATAATCTAATACAACTTTTCATGAATCGGGATCATTTATTATGACGCTAAACCTCAACCAAATTTCATCAAATACTATTGCTCAACTGCTTTTCATCATCATTGTGATTTAAACCCATGTGGTCCAAATTGACCCACATCAATATATTATATGATCCCCTCGACCATCAATTTATTATATGCATTCTTTGAAAAAAAAAATTATTAGTGGTAGAGGCAACTACCAGATTAAATTCCAATGAGCATATATAGCCACCACACGTAAAATATCAACAAATTACTAAATAAATAATTTTTTCAATAAAATTAAATTTAAAATCTCCATTAATTTTATTTATCATATTTTCTTCAGAATATGAGAAAGCTTGTTTCTAATGAGGTCGGTAAGCCACACTCATCACTGGACGTTTGGGCTCCACTTGAAATAAAGGGACGTTTAGTTCATGAAAATGATTAATTAGCATGCAATGAAATAAAGGGAGATTAAAGAGCAAATACTTTAATCCTAGGTTTGGTTCATGAGAATGCTAGATTGAGACTAAAATGAGATAAAAAATCAAAGTATCAAAATACCCTAACACTATTCATCATTCTTAACAATCTTTAAATTTTTCACAAACCCCTAAAATTTAATTATTATTAAATTATTTTTATCATCATAATTATAATAATTACAAAATAATATTTTTATAATTATAATTAAAAGAATGATAATTATGATTATAATTAATAATCATAATAATTATTATTATAAACATTCTAATCATTATTATAATTATAATAATTATTAATTATTACATTAAAAAAATTATTATAATAGTAATAAATAATAGTTATTATCAAATTATTAATTTTATCATCATAACTATAATTACTGTTATTATTAAAATTACCATAATAATATTTTCATAGTAATAATTATAATAATTATTATTATAACTATTATTTATTATTATTACGATAAAAAACAATTACTATTATAAGAATTATAATAATTTTTTATTATTAATATTATTATTTTATAAGAAAATAATATTTTTAATAATATTATATTTATTATTCAAGGGTAAAATGACAAAACTAAAAATTTCAGTCCACATGAGTGGGATAGATTCTATAAATGTATATACTCCTAATGTAAATAATATTAATAATTTCTAATCTAATATTGCAATAAAAGTTTCTAATATTAGGAATTTCTAATCTAATACAACTTTTCATGAATCAGGATCATTTATTATGACGATAAAACCTCAACCAAATTTCTTCAAATACTATTGCTCAACTGCTTTTCATCATCATTGTGATTTAAGCCCATGTGGTCCAAATTGACCCACATCAATATGTTATATGATCCCCTCGACCACCAATTTATTATATGCATTCTTTGAAAAAAAAATTGTTAGTGGTAGAGGCAACTACCAGATTAAATTCCAGTGAGCATATAAAGCCACCACACGTAAAATATCAACAAATTACTAAATAAATAATTTTTTTCAGTAAAATCTATAGTAACTTTATTTCTCATATTTTCTTCATAATATGAGAAAGCATGTTTTTAATGAGGGCGGTATACCACACTCATCACTGGACGTTTGGGCTCCACTTGTTTATTGTACTCCCCGCAATATCTCTCATCTCAAAAGAATAAATCACAACCATACAAACTCCTATCTACCATCAGGCATCTTAAAATATTGGTTTAATGACACTAAAATTACTCGAAAATTATGTAAGTGGCACTTCATACAACCGTTTTTTAAGTTGTGATAATTTAATCTCTAAAAATCTAAAAAAAAATTAGGAACGTTTAGTTCCTGAACATGATTAATTAGCATGCTATAAAATAAAGGGAGATTAAATAGCTAATACTTTAATCCTAGGTTTGGTTCATGAGAATGCTGGATTGAGACTAAAATGAGATAAAAAATCTAAGTATCAAAATACCCTAACACTATTAATCATTTTTAACAATCTTTAAATTTTTCACAAACCCTAAAATTTAATTATTATTAAATTATTTTTTATCATCATAATTATAATAATTACAAAATAATATTTTTAAAATTATAATTATAAGAATGATAATTACGATTATAATTAATAATCCTAATAATTATTATTATCAACATTCTAATCATTATTATAATTATAACAACAACTATTATTAATTATTACATAAAAAAATTATCATCATAGTTATTATAATAGTGATAAATAATAGTTATGATAAAATTATTAATTTATCATCGTAATTATAAATACTGTTATTATCATAAATACAATAATAATATTTTCATAGTGATAATTATAATAATTATTATTATAAATACTATTTAATATTATTATTATAATAATTACAAGAATTTATTATTATTAATAATATTATTTTATTTGAAAATAATATTTTTAATAATATTATATTTATTATAATTATTATTCAAGGGTAAAATGGAAAAAATAAAAATTTCAGTCCCACATGAGTGGGATAGATTCTACAAATGTACCTATTCCTAATGTAAATAATTATTAAGAATTTCTAAACTAATATTGCAATACAAGTTTCTAATATTAGGAATTTCTAATCTAATACAACTTTTCATGAATCAAGATCATTTATCATGATGCTAAACCTCAACCAAATTTCATCAAATACTATTGCTCAACTGCTTTTCATCATCGTTGTGATTTAAACCCATGTGGTCCAAATTGACCCACATCAATATATTATATGATCCCCTCGACCATCAATTTATTATATGCATTCTTTGAAAAAAATTAATTAGTGGTAGAGGCAACTACCAGATTAAATTCTAGTGAGCATATATAGCCACCACACATAAAATATCAACAAATTACTAAATAAATTTTTTTTTGAGTAAAATTAAATTAAAAATCTATATTAATTTTATTTCTCATATTTTCTTCAGAATATGAGAAAGCATGTTTTTAATGAGGTCGGTAAACCACACTCATCACAGGACGTTTGGGCTCCACTTGTTTATTGCACTCCCCACAATATCTCTCATCTCAAAAGAATAAATCACAACCATACAAACTCCTGTCTACCATCAGACATCTTAAAATATTGGTTTAATGACATTAAAATCACTCGAAAATTACGTAAATGGCAATTCGTACAACCTTTTTTTTAGTTGTGATAATTTAATTTGTAAAAATCTAAAAAAAATTTTAGAAATGTTTAGGTCATGAACATGATTAATTAGCATGGGATAAAATAAAGGGAGATTAAAGAGCTAATACTTTAATCCTATGTTTGGTTCATGATAAAGCTGGATTGGGACTAAAATAAGATAAAAAATCTAAGTATTAAAATACCCTAACACTATTCATCATTCTTAACAATCTTTAAAATTTTCACAAACCCTAAAATTTAATTATTATTAAATTATTTTTTATCATCATAATTACAATAATTACTAAATAATATTTTTATAAATATAATTATAAGAATGATAATTACAATTATAATTAATAATCATAATAATTATTATTATCAGCATTCTAATCATTATTCTAATTATAATAGTAATTATTATTAATTATTACATTAAAAATTATTATAATAGTTATTATAATAGTAATAAATAATAATTATTATCAAATTATTAATTTTATCATCATAATTAAAATTATTGTTATTATTATAATTACCATAATATTATTTTCATAGTCATAATTATAATAATTATTATTAGAATTATTATTTAATATTATTATGATCAAAACAATTATTATTACAAGAATTATAATAATTTTTTTATAAATATTATTATTTTATTTGAAAATATTCTTTTTAATAATATTATATTTATTATAATTATTATTCAAGGGTGAAATGGCAAAAATAAAAACTTCAGTCCCACATGAGTGGGATAGATTCTATAAATGTATATACTCCTAATGTAAATAATATTAAGAATTTCTAATCTAATATTGCATTATAAGTTTATAATATTAGGAATTTCTAATCTAATACAACTTTTCATGAATCAGGATAATTTATTATGACGCTAAACCTCAACCAAATTTCATCAAATACTATTGCTCAACTGATTTTCATCATCATTGTGATTTAAACCCATGTGGTCCAAATTGACCCACATCAATATATTATATGATCCCCTCGACCATCAATTTATTATATTCATTCTTTGAAAAAAAAAGTATTAGTGGTAGAGGCAACTACTAGATTAAATTCCAGTGAGTATATATAGCCACCACACGTAAAATATCAACAAATTACTAAATAAATAATTTTTTCAATAAAATTAAATTTAAAATCTCTATTAATTTTATTTCTCATATTTTCTTCAGAATATGAGAAAGCCTGTTTCTAATGAGGTCGGTAAGCCACACTCATCACTGGACGTTTGGGCTCCACTTGTTTATTGCACTCCCCGCAATATCTCTCATCTCAAAAGAATAAATCACAACCATACAAACTCCTATCTACCATCAAGCATGTTAAAATATTGGTTTAATGACATTAAAATCACTCGAAAATTACGTAAGTGGGAATTCATACAACTGTTTTCTTTTAGTTGTGATAATTTAATCCCTAAAAATCTAAAAAAAAATTATGAACGTTTAGTTCATGAACATGATTAATTAGCATGCGATAAAATAAAGGGAGATTAAATAGCTAATACTTTAATTCTATGTTTGGTTCATGAGAATACTGGATTGGGACTAAAATGAGATAAAAAATCAAAGTAACAAAATACCCTAATACTATTCATCATTCTTAACAATATTTAAACTTTTCACAAACCCAAAAATTTAATTATTATTAAATTATTTTTTATCATCATAATAATAATAATTACTAAATAATATTTTTCTAAATATAATTATAAGAATGATAATTATGATTATAATTAATAATCATAATAATTATTATTATCAGCATTCTAATCATTATTGTAAATATAATAATAATAATTATTACATTAAAAAAATTTATAATAGTTATTATAATAGTAATAAATAATAGTTATTATGAAATTATTAATTTCATAATCATAATCATAATTATAATGATTGTTATTATTATAATTACCCTAATTTAATTTTCAGAGTCATAATTATAATAATTATTATTAGAACCATTATTTAATATTATTATGATCAAAACAATTATTATTATAAGAATTACAATAATTTTTTTTATTAATATTACTATTTTATTTGAAAATAATATTTTATATTTAACATAATTATTATTCAAGGGTAAAATGGCAAAAATAAAAACTTCAGTCCTATATGAGTGGGATAGATTCTATAAATGTATATACTCCTAATGTAAATAATATTAAGAATTTCTAATCTAATATTGCAATATAAGTTTCTAATAATAGGAATTTCTAATCTAATACATGATGAGTGCTAAATATTGCATATTTTGGCCACTTAATTTACATTTGTTAGCTTAAGAATTTGTTACTTTGAGTTGTTTTTTTTTTTTTTTGTTTTACAGGTTTACAAGCTTGGAAAAGAGTTTCACTAAATTGTCAGAATTGCTCGTACAGATCAGCCATTTTTTAGGATTAAACTGTATTGATTCAGGAAGAACCAGGAGATGAGACATATATGCTTGGAAAGATCCGGATGTTTGTTTTCTGGATCAATAAAATGATTTTTCTAGAGAAAGTTATGGTAGTTTTAGTAGACAAAGGTCAGGCTGTGCATGATTTCAGCGTGACAGATTAGCCATTTTTGAGGATTAAACAGTATTGATTCAGGAAGAACCAGGAGATAAGCCATATATGCTTGGAAAGATTCGGATGTCTTTTTTCTGGGGAATTTTACGGATCAATAAAATGATTTTTCTAGAGAAAGTTATGGCTGTTTTAGTGGACAAATGTCAAAGAGCAAAAGTTGGAATCTGCAGTATCCCACATCCGATTGGAAACACATTGCACTTGTGATGTTTCCCTATATAAGCCCCTCTTCACTTCATCTTTAGGGAGCAATCCAAGTGCCATTTTGGTGCAATTCCTGGTGCCATTTGGTGTAATCCGGTGGATATCTGCTAGCATTCTGGTGGATTTCGAAGGCTTTGCTACCACAAGGGGAAGCGCCGCCTAACAGCGAGTGGAATTTCTCCCATGTATAGTCAGTTTTAATTTAATGCTTTTTTTTAGTTTAATGTTTAGTACTTTTATTGTGAACTCTAGTTTCATGATTATGAGTTGCTAAAATCTTCAACTAACGTTGAAGATGAAGCCTCGCCATTGTTTGGCATAATAGTTTCATATTTGTTTATACAATTCTGATTTTTTTTAGTATAAATGTTCTGTCAATTATTTGAGTAAAATCTTATGATCGATTGCATTTAAATTGTTCTGTTGGATATTCTGTGTGTTTCATCTGATGGATACATCAAATTGTTTTTGATTAAATTGGATTTCCTTTGTGATTTGTTAAAAGCGGATACATTGGATTCTTTTGGTTTAATTGTGATATTTGTTGTTTTTTGTTTTAAGTTGGATTCATGGAATGTTTTGATAGGCTATTTTTAGAACATGAAGATATATGCTTAACTTTGGTGGGGTGGATTCAGAAACCTTAGTGTTTTTATTATTAGTTTTAAATCAATTTAGTTTAGTTTTTATTTGTTTTGCAACATATAATTCAAAACTCGGAACTAGGTTAAGATAAGTTTATTTTAGATAAAATTACATTTTCACAATGTAATTCCCTATGGATTCGACCTCGCACTTGCACAACACTATATTGCAAACGACTCGTACGCTTGCGAGTAATTTAAAACTCAAAACAAGTTTTTGGCACCGTTGCCGAGGAGTTGTTTTGTTTGTGAAATTTTTGTCTGAATTGATTTTATTTTTCTACTAGTTTAGTTAGCATTTTTGTTTTATTTTTATTTTGCAATTTTATTTTAGTTTATTTGCTTCTATTTGCAATTGCCCAAAATAAATAAATAAATAAAAAATTTTTAAAAAAATGTGGATGAATCCAGCACCGGTTCCACAATCTTTAGAGGACGCCCTCAAGGATTTCATGAAGATGACCGGCCAGTCCATCAATACAGCCAATACATTCAATGTTGATAGTTGTTCCATCTGTGCTAGCTCTATGCATTTAGCACAGAATTGTCTATCTATGCCGGCTTTTGCCGAGCATCCCATGGAACAAATGAATGCTTTCAATTACTGTCGATGGCAATCAAATCGATTTTACTCCGAGATGTATAATCTAGGGTGGCGGAACCACCCTGATTTTTCATGGACGCAGAACCAACTAATGAATCAGGGAGGAGCCCCTCATCATGCTCACAATCAATACCCTCCCGGATTTCCTCCACCAGTTCCAAGTTATGGTCACTCAGCCTATCCAGCACCATTACTCGCTTACCAAGCTCCCATTCAAGCGCCAGCATCGGTTTCATAGTCATTGGAGGATGCTCTCAATGATTTCAGGAAGATGACCGGCCAATCCATAAGCGAAGTAAGGAGTGCAAAAATAGTAAACACCCAAGTGATTGCCAAGCTAAAGAGTCAAATGGATCAAATCACAAGTCACGTGGGTGAAGGAGAGAAGGGAATGTTCCCCAGTCAACTTGAGCCTAACCCGAAGGAACAGTTTGCGGTGGGAAATTCATCAACTCCTATGCATGGGCATGAACAAGTGCAATCGATTGTCCCATTGAGGTCTGGGAGACAAGTGGACAATCAAGTGGAAGAGAACCCTGCTATGCAACAAGGGCAAGAAAGTGGCAACAAGGAGAAGAGAGATGCTGAGCCATCTATAGCCACACCTATTATTAAGGATCTCCCTAGGTCATTTGTACCTAAAGTGCCTTATCCTGAGAGATTACAAACGCCCAAGAAAGGAGGGGAATCTGAGGACATTCCGGAGGCATGCTTTGATCAGTTTGGAGTAGATTTGGATTTGGATAAGCTACTTGAGCAAGCAAATGCTACTTTGGAGTCTGCTCCTCTGGAAAGCAGTAAGATAAAGGAGACTGTGGGTGAATCAAGCATTGAGGACCCCTTGGAGGCGTGCTTTGCTCAGTTTGGAGAAGATTTTGATTTGGATAAGTTACTTGAGCAAGCAAATGCTACTTTGGAGTCTGCTCCTCAGAAGAGCAGTGAGACGGAGGAGACCACAACACCTGAACCCCCCAAGAAGGAACTTAAGCCTTTATCAGACAATCTTAAGTATAAGTTCCTAGGTCCAGCAGATTCTTTGCCTATGATTATAGCTTCAGATTTGGTTGATGATCCAGATGAGAAATTATTGGACGTTTTAAGAGAGTATAAGGAAGCTATCGACTGGACTATTGAGGATGTCAAGGGAATCAGCCCCTCGATGGTGATGCCCAAGTTATATTTTGATGAGGGCACGACTAACAAATGGGAGGCAGATCCTATTCAAGTTCCAATTGGTCAAGTTACAAGGGCCCGAGCTAAACAGTTTATTCAAGTTCCAATTGGTCTAGTTATAAGGGCCCGAGCTAAACGGTTCAAGAAAACTCTCAATTGGCTTATTCAACATATTTGGGCTAAGAACCATCTTTGGGGGCCCAAGGATAATGCTATACATGATCCACAAGGATGGGTTTTCCATGATCCAAGGGAACTTCCACTTTGGAATTTCGGGTTCCACTTTGGAATTTCGGGAGGACCCAAAAACCAGAATTAAAATGATCATATCTTCTTGCTCTCAACTCCAAATGGGCTGAAACTTGTTAGGATGGAAAGATGACGTATTGAGCTTCAATTTAGACCTAAGAAAGTTTCAAAAAGGATATCGTTTGGGCCTGTTATGATGGGCCAAAATCCAGTAGGCTGTTGCATCCGAATCTACGTTGGGCTTGCACCTTTTCTTAATTGTTTCCTTTTGAATTTAATTATTGCATTATAAGGCTTGCATGCCAAGTTAGGTACTTTCCTTATTTGAATTTTAGGTTACCAAAATTCTATTTAGGTTTATTTCCTATTTTGTAGTTTCCTATTCCTACCAGAATTCTGTTTAGGTTTATTTCCTATTTTTTAGTTTTCCTTTTTCTATTTGGTTACGAATTCTCCTGTATTTAAATAGCCATTAGCTTTTGGAATAACACAATTCAGATTTGATTCATACTTTTGGAGAGAAATTTCTCTTGGGTTCTTTTAAAACTTCTGAACTTATCGGAGTTTCCGTGGCGTTCATCTTCGACTTATCAATCAATCCTTCCATAATTGATTGTGGTGTCTTCATTATACCAAGGTTCTTGCTTCGATATAAGCAATGGGTCGTGGTCTCAGTCTTCATTATACCAAGGTTCTTACTTCAATATAAGCAACGGGTCGCGGTCTCACATAAATATGCTTTTAGACGATCTTGGAGGTCTTCTTGATCCATAAATTTCTTAGTTCTTGGCGTGGATCATATCAGTTGGTATCAAAGCCTTCTACTTGCAGGTTTGCTTATCTTTTGTTTTGGTTCTAAAAAAAAAAAAAGTGAAAAAAAACGAAATTGGAAAAAAAGAAGAAGAATAAATTTATAATTTAGGGGGAAAAAAAGTGTGTAATATTTAGATTCAATTCTTTCAATCCTTATTTCTGAATTTCTTTGTGAGTTATTGGTGAATTGTTGCTGGAAACTTTGATACTTGTTCGGTTAGTTTGATAAGAACCTATAAAGGATTATTACGAGTGAAAAAAGGCAAGAGTGGTGAGCACATAAGAGGGGAAAAGCCTTTGTGAAAACACGAGTGAAATTGAGTGACTCATTCTTTTAGTGAAACACATGAGGGAGTGTGTGAGGTCCTTTTTTTTTCTAACGTTATTTTTGCAGCAAACATGTCAGACGACAAGAACAAAAATTATTCCGAAGATACGTCGGGAGATGGTGATCCGAAGTTGCTCATGGAAGCTTTAATGGGTGAGATGAGAAGAGTATTGCGAATGGAGATGGAACAAGTTAATGATCGGATTGATCGGGTAGAGAATGCACGTGTGGGGCAGCAACAAAACGCTTCTAATATGCGTAGGAGGGAGAGAGTTCGACCTAGGGGAGAGAGAGTTGAAGATGAAGAGTATTATGGGAATGGATTTGATGAAGAAGATGATCGGGAATTAGTTGTTAGCCATAGGAGATTTGGTAGTCGAGGTAGAGAAGCTAGGAATCGGGAAGATAATAACTTAGGTAGTATTAAGATGAAGATTTCACCGTTTCAAGGCAAAAACGATCCTGAAGCTTACCTTGAGTGGGAGAAGAAGATAGAATTAGTGTTTGATTGTCATAAATATTCTGAGCTTAAAAAGGTTAAACTTACGGCCATTGAATTTTTTGACTATGCGATTGTTTGGTGGGATCAGCTAGTGTTAAATAGGAGGAGAAATAGAGAGCGTCCAATAGAGACTTGGGAGGAGATGAAAACCGTGATGAGGAAACGGTTTGTTCCAAGCCATTACTACCGTGAGTTATACCAAAAATTGCAAAGTCTTACACAAGGTAGTCGGAGTGTGGAGGATTATTATAAAGAGATGGAAGTAGCTATAATTCGAGCAAATGTAGTGGAGGATCGAGAGGCTACTATGGCTAGGTTCTTGGCTGGTTTGAACCTGGAAATTGCTAATTCGGTGGAGTTGCATCATTATGTGAAATTGGAAGATATGGTGCACATGGCTGTCAAAATTGAGAACCAACTCAAGAGGAGGGGCAGCAATACACGACAAAACCCTAACTCAGGTTCATCTTGGAGGCCGAATTTTGTGAAGCAAGCCACGACCAAGCCCAAAACCGAGCAAAAGCAAGAAAGTACCAGCCATGGAAATCAAGGTAAAACTGACTCTTCCACCACTAGAAATCGTGATATTAAGTGTTTAAAATGCCAAGGCAGGGGTCACATAGCAAGCCAATGTCCGAACAAAAGAGTTATTGTATTGCGAAATAATGGTGAAATTGAAACCGAGGGCGAAAAAGATACCGAATCTATGCCACCATTGGAGGATGCGAGTGATGAGGAATACGCTGCCCAAGGAGAATTGTTGGTTGCAAGGAGAGCTCTAAATGTACAAATCAAAGAAGATGACAAAGTGCAGCGAGAAAACATCTTCCATACTAGATGCCACGTGCAAAACAAGGTATGTAGTATGATTATTGATGGAGGTAGTTGTACTAACGTTGCTAGTACTACAATGGTTGAGAAATTAGGGCTGCCAACGATTAAACATCCTCGGCCTTACAAGTTACAATGGCTCAATAATAGTGGTGAACTGAGGGTGAACAAACATGTGTTAGTTTCCTTTCGTATTGGAAAATATGAAGATGAAGTTTTGTGTGATGTAGTTTCGATGCAAGCTGGACACTTGTTACTAGGCTGGCCATGGCAATTTGATCGGTGTGTTAAGCATGATGGCTTCACCAACAAATATTTGTTTGTAAGAAATCAAAGAACAATCACTCTAGTTCCTTTGACACCAAAGCAGGTTTATGAAGATCAAGTGAGCTTACAAAAAGAGAGTGAGCAAACGAAAGAGAATGAGAAAAAGAGAATGAATGCAAACCAAAGAGAAAATGAGAGAGGTAAAAAAAATTGGGATAGAAAATAAGAGAGCTGATTCGGCCATTGAGAGAAAAACAAATTTCTATGCAAGAACGAGTGAAATAAAAAGAGCGATGATTTTAAATCAGCCAATGATTGTACTTTTGTACAAAGAGGCATTAAACACTAACCAATTTGACTCATCTTTGCCTAGTTCTATTGTTTCTCTTTTACAGGAGTTTGATGATATCTTTCCCGAGGAGATTCCACATGGCTTACCATGACCAAGTCCCACGAGTGTAGGTCAAGTTCATAGTTTTCATGTACTTGCTAGTTTTTGCAAAAGGTTCATGAAAGACTTTAGTAGTATTGCCGCACTGCTTAACGAAGTCATTAAGAAGAACGTTGGATTCAAATGGGGAGACGAGCAAGAGAAAAGGGTTCCAATTGATCGAAGAAAAATTATCTAATGCTTATTTTCAAGTCCTTGAGCACATCAATAACAATGCATACAAATTGGATTTACCAAGTGAGTACAATGTTAATACCACTTTCAATGTTTCTGATTTACGCCCTTTTGATGTAGGTGATGATTTGAGGACAAATCCTTTTTAAGAGGAGGGGAATGATGAGGACACGACTAAAAAATGGGAGGCAGATCCTATTCAAGTTCCAATTGGTCAAGTTATAAGGGCCCGAGCTAAACAGTTTATTCAAGTTCCAATTAGTCCAGTTATAAGGGCCCGAGCTAAACGGTTCAAGAAAACTCTCAATTGGCTTATTCAACATATTTGGGCTAAGAACCATATTTGCGGGCCAAGGATAATGCTATACATGATCCACAAGGATGAGTTTTCCATGATCCAAGGGAACTTCCACTTTGGAATTTCGGGTTCCACTTTGGAATTTCGAGAGGACCCGGCAACCAGAATTAAAATGATCATATCTTCTTGCTCTCAACTCCAAATGGGCTGAAACTTGTTAGGATGGAAAGATGACGTCTTGAGCTTCAATTTAGACCTAAGAAAGTTTCAAAAAGGATACCATTTGGGCCTGTTATGATGGGCCGAAATCCAGTAGGTTGTTGCATCCGAATCTACGTTGGGCTTGCACCTTTTCTTAATTGTTTCCTTCTGAATTTAATTGTTGCATTATAAGGCTTGCATGCCAAGTTAGGTACTTTCCTTATTTGAATTTTAGGTTACCAAAATTCTATTTAGGTTTATTTCCTATTTCGTAGTTTCCTATTCCTACCAGAATTCTGTTTAGGTTTATTTCCTATTTTTAGTTTTATTTTTTCTATTTGGTTACGAATTCTCATATATTTAAATAGCCATTGGCTTTTGGAATAACATAATTCAGATTTGATTCATACTTTTGGAGAGAAATTTCTCTTGGGTTCTTTTAGAACTTCTGAACTTATCGGAGTTTCCGTGGCGTTCATCTTCGACTTATCAATCAATCCTTCCATAATTGATTGTGGTGTCTTCATTATACCAAGGTTCTTACTTCGATATAAGCAACGGGTCGCGGTCTCAGTCTTCATTATACCAAGGTTCTTGCTTCAATATAAGCAACGGGTTGCGGTCTCACATAAATCTGCTTCTAGACGATCTTGGAGGTCTTCTTGATCCATAAATTTCTTAGTTCTTGGCGTGGATCATACCATATTTGGAAAAGAATATCAAGCCATTGAGGGAGCCACAAAGAAGGCTCAACCCAGCTATGCAAGAGGTTGTGAGGATTGAAGTGATAAAGCTGTTTGATGCAGTAATCAATTATCCAATCTCTGTTAGCAAGTGGGTGAACTCGATTCATGTCGTGCCCAAGCGGACTGGAGTGACGATAGTGAAGAATAAGGACGATGAGTTGGTGCCAATTCGTGTTCAGTCAGGATGGAAAGTATGTACAGACTACCGTAAGTTGAATGCTGCCACAAGGAATGATCATTTTCCACTCCCATTTATTGATCAGATGGTGGAGTGCTTAGCTGGGCATGATTACTAATGTTGGATTTGGCTGAAGACGTTAAACTTAGCGCTTATAGGAGGCACCCCACAGCTTATCCTTTCTGTTTATTTATTATTTTACATATTTATGATTAATGTTTGTTTCTAGTATTTTTTGTTTTCCAGTCTTTATTTTTCAGGGACAACGCGTACTTCAGTTCAAGTTTGGGGGTATGCTATGAGCCATACCAAGTCCAGATAGTTCTTCATATCCCAGGTCAGCTCTTTCCATATTATTCACACATTGGGGTCAATGTGTAGTTTAAGTTTGGGGGTATGGGAGATACATTACACACACTTTGTCCTAATTTGTTGTTTTTCTTCATTTAAAAAAAAAAAGATAAATGCATGCTCATGTTATTTTGAAATTTTAGTTGATCTAAACAAATATTGTGATGTGATTTCATTGGTGAACTTAAAATTTTGAACACACGATTTGATGATAGAGTTTTAAAACTTTGTTACTTACTTTGGGCATTTGAGAATTCACATGTTTGAGCCAATCTAACATGAGCACAAAATTGTGTGAGGTATGACATGTGATTTTAATGTACATGTTTCCATGACTTAACTAAAACTGGATGACTTGTGGGATTAACACTTGGGCATAGAAAAGCATAAAAAAAAGAAAAAAAACAAATAATACTACTAATATTTATAATAATCATCATCAATAAACTTTCCACTAAGTAACTGGACCTTTTGCCTCAGTAAGCAATGAGTGTTCACGTCAAAAGGTGGGAATTTTATTCATAATGATCATTGCAAAACTTTCTGCTGAGTAACTGGACCTCTTGCCTCAGTAAGCAGTGAGTGTTCACGTCAAAAGGTGGAAATTTTGCTTGGTAGCATTAAGGCTAGTTTAGTTTTGTAGCCTTTTTGACTCGAGTTAGTAAGTTCTTAGGGGTGTCTTTACACCTAATGCCCTAAAACCATCTGGTTTGGGAGTCATTGACTCAACACTCGGTACATGGGTCAATTAGAAAGCTTAAAAGAACTAAACATAGCAGTGCCTTATAATAAAAATAAATAAAATAAAACTATGCCATTGTTGTTCATTCTAATGAGAAATTCTGTGAATATTGAGATATGGAGACATTGTACATTGAAATTATTTGGAAACCTCATCTGTTTATGCTAATTCACTTTACACTGATTCAAGCTTGTGATGTCTTAGCCTGCCTCTTGTAAGTAATTAAGTTTTAAAATTCTTATTCATTGCGAAGATGGGTTATATTTTTTTAAGTTTGCTCATGAATAAATATCATGGTTTTGAGTGCTCCTTAAATTTTTGGATACCATGAGTGATGAACTTATCTTGATGTTCTTTTTTTTCATTTTGTTTTTTATTTTGTTTTGCTAAGGGACTAGCAAAATGTAAGTTTGGGGGTATTTGATGAGTGCTAAATATTGCATATTTTGGCCACTTAATTTACATTTGTTAGATTATGAATTTGTTACTTTGAGTTGTTTTTCGTTGTTTTACAGGTTTACAAGCTTGGAAAGGAGTTTCACTAAATTGTCAGAATTGCTCATACAGATCAGCCATTTTTGAGGATTAAACTGTATTAATTCAGGTAGAACCAGGAGGTGAGCCATATATTCTTGGAAAGATCCAGATGTCTGTTTTCTGGAGAATTTTACGGATCAATAAAATGATTTTTCTAGAGAAAGTTATGGCAGTTTTAGTAGACAAAGGTTAGGCTGTGCATGATTTCAGCGTGACAGATCAGCCATTTTTTAGGATTAAACTGTATTGATTCAGAAAGAACCAGGAGATGAGCCATATATTCTTGGAAAGATCCGGATGTCTATTTTCTGGGGAATTTTATGGATCAATAAAATGATTTTTCTAGAGAAAGTTATGGTTGTTTTAGTAGACAAAGGTCAAAGAGCAAAAGTTGGAATCTGCAGTATCCCACATCGGATTGGAAACACATTGCACTTGTGATGTTTCCCTATATAAGCCCCTCTTCACTTCATCTTTAGGGAGCAATCCAAGTGCCA
This sequence comes from Bretschneidera sinensis, assembly GCA_023935145.1. NCBI lineage: Eukaryota > Viridiplantae > Streptophyta > Magnoliopsida > Brassicales > Akaniaceae > Bretschneidera > Bretschneidera sinensis. The sequence continues at coordinate 150,087,972 of CM043697.1, forward strand.
TTTTGGTGCAATTCCTGGTGCCATTTAGTGTAATCTGGTGGACGTCTGCTGGCATTCTGGTGGATCCCGAAGGCTTTGCTACCACGAGGGGAAGCACCGCCTAACAGCGAGTGGAATTTCTCCCATGTATAGTTAGTTTTAATTTACTGCTTTTTTAAGCTTAAAGTTTAGCATTTTTATTATGAACTCTAGTTTCATGATTATGAGGGGCTAAAATCTTCAACTAAGGTTGAAGATGAAGCCTCGTCGTTGTTTGGCATAATAGTTTCAGATTTGTTTATACAATTCTGATGTTTTTTTTAGTATAAATGTTCTGTCAATTATTTGAGTAAAATCTTATGATTGATTGCGTTTAAATTGCTCTGTTAAATATTCTGTGTGTTTCATCTGATGGATACATCAAATTGTTTTTGATTAAATTGGATTTCCTTTGTGATTTGTTAAAAGCGGATACATTGGGTGCTTTTGGTTTAATTGGGATATTTGTTGTTTTTTGTTTTAAGTTTGATTCATGGAATGTTTTGATAAGCTATTTTTAGAACATGAAGATATATGCTTAACTTTGGTGGGGTGGATTCAGAAACCTTTGTGTCTTTATTATTAGTTTTAAATCAATTTAGTATAGTTTTTATTTGTTTTGCAACATATAATTCAAAACTCGGAACTAGGTTAAGATAAGTTTAGTTTAGATAAAATTACATTTTCACAACGCAATTCCTTGTGGATTCGACCTCGCACTTGCACAACACTATATTGCAAACAACTCATGCGCTTACGAGTAATTTAAAAATCACAACAAGTTTTTGGCGCCGTTCCTGGGGAGTTGTTTTGTTTGTGAAATTTTTGTCTGAATTGATTTTATTTTTCTACTAGTTTAGTTAGCATTTTTGTTTTATTTTTCTTTTGCAATTTTATTTTAGTTTATTTGTTTCTATTTGCAATTGCCCAAAATAAATAAATAAAAATTATTTTAAAAAAATGTGGATGAATCCAGCGCCGGTTCCACAATCTTTAGAGGACGCCCTCAAGGATTTCATGAAGATGATCGGTCAGTCCATCAGTACAGCCAATACTTTCAATGTTGATAGTTGTTCCATCGGTGCTAGCTCTATGCATTTAGCGCAAAATTGTCTATCTATGCCAGCTTTTGCTGAGTATCCCATGAAACAAATGAATGCTTTCAATTACTGTCGATGGCAATCAAATGGATTTTACTCCGAGACGTACAATCCAGGGTGGCAGAACCACCCTGATTTTTCATGGACGCAGAACCAACTAATGAATCAGGGATGAACCCCTCATCATGCTCACAATCAATACCCTCATGGATTTCCTCCGCCAGTTCAAAGTTATGGTCACTCAGCCTATCCAGCACCATTACTCGCTTACCAAGCTCCCATTCAAGTGCCAGCATCTGTTTCATAGTCATTGGAGGATGCCCTCAATGATTTCAGGAAGATGACCGGCCAATCCATAAGCGAAGTAAGGAGTGCACAAATAGTAAACACCCAAGTGATTGCCAAGCTAAAAAGTCAAATGGATCAAATCACAAGTCACGTGGGTGAAAGAGAGAAGGGAATATTCCCCAGTCAACCTGAGCCTAACCCGAAGGAATAGTTTGCGGTGGGAAATTCATCAACTCCTATGCACGGGCAAGAACAAGTGCAATCGATTGTCCCATTGAGGTCTGGGAGACAAGTGGACAATCAAGTGGAAGAGAACCCTGCTATGCAACAAGGGCAAGAAAGTGGCAACAAGGAGAAGAGAGATGCTGAGCCATCTATAGCCACACCTATTATTAAGGATCTCCCTAGGTCGTTTGTACCTAAAACGCCTTACCCTGAGAGATTACAAGCGCCCAAGAAAAGAGGGGAATCTGAGGACATTCTGGAGGCATGCTTTGCTCAGTTTGGAGAGGATTTGGATTTGGATAAGCTACTTAAGCAAGCAAATGCTACTTTGGAGTCTGCTCCTCTGGAGAGCAGTAAGACAGAGGAGACTGTGAGTGAATCAAGCATTGAGGACCCCTTGGAGGCATGCTTTGCTCAGTTTGAAGAAGATTTGGATTTGGATAAGTTACTTGAGCAAGCAAATGCTACTTTGGAGTCTGCTTCTCAGAAGAGCAGTGAGATAGAGGAGACCACAACACCTGAAACCCCCAAGAAAGAACTTAAGCCTTTACCGAACAATCTTAAGTATAAGTTCCTAGGTCCAGCAGATTTTTTGCCTATGATTATAGCTTCAGATTTAGTTGATGCTCCATAGGAGAAATTATTATTATTCAAGGGTAAAATGGTAAAAATAAAAACTTCAGTCCCATATGAGTGGGATAGATTCTATAAATGTATATACTCCTAATGTAAATAATATTAAGAATTTCTAATCTAATGTTGCAATATAAGTTTCTAATATTAGGAATTTCTAATCTAATACAACTTTTCATGAATCAAGATCATTTTTCATGATGCTAAACCTCAACCAAATTTCATCAAATACTATTGCTCAACTGCTTTTCATCATCGTTGTGATTTAAACCCATGTGGTCCAAATTGACCCATATACCAGTCGACTGGTATATGTACCCAGTCGACTGGGTTGTCTTCCAACCCAGTTTTTCTTCTGTTTTTCATCAAAAACATTTTAAAAATAATGGTTTTAGAAAAACCTTTTGTGTTTGAGCCATTGAACAAGCTAATACAATGTATGAGTGAGACTTACATTGGTTCTAAACTTTAAGACCTACACTAGATCTTTAGTCTTCACTTGATACTTGATTTGGTTCGAGTTTTTGCACTTTGTTCCTTGGTTGAATGTGTTTGATCCTTAATACAACTTAGTTTAAACATGTTAGTTAAATAATAGTTGTGTTTTGCTATCATTAAATACGGGCGAGGGTCAACAATCTCCCCCTTTTTGATGATGACAAAACTAATAATGTAAAAACAGTTTTAAAAACTAAGTTATAGGATTTTACAAAAATTTGGACAGAGTCTCCTTTATTTTTCGAGTAAAACCACCCTATAAATAAGCAAACACAGTTTATATTTCTTTCAACCAATCCAGAATCAAACTCAACCAATCAATAAATATTTTAACAAAGTTATGGAGCAATGCTCCCCCTAAATCTATGCATTGGTTGCGTTTTACTTAGATTTTCTCGTTTTTTCTCATTTTTCTCCCCCGTTTTGACAACAGCAACCAAAGGGGGCATAACATAAAAAATAAGCTACTTAGCCAATACAGTCAAATAGAGTATAAGAAAACAAAGTTGTACGCGAATATTTGGCTTCATTCGAATTTCGGAAGCCTTCCCGGGAAGAACCGAAAGTTTTTCAAGCGTATAAGCATTTTATAACAGTTTTAGTGACCAATCAGAGTTTTAAAACAGTGCTAACATATCACAAATAGCATAAATAAATGCAAAAAATATGGATAATAGTAATACATCATCATAGAGAAAAAGTCAATATAATCAGGACTTCTCAGAGCCATAACTAAGAAAAAATAGTACATAAGATGTCCGTGCTATGTGATAAGAACTGGAAAACCGCTAAGTACAAATAAAAGATAGAGACTCAAGGTGCGAGAGAGTCCAAGCCGTCATGAAGAAGTTCCCTAATCTCAGCTAGGAAACCCTCGGTGTGCTCTCGATGTAACTTGAAGTTGTCCCGTAGATGGTCTATGGAGAAGCTCAGTCTCTGGTAATTAGACTGCATGGACTGAAAACAGGACTCCATTGTCATCTGGAGACTCGTGATAGCTCGTAGGATGTCAGCGTAACCAGTCTGACCAGTACTCGAGTCACCAATGGGAGGTGCTCGGGTATCCGTCTCTATCTCAGCAGCCGTATCAGCATCCTCATCACTGTCGCTCGCATCCTCTCGGATCCTTAGGCGCTTTTCGGCCTTCGGATAGAGGAACCCTTCACAAATAGTACATTCCATCTTCTTCAGAGATGAGATGTTGATGATGTCCGTCAATCCGATATCCTGAGCCTCGGAGGCTGGCAAAGGTACCCGAAAGTGCTAAAGGATGAGTATAATGAGCATCCCATAAGGAAGACACACAGAGTCGTTTGCTTCACCGTTTATCATGTTGGCGAGCAGAAGAGGATATATATTGAAGTGGTGCCCAGATTTTAGGCACCAAATCAATACCGTATCTATTTTAGATAGATACCCTCGACTCCCGAGTCTCGGGTGGATGGTCCAACTGACAATCAACTGATACATCTTTGAGTCGAGGGGCAAGTCACTACATGTGTGAAATGTAGTGGGTCTGTACACATAGTTAGGGTCGCCCCTGACTATTCGACAGGCCTCCTCAACTTCAAAGTTGTCTGGCCATCCATCCAGACTCCATTGAACCCCCTTATAGGGATTCTCAGAATGCTCATCAAGAGGTCAGTGTTGACCTCAAACTCCACACCGCTAACTCTGGTTCTGAATCTCATAGCCAGAGGACTGGGTTTCACCAAGTTCGCAAAGAACTGGTGAATCAGTCGAGGGTAATATTTTTCATGAATTCTGACCAGTGTGGTCAGATTTATTGCCTCAAAGGCTGGTAGAATATCGAAATTACCATGGCGAATAGAGTCGAAATGAACGACTCTACCCGTCATGATTTTCTTGTGACGGATTATAGAATTATACCTCTTATGAGCCGCTGGGCTGTAAAACAGAGTTTGCTCCAACTCTGTTCTGGGCTCCTTGCTGGATGAGCCTGCTGCTCCCTTCCCTTTCGACTCCGAAGCCGAAGGTTTTGAAGACCTTGGCTTTTTAGGCGCATTAGGTCCACTCGTTGTGAGTTTTATTCGGATTTTGTCACTCATTTTGGAGAAATCTGGAGTTTTTGGAAAAAGTGATTTTGGTAAAAATGAGAGATTTTAACCGTAGAAAGTTAAAAATGTCTTTAGGAATGAGTAGATCGGTGTGTTTAGAAGGGATTTGGATGGTTTTTTGGATCAAAAAGATGAATTTTTCTAGAGAGAGAAAGCTTAGGTTTTTTGAAAATGGCGTAAAAATGGCGAAAATGAACGGTCCATTTTATAGAATCGCGATACCAGTCGACTGTGGTTGATATACCAGTTGACTGGGTCCCTTTGAAAAGATGAACAGTTTTTTTACCAGTTGACTGGGTAAACGTACCAGTCGACTGGGTAAACTGGCAGTGAGTTACCAGTCGACTAGGCTATCTTTACTAGTCGACTAAAGGACAAGAGTTTTTTTCAAAAAATTGGCTCCAAACAGGATTTGATCTTATAGACGACTGGAGAAGACTTACCAGTCGTCTGGAATATTTGGCAGAGAATTACCAGTCGACTGGGTTAAAAGTACCAGTCGACTGGAAGATTAGGCAGAGACTTACCAATCGACTGGAGCACATTTACCAGTCGACTGGACCTTTAGTAAAATTTTCAGTCCTGAATTTTTTAGCACGATTTTGTTTATCTATGACATTTTTGAGTGAGGGGAATAATTAAACATGGATTAATACTCTATAAGTCATTGTCAAACATGCAAATGATGAAATGAGATGCAATCAAACATTCAGTTTATCAAAATCAAGCAATCCCATCAACATTCTAATCTTATAAAAACTAGCTTCACTTAAGGGTTTTGTAAGAATATCAGCTATTTGATCTTCTGAAGGTATGAATTCTAATCTTATATCACCTTTTTGAGCATGATCTCTTAGGAAATGATGTCTAATCTCTATATGCTTGGTTCTAGAGTGCTGAATAGGATTTTTGGTTAGGTTGATGGCACTAGTATTATCACAAAATATAGGAATATTTTTGAGACTCATGCCATAGTCTTCTAGTTGTTGTTTCATCCATAATACTTGGGCACAACAACTGCCAGCTGCTACATATTCCGCCTCAGTGGTTGATAGTGCAATGGAATTCTGTTTCTTGGAGAACCAAGAAGTTAACATAGCACCTAAGAATTGGCATGTTCCACTTGTGCTCTTTCTATCTAACCTACATCCAGCAAAATTAGCATCTGAATATCCTACTAGCTCAAAGGATGATTCTCTAGAGTACCATAATCCTATGGTCTGGGTCCCTTGTAGATATCTAAGGATTCTTTTTACTGCAACTACATGTGATTCCTTAGGATTAGACTGAAATCTAGTACACATGCATACACTGAACATTATATCAGGTCTACTTGCAGTCAAATAAAGTAAAGCACCTATCATGCTTCTATAATATTTTGAATCTACAGTTTTACCTCCTTCATCAAGATCAAGTTTAGTAGTTGTGCTCATAGGTGTTCCAATTGGCTTTGAGCTTTCCATCCCGAACCTCTTTAGTAGATCTTTGATGTACTTTTGTTGATTGATGAAGATACCTCTTTTTAGTTGCTTGATTTGCAGTCCAAGGAAGTAGGTAAGTTCTCCCATCATGCTCATTTCAAATTCACCTTGCATGCACTTTGCAAACTCCCTTGTGAAGGATCACCAATTACTTGATCAATTGGATGATGATTTACATACCTCCAATCCTTGGGTAGATTTTCCTCTTGTTGACTTGAGGATGGATGGTCCAAATTGGGAGTTGCCATCCCTTCATTTGTTTGAGAAGAACTCACTTTTGGGTCAACAATGGGAGTAGGAGTTTCCATTCTTGGAATAAAATCTGCATCATCTTTAAAGGAAACTTCTCCACTACTCATTGGGTTAGATTCATCAATAGTTACATGCACAGATTCTTCTACTACTAGAGTTCTCTTATTGAAAACTCTATAAGCCTTACTAGTAGTTGAATATCCTAAAAATATCCCTTCATCGGTCTTTGAATCAAATTTACCCAAGTTAGTTTTATTGTTATTTAAGATGAAGCACTTACTACCAAAGGCACGAAAATAGGAAATATTAGGCTTTCTCCCTTTCCATAGTTCATATAGTGTTTTATCAAGCAAAAGCCTTATCAAAATTCCATTTAAAATATAGCAAGAAGTATTCATGACTTCAGCCCAAAAATATTTTGGTAAATTATTTTCACAAAGCATTGTTGTTGAAAATTCTTCTAGAACTCTATTTTTCCTCTCAACAACTCCATTTTGTTGAGGAGTTTTAGGAGCTGAAAAGTTGTGATTAATTCCATTTTCATCACAAACTTTTGAAAAGCTTTGATTTTCAAATTCTTTGCTATGATCACTTCTTATGTTTGAAATACAAATTACTTTTTCATTTTATACCTTTTTGCAAAACTTTTCAAATCCTTTGAAAGCTTCATCCTTATAAGCAATAAAAATAACAAAGGTATATCTTGAATAGTCATCAACAATAACAAGAGCATATTGATGGCCACCTAGACTAATAGTACTAATTGGACCAAATAAGTCTATATGCAAAAGTTCCAAAGGTCTAGTAGTTGAGACTACATTTTTTGCTTTAAAAGATATCCTAGTTTGTTTTCCCATTTGACAAGCATTGCAAATTTTGTCTTTTTCAAAATCGATTTTAGGAAGTCCAATAACTAAATATTTTCTTGAAACAATTTTTAGCAAATTCATGTTTACATGACCAAGCCTTCTATGCCATAGCCATTGATTTTCACTAAAAGTAGGAAAACATTTTTCATTATCAGAATGCAAGGATTTCAAATCAACTATATAGACATTTTCGTGTCTATGGCCAATGAATTTGATCTTGTTGCTCTTGATGTCTATAACTAGACAATGAGAGGTCTCAAATGCGACTTTGTATCCTTTGTCACATAATTGACTAATGCTAAGTAAATTTGGCTTAAGGCCTTGTACAAGCAATACATTATCTAAGGTTGAGAAATCATTACCGACTTTTCCATGCCCGATGATCTTTATTTTAGTATTGTCTCCAATGGTCACAAGTCCACCATCTCTTAGAGTTAGCTCCTTGAATACGCTTTTATCACCGGTCATATGCTTCGAGCAACCGCTATCAAGGTACCAACAGTTACCTTTCTCCTTGGTGTGAAGGCAAATCTACATCACACAAGGATATACGATAGCACTTTTAGGTACCCAAAATTTCTTGGGTCCTTTGGGGTTAGTCCTGGAAAATATGGTTCCTTTTGGGACCCATACTTTCTTAACATGAGGTGCTCTATGAACAAGTTGATAATACACAGTCCTAGCATGATAGTCATAGAAATTTCTAGGATGTCTTACATGTGAATTCCTATAAACCTTAGGATAATAGTTCCTAGGATACATGTTTCTATGGTAATGAGTATGAAAATTCATGTCATTTCTATAAAGAGTATGATGATGCATTCTAGGATACCCATGATGATAATTCCTAGGATGAGCACAAGCAGAATGCATTCTTTGATTATACACATTGTTCCTAGAATGAGCATGATAATTATTTCTAGGATGTGTATGAGCATTTCTAGAATGAGCATACATATAAGCATGAGTATTTTTAGGATGCTTCAATTTAGTATGATCATTTAAGTTTCTAGACTTTCTAGCATTTATCGAGGGAGTGCTTTTAACAATGCTAGGAGCTTTTGAAGTAAAAGATCCATCTACACAAGAAGCTTTCATGAATAAGCTCTCTTTTGTTTTTTGTTTTCCCAATGGGAAATATCCTACACCAGATTTTCCTCCACTTAATCTTTGGGAAGAAAGCACTTCATCAAGTTTTTCTTTACCAAGCATAAGTCTAGATATAGTGCTGTTTAATTCAGAAATTTTATTTTTCAAATTCTCATTTTCATCTTTAAGAAAATCTTGAGACGAATCATACAGTAAAGATGATAATTTTTCTTTTTCTTCTCTAAGAATTATCATTTCTTTAGAAAGAGATGATACTTCTTTCTTAAGAATAGAATTTCTAGAATCAAATTTCTTTAATTCTTCATGCATTTCATTTATGACTTCTAGCAGTTCTTCACTACTAGTAACAATATTATTTTTTGAAGAGGGAGAAGATGTTACCTCACTTTCATCATCGATTGCTATCAAACAAAGGTTGGCAATTTCCTCGTATCCGATTTCTTTGTCTGATGACTCATCGTCTTCGTCGTCGCTCCAAGTAGTTGCTACCATAGCTTTCTTCTTGAAGCCCTTGTATGGTTTGTTTGAAACCGAAAAGTTAGCTTTTATATGTCCTGGCTTCTTACAGCCATAGCACATAAGTGGTTCCCTTTTTGAGGTGGAATCCTTTGAGTAAGGCTTCTTGCTTTTCTTCAAGAACCTATGGAATCGTCTGGTGATTAAAGCCATTTCACCATCCTTTTCACTGCTCTCTACTTCTTGTTCTAATTCCTTTTCTTTATTGCTCGTAGAAGCTTTGAGAGCAATTCGCTTTTTCTTCTTCTCATCATCATTGATGATGGGAGTCATTTCTTCCATCTCGTATGTCAATAATGACCCAAGCAGCGTCTCAACATCAAGCTTGTCAAGATTTTTGGCCTCCTGAATGGCTGTCCTCTTTGGTTTCCATTCTAGTGGTAGAGATCTTAAGATTTTTTTGGTTAGTTCAACTTCCTCAATATTCTTGCCAAGCAATTTTAAACCATTTATAATAGTAGTGAATCGTGAGTGCATTTCGGAAATGGTTTCATTAGGAGACATCTTAAAAGATTCATACTCAGAAATTAGCATGTAAATTTTAGACTTTTTTACTTCACTTGTTCCTTCATATGTGACTTGTAATTTGTCCCATATTTCTTTAGCAGAAACGCATGCAGATATTTTGTTATATTCAGAAATATCTAATGCACAATGTAGCATGCTTGTTGCTCTGTTATTGAGAGACATCGTTCTACAATCCTCGTCAGTAAACTCAGTTTTGATTTTAGGCATTGTATGAAGAGTCTCTCCAATAACTATTTCTTTTGAAGGAATTTTAGGTCCTTCTTCTATAATTCTCCATAGATTGTAATCTTGTCATTCGACGAAGATTTTCATTCTATTTTTCCAATAGTTATAATTTGAGCCATTGAACAATGGTGGTCTAGTATAAGAGTGTCCCTCAGAGTAGCTATTTGCTGCCATTGGATCAACTCTAGGATTTTAAGCCTAATAAAGAGAACAAGGCTCTGATACCAATTGTAGCTCGAGGTTTCAACCCAAGAGGGGGGTGAATTGGGTTTTTAAAAACTTTTTACGGAATTAATATAATTTTATAAAAACTAATAAGCAACAAATAATAAATACAAGTAATGAGCTGTAAATAAAGAGTTTAAGGAAAGAGGATGCAAACACAGTTATAGTGGTTCGGCAATATTAGATTCGTTCCGACCCTACGTCCACTCTCTTTAAGGAACTCCTTGAAGTAATCCACTAAGAAAAATTAGTCGCACAACTTAGCTGGGTGTTGCACAAACCGTACACAAGCAAATTACAGGAATTGCTTAAACCAAAAAATCCCCTTCTTTCCGGAAGTTTCCCCTTCCTCTCGGAAGTAATCCCTTTACAAAGATGGTGTAAAGTAAAAGGTAGAGAGACAGCAAATGAAAGCTTATTACAACAGAAATATCTCTCTTTCAAAATAAAGCTTGAAGAAATGGCTCAACAAGATTATTTCAAAGTTTTTTGTGTTTCAAGAGTATAAAAACTTGATTATGTGAGATCAACTCTTTTTGAATATGTGCTGCTTATTATTGAATGCTTAACTGAATGGGTTTATATAGCAATCAATTAATATGGCCGTTTAGGACTTTAATTTGAAAACGATTTACTTTAAAACGTTCAGATTTGGAGTCCAACGGTCATATTTTTGAATTACCAGTCGATTGGGTCGAGATACCAGTCGACAAGGTTCACTTGAAAAATACTCGTTTTCAGACCTTCTGGGTATCCAGTCGACTGGGGACTTTCTGTCCATTTTACCAGTCGATTGGAAACTTACTGGTCAAAGTACCAGTCGACTGGGTTATTTCATCCAGTCGACTGGGTACCTTCTGACCCATATACCAGTCGACTGGTATATGTACCCAGTCGACTGGGTTGTCTTCCAACCCAGTTTTTCTTCTGTTTTTCATCAAAAACATTTTTAAAATAATTATTTTAGAAAAACCTTTTGTGTTTGAGCCATTGAACAAGCTAATACAATGTATGAGTGAGACTTACATTGGTTCTAAACCTTAAGACCTATACTAGATCTTCAGTCTTCACTTGATACTTGATTTGGTTTGAGTTTTTGTACTTTGTTCCTTGGTTGAATGTGTTTGATCCTTAATACAACTTAGTTTAAACATGTTAGTTAAATAACAGTTGTGTTTTGCCATCATTAAAATACGAGCGAGGGTCAACATCATGAATACCTAATGTTTGTCAACCTAAGGGCATGGTATATACTCCTGAAGCTATTTATTTCCCTAAGGAACGAGTTAGGCATGGTATCTACTCTAACTCTTTTCTTTCTTAAAGGATTCAACATGGTGTATACTGAGTTGTTCCTTAAGAGAGCATAAGATCTATGGAAATCGATAAGCACACGAGACCTAGGGCATGGTATCTACTCCTAGTTTCCCATGTTGATTAACCCAAGAATCCGGTGTGGATATCTTTTGTTACTATTATTACCCAGGACTCAGTCATCCAAATTGATTCAACTAACTAATCCATATCACATGCATACGTTGATCAGACACACACATATGAGGAATTTAAATAAAAACAGGTATTAATCAAGTTAAGCAACACAACATAAATATCGCAAAGGCGCCAATACTGAATTATTGGTTAAACATAATTAAGGCCTTAACCAAGCCCTTACTAGGGTTTAGTTACACATGGTTGTGATGCTAAACATATTCATAAAATAAAAATAAAAATAAAGGGGAAAGAATAAACCCGAGAGAAGAGTCGTAAATTTCTCTCCAAAGCTTACAATTCCAAAGAAAATTCCCCAGTCCCCCCAATCTGTGCTTTTACAAGTGTATTTATAGGGGTTGAATAACCCTAGAAGACTCTGGAAATGCTAAACTTCCTAAAACACAAAACCTCTCCTATTTCCAAATTAGATTTTTGTCGTTTTACTGTTCACACCCGTACATGTGCGCTCGATTGCGCTCGATCGCAATGATGTGCTCGAGCCTTCTTAGTGTGTGCACGAGAGCTGGTGTGCTCGATCGTACCGGGGCCTGCGCTCGATCACACTTTAGCCAGTAGTTGCTCTAGGATTTCCAGATTTCTTCCTTTAAGTGCCAAAATTGCTTCTTTTTTCTCCAAGACCCTACAAAAGCATGTGAAACACAGAGATGAGCTAAAATGGACTAAATTAACATTAACTAGGACTTAACAAATGTAAATTAAGGGGCTTAAATATGAATATTTAAGCACCTATCACACCCCCAAACTTACATATTGCTAGTCCCTTAGCAATACAAAACTAAAAACTAAAATGAAAAGAATAAAGACACACATATAAATCCAATATTCATGGTGTCTACGAAGGTTTAGGTATCATACAAAACTATGATGTGCATTCATGAGCAAGCTTAACAAATACAAACACATCTTTGCAATGAATAAGAATTTTGAACGCTAATTACTTTCATGAGGCTGGTTAAGGCATCACAAGTCAGACTTAATGTGTGGTGAATTAGCATATAAAAGATGAAGCTTCCAAATAACTCCAATGTGTAGTGTTTCAGTGTCTTAACATTTATCAAGTTTCCTATTAGAATGAACAATAATAGCATAGTTTTGTTTCTTTCTTTTTCTTTTATTGTGAGATTTGTTTTACCATATTGAGTTCCCTTAAGCTTTCTAATTGACCCATGTAGCAAGTGTTTAGCCAATGAATCCCAAACTAGATGGTTTTAGGGCATTAGGTGTAAAGACACCCCTAAGGACTTACTAACTCGAGTCAAAAAGGCTAGGAAACTAACTGGTCTTAATGCTGCCAAGCAAAATTCCCACCTTTTGAAGTGTACACTCACTGCTTATTGAGGCAAGAGGTCCAGTTACTCAGTGAAAACTTTATTTAATGATCATTATAAGCAGAATTTCCACCTTTTGACGTGAACACTCACTGCTTACTGAGGCAAGAGGTCCAGTTACTCAGTGGGAAGTTTATTTAATGACTATTAGGAGCATTTTATTTTCTCTTTTTGAGCAATAAATTTTTTTCTATTTTTCTATGCCAAGATGTTCTTCTAACAAGTCATCCGGTTCACAGTCAAGCCGAAGAAACATATATATTACAATTACATGTCATACCCCACACAATTATCTGCTAACGTGCTCGTGTTAGTTTAGGCTAAACTTGTGAATCCTTAAATGCCTAAAAATAAGTGATTAAGGTTTAAAACTTAATTATTAGCCCATATGTTCATTGTTTTAAGCTCACTTATGAATTCAAATCATATTGTTTTGTTTAGATCACCCAAAAATTTTAGAACAGTATGAACATGTATTTATCTTTTCAAGAATACTAAAAAAAACTGGGACAAAGTATGTGAATGTGTCTCCCATACCCCCAAACTTAAATTATACATTGTCCCCAATGTGTTAATAACATGGAAAGATCTGATATGGGAGATGGAAAACTAGCTGGGCCGGCATGGCTCATAGCACACCCCCAAACTTGAACGGATGCACACATTGTCCCTAAAAAAAGAAAAACTAACGTAATGCGAGAAAACAAAAAGTACTAAAAGTAAATAAATAACAGTAAATATGAAAAACAATAAAAATAAAAAGATAAACTGTGGGGTGCCTCCCATGAGTGATAAGTTTTATGTCTTTAGCTAGATGGGATACCCTCTTAATGTTGGTCTTCAGGTGGTGCAATCGATGAGGTATCGGGTGCGAGAAGTGGAGGTTGACAGTTTAGGAATCATGCCAAGTTGCTATCCAATGTGCACTCGATCGCACTTATGGCAGAGAGTGCGTACTCAGGGGCCTCAGTGCCACTGACCTTAATAGAGGCGCTTGAGCTACATGTTTATCAAAGTCTGAACGGCTCAAATGCTCTCTATAGTAGCTTCAAATTTTAGTCTTTTGGCAGGGAGTACTTAAAGTCCACTGCATGTGGCTTAGATGCTCTTATTGCTGCTGCATACTGGACAGTCTGGGGAGCTAAATCTTCATCTCTTAGTTGCACTGTAATTTTTGAGTGTGGTGTGACTTTGTGTCTATGTACCGTGAATGTTTGATTTCTTGCAGGCAGCTGCGGCAATTCCAAGTTTGGTGCCTGGACAATAGATGAGAGAAAAGTAGTATTAGTATGCTCAAAAGTTTCAAACAGAGGAGTGAACTTACTTGGATGCTTTGGAGAGGCTTCAAGGAAGTACACAGCTTCAATGATGTCATCTATAATATCTTCAGATTCTGGCTTAGGAACCACATCCGAACTTGTGAAGTTGTGGTTGAGGGTGGCCTCCAATGGATTAGTGTGATAGACCTGAAAAACTTGCTTGACAACACTTTGCATCATGCATTCATTAAAACATTCATCATTATTGTCATCTTGGGGTAATTTCAATGCATCAAATATCTTAAATTCTATTGTCTCACAATTTACCGTCATACTTACAATACCTTTTTTCACATTAATTATTGTATCAGCAGTTCTCATAAAAGGTCTTTCTAAGATAATGGGCAGAGGTAATGGCATAAGGCATTCTTCCATATCTAACATAATGAAGTCAGCAGGCAAAATAAACTCACCGACCTTTACCAAGACATCCTCAAGTATACCTCTAGGTCTTTTGATGCTTCTATCTGCCAATTGCAAAGTGATGGAGGTTGGTTGAAGCTCCTCCAAACCTAGCTTTTCAACTACTGTGTATGGTAGCAAATTGACACTAGCTCCTAAATCCAATAGTGCACGCTCAAAAACCTGGTCACCTATCCTACAGGGAATGGTAAAATTACCCAGATCTTGTAGGTTTGGTGGTAGTTTTCTTAATAATACTGCACTTACCTCTTCAGTTGGAGCCACTGTTTCATGCTCTTGAAACTTTCTTTTATTAGTGCAACAATCTTTTAAAAATTTAGCATAAGCAGGAATTTGTTTAATTGCATCTAATAAGGGAATGTTAATTTCTACTTTTCTCAAAGTTTAAAAAATATCAAATAATTTATCTTTCTTTGGCTTTACTAACCTTTGAGGGAAGGGTAGTGCATTCCACTTACCTTGGATGTGGATGACTTAGCAGGAGATGCTTGTGCTGGCTTATTAACTCCTATGACCTTACCATTTCTGAGAGTTGTCGCGACATTTAGTTGCTGATGCCCTCTCGGATTAGGTATTGGTTAGGCAGGAAGCTCACCTTGTTTCCTTGCACTTAACTCTTTAGCCATTTGCCCCATTTGAACTTCTAGTCTTTGGATTGTTTGCTCGTGCTTTGCAATTGTTTGTCTTTGCTCAGTTTGAATTTGCCTTCCATCTACCATAAATTGTTCTTGTAACGTTATTAGTTGCCTTCCATACTCTCCAAGTCACTTGTCTTTGACTCTTGAACTGGTTGGGCTGTTTGGTGGAAGTTCCTTTGTTGCCCTTGAAGGGTCAGGGCATTTTAATTATTGCTCCATGAGAGGTTGGGGTGGTTTCACCATCCAGGATTGTAGGTATTTGCATATGCACTGTTTGGTCCCACATTGTTCACTTGCTCGGGATCTGTAGATGAATATAAATGGCAAGTCTCAGTAGTGTGATCAAATTGAGAATATAAAGCACATACCTGGCGTTGTGTGGCTTGTGGACTCGATAAGGTGTTCTGAGCAGTCATGGCTTTTACAAGCATATCTAGCTTCATCTCCATAACAGCTATCTGAGTTGGAATTTCACCAATTAAGTTAACTTCATACATACCCTTGTTCTTTACTCCTTGTCTCCCTCTGGATGAGAATTGTTGGGTGTGCTCACTCAATGCCTCAAACAGCTCCATGGCTTCTTCACTGCTTTTCTCCATCAACACACCTCCACAACCTGAATCAGCAATACCTTTATTCATGTCATTTAGACCTTCATAAAAGGCTAGTACCAGCTCATCTTGAGGTAGGTTGTGATGTGGACATTTGTGAAGCAGCTCATTAAAGTGTCCTCATGCCTCAAAGAAAAGGTCTCCATCCCTCTGTTGGAAAGATTGAATCTCCTTCCTCATTTGCCTCGTCTTTTAAGCTGGGAAGAACTTTCTTAGGAACTTGCTGGCCAACTCTTCCCAAGTGTGGATAGAAACTATAGGCAATGAATTGTACCATAGTTTAGCATTATCTTTTAAGGAAAAAGGGAAAAGAATTAACCTTATTCCTTCTTGGTCTAGGCCTTGGATATGCTGGAATTTGCAAAGATCAAAGAACTCTCGAAGGTGCAAATGTGGATCCTCATTAGGTGTACCCCTAAAGTGAGTACGTGCACTGAGTATCTGCGGAGATATGTAATAATTTCCTTCTGCCTCAGGTTGATATGCAATACACGATTGCTGGTTGATGTTCCTTGGGATGAAGGATTGCTTCATCGGTCTTCGCTCAGGTGGTTGCTGGTTTTCTAGCTGATCTACCATTAATGTTTCTTTCTCAAATCCTTCTTCTACCTCTTTAGAGTTGTCTCTAAGCCTTTATCGAATGGTCTGCTCAAGCTCTGTATCGAGGAGAAAGAAAGTTGGATGCCTGGAACGAAGCCCTTGCATGAATTAGTAAAAACAGCTTCAGTGCAGTAGTTCAGCATTGCTTCTCGGATAGCTTCTGCCTCAAATGCACTCGATCGCACAAAGGAGTGCGCTCGATCACAGCAATGCACTCGATCGTACTTGAGGAGGGTGCTCGATCGCAGAGCATAGATCACTCTGCTGCTGTACCTGAAACAAAACAGAATAGAAAAGAAGAAATAAATTAAGTTTTTGATGAAATAAAATAAAACTGAACGAAAAACAAAAACTTAGATTTTTTTTAAAGATTTTTGATAAAAATAAAACAATAAAACAGAATAAAACAAATTAAAATAAAACTAACGAAAATAATTCTAAAAAGAAATTTAGTGCAATCCCCGGCAACGGCGCCAAAAACTTGTTGTGCGCTTATCTACCTAAATAAATAAGTGAATAATCGTACTTGTTTTACTTGCAAGTGCACAAGGTCAACTTAGTAGTATAGTGTGCGAATGCAAAATCATCTCCACAGGGATTGGTAAATTTAACGTTAGAATTAGTTTCGAAATAATGAAATAAAAATAAGAGAAATAAATATTGAGTTTAAATAATAAAGAGAAAGGCGTAGGGACATGATATCTACCACTAATCATGCTACCCCAACACAACAGTATGCCAAGGCTTTACTCATGTCATGAATACCTAATGTTTGTCAACCTAAGGGCATGGTATCTACTCCTTAAGCTATTGCTTTCCCTAAGCAACGAGTTAGGTATGGTATCTACTCTAACTTTTTTCTTTCTTAAGGGATTCAACATGGTGTATACTGAGTTGTTCCTTAAGAGAGCATAAGATCTATGGAAATCGACAAGCACACGAGACCTAAGGCATGGTATCTACTCTTGGTTTCCTATATTGATTAACACAAGAATCCAGTGTGGATATCTTTTGTTACCATTGTTGAACCCAGGACTCGGTCATCCAAATTGATTCAACTAACTTATTCATACCACATGCATACGTTGATCAGACACACACATATGAGGAATTTAAATAAAAACAGGTATTAATCAAGTTAAGCAACATAACATGAATATCGCAAATGTGCCAATACTAAATTATTGGTTAAACATAATTAGGGCTTCAACCAAGCCCTTACTAGGGTTTAGTTACACATGTTTGTGATGCTAAATATATTCATAAAATAAAAATAAAGGGAAAAAAATAAATCCGAGAGAAGAGTCATCAATTCCTCTCTAAAGCTTACAATTCCAAAGAAAATTCCCCGGTCCCCCCAATCTGTGTTTTTACAAGTGTATTTATAGGGGTTGAATAACCCTAGAAGACTTTGGAAACCCTGAACTTCCTAAAACACAAAACCTCTCCTATTTCCAAAATAAGTTTTTGCCGTTTTACTGTTCATGCCCGTATATGTGCGCTCTATCACATACGTGCACTCGAGCATTCTTAGTGTGGGCATGAGTACTGGTGCACTCGATCGTACCGGGGCCTACGCTTGATCGCATTCTAGTCAGTAGCTGCTCCAGGATTTTCAGATTTCTTCCTTTAAATGCCAAAAATGCTTCTTTTTTTCTCCAAGACCCTACAAAAGCATGTGAAACACAAAGATGAGGTAAAATGGACTAAATTAACATAAACTAGGACTTAACAAATGTAAATTAAGGGGCTTAAATATAAATATTTAATAACCTATCACCTCTTTCTTAATAGTAGAGTTCCTAGAAACCAATTTCTTCATTTCATCATGCATTTCATTTATAACTTCTAACAATTCTTCACTGCTGCTCACAATATTATTTGTAGAACAGGGAGAAGATAATACATCATTTTCATCATCAATTGCCATAAGGCATAGGTTGGCAATTTCCTCATATCCGACTTCTTTATCCGAGGATTCTTCTTCTTCTTCATCATCACTCCAAGTGGTTGCAATTATAGCCTTCTTTTTGAAGCTCTTATATGGTTTGTTTGTAGCCATACAATCGGCCTTGATGTGACCAGGCTTCTTGCATCCATAGCACACAAGTGGTTCCCTTTTTGAGGTAGGATCCTTTGTGTAAGGTTTCTTGCTTTTCTCTAAGAATTTATGAAACTGCTTGGTGATTAGAGCCATATCGCCATCTTCTTCGCTGTTCACTGCCTCTTTTTTCGATTCCTCTTCTCTATTATATGTAGAGGCTTTGAGAGCTATCACCTTTTTCTTCTTCTCATCATCATTAACAATGGGATTCATTTCCTCCATCTCATATGTTAACAATGACCCAAGAAGTGTCTCAACATCAAGTTTGTCAAGATCTTTGGCTTCCGTGATAGCAGTCTTCTTTGCTTTCCATGTGGATGGCAAAGACCTTAAGATTTTTCTTGTTAATTCAAATTCCTCAATGTTCCTACCAAGAAGCTTCAGACCATTAACAGTAGTTGTGAAACGTGAGTACATTTGAGAAATTGTTTCGTTAGGAGACATTCTAAAAGATTCATATTCAAATACTAGGGTATAGATTTTTTATTTTTTAACCTCACTAGTTTCTTCATATGTCACTTGAAATTTAAAATATCCCATATTTTCTTAGCTGAAACGCATGCAGATATTTTATTGTATTCAGATATATCTAAAGCACAATGTAAAATACTTGTTGCTCTACTATTGAAAGATATCATTCTACAATCCTCCTCATTGTACTTAGTTTTGAGTTTAGGCATTGTATGAATGATATCTCCAATAGTGATTTCCTTTGATGGAATTCTAGGTCCCTCTTCAATGACTCTCCACAGATTATAATCTTGTCATTCGACAAAGATTTTCATCCTGTTTTTCCAATAGTTATAGTTGGAGCCATTGAACAAGGGAGGTCTAGTATATAAGTATCCCTTAGAATTGCTATTTGCTGCCATCGGATCAACTCAAAGATATTAAGCCTAAAATTGAGAACGAGGCTCTGATACCAATTATAGACTGAGGTTTCAACCCAAGAGGGGGGGTGAATTGGGTTTTAAAAACTTTTTGCGGATTGAAACACAAGTTTTTTAAAACAGATAACACAACAAGCATATAACAAGTAATATGTGCTGTAAATAAATAGTTTAAGGAATAGAGGATGCAAACTCAGTTTATAGGGGTTCGGCAATATCGAAATCGTTCCGACCCTACGTCCACTCTCTTCAAGGAACCTCCTTGAAGTACTCCACTAAGAAACTTAGTCGTGCAACTTCACAGGTGTTGCACAAACCTTACAATCCCTTCCTCTAGGAAGCAAACCCCTTCCTCTCGGAAGCAAAAACCCCTTCCTTTCAGAAGCAAAGCCCTTTAAAATAAATACTGTAAAGAAAACAATAGAGAGACAATAATGGAAGCTTATACAACTGAATAATATCTCTCTTTCTAGGCAAAGCTTGAAGAATGGCTCAACAATCAATTTTTCAAAGCTTTTTGAGTATCAATGAGTAAAAACTTGTTTTAATGTGTAAAGCTCTGTTTTTAAATGCTTAATAAAGTGGGTTTATATAGTCTTGATGTAATATGCCCGTTTGTAATTTATTTTGTCCATTTAGGTACAATTTGAGCTGAAATCTCGCGTCCCAACGGTCATATTTTTTTGAACTACCAGTCGATTGGGTCTTAGTACCGGTCGACTGGGTCCTCTTTAAAAATCACAGTTTTAAGGCTGTTGAAAGTACCAGTCAACTGGGCATAACTTACCAATCGACTGAAAACCTTCTGCCCAGATTACCAGTCGACTGGGTAAGTCTCTGACCAAAACACCAGTCGACTGCGAATATACTGAACTTTATACCAGAAGACTGGTATAAGTATCCAGTCGACTGGGTTGCTTTAACAACCCAGTTTTTATGTGTTTGAATAGATTTTAACTTTAAAAATATTTGTTTAAAAAGGTTATGTTAAAACGCTTTTTTCAAAAATAGTCATTGGACAAGCTAATTACCTGAACAAGTGAGACTACAACTTGTTTAAATACCATAGATCTATTCTAGTTCCTCTGTCTTCACTTGATGTTTGATTCGAATTGAGTTCTTGCACTTTGATCATTGGTTGAATGCTCTTATTGCTTAATACACTTAGATAGCATCATTAGTATAAAATGAGTTGTGTTTTGTCATCATTAAAAAAAAGGTGAGGATCAACAATAATAAACATTATAATAATTTTTTAATGTAATAATTAATAATAATAATTATTATAATTATAATAATGATTAAAATGCTGATAATAATAATAATTATGATTATTAATTATAATCGTAATTATCATTCTTATAATTATAATTATAAAAATATTATTTAGTAATTATTATAATTATTACGATAAAAAATAATTTAATAAAGATTAAATTTTAGGGTTTGTGAAAAATTTAAAGATTGCTAAGAATGATGAATAGTGTTAGGGTATTTTGATAGTTAGAAATTTTTTTTTTATCTCATTTTAGTCCTAATCCAGCATTCTCATAAACCAAACATAGGATTAAAGTATTATCTCTTTAATCTCCCTTTATTTTATTGCATGCTAATTAATCATGTTCATGAACTAAACGTTCCAAATTTTTTTTTAGATTTTTATAGATTAAATTATCACAACTAAAAAAACGGTTGGATGAAGTGCTACTTACGTAATTTTCAAGTGATTTTATTGTCATTAAACCAATATTTTAAGATGCCTGATGGTAGATAGGAGTTTGTATGGTTGTGATTTATTCTTTTGAGATGAGCGATATTGCGGGGAGTGCAATAAACAAGTGGAGCCCAAATGTCAAGTGATGAGTGTGATTTACTGACCTCATTAAAAACATACTTTCTCATATTCTGAAGAAAATATGAGAAATAAAATTAATATATATTTTAAATTTAATTTTAATGAAAAAATTATTAATTTAGTAATTTGTTGATATTTTACGTGTGGTGACTATATATACTCACTGGAATTTAATATGGTATATGCCTCTACCACTAATAATTTTTTTTCAAAGAATGCATATAATAAATTGATGGTCGAGCGAATCATATAACATATCGATGTAGGTCAATTTGGACCAAATGGACTTAAATCACAATGATGATGAAAAGCAGTTGAGCAATAGTATTTGATGAAATTTGGTTGAGGTTTAGCGTCATAATAAATGATCATGATTCATGAAAAGTTGTAATAGATTAGAAATTCCTAATATTAGAAACTTATATTGCAATATTGGATTAGAAAGTCTTAATATTATTTACATTAGGAGTATGTACATTTATAGAATCTATCTCAGTCATGTGGGACTAAAATTTTTATTTTTACCTTTTTACCCTTGAATAATAATTATAATAAATATACTATTATTAAAAATATTATTTTCATATAAAATAATAATATTAATAATAACAAATTATTATAATTCTTATAATAATAATTGTTATTATCATGATAATATTAATTAATAGTTATAATAATAATTATTATAATTATAACTATGAAAATATTGTTATGGTAATTATAATAATAAAAGTAATTATAATTATGATGATAAATTTAATAATTTGATAATAACTATTATTTATTACTATTATAATAAACATTATGATAATTTTTTTAATGTAATAATTATTATAATGATTAAGATCTGATAATAATAATTATTATGATTATTAATTATAATCATAATTACCATTCTTTTAATTATAATTATAATTATTTTATTTAGTAAATATTATAATTATGATGATAAAAAATAATTTAATAATGATTAAGTTTTAGGGTTTGTGAAAAATTTAAAGATTGTGAAGAATGATGAGTAGTGTTAGGGTATTTTGGTACTTAGATTTTTTTATCCCATTTTAGTCCCAATCCAGCATTCTCATGAACCAAACATAGGATTAAAGTATTAGCTCTTTAATCTCCCTTTATTTTATCGCATGCTAATTAATCATGTTCATGAACTAAATGTTTCGAATTTTTTTAGATTTTTAGAGATTAAATTATCACAACTAAAAAACGGTTGTATGAAGTGTCACTTACGTAATTTTCGAGTGATTTTATTGTCATTAAACCAATATTTTAAGATTCCTGATGGTAGATAGGAGTTTGTATGGTTGTGATTTATTCTTTTGAGATGAGAGATATTGCAGGGAGTGCAATAAACAAGTGGAGCCCAAATGTCTAGTGATGAGTGTGGTTTACTGACCTCATTAAAAACATGCTTTCTCATATTCTAAAGAAAATATGAGAAATAAAATTAATATAAATTTTAAATTTAATTTTATTGAAAAAATTATTTATTTAGTAATTTGTTGATATTTTACATGTGATGACAATATATGCTCACTGAAATTTAATATGGTATATGCCTCTACCACTAACAATTTTTTTTTCAAAGAATGAATATAATAAATTGATGGTCAAGGGGATCATATAACATATGGATGTGGGTCAATTTGAACCACATCGGCTTAAATCACAATGATGATGAAAAACAGTTGAGCAATAGTATTTGATGAAATTTGGTTGAGGTTTAGCGTCATAATAAATGACCATGATTCACGAAAAGTTGTATTAAATTAGAAATTCCTAATATTAGAAATTTATATTGCAATATTAGATTAGAAAGTCTTAATATTATTTACATTAGGAGTATATACATTTATAGAATCTATCCCAGTTATGTGGGACTGAAATTTTTATTTTTACCTTTTTACCCTTGAATAATAATTATAATAAATATACTATTATTAAAAATATTGTTTTTATATAAAATAATAATATTAATAATAACACATTATTATAATTCTTATAATAATAATTGTTATTATCATGATAATATTAAATAATAGTTATAATAAGAATTATTATAATTATGACTATGAAAATATTGTTATGGTAATTATAATAATAACAGTAATTATAATTATGATGATAAATTTAATAATTTGACAATAACTATTATTTATTACTATTATAATAAACATTATAATAATTTTTTAATGTAATAATTAATAATAATAATTATTATAATTATAATAATGATTAAAATCTGATAATAATAATTATTATGATTATTAATTATAATCGTAATTATCATTATTTTAATTATAATTATAATTATATTATTTAGTAAATATTATAATTATGATGATAAAAAATAATTTAATAATGATTAAGTTTTAGGGTTTGTGAAAAATTTAAAGATTGTGAAGAATGATGAGTAGAGTTAGGGTATTTTGGTACTTAGATTTTTTATCTCATTTTAGTCCCAATCCAGCATTCTCATGAACCAAACATAGGATTAAAGTATTAGCTCTTTAATCTCCCTTTATTTTATCGAATGCTAATTAATCATGTTCATGAACTAAACGTTCCGAATTTGTTTAGATTTTTAGAGATTAAATTATCACAACTAAAAAAACGGTTGTATGAAGTGCCACTTATGTAACGACCCATCCCGAGCGGGCCCACTCAGGACGGTATCAATTACCTTTCGAAATCGAGCACCTGGACACACAAATATATACTACAACAGAACAACATCTAACATATATTAGTTAAGATCATACAGAGATTACAACTATAAGGTTGTAGCTTTACAAGGTGTCTAAAGAGACACAGCCAATCGGTTACAACTTTACACCTAATATACAATATAATACTAAGAAAAAAGATTGACCGAGGATGCGACGCTCGTGGACTCACCTAAAACTTCATTGAACTTCAAAGCTTCACCACTTAAAATCCAAAATCACCTGAAAGGTTAGAAATAGGAAGGGGGGTGAGCTATAAAGCTCAGCGAGTTCTTACACTACACAAAGTAATCACTTGTTAGAAAAAGTTGAGGGCTTATTATTATTTCTTTTTCCTTTCTACTTTGTTTGTTCGTATACATAGTCATTTAGCACTTTGCAAAACAACAATCTTAGTAATCATAATACGGTCCTATAAGACCCACAACCAACTTGCAATCGTCGTTCCATAGTCCATCAAAATATCACAATTTATCCATACAACCAAACATTTCATATGCCCCCTTACGGGCCAAATAATTCAAATTCGTGTATGATATGCCAATGCAGCATGATGCAATGAAATGTATCATCCCATAATCAATCATAATCCATTGGGGACGTCTCCCCACATACCAGTACGTTTCACAAACAAAATTTTTCAGAACCCCCCCTTGATCCGGGCCGGATCCAATCATCCAAATATATTCGGTACCCTTTTTCACCCCTTGTGGGTAGGGACCTATCGTCCTCACACATCACTCCCCCCTCAATAACATACCGTAAATTTCAATGCATGATATGAAATGAAATAAAGTGATGATCATAATCAAATTCTCAACAATCCATACAATCACACAACATTCAGCACAAAGGTTTTGAAATCACTATCTCATCATTAATATATAATTTACTTATCTTACCACATAGTTATAAATATAATTATTATATCTAAATAGCGAATTACAACTCTTATGCAACCTTATTGTTTTGGTTTCCCCACTAACATTCATGCTTACCAAGAGTAGGGTAATACTCACCTTAAGCCAAACACTAGTCGTGGATCACTTCTTTACCTTTACTACGATCATCCACCACACCTATTGAAATGTCATTATAACAATTAAGACAAACTACATAAACAAAAAACCAATGAGCATAGTATTAAAAACTTAGATACTTAATAAGAAATCAATCATTCCATTTACTTACAATTATAAATCAAAGAAAATACTACTAAAGTTCATTCTTCTCCTTAATCACCTATTTTCACTCTTTCCCTTCTTTCCTTCATTCTTTACTCTATAAAACTCTCAATTCATATGAACTTAAATTTCAAGACACTAACTTAGAGTAATTACCAACAAATCCCAACTTATAAAAATTATTCATTCTAAATATAATTTCCCAATCAAGAAAAAGTCTCTTACTTAGAGGAATAACTTTTAATTCCTAAAAGAGTTTCAAATTTACAGCCCATAGTATAATTCTCTAACAATATCCATCTCAACAATCATGTTATACAAGAATAAAACTTCACACTTTGTACATATAATCACTCTAAAAATCTTCAAACTTCACACACCCTTATTACTTTCTTCCAAAATTCCATAATACAGAAATTTCCAGATTTCTTTCAAATTTTCCCCCAACTTCAAATATTTCAAACTAGACCAATTTAAATTCAAATCACCACAAATAAAGTTCTAGATAAACTTTAGGAAGTATAATTTAACTTAAAAATAGTTGGGACACAAAACTACCTCAAATTCTTGCTGAAACACAACTCACAAAACTGCCCAGAACACAAATTATTTCCAGAATTTCTGCACAATTCTTCCAACTTTGACAACTCATATATCACTCAATTTAAATCCAAAAGACCTCAAAAAAAACCCAAAAATCAACATTAAGAAGTCTACTTTAAGTTTGTAGTTGAACACTTTTCGAAATTACCTCAAAATCTGCACGAAAAAGCCAAGGTAACAAAATGGGATGTTCTTCCCCTGCTCGGAGCGTGGGGTCCACGCGCCAATGTAGCCCGCTCGTGGAGGCTCACCTCCCCAGCCGGAAGATAGCTGATGGTGGCAGAAGAGGGTTTCCAAAGTTTGAGGACAAAAGGATCTTGGATGGTTGGGTTAAGGTTAGGTCAAAGTTTGGAAGAAAAAATGAGTTTTTAAGAAAGAAAAAAAAAATCTGGTGCTTTCCTTTCTTTCCTCTCTCTTTCTGCCGAGCTCTCAAATTGCTAAATGAGAGATTTGCTGATTTAGGTTAAATTTTAGCTTATATACTCCCTCAATGACTTGGCTTTTTACCACTCTACCCTTCCCCTTCTTCTTTTATTAATTGACATGCCATTTCCTTTAATTTTTCTTCTAGTATTTGAACAACCCCAAAGTTTTAGTTTCTTACTAAGAGATCCCTAAAAAAAAATTAAACTATAAAACAAGATTACAAAAACTTAAAAGAAATATCGGGTTCTACAACTTATGTAATTTTCGAGTGATTTTATTGTCATTAAACCAATATTTTAAGATGCCTGATGGTAGATAGGAGTTTGTATGGTTGTGATTTATTCTTTTGAGATGAGAGATATTGCGGGGAGTGCAATAAACAAGTGGAGCCCAAATGTCAAGTGATGAGTGTGGTTTACCGACCTCATTAAAAACATGCTTTCTTATATTCTGAAAAAAAAAATATGAGAAATAAAATTAATATATATTTTATGTTTAATTTTATTTAAAAAATTATTTATTTAGTAATTTGTTGATATTTTACATGTGGTGACTATATATGCTCATTGGAATTTAATATGGTATATGCCTCTACCACTAATAATTTTTTTTCAAAGAATGCATATAATAAATTGATGGTCGAGCGGATCATATAACATATCGATGTAGGTCAATTTGGACCACATGGGCGTAAATCACAATGATGATGAAAAACAGTTGAGCAATAGTATTTGATGAAATTTGGTTGAGGTTTAGTGTCATAATAAATGATCATGATTCGTGAAAAGTTGTATTAGATTAGAAATTCCTAATATTAGAAACTTATATTGCAATATTATATAAGAAAGTCTTCATATTATTTAAATTAGGAGTATATACATTTATAGAATCTATCCCAGTTATGTAGGACTGAAATTTTTATTTTTGCCTTTTTACCCTTGAATAATAATTATAATAAATATACTATTATTAAAAATATTATTTTTATATAAAATAATAATATTAATAATAACAAATTATTATAATTCTTATAATAATAATTGTTATTATCATGATAATATTAAATAATAGTTATAATAATAATTATTATAATTATGACTATGAAAATATTGTTATGGTAATTATAATAATAACAGTAATTATAATTATGATGATAAATTTAATAATTTGATAATAACTATTATTTATTACTATTATAATAAACATTATGATAATTTTTTTAATGTAATAATTAAAAATAATTATAATTATAATAATAATAATGATTAAAATATGATAATAATAATTATTATGATTATTAATTATAATCGTAATTATCATTCTTTTAATTATAATTATAATTATATTATTTAGTAAATATTATAATTATGATGATAAAAAATAATTTAATAATGATTAAGTTTTAGGGTTTGTGAAAAATTTAAAGATTGTGAAGAATGATGAGTAGAGTTAGGGTATTTTGGTACTTAGATTTTTTTTATCTCATTTTAGTCCCAATCCAGCATTCTCATGAACCAAACATAGGATTAAAGTATTAGCTCTTTAATCTCCCTTTATTTTATCGCATGCTAATTAATCATGTTCATGAACTAAACGTTCCGAATTTGTTTAGATTTTTAGAGATTAAATTATCACAACTAAAAAAACGGTTGTATGAAATGCCACTTACATAATTTTCGAGTGATTTTATTGTCATTACAACAATATTTTAAGATGCCTGATGGTAGATGGGAGTTTGTATGGTTGTGATTTATTCTTTTGAGATGAGCGATATTGCGGGGAGTGCAATAAACAAGTGGAGCCCAAATGTCAAGTGATGAGTGTGATTTACCGACCTCATTAAAAACATGCTTTCTCATATTCTGAAAAAAATATGAGAAATAAAATTAATATATGTTTTATATTTAATTTTATTTAAAAAATTATTTATTTAGAAATTTGTTGATATTTTACATGTGGTGACTATATATGCTCATTGGAATTTAATATGGTATATGCCTCTACCACTAATAATTTTTTTTCAAAGAATGCATATAATAAATTGATGGTCGAGCGGATCATATAACATATCGATGTAGGTCAATTTGGACCACATGGGCGTAAATCACAATGATGATGAAAAACAGTTGAGCAATAGTATTTGATGAAATTTGGTTGAGGTTTAGCGTCATAATAAATGATCAAGATTCATGAAAAGTTGTATTAGATTAGAAATTCCTAATATTAGAAACTTATATTGCAATATTAGATAAGAAAGTCTTAATATTATTTAAATTAGGAGTATATACATTTATAGAATCTATCCCAGTTATGTGGGACTGAAATTTTTATTTTTGCCTTTTTACCCTTGAATAATAATTATAATAAATATACTATTATTAAAAATATTATTTTTATATAAAATAATAATATTAATAATAACACTTTATTATAATTCTTATAATAATAATTGTTATTATCATGATAATATTAAATAATAGTTATAATAATAATTATTATAATTATGGCTATGAAAATATTGTTATGGTAATTATAATAATAACAGTAATTATAATTATGATGATAAATTTAATAATTTGATAATAACTATTATTTATTACTATTATAATAACATTATGATAATTTTTTAATGTAATAATTAATAATAATTATTATTATAATTATAATAATGATTAAAATCTGATAATAATAATTATTATGATTATTAATTATAATCGTAATTACAATTCTTTTAATTATAATTATAATTATTTTATTTAGTAAATATTATAATTATGATGATAAAAAATAGTATAATAATGATTAAGTTTTAGGGTTTGTGAAAAATTTAAAGATTGTGAAGAATGATGAGTAGTGTTAGGGTATTTTGGTACTTAGATTTTTTTATCTCATTTTAGTCCCAATCCAGCATTCTCATTAACCAAACATAGGATTAAAGTATTAGCTCTTTAATCTCCCTTTATTTTATCGCATGCTAATTAATCATGTTCATGAACTAAACGTTCCGAATTTTTTTAGATTTTTAGAGATTAAATTATCACAACTAAAAAAACGGTTGTATAAAGTGTCACTTACGTAATTTTCGAGTGATTTTATTGTCATTAAACCAATATTTAAAGATGCCTGATGGTAGATAGGAGTTTGTATGGTTGTGATTTATTCTTTTGAGATTAGAGATATTGCAGGGAGTGCAATAAACAAGTGGAGCCCAAATGTCCAGTGATGAGTGTGGTTTACCGACCTCATTAAAAACATGCTTTCTCATATTCTGAAGAAAGTATGAGAAATAAAATTAATATAAATTTTAAATTTAATTTTATTGAAAAAATTATTTATTTAGTAATTTGTTGATATTTTACATGAGGTGACTATATATGCTCACTGGAATTTAATATGGTATATGCCTCTACCACTAACAATTTTTTTTTCAAAGAATGAATATAATAAATTGATGGTCAAGGGGATCATATAACATATGGATGTGGGTCAATTTGGACCACATGGGCTTAAATCACAATGATGATGAAAAACAGTTGAGCAATAGTATTTGATGAAATTTGGTTGAGGTTTAGCGTCATAATAAATGATCAAGATTCATGAAAAGTTGTATTAGATTAGAAATTCCTAATATTAGAAACTTATATTGCAATATTATATAAGAAAGTCTTCATATTATTTAAATTAGGAGTATATACATTTATAGAATCTATCCCAGTTATGTAGGACTGAAATTTTTATTTTTGCCTTTTTACCCTTGAATAATAATTATAATAAATATACTATTATTAAAAATATTATTTTTATATAAAATAATAATATTAATAATAACAAATTATTATAATTCTTATAATAATAATTGTTATTATCATGATAATATTAAATAATAGTTATAATAATAATTATTATAATTATGACTATGAAAATATTGTAATGGTAATTATAATAATAACAGTAATTATAATTATGATGATAAATTTAATAATTTGATAATAACTATTATTTATTACTATTATAATAAACATTATGATAATTTTTAATGTAATAATTAATAATAATTATTATTATAATTATAATAATGATTAAAATCTGATAATAATAATTATTATGATTATTAATTATAATCGTAATTATCATTCTTTTAATTATAATTATAATTATATTATTTAGTAAATATTATAATTATGATGATAAAAAATAATTTAATAATGATTAAGTTTTAGGGTTTGTGAAAAATTTAAAGATTGTGAAGAATGATGAGTAGAGTTAGGGTATTTTGGTACTTAGATTTTTTTATCTCATTTTAGTCCCAATCCAGCATTCTCATGAACCAAACATAGGATTAAAGTATTAGCTCTTTAATCTCCCTTTATTTTATCGCATGCTAATTAATCATGTTCATGAACTAAACGTTCCGAATTTGTTTAGATTTTTAGAGATTAAATTATCACAACTAAAAAACGGTTGTATGAAGTGTCACTTACGTAATTTTCGAGTGATTTTATTGTCATTAAACCAATATTTTAAGATGCCTGATGGTAGATAGGAGTTTGTATGGTTGTGATTTATTCTTTAGAGATGAGAGATATTGCATGGAGTGCAATAAATAAGTGGAGTCCAAATGTCCAGTGATGAGTGTGCTTTACCGACCTCATTAAAAACATGCTTTCTCATATTCTGACGAAAATATGAGAAATAAAATTAATATAGATTTTAAATTTAATTTTATTGAAAAATTATTTATTTAGTAATTTGTTGATATTTTACATGTGGTGACTATATATGCTCACTGGAATTTAATATGGTATATGCCTCTACCACTAACAATTTTTTTTCAAAGAATGAATATAATAAATTGATGGTCCAGGGGATGATATAACATATTGATGTAGGTCAATTTGGACCACATGGGCTTAAATCACAATGATAATGAAAAGCAGTTGAGCAATAGTATTTGATGAAATTTGGTTGAGGTTTAGCGTCATAATAAATGATCATGATTCATGAAAAGTTGTATTAGATTAGAAATTCCTAATATTAGAAACTTATACTGCAATATTAGATTAGAAAGTCTTAATATTATTTACATTAGGAGTATATACATTTATAGAATCTATCCCAGCCATGTAGGACTGAAATTTTTATTTTTGCATTTTTACCCTTGAATAATAATTATAATAAATATACTATTATTAAAAATATTTTTTTCATATAAAATAATAATATTAATGATAACAAATTATTATAATTCTTATAATAATAATTGTTTTTATCATGATAATACTAAATAATAGTTATAATAATAATTATTATAATTATGACTATGAAAATTTTGTTATGGAAATTTTAATAATTACAGTAATTATGATTATGATGATAATTTTAATTTTTTGATAATAACTATTATTTATTACTATTATAATAAACATTATGATAATTTTTTTAATGTAATAATTAATAATAATTATTATTATAATTATAATAATGATTAAAATCTGATAATAATAATTATTATGATTATTAATTGTAAGCATAATTATCATTCTTTTAATTATAATTATAATTATTTTATTTAGTAATTATTATAATTATGATGATAAAAAATAATTTAATAATGATTAAGTTTTAGCATTTGTGAAAAATTTAAAGATTGTTAAGAATGATGAGTAGTGTTAGAGTATTTTGGTACTTAGATTTTTTTATCTCATTTTAGTCTCAATCCAACATTCTCATGAACCAAACATAGGATTAAAGTATTAGCTCTTTAATCTCCCTTTATTTTATCGCATGCTAATTAAACAAGTTCATGAACTAAACGTTCCGAATTTTTTTATATTTTTAGAGATTAAATTATCACAACTAAAAAAACGGTTGTAAGAAGTGTCACTTACGTTATTTTCGAGTGATTTTATTGTCATTAAACCAATATTTTAAGATGCCTGATGGTAGATAGGAGTTTGTATGGTTGTGATTTATTCTTTTGGGATGAGAGATATTGCGGGGAGTGCAATAAACAAGTGGAGCCCAAATGTCTAGTGATGAGTGTGGTTTACCGACCTCATTAAAAACATGCTTTCTCATATTCTGAAGAAAATATGAGAAATAAAATTAATATAGATTTTAAATTAAATTTTATTTAAAAAATTATTTATTTAGTAATTTGTTGATATTTTACGTGTGGTGGCTATATATCCTCATTGGAATTTAATCTGGTAGTTGCCTCTGCCACTAATAATTTTTTTTCAAAGAATGCATATAATAAATTAATGGCCGAGGGGATCATATAATATATTGACGTGGGTCAATTTTGACCACATGGGCTTAAATCACAATGATGATAAAAAACAGTTGAGCAATAGTATTTGATGAAATTTGGTTGAGGGTTAGCGTCATAATAAATGATCCTGATTCACGAAAAGTTGTATTAGATTAGAAATTTCTAATATTAGAAACTTATACTGCAATATTAGATTAGAAAGTCTTAATATTATTTACATTAGGAGTATATACATTTATAGAATCTATCCCAGTCATGTGGGACTGAAATTTTTATTTTTGCCTTTTTACCCTTGAATAATAATTAAAATAAATATACTATTATTAAAAATATTTTTTTCATATAAAATAATAATATTAATTTTAATAAATTATTATAATTCTTATAATAATAATTGTTTTTATCATGATAATATTAAATAATAGTTATAATAATAATTATTATAATTATGACTATGAAAATTTTGTTATGGAAATTTTAATAATAACAGTAATTATAATTATGATGATAATTTTAATTTTAATTTTTTGATAATAACTATTATTTATTACTATTATAATAAACATTATGATAATTTTTTTAATGTAATAATTAATAATTATTATTATTATAATTATAATAATGATTAAATTCTGATAATAATAATTAATATGATTATTAATTATAATTGTAATTATCATTCTTTTAATTATAATTATAATTATTTTATTTAGTAATTATTATAATTATTATGATAAAAAATAATTTAATAATGATTAAGTTTTAAGGTTTGTGAAAAATTTAAAGATTGTGAAGAATGATAAGTAGTGTTAGGATATTTTGGTACTTAGATTTTTTTATCTCATTTTAGTCCAAATCCAGCATTCTCATGAACCAAACATAGGATTAAAGTATTAGCTCTTTAATCTCCCTTTATTTTATCGCATGCTAATTAATCATGTTCATGAACTAAACGTTCCGAATTTTTTTGATTTTTAGAGATTAAATTATCACAACTAAAAAAACGGTTGTATGAAGTGTCACTTACGTTATTTTCGAGTTAATTTTTTGTCATTAAACCAATATTTTAAGATGCCTGATGGTAGATAGGAGTTTGTATGGTTGTGATTTATTCTTTTGGGATGAGAGATATTGCGGGGAGTGCAATAAACAAGTGGAGCCCAAATGTCCAGTGATGAGTGTGGTTTACCGACCTCATTAAAAACATGCTTTCTCATATTCTGAAGAAAATATGAGAAATAAAATTAATATAGATTTTAAATTTAATTTTATTTAAAAAATTATTTATTTAGTAATTTGTTGATATTTTACGTGTGGTGGCTATATATCCTCATTGGAATTTAATCTGGTAGTTGCCTCTGCCACTAATAATTTTTTTTCAAAGAAAGCATATAATAAATTAATGGCCGAGGGGATCATATAATATATTGACGTGGGTCAATTTTGACTACATGGGCTTAAATCACAATGATGATAAAAAACAGTTGAGCAATAGTATTTGATGAAATTTGGTTGGGGGTTAGCGTCTTAATAAATGATCCTGATTCACGAAAAGTTGTATTAGATTAGAAATTTCTAATATTAGAAACTTATATTGCAATATTAGATTAGAAAGTCTTAGTATTATTTACATTAGGAGTATATACATTTATAGAATCTATCCCAGTCATGTGGGACTGAAATTTTTATTTTTGCCTTTTTACCCTTGAATAATAATTATAATAAATATACTATTATTAAAAATATTTTTTTCATATAAAATAATAATATTAATTTTAATAAATTATTATAATTCTTATAATAATAATTGTTTTTATCATGATAATATTAAATAATAGTTATAATAATAATTATTATAATTATGACTATGAAAATTTTGTTATGGAAATTTTAATAATAACAGTAATTATAATTATGATGATAATTTTAATTTTAATTTTTTGATAATAACTATTATTTATTACTATTATAATAAACATTATGATAATTTTTTAATGTAATAATTAATAATTATTATTATTATAATTATAATAATGATTAAAATCTGATAATAATAATTAATATGATTATTAATTATAATTGTAATTATCATTCTTTTAATTATAATTATAATTATTTTATTTAGTAATTATTATAATTAGTATGATAAAAAATAATTTAATAATGATTAAGTTTTAAGGTTTGTGAAAAATTTAAAGATTGTGAAGAATGATAAGTAGTGTTAGGATATTTTGGTACTTAGATTTTTTTATCTCATTTTAGTCCAAATCCAGCATTCTCATGAACCAAACATAGGATTAAAGTATTAGCTCTTTAATCTCCCTTTATTTTATCGCATGCTAATTAATCATGTTCATGAACTAAACGTTCCGAATTTTTTTGATTTTTAGAGATTAAATTATCACAACTAAAAAAACGGTCGTATGAAGTGTCACTTACGTTATTTTCGAGTTATTTTTTTGTCATTAAACCAATATTTTAAGATGCCTGATGGTAGATAGGAGTTTGTATGGTTGTGATTTATTCTTTTGAGATGAGAGATATTGCAGGGAGTGCAATAAACAAGTGGAGCCCAAATGTCCAGTGATGAGTGTGGTTTACCGACCTCACTAAAAACATGTTTTCTCATATTCTGAAGAAAATATGAGAAATAAAATTAATATAGATTTTAAATTTATTTTTATGGAAAAAATTATTTATTGGGTAATTTGTTGATATTTTACATGTGGTGACTATATATGCTCACTGGAATTTAATATAGTATATGCCTCTACCACTAACAATTTTTTTTTTCAAAGAATGAATATAATAAATTGATGGTCAAGGGGATCATATAACATATGGATGTGGGTCAATTTGGACCACATGGGCTTAAATCACAATGATGATGAAAAACAGTTGAGCAATAGTATTTGATGAAATTTGGTTGAGGTTTAGCGTCATAATAAATGATCAAGATTCACGAAAAGTTGTATTAGATTAGAAATTCCTAATATTAGAAACTTATATTGCAATATTAGATTAGAAAGTCTTAATATTATTTACATTAGGAGTATATACATTTATAGAATCTATCCCAGTCATGTGGGACTGAAATTTTTATTTTTGCCTTTTTACCCTTGAATAATAATTATAATAAATATACTATTATTAAAAATATTTTTTCATATAAATTAATAATATTAATGATAACAAATTATTATAATTCTTATAATAATAATTGTTTTTATCATGATAATATTAAATAATAGTTATAATAATAATTATTATAATTATGACTATGAAAATTTTGTTATGGAAATTTTAATAATAACAGTAATTATGATTATGATGATAATTTTAATTTTTTGATAATAATTATTATTTATTACTATTATAATAAACATTATGATAGTTTTTTTAATGTAATAATTAATAATAATAATTATTATAATTAAAATAGTGATTAAAATCTGATAATAATTATTATTATGATTATTAATTATAATTGTAATTATCATTCTTTTAATTATAATTATTTTATTTAGTAATTATTATAATTATGATGATAAAAAATAATTTAATAATGATTAAGTTTTAAGGTTTGTGAAAAATTTAAAGATTGTGAAGAATGATGAGTAGTGTTAGGGTATTTTGGTACTTAGATTTTTTTATCTCATTTTAGTCTCAATCCAACATTCTCATGAACCAAACATAGGATTAAAGTATTAGCTCTTTAATCTCCCTTTATTTTATCGCATGCTAATTAAACATGTTCATGAACTAAATGTTCCGAATTTTTTTAGATTTTTAGAGATTAAATTATCACAACTAAAAAAACGGTTGTATGAAGTGTCACTTACGTTATTTTCGAGTGATTTTATTGTCATTAAACCAATATTTTAAGATGCCTGATGGTAGATAGGAGTTTGTATGGTTGTGATTTATTCTTTTGGGATGAGAGATATTGCGGGGAGTGCAATAAACAAGTGGAGCCCAAATGTCCAGTGATGAGTGTGGTTTACCGACCTCATTAAAAATATGCTTTCTCATATTCTGAAGAAAATATGAGAAATAAAATTAATATAGATTTTAAATTTAATTTTATTGAAAAAATTATTTATATAGTAATTTGTTGATATTTTACGTGTGGTGGCTATATATCCTCATTGGAGTTTAATCTGGTAGTTGCCTCTGCCACTAATAATTTTTTTTTCAAAGAATGCATATAATAAATTAATGGTCGAGGGGATCATATAATATATTCATGTGGGTCAATTTTGACCACATGGGCTTAAATCACAATGATGATGAAAAACATTTGAGCAATAGTATTTGATGAAATTTGGTTGAGGTTTAGCGTCATAATAAATGATCCTGATTCACGAAAAGTTGTATTAGATAAGAAATTTCTAATATTTGAAACTTATATTGCAATATTAGATTAGAAAGTCTTAATATTATTTACATTAGGAGTATATACATTTATAGAATCTATCCTAGTCATGTGGGACTGAAATTTTTATTTTTGCCTTTTTACCCTTGAATAATAATTATAATAAATATACTATTATTAAAAATATTTTTTTTATATAAAATAATAATATTAATTACAACAAATTATTATAATTCTTATAATAATAATTGTTTTTATCATGATAATATTAAATAATAGTTATAATAATAATTCTTATAATTATGACTATGAAAATTTTGTTATGGAAATTTTAATAATAACAGTAATTATAATTATGATGATAAATTTAATTTTTTGATAATAACTATTATTTATTAATATTACAATAAACATTATGATAATTTTTTTAATGTAATAATTAATAATAATTATTATTATAATTATAATAATGATTAAAATTTGATAATAATAATTATTATGATTATTAATTGTAAGCATAATTATCATTCTTTTAATTATAATTATAATTATTTTATTTAGTAATTATTATAATTATGATGATAAAAAATAATTTAATAATGATTAAGTTTTAAGGTTTGTGAAAAATTTAAAGATTGTGAAGAATGATAAGTAGTGTTAGGATATTTTGGTACTTAGATTTTTTTATCTCATTTTAGTCTCAATCCAGCATTCTTATGAACCAAACATAGGATTAAAGTATTAGCTCTTTAATCTCCCTTTATTTTATCGCATGCTAATTAATCATGTTCATGAACTAAATGTTCCGAATTTTTTTAGATTTTTAGAGATTAAATTCTCACAACTAAAAAAACGGTTGTATGAAGTGTCACTTACGTAATTTTTGAGTGATTTTATTGTCATTAAACCAATATTTTAAGATGCCTGATGGTAGATAGGAGTTTGTATGGTTGTGATTTATTCTTTAGAGATGAGAGATATTGCATGGAGTGCAATAAACAAGTGGAGCCCAAATGTCCAGTGATGAGTGTGCTTTACTGACCTCATTAAAAACATGCTTTCTCATATTCTGATGAAAATATGAGAAATAAAATTAATATAGATTTTAAATTTAATTTTATTTAAAAAATTATTTATTTAGTAATTTGTTGATATTTTACGTGTGGTGGCTATATATCCTCATTGGAATTTAATCTGGTAGTTGCCTCTGCCACTAATAATTTTTTTTCAAAGAATGCATATAATAAATTAATGGCCGAGGGGATCATATAATATATTGACGTGGGTCAATTTTGACCACATGGGCTTAAATCACAATGATGATAAAAAACAGTTGAGCAATAGTATTTGATGAAATTTGGTTGGGGGTTAGCGTCATAATAAATGATCCTGATTCACGAAAAGTTGTATTAGATTAGAAATTCCTAATATTAGAAACTTATATTGCAATATTAGATTAGAAAGTCTTAATATTATTTACATTAGGAGTATATACATTTATAGAATCTATCCCAGTCATGTGGGACTGAAATTTTTATTTTTGCCTTTTTACCCTTGAATAATAATTATAATAAATATACTGTTATTAAAAAAATTATTTTTATATAAAATAATAATATTTATAATAACAAATTATTATTATTCTTATAATAATAATTGTTATTATCATGATAATATTAAATAATAGTTATAGTAATAATTATTATAATTATAACTATGAAAATATTGTTATGGTAATTATAATAATAACAGTAATTATAATTATGATGATAAATTTAATAATTTGATAATAACTATTATTTATTACTATTATAATAAAAATTATGATAATTATTTTAATGTAATAATTAATAATAATAATTATTATTATAATTATAATAATGATTAAAATCTGATAATAATAATTATTATGATTATTAATTGTAATCATAATTATCATTCTTTTAATTATAATTATAATTATTTTGTTTAGTAATTATTACAATTATGATGATAAAAAATAATTTAATAATGATTAAGTTTTAGCGTTTGTGAAAAATTTAAAGATTGTTAAGAATGATGAGTAGTGTTACGGTATTTTGGTACTTAGATTTTTTATCTCATTTTAGTCCCAATCCAGCATTCTCTTCAACCAAACATAGGATTAAAGTATTAGCTCTTTAATCTCCCTTTATTTTATCGCATGCTAATTAATCATGTTCATGAACTAAACGTTCCGAATTTTTTTAGATTTTTAGAGATTAAATTATCACAACTAAAAAAACGGTTGTATGAAGTGTCACTTACGTAATTTTCAAGTGATTTTATTGTCATTAAACCAATATTTTAAGATGCCTGATGGTAGATAGGAGTTTGTATGGTTGTGATTTATTCTTTTGGGATGAGAGATATTGCGGGGAGTGCAATAAACAAGTGGAGCCCAAATGTCCAGTGATGAGTGTGGTTTACCGACCTCATAAAAAAATGCTTTCTCATATTCTGAAGAAAATATGATAAATAAAATTAATATAGATTTTAAATTTAATTTTATTGAAAAAATTATTTATTTAGTAATTTGTTGATATTTTACGTGTGGTGGCTATATATCCTCATTGGAATTTAATCTGGTAGTTGCCTCTGCCAGTAATAATTTTTTTTTCAAAGAATGCATATAATAAATTAATGGTCGAGGGGATCATATAATATATTGATGTGGGTCAATTTTGACCACATGGGCTTAAATCACAATGATGATGAAAAACAGTTGAGAAATAGTATTTGATGAAATTTGGTTGAGGTTTAGCGTCATAATAAATGATCCTGATTCACGAAAAGTTATATTAGATTAGAAATTTCTAATATTAGAAACTTATATTGCAATATTAGATTACAAAGTCTTAAAATTATTTACATTTGGAGTATATACATTTATAGAATCTATCCCAGTCATGTGGGACTGAAATTTTTATTTTTGTCTTTTTACCCATGAATAATAATTATAATAAATACACTATTATTAAAAATATTATTTTTATATAAAATAATAATATTAATTATAACAAATTATTATAATTCTTATAATAATAATTGTTTTTATCATGATAATATTAAATAATAGTTATAATAATTATTATTATAATTATGACTATGAAAATTTTGTTATGGAAATTTTAACAATAACAGTAATTATAATTATGATGATAAATTTAATTTTTTGATAATAACTATTATTTATTACTATTACAATAAACATTATGATAATTTTTTTAATGTAATAATTAATAATAATTATTATTATAATTATAATAATGATTAAAATCTGATAATAATAATTATTATGATTATTAATTATAATTGTAATTATCATTCTTTTAATTATAATTATAATTATTTTATTTAGTAATTATTATAATTATGATGATAAAAAATAATTTAATAATGATTAAGTTTTAAGGTTTGTGAAAAATTTTTTGGTACTTAGATTTTTTTATCTCATTTTAGTCTCAATCCAGCATTCTTATGAACCAAACATAGGATTAAAGTATTAGCTCTTTAATCTCCCTTTATTTTATCGCATGCTAATTAATCATGTTCATGAACTAAACGTTCCGAATTTTTTTAGATTTTTAGAGATTAAATTATCACAACTAAAAAAACGGTTGTATGAAATGTCACTTACGTAATTTTTGAGTGATTTTATTGTCATTAAACCAATATTTTAAGATGCCTGATGGTAGATAGGAGTTTGTATGGTTGTGATTTATTCTTTAGAGATGAGAGATATTGCATGGAGTGCAATAAACAAGTGGAGCCCAAATGTCCAGTGATGAGTGTGCTTTACCGACCTCATTAAAAACATGCTTTCTCATATTCTGATGAAAATATGAGAAATAAAATTAGTATAGATTTTAAATTTAATTTTATTGATAAATCATTTATTTAGTAATTTGTTGATATTTTACATGTGGTGACTATATATGCTCACTGGAATTTAATATGGTATATGCCTCTACCACTAACAATTTTTTTTTTCAAAGAATGAATATAATAAGTTGATGGTCAAGGGGATCATATAACATATGGATGTGGGTCAATTTGGACCACATGGGCTTAAATCACAATGATGATGAAAAACAGTTGAGCAATAGTATTTGATGAAATTTGGTTGAGGTTTAGCGTCATAATAAATGATCAAGATTCACGAAAAGTTGTATTAGATTAGAAATTCCTAATATTAGAAACTTATATTGCAATATTAGATTAGAAAGTCTTAATATTATTTACATTAGGAGTATATACATTTATAGAATCTATCCCAGTCATGTGGGACTGAAATTTTTATTTTTGCCTTTTTACCCTTGAATAATAATTATAATAAATATACTATTATTAAAAATATTTTTTTCA
This sequence comes from Bretschneidera sinensis, assembly GCA_023935145.1. Classification (NCBI taxonomy): domain Eukaryota; kingdom Viridiplantae; phylum Streptophyta; class Magnoliopsida; order Brassicales; family Akaniaceae; genus Bretschneidera; species Bretschneidera sinensis. The sequence continues at coordinate 150,129,287 of CM043697.1, forward strand.
TATAAAATAATAATATTAATGATAACAAATTCTTATAATTCTTATAATAATAATTGTTTTTATCATGATAATATTAAATAATAGTTATAATAATAATTATTATAATTATGACTATGAAAATTTTGTTATGGAAATTTTAATAATAACAGTAATTATGATTATGATGATAATTTTAATTTTTTGATAATAACTATTATTTATTACTATTATAATAAACATTATGATAGTTTTTTTAATGTAATAATTATTAATAATTATTAATATAATTAAAATAATGATTAAAATCTGATAATAATAATTATTATGATTACTAATTATAATTGTGATTATCATTCTTTTAATTATAATTATAATTATTTTATTTAGTAATTATTATAATTATGATGATAAAAAATAATTTAATAATGATTAAGTTTTAGCGTTCGTGAAAAATTTAAAGATTGTTAAGAATGATGAGTAGTGTTACGGTATTTTGGTACTTAGATTTTTTATCTCATTTTAGTCCCAATCCAGCATTCTCTTGAACCAAACATAGGATTAAAGTATTTGCTCTTTAATCTCCCTTTTATTTTATCGCATGCTAATTAATCATGTTCATGAACTAAACGTTCCGAATTTTTTTAGATTTTTAGAGATTAAATTATCACAACTAAAAAAACGGTTGTATGAAGTGTCACTTACGTAATTTTCAAGTGATTTTATTGTCATTAAACCAATATTTTAAGATGTCTGATTGTAGATAGGAGTTTGTAAGGTTGTGATTTATTCTTTTGGGATGAGAGATATTGCGGGGAGTGCAATAAACAAGTGGAGCCCAAATGTCCAGTGATGAGTGTGGTTTACCGGCCTCACTAAAAACATGCTTTCTCATATTCTGAAGAAAATATGAGAAATAAAATTAATATCGATTTTAAATTTAATTTTATTGAAAAAATTATTTATTTAGTAATTTGTTGATATTTTACGTGTGGTGGCTATATATCCTCATTGGAATTTAATCTGGTAGTTGCATCTGCCAGTAATAATTTTTTTTTCAAAGAATGCATATAATAAATTAACGGTCGAGGGGATCATATAATATATTGATGTGGGTCAATTTTGACCACATGGGCTTAAATTACACTGATGATGAAAAGCAGTTGATCAGTAGTATTTGATGAAATTTGGTTGAGGTTTAGCGTCATAATAAATGATCCTGATTCATGAGAAGTTGTATTAGATTAGAAATTTCTAATATTTGAAACTTATATTGCAATATTAGATTAGAAATTTCTAATATTTGAAACTTATAATATTAGATTAGAAATTCTTAATATTATTTACATTAGGAGTATATACATTTATAGAATCTATCCCACTCATGTGGGAGTGAAATTTTTATTTTTGCCATTTTACCCTTGAATAATAATTATAGTAAATCTAATATTATTGAAAATATTATTTTCTTATAATATAATAATATTAGTAATAAAAAATTATTATAATTCTTATAATAATAATTTTTTTATCATAATAATATTAAATGATAGTTATAATTATAACTATGAAAATATTATTATGGTAATTATAATAATAACAGTAATTATAATTATGATGAAAAATTAATAATTTGATAATAACTATTATTTATTACTATTATAATAAACATTATTATTATAATAATAACGAATGTAATAATTTTTTAATGATGATGGTAATAATAATTATTATAATTATAATAATGATTAGAATGCTGATAATAATAATTATTATGATTATTAATTATAATCGTAATTATCATTCTTATAAATATAATTATAAAAATATTATTAAGTAATTGTTATAATTATGATGATAAAAAATAATTTAATAATAATTAAATTTTAGGGTTTGTGAAAAAATTAAAGATTATTAAGAATGATGAATAGTGTTGGGGTATTTTGATACTTAGAATTTTTATCTCATTTTAGTCTCAATCCAGTATTCTCATGAACTAAACATAAGATTAAAGTATTAGCTTTTTAATCTCCCTTTATTTTATCGCATGCTAATTAATCATGTTCATAAACTTTCATCAATTTTTTTTTATAGATTTTTAGGGATTAAATTATCACAACTAAAAAAACAGTTGTATGAAATGCCACTTATGTAATATTTGAGTGATTTTAATGTTATTAAATTAATATTTTAAGATGCCTGATGGTAGATATGAGTTTGTATGGTTGTGATTTATTCTTTTGAGATGAGAGATAGAGCGGGGAGTGCAGCAAACTAAGTAGAGCCCAAACGTACAGTGGTTAGTGTGGTTTACCGACCAAGCATGATCGATGCAATAAATTCTCATTTTGTAGCAGAATTACTACACAACCATTTTTACAGTTTTACGGTAAAGAATAAAGAAAATGGAGCCCCAAACAGAAATTCAATTTTTACACTCAAAACTGTCCGGGCATGTATTTTTTAAATTTGTTTTTAGTTTTTAAAAACTTTGAAACGTGTTTGGAAAATATTTTTCAAAAGTGATTTTTTAAAACAGCTTTTAAAAATTGTTTTTTGAAAACTTCAAATTGGTGTTTTCTGATATAATTTTGAAAAAATAACTTTAAAATCAATGTTCACTTATCTGTTTCATTTTTCCTTTATGGTATATAAAAAATATTAAAATTTTAAAAATAATATAATATTAATTATTTTTAAATATTTAGTAAATATGAGAAATAAAATTAATATAGATTTTAAATTTAAACTCAAAACTAAAAATAATTACAAAGTGTAACAAAACAGTTTTCAAAATAAGATTATCCAAACAATATTTCACTGTTTTCTGTTTTGAAAACAGTTTTCGAGTTACAGTTATCTAAACATCACTACAACAGAATTTATATATGCCGGCGCTTCAATGCCCGGTATAATGCTTGATTCGGGTAAGTAGCTACAAGAAGGACCTTGTTATATTGATTCGGGTAAGTAACAACTTAATAACCATTGATTGCCTCCAATCTCTCTTTTTTTTTTTGTTTATTCGTTGTGTTGTACATGCATAATCCCTAACACCAATAATGCTTATTTGACATCGATTTCCTTTCTGTGTGGTAGAGGAAGTTCCATTACCCTACGATTGAGGCGATAGACAACATTTTGTTGAGGATGATAGGGAAAAAATGGAGGGACTACCGATATGTGCTGAAAAGGGACTACGTTAGGAACAAAACGAAACAACAAGTTTTGAGCAATGATGTTCCAAAAGGCGTAGATAAAGACCAGTGGAAGCAACTGGTGAACTACTGGTTCTCTGACCAGAGTGAGGTTGTTTTAAGACAATAATGTTCATTTAGATTCTCATTGTTTCTATTTTTCTATTAAAGACTGATTATTCAATTGATTTATTATTGGTGTAGAAATATTCGACTATAGGGACAGCGGCACGTGAAAGACAACAATGTCCTCACACATCTGGTTCAAAGAGTTTTGCTAGAGGACGGGATGAATATGTGAGTTAATTTGCTTTATTAATCCAATCTTTCATTTAAGATGTCACTGTCACAATTTGATCTCTTTCCATACATGGTAGGAGATGACACATGAGAATGAGCCCGGGTGCATAGAGTTTTTTTGCTGAAACTCATAAACGCAAGGATGGAACTTTTATTGATGATGCATCATGACAATTTATGATAAGTTGAACATCTTTAAAAATAGGGGAAAAGCCTAAATTTTTTTTATTCCTTCCTATTTTCACTTGATGTGGAATGAAAGAAAGAAGAGAGCCTTCAATTAAGTTAAGAAATATATAGCTTTCATCAAGGAAGGGTGATAAAATATTTTTGACCCAAAAGTTTGATGTTATTATTATTTTTTAAATGAGGATGACTTCATTGACATACTCTCTTGTTTTTGTAAATGGTTCTTTTGTTGTGTACACATGTAGTACTCCCTTAGTGCCAGAGGAATACATCTGTCTGGTTCTTGTGCCTTTAGGATTAATCTATTGGGCAATGTGATCCTGACATATATATTAGAGCTGTGTTTGAAATATGATCCGTTTTCTGCATAACCTTAATGATCAATAGTTCTATATTTAATTACTAATTAGATATAGATCTGAATCTTAGATCAGTAAATGTGTTTGATTGGCAGCAGGTGAGGTTGGGAACTTGATCATGCTTTTCATTTTTTTTCGAACTAGATTAGTACTAAACAAATTTTATGTATGGTGAAGATTTTATGCTTTGAAGGTAAAAATGATATCCTAGTTACACTTTTGGAGTTGTGCTGATAAAAGTGGGATGATTTTGTATGGTGGTGACCACCGACGAGCATAGATGATATTTTGTTGCTTTGCACATTTTGTCTAAATTAGGTACATTGCTTGGATTGTATATTTGTTTTTCTTTCGCAGGAGGTTTTATGAAAAAATAGGGGAAATAATGCCCGTTTTTCTATAAAATATGATAAACACATTTTGTTTTATGTATATTGCGTTGTTATTAGCTACTAAATATTCAGCTTGGATTGTATATTTGTTTTTCTTTCGCATGAGGTTTTATGAAAAAATAGGGGAAATTCTGCCCGTTTTTCTATAAAATATGATAAACATATTTTGTTTTATGTATATTGCGCTGTTATTAGCTACTAAATATTCGGCTTGGATTGTGTATTTGTTTTTCTTTCGCAGGAGATTTTATGAAAAAATAGGGGAAATTCTGCTCGTTTTTCTATAAAATATGATAAACACATTTTGTTTTATGTATATTGCGCTATTATTAGCTACTAAATATTCGGCTTGGATTGTATATTTGTTTTTCTTTCGCAGGAGGTTTTATGAAAAAATAGGGGAAATTCTGCATGTTTTTCTATAAAATATGTTAAACACATTTTGTTTTATGTATATTGCGCTGTTATTAGCTACTAAATATTCGGCTTGGATTGTATATTTGTTTTTCTTTCACATGAGGTTTTATGCAAAAATAATGGAAATTCTGCCCGTTTTTCTATAAAATATGATAAACACATTTTGTTTTATGTATATTGCGCTGTTATTAGCTACTAAATATTCAGCGGAGTTTAATCTTTATTGTTTCTTAATTGTAGGTGACAGCTGAAGCTCGTGTTGCTGAACTTGTTGCAGCTTCAGGATCCTCTGATGCTAGCAATAATTTAGCAATACAAAATGCAGTCTTCACCGAACTTATGGGTGAAGAGAGTTCCGGTCATGTCCGAGGTCAGGGTTTTGGAGTTACACTCTCTGCTGTGTTTGGACTTTCAGCTCAAATAAGGAATGATATGGGATACCATGGAGGCTATGCTGAAGAGATAAATAGTTTGAGAGCACAAATAGAAGAAAACAATCAAAAGCATGCGCAACAAATTCAACAAATAACAGCGAGACACGATGATCAAATAAATAATATACAATCCCAAATGGATGAGCTGAAGTCTTTACTACAGCATTTGGCTAATAGATGACCTCATGATTGATTTCGTGATGCTAAAATAATTTTTCATACTACATTTCCATTACTTTGTTTTTGTATGAATTTTATATATGAACTATGACTGTTTTTTTGTGTAAATAAGACGTTTATGTTGACTGAAAGAATTTTTATGGATGCATTTTATATTTCGAAGAACATTTGCATATAGAATGTATGTTGATATTTAAGTCAAAGTTAAAAAAATGTAATTAAAACAGAAATTTATTTTGTGGTGGGAAGAAACTGTATTTTTCGCAGCGCTTATATACCGACACTTGGAAGTGCCGTTACATACCGGTGCTTGGAAGTGCCGCTATATACCGGCGCCGGAAAAACATGCATATTGCGGCGCTAAATCAAAGCGCCGGTAATTGCGTTTCGACACCACACATTCCGGCGCTTGTAAAAAGCACAAAAAATTCATATTGCGGCGCTTTTAAGCGCCGGAATATGCAAAAAAAAGCGCCGGCACTGACAATTTATCTTGTAGTGCATGTTTTCTTCAGAAAACTATTTTTTCAGTTTTTATTTTCGAAAACTGAAAACTATTACCCAAATATGCCCTTAACAAACAGTAATATTATGTGACATCATCAAACTCTATTAGTAACTTATCAGTTTATTTTAAAATTATTATAACAAAAAAAAATAATAACTTTTGATTGGTTGACCGTGGGGTGTTAAGAATAGATAGCACTATTGATTGTCCTTTTATTGACACCCTTACTATTATCATCGGTGACGATAAATACACCATATAAATGATTACTCGATTTGAACACTTTATCACGAGCGCTAGTCGTTACAATAATAATTAATGACAAAACTTGTAAAACATAATAGAATTATTAGTAGAGCTTTGTGTAAATCAACACCAATTTTTGATGATTCAAAATAAATTTTCATTCACGTAATCAGTATAACAGTGCTCTTTTCTGTTTCATTATTATTATTATTTTATTTCTCTCTTTACTTTCTTATCAAAACTTCATCACTTTCGTTCCCCCTGTTTAGTGCAGTGCAACCGTGAGAAGGACATTTTTTTTCTGTCCCCTCCTTCGCTGTCCCTCTTTTCCTCTCCACTACCTTCAATAACAACTACTTTATCGCAAGGAGGAGGCTAAAAAGCATGTTCATAGTCTTTTGGAGGCAAATATATGGCAGCAAAACAACTCATGGTAGTGGACAATGGGGTTAATGGAGGGTTCAAGAGAATTTTATGAAATAACATTTTATTAAGAGAACCCAATTTTTGTTCCAATCAAAAGTTTCACTTAATCACTTTTTTCTTCTAATAATTCTTAGTTTCCTTAATACATTACAATGAATACTCTTTAGTTTTGTTAATACAAAATAATTGATGATAATAAAGAATGCAAGCAAAAAATTTAACGGAATTTTCAATACATTTCTTTTTGCCAACTAGTCTACAACGGAAATTTTAAATACATTGAAAAGCACAATTTATGACGTGATTTTGGTAAACAAAAATAATTTTAGAGAGATCGAAGCAAATGAATAGTTATATTGAAAATATGAAATCTCAAACTATAGCATATTGAATTTGGGTAATGTTAATTTTTAATCTCACATCTACATTAAGGTTATAAATAAAAAAATTTAAATTTACCAGTGAAGTTTCAATTGATCTAGGCCATTGAATTTAGACTTAAGCCAATCAATTTTTTTTTTCTTCAGAAAATCTTCCAGTTTTCTACGATTTGCTTTCATTTATGATTATATGTCTGAATAATTATCAATGAAGTTTGCATTTTTCCCATAAGAAAAATAATAATTGATAACCACTTTTATTACTATTGGAAGAGTGTTGCTAGGGAAACATTCGTAGTGCCATTAGTCCTTATCACCCAAAAGCCTGCGATAAGATGTTATTTTCTGACACTTGCTACAATATTTCTCGATTCTCAATAATGATTTTTTTAATGAATTACTAGTAAAATTTAACGGTGTAAGACGACCTTATAATATTTTTTTTTTGTTTCGGGTGGTAAAATTGGACGCTTATTTTGAGATTTAATTAACTTTCTCACGTAGTATTAATTTTTTTTCTTACGGAATCTTTTCCACCATAAGAATACTACACCTAACGGAGAAATTTATTATTGGTAATCATCTTGTATGAATTCTCTATGACTTTTCAGTATACTGAAAAGTCATAGAGAATTCATACAAGATGATTACCAATAATAAATTTCTCCGTTAGGTGTAGTATTCTTATGGTGGAAAAGATTCCGTAAGAAAAAAAAATTAATATATATATATAGACACACACACTAGTGTCCCTGGCCTCTCCCTAGTAAGCCTCCAAGACTAAAATTATAGTACCTCTTCCCAATATGGCAACCCCGGTAATAGCATCTCAACAACATTGTAACAATATCCCCAACACCAACAATGATGAAGATGCTGATCAACATATAGTAAAAGACTTCCAAAAGACATACAAGAAGTATAGAGAAATTCTTCCCACCCTTCCTAAAAAGAAAGGTTGGATGAGTGAATATCTTGTTCAATACAAAGGCTTTTGGCTGTCGCCAGAGTCTGGCTTAAAAGGTGCCATATTGATCCAAGATCATTTCAAGCCTCAACCAACTGATATTGTTCTTGCCACTTATCCAAAAACTGGCACCACATGGCTTAAAGCTCTCATTTTCACTACCTTGAACAGAACAAGCTATGATTTTTCCTCACACCCTTTACTCACCACTGGCCCCCACGACTGTTTCTGCTTCATGGATACTTTCATATATCAAAACGATCAGTCGATTTCCAATCTTGACGCTCTTGCTTCACCTCGCCTTCTCTCAACTCACATCCCTTACTCTTTGTTGCCAAAATCCATGACTAAATATTCAAGCTGCAGGTTTGTTTACATTTGCCGCAACCCAAAAGATGTGCTTATTTCTAAATGGATATTTATGAATAAGGTAAGGTCAAAAGAACTAACACCCCTTTCACTTGAAGAAGCATTTGAGTTGTTTTGTGAAGGGATTTCACATTTTGGACCCCTTTGGGATCATGTCCTAGAGTACTGGAAAGCAAGCTTGGAATCACCTGACAGAGTATTGTTCCTAAAGTATGAAGATATGAAGAGAGATCCCATGATTTATGTCAAGAGGTTGGCTGAATTTTTGGGTAAACCTTTCTCAGAAGAGGAAGAAAATGAAGGGGTGGTGCAAGAGGTCATTAAGCTATGTAGTTTTGAAAGTTTGAGCAATTTGGAGATTAATAAAACTAATGTGACACGATTTAGCAAGGAAATCGTTGTTGATAATGGCGACTTCTTCAGGAAAGGTCAAGTTGGAGACTGGAAGAATCATTTGACAGTTGAAATAGAGAAACGCTTGGATCAAATTACAGAGGATAAACTATATGGTTCTGGATTAACATTTGGTGCCTCTGCTTTGCCTACTAGTGGCTAGCTAGCTAGCTCTTGTCTTGCACAACTTTTAATTAATTGCTTATGTAATTGTACTTTGGTTTTATAATTTTCTGCTGCTTGATTCTGTTTCGAATAATGTTAATGTGAACCGGTCACTTGTGTGCTTGAATTGTTATTTCAGTTTTTTGAAGTTAAAGATCACAAGCAAAAACAAAAAAGATTAAGAAAGGTATTTTTTTTTTTGAACCAAATATAGTGCGTAAAGAGTGGCTTACAACCTATCCCTGTAGGCGGCCAACCAATGGAAATGTGCTAGCCAGTGGCTTTTGATAGCTTACACTAAATCTATGAGAAAATATCATGTATACACAAATCAATCTAATCAATCACCAAAATTTTAATAGGGTGATTTATGCTCGTTCTTTTTGAAAGAGTGCTTGGGTTTGAGTTTACAGCGGGTACGTAAGATAGGTCTTATCTGATAATTTGATATAAATGAACATGCATTTATGTTTGACTCAATTATGGAGACGTTAAAAAAACATTGATAGAAACTTGAGTGATATAAGAATCACCAAGCATAACAGTTTTGGTTTGTTTATAATGAGTATAAATTTTGAACCAATATTTTTCATAGCAAATATGCCTAGAGGCACCAAAATCTACCAACCACCCTTCCAAAGTTTCAACTAAATTGATTCAGTTATCATAGCCACAAATGGCTCCTCTATAACATTGGCCCGAGGATTAATAGATCTTTGTTTCCGGAATCGACGATTTCGAGCAATATGTCCACTATTATCACAAACAAAGCACCCATCATTTTGATTTTGTTTAGAAGGGTAATTTTGGCTCTTACTCCTTTTGGTTCAGGTTTCCTTACTTTGATTTGAGTGAATCGATTATCCAAATTTTTATTTTTCAAGTTTTTTCTCTTAGGCTTCTATTGTGCATTATTTCTCATATTTGGTTATTAGGGCAATTTACCACAAGAAATAAAATTTACATTAGTTTTTCATCATTTGAAGTGAACTCCCTTGAAACAAAATGTCTTGTTCAAATCACTAACTTTTTTGGAAGCTTTTTCTTCAATATTCCTCATGAGTGATATATGAGTCACTTTAAAATTGTTGTAACAATTACAATAATTTGTTTGAATTAATAAATGAGTAAGACTTGAGAAAAAAAACGAGTTACAAAGTAATTGATTGAGGCACGACACTTACTCTCTTTAAGGTGATTCAAGTCACTACGGGAGTTACTTTCTCAATCACTGCACTAGGTTGTTACCTCCAGGATACAACAACCTAGCTTTACTACATTGTATAGCTATCACAATATTGTACTTAAAGAAGAGTTCGAAGATCCACAAAATAAACTTTACTTAATTTGACCAAAAAATTAAAGAGTGCAATTTAGAAGAAGAACGCAAAAAGTAAATATTTAGAGATGTTTTTAGTGTGTTTTAGATGCTTCAGATTAAGTAAAGGTATTTATAGGCAGGTTAATAAAGATAGTGAATTAGTGGAGTAATAAGTGGAGCTTAGTGGAGTTAATAGGGTAATTAGTGAAATTAATGGAGTTAATATTTTTTCACTAAACCTTCCATTAATCTCCCAATTACTACCACAATCTTATAATTTTTTATTAAAAATATAATAACAAAAATCATAGCAGTTTCGGATTATAGTAGTTATAATGAGGGCTCTAAGCCATGTGGTGCCGCATTTGGGAGAGGTGGCCAAGATTACATCAGTTGGTTTAGGCTTGAAGTTGTCTTGGATCTTTCGAAGTCCTCTTAAGGCCAGCCTTTGTATTGGAAGAGATGGTCAAACCACCACCCTTTCTCTTTAAGTAAGGTTTCAACTATTTGGATGTATTTTTTCTGGTTGTCATCGTGCTCATCTTCCATTTTAACGTTGCTGCATGTCTTTGGGGACGCAGCTTTGCTGATAAGGTATGGAGGATGCCATATGGAGAGACTGAAAGAGGACCCGATTTTATAGTAACTTGGACGAGTCAACGCCTAATTTGAAGTAGTAAGGTTAGGTGCTGCCCTATAAGACTACTAACTAAAATTGTAGAAATGAGATTAATATTTTATTACTGCAGATCGATCTCCATTTCACAACAAATTTTTTATTATTTCATTTGAAAATTATTTTATTAATATTTAAACTTGATTAGATGAGGTTCGTGGAGAAATTCTTGGTTGGCTCGGGTCTAAACCATTGAGTTTAGAACAGCTAGAAACTTCACTGGTAATTTTAAATTTTTTACTGGTAATGTCAGTTTTTGGGTCTCACACCTATATTGATGTTATCAATGAAGCTCCTCAAGATTACCAGTGAAGAATAAGATATTGTATCCAACATAATCAGCAATTATAGCAACTGTTCCATTAAAGGAAAAATTCTTGCATAGCACAGTGTCACGAGAGATACGTGGCACAAGAGTTCATTTCACCCTTGAATGAAAATAAAATATTTGTTTTTCTCTCTTTTCTCAACTATTTAATGGTGAGGTGGACCCTTGTGCCATGTATCTCGCATGACACTGTGCCTAGTAAGAACATCTCCCATTAAAAACCTTTTCTCTCCGTTCATGCTTCAAACACTTCCTTGTTTCGCAATGTATCCTTTTGGGCTTAGATAAGTGATTATATTACGTAGTATTATTATCATTAAAGCTTGGCAATTGGAAGAAACCGGCAGTTGAATTTTTTTTTTATCTTTCTAAACAGCAAATGGGAGAATATTATGATCAAAATAACTTTGGATTACAACTGATACTACAAGCAAACAGGGAGCGAAAAATGTAAGTTACAAAATATAATAATTAAACAGGGTATGCATGCCACTGAGCAAAACTGACGCCGGGCAGAATAGCGATTATTCTGCAGGCTAGCCGAACAGATCGTTCACAGGGAGTAACACAAGAAAGAACCCTAAAAACAATGCAGAGAAACAGCTCTGATGTTTATTTAAAATTATGCAAATTCAATAATAATGTTTACGAAACCCTAAGACATTATTTATAAGGTCGAAACAAAATAGGAAAAAATAAATTAAGGCTGAAATTAAAAATAACTAAAATAAAAAGTTTCCTAAAAACATTAAACTGCTAATTTGAGAGCCTAAACGTCGTTTTTTGGCTTAAAAATATCGAGGCTGATTACAAAGTAAACAGGTTTTGTTCATTGGCCCGTTTCCAATCAAACTAGGGTCTTTTGGGCCTGATCTGAGCCTATGGCCTGTTCTAGGCAGTCCACCTGCGCTGATCTGCCAACTCGGCATCATTTGACTTGGATCCTCCTGCGTCAAAAATGAAGCCAACACCTGCCTTGCTAGCAAAAATATCCTTTGAGAAATATTAACAAACATATGTGTAGTTAGTTTTATCATATTGTAAAGGCGCATGAGGGTGGTCTGACTAGAGAAGAGAGGTGATCTCAGTGCCAGATTATAGATCTCCTCACGTTGATTCAAACAGTAATAAGGGTGTATTTTTTTTGACTTATTGATCTAATATCACAAAAAATGTTCAAAAAAAAATAAATCGCTATTATTATTAATATAAGTTTGTCTTGAATTTATAAATATACTCATATATAACTCAAATTTGAGAGAAACTTGGACTTGAAGAGTCCAAATGAAAACATAATATATATGATGGGGACCATAGAAACTCAAATGCTTAAATCAAAAGATTATGGCTCCACCACCATGTATATGTCATTTACTAATCTAATTTTTTTCATGTGGAATTAGTTTTCTACATCTGCTCACTTAGACGCAAATATTCTCAACATGCATAAAGCACTCAAAAATGAAATGGTGTATTTGAAAAACTTTTAAGCATGGTGCAAGTTTAATTTAGAGTAATATAAGCATAGTGGCAAGGGGACATAGTTGAGAATGCTTTAATTCTTTCAACTAAACATCTTTCATAGTGAAAAAAATTAACTCTAATGTTCTTGTTTACTTATGGTACTCTTTAATTACTTGACCACCTAATTAATGCATCCCTCTTTAAAAATAAATTAATTCACCTTTTTGTTTATTTTCATCCCACCTGGAAAAAATTTGGTATTGTATTTAATAAAACTTAATAAACTCTTATTAGTGTTGTTTCTTTTTTGTTAAAAATATATTTGGAGAGAAAGATTAGTGTTTCAATCAATGTTATGTGAACGTTTCCATAAGTGAGTCAAATCACCGGATAAGATCTGTCTCACTCTACTGTAGAAAACTCAAACACATGCACTCTTTCGAAAATAGCGAGCATAAACCACCCTGTTAAAATTTTGGTGATTGATTAGATTGATTTATGCATACATGATATTTTTTGATAAACTTAATCTACAAGCCACATGACCCAAGAATTTCTCCACCCAACCCCTTTCCCTTTCGAAGAGGCCTCTCCGGTCAGTATGATCATAATTTTCTCTTAAAATCATTCTATGCAATATATTTAGTAGCATTCAAAAAGGTGGTCAAATCGAATAATCCAAAATAATTCTTTTAGGGAGTGTTTGGTGGGTAGCTACGATGAAAGGAGGATATGACGATTTTTATCTTATGAGTGTGTTTGATGGAAAAAATAAGGGAAGAATTGGAATGTTTCATCCAGTCATTATCTTATCATAATAAGATAAAATCATTATGCTTTGAATGTTATGATGAGTCATCTTATTCTCCTACTTATTTATCTCATCCAATCCTCTCCATATTGTCTATCAAACACACCTTTAAATTACACTCCATGAATTTTCTTATAAAAATCATAGTAAGGTTCGATAATGGTAAAACTTCAGAGAATTGATTCGGTGAAGAAGCAAGTCAAATTTATTGTTGAAAATAAGATTTTAAATTTAGGTAGAGGATTGTTGGGATTAAATCTAAAATCTGATTAAACAGTATTGAAAATCAAATTAAAACAGAAAAATTTTAATCGGTTGGAATATATTCTGGCTCTAATCAAGACTCTACCCAATGAGCTAATAATTCAATGAGACTAATTGTAACCTTAACACTAATCGAGAATCTCACCAACCTTAACATTTCCAGATTCCTTGATGGCAGAAACAATCTTAACCTGATCTCCTAATTCCATGCTACCTACCGTAGAAATCACAACATCAACCTATATTATTGCCTTCACCAAAATCTCGTGATTGTAAAGGTCTCCCTGCACAAATAACACCAATTATAACATATATATTGTCAATTAATTACCTCTTAAGATCTTCTACTGTTTTCACCGTATGCAGAAAAACTTACATGTAACAAGGTGACATTCTTGAATTTTTCAATAAGTTGGCCCTTAACAGGATCTGAGACGGTGCTCTCTCTAACTAAAGCAAAGGTAGGGTGGCTAGACTTTGCGCTCGCTTCGACGATGAATTTTCCGATATGGCCAGTTCCTCCAATTATCAAAATCTTGCTTTTCTCGCCCATTTTTTTATAAAAAAAAAAAAAAAGAAAAGAAAAAAGGTAACAAATTTTGGAATATGAACTAGTAGAGGCTACAGAGTATAACGTAGACTATGTATTTGGCGGGTTTGTAGCAATATTTACACATCAAATGAAGAAGCTGAAATTACCAAAATAGCCTTCTTCAAGGTATTTCAACATAATTAATCATATGATCTAATTTTGATGATTATTTAGAAATTTAATTTTATTGAAAAAATTATTTATTTAGTAATTTGTTGATATTTTATGTGTGGTGGCTATATATGCTCATTGGAATTTAATCTGGTAGTTACCTCTACCACTAATAATTTTTTTTCAAAGAATGCATATAATAAATTGATGGTCGAGGGGATCATATAATAAATTGATGTGGGTCAATTTGGACCACATGGGTTTAAAACACAATGATTATGAAAAGCAGTTGAGCAATAATATTTGATGAAATTTTGTTGAGGTTTAGCATCATAATAAACGATCCTGATCCATGAAAAGTTGTATTAGATTAGAAATTCCTAATATTAAAAACTCAAATTGCAATATTAGATTAGAAATTCTTAATATTATTTACATTAGGAGTATATACATTTATAGAATCTATCCCACTCATGTGGGACTGAAATTTTTATTTTTGCCATTTTACCCTTGAATAATAATTATAATAAATATTAAAATATTAAAATATTATTTTCTTATAAAATAATAATATTAATAATAAAAAATTATTATAATTCTTATAATAATAATTGTTATTATCATAATAATATTAAATAATAGTTATAATAATAATTATTATAATTATAACTATGAAAATATTATTATTTTATAAGAAAATAATACCTCATAATCACATTCGATAATATTACGCCTAATAAGCACGATATTATTTCTTGTAACTGACTCAACCCTCAAGTGCTATATAAAAAGGATCCCCCCATATCTCAGGTAGGACACAACTCTCTTGCTTTCTCTTAATTCGAAATATTAACTTGGGCATCGGAGAGTCTCCTATGGCATCCCAATGGACTTTTTAGTTTACGTGTTTTTCATGTGCGTCGGGTTCGTGAGCTCATTTGACAATTTTTCAACATTAACAGAATAATGTCGTTCATAAGAAATGACAAAAAAATTATCATCTGAAGATGCCAGATGAGCCACCGATATTTTTCTAGAAAAAAGCACACAACCTCACCAAATCTAATAAAAGTGTCCACATACCACCACAAATATAAAAAATTAGATCTTTAGCATCACATCTGCACAAATCCAACGATCAATATCCAATCAGAGTGCACCACTAAGTTCGTCACCTCCATATTTACCACTTTGCAAAGTTTCAAGATGATTGAACGTTAGAAAACCCTCCATCGGAACCGCTAAATTTTGTTGAAAAACAAGATTTTTACCATCACATCTGTAGAACTCTAGCATTCAACGGTGAAATCCGACCACACTAACAGATTTATCAGCCTCTTATCTACATGTCTACAAAGTTTCACGGCGATCAAATGTTAGAAAGTCCTCCATCAGAACCGTTAAATTTTGTTGAAAAACGAGATTTTTACCATAAGATCTGTCAAAATATAGCATTCGACGGTGAATTCCAACCACACCAACAGATTCATTGGCCTCTTATCTATGTGTCTACAATTTTTAATGGCGATCGGATGTTAGAAAGTCCTCCATCGAAGCCTTCAAACACTCGTCGAAAAATAGAACATTTGTCTTCAGATCTACAAAATTCCTATGAGAACCGGCCAAAACTAACAACATCAATAGATTCGTTGGTCAGAATACTAGCAGATCACAAAGTTTCATGGCAAACAGACTGTTGGAAAGTCCCTCTAATTTTATTTGAAAATTAGCCAAAAAATTGGATCTTCACCATCAGATCTGCACAAATCCAATGCTCAAAGACAAAAAGGACCGCATCTCGAGACTAGCCATGTTGAGATCTACAAGTCTGCAAATTTTCATGATGAACAAAGACCAAATGAAGGTTAATCAATCCCCAAAAATATAACCAAAGCATAAAAATTGCACAACACTGTGAAAATGAGAGGTTGAAGATGTTGATGCATCGCTGACATCAGTGAATGACATCAACAGGTGACATCAACACCATGTGGATGCAAGCGTTATCTAGAATGATTGGGTGTAAAGCATTTTTAGGTGGCTTTTTAAGTCCACCATCAAATCCTAGAGCTCAATCCTGGACAGGCAGTGGAAACTACCAAGCTAGAGTACAGTTAAGACAGGGGGAATTTCTGATGGAGCGGTGAAATGTGTAAAGATCGGAGAACACCAACGGCAAAAGCACTATGCTGGGCCAACACCAGCGCCTAGTCAGCACCACCTAAGCACCACGTCAGTAGGCTCAAACTAGGTTTGACATTCCACTTCACCAATTTGACCAATCGGTTTAGCTATTTTTAACTCGGTTTCACATCTAACAAGACACGTTCCTATGGTTTAACGGCGTGATATTTTTCAAATTTGGAGTCAGAATTTCAAGATTCTGCTTTAACATATGAGTTTCTTCACAAACCATCTATTTTGACTGACATTAGACCAGTCGGTTCACCCACTTCAAGCCCAGTTTTATACATGGCCAATGATGAATCGACATGTGGCTCTATCCGAGGGTTAAAGCATGATGCCACAAACCCACTCAAACAACCATTTGTACGCTTACACGTGGTATGGATAAAAGAGTAATATTCACACCTAAAACATAAAAATATTATGGCCAACCATATTAAATACTCCACGACAATTATGTACAGATAACATTATTAACCCCGACATTAAACCCGAGTAACTCCCGATATTAATACCTCATAATCACACTTGCACCTAGTAACTACGACATTATTTCTTCTCATTATTTCCGCTAACTGACTCAACCCTCAAGTGCCATATAAAGAGGGTTCCTGCCATTTTCGAGGTAGAACACAACTCTCTTTCCAACCTTTTTGCTTTCTCTTACTTTGAGATATTGACTTGGGATGAAAAAGTTTCCACGAGACTTTTTAATTTACATATTTTTCATGTGTGCAGGTTCGTGAGCTCATTTGATAAATTTTCAGCATCATCAAGTTTATGTCACCAAAAGTAGGTCTAGAAGACTGAAAATATTGAATGGAGCTTCGTTGCCAACGAAATGCTCAAATGAGCTTAAGCCCTTTATTCGTAGACTACCTGAGTTCAAGTTATGATAATATATAAATTCCTATTGTGGCACTAGTTTGATAAAATGTTTTGCCTTTTCTATAGCATTGAAGCTTTCCTTGGTACGATTAAGCTTGCTTTATAGCTAACTGTTTGATGGTTATACTTTTGATGAGGGTAATTAGGCAACAAGTCAACAACGTTGTTTTAGTGTGAGTTAATACACTTAGATAGCATCGTTAGTATAAAAGGAGTTGTGTTTTGTCATCATTAAAATAAATGTGAGAGTCAACAATAATAAAATTATAATAATTTTTTAATATAATAATTAACAATAATTATTATTATAATTATAATAATGATTAAAATGCTGATAATAATAATAATTATTATGATTATTAATTATAATCATAATCATAATTATCATTCTTATAATTATAATTATAAAAATATTATTTAGTAATTATTATAATTATGATGATAAAAAATAATTTAATAATGATTAAATTTTAGGGTTTGTGAAAAATTTAAAGATTGTTAAG
This sequence comes from Bretschneidera sinensis, assembly GCA_023935145.1. Lineage (NCBI taxonomy): Eukaryota > Viridiplantae > Streptophyta > Magnoliopsida > Brassicales > Akaniaceae > Bretschneidera > Bretschneidera sinensis. The sequence continues at coordinate 150,147,330 of CM043697.1, forward strand.
AATGATGAATAGTGTTAAAGTATTTTGATACTTAGATTTTTTTTATATCTCATTTTAGTCCCAATCCAGTATTCTCATGAACCAAACATAGGTATTAAAGTATTAGTTCTTTAATCTCCCTTTATTTTATCGCATGCTAATTAATCATGTTCATAAACTAAACGTTCCGAATTTTTTTTAGATTTTTAGAGATTAAATTATCACAACTAAAAAAAGGGTTGTATGAAATGCCACTTACGTAATTTTCAAGTGATTTTATTGTCATTAAACCAATATTTTAAGATGCCTGATGGTAGATAGGAGTTTGTACGGTTGTGATTTATTCTTTTGAGGTGAGAGATATTGCGGGGAGTGCAATAAACAATTGGAACCCAAATGTCCAGGGATGAGTGTGGTTTACCGACCTCATTAAAAACATGTTTTCTCATATTCTGAAGAAAATATGAGAAATTAAATTAATAAATATTTTAAATTTAATTTTATTGAAAAAATTATTTATTTAGTAATTTGTTGATATTTTACGTGTGGTGACTATATATGCTCACTGGAATTTAATATGGTATATGCCTCTACCACTAATAATTTTTTTTCAAAGAATGCATATAATAAATTGATGTTCGAGGGGATCAAATAACATATTGATGTGGGTCAATTTGGACCACATGGGCTTAAATCACAATGATGATGAAAAGCAGTTGAGCAATAGTATTTGATGAAATTTGGTTGAGGTTTAGCGTCATAATAAATGATCATGATTCATGAAAAGTTGAATTAGATTAGAAATTCCGAATATTAGAAACTTATATTGCAATATTAGATTAGAAATTCTTAATATTATTTACATTAGGAGTATATACATTTATAGAATCTATCTCAGTCATGTGGGATTGAAATTTTTATTTTTGCCTTTTTACCCTTGAGTAATAAATATACTATTATTAAAAATATTATTTTCATATAAAATAATAATATTAATAATAAAAAATTATTATAATTCTTATAATAATAATAATTGTTATTATCATGATAATATTAAATAATAGTTATAATTATTATTATTATAATTATAACTATGAAAATATTGATATGGTAATTATAATAATAACAGTAATTATAATTATGATGATAAATTTAATAATTTGATAATAACTATTATTTATTACTATTATAATAAACATTATGATAATTTTTTAATGTAATAATTAATAATAATAATTATTATAATTATAATAATGATTAAATCTGATAATAATAATTATTATGATTATTACTTATAATCGTAATTATCATTCTTTTAAGTATAATTATAATTATATTATTTAGTAATTATTATAATTATGATGATAAAAAATAATTTAATAATGATTAGGTTTTAGGGTTTGTGAAAAATTTAAAGATTGTTAAAAATGATGAGTAGTGTTAGGGTATTTTGGTACTTAGATTTTTTTTTTATCTCATTTTAGTCCTAATCCAGCATTTTCATGAACCAAACATAGGATTAAAGTATTAGCTCTTTAATCTCCCTTTATTTTATCGCATGCTAATTAATCATGTTCATGAACTAAACGTTCCTAATTTTTTTTTTTAGATTTTTAGAGATTAAATTATCACAACTAAAAAAGCGGTTGTATGAAGTGTCACTTACGTAATTTTCGAGTGATTTTAATGTCATTAAACCAATATTTTAAGAAGCCTGATGGTAGATAGGAGTTCGTATGGTTGTGATTTATTCTTTTGAGATGAGAGATATTGCGGGGAGTGCAATAAACAAGTGGAGCCCAAACGTCCAGTGATGAGTGTGGTTTACCGACTTCATTAAAAACATGATTTCTCATATTCTGAAGAAAATATGAGAAATAAAATTAATATAGATTTTAAATTTAATTTTATTGAAAAAATTCTTTATTTAGTAATTTGTTGATATTTTACGTGTGGTGCCTATATATGCTCATTGGAATTTGTAGACTGAGGTTTCAACCCAAGGGGGGTGAATTGGGTTTCTAAAAACTTTCGCGAAATAAAAACAAGTTTATAAAAACATATAAGCAACAAGCAATTAAACAAGTAATGGGCTGTAAATAAAGAGTTTAAGGAGTAGAGAATGCAAACTCAGATTATAGTGCTTCGGCAATATCGGATTCGTTCCGACCCTACGTCCACTCTCTTCAAGGAACCTCTTTGAAGTAATCCACTAAGAAACTTAGTCGTACAACTTCACCGGTGTTGTACAAACCTTACAAGCCCTTCCTCTCGGAAGTAACCCCCTTCCTTTCGGAAGTAATCCCTTTACAAAAGATGTTGTAAAGTAAATAGTAGAGAGACAGAAAATGAAAGCTTATACAACTGAATAATGTCTCTCTTTCAAAGTAAAGCTTGAAGAATGGCTCAGCAAGAATATTTCAAAGCTTTTTGTGTTTCAAAGAGTAAATGACTTGATTGTGTGTGTTCTTCTCTTTTGAATATCTCCACCTCTCTATTGAATGCTCAATAGAGTGGGTTTATATAGCCATTAATTAATATGGTCGTTGGGACTTTAATTTGAAATGATTGTGCCTTTAAAAGATCAGATTTCGAGTCCAACGGTCATATTTTTTGAACTACCAGTCGACTGGGTCCTCTTAAAAATTCTCGTTTTTAAAACTTCTGGGGTACCAGTCGACTGGGTTAACCTTACCAGTCGACTGGGGAATGTCTATCCATTTTACCAGTCGACTAGTATGTTCTATCCAGTCGACTGGGGACTCACTGTCCAATTTACCAGTCAACTGGTATGACTTGCCCAGTCGACTAGGGACTTACTGTCCCATATACCAGTCGACTGGTATATGTACCCAGTCGACTGGGTTGTCTTCCAACCCAGTTTATCTGTGTTTAAAAAAAATTTTAACTTAAAAATGTTTGACTAAAAAGTTATGTTTAAATTTTTTTTTTTTGTGCTAGCCATTGAACAAGCTATTACAATGTACAAGTGAGATTTACACTGGTTTTAATACCTTAGACCTATACTAGTTCTTCAGTCTTCACTTGAAAGATTGATTTGGTTTGAGTTCTTGCACCTTGATCCTTGGTTGAATGCTTTTGTTGCTTACTACACTTAGATTGTACTAATAGTATAATAACAATTGTGTTTTATCATCATTAAAATACAGGTAAGGGTCAACAATCTCTCCCTTTTTGATGATGACAAAACTAATAATGTGAAAACAGTTTAAAAAACTAAGTGTTTGGTTTTTCAGAAAAATCGGACAGAGTTTCCTCTGTTTTTCGAGTAAAACCACCCTGTAAACAAACAAACACAATTTATATATTCATTTCAACCAATCATAATTAACTCAACCAATCAATGAATCATTTTTGATATGCTTTAGAGCAGTACTCCCCCTAAATCTATGCATTGGTTTCTTTTTACTTAGTTTTTCTCGTTTTCTCATATTTCTCCCCCGTTTTGAAAACAACAACCAAAGGGGCTAGAAACTAAAATATAAGCTACTTAGCTACCATAGTCATCTAGAATATGCTAAAATAAACTTGTATGCAAAAATTTGGCTTCATTCGGAGTTCGAAAGCCTTCCCGGGAAGAACCGAAAATTTTCATACAAGCATAACCAGTTTAAGAGCATATTCTTGAATAAAAGTAGTTAGAAACTATGAAAGTACATCACAATTAAAGTAAATAGATGCAGAAAATATGTCTAATGAAGAAGCATCATCATATATATAAAGTCAATACACGAACGGGCTTCATAGAGCTATATATATAACATAAATATATAAGTATGTCCGTGCTACATGCTAAGAATTGGAAAACACTATGTACATCAAAATAACATAGAAAATGACTCAAGGACCGAGAGAGTCCGAGCTGTCACGAATGAGATCCTGTATCTCAACTAATGAACTCTCTGTATGCTCTCTACGTAGCTCGAAATCGTCCCATAGATGCTCGATGGAGGAGCTCAATGTCTGGAACCCAGACTGCATAGTCAGCTGGAGGCTCGTGATGGCCTGAAGTAGATCGTCATATCCAGCCTGACCAATACTCGAGTCATCAATGGGAGGTGCTCAAGTATCCATGTCCATGTCAGCAGTATCAACAGTAGCCCCCTTATCATCACTGCTCTCATCCTCCCGAATCGGTATGTGCTTCCCGGTTTTCAAATAGATGAAGCCGTCACGGACCGTGCATCCCATCTTCTTCAGTGATGAGACGTTGATGATATCCTTCGGCCTGATATCTTGAGCTTCGGAGGCAAGGAGAGGCATCCGAAAGTGCTGAAGTATGAGCGTAATGAGCATCCCGTAGGGTAGACACCCGGAGTCACTCGCTTCGCCATTAATCATGTTGGCGAGCAGTAGAGGATATATATTGAAGTGGTGCCCTGTTTTAAGACACCAAATCAATACTGTATCTATCTTAGATAGATACTCCTGACTCCCAAGTCTCGGGTGGATGGTCCAACTCATTATCAGGTTGAACAATTTTGAGTCCAGGGGCATATCACTACATGTGTGAAATGTAGTGGGTCTGCACACATAGTTAGGGTCACCCTTGACTATCTAACAGGCCTCATCGACATCAAAATTGTCTAGCCATCCATCCAGACTCTATTAGATCCCTTCTATAGGGATCCTCAATATGCTCATGATTAGGTCAGTGTTGACCTCAAACTCCACAACCATGACACTGATTCTGAATCTCATATCCAGTTGACTGGGTTTCACCAAGTTCGCATAGAATTGGTGAATCAGTCTTGGGTAGTATTTTTCATGCACTCTAACCAGTGGGGTCAGGTCTATTGCCTCAAAGGCTGGCAAGATATTGAAGTTGCCATGACGAATAGAGTCGAAGTCGACGACTCTACCCGTCATAATCTTCTTGTGGCGGATGATGGAATCATACCTTGCTTTGGCTGCAGGGCTGGAAAACAGAGACTCATCAAGCTCAGTTCTGGGCTTCTTTCTTGATGAGCCCACCACGCACTTCCCCCATGTATTTGGATCTATAAGTTTGGTGGACCTAGGCCTTGTTGGCGCATTTGGTCCCCCAGTTGTGTATTTTATACGGATTCGATCTGACATTTTTGGGAAAAATGGGTTTTTTGGAAAAAAAAAGTTTTTTCACGAAAATGGGAGATTTCAACCGTAGAAAGTTGAAAATAATGTTTAGGATGATTAGATCGATGTGTTTAGGTGTTTTTTAGATGGTTTTTGGATCAAAATGGTGAAATTTTCTAGAGAGAGAAAGCTAGGTTTTCGAAAAATGGCGTAAAAAATCTGAAAAACTGAATAGTCTTTATATAGAATCGCGATACCAGTCGACTAGGTAAGGATACCAGTCGACTGGGTCCTTTTGAGAAGACGAACATTTTTCATGCTAGTCGACTGGGTCTATGTACCAGTCGACTGAGTAATTGGTCAGCAAGATACCAGTCGACTGGGTTGTCTTTACCAGTCGACTGGATGACAACTGAATTTTAAAAAATTGGCTCCAAACAGGGTCTAGAGGTACCAGTCGACTAGATAAGATTTACCAATCGACTGGAAGAATTGGCAGAGACTTACCAGTCAACTGGACCAGATTTACCAGTCGACTGGACCCTTAAGAAAATTTTCAGTCTTGAATCGTAGCACAAAGTCTGATTTCTATGTGCTTTGTTCTAGAGTGCTGAATAGCGTTCTTGGTTAGGTTGATAGTACTAGTATTATCACAAAATATTGGGATTCCTTTTAGGTTCATGCCATAGTCTTCTAGTTGTTGTTTCATCCATAACGCTTGGGCACAACAACTTCCAGCTGCTACATATTCTGCTTCAGCGGTTGATAGTGCAACAGAATTTTGTTTCTTGGAAAACCAAGAGGTTAACATTGCACCTAAGAATTGGTATGTTCCACTTGTGCTTTTTCTATCTAACCTACATCCAGCAAAATCAACATCTGAATATCCTACAAGCTCAAAAGATGAATCTCTAGAGTACCATAATCCTATGGTTTAGGTTCCTTGTAGATATCTAAGGATTCTTTTTACTGCAACTACATGTGATTCCTTAGGATTAGACTGAAATCTAGCACACATGCATACACTGAACATTATATTAGGTCTACTTGCAGTCAAATAAAGTAAAGCACCTATCATACTTCTATAATATTTAGTATCTATAGTTTTACCTCCTTCATCAAGATTAAGTTTTGTAGTTGTGCTCATAGGAGTTCCAAGTGGCTTTGAGCTTTCCATCTCGAACCTCTTAAGCAGGTCCTTAATGTATTTTGATTGATTGATGAAAATACCTCCTTTTAGTTGTTTGATTTGAAGACCAAGGAAGTAGGTAAGCTCTCTCATCATGCTCATTTCAAATTCACCTTGCATTCACTTTGCAAACTCTTGACACATAGATTCATTAATAGCGCCAAATATAATATCATCAACATATATTTGGACTATAAGAGTGTCATTTTTGTGAGTTTTTGTGAAGAGAGTTGTGTCTATCCTACCTCTTACAAAATCATTGTTAATCAAAAATTTACTTAGTCTTTCATACCATGCCCTTGGAGCTTGCTTCAACCCATATAGAGCTTTAGAAAGCTTGTAGACATGATTTGGAAGACTAGGATTTTCAAATCCAAGAGGTTGCTCAACATAAACCTCTTCTTCTATAAAGCCATTTAAAAAAGTGCTTTTTACATCCATTTGAAATAGCTTGAACTTATTAAAGCATGCAAAGGCTAATAACATTCGAATGACTTCTAATCTGGCTACAGAAGCATAGGTTTCATCAAAATCTATTCCTTCTTTCTGATTATATCCCTTAGTAACTAGTCTAGCCTTGTTTCTAGTTACTATTCCATTTTCATCCATCTTATTTCTATATACCCATTTAGTTCCAATTATTGAATGATTCTTAGGTCTTGGAACTAGTTTCCAAACTTTGTTTCTCTCAAATTGATTTATTTCTTCTTGCATTGCAATTATCCAATCATTATCCTTTTCAGCTTCTATAAATGTCGTAGGTTCCACTTGAGACAAATAAGCTACATAATTGCAAATATTTCTAATAGAGGAACTAGTTCTTACCCCTTGTGAAGGAACACCATCACTTGATCAATTGGGTGATAATTTACATGCCTCCAATCTTTGGGAAGACTATCCTCTTATTGGCTTGTAGATGGTTGGTCCAAATTGTGAGTTTCTATCTCTTCATTTGCTTGAGGTGGACTCTCCTTCGGGTCAACAATGGGAGTAGGAGTTTCTGTTCTTGGAATAAATTCTGCATCATTATTAAAGGAAACTTCTCTACTACTAATTAGGTTAGACTCATCAAGAGTTACATGTACAGATTCTTCTTGCACTAGAGTTCTTTTATTCAAAACTCTATAAGCCTTACTAGATGTTGAATATCCTAAAAATATCCCTTCATCGGTCTTAGAGTCAAATTTACCTAAGTTAGTTTTATTGTTATTTAGAATGAAGCATTTGCAACCAAATGTACGAAAATATGAGATATAGGCTTTCTACCTTTTCATAGTTCATATAGAGTTTTATCAAGCATTGGCCTAATTAAAATTCTATTTAAGATATAGCAAGAGGTGTTCACGGCTTTAGCCCAAAAGTATTTTGGTAAACTATTTTCACAAAGCATTGTTCTTGAAAATTCTTCTAAAACTCTATTTTTCCTCTCAACAACTCCATTTTGTTGAGGAGTTCTAGGAGCTGAAAAATTGTGATCAATTCCATTCTCATCACAGAATCTTGAAAAAGTTTGGTTTTCAAACTCTTTTCCATGATCACTTCTAATGCTTGAAATACAAATCCCTTTCTCATTTTGAACCTTTTTGCAAAACTTTTCAAATCCTTTGAAAACTTCATCCTTGTATGCAATAAAAATAACAAAGGTATATCTTGAATAGTCATCAACAATAACAAGAGCATATTGATGGCCACCTAGACTAATGGTACTAATTGGACCAAATAAGTCCACATACAGAAGTTCCAAAGGTCTAGTAGTTGAGACTACATTTTTTGTTTTAAAAAAAAATCCTAGTTTGTTTTCCCATTTGACAAGCATCACATACTTTGTCTTTTTCAAAATTGATTTTGGGAAGTCCAATGACTAAATCTTTTCTTAAAATGATTTTTAGCAAGTTCATGTTCACATGACCAAGCCTTTTATGCCATAGCCATGAATTTTCACTAAATGCAGGAAAACATTTTTCATTTCCAGAATGCAAGGATTTCAAATCAACTATATAGACATTTTTATGTCTATGGCCAATAAATTTGATCTTGTTGCTCTTGATGTCTATAACTAGACAATGAGAGGTCTCAAATGTTACTTTGTTGCCTTTGTCACATAGTTGACTAATGCTTAGTAAATTTGGCTTAAGGTCTTGTACTAGTAATACATTATCTAAGGTTGAGAAATCATTACCGACTTTTCCATGCCTGATGATCTTTATTTTGGTGTTGTCTCCAATGGTGACAAATCCACCATCTCTTAGAGTTAGCTCCTTGAATACATTTTTATCACCGGTCATGTGTTTTGAGCATCCACTATCAAGGTACCAACAATTACCTTTCTCCTTGGTGTGGAGACATATCTACATCACACAAGGATATACAATTGCACTTTTAGGTACCCAAAATTTCTTGGGTTCTTTGGGGTTAGTCCTAGAAAACACGGTTCCTTTTGGAACTCATACTTTCTTAACAGTATATGGTGATCTAAGGACATGTTGATAATGCACAATCCTTGGATAATAATTATTGATATTTTTAAGATTTCTTACTTGTGCATATCTATAATTCTTAGGATAGGAGTTCCTAGGATACATGTTTCTATGGTAAGGAATATGAGTATGCATGTCATTTCCAGAAAATGTATGATGATGTATTCTAGGATACATGCTAGCATTATTATGAGTATGCATATTATTTCTAGGATAACCATGATGGTATTTCCTAGGATGTGCATGTGCAGAGTGCATATTTTGATTATACACATTGTTCCTAGAATGCACATGATGGTTATTCCTAGGATGTGTATAAGCATTTGTTGAGTGAGCATACATATAAGCATGTGTTCTTCTAGGATGCTTCATTCTTGTATGAACATTTGAATTTCTAGATTTCCTAGCATTCATTGAGGGAGTGCTTTTAACCTTGCTAGGAGTTTTTGAAGTAGAGGCTTCACTCACACATGAAGCTTTAATGAATAAGCTCTCTTTTGATTTTTGCTTTCCTAATGGATAATATTCTAAACCAGATTTTCCTCCACTTAATCTTTGGGAAGAAAGCACTTCATCAAGCTTTTCCTTTCCAAGCATGAGTCTAGATATGGTACCATTCATTTCTAATATCTTCTTCTTTAAATTTTCATTTCATCTTTGAGGAAATCTTGAGAAGAATCATACAGCAAAGAAGATAATTTATCTTTTTCTTCTCTAAGGCTTATCATCTCTTTAGAAAGAGATGATACCTCTTTCTTAAGAATTGAGTTTCTAGAATCGAATTTCTTCAATTCATCATGCATTTCATTTATTACTTCTAACAGTTCTTCACTACTACTCACAATATTATTCTTAGAAGAAGGAGAAGATGAGACCTCATTTTCATCGTCGATTGCCATGAGATAAAGGTTGGCAATTTCATCGTATCCTATTTCTTTGTCCGAGGACTCTTCTTCTTCTTCGTCATCGCTCCAAGTAGTTTCTATCATGGCTTTCTTCTTGCAGCTCTTGTATGGTTTGTTTGAAACCGTACAATCAGCCCTAATGTGACCGGGCTTCTTGCAGCCATAACAAAGAACCTATGAAACTGTTTGGTGATTAAGGCCATTTCACCATCTTCCTCGCTGCTCTCCGCTTCTTTTTCAGATTCCATTTCTTTGTTGCTCGTAAAAGCTTTGAAAGCAATTACCTTTTTCTTCTTCTCATCATCATTGACGATGGGAGTCATTTCTTCCATCTCATATGTTAACAATGACCCAAGTAGTGTCTCAACATCAAGTTTGTTAAGATCTTTGGCCTCCTGAATGGCTGTCTTCTTTGGTTTCCATGAAGATGGCAAAGATCTCAAGATTTTTCTTGTTAGTTTAAACTCCTCAATATTCCTACCAAGCAGCTTTAAACCATTTACAATAGTTGTGAACCGTGAGTGCATTTCAGAAATTGTTTCATTAGGAGACATAAAAGATTCATATTCAGAAACTAGCATATAGATTTTTGATTTTTTGACCTCTCTAGTTCCTTCATATGTAATTTGCAATTTATCCTATATCTCTTTAGCCGAAACACATGCAGAGATTTTATTATATTCAGAGATATCCAAAGCACAATGTAATATACTTGTTGCTCTGCTATTGAGAGACATCATTCTACAATCCTCGTCATTGTACTCAGTTTTGAGTTTAAGCATTGTATGATTGATCTCTCCAATAGTTATATCCTTTGAAAGAATTCTAGGTCCTTCTTCAATGACTCTCCACATATTATAATCTTGTCATTCGACAAAGATTTTCATTATGTATTTCTAATAGTTATAGTTGGAACCATTGAACAAATGAGGCCTAGTATAAGAGTGTCCTTCAGAATGGCTATTTGCTGCCATCGGATCAACTCAAGGATATTAAGCCTAAAATTGAGAACGAGGCTCTGATACCAATTGTAGACTGAGGTTTCAACCCAAGGGGGGTGAATTGGGGTTTTAAACTTTCGCGGAATAAACACAAGTTTATAAAAACATATAAGCAACAAGCAATTAAACAAGTAGTGGGTTGTAAATAAAGAGTTTAAGGAGTAGAGAATACAAACTCAGATTATAGTAGTTCGGCAATATCGGATTTGTTCCGACCCTACGTCCACTCTCTTCAAGGAACCTCCTTGAAGTAATCCACTAAGAAACTTAGTTGTACAACTTCACTGGTGTTGTACAAACCTTATAATTCCTTCCTCTCGAAAGCTATCCGCTTCCTCTCGAAAGCTATCCGCTTCCTCTCGAAAGCTATCCGCTTCCTCTCGAAAGTAATCCCCTTCCTTTCGGAAGTAATCCCTTTACAAAAGATGTAGTAAAGTTAGGTTGTTGTATCCTGGAGGTAACAACCTAGAGCAGTGATTGAGAAAGTAACTCCCGTAGTGACTTAAATCACCTTAAAGAGAGTGAGTGTCATGCCTCAATCCATTATTATGTAACTCGTTCTTTTTCTCAAGTCTTACTCATTTATTAATTCAAACAAATTATTGTAATTGTTACGACAATTTTAAAGTGACTCATATATCACTCATGACGAATATTGAAGAAAAAGCTTCAGAGAAAGTTAGTAATTTGAACAAGACATTTTGTTTTAAGGGAGTTCACTTCAAACGATGAAAAACTAATGTAAATTTTATTTCTAGTGGTAAATTGCCCTAATAACCAAATATGAGAAATAATGCACAATTGAAGCTTAAGAGAAAAAACTTTAAAAATAAAATTTTGATATTCGATTCATTCAAATCAAAGTAAGAAAACCTGAACCAAAAGGAGTAAGAACCAAAATTACCCTTCTAAACAAAATCAAAATGATGGGTGCTTTGTTTGTGGTAATAGTGGACATATTTCTCGAAATCATCGATTCCGAAAACAAAGGTCTATTGATCCTCAGCCCAATGTTACAGAGGAGCTATACACTTGACCCCACTAGTCAAGATTCATCAAAAATTTTACCCAAGACTGATTCACCAGTTCTATGCGAACTTGGTGAAACCCAGTCCACTGGCTCTGAGGTTCAGAACCAGTGTTATGAGTGTGGCGTTTGAGGTCAACACTGACGTCTTGATGAGTATCCTAAGGATCTCTATGAGAGGGATCCAATGGAGTCTGGACGGATGATCAGACAATTTTGATTATGATGAGGCATGTTGGATAGTTAGGGGTGACTCTAACTATGTGTTTCGACCCATTACATTTCACACATGTAGTGACATGCCCCTTAACTCGAAATTGTTTAACCTCATTGTGAGTTGGACCATCCACCCGAGACTCGAGAGTCAGGGCTATCTATCTAAGATAGATGTCATATTGATTTAGTGCCTTAAAACTGGGCACCATTTCAATATCTACCCCATACTGCTCGCCAACATGATAAACGGCGAAGCAAGCGACTCCGGATGCCTTCCCTACGGGATGCTCATCATGCTCATCCTCCAACACTTTTGGGTGCCTCTTCCCGCCTCCGAGGCTCAAGAAATCGACCTCAAGGACATCATCAATGTCTCCTTGCTGAAGAAGATGGGATGCACAGTCTGAGATGACTTTATCTATTCCAAGGCCAAGAAGAATATACGGATAGGAGAGGATGAGAGCAGTGATGATGAGGACGAAGGTCTAGATACTGCTGCTACTTCTATGGATGTGGATACCCGAGCACCTCCTATGGGTGACTCGAGTGCTGGTCCAGCTGGGTATGGCAATCTTCTACAGGTTATCATGAGCCTCCAGCTAACCATGCAGTCTGGCTTCCAGAGTTTGAGCTCTACAGTCGACACCATGCATCACGACCTCCGCTCTCTCCAGGATGACTTCAAGTTGCACTATGAGCATACCTAGAGCTTTCTGGCAGAGCTTCGGGATCTTGCTCATGGCAACTTTGACTCTCCCGCTCCTTGAGTTGTCAGTCTATCTTCCTTTTGATGTATATATAGATGTTGTTTTTTCATTGTTCTTAGCATAGACATTATTTCATCATTTAATCTATTTTATTTTTTTGTTTCGGCTCTACGAAGCTTGTGATGTACAGAATTATGATATATATATATATATATATATATGTATGTATGTTTTATGATTAAACTTTGTTCATATACTTGTTTTACATTTATACTATAAGATTACTTACTTTAAATCTTTCTGTATTCGGATAAATGCTTTAAACTACTTCTACATGCATAGAAACTTCTGGTTCTTCTCGTGAAGGCTTTTCAACTCCAAATGATACCAAATTTTCGTGTACAAGTTTCTTTATGCATGATTTTCATGTTTATGGCATCTATATAGATTATTTTTTGGTTTACTACTCCTTTTGTTGTTGTTGTCAAAACGGGGGAGAAATATGATCAAATGAGAAAACTAACTGTAAACTCAAAATAGTGCATAGATTTAGGGGGAGCATTGCTCCAAAGAACTTGGTGTATGATTTTATATGTTGATTTGATTGGTTGGGTTGCATATAAACTGTTCTTGACTTATTTACATGTTGGTTTTATTCAAAAAACTGAGGAAACTTTGCCCAATTTTTTAAAAAAATCCAACACTTAGTTTTTAAAACTGTTTTCTCTCGTTAGTTTTATCATCATCAAAAATGGAGAGATTGTTAACTCTCACCTAAATTTTAAAGATGACAAAACACAACTTTAATTGTACTAACAATGCTATCTAAGTGTATTAAGTGATAAAAGCATACAACCAGAAATCAAGGTGCAAGAACTCAACCTGAATAGTAGTTAGATTTTTTTAATCTCATTTTAGTCCCAATCCAGCATTCTCATGAACCAAACATAGGCACTTTAATCTCCCTTTATTTTATCACAAGCTAATTAATCATGTTCATGAACTAAACGTTCCTAAATTTTTTTAGATTTTTAGAGATTAAATTATCACAACTAAAAAAAAACGATTGTATGAAGTGCCACTTACGTAATTTTCGAGTGATTTTAATGTCGTTAAACCAACATTTTAAGATGCTTGATGGTAGATAGGAGTTTGTATGGTTGTGATTTATTCTTTTGAGATGAGAGATATTGTGGGGAGTGCAATAAACAAGTGGAGCCCAAACATCCAGTGATGAGTGTGGTTTACCGACCTCATTAAAAACATGCTTTCTCATATTCTGAAGAAAATATGAGAAAAAAAATTAATATATATTTTAAATTTAATTTTATTGAAAAAATTATTTATTTAGTAATTTGTTGATATTTTACGTGTGGTGGCTATATATACTCACTGGAATTTAATCTGGTAATTGCCTCTACCACTAATAATTTTTTTTCAAAGAATACATATAATAAATTGATGGTCAAGGGGATCATATAATATATTGATGTGGGTCAATTTGGACCACATGGGTTTAAATCACAATGATGATGAAAAGCAGTTGAGCAATAGTATTTGATGAAATTTGGTTGAGTTTTAACGTCATAATAAATGATTCTGATTCATGAAAAGTTGTATTACAATAGAAATTCCTAATATTAGAAACTTATGTTGCAATATTATATTAGAAATTCTTAATATTATTTATATCAGGAGTATATACATTTATAGAATCTATCCCACTGATGTGGGATTTAGGGGGAACATTGCTCCAAAGAACTTTAGGGGGAGTATTGCTCCAAAGAACTTGGTGTATGATTTTATATGTTGAGTTGATTGGTTAGGTTGCATATAAATTGTTCTTGACTTATTTACAGGTTGGTTTTATTCAAAAAACAGAGGAAACTCTGCCCGATTTTCGAAAAAAATCCAACACTTAGTTTTTAAAACTGTTTTCTCTCATTAGTTTTGTCATCATCAAAAATGGGGAGATTGTTAACCCTCACCTAAATTTTAATGATGACAAAACACAACTTTAATTGTACTAACAATGCTATCTAAGTGTATTAAGCGATAAAAGCATACAACCAGAAATCAAGGTGCAAGAACTCAACCTGAATTGTAGTTAGATTTTTCTTTTTATCTCATTTTAGTCCCAATCCAGCATTCTCATGAACCAAATATAGGCTCTTTAATCTCTCTTTATTTTATTGCATGCTAATTAATCATGTTCATGAACTAAACGTTCCTAAATTTTTTTAGATTTTTAGAGATTAAATTATCACTACTAAAAAAAACGATTGTATGAAGTGCCACTTACGTAATTTTCGAGTGATTTTAATGTCATTAAACCAATATTTTAAGATGCTTGATGGTAGATAGGAGTTTGTATGGTTGTGATTTATTCTTTTGAGATGAGAGATATTGCGGGGAGTGCAATAAACAAGTGGAGCCCAAACGTCCAGTGATGAGTGTGGTTTACCGACCTCATTAAAAACATGCTTTCTCATATTCTGAAGAAAATATGAGAAAAAAAATTAATATAGATTTTAAATTTAATTTTATTGAAAAAATGATTTATTTAGTAATTTGTTGATATTTTACGTGTGGTGGCTATATATACTCAGTGGAATTTAATCTGGTAGTTGCCTCTACCACTAATAAATTTTTTTCAAAGAATGCATATAATAAATTGATGGTCGAGGGGATCAAATAATATATTGATGTGGGTCAATTTGGACCACATGGGTTTAAATCACAATGATGATGAAAAGCAGTTGAGCAATAGTATTTGATGAAATTTGGTTGAGGTTTAGCATCATAATAAATGATCCTGATTCATGAAAAGTTGTATTACAATAGAAATTCCTAATATTAGAAACTTATATTGCAATATTATATTAGAAATTCTTAATATTATTTACATTAGGAGTATATACATTTATAGAATCTATCCCTCTCATGTGGGATTTAGGGGGAGCATTGCTCCAAAGAACTTGGTGTATGATTTTATATGTTGAGTTGATTGGTCGGGTTGCATATAAACTGTTCTTGACTTATTTACAGGTTGGTTTTATTCAAAAAACAAAGGAAACTCTGCCCGATTTTCTAAAAAAATCCAACTCTTAGTTTTTAAAACTGTTTTCTCTCATTAGTTTTGTCATCATCAAAAATGGGGAGATTGTTAACCCTCACCTAAATTTTAATGATGACAAAACACAACTTAATTGTACTAACAATGCTATCTAAGTGTATTAAACGATAAAAGCATACAACCAGAAATCAAGGTGCAAGAACTCAACCTGAATTGTACTTAGATTTTTTTTATCTCATTTTAGTCCCAATCCAGCATTCTCATGAACCAAACATAGGCTCTTTAATCTCCCTTTATTTTATCGCATGCTAATTAATCATATTCATGAACTAAACGTTCCTAAATTTTTTTATATTTTTAGAGATTAAATTATCACAACTAAAAAAAATGATTTTATGAAGTGCCACTTACGTAATTTTCGAGTGATTTTAATGTCGTTAAACCAATATTTTAAGATGCTTGATGGTAGATAGGAGTTTGTATGGTTGTGATTTATTCTTTTGAGATGAGAGATATTGCGGGGAGTGCAATAAACAAGTGGAGCCCAAACGTCTAGTGATGAGTGTGGTTTACCGACCTCATTAAAAACATGCTTTCTCATATTCTGAAGAAAATATGGGAAAAAAATTAATATAGATTTTAAATTTAATTTTATTGAAAAAATTATTTATTTAGTAATTTGTTGATATTTTACGTGTGGTGGCTATATATGCTCACTGGAATTTAATCTGGTAGTTGCCTCTACCACTAATAATTTTTTTTCAAAGAATGCATATAATAAATTGATGGTCGAGGGGATCATATAATATATTGATGTGGGTCAATTTGGACCACATGGGTTTAAATCACAATGATGATGAAAAGCAGTTGAGCAATAGTATTTGATGAAATTTGGTTAAGGTTTAGTGTCATAATAAATGATCATGATTCATGAAAAGTTGTATTACAATAGAAATTCCTAATATTAGAAACTTATATTGCAATATTATATTAGAAATTCTTAATATTATTTACATTAGGAGTATATACATTTATAGAATCTATCCCACTCATGTGGGATTTAGGGGGAGCATTACTCCAAAGAACTTAGTGTATGATTTTATATGTTGAGTTGATTGGTTGAGTTGCATATAAACTGTTCTTGACTTATTTACAGGTTGGTTTTATTCAAAAAACAGAGAAAACTCTGCCCGATTTTCTAAAAAAATCCAACACTTAGTTTTTAAAACTGTTTTCTCTCATTAGTTTTGTCATCATCAAAAATGGGGAGATTGTTAACCCTCACCTAAATTTTAATGATGACAAAACACAACTTTAATTGTACTAACAATGTTATCTAAGTGTATTAAGCGATAAAAGCATACAACCAGAAATCAAGGTGCAAGAACTCAAAATGAACCAATCATAGGCTCTTTAATCTCCCTTTATTTTATCGCATGCTAATTAATCATGTTCATGAACTAAACGTTCCTAAATTTTTTTAGATTTTTAGAGATTAAACTATCACAACTAAAACATAACGATTTTATGAAGTGCCACTTACGTAATTTTCGAGTGATTTTAATGTCATTAAACCAATATTTTAAGATGCTTGATGGTAGATAGGAGTTTGTATGGTTATGATTTATTCTTTTGAGATGAGAGATATTGCGGGTAGTGCAATAAACAAGTGGAGCCCAAATGTCCAGTGATGAGTGTGGTTTACCGACCTCATTAAAAACATGCTTTCTCATATTCTGAAGAAAATATGGGAAAAAAATTAATATAGATTTTAAATTTAATTTTATTGAAAAAAATGATTTATTTAGTAATTTGTTGATATTTTACGTATGGTGGCTATATATGCTCACTGGAATTTAATCTGGTAGTTGCCTCTACCACTAATAATTTTTTTTCAAAGAATGCATATAATAAATTGATGGTCGAGGGGATCATATAATATATTGATGTGGGTCAATTTGGACCACATGGGTTTAAATCACAATGATGATGAAAAGCAGTTGAGCAATAGTATTTGATGAAATTTGGTTAAGGTTTAGTGTCATAATAAATGATCATGATTCATGAAAAGTTGTATTACAATAGAAATTCCTAATATTAGAAACTTATATTGCAATATTATATTAGAAATTCTTAATATTATTTACATTAGGAGTATATACATTTATAGAATCTATCCCACTCATGTGGGATTTAGGGGGAGCATTGCTCCAAAGAACTTTAGGGGGAGCATTGCTGCAAAGAACTTGGTGTATGATTTTATATGTTGAGTTGATTGGTTGGGTTGCATATAAACTGTTCTTGACTTATTTACAGGTTGGTTTTATTCAAAAAACAGAGGAAACTCTGCCCGATTTTCTAAAAAAATCCAACACTTAGTTTTTAAAACTGTTTTCTCTCATTAGTTTTGTCATCATCAAAAATGAGGAGATTGTTAACTTTCTCCTAAATTTTAATGATGACAAAACACAACTTTAATTGTACTAACAATGCTATCTAAGTGTATTAAGCGATAAAAGTATACAACCAGAAATCAAGGTGTAAGAACTCAACCTGAATTGTACTTAAATTTTTTTATCTCATTTTAGTCCCAATCTAGCATCCTCATGAACTAAACATAGGCTCTTTAATCTCCCTTTATTTTATCGCATGCTATTTAATCATGTTCATGAACTAAACGTTCCTAAAATTTTTTAGATTTTTGGAGATTAAATTATCACAACTAAAAAAAAACGATTGTATGAAGTGCCACTTACGTAATTTTCGAGTGATTTTAATGTCATTAAACTAATATTTTAAGATACTTGATGGTAGATAGGAGTTTGTATGGTTGTGATTTATTCTTTTGAGATGAGAGATATTGCGGGGAGTGCAATAAACAAGTGGAGCCAAAACGTCCAGTGATGAGTGTGGTTTATCGACCTCATTAAAAACATGCTTTCTCATATTCTGAAGAAAATATGGGAAAAAAATTAATATAGATTTAAAATTTAATTTTATTGAAAAAAATATTTATTTAGTAATTTGTTGATATTTTACGTGTGGTGGCTATATATGCTCACTGGAATTTAATCTGGTAGTTGCCTCTCCCTCTAATAATTTTTTTTCAAAGAATGTATATAATAAATTGATGGTCGAGGGGATCATATAATATATTGATGTGGGTCAATTTGGACCACATGGGTTTAAATCATAATGATGATGAAAAGCAGTTGAGCGATAGTATTTGATGAAATTTGGTTGAGGTTTAGCGTCATAATAAATGATCTTGATTCATGAAAAGTTGTATTACAACAAAAATTCCTAATATTAGAAACTTATATTGCAATATTATATTAGAAATTCTTAATATTATTTACATTATGAGTATATACATTTATAGAATCTATCCCACTCATGTGAGACTGAAATTTTTATTTTTGCCATTTTACCATTGAATAATAATTATAATAAATATAATATTATTAAAAATAATATTTTTTATATAATAATAATTTTAATAATAAAAAATTCTTATAATTCTTATAATAATAATTGTTATTATCATAATAATATTAAATAATAGTTATAATAATTATTATTATAATTATAACTATGAAAATATTATTATGGTAATTATAATAATAATAATAATAATTATAATTATGATGATAAAATTAATAATTTGATAATAACTATTATAATAAACATTATTATTATAATAATAATGAATGTAATAATTTTTTTAATGATGATGATAATAATAATTATTATAATTGTAATAATGATTAGAATACTGATAATAATAATTATTATGATTATTAATTATAATCATAATTATCATTCTTATAATTATAATTATAAAAATATTATTTAGTAATTATTATAATTATGATGATAAAAAATAATTTAATAATAATTAAATTTTAGGGTTTGTGAAAAAATTAAAGATTGTTAAGAATAATGAATAGTATTAAGGTATTTTGATTCTTATATTTTTTATCTCATTTTAGTCCCAATTCAGCATTCTCATGAACAAAACATAGGATTAAAGTATTAGCTCTTTAATCTCCCTTTATTTTATTGCATACTAATTAATCATGTTCATGAACTAAACGTTCCTCAATTTTTTTAGATTTTTAGGGATTAAATTATCACAATGAAAAAAAACGGTTATATGAAGTGCCACTTATGTAATATTCAAGTGATTTTAATGTCATTAAATCAATATTTTAAAATGCCTAAGGTAGATGGGAATTTGTATGGATGTAATTTATTCTTTTGAGATGAGAGATAGTCCGTAGAGTGCAATAAACAAGTGGAGCCCAAACATACAGTGATTAGTGTGGATTATCGACCAAGCATGATCTATGCAATAAATTCTCATTTGTAACAGAATTACTACACAACCACTTTTACAGTTTTACGGCAAAGAATAAAGACAATGGAGCCCCAAACAGCAATTCAATTTTTACACTCAAAACTGTCCAACCATGTATTTTTTAAAAACTTTAAAATATGTTTGGAAAATATTTTTTAAAAGTGGTTTTTTTAAAACAGTTTTTAAAAATCTAATTTTCAAAAACTATATTTTGAAAACTCCAAATTAGTGTTTTTTTATATAATTTTTGAAAAATAATTTTAAAATCAATATTCA
Source organism: Bretschneidera sinensis (assembly GCA_023935145.1). NCBI lineage: Eukaryota > Viridiplantae > Streptophyta > Magnoliopsida > Brassicales > Akaniaceae > Bretschneidera > Bretschneidera sinensis. The sequence continues at coordinate 150,167,619 of CM043697.1, forward strand.
TTTATCTGTTTCATTCTTCCTCCATGGTATATAAAAAATTTTAAAATTTTAAAAATAAAATAATATTAATTATTTTTAAATATTTAGTAAATATGATAAATAAAATTAATATAGATCTTAAATATAAACTCAAAACTAAAAATAATTACAAAGTGTAACAAAACAGTTTTCAAAATAAGATTATCTAAACAACATTTCACTGTTTTGAAAACAGTTTTCGAGTTACAGTTATCAAAATATGTTTTCTTCAGAAAGTTATTTTCAGTTTTTATTTTCGAAAACTAAAAACTATTACCCAAATATACTCTTAACAAACAGTAATATTATGTGACATCATTAAACTTTATTAGTAATTTATCAATTTATTTTAAAATTGTTATAACAAACAAAAAAAATAACTTTTGATTGGTTGACCATGGAGTGTTAAGAATAGATAACACTATTGGCTGTCCTTTTATTGACACCCTTACATTTATCATCGGTGACGATAAATGGACCATATCAATGAATACTCGATTTGAACTCTTTATCACAAACGCTAGTCGTTATAATAATAATTAATGATAAAACTTGTAAAACATAATAGAATCATTAGTAGAGCTTCGTGTAAATCAACACCAATTTTTTATGATTCAAAATAGATTTTCATTCACGTAATCGGTATAACAGTGCTCTTTTCCGTTTTTCCGTTTCATTATTATTATTATTATTATTTTATTTCTCTCTTTACTTTCTTATCAAAACTTCATCACTTTAGTTCCCCCTGTTTAGGGCAGGACATTTTTTTCTGTCCCCTCCTTCGCTGTCCCTCTTTTCCTCTCCACTACCTTCAATAACAACTACTTTATCGCAAGGAGGAGGCTAAAAAGCATGTTGATAGTCTTTTGGAGGCAAATATATGGCAGCAAAACTACTCATGGTAGTGGACAATGGGGTTAATGGAGGTTTTAAGAGAATTTTATGAAATAACATTTTATTAAGAGAACCCAGCTTTTGTTCCAATCAAAAGTTTCACTTAATCTCTTTTTTCTTCTAATAATTCTTAGTTTCATTAATACATTACAATGAATACTCTTTAGTTTTGTTAATATAAAATAATTGATGATAATAAAGAATGCAAGCAAAAAATTTAACGGAATTTTCAATACATTCTTTTTGCCAATTAGTCTACAACAGAAATTTTAAATACATTGAAAAGCATAATTTATGACATGATTTTGGTAAACAAAAATAATTTTAGAGAGATCGAAACAAATGAATAGTTATATTGAAAATATGAAATCTCAAACTATAGCCTATTGAATTTTGGTAATGTTAATTTTTAATCTCACATTTACATTAAGTTTATAAATAAAAAAAATTAAATTTACCAGTGAAGTTTCAATTGATCTAAGCCATTAAATTTAGACTTAAGCCAATCAATTTTTTTTCTTCAAGAAATCCTCTAGTTTTCTACTATTTATTTTTGTTTTTGATTATATGCTTGAATAATTATCAATGAAGTTTGTATTTTTCCCGTAAAGAAAAAAAAAATTTGATGACCACTTTTATTGCTATTGGAAGAGTGTTGTTAGGGAAACACTCGTAGTGCCATTAGTCCTTATCACCCAAAAGCCTGCGATAAGATGTTGTTTTCTGACGTTTGCTACAATATTTCTCGATTCTCAATAATGATTTATTTTTTTTTTTTATTTTTTTTTTTTTATGAATTACTAGTCTGGCTTAAAAGGTGCCATATTGATCTAAGATCATTCCTCAACCAACTGATATTATTCTTGCCACTTATCCAAAAACTGGCACCACATGGCTTAAAGCTCTCATTTTCACTACCTCGAGCAGAACAAGCTATGATTTTTCCTCACACCCTTTACTCACCACTGGCCCCCACGACTGTTTCTGCTTCATTGATACTTTCATATATCAAAACGATCAGTCAATTTCCAATCTTGACGCTCTTCCTTCACCTCGCCTTCTCTCAACTCACATCCCTTACACTTTGTTGCCAAAATCCATGACTAAATATTCAAGCTGCAGGTTTGTTTAGATTTGCCGCAACCCAAAAGATGTGCTTATTTCTAAATGGATATTTATGAATAAGGAAAGGTCAAAAGAACTGACACCCCTTTCACTTGAAGAAGTATTTGAGTTGTTTTGTGAAGGGATTTCACATTTTGGACCCCTTTGGGATCATGTCCTAGAGTACTGGAAAGCAAGCTTGGAATCGCCGGACAGAGTATTGTTCCTAAGGTATGAAGATATGAAGAGAGCTCCCATGGTTTATGTCAAGAGGTTGGCTGAATTTTTGGGTAAACCTTTCTCAGAAGAGGAAGAAAATGAAGGGGTGGTGCAAGAGTTCATTAAGCTATGTAGTTTTGAAAGTTTGAGCAATTTGGAGGTTAATAAAACTAATGTGAAACGATTTAGCAAGGAAATCGTTGTTGATAATCGCGATTTCTTCAGGAAAGGTCAAGTTGGAGACTGGAAGAATATTTGACAGTTGAGATGGAGAAACGCTTTGACCAAATTACAGAGGATAAACTATATGGTTCTGGATTAACATTTGGTGCCTCTGCTTTGCCTACTAGTGGCTAGCTAGCTAGCTCTTGTCTTGCACAACTTTTAATTAATTGCTTATGTAATTGTACTTTGGTTTTATAATTTTCTGCTGCTTGATTCTGTTTCGAATAATGTTAATGTGAACCGGCCACTTGTATGCTTGAATTGTTATTTCAGTTTTTTGAAGTTAAAGACCACAAGCAAAAACAAAAAAGATTAAGAAAGGTTTTTTTTTTTTTCTGAACCAAAATATAGTGCGTAAAGAGTGGCTTACAACCTATCCCTGTAGGCGACCAACCAATGGAAATGTGCTAGCCAGTGGCTTTTGATAGCTTACACTAAATCTATGAGAAAATATCACATATACATAAATCAATCTAATCAATCACCAAAATTTTAATAAGGTGATTTATGCTCGTTTTTTTTTGAAAGAGTACTTGGATTTGAGTTTACAGTGGGTACATAAGACAGGTCTTATCTGATAATTTGATATAAATGAACATGTATTTATGTTTAACTCACGTATGGAGACGTTCAAAGAACATTAATAGAAATTTGAGTGATATAAGAATCACCAAGCATAACAGTTTTGGTTTCTTTCTAAAGAGTATAAATTTTGAACCAATATTTTCATAGTAAATATGCCTAGAGGCACCAAAATCGACCAACCACCCTTCCAAACTTTCAACTAAATTAATTTCAATTATCATAGCCACAAATGGCTCCTCTATAACATTGGCCTGAGGATTAATAAACCTTTATTTCCAAAATCGATAATTTCGAGCAATATGTCCACTATTACCACAAACAAAGCACCTGTCATTTTGATTTTGTTTAGAAGGATAATTTTGGTTCTTACTCCTTTTGGTTTAGGTTTCCTTACTTTGATTTGAGTAAATCGATTATCAAAATTTTTATTTTTCAAGTTTTTTCTCTTAGGCTTCAATTGTGCATTATTTCTCATATTTGGTTATTAGGGCAAATGGGAGAATATTATGATCAAAATAACTTTGGATTACAAGTGATACTACAAGCAAACAAGGAACGAAAAATGTAAGTTACAAAATATAATAATTAAACAGGGTATGCATGCCACTAAGCAAAACGAAACCAAACCCAAGAATACCCTTGGTCTTTTGTACTATAAATAAGACACTTAGGGTTTAAGAGAAGGCATCTTGGCTGTGAGCAAAGGCCCAGAAGTTGAAGACAGCAACTCTCATCCACAAAAGAGTTTAGCCATGAACACCATGGCTAACTAACTTCCAAGCAAGGCGAAGGGATGAATCCTTAGGTGTAGTTGTTCCTATCTATCCTTATTTGGTTTAGTTGTAATATGAATTTATTGTCAAACATTATCATGATTTACTTCTTTATCTAATTATAAGATTTTATCTATTCCGGTGATTGTATCTTTTCCTTGATATAACTTTAGTTATGCTTCTCTTATGCCAAGATTATTGGGTATAATTGAGCCCGGTAAGTCTAGCCTTTAGGTTTGTCCATTACTGCAATATTGTCAACAAAAATATATTGTCGTTTCTTGATAAACCTATAGGATAGATCATACATGCATGAATCGGAAATTAGAAGTATTTCATTACAATCATATTAGGGTTTACACATGTTCTCATTGAATATTTGCCGATTGCATGTTTGGGATGTGAAACGTGCAATCGAGATAAAAGCAACTGAATCAAGTTAGGATTAGGACAACGAACCCAAGGGGGATTCCCGGATCCTTGTTGCCTATCTATTATATTTCACAAACCTACACAATTACTTCATCATCAATTTCAGATGCTTTACTTATTATATCGTCTCATATTAAAGTTTATATCTCTCTTTATAGTTAAACTTGTTTCCCTGTGGAATCGACACCCCAAAGCTGTGCTACAACAACCGCGTATGTTTTGGGCATAATCAAATTTTGGCGTCGTTGCCGGGGAAACGCATTTACTCATAAGGAAGTTTGTCAACTCTAAGACAATACGGTACTATTTTTCCTTTATATTCTGATTTTTTTCTTTATTTTGTTCTGTTCTATTTATTTCTTTTAAAATCAGTTAGTGTATGCTTAGACAAAGAGATTCAAGAGGGAGATTCATTAAGGGACCCGAAATAGAGATACCTTTCCCTTCCACATCCGTTAGTGAAGCCTCATCTAGATCAAACTCTAGTGTTCACCCCACAGAAAATTTAGAAAACTTCGTTAACATGGCTAAAAACCTTAATAAAAATGTTGCTAGGACACTTAAAGACTACCTACATCCTAGCTGGACAGCCACACCATCGTGTATTATGTTTCCAGCCAACACCCACCATTAAGACTTTAAACCGAGGATGATACAATTACTCCCCACTTTTCATGGCTTGGAAAACGAAAACCCATATGTGCACATTAGAGTATTTGAGGAAGTAGTTGCGACTTTCCATAGTCAAGATGTAACCAATGACATCGTTAGACTTAAGTTTTTTCCTTTCTCCTTGAAAAATAAAGCTAAGAGTTGGTTATACTCGTTGAGACCACGATCTATTGGGTCATGGAATGAGATGACCCAAGTCTTTTTCAACAAATACTTCCCGCAACATAAAACTAATGCATTGAAAAGACAAATCTCCACCTTTGCACAAAAGGAAAACAAGACTTTGTATCAGTCTTGGGAGAAATTTAAAGAGCTGTTAAGTATGTGTCCACATCATGGGTACGAAAATTGGCGCTTAGTGAGCTATTTCTATGAGGGTTTTACCTATGGAGAGCGCCAATTTATCGAGATGATGTGCAATGGTGAATTTTTGTAAAAAGACCCTGATGAGGCTTTTGAGTACCTCAATGAGTGTTGTGAGTTTTAATTTACTCGCAAGCGCACGAGTCGTTTGCAATATAGTGTTATGCAAGTGCGAGGTCGAATCCACAGGGAATTGCGTTGTGAAAATATAAATTTATCTAAACTAATCTTATTTTAACCTAGTTCCGAGTTTTGTATTATATGTTGCAAAATAAAAGCTAAACTAAATTGATTTTAAAAACTAATAATAAAAACACTAAGGTTTCTGAATCCACCCTGCCAAAGTTAAGAATATATCTCAATGTTCTAAAGATAGCCTATCAAAAAATTCCATGAATCCAACTATAAGACAAAAAACAAAGAATATCCCAATTAAACCAAAAGCATCCAATATATCTGCTCTTAACAAATCACAAAGGAAACCCAATTTAATCGAAAACAATTCGATGTATCAATCAGATGAAACACAAGGAATATCCAACAGAACAATTTAAACTCAATCAATCACAAGATTAACTCAAATAATTAACATAACATTTATACTAAAAAATGTCAGATTTGTACAAGCAAATCTGAACTACTGTGCCAAAAAACGGCAGGGCTTCATCTTCAACCTTAGCTAAAGATTCTAGCCACTCATAATTATGAAACTACAATTCATAATAAAAGTGCTAAACATTAAACTAAAACAACTAAATAAAAAGAAATAAATAACTTTACATGGGAGAAATTTCACTCGCTGATGGGCGGTGCTTCCCCTCCGGATCCACTAGAATGCTAGCAGACGTCCACCGGTTAACACCAAAGTGGCCCAGGAATTGTACACTGAATGTTGGAGTCAGATGTTGTTTATATAGGCAAACACCACGAGTGCAATGTGTTTCCAATCCGATGTGGGATGTGGGATATAGAAATATGTTTCCAATCAATGTGGGATGTGGGATTTAAGCCTTCACCTGCCCTACAAAACTTTTGCTCATGCTGAAATCCTGCACAGCCTGACCTTTGTCTACTAAAACTGCCATAACTTTCTCTAGAAAAATCCTTTTTACGAGCCGTAAAATTCTCCAGAAAATAGACTTCCGGATCTTTCTAAGCATATATGGTTCATCTCCTGGTTCTTCTTGCATCAATACATTTTAATTTTCAAAGATGGCTGATCTGTACGAGCAATTCTGGCAATTTAGTGAAACTCCTTTCCAAGCTTATAAACCTGTAAAACAACGAAAAACAACTCAAAGTAACGATTTCTTATGCTAACAAATGTAAATTAAGGGGTCAAAATATGAAATATTTTTCACTCATCAAATACCCCCAAACTTACATTTTGCTAGTCCCTTAGCAAAACAAAATAAACAAATAAATAAATAACTAAATGGAAAACAAAGAACATAAAGATAAGTTCATTACTCATGGTATCCAAAAATTTAAGGAGCACTCAAAATCATGAAATTCATTCATGAGCAAGCTTAAAAAATCTAACCCATCTTCACAATGAATAAGAATTTAAAACCTAATTACTTACAAGAGGCATGCTAAGACATCACAAGCTTGAATCAGTGTAAAGTGAATTAGCATATACTGATGAGGTTTGCAAATAAGTTCAATGTACAATGTTTCCACATCTCAAGATTCACAGAATTTCTTATCAGAATGAACAACGATGGCATAGTTTTATTTTCTTTTTTTCTTTTTTCTTTTTCTCTTTTTTATAAGGCTCTGCTATGTTTAGTTCCCTTAAGTTTTCTTATTGACCCATGTAACGAGTATTGAGTCAATGACTCCCAAACCAGATGGTTTTAGGGCATTAGGTGTAAAGGCACCCCTAAGGACTTACTAACTTGAGTAAAAAATGCTACGAAATTAAACTGGCCTTAATACTACCAAGCAAAATTTCCACCTTTTGACGTGAACACTCACTGCTTACTGAGGCAAGAGGTCCAGTTACTCAGCAGAAAGTTTCGCAATGATCACTATGAATAAAATTCTCACCTTTTGAAGTGAACACTCACTGCTTACTGAGGCAAGAGGTCCAGTTACTCAGTGAAAAGTTTATTGATAATGATCATTAGTAGTATTTTTTTTTATGCTTTTCTATGCCCAAGTGTTTATCCAACAAGTCATCCCGTTTCAGTTAAGATAAGAAACATACACATTAACATCACATGTCATACCTAACACAAATATATGCTAATGTGCACGTGTTAGATTAAATCAAACATGTTAATTCTCGAATGCCTAAAGTAAGTAGCTAAAGTTTAAACTCTATCATCAGATCATGTGTTCAAAGTTTTAAACTCACCAATGAAATTACATTAAAAATTTTCAGATTAACCAAAATTTTCAGACAAACATGAACATGCATTTATCTTCACTAAAAAAAAACAACAACAAATTAGGACAAAGTGTGAAAAATGTGTCTCCCATGCCCTCAAACTTAAATTACACATTGACCCCAATGTGTGAATAATATGGAAAGAGCTAACCTGGGAGATGGAGAACTAGTTGGACTGGTATGGCTCATAGCATACCCCCAAACTTGAACTGAAGTATGCGTTCTCCCTGAAAAATAAAGACTGGAAAACAAAAAATACTGGAAACAAACATTAATCATCAATATATAAAATAATAAACAAACAAAAAGGATAAGCTGGGGGGTGCCTCCCATGAGCGCTAAGTTTAACGTCTTCAGCCAGACCCAACATTAGTAATCATGTCCAACTAAACACTCCACCATCTGATCAATAAATGAGAGTGAAAAATGATCCTTCAGTGTGGTAGCATTCAACTTACGGTAGTCTAGACACATTCTCCATCTTGACTGCACTCGAGTTGGAACCAACTCGTCGTCTTTATTTATTACTACCGTCAATCTAGCCTGTTTTGGTAAGACATGAATCGGGCTCACCCACTCGCTATCAAAGATGGGATAAATGATCCCTGTATCTAACAACTTCATTACTTCTGCCCTCACAACCTCTTGCATAGCTGGGTTAAGCCTTCTTTGTGGCTCCCTCGATGGCTTGGCATTCTCCTCCAAATGTATCTTGTGCATTACCAACGAGGGGCTGATTCCCTTAATATCCTTTATAGTCCAGCCGATAGCTTCATTGTTCTCTCTTAAAACGTCCAATAATTTATCCTCTTGAGCATCAACCAAATCTGAAGTTGTAGTCACAGGCAAAGAATCTGCTGGACCTAGGAACTTATACTTAAGATTGTCCGAAAAAGGCTTAAGTTCCTTCTTGGGGGGTTCAGGTGTTGTGGTTTCCTCCGTCTCACTGCTCTTTTGAGGATCAGACTCCAAAATGGTATTCACTTCCTCGAGTAACTTATCTAAGCCCAAGTCCTCTCCAAAGTGAGCAAAGCATGCCTCCAGGGGATCCTCAAACTCCTCTCCTTTCTTGGGCGCTTGTAATCTCTCAGGGTAAGGCACTTTAGGTAAAAACGACCTAGGGAGATCCTTAATAATACGAGTGGCTGTAGATGGCTCAGGATCTCTCTTCTCATTGTTGCCACTTTCTTGCCCTTGGTGCATAGCAGGGTTCTCTTCCACTTGATTGTACACTTGTCTCCCAGACAAGTATGGGACAGTTGATTGCACTTGTTCCTGCCAATGCATAGGAGTTGATAAATTTCCCACTGCAAACTGTTCCTTTGGGTTAGGATCAGGTTGATTGGGGAACTCTCCATTCTCTCCTTCACCCACGTAACTTGCGATTTGATCCATTTGACTCTCTAGCTTGGCAATCGCTTTGGTGTTTTCTATTGTTGCACTCATTACTTTGCTCATGGATTGGCTAGTCATTTTCATGTACTCCTTAAGGGTGTCCTCAAGTGACAGTGAAACTGGCACTGGTGTTTGAATGGGAGCTTGGTAAGTAGGTAATGGTGCTGGATAGGCTGAGTGACTATAACTTGGAACTGGCAGAGGAAATTCGGGAGGGTATTGATTATGAGCATGATAAGGGGCTCCTCCCTGATTCATCAGTTGGTTCTGCTCCCATGAAAAATTAGAGTGGTCCCACCACCCTGGATTGTACGTTTCGGAGTAAGATCCATTTGATTGTCAACAACACTCATTGAAAGCATTCATTTGTTCCATGGGATACTCGGCAAAAGCCGGCATTGATGGACAATTCTGTGCTAAATGCATAGGACTAGCACAGATGGAACAACTATCAACATTGAATGTGTTGGCAGCATTGATGGACGGGCCGGTCATCTTCATGAAATCCTTAAGAGCTTTCTCTAAAGACTGTGAAACCGGCGCTGAATTCATCCACATTTTTTTAATTTTTTTTATATTGTATTTTATTTTATTTTTGGGCAAATGCAAATAAACTAAAATTAAATTAAATTTAAATTTAAAATCAAAATCAAAATTAAAATTAAAATTAAAATCAAAATTAAAATTAAAAGTAAAAGTAAAATTAAAATTAAAAAAAAATAAAACAAAAATGCTAACTAAACTAGTAGAAAAATAAAATTAATCAAGATAAAAATTTCACAAACCAAACAATTCCCCGACAACGGCGCCAAAAACTTATTGTGAGTTTTAATTTACTCGCAAGCGCAAGAGTCGTTTGCAATATAGTGTTGTGCAAGTGCGAGGTCGAATCCACAGGGAATTGCGTTGTGAAAATATAAATTTATCTAAACTAATCTTATCTTAACCTAGTTCCGAGTTTTGTATTATATGTTGCAAAATAAAAGCTAAACTAAATTGATTTTAAAAACTAATAATAAAAACACTAAGGTTTCTGAATCCACCTTGCCAAAGTTAAGCATATATCTCAATGTTCTAAAGATAGCCTACCAAAAAATTCTATAAATCCAACTATAAGACAAAAAACAAAGAATATCCCAATTAAACCAAAAGCATTCAATGTATCCGCTCTTAACAAATCACAAAGGAAATCCAATTTAGTCGAAAACAATTCGATGTATCCATCAGATGAAACACAAGGAATATCCAATAGAACAATTTAAACTCAATCAATCACAAGATTTACTCAAATAATTGACATAACATTTATATTAAAAAATGTCAGATTTGTACAAGCAAATTTGAACTACTATGCCAAACAACGGCAGGGCTTCATCTTCAACCTTAGCTGAAGATTCTAGCCACTCATAATTATGAAACTACAATTCATAATAAAAGTGCTAAACATTAAACTAAAACAACTAAATAAAAAGAAATAAATAACTTTACATGGGAGAAATTCCACTCACTGATGGGCGGCGCTTCCCCTCGTGGTAGCAAATCCTTCGAGATCCACCAGAATGCTAGCAGACGTCCACCGGTTAATACCAAAGTGGCTCAAGAATTGTACACTGAATGTTGGAGTCAGATGGTGTTTATATAGGCAAATACCATGAGTGCAATGTATTTCCAATCCGATGTGGGATGTGGGATATAGAAATATGTTTCCAATCAATGTGGGATATGGGATTTAAGCCTTCACCTGCCCTACAAAACTTCTGCTCACGCTGAAATCCCGCACAGCTCGCACAGTTTGACCTTTGTCTACTAAAACTGCCATAACTTTCTCTAGAAAAATCTTTTTTACGAGCCGTAAAATTCTCCAGAAAATAGACTTCCGGATCTTTCTAAGCGTATATGGTTCATCTCCTGGTTCTTCTTGCATCAATACAGTTTAATTTTCAAAGATGGCTGATCTGTACGAGTAATTCTGGCAATTTAGTGAAACTCCTTTCCAAGCTTATAAACCTGTAAAACAACGAAAAACAACTCAAAGTAATGAATTCTTATGCTAAAAAATGTAAATTAAGGGGTCAAAATATGCAATATTTTTCACTCATCAATGAGCTTGCTGAAAAAGCTCACACATGGACTAGACCTAGTGCTACTGAAAGCACAAATAGGTCACAACCTATAGGAAACCCTAGTGGTGGAGGAATCTACCATCTTAGGGAAGAGGATAATCTTAAGGCCAAGGTCGAGATGCTTACTAGGGAGTTAGAGGCATTGAAAACTAAAAAACCAACACACATGGTTAATCAAGCCGAACCTTTATAAACATATTTTGTGTGTGGTGGGATTGATCATCCTGCTCAAGATTGCCCCATATTTGTTGATATAAGAGGGCTGTACGAGGAATAATGTAATGCCTTAGGCATGTACAAGAAGCCTCAAGTACCCTTCTCTAACACTTACAATCCAGGGTGGTGAAATCATCCCAACTTCAGCTGGAAATCTGAAAACCAGTAGCATGCACAGCCTCCTAGCTCATACCCAGCACCTTATCACGCGCCCTCATCTTCTAGAAACTCTATAGAAGACACTTTTCATGCTTTCATAGAAGCACGAGGTAAAAAAAACCAGAGGTGTGAGGCATTAATTACACAAATGGTTGAGGAAAACAAATAAATAAGGAGCCAAGTGTCTAAATTGATAGGCTCCTTAAATGTGACTGAGCGAGGTAAGTTTCCTTCCCAAGCTCAGTCCATACCTCACGGTCAACATATGGCACAAGAAAAATTGAAAGATGTAAATGCCATTGGGACCCGAAGTGGTAAGTCACTACACGTCCCACCAATGAACAAATCTGAGGATGTGGAAAAAGGTCAAACTAATAGTGAAGCCAAGTTTCTTAAAGACCCTGAAGTGACCAAAAATCCTGTTAAGGCACCATTCCCTCAAGCCTTAAAATCCAAAAAAAATCTGGAAATAAATAATGAAATCCTTGAGAACTTAAGGCAAGTAAAACTTAATCTTCCTCTTTTGCATGTGATTAAACAAGTCCCTACCTATGCAAAAGTTCTCAAGGATTTATGCACCATTAAAAGGAAACACCATGTCAAGAAAACGACATTCCTAACTGAGCAAGTTAGTGCATTAATTGAGCAAAGATTTCCCCCAAAATACAAAGATCTGGGCTGTCCTACTATTACTTGCAGCATTGGAAATCATGAGATTGGACAAGCCTTACTAGATTTAGGATCTAGTGCAAACCTGATGCCATTCTCCATCTACTTACAGCTGCGGTTAGGAGAAATCAAACAGACCGACGTGGTATTGCAATTGGCTGACCGTTCAGTCTACCCCGGGGTGTGGTAGAGAATGTTTTGATTCAAATTGATAAATTTTACTATCCTGTTGATTTCTTAATTCTTGATACTACTTCTACTGTTGATACTAACTCTAAAATCCCTTTGATTTTGGGTAGACCTTTCCTTGCTACTGCAAATGCTCTAATAAATTGTAGGAATGGACTCATGAAACTGTCTTTTGGCAACATGACACTTGAAGTGAATATTTTCAATGTTGCAAAGCAGTCCGAAGAAGATGACGAAAACCACTAGCTTTACATGATTGAGTTACTCATCAATAAGGGAGTCTCTTTAACTCATAATTATGATCCTCTTAAGAGTTTTCTTGTTAATTCTGAGATAGATTTATTTGATGATAAAACTGATATGATTAATATTTGTGCTGTTTTTGACAAATCTCAGGATTATAGCAATCGGGTATGGCAACCAAGGTTTGAGGAGCTGCCCGAAAGAAGCAAGACACAAGTCCCCTCAAGTGTGGAAGCACCTAAGGTTGAACTAAAGCCACTACCTAAGGGCTTAAAGCATGCTTTCCTCGGTCCAGGTGATACCTTTCCTATTATTAGTTCTTCTGAATTATCTGAGACCCAAGGTGAGAAACTACTTCAAACTTTGAATGCACACAAATCAGCCCTAGGTTGGAGCATGGCTAATTTAAAGGGAATTAGTCCCCTAATCTGCTCCCACAAAATAAATTTGGATGAAGAAGCTAGTCCTCTAGAGACCCTCAACGTAGGCTTAACCCCACTATGAAAGAAATAATGAAAAATAAAGTGTTGAAACTGTTAGATGCGGGTATTATATATCCCATAGCTGATAGTAAATAGGTAAGTCCTGCACAAATTATCCCTAAAAATTTCGGAGTCACGGTAGTAAAGAATGACCTAGGAGAGCTAGTCCCTACCAAACTTGTGACCGGGTGGCATATGTGAATTGATTATAGAAAATTAAATGCTGTCACCCGGAAACACCATTTCTTACTCCCTTGTCTTGAGCATGTAGCTGGTCATCCCTTTTACTGTTTTCTATATGGTTATTTTGGTTATTATCAAATAGAAATTGCATTAGAAGACCAAGAAAATACCACTTTTACTTGTCCTTTTGGCACCTATGCTTTTCGCAGAATGCCATTTGGATTATGTAATGCCCCTACTATTTTTCAATGCTGCATGATGAGTATTTTTAGTGACATGGTTGAAAGTTGTATGGAAGTTTTTATGGATGACCCAACTGTTTTTGGATCTTCATTCGAAGCATGCTTAATGAATTTAGAAATAGTATTAATTCACTGTGAGGAAAAAGAGTTGGTTTTAAATTGGGAAAAATACCATTTCATGGTACCATCCGGCATTGTCTTAGGACATATTGTCTCTTCTAAAGGAATAGAGGTTAATCAATCTAAGATTGAAATAATCTCTAAATTTCCTACACCTAAGACAATAAAAGATGTGAGGTCTTTCCTTGGTCATGCTGGTTTTTATAGGAGGTTCATACAAAAATTTTCAAGCATATCTAGACCACTATGTGCCCTTCTAGTTAAAGACACTCCCCTTGAATGGACATAAGCTTGTCAAGAAGTGTTCCAAATGCTAATCGGTAAGCTTACTTCCGCACCTATAATGCAGTCACCAGATTAGACCTTGCCTTTTGAAATCATGTGTGATGCTAGTGACTACGCTGTAGGTGCTGTTCTTGGACAGGGAAGAGAGGGAAAACCATTTGTTATTTACTATGCTAGTAAAACTTTAAATAGTGCTCAAATGAATTACTCTACAACTGAAAAAGAATTACTAGCTGTAGTATTTGCTTTAGATAAATTTCGTACTTATTTAATTGGTTCCTCTATTCTTATTTTTACAGATCATGCAGCACTCAAGTACCTTCTTACAAAGAAGGATGCTAAAGCACGACTGATCCGATGGATCCTCCTCCTACAAGAATTCGACATCACCATCAAAGACAAAAAATGAGTGGAAAATGTAGTAGCTGATCATCTTTCGAGACTTACTTTCAAGGACATTTATGATGCAATGCCAATCAAGGATGATTTTCCAGATGAGCAATTACTATCCATTACTTCTCTACCATGGTTTGCTCACATCGTAAATTATTTGGCTACAGGTGAGATACCATTGAATTGAAGTGCTCAAGACAAGAGGACATTCTTATACAAGGTATGTAATTTCTATTGGGATAACCTTGTTCTTTTCAAGTATTGCCCTGACCAAATTCTACGACGTTGCATCCCTAATGAAGAGATTGCAAGTGTCTTAGAATTTTGTCACTCCCAAGCTTGTGAATGCCACTTTTCAATGAAAAAAACCACTGGAAAAATTTTGCAGTGTGGATTTTATTGGCCTTCCTTGTTTAAAGATACTAACATCTACTGTCACTCATGTGAAAGGTGTCAAAAGTTAGGAGCTGTGTCCCATCAAAATATGATGCCCTTAAACCCTATTCTAGTAATTGAAGTTTTTGATTGTTAGGGCATCGATTTTATGGGACCCTTTCCTCCTTCCTTTGGATACCAATATATCATTGTGGCAATAGATTATGTATCTAAGTGGGTAGAGGCAGCAGCTTGTCGAAGCAATGATAATAGAACGGTAATCAAATTTCTTAAAGAAAATCTGTTATCTCGATTTGGTACACCACGTGCTATAATTAGTGATCGAGGTACACATTTTTGCAACCGTTCTTTTGAAGCTTTAATGCAAAAATATGGGCTGTTACATAAAATTTCTACTGCCTAACATCCTTAAACTAGTGGACAAGTAGAGCTTGCTAATAGAGAAATTAAATTTTTTTTTAGAAAAAATAGTTAACCCGGATCGCAAGGATTGGTCTTTAAGACTTGTTAATGCACTCTGGGCATATCGTACTGCTTTTAAAACACCTTTAGGCATGTCACCTTATAGGCTTGTTTTTGGAAAGCCTTGCTACTTACCTGTGGAGCTCGAGCATAGAGCTTACTAGGCCATCAAGTCTTTTAATTTTGGCATAAGAAAGGCGGGTAAACTTAGGAAGTATCAACTGACCGAGTTAGAGGAATTACGAAACAATACTTATGAGAATTCTAGAATCTATAAGACCAAGATGAAAGCATTCCATGATAAAAACATTTTGAGGAAAACATTTAGACTTAATGATCGAGTTTTCTTATACGATTCTAGACTCCATAAGCATCCAGGGAAACTTCGGTCAAGATGGACCGGTTCTTTCATAGTAAAACATGTTTTTGAAAATGGAGCAGTGGAATTTTTAAAGTGAATGGTCAGTGCCTTAAGATCTTAATCAATAGGCCAAATCTGGAGGTGGAAGACATTCCACTTATGGATCTGGTCTATTTCCCTTAAACTTTACCACACAGGTACGTTTTCATTTATTTTTCTTTTGATTTGTTTATTTTGTTTTTAATTACATTTTATTCAATCTCAATTGTTAGTTTTTCTTTTTTTAGTTAAGTTTGATTTAATTTCTAAGATTTATTTATTTATTTTATTTCTCTTTTGGAAAACCAAAATTTTTGGGCACCAGTGTGCACCGCGATGCTCCTCAGCAGCACTGCGATGCCCAGTACCAAGCCTAGCAGCGCCAGGCCCAACACTGCAGTGCCAGGCCTAGCACTGCAGTGCCAGGCCTAGCACTACAGTGCTCAGTACAAAGCCCAGCAGCGCTAGGCCCAGCACCGCAGCACACTGCACGGCGCTAGCCCGAGCCCAGCACAACCTAACCCTAAATTCTGCACTATAAAAGCCATTTTACCCCCTTCTTCCTCATTTCTTCTTTCACAAAACTAGCAGCACACTCCCTCCTCTCTCCACTTGCACACTCACTTGAACTCAAAATTTCTTGTTGCACCATCATTTCTTACTCAATTTCTCACTTTTGTTGCTGATTTTACTAGCATTCTCCTTCAAAAGCTTGGTTATAAGAAGACCATTGGGATCATCAAGAACACTCCAAGAGGTAGATAGTCTTTCTTCTCTCCACTATGGACATCAAGTAAGACCACTTTCTTCCATTTTATTGTGCATTTGTGCTAATTAGTGATTATACTTTGCCTTAAATCTATTATTTTAAAATATTTGTTTCCATGGCACCTAAGACCAAGAGACCTAGGGGGAGACCACAGTGAGAAAATGATAAGACCAAATTTGTGAGTTTTGCAGCGAGTGAGAGATATATTAGTATGTTGCAAAGTCGAAAACCCATTCCCAAAAGAGGATTCAACATCACCGAAAGGGGAAATCTGACCTTATTTAGAATGATTCTAGATAGGAATTGGGGCACATTTACACAACAACCCTCTCACTCCTCCCAAATTTGGTTAGAGAATTTTATGCCAATACACCCGAGCACATGAATGGTGAAGTAAGAGTGAGAGGATGACTGGTCTCTTTTAGCAGCATATCCATTAATAACTTCTATGGATTACCTGACATTAGGCATAGTGAGTATAGCTTATATGTGTCTACCATCAATTATGATGAGATTTGTCATACCCTTTGTATTCTGGGCACTACATGGAAAATGACGGGTGATCTCCCTGTCACTTTGCTCGATACTTCTCTCAATGTCACTGCTAAGGCTTGGCAAAATTTTATATGTTAGTGGATGATGCCTGTTTTATATTATAGTGCCTTAATTGTTGAGCGAGCAGTGTTAGTCTATGCAATTTTAATGGGAATGACTATTGATGTCGGCCAAGTCATACATGATTCAATCAACCACACTATTCGATAAAATCTCGGATTATATTTTCCTTCGTTAATAACCCAATTGTGCATTCGAGCCGGAGTCCAATACGGCCTTGATGAAGAGGCCCAGAAACCCAAAAGACCCATTGATGATAGCTTGTTAGCACATATTAAAGCCTTAAGGCCACCAATTCCGAGAGAGGGAGCAGCCTTTGCTGACCATCCTTCTCCCTCAAGACCATTCACTGTTGTCGAGCGTCTTGCGCGTTTAGAGAATCGTTTTGACAAACATTAGAAATTGTTGCTTGATAGGATAGATCGTCAAGACAAAATATTGACTCGGCAAAACAGATTCTTAGCTTAACAGGCCGATTATCAAGCCGGGGTCTACTCTTCTTTTGGTCAGATGTGCCACCACCTTGCCTCCGCTTTTGGTTGTAATATGGATCACTTCCCTACTATGCCACCTATCTGGGTTCATTTTTTGATCCCACTCCTGAGGACGGTGAGGAGAATGAAGAAAATGATGAGAATGAAGAGGATGATGAGAATGAAGAAGATGATGAGAATGATGAGGATGAAGAGGATGATGAGAATTTAGAGGATTAGTTTTAGGTACTTTGTTTTGTTTGTTTGTTTCTCTTTATTTGTTTTTTTTTTTTAATGTTTGTTTATTTTGTTTATTTTCATTTATTTTCTGTACTAACTTAACATATGGTGGGAATCTCAAGGGTACACCAAAGTCGTTTTCTCTTTGTGTCTTGTTCTATGTTGTAGATTGGAATTTCAGCAAGAGGAATGGCAAGCACTTCACCCAGTACATTAAAACATTCCATATCATCTTGAGGTAATTTTAATGCATCAAATATTTTGAATTCTATCTTCTCACCATTTACCTTCATACTTACAATACCCTTTTTCACACAAATTTTTGTATCAGCAGTTCTCATAAAGGGTCATCCTAAGATGATGGGTAAAGGCAATGGCATAGGGGATTCTTCCATATCTAGTATAATAAAATCAGCAGGTAAAATAAACTCACCTACCTTTACCAAAACATCCTGGAGAATACCTCTTAGTCTTTTGATGCTTCTGTCTGCCAATTGGAAGGTGATGGAAGTCGGTTGAAGCTCCTCCAAACCTAGTGTTTCAAATACAGTGTATGGCAGCAAATTAACAGCCGCTCCTAAATCCAGTAGTGCATGCTCAAAAAGCTGGTCACCTATCCTGTAAGGAATGGTAAAACTACTTAGATCTTTTAGCTTTGGTGGTAGTTTTCTTAACAACACCGCACTTACCTCTTTAGTTAAAGCCACTGTTTCATGCTCCTGAAACTTCCTCTTATGAGTGCAACAATCTTTCAAAATTTTAGCATAAGAAGGAATTTGTTGAATTTCATCTAATAAAGGAATGTTTATCTCTACTTTCCGCAAAGTTTTAAAAATATCAAGCAATTTATTTTCTTTCTTTGGCTTTACTAACCTTTGAGGGAAGGGTGGTGTATTCTCCTTCCCAATTTCACTTACCTTTGATGTATCTGTGGAGATGCTTGTGCAGGCTCATCAATTCAAATGATCTTACTATTTCTGAGAGTTATAACGGCCTTTAGTTGCTGGTGTCCTCCTGGATTAGGTAGTGTTTGGGCTGGGAGTTCACGATGCTTTCTTCTACTCAAATCTTTAGCCAATTGCCCCACTTATACTTCCAGTCTTTGAATCGCTTTCTCATGCTTTGCAGTGGTTTGTCGTTGCTCAGTCCGAAATTATTTTTTATCTGCTATAAATTGATCTTGTGAAGTCATCAACTATTATTACTGAGTTGCCAATTGCCTCACAATACTGTCTAGGTCACTCTTCTTTGATTCTAGAATTGATTGGGCTGCTGGTTAAGAATTCCTTTGCTGCCTTTGAAAGTTCAAGGCATTCTGATTGTTATTCCATGAGAAGTTGGGGTGGTTTCGCCATCCAGGATTGTAGGTAGTTGCATATGGATTGTTCTTGGAAGGATAGTTGTTTTGTCCCATATAGTTTACTTGCTCTGGATCTGCAGATGAATACAAAGGGCAAGTTTCAGTAGTGTGATCAAAATGAGAACAATAAGATGTTCTGAGTAGTCATGGTTTTAACAAGCATATCTAGCTTCCTCTCCACAGTGGTCATCTGATTTGAAGATCCACCATTTAAGTTCACCTCATACATACCCTTGCTCTTAACTCTTTGTCTACCTCTGGATGAGAATTGTTGGGTGTGCTCACTTAATGTCTTAAAAAGCTCCATGGCTTCTTCACTGCTCTTTTCCATCAGTACACCTCCACAACTTGAATCCACTATACCTTTATTTATGTCACTCAGACCTTCATAGAAAGCTTGTACCAATTCATCTTGAGGTAGATTGTGATGTGGACACTTGAGAAGCAGCTCATTGAAGTGTCCCCATGCTTCAAAGAAAAGGTCTTCATCCTTCTGTTGGAAAGATTGAATTCCTTCCCTATCTGTCTTGTCTTTTGTGCTGGGAAAAACTTCTTTAGGAACCTACTGGATAGCTTTTCCCAAGTATGGATGGACACTGTAGGCAATGAATTATACCACAACTTAGTATTATCTTTTAATGAAAAAGGGAAAAGAATTAACCTGATTCCCTCTTGATCTAGGCCTCGAATGTGCTGGAACTTGCAATGATCAAAGAATTTCCGAAGATGCAAGTGTGGGTCCTCAGCAGGTGTACCCCTGAAATGAGTCAAAGCACTAAGTATCTGCGAGGATATGTAATAATTTTCTTCTGCCTTAGGTTGATATGCAATGCATGAGGGCTGGTTGAGGTTCCATGGAATAAAGAATTACTTCATGGGTCTTCGCTCTGGTCGTGGTTGGTTGTCAAGCTATTCCGCCATTGGTGCTTCTCCCTCGAATTCTTCTTCTTCCTCCTCAACATTGTCTCTAAACCTTTGTCGAATGGTCCACTCAATCTCTGTATCAAGTGGAAAGATGGTTGGATTCTTGGATCAAAACCCTTGCATGAATCAACTGAAACTCTTCAGTGCAGCAGTTCAATACTACTAGACTTGCGCTCGATCAGTCTAAGAACAGCACTTGATCACAGTGCACTCACTCGAAATGAGAGCGCGCTCAATCGCAAAGCCAGAAACTACTCTGCCGAAACCCTGAAGCAAAACCAGAAAAAAAAAAAATTTAGGTTTTTGATAAAAGAATAAACATAATAGAATAAGAAAACTAAATGAAAAAGAATTTTAAAAAGAATTTAATGTAACCCCCGGCAATGGTGCCAAAAACTTGTTATGCAAAAATCTACCTAAATTTATAAGCAAATAATTGAAGTTTTACTTACAAGTGCACAAGGTCAACAAAGTAATATAGTGTGCAAATGCGAGATCATTTCCACAGGGATTGGTAAATTTTGATTTAAAATTAATTTTCGCAATATAAAACGAGAGAAGAAAAAGTGAATTGATTCGATAATGATAAAAGTGTAGGGCTTTGATATCCACCACTGATCATATTTTCCCAATAAAACAGTGTGCCAATGTTTTAGTCACATTATGAATATCTAATGTTGTCAACCTAAGGGCATGGTGTATACCCCTTAAGCTATTGATTTCCCTAAGCAACGAGTTAGGCATGGTGTATACTCTAACTCTTTTCTTTCCTAAATGATTTAGCATGGTTTATACTAATTTGTTCTTTAAGAGAGCCTAATATCTGTGGAAATCGACAAACACACGAGACCTAGGGCATGTTATATACTTCTGGTTTCCCATATTGATTAACCCAAGATTTCGACGTGGATTTATTTTGTTACTATTGCTAAACCCAGGACTCGGTCATCCAAATTGATCTAACTAACTAGTCCATACCACATGCATATGTTGACCACGTAAACACATATGAGGAATTCAATAAAACAGGCATTAATCAAGTTAAGCATCATAACACAGCTATCGCAAAGGCAATACTATTCATATATGGAAAAAAATAATCAGGGCTTCAATCGAGCCCTACTAGTAAATTAGTTACACATGAGTTTGATGTTAAACATCTTCATAATGTAAAGTAAAAAGAAAATAATAAACCCGAAAATACTTCCTAGAAGAGCTGTCAATACTACTCCCAAAATCTCTTCTCCGAAAGCTCTATCCTTTTTTCTATGTTTACAAGCCTATTTATAAAGTTTAAGGAAATCTAGAAACCCTAACTCGTAAAAAAAAACCTACCCCTACTTTCCAAAATAGGTTCTGTTGTTTTACTATTCATTGATGCACGTGTGCGCTCGATCACAGACTGGTGCGCTTGAGCCTTCTTTTTTAGCGCGCGAGTACAAGTGCGCTCGATCATTGGGGGCTTAAATACGAATATTTAAGCACTTATCAATGACCAACTTGTGGTTCAGGTCTACATTTAGCCGGTGATTACGCCCAAAACATAACACGGTAGTTATAGCACAGCTTTGGGGTGTCGATTCCACAGGGAAACAAGTTAACTACAAAAGAAGGTGTGAACCATAACACAAATGATAAAGATTTCAGTGAGAAAGTATGAACTTTTGATAATGAAGTAATTGTGTAAAATATAATAGAGGAACAACAAGGTTCCAGGAATCCTCCCTAGGCTCGTTGCCCTAATCCTAACTTGATTTAATTGTTTTTATCTCGATTGCAAGTTTCACTTCCCAAACAAGCAATCGGAAGATATTCAATAAGAGAATGTATAAAAACCCTAATGTAATTGTTATGAAATACTTTACTTTTGCTTCATTCACACATGATCTATCTTATAGGTTTATCAAGAAACGACAATATATCTTTTATGACAATATTGCAGTAATGGACAAACCTAAAGAATAAGTCTACCGGACTCAGTCACACCCAAACAATCTTGACATAAGAAAAGCAAGACTAGATTTATATCAAGGAGAAATATATAATCACCGGATTAGAGAAAATCATATAATTAGATAGCAAATTAAATCATAGCAATGTTTTAACATTAAATCCCTACTACAACTGAATCAAAGAAAGGAAAATAGGAACAACTACACCTAGGGATTCATCCCTTCGCCTTGCTTGGAGATTAGTTAGCCATGTGGCTCATGGTTGAACACTTTGATAGAGGAGAATTGGTTGCTTCCTTGAGTTTTCCAAGTTTTTTTAATGTCCTTTATCAAACCCTAAGTGGGCTATTTATAATACAAGAGGTCAAAGGTATTTTTAGGTTTTAAACAATCATAAAAAAACCTAATTAAGTTGTAACTCGGAGACAGGGTATCGAGGTCGCGCCTAGGCTTAGATTGGGTCAGGCCGCGGCTTAGATTGTACTGATTTCCTCTCCTTTTGTGGGCCACGGCTCAGCCCTCCAAGCCGTGGCTCACCTTGATCCAGGCCACAGCCTGACCTGATGCTTCTTCCTTGCTCTTTTGATGCACTTTCTAGAGGTCGAGGCTTGGATAATTCTAGGCCGCAGCGCACACTCTATAAACTTGATTTCTCTTCATTTACCCTTCCGCAACCATGTCTTTACTTCGGTGTGCCTCGAGTCTTTGTGCTTCAAACAACAATAGTTTTTTCTTCTCTTTTGAACTTAAATTACCTGAAAATACACCGAAATAAGTTAATGATCTAAGAATACCACTTTAGAGTTATTAACGTATAAAAGTGCAATTAAGATCTAGATCAACCCTAAAATGCTAACGATTAAGAACTATTAAGATGCATTTTATGGCTCTCATCACAACCCCCAACTAGGTTATTGCTAGTCCCTAGCAATTCAAGAGAAAATAAGAGATGAATTCTATGGTGAGAATCACAACAAAGTAAAGCAATTTCAGTGTTAACTAAGAGTAATTCACATTTTGTCTCAAAAATTTCACATAACACACAGCACATAGAATCATTAAATTTCACCTAAGTCCAAAAGTAATATACACATTAATCTTAAAATTGTTATCGACTCTTACCATCCATCTTACCACAGTCCATTAATTCGAACACCTGGATGATTTTATGCACAATATTCATGAATACAAGTCTTGGCCTCTAAAATATATTAAATTGTGTGACATCAATAACAAAAACAAGCTCCATAGGCTCACTTTTCGAATCACTCTCCACTATTGTAGAAAAATCACACTACATTGGATCAATAGGTCTTTAATAAGCTTGTAACGTTAGGCTAAGGTGAAGGTTAAGATAGAACGGGAAGAATTTAACAAGTAAAAGAACTCAATCTCTTAGTTTTAAACACAACCACTTTAAGCACTGGATAACCTTACTTCAACACCCAACTCTTTCAAACATTTTCATAAGAGCTTTTCTCTCAATAAGTCACCATTTTTCTTCTCTCTTCTTCTTTCTTTGCCATATTTCATTCTTTTTCATTTGTATTTTTGGTATAAGATCATTTGCCTCCTTTTTCATTCTTTTCTTTTCTTTTCTTTTCCACAACCCCCAACTTATCTCCTTTAATATACTTGGGTTATAGTAGTAATATACTTTTGCATATTTCCATCCTTACTCCTCTTAAGTGCTTCCTCAACAAATGTGTATAACTAAGTTCTTTTAAAAGAAGGGTAAGGATAAAATATTTTTAGGCTCATAAGGGTAAGTAAATGGGTTTTCGAAAGAAATAAAGCTCAAATTCTTTTTCAAGAAAAAGGCTCAAATAGGTGACTAGTGATAGATATAGCAAGGATAAGTTTGAAAGGCTCAAACGGTCCAAAAATGGCCTATATCATATCCTAAGTAATGTGCATTCTAGGAATTCGCCTCAAGTGATTATCAAATAAGTTCTAGAGCTTGTCGAGACTGCAAAAGTATTCACAAAATAATCACACATAAAACTTCTCTAAATGCTTTAGACTATTCATACAATCTTACCACAAACTGGAGTCTCAAACCAAATCAAGATGACACTTAAATTATTCTCAAACCAAAGCAAGATTTAACTACTTCTAAATGTTGTATGCTATCTCAATTAAGCTCATATCATTGACATGTGAATTACATCCAAGGCTAACACAAAGCATGCTAAAAACAAACAAAAAGGGAGAACGACACCAAGCAGTTCAATGGGAAAAAAAGTATGGAAATAAAGAATATAGAAACAAAGAGATGCATTTCCTCCACCCCCAACTTAAAAATTGCATTGACCTCAATGTAAAAGAAAGAGTAAAGAAAACTTCCTTTGTAGCCAAAGGTGCACAGAAGCTGAAAACTGTGCTCCACCATTTGAACTGCTTCGTATATTTGTCCCTGAAAAAGAAATACTAAGTTAATACTGGAAAATAGAAGAAGAAAAAAATACGAATAATAAACAAGAAAAAAAATATGAAAACAATAAAAGTAAAAAGGATAAGCTGTGGGGTGTCTCCCATGAGCGCTAAGTTTTACGTCTTCAGCCAGACGCTCTTATTCCCTCCTAGACAAACATAGGTTGAATGCACCAGCCACTGCTTCATTGCCAAATTCGGTGCTTATATGCTTTGGAAAGGCCTCAAGGATGTCATCAGTAACATCCACAAATTCTGGCTTGATATATGCTCTTATGAAGCCAGGGTGAGGGTGGACTCTAATGGATTAAAGTGTTGGACCTTTTCCATGAATGGGTCAATCATGTATACTTGGTGGGTTTCATCCACATCCTCTAATATTTTCGTTATTGGGATGTGTAATAACTTACCACTTAGTGTCTCAATGGTATGCACTTCCTTTATATTCTGTTGCGCTAGGTGTTGACCATGGGGTGTGGACTGAGCTTGAGAAGGGAACGTACCTCGCTCAGTCACACTCAAGTAGCTCATCAACTTGGACACTTGGCTCTTTATCTCTTTATTTTCTTCAACAGCCTGCGTAATTAAAGATTCAAGTCTTTGATTAGTCTTACCCTGTGCCTCAATAAAAGTATGTAAAGTGTCTTCTAAAGAACTCCTAGAAGATACAAGTTCATGATATGGTTCAAGATATGGTGCAAGGGGTTGTGCAAGCTGTTGGTTTTCAGACTTCCAGCTGAAATTGGGGTGATTTCACCATCCCGGATTATAGTTATCTGAGAAGAGTGCCAAAGGCTTCTTGTAAATGCCTAAGGCATTACATTATTCCTCATACATCCCTCTCATCTCAGCAAATATGGGGCACTCTTGGGCGAGATGATCTACCCCACCACACACAAAACATAGTTTCAAAGACGCTGCATGATTAGCTACTTGTGTTGGCTTTGAGCTTTTAGTCTTTAACACCTCTAGTTCCCTAGTGAGCATCTCGACCTTAGCCTTAAGGTTATCCTCTTCCCTAATATGGTAAATTCCACCACCATTTGGGTGCCCTATAGGTCATGACTTATTTGTGCTTTCAGTAGCACTAAGTCCAATCCAAGTGTGTGCTTTTTCAATAAGCTCATTAAGATATTCTATGGCCTCATCAGGATCTTTTTCTAAAAACTCACCATTACACATCATCTCCACAAATTGGCGCTCCCTATATGTAAGACCCTCATAAAAATAGCTCACTAAGTACCAATTCTCATACCCATAGTGATGGCACATACTCAACAACTCCTTAAATCTCTCCCAAGACTGATATAAAGTCTCACTATCTTTTTGTGCAAAGGTAGAGATTTGCCTTTTTAAAGCATTGGTCTTATGTTGGGGGAAGTATTTATTAAAAAAATCCAAGTCATCTCAATCCACGACCCAATAGATCGTGGTCTCAGTGAGTATAGCCAACTCTTAGCTCTATCTTTCAAAGTGAAAGGAAAAAACTTAAGTCTCACAATGTCAGCAGTTGCATCTTAACTATGAAAAGCCGCAACTACTTTCTCAAACTCTCTAATGTGCACATATGGGTTTTCACTTTCCAAACCATGAAATATAGGGAGTAATTGTATCATCCATGTTTTAAAATCTAAATGGCAAATAATGGCTAGAAACATGATGCATGATGGTGTGGCTATGCGTGTAGGGTGGAGATAATCCTGAAGGGTACTAGGGGGTTGATCTTCATGTTCACTCATCTCTTCGGGACTAGATGGGTTGTCAAATAAAGGATTTAGAAAAGAATTTAATTATGACTCTAACACAGGCCTACAAGCAAATCTACCCAAAGTGTCTCTATATCGGGGCATGCAAGATCACAAAACAAAAATACTATAAAAAGAAAGAATAAAATAAAATAAAATTAATGCAGCAGGCTAAAAGAGGGAACGAAGTTACCGCCTTTACAAACTACTGAAAAGAAAAATTATCTACAATTCTTCTACCGTCTTGTCTCAAAGTTGACAATCTTCTTTGTACTTAAGTGCATCTCCCTGGCAATGGCACCAAAATTTGATTACGCCCAAAACATAACGCAGTAGTTGTAGCACAGCTTTGGGGTGTCGATTCCACAGGAAAACAAGTTAACTACAAAAGAAGGTGTGAACCATAACACAAACGATAAAGATTTAAGTGAAAAAGTTTGAACTTTTGATAATGAAGTAATTGTGTAAAATAGAATGTAAAATATAATAGAGGAACAACAAGGTTATGGGAATCCTCCCTAGCCTCGTTGCCTTAATCCTAACTTGATTTAGTTGTTTTTATCTCGATTGTAAGTTTCACTTCCCAAACAAGCAATCGGAAGATATTCAATAAGAGCATGTGTAAAAACCCTAATGTAATTGTTATGAAATACTTTACTTTTGCTTCATGCATACATGATCTATCCTATAGGTTTATCAAGAAACGACAATATATCTTTTATGACAATATTGCAGTAATGGACAAACCTAAAGAATAAGTCTACCGGACTCAATCACACCCAAACAATCTTAACATAAGAAAAGCAAGACTAGATTTATATCAAAGAGAAATATATAATCACCGGATTAGAGAAAATCATATAATTAGATAGCACAGTAAATCATAGCAATGTTTTAACATTAAATCCCTACTACAACTGATCAAAGAAAGGAAAATAGGAACAACTACACCTAGAGTTTCATCCCTTCGCCTTGCTTGGAGATTAGTTAGCCATGGAGCTCATGGTTGAACACTTTGATGGAGGAGAATTGGTTGCTTCCTTGAGTTTTCCAGGTTTTTGAGTGTCCTTTATCAAACCCTAAGTGGGCCATTTATAATACAAGAGGTCTAAGGTATTTTTAGGGTTTAAACAATTATAAAAAAAAACCTAATTAAGTTGTAACTCGGAGACAGGGTATCGAGGTCGCGCCTAAGCTCAGATTGGGTTAGGTCGTGGCTCAGATTGTGCTGATTTCCTCTCTTTCTATGGGCCGCAGCCCAGCTTGATTCAGGCCGCGGCTCACCTTGATCCAAGCCGTGACCTGACCTGATGCTTCTTCCTTGCTATTTTGATGCACTTTCTGGAGGCCGAGGCTTGGATAATTCTAGGCCGCAGCGCATACTCTATAAACTTGATTTCTCTTCATTTGCCCTTCCGCAACCATGTCTTTACTTCGGTGTGCCTCGAGTCTTTGTGCTTCAAACAACAATAGCTTTTTCTTTTCTTTTGAACTTAAATTACCTGAAAATACACTGAAATAAGTTAATGATCCAAGAATACCACTTTAGAGTTATTAACGTATAAAAGTGCAATTAAGATCTAGATCAACCCTAAAATGCTAACGATTAAGAACTATTAAGATGCATTTTATGGCTCTCATCAGTCGATGCACTATAACTTCTAAGCTTATCCCCGGTATGTCTACGGTTGATTAAGCAAAAAAATCGCAGTTTTCTCGGAGGAGGGCCATTAAAGGCTTCGAGGAGATTGGAGCCAATATGGATGGTTTGAGAAACATCCTCACCGAGGGGTATTGCGGTCAACTCCTCCATCAGCTGGCCTTGTGGATTCCTTTCTTCGTCCCTAAGGTCATCCAACTCGAGTGGGAGAGCTTTCGTCCTTTTGCCTTCTCTCACCACATTGAGATAGCAAGACCTGGAGATCTGCTGGTCTCCCCTAATCTTGCCCACTCCTTCCTCAGTGAGGAATTTCACTTTTAAGTGATATGTGGAGACGACCACTAGGAGCTTGTTAACGGTGGGTCTACCTGGGATCATGTTGTAGGACGAAGGCTGCTTGACGATTAGTAAAGTAGTCTACATGGTGGTTGTCTGTAGGACTGTTCCCGCAGTTACTGGGAGAACTATGATGCCTTCTGCAAACACTGAGCCCCCCAAAAAACCGTAGAGTGGGGTGAAAATTAGCTCCAATCGAGAGTCTCCCAATTGCATTTACTGAAAGGCGTCGCAGAACATGATGTCGGCTGAACTCCAGTATTTTACCAGGACGCATCTAACCTCGTGGTTGGCCACGAGAAGAGAGATGACTACGACATCAACATGTGGGGTCTAGACTCCCTCCAGATCCTCATCCACAAAAGCGATGGTCATGTTTGCCTTCCGACGCTTATGGGGTCCAGTGACTGAGGCCACCGACTAGGCATAAGTCTTCCTGTGGTGCTCGAAAATGCCCCCGGTTAGGGGCCCCCCGTAGATGGTTTTGATGATTTTGGCCGTGGTGGCCTCTGGTTTTTTTTGGCTAGGCACCCCGCAGTTCGACTCAAGACTCTTTCGAGTAGGTCACACCGTCCTACTCCGATCGGAAGGGCGCTCGAAACTCCTCTGAGGCCATTCCTCGAACTTCTCCGTTCGGGGCTAGTGAATTCTTTCAACTGCCTCCTATTGATGAGGGCTTATATCTGGTGTTTTAATGCCTGGCAATCTTCTGTGTCGTGACAGTGGTTCCTATGAATACGACACCACTTGCCTCGGTCCTCATTGAGGCGCAGTGGTCTTGGGGGCCACTATAAGATCTTCTTTTCCTAGATTTACATCAAGACATCAGTCTTGGATGCATTGGGAGGGGTGAAATTCTCGAAGGGCCTAGGGGCCTTGGGTCTGTCCTAGCGGAAAGGTCATTTGACGGGTTCCCTGCGCGGACTGGTGGGGCCACTTCTCTTTCTTTCTGCATCCCCTTCCCGCTCTCTTCGGAAGGCTAGGTCATCTTCCACCAACATGTACTTCTCGGCTCGGGCCAAGATTTTGCTCATGCCACTAGGCGGTCGCCTGGTGAGTTTTGAACTGAAGATCCCAAATCTTAGCCTATTTTTGAATGCCAGCATTTGGACGCTGGGGTTGAGGTCGGGGATCTCCTAGGCAACGGAATTGAACCTCGAGATATAGGTTCGAAGATTTTCTCTCTTTAACTAGACAATGTTGAATAGGGACTCCGAGGTTTTCTTGGGTCCTTTATTGCTGAGAAAATGAGATGTGAAAGCATAGCTTAGCTCTTTGAATGTGCGGATGCCCTTTGGTTTCAAATGAGAATACCACTTCCCAGTCACCTTTTCGAGCTTCAGGGGGAAAGCTCGGCACATCACAGGATCTGAGTGTCTGTGGAGCGTCATCGTGGTTTTATAGTGCTGGAGGTGGTCCAGGAGGTCTGTAGAGAAATCGTAAGGCTTGATCTGGGGCATTTGAAAATTCGACGGGAGGGGGCCTCGAGGACTTCTTGAGTGAAGAGTGGGTCCTGAACGTTGAGCTCGTCTATGACACTATGGTTTCGGTCTTTAAGCGCTTCGTTGATCCTCCCTTCCATGTCTTCTATTCGTTTATCGAGACCGATGTTGTTTCTGGATGAGGGGCTCTCTTTGGATTTGACCGCAAGGGGTGGGGAGGACTCAGCAGTAGAACAACCGTCAATGGGGAGCCTGCAGCTTGCTAGGCCTGTACGGCTGGGATCTTGCTGATGAGGTGTAGGCAAAGGCTGACGAGCCCTTTGGTGGACCTCAGCGGCCAGATTGATTACCAATTGTGAGAGCTCCACGAACTGTGCTTAGAGCATAGCCATGTTGGGATGCGTGTCAGACTCGACAGAGGATCTTGACTCGGACTTCTGGATACCGATGCTGGCCCCAGCCGCTCCCTTACCGGCGTCCTTATCGGCGTTTTTAGGTGGCATGGCAACAAATGAGTTCTTTAAGCTTCTTCGCTTTTACTGTTAGCGAGAGATTGGTTGTTCCCACGGACGGCGTCAATTTGTGATGCCAAAAACATGTTGCTGAGTTGGAGGCCGGGCCTCAAGGGAATCTGAACAGGGAAGAAGAAGTCAGCTAAGAGTCGCCAGAGGGGATGCTCTAATGCTTTTGCTAGTGTGTGATAAGATGTATGGGAGTAACGGTGTTCCCGTTTTAGGTCAAGAGAAATCTCTCTTTTTTTGGAATGCGCACATGAGTCTTTTTTTATAAGGTTTTAGAGGTAAGGCGGCCCTTATGCCAAGGGCAGTGGTGACCTGGAGGGCGGTGATGACCTAGGGGTCGAGCTGTGCGAACCTGGGTCATCGGCGTGTTGCCCTGCTGCCTTAGCTTGGGACGGTCCACATGTCGCCTTGCTGCCTTGGTCTGGGGCTGTCCACGTGTGAGGCAGCGCTTGTGCCAAGGGCGGTGGTGACCTGGAGGGTGGGGATGACTTGGGGGTCCAGCTGTGTGAACCTGGGTCATCAGTGTGTTGCCCTGCTGTCATGCCTTAGGATGATCCACGTGTCACGTCTTTATTGGGTGTGTGTTTTTTAGCTGTATCACTTGATATTTTTCTTCTTTTTTTCAATTCCATTGTCATATGTAAGGAACTGAATTTTGAGCCTCTGTTATTTTCCCTCTTTGAAGTTTTTGAGCTCTTAGTTTGTCTGTAATGAAGGAGAAATACCACTTTCACATGGTTTTGAGTGCCACTTTCGAGGTCTGGTAGGATTCATATCTTTTATACCTATATTCTCTCTTTCCTTTTGGATCTGCGTTGTGATATGAATCCAAAGGTTTATTTTTGGTCGTCCCTACATTTTTTAACCCTCTCTTCTGTGTATTGCTCACTATCTAACTTGTTCACCCTACACTTGATCGACCGAGAATGAAAACTTGGATTAACTTTTCCTACTGAATTGCAGTTTTTCGATAATGCTACAGGAATATTTGCTGTGATTATCATCTATTATCTTGTGGGTAATTTGAAGGAGAGTGGCTGAGATCAAATTACAGTTGCAGAAATTAACGAGTTCTATTCTGGAGAGCCATTGGATCAGTCAACAACCAGCCTGCAGAAGAAATCTCACGACTCCGTCAAGCTTGATAATCGAGTATCTGAAGTCTGATTTATCTGCAGATATCATCTGCTTAATGAGAGTTGTAAGCTGAATTGGGTATTAGAAAAGCACTGGTGGGCAGCCTGCATTGGCAAAAATGACTTCGGGATGAGTTGACAGATGGATGTCCAATTTTCACCTAACCGCTATAACAACTGATACAACAAAATTCTCAAAACTTTATTTTTGATTATTGACTTCGCTTTAGTGGAAGTTAAAAAATAATACTACCAATTGATCAGTAGTGGTTTTGAGTTTTATAATAATAATTTTCCTAAATCATGGGCCAGCAAGGCAGCTAATGTGTTGAAATTCTGTCTTAATTATCTCTGTCTTTATATAACTTTCGCCCAACACATGAAAGGTAGTCTTCGTTTTGATATTCTTTTCTTGGGCTATCCTCATAGTTATTACTCTTACGCTTGTTCTCTTGTCAGATATAAATTCCTAGGCCATATGACATAATGTAAAACCCTTGAACATAGTAAACCCGCAACACATAAATCGCTGCTGCAGCAAGCGTCCCCAAGCACCTCTGCTTTGGGTGAGGGGTTGATCGATCCAAATAATACGGAAATGTCCTAGAGAAATCATTTTTGCTCTTGGCAATAGGTGCCACCGCCGAGGCTGCAACACCCCCTACTCCTTCCATGAAATATTAAACTAATTTTTCTGCAAACCCAAAAGGAACAAAAATCAGGTCAATTTGCAAAAATATATACTGTAAACAAAAGTCATGCAGACTTAACCACTAAGTAGGTTTAATTAAGCATGGGATTCAGTTCCAACTAGGAAATGATAATTTGATTCATTTTCTTTCTTTCTTCCTTTCTTGCTTCATTGCTTTTCTTTCTTTTTTTCTCATTTCCCCAGCACTCAAACAGAAAATTTACTAAAATAACACCCAGGAAAGCAAGCCCATCACACACAAAACATTTCGTTGATACCTCAAATATAAACCTACAACGGATGTTGCAAGAAAACGAAGAAATTCCCGAAATATATGCGAGGCATGGATTGCATGGAAATATGAATCGCTTGATAAAGGTAGGAAAATTTAATAAATAGGCTTCCTTTTTTAATAGTTTTGGAACAGTTATGTTTCTACATGTAGCGTAAAAGATAAAGCAAGAACGGTAAACGAATGAAAGATAAATGACAACTCGCCTTTAATGAACGAAGAGCTAGGGTTAAAAACGCCCTATCGATGGAAACAGGGAAATTTTAGCAAATGGTAGAGAGATCTACTAGCTTCTGGTTTTTATATCTTTCTCTTCAAACTAGCCGGCAATCCACGGTTAAATACGTCTTATCCATCAATTGACCTGTGAAACGCACAATCTTCATGTCGTTTTCGTGAGGAATTCTTCTGCGTTTCAGGCATTCTTGGGAATTGTATGCTGATACGACACGTGGCGTGGTGGGCCCAAGAGCTGGTTTGGAGGTAATTTTTACCGGGGTTAGTATTAGCGAATAGAAAGGTGACATGCGGATTCCACTATCACCTGGTCTTGAAAATTTTAAAAATAAATTTTTTATCCCAATCAACCAGGTGTTGCCACGTGGCCACTAAGCCTAATTTTCCTCTCCTCTCTCATTCTATCACCAGACACGATCTTCCCTTCATCTCCGTCTCTGCTCTGGTGCGCTTCCCACTTCCGGCGCCGGACATCCAAGCAAGAACGCCAGAACGTCTTTCTCTCTCTCCTCTCCTCCTCTTTCTCTCTTCCCTGTTACGAAGCAGTTCTCTCTCTTCTCCCTCTCTCTTCTCTGAATGTCTGGTTCTCCAGTTCCAGGCGGAGGCGGACGGAGACCGACAGAGCAGGTAGATCTCTATAAGTATATCCTATTTTTTCTTTACTTTTTTGTTTGTAAACTTGTAAAAATTAACTCCTTTATCTTTTTTGTTTTGCAGCCCTTCTCTTCTCTTTGGTTTTTGATTCTCTGCTAACTAATCCGAGTTGCTATTGTTTATTTTTTTCTTCTTGATGTTTAAAATTTTGAACTTGAAAGTGTGTATGATTTTGTGAAAACTTGTAACCGTGTGCTTGGGATTTCCCATGGGTTTTGGTGGTTCCTTGTATCGACACAAGGCAAAGAAAATCTCAAAGCATCGGCTAGATTCTTATTTTTCACTCTTTTTGGGAAGGAAAAACAAATTGGTTTTTCAAGAGCTCAATGTTGTTAACCCTTGTGATTTCATAGATGAGATACTCATTTATAATTACAAACTGTTAATGTCAAAAATCTGCTGTCGGGTCAAAAGGCTGAAATGTCATATCTGCACAGGGAAAAATAGTGATCTAAAAAATCGCCGGAAGAAAGGGGGTGGTGTCTCTGATGACTCTCTGATGCTTTTGTTAGTGCATGGTTTTGAGAGAGGATATGAGGTCAGTGATGGCATGTGTTTTTATCGTGAATCAATCATGAAATCTGTGTACCTTGGACTTTTTTATACCGGTTTAGGAAATAAGTTCGTCATGTGCTTAGGACGACGCGATCTCTGAAATCTAGCTATTGGAGGGAAGATTATCCACGTATCACCAGACTATTGGAGAGAGAATTATCTACTACATCAAAGGCCCCCCACTTTTTTAAGTATATTTATGTGCTTGAAGAAATATAATGGAGCTTTGTGCAATCGGTTGCATGTTTCGGTCTGTGAGACATAAGACCGAGTATATGAGGCTCAATCAAAATGCTCGTCCTTGGAGGCATGAGACCGAGCATATAAGGCTTAGTCAAAATGCTTAGCCTTAGAGACATGGGACCGAGCATATAAGGCTTAGTCAAAATGCTTAGCCTTGGAGACATAGGACCGAGCATATGAGCAACAGTCAAAATACTCGGCCTTGGAGATTCTCTAGAGACGTAGGACTGAGCATATAAGGCTTAGTCAAATGGTCTTTGAGATTCTTTGGAGACGTGGGACCGAGTATATAAAGCTTAGTCAAAATGATCGGCCTTTGAGACATAGGACCGAGCATATGAGGCTCAGTCAAAATGCTCAGCCTTGGAAACAAGGGACCGAGCATATGAGGCTTAGTCGAAATGCTCGGCCTTAGAGACATGGGACCCAACATATGAGACTTAGTCGAAATGCTCGGCCTTGAGGATTCTCTTAAGACGTGGGACCGAGCACATAAAGCTCAGTCAAAATGCTCGACCTTAGAGACATGGGACCCAGCATATAAGACTTAGTCGAAATGCTCGGCCTTGGAGATCTTTGGAGACGTAGGACCGAGCATATGAGGCTTAGTCAAAATGCTCAGCCTTGGAGATTTTCTTACAGGAGAGTTGTCATGTGGATGTTTGGCCTGAGCTTTCTTCTTTTGGAGTTCTCAGTGGACTTTTAGGCTCCTATTTTGTTTTGGGCCTATATGGGGCCTTTGGACAATTTCTTTTTTGCTTTGGGTCCATAAAAAGCCTTTGGGCTATTCTAGAACAGTCTGTGGAGATATTCAATGCTGGAGCATTAGGCCGTTCTAGAATGTTTTGTGGAGGCATTAAATGCTGGAGCGTGCAATGTCATTTTGGGGAGTGTAAAGGCGACGCATGCACTTAATGATATGCCTTCAACCGCTTTAGGGAATTAATCGGCTGCCTTGGGGAACAAAACGGTAGTGTCTTTCCTTGATTATGCCAAACATCGTGTTTTTACAACTCGAGGTGAAGTTAATTTCCCTCGTTAATCACACTCGGACTTCTATATAAAAGAGGAGTTTCATTTCATTTCTTCACTTCACTTCATTTGTATTCAGAGAGAAAATTTTGAGATCTATCGGAGCCAGCCAAAGTTTGAGAGCCCTCAGAGTCTGCTTGGAGTTTGAAATCCTTTAGTCATGTGGAGGAAGATCGAAGTGTAGAGCTTGCTCGGAGTTGGATTTGAAGTGCTCGGAGTTATCGTGGTGATCTGCCTTGTTGGTGAGTTTTCCCTTTTCTACTCTTATAATGTCTTCAGTAGGTAGTTACCGTGATAGATCTAGCGATAGTGGTAGTTGTAGTGAGGATAGTGAAGCCCTGTCTAGGGAACTGAGGAAGGCTATGGGTTTGAGCCGAGCTTCTAGTGAGGACGAGGCCTCAGGAGATGATAATGCTCAAGGAGGACTATTGGCAATGGTTCCCTAAAAAGGTGAAGAAGAGGAAAAGGAAGAGAAAGAAGATTCTTCTTCTGAGGATGGGGAGGATAATGCCATTGTTGATATTAAGGGTGACATGAAGGTGGAAGAAATGGTACAATGGTCATATGGGGTAAATTATGTGCCGAATAAGCTTGAAGTAGAGGAGTTCGAAGCTATTAGGCGTGAATACCAGATTCCAGATGAGTATGTTTTGAGGAATGCTGGTGTAGGGGAGAGAGTTTGTGATGTCCTACCGAGCTAAAAACCGTTTGGTATATGCATTTATGCTCAACACCTGAAAGTTGGGCTCAGATTTCCTCTTCACTCTTTTTCTACTCAGTGTTGAGATATTTTGACATAGCACTATATCAACTGGTGCCCAATGTCGTGGCGTTTGATCACGATATTCATTTATGTTTGCACGAAGGTGAAGAGGCTTATGAACATAAACGTTTTCAAAGCTCATTTCAAAATCAGCAAGCATGGCCAGCACAAGTGGGTCGTGATTAGTTCTAGAGTTAAGAAGGGGCTATTGATGAAGAAGCCCACGTCCATCAAGCAGTGGAAGAAAACTTTCTTCTATGTTCAGAGTGAAAAAAGTTTCGGAGTTCCACTAACTTAGAGTTTGGACCACATGGGGAAGTGTAAGAAACCACATCTTCTGCACCGTTAGCAAGAAACATTGAATACCATGGTGGATGCGCCCATCAATGTCAGCGTTATATTTGAAACCCTTTAATACTCTTATTGCTTCTTGTCACCTATACTTGTATTTTTCTTTGCTGAATAGAAATGGAAGCCACGGCTAGAGCCAGAAAACGGGTGAGGAAAATGACCTTGGAAAGGAAAAAGGTCATTCAAGCTGGTAAACAGCCTGCACAAGGCAAAAGATTGAAGAAGCAGCCTCGGGCTCTTTCCTCTGTCCTCATTGACGTGGACAACTCAAACTTTTCTAAGCCCTCTACTAAGCCTAGAGATATTTCACCTGCTCCTCCACCTGAGCATCTGCGCCCCTCATCTTCGTCCCAAGGGGCCCCTTTAGAGGTTGGAGTCTTTACGCCCAACTGGGGCATAAAGACGGATGACATGGTGTTTACCCATGCTCAGGTTGCAAGAGAGCATCTCATTTTGGGCATTCCTCCATGAGATGTGATCGAGCTTGGAAGAAAGCCTATTGAAAGCCTTTGCTCCGTGGTCGAGGTCTTGGCCTCCTAGGTGAATGTTCTTACCTTGGCTTGTCTTTTCTTTCAATCATTTCTGCTTTGTAGTAGCTTAATATATTCCCTTGCTTTTTCATCTCAGTAGGGTATTGTGAGTGGGATATTGTCCCATCGTTTTTTAGACTTGAACGACAAGCTATCCAGGTGTTAGTATAAGTTGGACAACAGTTGTGGACACACACAGTAGCTACAGGGCTCCTTGGAGAAGGTCCTCCTCGACAAAAAAGAAGCTGATAGGGCCAGGGTCGAGGAGAGGGAAGCGATGAAGAGGGAGATAGATGCTATTAAGGCCTCCGAGCATAGCCTAAGGGGAGAGATGGAGGCAGCCATCAAGAGGACTATAGAAGAGGCTATGGCTGACTTCAAGAATTCTTCTTCCTTTCAAGAGGCTGTGGAGAATGAAGGTGGGCTCCAGTACCTTGAGGGGTTCATGTAAG
Organism: Bretschneidera sinensis; assembly: GCA_023935145.1. NCBI lineage: Eukaryota > Viridiplantae > Streptophyta > Magnoliopsida > Brassicales > Akaniaceae > Bretschneidera > Bretschneidera sinensis. The sequence continues at coordinate 150,204,662 of CM043697.1, forward strand.
CCAAGAAGAAGGTTAAGATGCTTTACCTCTCGACCCTCAAGCTTGCTACCTCGGGGGAGGAAGATGGTGTCGTGGCGGGCAGGTCTCGAGCTAAGGAAGAAAAGGAGGTGCAGGCCTAACCGAGAAGTGTTGCAGAGAAGCCACATCTAATAGAGAGGTCGACCCCTGAGGACTTGGCCGTTTTTTTTTTCTCTTATTTACTTTGAGGCTGATAGTGCCTTCCTCAGATTTGTAATCATATTTCTTAATAAAATTCTATCTTTCTAGTTTGTCTCCCTTTGCAAACTCTCTATTTTCTTTGTTCTTTTATTGGCAGGGGAGACCGAGGATAGATAACTTGGAAAATAAAATGTAGGGAACAAAAAGGGTTATTTCATTGGTAACTAAAGCATTCATAAGTTACATTGTTGACACATGCGAAGCATGAAACTTAAAAAGAGTATACTATTGATAAAATTTGCTGAGGTTTTCTGCATTCCAAGTGCGAATAATAGGCTTGCCATTCAACTCTTCAAGCTCGAACGTGTCAGTTCAGCAAACTCTCTTGATGTGATATGGGCCTTCCTAGTTTATGATAAGCTTCCTCGTTTCCCGAGGATGGGACACTCCATTTTTTCGTAAAACAAGATCATACAACTTAAAGCTCCTCTCTCGGACTCGAAAATTGTAATGCCTAGCCACTATTTGCTGATATGAGGCTAACTGAACCTGAGCTTTGTTGATAAGATCGACGTTCATCCGTAAGGCTTCTTCGTTGTTAGCTCGCTCAAAGTTCTATACTCGTAACGAAGGCACCCCGATCTACAAAGGAATGATCGCTTCAGACCCATATGCCATGAAGAAAGGAGTTTCTCCCGTGGGGGTCCAAGCAGTGGTTCGATAGGCCCAAAGTACGTTTGGAAGATAGTCGATCCATTGCTTGTTAGCCTCGTCTAATCTTCTTTTGACGCCTTGTAGAAGTGTTCTGTTGATCACTTCGGCTTGCCCATTAGCCTGCAGATATCCTATGGAAGAGAATGGGTGCTTGATAAAAAGCTCTTCGCAAAATGCCTTGAACCGAGTACTATCAAACTGTTTACCGTTATCAGTAACCAATATCTGGGGTATGCCGAACTGACACACTATGGACTTCCATACAAAACCTCGAGCTTAATGATCTGTTATACTAGCGAGTGGTTCTGCTTCTACCCACTTAGTGAAATAATCTATCGCTACGATAAGATGTTTTCTCTGACCGGGTGCTCCGGTGAAAGGACCAAGGAGATACATTCCCCACATGGCAAAGGGAAGCGGATTGGTGATTGAGGTGAGAGGATTTGCCAGCCTGTGAGGTACAAATGAGTAATGTTGACAACTCTTGCATTTCTTCACTAGTTTTACAGCATCTCTCTATATTTTGGGTCGGTAGTATCCTTGACGAAGCACCTTGAAGGCCAATGCTTGGCTTCCGAGTTGATTTCTGTATACCCCTTCATAAACCTCCCGAAGGGCATAGTCAGCTTTCACGGGCCCAAAGCATTTCAGATAAGGTGTAGTGAGACCTTTTTTGTACAACTATTCATCTATAACCGCATATCGGGAAGTGCAAAAGATATGTTTCCTGGCTTCACTCCTTTGTTCGATGAGCTGTCCATCACGTAAATACCGGAGGATTGGGTCTATCCGAATTTCATTTTCAGTCACAAGCAATTCAGGTACTTCATCAATGCTCGAGGTGGCGAAAGTCTCAAGGTAGATGGCTTGGGTTAGCTCGATCTGGCGAGAGGAAGCGAGTCGGGCTAGAATATCAGCATTCGAATTCTTTACCCGAGGAACCTGAGTTATCCGGAATACTCTGAATGTAGTGGCAAGTTCTTTAGCCTTCTTAAGATATCGAGCAATCTTCTCATTCTAGGCTTCGAATTCACAGTTTATCTAATTTACCACCAATTGCGAGTCATTGTATGTGTCCAGGGCTTCAGCAACCATTACTTTTGCCAGTTTTATTCCGGCGAGTAATGCCTCATACTCTGCCTCATTGTTGGAAGCTTTGAACTCAAACCTTAAAGCATATTCGATGGTGAACCCTTCTAGACTGCAAAGGATGAGTCCCACCCCACTCTAAGTATTGTTCGAGGAGCCATCTACTTGAAAAGTTCACTGCGGAATTTGCTCAGCTATCCCTGATTCTTGTGTTTTGCTTGGATATACCTGGAGCGTTGTTTCCATAATGAAGTCCGCAAGAGCCTGAGCCTTGATCATTTTTCGGGGGTTATACTGGATGTCTAACTCTCCGAGCTCTATGGACCAGTTGACCATTCTCCTCGAAACGTCTGTCTTATGAAGCACTTGTCTCAACGACTGATTTGTCAAGATGACAATGGTGTGTGCTTGGAAATACGACCGAAGTTTTCATGCCGTAATTAAAAGAGCATACGCCATCTTCTCTATCGGGAGATACCGTACTTTGACATCGTGAAGGACTTTGCTAACATAGTATATGGGTTTCTGGACACCCATATCTTCCCGAATCAAAACAGATGCCACCACTTCTTGCCCAGCCGACAGATATAGGTAGAGTTCCTCTCCTGCAATAGGCTCAGTCAGAAGCGAGGGAGAACTCAGATACTCTTTCAGCTCTTCAAAGGCTCTTTGATAGACTTCAGTCTAGATAAAGTTCTTGACCTTCCTAATGGCTCTGAAGAAAGGGAGACACTTCTCTACATATTTCGACATGAAATGACTGAGTGCCGCTACGCATCATGTCAACCTATATACTTCCTTTATTGTCTGATGAGGGGTCATACTGAGGATAGCACCGATCTTCTTTAGGTTAGCTTCTATTCTTTTTTGGGTGACCATAAAACTGAGGAACTTCCCTCCAATGACTCGAAATGCGCATTTCGCAGGGTTCAGCTTCATCCAGTGATGCCGAAGTATCTCGAATGCCTTTTCTAGGTCGGAGGTGTGGTCCTTGGCTTTGACACCTTTGACCAACATGTCATCCACATAAACTTTCATATTTCTTCTAATCTGCTCACGAAAGATCTTGTTCACCAATCTCTGGTAGGTAATCCCGATGTTTTTACGCCCAAACGATATGAATTTGTAACAGTACAGCCCTTGGTCAATGACGAAGGCTTTTTTCTCCTGGTCAAGCTCGTGCATAAGGATCTGGTTATAGCCAGAATAGACATCCATGAAAGTCAGAAGTTCATGCCCTGAGGTGGCGTCAACTAACTGATCTATCTGTGGCAGAGGAAAACTATCTTTCGGATAGGCCTTATTTAGATCTATGAAGTCAATGCAGATTCACCACTTACAATTGTATTTTTTGACCATCACTACATTGGACACCTAGTCGGGATAGTTTGTCTCCCGAATGAAGCCAACCGTGAGGAATTGATCAACTTCGGTCTTAATGACGGCTTGACTTTCTAGGGCGAATGATCTTTTCTTTTGAATGATTGGTTTGTGGCCCGAGTCTACAATTAACTGATGCACAGTGACATTAGGTCTGATCCTTGGCATATCCGAGGCCGACCATGCAAACAAGTCTTGATTCCTCTGAAGGAGAGAGAAGTGACTCATTGAGCTTTTCAGCGAAACCAAAACAGATCTGGACCGTTTTGGAGATGTTTTTGCCAAGCCGAACGACTGTCAGTTCTTCCACAGACCGACCACGTGGAGCTTTGACTTCATCTCTAAAGTCTTCTATCTCAAAGGGCAAAGTTTCATTTCTCTTTTTTTCCCTCACAAAATTTAGATAATAGGACCTAGAAACCTGCTGGTCTCCCTTGACTTCACCAACCCCACTGTCGGTAAGGAACTTCATTTTCAAGTGGTAGGTGGAGATGGCCACTTTCAACTCGTTAGGGTGGGCCTACCGAGGATAACATTGTAAGAGGACGGTCATTTGACCACCAGGAAATTAATCTGTATTATGGTAGTTCGTGGAGCTACTCCTACAATAACCAAGAGAACTATACTGCCTTCAGCAAACATTGGAGCCTCTGAGAAACCATATAGCAGGGTTGAGATTGGCTTCAACTGACTATCTTTCAATTGCATTTTCTGGAAGGCATCATAGAACAAGATATATGCTGAGCTTTCGTTATCAACCAAGATGTGTCTGACGTCGTGGTTAGCTATAAGGAGGGAAACTACCACGGCATTATCGTGTGGGGTCTTTACTCATTTAAGATCATCATCCATGAAAGAGATTGTTTGGCCTGCCTTCTTTCACTTGTGAAGTCCGCTTACGGAAGCTACGGACTTGATGCATGCTTTCCTGTTTTGCCCAGAGTTTCCTCCAGCGGCTGGCCCACCACATATCGTTTTGATGACTCTAGTAACTGTGACTTATTGGCCTCCCTGGTCAAGCTCCTCTCGGATCGGCTTAGGACTCATTCTGGGAGCTTGACGCTCTTGTTCTTGGCTAGAAAGGCGTCCCGAACTCCTTTTGGATTGGTCAGGTGTTCCCCATTGCTGTGATCCAGTAAATTCCTTTAAGTACCCCTAGTTGACGAGGGACTCAATCTGTTGCTTCAAAGCGTGGCACTCCTCAGTATCGTGCCCATGGTTTCTATGGAATCGACACCACTTGCTTTGATCTCCACTGAGGTGCTGTGACTTCGGGGGCCATCGAAGGATTACCCTGTCCTGAACATGCATCAGGACATTGGTCCTGGATGCATTGAGAGGAGTGAAACTTTCAAAATGGGTGGTGGCTTTATATCTACCATTGTGATGGTGTTTTTTTGTTATCCCACCTCAAGGATCACTGGTGTCTTTCCTCTTCTTCTCTGTTTCCCCTTCATTTTCTCTTCGGAAAGCTCGATCGTCTTCGGTCAACATATACTTCTCTGCTCGGGCTAAGATCTCATTCATGTCTTTAGGCGGTCGCCTGGTGAGGTTGGAGCTGAAGATTCCAGATTCCATCCCATTTTTGAATGCCAACATCTACTCGTTGGAATTGAGGCCAAGGATCTCTTCTGCGGCAGCATTGAATCTTAAGATGTAGGCTCGAAGCCTTTCCCCTTGATGTTGAATGATGTTAAAAAGACTTTCCGAGGTCTTCTTGGGTCCCTTACTGCTGAGAAAGTGGGAAACAAAGGCATAGCTAAGCTCTTTGAAGGCGCTGATGCTTCCTGACTTCAGTCGAGAATACCACATATCGACAGCTTTTTCAAGCGTTAGGGGAAAAGCTCGACACATAATAGGATTGGAATGCCGATGTAGCATCATGGTGGTCTTATAATGTTGTAAGTAACCCAAGGGGCCTGTTGAGCCGTTATAGGGATTGATTTGGGGCATCCGAAAATTTGGCGAGGAGCTTCGAGAATTTCCTGCGTGAATTTTGGGTCCTAGATGCTGAGTTCATCCATGACGTTATGATTCTAGCCTTTAAGGGCTTCATTGATTCTCTCTTCCATCTCCTCAATCTGTTTGTCCAGGTCGAGGTTGCTCTTAGAAGAGTAGCCTCATCTAGATCTACTGGCACGAGGTGTTGAAGACTCCACAATGGAACGACTGTCGACGGGGAGCCTGTCATTAGAAGTGCTAGTTCGCCTAAGAGTGCGGTGAAGGGACAGGGGTGAGAGCTATCGACCTCTTCCTCAAACTTCGACGGTCAGGTCTGTTACCAAACGAGAAATCTCTAGAAACTGTGCTTGAATCATTAGAATGGCAAGATGCGCTGAGGTGGCTCCTTTAAGATCTTCAAGATGATCTATCTCCGCCTGACAAGGATGTTGCATTCCTGAAAGAGCTCGAGGTCACGGCCAGGGGTAATGTGTTCAGACACAGTAGGGAACCTCGAGCCAGACTGCTGGTTGTGAGTACTGTTTCGTATAGGTGCGGCGCTGGTTCCGATGATTCCCTTGTCGTTATTTTTGGTGGTGTTTCTAGGCTGCATGGCAACAGATGAGTTCTTAGATTTCTTCACTTCTACTGGTCAGCAAGAGATTGGGTTCCCAAAGATGGCGCCAATCTGTTGATGCTGAAAAGATGTTGTCGGGTCGAAGGGCTGAAATGTTGGATCTGTATAAGGGAAAATGATGATCTAAAGGGTCGCCGGAGGAAAAAGGGTAGTGCCTCCGAGTACTCTTCGATGCCTTTGTTAGTGCAAGGTTTTGAGAAAGGAGATGAGGGCAGTGATAGTAGTGTTTTTATCGTGAATCAATCATGAAATCTGTGTACCTTGAACCTCTTTATAGTGGTTTACGAAATAAGTTCGTCACGTGCTCAAGACGACGCGATCCCTGAAATCTCTCTTCCCTTTTTGGCGTGTGAAAAGCCTGTTACGTGTTTAATGACAATGCAATCCCTGAAATCTCGCTTCCATTTTTACGTGCGAGAAGTTTGTTAGTGATAGCGGCTTCATCATTTGCTCTGCTATGTGCCCATCTTCATTGCAGCCATGCATCATCAGGTCATTGGAGGGAGAGTTATCCATGTTTCATCGGGCTATTGGAGGGAAGATTGTTCACGTGTCATCAGGCAATTAGAAAGAAGATTGTCCACGTGTCATCAGACTATTGGAGAGAGAATTATCTACTACATCACAAACCAAAATCATTATGCTAAAACTGATTAATTAGACTCTTGATTAGTGATTCATTCTTTTCAAGTATATGAACATAAGATAACATTGATTAATGAGAATTTATCCCTATATAAAGGTTGCATTGATGTGATTGTGAAATGCAGTATCATCTTCAACTAATTAACCACAACAATCTACCCCACCATTTTACATTGGATCTGATAAACTGGTTTGGGGTTATGTCTATTGTCTCTTACTAATTATAAAAATTTTAAATGAAGAGTTAGACATGCTGCATCTAAGGGTGGAGCTCGAGTTAAGAAAATTGAACTCGAACTCGACTTGTAAGGTGAAATTTAGGCTCGAACTCGAGCCGAGCTTTTCAAAATAAAATAATAAATATATGTTTTTCAAAAATTAATAAATAAAATTGATATATTATATTTTATATTTTAAATAAATAAATATGCTTTTTATAATTCATATTCCATTAAATATGTAAAATAAATATAATTTATATAATACTTATTTAATTTATTAATTAAATCGAGTCGGCTCGTGAGATTAACGAGCCAAGTTTGATAAAACTCAAGCTTTACTCAATTAACTAATCGAGCCAAAATCACAATTCAAGCTTTAATTTAATTTAATCGAATTTCGAATTGAACCTCTCAAAAAAACCGAGCTGTTGGATTCAGTTCCACACTTGCATGTATTGAGTTGGATTTCACGCCTTTAACTGTACCGTATATTTGATTGGTTCTTTGAAAAAAAAAGGTATTGCACATTTCTATATATTTGTTTTTTTGTAAATAGTACTATATATTTGTTTTTCAATGTAGAGATGTTAACCCACCACAAAGTCATTCGCCAATCAGAGGGATTGCTTTTTGTTCGGAAAGGTGCAACTTTCTGAAAATTACCTAGTTTATATTTTTTAATCTTTTATTTGGAATGATCAAAACAAGAATATTATTTTTTAAGTGTAAAATTGTAATCGCGGAGATATTTTTTTTTCATTTTCAAAATATAATGTTCTATAATATTTTTATAATTTTATTTTTTTTCCTTAAACAATTTCACTTTCAAAAAAATATCTATCTATATATACTTATACTACTTATTAATAAAGTTAGAATTCTTATTTGATGTTCACTTTTCAAAATATCATATAAATCCATACTTAAATATATAAATCAAATATTTAAAAAATGTTATATATGCAACTCAATTGATTCAAACTTTCCACATCTTTTTCTCATGTTTTTTTTTTCATTATCTTACTCGTACTTAATTTTTTCACTCTCTTTATCTTTCTTATCTTTAACCCATATTTTTTTCTCAATATCCCAACTTAACTTCTCCGCTTTTTTTATTACATTAAAAAAAAACATAAAAGACACGCTTGACTATAAGTCATAAGAGTAGGCTTGATGTCTAACTTCCAATAAAAAATGACATGCTCGACCCATAAGTTCTTTAGAAAACAAGAGAGCGGAAGAAAAAATCAATATAACAATGCAACTTGCTTTTCCCTCCCTTTAGTCTAAAAATTTATCATCTCATCAAGCAAAATTTTTGGTGATATTGTTTTTATGTTTTTTTATAATTTTTTAAGAGATTAATTTATATGCAATAAAAAATTATAAAGTAAATCTTGCAGTATATTGCTTTTGCATATGAATTTAAGGTGTGTTTGAGAGTGTTGTGTTTTAGGTGTACTAACGTTTAGTAAACTATCTTGCAAAAACGATGTGATCAATATTAAATGTTTGGTAATTGTAATCTTAATAATGCTGTGAAACTATTAAATTATCAAAATAGACATTGCGCAAAAATACACATTTTTAATGAATTATTTTATTCAATAAAAAATACTATTGACATTAGCAAATAAAGCAAAAGTAACAATCAACAACTTTTTTCCAATAAAATCATTTATTAATAAATAATTAATAATAGATTAAAAAGTATTAAAATTGTAATTAATATTACAACAAAATTAAGTTTATGTAATTTGAAATTCTCATTTGTATCAAACAAACTAACTGCAATATTATTTCTTTAACATATTTTTTTTCATCAAAATACCTAAGAATTTAAGGTAATGATGAAGCAATATAATTGGAAGACCAAATTACATTTATGAAATAATTTAATCATTAAAGTTTTAAATGGACTGCAAAACTAATAAAAAATATCAATTTAAGTTCCAACGGAAATAATATCAAATGTCTTAACATTATTACTTTTTCAATTTCTCATGAGAAAACATGCTGCAACTAAGAGAGAGGGTTAAATTCCTCACTTTGAAAAAGAAGTGAGAGAGACAGACACAAGAGAGAGAAAGTAAGATCAATGTTTTGGTAATTTGAATATATAAGGAGTTAAGTGGGAATTAGTGAAATGTAGTAAGGGTAGTTTCAGTTTTATATAAAATTCATTAAAGTTTTATGTGCTACTCAGTCAAGCACATTTTAAAAGCACACCCATCTTGCTTATCAAAAAATGATATTTTTAACTATCTCTAACAGCTCTATTGGGAAAAGTTGTTACATTGAAATTTTACTAATATTAAAATTAAAAAAAAAATTCCCTCATCTATTCCCAATAGTTATTTTTCTATGGACAAAATTTTTCCCAAATGCACCCTTAAACTCCTTAAATTTTGGGATGTAGTAAGGGCTACTTTATAGTCAATTTATGTGTACTACAAAGTAAAACTTGTGAAATAAAATCTGCAGTACATTGTTTTTGCACAAAGATCTAAACTCTTTAAATTTTGAGATGTGGTGAACATTATTTTATAATCAAAATTTATGTGTAGTGCAAATTTTACTTTATAATTTTTTAAGCAGAAAAGTTGATCTCCTTTTTAAAAAGATTTTTATTTTTATATTTCTTATGCATAGCAACTTACCATATTGTGGACCGATATATTTGTTTTGTACAATAAGTTTATTAATTACTTGTAGAAAAAGACATATTATTTCATTTCCTCTCTAATTGTGTGTGGCTTTCTTACATAATTTTTTTTTGCCAAAAAAGACACGTTACAGAAGTATCTAATTTTGTGTTTCTTCCTCCAAAAAATTATATAAAAAAATGAATACATATAAAGGGTAATTCTGTAATATAAAGTCAAGAAAGATGGATAAAAATCAAGCAATGAAATCTAAGTCGGTTATTATTTTTACCTAAATATTCATTGTTGATCTTTTAGATTTCAAGTAATTGGATACTTTGTTTATTTTTTGATAATAAGTGAATGGGCACCCTGACTACTATTTTTTTGTGAGATGTATCGATGTTATTAGAAAATAAAGAACACCACAATCCGTTAGCAAAAAAATATAGACAACCTTAAAAAAAAGTTTTTATATTTTCACGCATTTCATTGTCACTAGTTTATCCCAATGTAATTTTTAGTTCTCTCTTATCCACCTATCTTTCTTAAAACTTAGAGCTTGTTTGATTCATTTTATAAGGTGATCTTATTGGCAACAAAATAACTGAAATAAAACTGTTTTGGTTCAATTTATTGCCTTAAGTTGAAGTTGCTTATAGAGATTTAGAGCTTGTTTGGTTCAACTCTCACTCCACATGTCTGTTTTATTTAACTTATATTTTAGAGAGGTTATGATTTATAAGGAAAATAATTGAATTTTGAGAAATTAAGATACTCTAACTTCTCAAATTACTTTCAGATTATAATATAATTTAACTTTGATCAATATTTTTTTTTATCATTGGGCTTTTTCAAAAATCTTCATTTGTTTATCAAATTATAATATGATCATTTAGACAGTTTTAAATTAATTTTTATTATTTTTTTATCAAACACATCCACAACTTATTTAAAACGCTAAACAAGATATCCAAACAATAATAAACTTATTTATTAAAAATAATTTAAGCACCAAATTTTAATATGATAATAATAAGTGATAAATCGATTTATTCAGTTGAGCCTAACAAGCCCTTAATTTCATATTTTGAAAAAATTGGTTCTTCTAGCTTTTGAAAATTTCTTTATCATCGTAAATTGAGTTGAGTATTATTTTTCAACATCGTAACTTTAAAATCTCAATTTCAGTATTACTAGTTTATTGATGTGTAATTTTTAGTTCTCTCTTAACCTCCTCTCTTTTTTTAAAACTTGAGTTTGTTTGATTCGGCTTAACCAACTTATTAGCCACAAAATATCAGAAATATAAATGTTTTCGTTCAATTTGCTTATATAGACTTAATTCACATTTGGTTCTTCTGGCATATAAAAATTTCCATATTATCGTAAATTAAGTTAACCAAAGAAAAATATCATATTACTTGAGTTTTTGAAAATTACATAATATAAAATACAATAACCGTGCCATTATATTTTTCTCCTCTATCAGTTCTCTCATTAGCTCAATTTGTTTAAATTGTTTTTTTAATTTAATTATTAATATTATATTACTCACTAAATAATCTATTAATTTAACATTAAAAACCTTCTAGCTTATAAAAAATTCCAGATTATCATAAATTGAGTTAATCAAAGAAAAAAAATCATATCACCCGAGTTTCTGAAAATTACATAATATAAAATACAATAACCCTACCATTATATTTTTCTCCTCGGTTGGTTCTTTCGTTAGTTTAATTTATTTAAATTGTTTTTAATTTAATTATTAATATTATATTACTCAGTAAATAATGTATTAATTTACCATTAAAAATTATGTAATTATCATACTGTTCATTAATAAATTATTACTAATTAATTAATTAATTAATATTTATTTATTATATTAAGTATTACTGTACATTACTAGTTAAATAATAATTTAATTATTATTAAAATATTTGCTTGTCCTATTGCTCAATATATAATAATTTAATTATGGTTCAAAATAATATATTAATATTAATTTATTTTAAAAATATTTAATAAAAATTATTTTATCGCCTTTTTTTCAGAATGTCCCAGAATTCTTTTTTCCAAAATGTAAAACGCGCCAAAAAAGTAAAAATGCAAACGCCGTTGCCAGGGATCGAACGCGGTCACCCGAGTGACAGACCGGACTACTCACCACTATACTACAACGATTTGTCTGTTATTTGTTCAATTTTGAAATATTTATTGGGCTCAAGTGATCAACTCCTTGTATCCCCATTTTGCCCTCCGATGGCTCTAGGATATTCCACCCTCAGCACAAGGCACTAGTATTATTTCTTTCTCCACCTCCGTTCGTTGTTTCCCTTCACACACAGCTCGTAAGTCACAGCTGAAAGTATACTCCTATAAAAGCCCAAAACCTCACTCACTGAAAGAACGGCCACTACCACCGATCAAAAGCGGAGGAAGAAAGATGGGAACCCTAGGGAAAGCGGTATACACCGTGGGATTTTGGATTCGCGAGACCGGTCAGGCTCTTGATCGCCTTGGCTGCCGCCTTCAAGGCAACTACTACTTCCATGAACAACGTAAGCGTCCCTCTTCTCTCTGTAACCCTAGATCCAACTCCTTTTAACTTCAAGCCGTATTAATTAAACCATTTACACTCTGTTTGATTTAAATGAATTCCATAGTTTTTATGGAATACATTTGAATTCTGTTAGCTATTGTGATTGTTTTGTTAATAATTATGAAATTCATTTACAAATGAATTAACACATGTTTGATTTGCTAATAAGAGAATATTTCTCTATTACCCAATTTCTTTATTATTATTGTCATTATTACTCAATCTTCATATGCTAATCATTCTTTGACATTTTTTCTTTAATCCGATCGTAAGAGTTAAGAGAATAGATGAAGAAATGTGAAATTTGATTTGAACTCATTCATTGTCAGCTAAAAAATTTCTCTTTCATCTATTTGCTTGTGCCCCACAAACTAGTATTGACATGTACGAGACCCTGTAGCAGCATTACAATTTTTGTTTTCTTTGCAGCAATTACAGGATTTTTATTTAAAACAAAACAATTACATATTGATTTCAAATCCTGACAAAGATATTAACTGATTATTCCTGGACTTCAATATTGAGCCTCAAAAACCCTTTACACTTGCTTTGTTGTCCATTATACAAGTTGAAATGGTAACAATAAATCCAAGTTATATATGTTAGTATGTCTTTTTGATAAGAAATTGAAATATGAAACATATTATATATGGCATAATCTTTCATGTAGTTTGGCGAAAAAGTCAATGAAATGAAATGTTGATAAATCCATATAATAATGTTAAAGGTATTTAAGTAAATTTTAGAAAATGAATTGAATTCTTTGTTGATTCCAAACATAAAAATTGTTTCACTTCTACAATTAAATAAAACTATACGAAACTTAAAAATTCAATTGAGTTCATTTACTAATGAATTCTAGTTTCAAATCATTTGAAAATGAAGTGTGAATTCATTTAGTTTCAATTCATTTGGAAATGAACTGAATTCTATATTTGACTTCATAACAAACGGAGTGTCACACACACACACACTAGCATTTTCGTTGACAAACAGAGAATGAATTTATAATTTATCGTTGGAATTTCAATTAAGTAGGTGTAGGTCTCTCCTTCTTTGGAGGAGAGGAGAGAGTTTTGGTCTCTTTCTCCTCTGACGAATTTATGGTGTAACTCGCCACTTCTTGTGGTTAACATTCGCTATTTGCTAATTAGCTTGTGTTGTGCCATCCAACTAAGTGATTCATCTTACTTTTTTTTGTTCGTTTTAAAAGTGTCTAGGCATCGAACTCTCATGAACATATTTGATAAAGCTCCTGCTGTTGACAAGGATGCGTTTGTGGCCCCAAGTGCCTCTGTCATTGGGGATGTTCAAGTCGGACGAGGTTCATCCATTTGGTATGGATGTGTTTTACGAGGTAATAAGTTTTTTTATGTTTGTTGTATACTTGTATGATGCATTCAACTTTTAATCTTTTATTGGACTTTCTTTGAACAGAAACGGATTCCCTTTTCATTTTAAAAAAGAGGAAACAAATTCCATTTTGTGTAGGTGTGGGCGTTGGTGTTTGTGTTAGGAGTATTTTTTTTGAAAAAGAATACTTGATTATGAGATTACATACTATTCTATGATGCCCATGTGTTTTTCCTTTAGGCTATTTCTTTAAATTGGTCGGGAAAGGAAAGGAAAAGATACGAAGATAATAAAGCAGAGAAAATGGAGAGTGTACCCCTTGTTTGGATGATTAAAAATGAAGGGAGGACAAAGAAGAAAAGGAGATATTGCACTTTGCTATTTTGCCCTTCATTGATAAAAGAAATATTATAAAAGTTAGGAGTATAACAGTGAATAGAGTTAAAAATTATAAAGGAGTTTCTTATAAAAAAAAGTATGGAGGAGCTACACCCTGCCTCCATATCATCTCAATTTGGGAGAATTGAAGGAATGAATATTTGATGGGAAATGTCCATCTCGTTTCCCATCATTAAAAAAATTCCCAAACAATGGGTACAAGTACCCTTTCCTTTTCTTTCCCTCCATTCTCATCATTCCAAACACACTTAAGCATTTGAGTTTTAATCACTACTGGCGCTTTATAAGCATATTTTTCTATTTGGGGATGTGGGTGATTTGCATATAAATTGTTACAGTTTTTATTATGACTAGGAATCGGCTTATCAACACTGAAAGAATTGATGCTTTATTTTGTGTTGCAATGTCAAAGTCATGGTAGCATGCTTAAGCATTGGTATCGCAACATATATGGTTTCCATGCTTGCTTGACACGGTTTAGTTGTGATTTCAGACTTCTTCTTTATAATTTTAATCTGGTTAAACTACTATTTTATTTTTCCAAAAAAAATAATCTGGTTATATTAGTCTTAGATTTTTGTGAAATGGTTATTTGCTAATTTTATGGGGAACGTGATATATTTTGGTCATAGCTATTGAGTTGTTTTATGTTAGTTCTCTACTAAATATTGTTACAAAGGATAAATAATAATCTAAAATGTTATTTTCTGTAGGTGGTATGAAATATTATTATTGGAAGAATACTGTAATCCCGTGCTCACTACTATCTGTTATATTAGCTTCAAGGGTATGAAATAATAATCTAATGCATTTTATTGCTGGAAGATTACAATCGGAAAATGATGTGAACATCAATCCTCATATCACCAGACATGTCCACTCTTTACCATTGGGTTTGATTTGATTTCCCCTTCATGCTATCAACACCTTATTTCTTTTATAAAGAAGAAATTCATCTAAAGTAGGTATAGAGGAGTGCAAAGGTGTACTACCTTTATTGCATAGGAGTAGATTTTGACTCGTCAGTAGTCAGTATCATAGTCTTGAAGATAAAGGGTTTTTAAAGTCAGCAGCCTCTCTCCACTATTCCGTGTAAAATATATGTTTGCGAATAGAGATTTATTGGAGGTTATTTTTGTTCATTTTCACAATAATGATTCTGGTGCTTTCTATACACAGGGGATGTTAACAACATCAGTGTTGGATCTGGAACTAATATACAGGACAACTCCCTTGTGCATGTGGCAAAGTCTAACCTAAGCGGGAAAGTGCTTCCAACTATCATTGGGGACAATGTTACAGTAGGTAAAACATATAAATGTTGGTCGTGTGTTTGATGTGAAACAATTTGATGCATGTTCCAGCCATTTTCTGGATTGTGATTTAGAAGTTGAACTGAGCAGGTCATAGTGCTGTTCTACATGGCTGTACCGTTGAGGATGAGGCCTTTGTTGGCATGGGAGCAACGCTGCTTGATGGTGCTGTGGTCGAGAAACATGCAATGGTTGCTGCTGGAGCCCTTGTGAGACAGAATTCAAGGATCCCTTCTGGAGAGGTTTCTCTCTCTCTCCACCCCCTATAATATTTGTGTATGTATATATGGCGAGATGTCATGCTATCCCATCATTTCACATCAAAGTGAGGAAATTGACTCTTTCAGTCATTGCTATTTCTGATTTTGTTTTCCTAAATGTTGAACCGCCTTTAGGATATGTTTGGCAAATCAGGTAGGATAGGATAAGGTTGCTAGGGATAGATTAAGCTATTTGCCCTATCGTAAGTTAGGTGAGCTGAATAAAGAGGTCCATAGCGTATTCAATACTCTACCAATACGTTTGGTTCTTGGTACAAGATGCACTGGGTAGGGTATATTCAAGCAAAAATTGCCAAAATATCCAAATAAAAAAAATGAATTAGCACCCCTTTTATAATATTATAATGATAATAACATTGGTACTGTTTGTTTGATTAAAATTATAGTATTTTATAATGGTTTGTTTCCTCTTGTAGGCTATTCAAATATTTTATTATATATTTCACTATTTAATCAATTAGTTTTATTTTTCAAAGTGAAATAATTATTCAAGAGTAAATTATAAAAGTCCCCTAAGTTTAGGTCAAAAATACATTTGCATCCTTCTAATTTAAAATATATGCTATGTGGTTAACAATTGGACTATGCCAAAGCCACATTATGAATATTAATAATAACATTTTTTTATAAGTAATAGCATTATTATTTACTTAGTATGTGATTATTAATTTTTAATAATGTTATATTTTCTATGCCTATTTCTAAAGTACATAATATATATAATTATATTTGTCATTTATAAAAATTAATTATTATTTATTTATAAAAATAATTCTTATTATTATTTTTTTAAAAAAATTAATTCTTATTATCATATAATATTTACATATTAATAATATTCCATGTGGTGTGTACTAATATATTACATATTATTTTAATAGTATTTTTTATTTGATAGATTACATATTGTATTAATGTTGATATTACATATTATATAATTACTATTTATCATTATATATTTATTTTTATCTTATATTTATATTTATTGTCTTATACATTAATATTTACTATTCTGTAAATTAATAGTAATATGTTTAAGTTTACTAATATACCCTAATGTTTGTAAATATTTGCTATATTATGTTTCATTTGTATATTTTTTATTCCTCTTGGAGCCAAATTCAAGGATAAAAGTGTGTGGAATCCTATCGTGGAGAGGTTTGAGAAGCGGTTGGTTGGGTGGAAAAGTCAATATCTTTCCAAGGGAGGACGACTCACGCTTATCAAAAGTACCTTTCTAGCTTGCCCATTTACTATATGTCTCTCCCTATTCCTAGTTCGGTAACTAAGAGGTTGGAAAGTATTCAAAGAAGGTTTTTGTGGGGGCAATACGGGAGAGCAGTACAAATATCATAAAGTGAAGGGGGTGGTTAAGCAACCTCTAGGAAAGGGGGTAATGCCGTACAGTAGGAAATAATTGGAAAAGAAATTAGGAAATTAAAGATAGATGATCCAAACCACATGGATCTTCCCAAGTCAAATGGTAACACTGAACCAAATCACATGAAACAACATAGACAATTCAACACTCAATCATAAAGTATGAAAACTAATAATTTAATCTGAATTCATTCATAAGCTGCCAAATAACAAATGAGAATCACATATATATAGGAAAATCCTAACCTAAAGATAAAGACTAAATCCTAAGAATATAAGAACAACAAATCAGATAACCATGAGGGATAAGTCTAATCCTAATCAAGGAAGCTAACTAAGATAATAGTTCTTAATATTTTCAATTACATAATTATTCCCATATCCCCGAATTCTTAAATTAATACCCCTAATTCTAGTCTCCCTTGTGTTCCCCATCATTCGAATACGAATACGAATACTTGATAGATGATCTTATAGATTTCGAATACGAATCCGAGTACGGTAAGACATGATAGCAAACTAAAATACCTCAAACATAATTTTTTTTCCTTTTTTTTTTTTCTCTTTTTCAACTTTTTTTTTTGTTTTTGCAAAAAAAATTGCAAGTAGTTATAGTAAAAAAATAAAAAAATAAAACCTGGAATTTTTTTTTGAACTGGCTCGGGCTCGGGCTAACTCTCTGTTCGCGGCTGGTGGCGGCGGCTAGTGGTGGAGGTTGACGGCAGATTGCAAAAGAAGGTGTATTTGGCTAATTTACGCGTGATTTTTTTTGTTGGTGTTTTTTTTCCTCACAGGGGAACGAAATTAGGGCTCTGATACCACTTGATGCCGTACAGTAGGGAAGAATTGAAAAAGAAATTAGGAAATTAAAGATAGATGATCCAAATTACATAGATTTTCCCAAATCACATGGAAACACTGAACCAAATCACATGGAACAATAGTCCAAATCACATGGACAATTCAACATTCAATTACAGAGTATGTAAACTGATAATTTAATTTAAATTCATTCATAAGTTGCTGAATAACAAATGAGAATCCCATATATATATGGAAAATCCTAACCTAAAGATAAAAACTAAATCCTAAGAAGATAAGAACTACAAATCAGATAACCATGAGAGATAAGCCTAATCCTAATCCAACAAATTAGATAACCATGAGAGATAATCCTAATCCTAATCAAGGAAGTTAACTAAGATAATAATTCTTAATATTTTCAATTACATAATTATTCACATTTCCCCCAATTCTTAGATTAAAATCTCTAATTCTATTTTTCCTCATGTTTCCCATTAGGGGGTCTTGGTATTAAATCTCACTTTATTTAATAGAACTCTTATGGGCAAGTGGTTATGAAGATTTATGACGGGGAGGGATCTTCTATTGCAGGAAAGTGGTGGAGGCTAAGTTTGGGTTGGAGCCTAATGGGTAGATGTCTAAGGAACCGAGGGGGGCTTATGGTTTGGGGGTGTGGAGGTGGATTGGAAATGTGTGGGAGGATTTTCTCCCTTGAATTTATATTTAGATAGGTAATGGAAGAAGAACGAAGCTCTGTTATGACACATCGTTTGGTAATGCCCCTTAAAAGACCAATTTCCGAGTATTTTTTATATTGTGAGAGATAAAGAAGCTCTTATTGGAACTTGTGTCTTTTTTATCAATGGGGAGATTTCTTGGAATGTGTCTTTCACTCGGAATGTTCAAGATTGGGAGATTGAGGAGCTGGAGAGGTTTTTGGATACCTTGTATAGGGTAAAGATAGACATGGCTAGAGAGGATTTAATGAGGTGGAGGCCTAACCTAGACAAAGGCTTCGAGGTGAAATCTTTTATAAGGTAAAGATAGACGTGGCTAGAGAGGATTTAATGAGGTGGAGGCCTAACCTAGACAAAGGCTTCGAGGTGAATTCTTTCTATAAGTGTCTTCTTGGTGGGATGAGTTTGGAAGGCTCTCCAAATTTTCTGTGGAAAGCTTTTTGGTGCCCTAGTGCCCCTAGGAAGGTGAGCCTTTTTGTGTGGGAAGGCTACTGGGAAAAGATTCTTACGATAGACAATTTACCAAAAAAGGGAAAAAATTCTTGTGAATAGGTGTTATATTTGTAAAAGTTGCGCCGAGTCCATCTTTCATCTTTTATTGGAGTGTGCATTGGCTAGAAGCTTATGGAGATGGCTTATAAGATTTTGGGGGTTTCTTAGGTGGTTGCCAGCATCGTTAAAGATGAAGTGTGGGCTTGAAGCGGATTACGGGCCTCTAAGAAGATTAAGAAGGCTTATTCGTTAATTCCTCTATCTATTTTTTGGATTGTGTGGATTGAAAGGAACCATAGAGCGTTTGAAGGTATAAAGAAGCCCTTAGAAGTAATTAGAGATAGATGGCTTAATATCTTTAGTTTTTTATTTAGAAGGAATTTTTTTGTAAATGTGGAAGACTTTTTGGATTTTGTGGAGCTTATCTCTTGTAATTGAGTTGCACCCTCTTGGTATGTTTAATTAATTCTTTTATTTATAAAAAAGTTAGTAAATAATTAGTTTTAAACTTTCAATGTTATTTATAAAGTAAGTTAACTGAAGCAGAGTTCTACCAGTCGTGTCCTAATTTAATATATAGAGAAAGGACGTTACTTGCAGGCAGCTGTAGTTTCTTTGTTTATAAAATAATGTCTTCTAAAAGTGCAATGGCAGATGTTTAAAGTTTTAAATATTCCACACAAGGGTGTCTGGAATTTCAACTTAGATTCATGAGCATTGTTGTCTTTTTGTGCGGCACATAGATGACATTTATGTCTTTTCTTACTCTACCTAATGTGAGTAAGCCATATTCACCCAGCCCCTGGTGAGTAATTCTTACTCACAATGGGTAGGGTTAGGCTTTCACTACTCACTCAAGTTCACGTCCTCAAAAACTGGGCAGGGAAGAGTAAAACTTACCCAACCCTACCCAGTGTACCAACTACTTACAGATCATCTATCCTTGTGGTTTACAATGGTGGCAAGGTGGGAGCTTCCTGAGATTGCCTGTGTTTCTGTCAGGTCGAAATCACATAATTGGCTAAAAAGGCATATGATGTTATCAATTTGTTCCGATTAACCTTTCTCTCTTTTCTTTCACCATTTAAATTGTAATCCGCCTATGTAATTCGGTAATATGCTTGATAAGGGGTGACATCTAGTGGCTAATTTCTAGCTGTTTATGGGAAAAAATGCTACTTCAGTTTTGTACATAAGCTGAACATTCCTTCTCCAAGGTGCATAAATTTTACTTTTTGGTCTCACCAATTTAATTTTTCTGGATCCAATTCTGGAAACTGTTATTTTTACTTCTAGTAACCTATAGACATTGTAGTAGATCCTGGTGTTTAATTTTTAATTTATATGTTACAGGTATGGGGAGGCAATCCAGCAAAGTTCTTGAGGAAGCTCACTGATGAAGAGAGAGCTTTTATTTCTCAGTCAGCCACCAATTATTCCAACCTTGCTCAGGTTCATGCAGCTGAGAATGCAAAGTCATTTGATGAGATTGAGTTTGAGAAGGTTTTACGCAAGAAGTTTGCTCGTCGGGATGAGGAGTATGACTCAATGCTGGGTGTTGTCCGTGAAACTCCCCCAGAACTAATTCTCCCAGATAATGTCCTACCGGATAAAACACCCAAGCCTTCTCAAAAGTGATTTTTGCAAGGTATTTTTTGTTTAAATCAAATCTCGAGATTGAAATCAACGAATATTTGTTGTTATGGTCAAACGCACAAGGGATTGTTTTCTTTCCCAATAAAACCAGACAATTATTAGGATAGAATTATTGCTCCTATTTAACTTTCTGCTTTACTCTGCCCATGGTTGTTAAGAAGCTCCTTTTTTCAGCTCAGCAAGAAACGAATTCCATAAGCAGGATGTATCTCGATGTTAGTTGTTCATTGTACCTAAGATACTTGTTTTACTGAAGTTTTTTCTTGATCTGCATGTTTGTGTTCAAGTCATGCTTCTTGGGCACACATGAAAAATAAAATTTAAGTCGAATAAATGTACAATGCTTTTGCCTTCTGCTGCACATACAAGCTCCAGTGAAAATTATGGTGGTTTTATGAGATTATTAACTTGGAAATCCGGAATATTTTTGGTTGAAAATTGACTTGCAATAGAGTTACCAAAGGTGGGACTACCTTCTATTGCCTAACTACAAAGCCCTGACCTCTGCTCTATGCTCTTGACGTGTTTTCTGCCCCACAAGATGTCAACTTGATGGGTCTGTTAGGACTGTTAGGCTATACTGCCTAGATAGTTCATTTACAAATGTTAGAATCAATGCTAGTGTCATATGATGATATTCTCATTTGGAGCATCTGGTGTTTGCTGCAGTAGCACTATCGGAAAGCGAAGGAGCTTGAAATAGAACTTGGCTGGGGTCAGCTGAAAGCACACTTCATCTTCCCTTTTCTTTTGAATGCATTGTCCCTTGATATGTATTCTATTAACAGTATCTTCAATTCGCGGTACTGGCGGCTGTTTTCTTTATGAAATGTAAGCAATGAACTGCTGTTGTCTGCTGATTGAGTTTCTTGAAAGTACGCAGTGGGGGAGGTGGTGCTGGCGATGGAATCTTTCTTCAAAAACTGATGATAGTTGATGGTAAAGAGACATCTTGTAGGTTCTCTACTCGTGGAGTGAGTGTGGGTTTTAAGATGTAGGTTCTACCTCAAAAGATCTATGGTAAGACTAGTAGGAGAGACATTTTTCTGCATGTTAACGATGCGTCGCTAGTAGTTGGAATCGTCCTTGTTTCATGGGCCCCTCATAATCCGTGGGTCATTTTTCGCTTTCTGGGTCAGTGTTCATGGTTATAGGTCTTCTCTCAGATAGGCTTGGGTTGGATGGAAAGTTTGCCGATATGGACCCAAAATAAACTTCCAACCCGAGAAGAAGGATCGAAAGAATTAATTTTTTTTTCTCTAATATAATTATTTTTGCTATTGCTGAAATAATGATAGGTGAGTGGTGTCTACTGAAAGCTAAACATGAGCGCATTTTATTCTAACCTATTGCAACCCAACCCATGTGCCTAAGTCCTCAGCCGTAGCCCTACGCAAGTTAAGAAATACGAGTACCGTTTATCTGGTATTAAATAATTATATAATTTTATTCCTTCATGGTCTGATCTTTTTAGCAATTATTGTACGCTTATCGGAATCTAGAAAAGCCAAAGAATCAATTCCCCGTAATTTCAGCTCAGTTCTGTTGGAAAGGACAAAAAGAGCCGTCTCTCATAGAACCTCATCATCCAAATCTGCTTTTATGATTCGTCTCTTTATTGTTTTCTTGTTTTCTTCCTTTTGGATATTGGATACCCCTCCTCTCC
This sequence comes from Bretschneidera sinensis, assembly GCA_023935145.1. NCBI lineage: Eukaryota > Viridiplantae > Streptophyta > Magnoliopsida > Brassicales > Akaniaceae > Bretschneidera > Bretschneidera sinensis. The sequence continues at coordinate 150,226,779 of CM043697.1, forward strand.
CTCCATTGATTTGAAGTGATGATCGTCCCATTGTTTGTGCCCTTTACTGTAACAAAATTTATGTGTTTTAAAATGAATGTGAGCTTTTTATATCCAATATTATGTTATTTTTTCTTTCTTTTTTTATGGTCTTGTACTCATGTTCTCTTGTTAAATCTTCCTCATATACAGGTTTTTGCCCACTTCCCAAATCATGGCATGAACATTACTTTTATTTTAAGATAATTGTGCGGTGGTTCAAGCTTTAGCATATCTTAACTAGTGGAGGGTGTGGTGTCTAACCTTTCATCAAATGCTATTATATACTAAATATTGGAAATTTTATGACCATAGATAGGGGTATAGGGAAGTGGATGATGAACTCAAATAAGTTTTTATATCAACAAGTATTTGGTTCAGTGATAAGAGTTTGTTCACATCATTAAAAATGTTTGGGTTCGAGACTTTCTATAAATGTTTGTTGGTGTTAAACTTAAATTTTTATTGCACAGAGTGTGAAGTGGTTTTTAACTACGACTTTGACATAGGTGCAGTGAAAACTATTTCAAATTCATTTTATGTTGGGGCTTAATACTACTTGACTGATATGTGGAGTATTGTTTATTTATTTTTTCAATAATATTTTTTTTTTTTTGATTGAAAAAGAGATGCATAAATGAACTCAATAAATTTACTAAGCCAAAATACGATAGTGAGCGAAAAAGTAAATGAGCATTTGGCTTTTAATTGCAATTTGCAAAGCACTCATGTGCCTGAAATGATTGTTTAAAGTATAACGGATGTTTGCATGCCTCTTTCTCAAATCTCAATGAAGGTATACGGCCACCTTCTTAGTGCTTTCTATCTCTTGTTTTATAGCTAATTTCCCTAAGTGATAAAAAAAGAGTCCGGCATGGGCTCAACCAAAAGAAAAGGAGTAAGGCATGAGCCACGCACAAAAGCCATACTTCAGGGCCCATGAAAATCCTATGCCAGATAGATCTGGACTTTGAATCTTTTATTATGTTTAAAGTTAAAAAATACCAAAATTGAAGAGAGAAAACGCTTGTAGTTGGTGATTTTTACGTGTGATCTTATCACGTAGGATTTCTATGCAATTAAAATGATTTACGTTCCTGCAATGGAAAAAATGATTTAGTTTTCATTGTAGATATCAATAGAAGTTTATAAAAGCATGCCCCATTTGAAAAATTATCATTTTTATGATATATTTTTTATCAAAAATATTTTTCATTATCAAATATAGAGAGATAGGATAAATTTTCTATTTTTATCATTCAGCTTGGACGAAATCTAAAGAAAAGAATCTCTCATCCCATGGAGTTTGTTTTCAAATATGTATTTTCTTTAATTGTCGTTAAATGTAAGTATCACAAAAGAATGTTTTATCATTGAAGTCCAAACAATACGTGCATTCAACTTATAACTCATGATATAAATTCAAAATTTTAAAATTAAAATTTATTTAATAAATTAGTTTTTAAAATATTTGATATAATATTTATAAAAAAACATAAATCATTTCATAATTTTCGTTAAAACAATTCTAAACAAATATATTATTATGAGTTTAGTTTAATGATTATATTTAATATTTTTTATAAATAAAAATATTAATGTATTGAGTTTGATTGGGACATCATAATTACAAAAAAATAATAATATTAATAACTAACAAACGTGAAACTTTAATAATAAATAAAAATAATCTTAATAATTTTAGAGGGCAATTTGGGAAAATTAATTAACCCCACTTGAACTCTTCTTGCTCCTAGTGGACCTGCAACGAACCTACTTGCTATTACCTCCTCACCTATATATACACAGAAAACAGAGAGGGCAAGAGAGAAATTGGTTTAAAGAGATTATACATATAAAAAATGGGAGCAGAGCCCTTGCCCAGAAGTGGTGAGGCTCCTCTGATACTGGGGCTGCAACCGGCGGCCCTCATCGACCACATGGCGCGCGTCGATTGGTCCTTGCTCGATGAAATCCCCGGTGAGCGCGGTGGCTCTATTGCGGTACTTTCCTCCACTGGCTTAAATCCTCGCTTTAATTTTGATTTATTATAGGCTCTTTTACTGCCTGCGTTCTGCAGAATTTCTGGGTTTTGGCTACATTTGAAAGGTTCATTAAGATCACACTGCATTAGCTATAATTCAGTTGTTGTTTTTTTCCCTTTTGCTACCCTCATGTGTATGATAATTTTACTAATTTATCTGAGTGCGTGTGTGCAAATATTCAGTCCTTGATATTCGTGGGTTTGCTTGATTTTTGTTTCTTAGTGATTTTTGTTAGTGATTTTTGGTTGCTTGATTCGAATCCCAATGTCCTACACTTTTTCAATCAATGTTCATCTGTTTCTGCTGGACTTAAACTATACTATTTAAGTTCTAAAAGCATTTTAGTACATTTTTTTGTTATCGTCTCTCTCTCCTCTTTTTATTTTCCCTATTTCCCCTCCCCTCTAGAGAAACAGAGGCATTTAGCTCTGAACTAAGTAAATGATGTCGATGACATGAATGCAGAGAATTATAAGATTGGTTTGGTATAGGGACATTAAATCTTATATATTTGTGATGGTCCAGGTTCAAATAGAAGAGCTTGAACATATATTGAATGAGGTTAAAACCCATATCCTATCAACCCCTGGTGGTGATCCGACTTTCAGAAAGACATTGGCGGGAGGAAGTGTTGCCAATACCATTAGAGGACTCAGTGCAGGCTTTGGGGTCGCTTCTGGAATAATTGGGGCTTGTGGGGATGATGAGCAGGGCCGCTTATTTGTCAGTAACATGAGTTTCAGTGGAGTGAACCTCTCAAGATTGAGAATGAAGAATGGACCCACAGCTCAGGTGATCTTCATATTGCAATTTTATGAAACTGATCAGTGTTTGACTTTTTTCTGATTTGGCTTGTAAATCCCGAATAATGGTGTTGTGCAGTGTGTTTGCCTAGTTGATGCCTCAGGGAATCGTACAATGCGACCTTGTCTCTCAAGTGCCGTGAAAGTTCAGGTGCATACTTCTCTCTGTATACAAAGTTTTAACTTATCTGATGATTTTAGACAATTATGCGGTCTGAAGATGAGATTAGCTTACTCATTAAATTTTCTCTTCCAGGCAGATGAATTAACCAGAGAGGATTTTAAGGGCTCTAAGGTCAGGCACTTCTCTCTAGAATTAAGGAAAAAGATGTGCACTCGTTCTACTTGTGGCTATGTTTGCAGATTTTTCCTGTTTTATTGTATCTTTATACTTGTCATTTTAGTTAAATTACTCATAAACTGGTTGGACTATATTTGTGCTTGAATATAGCAAGACTGTAGAGATGAAGCTGCATTTTTTGCATATGGAATTTATGCCACCTACCATGAAGGTAGTATCATTTAGGGGTCATTGTGGAAATCAGTCTCTGATATATCTTCTGTTACAGTGGTTGGTGCTAAGATATGGAATTTTCAATTTGGATGTTATTCAAGCCGCTATTCAGATTGCTAAGCGAGAGGGTGTTTCTGTCTCCTTGGATTTGGCCAGTTTTGAGGTAAAATTTACAGAACTGCAGATTCTTTTAGTTTTCAAGTTTCCTTCTTTCTCATTTTTTTTTTTAAGATGCAAATGGCAATCTTTTGAGCTTAAGTTGTTTCAAAAAAGATTCCGAGATTAGTACTAACTGATAAGTTTCACTAAGAGGAAAATATGATTTTGTTCATGCTATTAAATAGACTCCTTTGAATTAATTTGTCATTGGGACAGCTTGGGTTCTTGGAAATTTCAAAAATTAGGATAGACAGACTTTGTATTGAAACATACGCTAAGTGAAAGTATTTTCATTTATGATTGGCATCTAACTGCTCATTTTTCCCTTACTTTCTTTTTCAATGTCAAAATGTTTTCGGCTGATTGTTTTCTTTTTATTATCTTTTAACTTTGGCCAGATGGTTCGGAATTATAGAGTTCCTCTTCTACAATTACTGGAGTCGGGGGATATAGACCTTTGCTTTGCCAATGAGGATGAAGCAACAGAGCTGTTAAGGTGGTTAACATTTGGTTATGGTCTTAACATGCTAAGATATTTTTACTGAAAGGAATCGATCCTCCTGATTCATCAGCTAGGAAATATTTCATTTTCATGTGGTTTCATTGGATCTCTTTCAATGGTTGTAGTGGTGAACAAAATGCTGATCCTGAGGCTGCACTTGAATTCCTGGCCAAACATTGCCAATGGGCTGTGGTAACGTTAGGGTCAAACGGATGCATTGCAAAACATGGAAAAGAGGTTGGTCAGATATTCCCCAGAAACATGGATAAATTGTTCCCCCCTCCCTCTTCTAAGAAGCATATTAATTTGTCTCCAAGTGCATTCTCTCAACTGTTTGAGGTGCCTTCTCATGAAGTTTTAAGCTCCAGTATATGGGCATTTATAAAGTACGGTAAAATGCATCTTCCATTTTATCATTCCTCCATGCAGTGAGGGACAATTTTGGCTTCTGAATGCCTCTATTAGTAAGGCATCCGTTCTTATCTAACATGGGTAGTGTCAACTTTACTCTTAAATTGGAATATATGATCAAACTTAACACCAAGAGAGAGAATCAGGGAAGATTAAGAAAATCGGCCAAACTGTTACAGCATGCCTTTGTTCTCTTTGTGATGTGAGCTACCCTGGCCTTGACCTCTCCAAGACATGTCATTATCATGTGTCAATTAATCATTAATTGTAACTTGGTGATTTGTTCCAACGATGTCAGGTAGTCCGAGTCCCAGCCATAGGAGAAGCAAAAGCAACTGATGCCACCGGAGCAGGGGACTTGTTTGCGAGTGGGTTTCTGTATGGATTAGTCAAGGGATTATCTCTTGAGGAATGCTGCAAAGCGGGTTCATGCAGTGGTGGGTCTGTCATTCGCTCACTTGGGGGTGAGGTGACCCCAGAAAACCGGCAATGGATGTACAAGCAGATGCAAATTAAGGGGCTTCCTCGTCCTGATATCCTCAACTGACATCTCCCTAATCACGAAAGCAATTGTTTTTATCTGTTGTTATATTTATCTTTTTAAAGCAACGGCAACTGCAGTTGCATTTTGGGCATGATTTGACTAGAGTCACCAGACTAAATATTTCTACGAGGAAACATGGAACATATAGAACACGTTGAGCTACTAAATTTATTCTATAGAAACTTAACCTCTGTGAAGGCTTCAATTCATCAACGTGAGTTCTTATCCCACACAAGTTGCTTATTCAATTCATCAGAGTAAAAACGAAATTAAAGATTTAGATGTCTCTCTGCTCGTCTTAGTCAATTCCAGAGGGCAGTTACTCGACTACGTACTCCTTTCTCTCTAATCCTAAGGCCAGACAGAAGTGGACTTTTTTCTCTTTTTCTTTGTTCTCCGTGTCTTTCTCAATCACTCCCTATCTCACACTTTCAAATCTCTTTTTCTCGTCCCACCCTTTTTAGAGCATTGTTAAGGACATTTCCTGTCCACAAAGTGGTCAGATGATGTTCCAGTCATGTGTGTTGGTTTTAACTCACTTTTTTTCTATTGATTGCTCCCTCCCTGTCACTCCTTCTAACTAACTTGGCCTGATTTACTCCTCTCACCCTTTACGACGGACGATGCAGATCTCCTCTAGTATTTAGATCTGGATTCGTCGTCCAACATTGGTAATAGTATGTGATCGCTATGGATGTCAATAACCGATGGATCTCGATCATTCCATTTTGGTTGTGATGATATTTTGCGTAAATTATAATTACATCTTTAGGTTTGGTCACAAATACGATCATATCTCAAATTTTTAAAACATATCATTTCACTTTAAATTTTTATATAAAATTATTGATGCATGGCATATGAACAATGAAATATCTAACAAAATCAAATTACATAATAATGTGATATCACGTGTTTGTTTGGTTAATTCAAAAAATAATTCATACATAAGTTTTCAAAATGATGAAAAATGACAATTTTCATGATCTTATCTAGTGTTTTCAAACGATGGAATGTTATTGTTGCTTTAAAAAAACTTTGATGTAGTTATATTTATGATCAATTTGAGAAATGTAATTGTAATTATGTGCTAATAGATGTGAATACTTAAAAAAAAAAAAATCTTTTAGGAATTTCACGTAAAGAACTCATCCTTCCTTAAATTGACTTTGAGAATCTTTGGTCAACTTATATAATTAATTTAACTAATTGTACATTATCATTATCTTGTCAATTTGCAATCCGGATTAAGATATGTTTATTGGGGTCAAACTTTAATACGAATGATGGGATTTACTTGAAGGATTGTTGGTTGCTTTGAAATTTTATGATGGATGGATAAGTAGAAGAAGAGCCGATGGTAAAGTGAGTTTGTGATAATTGGGGATTTGTAGTTTATAACATTATTTTAATAAAAAAAAAGGGTATTTTATTTTTAATTAGCTTAAATAAAGGTAAAGTTGCCAATTCTGGGTAGGGAAAGGTAAATTAAATAATCCAATTTTTAGGTTGTGATCACAGCTAAAGTAACTGCGACAATAGCCCGACTCTAGAATAATTATAAAAATATTTATAATACAATACAAGATTCAAGTAAAATAATATTTTTGTCTCATTTATTTTGGCGTTTATAAAAAATCTAATTTTTTAAAAAATATAATAACTATCGTTATACCGCATTAAATTATATAAAGTAATTTGTTTTTCAAAAATATTTTTATTTAATACTTAAACTTAAATAGTGGAGTATATTTATTTTGGAAATCTAGACTTTAGAATAAGCTAAGAAATTTAAGTAAAATTGAATATTGATTTTTTAAAATGGACAAATAATAAATAATATCTTAAAATAAAATATTTGTCAAAATAAATAGAATTAAAGAAGTATATATATATATATATATATATATATATATATATATATATATATATATATATATATATTGGTGAAAAGTATAATATATTTAGTGAAATTGATGACAACCCTTTTTTTTTATGTTTCTTTCAAAGTTTGCTATTTTCCGGTTAAAGTTTTTTTTTCCTTCAAAAAATTCGTTTATTTTTAAATTACAAAAGTGAATTTATTTAATTTTTAATATTACAAAAAAAATCAACGAACTTGATATATAATTGTAACTTCTGAAAAATTCAGGGGTGGCAAATGCCATTTTCTCCCCCTCAACCTCCTCACTCCGCCGGTACACATCTATGAACCACCTCCCAAATTTTTCTATAAAAAAAAGCTACCCCTACATATATATATAATATTGGAAACCTTAGAGTAATAGACTAGATAATAGACTAGATATGTATATAATTTTATCCTTAGAGTAATAGACTAGATATGTTTTAAGATTAAGATTATAATGTTAAAAAAATATCTAGCATATATATTAGAAACCTTAAAAATCTAAAATCATTCTTTTCAATCATTGGTTCAGTTCACCAAACAATTGTAGTCTCTCTCTAGCCTTCTTTATCCTTTTAAGCATCAATGCGAGCAATCTATGTTATCTCCTCCCCTTCAGTCGCATGAAGAGTCTTCTAATTTTGAAAAATGCAAGTCAACCATATAATCAAACCATTTCAATATATATATATATATATATATATATATATATATATATAATTTTATCCTTAGAGTAATAGATTAGATTTGTTTTAAGACTAAGATTATAATGTTAAAAAAAATATCTAGCATAGATATTGGAAACCTTAAGAATTTAAAATCATTTTTTACAATCATCGATTTAGTTCACCAAACAATTGTAGTCTCTCTCTTGCTTTCTTTATCCTTTTAAGCATCAATTTGAGCAATCTCTATTCTCTCATCCCCTTCAATCACATGAAGAGTCTTCTAATTTTGAAAAATACAAGTCAACCATATAACCAAACTATTTCAATATATATATCCAATTATAATTTTATCCTTAAAGTAATAGATTAGATATGTTTTAAGACTTAAGATTATAATGTTAAAAAAATATCTAGCATATATATTGGAAACCTTAAAAATCTAAAATCGTTCTTTACAATCATTGGTTTAGTTCACCAAACAATTGTAGTCTCTCTCGTCTTCTTTATCTTTTTAAGCATCAATGCGAGCAATCTCTGTTCTCTCCTCCCCTTCAGTCGCATGAAAAGTCTTCTATCCACCGCACCTCGTTTAGCTCTTCCGTTCACATTTCACAGCAGTTTTGATCATTATTTTGAAGTATTTGAATGTAAATTAAGTGATGTTAATTTTTTTTAATTTTGATTAATTAGTGTAGATTGAATGAAAACGTAGTGTTTTAACTGTTAAATTATATTAAGCTTTAATATGTTTAATTAAAAAAAATAATTTAATTTATAAGTAGTATTCAAAACAAACTAAAATTTCGTTTTTGATTATGATTATTATTATATTGTGGTTACCGAACTACACCCGCTCTTATTTCTACTAACCCGATAGAGATCAACTCCTATCTTCCTTAAATAATAGTAAGCTAAAAAGACAAAATAATTGCTAACATCATCCATTAGTACCCTACAAATAGAGGCGCCCTATCCTTTCATGCATCATACCTTAAATTTTATCGCGATAGTTACAGTCACGATAAGAAATATAAAATAAAAGAGCATGAAATTATTTCTTGAGCAAGTTTTTCATCATTAAAAGCTTGTGTTTGAGAGCATGTTTTCTATTTTGAAATTTACAGCTTTGGAACAAAAGAAACTATCTCTATGATTTAAAGAAAAAAAGAAAGAAAGTAAGCGATCAAGATCTTCATTGAATTTCTTGAGAACAAGAGGAGTCATCAAAAGGTCATGATTTGGAATCACTGGTTGTTATTGTTCTCCCTAATAGCACGTTGCTTCTTCATCTTCGTTTTGATCCACTCCTTTTTATTTTTATTTTTGCTTTGGAAGAGCTGTGGATTTTCTTCTTTCTCTTCCTCCTCTTGTCCATTAAAGCTTGAACCACGAGGTTTAGGGGTCATTTCATGAAATTGAATGATAAGAATGGTAAAATGAATGATTTTAACAGCTTGGATATAAAAGATTTTGATCAGAAATGAGTTTGGGTAACGAGAAAATAGGGTTTGAGGTCGGTATAGGTTTCGAAAAATGAAAAACAAAAGAAGAAAAAGAATACATAAATAAAAAACAGTTGCATCGACATGACTCTCAAAAATTGGAGCTTACCCAAATTGTTTTAGTTTTATTGCGTCAATGTAATTCATCAGATTTATTTTTTCAATTTTAAAGGCCCTTAAATATTTTTGACACTTCATAAAATCACTTTTTAAGTTCAGTAAACATTTTTCAAATATTTTTAAAGCAACATAAACATTTATAAGATCAAAATATTACTTTTGGAATTACTTCAAAATATCACATGGTAATGTTACATCTCTTAAAAATTAAAGAGATCAACTCTAAGCCATAATCTTTATGTCATTGATTTCAACTAGGCTTTGTTTTCCAATTTTTACCCAGTCCTAACCGAAGTCCCTAGAGGCATGAACGATGAAACAGTCCCTAAAGCACAATGCAGCTAACGTATACCAGTTTAAATTTCACCAACTTTAATGATTGTATCATGAGTATAGATTTCGAGATTTAAATAGCATTATAATGTTTGCACAGTTGAGGCAAAGCTAAATTGCATAACAAAGAAAAATAATCCAACAACATAAATGTCTTAATGGCGCCATGCCACTAAATTCTGCAAACGCATGCTACAAAACCTCGTCTACGGACAATGATGGAGGGTAATATACTGTTCTTGCATCCTCAAAGTTCCATTGGAGCCACACCCTGGTCAGAACCAGCACCCTGGTCAGCAGCAGCACCCTGTTCTACAGCAGCACCTTGATCAGCAGCAGCATCAGGTTCACCAGCAGGACCCTCTTGCTCTGCTACTATATCAAATGAATTAATCATCTTTTGCACTGTTTCCTGATCCAAAGTATGGAATGGCTCCCCAATCCCTACCACAGCAACTGTGCATACGGAACTCTTTAGTGTTTCTCCTTGCAAAGTTTCTCTTATAGCCAGGAGTGCATCCTTGATCAGATCATCTCGTGAAGAGTCCATAAAGCTTTCAAACCTGCGTTCCAAGTAAGTCTTTGCAGCTTGTGAGCGGGACCCAATGGCAAAAGCCTGGTATTCAAAGTAGTTCCCACTTGGGCAATTATAGTAGAGGTGAGCTCCAGATTCATCCAAGCCACCTACCAGCAGACCAACACCATAAGGTCGTTTCCACGACCGTTGGGTGCAGACCTGCCACCCAAATATAAGGATTTCCCTCCTTTTAATCATAGATGCAAACATTGCAATCACCGGAATAATAATATAGAGTAAAAGACGAGATAGCAGTGTTCTAAACAGACCATTTGATTAGCAGTTTAATAAACCTTCAGTAAATGATTGTGCGGTGAAGTCTAGTTTCCTACTGAAGGCATGCCTTGTGTGTGAAAGCACATGTGTGCGTGTGTAAGGGGACAGAGTTGTTAACTTGGAGAAAGGTTTTGAAGAAAAGTGAAGAAAAAATTACAGATGAGGTATAACAATCTTCCAGCAACAATTACAAAAGAAAAGGCAGAGATCATCTTAAGATGATGGAATTATGAAAAAGATTTTGTGAACACATCCCAACTCCAAGAAGAACCCAACCAGACCAGTCAACCAAACAGTGACCACAAATTAGAGAAGAAAAGAAACAACCGTAGTAATGAACATCCGAAATGACATCATAGGGCGCATGAGATTTCTAAGTCAGCTGCTCAGTGCAGCAAAACAAAAAAGTATAAGTCTGAGAACCTCAATTCTTGTATCAACACTTTATATATGGAATAAATTTTCAAGTTCTTCTCATTTATTCAACTTATGTATTCAATAGTAAGGTGCCAAAATGATCAAAGATTTGTCAACATAGAAACATGAATTCATCACAGTCAGTTCATGAGTTGAGCAAAAACAAGAGGTATATGCTTCCAAAATTTGAGCAGATCAAACTAAGGAAATACGTAATAGGCACTCTTGGTCAATCATTCGGCACCTGCCACTTATTGTGTTTAGTAATTAGAAGTTTTAAATCCTACAACACATGATGTATGATAAACCAACCTCAAAATTGGTAAGTACAAAATTTGTAAGTTTAATTTTCAAATCAAGTACCAAAACATTACACGATAACAAAGACAGAATAGGCAACATGCAGTTTCAATTAAGTCAAGCAACATTGGAAGATTTATTTTAAGCTGTCATATTCTTTATAAAAGCTAGTATTGTTTTTTGACAAGTAAAAAGTATAAGTTAGTATTATCAAACTATTTTAATGCTAATACATGATAAAACAACTGCAACGCTATATGAGTCTGAAAGGCTACTACACAAAAGTTAACTGCTGCAATAAAAGTAACCCGCATATACACAAAACTTTATGGCTATGAAAAAAAATGATTAGAAATAAACAAGGAGAAGACTAGATAAAGGCCACAACTTGACTTCAGCATCATTAGAAAAAAAAGTTCCAAAAGCAAACCAGACATCTGTTTTTTTTTACTTACAATCTTATCCGGGCACAATCACAGGCCCATAGTTTCATATTCGGATTAACAAGTTTGGTAGAGGCACCACTGCCAACAATTGAACCTACTCAATGCCTCTTTACATACTTGGGAAGTATAATTCCATGCTTATATTCATATTCCCCCTAATTTTGATAATCATTTTAACCTATCATGATAACAGATGTTCATTAGTTACAAGATTCAGGAAAACTCAGAATTTCTGAAACCACTGAATTCCCATGAGAGAATCACAAGCAATGGATTCAGAAAACTCGGTAATTTCAAAAACCATTTGAACCCCACATTGGAATTTCGAGATTTAAGTTGGGTTCGGCACTATTGAATGATGCAAGATATGACAAACAAAAGGGGAGGGAACGTAAGCAAGAATTCAGAAATATGAAATGAAAGGATAAAATCGATTAGCACCAGCAAAAGAAGAACACTTTCTAATTCATGGTTGATTGTCCTACCTAAAGTTCACACGAGCAGACACCCCAGTAAACCCTAACGTTCTTTCAAAAGCACAAACCTAACTAAGGTTTAAATCTTCTCGGCCAAAAATGTGCCATTCAAATCAAAATTTCATGCCTCCAATCCTAACTCCAGAAAAACAAAATTTTAAAAAGAAAACTCTAAAAACCCTAACCCCCCAAATTCCCCAATCTACCAAGTAAACTCGTAGAAACAAGCATTCACCAAATAATCAAACAAATATTAGGGTTATTGAAAGCAAAGCAGAGAAAGAGAAGTAGGCTACCTGAGCCTTATCGGCGAGGTGGACAACAAGGCGGCCAACTGGTAGAGGGGATTCGTAGGTGAACGAGTGATTAATGCACTCGGATCTCAAGTAACGGGAGAGTACGCGGCCGTCGGCGGTGAGGCCGGCGATGGAAACGCCGATGTGGTCGTCGACCTTGAAGATCTTCTTCTGGTGGGAGGAGAGCTCCGAGTTGGACTTGTTGACGCAGCCCAACACCACGTGGGTTTTCGATCGGAGACCAATCGCCGCCGAACCTTGCTTCACCGCTTCCATCGCGTACTCCACCTGGTACAGCCTCCCCGTTGGGCTCCATGTCGTCACGTCCGTATCGTACTGGTTCCTAAACATCTTCTTTTTCTTGCTCCCTACGACACCGTTTTAAAGCTTGCTACAACCCACACTCAAAACAGTCCCTCTATCTCTGGTAAAAGTGTGTACGCGCGAGTGCTTTCTTTTGCCTTTACTTGTTAGAGAGTCTACGATTTAAGAGAGTTTTCGTTTCTTTTTCTTCAAGCTATTGTTATTCAGATTTCAGATTACGAATAAACTCTCTAGTAAAACCTGGGTTTTTTTAGGTGGGTTTTGAATTGTCTAAATGGGCCATATTTTCAGCCCACATCTGATACAGGCCGCGCTTATAAATACTCAATAGTCAAAGTTTGTCCATATTTTAACTAGGCCCTTGTTTGGTCTGGCGTGCCAAAAATTGAGTTTTTACTATTTAGTCCTTTTCTTTTCTTTTTTTTTTATATATATTTTGGTTACATAGTTTTTTTGAGTTTCTTTCGGTTCATCCTGATTCGACGTTGAACGTTGTTCCAGACTAGTGTCAACAATTATTTTTTAGTATTGGTTTTCAATTATATATATATATATATATATATATATATATATATATATATATTAATTTGAGAGATTATTATAATAAAATAGAGTGAGGTTTTTTTATTTACAATGATGATTTAATTCACTTTTACTCTTTACTCGTTCACCAAACATTTTTTTTTTTATTCATAGGAGAGTTATTGATCAAACAATTCAAACTTAAATTATTATCTTTAAATTTTTATCAATAACTTAATAAAATTATCAAATCAACTATTTACATGATTAAAACTAAATAAAAAAATAAATTTATCTTCAAAGTTTTATAATTGGTTCAATTTGGCTTAAAGTTGAAATAATGTCAATTTACTCATAAATTTTATTTTTCAAGTTAATTGGGTCTTTCAACTAATTGGACTGTCAAAAGACACGGGAAATACATGTCAAGTCTTCCAAATAAGAGCAAATTGATTTGAAAAATAAAACTCATGAGTAAATTGACCTGAAAAATAAGGGTCTAACATGCATTTCACATCCCTCTTGGCAATCAAATTGGACGGAAGATCCAATTGACCTGAAAAATAAAACGTAGGGAAAAATTGATACTCTCTCAAAATAAAGTCAAATTGCTCCAATTATAAAACTTAAAAGATAAATTTGTTTTTTCTTTTAAAATTAATATTAACATGCTAAATTGATATTTAAGATAGGATTTTTTCACTTGAACGCACGTGATTTAAATTAAAAGCACAAATCATATGACACTGTTTTATCCAAAATAAAATCTTAAACCACACGCATGTGCAATATGGAAGTAATTTTTCCCTTTAAAGCTCTTATTTTAATTAAATCAACTTTCAAATTGGTCAAATAAGAGTTCATGGTAGAATTTCATTTAAGTTTGTGATAAAATGTAACAAGAGTGATGAAATTGAGATGATTTTAAAACAATATGAAAAAGTTATTTAAATTAAAATTTAAGGATGAAATTAAATAAGCCATCAAACTTCCTACACGAAAAGTAATACTTCATATTTAGAGAGGAAAAAAATTATTATAGGCACAAAAGAAAAATTCTTGCATAATTTTATATTATGAAAAAACATATGACACAAATTAAGCATGAAAAAAAATCTCTTATTTTTTTTACTTTTAGATTATGAAAAATGTTTTATATCATTTAATGACACCGATTAAACAAAAATTTATCCTTGTAATGATCGTTGTAATATGACTCCATTGTTATAGTGAATTACCGTAATGCCTCTGTTTGCTATTCAAGCAATAAACCAGGCATGATGCGGTTGGCTTTAAAAAGGAAATCTCAGTCTTTTTCTCTCCGTCTTTACATGTCAGCGCAGGAGGATGAAAGATAATTATTTGCACAAAATCTCTCTACCGATGAAAGCTGAACGGGCTGAGCTGATGGTCACTAAGTTTAGTGCCCTAAAGGAGAAAAAAGGAGGATAAGGATAAAAGCTTTATGCTTTGGATCTTGAGTTCTCGGTTAAATTATTAGATTCATCAATCTTTAGATCAAAAGTGCTTTGGTTGCTTGCACAAAAGTTAGTCTCCTAGATCGTATCTACTGTCCTAGATTCACCCTCATTAAGATCTAAAGATTGCGTTAGATGCTTGTTGCCTGGTTTGCAGGTGAACTGGTTGAGATCATGTCACCATAAATATGCATAAATATGCACGAGCAAAGATATTTTAACCTTTAAAATTAACATTTATTTATGACACTGCTGTCACAAATCAATTAAATCAATTTTTAATTGGTTCATTTTTTAATGTTAAAAATAAATATTAAGAGTTGAGTGTCACTTTGACAGTGTTCTATATGATACTGTTCAAAATAAATTAAAAATTTAAGTTTTTGGATTATAATTTTTGTCCTTTTCATGATATTTGAATTTTTTTTAATGCAGTCCCACACACAAGTCATTGATGTTGTCCTGTTCAAGAACAGTGTATCTTGCAATGTTGTAAGGTGTGCCTGTAGCTCTTCTCCGACCCGAGGGTAATAACAACCAGCCCCTTTTTGGACCCTTCGAAGATGCATGAATCGTAATTTCATTTTCCATTGCATTGCATTGCTTGCAATGTGTCACAAGCATAGACACAACACAATGATGATGAATAATGAGTAGGCGTTGAGGGTTGGTGATGATAAATTATATACGAGTTTAGGGACAAATAACGATAGTTGGACTTCAGTTTTTAGAGTGCCTCAGACAAGTGTTTTGAGTGAGTGTTCTAACAGCATCATTCTTTAGACATTTATCAAGTCTTATGCATCACTTTTTTTTTTTTGAAAAACATACAAAACAAGAGCCAATTTTGCTTGAAGCGGTGCATAGAAGATAAAACCCCAACTTAATTCAATTATGATAACCTCGCTTAAAAGTATGTTTTTAAAATTTTGTAAAATGATTTTTGTTTTCTTTTAAATAGAAATTAATCGTTTTAAAAATCATAAATTACGTCTACAGTTAGGTCAAATAAAACTTGACTACTAGATCAAAGTATATTTTTGAACAATTAAAATGATTTAAATCATGTTTAATTACAGTACTGTTTGTTTGTGTTTGAATTATTCCATAGGTTGGCTTCATTAATTCTTATGGGATTTAGTCATAAAACGAACTAAATGTTATTTTATTTATAAGTAAAACATAAATAGAATCCAATAAAACAATCTATTTAAAGTGAATTTAATATTTTAATATGTTTAATATGATCTAATTAGTGTAAATTATAGTAAACATTTGAACTTTTAATAAACAAACCATTGTATCACTATATAAAATAAGAGTTAAATTTTCCTTCCATTCTTAGAATACATCATATTCTCTGCACCTTGAGAAAAACTTACCTTATTTGTGAACTAGTGGCTACTAAAAAAAAACACTAAATGGTTCGATTAGAAATTCTGTTTTGCTAATAACAAAGACGAAGGTAAAGAATTTAAAATATGTATATTCGTTCTATTTATAAATTAGTAGATTACTCGGTATTCTTTACGCATCTATAAATATCTATAAAATTAAAAATATTCATATTAAAATCTTACTATTTACATAATTAATCTCATAGCTCATTACCCAATTTTATAAAAAAAAATAATTATATTCATAGTTTAACATACATTATGATTCTTAATTGGTTTATTTTTGTGAAGGGAATTCAGATGTTACATTTATCTTGAGATTATTTGTAATATATATATATATATATATATATATTAATTTGATATAAAAAGAAAATTAAACTAATGTAGACTCGATCACTCAGAACAATATCGTCTTCCAATTTCCAAGTATCAAGTGTGAAGCAGACAGTTCATGTGTTCAAACAGTACTCTTAAAGAACCCTTGGAAAAGAATAACCAAATCATGTATGCACTATAATATTCTGTGGGTCCTAAAACGAATTCAAAATTGCAAAGTGCATGGACCTTGTCACCCGACCTAATTAAATACTCTTATATCGCTTTCAATAAATCGTTACGACTAAAACATTGGTCGATGATGATCCCATCAAAAAAACAAATCTAGATGATGATGATACATTGATAGAAGAGAAAAGTTTATATAATTCGGTGCTTTTGTAAAATCTAAACAGGATCTTTCAATCCAAAATCTAACCCAATTGGTAGTTTCATTTCACCATAAAAAAAAGGTTGGCATACATCATGAGTGTTTGTCTTATATACTTTTTGGTGCGTTTTATTGGAAATGACAGCTGTGATCCGAGTTGAAGTTATAAATTTTAAAAATATTTATTAATAATATTATTTTTTAAAATTTATATTTATATTAATATTTTAAATAATACTTCCTAACTTTCCATTTTAATACCGAAAATACCCCTATGCCTCAGCATGTTGCTATCGATGATTGGCGACAGCTTGGACATGGAAAGGCATTCAGGTAAACGACAACAGACAAAGATAGAATCATCGAGTCAATCTCTCTTCTCTCCCACCGGCAGAAGCCGGTCACCCCTCATTCTCAGTCATATGCCCATTTTTTACCCGACGTGTGACATGCCCCAATGAAAATTGCCGATTTTCTGTCCTCCTCATTCCATACACGGTCACTGACAGTTACACCACACGCGTTTTAGTTTTCTTATCATTTGCAGTCCCAAAACTATCTTTCTCTCTACCTCTTATTTTCTCGCTCCTCTTTTTCCCTTCTTCTCTCTGTGTCTTGACTGCAGAGGAAGACCACAGAGAAAGAAGAAGAAGACTATAAAAACCAAACACTCTTTAACGCAAAACCCCTAACTAGTTCCTCTTTATATGTTATGGACTACCAAAAAGTCTCCTCTGCAACAGCTTTCTCTAGGGAACTCACGAACGGACATAGTCATAAACATAGCCGTAGCTTCAGTGGAAAGAGTATATACGACGGCGTTTTTGCTGCTCCGGCGAAGAAGATAGTGGATGCGGTTGAAGATTACGGTGAGATATTTGGTGGCTCCGGTTCTTCGATTCCGGTTCTTGATGTCCCCGAGCTGAACGAGAGAAAGGTTTCGGTTGATGTATGGAGCTCGAAGCTCGATTACTCGGAGGTTTTTGGTGGTTTTGATGAGTTTGATTTCGCTCTATCTCATGAGGAATTGCTTGCTAAATCGAAGAAAAGTGACACTTCTCCTTTTGAGGAAGCGTGGTATTCAACTGTTTCGTTGAATAATTTGTTTTCTTTTGTTGATTGTATTATTATGTGTGCTTGTGTTTAACTCGGAATTTGAATTATTCTATTTGCTGCTTTTGTTTTTGTTTGTGTTTGCTCTGTTATTTTGTTCGTTGATTATATGTGATTAGTTCTCTTTTTAGCTTTGAGTAAGGGATGTGTATGATGAGTCTCAGGGCGTGTTTGTTTGCTGCTTTGCTTTTCGTTTTTGAAGAGAATGGAAAACTCGCATGAAAATGTGAAAATGTGCTTGGTCTGTCAAAAGGGTTTCAAAAGTAAACAAAATGTAAACTTGAAAGCATTTCTTGTGACAAATGCCATGTCTTTTTCATACGCTGATAGTTGCAAGCCTTAGCATAAGAGGAGGGTCAAATTAGCTGGACATTAATGAAAGAGTTTATGCTTAGGTTAGTGAGCTGGAAAGGTGAGATAAATCAAGATTTTTTTTAGTTCAGTTTTATGATTTGCAACCCCCATACCAAGAATATCCACTCTAAAGCTATTGTTAGGCTTCGCTTGATCAGCAATTGAATGGAGCATTAGTGAAATCTATTGACATGGTTTTAGGATGTGAAGAAGTTGTTGGGGGATCAGGAAAGAGACGGGGAACAAAAGCAAAAATTAGATAAGTAGGAAAGTTTGCTTCTTTCTGGAGATTTTGACAATGACATACTGCTTGTAGTGCTGAAATTGAATTCATGTTTGTCATTTTTATAATTTGGTAGGAATTTTTTCTTGTTTCCCTAGTTTAATGTGAATTCTAGTTGTGGATATGCAATTGATTGCGAAGTGTTTTTGATCATTTTGATTGTATAGGGATCCCGCTGAAACAGGATTCCCTTCTAAAGTTCCAGTGGAGAGTCCAGTTTCGTCTCATGAAGCTTGCTATCACTCTGTTGACAGCACGAAGCAGTTCAAGATGTCATATCACAGAACTAACCAAGGAAGCAAAAAGGGGACAAATGGGACAACTCACATTGCTCAGCTCCATGCTATTCCTGGTTTTACTTGCTTAATTGATGATATCTCTCCGGTGCATATGAGTAAAGGTAATGTGCCAGTATCCTCTGTAAAAGATAATGCGTGTAGTAGGGGAGTGATCGAAGGCAAACATTGCAAGAAAGCTAAGACAAACATTCCAACTGGTGGTGCTAATAAACAAAGTACTAGAAGTGGTATTAAATTTCAAAATAAATCCAATCAGAATGGCTGCAATTTAAATGATATGCAATTTGATGCATATGAAACCGACTTTAAAACGTATCATTCGAAAATGAAACCATCTTCTAGCTTGCCTCGTAACTTAGGTAATAATAGGGGCGGTTATGAGAGATCAATGGCTTCGAAGTTTGGGGTTTCTAAGAGTTATTCTTCTGGAGATGCTGCCGGTCTATGCTCACCTCCATTCTTTGATGAGGAAGCAGATGCAAATTCTGTTGCTGCTGTCTCTGCAGCAGCAGTGAAGCAGGCTATAGAGGAGGCTCAAGAAAGGATAAAATTTGCAAAAGAATTAATGGAAAGAAAGAAGGAAAGCCTTCAAAATCGTGTTAAACCGAGATTTAATGATGAGCTGAAAGCTGAGGAGAGAAGGGAGGGTAAAATTATGAGCAAGGCAAATAAATTCAGTGAAAAGGAGATTCGGGATATGTGTGAAGAAGTGGGTACTCTGAGGCAAGTATTCTCTGGGATAGGAGAGCAAAGTGCGATGAAAGCAAACAAACTCCCTGCGGACCTCAGAGGCGGGGGGAAACTAAATATTGCCAGAGAAGCTCCCAGGGAGACACTTGAGAAGAATTTCAAATCAACTCAGGTGGACAATAGGCAGGAAGAAGCAGAAACGTACCAAACAGCAAAACAAGGAGACAACACAGAGAAAATGATGCAATCTGGGAATGATTATGAATGGGAAGAGAAGAATGTAGCTGCTAAAACTTTTGCAAATCCAGAAGGATATACTAAGAAAATAAAAGCTGTTGAAGGGGCTTTAACACAAGGGGAGGTTGAGAGGAAACATGATGCAGTCAAAAGGGTATGTGACTCAAAAGAATGCCCAGACAAATTGAAGTCAGCTGATGAGAGTCTTGATCAGGAAGAAAATGAGAATAACTTGAGAGTTGATCAACAGTACTGGAAAGAAACTGAGGAGAAACTTAGTGTATCCCCCGAGCTGGAAGCATGTGAAAGGAAACAGGAAGAGATCCAGAGACCAACCAATTATGAGATTAAACTTGAAATGCAAGTACTGCTGGACAATGAAAAAATAAGGATACCAAAAGATGCTCAGGAGCGTGTAGAAAATGAGAACCAAAAAGAGTTGCTTGAGCAAGAAGAAAATGGTACTAGATTAGAAAATGTACCCAAGGGGAAAGAGAATGAGATGAGACTTAATAAGACTTCTGTGCAAAAAGAATTTGGGAAGAGTCATGAAGAGGCTTGTGAGATGATAGACTCCAGGGAAGCAATTAAAGAGGCATTCAGGCTGGAAGAAAACGAAGAAGAACCAAAAGAGATCTGCAGTGGAGAAGATGCTGAGAAGAGGTCAGATGAAGTTCAGGAGCTGGAAACAATTGAGGTGAGACTTAAGGACTTCCATGATAGTGAAGAAAATGAAGAGAGACCTGAAACGAATTGTGATTTAGGAGGAAATGAGGAGCTTATACAGGCCAAAGAGAATCGGGCAGTACTGAAGGAGACTTCTCAGATGAAAGAAATTGAGAAGAGACAAAAAGAAACTTGCGAGTGGGTAGAAATTGAAAGGATTCAAACACAGATTGATCAGAGAGCAGAAGCTGAGAAGATTGAAGCAACTAAAGAGATTCCCAAGTACCATGAGAACAATAATGAGGTATCTAATGATGCATGTGAGGATGAAATTGATACCCTAAGAAATACTATGGAATCCTGTATGCATGAAGAAATCAATGAAAGCAAGGAAATAACACCGGAGGTACTTGCGCATGAAGAGAATGGGGGAATAATGGGTGAAGCTGAAACATTTCCTGAATGCAAACTGATCAGAGAAGAGTTAAAAGTGGTCGAAGTGACTAATGACCAAGAGGAAAAAGAAGTATTTGAAATAGCTGGCTTGGCTCAAGATGACTTTGAACTGAATGACAGGGGGAAGCAAGTGAAAGATACAACTGAGGCCCATCCCTTTGACAAGAATGAGATGAATTTAGTTACTTCTGAGCAAAAGCAATATGATCAACATGCAGAAGAATTCAAAATCTTCTGCAATATGGGAAAGCATGCTGAAGAATTTTCATGCGAATCAGAGGAAAACAATAAGGATGTTGATGAGGCTGAAATTACAGACAAACAGGAAGAAAACGAGAATAATTGCAGATATTCTCCTGAGGAAAGGTGGGTTGACAATTGGAAGAATATGGAAGCGGCTCAGCCACCTAGTATGTTTGAAGGGGAAACGACGGGAGTAACTCGCAAGATTGAAACTAGCCAAAGCACAGAAAATATTGAGGAGAATCAACATGAAACCCTGGCAAAGGAAGAGAGCAAAGCCAAAGATACTTCGCAGAGAGAAGTGGAACCAGATGAGGAACACCTAAACAAGATTGATGAAGCAAAAGAGAGGGAAAGGGAAAGAGAAAAGGAGAGAATAGTTGTTGAAAGAGCAATCCGTGAAGCTCGTGAAAGGGCCTTTGCTGAAGCACGAGAAAGGGCAGAAAGGGCTACCTTGGAGAGAGCAAATACTGAAGCACGTCGAAGAGTAAGGGGTGAGGCACTAGGAAGGTCAGACAA
Source organism: Bretschneidera sinensis (assembly GCA_023935145.1). Taxonomy (NCBI): domain Eukaryota; kingdom Viridiplantae; phylum Streptophyta; class Magnoliopsida; order Brassicales; family Akaniaceae; genus Bretschneidera; species Bretschneidera sinensis. The sequence continues at coordinate 150,248,385 of CM043697.1, forward strand.
GACATCTGGAGCGGTCAACGATAAGTCATCAGTTGATAAGGCTTCCATGGAAGCGAAACTTAAAGCTGAACGTGCTGCTGTAGAGAGAGCAACTGCAGAGGCTCGGGAACGTGCCCTAGAAAAAGCATTGTCTGACAAGACTGCCTTTCAGGCTAGAAACCAGACTGAAAAGTTCTCTGGTTCCTCCAGGGACAATGGAATGAAAGGCTTCTCATCTTTTGTGAGTCTCTCCACTCTTTGTTATGCATTGGCCTTCCTTATTATCTTCTTGTCCATTAAGCATATTGTTGGTGGCATGGAAAATTAATGATCAATAAATCTCGTGCAGGATTCAGAGTCTAAAACCTCAGGTCCATCCAAAAGTTCAAGCTTTCCTAATTCTTCAAATCATGTTGGTATGTATTATTGTAGAATTCCCCAATATCATTTAACTTAAGCCTCATAATCATTCTTCTAGATATTAGACTATATGAAAACTGAATCATTTGTATTTTGCTTCATGAAGTTCCCTCCTCTACTGGGAGATCTGATGGAGTTAATGATGAATCAGCTCAGAGCTCTAAAGCTAGGTTGGAGAAACATCAACGGACAGCGGAACGTGCCGTATGTGTCCTGCATTTGTTCCTGAGATATGAGGATATGTATTTCCTCAATCATAACAAGATTTGTTCTGTTTTCTGGTCTATTTCAGGCGAAAGCTCTTGCAGAGAAGAATATGCGTGATCTTCTTGCTCAGAAAGAGCAAACAGAGAGAAATGTAACTGTCCATTTAAATAACTTCTGGAAACTTATGAAATTACTGACAGCTTGAATCTTACTTTTCCTGATCTGGATCTGACTGTAATGGCAGAGATTAGCAGAAACTCTGGATGCTGATGTCAAAAGGTGGTCGAGTGGGAAGGCGGGCAACTTGCGTGCACTTATTTCAACACTACAATATGTATGTAGAACTTTCTACTAATGCTTGATCATAAATTTTATCCCCTGGCAACTACTTCTTGAACATCAGATTCTCTTACAAAAGATCTTCTGATTTTTCTGGACTCTGGATGACTGTGCTCATTGCCATTAATATTACCAAGTCTAAATGATAGTCAAAATATTTTCCAGCTAGAGTTCTGCTCTACTTATTTTGCTTAATTTCATGACCTCTGGGGCATGCGGAAAGGATACATTACCACTGCCCAAATGGAACCCTGCATATATGGCACCAACCTCTGCAACTTCGATTATGTGGACATTGTGTCTGGTTGTTTGATTGAATTCCATCACTTCTTACAATCAAATAACATGGAAACTGGAAAGTTCATCCGTTATCAAAGTCATTCTTCCGTGCCAGTAGAAATATGTTGCTATTTACACATTGACTTTGCTTTTGTTACTGTTTTGAGTTCCTATTTCAATCCAGCTATTCGTCTTTACGAGCGGTTGGTTTTAACTAAGTTCTCTTTTGGCAGATCCTTGGGCCTGATAGTGGTTGGCAGCCAACTCCACTAACAGATCTTATAGCAAGCACTGCTGTAAAGAAAGCTTACCGGAAGGCCACTCTTTGTGTACACCCTGACAAGTTGCAGCAACGAGGTGCAAGCATACAACAAAAATACATATGCGAGAAGGTTTTTGACCTTCTAAAGGTTGGCTCCTTCTCTCCTTTTTTTCTTTTTTCCTCCTTTCATTCTTCTTCCCAAATATTCTTGTGGAAAGTGATTTCACAAACCAAAGAAAGTAAAAAAATAAAAAATAGCTCTTACCATTTCTTAAGCACAGTTTTGGTTACCAATTTATTTTTGAATTTCTTTGTTGTTTCTCCATATCTGTTTGTTAAACCTATTTTATTTTCATGTGTTAAAAAGAGTACCTTATTTTCACATACAAAAAATACCTTATTTTAATTTCCCTTTTCTGTTGTGTTTATCTCCAGGAGGCATGGAACAAATTCAGTGCAGAAGAAAGGTAGAAGTTCCTTGAAGTAGTACTTTACATAGGCTAATTATACATCTGGAGCTGTATCCTCTAGTAAATAGAAGTAGGAACATATTGCAGGCATTCTTTACACTGTAACTTGAGAACGCAAGATGCAACTACATTGCCTATATGCTATATAAAAAACACGTCATTCAATGTTGAGTTCGGATCCACAGCAACTCAACCGTACGGCTGTCAAAAGTGAACCATCTTGCAACATATCACTGTTTCATGAAAAGCTAATAGTATTTCAATTGAAACCAGAAAGTCATGGTTCCCATGTCCTAACACCCCATTAAAGGAACAAAAAGTTAAATGCATCTCAACCTGCAACAGTCTACATATATTAAAGCTGAAATCTAGCAAAATTAAATGGCCATTACTTCAATAGCTCAAACTAATACAGCACTAGCCATGACATTAAAGAGGGGCTGGCATGTTATCAATAGCCTAGTAAATGAAGCATTATAGCATTCTGTGCATGCATGCGATTCTCAGCTTGGGGGAAGACAATGGAGTTTGAGGACTCAATAACACCATCAGTCACCTCTACTCCTCTTTCTGCTGGCAGACAGTGCATCAAATAGGCTTTTGGACCTGCCAATTTCATGAGAGCTTCATCCACCTGCAAATGATCATATGCAGACGAATTCAGGCCATGAACTGATAATCAAAGTGGACCACCAGTAAATGAGTTTTTTTTTTTCCCAAGCCAAATCAACACTCATTAGTGGAAGAAGACATTACAGTGACTATTCAAAGCAATAGGTTAAGGAACTGCTAGTTTTAAGAAAAAAAGGTTAAGGAACATCATCTTTCAAACAGATGTTGCAACATCACCATGCAACAATCAACATTATCAAATTTCAGATGGAGAGCTCATAATTGAAAGGGGGTGGAGCATGTACTCAAACTTAAAAGGTTGGCACTAGCCTGCATGAAGAGGAATGAAATTACAATATAATGTAAATGACTATGATGGAACTGCTAGTTCTTATCATAATACATATGGAGTAATTCAATTTAAATCTTCCCCTAATCTTGACCACTGCACATCCTAGGCCAAATTCAATGTGCTACATATTACCAAGTACCAAATCCAAACTAGTTTAAAATGCTTGTTCCCCACCCTAAAACTGCTAAATAAGTAAATAATATCACAAGACATTACATGATCATATTAGAAAAAGTTGACTCACTTTTCCTCTGCTCTTCTCAACCCTGTACCAACACAGGCATATTCACCACTAAGCTACTAGTTCTCGTGTTATAATGTTACCTCTTTATAATTATTATATATACTGTTTTGAAGTATACATTTATGATAGATATATACACATATCGTATGTGTAATATATATATATATATAGATAATTCTTTAAATATTATCAATATATAGACTTATTGGAGATGCTCTTGACCTTAACGCTTTTCTAAATTGATGCTCTCACGCTCTCGCTCTCGCTCTCGCACCCCGCCCTTGCTTTCACTCAGCTTATTTGTATCCTAGGTATCAAGATTTTAGAATTTGAAAGCATGTATGTTCTTGAAAGACTACTATAACACATTCCAAAGCCTATATATGTAAAACTGATGTCAGAATGAATAAAGGTCTAAGGATTTATAGTCAAACAGACAGCAATTGGTACTAAACACAAACCTGAAATCCTTGAAACGCTTGACGGCGGTATGCAGCCTCTTCCTTCTGCCCCATGCTGGCCCACACATCTGAGTACACAACATCAGCTCCTCTGACAGCTTCTTTGGGATCATTAGTAATCTCAATCTTGCTTATTCCAGCGTGACGGGCCTTCTCAACTGTTTCTTTATCTGGTTCAAAACCTTTAGGGCAGGCACAAACAAAGTGGAAAGGGATAACTGAAGCCAAAAGCAGCCAAGAGTGTACGATGTTATTTCCATCTCCAACATAGACAACCTGAAGCTTGCATCAGCTTCAAGTCAGGTTAGATTACAATCACACAGCTAGATAGAGCATCATAGACGTAGCAAGAGAAATAAAAACTGCATAATGAGCTAACCTTGGTTCCTTCCATTTGACCAATGTGTTCAATAATTGTGAGAGCATCGGCCATTATTTGGCAAGGGTGGTTGTAGTCTGTCAGGCCATTGATGACAGGCACAGTAGCATACTTAGCCAGATCAAGAATGTCCTACAACAAAACAGGAAACGAAGTAACGTAATTGCATCTTCAAATACAAATTTCAAAGAAAACCGGAAAAACAAAGTATGAATACTTAGTATCACGACCCACTAACATATCAAGGCTGCTTCGCAAAATATGATAACTTTGGGAATTTAATGGCAGCATCACAACATGAATCCCCAAGCCAGATAGAACCAAATAAGAGCGAGTATAATGGACACATCTCCGTAGGAGACACATGATTTACCATGCAGATATAAATTCTAAAAATTCCCATTGGTGTCTAGGGCCACATAAACATCAAAAACCAAAACTAACAAGATACATAAGCAATGTAAGAGGACAGTCACAAGGACAACTTATGTCTCGTGTGGGTTAATAATCATGCATAATATCATTTATAATTTTGAAAAATATAAAAAGGTGGATACCAGAGTTTGCTCTCACACAGAGAAAGTGTTCAAAGTTGAAAAAGTATGACTATAACATAAAATAACTCACAAACATCAGAAACTCACCAGCATACCTGATGAGCAAATACACGTGCCATGATGATGTCATTATAGCGAGATAAAACACGAGCAACATCGCGAGTTTCCTCTCGTTTACCCATCTGAATATCATCAGGTCCTAAATATATAGCATGCCCCCCAAGTAAGTAAAATCCAGTCTCAAATGAAACTCGTGTCCTCATGGATGGCTTAGCAAAGATCATTGCCATTGTCTTCCCTTTAAATGGAAGAAATGTGCTCTCTCCTGATTTTAGCAGTGCCTTGACCTCCGCAGCCTTGTCTAAGATCTTCAATAAGGTAGCTTTGTCAAAATCACTAATGTGCAGAAAATCCTTGATCTGTGCTTTTGCTGTAACATAAGAAAAACACACAAAGAAAAGATCAATAAGCTAGTGTGTAGTTTATCAATTTGTTCTTTACAAGAGATTATACTTCTGCTGAGGAAGATGCAGTGCTACCCAAAGTTTCCACTCAAAATGTGCTTTCAACCATGTAACTCAAGCAGCACTTTCTCTAGTCAGAAGATAAACTCAGTCAAAATGAATGGTTGAAATGATTGATGCAGCACAGGCCTCAGAACACACAAATGACACACATAAATTATGTCTTGTAGCTACTCTATAAACTCAGTGAAAATGTTTGGTGCAGTCAGATCTTTTAAATGATAAAGTAGTGCTGAAATCACATCTCATAGCTTCTTTGACTTTTAAAAACAAAACTTAAATGAAACTTGAGGATGGAAAACATGGACTTTTAAAGTTCCCTTTATAGGCAGTTGCTTCGAACTAAATGAAAAAAGATAAGCCACGGTCTTATGCACCTTGACTCATAAGTAAGAGTGTTATTAAGACCCAGACATTCATTCTTTCCGACCCAAAAATTGGAAGGAGGAAAAAAAATCTGAGAAAAGCCACAATCATAATATTTGGGAAAACGAAAGCAGAATGGTCAAATATCCTATTAGTGAGATAAACTCTAATGTTCACAACAACCAATACCATATAGTATAACATTTGGAGATTCACAACCAATACCATATAGTATAATATTTGGAGATTCACATATCAAATGACAAAATTTTACATTTTCCTTTCCACATGACCAATCACATTAACTCCTAACAATCACAGCCGTTCGCTGACTCATACATAACAACTATTTAAACCAGTTTTCAATTATAAAACCAAATTTGCGCAGCATAATTATAATCTTCAAGAAAATATCCAACGGTCAGTAATCAATAACAAACCCTAACTCCCAGCACATCCTTAATCTGGATACAAAAGTATTAAACCGAATCACATAAAGCCCTAGATGCCTACCTTGTTCATTTACACCAATTTTTTAACTGGTGTGCAAATTTTCGATGCTTAAACCCTAACTCAAGTAACTCATTTAGCAAATTCCTCTTCCCTATTTCCTCACATGCACAACCACACAATGCCTAATCCCTAGTAATTCCACCCTATACGATACAGAAGACTAGCATCTCATCAAACAATCCAGAAACTTAGCTTCACAGTCAATTCAAAAGAAAGATCGGTTTGAAAATGAGTTTATAAAAGAAACGTTAAGAATTTGAAGGAATGACACTGGCCTGTCTCGTTGACTGAAGAGGAAGGTGTTGTGGCAGAGGAAACCTGGCACGAGATTCCTCGCCGGGTAGCCCGGAAACTCGCCGGAGAAGAGACCGACACAACGGACAATCGAGGTGATTGTCGGAGATTTTTTCCAGAGAATGTGGAAGACGAAGAGGAGAAAGCGAGATTTTGTGATCGAACAACACTGTGACAAGAAATCGCAGCCATCGTTTTGTAAAACTGGTGTGAATAGTTGTGGTTAAGGAGTCGATAATGAAGCCGTAGTGAATTAGGAGGGCTTTTATAGGAAACGAGTTGACATAAATGCCCCTGGAATTTTGTTAAATTTTTGAACTCTAGATGTGGATTTGATGGGGGGTTTGATACTAGGCTCCCACATGACCCCAAAAGAGAAAACACTAGGTCAGTTGTAAAGGAACTTTAAGATTTGTTCGGATTTGTATTAAAGATGATTTAAAATATATAATTTAAAATAATTTAAGTTGTATGTTTTAAATTATATTTAACATAAATTTAAACAAAATCATAATAGAGGTGTACTCTTCAAAAGATATTTAAAATATATAACTTAAAATAATGTAAGTTTGTATGTTTTAAATTATATTTAACACAAATTTAGACAAAATCATAATAAAGGCTAACTCTTCAAAAGATATTTAAAAAATAAAATATATAATATAATGAATAATCATTAAAGTAGTAGTTCATATTTTTTTTTAGAACAATCAAACTTTTGCAATTAAAAATAAAGTTAAGAGTAGGTATAAATGCAACTCCTACACAAATTATCAACTAAAATATATAGTACATAAATTTTGATTATAATAAAGATTTATTAAATCCAAAATATTAAAAATCTAAATATATATACAAAAACTACATATTGTATACTTTACTTTACAATTTTTACAATAATAATCATATAAGTAATGCAATAACAAAAAGTATAAATCCTATGAAATCTGGTCGGTCTAAAATTTAAATTCAACAAAAACAACGAGTAATCTAGTCAATTCATAAGCAATTTTATTAGCTTCCCGTCGGAAATGCTCCCAAGCAAATTTCAAAGCCTCTACCACCGTTCCAGCTTCCACCATGGTCACATCATAAAGCAGCGGGAATCTCCTTTCATCTTTTATCATCGTCCCAACACCCATCAGAGAATGATCATGAAACACGGCACCGTCTACACTCACCTTAACAAAACCCGATGACAGTGGCCTCCATACACGAGTCAATATAACTGGCAAGCAAACTCCAATACCTTTATCGAAAAAACGATCAAATCACTTAACATATTAATACAACAGTTTGCCTGAAGAAAAATGTGCACAAGATTATAAACATGAAACTCCTACATAAGTAACATGTAGTCTTCAATCAAAGACTGCGTATAATTTTTTTAATGAAAAAATCTTTCTAGGATTTATTAATAATGGATCAATACAAAGAAAAGCTCTTAATAAAATTTATATAATAAAATAAATAACTTAACAAGGAAAGTAAACCTCTTAAAAATCATAACAAAATCACACCACAAAATAATAATATTAATGCTTTAGAATATTTTATAATATTTTTTAGCATCTCCCCTAAACACAGTAATTTTAATAAAATTTTCATGAGTTTAAAGATTATAAAATTCAAATCAAGTAAAATATGATCCAAAATACCACCACAAGTTTGTATAATCTTCAATAAATTGCAGTTTCAACTCCATTTGAATCATGAAAGTCCACTATTAGAGATAATTAAAAGACATGAGAGCAAATTTACTTGCTAGACAAGCACGTAAGTGCAAAACAAAGCACAATCAAGAAAGTATGGTGAAATAATAAAACTTCATCATATAAATGTGCGAAAAGGCTCGAACACAAAGGAGTGTGAGCAAAAATATAGAGAAACGCAAAGCGCGGTCAAAGAAAGAACTTGAGAAATAAAGACTAAAAATCACGTTGTGAGCATGTGATAGAAGTAACAGGCAGAAGAAAAGAAATTTGGGAAGAAGTTGGGCGAAGAGTGGTAGAGGAGAGAGGAGAGAAGAAATTATTGCAGAAGAGAGAGATAAGGAGGAAGAGATCGAAGAGAGAAATTTTCGTGTGAAAATTCGCGGAGCGAGAGAGAGATTTTAAAAGGGAGATAGTGAGTTATCTGGAAAAGAAAATCGTTGAGAGAGATTGACGAAGAAAATAAAAATTGGAGATCATAGTTTGATTAATTGGTAACTGATTGTCACTGTTTGGTCAATCAATTGCATTTTTTGAGACAAAGACTATGTAGTTGTTAAAAGAAGAAGACAGAGAAAAAGGAAATAAGAGAGAAAAAGAATCACAAGAAGACTTGCCGAAAAAGAGATGGTTGGCTTGGAAAAAAAGAGGGATGTTTTGAAATTGCGGAAGAGACTCTCCAAGCAGAATTAATTTAAGAAATTTTATTAGGTTTTTATCGATAATAAATTAAGTGGATGTCTAAGAAAACCTTTATCAAGGTTTATCTAATAAACTAAATAGCTTAACAAAATAAAATGTATCACTTAAAAATCTTAATCAAATAACACCATAATATAATAATATTAATGCTCTAAAATATTCTAATATTCTCTAACACGCAGGATTATGATTTTGGGAAAATCTAGTGTCCTATTTTACAACCAGAAACAAAGAATTCCAGCAGTAACATAAAATGTTCTCCATACAATGGTTGGAAAGGTTTATGACACGTATTTTCTTTATGCGTCCATACTCCTAAAAGATCCCCATGATTTTGCGTATAATTACTTGATCCATTGATCCAGCTCAGTTGCATGTCCTATCATTCACCATCAACCATGTAAGATCAGTATGATAGTCTTGATACTTGGGCTGGTGTTCCTAAATTTCAAACTTCGGCTTGTAAATTTGTAGCATCGGTAATCCATGTTCTTGTCAGGCTGATCAAAATTTCATCGCCATTACCATAAACATCTCAGTAATAATTAAGCTCAAACAAGCAATCGGAATATATATGCCAAAAGGTACAGTTGCAATGTTGGCATTGGTTCTTGAGAGAGATTTATTGCAAGGATTATTTCCTTTCATCTGGGTGACAATTTATAGATTTCTTACATATTTGGCCCAAAATACACCCAAATAAGCTTTAATTCCATGAAGTGGTGTACTTTTATTGTTCGCAGACAAAGAAAGGACATGACACCACAATAAAAAGAAAAATAATAAAGGACGTGACACAAATTTCAGACATTGATCTTCTGGGCTGTGCCATTAATTTGTTGCTCGTAAGAAAGAGGCTGGGCTGTGCCATTAACTTCTTGTTCATAAGAAAGAGGAAGCAACCCCTTAGCTCTGCACGTCTCAACAGCTCCTACAAACATGTCCTCTAAGCTGTGTTTGAACTCAAATCCCAAATCTGTAATCTTCTTGGAAGAGAAAGCAACTCTACTCAAGTTCTCATCCACGTCTTTGAACCTGATCACCAAAATCAATTCTTAATAATCAGTCTAGCCATCATAATATATGCAAATTAATTAACAACTACTGATAGCAATTCCCACATAATTTAATCACAATTTTCTCTTGTAAATTTGGAAAGGTGCCCTTACTTTGTAGGAACGTTGTACTCTGGGTATTTTTCGTTAAGCAATTTGGCAACATCAAGAATGGTACCATCATGCGAAGAGCAAATGTAGCGGCCCTCTGCTTTAGGATTCTCGAACAAAAATATATGAGCATTGCAAAGGTCATCTAGATGCACAAATTGGCCTTGTCTTATAATCGAATAATGAGCTTCATTTCCTGGATTACATGGTAATTACCACGAAAAATACAGTTAGTTAAATACAGAGGAATATACTAAAATGATCAGTTTCATGACCGATAATGGCAATAGCAACAAGAAAACGCACGGGTGATAGGTGAAAGTGCAGTGATGAGGCTGGGTGGCATTGATTGCATAATAAATGGACCAACCACAAGAGGTGGTATGACACTGATAAAATCAATGTTATTCTCTTTAGCAAACTTCCAGGCTGCTTGCTCTGCCAGTGTCTTGGAGACAAAATACATCTACACAAAAGATAGAAAAGGAGCTTAAATATGGTATCCTGATTATCACATTGTATTCATTAATTCAATAGTGATTTTTTTGCATACCACTCATTTAGAAAATAAAGAACAATGATGAAAATAAAGGGAAAATTGAAAAAAGAAAAGAGGAAATTAAGAAGGGTACTAACCCATCCAGTCATCTTTTTTGCTTGGACAAATTCCAAATCACTCCAGTTACTTTCATCGTACACAGGCTTTATGTGTTCTTCAACATTCACAGTTCCTGCTGATGAAGTGAATACAAGCCTCCTAACAGTTTTTGCTTTTGCACATGCTTTCATGATGCTCAACACCCCATTTATTGTAGGCTTGATCACTTCATTCTGTGAATTAAAAAAGTAATTTCACATTTTTGGTCATTTTCATTCAACTATAAAATAGTATAAGAGTTTTGTAATTTCGAATATGCATATAAAGTTAAAATTTGACGTAATTGCAAATAAACCTTGTACAGTTCTACCAATTGTGCTGGGATATAAATATATTTCAAGAGATAACTCTTGGTAAGTGAGCTTGATGGAACATCAAGGTAAAAGTTTCAAGTAGGAGAGGTCAAAATTTTAAGTAGCCAACTAAACTCTTAGCTTTTTTAATAGAAACAGCAGCCAACTAAACTTTTGATTGCCATATTTCATTGTAAGTACTTAAATCTATGCTGAGCCAAGCAATGAAAAAAGAGTACATTCATGGGTGAAATATGTTATTTCTTCTTCCCCTTTTTGGTTCAAATCCATAATCCATATCTCTCCTCAGGAGGTATGCTATCAAGTCCAAGTATGACGGGTGCAATAGTGATCTCATATGGATTGTCCATTGATTCTCTCTTGCTTTTGTATGTTAAAATTTAAATATCTCAACTCAAACCAAAAAAAAAATCTGCAATTAAGGTCTAACTACCGCTTAACACTTGCACGGATCTACTTAATGGTGGAAACAACCCGAGTCGAATGTTCAAGTTGGGTCGATAGAAAATGGTTATTTAAATCTTAAAATTCACTCTCGAATTCATCTCGATGGATATTTTTCATAACGCTAGGTATCAACTCCACTTGAGTTCGAGCGAGCCAAGCTCGGACTCTAACTAACAAATCCAAAACTTATTAATAAAATAAAAACTATTTAAATATATATTTAAAAACATATACTTGTATTCAAATATATTTTATATATATTGAAATAAAAAATATATGAGTAGTACTTAATTTCAGTTGGGGTTTTGGTACCTATACCGCTCAGTTAATTCTGCAGTTTAATTTAAATACCGAATTTAATCAAGAAACTAAAACTCTCTGCGGCAATTTAATGAACAGCTACTGTGCAAACATCCTTAGGGGAATAACATCAAACAAGTGGAGAGCATGAACATGAAATACCAAAACAGAACAGGACGTATTACAAATTCTTATCTATACCCAAGAATCAAATTCTAAGCCAAAAATAAATTAACTCAACACTAAAGAAATACCCTAACAAAAGCCTATGCACGAAGAAGAAGCATTCAAGAACTCAATAAGAATTTCAGCTTGTCAGTAAATACTATCAACAAAATTAAACAGAAAATAATTTAGGTCTCAAGAAGCATACATATCTAATTTTCCTTCAACAAAGACCCCAAATGTCATTTTCCTTCACATAGGGGAGACCTTGAGCGAGAGGGAGCGCTGAGCGCAGGCAAAGGGCTCTTTTGAGTTGGGTGATTTTTTAAGTGTGGAGAACATTACAGGAGCCTTTTAAAATTTTAATCGAGGTGGTGAAATGACAATGTTGGAATATGAGGATGGAGTGGATCGCTAATCCAACTGTTGTTGCTGCAATCTTTACCACGTTTCTCTCCATGCGTGGTTCCGTTGGTACATAATCGATAGGAGAAAGACATCAAGCAATCGGGTATGGAATATTTGTTAAAATATAGTGCCAATGACCTGAGCTGATTAGCGTGCTGTTGGCAATATGATGAAGTGGCCTGAAATAAATTACTGAGCCTAGGCTGAATAGAAGGCTGAAAATGAGGAATTTAGGAAGACTAGGCTGGACTTGTATTAAATAAATATGAATAAAAACAAATGGGTTTTTGACAAACGATTTTAAAATTAAATTCTAATAACAAACATGTATATGATCTGTGAAATTTTATTAGTAACCCTTACAGTTTTTTTCTCAATTATTATTACTCCAAAGTCTTAATTTTTGTGCTCTAGTTTCCAGTCTCTCCTGTTATCACAGCTAGCAGAAAATAAATTTACAATCTCCTCTAAGTTCAGCGTTTAAGGTCATAATATACTGATTTCTTAACATTAATCATCATTAAGTATATTATAAAAAAAATCATCATTAAGTAAGCTAGTGAATTATTACTTGTAACTTTATAAAAGTGAAGAAAGTTGTGGATCAATTGACCAATATACCTCAGGGTCCTTAGACTCGAAATCCATGGGAGTGGCAACATGGAACACTCCGGTGCACCCTAGAATCGCTTCATCAAAGCTCCCCTCATCGGATAAATCAGCCTTCCACAGAGTAAGATGCGTCTTTGCATTAGGCAAGTCTAGTAAATGCTTCACCTTCTTAATATTATCTGTCCCGAAAAGAAACGCAAGTTAGTATAGCTATTAGCTACACTAATAAATACAAGCACCAGTTAAAGAGTTAAACATGAAAGTAAAGCTTGGTGAAAATTAAGAAGCAGACCAGGGTCACGCACGGTGGCTCGAACCACGTAACCACGCTCTAAGAGTCTCATGATGAGCCATGACCCGATGAACCCGGACGCGCCTGTTACGCACACGGTCTCACCCTCCACTGCCATAATTTCTTCAGTAAGTTTAGCTAGAGAATATTAGATCAAATGTTGAAGAGGAAGTCAGCAAATACAAACTAATATTTTTTTATAGTGACTTAAGTCTTCGCTTCAAGTGTCCTTTGAAAGGCTTCATATATAGTTTATATGGCACTAATAATTTAACATGACATGGTTCCGTCTAACACATTCCTACTTTTTTTTTAGCTCGAACTGCCAAAACGTGATTACCAGACAGTTTTGCATGTGCGGTGGGTAGTTGATATCGCCGGTAGGTACAGTTCCTAGGCTCCAACCTAATATTCTAACTGAGTACAGTTCCTAGGCTCCAACCTAATATTCTAACTGAATACAGTTCATAGGATTTTACTACTTTAAAAGAAGAAATTACTAAATAATACCAATAGACTAGCAGTAGTAATATTTCAAACATTGGACATTAATGATTGAACCTCTTATGGACCAAACTCTCTTAAGTGCCCACAATTATTTTCTTTCAATTTGCACAATTGTTTTCATTTTAAAACTCATAACATGATTGAACTCCTTATGGACTTAAAAGTTTAGGTTTAAGAAAAAATGCTCAATTAGTTTTTTATATTTTAAAACTCATAATATGATTAATTCTCCCTTGTATAAGTGGAATCCACTAACAATTATTTTTGAGATTTTATTTTATATGCGCATTGCATTTTCAACGAAACACCAATAAGATAGTAATATTTCAAACATTGGACATTGATGATTAAACCCTTTATGGACCCAACTCTCTTTTAAGTGTTCACAATTATTTTCTTTCAATATGCACAATTGTTTTCCTTCAATTTGGAGAGTTTAAGACTTTCAAGTGCAATCTTCGAGTATACAAACTTGGTATAATCATTTTTTTTTTTACTGAAGGAACTTATTTTTTTTAATAAACTTCAAGTTATTTAGTATTTGCCCAATGCACCAAAAAAATTATTATCTATTTGTATTTATTCAAAATTTTTGTACTTTTAGTCTTTAGGACTCTTTTTTTCTATTTTATTCTTTTACTTAACTAATAATTAAGATAGAATATATTAATGATTATAAAAAAAAAATTGAATATTATTTGTTAAATAAAAAATATTATTATACAAATTAAAAATTTAGATAGTTAACTTTAATCAGTAAATTTTTTTTTTTTAATTTTCAAATGTCAAAAGATGATAATATTTGAATATAGACAAATTTTGTAAGCTAAACATTTTATCTAATAAATAAGATGAGCACAACTTAAAATGGAAAGACTTCTTAAAGTTTTTTTTTCTTTATATTTTTGTTATACATGTTATAAATTGTTCATATATATTTATGTATAATCTAAGTATATTAATGTAATAACTGTATTTATAAAATAAGGGTAAATAAATATTTTAATAAATATAATATAGAATTAAAGATAATATTTATATATTTTAAATATAAAAGTTAAATTGTTAATTTAATAAAATAAAAAATAAATGAAGCTAATGTCCAAATCAAAAGAAGAAAAAAAAAATGATGTTGATGTCCCAATAAAAAAAAAGACCAAACAAGAAAAAGGAGCTGAAATCGTGGCCACCTGCTGCCAAAGGTAGGCCAAAGTTGCTGACAAAAAAACAAGTGTAGAGAAACGTGGAGCCAGGAGAGGAAAAAGGGTTGTTTGAATTGAAAATTTTTTTTTAGGCTATCGAGAATTTTTGAGTTGCAGCCAACATATATATATACTCACATGTGAACGAAATTTTCACTTACCGATTTTGTTAGATTTTTTTATTTTTTTTTAAATTTAGAGATTTAAAAAAATATCAAAATAATAAAATTTCAAAGGAATTTATAAATTTTTTTTATAGAGAATTACGAATAGTTATCCAAAAAAATAGAAAATAATAACATGGTGTTTCTTTTTTATGATTTTTTTTAGTATTCATTAGATTTTTTAATTTTTAAAGTGAGAATTTTCGAAGGGTATGGTTTACGAAAAAATGAAGAAATAATTAGAAACTGAATACAAATATTATGTCAGTTGTTGGCGGTAGCAATCGGGGACAGTTTCAGATAATAACGAGAAAGACAAATAAGTGATCCACGTGTAGCTTTAAGTGCTACGTGGTGAGTTAGATTTACCTTAAGTATTCTAAATAAAAATCAAATATCTATAAATAATATCAAAATAAATTATTAGTTTATGTTGTGGTGATAGATAAAGATTTGGTTGATAACTATGATATGGTTTTTGGACATGTAGAAAATTATTAGGATGGAAATAATATTTTTTGGAATAATAAGTTGATTTAATAATAAAAGTGATAAATGAAAGTCTTGATGAACTATATTGATGTTTTAATATGAATTATGATGAGATGAATTTTAGTGGATCTTGACAAGTTTTGTTGGATGATTTGATGTGATTTGGGATGAAATTCAGTGGATCTTGACAAGCTTTAATGGACAATTTGATGTGATATGGGATAAAAAGAATTTAGTAAAATTTTAGTTATATAAATTTGAGAATAATTATGATAGCCAATTTAAGTGTTTTGAATTTATGTTATTTTTATATTACCGTTGATATACATATTTCATATTATTGTTCATATATATATGCATTAAATAAAATAACCGAAAGAATCGGGAAGAGACTGGTTTAATGGAATAACAGTGACAGCCGGTATATGCTGGAAATAAATTCTGTGATAGCCGGATAAGCTGTAAAGAATCAGGAAGGGACTGGTCTAAGATAATAATAACTTGTCGACAGATAGGAAGACATTCTCATCATAATCATTTACGCATTGCATCTGTTTTAATTATTGCTCGCATTACTGAAATGCTGATGTGGGGTGCAATATTGTGAATTTTATTTATAGTTTGATGAGTCTCACGGAGATAGACAATTACAGTGAGAAAAAGACATAGAAATATGCTAAAATAGGAATTATTCAAATATTAGACATTATGCTATTATCTAGTTATAGGAGAAATAAGTGCTTAAATATTATTTGACTATTTATGAAATTGGAATACTTTTAGTAAATTTAATTCACTGAGCTCGTGAAGTTCATTGCTCGTTCTACAATGATTTCAAGTAGCAGACAAGACAAATAATCTGGTGGATTGAGAGTCAGACGGATTCAATTTCTATAAAAAAACGTATGTATCAATATCCTCGTACTAGTGAGAAAATGGAATAAATATTTTATTTATAAACATTCATGCATCTTACGTTGTATATTATGTATAAATTAATATCAAAATGATAAAAAAAAATTTATTTGTATTTGTTGCATATATATAGCGTGCTGAGATTTTTAAAATGTAAAGACATTATCTCAAAGTGACCAACCTAAATTAGACCGTTACAATTATGAATTTACTATTAGATAAATATAATGCAAGCATGATTGATGATTTCAACTGTTATGATCTTTCATCCCACATTTTACTACACTCAATAACACATTGCCATCTAAAATATATTTTTACATTTTAAATGCTTGTGAGCTTACATACAATACGTGTGAAAACTTAAAGCATTGTAACTGTAGTTTAAGGAAAAAATAATAAGAAAACTAATATATCTATTATTTAGACGTTTTTGTTTTTCTTTTGAATGTTTAATTTGTTTATAAAAAGTTTATTTTTGACACTTAAATAGCATTTGTGATTGTTTGTGAATCTTTACATATACTTCATGTCTTAAAAAAATCGTTAGCTTCAATTGTATTTTATACGATATGGTATTATGAAATTAAGTTAAAATGTGAAGTGAACATTGTAATAACTAAATAAATACGTGTGTTATGTATGGTTTTATTAATAATGATAATTATTTTTTTAATAAAATTATAATACTATTGTCTCATAAATTTGGAGTAGTTTCTCTGAAATAATTACATGAAATTTGAAGGTGAAAAATGTATGCATTTAAAAGAAGAAAAAAAGTGATAACAATTAGAAAAAAAATTAAAAGATACTTGTGCCTAGCACATGGCCTTGAAGATAGGTCAGATAGTGACATCATCATCTAATAAGTATTGAAGCCATTAGGTGGAAAAAATTATATATAAAGTAATAAATTTTTACCTAAATGTTTTACCCATATATATATATATATATATATATATATTAAAATAAGCATAATAATATTTTCTTACTCTAAATCAATATTGCGATATTTAAAAAATGAATGTATTAATTAAGAATTTATAGTAATACTTGTAGGTTTTGAAAGAGAACTAAAAAGTAAAGGTATTAAAAATTTAATATTCTTTACACGTGACACAACCAACCACAATGTAAATGATTATTATATATATATATCAGATTAAAAATATGAGTATAAATTGATTTATAATTATCAAATCACTTGATCCAAAGGTATATGTGTTTTATTTTATAAAAAATATTAAGATATTGTGTGGGCTTATGTAACTAAGAAATTGCTAGACTTTCTCCATGGTGGGGGGTTATGGACCGGAAGGTGAATTTCACATATATAGTTCTAATTCCGAAATTCAAAATCCTGAAATTATCACCCAATTTTACCCTTGTATATGCAATGTTTTATATAAAATTATTACTAAGGTTTTAGTGAAAATATTGAAGAGGGTCTTTACATTTGTTATCTTATATTTTCAAAATACTTTTGCACAGAGTATATGACCGATAATAGTAATATTTTGGTAGCTTATGAGTTAATATATGCGTTTAAAATGTTAAAAAAAAAGAAGAAAAGAAAGGTTATATAACTTTAAAGTTAATGATAGATGAAATGGAATTTTTAAAAGAGAATAATGTTTAAATTAAGATTTCATTTCAATTGGGTTGACTTAATTATGCAAAATATTTTTATAATCTCGTGTTGTAGAATGAGGATCTTAAAAGAAGTATTATTTCAATAAAAAAATTGCATTAGAAAGATTCACTATTACCATATTTGTTTATTTTACATGTGGATGGCTTATTGGCGATGATTCGGCAAGAAAAAAGGGTAGGATTGGTTACGTATGGTTTGGGCTAGTCCTAATGGTCCGAGTGTTAAATATTTATTTTTTTAATCTATTTATTCAATTTTTCTATAATTTATTTCAAATGAATTTTACTTTTGTAAAGAAAATGTTAAAATGAATTTTATGCTTTTATTTAAAAATTAAACATGTGGTCTATTTGTTTTTAAATAAATTATATATTTTATTCACCTCAAAAGAAAAATTTATATTTTATTAATAAATCAAACCTAATAAACTATAAAATTAATTAAATTCTAAAAAATTATGAATAGGTAAACGAACTCGGGTTAACAAACGAAAGGGTTTTGGGCGATGCGTTAGGGTTTTAGCCGTTTAGGGCTTTAGGGTTCGAAGTTCGAACTTTCGATAACTACTGGTTCCTTTTAGGGTTTCCAACTTTGTTCTCTCAATTAGATCAGGATTCAGGAATTGCGCTTGGCGGCTAGGGTTTTTGACTCCCCAACTCTTTGCCGCCTTTGACATATACTGTTCTTTCCTTATTGAGCTGTATCTAGGGTTTTTATTTTGAGAGGCACGCATTATACTTTGAAAGTTCTCAGCTTTGATCACTCCCTTGGACAATCTAATCTTGGGGTGCTTCGTGATTAGTCTTTAATTGTTGATCATTACATGGTTCAAGTCCTGATTCAATTCGGATTCCTTGATTTTGGTAAGCATATATACTGGTTTTAGCCCAATACCCATCTTAGTTTCTTTTTTGTTCTCTAAACATTGTCCATTCCTTTCATCAATTTCAGTATTGGTTCATTGTTTTTGTATAAAACTTGATTTCTGCACAAATATTCGTATGGGTTTGTCGATTATTATACTCTTGCATCTTTTTTGATCATCAACGCATCATGCTTCCCTGATTCTTCGTTTCCAGTATACATTAATCATCATTAGGTTTCACTGATATTATCAATTCATCTGCTTTTATCCCAATATATACCTTGATCTCATAGATCACAAAGTGAACTCTTCATACCATTAAATTCAATTTTCTTAAATAAATTGATAATGAGTTACTCTGATCCTCGCCCTTCGTTTATACCACCACCATATACTGCTGGCAGTGATGCTATTGGTGTCTGGCCTCAGAACCCAATGAGGAATGAACAATTTGACCCACATTCACAGTTAGAACAACAACAACTATCCCCCTTCAAGAGACCTAGACATACCGAGAATAACCAATCCAGTCCTTCACCATACCTGCCAATCAGTTCTAGGATGCCCTTAAATCCTCCAGTCAATAAAGGGGCAAGCAACATTTTCTTCAAGACCCGAGTGTGTGCGAAATTTAGAGTAGGTGCATGTAGGAATGGTGAGAATTGCAACTTTGCTCATGGCATTGAAGATTTGCGTCAACCCCCACCAAATTGGCAAGAACTTGTAGGGGTGCGTGATGAGGATAGATCATCGGGGAATTGGGATGATGATCAAAAGATAATTCATAAAATGAAACTATGCAAGAAGTTTTATAATGGGGAGGAGTGCCCTTATGGGGAAAGGTGTAATTTTCTACACGAAGATCCAGCCAAGTTTAGGGATGATGTAGGAAGGGTTAGGGAGAGCTCAGCGATAAGCATTGGAACTACCGGTCCACCTGTGGGGCATGGCAGCATGTCTAATCAACCTGAAGTTAGTGTACCTGTGAACAACACTAGTATGAAGCCGGTGTATTGGAAGACTAAGTTATGTATGAAGTGGGAGACAACTGGTCAATGCCCCTTCGGAGAGAAATGTTACTATGCTCACGGGCAAGCAGGTACATGTGATAATTTTTTAACTTGTTTTGTGATTTCACTTATGCAAGTTTAATTTAAGTCTGGGTTTTTAGTTATAAAAAAATGAGTTTGGATTTGAGATTGATCTCGGTGATATTCTTTTGATACCAGGCCAAAAGGTATATTATACTCCATTCAAAAAATAATAGCCGATACATGATGTTTTAGTGGGCTTAGGATCATGATAAGTATTATTTGCATTTTATGTTGAACAAATATATTTCATTTAAGTTGTAATTGCAATGTATGTTACATGGACTTGGTTATGAGTGTCAGACATAGGTACATGTTTGAGTGTTGGACTTGTCTATTTTTGTAATTTTTAGTACTTTTTCCATTAATTTGGAGTGTCAAAGTGCCATACCAATACACTTATCCGGAGTGTTCGACATGGGTATGGTAAGATAAAGTGAAGAGTCCATGTAACATAGATTGCAAGTACTTTTGAATCCGACCCTCAGTGAAGACTTACAAATCCATTGCAGAAAATCATAATTTGTGCCCTTCAAGCACTTAAACCGTATGCATTTATGTATCTTCTTGTTCCATATGGCTATTTCTTTTATCAGTTTTCAGAATTATTAACTGTATTTTTTTGGGGAAACTACTTTTTTCCTCCTAATTTACCCATGAGGACCCGTATTTTGAAAACCTACATCCCTTGCCTTACTCTTGGCTTCATTCTCCCTTAACTTGTAGTAATTCAGATACTTTAACTTGTAGTAAGTCAGAGACGTTAAAGCTGGTCAAAAAGGTAGGTACGTCACCAATAACTTAAGAAAAAACCATAAATGCCCTTGTACCTTTATTTATTTCTTACGTTTTTTTCTTTCTCTTCTTTATTTATTTCAGTCCAACTTTATATTAAAAGTTAAACTTATATTATTGTTCATAATTAAACTTAATTAACTATTAATAATTGAGTTGACTAACTTTTAAATCTAATTAATTAACTTATAAATGATTTAAAAAAAGAATTAAAATCAGAGAATCCACCTCAGATCCGACTGGATCTCTCACATAGACCTAGGGGTACGGCGTTGTCTCCTAGGCGGGGCGATGCTGATACCCTTCTGTACATGAAGGGCATTATTGCGCCAAGGGTCCTCTGTTTCACCCAGGGAAGAGAGAGAGACATAATAGGAAAGGAGAGAGAGGGTAAGAGACTAGAGAGACAGAATTGACCACACAATTTGACCAATCCATGTTACCTTTTTATTAGGGGCTATTTAGTCTTTTCCATTTTCCTTAACATTTATCATTTTTTGTCAAGTCAACGCTGGTCAAAGGAGGTAAGCTTAGGTTTTCAAAACACGGGTTCTCATTTGTAAATTTTGCTATACTACAAGGAGGAAAAAGTAATTTTCCCATTGTTTTGCTTTTAGGATGAGCTCTAAATCTGATTTTATCATTCCTAGAAGCAGAACAAGCTTCCTTCCTATCTCTTAGAAGTAAGAACTTTTAATTCTTTGCTCCCTTGCCTTTTTCCTCAAAACACCAACTCAAATGGGTTTGAAGATAAGGTGGCATTCATATACCTGGATTTTAAGTTGTACAAATAATAGTGTATTTATCTAAAATAAAATTGCATAAATAATAGTCATTTTATTTTATTTTAAAAGAAGGCTGCGTTGAGCTGATGCATTTAGAAGGTTTATGTGTTGATAATCCAATGGTTGTAAGTTATCTTCTTGATGGGATTGAACTGAAGTTTATTATTATCTTTGTTGTGGTAATGTAAAGTAACAATTGGCTAACTAATGCTGACGATTCAATATATATATGAGAGTGTGTGTGTGTGTTAAATGAATTTAATAGTATATTGTGTGCTTTATGCAACAAAAGCATCCTATTTTTTGATGTGGCATCAATGTCCCCATTGCATGTTAGAACACTCTTCTAAAATAATATTGACGTGCATTTTCATTAAAATTTCTGATTAGATGTCGTTTATAAATAGAAATTGCTCGTCTTATACAATTCCTATATGAAAAAATTTAGGGATTAAAAGAAAATTGGGTACATTGAAGAGTGATGACCTTTCATTTTATAAACATCATGTTCCATCTTATAATTGTTTCTAGTATGTTTTTAATCTCATCAAGAGTCATTGATTTTTGTTTCACCAAAATATTTCGCATCTCCAGTTTCTTGACCCAGGTGGTTATGGTTGAGTATAGACACCAATACTGATTCAAAAGCATCAAACATTTAAATATTATTATGCAGTTGACAAGATGCTCTGGATATAAATATGCAACATAAATTGTACGTGCTGCTTTGTTTTATGGAATGTACAAGAACATTGAGATGTTACTTTTTTGTTTATACAATGTTTAGAAGTTGACACATGGGTGACATTGACTTGTTTTTCATCAAAACAATGCAAAAAACTTGGCTTTCCTTACGTTGACTATGTCTTACCCAACATTGGCTGTTTGTTAATTTCAGAGTTGCAGGTGATCGGTGAACGCATTGAAGGGGAAGCTGGGAAGATAGCCCCCATTTTAATTAAACCTCACACCTTTGCTGCTAAGGCTGCTTCTCCAAAGAAGACAGCAGCGGGTCCTTTTTCAAATGAAGAAGTTCAGGGTAAGAAGTGCTTCTTCAAGTGGAAAGGCCCCAAGAAAATTAATCGGATCTATGCTGATTGGATTGATGATTTACCGTTAGAAGTCTTGAGCTGAATGATGATGTATTAATACCATTTGATGGTCTCCCAAATTTTGAGATTTTGAAGGTGATTTTTTTTTTCTTTAGTTGGTTGTTGATCTGGTCAATAGGATTTGTCCTCTTTCAAAATGAGGTGATCAAGGCAAGAGCTTGATTGGAATTGTCCAATATTTTTGAAACATTTTATATTTGTTTAATAAATAGCATTTTTTGATTCAGCAACAAAAAAGAAAGCATTTTTTGGCCTGATTACTGCTGACTGGCCTTGCTCCTTGAAATCATTAACGGAGGAAAGAATAGCTACTAATGAAGGATAAAGAGTTAGAGACAGTAACAGTCAGATTGAAAACGATTGTTATTATTTATTTTTTTTTCTGTGTAAAGGACGAAAAACACAAGCACAAAACGATACCTCACAGACTGGAGAAATTATTACGTATTCCCAGAGTAATGCAAGTTATACCCTCGGTGAGAAGATAATCATTCATGATCATGAGAAGGATGAAAGAGATTAATGGTCCTGGATGGCCATGATTTTTCAGTTAAGTATAAATTGAGCATACGTCGGAAATATGTTAGAATTTCCCAAATAATGGAGCAACTCTTGTGGATGTACAGCCAGCCAGGAGGAGGGGCTCTCCATTTGTTAGCCACTGAAACTGATTTTTTTTTTCTTTTTGGATTTCCTTTCAACAAAAATAATAATCATAAAAAAAGAATTTTATTTTTTTTCTTTCTAAAATTTGACGAAAATTGCTCATGTAATGACGCAAGACTGGTAATTAACTTCAACAGCGGTTTGAACTATTTAAAGGGATGCCAAGAAAAACTTGTAGGCCTTGACATCCATCTAAAAGCATGTCACCACGGAGTAAAATATAAGTATACTGCTGTACTTCAGACAATAGCTTCACATCAAAAGCACGTTTGGCTTCTCTGATAAAAAAGCACGTTTGGCTAAAAACATATCATAGAAATCACGGTTAATATGTACATAAATACACTTGTAAATGTGTGGGCACGTTTAGCTAGCTGAACATTTTGCTGGATACGAAATCTTCAAGGCACAGGAGTTATTATCAAGCATAAATTGTACTCGCAGCATAATGCATTCTCAATAATTTTCCACAAATCAGCCAGTTCATTGGCAATACACATACTAAAAGAATGTCGAAAGCTCAAGATCATTTAGATGGAAATGTTTCTGCTGCAACTAAGGACTAGAAATTTTTTTTTTTTCAGTCAAACTCCATATAATGTTCAACACATTGATTCTATAACAGGAAAACTGATGGCACGTTCTGCTGGTTCAATGGTACAAAACAAGATGTAACTTCCTTTGCATTCAACCAGCAACAAGCATGTGATCTGATTTATATACACACACACCATGCACATCGAAAGTTTGAGTGAAGAGACAAGGGACTAAGAAATGGCTTGGAAGGACGTCGATCTTTTAGAGTATCGAAAATTGAAGAAGTTGCCGCATTTTGAGCGAAAGTTAATTTCAATCGACCAAGCAATTCCCCATCTTTTGCCTGAGAGGCCTCATCAGCAGCTTCCTTAGCCAAGCCAATCCGAGTATAAGCCTGTGACGAAAAAATTAAAGATAAACTTCAGAAAACTGCATTAAGCCTTTTATAGAGTTCACTGTTGAACATAGATGGGATCAGAATGCTATATATGACTGATAGAAAGAACAAGATAAAATTGCAATCTTGACCTATTCCAACCCGAGTTAGTAATAAGATTCTAATTTACTTTCTCCTTCCACCAGTTTTCTCAAAAATCAAACAATGGAATGGAATTGAGAGGGGAATGGAATCAGGGTAGTAATGTAATCGAGACTTGAATGTAATCCAAATTGGAGTCTAACTATATAGTTTGGTTAATATGTTAAGAATCTTGGAATGGAATCAATAAAAGGACATAATTGATATGCCATTTGAGTAAGAAAAATGTATATGTATATAAACATACGTATATATGTTAAAAAAACTAGGTTTACTAGTTTTCACTTTACCCTATGGTTCACTACGTTACGCCAAAGGGTAACTTCTATTAACTTTTTACTGAAATTGTATAAATATCCTTATCGTATATAGATAAACAAATCTTCTTTTTCAATTATGGTACGAAATTCCACTATAATGAATCCTGGGATATTTTCTTTTTCCCCGTGTTTAGGTCACTGTATCAAATCCTCTCAGTTTTGAAATGGGTGTATCAGACTGCCCCCTCAAACCACATTTTCGTCCAAATCTCAACAGAAAACCATGCGTGCATATCATTCAAATCACGACACGCGAAATAATATCATGAACGATCAATTGCATGTACAAACATATTTTTACGTTAGGATTTGGACGAAAATATGACTTGTAGAGGACAATTTGATACACCCCTAAGAGCCAATTGATCAATTTTTAAAACAAATGGGAGATTTTATACAATGACCCAAACACGAGGGAAATAAATAATATCCCATGAATCTATATTGGTTTCCGAGACATCGTATACAAAGAAAAAAAAACAGAGATTATTTTTCTTTTATTGGCAAAGCACACACACGCCCCTCTAACCAGGGACCTTTAGGACCCAAAGCCTCAGCCTTAACCATTGAGCCAAGGCCTCAATGGCAAAAAAAACAGAAATTCTATTTTCAATAAGTAGGGATAATGCCACTATTTGGCTCAGTTAAGAGAGAGACAGAAAGAGGTGACTTTTTAATTAAAAAAATCAAAAACAGACCACAGATAAAATTTCTACTTTTGGTTCCTTTTTAGATTCCTCCAGAACCAAACAGAGGGTTATGAATTAAAAGCACCAATTTATATCAATACCTCTAAAAGTTCCCATAATCAGAACAGAACACACACTAAGAAAGAGGTTACACTTTTTTAATATTTTGTTTAAAGAAAATCGAAATAGAATACAGATATGAAGACTGAAATTTGATTCCTTCCTAGACTCCATGACCAGACAAAGAGTAATGGACTATAAGCACAATTTTTTAAAAGTAAAAGATTAATATAGAAGGAAAACAAATGGGTGCAACCCATGCACAAAATTATCTAGAAGAAAGAAACTTAAAAAACTCTATAAGATCATCCTCGTATACAAAAAGTTTGCCTAAATCAAAAACTTAGGGTATTAAACCAATTATCCCGAATCCCAAGGACCTCTCTTCATTCCTCACTTTCCACACAAGCCAATATAGAAAGGACGATCAAAGAGAGAGTCTTCTTCAACTCTTTAGTCTTAAACTCATTCCAAGTCCAAAGTTCATCTCGCACGAAATTGGCTACTCCCCAAAAGATACCCACAACATCAAAAGCCATCTCCCAAAGGCTTCTAACAAAAGAGCACTCCAACAAGAGATGAGACACATACTTGACTCTTTCTTTACAAATGTTACATATTAACTAGCATTCTTCCTCTTCTTTGCAAATTGTCGATAGCAAGAATTTTTTTTTTTTTTTTTGATAAGCAGCAAGAATTTTCTCTCAAAGGCTTCCCATGCGAGGAAAAATCTGCAAGAAGGATCTTAAAGGAGTTCACCTCAAAACCCTTTTCCGGCTTTAGCTTCTCTCTAGATAAATCAAGGCTATTTCCATATAAAGTCTCAAAGAATTTCCCAAAACTTTCCAAGTTTCGAATTGATGTTTCGGGGAAAAAAAGGCACATCCCAAGAAATCACCTCGCTGGAAAAGGAGATTCATGAGCCAACAAGGGCATCCTGATCCTGCACAAACACAAAGAAGTACAGGAATTGGAACTTTAAGAGAGTTTCTCCATACCATGTATCATGGCAAAGCTGGGTACCATTACTCACCAAGAACAAGACCCAATGAAAAAAACTATCCCACCCTTAGCAATCCACCCATTCGACTCTAAATCAAACTTGGCAACAATCACTCTCCTCCACAAATGCTCCCTCTGCACCATGAATCTCCATAGTCATTTCCTTAGAAGAGCTTTGTTGAGTAAAGATAACGATTTGGGGCCTAAATCTTCTCTTTCCATACCACATCTAACCAAATGATGCTAATATGCCTCCCAAAATTTCCCCACAAAAACCTTCTTTGAATACCTTCCACCCGATTAGCCACCGAGCAAGGAATGGGAAAAAGAGACGGTATATGGAGAGGCTCGAGAGAGTGCTTTTAATGAGAGTTAGCCCTCCCCCTTTGGAGAGATAACGATTCTTCCACCCTGCCAACCGTTTTTCAAATCCCTCAACAATGGGATCCTACACACTTTTCTCCTTGAACTTTGACCAAGAGTAAGCCCAAGATAAGTAATAGGAAGAGAATACACACTGGAACCGTAATAAAGATGCTAAGTACTCTCCATTTACATTAGGAGGAATTAAGTCACTCTTGCAAAGATTGATTTTCAACTAGAAACCGCTTCAAAGCACAGAACGACACATATCTAAGATGGATTATATGTTTTGGCTCTACCCCAACGAACACAATGGTATCATTGACAAAGAAGAGGTAAGAGACATTCAAACCTTGTCATTACTACCAACCTTGAAGTCACTCAAAATATCTTCGTCGACCACCCTCACCAACATTTTGCTAAAGGTTTCCATCACCAAAGTGAACAAAAAAAGAGATAGGATCCCATGTCTAAGCCCCCGAGAGGCTTCAAAGAACCCAATAGGACTCCCTATCACCAAAACAAAGAAAGAAGCGAATGAAATGCACTTCGAAATCCACTTGCACCACTTCTCCCCAAATCTCATCCACCTCAACAGGTAAAGAACAAAATCGTAACAAACATGGTCATAAGACTTTTCCATGTCAAGCTTGCAAATCACCCATTCTTTTCAAGTGTGAATCCATTATCTCGTTGGCAATCAACACGGCATCCATTATATGCCTACCTTCAAAAAAGGCATTTTGGTGCGGACTTTCCACTTCCCCAATCACTTTCTTCAATCTAAGAGTACGAACCTTTGAGAGGAGTTTATAAACACACTCCACAAGGCTAATGGGCCGAAAGTTCTTAATGTTAGTGATGGAGTACACATTGAAGGATTGATGTAATTGCGGTCATAGGATATTTTTACTAGAAGTAATTATGTAATTGATTACGGTTATTTAGAGATTAGGAAATTATTATATTTAAGTTAGTTTTCTTATCGATCTAGAATAGGGTTTCTAAAATCTCTATACGAGAAACGTCTCTATGCTATTTTACTTAGCTTATGAATTATGAAAAACAATTTCTTATTGAAATCAAATAATTATATGATTGAATTTGTTCTTCGCGCCCCGTGATTGAGTTCTGGCTTCCATGTGATTTTAATTGTTCTATCTTTATTTTCTTATTATTTGGTATTTCTCACCTACTATTCTACATCAAAGTGGTATCAGAGCCCGAACATCGATCCCCCACCACTGCTACCATCGAGCTAAACAAACCCTAAGCCCAGATCAGTTTGAAAAAAAAAACTAATCACAGAAAACATCAAAACCGCAACAGAAACTTTAGATCCGCCACTCTATGCCGCTTTTCAGCCTCCACCGCCGCCACCATAAGGATCAAAACTCTATGATCTATTCATTTCTTTCGTTCATGTGCCGATTATTTGCCAGAAAACCACCACAAACACTGCTACAGATATACAGTCTCGAGCGAGTCTTATCAAAGGCCGCCACCACCTTGGACGAAAGACTCCTTACTCCCCACCCTTATTAGCATTGGATTTGCTTTACGTCACGACTCTTGCTTTCTCGGAGTATACCACCTGATAAATGAACTTACCTTCCGCCAATCAACATGGTTGAAAAATATGATGACCTAAAGATGCCGGAATAGGCTGTTGACCAATCTGAGCTACGTTGACCGAGCTGAACCGTGTTGACCAACCTGATTTATGACAAATTCAAGGATTTTTTTAGGTGATCTTGTGTATTCCCTCCGTTCCAAAATAATTGTCCTCTTTGCATGGGAGCAAAGATTAAGAAGCTGTATTAATTACATTTAATCTACTCACCTTGGACGAAAGACTCCTTACTCCCCACCCTCATTAGCATTGGATTTGCTTTACGTCACGACTCTTGCTTTCTCGGAGTATACCACCTGATAAATGAACTTACCTTCCGCCAATCAACATGGTTGAAAAATATGATGACCTAAAGATGCCGGAATAGGCTGTTGACCAATCTGAGCTACGTTGACCGAGCTGAACCGTGTTGACCAACCTGATTTATGACAAATTCAAGGATTTTTTTAGGTGATCTTGTGTATTCCCTCCGTTCCAAAATAATTGTCCTCTTTGCATGGGAGCAAAGATTAAGAAGCTGTATTAATTACATTTAATCTACTCTAGATGGGTATTAAAATACCATTTTTACCACTCAAAGATTAAAAAAAATGCATTGATTGCATGCAAACTACTTAAGTAATTGGAGCAATAGTGAAGAGTATCATTGGAAGATTGATGATAAACGTCTTTGACTTTGGATTGAGGACAATAGAAATGAGGACAATTATTATAAAGGAGGGAGAATTTTGAATTTTTTATTCAACAAAAAAGGAAAAAAGAGGAAAAACACAAAGCAAGAAGAGGGAAAAAGAAACAAGAAAAAAAAGGAAAGAGTCATGATGTCTACTTTCGAGCTTGACCAACAACTCATTGAAGTTCGATATAAGCTTACAAGTACTCATTCTTATGTTGATAAGCTCTTTATCTTCTTTATCAAACTAAACTATGTCTTTAAAAGGTAACACAATTACCTCCTACATTGGTACAACTTGCACTTTCTTTGTTGATGGAAGGTTTAGTTGTTGATCAGCTTTTCAAATATTGATGTGAAAATTGCAGTTGTCTCTTGCATTAGATTATAAGAATATAAGCACCAGAGATTCGTTGTGATGATGAACAGTGAAAGAGGTGTTTGAATTAATTGTGTCCTTGTTTGAACACCTAGTTCATAAGACTAGCAAGTCCCATGCTAAAAGGGTCTCAATTCTTAAGATTTTCGCCAAGGTCAGATTATTTAGTGATGCTTTCTTGAATGTGGTAAACTGATTATCAATATATTCCAGCATTTTCTTATGACCATAAGGGATTATCACCTAGAGGATGTTTTCTCTTTTACGGATACTATCATGTCCGACGTTCTAGTATACAGTGATGATTGGAGTGTGGATGATGTTCTAAAAGTTCTCTCTGATTTTAGCTATTGTTAGAAAGGATAATGAGAAAGTTTTTCCAATTGCTCGAAAGTTATCCGAAAAGTTCTTGAAAATGGTCATTTGTAGCTTCAATTTATGGGTATTTCCTCATATGACTATAGTAAAATGGATGATGCTACGTGCCAAGAAACATCAAGTCCTAATGAAGATTATGTGGTCGGTGAGAGAAAGGGCACTTATAGATGAAGAAATTGATCAAAAGGTTGTACTAGAAATAGTTCCTCCTGAACATGACGAGCAAATCCAATGCAAGAATGAGGGCATGGATGTGTATGCTCTTCCTTCTATTGATTTCGTTATACCAACTATATTCCAAGCTATAAACAAGAAGGATGTTTTTGTTGAATGGGTACAAAGTATAAGCAAGCATGTTTTTTTTAAAGGTAAAGTACAAGTAAACATGTTGAACAAGTTCAAGCAAGGATTGAGGTCATGGTTGACATGCACTCTACCGTTGAATTTATCCTGCCTAATTGGTTTGAAGCACCTCCACAACAGACATTCTCAACCAATTTTTTTTCACTTAGTAGAGACCTAAGTTTTCAAGAATTTCATGACCAAGCTTTGTTTCTCCAAGCGTCAAAGGTCTTGATGCTTCATCACTTTTAAACTTGAGGTCGAGTTTTCTCTAAGTGGCGGAGAATGATGGAGTGCATATTGAAGGATGGATGTATGGCTATTCCATTGGGGTTATGGGATATTTTTACTATGGGGGAAATTATGTAATTGATTATGGGTATTTAAAGTTTAGAAAATTATTATATTTAAGTTAAGTCAGTTTTCTTATCGGTCTAGACTAGGGTTTCTAAGATCTCTATGCAAGAGACGTTCCTATGTTATTTTACTTAACTTATGAATTATGAAAAACAATTTCTTATTGAAATCAAACAACTCTGTGATTAAGTTTGTTCTCCGCACCCTGTGATTTGGTTGCGGTGTTCTTTGTACCCTGTGATTGGATTGAGCTCCCAAGTGATTTGAGAAGATCCATATGATTTGGATCCTTCTATCTTTATTTTCTTGTTATTTGGTATTTTTCTCCAACAGAACAACATTAGTTAGAAGCTCCAACCTTCTTCATAATAAGGACAATAAACTCTTCAAAAGTCTAAGAATATCTCTTTTCACAACTCCCCAAAAGTGTTGAAGAAAACTCTTAGAGAAACCGTCAATACCTAAGGCTTGCTTTATCACCATTGCATTCACGAAGAGCACCAAAAATCTCCCCCTCCTCAAAGGCCTTTCAAGCCAACTCACCGCCTCACTATTAATACGATCAAAGTCCATCCCATCCAAAACTGGTCTACAATCGCACGTCTCTTTGTAGAGATTCTTATAAAAGCCACAAATAGCCTCCGAATGAGATTACTCATATTAATAGATGATTGAAACATTCATATCAATATATGCAAAAATTCAAAATTCAAAATTCAAAATTCAAAATTCAAAATTCAAAATTCAAAGCAACAAACTAATATCATTATTGTGCCCCAATAACATGGCAAGTACCTATCAAAACTATGAAAACTCAAAGCACCCTTTGTATTGTAACTAATAAAATAATCAATTAATTATGATATAATCAATTCATTTTATATTTTTGAATTTCCTCTTTAAAAACCTATCGTTTCGGGTCGGGTCCGGTGTACACAAAGAGAAGTCAACATGGGTGAACTTAGAAAGTTTAGCTTTTAGTTTGGAAATACTCACAGTTATAAGCACCAATTTATACCAATTGCTTTATAAATTCCCAGAATACAGATGACAAATTTATAAAATATTTTGATACCTAGATCGGGAAAACCCAAGAAACCGATCCAATTCATTAAAACATCAATCGACTCAACGAAAAACCAAAACTTTCTTCGTATAGAATAGTAAACGTAAGATGAAATTGTAAAATTGCCAGCACCAGAAGTCATGGAAATGGAGAGGTGGTTCGATCCTCTACGAAAAGTTCTCTTCTATAATAAGGATATTTCTATATGCGAAAAATATCCTCAAAGGTAAAGTGAAAACAGGGTGAACCTCAATATTTTTTTGTAATTAAACCTAAAAAATATACAAACATATAAATATAATTATGTTATAAAACTGAAATTAAAGACAGATAATATTATAAAACTAATTCATAAAATATAATAAATTTTTTACAATATATATAAATATATGAATGCAAATATGTTTATAAAATTATAAATATAAAAGAACATAAAATTATATGTAGAATAATAAAATATTTTATATTTATAAAATGGTTTATATTGAATTTAATACATATATATAATTATTTTTCAAAATTTTATTTTATTTTTATTAAAATGTTCATATTTAATTATTTCTACAATTGTACAAAGAAATTTTTTATTATACTTATAATTTTTAGATATATTTATATTCATGTATGTATATATGAACTATATTATTATAATATATTTTTATATACATTAGCATTAATATTTTAATAATGTATTTAGAATTTATAATACTATTTTAATTTAATATTTTAAAACAAAAATGTCTTTATTATATTTATGTTATATTATAATGAGGCTCATTTAAGGTAGGAATGGAACGAGTATTCCTTGGCCTTGAGGAAGGAATGCCCATGTTACCACTTTTGAGGGTTTTGTTGTTCAACCCAACAATGGAATTGGCATTCTGGAGGAAACAATTCTGACCTGATTCGGCCAACAAAACATAACACAAGTAGTAACCAAGTCCATGGAAAAAGCGCCACCCAAAGTGCGTGTTTAATATTTGATTAGTGTTTTGGGAAAGGATGATTACCTCGGCTCTTTCACGGGGATCTGCAACTTTTGGGATATATTTTAGAGCTTCACCTTTCTCATCAATGCATGCCTCCACAAAAGGACGATAACCTATATGCCAGAAACATTTAGGTATCCAAATCATGTCAATCATTGAATGGATAGTCCAATGATAATATTCAACCGGTAATTTACAACAAAAAAAAAGCCTTCAACTCAACATAGCAATAGGAAGCAGAGGTAACTTGCAAACAAAGCGAAAATAACTGCATTCGCTTCTCTCTTACTACCTCAAAGTTTAAAATACCTATTGGTGGTCTCTTCTCCTTTAAAAACTTCTCCAGAGTATCCCAATCTCTGATTGAAGCTAAAGCAAATACTTTAAGCCAATACCATCTTTTCTCTGAAACCTGAGACACGTTAGCAAAAGTAAAATGATTAGAACTAAAATTGCAAAATACAATGATTAGGATAAATATTACGAGAAATAGTAGATTAGGATTAAATTGTGATTGATGCCCTTCCACGTAGACACTGAAGAATGCTCCACCCTGTCAGCCATGAGATAATAAATCTACAAACGGAGGCAAAAGAGAAACCTTTTCTCCTCCAGTTAGGAAAGTCAGAACTTTTACAGACCTTGAATTCTGTCGTCACTTTCATTGCAGCTCGATGATTTCCCAGAACAATACAAGTGCGTATTGTATCACTGATGCTTGAATCAACAAAAATAGCCTGTTTTGTAGTCACTTCTAGCTCATGTTGTATCCTGCACATTTTGGATGAAATTAGAAACGCAATTAAATATATAGAAACAAAGGCAGACATTTGACGAGATAAATTATGAGCGAAAAAGGAGGAAAAAAGATCCATTGACAGATCAAGGCACTATCATACATAAGAGAAACATTTCACTACTATAAGAGAATCAGTCATCTCACAACCACTTGATTAGCAATCACAAAAATGTCCTAGTCAAGAATCAAGATCACCAGATATACTTCCATCTTTGACAATAACGAAGAACCCAGTACTTTTTTTACAAAAATTTCTCCAAGTGTTCAAAATCTAGGTCAGTATGTATATCCTCCAATGAAAGCCTAATTAATCAATCTTCAAACGAAGACATGAAGAAATTACAATTATTGACAGCTCTATAAATATTGAAACTCTTACGTAGTTGACAAAATAAAAGATATTATATTATACATTTTACTAATGGATTACATTATCAATTTTATTTGACAGTTTATCTTTTTTGGCAAAAAACAGTAAATTAAATACTCACACCAATCAGTATAAACAAACGAAAGCATATTTCTCTCTGTCAGAAGAGTGAACGAGGAATGAACTTGATCAATCAACTTCTAAGATCTAAATGCTGACTAAGAAGTAAAGAAAGAATTAAAAGTATGTTTTCCCACTCCCTTGCCCTTTTCCAAACTTATACATTTAATAAATTGTGTTACATTTTCAACCAAATATAAATCCAAGACTATACCATGTTACATTAAAGACTTGTGCAATACAACAGAGACATATATCCAGAAGCCAAATGAAACAAATGTAACTGAAACTAACTTAAGAGTAATTACAAAATGGTGATGTGAAGCACTGATGTAAGTCACATCTGTTACCTCAACAATTTTGCATGCTCTTCAGCAGCCTTAGACTCAAAGGCATGCTCCTTGGTTTCTGCAAAAAGGTTATGGGCCTTTTCAATTAGTTTTATGCGTGGACCATGAAGCGGAGATCCTTTGCTTGCCATTGGATTCTTTCCCAACTCCCATGATTTTTTCCACAAAAGAAAAGCGACCTCCTATGAATTAAAATGAACTTTATATAAGAGAAGACACAATCCATCCAATATGAAATTAGCCAAGGAAAGTCCTTTAAGCTATAGGGGCAAAATTAAATTGATCAGGACAGGAAATTCATTTAATATTCAGCAAAATATCAGATAAATCATTTATGCAGATTTAAGAACTATAAGCAAATTAATCATGGACTAAATATATAAAAACCTGCCATGATTCTGCTCTGTTGCCCAAGTGACACAAACACACACACAGCCCTCCTTTCAGCTGCACCCTTATTTTTACAGTTTTTTCTCTCCTTTTAATTTGTTGTGTTTCATAAACAAACTTATTTTACAGTTCTATGCCCATAAATATTTACTCCTAGGTGTTAGATACCCACATACATCATAAAGCCTACATCTATACTCTTTGATATGGAATGTACCTAAGTTAACTAAATACTTTTGTAATTTGAAGCCACACTACTCCAACTAAAGCCCTTGAAGATATAGGGCACGTTGCAAAAGTTATAATGTCCCAGGATTTCTTGCAGTGGGGATTGTAAATGCATGCACATTGCACCTGCTGTCTTCCAACACAATGCCAAACCTAGAGGCCAACTAAAACTACTTTTGCTGATAATAAGCCAGCAAGAGTGCCAGGGCCTTAAACCCTTACATATCTGTAGCCTATGTCAGGATTAAATGAAAATATCTCTTTGTCAAATATCATTCAGCCATATCTGAAGTTTAAAAGTAGTAAACTAAATCATAATTACTTAGATTAATGCTAAAAGAAACCCACCCACCATCCTCACCAAAAAAAGGAGAGAGAGAAGAAAAGTTACTTAAACAAAATCCTGATATTTCAACTAAACATGGTAGTTTATGACAATGAATTAAATTACTATACCCATAGCTACATTGGAGTATCTTGTGATAAGGATATTCATGCTGATTGATATTTGGTTCTTAAAATTATCAAATACACTTTGCCTTACATGCAACAAAAGTTACAAAGTACTAATGCTTTCCTATTCTCTCCAAAGCTTATTTCAAATTAATGAATAAATCACCAAATGTCAAACAATTCAAACCTACATGAAGTTGCCCAGTCGATAGGAAGAAGTTCTTCAGGAATTCATGCTTATAAGACCTGAAACAGAATATATGACACGTAGTAAAACACTAGAAAGTAAAAACATTGGATCCTTAACATTAAAAGCTTCCAGTTTGACCATAGTTATTCAATGTGAGGCTTGGAACAGCCTAAGTGCCTTACCCTGCATCAGGTTTATATGCAAGGACATGCCTGATCTTAGAGAGGCACGAGGCTCACCACCTTAAAGTAACACCTATCTAGCTTTTCTTTTCTTTTTTTTCTTTTAATGCTTATAATTCAGCACCAATGGCTGGCTGTCTATACTGTAAGATACCATAATTTCACATGATGCTCCCAATTAATTCTTTTTATAACAAGCTTAACAAATCACTTTGTACCATCATAAACAACATACATTATTTATAAAAAAAAAGGAGCTTTCCATAGGCATTTTCTTTCTCATTTCTTTCTTGCCCAATCAAATTCCCTATCAAAGAAACATAACTCAAAAATATTACTAGGGTAAATTATACTATTTCCCAATGATCAAGTTCATTTTCACCTGACCAGCCCATGACGTGCAAAGCAACAGTTCACCACCCTAAACTACATCAATTCTTTTGTTAGAATAAACAGTTAGCATTGAAAAGTAACAATAAATTTGGAGTACACATATATATATGGACATTCTGGGAAATTAGCCTTTTCAGTCATAAATCACCTCACCAGCCCATGACGTGCAAAGCAACAGTTCACCACCCTAAACTACATCAATTCTTTTGTTAGAATAAACAGTTAGCATTGAAGAGTTACAATACATTTGGAGTACACATACATATGGACATTCTGGGAAATTAGCCTTTTCAGTCATAAATCAAAAGGTAGTAAGGTGAAAACATGTCAACTACTAGGGTAATATATAATTTTATTATTCCCCATCATCACTGCCACCACTACCAACATCATTCCTCTCTCCAGTCACCACCACCACCCCTGACCCGAAAAAAAAAAAAAAAAGTCTTATCGGCTACTTTACATATCAAAGTTTAACTTCTTGGCTATTTTTACGAGAAAAATCCTAACAGAGAACAACTAAACAATCATGAATATGTTCACCCATTACTTTTTACTTCTTTAGAATTGTTGCACTGATTTGGTTCAAATCTGGTAAATTATATGTAGTTCTCCCTTTCCTTTTTGCGAAGCTATAGTTTTATACTTTTATCTCTCTTAAATCTGAAAGTTACTTGTAATTTGAAATTTATACTTTGTATTGCAAGTACACTTAGAATTTATCTCTTCATATCATAAGCCTTAATTGCTCTGGTGTGCTCATTATGTAATTCAATCAGAACTTTTTTACTGATAAAAAAATGTAATTCAATCATAACAATTGTATCTACCGTGCATAAGTTGTAAATAAATCACATGCCAGAGATCTGGCTTGAATCATTCCAAAAAACTCAAAGGATGGCTTCTGCATCAACCAAAAAAAAAGTATGAATCAATTAGAGTTCTCTGTTTATGCTCCATAAATATTAGCTTAATTAACTATGTACAGATGAAATAATACAACATAATATATAACCTAATCATTTGGGCAAGGAATACCTTTTGCCAGATATTAAATATAACAAGATAAACCAGGTCAGTGTCACCACTCTCAGTTGCCTTCATCAAAGCTGTATCTTCCTCTCCAATGCTTAACAAGAGAGGAACCTGAGATGAAAGAAATATAATGAATATATGCAATAAAATTTTCAAAAAACGAATGCAGTGACCTATTTGTCAAAACTTAAGAGATGGACAGCTTTAAATAATAATAGACAAGATATGAGAGCAGAGAAGAACTTATCCAAAGAAACAATAACAATAGGGTGAAAAGCCAGAGAGAAAAGAAGAAAAATAAAGAACAAACCTGTTTCGGGGAACGTGGTTCATGCTCAACAAGCATAGCAGCTAACTTCCACCGTCCACTCTTATCAGCATGAGCAGCCACCGAAGCATAAGATATTCCTTTGCATAATCTCAGCTGAAATTCAGAGAGCATCGTTTCCGATAATGCATTTGCATTAAACCAAATGAGCAAAAGATTTGTCAAGCTTTGAGGCCGATTTGAACAACTACGAATAGAAAAAAAAACCTTATCAAGTAAAATTTCAAGGAGAGTGGCATCTGGAATTGCCAATGAAGCTGTTATCTTTGATCATGCCCAGTGCATTATTACCACTTTCTGTACAAATCCAATCAGGAGAAATGTGTGAAGAAGTAAATATTTGATGTTTCCTACTTCCCAATAAAAGGTGACAAACAGATCAAGGTATTCAAAGGAGTAGCTCTCATAGCGATAATGAATATACAGGTGCGTAACAGTATCTCGAGGTCCAACCGTTAATAGTCAGGAAGGGGATCCAAACATTGATACAAGCAACACATGCAATCAATGAATGCAAAATGCTCTCTAGAAGTACTGCGAGCAAAAATGCTTAAAATAAATTCACTTTACTTGGAAATGAAATAAAAAGAACGTATTTTTTATAATTAGGGGTGGGGAGATTTGAACTCGGGACCTTTTCTTTAGAGGAAAGGTGTAATTACCAACTGGACTATGCCCGAGCCACGAAATGAAAGAAAGCATTACAGAGAGCAAATAATCATTTCCAGGCAACTAGGCATATTAACTGAAACTACATGCAAGTAAGGCAATCAGTAACCATTAACTTTAGTCTAATGAACACAGCAGTTGATTTTTTTTATTTTTATTCTAAGGAACAAATAGAACCTCGTAGTCTAAATTTCTAAGATGGGACTGGACAAGGTAGAATATTGAGCTTAGAACTTGGGGCGCTATTTCCATAAAATGGTGGCATTATCAAGAATCCACCACCATCCCTTTTTTGGTCAACATGTCATGTAGGCGTGAGAGCATATCTGAGGCTATAATTGCTTTTAAAGCTCCCAGCAGCAAACGAATGATGTACACAGGTACTTCTAATATCCTGGAGGCCAATACCCTAAACACCTTGTGCTTTACCTTTGCCTCATGATTTCCCCAAATCTTAAAGCATATTGTTTTTTTAATAAGTCTTAAAGCACATACATAAAGATTACAGAGTTTGATTATAAGCCAAAGGAGAAAGAAGAGAAAGAAAGCATATAGCTCATAGATCGCGACGAAAAAACTGCCCCAAGCCAGAGATGGAGAAGACAGAACGGTCGCCGTCGCCGTTGCCACAGTTGAGAGAGAACAGCCACCGTCGAGGGGGGAGAGGAGGGACGATGCCATTGTCGAGGAGAAATAAGGAGTCGCGCACCGTCGCAGATGCTGTCTTTGGGTGTTGATGTCACTGTCAAGGAGAGAAAGTAAGGGGAGGGAAGGAGACGTTGTTGCAGAGACGATGACTCGCAGTCAAAGTGAAGAAGAAACGTTCTCTTAAATGTTCTTTAATTTACTTGTGGGTGGGTGGAGTATATTAAATATGGTAAAATAATAATAATAATGTGTCCCTGAGTTAAAAAAATATTAATAATGTATCCCAAAGACCCAAAAGGATGACTTTCTATTTCCTTTTTCTAATGTGATATGGTCATTAAAATTTTCTTTTTCTAGGTTTTATACGATGGTTTACAAATCCTACTCCTACACAAACAAGTACTTCATTAGTCATATATGTTTTATTAACTACAATATATATATATATATCAACATGAATTAGCATGCCCTAACGTACCACGATATCAAATAACAATCCAATTAAGCCTACCACCCTCGTATCGCGTACCTGGTAAAGTCTCGTACCGCATACCATAGCGTACCGCGTTCCAAGTAACTTTGGTTCAAACTTTAAACCACTAATCCAATATATAAATTTGCAATCAGCCAACCTTTCTTATTTTCCCAATTTCCCTTATGAAGTTATTCAATTAATATCTTCTTAAAAACATTTTAATTTTATCACTAAAATTCATTGATACAAATGTAGATGTGCTTGAGTCCAGCCTAGACTTCAATGGTTCAAACAAAAGACTCAACAGACATCAATTGTTTCAAACTTTTATGTTTCTAGTGACCAACTGTCCGAATCACGTCTAATATAAATTTGCAAGCAGTATTTCTTGTTATTTACCTCTCCTCTCCAGCAACCCCTCACCCAACAAAGAAAAAAACAAGCTCTTATATCTCCTCAATCTTACATCCAGTGCATCTCACTTTTTATCTTTCAGTAAACTATTCCTACCATGAGCCAGCAATTTTTTTATAAAAAATATACTACCTCAATGACTGTCAAAAAAACTTCAAACTGAAAGTTCTATGGCACATATATAGTTTCTAATAATTTTGTTTTTCTATTTTCACGTTTTCCTCAATTTCACACCTTCCTTAATTTTATAGGTTCAATCATCTATCCTTATTTTCAAAACGGTTGTTTTGATTGACATTTTGTTTCATGATAATTGAAACAAACCTCACGCAAAGAGATTATAATTTTATTAAGATAAGTAGCACATCTATAACCTAAAAGAGCTTAAAAAAAATTGAATAACTACAAATGACAGATAAGATCAACCAAGGGAAAAATACATGAAAATCAAGTCACTTTCAGCCTCAACCGGTTGCAATCAATTTGATTATTACATTAGTAACACAAGACAGGTTGCACATGGTTGTATGCTCTTAAAAAAAATGGTATCACAAAAGATGGCAGACAGCATGGGCCCTTATTAAGCTCTAACTTTTCGAAGCAATGACACACTGCCATTGCTTATAGATATCATACATTCATAATGAATGGGTTTCTGGTCAAAGAAAGCAAGTCTAGGTTCAGTCTTAAGACCTGATCGTAAGTAGGAGATGCCCGGTTGGGGAACCCTGATAGAAAACAATAACAAAGATACTGGTATTGTATGGACTTGTAACATTAAAAGTAAATTTTAGCTTACTTGGTTCATTCCAAAGTGCTCTGATATCCGTAGTGCGAGAAGGTGTTGATGGGCATTAATCAAAGGACCAATCAGAACAGATGCTGTAAGCAACTGAGTGCAATGCACTTATTCAGTAGCATTTCAAGAAAACAGCATCAAAGTTCAGCAATTAAATTCACAACTCAAATAAGTTTTGAAAACTTTATATTGCTGAATACTAAGAGGGATGCCGATCTCAGGATCATGCACGGCATTTAAGACCCGCAAAGTTTTACACATCTCTTGAATACGATCACGTTGAAAGTTGCTGCCAAAGCCAACTGGATATCATTATCGAGAGCAAAAATCAGAAGAAGAAAAACGGTTGTTCTTTTCAGACAAGTGATGCCACAAATGATTTAGCAGCATTTGAATAACTACAGATGGATAATTTATAAATAGATAAATCAATAAGATTGTCGTAAAATTGAAGAAACAATACGAAGTATGAGTAAGGACTAAAAGGAAATTATAAAAGTGTTTTCACATACATACCATGCATCACCTCATTGTCAAGAAACACAAACTCGACAAGGCTTTAGTCTCAACTACCTCAGAAATATAACAAAAAGGAAACAAATGAGGAAAGTATAGCAAGAACTCAGTGCCCATTTCAGTTCAGATGAGCGTGACTCCACAAGAGAGAATATCATATTGGGCTATTTATTCCCTATTTTGCATGCTCCATATTCGCAGGTAGTAGGCAATATAAAGTGCTACACATAAAAACTATCCGCCCCAGATGGGAAAAATAAAATGATGGGAAACAAAGACCATCGCCTT
Source organism: Bretschneidera sinensis (assembly GCA_023935145.1). NCBI lineage: Eukaryota > Viridiplantae > Streptophyta > Magnoliopsida > Brassicales > Akaniaceae > Bretschneidera > Bretschneidera sinensis. The sequence goes on from CM043697.1 coordinate 150,289,640, forward strand.
TGTTTTGTTTTGCTTATTTTCAACTTAAAATTATAATCAGGTGCTTTAATTTCTATTTTTTACTTTTTTTATAAGAATCAGATGCTTTGATTGATGATGCTTTAAGCTAATTTAGTGTTTGGGTAAATAATATTTAAAGTGCTGCTTAAAGTACTGATTATTTGAAAATAAGTTTAACCAAACAAAGGTGATGGTCCTTCAATAAAAAATCAAAAGAAAAAAAGTTGAAAAATAAAAAGCATCAAGCAACAGCCTTCTAATGATACCTATTTGTTACTTTCAAGAGTCGAATGATATTTGGTAAGTCTTTAAAATTCATCTCCATCTCCCATAAACAATGAAGAATCGAAATTTGCTACCTTTAGATGGCAATTAAATGACTTGTAGAGCCTTCTGTTAGATTGGCCGAGTTCCTTCTTTTTCTGATAAGTAAAAGAATACAAATACAAGGCACCAGGGGTTGTGATGCAATAGCCATGTCTTGGTTGGGTAGAATTTTGTCCTCCCTTTTTTATCTTCTTTTTTTTTTTGACAAGTAGGAGAGAAATTATCCTCTTTGGAAGCCTAAAACTAAAAATTCTTTTTGGTCCAATAGTAAGTGCCTTGATAGTATTTGAAAATCTTTAATAGCTTAATTTTACAGCTTGAAGCTTTGTGCGCAAGCTTCTTCTTTCTTCATTGTTTCCTGTCATTCTCTATTCACTTACCCTCTTTTCCATTACAGTATTACAACTTGACAACAATATTAGAAACCATCTGATGAACGCTTTCCATAGTTAGAAGAAAAAATCTGATGAACACTTTCCAAAGTTAGGTTAGCAACTATTGAATTTAATGTCAAACGTAATATGCATAGAAACTCAATGATTCCCCATTTCCACAACCACAACTAACAACTTCCAAACAAAACTTAGAACAAAAAATAGAAAAAAGCGCTTCAACAACACTTTAAACTTACCTGCAGAAGGCTTGGCCATAGCTTGCAGCTCTTAGTAGTGTCTGTTGGTATGATACATCAAATTCATAACTCGCAGCATCAACTAAGGCCTCAACAGCCTCAGGCAAGGATGAGCTTATCAATCTCAAATTTTCATCTGCCTGGTAAAAAGGATAAGAAATCAGAATTTTCCTGAATGCAAGAGGAATCATAATACTTCATATGCTTGATTCATTCATTCCTCCTTCCATAAAGCTTTTATTTACACCAAAAAACAAACTAACAGTCAAACACATCTACATTAACATTTATAATTTTATCAAGAAATAAGTGATATAGTGGGTTTATAAGTGGCACCAACAGATCAACCATGCTTAACACAAGCACAACAGCAACTCAACCAGCAAATTTAAATATGGATTAATTAGCTAGAGTATGAAGTTAATACATATAACAATAAAATTCAAGAAATATGCAACTGTCGGCAGAGCATTTAGCTGAACTACTTCTAGCTGTGAAAGTAAGAGTGGTTCACCTTGGCACTTCGCTATCAAAATGATCCAAGGCATCATACAGTAAAGCTGCAGGAGATGTGCTTCCAATCTTAAAGATAGTTACAGTGGAATCAGGAACCCATTGTAGAAACTCCATGCTTGTGTCAGATAGCATCCTCACTCCGTCACACTCTGGGATGAAAATTACTGGCTCATCATAAAAGTAGCGAACAGGATCTCCATGAGGACCAACCATCAGTAACATATCATCCCAATAAAGTAGCACACTCTGCATTCCACACCATGCTATCTGCTCTGGAGGAAGAGCTGACTGGATACAATAAAGTGATAAATAAGATGCAAAAATGTTAGCCATTTGAATAGCCACAAACTTCTTAGCAGTTCATTCCATGTCGCTACACTGCTGAAAAAACGTCCACTTGGCAGCGCAGAACATTACCTCAATTTTAGGCCATAATTCCAAAAAAATACATTATTTCAAGCTGTCAGTCATCACTTTCCAAAATATCATTTGGCATGCACAACTTCTACATGAAATCAAATGCCATTGATCATATATCCTTAACATACCTGTGCAAACCCTAAAGTACATTAAATCTAAGTCAATAACTTGCTTAACATAGAAACAAATTTTCCTTCAGATAAGACAATACTAATTACCAACAATACAAAGATTTCCTAGAAATAACCCTATTCCAAGAACAGACATAAGTCATGGTTGCAAGTTCAGCACTTCAAGCAAAATAAAATAAGATAAAAGCTCAATCCAAAGCTAACATCCAATTTGAAACATTACTGAGTTTCAATGTGAATTTGTATCTAACCTCACAACTGTAGTCAAAAGCAGGACTATTGAAGTTCACATCGCCAACAACAATCCGTCCATCATACGTAAACAGTGCCAAATACTTGCCGTTGGGAGAAACCACCATCTTCTGCACTGGCCCCATCAACACCATTTCAACATTCTGCACCCCATCCTCATCCACCATTAGAATTCCATCCCCAACTGCCACCAGCACCTCCACATTGCCGGACATCGTGTACTGTGGTTCCATCACCACCATGCAATGCGGCAGCAACAGCGCATCCTCCTCTGCTACTTGGATATCCGCCAGCTTGCAAGGCCTCATGGTCCTGAAGTCCAGCACACAAAACAGCTGCCCGGCCTCCGTAACCCACACAACGCCATTCCCCCAAAAGACGCACTCAACCACATTCTACTCGAAGCACTCCTTCCCCATGGAGACATTGGGTTCAAGGAGCTCAGCATGGATATTGTAGCGGTAGATAGTTGCGTCCTGGACAATGCAGATTAGAGTTTGGTCTTCGGACCACGACATTCCAATGAGGCGGCCGCCGGGATGCTTCCAGACCGTTTCAGAGAAGAGGACACCCGCCGAGTTGAAGATGCGGAGTTTTCGGAGGGCAGATTCGCCATAAAGCTGGACTATCTTCGAGTCATCACGGATCACAGCGATGGGGCCACCAAACGGGGCACATGCCACCTTGTTGCGGCTCAAGTCCACATGCTTCCATCTCATTGGGTAAAGCTCGGGTTTTCGGTAGTACCGATTGTAGAGGAGCTGCCACTCCGCAGCAACAGAGATGTTTTCCATTGGTGTTGTGAGGATCTGAAGAAGAAGTGCACTGGGTCTTCAGATTCTAGAGAGGCTATAGGTTTTATGCTAGATCTTGATTTTGGTCTGTGAAAAGAGGATTTTGAGAGAAATTACACTGCATCTGGGATTAGGCTTGCTCACTGTCCAGTTATGCGGCAAAACAAACACTTTCCATCATGCAATAATCTATTTTACTAAATGACAATTAACACAGCAATCAGCTGAGTGCCACACAGATATATCTTTATCCAATTTAACATTATGATTTCACAAAGTCAGCTACTAAACATATCACATAAAAGGCCAAAATAAAGCTGAGAAGTTAAGCTCTGATTAGATACACTAATAAAAGATGATCAAAAGCTACGCTAATTAAACTCAGTTGAAGCAACAATATCTGCAGAATGAGACACCCAAAAAATTATGAAAAATCAGCATTAGGATATTTTTTTTTTTGGATAAGTTTAGGATATTATTATATAAGCAACTGAGAACAGAGATGAGATATATACTGCTAAAAATAGAAACTGAATTAGGAGAAAACAGAGTAAATTTTTGGAGCCCCTCCTTACAATTCTGATCTTTAAAGCACAATCCTCTAAGCAAAATCAACAGAAGATAAGGATGTTGAGTTAGCATATACCATCTAATTACCCCTTTTACTTCTCCTTTTATATATATCTTACAAACTATAAAGCACCATAAATATAGTAGTATTTAATTTAGATTCTACTAATACTTATTAAAACGAAACTATAGATTTATACAAAAAAATTATCGCAAACACCATACGCAGTGCACACGGCAATTCAGCTATCACAGCATTGCTTTGAGATATTGCTCTTAATTTAACAAATTTCGAAAGATTCTAAATAAATTTTTCAAGAAAATTAAACCCACTAACCGAATTCATGTCTATTAAATCATTGCTTCATATAAAATCCAACATCTTCTGAAGAAAAAAGGAAAGGTAAAGCAAACTTATCAAATGCACTCTAACAATTCGTTTATGAACAAAAACAGCCACTCATGGGTGGATCTACGGTTATGGTGAGGGTACGCAATTGCACTCCCTCAACTTTTCCAAATTTCTTTTAGAGCATATACCATTTTAAGGGTTTAAAAAATTTATATTATAATTTCTCCCCCTAAAATTTTAAAAGATATGTATATATATGGGTCAAAGAGAAACCCACTCCACTTATTTTCTAAAACCCCGTGTACCTAGAGTGGCGAAGCCACGAATTTCCTCTGGCTGGGGTCGAAATAATACAAACATTTGCGTTCAAAATTGCAGGTCATTTTAAAACTAATTAAGTATAAAATACACAATATAACCTTTCATCACCCATGATGGGGGTTACAACAAGTTAATCAAAGATATTTATGCCTTCATCACCCATGAAGATGGTGGCAAAATGGATGATGAAATCTCATTATTACTCTCTAAATTCTCCACAATCTACTTCTTGAAAAATGTATATAACATTTGACCTCATTATTTAACCTATATATTCGAAGCCAAAAATAAATAAAAGTTGCCTACCATTAACACTTAGCCAATTTATCAAGATGGAAAAAAAATTACATATGAACAAATTTTATGTGTGCTACTCAATTCCTAATGTTATTGATACTAATCCTTTCTTACTATACCTGAACACCAAATCCTTGAAATGGGTCAGCTAAGTTCTCTGTGAGCCATGACCTAAAGAATATTAAATCTCAATATTTGGTCAATTACTTTGTTCAGTGAATCAGTTTCTTACTATTTATAGAATATATAAGTGTTATATATATATATATATATATATATATATATATATATATATATATTGTTGCTTGCTTATAAAGATATATATGTAGTCATTTTCATTTTCACTTAGTTGATGATAAAAAAACAGAGATGGCTTTGGTGTGCCTTTCTTTTTACTGAAAGGAATAAAACAGTAAGTAGTCACGAATACAACCAGGATCAAGCCAGCAGCAACAATACAGCAAGGCAAGCATGGTTCTCTTTTTCTATTTGAGATCATGAGTTCATGACCAAATATTGAACAAAGTAATTATAAATGAGCCTATCCATCCAATCTTAATATCTTTTTAAACGGCAAAACAACAAATTTTATTAATAATATGAGTCGGCCAGATTAAAATGCTCAATCAAAAAACCACACCATGAGCCGCAAGAAACCACAGACATTCCACTCCTAAGAAGCACCAGATTAAAATGCTCAATCAATCTTATTATTTAAGACTACCTGCAGGCCTACAAGATCTATGAACTAATAAAAGAATGCCTAAACTAATTGAAAAAAAAAAAAACTAATCCATTACAGAAAAGAATGGTGCTTGTTTTGTTGACATACAGGGACTAGGGCTTCAACATTCAATTCCACATACCATTCCATCAAAAAAGAAGTTCCGAATACCATAAAAGTCGGGTATCCCTCGAGATATCAGAGAGGAAATAGAAAAATCGCAGAGTTTCAATTTCAAATCATGAAAAACAAAAAAAAATAAAAGCTCAAAACTCTTTGTGTTTCGGTAACCTGGCAGGGATTATTGAAGCTGCTGGTGCCTGGTGGGATAGCTCCGCTGGAAAATTGAAACCCAGCAGTGGAGACAGTCAGAGCCGCCGCCATTGCTGCTGGAAGGAAGAGAGAAAAGGGGAGCTTTGGTGAGGATCTGAGGGAGAGAAAAAAGAGAAAAGGAAAAGAGGAGAGAGAACTGAGAACCCACTTATGAATTACCCCGAGTACAATCCGATGGAGGAGGGAGATGGCTGAGCTCAGGGTCTGGCGTGACGCATGAGACGTTGCAGTTCGAAATTGAGGAGAGAGTAACGGAAAAGACACATCGGCAAGTTGTTTGAGTAATGCTTTTTTAACGGAGTCCTTAAAAAACACCTGTCCAAACCAGGCCATAGGGCTGAAGAAGAATCGATATCTTGGAAGCTGCTAAGCAGCTGGGCTTTTACTGGCTAGACCTACTTAATACTTTTCCTTTTTCAAAATTTGAGTCTGGGCCAGAGCAAGGGCTCAGGTCAGGTAACTTCGTCCAGTACCTACTAAGTTATTCTTAATCACTCTTGAGGTAGAAAAATAAATAAATAAAATATCATTTTGTAATTATACAAAAATAATCTAAAGATTAAATTATGATGGTTTGGTTAGTGATTGACATTTAATTTTATAATATCTTTTCTTTTCTGTTCAAATACCATTATTAAAATAATATTAGGGGCGAAGTTAGATTTTTTTTGAGGCAGCAAATCTAATATAATTAAAATAAAATATTATTTTAATTATTATATAAAAAAGTTACATTTACTCATAGTATTAGAGGCATACAAACGGTTGAAACGGTTGGTTCAACCTGTTAAAAATTTTAATCGATTTTTTCAGTTAATTTCTTTTAATTGTTTCGACCGAATTAATATAAGTATTTCGATATTAATCGATTGAACTAATTTCAGTCGGTTAATTGATTAATTAATACTATTTATATAATTAAGTTTTTTTAAATTTATTATATATTATATATTTAATTTATAATTGAGATTTTTTTAATTTATTATATTATATATAATATATATTTATATTTAACATATTATTAATATTAATATTAATTAATTTTTTAATCGGTTAAACGGTTAAAAATTAACCGCTAATCAACTGATTAACCGATATATCTTATTTGATTAGTCAATTTTATACTGATTTAACCGATTAAATGAATCGGTTCGAAATGATCGGTTAATTGATTTTAATTATTTAATGAAAACTCTTATATAGTATGAGATAACCTATAAATAAGGACTTGTAGTTTTAAAACTTATAAATACATCTTTGTCATATTTATAATTTGATTTAATATGGCCGATACCTCACCGTTAAATTTTAATTAGTCAAATCTGATAATTTTTATCAACAACTACTTCACATCGGCATTAATTTGGAAATAACCCGAAAATACTCTTTAAGAATGTTAATCCGTTACATTTGCTTTAAATTAACATTGACATTTATTTTCCCCATAAGCAGTCATTGTTTTTCAACCATAAAACTTTTGATCTTCAATCGGTAACATATAAAACTTTTTCCTTTTCGTTTTCTCACTAATCCGAAACTCAAAAAAAAAAATTTAGATGTGATTTTAACCAAAATATGAGGAAAAAAAATGTTATGAACAAAATCATTTACTGTTCTCGATAAAAGTATACATGATTTTGACCAAAAATTGAGGGAAAAAGTTATGAGCAAAATCATTTACTTTTCTCAATAAAGTTTTACAAGTTTTTTCACATTTTTGAACAAAATCAATTGAGTTAGAATGGGTTAGAACCAATGCTAACCCGGACTGGGACTTACATTCACCACTGGCTCATGAGAGAAAAAACTGGAAAAGGTCGAAGAAAACATAAAGCAAAGGAAAAAGAAAGAAAATATGTACTAGAAGTGCGAAATGAAGAAGGAAGAAAAAATCAATTAAGGGGAATGACGTAAAAGGGGAAAAGAAAAAAAAAAAGGTAAATGAGCAAATGTGATAAACAGTAAAAGTTAAGAAAATGACAAACGAAAAGAAAAGAAAAATAAAAAAATAAAGATTATAATATAAATTCGTACTATTAAAAAAACATGCAAAATTATCATAATTCATTTAAAATAAAATAAAAAATAATCGATATATAAATCTGAAAAATAAACCTAATGTTTTGTGAGAATAAAAGTCAATCCTTATATCCTAAAAACTTCAATATTATCCATTAAATCAAAACCTCATCCATCCATACCATGTTCTTTTTTTTTTTACTGGTAAAGTTAATTTTATAGATCAAAAAATTATATACAAAAATATACTGGGCATACCAGGAGATAAGAACATTAAAACCATTTACAATCATAATCTAAATTCAAGAAAATTAGCATATACAACTCTATAGACATGTGTTTTAATTTTCTTGATAATGCTGCTTGGGGGCAAACTGTCTAGCATTTATAGCTAGCCAAATATGGTGGACTGTGCTGGCCAAAGCAGCACGCTTGGCCTTGGTAGAAGGGCCAGTCCCTCGAACTTCTTTGTAGATCCATTTTGCTGCACTTTTAATGGTGTTCATTCTCCTTCTGCTATCTAACCAGTTTTTAATATCTTTCCATATAGACGCACTGATGCTGCAAGAGAAGAAAAGATGATTTACTAACTCTTCTGAAGACACGGGGAAATATCTGTCCATATCAATGAAAAAGAGTTTCCTACTTGTTGGTCACCTTATCAATGCACTTAAAATGACTTGTTGGTGTTAATATTACCCAAAAATAAAATAAAAGTACAATGGAATGGAATGGACGTTTTAGCTAAGTATAACAAGAACCAGACAGCACCATGAGGCCCTGTTTGTATCCTTGAATACCTGAAATATTCAGTATCCTTGAACGTTGGGACCACAAATTGCGCCACTGCATTGATACCATTGAAGCACGTACGGCGGTGCTTGGTATTCTCAACAAGACAACAAAAACATTTTATTTACCGTGCGTATAAAGAGAGAGAGAGAGGAATGAAAGATATATATATCAGAAAATATATAGTTACATTAATTAACATTCACATGATTCCTAACAATTTTAGTGGCAAAAATGAGGGAATGGAGCACAGCTCTCACACGGCCACAACTGAACACCCTCTTGTGATGCGTCGGTCCTTGTCTTTATTAAATGGATCCCTTCACATCCAGGGGTTTTCAAACTTAATTGTGATGCATCGGTCGTCATTGGCTCTCCTGAAGTTGCCACAGTTGGAGGCATTATCAGGGACCATGGGGGGAAGTGGGTGCGGTTTTCAACAAGCACTTGGGCTTATGTTCTACTCTATGGCTGAGCTATGGACAATTTTGGAAGGAATTAGAGTGGCTTATGTCTAACGTTACCGACATTGTCATTGAGAGCGACTCAAAGATTGCTGTGGATTTCATTGAGACACCTCCACATGATTGTATTACCCGATGTTTCCTCTTGTGATTTCCTGCAGGTTCCTCTACAAGCCTTTGATAGTCACCTTCAGTAATGTCTTCATGTAGGCAAATCAGTGTGCTGATACCACCCATCCATTGATTTTTATATGTTAACAAATATTTAGGGTTTTTATTAATAGGTGAAAGCAGATTAATAGAATCGTTTCTAGGTAATCTGTTAATTGATACTATATCAATCGGTTAATGTATGTGTATCAATATATTGGTCAGTTGACAGCGAATTTTTTTTTATTCGTTTCAATCATTTAACTGATTAAAAATTTGTTAAATATAATAATTTAAGTATATAAATTAATATTAATGTTAATAATATATTGAATATAATAAATAAAACAGTAAATAATGTAAGTAAAATTAAAAATAAATAAATTTTGAAAATTGAAAAAATTATGCGATTAACTGATTAATTACTCCAAATTAATTTGGTTAAAAAATTGATTAAAATTTTTAATCGATCGTATTTAAATACTTTTACAAACATTGATTAATTTATATGACAATATCGATGATCCCACCACTAAAATGGACCATCAATTTGAACATTCTCTCCCAAATCTCACAAAGCACTGCAGTGATTTCATTTAAGGAAAGAATTGAAAAAAAACACAAAAGCCAAGGCACCAAGTGAGTGAAAGAGGATATTTTAATTTCTTTTCAACCTTCTCTTTTTACAGAAGACTTGGTTCGCTCTGTCTCTTTATTCTTTGCTTTGCTTATTTGGGTTCTCATTGTGCCCGCTGGATATTTAGATGCATTAACCAATAACAAAAGAGAAAAGTTCTCATGGGAACCTTCCTCATAATAAACCTCCTCCAACAATATATACAATCCTTAGGATCATCAAAACTAAACATCAATCACAAAGTCAACATGACCTTTAATTCTCACAGGAGACTTGATTTGATCAGATGATGCCATGTATTACCTCCGATGCTCAGCGTCTTACATGGACTTTGCTTCATAAAGCACAACACCCAAATAAAAGTTTGGTTCTAAATGGTGGCGTGATGAACGCTAATTAAACCCTTGAATATATTTTTAGCTCATTTGCCTTCGGTGCACTTTACACTTTGCAAATCCAAAGTGGGGAAAACAAGCCCCATTCAACACGTCAAACCAATAAGTTTTTCTAAGTGACCTCACTACTATTATACATACACATAAAAAGAATTACTAAAGAAAAAAAGTATACAATAGCCTATGTGTTTTATCGATTATATTCCTATTCATTAGCAAGAAATTCAATAATCCCTCCCTCGACTTTGGGCAAGTGGGTAGATTATTTTAGCCTCAAATTCGGAGATCTGACAATTAATAAGCACTCACTTAACATTAGTGAAAGTGGGTGAAGAGAGAAAGTGGTGTTGTCAGAGGAATAGAGCAACATGGAGCAGTTTTAGTCAGGGCACATCACCTAGACGATACAGTGTTGCCATACTTTTGAAGTGGAGTTTACCATACATATTGACATTTCTTCACACCATCACAAGAAAACCTATGGACAAAAAAGTTGATTTGGACAGCCATATTGTGATTAGGTTTTGTACTTTTGCCCCCATTCCTATAAATTAGACATGATTACCCCAATCTTTACGCGGGAGTACCATATCAAAAGAGAGGACTTTTTTGGTTTTGCACTTAACTTTATTGGAGGGGTAACAGCTCCATGTCTCCATGCATCGATTATAATTAAAAAATACAATACCCCAACCGTGCAGTACTACTTTATTTTCCACAAAATACTGTATACAATTACCCTTCCACTTATATAAAAGCCCACAAACCCTTTATTGAGTTTATTTGGATTTTGATCCTAACACTGCATTTTTAGAAAGAGCGATGAAGAATTGGGGTCTGATTCTGTTAGCTCTGCTGTTAGTCCAAGAACAGGGGACTCTGCTTCAAGTGGAAGCAGATGATGGGTTCATCAGAGTCAAAGGAGTGCAGCTTATGTTGAATGGGAGCCCATTTTATGCAAATGGGTTCAATTCCTATTGGCTAATGTATATGGCAGCTGACCCATCTATGAGGAGCAAGGTCCCATCTGCATTTCAAGAAGCTAAAGAACATGGTCTCACTATGGCAAGAACTTGGGCTTTTAGTGATGGTGATGATAGGCCTCTACAGTACTCCCCTGGCTCCTATAATGAGCAAATGTTCCAGGTAACTGCACATATGAATATTCCTGCTTCAGTTTTTCTCCTTAATTTGTTTTTCTTTTCTTTTTCCCCTTCAATTGAATCTTTGATTGATCTATGGATTGTCCATGACCTGGTTCTGATTGCTGCTTCTTTTTCCCCATTTTTTGGGCTCCAAAGGGATTGGATTTTGTGATATCTGAAGCTACAAAATATGGGATCAAGCTAGTGTTGAGTTTTGTCAACAACTATGATCAATTCGGAGGGAAGAAACAGTATGTGAACTGGGCAAGAAATCAGGGGCAGTCTATTTCTTCAGATGATGATTTCTTTACAAACTCTGTGGTGAAAGGTTACTACAAGAACCATATCAATGTAAGTTCTCTCTCTCTCTCTAGATATCTCTCTTTCTCACACGCGCGCACGCAAGCACGCTTGGATGTTTAATCTTTGTCCTTGCTGCTTTATTTTCCTTTTCTTCATTTTGTGGGGTTTGACAATTATAGAAACTGCTGGTTGTTGAACCTTTTCTACTTTAGCTGGTTCATTTTCCTCCTCTGATTTCTATTTTATTACCACTAGTATGGCAAATTGTACAATGAACAGATCGCAGATGAACTTTTCCAACTTCGGTTGGTTAAAAGGGTTCAATGAAATTTAATTCTCATCACCACCTAGAAAATAGCTTGCATTCAGTAACCCATAAATATAATTTTCTGAATTGTTTAAAATAAGAAACTGTAACAAAATATTGCACAGAAGAGAAAAACAGAACAAGATTAAACTAGTAATAATTTCTCATTTTGTGTAATAGACGGTTCTTACAAGACATAACAGCATAACCGGAGTTGCTTACAAAGATGATCCTACAATAATGGCGTGGGAGCTTATGAATGAGCCCAGATGCTACTCAGATCCATCAGGAAGAACCATTCAGGTTTGGCAAAAATCCCCCCCCGCCCCTCCCCCAAAACCCCAAATAAAAATCCCTGTTTCGCTCTTATGCAGCTTTTTTCTAGTTTCAATTTTTCGCATTTGTTCACGACCTGCATATATGTACCCATATATCTGCAACATTCCTAAGTGGAGATTAAATTAATTTTTTAAATGGATTTAGTTGTTTGAATAACTAAATTAAATGAGATTTTTAGTTATCAGGAAAAAAATTATATTATTATTTATAAAAGATATAGGGTTATAAAAATTAGAACGTAATTAAAAAAATTTACTAGTATTCTATATTCCTATCATGTGCATAGAAGTGGAGTAGTTGGGAAAAACTATCTTTTGTGGGTAGTTAGATTTGTTAATATGATATTTAATTTCACTATAAACTTGATTTTATATCAATTTTCGAGGGGATTGTGATCCAGCGTGTTTCTTTTGTGTTAATTTGTGTAAATTTATTTTTTTGGACCGATTAAAAGTAAATCATTCACATCCGATCCATAAAATTTATAAGAAAAAAATTTGTGACTTCACCACGGGAACATTTGGCTGTTTTGAATTATAATAAGAGCATCGAATGGATTAGGACTGTAGGTAGCATATACTGAAAAACATTACCTGTAAGTTGTAAATCATGGGCTTAAATACTGCAGAGTATGGTACTCTCTCAATCCCACTTTAAGTCTCACTTTACATTATTCATCTAATTGAAAGAATAATTTTTTTCTAATTAAAAATTGGTAAAATAATTGAAAATTTGTAAATATAGTTTCATAAAGTTCACAAGTATTTATTTACTTTTATAATTTTAAATTAATAAAATATTTACAAATTAAAGTCAAAATTAATTCAAAAAATCAACAATAACACATAATTAAAGTGAAATAGAGGGAGTAACATCTTTTTCATTGAATCACCGATGTGAGATGTAAGTAATAGATTATACTCCTCCAATTAAAAAGAAATGGATTTGACTTCAGCATAAGGTTAGCATTTGGATGAGAGTTAAAAATGACATGACATTGTTTTTATTTAGTAACAAAATATTGTCCATCCAAAATAATAGGAGAAACCTCCGCCTAAAATCACTGTCCCCGTGTAATCTCTTAACAAGATCTCCTCCGGTGCAAACTACCTTTTACATTATTTTTCATTACCTTTTATGTCATTCCATTATGACTTTCAAACATTATTAATTTCGATTGTATTTTTTTTTTAATTCTTGACAGGCTTGGATTACAGAGATGGCTTCATATGTGAAATCTATCGATGGAAATCACTTACTAGAAGCTGGTTTGGAAGGCTTCTATGGACAATCATCGTCTCAAAAGCAGCAATACAACCCAAACTTCCAAGTAGGGACTGATTTCATTGCAAACAATCAGATACCTGGCATTGACTTTGCTACTGTTCACTCTTATCCTGATCAATGGTAATCACTCCATATTTCAATACAAAATTCCCATTTAAACATACCAAATGTATGGTGTTCTCTTTACTGAAAATGGGTTAATTGCACTTGATGAGCAGGTTACCAAGCTCAAGTGTTGAATCCCAGCTGGCGTTTTTAAATGAATGGCTGAACAATCATATTCAAGACTCAGAGAACATTCTTAAAAAGCCAGTCCTCTTCGCGGAGTTTGGGAAATCAATAAGAATTGCTGGTCCCAGCCAAAGGAACCAGCTGTTCAACACAGTTTATTCAGCGGTCTACTCGTCGGCTAGGGCTGGAGGAGCCGCGGCTGGCGGCATGTTCTGGCAACTTTTCACTCAAGGAATGGACTCCTTCCGAGATGGATATGAGGTAGTCTTCAGTGAGAACCCATCGACTGATAACATCATCACTGAACAGTCTCAAAAGCTTAATCGGATTCGAAAGATGTATGTCAGGTTGAGAAACATACAGAAATGGAAGAAAGCTAGGGATATTAGAAGGGCTCAATGGTGGGCTTTGAATGGTGGCAATACTACTGGAAATTGAGAAATAAACTACTGATGAAACTCCTATTTAGCATAGTAATATGTTGAAAATATTTCAAATTAATGTACTAATTATAATTAACAAGGTTTTATGGAGGTGAATTCTCTCATAAAGATTTGTGTTCATCATAGAAATTATAATTAATAGAGTTCTCTTATTTACTTGGTTCTTTTTACTTTTTACATTGGTGAGTAAAAGATCGAACCTGGATATCTTATATGAAAAACAATATCGAACCTAGATCTCAGACCGAAGGTGGCCACTCGACCAAAAGACCCCGGTTGATTTACTTCTAAGAACGAAGTATTGTGTATTACTAGATGGAATTCGTGCAGATAAATAAAACAGAGCAATTAGATCTACTTAAAGAGCTACAATTGGTTCTTCTTTCCTGCATCAACGGTTCCTTTGATTTACATACGCGAACCTTATTATACTTGCCATATATTCACTACAAACTAGTGAAAGGCAACGGTCAGGCTGCTTTCAGCTTCCCAGTATGAAGATCTTAAACAACTATTCCATCTTTAACTGTTGCGTTCTTCTGTATGATAACCCCAGACTTAATGTAAAATCCTTCACTAGGCCTGCCTGCTTCTTCAACACCCTGAATAATTGAATCATATCATTTTATTTCGGTGAATGTATCTATTAAAATAAAGATCTAGTAATTTGGATTGCTAAATATTTTCAACATGGAAAATATACTTACATCGGCACTTGCGATGATCACATTTTTTCCTATTTTGGCATTCTTGTCAATTATGCAATTCCTTCAAATAGAGAAATAGATATAAGTATTCAGTAACAGGGCCAGACATTTCTTTAGAAATATTTTCACAATTATAATTAAATATATTTTTCAATGTGAAAATGCTGAGGACTATCAATAACCATCTGTTCCAGGACAACAATAGTTTAGACTTCCCCTAGGCATTTCTGTCTGTGAATGTGTGCGCTAATAGGAAAGAATCTCACATGATTTTGGTATTCTGTCCAACACCAATTGGAACCTTTCCTTCTGCTTGGAGAGATGCAATTTCGGATTCCGTTTGATAGTAGTCTGCACCCATCGTCATAGTATCCTGCAACCGTGAATATATTCTCAAGATCACAGATAATAAGTGTTTAACTCCAAAAAGATAAACTTCGAAGTAAAACACGCACATAAAAGAATCGTGTGCAACTTACGATGAATTGCTTAAGAAGAAGATAATGGCCTGTTGATGCCGTATATTGTTTGGTGCTGACGTGGCTGGTGAGCTGGTGTGGGCTGGAATCCGCGTGGCTTGTGAGCTGGGCACGGCCCGGAAGTTGATTCGGCCTGGGTCCTGCACAAGTGACAAGTACAAATTGAAGGCTCTCGGAAGGAGGGGAGGGGGAGACCTCCGAAGGTACTCCGATGCTTAAGTTAACATAAATTCAAGGGAGGAGTCGCGGGTTCGAGAGAGGAACCGAGGACTCTTTAGAAAATTAAGTGGGGTGTGCGTGTGCGTCAACCTTCCTCTCTTTTTGTTATGTCCATACCTTGGTCTATTTATAGTCGTCTGCTGGTGGAGAGAATATGATTGCGAGCCTAGGAGAGGGGACGCCGTAGGGCGGCCGTAGGGTGGCGGGCGGCCATAGGGTTGTGGACTGGCTAGTCCCTGTAGGGTGGCTAGTGTTGATAGGAGAGATCTTGGTGTAGGTCGGCTAGGTCATTCTTCGCAGGTTTGGGGATTCTTGCTGGGCCGTGGAGCATACTTGATTGTTTGTCCGGACCGGGGTGTTCTTTGAGTCAGCTGGGCTGGGTCACCCTTCCGGGGGTCCGAACTTATCTGGGCCGCAGGTTAGAGCCGGGTCTGGCGTTTGCTTGGGCCAGAACAAGCCTGCCGAGTCTGGTGTTTGTTTGGGCCTTGGTGTCTGTTTGGGCCAGTGTTTTTTAAGCCCTATCATGGCCAATCCGATTCATTTAGATTTTTATTAAAAGATTTATCAATATTGCTATATTGAAAATAACAAGTGAAACCAGACTGTCCCCAGAGATCTAAAAGTACTTTAAAATGTTTTTTATTCCACCTTTTTCTTCTTCTTTTTTTCTTTCTTTTCTTCTTGCTGCTTGGTTTACCACATAACTTGCACGCGAATGTTCTAGCAAGATATGTGAAGTGATCATATAAAGCACAAACTACCTACCTCTAGGGAGGCACGACACATTTTAAGAGATTAACCTCTACTGAATTACAACCCGAAGCGCAATCCTGAAATATTTTTTAGGTCCGTAGAAATATCTAGTATGACAAGTGTAAGACATTTTTCGAAGAATCTGTTTCTCAATTTAACTGACCCCTCAATGGTGCCAAGTGAATTGGCTACCACAGTATGATGACGTTCACCAGCCAGTGCAGTATATGACGATTACCAAGCATAAATTTCCTAGTATGGACATTTGCATTCGAATCCCGCCTCTATGACCCTTGGTTTGTCAAAGAGGTCTTTTTAGGTCCATCTTAGCTCCAAAGAAGATTTAAAAGAAAGGGAAAAAAGACCTTGGCTCACCTTAAGCTCAACTCCAGACTCCAAACGTGAACCCACACCCACTATAGAGTGTTCCACGCTACATTCTCGCAAGAAGCAACCATGTGAAATTATGGCATCCTGAATCTGCAACGACCGATTGAGCCATGAAATTTTAAGGACCAACTGAAAATCACAAATTGATTTGGGTTCAAAAGCATACCTTGCATCTATCAACTTTGGTAGGTGGCAAGAATCTAGGAGATGTGAAAAAAGGAGTCTTTGGATCATAAAATTGAAACTTCGGGGGCTACATGAAGACACACACTAAGTGATCAGTTAACAAATTCATACTCTTGTCTGCAAGACAGAAATCCAAATTTCAACTGGAGGAGGGCTACCCCTGTTCTGCAACTTGCTCGAACTCCTTTTTTTTTTTTTCCTTTTAAATGGAAGAAATACGTGAGCCTAGACCAAATATTAAGAATCCAACACTGCAGCAGTTTCCAAATTTATTTGCAAACATGATAAGTTTTTCCGCATTTCAAATACATTCTTCAAACATTTTCCCAAATAATGACCACTGAATTACTTATGTGGTTTGGTCAAAAAAAGTTACTTAAGTGGCCAAATGGAGATGTAGTCGTTCCGTCAATTGGTTCAACAGTGTAAAAATCAATAATTTTTCCAATAAAGATTTGCATGACAGTAAGACCTACCTGTTCCGTGAGGCCCAAGTTGGCATCAAAAAATGACTTTATTGTTCCAATGTCCTCCCAGTAGTCATTGAATAAATATGCCTGCCAATACAAAGGCACTCAGAAATTTAGCACTTTGATGATATCATCAAATTATTAAACCAACACAATATCATACCGATCAGTATCGAAAGATCATAAGAAAAGCCGAAGATAAGAAATTCCGAAGATAAAGAAATTCATGTCTCAAGTTTTACTCACTTGGACATTGTGGTCCTTCACGACAGATGGAATAATTTCAGACCCAAAGTCATTGCATGAGGGGTAGCTCAATTTCAGAAGCTTTAGTAGGAGAGTGAAGGACATCAGTTCTAAACACGTAAACTCCCATTGATGCGATGAATGGAGATTTTGCAGCATCTTGCCTGGATAGCCCAAGAATACTGGTATCAACTTGCTGCAGTGCAAATGTGCAATAAACAATAAGCGAAATTAGGCAAAAAAACTAATGGTATCTCATTTATCATAACAGTTGTAATAAATATCTACGATATATCTTGATAAACAGAAAAAGAAGTATCTAATATAAGAACAAATATGTAAAGATATGTCAGGAAATGAGGAGGCAAAGTATCTACCATGGCAGTCAGGTCAACGCCCTTTAGTTTCTCAGCAAATTGGATGATTCGGCCTGATTGGTCAATCTTCATCAGTCCATAATCTGATGCACGGCTACAAAATTAATAAAAAGGAATTAATTGTAGAATTCACAGCGAAATCAAATATTTAAAATTACTGTTCTTAAAAATGGAAACGTATTGGCTCTGTAAATGAAGAGCATGAAACCCCAAGGGAAAAACTCATTGAGAAATCAGGACATGAAACTTAGTTCTCTATAATTCACATGACATGTTCAGAGAATTAAGTGTAATGATCATAATTGTTAGTATCTTTCACAGGAAAAAAATGTAATATGACATAAAAGTACACCGTTCATACCTGTCATCCCTGGGTATACATGAAACTGTAATGTCAGCATTTGTTTCAATATGTTTCTGCAAACACATTGCTCAACCATAAGCAATATTATTCAACTTCAAATTTTCAAGCATCTTGGAGGAAAACACAAAGAAGTAAACAGGCATTCAATGCAATATAAAGCAGAAAGTAATTAGAGGAGTACCTGCACAAAATCCATATCGTCCATCCGGTAGAGATGATCACCAGACAAGATCAGCACATGCTCCACATTCTTGTTCTTTGCATCCTGCATGAATGACACAAAACTCATTTAGCCCACTTCGTTTTATTCCCGGGTTAGTATCTAGTCAACTTCAGGCTGAAAATACAGTCAATAACACAAAATTCTAAGAACTGACCTCAAATACCCATATGAATTGCCTCACAGCATCTGCTGTTCCTTGGAACCACTTCTTTCCTGCTTCTCCTGATGTTTGCGTAGCAGCCAGAACCAATAATTCAGGCAAATTTAGTTTCATCACAAACTTTACAAAATCTATGATCCACAGACTAACACGTATATTCCCCCCACAAAATACCAAACCTCAAGGAGGCCTTCACCGTATGGCATGACTAACTATGCATTTTTTGTTAATGTACTTCTGTCTGATAAAAATCTTCTTACCTTCACAAATCCGTCTCCAAAATTAACACCATTTCCAAAATTGTATGTACGAGCAAGGTGACGGTTGAGGGAAAAGGAATTAAACTGAGTTAAGATAAATATCTTTCTTATGCCACTGTTAATGGAGTTGCTCATAGGGATATCAATCAGCCTATAACACCCTCCAGTCGGAATCCTGCATGACAAACCAAAATCAACATAAAAATAAAGTCAAAACTTTTAACAAAAACCTCTTTTTTCTTTTTTGATATAGTACTAATTCATTCACCCAAAAAAAAAAAGCTAACGTGGGGAGAACCAACTTTAACATGTTTCCTTATCAGCAATTTATGAATTGAAATCTGAATCCCACTGATCATGAGGGTTGGTTCCTACAACTTGGATAACAGTTCAGTTCTTAAATCATCCAATTATGTTCACACCTACTAAAAAATTAAAGATCTTTTTAGACACTTGTAAAATGAAGCTTTCATTCAATCTAATTTTATTTTTTTGTGATTTCAATTTTATGCTATCAAACAGCACACAGTAAAAATAATGACAATTAACTATTTGAATTATATCTTTGTACCTATGTTTAGGTAAGGTGATTAGAGTGAGATCAAACTATTTTAATTTCATATGAATAGTTATTTTTCATGTGGTTGAAAAGAATTACTATTTATGTGAAATAAAAATAGAATAAAATTAATTATAATCTCATGTTTTGTGTCTCATCTCTCTTTATTGGATATAATCTATTCTATCCATTTGGGATTAATTTTTTTTTGTCATTTTAACTCGGGACAGAGCTAGAAATTTCATTTTGAGAAGACCAAATTGTACGACAGACAAACATATCAAATTTTTTTTTTTTGTTGAAACTATCCTATGTTTTAAGATATAATCATATCTTCTTTCTATCTCTTTGTTTGAAAGTTTTTTTTTATGGATATAAAAGCATTTGAGAAGCTACTTTTTTCCATTTAAATATTTTAAAACTCAAAACATTTTGAATGAGTGTGTTACACTTTTTGCTGAGGGGTTAACTTCATAAATTTCTCTTTGAGGTACCAACTATACATATAAAGCCGAGAAAACTTTTAAGAATTTGGGTTGGCTATGGAGCCCCCGTTGCTATGAATAGCTCCACCCCTGCCTTTTACCACTGAATAATAATAATAATAATAATAATAATAATAATAATAATAATAATAATAATAATAATAATAATAATAATAATAATTATCATTTTTATAATTATAAAAATATTATAATTATGATGATAAAAATAAATCAAACCATTAAAAGGAAGTCAAATAATATAAGTGCCCCGGCATTTGATGGGATAGACGGTTGTGATCGACTTATAGACGGATTAAGTATTGGAACACACTAGTCTACTATTACTAAGAAGTTTTAGAGAACCTAGGCTGTAGTTTAAAGTTTCCAAAATATTTAGTTAAAAGTTTGCCTCCCATTGGCCAATTTTAAAATTTTCCAAATAAATAACAACCGTACAATTTACTACTAGTTGTACTTCAACTTACAAGTTAAAGCAAAAAAATGCTTTGATTATTCATCAATTTATAAAGTCATGGATTCTATCATTGTTCATTCTACAAATATTCATCAAAATGCATCAAAATGTAAACATGGAATCCATTCATGCAGCCCACCACTCCATCAGGTCTATTAAACAAGAAAACAAGTAAAGTTGGTCAAACTGGGAGATCTCGTCCAATTTTTCAAACAAAAAATAAAATAAACAATTTTTAAGTTTTACTTAAATTCCTTTTTGTAATTCATAAAAAAAAATTTATTCATCTTTTTCTTCAATTTTCAATTTTATCTTCTACTATTCTAATCTTCTTTAACTAATAAACTAATACCAATTAATCAAACTTCAACACCAATAATGATTAAATTTTGGTCTATTGCTTGCGCTTTTTCTCTAAACTTTATGGAATTGAGTTCAAAAGTTGATAATACTTTCTCTTTTGTTTTTTAGTCCTCCTTAATAATTTTCTATTATAATTATTATTCGTTTAATTAATGTTATTGATGATATGATAATACTCCTACATGCTACATTGCTTATCTTTGTAACCACTTATCCCCATGGTCTTTACTCTCGTCTCTTTTTATAATTTTTGGTTGCATCATAGGTAAATCAAGAGATTTATATTGGTTAGAGCTTGATTAATAATTTTTGAAAATTTTACTAATAATATCTGATATATACAATTATTATTATTAATAAAATTTCAAAAAATTACTAATCAAATTTCCATTAGTGCAAATCTCAACCAAGAATCTTTCCTCACCTTTGCTCGCACAAATGAGGATTGCTTACAAGACCCATCCAAGTTGACCATTATTTTGGACCACCAATCTTATTCCGGTTTGTTACAATATTTATAAAGAGCAAAACCATAGAATATCAAAATTTATTATTTTAAATTTTTTTAAGAGTGGTAATATCACAGAATCAGTTCTATGGAAGTTATTATAAAATTTAAAAAATCCAAAAACAATCACATGAAAATTGAATAGTAATTCAAGTATTTAAATTTTTTCTTGGAATCACTCACCACTCTTCTTTTAATTATTAATCTAATTTCTATAAATTATCAGTGGTGATCATGGTTCATTAATCATTAACTATCTTTTTAAAAAAAATAAAATTACCTCATCACATTATTATATAAGAGAAATTGCACCAATTATCTTTAAAGTATGGGCTTCTAGCATTTGGGTCCTTAAACTATCAATTAAGCATAAAAAAATAATATTTAAACTTTCAATTAGTTTCATTGTTACACTCTTCATCAATATAATACTTATTTTTTTTCACTTTGAGATATTTAATACCCGGAGTTACAATAAACTGTATAAACATTTTGGAGGTCTTATCCAATAATTTTTGAGAAATTTTCATTAACATGTTATTTTTTGGTTTTTTTTTATGTTTTAATAGTTAAAAAATAAGAAAAAATATTTTTAGTGTAAAAAAAAAATTCATTTTTTTTATAATAATAGATCATATTTATTTTAACACGTGTGTATAAAACATTATGATCAAATTACTTACACTGTTGAGGCTTTTAAAAAAATAATGTTTGAATAATTACTTTACAACTTTGAAATTAAAAAACCTTTAATTTCAAGTTTGTAATTATTTAAGGATCTCTCCATCCTAATTGCCCCTATATGTACGTAGACTGTAACGTAATAAATGGGACTATTTAATCCTCTACCAAACTTGCTTTTCCATATGGATTAGAAGTGGTTGAAACTTACATTTCACTAAAGCATTCTTGCTCCCTGAAAGTTGAGAGCGTTATCACCGGTGGGTACGTGGTTGTTTGTAAGTTTGCCCCCACAGTACTATGTAAAGTTTACTTTTGTGTTTGTTTATTTTCAGCTGCGTTATTCTATACAGTTGGTTTACAATTGTTTGCTTTTGTTGGATACAGATCATGATCATTGATCAACAAACACTAACTCATCTGAAAATGTGAAAAGTTAATTTACTTTGCAAATGGATAAAAGGGTTATTAACATTATAGCATTTTTATCTTGCTTTTTCAGAGTTTTTTTTTACTAGGTATGGTTATAAAAGTAAAAGGATTAAATCTTACCATTTCTTTGCTATTGATGATTTTCTTTTGAATGACTAGTGTCTATCAACACAACTAGTAAATTATTAAAGCTAGTATGTTGAATTATTAAACTTAGTACATAACCAGATATGATGGAATGCCCCAATTTTATAATTATAGGCTTTATATAGTAATTCTGTTTTTGTGCATGTTTTATAATTTTGATCCCAATTTCCAACCTAAAACTTAACTTCCCTTTCCTCTTTTTTTTTCCCCATATACAAGGGGGCAAGAGGGAGACCTATAATGCGTGCGCGGTCGAGGACGTACATCTATTTTTATTTAACATAACAAACACTGAATTTTTTTTAAGTAGTATTCATAAATAAAAATATAAGATTGTATTAAAAATTTAACAATAAAAATAATTTGATCATGGCTTTTTTTGTACACATACAAAAATAAATGTGATCTATCATTAAAAATAAACGATGAATTTATTAGTCGTTAATATTGTGCTCAAATAGGTACAAATAAACGATGAAGTTAACAAAAACTTACTTTATATTAATAGTGCAAGCCATAAGGTCAAAACACATGGCTATGGATGTAGTTTAATTTAATTAGTAATGAGTTCGGTTATTAGAATATCAACAAACAACAATAATGTCGTCTTATAATTCAAATCTAAAAACATGTTTGTTTAGTTGGAAAAAGATTTTACATTTTTTTAACTTAATTTTTCGTCACACTTTCTAAAAAAAATTATAAATTCTTAACAAAATTTAGAAAACAAAACTTACTCTTTTTCTAATCTTTTTAACATAATATTAAAAAAAATATTTTTAAATTATGTTGAAAAGATAAAAATATGAAAGTGTCATTTTTAAAAATATGCTAAAAATATGAAAATTGTGTTAATAAAATCTTGATAAATTTCTAGAATCAATTTTGATGTCTGTCGTTGCGTAACAAATTACTACTATTTTTATTGGTAATTTTCCCCTTAAGGAAATAGCACAAAGTTTAGCCAACTGGAAACCTCAGCTAAATGATTCAATAACCAAATCAAATACAGAAGTCAATTCTTTCAAAGCATGTTCTTCTGGCCACTCCACTTAAGTTAAAAAAATAAAATAAGAAAAAACTGCAAGTGGCAAGCGAAATGATTTTTAGCAACATGATCAAGACTAAAATATCTAGAAATATTAATGCTGGGTTAGAAAGAAATTTTATTTTTATGATTTATTTCATGATAAAACTGATTTTATGCTTTATTCCGTTAACATTTTTAAAAAGTGGCTGAGGTTAGCTTTAAAAAAATTATAATTAAACACAAACTATTTTATTAAGAAATAAATTTCATAAAGTAAAATGAAAAATAAGTAAATCACAAAATATTTTTTAAAATTAAACTATTATCTTATTCATCAAGGCAAAAATTAATTATTTCGGACCCAGTTTGCTTAGTTGCTTGTAGGGCCACTAATACCAAATCATCCCAGATGGTATTAATTCAAGTGATGACGTTAATTATCTTTTGATAGGCTAGCTCCTAGATTACGGTTACAAATTAGAATCAGCATATCTATTTACTTTTTATTTATTTAAAGGAATTATGTTTTCTTTAAAAAAAATACTATTTTTTTTAAACATAAAAAAGAAAACTAATTACTCCGATGAAAGGAGACTTGATCGCGTGTCTGACGGATAGTGTTTGTGTACTGATCTTTCAAAAGTACGGTTCTCCCCTCCTAGTACCCTTTCTTTTCACTGTATTAAACTCTGTCAAGTGTCAAGTTGCCTTTTCGTACAGTTAGTTCAGTTCTCACGTGATATCCTACCTTTCAATCTAATCTACGCTTCCTTACTTCTATTTGCTGCAGTGTACGATGGGGCGCGTGAGTTTTACTCGATCTGTTTTGGTTTCCTTTGAACCAATCAAATGCTCATGGGTTCCAACATCTTCCACGACTTCACATTGTCCCTTCGGCTTATCATCAGTCTTATGAGTTCTCTTTTTAGATAGCTCATGATTTTCCCATGCAAGCCTAATCTAATAATGCTACTCCAACTACTGATTCACGTTGATATTAAGTTATGCTCTCCTTTTTTTGAACTATTTCTTTCTTTCAACTTCCTTTTTCCTTTCTTTTCTTTTTTCTTTCTAAAAAAAATGTTATAAAAAAAGAAAAAGAAAAAGTGGAGTTGAGAAACTTGACAATTTGTATCCTACCAGTTGGAGTAGGAGAATCTTATAGATCCTAAGCCATATATTTTTTTTTACTCAAATCTAATATAGCCCAAAAACACACACAATGAAAATACACAGACAGTTTCAAGTCAAAATAGCAAAACAATACGCGGACAGCTTCAGATCAAAACAACAAAACGACATGCGGACAGTTCTGGTCCAAACAGCGGGATCTCCATGATACCTCGGTCCTTGACACGTGGGCCGACTCATCCCCAAAGCACTATAAAATGACCTAGGTATGCCTATCTAAGGGGAACACATTCTGAACCTACTAAAACACATGTTGCCATCCCCACATTTCTAAAAACTCATGCTAACAAAAACATAGGAGCGTCTTCGGAGGCATCCTCCTCCAGTGACTCTTTAGCTTATCTCGTCTTTCATGTGCAGATTCCTCCGAGGCCCAGCCTCCAACCCAGCAATACGTTTCTGGTAGCAACAAAATCCTATAAGGTGGAGTGGGATCCTTATTGCGACAAAATCTTAATGATGCTAAGTTACGCTTAAATCTTAATGGTTAGGGTATGATCTTTAATATGGTAGAATCCTAAGTATTTTAAACTACGTTTAGAGTGAATTCAAATAAGAAAAAAAATAGTGGGTTCTAACACAACAAAGTGAAAAATATGTAACATCGAGTTTGGGAGTAACAAATAATAAAACTGAAAGAATTCTAAATTAAATTCTATAGATCCTATATAAAGTCAAAACTGTAGTAGAATTTTAGTAAGGATCCACGCCATTTTAGAATCCTTGTCATGAATCTCAACTTGTGTTGTTACCCTGGATCAATCATGTGGCAAACAAGTAACTAAAGCTTAGGAAGAGTGGGATATGTATCATGTATGTCTTTTTGAAAGACTTTAATAGTTATTGTTGGACAAATGTTATGCACCGAGAGTTCAAGTGGTTATGAATTTGTTTATGTATAAAGTTATAAATGGTAGAAGAATTGATGTAATCAAAAACCTTTTTCAATCAACGAATCCTACAATTGGTCAATTTCATATATTTACTTTTATGAATTTGTACTTAAATTATCTTTGATTTCAAGTTATTTACATTTTTAAGCGTACTTTCTTGCATTTTTTGCATTCACACTTCAATTATATTTAATTTTCAACCATATAAAATTTGTTTATCTTTAAATTTCAACATCTTTAAATTCAATTTATTAGTTTTAGATTCTAAACCAAAAATCCATCAACTCGCTAAACTTTGTGCTATGAACCAAAAACCTTTTTTGCAAACGTTTTAATTTTAAAATTACTGTTCAAAATACATAAACAAATTAGTATACTCACAATTCATTTTCCCAAAATCTGAGTCAACAATATAATGTTCATTGAATTGCTCGGAATATCGGAGTTGAGAGTACCTAAGAGAAACATCAAAATAAAACTAAAATTAAAAAGTTTGGTCGTAGGTGTTTATCTTGCTGAATATAATTGCCTAAATGCTGAAAATTAAAGTCTAAAATTAGTTTAGAGGTTTTAATTGTCTAAATCACTCACATGTTACACGCTTCAATTTGGGAGTACGTGGATGAGCAGTGAACCCATAAATTGCACTAATTTTTTCTCAAGGTAAATAGAAGGGTCCCACTTTGTTCTTAATGGAAAAGGGTCCCATTCCCCTTCCAAATACCTCAGAAAACAGAAAAACCAGAATGCTCTTCCCCTCGAGGATATCGGAGAATAAATCTAGTCTCTCTTTGTCTCTCTATTCCTTTTCTCACAGTAAGATGTCGTAATGAATGATGCCGTTTTCCTTTTGGCAACGTTTGATTGGTGAATTGCGAGATGGCTACTTGAGCTGATGATTCAGACAACAACGTGTAGAGTCCAAGTGAGATTTTCGGAGCTGGCGCGAGGTTCTTTTCAACAGGGCCCCACACTATTTACGTAAAATCATATAAACTTCCCTCTAATTTAACAAAATTGTTGTTATTATAAGTCCATGTTTGCCTAATATTTTTTTTTCGTCATATTTTCATAAATGGATGCTCCCCTTTTTTTTTACTTTAAAAATAGACGTTTCCAAATAAGAAAATATAAATTGTATGCCTTATATATAGCCTGAGAACGATTGATCCACCGGGTTGGTATTGTATTTTTGTTTTTAAAATTTGAAATTTCACGTACAATTTATATTTTATTATTTGGAAACGTTAATTTTTCATATAAGCCTTTTCTTTTCTTTTCATTTTCCCAACAAAAAAAAAAACCCAAATTTTTCCTTATATCCTTTGATTTCCTTTCCCTTTCATTTTCCCCGGAAATCCTCTGCTTCGATGCTCCAAACAAAAACCCAAAATTTTCCATATAAGCCATTTCTTTTCTTTTCATTTTCCCGTAAAATCCTCTTCTCCGATCCTCCTTCATTTTCACTCTTTCCAAACAGAGGCACCCGGGTCCCCTAAAACTTCAACTCCACTCCTCTATATTATATACTCAGCTTTACTATCCGTAGCCATTCTCTTTTAAAGTCTTTCTTTCTCTTCTCTTCAAGAATTTTTTTTACTAAACCCATGACTTTCTTTGCTTTTCTCTACGTCGAGAGAGAGAATGTATTCTTTCGGATTCAATAACGTGAAGGCTGAGAAAGCGTACGCTATGAGCTGGTACAAGATGGAGAGAAAGTTGAAGATCTTTCTGCGTCTGCTCGGGGCTTTTGTGGCTTTGGCTTTGATCTCGTGGTTCTCTAATTGTTTCCATATCGTGAAAATTGGGGGTCAGTTTTTCAGAGAAGTCACCGCCGCTTTTGGTCAGCATATCTTTGTCTTCACTCTCCTAAACGTCATTATCCTCGCCGTTTTCGCCTTGTCCAATCACAGAGAACCAACCAAACCAGACCTCTACGACGAGTTCCTCACCAAGACCACCGGCTCTCACCGTAGAATCTCCATCAGTGATTACTCACCGGCGGCGCCGGAGGCGAAGCTCGAAGAGACTGAGAACTATCACGACAAGCAGATCATCGGCGTTGACAAAGCGGTCTCTGTTTCTCCAGTGAATCAATGTAGAGTGGAACGAAGTTCCAATAATAAGCCAACGGTTTTCTCTCCGGTCCGAAGAGACGCGGTTAGTACGGTTACCAAGGTAAAGACGTACCGGAGGACTCAGTCGGAGTGTTCCGAGCATTGTGCAAGGCAGGTATTCCGACGATCGAAGACGGCTGTCGGGCGGGAAGTAGTTGCTGTGGTCGCGAGAGATCCGACGAGGAGAAAGTCCGTGATGGACGATTTGAGCAACGAGGAGTTTAAGCAGACTATAGAAACTTTCATTGCCACGAAGAAGATGACATTGTTGCAGGAGAACATGTCTATTGTTCTAACTTAGTATTGTAAGTACGATGAGGCTCATCAGTGTTAATGAGTAAATTAATGATGGGAATTATCTTTGTCATAGTTATTAGTATTAATAATGATGATAATGATTAGATCTATGAATTAGCTAGGGAGTGAAAAACGTATCTCGATTTTCGAATTTCTACTAGGAGTAGCTAGTTACTATCAGTGTCGGCATATTTTCAGTTATAATAATATTTCCTATTTTAAGGAATTAAAAAGTAAGGCAAGCCTTTATTGAACCTTGTGCGTTTTTAGTAATTTTCCTCTTGATTGTTTATGTTGTTCAAGAAATTGGACATCAACGACTCTGTGATTGCAACTGGTTTCTCTGTGTCGTGAGTTCTTTTGTCCTTTTAAAAGAAAAAAGGTTGTTTTACCATCTATATAAAGTAGCAACAAAAGCGAAAATAAACACTAGAGCAGACACGGAATTTTGGGGAAAAGTTGCTGTGTTGGCCTTATTTGGTTTCCCTTGTTTTTTCTTTTGTTTTCCCCGTCTAATTTTCTTACGCAGGAAAGGAAGGCATTGAGTTGACATGAGAGAAGAACAAGATAAAACTACTTCCGGGCAATGTTTGTGGTAAATCATACTGTCACCTAAAAGCTTTATTTTTTGGCGAGAGTATGAGCAGCTACATTCCATACTTGCATTCAATTTCTTGCAGAGGGGAAATAGGTCATTTTAATATATATGTTTTAAGGAATTAAGCTTTTAATCACCATTATATGGTGTCAACTATGACACTCCCCTTAAAAACGATATAGTATTTGATAATAAAAAAACTTATGATATATAGTGGTAAAGTCAATTCCACAAGTGTGTTTTAGTAATCTTCTATTGTGGGGTTCGGATGCACGAGTTTGTACAAGGCCTTGTTGGAGAGAATCCCTTTGATGGCCCACCATTAATTATTTGTATACAGATTTTACCCCTCTGGTTCTTGATTGCAGAGTCCCCGCTGTTGCTGTTGTTAGCAGGTAGTGGTGTAGATTGAGCGGCGTTCGGGTTTGGGATCTATCTGACGTTTGGGGATCTAGAACTTTGTTCTTGTCATCATATCAGAAGAGGAACTTGCTTTCCAAAATGAAAAAGATCTCGTAGCTGAGCATATATGTGAGCCCAACTCTGTTGCCTTAATAACTATTGTTATGCTTGAGATCGACTAGTTTGGAAGTTTGTTCTTGTCATCATATCAGAAGAGGAACTTGCTTTCCAAAATGAAAAAGATCTTGTAGCTGAGCATATATGTGAGCCCAACTCTGTTGCCTTAATAGCTATTGTTATGCTTGAGATCGAATAGTCTGGAAGTTTAGGAAGAATAATTAGTTAATTACTACCTTGACATTAACGTCCAATATGCTTTTAATATTAATATCTTGATTTGTAACTATGATCAAAACTTAAAGATGAAAATGCTGAGGTAAGTTAAAGTTTCGTGTTTAAATTTTGAAAAAACCTTTTTTTTTTTTTTTACTTTTTTCTTAATTTTTATTGATTTAAAGTGTATTTAATTAAACTCTCAAACAGCGCCAAAAGAAAAGAGTGAGGTGGGTTCAGGCAATGGTTGTTTAGTGGTGGTTGCCAAAAAAACAATTCCTTTGGAATGGGCTTGGTGGCCTTATGTGGGGTAATTAATCTTTCTCAACTTGCCCTTATCCACTTGTTGTGGAAATTCTGCAACAAAAGGGACAAAGAGGTATTCTTTTTCTTGTTTATTGGCATTTGGCACCAGACATTTCTTCTCTTTTGCTGTTTCTAGTCCACACTGAGGGTACTTGCAACAACAGTTAATACAATTTTTTTATGCCACAGTTTGCATGATTGGGCTTTCTTGGACCATTCAACTTGTTGACTTCACCCCACTATTAATTACAAACATTTCTAATTAATTATTCCATAACATTTAACAAAATTCACTAATATTTACTCTTTTGTCCTCTCTATATTGTTAGGAGCTTAGATAAATATAGCTTAACAACTTTAACCAGCTGTTGTATTCAACTGTTCTTAGCAGTGCCCATCAGCTACGATATGCCTTCCTCAAGACAAATAGGAGAACAAATCTCACTTAGATCCAATATTGATCTTAATATGCTACAATATTCCGTTTAGCTAGCAGTAGCCTGTAGTGGACAAATTGGTGGCTACAAATATCTCTTTATACTACAAGAAGGTTTCTTGTACTTAAAAAACACTCTTTAATTAATCACTAAAAATCTTCAATAACGAAGCACAAAGCATAACTTAACATCAAAGTAATGGCACGAGGGGCTTATGCATGATATGATCCAAACAGGGACTATCACATTGCTAAAAAAAAGAGCTGGAGCCGTGCTTGCACAACTGCACATGTCAAACAAAATAGCAAGGACCTACTGCAATAGAAATATTGAAAGAGGCCAAGGAAGATAAAAGACTATACTAACTTGGGAAAAGAAAATGAAAAGAAAAGCAAGGCAAGGCAACCTCTTATCAATCACCAAGATTTATGCATACCCTACTTATTTATTATAAAGTATACAAATATAGGTCCACCAACATGTTAGTATTTACTTATAATATTGGTGTAGGGTGGGGTTTTCATTCATTTTAGTGTGGTTGGGAACATTTATTTAACATATTGCATAAGAGAACTAGAAAAGGTTGGCGTTTGTTAAAAGCCAAAATTTTCTTTGAGCTGCTATTGTACCTCGTGCTCATTGAATCAAGAGTAAAGATTTAAGGACAATGTTGACGTACATCACTATTGTACATTCAAGCAGTCTTAATACTCAATTGATAATTTTAAAAAAGGAAATTGAAAGTCGACTGATGTAAAATAGTAATTTCTACCTTATTCGAACTTTATAAATAAGGACCCCTTAAACAATATTATTTTTAGAATCTGTTTTCATTAACTTGCTCTCTTCACCACTTACTCTGACTTAAGTATTGGAGTGTCTTCCTTAACACTCCGAGTTGGCTTCTTTTTTAGGCACTTCGGAGTCTTGGACTCAGTTATTATTGGATTGACCCGAAATGTTATACAACCAAGCGAATCAATCTGAACCCGACTTCAGTAACCAACTTGACAAGTCTCAAACAAGACTCAACTTATTTTTGATATCAACATTGACTAATAACGGGTGAAGGTAAAAGCGAAAAACTTTAAAAGTCCATGCAATGTGACACGCCTTAATTTGGTAAGATAGTGTATGGACGATTTTGGTGTACCAAATTTCGGTCCCTTATAGGTGGTGTTAGATCAATGTCCTTGTTAGAATAAAGATTTAGAAACCGAGCTTCCACCTTAAAAACAAAATAAAAGGCGACTCTATTCAAACACCTGCTTAAATCATTCAAATTAGATTCTTTAAAAACTTAAATGTTAATTTACTATTCAAATTTTCAAACAATTACTATTCAATTTGAGACCTAAAACATGTGGCATGATTTTTTACTCATGACAATTTGGACCACGACTTTATAATGTCATGCATATATTTTAAAAAATTTTCATATGTTGCTTCCCCAGACATCCCAAATCGGTAGCAAATAAAGAGCAATTATATGTAATGTCGCAAGCAGTGTTTTCAAGTGCGTTTTTTGGGCGTGTCTGGGGCACGCCCAGAGGCGAGACGCATATAAAACGTATCAAGTGTCAAAATTAAGGCGAACGTAGGTTGAGTTGGGGCATACACTCCGACTTGATGCGTACGTATTTTACGTCCAGGATAGTGAGGCGTACACCTCATGGCATTTTTTTACAGGTGACGAAGCTGAGAACAGAAGCTCGAAAAACCGCTTAGGATATCGATTGGAGCTCGAATTTGCCGGAGATCTCTCCAGAGACTTCTTTGAGAAGAAATAGTGAGTTGGACTCAGACTATAGAATGGGAAAAAGAATGATTTCCTCTCTTCGTTGCTATTATTGCTATTGTTTTCCTTGTTGTTGGTGTTTTCTTTGCTTTGACAATTACAGCTAAGAATTTTCCCATTGACGGAGCTTGAACAAGATAAGGTTGAATTGGAAGAGGCTGGGTTTGGTGACGGTTTGGGGTTGCAAAGATCCATTTTGAGAGTTTTAGTTTTGCTTTTGCCTCCCCAACAGAGAATTTAAGGTTAATTTAAATTTCTCTGGTCAAATCATTATGGGAATTGAGCTTTATTTGTAGAGGTTTATGATTTCTATTTCTGAAAAATTTTGTGGGGATTGAGGTTTGTCTGTGGCGATCCAAAGGGTCAAAAAGATAATGGGGGTGGCGATCTACAGATGGTGATAAAATGGGGGAGACGTTGGGTTCACTATTTTTTGTTATTGAAAAACTACACACAAAGCTTTCTAGCAGCTTATTTTTCTTTGTCTATATTAGTATAGGGTCACCCTCTTATCTCTTCCTTCTCCAAGCTCGGGTTATGGAAGAAGGAGAAGAAGGAATCGAGAAGAAGGTATCAGCAACAACTGGTTTTATTGCGGGACAGCTCATGATGTTCATATCGATCTATTATGCGCCTCTGCATTTAGCATTGGGTAGACCTCATACAATAACTGGACAAATGGTGATCTTATGTTCTTAAAATGTTTACACATGGCTTGTAGATAAATATGCTGAATTTTGGTTATTAAATTATGGAGTTTTAAATATCTATGCATACTATATTTTGGTCTTATGTGTAATACTTAAGGGTATTTTTGTGAAGTTTTGTGAATTTGTAATAAATATTCATTTTTAAGTTTTAAATTATTAAAATTGATTGGTAATTTATTTATTACTTTTATCAATTTATTTATTTATTTGTTATTATTTTAATTAAAACATCTCAACGTTTCAAAAGGTTTACGTCTCAATGCTTCATGGTTTATGACTCACTTAATTGGGATAAAACGTCTCAGTCTAACACTTTCGTTTTTTAAAACACTTAGTGGCAAGTGAATTGCACTTGATTGAAGATTGTTATGTCATGATTTTGTATGATTCTTGGCGCATCTCTACTTACAGGCTTGGTTGATCAAAGTAACCTATAATGAGAGTATTTTTTTCCTCTCTTAAAAAAATTCTATTCTCGTGCGGACAAAATGAAGGACTAAATTAATATACAAGTCTTTGTCAAAACATGAGGAAGGA
The DNA here is from genome assembly GCA_023935145.1 of Bretschneidera sinensis. Classification (NCBI taxonomy): domain Eukaryota; kingdom Viridiplantae; phylum Streptophyta; class Magnoliopsida; order Brassicales; family Akaniaceae; genus Bretschneidera; species Bretschneidera sinensis. The sequence continues at coordinate 150,322,953 of CM043697.1, forward strand.
TGAGTAACATAAAGAAAGGCACACAGAGAAGAAGGTTTGTTAATTAAATAGATCACTCATCCATAATCCTAGCTAATTCTAAAACTTTACGGCTATTGAGCATAACAAACTTGTTTTCACAAGGATATCAATTCAGTTTTTTAACTTTTAAGGTCATGCACACAAAATTTAGAACAAACACAATTGACTGCTAAGAATTACGTCAACTCTGCCTAATCCCAAATTTAACTACCCAACAATCTATGTACATAATTAATTTATTTCTTTTATGGGGTTTATTTAAAAAAAAAAACTTTGCTTATATAGTAAGCTCCTCCATCGTACGTGTCACATGAATTGGGCAACCAGTTTTTAATTTTGAAAAAAGCGCCCACTTTTCGATGCTTGAGTCCGAGTCGATCACTTTCCATCTAAAATAAAAAGGACGAAAAATTAAGTTCCTTAGTCACATCACCCGGTTAAGAGCAGTGATAACTCAACAACAAAAATGGTGTAATATATTTTGACAAAGAGGATTATCTTAACGTTTAAATGCGATTATGAAATATTTGAATGATTAAATTGAAAATTTTATTTTTATTGCGTTATGTATATTTTTTTTAATAATTTTTTTATATTGATTATATTTGTTTATCGTTAAATACACTAATTATTATTGTCCAATTAAACGTAATTTATTTTTAATATAAATTTATAGCATACTAAGATGGTTACTCCGACATTTTTTTTTTTTTAAATTATCTTATATGGTAAAAATTAATATTTGATAGTAAAATCTATACATATGATAGTAAAATACATATAATTGATAGTAAAATTATATATTTTTTTCATTATTAATATTTTTAAATTTACCATAAAATATATCTTTTATCATAAAATACATAAGTACGATAAATTAACATTTTTTTCTTTCTTCACAGCACCATACTCTGTTAGAATATGAAAGAAAAGAGAACTTACTTGTAAGTTGTGATTAACCGATGGAGAAAGACTAGCATCATGGCTTTTGCCATGTTCAATCCTAGGCATGTCCTTCCTCCCATCCCAAAAGCTAAGAAACTGTATGGTACTTTTGACTCATCCTGTGAGCAGCAAAGATAACCATTAATTTAAATAAGCATTGGTTTTTTTAGGGCTCTGCTATTTAAACATCAATTTAAAATACTTAAAATAGACATTTTGAAAATTCGTATGATTTTTATTTAAATTTTTAAATAATTATTATGTTAAGTTTTCAAATATTTTTAAAATGTTTATAAAAGGTGTATGTAAATTATTGTTTTTTTTTTTATGATTTCTTCTTAAAAAATTAGAGAATTAGTGAAGCAATTTAGAGGTGCTTGGCGTCTTACATCAAACCTCGAAGGATTGAACTTGTCCGGTTCATTGTAGACCATAGGATTAAGATGTATTGATCTCGCATCAATATTAACATTCCACCCTCGCTTTATCTTGTACCCTTTTAGATAGAGACAAAACCATAAAAACATAATAACCAATAAGAGAGGAATTGATCTCAAATTAGAAGAAAAAAATTAATTATGAAAACTATATGATTTATTGAATGTTAGAAATTAACAAACCTTCAATCTCGCAATCTTGCAGAACTAGTCTTGGAAACCATGGCACTACAGACGCCATTCTTAGGGATTCTTTCACTACCTGCTCATGTCCATTTATTTTGTGAAAATTTAAAACTATATAAGCAAAAGGAAAAATTTTCTTGCTTGAATTTAGGAAAACACCCACTTCTCGATTGTAGTAAAGAAAATTCGAAGAAAAAAAAACGTTAATCCTGAAATTGCTGATTCGTTTGTGTACATTCACCTTAGAAGCATATGGCATCTCATTAAGATCCTCTAGAGTAAGAAATGATTTTGTTGAAGCTTTTTCTGCGAAACGAAGCTGCTCAGCCTGCGCGAATCCAAAAAGGTTCATTTTTTTTTTTTTTTCATTTAGTTCTAAACGGAATGTAGTAATTAGAGGGGAAAATGGATGAAAATAATACAAGTTAATGTCTTTTAATTGCTTACCATAAGTTCGTCTAGAACTATTTGATTGTCACCAAGGTACTTGACCATCCATGTGAGGGCACTTGCTGTTGTATCTTGACCTGCAATTTATTTCTCCCCCAAGGTGTATAAGCAGTCTTTGCTGATTTCTTAATATAATTAAGCATATAATCATATTCTTAGGGGTAATTTCAAACCTGCAATTATCATGGTCAAGATATTATCTTTAATCTCAGCATCTGTTAGCTTAGGGGTATGATCAGAAGATGGCTTTTTGTTGTCCTCTGTCAAAAGGTGTTGTAGAAAATCTCCATGACAAGTAATTGAACCTCTTCTTCTTTCACTGATTATCTTCTCCAATGTGCTCATGATTCTCTTTCTAGCCTGAGTCAAATATCATTTGAAGAGTTGTTAATATCAAAATTAAAATATCTGTACAAAAATTTTATAGACCGAATAGACCTCTTTTGAAAAAAAAAAGCTCTTTCAAGGAGTCCATAATGCCGTTAACCGCCCATGAATGTCAAAAGTATCCAATTTTGTATTTTTCTAGCTCAAAATTTTTGAGATGGGCCTAAATTATTTATTTTTGGACCACAGAATGGTACAGAAGCCCAAATAAAAACTTCATTCTTTTGTATTGCTTGTTTGCTTTCAGCCCCCTTACGCCAACTGTACGGAACTCTAAAATTATTTGGGCCTATTCTAAAAATGAGGCCCATACATAATTTGATGGGCACTTGTGTTATTAATTTACCTGAAGCCCTTTGTAGAATCTAGTCCAGGGTAACCTTAGAGGGAATGCAAGCATTGCTTCACAAACATGAGCTACATCCTTTTGCAACTTATCCATCTCTTCTCCACTTTCTAAACTCATCAACATCTTGCACATTGCTTTGGAGGTTATCTGTGTTCAAGAAAACCCAAAATCAGTAGCTAATTGATTTCAAACAATTGTATAATAACCATCCAGGTTCATTTGGCTTAGCAGTAAAAACGCTTTACAGTTTTTAAATGGCGTTTGGTAAAATAGCTTGGGCCTAACGAGTCTAGCTGATTCAGCCTAAGCCCATTATGAACAGTTGAACAAACTTGCCTTGAGAGCTTCATTGAGTACAACCACAGTGCCACCATGCTCCCATTGGACAAGATTATTCACAATCAGTTGATCAAACTGTTTAATCAGCAAAGATATAGAATTTGTTGAGAACAAGTTGATCAGACGGCTACGGAGTAGTTTGTGGTGGTGGTGAGAAGCACAGAGTAAGCTTTGATCCCCCACTAGCTTTGCGATTGATGTTATATATCTCTTTGTGAATCTACCAATGTCATTGTTTAGTATTGCTTTAGCTGATTCTGTGCTCGAAACAAATACATGCGTCTCTCCAAATATTTTTGTCTTGAAGCAGTTTCCATGTCTGTAGAATTAATTAATTTTGTTAAGATACAATTAAATTATCAATTATCTATAAAGGGATTACCTAAGACGGCGAACTTGGACAAAGTCGTAGAAGCCTTTGCCGCTGTTGACTGCAGCCATGAACTGTAGGGTTTCTCCTATCAACGGTAATCCACGACTGCCTGGAGGAATATCAGCCGCTGATTCGTGGGAATGGTATCTCAGGATCCTCAATATTTGACTTGCTAGTAGCGTCAAGGCACCAAGAACAAACGCTGCGTAGAAACAAAGCCAACAAGGATAAACGTGAGGCAAAAGGGTATGCATTTTCAAGCTACAATAAACAGAATATCATTATCAGTATATTTATAACCTATGATACTGCCTTTTAATTAAGTTTATTTATTCCAATTGTGGGTTTTCAAATTATTAAAGGTATACACGTGTACGGTCCAGAAAATAGTGTTGGTAAATTGGCCTACAGGCTCTTATTATGGTGCTTGGAGGAATGTTTCCACTGGGTCGGGATCATCAAGGAGCCGATTTTAGGGTGAAATTACAAACCACTTCATTTAACAAAAGATCTATGACAAAAAAACGTGTCACATCATCTAACATTATCAATGACAAAAAAAAGGTGTCACATCATCTAGCATTAAAACTTGTAGCATTACTCTGGAATGTGATGATTTACTCTGTGATGATTTGCTATAAGAAGGAGGGAGACAATGGAAAGGAATAGGGAGAGGAATTGAGAGGAAAAATTGTATTTTAATCTATATAAATTTTTATTTTTTAATTTATAACGCAGACAGAATAGCTCATTTACAAAATACTTATGATAACATTATTTTTCAGCTACATTTGAAAATCGTTCAAAACACGTTTATAGTAATAAATTTAATTTTTTTTAAAACAAAAATTATTTAAATTAACTTTCAAACATAATCTTAATACTACGTAAGTACACTTTTAATTATGCATATGATGCAGATGTATTAACGCCCACAAATATAAGATGGATTACAAAATATATATTTTTTCTTTTTATTCAAATGTGAAATGAACTCGTGTCATATATTTTTCATAAATCTAGACTAGACAAAAAATTTTGAGTGAGAAAAACTTATCTAAAGTGAATGACGTTGTCTCCAAAGAGGAAGTCTAGGCCAAAGAGGCTTGGTACAAGGAGGAGAAATAAACTTTAGTCTTTTGCAACACAAATTCAAGTTTTTTATTTTTTTTTTATTTTTGGAGAGAATTAGGAGCATGGGTGTATTTAGGTTAAAGGGTTAGAGTGAGGTTGGGAATTTTATTCAAATTTTCTTTTTTAAAACTTGTAATTGGTGGTTAATTTAATGGAGAATTAATATGGTACTTTTATAGAACAGACGGGCTGAACTAAGTTAAAATTTTGGTGTTCTAACTTCTACTTTTTCTTTGCTATTGTTGCTTGAATTATTGTTTCATATTTTTACTTGGTGTTTTGTGGAAATAAGAGTTTAAATTTCTAAAAAGTGAATCTTGGGGGTATTTTTGATATAAAAATCCCAACAATATTTAGGATAATTATTCAATGAACTCATCTTCATAGTGGCTTACAATTTTTCGGATTAATCGAGAGAAAATTATGCAAATCTGATGATTATGTGTCGTGTTCATTAACATTGAGTTTAATGAATAATCTTTCTTATATTTATATCTTCAATCAAATAATATGTTTTAATAAACTGGTTGATGGAGAAAATAAAATGAGATAAATAATTAAGAGAAGAATTTAAATTTTAAATTTATTCTTATTTATACCACGATGAAAAAGGACACCTTGGACCTACAAATAGAACTCAAAAAATGTGATTTCATGAGAATCAATCATTCTAAAAGGGAAAATCTTAATTTAATAATATGAATATGTTCCTAGTCTTTGGAGCCGCCAAGCATTGTGATTATTATAATTATTAGTGTTATTATTATTATCAATTGATTATTATTATTTGATTAAAATAAATACATGATTTATTAATGTTGACCTATGAATCAATCAATTCTATTATTTTGATGATTATTACAATTAAGATTATCAATTATTATTATTAAAAAATACATGTTTTTATTAATGTTGACCTATGAATCGTTCAACTCTATGATTTTGATGATAAAATATTATTAAGACGTTTAATATGGTTGTTAAATGTGTGGGATGTTTGAAGTTAAATGTGAAATGATTGGGCGTCAATTGTTCAAAAAGAATCATTTAAAGTAAACAATGAGAGGAATGCGTCGACACATTCTGGCAAAGATTTTTAGAGGATCACACCTCATGAAAATGAGTTGAATCATTGTCAAAGGGTATCGATAAAATTTGAAGTTAAAGTTTTTAACTTTGAAAAAATTTGAGAACTCTAGATCTGACATAAAATGTATCCTCAAATACTTTAGGCAGCATATTTCATCAAAAAGTTTCACACTTTTGCATCATATATGAAAGGTGATGATAGTATTGGGATTAAGCACAAAATTTGATTAAGTGGTATTGAAGGCTCGATTAAAATAAGGAGATTTTGATCGGGTGGAAGCAAACCAGCGTGGGGATCGAAATATTTAGGGATTTGAATTGAGGGAGGAATTTGTTGGGATACTCTTTAAATCTCACATCGGAGAAGTGTTATTGTAAGTTATTCTAGTCCCTAATCGTCTATATACCAAAAGGAACGATCGTACCAACCAAAGAAGAAAGACAAATTTGATGATAAAGTGGAGAATTTGAGTTAATGTGGAGATTTGTTAAGATTTTGGCTCAAATCCCCACAAGAAAGAATTCTAATTGTTCTAGGAAAAACAGTTTTTTATTAGATTGTTGATTGTACAAGTAGTTGTAATCTACTATAAGGTTGTTGTTTTTTTTTCCTAATAGTATTAAAAAAATATCATATATATATATATAAAGAGGGTCGCAGAGAAAGTTTGAGGCACACTCATAATTCCATATACATTGTAAACTAGAGGTAAGGTGAGGAGCTTTTGGTGTATTAGGGTTTTGGATTGTCAAGTAGAGATGACACTTTTAGCTAAAGCTAAGTTAAGAGCTTTTGTTGTATTATGACTTTGGGGTTGAAAGTTTGACAATTTTGCTCTTCCTAAAGTTGTAGTTGAAGATTAATAAAATAGTGGAGTTGTTGGTGGATGCAGGCAAAGAGGTTGCCGAACCACATTAATTATTAGTGTTCTTACTCTTTGTTTGCTCTATCAATTTAATTATTGTAGTTGTGTTTTTTTCATAAATTTTAAGTAGGTGAATTTTATAAGTAAAATACCAACAGATAAAACGGTGTTTTGAGTCATGATATAGTTTGAGTACAAATGTAGTACAGAAAGCTAAGTTATTGATGAGTTGGATGGATTTGAATTTTAAATTTATTCTTATTTATACCACAATGAAAAAAGACATTTTGGACCAATAAATAGAGCTAAAAAAAGTGATTTTAACAGATTCAACCATTCTATAAAGAGGTTAGTAAAGATTAAAGAAGTCCAACATTAGTTAGGGAATAAAACGTTAAATATTAAAATTAAAATATTTCATAATTGAAGCTCAAATTGAAATTAATCTCTTGCTTACCAAATTAATAATTTATTCTTTAAAATATGTTCTCGTCTTGGCGGGTAGGTAGCCACTAGTTATCATGAAATTAAAGAAATCTACTAGTACAACTGACAATGTCTTTACTAGTAATTAATTTATACTATTTGACATTGTTCTTCTAATTTTACCGTGCTCAAAGACCTATCATTTGAAGCAATTATGAAGTTGTTGCAATAATCCCATCGTAATTGGATCAAGCCTTTCTGGTGAGGGAAATGACCAGATTGATGTATTTGGTCATACTCTTTGACAAGTGATCACGCACGAGCTCTGCATACCTTCGAAATAGATCATCCATTACATGTTTTCCGAAATGAGATTGTAACATTGACTCAACCACAGCCCTAACGGTCTTCGCTACTCGCTGTGCACTTGAGAGTACTTCTCCTCCTAATGTGGCAATATTGCCATAATTGTCTTCACAGCTGCAGTCCCCATCCCCATCAATTTCAAATAATTCAAGCCGATCAACAATGAATGACCCTTCTTTTCTTATCTCCATCATAAGTTCTTCGGGGCATGGAGCATAGTAAGGTACGTTAAAAGAATCAACCTTCTCCTCTTCGATAATACCCTGCATAAGATTTTAATTAATCAGGTACTCTTTATACTTTATTTGTTTAAAATGAAAACAAAATTTGAACAAAACACATGTATCATATTATTAAGCTACATCTTTTAATTAGTGCTCATTTGCACAAACATTTTTTTTTAACCTCATTTACACAAACACTAAATCAGTTTATAGCATTATTAATTAAAGCACATGATTAATTACAATTTTAAGTTGGAAAATAAACAAAACAAATCCAAACCAAGTTAGAGTACCTCTCTAGCCATTGCCATTAGAGCTACTGCTAAGAGCTCCCATTGGTCGTAGCAACTTCGTTCGGTAGTTGGATCAGCGAATCTCCTACTCATGCAAGACAGCACCATGCGTCCTCCAGGGACTATTTCTTCAGATCGTGATTTTAGAAACAAAGAAAAGTCCTTCTTGAATTGCTGCGAGTACGCGTCCAGAACACATTGAGGGCTGTTCTTCGATATATAGATTTTCCCTTTGTTTAACGCTGTGCAGGCATCGTTCTCTAGAGCAGCTGGAACCTGTACATACTCAGTACATTTTTTTCGTTATTAATGCAAACTGCATATACCTCATTAGATTTGAGCTACCTAACAATGTCTTTGGAGAACATGACAAGGAGATCGATAGTAAAATAAGATAAACAAATAGAATATATGATGTTTTATTTTTATTCATAAATAAAATGATTTTATTTCATTATTATCCGATGAAATATCTTAATATTTTCTCTTAATCACAAGATAAAAACTATTCATTTTAGATAAAAAAACACTCAGTTTTAATCATTAGATTAAGATCTATCTACGAATTAATTAATACTTTAATTGTTATTTAATGAGATTTAATAGAATTTGATTTATTTTAATTAAGTTTTTTTTTTAGTAAAATTTAAAAAATAAACACAAACTTTTACCAACACTATCCAAACAAACCCATAAAATTTGATTTTTCTTCGTAATAAAAATGGGTGTCTCATTAATTTAAAAAATGCATTGATGATTTTATACCAATATTATAGTTTGGATATCAAAATGATCTAAACCAAAAAGAAAAATAATTTATTATACCTCTCAATGAAAGATAGAATTGTCATGAGTGATAAATGCAAAAGTATTTTTAATGGTTTCCAGCTGAGATTTATATGTCTCATGCATAAAAATCTTTTAGTATTGTCAATTTTTGTCAGTATATCTATTGACTATCGAATTAAACTTTTCTCATTCTGTTTTTTTTTTCCGCAAAAATTTCAATCTCTTAAATCAATTGGTTGAGTCATTGATTGGGACCATCAAACAACTCACTCCATACCTTAGGCACTATATGATTAGTGATAATGATAAAAGAGGATTACAAAAGTTTATTGGTTTTATTCAAGGTTAGGAGGGTTTACCCAAAGTGAGTAAGGGTTTTAACTTTAGTTAGGTAGAACTTTTTGTCCAATACAGATCAATGAAAGATATGTGACACAAAAATCTATCTCAACATTTGATTACATGAGAAGAGAAAAAAAAATATTTTCTTTTCATTTAAATATAAAATGAACTTTTGTATCATATATTTTTTATGGATTCAAACTAAACACAAAATTTTGGATGAGAAAAACTTATCTAAAGTGAATGATGTTGTCTCCAAAGAAGAAGTCTAGCCCAAAGAGGCTTGGTACAAGGAGGAAAAATAAATTTTAGTCTTCTGCAACACAAATTAAAGTTTTTTTTTTAATTGTTGGAGAGAATTAGGAACTTGGGTTTATTTATGTTAAAGGGTTAAAGTGAGGTTGAGAATTTTATTCAAATTTTCTTTTTTGTAACTTTTAATTGGTGATTAATTTAATGGAGAATTAATATGGTACTTTCATGGAGTAGACAGGTTGAATTACGTGGTGTTCTAACTTCTACATTTTCTTTGCTATTGTTCCTTGATTTATTGTTTTATATTTTTGTTTAGTCTTTTGTGGAAATAAGAATTTAAATTTTAAAAAGTGAATCTTGGGTGTATTTTGGGTATAAAAATCCCAACAATATTTAAGATAATTATTCAATGAACTCGCGTTCATAGGGGCTTATGATTTTTCGGATTAATCGAAAGGGAATCATGTAAATCTGATGATTATGTGTTGTGTTCATTAACCTTGAGTTTAATGAATAATCTTCCTTGTATTTATATTATCGATCATATGATATGTTTTGATAAATTGATTGAGGGGAAAAATAAATTGAGATAAATAATTAGGAATGAGATATGTATCACCCACTGGATTAGAATCTTTTCGCGTCAGACCAAATACATCTATATATAAAAAAGCATCTTATCCTCCCTTCATCCTTTACATCAACCACACCCCAATATAATTGTACGTAGTACTAACCTGGGATAGCCAGTGAAGGCTAGAAGAAGAGTGAACAAAGTGTAGGCTCCTGGTAGGGAATAATCTACCATAAAAGGAACCGGCCACTGCCGATATAAAACAAGGCCCGAAGCCGGTACCCTTCTCTTCTTTTGTTCTATTGTGGAATTCTGGCAATGAGGCGAAAATGTAATTGAAGTCATTGGTAGGAAGATCATTCAAGGATACTCTAAGCTCCGGTGATGGACGGTCCAGATTGCGACATTTGGCATGTATGATGTCCAAGATCGTTGAAATCGCTAGCAAGGTGTTGGGACCTGACGAGCAACCCAAGTCTGCAATGCCTATGCTCTCGGGCATATTGGTGCAGAACATTTGTAGTACAGCTTCCTCCATGATTGGCTTTGCAATATTTATAATCTTGCTCTACAAAATTGAAAATATATATCCCCAAAAAATAGAAAAAAAAATACTGAGATAAAGGAAGTTTTTTTAATGAAAAACTAGGAGAGAAAGAAAAAGCTAACATGGGTAGAACTAAACCTGAACCATAGAATTTTTGGCATAACTAGTTTCATTGTCCCCTTTGTTCATGTGAAGTACTTGCATTACTTCCATCTCTTCTGTCTCTCTCTCTTTCTCTCAGTAGTTCAGTACCACCCTAAACAAGTGAAGAGTAAAGAGACTTGCTGCCCTTTGTATAGAATTAGCCAAACAACGGAACTACTAATTAAACATGACTCATGAGGATGTGCTAAAGTAGTTATGTAGATATCTTAGTCTTGAGCCTTCTCATCGCTCTTTTACGTGGAAAGAACCATCCAATTAGAATTAGAGAAATTAGGAAAAAGTCTACTTCATCAAACATTAGAGACCACACGCCAAACGCAGGCAATAATTAAGCATCCTCACTGTTGATACATAAATTTGCCTTGTCACGTCAACGTATACAAGGCAACACGTGTCATCGTATGGATGGATTAGTTACAAGTTGCAGTCACGTTTTTAAGCGACACATATATGTTGTTACTGTAAAAGTAATAATAATGAATTATTTTAATAAATATGATGTAAAAATAATATAAATATGAAAAATCAAATTTTTATAAAGTAAAAAAAATTAAATTATAAAAAATGTTTAGGACATTAACATCCAAAAAAAAAAATGGACGTCGAGCACGTCCTAGAAAGCAAAAAGGAAAAGTAAAAAGAAAAAAAAAAAAGTCGAACAAAAAAAGATGGGGGGGGGGGGGGTTGAAAAAACGTCCCACCTACTACCAAATGAAAGCATACAAAGGAAAGGCATTTGTATGCTTTATACTTGGGTTTTTACGTGGTAATTAGAGATTTGGGGAGGGAGCTGTTGAGTTACAAAAATTTTAAGCTGTCAACAGTTTTAAGCAGCAAGCTTTTATTTTTATATATATGTGAAATCGTAAATAAATTTTATATAGTTTCTTTCAATTTCTTTTTTTTTTTCTCAAAAGATTTGGGGATCCAAAAAAAGGCTGAAAGAACAAATTTTTGAAGGAGATTACTGTAGAATTTCATAAAGAATCAAGAAAAGCAACCAGAAAAACATAAGGTAATAACATAGGGCATGTTTGAGTAACAGTTTTCAGTTTTCGAAAATGAAAACTGAAAATAGTTTTTTGATGTTTTATTCAGAAAACATGTTTGAATAACTGTAACTCAAAAACTGTTTCCAAAATAGAAAACAATAAAATGTTGTTTGGATAATTTTATTTTGAAAACTGTTTTAATACACCATGTAATTATTTTTAGTTTTGAGTTTAATTTTAAATTCTATATTAATTTTATTTCTCATATTTACTAAATACTTAAAAATAATTAATATTATATTATTTTTAAAATTTTAATATTTTTTATATACTATGGAAGAAGAATGAAATGAAGAAATGAATACTGATTTTAGGACTATTTTTCGAAAACACCAATTTGGAGTTTTCAGAAAGCAGTTTTTGAAAACTGGTTTTAGAAAATTACTTCTGAAAACTAGTTTTCCAAACATAGAAAAAAGTTTTCGAAAACTGAAAACAATTTTCGAAAACTCTATCCAAACATGCCCATAGTGTTTATTTTTGGAATTTTCAGCATTCATGAAATTTTCAGCATTCATGAAATTTTCTAAGAAGTCGAAGTGAGAATTTTCACAGGGCGTAGTTTATAACGAATTGAAGAATAAATTACAAATTTAATATAAATATAATGTCAGGTATTGACGATCTACAACCGGAAGAAATTTCTGAGAGGAACGGGAAATGCAAGGAAGTGATCCACGGGTAGCTTTAAGTGCTATGTGGTGAGTTGGATTTACTCTAAGTAATCTAAATAAAAATGAAAGATTTAGTAATAATATTAAATTAAATTATTAGTTATGTTTCGATGATAGATGCAGATTTGGTTAATAGATATGATATGAATATTGGACACGTAGAGAATTATTATGTGAGAAAAAAAAATATTATTAGAATAATGAGTTAATTTAATAATGACGGTGATTAATAAATTCTTGATGAGCTATGGTTGATGTTTTGATACAAATTATGAGGAGATGAAATTTAGTGGATCTTGACAAACTTTGATGGATTGATTTGATATGATTTGAGATGAAATTTAGTGGATCTTAACAAGCTTTAATGGATGGTTTGATGTGATTTGGGATGAGAAGAATTTAGTGAAAATTTTATAATAATTTGAGGAAAGACAAGGTAGCTAGATTTAAATATTTTGAGTTCATGTTCTTTTTATATTACTGTATATATGCATATTTTATACATGTTAACCCTCACATGTATTTTAATGATGACAAAACATAACTGTTATTATACTAACTAAGTGTAGTAAGCAACAAAAGTGTTCAACCAAATATCAAAATTTAAGAACTCAAACCGAATCAAAGTATCAAGTGAAGGCTGAAGAACTAGTATAGGTTTAAGGTTTTAGAACCAATGTAAGTCTCACTTATACACTATAATAGCTTGTTCAATGGCTCGAACAAAAAAGATTTTCTAAACCGATCGTTTTAAAACAAACATTTTAAATTAAAACAGAAAAAATGGGTTGGAAGACAACCCAATCGACTGGGTACATATACCAGTCGACTAGTATATGAGACAGAAGGTCTCCAGTCGACTGGGTCATTCATACCAGTCGACTGGTAAAACGGACAGTGAGTCCCCAGTCGACTGGATGAAATATACCAGTCGGCTGGATAGCCAGAAGGTCTGAAATCATGATTTTTTCAAGTGAACCCAGTCGACTGGTAGTTCAAAAATATGACTGTTGGACTCCAAATCTAAATGTTTTAAAGCAAATATTTTCAAATTAAAGTCCTAACGGCCATATTAATTGATTGCTATATAAACCCATTTAATTAAGCATTCAATAAGATGCTGCATACATTCAAAAAGAGTTGATCTCACACAATCAAGTTTTTATACTCTTGAAACACAAAAAAGCTTTGAAATATTCTTATTGAGCCATTCTTCAAGCTTTACTTTGAAAGAGAGACATTATTCAGTTGTATAAGCTTCCATTAGCTGTTTCTTTACTATTTACTTTACATCATCTTTGTAAAGGGATTACTTCCGAAAGGAAGGGGATTACTTCCGAGAGGAAGGGGATAGCTTCTGAGAGGAAGGGATTGTAAGGTTTGTACAACACCGGAAAAGTTGTATGACTAAGTTACTTAGTGGATTACTTCAAGGAGTTCCTTGAAGAGAGTGGACGTAAGGTCAGAACGAATCCGATATTGTCGAACCACTATAATCTGAGTTTGCATCCTCTTATCTCTAAACTCTTTATTTACAGCACATTACTTGTTTTAATTGTTTGCTGCTTATTCGTTTTTATAAACTTGTATTAATTTCGCAAAAAGTTTTAAAAACCCAATTCACCCCCCTTCTTGGGTTGAAACCTCGATCTACAATTGGTATCAGAGCCTCGTTCTCATATTTAGGCTTAAAATCCTTGAGTTGATCCAATGGTAGCAAATAGCTACTCTGAGGGACACTCTTATACTAGACCACCTTTGTTCAATGGCTCCAATTATAACTATTGGAAAAATAGAATGAAAATCTTTGTCGAATAACAAGATTACAATCTATGGAGAATCATTGAAGAAGGACCTAGAATTCCTTCAAAAGAAATAGTTATTGGAGAGACTCTTCATACAATGCATAAACTCAAAACTGAGTACACTGACGAGGATTGTAAAACGATGTTTCTCAATAGCAGAACAACAAGTATGTTACATTATGCATTAGATATTTCTAAATATAATAAAATATCTGCATGCGTTTCTGCTAAAGAGATATGGGACAAATTATAAGTCACATATGAAGGAACTAGTGAAGTAAAAAAGTCAAAAATTTACATGCTAATTTCTGAGTATGAATCCTTTAAAATGTCTTCTGACGAAACTATTTCTGAAATGCACTCACGGTTCACCACTATTATAAATGGTTTAAAATTGCTTGGTAAGAATATTGAGGAGGTTGAACTAACCAGAAAAATCTTGAGATCTCTGCCACCAGAATGGAAACCAAAGAGGACAATCATACAGGAGGCCAAAAATCTTGACAAACTGGATGTTGAGACACTACTTGGGTCATTATTGACGTATGAGATGGAAGAAATGACTCCCATTGTCAATAATGATGAGAAGAAGAAAAAGCATATTGCTCTCAAAGCTTCTACGAGCAGCAAAGAAAAAGAAGCAGAAAAAGAAGCTGAGAGCAGCGAAGAAGATGGTTAAATGGCATTGATCACCAAACGATTTCACAAGTTCTTGAAGAAAAGCAAGAAACCTTACACAAAAGATCCCACTCCGAAAAAGGAACCGTTTATGTGCTATGGCTGTAAGAAGCCCGGTCACATTAGAGCTGATTGCCCGGTTTCAAACAAACCATACAAGGGCTTCAAAAAGAAAGCTATAGTAGCAACTACCTGGAGCGATGACGAAGAAGATGATTCATCAGACAAAGAAATCGGATACGAGGAAATTGCCAACCTTTGTTTGATGGCAATCGACGATGAAAGTGAGGTAACATCTTCTCCTTCTTCTAAAAATAATATTGTGAGTAGTAGTGAAGAATTACTAGAAGTAATAAATGAAATGCATGAGGAATTGAAGAAATTTGATTCTAGAAATTCTGTTCTCAAGAAAGAGGTATAATCTCTCTCTAAAGAGATGATAAGTCTTAGAGAAGAAAAAAAAATTATCATCTTTACTGTATGATTCTTCTCAAGATTTTCTCAAAGATGAAAATGAGAATTTGAAAAATAAAATTTCTGAATTAAATAGCACTATATCAAGACTTATGCTTGGTAAAGAAAAACTTGATGAAATGCTTTCTTCCCAAAGATTAAGTGGAGAAAAATCTGGTGTAGGATACTCTCCTTTGAAAAAGCAAAAATAAAAAAAGAGCTTATTCATGAAAGCCTCATGTGTAAGTGAAGCCTATACTTCAAGAAACCCTAGCAAGATTAAAAGCACTCCCTCATTAAATGCTAGGAATTCAAATGTTCATACAAAAATGAAGGAACCTAGAAATACACATGCTTATATGTATGCTCACTCTAGAAATGCTTATACACATCCTAGAAATAACCATCATGTACATTCTAGGAACAATATGTATAATCAAAATATGCACTCTGCTCATGCTAATCCTAGGAATTACCATCATGGTTATCCTAGAAATAATTTGCATACTCATAGTAATGCTAGCATGTATCCTAGAATGCATGTCATACATTTTCTAGAAATGACATGCATTTTCATGTTCCTGACCATAGAAACATGTATCCTATGAACTATTATCCTAAAGATTATAGGCATGCACATCTAAGATATCCTAGAAATTTCAATAACTATCATCCTAGGATTGTGCGTCATCAACATATCTATAGATCACCATATGTTGTTAAGAAAGTATGGGTTCCAAAAGGAACCGTGTTTTCTAGGACTAACCCTGAAGGACCCAAGAAATTTTGGGTACCTAAAAGTGCTATCGTATATCCTTGTGTGATGTAGATTTGCCTCCATACCAAGGAGAAAGGTAACTGTTGGTACCTTGATAGCGGATGCTCGAAGCACATGACCGATGATAAAAGCGTATTCAAGGAGCTAACTCTAATAGATGGTGGATTTGTGACCATTGGAGACAATACTAAAATAAAGATCATCGGGCATGGAAAAGTCGGTAATGATTTCTCAACCCTAAATAATGTATTGCTAGTACAAGGCCTTAAGCCAAATTTACTTAGCATTAGTCAATTATGTTACAAAGGATACAAAGTCACATTTGAGACCTCT
The DNA here is from genome assembly GCA_023935145.1 of Bretschneidera sinensis. Classification (NCBI taxonomy): domain Eukaryota; kingdom Viridiplantae; phylum Streptophyta; class Magnoliopsida; order Brassicales; family Akaniaceae; genus Bretschneidera; species Bretschneidera sinensis. The sequence continues at coordinate 150,339,283 of CM043697.1, forward strand.
CATTGTCTAGTTATAGACATCAAAAGCAACAAGATCAAATTCATTGGCCATAGACATGAAAATGTCTACATAGTTGATTTGAAATCCTTACATTCTGAAAATAAAAAATATTTTCCTGCTTTTAGTGAAAATCCATGGTTATGGCATAGAAGGCTTGGTCATGTAAACATGAACTTGTTAGAAATCGTTTCAAGAAAAGATTTAGTTATTGGACTTCCTAAAATTAATTTTGAAAAAGACAAAGTATGCAATGCTTGTCAAATAGGAAAACAAACTAGGATTTCTTTTAAAGAAAAAAATGTAGTCTCAACTACTAGACCTTTGGAACTTTTGCATAGGGACTTATTTGGTCCAATTAGTACCATTAGTCTAGGTGGCCATCAATATGCTCTTGTTATTATTGATGACTATTCAAGATATACCTTTGTTATTTTTATTGCTTACAAGGATAAAGCTTTCAAAGGATTTGAAAAGTTTTGCAAAAAGGTACAAAATGAAAAGGGAATTTGTATATCAAGCATAAGAAGTGATCATGGCAAAGAATTTGAAAATCAAATCTTTTCAAAATTTTGTGATGAAAATGGAATTAATCATAACTTTTCAGCTCCTAGAACTCCTTAACAAAATGGAGTTGTTGAGAGGAAAAATAGAGTTCTAGAAGAATTTTCAAGAACTATACTTTGTGAAAATAGTTTACCAAAATACTTTTGGGCTGAAGCCGTGAATATTTCTTGCTGTATGTTAAATAGAATTTTGATAAGACCTCTGCTTGATAAAACTCTATATGAACTATAGAAAGGGAAAAAGCCCAATATTTCTTATTTTCGTGCTTTTGGTAGTAAATGCTTCTTAAATAACAATAAAACTAACTTGGGTAAATTTGATTCTAAGACCGATGAAGGAATATTTTTAGGATATTCAACTTCTAGTAAGGCTTATAGAGTTTTCAACAAGAGAACTCTAGTGGTAGAAGAATCTGTGCATGTAACTATTGATGAATCTAACCCAATGAGTAGTAGAGAAGTTTCCTTTAAAGATGATGCGGATTTTATTCCAAGAATGAAAACTCCTACTCCCATTATTGACCCAAAAGAGAGTTCACCTCAAGCAAATGAAGAGATGAAAACTCCCAATTTGGACTAACTATCCTCAAGTCAACAAGAGGAAAGTCTACCCAAAGATTGGAGGTATGTAAATTATTATCCAATTGATCAAGTGATTGGTGATCCTTCACAAGGGGTAAGAACTCGCTCTTCCATTAGAAATATTTGTAATTTTGTAGCTTATTTGTCTCAAGTAGAACCTAAGACATTTATAGAAGCTGAAAAAGATAATGATTGGATAATTGCAATGCAGGAATAGATAAATCAATTTGAGAGAAACAATGTTTGGAAACTAGTTCCAAGACCAAAAGATCATTCAATAATTGGAACTAAATGGGTATATAGAAATAAAATGGACGAAAATGGTATAGTAACTAGAAATAAGGCTAGACTAGTTGCTAAGGAATATAATCAAGAAGAAGGAATAGACTTTGATGAAACCTATGTTCCCGTAGCTAGATTAGAAGCCATTCGAATGTTATTAGCCTTTGCATGCTTTAATAAATTCAAGCTATTTCAAATGGATGTGAAAAGTGCCTTTTTAAATGGCTTTATAGAAGAAGAGGTTTATGTTGAGCAACCTCTTGGATTTGAAAATCCTAGTCTTCCAAATCATGTCTACAAGCTTTCTAAAGCTTTATATGGGTTGAAGCAAGCTCCAAAAGTATGGTATGAAAGACTAAGTAAATTTTTGATTGACAATGATTTTGTAAGAGGTAGAATAGACACAACTCTCTTCACAAAAACTCACAAAAATGACACTTTGATAGTTCAAATATATGTTGATGATATTATATTTGGTGCTACTAATGAATCTATGTGTCAAGAGTTTGCAAAGTGCATGCAAGGTGAATTTGAAATGAGCATGATGGGAGAACTTACCTACTTCCTTGGACTTCAAATCAAGCAACTAAAAGGAGGCATCTTCATCAATCAATAGAAGTACATCAAGGACCTACTAAAGAGGTTCGGGATGGAAAGCTCAAAGCCACTTGGAATGCCTATGAGCACAACTACTAAACTTGATCTTGATGAAGGAGGTAAAACTGTAGATTCTAAATATTATAGAAGCATGATAGGTGCTTTACTTTATTTAACTGCAAGTAGACCCGATATAATGTTCAGTGTATGCATGTGTGCTAGATTTCAGGCTAATCCTAAGGAATCACATGTAGTTGCAGTAAAAAGAATCCTTAGATATCTACAAGGAACCCAAACCATAGGATTATGGTACTCTAGAGATTCATCTTTTGAGCTAGTAGGTTATTCAGATGCTGACTTTGCTGGATGTAGGTTAGATAGAAAAAGCACAAGTGGTACATGCCAATTCTTAGGAGCTATGTTAACCTCTTGGTTTTCCAAGAAACAAAATTCTGTTGCACTATCCACCGCCGAGGCGGAATACGTTGCAACCGGAAGTTGTTGTGCCCAAGTATTATGGATGAAACAACAGCTAGAAGACTATGGCATGAACCTCAAAAACATTCCAATATTTTGTGATAATACTAGTGCTATCAACCTAACCAAGAACCCTATTCAGCACCCTAGAACAAAACACATAGAAATAAGACATAATTTCTTAAGAGACCATGCTAAAAAAGGTGACATAAGACTAGAATTCATTCCTTCAGAAGATCAAATAGCTGACATTCTTACAAAACCTCTAGGTGAAGCTAGTTTCTGTAAGATAAGAATGTTAATGGGATTGCTAGATTATGATAAACTGAATATCTGATTGCTTTATAATTCATCATATGCATGTTTGACATCTAGTGAAAGAGTATTAATTATTGTTTAAATATCTCCCTCACTCAAGATGTCATAGATAAACAAATTTCGTATTATATTTCAAGACTGAAAATTTTCATAAGGGTCCAGTCGACTGGTAAATCTATACCAGACGACTGGTAAGTCACTGCCCTTTCATCCAGTCGACTGGTAAGTTTGACTCAGTCGACTGGTAAGTCTCTGTCTCTTCTTCCAGATGACTAGTAAATCCTGTCCAGAAGTCTGGTATCTGTAGACCTTGTTTGGAGCCAATTTTTTGAAAATCTGTTATCATCCAGTCGACTGGGCAATTCAATCCAGTCGACTGATATTTTACTATCAGTTCACCCAGTCGACTGGCTCATAAACCCAGTCGACTGGTATGAAAACTGTTCATCTTTCCAAAGCGACCCAGTCGACTGGTATCGCGATTCTATATAAGGGACTGTTCATTTTTTATGATTTTTTACGCCATTTTCGAACACCCTTGTTTTCTCTCTCTAGAAAAATTCACCCTTTTGATCTAAAAACCATCCAAACTTCATCTAAACACACCGATCTACTCATCTACAAAGAGATTTTTGATTTTCTATGGTTAAAATCTCTTATTTTCACCAAAATCTTTTTTACCAAAAAAATCCTTTTTTCTTCAAAATGAGCGACAAGATCCGTGTAAAATTCACAACAAGTGGACCTAATGCGCGTAAAAAGCCAAGGTCTTCAAAACCTTCGGCATCGGAGTCACGAGGAAAGAGAGCAGCGGGCTCATCTAGCAGAACGCCCAGAACAGAGTTGGAGGAAACTCTGTTTTCCAGTCCGGCTGCTCATACGAGGTATAACTCCATAATACGTAACAAGAAAATCATGACGGGTAGAGTTGTTGATTTCAACTCTATTTGTCATGGAAATTTTGATATTTTACCAGCATTTGAGGTAATAAATCTGACCCCACTGGTCATAATACATGAAAAATATTACCCGCGACTAATTCACTAGTTCTATGCGAACTTGGTGAAACTCAGTCCTCTGGGTCTGAGATTCAGAACCAGAGTCAGCAGTGTGGAGTTTGAGGTCAACACAGACCTCTTGATGAGCTTTTGAGAATCCTAGTAAGGGGGATTCAGTGGAGTCTGGATGGATGGCCAGACAGCTTTGACGTCGAGGCAACCTGTCAGATAGTTAGGGGAGACCCTAACTATGTGTATTGATTTAGTGCCTTAAATTTAGGCACCACTTCAATATTTATCCTCTGCTGCTCGCCAACATGATAAATGGCAAAGCGAGCGACTCTGGGTGTCTTCCTTACGGGATGCTCATTATGCTCATATTCCAGCACTTTCGGGTGCCTGTGCCAGCCTCTGAGGCTTAGGATATTGGACCGACAGACATCATCAATGTCTCATCACTAAGAAGATGGAATGTGCGGTTCGAGATGGCTTCCTCTATCCAAAAGCCGGAAAGCACTTACGGATTCGAGGAGATGAGAGTGATGATGATGAGGAGGAGGAGGAGACTGCTGCCTATGCTGATATGGACACTAACACCCAAGCACCTCCGATTAGTGACTCGAGTACTAGTCAGACTAGATACGAAGACATACTTCAGGCTATCTCGAGCCTTCAGATGATGATGGAGTCTGGATTCCAGTCTATGCAGTCGGAGTACCAGAGATTGAGCTCCTCCATCGACCACCTACGGGACGACTTCGAGTTACATCGAGGGTTTCTTAGCTGAGATTAGGGAACTTCTTCGTGATGGCTCAGACTCTCCCACTCCTTGAGTCTATGTCTTTATTATGTACTTAGTGTTTTCCAGCTCTTACCACATAGCACAGACATATTTTGTGTTATTTTGTCTTTGTTATGGCTCTATGAAGCCCGTTCATGTATTGACTTTTTATATATGATGTTATGTTTCTATTAGCCATATTTCATATATCTATTTACATCATTTGTGATATGTTTTCATAGTTTTAAACTGCTTTTATTCACAAAAATGCTATGAAACTGATAATGCTTGTATGAAACCTTCCGGTACTTCCCGGGAAGGCTTTCGAAATCCGAAAGAAGTCAAATTTTTGCATGCAGGTTTGTTTTATCATTCTATAAATGATTGTAATGGATAAATAGCTTATTTTTTGGTTTCTAACCCCTTTGGTTGCTGTTATTAAAATGGGGGAGGAAGATGAGAAAAACCGAGAAAAACTAAGTAAAAGAAACCAATACATTGATTTAGGGGGAACACTGCTCCAAAACTTATTCTTTGATTGGTTGAGTTAATTGTGGTTGGTTAAAATATATATGAACTGCGTTTGTCTGTTTACAGGGTGGTTTTATTCGAAAAACAGAGGAGACTCTGTCCGATTTTTCGTAAAAATCAAACACTTAGCCTTTTTATCTGTTTTCTCATCATTTGTTTTGTCATCATCAAAAAGAGGAAGATTGTTGACCCTCACCCATATTTTAATGATGACAAAACATAACTGTTATTATACTAACTAAGTGTAGTAAGCAACAAAAGTGTTCAACCAAAGATCAAAGTTCAAGAACTCAAACCGAATCAAAGTATCAAGTGAAGACTGAAGAACTAGTATAAGTTTAAGGTTTTAGAACCAATGTAAGTCTCACTTATACACTGTAATAGCTTGTTCAATGGCTCGAACAAAAAAGGTTTTCTAAACCGATCGTTTTAAAACAAACATTTTAAATTAAAATAGAAAAAGTGGGTTGGAAGACAACCCAGTTGACTGGATACATATACCAGTCGACTAGTATATGAGACAAAAGGTCTCCAGTCGTCTGGGTCATTTATACCAGTCGACTGGTAAAACGGACAGTGAGTCCCCAGTCGATTGGATGAAATATACCAGTCGGCTGGATAGCCAGAAGATCTGAAAACATGATTTTTTCAAGTGAACCCAGTCAACTGGTATCTCGACCCAGTCGACTGGTAGTTCAAAAATATGACCGTTGGACTCCAAATCTGAACGTTTTAAAGCAAATCTTTTTCAAATTAAAGTCCTAATGGCCATATTAATTGATTGCTATATAAACCCATTTAAAAACCCAATTCACCCTCCCTCTTGGATTGAAACCTAGATCTACAATACCATTGTTCATATGCATATGCATTAAATAAAAAGAAAATAACTGGGAAGGCAGTCGGTCTAATGAAAATGAAAGAACAGAGAAGGTAGCCGATCTAATGAGAATGAAAGAACCGAGAAGGCAGCCGATCTAAATGAGAATGAAAGAACTGGGAAGGCAACCGGTCTAAGATAATAACAACTTGTCGATAGGTGGGAAGATGTTCCCATCATAATCATTCATGCATTGCATCTGTTTTTAATTATTGCTTGCATTATTGAAATGTTGATAGGTGGTGTATTATTGTGAATTTAATTATAGATGGATGAGTCTCACAGAGAGAGACAGTTATGGTGATAAGAACTATCTAAATGGTAGATTTTATGATGTGAAACTCATTATGAGGTAATTATGAGATAGTTGATGGTCTTAATGTGAACCAATAAATAAGAGAAAGAAATTGATAGAGAATGGATATTATGACATGTGTAGTGATAGTAGAGTACTAGTATCAAGTGTATGAGATATAAATTGATTTAAATATTAAAAGACTGTTTATACAATTGAGTACTTCTAGTAAATTTAATTCACTGAGCTTGTGAAGCTCACCCCTCATTGTACAATGATTTCAGGTGGTAGGCTTGACAAATAGTTTTGTGAGTTGAGGTTCAGAAGAAATCATTTTCTGTAAGCCACGTACGTGTCAACATCCTCAGACTAATGAGAAAATAAAATAAAAATTTATTTGTAAATATTCATGCATTTTACATTGTATAGAATGTTTAAAGATCAGATTGATGTAACTTCCCTGTTGAGGGTTGAGGATTTATAAAAGATTTTTCTTTTGGGGTTATTTATTTCTTTGTTGCATATATGTGTCGTGCTGAGATTTTCAAAATGTGATGACACCATCTAGGGGGTGGCCAACCCAGGATGAGTTGTTATAGTTACCCTCACATGAGGTGCTGAATGGGAGAAGTTATTGTCTCCTAAGGATATAGTACAAGAGTCTATCTCAGTATTAAATAACACGAGAAAAGAGAGAAAAAAATATTTTATGCATTGATGATTTTATGCCAATATCATAGTTTGAATATCATAATGATCTAAACCAAAAAGAAAAATAATTTATTATACCTCTCAATGAAAGATAGAATTGTCACGAGTGATAAATGCAAAATTATTTTTAATGGTTTCCAGTTGAGATTTATATACCTCGTGTATAAGAATCTTGTTAGCACTGTCAATTTATGTCATTATCTCCGTTGACTATCGAATTAAACTTTTCTCACTCTGTTGAATTTCAATCTCTTAAATCAGTTGGTTTCTTGAGTCATGGATTGGGACCATCAAACAACTCACTACGTACCTTAGGCACTGCATTGATTAGTGATAACGATAAAAAATTCTTAGTTGGCTCTGTTGAAAACTCATTGATAATTTTGAGTTTTATTGATAGCATTAATATAGGTGTGAGACTCAGAAATTAACATTACTAGTAAAATTTCTAAGATTATCAGTGGAGTTTTCAACTGGTCTAAACCATTGAGTTTAGACCCGAGTCAACCAAAAAATCCTCGATAACAATAGCATTACAAAAATGGTTAAACCAATGCGGAGAAGCGTACGAATGGGGTCCGATCCATCTAATTCTCGATATAAGGCACACATGATAGCTCATTCCTGGCCATTCGGTACAAGATACTTACGGTAACATTATTTTTTAGATATGTTTGAAAACCGTTCAAAACATGTTTATATCAATAAATTTAAATCTTTTCAAAACAAAAGTTATTTAAATTAATTTTCAAAAATAATCTTAATACAACGTAAGTACACTTTTAATTATGCATATGATGCACATGTATTAACACCTACAAATATAAGATGGATTACAAAAGTTTATTGGTTTTAGTCAAGGTTAGGAGGGTTTACCCAAAGTGAGTAAGGGTTTTAACTTTAGTAAGAAGGAGTAGTTTTTGTCCAACACAGGTCTATGAAAGATACATGACACAAAAATCTATCTCAGCATTTGATGACATGAGAAGAGAAAAAAATATATATTTTTCTTTTCATTCAAATGTGAAATAAACTCGTGTCGTATATTTTTTATGGATCCAGACTAGACAAAAAATTTTGAGTGAGAAAAACTTATCTAAAGTGAATGACGTTGTCTCCAAAGAAGACATCTAACCCAAAGAGGCTTGGTACACGGAGGAGAAATAAACTTTAGTCTTTTGTAACACAAATTAAAGTTTTTTTTATTTATTTTTTATTTTTGGAGAGAATTAGGAACTTGGGTGTATTTAGGTTAAAAAGTTAGAGTGAGGTTGAGAATTTTGTTCAAATTTTCTTTTTTAAAACTTGTAATTGGTGGTTAATTTAATGGAGAATTAATATGGTACTTTCATGGAGTAGAAAGGCTGAACTACGTTAAAATTTTGGTGTTCTAACTTTTACCTTTTCTTTTCTATTGTTGCTTAAATTATTGTTTTATATTTTTGTTTGGTGTTTTGTGGAAATAAGAGTTTAAATTTTGATGAAGACATGACTAACAAATGGGATGCAAATCCTATTCAAGTTCCAATTGGTCCAGTTACAAGGGCTTGAGCTAAAAGGTTCAAGGAAACTCTCAATGGACTGATTCAACACATTTGGGCTAAGAACCTTCTTTGGGGGCCCAAAGATGATGCTGTATGTGATCCACAAGGATGAGTTTCCATGATTCAAGCTTTGGAATAATCTAGCAACTCAAGATTGTGAATTAAAACTTAGTTTCCCAAAATTGGAGACTTACTCATTTTTGGGAAGTCTAAGAAAGAAAATTGGTTGGCTGCAATTTTTCTTATTACCTCTTCTTAATTGTTTCCTTATTAATTTAATTGTTGAATTGTAAGGCTTGCATACCAAGTTAGGTACTTTCTTTATTTGGATTTTAGGTTACCAGAATTCAATTATCAGAATTTAGGTTTGTTTCCTATTCCTTAGTTTTCTTTTCCTAATTGAGGACGAATTTGTGATCCTCATGTATTTAAATAGCTATTGGCTTTTTGGAATAAGACAATTCAGATTTGATTAATGCTTTGTGAGAGAAAATTCTCCTTGGTTCTTTTTAGAATTTTTGAACTTATCGAAATTTCCGTGGCGTTCATCTTCAACTTATCAATCAATCCTTCCATAATTGATTGTGGCATTTTCATTATACTAAGGTTCTTGCTTCAATATAATTAACGAGTCGCGGTCTCACATAAATCTGCTTCTAGACAATCTTGTAAGCTTTCTTGATCCATCAATTTCTTAGTTCTTGGCGTGGATCATATCAGTTGGTATCATAACGGGTTCTAGTTGCAGGTTTGCTTATCTTCTGTTTTGTTTTATTAAAAAAAAGGTGAAAATTCGTAAAAAAAAAGAATGAATTTCTAGTTTAGAAAAAAAAAACGTGGAAAAAAAAGTGTGTGATATTTAGATTCAATCATTTCAATTCTTGTTTCAATTTCTCATCTTTGTTTTTCTTGTATTCTAGCCTTTAAATTCGAATTCCTTTATGAGTTGTTGGTGAATTGTTGCTGGAAACTTTGATACTTATTTGGTTAGTTTGATAAGAACCTATAGAGGATTATTATGAGTGAAAAAAGGCAAAAGTGGTGAGCGCATAAGAGGGTAAAAGCCAATATGATTTTGTGTAAAAACACGAGTAAAATTGAGTGACTCATTCTTTGAGTGAAACATGTGAGGGAGTGTGTGAGGTTCTTTTGTTATCTTTTTTTCTAACTTTGTTTTTGCAGCAAATATGTCAGACAACAAGAACAAAAGTAATTCCGGAGATACGTCGGGAGAGGGTGATCCGAAGTTGCTCATGGAGGCTTTAATGGGTGAGATGAGGAGAGTATTGAGAACAGATATGGAGCAGGTTCATGGGCGGATAGATCGGGTAGAAAATGTACGCATGGGGCAGCAACAAAATGCTCCTAATGTGCGTAGAAGGGATAGAGTTCAACCTAAGGGGGAGAGAGTTGAAGATGAATAGTATTATGGGAATGGATTTGATGAAGAAGATGATTGGAAATTGATTGTTAACCATAGGAGATTTGGTGATCAAGATAGAGAAGCTAGGAATCAAGAAGATAATAACTTGGGTGGTATTAAGATGAAGATTCCATCGTTTCCAGGCAAAAACGATCTTGAAGCTTACCTTGAGTGGGAGAAGAAGATAGAATTAGTATTTGACTGTCATAATTATTTCGAGCTTAAAAAGGTTAAACTTGCGGCCATTGAATTTTTTTACTATGCGATTGTTTGGTGGGATCAACTAGTGTTAAACGGGAGGAGAAATAGAGAGCGTCCAATAGAGACTTGAGAGGAGATGAAAATCATGATGAAGAAATGGTTTGTTTTAAGCCATTACTACCGTGGGTTGTACCAAAAATTGCAAAGTCTCACACAAGGTAGTCGGAGTGTGGAGGATTATTATAAAGAGATGGAAGTAGCTGTGATCCGAGCAAAAGTAAAGGAGGACCGAGAGGCTACTATAGCTAGGTTCTTGGCGGGTTTGAACTGATAAATTGCTAATTTGGTGGAGTTGCATCATTATATGAAGTTGGAAGATATGGTGCACATGACTATCAAAATTGAGAATCAACTCAAGAGGAGGGGCAACAATACACGGCAAAATCCTAACTCGGGTTCATCTTGGAGGCTGAATTTTGTGAAGAAATAGGAGAAGCGAGCCATGGCCAAGCCCAAAACCGAGTAAAAGGAAGAAAGTACCAGCCATGGAAATCAAGATAAAATTGACTCTTCCACCACTAGAAATCATGATATTAAGTGTTTTAAATGCCAAGGCAGGGGTCACATAGCAAGCCAATGTCCGAACAAAAGAGTTATGGTATTGCAAGATAATGGTGAAATTGAAACCGAGGGTGAAGAAGATACCGAATCTCTGCCACTATTGGAGGATACGAGAGATGAGGAATACACTGCCCAAGGAGAATTGTTGGTTGCAATAAGAGCTCTAAGTGTGCAAATCAAAGAAGATGACGAAGTGCAGTAAGAAAACATCTTTTATACTAGATGCCACATGCAAAACAAGGTATGTAGTGTGATTATTGATAGAGGTAGTTGTACTAACGTTGCTAGCACTACAATGATTGAGAAATTAGGGCTGCCAACAATTGAACATCCTCGGTCTTACAAGCTGCAATGGCTCAATGATAGTGGTGAAGTGAGGGTGAACAAATAGGTGTTAGTTTCCTTCCGGATTGAAAATTATGAAGATGAAGTTTTGTGTGATGTAGTTCCGATGCAAGCTGGACACTTGTTACTAAGCCGACCATGGCAATTCAATCGGTGTGTTAAGCATGATGGCTTCACCAACAAATATTCGTTTGTAAGCAATCAAAGAATAATCACTCTAGTTCCTTTGACACAAAAGCAGGTTATGAAGATTAAGTGAGGTTACAAAAAAAGAGTGAGCAAACAAAAGAGAGTGAGAAAAAGAGAACGAGTGAAAATCAGAAAGAGAAAATGAGTGACTCTAGGAAAATTGAGAGAGAAAATAAGAGAGTTGATTCGACCATTGAGAGAAACAAATTTCTATCCAAGAGCGAGTGAAATAAAAATAGCGATGTTTTTAAATCAGCCAATGATTGTACTTTTGTACAAAGAGGCGTTAAACACTAACCAATTTGACTCATCTTTGCCTAGTTCTATTGTTTCTCTTTTGCAGGAGTTTAATGATATCTTTCCCGAGGAGATTCCACATGGCTTACCTCCTATTCGAGGAGTTGAACATCAAATTGATTTCATGCTCAGTGCTACAATTCCAAACCGACCAGCCTATCGAAACAATCCCAATGAGACAAAGGAGTTATTAAGGCAGGTTAGTGAATTGATGGAAATGGGGTACGTAAGAGAAAGCATGAGTCCGTGCGCAGTTCCGGTGATTTTAGTTCCTAAAAAGGATGGGAAATGGAGAATGTGCGTTGATTGCCGAACAGTCAACAATATAACAGTAAAGTATCGACATCCTATTCCTTGCTTAGATGATATGCTAGATGAACTGCATGGTGCTTGTGTATTTTCTAAGATTGGTTTTAAAAAGTGGATATCTTCAAATAAGAATGAAAGAGGGTGATGAATGGAAAACTGCTTTTAAAACGAAATATGGTTTATATGAGTGGTTAGTTATGCCATTTGGATTAACAAATGCACCGAGTACCTTCATGAGATTAACGAACCATATTTTGCGAGCTTTTATAGGCAGATTCATTGTTGTTTATTTTGATGATATTCTCATTTATAGCACAAACTTAGATGATCATGTTGTGAATTTAAAATCAGTTTTGGGGGTACTTAGAAAATAGAAATTGTTTGCTAACTTGAAGAAGTGCACCTTTTGCACCGATAAGCTTGTGTTTCTTGGTTTTGTTGTGAGTGCACAAAGAATACAGGTTGATGAAGAGAAGATCCGTGCGATTAAAGAATGGCTAAGTCCCAGGAGTGTAGGTCAAGTTTGTAGTCTTCATGGACTTGCTAGTTTTTACAGGAGGTTCGTGAAAGACTTTAGTAGTAGTGCCACACCGCTTACCGAAGTCATCAAGAAGAACGTTGGATTTAAATGGGGAGACACGCAAGAGAAGGCGTTCTAATTGATCAAAGAAAAATTAACTCATGCTCATTTACTTGTTTTGCCTAATTTTACTAAAACGTTTGAAATTGAATGTGATACTTCAGGTTTGGGTATCGGCGCAGTTCTTATGCAAGGAGGAAGACCAATCGCATATTTCAGTGAGAAATTAAGTGGGGCAGCTTTAAACTACCCTGCTGATGATAAAGAATTTTATGCGTTGGTTTGAGAATTGGAAACATGGCAACACTATCTTTGGGCTAAGGAGTTCATGATTCATATCGATCATAAGTCCTTGAAGCATTTAAAAGGTCAACGCAAGTTGAGTAGGAGACATGCACGATGGGTAGAATTCATCTAGACATTTTCATATGTCATTCGATACAAGCAAGGTAAGGAAAACATCGTTGCAGATGCACTTTCTCGAAGGTACGTATTAATTTCTACTCTTAATGCAAAATTACTTGGTTTTGAGTACATTAAAGAATTGTATCCTTCAAACAAAGATTTTTGTGAGGAGTTTCGAGCTTGTGAGAAAAACGTAGTGGATAAGTTCTTTAGGCACGAGGGTTTCTTATTTCAAGAGAATAAATTGTGTGTACCAAATTGCTCTTTGCGTGATTTGTTAGTAAGGGAATCCCATGGAAGAGGTTTAATGGGTCACTTTGGAGTTGCTAAGACCTTAGCCGTTTTACAATAACACTTCTATTGGCCACACATAAAAAGAGATATTGAGAGAATTTGTGGTAGATGTGTCACACGTAGGCAGGAAAAATCTTGGGTGCAACCCCATGGTTTATACATGCCACTGCCCATTCCTAGTGAGCCTTGGATAGATATTTCAATGGACTTTGTTTTAGGTTTACCTAGGTCTAAATGTGGTAGAGATTCAATTTTTGTGGTTGTATATAGATTTTCTAAGATGACACATTTTATTCCACGTCACAAAACTGATGATGCTTCCAATGTTGCTAATTTGTTCTTTAGAGAAATTGTAAGATTACATGGTATGCCTAGAACAATAGTTTCAGATAGAGATGCTAAGTTCTTGAGTTACTTTTGGAAGACTTTGTGGTGTAAGTTAGGGACTAAGCTATTATTTTCTACTACTTGTCACCCACAAACTGATGGTCAAACTGAAGTAGCGAATAGGACTTTGACTACTTTGTTGAGAGCTATTATTAAACAGAACATCAAAACTTGGGAAGAGTATTTACCACATGTTGAATTTGCTTATAATCGTACTGTTCATTCTGCTACTAAGTTTTCACCATTTGAAATTGTTTATGGTTTTAATCCTTTAACCCCATTGGAATTAACGCCATTACTTATGTATGAACGTGCTAACTTGGATGGAAAGAAAAATGCTCAATTTGTTAAGCACATACATGAGAACGCAAGACTAAATGTTGAGAGGAAAATGGAGCAATATGCAAAACAAGCTAATAAAGGTCACCGACAGCTGATTTTTCAACCTGGAGATTGGGTTTGGTTACACATAAAGAAAGACAGATTTTCGGCACAAAGGTGTTCAAAGTTACTTCCTAGAGGAGATGGGCCTTTTCAAGTCCTTGAGTGCATCAATGATAATGCATACAAATTGGATTTGCCAGTTGAGTACAATGTTAGTGCCACTTTCAACGTTTCTGATTTAAGCCATTTTGATGTAGGTGATGATTTGAGGATAAATCATTTTCAAGATGAGGGGAATGATGAGGACACGACTAACAAATAGGATGCGGATCCTATTCAAGTTCCAATTGGTCAAGTTACAAGGGCTCGAGCTAAAAGGTTCAAAGAAACTCTCAATGGGCTGATTCATCACATTTGGGCTAAGAACCATCTTTGGGGGCCCAAGGATGATGCTATACGTGATCCACAAGGATAGGTTTCCATGATTCAAGCTTTGAAATAATCTAGTAACTCAAGATTGTGAATTAAAACTCGTTTTTGAGAAGTCTAGGAAAGGAAAATGGCTAGCTGCAATTTTTCTTATTACCTTTTCGTAATTGTTTCTTTATTAATTTAATTGCTAAATTGTGAGACTTGCATGCCAAGTTAGGTACTTTCCTTATTTGGATTTTAAGTTACCAGAATTTAGGTTTGTTTCATATTCCTTAGTTTCCTTTTCCTAATTGAGGTCGAATTTGTGATCCTCATGTATTTAAATAGCTATTAACTTTTTGGAATAAGACAATTCAGATTTGATTCATACTTTGTGAGAGAAAATCTTCTTTAGTTCTTTTTAGAACTTCTGAACTTATCGGAGATTCCGTGGTATTCATCTTCGACTTATCAATCAATCCTTCCCTAATTGGTTGTGGCGTTTTTATTATACCAAGGTTCTTGCTTCAATATAAGTAACGGGTCGCGGTCTCAAATAAATCTACTTCTAGACGATCTTGTAAGCCTTCTTGATCCATCAATTTCTTAGTTTTTGGCGTGGATCATATCAGATTTTTAGAGGATCACACCTTATGAAAATGCATTGAATCATTGTCAAATGGTATCGATAAAATTTGAAGTTAAAGTTTTTAACTTTGAAAAAATTTGAGAACTCTGGATCTGACATAAAATATATCATCAAATACTTTAAGTGGCGTATTTCATCAAAAATTTTCACACTTTTGCATCATATATGAAAGGTGATGATAGTGTTGGGATTAAACCCAAATCTGATTAAGTGGTATTGAAGGCTCGAATAAAATAAGGAGATTTTGATCGGGTGGAAGCAAACCAGTGTGAGGATCGAAATATTTAGGGATTTGAATTGTGGGAGGAATTTGTTAGGATACTCTTCAAATCTCACATTGGAGAAGTGTTATTGTAAGTTATTCTAGTCCCTCATCGTCTATGTACCAAAAGGAACGATTGCACCAACCAAAGAAGAAAGATAAATTTGAGTCAATGTGGAGATTTGTTAGGATTTTGGCTCAAATACCCACAAGAAAGAATTCTAATTGATCTAGGAAAAACAGTTTCTTATTAGATTGTTGATTGTACAGGTAGTAGTAATCTACTATGAGGTTGTTTTTTTTCCTAATAGTATTAGGAAAATATCTTTTATATATATAAAGAGGGTCCTAGAGAAAGTTTGAGGTACGCTCATAATTCCATATACATTGTAAACTAGAGGTAGGGTGAGGAACTTTGGGTGTATTAGGGTTTTGGGTTGTCAAGTAGAGAGGACATTTAAAACTAAAACTAGGTTAGGAACTTTTGTTGTATTGTGACTTTGGGGGTGAAAGTTTGACAATTTTGCTATTCCTAAAGTTATAGTTGAAGATTAATAAAATAGTGGAGTTGTTGGTGGATGTAGACAAAGAGGTTGTCGACCCATATTAATTATTAGTGTTCTTATTCTTTGTTTGTTCTATCAATTTAATTGTTGTGACTATAGTAAAATCTCAACAGATAAAACTGTGTTTTGAGTCATGACATATTTGAAGTTTGAGTACAAATACAATGCAGAAAGCTAAGTTATTGATGAGTTAGATGGATTTAAATTTTAAATTTATACTTATTTATACCACAATGGAAAAAGACATTTTGGAC
This sequence comes from Bretschneidera sinensis, assembly GCA_023935145.1. NCBI lineage: Eukaryota > Viridiplantae > Streptophyta > Magnoliopsida > Brassicales > Akaniaceae > Bretschneidera > Bretschneidera sinensis. The sequence continues at coordinate 150,355,419 of CM043697.1, forward strand.
CAATATGCAGAGCTAAAAAAAAAGTGATTTTAAGAGATTCAACCATACCATAAAGAGGTTAGTAAAGATTAAAGAAGTCCAACATTAGTTAGGGAATAAAACGTTAAATATTAAAATTAAAATATTTCATAATTGAAGGTCAAATTGAAATCAATCTCTTCCTGACCAAATTAATAATTTATTCTTTAAAATAAGTTCCCATCTTGGTGGGTAGGTAGCTATTAGTTATCATGAAATTAAAGAAATCTACTGGTACAACTGACAATATCTTTACTAGTAATTAATTTATACTATTTGACATTGTTCTTCTAATTTTACTGTGCTCAAAGACCTATCATTTGAAGCAATTATGAAGTTGTTGTAATAATCCCATCGTAATTGGATCAAGCCTTTCTGGCGAGGGAGATGACCAGACTGATGTATTTGGTCGTAGTCTTTGACAAGTGATCACCCACGAGCTCTGCATAACTTCGAAATAGATAATCCATTACATGTTTTCCGAAAGGAGATTGTAGCATTGACTCAACCACAGCCCTAATGGTCTTCGCTTCTCGCTGTCCACTTGAGAGTACTCCTCCTCCTAATGTGGCAATATTGCCATAATTGTCTTCACAGCTGCAGCCCCCATCCCAATCAATTTCAAATAATTCAAGCCCACAAATATAAGATGTAGATGTATTAACGCCCACAAATATAAGATGGATTACAAAATATATATTTTTTCTTTTTATTCAAATGTGAAATGAACTCGTGTCATATATTTTTTATAGATCTAGACTAGACAAAAAATTTTGAGTGAGAAAAACTTATCTAAAGTGAATGACGTTGTCTCCAAAGAGGAAGTCTAGGCCAAGAAGGCTTGGTACAAGGAGGAGAAATAAACTTTAGTCTTTTGCAACACAAATTAAAGTTTTTTTATTTTTATTTTTGGAGAGAATTAGGAGCCTGGGTGTATTTAGGTTAAAGGGTTAGAGTGAGGTTGGGAATTTTATTCAAATTTTCTTTTTTAAAACTTGTAATTGGTGGTTAATTTAATAGAGAATTAATATGGTACTTTTATAGAACAGACGGGCTGAACTAAGTTAAAATTTTGGTGTTCTAACTTCTACTTTTTCTTTGCTATTGTTGCTTGAATTATTGTTTCATATTTTTACTTGGTGTTTTATGGAAATAAGAGTTTAAATTTCTAAAATGTGAATCTTGGGGGTATTTTTGATATAAAAATCCCAACAATATTTAGGATAATTATTCAATGAACTCATCTTCATAGTGGCTTACAATTTTTCGGATTAATCGAGAGAAAATTATGCAAATCTGATGATTATGTGTCGTGTTCATTAACATTGAGTTTAATGAATAATCTTTCTTATATTTATATCTTCAATCAAATAATATGTTTTAATAAACTGGTTGAGGGAGAAAATAAGATGAAATAAATAATTAAGAGAAGAATTTAAATTTTAAATTTATTCTTATTTATACCACGATGAAAAAGGACACCTTGGACCTACAAATAGAACTCAAAAAATGTGATTTCATGAGAATCAATCATTCTAAAAGGGAAAATCTTAATTTAATAATATGAATATGTTCCTAGTCTTTGGAGCCGCCAAGCATTGTGATTATTATAATTATTAGTGTTATTATTATTATCAATTGATTATTATTATTTGATTAAAATAAATACATGATTTATTAATGTTGACCTATGAATCAATCAATTCTATTATTTTGATGATTATTACAATTAAGATTATCAATTATTATTATTAAAAAATACATGTTTTTATTAATGTTGACCTATGAATCGTTCAACTCTATGATTTTGATGATAAAATATTATTAAGACGTTTAATATGGTTGTTAAATGTGTGGGATGTTTAAAGTTAAATGTGAAATGATTGGGCGTCAATTGTTCAAAAAGAATCATTTAAAGTAAACAATGAGAGGAATGCGTCGACACATTCTGGCAAAGATTTTTAGAGGATCACACCTCATGAAAATGAGTTGAATCATTGTCAAAGGGTATCGATAAAATTTGAAGTTAAAGTTTTTAACTTTGAAAAAATTTGAGAACTCTAGATCTGACATAAAATGTATCATCAAATACTTTAGGCAGCATATTTCATCAAAAAGTTTCACACTTTTGCATCATATATGAAAGGTGATGATAGTGTTGGGATTAAGCACAAAATTTTATTAAGTGGTATTGAAGGCTCGATTAAAATAAGGAGATTTTGATCGGGTTGAAGCAAACCAACGTGGGGATCGAAATATTTAGGGATTTGAATTGAGGGAGGAATTTGTTGGGATACTCTTCAAATCTCACATCGGAGAAGTGTTATTGTAAGTTATTCTAGTCCCTAATCGTCTATATACCAAAAGGAACGATCGTACCAACCAAAGAAGAAAGACAAATTTGATGATAAAGTGGAGAATTTGAGTTAATGTGGAGATTTGTTAAGATTTTGGCTCAAATCTCCACAAGAAAGAATTCTAATTGTTCTAGGAAAAACAGTTTTTTATTAGATTGTTGATTGTACAAGTAGTTGTAATCTACTATGAGGTTGTTGTTTTTTTTTCCTAATAATATTAAAAAAATATCATATATATATATAAAGAGAGTCGCAGAAAAAGTTTGAGGCACACTCATAATTCCATATACATTGTAAACTAGAGGTAAGGTGAGGAGCTTTTGGTGTATTAGGGTTTTGGATTGTCAAGTAGAGATGACACTTTTAGCTAAAGCTAAGTTAAGAGCTTTTGTTGTATTATGACTTTGGGGTTGAAAGTTTGACAATTTTGCTCTTCCTAAAGTTGTAGTTGAAGATTAATAAAATAGTGGAGTTGTTGGTGGATGCAGGCAAAGAGGTTGCCGAACCACATTAATTATTAGTGTTCTTACTCTTTGTTTGCTCTATCAATTTAATTATTGTAGTTGTGTTTTTTTCATAAATTTTAAGTAGGTGAATTTTATAAGTAAAATACCAACAGATAAAACGGTGTTTTGAGTCATGATATAGTTTGAGTACAAATGTAGTACAGAAAGCTAAGTTATTGATGAGTTGGATGGATTTGAATTTTAAATTTATTCTTATTTATACCACAATGAAAAAAGACATTTTGGACCAATAAATAGAGCTAAAAAAAGTGATTTTAACAGATTCAACCATTCTATAAAGAGGTTAGTAAAGATTAAAGAAGTCCAACATTAGTTAGGGAATAAAACGTTAAATATTAAAATTAAAATATTTCATAATTGAAGCTCAAATTGAAATTAATCTCTTGCTTACCAAATTAATAATTTATTCTTTAAAATATGTTCTCGTCTTGGCGGGTAGGTAGCCACTAGTTATCATGAAATTAAAGAAATCTACTAGTACAACTGACAATGTCTTTACTAGTAATTAATTTATACTATTTGACATTGTTCTTCTAATTTTACCGTGCTCAAAGACCTATCATTTGAAGCAATTATGAAGTTGTTGCAATAATCCCATCGTAATTGGATCAAGCCTTTCTGGTGAGGGAAATGACCAGATTGATGTATTTGGTCATACTCTTTGACAAGTGATCACGCACGAGCTCTGCATACCTTCGAAATAGATCATCCATTACATGTTTTCCGAAATGAGATTGTAACATTGACTCAACCACAGCCCTAACGGTCTTCGCTACTCGCTGTGCACTTGAGAGTACTTCTCCTCCTAATGTGGCAATATTGCCATAATTGTCTTCACAGCTGCAGTCCCCATCCCCATCAATTTCAAATAATTCAAGCCGATCAACAATGAATGACCCTTCTTTTCTTATCTCCATCATAAGTTCTTCGGGGCATGGAGCATAGTAAGGTACGTTAAAAGAATCAACCTTCTCCTCTTCGATAATACCCTGCATAAGATTTTAATTAATCAGGTACTCTTTATACTTTATTTGTTTAAAATGAAAACAAAATTTGAACAAAACACATGTATCATATTATTAAGCTACATCTTTTAATTAGTGCTCATTTGCACAAACATTTTTTTTTAACCTCATTTACACAAACACTAAATCAGTTTATAGCATTATTAATTAAAGCACATGATTACAATTTTAAGTTGGAAAATAAACAAAACAAATCCAAACCAAGTTAGAGTACCTCTCTAGCCATTGCCATTAGTCGTAGCAACTTCGTTCGGTGGTTGGATCAGCGAATCTCCTACCCATGAAAGACAGCACCATGCGTCCTCCAGGGACTATTTCTTCAGATCGTGATTTTAGAAACAAAGAAAAGTCCTTGAATTGCTTCGAGTACGCGTCCAAAACACAGAGGGCTGTTCTTCGATATATAGATTTCCCCTTTGTTTAACGATGTGCAGGCATTGTTCTCTAGACCAGCTGGAGCCTGTACATACTCAGTACATTTTTTTCGTGAGTAATGCAAAGTGCATATACCTCATTAGATTAGAGCTACCTAACAATGTCTTTAGAGAACAGGACAAGGAGATCGATAGTAAAATGAGATAAACAAATAGAATATATGATATTTTATTTTTATTTATAATTAAACAAATAAAGTAAATGTGAAAAATCAAATTTTTATAAAGTAAAAAAAATTTAAAAAAGTAATTCTGAAACATAGACATCCAGAAAAGTAAGAATAAAAAAAAATTGAACATCTAGAACATCCGAGAAAGCAAAAAAGAAAATTTAAAAAAAAACAAAAAAAAAAGATGAAGACTGAAAAAAACATGACAGCAAATGTTGCCATATGATAGAATGCAAAGGAAAGACATTTTCCTGCCTTACATTTGGGTTTTTGTGTGGTAATTGAAGATTTGCGGAGGGCCCTGTTGAGTTACAAAATTTTTAGGCTGCCGATAGTTTTAAGAGTAAGTTTATATATAAACACCTCTATTTGAAATCGTAAACAAATTTTATATAGTTTTTTTTTTAACTTTTCAGTTTTTCTCAAAACACTTGGAAATCCAAAAAAAAAATTGAAAGAACAAATTTTTGAAAGATATTATTGTGGAATTTCATAGAGAATCAGGAAAAGCAATAAAAAAAGTAATAACATAGTGTTTATTTTTAAAAATTTTAACATTCATGAAATTTTTTAAGACGTCAAAGTGAAAATTTTCAAAGAAAATGATTTATAACGAATTGAATAATAAATTATAAATTTAATATAAATATGATGTAAAGTGTTAACGATCTATAACAGAAAATTTTTTTTAAAAAAAATAGAAAAAATAAAAAAATAATTAATGAATAACTTTAAGTACTATTTGATAAATTTAATTTATTTTAAATAATCTATAAAATTGAAAATTTTTACGATAATATTAAATTAACTTCGTTAGAGTACCTCTCTAGCCATTGCCATTAGAGCTACTGCTAAGAGCTCCCATTGGTCGTAGCAACTTCGTTCGGTAGTTGGATCAGCGAATCTCCTACCCATGAAAGACAGCACCATGCGTCCTCCAGAGACTACTTCACATCGTGATTGCTGCGAGTACGCGTCCGAACACATTGAGGGCTGTTCTTCGATATATAGATTTTCCCTTTGTTTAACGCTGTGCAGGCACTGTTCTCTAGACCAGCTGGAACCCGTACATACTCGGTACATTTTTTTCATACTCGGTACATTTTTTTCGTTAGTAATGCAAACTGCATATACCTCATTAGATTAGACCTACCTAACAATGTCCTTGGGAGAACAGGATAAAGAGATCGATAGCAACATGAGATAAACAAATAGAATATATGATGTTTTATTTTTATTTATAAATAAAGTGATTTTATTTTATTATTATTCGATGAAATATCTTAATATTTTTTCTTAATCATAAAATAAAAATTATACATTTCAGTTAAAAAACTCAGTTTTAATCATTAGATCAAGACCTATCAATGAATTAATTAATACTTTAATTGTTATTTAATAGAATTTGATTTATTTTAATTTTTTTTTGTAAAATTTAAAAAATAAACACAGATTAAAACCAACACTATCCAAACAAACCCATCAAATCTGATTTTTCTTCGTAATAATAATGGGTGTCTCGTTAATTTCAAAAATGCATTGATGATTTTATGCCAATATCATAGTGATCTAAACAAAAAAAGAAAAATAATTTATCATACCTCTCAATGAAAGATAGAATTGTCATGAGTGATAAATGCAAAAGTATTTTTAATGCAAAAGTATTTTTAATGGTTTCCAGTTGAGATTTATATGTCTCGTGCATAAGAATCTTGTTAGCGCTGTCAATTTATGTCATTATCTCTGTTGACTATCGAATTAAACTTTTCTCACTCTGTTTTTTTTCGCAAGAATTTCAATCTCTTAAATCAGTTGGTTTCTTGAGTCATGGATTGAGACCATCAAACAACTCACTACATACCTTAGGCACTACATTGATTAGTGATAACGATAAAAAAATCTTGGTTGGCTCTACTGAAAACTTTATTGATAATTTTGAGTTTTATTGATAACATTAATATAGGTATGAGACTCAGAAATTAACATTACTAGTAAAATTTCTAAAATTATCAGTGGAGTTTTCAATCAAAAAATCCTCGATAACGATAGCATTACAGAAATGGTTAAACCAATGTGGAGAAGCGTATGAATACGGTCCCATCCATCTAATTCTCGATATAAGGCACACATGATAGCTCATTCTTGGCCATTCGATACAAGATACTTATGGTAACATCATTTTTCAGATATGTTTGAAAACTGTTCAAAACATGTTTATATCAATAATTTAAATCTTTTCAAAACAAAAATTATTTAAATTAATTTTCAAACATAATCTTAATACCACGTAAGTACACTTTTAATTATGCATATGATGTACATGTATTAATGCCCACAAATATAAGATGGATTACAAAAGTTTATTGGTTTTAGTCAAGGTTATGAGGGTTTACCCAAAGTGAGTAAGGGTTTTAACTTTAGTAAGAATGTGAAGTTTTTGTCCAACACAGGTCTATGAAATATACATGACACAAAAATCTATCTTAGCATTTAATGACATGAGAAGAGAAAAAATATATTTTTTTTCTTTTCATTCAAATGTGAAATAAACTCGTGTCATATATTTTTCATGGATCCGGACTAGACAAAAAATTTTGAGTGAGAAACTTATCTAAAGTGAATGACGTTGTCTCCAAAGAAGAAGTCTAGCCCAAAGAGGCTTGGTACACGGAGAAAATTAGGAACTTGGGTGTATTTAGGTTAAAGGGTTAGAGTGAGGTTGAGAATTTTATTCAAATTTTCTTTTTTAAAACTTGTAATTGGTGGTTAATTTAATGGAGAATTAATATGGTACTTTCATGGAGTAGACAAGCTGAACTACGTTAAAATTTTGGTGTTCTAACTTCTACTTTTTCTTTACTATTGTTGCTTGAATTACTGTTTTATATTTTTGCTTGGTGTTTTGTGGAAATAAGAGTTTAAATTTTGATGAGGACACGACTAACAAATAGGATGCGGATCCTATTCAAGTTCCAATTGGTCCAATTACAAGGGCTCGAGCTAAAAGGTTCAAGGAAACTCTCAATGGACTGATTCAACACATTTGGGCTAAGAACCATCTTTGAGGGCCCAATGATGATGCTATACGTGATCCACAAGGATGAGTTTCCATGATTCAAGCTTTGGAATAATCCAGCAACTCAAGATTGTGAATTAAAACTTAGTTTCCCAAAATTAGAGACTTACTCATTTTTGGAAAGTCTAAGAAAGGAAAATGGCTGGCTGCAATTTTTCTTATTACTTTTTCTTAATTGTTTCCTTATTAATTTAATTGTTGAATTGTAAGGCTTACATGCCAAGTTAGGTACTTTCGTTATTTGGATTTTAGGTTACCAGAATTTAGGTTTCCTATTCCTTAGTTTCCTTTTCCTAATTAAGGACGAATTTGTGATCCTCATGTATTTAAATAGTTATTGGCTTTTTGGAATAAGACAATTTAGATTTGATTCATACTTTGTGAGAGAAAATTCTCTTTGGTTCTTTTTAGAACTTCTGAACTTATCGGAGTTTCCGTGGCGTTCATCTTCAACTTATCAATCAATCTTCTATAATTGATTGTGGTGTTTTCATTATACTAAGGTTCTTGCTTCAATATAAGCAACGGGTCGCGGTCTCACATAAATCTGCTTCTAGATGATCTTGTAAGCCTTCTTGATCCATTAATTTCTTAGTTCTTGGCGTGGATCATATCAGTTGGTATCAAAACGGGTTCTAGTTGCAGGTTTGCTTATCTTTTGTTTTGTTTTATTAAAAAAAAGGTGGAAATTCGAAAAAATAAATAAAGAACGAATTTCTAGTTTAGAAAAAAAAAACGTGGAAAAAAAATGTGTGATATTTAGATTTAATCCTTTCAATTCTTATTTCAATTTCTCATCTTTGTTTTCCTTGTATTCTAGTCTTTAAATCTAAATTTCTTTGTGAGTTGTTGGTGAATTATTACTGGAAACTTTGATACTTGTTTGGTTAGTTTGATAAAAACCTATAGAGGATTATTACGAGTGGAAAAAGGCAGGAGTGGTGAGCACATAAGAGGGTAAAAGCCAATATAATTTTGTGTAAAAACACAAGTGAAATTGAGTGACTCATTCTTTGAGTGAAACATGTGAGGGAGTGTGTGAGGTTCTTTTGTTTTTGTTTTTTTTTTCTTTCTAACTTTGTTTTTGCCGCAAACATGTCAGATAACAAGAACAAAAGTAATTCTGGAGATATGTCGGGAGAGGGTGATTCGAAGTTGCTTATGGAGGTTTTAATGGGTGAGATGAGGAGAGTATTGAGAACATATATAGAGCAGGTTCATGAGCCAATAGATCAGGTAGAAAATGCACATGTGGGGTAGCAACAAAACGCTCCTAATGTGCGTAAGAGGGAGAGAGTTCAACCTAGGGGAGAGAGAGTTGAAGATGAATAATATTATGGGAATGGATTTCATGAAGAAGATGATTGGGAATCAGTTGTTAACCATAGGAGATTTGGTGGTCGAGGTAGAGAAGCTAGGAATCGAAAAGATAATAACTTGGGTAGTATTAAGATGAAAATTCCATCGTTTCAAGGCAAAAACGATCCTGAAGCTTACCTTGAGTGGGAGAAGAAGATAGAATTAGTATTTGATTGTCATAATTATTCCGAGCTTAAAAAGGTTAAACTTACGGCCATTGAATTTTTTGACTATGCGATTGTTTGGTGGGATCAAGGAAAAAAAGATCCTGAAGCTTACCTTAAGTGGGAGAAGAAGATAGAATTAGTATTTGATTGTCATAATTATTCCGAGCTTAAAAAGGTTAAACTTACGGCCATTGAATTTTTTGACTATGTGATTGTTTGGTGGGATTAACTAGTGTTAAACATGAGGAGAAATAAAGAGCGTCCAATGGAGACTTGGGAGGAGATGAAAACCATGATGAGGAAATGGTTTGTTCCAAGCCATTACTACCGTGGGTTGTACCAAAAATTGCAAAGTCTTACACAAGGTAGTCAGAGTGTGGAGGATTATTAAAAAGAGATGGAAGTAACTATGATCCGAGAAAATGTAGAAGAGGATTGTGAGGCTACTATAGTTAGGTTCTTGGCGGGTTTGAACCGAGAAATTGCTAATTCGATGAAGTTGTATCATTATGTGGAGTTGGAAGATATGGTGCTCGTGGCTATCAAAATTAAGAACCAACTCAAGAGGAGGGGCAACAATACACGGAAAAACTCTAACTCGGGTTCATCTTGGAGGCCAAATTTTGTGAAGAAAGAGGAGAAGCAAGCCACGGCCAAGCCCAAAACTGAGCAAAAGTAAGAAAATACCAGCCATGAAAATCAAGGTAAAACTAACTCTTCCACCACTAGAAATTGTGATATTAAGTGTTTTAAATGCCAAGGTAGGGATCATATAGCAAGCTAATGTCCGAACAAAAGAGTTATGGTATTGCAAGATTATGGTGAAATTGAAACCGAGGGCGAAGAAGATACCGAATCTCTGCCACCATTGGAGGATGCGAGTGATGAGGAATACGCTGTCCAAGGAGAATTGTTGGTTGCAAGGAGAGCTCTAAGTGTGCAAATCAAAGAAAATGACGAAGTACAGCGAGAAAACATCTTTTATACTAGATGCCACGTGCAAAATAAGGTATGTAGTATGATTATTGATGGAGGTAGTTGTACTAACGTTGCTAGCATTACAATGGTTGAGAAATTAGGGCTGCCAACAATTAAACATCCTCGGCCTTACAAGTTGCAATGGCTCAATGATAGTGGTGAAGTGAGGGTGAACAAACTAGTGTTAGTTTCTTTCCGGATTGGAAAATATGAAGATGAAGTTTTGCGTGATGCAGTTTCGATACAAGCTGGACACTTGTTACTAAGACGACCATGGCAATTCGATCGGTGTGTTAAGCATGATGGCTTCACCAACAAATATTCGTTTGTAAGCAATCAAAGAACAATCACTCTAGTTCCTTTGACACCAAAGTAGGTTATAAAGATCAAGTGAGGTTACAAAAAAAGAGTAAGCAAATAAAACAAAGTGAGAAAAAAAGAACGAATGAAAATCGAAAAGGGAAAATAAGAGAGGCTGGGAAAATTGAGATAGAAAATAAGAGAACTGATTCGACCATTGGGAGAAAAAAAAATTTCTATGCAAGAGCGAGTGAAATAAAAAGAGTGTTGATTTTAAATTATCCAATGATTGTACTTTTGTATAAAGAAGTGTTAAACACTAACTAATTTGACTCATATTTGCCTAGTTCTATTGTTTCACTTTTGCAGAAGTTTGATGATATCTTTCCCGAGGAGATTCTGTATGGCTTACCTCCTATTCGAGGAGTTGAACATCAAATTGATTTCGTGCCTGGTGCTACAATTCCAAACTGACCAGCCTATCGAAGCAATCCCGAGGAGACAAAGGAGCTATAAAGGCAGGTTAATGAATTGATGGAAATAGGGTACATAAGAGAAAGCATGAGTCTGTGCGCAGTTCTAGTGATTTTGGTTCCTAAAAAGGATGGGACGTGGAGAATGTGCGTTGATTGCCGAGCAGTCAACAATATAACGGTAAAGTATCGACATTCTATTCCTCACTTAAATGATATGCTAGATGAACTGCATGGTGCTTGTGTATTTTCTAAGATTGATTTAAAAAGTAGATATCATCAAATAAGAATGAAAGAGGGTGATGAATGGAAAACTGCTTTTAAAATAAAATATGGTTTATATGAATGGTTAGTTATGTCATTTGGATTAACAAATGCACCGAGTACCTTAATGAGATTAATGAACCATATTTTGTGAGCTTTTATAGGCAGATTCATTCTTGTTTATTTTGATGATATTCTCATTTATAGCACAAACTTAGATGATCACGTTATGAATTTAAAATCAGTTTTGGATGTACTTAGAAAAGAGAAGTTGTTTGTTAAGTTGAAAAAGTGCACCTTTTGCACCGATAAGCTTGTGTTTCTTGGTTTTGTTGTTAGTGCACAAGGTATACAGGTTGATGAAGAGAAGATCTGTGCGATTAAAGAATGGCTAAGTCGCACGAATGTAGGTCAAGTTCGTAGTTTTCATGGACATGCTAGTTTTTACAAGAGGTTCGTGAAAGGCTTTAGTAGTATTGCCACATCACTTACCGAAGTCGTCAAAGAAGAACATTGGATTCAAATGGGGAGACGAGCAAGAGAAGGCGTTCCAATTAATCAAAGAAAAATTAACTTTTGCTCCTTTACTTGCTTTGCCTGATTTTACTAAAACGTTTGAAATTGAATGTGATGCTTCAGGTTTGGGTATCGACGTAGTTTTTATGCAGGGAAGAAGACCAATCGCATATTTCAGTGAGAAATTAAGTGGGGCAGCTTTAAACTACCCTACTTATGATAAAGAATTTTATGCATTGGTTCAAGCATTGGAAACATGGCAACACTATCTTTAGCCTAAGGAGTTCGTGATTCACACTGATCAAGAGTCCTTGAAGCATTTAAAAGGTCAACATAAGTTGAGTAAGAAACATGCACGATGGGTAGAATTCATCAAGACATTTTCGTATGTCATTCAATACAAGCAAGGTAAGGAAAACATCGTTATAGATGCACTTTCTCGAAGGTATGTATTAATTTCTACTCTTGATGCAAAATTACTTGGTTTTGAGTACATTAAAGAATTGTATCCCTCAGACAACGGTTTTTGTGTGGAGTTTCAGGCTTGTGAGAAAAACGCAGTGGGTAAGTTCTTTAGGCACGAGGGTTTCTTATTTCGGGAGAATAAATTGTGTGTACCGAATTGTTCTTTGCGTGATTTGTTAGTAAAAGAATCCCATGGAGGAGGTTTAATGGCTCACTTTGGAGTTACTAAGACCTTAGCTATTTTACAAGAATACTTCTATTGGCCACACATGAAAATAGATATTTAGAGAATTTGTGGTAGATGTGTCACATGTAGGCAGGCAAAATCTGGAGTGCAACCCCATGGTTTATACACGCCACTGCCCATTCCTAGTGAGCCTTGGATGGATATTTCGATGGACTTTATTTTAGGTTTACTTAGGTCTAAATGTGGTAGAGATTCAATTTTTGTGGTTGTGGATAGATTTTCTAAGATGACACATTTTATTCCATGTCACAAAACTGATGATGCTTTCAATGTTGCTAATTTGTTCTTTAGAGAAATTGTAAGATTACATAGTATGCCCAGAACAATAGTTTCGGATAGAGATGCTAAGTTCTTGAGTTACTTTTGGAAGACTTTGTGGTGTAAGTTAGGGACTAAGCTATTATTTTCTACTACTTGTCACCCACAAACTGATGGTCAAACTGAAGTAGTAAATAGGACTTTGTCTACTTTTTTGAGAGCTATTATTAAACAGAATATCAAAACTTGGGAAGAGTGTTTACTACATGTTGAGTTTGCTTATAATCATATTGTTCATTCTGCTACTAAGTTTTCACCATTTGAAATTATTTATGGTTTTAATCCTTTAACCCCATTGGATTTAACACCATTACCTATGTATGAACGTGATAACTTGGATGGAAAGAAAAAGACTGAATTTGTTAAGCAGATACATGAGAAGGCAAGACTAAACGTTGACAGGAAAACAGAACAATATGCAAAAAAAGCTAACAAAGGTTGCCGATAGCTGATTTTTCAACCCGAAGATTGGGTTTGGTTACACACGAGGAAAGACAGATTTTCGACACAAAAGTGTTCAAAGTTAATTCCTAGAGGAGATGGGTCTTTCCAAGTCTTTGAGCGCATCAATGACAATGCATACAAATTGGATTTGCCAGGTGAGTACAATGTTAGTGCCACTTTCAATGTTTCTGATTTAAGCCCTTTCGATGTAAGTGATGATTTGAGGACAAATCATTTTCAAGAGGAAGGGAATGATGAGGACACGACTAACAAATGGGATACGGATCCTATTCAAGTTCCAATTGGTCTAGTTACAAGGGCTCGAGCTAAAAGGTTCAAAGAAACTCTCAATGGACTGATTCAACACATTTAAGTTAAGAACCATCTTTGGAAGCCCAAGGATAGTGCTAAACGTCATCCACAAGGATAGGTTTCTATGATTCAAGCTTTGGAATAATCTAGCAACTCAAGATTGTGAATTAAAACTTAGTTTCCCAAAATTGGAGACTTACTCGTTTTTGGGAAGTCTAGGAAAGGAAAATGGCTGGCTGCAATTTTTCTTATTATCTTTTCTTATTGTTTCCTTATTAATTTAATTGCTGAATTGTAGGGCTTGAATGCCAAGTTAGGTACTGTCCTTACTTGGATTTTAAGTTACCAGAATTTAGGTCTGTTTCCTATTCCTTAGTTTCATTTTCCTAATTGAGGACAAATTTGTGATCCTCATGTATTTAAATAGCAATTGGCTTTTTGGAATAAGACAATTCAGATTTGATTCATACTTTGTGAGAGAAATTTTCTTTGGTTATTTTTAGAACTTCTGAACTTATCGGAGATTCCGTGGCGTTCATCTTCGACTTATCAATCAATCCTTCCATAATTGATTGTGGCATTTTCATTATACCAAGGTTCTTGCTTTAATATAAGCAATGGGTCGCGATCTCACATAAATCTGTTTCTAGACGATCTTGTAAGCCTTCTTGATCAATCAATTTCTTAGTTCTTAGTGTGGATCATATCAGATTTTTAGAGGATCACACCTTATGAAAATGTATTGAATCATTGTCAAATGGTATCAATAAAGTTTGAAGTTAAAATTTTTAACTTTGAAAAAATTTGAGAACTCTAGATTTGACAAAAAATGTATCATCAAATACTTTAGGCGGCATATTTCATCAAAAAGTTTCACACTTTTGCATCATATATGAAAGGTGATGATAGTGTTGGGATTAAGGCCAAAATCGGATTAAGTGGTATTGAAGGCTCGATTAAAATAAAGAGATTTTGATCAGGTGGAAGCAAACCAGCATGGGCATCGAAATATTTAGGATTTGAATTGAGGGAGGAATTTGTTGGGATACTCTTCAAATCTCACATTGGAGAAGTTTTATTGTAAGTTATTTTAGTCCCTCATCGTCTATGTACCAAAAGGAACGATCGCACCAACCAAAGAAGAAAGACAAATTTGATGATGAAGTGGAGAATTTGAGTCAATGTGGAGATTTGTTAGGATTTTAGCTCAAATACCCACAAGTAAGAATTCTAATTAGTCTGGGAAAAACAATTTCTTATTAGATTGTTGATTGTACAAATAGTAGTAATATACTATGATGTTGTTTTTTTCTTAATAATATTAGGAAAATATCCTTTATATATATAAAGAGGGTCCCAGAGAAAGTTTGAGGCATGCTCATAATTCCATATACATTGTAAACTAGAGGTAAGGTGAAGAGCTTTGGGTGTATTAGGGTTTTGGATTGTCAAGTAGAGAGGACACTTACAACTAAAGCTAAGTTAAGAATTTTTGTTGTATTGTGACTTTGGGGGTGAAAGTTTGACAACTTTGCTATTCCTAAAGTTGTAGTTGAATATTAATAAAATAGTGGAGTTGTTGGTGGATATAGACAAAGAGGTTGCCGAACCACATTAATTATTAGTGTTTTTACTATTTGTTTGTTCTATCAATTTAATTGTTGTGGTTGTGTTTTTTACTTAAATTTTAAGTATATGAATTTTATAAGTAAAATCCCAACAAATAAAATGATGTTTTGAGTCATGACACATTTGAAGTTTGAGTACAAATGTAGTACAGAAAGCTAAGTTATTGATGAGTTGGATGGATTTAAATTTTAAATTTATTCTTATTTATACCACAATGGAAAAAGACATTTTGGACAAAAAAGTGATTTTAAGAGATTCAACCATTCTATAAAGAGGTTAGTAAAGATTAAAGAAGTCCAACATTAGTTAGGGAATAAAACGTTAAATATTAAAATTAAAATATTTCATAATTGAAGGTCAAATTGAAATCAATCTCTTGCTTACCAAATTAATAATTTATTCCTTAAAATAAGTTCTCGTCTTGGTGGGTAGGTAGCCACTAGTTATCATGAAATTAAAGAAATCTACTGGTACAACTGAAAATGTCTTTCCTAGTAATTAATTTATACTATTTGACATTGTTCTTCTAATTTTACTGTGCTCAAAGACCTATCATTTGAAGCAATTATGAAGTTGTTGCAATAATCCCATCGTAATTGGATCAAGCCTTTCTGGTGAGGGAAATGACCAGATTGATGTATTTGGTCATACTCTTTGACAAGTGATCACGCACGAGCTCTGCATACCTTCGAAATAGATCATCCATTACATGTTTTCCGAAATGAGACTGTAGCATTGACTCAACCACAGCCCTAATGGTCTTCGCTACTCGCCGTCCACTTGAGAGTACTTCTCCTCCTAATGTGGCAATATTGCCATAATTGTCTTCACAGCTGCAGCCCCCATCCCAATCAATTTCAAATAATTCAAGCCGATCAACAATGAATGACCCTTCTTTTCTTATCTCCATCATAAGTTCTTCGGGGCATGGAGCATAGTAAGGTGCGTTAAAAGAATCAACCTTCTCCTCTTCGATAATACCCTGCATAAGATTTTAATTAATCAGGTACTCTTTATACTTGTTTTTGTTTAAAATGAAAACAAAATTTGAACAAAACACATGTATCATATTATTAATTAGTGCTCATTTGCACAAACATTTTGTTTTTTGTAACCCCATTTACACAAACACTAAATCAATTTATAGCATTATTAATTAAAGCACATGATTAATTACAATTTTAAGTTGGAAAATAAACAAAACAAATCCAAACCAAGTTAGAGTACCTCTCTAGCCATTGCCATTAGAGCTACTGCTAAGAGCTCCCATTGGTCGTAGCAACTTCGTTCGGTGGTTGGATCAGCGAATCTCCTACCCATGAAAGACAGCACCATGCGTCCTCCAGGGACTATTTCTTCAGATCGTGATTTTAGAAACAAAGAAAAGTCCTTCTTGAATTGCTGCGAGTACGCGTCCAAAACACATTGAGGGCTGTTCTTCGATATATAGATTTTCCCTTTGTTTAACGCTGTGCAGGCATCGTTCTCTAGAGCAGCTGGAACCTGTACATACTCGGTACATTTTTTTCGTTCGTAATGCAAACTGTATATACCTCATTAGATTAGAGCTACCTAATAATGTCTTTGGAGAACAGGATGAGGAGATGGATAGTAAAATGAGATAAACAAATAGAATATATGATGTTTTATTTTTATTCATAAATAAAATTATTTTATCTTATTATCATCCGATGAAATATCTTAATATTTTCTCTTAATCACAAGATAAAAACTATACATTTTGGTTGAAAAAAAACTCAGCTTTAATCATTAGATCAAAACCTATCAACAAATTAATTAATACTTTAATTTTTATTTAATGAGATTTAATAGAATTTGATTTATTTTAATTAAGTTTTTTTTTTTTTTTTTTGTAAAATTTAAAAAATAAACACAGACTTAAAACCTACACTATCCAAACAAATCCATCAAATATGATTTTTCTTTGTAATAATAATGGGTGTCTCATTAATTTCAAATACGCATTGATGATTTTATGCCAATATCATAGTTTGAATATCAAAATGATCTAAACCAAAAAGAAAAATAATTTATTATACCTCTCAGTGAAAGGTAGAATTGTCATGAGTGATATGTCTCATGCATAAGAATTTGTTAGCACCGTCAATTTATGTCATTATCTGTGTTGACTATCGAATTAAACTTTTCTCACTCTGTTTTTTTCGCAAGAATTTCAATCTCTTAAATCAATTGGTTTCTTGAGTCATGGATTGCGACCATCAAACAACTCACTACATACCTTAGGCACTACATTGATTAGTAATAACGATAAAAGATGGATTACAAAAGTTTATTGGTTTTATTCAAGGTTAGGAGGGTTTACCCAAAGTGAGTAAGGGAGAAGTTTTTGTCCGACACAGATCTATGAAATATACGTGACACAAAAATCTATCTCAACATTTGATTACATGAGAAGAGAAAAAAAAAATATTTTCTTTTCATTTAAATGTGAAATGAACTCTTGTATCATATACAAAATTTTGGATGAGAAAAACTTATCTAAAGTGAATGACATTGTCTTAAAAAAAGAAGTCTAGCCCAAATAGGCTTGGTACGAGGAGGAGAAATAAATTTTAGTCTTCTGCAACACAAATTAAAGTTTTTTTTTATATTTTTTTTTATTGTTGAAGAGAATTAGAAACTTGGGTTTATTTAGGTTAAAGGGTTAGAGTGAGGTTGAGAATTTTATTCAAATTTTCTTTTTTAGAACTTTTAATTGGTGGTTAATTTAATGGAGAATTAATGTTGTATTTTCATGGAGTAGACAGGTTGAACTATGTTAAAATTTTGGTGTTCTAACTTCTCTTTTTCTTTGCTATTGTTGCTTGAATTATTGTTTTATATTTTTGTTTGGTGTTTTGTGGAAATAAGAATTTAAATTTTAAAAAATGAATCTTGGGTATAAAAATCCCAACAACATTTAGGATAATTATTCAATGAACTCATGTTCATAGTGGCTTAGAATTTTCCGGATTAATCGAAAGAGAATTATGCAAATCTGATGATTATTTGTCGTGTTCATTGACCTTGAGTTTAATGAATAATCTTTCTTATATTTATATCATCAATCATATGATATGTTTTGATAAACTGGTTGAGAGGGAAAATAAGATAAGATAAATAATTAGGGAATGAGATATGTATCATCCACCGGATTAGAATCTTTTCTCATCAGACCAAATACATCTATATATAAAAAAAGCATCTTATCCTCCCTTCATCCTTTACATCAAACACACCCCAATATAATTGTACGTACTACTAACCTGGGATAGCCAGTGAAGGCTAGAAGAAGAGTGAACAAAGTGCAGGCTCCTGGTAGGGAATAATCTACCATAAAAGGAACCGGCCACTGCCGATATAAAACAAGGCCCGAAGCCGGTACCCTTCTCTTCTTTTGTTCTATTGTGGAATTCTGGCAATGAGGCGAAAATGTAATTGAAGTCATTGGTAGGAAGATCATTCAAGGATACTCTAAGCTCCGGTGATGGACGGTCCAGATTGCGACATTTGGCATGTATGATGTCTAAGATCGTTGAAATCGCTACCAAGGTGTTGGGACCTGACGAGCAACCCAAGTCTGCAATGCCTATGCTCTCGGGCATATTGGTGCAGAACATTTGTAGTACAGCTTCCTCCATGATTGGCTTTGCAATATTTATAATCTTGCTCTACAAAATTGAACATATATATCCCCAAAAAACAGAAAAAAAAATGCTGAGATAAGGGAAGTTTTTTTAATGAAAAACTAGGAGAGAAAGAAAAAGTTAACAACGGTAGAACTAAACCTGAACCATAGAATTTTTGGCATAACTAGTTTCATCGTCCCCTTTGTTCATGTGAAGTACTTGCATTACTTCCATCTCTTCTCTCTCTCTCTCTTTCTCACTAGTTCAGTACCACCCTAACCAAGTGAAGAGTAAAGAGACTCGCTGCCCTTTATATAGAATTAGCCAAACAACGGAACTACTAATTAAACATGACTCATGAGGATGTGCTAAAGTAGTTATGTAGATATCTTAGTCTTGAGCCTTCTCATCGCTCTTTTACGTGGAAAGAACCATCCAATTAGAATTAGAGAAATTAGGAAAAAGTCTACTTCATCAAACATTAGAGACCACACGCCAAACGCAGGCAATAATTAAGCATCCTCACTGTTGATACATAAATTTGCCTTGTCACATCAACGTATACAAGGCAACACGTGTCATCGTATGGATGGATTAGTTACAAGTTGCAGTTACGTTTTTAAAGCGACACATGTGTTGTGCAAAAATCTATTTAAATTAATAAACAAATAATTAAACGTTTTCCTTGCAAGTGCACAAGATCAACATAGTAATATAGTGTGCAAGTGCGAGATCATTCCCACAGGGATTGGTAAATTTTGATTTAAAATTAATTTCGCAATATAAAACGAGAGAAAAAAATAAATGTGTTTGATTCGATAATGATTAAAGCGTAGGGCATTGATATTCACCACTAATCATGTTTTTACAAAAACAATATATCAATACTTTAATCACGTTATGAATACCTAATGTTGTCAAACTAAGGGCATGATATATACTCATTTAGTTATTAATTTCCCTAAGCAACGAGTTAGGCATGATGTATACTCTAACTCTTTTCTTTCATAAAGGATTTAACATAGTGTATACTAAGTTGTTCTTTAAGAAGACATAATATCTGTGGAAATCGACAAACACACGAGGCCTAAGGCATGGTATATATCCCCGGTTTCCCATGTTGATTAACCCAAAAACCCGACGTGAATTTCTTTTGTTACTATTATTAAACACAGGATGTGGCCATCCAAACTGAATTAATTAATTAGTCCATACCACATGCATATGTTGATCAGGCAAACACATATGAGGAATTCAAGAAAATATTAATTAATCAAGTTAAGCACCATAATATAACTATCACAAAGCCAACAATATTGAATTATTGAGAAACATAATCAGGGCTTGATTCTACTAAAAGTTTAGTTACACATGAGTTTGATGTTAAACATCTTCATAAAGTAAAATAGAAAGAAAAGAATAAACCCGAAAAACTTGTTTAAAGAGTCGTAAACTCTTCTCCTAAAATCCTCCATCTTTCTGTGTTTACAGGTCTATTTATAGAGTTTAAGTAACCCTATAAATATCTAAAAACCCTAGAACTCGTAAAATAAAACCCTAAGCTTATTTCCAAAATAGGACCAGCCGCCATACTATTTACTGACACGCAAATGCACTTGATCGTAGTATGGTGCGCTCAATCGCACTGCGATCGATCCTGCATTTTACGCGCGCGAGCGTAGGTGCACTCAATCCTTGGCTTGGGCGTTGTTGCGCTCGATCGCTCTAACAGACTCCAACTTTTCGGATACTATGAACTATGCATAATGTTTGTGGGTAACATCCCTAGAAAGCTTAAAAGGCTTGTTGCATATGCTAAATGCAATCGTACATCCCACGAAAGATGAATATATGTTTGTGTTCTTTGTTTTTTATTTAGTTTTTAGCTTTGTATTGTTAAGGGACTAGCAATATGTAAGTTTGAGGGTGCGATAAGTGCTTAAATATTCATATTTAAGCCCCTTAATTTATATTATTTAAGCTCTTAGTTTATGTTATTTCATTCTATTTTATTTCCTTTATGTGTTTTCTATGTTTTTCTAGGTTTTTGGAGAAAATGGAGCATTATGGAAATATCAGGCTTAAAGAGCAAACTTGGGAAAAGCTGGAGTATGCAAGTGCGATCGAGCATAGAGACCTGCGATGGAGCGCAACAGCGCTCAAGCACCCAAGCCAAGGATCGAGCCCACCTACACTCGCGAGCGCAAGAAGAAGGATCGATCGCAATGCGATCGAGCGCATTCGCACGTCAATGAACAGTATGGCGGCTGGTCCTATTTTGGAAATAGGCTTAGGGTTTTGTTTTACGATTTCTAGGGTTTCTATGGTTACTTAAACTCTATAAATAGGCCTGTAAACACAAAAATAAGGGGGGGATTTGGCAGAAGAATTGACGACTCTTCAAGGAAGCTTCCTCGGGTTTATTCTATTCTTTTTTATTTTACTTTATGAATATGTTTAACATCAAACTCATGTGTAACTAATTTGCTAGTAGGGCTTGATTGAAGCCCTGATTATGTTTACTCAATAATTCAATATTGGTACCTTTGTGATATCTACATTATGATGCTTAACTTGATTAATTCTTGTTTTCTTGAATTCTTCATATGTGTTTGCCTGATCAACATATGCATGTGGTATGGACTAGTTAGTTAAATCAATTTGGATGACCGAGTCCTGGGTTTAACAATAATAACAAAAGAAATCCACGCCAGGTTCTTGGGTTAATCAACATGGAAAACTGAGAGTTTATACTATGCCCTAGGCGTGTGTTTGTCGATTTCCACATATATTATGCTTTCTTAAGAAACAACTTAGTATACACCATGCTAAATCCTTTAAGAAAGAAAAAAGTTGGAGTATACATCATACCTAACTCGTTGCTTAGGGAAATCAATAGCTTAAGGAGTATACATCATGCCCTTAGGTTGACAACATTAGGTATTCATAACGTGATTAAAGCATTGACATATTGTTTTATTGTAGAAGCATGATTAGTGGTGGATATCAAGTCCCTACACTTTTATCATTATCGAATCAAACTCATTTATTATTTCTCTCATTTTATATTGTGAAATTAATTTTAAATCAAAATTTACCAATCCCTGTGGGAATGATCTCACACTTGCACACTATACTACTATGTTGACCTTGTGCACTTGCAAGTAAAACGTTCAATTATTTGCTTATTAATTTAGGTGGATTTTTGCACAACAAGTTTTTGGCGCCATTGCCGGGGATTGCGTTAAATTCTATTTATAATTATTTTCGTTTAGTTTTATTATTCTGTTTTGTTTTCTTTTTATAAAAAAAAAATCTGAAATTTTTAAGTTTGAATTTTCTTTTTGTTTTTCTGTTTTTGCTTCAGGTCTGCGGCAGAGTAGTCCCTGTTATTGCGATCGAGCGCCGGCTTATAGCGATCGAGTGCAGTGTGAACGAGCGTCCAACTTGGAGTAATCGAGTGTAGTTCTAGAAACTACCCAAACAGCAGTGAGTGGTTGCACCGTCTGGCTGAAGAAATAAAACTTAGCGCTTATGGGAGACACCTCACATCGTATCCTTTTATATTTTTATTGTTTTTCAATTTCTTCTTGTTGTTTATTTTTAGTTTCTTTTTGTTTTCCAGTATTACTTTAGTATTTGTTTTTTCAGGGACAACGCGTACTTCAGTTCAAGTTTGGGGGTGTGCTATGAGCCATACCAATCCAACCAGTTCTCTATCTCCCAGGTCAGCTCTTTCCATGATATTTACACATTGGGGACAATGTCTCATTTAAGTTTGGGGGTATGAGAGACACGTTTACACACACTTTGTTCTAGTTTTGTTGTTGTTTTTTATAAAAAAAAAAGTGCATGTTCATGTTCGTCTTGAAATTTTGGTTGACCTGAAAAACATTGTGATTTGATTTCATTGGTAAGCTTAAAATTTTGAACACATGATCTGATGATAGAGTTTTAAAGTTTGGTTACTTACCTTAGACGTTTGAGATTTCACATGCTTGATCTAATTTGACACGAGCACATTAGCACATAATTGTGTGAGGTATGACATGTGAATTTAATATGTATATTTCTATGGCTTGGGTGAAACTGGATGACTTGTTGGATGGATACTTTGGCATAATATATATATATATATATATATATATATATATATATATATATATATATATATATATATAATGACCATTGATAAACTTTTCACTGAGTTATTGGACCTCTTGCCTCAGTAAGCAGTGTGTGTTCATGTCAAAAGGTGAGAATTTTGATTTGGTTAAATTATGGCCAGTTTAGTTTCGTAGCCTTTTTTACTCGAGTTGGTAAGTCCTTAGGGGTGTCTTTACACTTAATGCCCTAAAACCATCTGGTTTGGGAGTCATTGACTCAACACTCGCTACATTGGTAAATTAAAAAGCTTAAGGGAGCTAAACATGGCAGAGCCTCATAATAAAAAAAGAGAAGAAAATAAAAGTATGTCATTGTTGTTCATTCTGATGGGAAATTTAGTGAATCTTGAGATATAAAGACATTGCACATTGGAATTATTTGGAAGCTTTATATTTATGTTCTAGTTCACTTTACACTGATTTGAACTTGTGATGCCTTAGCTGGCCTTTTGTAAGTAATTAGATTTTAAAATTCCTATTCATTGCGATGATGGGTTTATCTTTTTAAGCTTGCTAATGAATGAAAATCAAGGTTTTGTGTGATACTTAAATTTTTGGATACTATAAACTATGCATAATGTTTGTGGGTAACATCCTTGGAAAGCTTAAAAGGCTTGTTGCATATGCTAAACACAATCGTACATCCCTCGAAAGATGGATTTATCTTTGTGTTCTTTGTTTTTCATTTAGTTTTTAGTTTTGTGTTGCTAAGGGACTAGCAATATGTAAGTTTGGGGGTGTGATAAGTGCTTAAAAATTCATATTTAAGCCCCTTAATTTATATTTGTTAAGTCTTAGTTTGTGTTATTTCATTCTATTTTATTTCTTTTCTATGTGTTCAGTGTTTTTCTAGGTTTTTGGAGAAAATGGAGCATTATGGAAATATCTGGCTTAAAGAGTAAACCTGGGAAAAGCTGGAGTTTGCAAGTGCGATCGAGCACAAAGACCTACGATCGAGTGCAATAGTGCTCAAGCGCCCAAGCCAAGGATCGAGCGCACCTACGCTTGTTCGCGCAAGAAGAAGGATCGATCGTAATGCAATCGAGCGCACCATACTACGATCAAGCACATTCGCGCATCAGTGAACAGTATGGCGGCTGATTCTATTTTGGAAATAGGCTTAGGGTTTTGTTTTACGATTTCTAGGGTTACTTAAACTCTAAAATAGGCCTGTAAACACAAAAATAAGGGGGAATTTGGCAGAAGAATTGACGACTTTTCAAGGGAGCTCCCTCGGATTTATTCTCTTCTTTTCTATTTTACTTTATGAAGATGTTTAACATCAAACTCATGTGTAACTAATTTGCTAGTAGGGCTTGATTGAAGCCCTGATTATGTTTACTCAATAATTCAATATTGGTGCATTTGTGATATTTACATTATGATGCTTAACTTGATTAATTCTCGTTTTCTTGAATTCCTCATATGTGTTTGCCTGATCAACATATCCATGTGGTATGGACTAGTTAGTTAAATCATTTTTAGATAACCGAGTCCTTGGTTTAACAATAATAACAAAAGAAATCCACGTCAGGTTCTTGGGTTAATCAACATGGGAAACCAGGAGTGTATACCATGCCCTAGGCCTCGTGTGTTTGTCAATTTCCACAGATATTATGCTTTCTTAAGGAACAACTTAGTATACACCATGCTAAATCCTTTAAGAAAGAAAAGAGTTAGAGTATACATCATGCCTAACTTGTTGCTTAGGAAAATCAATAGCTTAAGGAGTATACACCATGCCATCAGGTTGACAACATTAGGTATTCATAACGTGATTAAAGTATTGGCATATTGTTTTATTGTGGAAGCATGATTAGTGGTGGATATCAAGTCCCTACACTTTTATCATTATCGAATCAAACTCATTTATTATTTCCTCGTTTTATATTATGAAATTAATTTTAAATCAAAATTTACCAATTCCTATGGGAATGATCTCGCACTTGCACACTATACTACTATGTTGACCTTGTGCACTTGCAAGTAAAACGTTCAATTATTTGCTTATTAATTTAGGTAGATTTTTGCACAACAAGTTTTTGTGGGTAACATCCGAGGACCCGACGTAGATTTCTTTTGTTACTATTACTAAACACAGGACTCGACCATCCAAATTGATTTAATTAACTAGTCCATACCACATGCACATGTTGATCAGGCAAACACATATGAGCAATTCAAGAAAACAGAAATTAATCAAGTTAAACATCATAATATAACTATCACAAAGGCAGCAATATTGAATTATTGAGAAACATAATCAAGGTTTCAGTCAAGCCCTACTAAAAGTTTAGTTACACATGAGTTTGATGTTAAACATCTTCATAAAGTAAAATAAAAAGAAAAGAATAAACCCGAAAGACTTGTTTGAAGAGTCGTAAATTCTTCTCCCAAAATCCTCCATCTTTCTATGTTTACAAGCCTATTTATAAAGTTTAAGTAACCCTAGAAACATCTAAAAACCCTAAAACTCGTAAAACAAAACTCTAAGCTTATTTCCAAAATAGGACCAACCGTCATACTGCTTACTGACGCGCGAATGCGCTCAATCGTAGTATGGTGCGCTCGATCGCACTGCGATCGATCCTTCTTCTTGCGTGCGTGAGCGCAGGTGTGCTCGATCCTTAGCTTGGGTGCTTGAGTGTTGTTGCGCTCGATCGCAAGTCTCCTGCGCTCGATCGCTCTAACAAACTTCAACTTTTCCAGTTTTGCTTTTAAAGCCCGACAATTCCAAAATGCTTCATTTTCTCCAAAAACCTAGAAAAACACAGAAAACACAAAAAGGAAATAAAATAGAACGAAATAACACAAACTAAGAGCTTAACAAATATAAATTAATGGGCTTAAATATGAATATTTAAGCACTTATCAACATGCATGTTACCCTCACATGAAGTGTTGAATGGGAAAAGTTATTGTCTCCTAAGGATATGGTACAAGAGTCTATCTCAGTATTTACTAACACGAGAAAAGAGAAAAAAAAATATTTTATTTTCATTCAAGATTGAGATGGATCCTTGTACCAAGTTTCTCTCATTGACTTATAGACATGTGTTAGAGAATAATTTTTCATTGAATTGGTGGATGAGGAATGTATTTGTCGAAGGTTTCACTCACCTTACCTTTGACGCGTCTAAGGTACCATATTATTGGGTTACTTTCCTAAATTTGGTTTTTGTCGAAGGTCTCACTCACCTCACCTTTGACGCGTCTAAGGTACCACATTTTTAGGTTACTTTCCTAAATTTGATGTTGTTTGAACTTAATGAGTAAATTGTGTGTTTCCATGTGCACATCAATGATTTGTTGACATGTAAACAACAATTGATTATAAATATGTGAATAATGACGTATTTATTTCAGTAGTACATTTATTATCGTCAGATATAAGAATACGCACATGTTGTCAACAGACCCTATGTATCTTGGATGACTCGCCTTCTCCAGTCTCATACCTTAGACTATTTTTATCTTGCTTTCTTTCGACTTTCACCTATTAACATTTCACCCAAAGCACTTACCAAATACAACGGGAAAATGATATGGAGCCAAAAGAATTATGGATGAGAAGGAGAATAGGATGAGCAGATTAGTAGGAGGATATGATGTCTATTTTACTCTTCAAAACAAGATGATTCTATACTATTATGATCAGAAGAGACATCTCATCCAATGTCTTATCTTGTTTACCAAACACACGCATAGTAGGAGTTTTGATATGTTAATTCGATTTTGATCTGAATTCATTAATTCATTTAACAAATTAATATTGGATTTGTTTTGATACACTTCGATAGCAATCGATCCTATTTAATAATATATATTTATAAATATAACTATTTCAAAAGAATTTTTTGTGAGATTTAATATTCTTCAATGTGTCATTTTTTATCTACTAAAACTACATAGTTTTGATTTTATAATTGATTGGATAAAGAACTTTATAAAAGCTTAAATAATAAAACCTAGATTTAGAGCTTCTCAATGATCAATTCATGTAATTTTGATTAAAAGATCAAATTTCACAATAAAATAAAACTAAAAAATACTTATATTCATTTGAAACCATATTTAATATTTAATTAACTACGCGAAAATGAATATTTAAATACAACAAGCGGAAATACATGGGCAAGCCTCAACCCCAAGGCCAACTATAGATATGTGATATCTTTTTGTTTCATATTTATTTAATCATTTCAATACTATAACTTAAAAAAAAATAGTCACTTTTAACAACATAAAGCTAGAAAGTTATCAATTCAAAAGAATTAAAAAAAACTAAAAAATTATGTATATTTCATTATATAATTATATCTTATTTTTATGATATAACAACATAAATATATACATTTTAAAAACACTGTCGGTTTTAATATTTTTTGAAAATAAATAATTTCGTGATCCTGTTCTCATTTTTTTATTTAATATAGCGCTGTTAGTGTTTTTTATTGAAAAACAAACAAAGTATGCTTTTCGTAAGTGGAGTACTATTTTCCCTTGTAGGTATTGAGTTGAAGAAAAGAATGGACAATGACAAATTGACAGCCACCGTCCAATATGCATAAATTTTCTTCTTGTTGTTCAAAATTGAACCGAAGACTGACAAAAGAGCCATTTCATTCATTGATCATGCTTCAACCACGTGCTGCGTGGGCGGAGAAATAATTTTCTGTTGTCAGAAAGAAAAGACGTTTTTTTTTTAAACGGTGATGTCTTGAAAAGAACATCAATATTCTGCAACAAAAACGTGCTAATCTATAAAACCAATGCATGTTGGTGTTATAATACTTAGGTATTTTTCCTTTTTTACTTTGTGTAGATGTATAAAATCTCGCTTAAAAATTATTGGTATCTCTTTATTTTTCTGTCTTGTTTCAAAGAAGTGATTATTGAATACTTTCATTGTAATTTGAAAGTTTGAAGGAAAAGATTTGAGATATGTGTATTTTGGACTTTTTAGAGTGGTTCAGGGAGTAAGTTTATCTTGTATTTAGGATGGCGCGATTTTTAAGATCCCACTTTTTTTTCGAGAGGCCCTGTTGTATGTTCAGGGACGACACAATCCCTGAAATCTCGTTTTCATTTTTGCATGTGAGAAGTCTGTGAATGATTGCGGTTCCGTCATCTGCTCTGTTACGTGTTTGTTATTGACGTAGCATCGTGTCATTCGATCATTGGGAGGAGAGTTATCCACGTGTCTGCTACATACCTGTTATTGACGCAGCCACGTGTCATCCGGTTATTGGAGGAAAATTATCCATGTGTCAACAGACTACTGAAAAGTGAATTATTTACTATATCAGATACCTATTATTTTTATCGAATGTTAAAAAAATAAGTCAATGATATGTAAAATAACTGTGATTTACAGGGGGTGAGAAATTCTTATCTATCTTTTATGAATGCATATCTCACCGTCACATGATATGAAATATAAAAAATGCTACCTGTTTAATGCTAAAATAAACATTTTAGGAGAACTTTATACAGGTGTTGTAAATTTAAAAGCGGCAATTATCTGGCGAATCAGATGAACAATGAAAGTCAAATGTGGCAATTAAAGTCAAGTTGATAGCTTCAAGTATATTGGGGAAAAAAAGAGTGGAAATGAATGCAGTTGTGGCCCGCCCACATAAATATTCCAGTAAGCATGTATGCACCCTGTCTCTTTGTAAATTCAGCAGCTGGCATTCAAAACTATGAACGCGAGGAGGAGGGGAGGAGTTATGCTTTGATTATGACAGATAAATATCAGCATTAGACGCGGAATCAATTAGTCAATTAGATTGCGTTATTCTTCCATTTCTGTTTCGAATTTCAAAAGGCTAAAAATAAGCACCTTACGAAGAGAATTCCAAGTAATCTTAATTACTAAATGCTTAATTATGAAGATATATACCAACATTTCGTATCAGCAAGAAATTCATGCACCACTACTAGCAACTTTTGTATAATGGGGATGGTCTATACCTTTTATCACCAATAATCAATTGGAAAAGAAGAACAAAACAAATGAACTAAATTCTATTGCTTTTGGGTAAGTTGGTGTTTATTCTATACAATTTTTGTCTAAGTTTATTCTACACATCTTTGATGCAAGATGTCAACCTTATTGGTTAAAATCGAAAATTTATGCGCACAAATATAAATGCACGAATTTATTCTCGTTTGTTTAATCTATATTAAAAAAACAACGATAATTTGGGGTGTGTTTTGTAAGAAGAAAAATAGTAGAAGTAAATAAAATTGATTTTTTCTTTCATTTGTTTAATAAAAATGATAGAAAAAAATATAGCCACTAAAAAGTGGTTTAGTGGTAGAGCTTGGGATCTTAAAGTGTGAGTTCTCAAGTTTAACACTTTCCATGTCCCGAGGTTTAGGGTTCAGGGCATGCTTACTAAAAGTGATTGAGGTCCGAACCGGTTTCTCAGTTACCAAAAAGAAATGATAGAAAAACAAATATAAATTGTATAAAATTTATCATTATATCATTCATAATATTAATTGATATTAATGTGAATGATATGATAATGATTAATTAATAAATTGATTATCTCATTTTTTTTGTTCACTTTTCAGTCTTTTCAATTTTGATTGATCATGATTTGTCCATACAAAAAAAAATTAATCATTAATGTTAGAAAAATAAAGAGTGATTGGAGAAGAAACTCTTGTATTATTGATGTATATTATTGAAGTTATTGTGAAAGACGAATACAAGCCTATATATAGGCTAAGAATATAAAACCTAATAGAAATAGGAAACATAGGATTTATAATAAAACATGAAACTAAACTAATTAGGAAACTAATACATATGAAACTAGGAAGCTAATATTGCAGTAAGAATAGGAAATATCTTTTAACAGCCCCTCTCAAACTTAAGGTGATAAAATGGATGTCAACTTGAGTTTGTAAACTGAATCAACGAAGCACAGAAAAGACGAGTGACAGGCAAGGCCCGAAGCGGAATCACGGGTGATGACTTGGCAGGACCCAAAGCAGAATCTCGGGTGATAACTTGCTGATGCTGATGCTGATGATGCTGCTGATGATGATGCTGCTGCTGTTGATGCTGATGGTGCTGATGGTGATGCTGTTGATGTTGATGGTGATGCTGCTGATGATGATGCTGAGAGAATCATGGGTGATGACTTGGCAGGACCCGGAGCGGAATCACGGGGTGATAACTTGCTACTGTTGCTGATGCTGCTGGTTATGCTTGTTGAAATATGACTTGGGATTCGGCGGTTCCACAAGATGGTGATGGTGGAATAGATGCAGCTCGTGTTTGAGTTATTGCACAATATGGTGATGCTTGCTGAGAGGTGACTTGGGAGTCAATGGCTCCCTGAGATGGTGATGGTGGTGCTGCATATGCAGCCTGCGCTTGAGTTGTTACACGTGCTAGTGATGCTTGCTGAGAGGTGACCTGGGATTCAGTGGCTCCTCGAGATGGTGATGGTGTTTGAATTGGTGCACGAGATGATGATGTTTGTTGAGAGGTGACTTGGGAGTCAATGGCTCCTTGAGATGGTGATGGTGGTGTTGCAGATGCACCCTGCGCTTGAGTTGTTGCATGTGTTGGTGATGTCACAGGTTGTTGAGGTGGCGGTGGAGATAGTGTGGCCGGAGAAGGGGATTGCAGGGGTGGGGATTGAGTTGAAGGTGGGGTTGGAGAGGGGTCTGGTGGAATAGGGGCATAGGTGGGTTATTGAGAATTTTGGTGGGGGTTTTAATGGTTGTTGGGTTCGTGGGATAGGGCTGCATTGTAGTTTGATTAGTGGCTAGGTAAACCGGGTAAGTGGGATGAAGTGATGGATAAGTGCAGGGGGGTGCGCTGACATCAGCATGGCTTGGGGTTTGAAGGCTGGTAAAGATAGTGACGTCGTGGGGCATAGGAGGGCTGGTAGGTGCTCTGACATCAACGTGATTTGTGGATTGAAGACTGGGCAAAACAGCAACGTCGGCGTGAGTCATGTAGGCTGGGTTTAAAGAAGGCATAATGGTATGTGCGTGGGGGGATGCTGATGCTGCTCTGGTGATGCTACTGCTGATTTGGTTCTGTGTTTAAAGGGCTCTTGCCAGATGGGAGAGAGGTGGCAGTTATGCTGAAGGTGGAGGTGAACTCCCTGGCGGTTGTGGTGATGGTGGGGATGATGTAGGTGAAACAGAAGGAGGAGGAGGTGCTGCTGTATTATCGCCATAGAAGCAGCTAGGTACTGCATAGCTGCCATCCACTGTTGCTGTTGCTGTGAATGCGGTGCCCACTGTTGATGTGCTTGCTGCGGCTGCGCTTGCTGCTTCGGTGGGTTGCTCAGATCAGGACCGTTAGTCGGCTGCATCTTGATCTGATTGATTGATTGCGTATAGTTTCTTCCTTACAAAAATCAGAATAATTTCACTCTCCCTCTCTCCTTCTCTCTCTCCAATAAGAGTACGTTATGGCGAATTGGAGGAGTGCTGAGAGAGAGAGCAAGGGCAGAAGTTTGAGAGAGAGCGAGGGCAGGGGTTTGAGGTGTGCTGCTGTAGGTGCCAATGGGGTGAAGGTGAAGATTCAGCAGGGGTTGGTGTGGTGATGCTAATGCTGCTGTTGCTGACTCACGGGTGATTATTTGGTAAAGATTATAATAGTATATAACAAGAAGGAAAAAGAGGTTATGTTCGGGCGAGCGGTATGAGGTTATGTCCGGGCGAGCGGCATTAAACCGTCCGCCAAAATTGCAGAAGCTCAAAATACGACTCTCAAAATAAGATCAATAGCTCTGATACCATGTTAGAAAAATAAAGAGTGATTGGAGAAGAAACTCTTGTATTATTGAAGTTATTGTGAAAGAAGAATACAAGCCTATATATAGGCTAAGAATATAAAACCTAATAGAAATAGGAAACATAGGATTTATAATAAAACAGGAAACTAAACTAATTAAGAAACTAATACATATGAAACTAGGAAGCTAATATTGCAGTAAGAATAAGAAATATCTTTTAACAATTAATCCCCTTAATTTTCTTTCATCCTACTTTTCTAATCTTCTATTAAATAAGATGAAAGATTATTTCACAATTTTTTCCTTTTAGTTTTCTCTTTTACTAAACTCATGTTGATACCTCATCTCGACAGTTTTTTAAAAAACAAATTTTGAAATCATCTTATTTAAGTAAAAAGGGTCCACCAACCAAATTTCATCGATTAAAGGGACCTATTTTGTATGGAAAAAAAAAACACCTCACAAAATCAGTCTAGGATGATTACTGTGCATGTTTATACTCTATTTAAAATAAATGCTCACATTGATCCTTGTTTGATGTTATTTATTTACACGCCTAATTTTATTTACACGAGGAAACATTTTACTTTTTATGGATGCAAGATGCGAAATTTCAATTAAATTTCATTCCAATCTCATCTAGTATGCTTTTTAAATCATTCACACAAGCCCAATCCAAAGATAAAGAGATGATACCTTGACTGGCACAAAGGCCCCTGTTGGTCAAACTACAATTTAATCAAATTTGGATCAAAGAGAAAACAACAGCACCAACGGGCCTCAAACCTGCAAGGAATAAGAGATGGAATGAAAAATGATCCAATTTCTAATTAAAGTGGACTTGAGCCCATTTCATTTTTTTTCATGATAGGCCCAATAAAGAATTTAACATTCCTATTTTAAATTTAAGTAATTAAGAGCTCAGAAATTTGCATTTCAAATGGTACGTATTAGTCCCAGCAAATAATGTACACGAACGGGCTCTTTTAGCCCACAACCTCTCACACTCAAAGACCGACTCAACTAATCCTAGTCCTAAGTCTAACACCTGCAATAGACAATATTCTGGAAGCAACAACATCACAATCTTAACAGCATTCGGTACATGCCCACTGTGCAACCTTAGCCCAGAATCTGTTGCCCACCTCATTAGAGACTGCCCGTATGCTCGTGAAGCTTGGCAGTCCCTTGGTTTCCCAACAATTGATTTCTTCCTACAAGATTTCTCCACGATGGAGCTCAAAATACCTTCATCCAATAAAACACTGACACGTGTTCAACCTATGCGATATAACGAGGCACATGTGAAATGAGCAAATCATGTCATCGTCACGTCAAAGTGCGATTAACGGACCTAATCTCCTCTGAAACAAGCGACTCCATGAGCACGCAACTAAAACCTAACTTCAGAAGCCTGGGATCACAGGGGTAAAGTCATCCCTCTCTCACGTGAACGATCTCCACTCATAATACTATAAATAGTCCAAGGTACGTAAGTTCAAGACACAACTTTCTTTTTTTTACACACAAGAAAAAACCTGCATTACTACACTTTAAAATTAATCATCGGCCTCTCTTAAGCTTTCATCCTAATTAGAGCGTCAGAGCGTCGGAGTGTCTTCGGAGTTCTCTTCCTCCCTTAGTTCACATCTGTTCACTTGTACAGATCCCGATGAGTCAATCCCAAATCCCTGAAAGTCAACAATAGGATAAACAACGTTTTTTTCGGCATCGACACTCCAACTATGCCTCCATTGCTTCATTGGAACATTATTTTCACCTTATATGTGTTGGAGTATTTGGCTTGCTAGAAACAAGTTTTGCTTTGATCCAGACTCTGACCAACAATCCATTGCTGGGTGGAGCACTCATGCTCGAGAGTCAATTGCTCCTCCCAAAATTTTTAAAATTATAGTTTTATTTTAATTATTTTTAAATTTTTTTTTATAAAATTTGCATGTTGCACTCCAAAAAAAAAAAAAACTATAACTTTACTTCAAAATATATATATTTTTTATAATTTTATTTACCTGAAATTTCAACTCCGCCCATGTGCTCGTAATAATACCCTTAATTTTCCAACAGATGTGAATGGCTTACGTTAAGTGTGGTTGACGCGTTTGGTTTGGTTTTTCGCGTGCTGGAATATTTTTTTAACGTTCTATTATGACTTCTCGGATTTTAATAAGGCAAAATAAGCTAACGTTCTAATTGTTGTACCTTATGGACAAAGTTAGGCCGCAGTGTTATTTTAAATGACTCATCAGTCCCTGAGGTACAGCAACCAAAAGCAAGGCGATGATTTTTATAAAAACAGTGGGTTGCTGTTTTCCACGATTGCACAAAGCGCAGCCAAATTCGTTTTCTAGTCAATTAATCAGCTAAAACCGAGCTGATTCAATGATTTGTTCAAAAGTCTATCTTTTCCTGGAATGTAAAGTCGCTCTCTCGCTTTACTGTCTACGTCAGTCTTCTGGTCATTTTTTTCTTTGGAAAATCAGCCTTCTCTTCATTTTTAAGATCAGAACTGAAAGTGAAGCTCACTGATTCTTCATCAAAGCAAAGCATTTTACACCTCCTATCAGCGATTAGGTTCTCTCGCTGCAATTTGATTTTTTTTTTTGAGGATTTAGGGTTTTTAACTGGCGGCGAATCTTAGTAGATTTTCTGATCAGGTATGTACACATTTCATCGAAATCTTTCCCTTTTTTTGCTTCTTTTTTTTTTTTTCCTTTTCTTTCTAATGGGGTCAATATGTTGTGATAATGGGAGGAACCTCAGTGTAGGCACGAATTAGTAGATGGAGTTGATTTTAGAGCAAAAGGACGCAGCTGACTGGGTTTACAAAGGCGAAGGAGCAGCTAATATTGTTCTCGCGTACGCTGGATCCTCTCCTGCTTTCGTAAGTTCTTCCATGCTTCAATTTTCCCCCTTAAAAGCTCTACTGTTAATTTTCTTATTCAAAATTATGCAACATTCTGTTTTAAGTTGAAAGTTTCTGGAGAACCTTTTTTTCGGTTGAAATTCAAGGATTTAACAAATTGGAGTGAGGTGGGCCAGAAGGTAGGGCCTAGCAACCAAGTCTCTAAACGTTTTTCCCCTGGTTCTTTGGGCGTTTTTCAAGTTGAAGGGGATGGGCTTGCTAAAGGTAGAATGGTTCCTTCCTCTAAGTGGGCTGGGCCCTGTAAGCCAATTAAGAGGCTAAACGGCCTGAATTTAGAGGCTGGAAAATATCAAAACGCTGGGTGGCCAAGCGTTTTGGTCCACCAGCGTCGAGGTCTCGGATTTTTCAAGAGCCGTTGGCGTCGCCTGCAGAGGGAGTGGCTGGAAATCCTCTGCCGAAGAGCTTCGATGTCGGTGGTTCTGTCTTTCCGGCGTCAAGACTTTCTTTAGCCGTGAAGAGTGTCGAGTGCCTCGTGGAGGGCGCTGCTGGCGAGGTATTGGCGAAGGAGGGTCCAGGGGCTGCCGTGGTTTATACTGGGCCAGATTTTTCCGGCGAGATGGCCAGCAAGTTTGCAGTAGCTGGTTCCAGCCTAGAAAGGAAGTCTTCTGTTGACGATGACTCGACATCAGTTCCGGGAGTCTTTCTCCCTGGTTCTGGTTCTGGTTCTGGTTCTGGTTCTGTGGATGTCGTTTTTGGTAATAATTTTTCTCCTAAGAATCAGTTGATGATTCTGCCTTCTGTTGACCCACTGGTCAGTCTCTCGCCGCCCCCCCCCCCCCCCCCCCCCCCGGGGCCGAGGTTTTGGTTCAGGTTGATGCTGTTGGGTTCTCAGGTTTCTCTAATAGCTTTAATTTTGAGGTCTGGGGTTGTAGCATAGAGTGCAACAGAGGTGGTCATCTTAGCTTGGCCCTAGAGTGGCGATCCAGTAGAGATGCGGGAGGGTGTGGATGTTAGGGATGAATTAGCGGTGAATAGTAAAGCTTCAACTTGGGTTAAAAAAACTCCACAAATTAGTGGGGGTTTCAATAATAGGAATTGAAGAGCAAGCTATTAGTTTGTTTGAGGAAATTGAGCATCTTAGGGTTGAAGAGTGTAAAACTCAGTGCCGTGGCCGTGGTCAATCTACAGGTAGGAAACTTGCTAAGGGGAGTAGTATAGAAGTGAAGAGGTTGGAATTTGTTGTCAACTACGATAAGTTAAACGGTGACACAACTAGAAAAGCGGAGGAGGTGATAGAGGAGTCAAGGGGTCCACCTTCGATATAATGATATGGAAAATTATTTCGTGGAATGTGAGAGGGGCTAATGACGTGGCAAAGAGGGCTACTATCAAACACTTTCTTAGGGAATGGAAAGGTTTAGTGGTTTGTCTCCACGAGACGAAGATGAAGCTTATTGATGCTTCTATTGTCCGAAGCTTATGGGGTTTAAGGTCTTGTGGATGGAAAGTTTTACCGTCGATTGGTGCTTCGGGAGGAGTTCGTTTTCTTTTTCTTGTGTCTTCAAAGGTCTCTTGAAGGGTGGGGAGTGGGTTATGACTGGTTTATATGCTCCTAGCGAGAGTGACAATAGAAATCTTTTTTGAGATGAGTTGGTGGCTATTAGACAACGGTGGCAACATCCTTGGGTCTTAGGGGGTGATTTCAATGTAGTTCTCTATCCCCATTGTTGTTGAAGTAAGGGGTATGATGTGGGGTTCGACGCCATTCCAGTTTGAGAATATGTGGCCGAGAGTTGAAGGGTTTCGTGATCTTGTAA
The DNA here is from genome assembly GCA_023935145.1 of Bretschneidera sinensis. NCBI lineage: Eukaryota > Viridiplantae > Streptophyta > Magnoliopsida > Brassicales > Akaniaceae > Bretschneidera > Bretschneidera sinensis. The sequence goes on from CM043697.1 coordinate 150,391,792, forward strand.
AGGGATGGTGGAAGGGTTCGGTCTTCCATGGTGTTGCTAGTTTTATAGTGGCAAAGAAGCTGAAAAGAGTCAAAAAAGAAGTGCAAAATTGGAATTGAGAGTCTTTTGGCAATATCAATTCTACTATAAATGCTCTAGTGGGCGAAATTAATGAACTCGATGAAAAAGAAGTTAGAGAGGGTTTGCAGAGGAGTGATACGGATAGAAGGACGAATGCAAAAAAGGAGTTGGCTAATCTCTTCACCTTGGAGGAAATTTCGTGGAGGAAAAAATCTTTGGATTTATGGCTTCAAGAGGGTGATAAAAATAACAAGTATTTCCATCGAATGGCAAATGCTCATAGAAGGTTAAACTTTATTACTTCCATCGAGGTGGACGGTATGACGTTCGAGGAGGAAGTGGACATTTAAGGGGCCATTTTTGGTTTTTAATAGAACCTTTATAAGTAGACTTGTGGGATCATGCAGAACTTGGATGGCTTGGAGTTTTCCAGAATAGATGAGTTTGATGCTAGGTGGCTCGAGAGACTTTTTACTGAGGATGAAATTCTTGCAGCTCTGAAAGAGTGTGATGGAGATAAAGCTCCGGGTCCTGATGGCTTTACAATGTCTTTCTTATCCCATAGCTGGGAGGTGATTAAAGAGGATGTTATCAGACTTTTTGAGGAGTTTTATGCTTCAAGAGAGTTTGTGAGCGGTCAATATACCACTTTTGTCACGCTGATTCCGAAGAAGAAAGGGGCATCTAACATCAGAGACTTTAGACCCATTAGTCTAGTGGGTTGCATTTACAAACTTATTTCGAAGGTAGTAACCTCTAGATTGATAAGAGTGATGAATAAGGTGGTGAGCCCTATGCAGAATACGTTTATACAGGGAAAGAAAATTTTGGATGCAGCTTTGATAGCCAACGAAGTGGTGGATACTCAGTTGAAGATTGGAGGGGGAGGGTTAATCTGCAAAGTTGATATGGAAAAAGTGTATGACCATGTTTGCTGGAAATTTGTCATCTATTTATTAAATCGCATGGGATTCGGGGAGAGATGGCGCCAGTGGATTTTTAAGTGTATCTCCTTTACTTCTTTCTCTATATTGGTTAATGGGTGTCCCTCCGGTTTTTTTCGAGCTTCTAGAGGACTAAGACAAGGAGACCCTCTATCTTCGTTCTTATTCTCGTTGGTTACGGAGGCTTTAAGCAAAATGCTGGTGAAAGGGGTTTACTGTTGTGCGATTATCCACCTAAATTAATAAGTGAATAATCAGACTTGTTTTACTTGCAAGTGCACAAGGTCAACAGTAGCATAGTGTGCAAATGCGAGATCATCTCCACAGGGATTGGTAAATTTAACTTTAGAATTAGTTTCGCAGTAATAAAAAGATATATAATGAGAGAAATAAATATTGAGTTTGATATAATAATAATAAAAGCGTAGGGACTTGATATCCACCACTAATCATGCTACCGCAATACAACAGTATGCCAATGCTTTAATCATGTCATGTATATCTAATGTTTGTCAATCTAAGAGCTTAGTCCACTCCTTAGTCTATTGGTCTCCTTAAGCAACGAGTTAGGCATGGTGTATACTCTAACTCTTTTCTTTCTTAAGGGATTCAGCATGGTGTATACTGAGTTGTTCCTTAAGAGAGCATAGGATCTGTGAAAATCGACAACCACACGAGAACTAGAGCTTGGTCCGTTCCCGGTTTCCGATGTTGATTAATCCCAAGAACCCGGTGTGGATATCTTTTGTTACTATAGTTAAACCCAGGACTCGGTCATCCAAATTGATTCAACTTAGCTAATCCATACCACATGCATACGTTGATCAAACACACACATATGAGAAATTTAAATAAACACAGGTATTAATCAAGTTAAGCATCACAATATAAATATCACAAAGGCACTAATACTGAATTATTTAGTAAACATAATTAGGGCTTCAACCATGCCCTACTAGAAAATTAGTTACACATAGTTAAATAACAAAGGAAAGTAGAAACCCGAAAACACTATGGAGAAGAGTCGTCAATTCGTCTCCACAATCTCTCCTCCGGGCTCGTCCGGCCTCTGGCCTTCCCGAATAAAGACTAAACTAAAAAGGAGATCTTGTTTCTGTGTTTTACAAGTCTATTTATAGGGTTCTAAAGGTGCCTCGAAACCCTAATTTCCAAAATAGGTCCGGAAGAAATCTTTCCAAAACTGGCTCCGTCGCCTCTCTGTGCGTGTGCGCTCGATCACGTGCTCCTGCGCTCGAGCGCATGGGTGCGGTCGAGCCTTCTATGTGTGCGCACGATTGCTTGTGCGCTCGATCGCATGCGGTCGAGCCTTCTATGTGTGCACATGATTGCTTGTGCGCTCGATCGCACTAACTCTTTCTAGATCTTCAGTTTTCTTCTTTTAAAGCTTCAAAATACTTTCTTTTCTTCACAAGCCTATAAAAAACACAGAAAACACAAAAATGAAGTAAAACATAATAAAATATGTAAACAAAGAGCTTAACAAATGTAAATTAAGGGGCTTAAATATGAATATTTAAACACATATTATTTACTGACTGATGTCAAAGTAGGAGGTGTTGATGATATCGTTAATATTTCCCATCTCCTGTTTGCTTGTTTTTTGCGGGGCTGATATCACTCAAATGTTGCATCTTCGGGGTATCCTCTTTTGTTTTGAGGCGGTGTCGAGTCTTAAGGTGAATCTTGGCAAAAGCGTTCTAATCCCTCTTGGTGGAAGTGTTAATGGGAGTCTCCTTGCTAGTGTTTTGGGATGTCATATTGGCTCACTTCCTACCACGTACCTTGGTCTTCCTCTTGGGGCCTACTTTCAAGGACGAAAGCATTTGGAATCCGGTTGTGGAGAAGTTTGAGAATCCTTTGGCAAGGTGGAAGAATCACTACCTTTCTAAAGGGGGTAGATTCACTCTTATCAAAACTAATTTGTCTAGTATTCCGATATACTTTTTGTCTCTTTTTCCAAGCTCAAGCTCGGTGGCTAAGAGATTAGAAAGTATCCAACGAAGATTCCTTTGGGGTAATACGGCGGAGGACGCCAAGTTCCACTTGGTGAATTGGAATTTGGTTTAGCATCCTGTGTAGAAAGGTGGTCTTGGAATCAAATCTTTATCGGTGCTCAATACTCTTCTTGGTAAATGGCTATGGAGGTTCATTGTTGAGGAAGATCACTTGTGGAGGAAAGTGGTGGAGGCAAAATTCGGGTTGGATCTTGATGGTTGGATGTCTAAGGAGCCTCGTGGTCCTTATGGAGTTGGAGTGTGGAAGTTTATTAGAAAAGGTTGGGAGGATTTTCTGTTTTATCTTGAGATTTCGGTGGGCAATGGAGCAAAAATTAGGCTTTAGTTTGATACTTGGTGTGAGAATACCCCTCTAAATGATAGATTTCCATGTATTTTTAACTTGGTGAGAGATAAGGAAGCTCGGATTAACTCTTGTTTTTCATCGACCAACCAAGGAGTCACGTGGGATGTACCTTTTGTTCGCAATGTTCAAGATTGAGAAGCTGACGAGGTATTGGCCTTTTTGGAAGCCCTTTATTCTTCTAAGATTGTGGTGGGGAGGGAGGATGAGATGAGATGGAAACCAAGACCAGATAAAGAGTTCTTGGTATAAGATTTCTACAATATTCTTTTTGATAAAAGCCTCGTAAGTGAGACTCCTTATTTTCCTTGGGAGGCTATTTGGCGAGTTAGGGCGCCCTTGAAAATTCTTTTTTTTTTTTTTTTGGGAGGCCTCTTAGGACAGAATTCTTACTATAGACAATATTCAAAGGAGGGGAAAGATTATGATCAATAGATGCTATATGTGTAAAGAGAAGGCTGAATCTGTGTTTCATCCTTTGGTGGAATGCACTTTTGCTAGAAGCTTGTGGGAAATGACTTATAGAATTGTGGGAGTCTCTTGGGTGATGACGGGGTTAGTGATAGATGAAATAGAGGCTTGGAGTGGTGTTAGAGCTTCCAAGGAGGTCAAGAAGGCCTTAAGTTTAATTCCTCACTCGATTCGATGGATTTTGTGGAGAGAAAGGAATCAGAGGGCCTTTGAAGGTTTTGAAAGTTCAATTGTAAATTTAAGAGATAGGTGGTTCAATACTCTTAATTTTTTGGTTAGAGGAAATTATTTTGTAATTAATGATGATCTTGTAGATCTTGTAGATTTCCTTCATTGTACCGAGCATTTGGCTCTTCGGTGCACCTTCTTGGTGCTTTTTAATAAATATTTGCTTGTCAAAAAAAAAAAAAAATTTGTTGCTAAAACTTATATTTTTCTGGAGAAAAAAGCAAAAATTCGAGGAATTAACAAATTAGAGCTTATCAATATATTTGCTAGTTTGAGTAATTAACAAATTGGAGCTTATTAATATATATTTATAGCTAATCACTTGTATTTGAACTAAGGTTGGGAAAGTGATGCGGATACAAAAGGCACCAAGGAATGAAAAACCGCAAGCGAATGGTACCTCGGTTTTGACAACTCATGAGAAGCTTCTTTGGAGAGACAATGAAGAGCTTATATCCTCCCCAAACAAAGGAATTGTGGAGCAATTATACGTAGAGCATGTGATGAGCCCTTTGTTAGGTCCCAAACATGTCGATGCAGGAGTATGTATCCTTTTTCTTTTTCCTTATTTTTTTCGGTTTCAAACTTGTTGCTTTTCCTTTATCTTATTGTTTATTTTTTCTCTTTATGGAGTTTGGGAACTTGACTGGCCGTTTCTGTTTTTAATTTGTAATAAATCAATATATAAGATTATAGATCACAGTGAATATGCAGCCTTGCTTGGTTGAGCATTAGTTAAAAGTTGATCTTATGATGAAAGCAGCATTAAATATCAAAGAACTTTTTTTTTCTTCCGTTGGGGAATGGATTTCTTTAACTTTTTTTCCTACTTTTACTTGCACTTGATTATTGTAGAATATCTATATGAAATATGTGCTTCTTCTTGTATTAATTGCAAAGTTTCCTACTTAATACTTTAGTTGACACCCCATTTTGATCCTTTAAGTGAAAACAAAGAAAAACTGAATCATATGTGGCAATGCTGTTGTTTACATAGTCAAGATTAAATTTTGTCCCCACTACTATTTAATAACGTTTGCCTTCTCAATCCAGTCATGCTTGGGAATATTGTGAAAATTATTAGATCTTTGATCTTAGTTTCCTTTGAACTTGGCAGATGCGTGTTCTTGTATCCAGGGAATTTCTTGAATCCATTGAAAAGAATGTGAATTGCCAGCGTCCTGCTTCACGCGTTGATGCAGCCAAGGTTGACACTCATCGTGATTCCGTGCTTCTCATAAATGATCATTCACTTTTTCCTCATGGTAATCACCAAATCCTGGAATGTGTAAAAAAGAGTTATCCATCTGGCATTCACATTTTTTATGTTGCACTTTTTCTATAAGTAAAAAAATCTGCACAACCAAATGATATTTACGGATAGACCAAAAGAGTCAGACAAGATCCTGGATTTAAGAAATTTTTTTATGTGTACTTCAGAATATAGAGGTGCTTATCTTCCACTTGTGAGGGTTACTCCTAGAGTGAGGTTGGGTCAGATTAGCAGCTTAATTTGGTCTGTCCTAAAAGACAGGTTTACTTTTTCATGCTTGTCCTATTTGCTCACACTGAAAAGTCCCCAAGCCGTCCCCTTTTTTTATCATGGCCATCTAAATTACATTAGCTGATATGCATCAGTGCTAGACTATAGGTTATTAGATATTTTCCATTTAGCTAGAGTCTGAACAAGTGTGGAAGAAGGATAGGAAATAACTCCATGCTACTTGTGTTATAAACTTCTATTTAAAAAGGTTCTCTGCAGATACCTTAACTACGAGTATTTAAGTCACAGAGTGCATACTCACTAGATTCAACATTAGCGTGCTTGATGTAATTTAGTTGGTTATGTTCACTATCTTATACTATGATTTAGGAAAATGCAAAGGTGTATGTTTGACAGGGGGACAACTCACACACTGAGGCATGTCTCCGTTTCCCGTTTTTTTGTTCTTCTTTTTTTCCCTCAGTGTAATGAATCTATAAAAATTTAAGTAACCACTTAGATTTTCAGCACAAATGATCTGAAAGTTACTGTAAACTATTTTAGCGTAATATCTGACATGGTTCTATGTTATTCTACTTTCTGCATCCCAGGTATTCATAAAGGCGAGTCATGCATATGTGTTGAGATAAAGGTGCTCTTGGTTAATGTGTCTTTGTTTCTCTCTTCTTTATGATGTTAATTTTTAGTTTTGTGAGTGTTATCTTTTCCTCTAATTTTTAAATTTGTTCCCACTGATATTTACCAACCTACTTGTTTCGATATATTAGCCCAAATGTGGGTTTCTCCCATTCTCAAGATTCATAACCGAGGGAAATGGCATTAAAAAAAGCATTACTCGATTTAGAATGCACCAAGTCCTGAAGTTGCGACAAAAAGAGGTATTTTTCTTTTTACCATTCTTAAGGCCAATGAAATTCCTACTGTTGTTACTTTCCATTACTACGGGGCAGATTCTGTAGTCTTAACACTGAACTCTTACACCTTTATATTGCCAAGTAAGGCCATGTCAATTGTATTTAATATTTATTTTTCATTGTGTATCTGACATGTTTGAACTGTGCTGCAGATCTCAGAATCAAGTGAATATGATCCTCTGGATCTGTTCTCTGGATCTAAGGACAGAATATGCAAAGCTATCAAAGCTCTCTATGCCACCCCTCAGAACAATTTCCGTGTATTCTTGAATGGTTCTCTTGTATTTGGGGGTTTGGGTGGTGGAGCAGACAGTACCAGCTTTGCAACTGGACAAGCATTCGAAGATGTACTCAAGGATATCATTCAGGCAGATGATGGCCTGCGTACAATGAATTTTATACGGCTTGTTGCTGAGACAGTCTATAGTTCTGGAGTGCTAGATCGGCTTTTAGAAGTTCAGAAGCTTGATAATCTTGACATTGAGGGAGCAATTCATGCATATTATAATATAATTTCTCAGCCTTGCATGGTATGCAGAGAATTGGACAAAAAAGAAGTATCACCCCTATATACCTCCTTGCATTCGCTTCCTTTAGATGAAAGCTTGAAGATCGTAAAGGACTATTTGATAGCTGCGACCGCAAAGGACTCTAGTTTGATGATCAGTTTTAGACCAAGGGAAGATGAGGATTCAGAATCTTCGTATAATAATTTATATCTAGAATCAACCAATCAATTTTTTTATTACAAGGTAGAGTGCCCGTTACATATTCTATTTTGAGTTTTAATGTGCACAGTTGATATTATATTGCTGTGAGGTGTTTGGACTGTATTGATATTGTTGCATCTATATATTCCGTTGAAGAAACTGAAAATGGAATTTTATAGAACTTTTATATTTGGAAATTCAAATTTTTTAAAATTATTAAATGATAACCCATTCATGCTGCAAGATGAACTCATTTTAATCAATATTTTTTTGCTTTATGCCTTCATTGATCAGGTTTGAGTTTTGTTGAAAGTATGTCCTGATGCTTTTGAGATCAGCTTCATATTCGAATTACAGCTATAGAACCATTCAAATATCTGTTTGATAATTAAATTTAGTGAATTTGCTAGTTGAAGTCAAATTCCTCTGCTGCAAGGTGTCTTATGACCTTTGGTTATGTATTTGTAGGTGTATTTCATTGACCTGGATTTGAAACCTTTAAAGAAAATGGAATACTATTATGAATTAGACAAGAAGATAGTGACCTGTTACACGCAGGTGCTGGAAACTAAGCATGGAGAAAATAAAGCTGTGAGCATGAGCTCTTATAAAAGTACGTATTGAGATGCATCACTGTGCCTTGAAGATAAATCTAGTACTGAAGATTTTGGTGGCAAGTGTTTGTATTTTATTGTTGTATCTGTTGTAACTTGTAAGCGTGCAGATGGGTGTTTCTCAAGTAAATTTTCATCATTCTTTTCTTGTGTTTCTGGATTTCCCTTCATGTAAACAATTAATCATTTATATTATTTGCTTAAACTGGAATTTTATTTTCCATATAGTATTCTGTCCTTATTTCCTTTTGTGATCTTAGAAGATTGACATTTGAATCTGAGTTGGATAGTCACAATGACGATTGATTAGTTTTTAATGCTCAGCAGACAAGTTACCATTATCTTGTGTTACTCATCTGAAAGTGAAGTGGCTTATCACTTAAAATAAAAAATTTATTATGTACAATCATAATAAACTAATATATATAGAATTACAATAATATATAATTTATATTAATACATTTGATAAATCAATACTATGTTAAATTGTAAATATAAAATATATAAATATAAAACTAATTATAATATAATATAATTTTTATATTTTATATTTTATTTTTATGTACATTTTATATTTCAAGATATTATTAGAGTATTTTGTTATTTTATTAAAATGTTTAACTTAAATATATATTAATATTGTAATATAATTGATAAACCTTCAAGACACAAATGCCCTAGTTGTAATTTTAATGTAAAAATATTATTTTTGTTGTAAAATATAAAATATAGAATACGAAAAATATTATAAAGTATAAATATAATATTAAAATATTAATGTATATATGAAATAAACATATTATAATAATATAATTCATATATATATATATATATATATATATATATATATATATATATATATATATATATATATACACGAATATAAATATACTTAAAAGTTGTAACAAAAATACATAAACAATGGAATGGCCATTTTGGGGGGAAAGCCCATTCCATTCCCTGGCCTGATTCGGCCAAACAAACGTAGTGTCAGTTCTCAAAGAACCTTTGGAGCCTAATTCTTTGGTCTTTACACTCCATCAGTGCTTCTTGCGCAGCTTTGAGAAGCCTGCACATAAGAATATCCTTTCCATTGAGTAGAAACTTTCACTATACTATAGACCTAAGTTAAGATCATTTGCACATTGTTCTGCAAACAACATTTACATGTTGCACTTTGAATAATGATTCTTTATCGGTGTTGCATCACTGCTTTTGGATGCAAGCTTACACTTTTTAGATTGTTATGACTATTTGCATGCGTGCCACGCCGCCCTTCATATAATCTGCCATTTGGGTATATATGGACACAGTCAGTATTGAGTATTCATTCTTGCTTTTGAGTTAATGGGAGCTTAATAAGAAAGAAGGGGAGAGAGTGACTGAACACAGTTTGTGGGCTTTAAAGGGAAAGTGATATGTGAACTACTTGCAGTGTTCTTTATTTCTTAAGCCCACATGGCCTATTAATTGATACAGCTGGATTCTGAATTCATCATGGTGTGTGGGAACTGAATAGCAAGAAGGATTGCTTCCCCACTCCCTCCCTTCTTGTGATAAAACTCAAGGTTTTAGGCAGACTGACTTATGTTCTAAAGCTTGGCATGCTGTTGTTGGACTGAACTATGTAGAAAAATGTACTTTATGGTTTCCTTATATATATAATATCATTTTCCAATTAACACACAAGTTTTTAACAATTTAATCAAACAAGACGCACAACAAATAAGATGTTTGAAATTAAAGAACTAAAGGAAGAGAACATGCAAACTCCGTTTATAGTGGTTCGGCAATATCGAAATCTCTCCGACCCTACGTTCATTTTCTTCAAGGAACCTCTTTGAAGTAATCTATTAAATTTAGTTGAACAAGTTCATGGGTGTTGCACAAATCTTACAAGTACTCTTTTCCACAAGGAAGTTACGAAGAAGAGTTTAATGTTAAATACTTTAAGAGTTACACCAACTCTTTCTTTTTATAATGAATGGTATTAAATGTAAAAGAAAGGGAGAGACATAGCAATGAATGCTTTACGATATGAAAATTATCTCTCTCTTTCAAAAACAAGTTTAAAGAATAGCTCACAATAAATTTTTCAAGGCTGAGAGAATTACTGAGTTATAAATCAAATTAAGTGTTCTTGTTGTTTAAATGCTTATTGATGAGTTTTTTTTTTAGCCTTGGTCTTATATGGCCATTAGACACTGATTTGATAGGTTTAGAGCATTAAATGCTCAAATTCCGCATCTCAAACGATCATATTTTCGAATTACCAGTCAATTGGGTCCTTATACCAGTCGATTGGGTCATTGTACTAGTTGACTGGGTTAAGTGAAAAAATTAACTTTTAAGTTTGGGACAAGTACCAGTCGACTGGGTCCTATTACCAGTCAATTGGGAACTTATTGTCTCTTTTACCAGTCGATTGGTTCAGAGACCTAGTCGACTGAGTTGTCAAAAAACCCAGTTTTTATATTTTAAAACAGTTTTTTGACTTAAAGACATTTTTCGAATTAATTTTGTCAAAGTTTTTTGTAAAGTGAGCCATAATTTAAGCTAAGTAACTGAAATTAGAGATTTATAATATGCATAAATTATCTTAGGGCTTATTCTAAATCTTATGTCTTCTTTTGGTATTTGAACGTGATGTATTTTTGCGTCTTGTTTCTGTATTGACTGTTTTTGTCACTTAAACACTTAGATAAAACTGTTAATACAATTTAAGTAGTATCAAACAATTGAGCTCGGAGAACAATCCCAAACCATTGCATTAAGGTTCTAGATTAAAAAGCATACCATAGGTTGCACAAGAAGACTTGATAAGCTGATTTCATGTTGAAGTTCCAAGATCTCAGAAGTCTCAACTTTTGTGCTTTGAGTTTTAGTTAGATGCTTGTGAAAACGATGGTCCATGGTCACCTCGGCTGTATTCCCACCACTCATACACTAGCACTGCATCTTAAGATTTATCATCTTAGTTGAAACGCTCTACTCTATTTTCGGGGCCTAGTCTAGGCGGTAAAATAAGCCTAAAATGGCCAATCAAAAAACATTTGTGGTGGGTCTGTAAGATGCCTTGGGCAGAGTGCATGGACTGTTGAAAGCAGGTGTTTTGGGTTCTTAGTTTAAATGCGCTAGTTTGCAGTACTTTTCATCTTACCAATTTGCATGTCAGCATACATATTATTAGAACTCTGTTTTCAAATGTGTCTTCTGATAATTCTCACATGATTACGCTTTCTTTTCACCCATGTTTACATTAAGGACATATTAGAATCTCAATGAATGATCTAAATTCTATTATTCTTTCTTCTTGGCCAGTAGGAAATCCATTTTATTTACTTGTAGCAAATTTATCGATGTCGTTTTAATGTTTAAAATGGTCTCTCTCTCTCTCTCTCTCTCCGACACGCATCCACTCGCACAAAAAAACAAGACTATTTAGAATACAACAAAAAAGAACTTAAATAGATGACAGCCGGGTCAACTTATTCACTCAGCTGATCCTATGCCCACTACTAAAAGGCATTTGCTGACTGTTATAGGCCAATTTGCCAAGACAGAATGTAATATTCAAAACGTCTACTTATCGACAAAAAAAATTCTGCAAAACATCCTAGGCGAAAGCCATATCAGTTTTATTTATTTATTATTATTATTTTAAAAAAAATTGATTGCTCAGGAACAAATGTTCTATCATAGTTCAGTTTCACACAATGCGTAAGAATGCATGTTTTCACCACTGTCCACTTTTTTAGCCAGTCAACTTTTCCTTGAGCAACTAGAAGCTTAAACTGACATGTATCAGCTGAGGACCTGCTAAGCTTTTGAAATTCCAAGCTAGAATACTGATGTGGGATCATTGCAAATGATGTTTATGTCTCCAGTATATTTTGTATGATACTTTAAAGGATATTAATGAAGCCATGTTTTAGCTTGTGCATGGATAAATTACGTCATTAAATGCTCAATGGGTCATTGGTGGTCCAGTCAAGAACCTTCTGACCAGCATTTACTTTTCACCAACTACCACCGTAAACTTCTCTATGGGAAAAGAAAATTTACCTAAAACTTCACAACATAATCAAATGAAATTCAGAGAGATAAAAGTTCATATATAGTGACTCTGTATCCATCCATTTTTCCTGCATCAGCTTGTTCTGGTCCAAGTTATATAATTATAGTTAGTGCAATCCTTATATCAAAACCATGCCGAAGGTTTCATCTCAGTCCTGACACCTATACTGCTTTATATTTTCATGTGATGGTTTACCTGTTATATATTTTATATTTCTTTATGATAGTATTATGTTCCTTTGCTATTCTCTCTGTGCACTGACAGTCTGCAGTGCCTTTTCTGTTCATTTGTATGGAATAGAATTTATCTACCAAGGAATCTGACTCTTTTCTCTGGTGCAGAAAACCGTACTGTCAGTGGAACTGCTCTGTTCTAAGTGCAAGCAGAAGGTGATGAAGTTAATTGCAACAATTGAAGGGATAACTTCCATTGTCCTTGACCCTTCAAAAAATACAGTCACTGTGATAGGTGAAGCTGATCCAGTGACGATCATTAAAAAGGTGAGGAAATTCCGAAAAACTGCCACAATTATGAGTATAGGGCCTCCCAAGGAAGAGAAGAAGGATGAGAAGAAAGATCTTATGATTTATACTCCAAAGACATGTCAGAGATGTGATGTCTGGTATGTTGTTGGTGAAGATGCTTTCAACTATTGTTCCATTATGTAATTATGAGATCAATGTTTATTGTATCATTTGTGTTTGATTACTATGTCCTGTTTAATGGATTCCAAACTGTTTACTTTTCTGGAGCAAAAATAATTTCTGTTGGTTCCATCATCAAGAAAGTGTAATCGGTATTATTCACATAAATCTGTGAAACAATCATATTTCAGCTATTCTAGTCCACCCACCCACCCTCAGCTATGTTATCTTACGAAGTTCGTAAGCGGCCCAAATTGGTTCTGCTGAGAGGGACAGACCTGGATTGGATTTGGTATATCCACTCTAGCAAGAAAAAGTAGGATCATATTAACTCGGGCTGGCACGATGATATTTACATGGCGTGATTAAATGTTTTGGAGTTGATTATATGGAGTTCATGGATTCTGTTGTCAACATGTGGGTTCAGTTGATATTGCTTGTTCTTCCATAACATGTTTTTCATAGCAACTGGCAAGTTTATTATTGAAAAGCTTCTCTATGAATGTAGGGCCACAAATAGTATTGATGTGTTTGGTGAATAGGAAGAAAGGAGGATGAATTGTCATTAAGATAGGATAAAAGTATATTACTTTCATCTCATATATATTAGTATGTATAGAAAATCAAAATTTTTAAGCAAACATAATAATTAATGTTATAAGTCATTAAATTGTAACTTACTTTATAGAAATAACTTTGTTTAGTACTTAGATTTGGTATAGTTGTTTAGAAAATCTAAATTTAAAGGTAATTTAATTAAAAATGAACTTTGACTTTTCAAAATGTTTCAAACCATATGGAACATACTAAAATGAAAATTTTGCCAATATATAAGGGACGGATAGAGTATTGCTTTGGGTAGATTGAGACATTTTATGTATCATTTTGTCTCGTTCTATCTTCTCTCTCGTGATGTCCACCAAATGTTACATAGCCACTGCCATTGCTATTTGCCAATAATTTAGATGATTAAGAATTAAATGCCCGATAGAAGTCGATTGTTTAAAGGATCAAATCATAAAAATGAAGCGTTTTTTCTCTCATTGGTTGGGACAGTGAACAATCACTAGCTAAGTCAAAAAGTTCAAGTCAAAATTACATATCAGTTGTAAATTTGGAATTCTCTTAAATGATGATTATAGGATGATTGAGACTTGGTTCTATCAATAGGGGAGAATGAGTTCTGTATGGATATGATTTGCTTTGCATGTGTCATTGCCCATATCTCAAAGCTCAAAAGTTAGTCTTGGACCAGTGGGGCATGCATGCTTTCTCCTCTTGATTGAAAATAAAATAAGCTGGTAGGTTTGTCAAAACACAAATGTATTCCTGGTTTCCGACATGCGACAAGTCGCTATGTGGAGAGTTGATATATTAATAAACGTATAAATCATCGAGGGAAATGGCCTCTTATAGATGGATCTATGTGATATCAACGTGAAAGCTCGCTTAAGCCTTTTTTTGGATGAAAAAGACTAGGAAAAGATGGCCTCGTGGTTTGGTTTTGTTCACTTGTAGGCAGCTATTAGTTTTTACTATATTCTATTCTCACCTTTACCCAAATTTAATTATATATTCTTCTGGGGTGAATGATTGCTTATTGAGGAGAATTTGGGCACTGCATAAAATTTGAAGGCTTTGCAGCTATTGCGTATGGCTCTTTTTACCTAAATGGGGATCTAAATAGGATTGAAAATTTAAAACTAAACTTGGGTAAAAGTCATTAAATTAAGACGCTCAATTATTCTGTTGGGTCTTAAAGGATAAGAAGCTTTGTGTGGCAGAAGCTGTTTATACTGTGGAAAAGGCCTCTTCCTTATCATGGGCTATTTATCTAGCTTTTATCAATAAACATCCCTCGTAAGATTGATAGTTGAAATCCCAGTTTGGCATGACTCAAGAGGTTCAGGAACTTACATTCAAGAAATGGGCCTAGCCAGGACATTTAAGATTAGACCATGGGAATTTTGAGTTTTATGGTCAAAAGTCTAACCGTCAACTCATCTAAATTTTTTTGATAACATTATCCATTAAAAATATATGACAAATAAAGGTTAATTAAAAATCATGAAACTTTTCTTTGCATTCAAAACATGAAGTCTAGAGATCGATCATTTATTTGTCAGTTACAACTACTTCAAATTTGCATGGCAACATATTTTGTCAAAGCTAGAATCATTAAGGCTGCGAGGTCTTAGCAAGAGGAGTTTAACTACGCTGTCAAATACCTTAGAGGCAAATCCTTTCGAAGGCTTCTTTTGAAGCTTGCATGGAATGCTTATATCTACCACATATGGAGAGAAAGGAATCTTAGAGCTGACCAAGCTCTATTTCACACTAATTCTAAGGTTTTGGAGGATACTGATCTTGATGTAATTAAGAGATAGAATTCTAAGTATTAGCAATACTGCTAAAATGTTTGTGGATGGAACATTCAGATAAAAACGGGGATTGTCCTCTTAAGTCTTTGTATTGCTTGGCTGTTTTATTTGGTTTTCTTGTTAGCTGTAATCTATTTTTCCTTTAGCTTGTTTCTGCTGTTGCATAACTGTGTTCTTTAGGGTAAACAAACCTTTATCTTTTATCCAAAAGAAAACTTTCCCCACATTTTCCATCCACATCTACTCCCTATCCGTCCATCTGTCCTCAGGGAAGTTAAATGATACAATACCCACGATCAGATGCCCAAAACCCCCAAACACCATAGAGCAAATTAATTAAAGGAACATGAGGTCAGTAACAGCATGTTTAGGAGTTTTAGGAGGAAAAAATAGATTTTAAAGAAAAGAAAAGTAAAGAAGGGATTGGAAACTTTTCTTTGAGAGTTTTATAAATTAAAGGGTTTTAAATATAGATAAACAAGTTCATTTGTAATATAAACCTTGCAAATCTCTCAATTTGGAATGTTAAAAAATTTACAGATTAAGTCGTTTTGGAGAGTTATTGAAAAACCCTCTAGACCTTCTTTTTTTAAAAAAAAAACTTCCAAAAGTGATTTTTAATTAACCTTTTTTTTTCTGAACTTTTAAAACTTTGTCTCAAACAGAATAAAAATCAAAGTGATATACTAATCTCTAAACGAATTGAAATAACCAAACAATAATAACCAGATGTCCCCGAAGGGACTTATAACCTCATTAAAATTCGTAAGAGATAAGAAATCAATAAACAAGAATCAACGGGCATGACCTTTGGCCTATAAACCATCGTCGAAATTCCATAGAAATTTCTCTTCACTAAACTATTTATATGTTTTTACCATTAGTTGCCATCATCTATGCCTTTGGACTTTGTTTTGTTCCACCGAGTTATAATTGCTAGTATTTAGGCCCACAAATACTTGGGTCATTATAAATTTGAGGGATGCGGATGAACCTTCGCTCATTTCTTTCAAATGATAAATTTGCAACAGGAAATGAAAAACTTGTGCACAAAAAGACAACACCTTGCTAGGAGAGCAAAAAGAAAAGAGTATTTTAATAGACTTGCTAATAATTAGGGTCCGTAAATAAATCTTGTACTTCTTGCTGTAAACTTCCAACCTTCCATGTCTTCAACCCTCTCTTTGTAACTTCAACAAGAATCATGTTCCTCCTTACTTTTGTAGTCACTGATTTCTACCAGACATGATTAGTAATTAGTATAATTCCATACAGAAATTAGGCTGACATTCTGTTAATAAATGAAAAAAATATTGAAATTAATTTTTCTAGATTAAAGGGTGATTACCCATTCATCACCCAGGTATTATGAATCTACAAAAAAAAAAAAAAAAAAAATCTAGTCATCTGCTGCATGTGTCACAACCCGCGTAAAAACCATGTGTTCAAGGGTTTCCTAGTGCCCCTTTGATTATAATGTACAACCTTATATTGCACATGCACTACATGGTAGTACTGTAAAGCATTGTAATGCACATGCATTAGAGAGTAGTACCTTGTACTACACTTAGAATTGCATAGGATTGTGACACATGGCAAGATGATAGCCATGGATGTAAGGGAGCTCTCCCTATATAAGGGGGCTTCCACCTCATTTGTAAATCACTCATTCACTTATACAAGCAATAGCAAGCTCTCTAGCTTTGCCTCATTTTCTCTCTTGTGTGCTTATTTTCTTTGAGCGGGTCAAGCTTTGTGGGCGGTTCTTTTGAGTAGCCAAGAGGAAGGCTGACTTAGGCATTCCAAGGAAGCATTTCCGAGCCTAAAGCCGCATGGTTAGCAACTTTAGCTTGCAACCCGTGACAAGTGGTATCAGAGCCAAGTTCATCGAGAACTTTCGAGAAGAGATGGCAACCGTGTCCGATGCTAGCAATCAACCTCATGACGGTCCCGAGACTCGAGGGAGGGCAACCAAGAAGCCCAGCTCAAGGGACCTAATGTCAAGCATGGATGCTCACTTGGCTAAGGTGGAGTTAGCTGTGGGGAAAATGCGGGACATGTTCGAGGATACCGAAGGAAGCATCGGGGAGCTAAACTCCATGAGGGAGGATCTCCAAGGAGCGATGCAAGGTGCCCTCAACGAGGCCATAGATGTTCTCACGCAGAAGAACGACACCCTGGAGGCCATGGTGGTGTCGATGCACGAAGAGATGGAAGAGCTCAAGAGGGAGCTCTTAGCTTGCAAAGCAACTGTTGGAGGGGGCATGCTTGCTATGGCACCCAATCCTAGGGTGGATGTGCCAAAGCCAAAAGAGTTCAAAGGTATCCGAGCGGCAAATGATGCGGACAACTTTCTTTGGGGCATGGAGCAATACTTTCGAGGGATGAACATCATGGAGGACATAACTAAGGTAAATACTGCCTCTATGTACCTTGTCGATATTGCTTTATTATGGTCGCGACGTAGGTGTGCGAGTGCTGCCATTACTACGTGGGAAGAATTTCAGAGGGAATTTCGCCAACAATTCTATCCCAAGTATGCGGAAGATGAGGCACGAGCCAAACTGCGAAGGCTCACCCAACTTGGGGAAGTGCGGGAGTATGTACGAGAGTTTTCAGAACTCATGCTCCAAATTTCTGATCTTGGAGAGAAGGAGGCTCTCTTCTTCTTCATGGATGGCCTCAAGCCATGGGCCAAGCAAGAGTTGCAAAGAAGGGATGTCCAAGACCTCACCCGAGCCATGTCCGTGGCGGAATCCTTGGTAGAGTTTAAGAAACCAGAGAGGTTTGACTCCTCCAAGAACAAAGGCAAAGGTGGGGGAGACAGAGACAAATATCAGAAGGGCAGTCCGGGGAAACCACCCATTCACAAGTGGAAGTCCACCAGAGAAGGGGACAGGAAGAGGGAGCCATTAGCATGTTTCTTATGTGAAGGCCCTCATCGGGTGCGAGATTGCCCGAGACGAACCAAGATCTCTGCCATTGCCAGGGAAGAGAGAGTAACAGAGAGAGATACTCTCAAGCTTGGTTCTATCATGCTCAGCTCAATCAAAGCCAAAAGGTTTGGCAAACAGAAGGGACTCATGTTTACTGATGTCATGGTGGCTGGCACCAAGGTTAGTGCTCTCATAGACACTGGGGCTTCCGATCTCTTTATATCTGAAGAAATGTCAAAGAGATTACACCTTAAGGTGAAGAAAGGCAACGGGTGGATCAAGACGGTCAATTCCAAAGAAGTTCCAACAATGGGTGTAGCACAAGGGGTGGAACTACAACTCGAAAATTGGAAGGGCAAGAAAACTCTTGAGGTAATCCCCCTTGATGATTATGACTTTGTAATTGGGTTAAATTTCCTTGATCGGATTAATGCCTTGCTAGTGCCATTTGCCAATTGTTTGTGCATCCTTGATTCTCGATGCCAATGTCTCGTGCCGGTAAGACGAGACTCTGGCCAAGCTAGTTGGGTTTTGTCGACAATCCAACTAGCCAAGGGGCTGAGAAGGGATGAAGTCACTTACTTGGCTACCTTGAAGCTGGAGGAGGTCCTAGAGCCCGAGGAAGAGGCTCCTCTTGAGGTACTGGAGCTATTAGAGTCATTTGTTGATATGATGCCCCCAAAGTTACCCAAGAAGCTCCCACCTAAGAGAGAGGTGGATCATAAGATCGAGTTGGTGTCTACTGCTCAACCACCAGCCAGGGCTCCATACCGAATGTCGCTTCCCGAGCTTGAAGAATTGAGGAGACAACTAAAGGAGTTGGCTGATGCGGGTTTCGTGCGACCTTCCAAAGCACCCTATGGTGCACCGGTTTTGTTCCAACGGAAGCATGATGGATCGATGAGGATGTGCATCGATTATAGAGCCCTCAACAAGCTCACAGTGAAGAACAAGTATCCCATCCCACTCATTGCAGACTTGTTTGATCAACTTGGGGATGCCAGATGGTTCACCAAGCTAGATTTAAGATCGGGGTACTACCAAGTCCGGATAGCCGAGGGGGATGAGCCAAAGACAACGTGTGTCACTCGCTATGGTTCTTACGAGTTTCTTGTGATGCCTTTCGGACTCACTAATGCTCCAGCAACGTTCTGCACTCTAATGAACAAGGTACTCTAACCCTTTCTAGATCGCTTTGTGGTTGTTTACCTTGATGATATTGTTATCTATAGTCGATCTCTAGAGGAGCATGTGAGGCACTTGAGACAGGTATTCCAAGTTCTGAGAGAGAACGAGCTCTATGTGAAGAAAGAAAAGTGTTCATTCGCCCAACATGAGGTGCCATTCCTTGGCCACATAGTAGGTGGAGGAAAGATTCGGATGGATGCGGGCAAGATCGAGGCTATCGTTGATTGGAAGCCACCAACCAAGGTTACCGAGCTGAGATCATTCCTTGGGTTGGTGAACTATTATCGGCGTTTCATCAGAGGCTACTCAACCATCACCACACCCTTGACTGATATGCTCAAGAAGGGGAGAGTGTGGGAATGGAGCTCAGTATGTCAAGGAGCTTTTGAGCAGCTGAAACGGGCAATCACAGAAGAGCCAGTCCTTACCCTACCAAATCACACTAAACCTTATGAGGTCCACACGGATGCATCCGACTTTGCTATTGGAGGAATCCTGATGCAAGATGGCCATCCGATTGCTTTTGAGAACCGAAAGCTCAACGAGACGGAGCGACGATACACGGTTCAAGAGAAGGAGATGACGGTCGTGGTCCATTGCTTGCGCACATGGAGGCACTATCTTTTGGGGTCTAAATTTGTGGTGAAGACCGACAATGTGGCCACAAGCTATTTTCAGACTCAAAAGAAGCTCTCTCCCAAGCAAGCCAGATGGCAAGATTTCCTTGCTGAGTTTGATTTTGTGTTGGAGTACAAGCTAGGGAAGACCAACACAGTTGCGGGTGCACTAAGCCGAAAGGTAGAGTTTGCTACCATTAGCCGACCACAAGGTTCCTTGGTGGATCGTATTAAAGAGGGATTGTCCCATGATCCAACCGCCAAGTCTTTGATGGAGTATGCCACAAAGAGGAAGACCCGGAGGTTCTGGCTCGAGGGAGACTTGCTCTATACCAAGGGGAATCGGTTATATGTGCCGCTTCATAGGAAATTGCGGAAAGAGGTGATGCAAGAGTGCCACGATTCCAAGTGGGCTGGTCACCCAGGTGTGCATCGCACCCTAGCACTTGTGGAAGAACGCTACTACTGGCCTCACTTGAGGGACAACATTGAGGTCTATGTGAAGACTTGTCTTGTGTGTCAACAAGATAAAGTTGAGCAAAAGTCACTTGGAGGTCTCTTGGAACCATTGCCAATTCCGGAGCGTCCATGGGAGAGTGTCTCCATGGATTTCATTGTGGGGCTACCCAAAAATGAGGGATTTGGGAGCATCATAGTTGTGGTGGACCGGTTTTCGAAGTATGGGACTTTCATTCCGGCTAGCAAAGAATGTCCAGCAGAGGAGGCAGCCCGATTGTTTCTCAAGTATGTGGTGAAGTACTGGGGTGTACCACAGTCCATTGTTAGTGATCGGGATGGACGATTCACGGGACGGTTCTGGACCAAACTGTTCAAATTGCTCGGATCGGATCTAAACTTCACCACTAGTATGCACCCCCAAACCGATGGACAAACTGAGCAGGTGAATGCTTTATTGGAGACATATCTCCGACACTACGTGAGTGCCTCGCAACGAGATTGGCCAAAATTACTAGATGTGGCTCAGTTTTTCTATAATTTGCAAAGGAATGAGGCCACCAACCAAAGTGCCTTCGAGATTGTGATGGGATAGCAGCCTCACACTCCGAGTACTATTGCCGTGGGATACACAGGGTCAACTCCAACAGCCTATAAATTTGCCAAAGCGTGGCAAGAACAAACCGACTTGGCTCGAGTTTGCCTACACAAGGCAGCCAAGCGTTCCAAGAAGTGGACTGATCGAAAGAGACGGGATGTGCAGTATCAAGTGGGGGACTATGTGCTTGTAAAGCTACATTTGGTACTTCGCACAAAAGGGATCCATAAGGCATTGGTGCGCAGATATGAGGGACCTTTCAGAGTTCTTCGAAGGGTAGGCAATGTGGCCTACAAACTTGAGCTACCATCCAAACTCAAAGTGCACCCGGTCTTCCATGTGAGTACGTTGAAACCATTCCATGAAGACCAAGATGATCCGGATCGAGGTGAGTCACAACGTGCCCCTATAGGAGTTAGGGCCTCTTATGACAGAGACATTGAGAGTATACTGGCCGACCGAGTCTTGAGACGGAAGTATTATAAGCCGAGGCTTGAGTACTTGATACGATGGAAGGGACAACCCGAGAGTGAGACTAGTTGGGAACCAGCCGAGGCCTTGTGGCAATTCCAGACAAAAATCGACCAGTTTCAGGTCGAGAATGCGACGAGAACGTCGCCAGATTGAGTGGGGGAGAATGTCACAACCCGCGTAAAAACCATGTGTTCGAGGGTTTCCTAGTGCCCCTTTGATTATAATGTACAACCTTATATTGCACATGCACTACATGGTAGTACTGTACAGCATTGTAATGCACATGCATTAGAGAGTAGTACCTTGTACTATTGTACTACACTTGTAGTACACTTGTACTACACTTAGAATTGCATAGGATTGTGACACATGGCAAGATGATAGCCATGGATGTAAGGGAGCTCTCCCTATATAAGGGGGCTTCCCCCTCATTTGTAAATCACTCATTCACTTATACAAGCAATAGCAAGCTCTCTAGCTTTGCCTTATCTTCTCTCTTGTGTGCTTATTTTCTTTAAGCGGGTCTAGCTTTGTGGGCGGTTCTCTTGAGTAGCCAAGAGGAAGGCTGACTTAAGCATTCCAAGGAAGTATTTCCGAGCCTAAGGCCGCACAGTTAGCAACTTCAGCTTGCAACCCGTGACACATGCACGTAGAAGAGATATGCCAAGTCCCACCATTTTTTTTAGTTTGTAGTAGAAGTATATAAGACTGTTTTTTGGGTGTTCAAATTCAATCAAAGATTGGATTCAATATCTTCTAATCTCTGTGCATTTAATGGGTCTTTTTCTGTGTATTGTCGTTAAAATCTCTGCTACAAAGAAAAGCATCAGATCTTCACTAGTACTTCTCTAATCCTTTCTCTCTTTTTTGTGAGTCTCCTGTTGATATATGTTAGTTTTTAAAGAAAGAAAGAACAATGAGTTCCAGTTTATCTTCCTCCTATTTCTCTCTTTGTTCTAATTGTTAGTTTTAAAGAATGAAAGAACAAGAATTTTTTCTTAGGATAAAGAGAGAATGGAGGAAGATACACAGAAAATGTAATCTGGAATTCTATTTTCATAATGCATCAGCTTACACTATATAAGAACTGAAAAGTAAAGCTGCAGAAAAAAATAAACAAAAACAACTAATACATGGTACAGCACACATGGGGTAGTAATGACTGATAACATGGGCTAGTAAATGACAAAGAACATAGGGTAGTAAATGCAACTGACAAGGGGTAGTAATGACAACAGTTAACAAGGGTAGTAAGGACAGAGTGGTGCAGCAGCACCTGATGCAAATCACCAACACTCCTCTTTGCATTAGGAGCTGCAAACTCCAAGTCTCTCCCTAAGAGGCTCAAATCTGTTTGCTGGCAGAGGTTTTGTGAAAATGTCTGCAAGCTGATCTTCAGATCTGCAATAAACCAAGCTCACATCTTATTCTTTCTGCACTTCTCTTAGAAAGAATAACTTAATCTTAAAATGTTTAGTTTTTCCATGAAAAACCGGATTATGAGATATTGCAATTGCATCTTGATTGTCCACAAATACCTTTGTATCATTCAGTTGTTTCAAATGTAGATCACATAACAGCTTTCGCAACCACAATACTTGATTCACTGCTGCTGTAGCAGCAACAAATTCAGCCTTTGCAGTAGACTATGCTACACATTCTTGTTTCTTGGAACACCAAGAGAACACACCTGATCCTAGACTAAAGCAGTAATCAGATGTACTCTTCATATCATCCATGGATCCACCCCAATCACTGTCAGAAAATCCCATCAACTTGAAGTTTTGACACTTCTTGAATTTTACACCAAAGTTAACAGTCCCTTTGATGCACCTAATGACCCTTTTTGCTGCTTTAAGATGTATTTCACTAGCACAATGCATAAAACGAGAGAGAATGCTTACAGCAAAAAGGATATCTGGCCTGGTTGCAGTTAGGTACATTAGACATCCAACCAAGCTTCTGAAATAGCCTTCTTCAACTTTGTCTGTGCCATCTTCCTTACTTAGGCTTTCCTTCTGACTCATTGGTGTAGCCGTTGCTTTGCATTCCTCCATACAAAACTTTTTAAGTATTTCCTTAGCATACTTTCTTTGATAAACGAAAAATTCTCCTTCATCTTGTTTGATCTCCATACCAAGGAAATATGTCATCAGACCAAGGTCTGTCATATCAAAAACCAGCATCATCTCTTGCTTGAATTCATCAACAAGCTTGGCATTGTTACCTGTCACCAACAAGTCATCAACGTATAATGACACAATAAGAAAGTCAGTCCCCTTTTTCTTAACATAGAGAGTGACTTCTGATAGGCTTTTTGTAAAATCCAAGCTCAATAGATGATCATCTATCCTACTATACCAGGCTCTAAGTGCTTGTTTTAAGTAAACTCATTGTTCTTTCTTTCTTTAAAAACTAACAATTGGTATCAGAGCTTTATTCTTGAGGGATCTATGAGTATTCAAATGGAAGGAGAATCCAGTTTTTCATCAATGGCTCCACCTCTTTTTGATGGAAACAACTATCAAATGTGGGCAGTGAGTATGGAGACCTACCTGGACGCGTTGGATCTGTGGGAGGCTGTAGAAGAAGATCATGAAGTTCAGCCTCTCCAAGCAAATCCTACTGTGGCACAGATCAAGATACAAAAAGAGAAAAGAACATGGGATAGTAAATGCAGCTGACAAGGGGTAGTAATGACAGCAGCTAACAAGGGCAGTAAGGACAGAGTGGTGCAGCAACACCTGATGCAAATCACCAACAATATATTTTAAGCAATCAAAGCCAACAAAACCAAATCAAGAAATTTTCTTTCTTTTTAATCAAATTTGCCTCTAGTGTTGTATCTTCTTATCCTCCAAGTCACCAACTTGAAAATCTAAGAGCGTTGATTGGACTACCCATTTGTAGTCTCGGCCAAATAGTTCAATCTTTCCAAATGGTTTCAATAATTTAAGTGGTTGCGATGGGTAAAGAATGTCAAGTGGGTTTTCATTATGCTTTAATCAGATCTTTGTGCCTTACAGTTATAATGGTGCTGAGAATGCGGCAAAATAGATTGAGAGGATTTTTAGCAGTAACACTTTTTATGGAAATCTGGGTTTGCTATTACACCTTCAGTTCGATACTCTCGTGGATTCTCCAAATTTTTGTAATAAAACCTTGAGCTCATGTGATCGTGTTAGGTATGGTAATTTAAATTTGAAATAAACTTAAGTTCAAAAAATCTATCAAATAAAAATTTAAATAATTTAGTATTAAAAATATGAATCTAAAAACTTATAATTCATTTTTTTTTTTTACGTGGATTCATTCATACATAAATATTTTCAACACATATGTTAACAGAAAAAGATTTGTTACAATGAATCAGATAAAAAAAAGTAAAATGAGAATATGAGAAAACTTCAATTTCTTTTTTTCGTTTGGTAACCGACACTAAGAGATTATACACGTGTTACTTAATGGTAGCAAAGGTTGGACTGCGAGTAATTAAGCGAAGCTACCTAGCATTCCTCATTAAATTTTGGTTATCCAATAAACTGAATGCATCCACCGCGCGAAACTTCCGTGTGAGCCAAGTTGCCTCGCTTTCCTTACATAAATAAAATAAAATAAAAGAGCTTTAGTACCGTGACTTTTCTTGGGAGGATTCTAGATCTATTCTAGATCTCCTTTTTTTCCTTCTTTAATTTCCCAAATGCGCAAGGATTCTACTCTCTATCGGTTACAGTGGCAAACCCTTATATAAAGGAAACTCAAAACCATCACGTAATTTTATCTTGCTTTACCCAAAAATCCTAAACCCTAACACCCCAAACACCTACTTCCAACAAAAAAATGTGGCTCTCACCAAAAACCACACCATCCTATGAAGCTATTCTATCAGCTGCTGCCTCTCTCACCGCTTCAACTATTCTCTTCCGTACAATCACCAACGATCTCATCCCAGATGCCGTCACTGACTACGTCTCTTCACGTCTTCGAAAGGTATCCACGTACCTTTCGTCACAACTCACGGTTATCATTGAAGAATTTGATGGGCTCACCCCGAACAAGATGTTTGATGCTGCCAATGTTTACTTAGGTAACAAGCTTTCACCTTCATTGAGAAGAATCAAGGTCAACAAACCAGAGAAAGTGAAAGAATTAGCTGTAACTGTAGATAAGGATCAAGAAATCCTTGATGCATTCAATGGTGTGAAGCTGAAGTGGGTTCTCGTGTCTTCCTCCATCCAAACGTCGGCTTCTAATAAGAAAGACAGCACTAGGATTTCAAGATCAGAGACTAGGTACTTTGAGCTCAGCTTTCATAAGAAGCATAGGGACATGGTGTTGCAATCTTACCTACCTTACATTCTTCAAAAAGCAAAAGAGATGAGAGAAGAGAAGAAGGTAGTTAAGCTTCATACAATTGATTATAACGGTACAGATTACTGGGGATCAATTAACCTTGATCATCCAGCTACCTTTGATACAATTGCAATGGATCCAGATATGAAGAAGACATTGATTGAGGACCTTGACAGGTTCATAGCAAGGAAGGAATTCTACAAAAGGGTCGGGAAGGCCTGGAAACGTGGATACTTAATGTATGGACCACCGGGAACAGGAAAATCGAGCTTGGTTGCTGCCATGGCTAATTACCTCAAGTTTGATGTTTATGATTTGGATTTGAAGGAAGTTCAATGCAACTCAGATTTGAGGAGGCTGTTGATTGGTACAGGTAACCGATCTATATTAGTCATGGAGGATATTGATTACTCACTAGAGTCTGCTGAAGATGATAAAGTAAGTTCCCTACTATTAGATGTTAGAAGACATTCTGATCTCAAGTAGACTAGAACATGCATAGAAGACATACGCAGTGACCCCGGAACCACCCCCCCAAAAATAAAAAAACAAAAGGACATACTACATTTTGCCCACAAAACATAACAGCATGATTCAATACTTTTTTAAATAAATTTGAGCAGGATGGAAATCTTCATCCTAGACCCAATCTATTAAGTAATCATGGTTGTGCACACAACAAATTAGGCTTAAACACCTTCCGAAACATAGAACAAGATCATAATGTTAACGGAAGCTATTCAGGTCTTTGTATGTGTTGTGTGTGACCTCTGCAGGCATAAAACATACCCTGCAATAACTGTATACATTTGATAAGTCTCAAATGCTATCAAGTCTAGTAAGTAGATTTCTAATGCACATGTACCTATTATTTTATGGTGTTACCTGTCTCCAATTACAGGTCACGCTCACTGGTCTACTAAACTTCATTGACGGCCTGTGGTCGAGTTGTGGAGATGAGCGGATAGTAGTGTTTACAACCAACCACAAGGACCGGCTTGATCCAGTGTTGCTAAGACCAGGACGAATGGATGTACACCTGCATATGTCCTATTGCACTTCTAGCAGTTTCAAGACACTTGCGTCCAATTATCTAAAAATTCAAGAGCATCCACTATTCGGACACATAGAGGAGCTGATAGGGAACGTTCAGGCAACACCTGCTGAAGTTGCAGGAGAACTGATGAAAAATGAAGATGCAGATTATGTGCTTAAAAGCCTTATCAAGTTCCTCCAAGACAAGGAAAAATCTCTAGTTCAACATGAAAATTGAAAGGCACGAGCTTTTAAGACTAGTACTAAGAAAATAAGTGCCTTAATTTTAATCATTGTTGAAATTTTCTGAACAATAATCGAATCTGATTTAATTATAACTTATAATAAATACTGTTATAAATTTTTTTAACAGAATTATTATTGATGAACTAATATGCAATTCAATCCAACGTACACATAGAACAATCACCCAAAAACGCCGCTCACGCACACCACAAAAAACTACTCAAAGCCTTTCCTGATTTGTTCTAGCTGCTGAACTTGGATAATGTCAGGCGCCTTGATCCATCCAATAGCTGGACTCAAGAAAAAAAACTATTGGAGAAGTTTGTAAAATTCCCAATCTCAGCTTTCTAAAACTATTAATCACCAAGGCACCACTGTTTTCCCACATCACAGCAACAAAGATTGAAATCAACTTGTATCATCACGTAACCAGAGGACACCCTTAGCATCAGAATAATAAATTATACTTCCGAATGTCATGAAGATGTGAATGTTAGTAGTTAAAACAAGGTCACATCAGAATTTCTGTAAATGATCTCGGTCGTGTATAACCATAATAACCATGATGTTGAAAAAAATCTTTTATTATCCCATGGACAGATAACTGAACGAGGAGTTAAGCATGCATATAATCCAGTCACCTAGCATGGAAACAGGTGTAAGGAGGAACTTAAAGAGCAAGACACAAAGGCTGCAAAGATACAAAGACGAGAGTGGAGAAAAATAGTGGGTTATATACTTTTAACTACCTCAAAAATCAAAATTTCAAATACTGAAAACAAAGTAACCATCCTTTGTTCATTACCATTTTGAAAACCATTTGACTGTTCTACACTTCCATTTTCTGGTGAGGATCATAGCCTGAAAGTCAAAATTCGGATGCCATAAATAAATCTATATCCATTTTCTACAGATTTATCCTCAAAATCTGCATTGAATGGACAACATAATATAGTACAAATTAAAGACATGAAATGAAAAGAACTCCGCCATGAGTTAATTGAAATTTTCAACAGACTGGCATAACTACTGACAATTATGATCCTTAACAACTATACCAAACTTTATTTTCTATTTCTTTTTCATCTATAAGAAATCCACTCCATTGCAACGCACATTCTTTTAAGTTGCTCTCATTTTAAACAACAATCTTGTCCAGATTATAGCATTTCAGAAACCAATCTAAGACTTGCTGAAGACCAACTGGGAAAGGATACCCTGTTTCTTAGTGTAAGATCACTAGGACAAAATAGGAAAATCTATTTTGATGCTACAGTTTTCTGAAAGAAGAAAATATCACAAAAAGATGATGGCATTCCAACGGAGGAAATCTTCAACTAATGGATATAAGCTGTACAGAAACATTGCCAACAGAATGATGTTAATGCATCTAAATATTTCAGCCAATTCAACTTTCATTATATTTTGCTTTGTTGCACTCACTGGGAAAGGCTTAGGCTTAGGATGTTTCTGAAGCTGCTCCTGAAAAGGCCTAATATGAGTCCGAGACACATGAACATTCCCAGTTGCATGAATAAAATCATCAGGTACAATTTCTGTAGTACAGGCAAAGTCATATAAAAATTCTTATCAAGGCCAATGACAATGCAAGCTATTGCAATTGCTTAATATATTTCAATTTCCAATTATTGCAATCAGTGCATACCACAAACATGGACAATCATACATGTCAATAATGCATAAGATGCAATATTAAATGGAACTCCAAGATCCATAGAACCAGACTGCTGATAAATTTGACAGAATAGCTCCTCATTGGCTACATAGAACTGCAATAATAAACAAGTAAAGCAGAATTATTATAAGATTATTATTACAAAATGACAGTTTCAAAGAAAAAAATAGCATGGTCGTCACCTGTGCAAACATGTGACAAGGAGGAAGTGCCATCAATTTGAGATCACATGGATTCCATGCTGAGAAAATAATCCTCCTATCATCAGGTCTATGCTTGATCTTGTCAATAACATCTGACAACTGATCAAATCCTAGGCCCATGTAGTCAGCATGCGTGTCCATATATCAGTAAAGTATAAACTAAGAAAGGATGATTAAGAAGTTAAAAAGAAGTCGTGACTCCTTTGAAACAAACAATAGTAACTACTAACCTGGCACCAAAATGTCTCCACGGAAATCCATATATGGATCCCCCAAGTCATCGTCTTCTCTTTCAGCCAAGCCATTACTGAAAAATTTAGATACATCAGTAGAACTTGTTTGGACAACACAACATTAAATAAAGTAACTGTGGTTAGCCAAGTGATTGCCTGACAACGTAACCTCTGGATGCATTTCCATCCCATATATGAATGCCTCTCTCCTCTAAAACCTATGGGCAATAACATTTTGGATTATAATGGATTTACACATGATATGAAAAAGCAAAATTCTTCAACGACTCCATGCCAAAACATTCTCGGTTATGACAGTTGATGATGACATTTTTACCTTTGCATTTGTTGAACCACTAATAAGCCACAATAGTTCTTCAACAACTCCTTCCCAAAACATTCTCTGAATAATTTAGACAACATAAAACCATAAGCAGCAGCCAGAAAAATGTAGATGAAAAGGATATGAAAGGTTCAACAAATTTGTTTTGACCAAAATCCATCTGATAAGAAGAAGACAGTTAAAGATGCAAGAACCATTTTCAGAGATTACGAGGGGAATAAATATCGAGACTGCAATTGAGGTAATGGTCAAAGGAAGAAAGCTATTCAATGAAAACAAACAATAAAAAAGAGGTGCTGCAATTCAAGGCAATCTAGAAGATATAAAACACCTTAGTTGTAAGAAATGGAAAAGGTCTGCGCGGATTTAACTGCATCTGAATTGCAAAATGAAAATGATGAAAATGCTCATTATGCCAATTGAAAATGATAGCAGAACAGAAATAACAAAATGTCATAAAAGTAAAAGCAGAAGGATACATAGAAAACCCAAGTTCAATAGTACCTGGCACCCAAATTTTGACACACTGCCAGTCCTTGTCCTGTCATCTTTCTCGGTGCCACTTGATATAATTTCTTGAACCATCCTCAGATACCGATATTCATCATGTCTCTGAAAAATCATATTTGGCAAGAATTTAAACTTTTCTACCTCAAATTTGTTGGAATCTGACCTACCATTGAACTTCACTTCACTGCTTACAGCATTAGTTCCACTCACAGAATTCCTCACGCGAATGTAAGTCACAAAGGAAAAACGAATATTGTTTTCCACTATTGGTGGAGACGAGTACCCCAGATAGAATAAAGAAAAATCAATACTGGGAATGAAGGTATCACATTCAATGCTTGTCTCGATTTCAGTAATGTAGATGGCATCACATCCCGGAGCATTGAGTGCTTCCCTGCATTAAGAAAAACATGGATACCTCTCTTACTGATACACTACATGTCAATATTACAAATTTTTATTCCATGGAGAACAAAATTAACTACCTCAATATCTGGCCACCTCCAATGACAAATACGTTCTCTATGGACAAACAATAAGGATCTTTGGCTAACAACTGCAAGGCTAATGGGATGCTTTGACATGTTACAACGTTTTCTACACAGTAATTCCCAGTCCCAGAACGAGTCAACACAACATTCAAACGGCCGCGTAAAGGTCTGTATTCAGGGGGGATACTTTCCCATGTTTTCCTACCCATCACAACTGCATTTTTCTTCCCAGGATCTGATGTAGCCATTGTTAGCTCCTTGAAGAACTTGAGATCAGAAGGCAACCTCCAGGGCAGTTTCCCGTCCTTCCCAATCCCCATATCACGAGTAGCAGCCACCACTACTTGGTATGTCCTTTGGGTATCACTACCAAGTCGCGTAGTTGCATTAGGTTCAGCCATTGCACAGAATCTTGCATAGAATCTGTACTTTGCAGTAACGTTAAAAGGTGTAGATAGTCGAGGGAATGCAGACACACAAGCAAAATTACAGGAACTAATTTTGCAAGAACTCAGTAGAGCCTGAAAGCGATTTAACATAAAATTACGGCATACACAAACAAAAGAACAGCAACCCTGAAAATTTATGGTCGAGACTCAAAGTACATAAATAATCATATATCGATCTCCAATAACACGAAATAGAAAGTATGATTTAAACAAATGCACACACACATTCAAATGGAAACACTAATATGTTACAATTGAAAGATAGCGTGAAGTAATGCCAACCTTTACAAAAAGTAGGCTCCCATAAGCAATCAACATAAAGTCAGTTCGATCAACTCGTCTATGCCAAACAGGTAACAAATTGTCTTCCTTCTTAAGACAATAAAATTCAGGCAAGAGAACGACAAGAGCACTTCAATTGCTAAAAGGACAACAGAAAGGCGATAATAAATCAAAATTAAACGCAAGTACTCGAAACGAAACCTTACTCCAACTGCTTGGGGTTAGCTAAATTAGGAGTAATGGAAAATTGATCGCTTAGAATCCACGTGAATTAGACAGGTAGAGACGATAAACAAAGATTAGGTTCAAACTTGAGGCGTAGCTTCTCTATGGAATGAAGAGAGGAATTCTGGGTTCGTTAGTGAAACTGAAATTAGAATTTCTGTTACAACTATCTTTTTCACCATTCAACAAAGAGAATTTACGTATATACCCCTAACCCGTGAATACACCAGGATACGTTTGGAATTTTGGATAGAGTAGGTTAAGTGAACAGGGTGAGGTAAATCATGTTTGAAGAAGTTGTAATAAAAACATGAGTAGGGTATTTACGAGATATAAAATACCTAAAACACCCTAACCATAAACACAAAAAGATTTTTTCTTAGCTACTCTTTCTTCTTCTTCTACTGTTAGCAGCGCCACCCGCGGCTGACGGCTCTTCTTTCTGTTTTTCTTCTTATTCTTCCTCCCCTCTCTTTCTTCTCCTTCTCCTTCTCCTTCTCATTCTCTTCCTCCTCCTTCTTCTTCATCCTCGATCTGTAACTTGCAGTGGCGCGGACTCCGGTGACGGCGCGGTGGTAGTGGCGGCTCACGTTGGCGTAAATGGTGGCTGGGTTGTGACGGGAGGACGCGGACTCCGATGAATTTCTAATCTCTTTTTTCCTTCTGCGATTTCTGGTTTTATGAAGGGTTTTCAATGGAGAAGAGGAAGGGGATTGGGGTGTTTGGAGGGTAGGAAAGTGGGTTTCTATACTTGGATTTCTGGGTTCATATGTTTTATTTTTCTGGGTGCATATTCTTCTTTTTTTTGTTTATATGCTTGATTTCTGTTTAAAAATCTTCTCTGGACTTCTGCTTGCAGGCGCTACAGAGCGGCCACAGCTTGGTGACGCTACCATGTGGCGGCGTGGAGTGGCAGAGGCAGCTGAGTTTTGATAGGATAGGATAAGAGTTTTACTCACCCCCTTACAAAAGTATGAATGCTGCTTGGGCAATATGGATATTCTGGAGTAATTGCTACACCAGAAAGGAAAAAAAAAAAAAAAAAAGTGGCAAATGTACGTTGCGATGTGCAATTATAAGCCCCAAAACAAAGTGTTAAAATAATATAAGGTAGCATTTTATTTACATGTAATTCTATTGCAACCCGCTGGAACAAACTTCTCTGCAGCTCAAAATGTGAGAAGTACAATTAATGTGTAACTGTATTTTATGTACACCAAATTCGGTATTGCAGAACATAAGGAACCACGTTATGACCGTCAACCACCCTTAGAAAGACAAATTTCTGTTCATCTCAGATTTACAAGTATAGAATGAAGTAACACCAGAATGCCACAAAATTATGCCCCTATACAAAGTTCTCTTCATCACCAGCAAAACTTCTTTTTCTGCTTTATGACAGTCAACAACCCTTAGAAAGACAAATTTCTGTTCATCTCAGATTTACAAGTATAGAATGAAGTAACACCAGAATGCCACCAAATGATGCCCTCCTATACAAAGATCTCTTCATCACCAGCAAAACTTCTTTTTCTGCTTGAGAAACAAAGAGACATAAATCAGTCATCTAGACGATGACAAAATGGGAAATTCTTTGTTATTTTTTTAAGTGCTAATGGATGAGTATTATCATTAGATTACCCTGTGTTTGGCTTCTACTTCACTGTCTACGTAAGCAAGAAGTTCTTCTTGACTCAATAAAGCCCCATGCAAAGCCTGCTCAGGGAAAAAAATATATGATTAAATTATATTCAACACAAATGGGAAGAATTATTAACATGCATTCAGAGGAGCCTATCACCGCAACTTATAGTAATTACTTTGCTGACTAGAGTACTTTCCAGAACAAGAAAACTATTACAGCAGAGGACAGAAAAATATCAGGCGCTGCAAACTCGAGCATTTAAGTAAAAAGATTGATGCGATCTTACTGATTTATGTTAAAACAAGTATATTTCCAACCTAATTGACCATCAGCAAAATGCAGAAAGATTTGGCAAAGGGAAAGTCTAACAGAAATCAACAATTACATCTAGACTAGTATGATTAGTTTCGGAAAACTAAGAGACATCCCATTTTCTCCCAATAGCTCCTGCATACTAACCAAAAAAATAAAGCTCATGCACAGCAATAGTAGTGTAAGTTGTGTAACATTAACATAAAAAGTGAGGCACAAACCCAATTATTAGAGAAATTATTAGATGTTACTTATCCTATGCAGTATTACCATTCGCCCATTGGTAATATGAGAAACTCAAATGGTAATTCCAAAGAACTCGAATGGTAATCTCAAGGAACTTGAGTAATACCAACGTGTTGTGTTACCACTCGAGTTCCTTAACGAATGGTAACACTGCATAAGGTAAGGAACACCTAATCATTTCTCCAATTATTACTTATCAAGGTGACCAACATCTTTTATGAGCTCAATTGACATCAACTTTGAAGACTAGGTGCATCTTACACTCCATAACCAGTCATACACCACCTTTAGTTTAATACACGACTAAGAGTATGTATGGAACAAAATGAATTCCATAAATTCTATAGAATTCATTTAAAATGTCATACATTGTCATGTTTGGAAAGTCAAAAAATTATGAAACTCACTTGTAAATGAATTCACTATGAAATTGAGTTAACTTGTTGTAAATTCTATCAGAATTTACAAATTAATTCCACAAAATGAAGAGTAAAAGATTATGTTGAAAAAAATTATCTTTCTCTCTCTCCTTCTCTATGAATTCTTCATTTATTCCAAACATCTTAAACATGGGAATTTAATTGAATTTTACATATTAATATAAGAAAGTCAAACATAAAAATTCATTTCAATTCATTTGAAAATAAAAAAATAAAATGAATTTTATTTTCATTTGGTTCCACGGAATGTACACCTTTCAAATAAGCGCAGGCTGCAAGCAGCTAATGTTGCTGCCAGTAAAATGGCACCAGACAAGAGATACACTTACCTTTTTTGTAGCAATTAGCTCTGCTTCTAATGCATCCACACGACAGACAGCAGCATTCAGCAACTCTTCTTTCTCATAAGGCATCTCAAATGGCTTTGACTCTAGCATCTCAACCTTCTCCTCCAGGTCACCTAGACTTTTCGTAACAGATGAGAGGAGGTCTGCTGCAGTAAATTTTGTAGGAGCAGGCGAAGGAGGGCGGAATTGCTCCTCCGAAATTGATTTGATAGATATGTCAGGAATACTGCACGCAGAATCAGATGAAGAGTGTTCCCTAGTCACTCGGAACGCCAGGGAACGAAGCAGAGCAAAGAGGGTTATTAAGAAGGAAGTGAGCAGAGCCCAAATACGGGCACAGATCCCCTCTGGAGTTTTTTCTACAGTAGGCAGGGACGGTGTCCCTACAATAAGATTCAATAGATTAGTTCAATGTCAAATAAAAAAATATGCAGGTGATAAAATTAACTTTGATTTTAGTTGCAGTAATGTCGATATAAATTTGTATCAATTTAGGAAGGCACACACCCCTTAGAAAAGCAAAAGAGAAAGTGTGATGCCAAAAGCAAAAGGACAGTCCGTAAACAAATGTTGTGAAACTTAGGTGTGTACATCGCTGTATCATTAACTCTGATTTCATGCTGTTGTAAAGCAAATGCTTTCCATCATGAAATAGTGACACCAGCACCCACAGCCTTGTACGGTCAAGTCTAAAATTTCCCAAAAGGAATTAAAAATGACTAAAATCTACAATGTGAAATCCTTTAAAAGGTACACTTTTAGATGCTCTTAACAATCCCCCAAAAGGAGGCATCAAAAGGCCAAGATAACATAATGCTTGCAATATAGGCTCTGTTAACTTTCATGTTTCTTATACATGCTAACAATAACAGCGTATAAAAACCAGGTTATACAAGAATGAGTCTTAACAACCATTTATAATGTCTTAAACACTTACTAACCTCCAGAAGCATATGGTTTTTCAAGGGGAACTTGTTTCTTCCATTCTGCGTCCACAGGCTTGTCAATCATCGGTACATATTCATCATACTCAGATAAGCCACCAGTAGAGCTCAGCTTACCAATGACCCTAGCCTACATAAACATCAAAGGATGTTGAATATAGGGTTGAAGCTTGTACAAGATACATATCAATTAGTTAAATAAGATATATCAATATCATACACACAAACAATTGTATATTAAAAATTTACACCAGGCATATCAACACTCAATATTAAATAAATATAATCCTCCTCTATAAAAAATAAAAAAACAAAAAAGACAACTCAGATGATGAATTCAGTTCTCACCAATAAAACAAGAGCAGATGGAATACCCATGAAATGGTTCACTCTGTTGCTGCAAATTTGTCCATTTTCTTTAAAACAAACTCTTAAATTTCATGTGTATACATTACTTCAGTTTGTGAATATTATACTTCATTATATATTCTATTTTTGACAATTAAACTTTGTAATATAATTCATTGGGAAAAACCTGAACCTAATTGCTCAAATATTATGCTCCTCAACTAGAGACAGGGTATGCAGATAAAAGATAAGGACCTAACAAAAGTATATACCACACTACCACATAAGAAACCTGCAGAGCAAAAGAATAAGATGCTTAAGGAATACAAGAATGATTTTCACATGATAATGCAGACAGCAGAAAAAGCTTTGAGAGAAAAGCCAATAGAAAATATTCAAATCAGAAATTCCCAAATTCAATCCACCATTTATGCTTTGGGAATCGTGAACCTATGGATGTCTGCCCTGGGTTACTATAATATTATTTTTTTTATCATTACAAAGAGGGTTGGGGTTCGAAGTCTTGCCCACAGACGAGGAAAGTGTCTCACACCACTGAGCTAAGGCAGTGGGGGACTCCTATAATATTATTATGCGGGACTTATCAGAAAGCTCATAACAAAACGAAACTCATGAAAATATATCACACTTCATCCCCAAATCCCAAGTCATTCAGATCCTTACTGAAATTGTTGCATAAATATCAATCAAAGACACTTACTTCTTCACAAACAGGAGTCAACATAGGACGCAAATTGCTCTTAGTTTGTTTGGGAGAAGCAATTTCCTCCACTTCAGATCCCGACTCTGCAGCAGATGTGTCACTACTTCTTATCTGAGTCAACAAATGATATCTCTATTGTAAAATAACACGCGGCAAAACTCTATATTGTAAATTCGAAACTGAGTTTCTACAGTAAGATAGTCTAGAAGACCGTACCACAGCATAGAATGGCTTATTGCAAACAATTACCCTGTCCTCACTGTTTAAAACAGTCACTATTTGTCTGGAACAGAGTGCTTCACCACTACGAACCATCTGCATGCAAGTAAAGCTATCAAGGGAGAAATAACAAAAGCCAGACAACAGAGCATCAATAGTTTCAAGATGAGCACTAAACCTTTAATATCCCTGGGTCTTTCCATGGCCCCTTATCAGATCTCATACAACCGCCATGATCAACACAGGTACAGCTACCACCCAGAAATTTTGGCAATTCACTAAGCAGTTCCCAAGATATTTAAAGATCAGATGGCTGATAGAAATGAATTGAAAATTAACCAACAAGTCAATAGCCAAAAAGAAAATTAATCACCTTGCATCAATTATTTCAAGTAATTTGTTCTGGTACTTATTGCCAAGAACCTGAGGGAAAATTCCAAATCAGTTGATACTATAATTGACTTCTGTTTCCTGAAAAGAAAAGATAACCTAAGGAGTATGCAGAAACCATCGATTTATCAACTTTTTGGACATACGTGAATCTTGGTAGTTGTTTTGGGATCAAGAAAAGATTTCAACGAGTTCCAGATCAGCTTAAAACCAGGACCAGCATTAATGATGAACATTCGGCAAAGCGTCTGCAGATATATCATGTTACATGTTATCTTTATTGGACTTTTTCACAATGAATTTACTTCAGAAACTAGTATTGACAATATCAGTAACTGGAGCAACATACCTCAGGGTAATTGTCGCAGTCAATCTTTTGCAGCCGCATGATGAGTTCTCGTGCAGACTTGGTTAGATTTTTAAAACCCTGAGAAAAAAAAATGAAATGAGCAAAAAAGAAATGCCAACATACTCTTGGTAGGCCAAACAGAAATTGATACCCCGGAAGTTTTTAAGCTCGAACAAATAAAAGACATCATACCAAGCCTTGGACATCTAAAATTGTTGTACATGAGTCAATGTGTCTGTTTGCAGCAATAGAGCAAGCTGGAAACTTAATTGCAAAACTCTTTTCAAACTCCTGCACGTGGTATCTCACATATCTTTCGAAAGTTGTCACCTGCATAAGTTTATTGGGGTCAACTTTTCCTAGTCTTTCGATGTAAACAGGTCTTCCCTCCTTATCTACACCATGATAACCCTGAGGGTAGTACTGTATAACTTCATTCAACTCAGTGAACTCAAAATCCTAAGTGAAAAAAAAAAGAGAAAATTATCAGCATCTCAGAATATAAATGAGTACATACCACAGGGTTAGATTTTAAGTAAATTTTTTTTGATGAATTAGATTTTAAGTAATTATACATGCAAAAATCAATAAAACTACCAAACATGGCAATAGAAAGCATTAGCTAGACAAGAAACTAACAGATAAAGTGGGAAACATTGCAACAAAACACACATTTCACCATATTAAATCACCTCCAAAATTGTGTCAGTATCAAAATCCTTCCTCCATTGAATCATATTGGCCCACATGAGCTTTGCCTTCTCAGTATCAAACTTCCTTGCTTTCAGGAATCTGCAACAAATAAAGTAGAAAAGAAAATTTCAGGATGAAACTGTACAGAAGCAGAGTAAGCTAAACCAGCTATATCTAGTGTCGTGCCACAAATATAATGTTCAACGTTATCACCATCACGTAAGATCAAACTTCATATCATATGTAAGTATATAGCTTTTCCTTTTTTAAAATTGGAAAATAAGAAACTAAGACCTATGCTCCCATAATGAACATGACCGAACAAGAATCCAGAATAAATGTAGTTTGCATATGCAACTGCTATTGATTGAATAAAAGCTGATATGTGTGACTATCATCAAGACAAGAATCCAACTTGACCTAGAAGACAAAAGAAAAGTAGTTCCTTTCCTTCAATAGTATGACTGGCCACTATGAACTATAAACTAACAAATCAAATAGCAAAATTTAGTCAGTGGTCTGCCTCTAAGCTCACACGAGCAAGGCTCACTTACGAACCCAACAAAATTAGTTCAGCATAAAAAATAATCATATTTTCTCCACCAAGAAGAAAAAGAAAAGCTCTACCCAATCAACAGATAATGCAAATTTAAAAGGAACTTAATCAGAGATGCGTCAACAGAAACAAACACTGAATCATTCCCATTTTTGTCATCAAAAAGACAAACTCCAGCCCAGGAAAGATGCATTTTATGAAAACATAATAACAGAATACAATCACCTCAGCAACATATGATAATCATCATGTCTCGCAGGAAGCAACCTATCTGAGATAAGCGCCTGACGAAATGTATCTACAACCTGCTGCTCCTCAGTATCACGAATATCCTCAATTGAAACCGAGATAATCCTACCATCACTGTTCCTCCTGTTTTTCTTCTTAAGAGAATGTCTGAATGTACTAGATGCCTTTAATGTTTTCTTCTTTAGATTCCCAATTTTAATCTTCCTCTCATCCTCAGAGATTTCAAAATCTGACTTCCGTTCTCTTCTTTCATCATTGCTAGAGAACCCCTCAAAGCCTGAAAAGTACCAGAAAAGTCAAGAAGTCCGATGGTTAACATAGAATGGAAAACTACTAAAGCATGCTTACTGTTCAAATTCAGTATTACGCTATCAAGAATTCTTAAGCCCAAAGAGGTTTTCTCTGTTAGGTCTCATTAGTAATTTCAAATTCAAATCAGGTCCCAAAACCCAATTCATTGTCAACCCCTATTTTGGTCAATACAACATTAGTATCAACTTTCTAAAATCAGGAGGCAATTCTGAGACTGGATGGTTTCCTGTGATAAGGTGCAGGATGATGAGAAACCATATTTATTCAAGATTTCATCTCAGAAGAAGGCAGAAGGAAAAGTTTGTTGAAATTGAATATAGAATACGAATTTGTACCAAATAGCAATACAAGGTAAATAAATGTGCTTATCAACACTTAAAGGTGCATCAATAGAAATTTCCATCAGGAGAAGTAAGAAAATAAGGTTTGTTTACAATCAGCAACAAATGCGTGGCCATGGAAGAATAGCCCAATTCAAGATAAAGGTGCCACAATGAGGGTAAAAGAACAAAAAATAACCCCAGAAATAGAATGTGGATATATCTATAGAATTCAATACCATAAAAACAATTATTACTGACCACTCAGATTTTGAATAAGTTTTATTTTAACGAAAGGAGCCTCACATGTAAATCAAAAAAAAAAAAAAAACTCACAAAAAACTCATCGAAATGCAGCTGTAGACATAATAAAACAAACAGCGGCAACAAGTAGAAAGTAAATCATGGTGCATCAAGTTTGATCAACTTCGACAATATTCGAAATCTATGCATTCTATTCGCATTATCGAATACATCCAGAGAGAAATGACATCGAAATGCTTCCAAATGAAATCACCAAGTAAACGACAATCCAAAAACCCTAAAATCCACAAAACAATCAAAACTGACGCCATCACACACACAATTCCAATTAAAATTTTAAAGAACGATCGTAACTAAAGATTCAAAAAGAAAAATACAGCATTTAAGGAGGTGAAACTCACAAGGTCTTGCAAAACGATCAAGAGGACCCGACATGTTGATAAATTATGAGATCAAGACTGGAATAATAACGAAATAAAGCGCCACATGCCCAAAAAAAACGAAATTTTTGTTCTAAAAACTGATAGATTCTTGCGTATACCACAAAAACTTCATGAACTTTATTTTTAGATCTTTGGAATTTGGACGCGTAGTTTATCAATCACTGCTACGCCAGCTATAAGAGATAGAGAGAAAATGTAATAAAATTAAGAATAAAGAGAGAGGATGAGGTAAATTAAAGTATTAAATTTATACGTATTAATTCGAGTGTTAAAAAAGAAAATTAATTGTCGACAAAGCAAACGACGAAGAGAAGGATAATGAAACGCGCAGAGAGAGGGGGTTTGTATATAAAATGTTTCCTTAGCGGTTGAGTTGTTGGTGGGTCCAACTCTAACAAGTTGCCAGGTGACAACAAAACGTCTTGCCTTCTGTACGTACCCTTGGTGGGAATTCGCAGAACAGTCTTAAATCTTCATAACCAGTTGTCTCCTGTCGGTAGCCTATTTCAGGTTTTTCACCTCTTCTTTTCCTTCTTTGCTATTTTTTATTTTTTTCCCCTCTTTTTGACTTTTCCTGTTTTTTTTTTCTTCAAATTGGAGTAGTGTATTTCACGTCTGTTTTCTCTTTTTTAATTTTTTTCATCTCTTGTCCAAATAACTTCATTCACATGTTAATGGATAGTTGAATTTCTTCCTCTCCTAGCAATTTACCAACTTAAAACAAGCTCCAAGGACCAAGATAATTTGGTAACATAATTTCCATACTTAACGGTTTCTTCACTTGAAATTTTGATGTCCCCTTGCGTAGTGGTAGAGGACAACCATTCTCTACCCAATGGACAATGTTCTGTAATAATTTCTTCTACTATCAAAAAAATATAACTTAGAAATTTTGTCTAACTATGAAAAGTAGGTAACATATGTTCCTTTTGAGAGTCACATTCTTAAAATGCCACAATTAACGGCAACAAATTGCAAGTTTCAAATTTTACTGACCCTAGTTTTAGCTTCAGGAA
This sequence comes from Bretschneidera sinensis, assembly GCA_023935145.1. Lineage (NCBI taxonomy): Eukaryota > Viridiplantae > Streptophyta > Magnoliopsida > Brassicales > Akaniaceae > Bretschneidera > Bretschneidera sinensis. Next base: position 150,432,871 of record CM043697.1, read on the forward strand.
GCCAAGCAATGTGTAATTGGTGATTACACTGATATGATCAAAAGACAGCCAGGAATTTCTCACTCCTTGTCCTTACATCACATACATTCAGGCTCTTAAGATCCTTTAAAAGAAAAAAAGGGAAAAAGAACGGAAAACATCCTTACGCACTCCGCAACATTTGTACATTTACCTCACTTTTCCTCTCAAATTCTACAATGACTTTCCGTCCACTCCCACTCAAGCATGTGACTTCAATGGCAGCTAACACCACCATGGACATGGATATAGCTTATCTTCAACTCTTTGCACCACCTTCTCCTCAGAAAGTACGAGGAAAGTTCTCACCTAAGGTGGGAACAAATGAAGTAATTCTATTAAGGCAACATAGTAGTAACATATAGTCTGAGCCCGAAACAGAATTGGGGATTCTGGCTACCCTTAGCAGAAATAACCATTCAAAATCAAGCCCATCTGTGCAAAACCAAAGCATATGCTTGCTTCCCATGATCCCATCTTAGCTAAATATCATCACAAATTGAAATTGCGCAAATGATCTCAAAACCTATTATTGCAGGTCAAAGGTTAAAGGACGGTTTCTTATTAGAAGAAGTGTGCAAAGAGAAGAATTGTTATAGAAAAAGCCCCCCAAAATAAACAGCTCATGCACCTAAACATCCAGTAAATTTAGTCCTCGACGGAAGTCCAAAATGCAATACAGCTGTCAACCAAATGAGGAAGCACATCCCAGAAAAATGTTTGGGGCATGGAATCCATCATGGAAAGAAAAGCAAATGAATTTAAAAATAAGCACCATATAATAAGCAAATGATCTAACGTGCTCGAACATTACATTATTATCTCTGTACATATATATTCACAATGTTGCATACATAGTGGTTGAAGGGGGGAAACACGTGGCAGATTATTCCTGAATGCGGTCGACTTCCATGAGCTTCCAACAATGATTTTTATGTACAGGCCATACTCTCAAGGAACAACTGAAATAAAGAATAAAAAATCCAACTTTAAGCTGGGTCCGAAAAGAGAAAAAATCTAAAGCTTCAAAAACCGAATTAGAGTGCAGGTGTGCGCGCAGGGTGTGTGCGTGCTTGTGAGAGAAAGGGTGGTCACATAAAAATGCTAACATTAAATCATGGCAATGATGAGCTTCAGACCTGTTATGTAAATTTCCTCAAATTCCTTTTAGCCCGCAATTGACCAAGCTTGTCCCTCCACTCAGCTGTATCAGAGCATCAAAAGCAAGAGTTTTTCAAAGCTGTAACCTTACTGATCACCCATACTAGAAAGCATGATATCGGCATTGGCATTAAGATGCAAATGCTATTTACTACAGCCACTCACAGATCCATATTGACTTTGTTGCAACTATCAAATTCAAGAAGCAACATATAACATCAAAGTTCACTTGAATTAGTAGTGTTGCTTGCTATAAATATCTTTTGGCAGACAGTGGACGTCAGAAACTATAGTAAATTATCAAGCTTATGGAGAAAGCTTATCTCAGTACTTTCAGCAACTTAACGGTTGATGCTTTGGCTGAACGCTTACATCAGCTATGGGGGATGAATGATGACTTTATCTTAATGGAACTCCTTAAATCTAGTAGTGAGGTTGGTATAACTTATGCATACCAGACTAGCGAGATAGAAAGCAGATCTGGATGGGAGCGGCAGAACCATTGAGATTTGCTTGTTCAGAGTAGCAAGAAAAAGGATGGGAAAAGGGTAGAGTTGTGCCTTGCAATGCCATGAATTGAACTAATCAATTACATCTCCAAACGATCAGACAAACCCATAGACAAATTGCACCAAATCAAATAAACTCTACAGGATACAACTTTGAACCTTTGGTAAATGGCATATGCATCTATCAAATACCACGCCACTTTAATCTTCGTCTTTTTTAAACAGGAAAAAAAAGAACCATTAAGATGCAACAGAAGGTATAGAAAAAAGGAAGCATACCAGCTTCATCATAGCGTTCCTCACCAACAGCCTTCAACATGTTGTGCAAAAGATTGAACTCCTTTGTGTCAAGACAAGGCTGACCACTTGGCCTGAAACCATGTTACTTTCAATTATACATTATCTTTTCACCAAAACAGAGGCAGAATATAGAGAAAATTGATCCTAATGCCTGTTCAGATTACTAATGCAGTTGTCAACTTAGCAGCCATTAGTTAACCTAATCAATGATAACCGGGATGTTCTGAAACCCAAGTCACATTCTTTTACTCATGTTATATTCTTTCTCAATTAACATACCTTGAAGCTGGTCAAAATGAAACCATTAAGTTTCTGAGGTAACAATTATTATAAGATCTTAGAGCACTTGTATTCTCAAAAGTCATGTTACTTTTCAGATTCTTTAATCCAAAACTCAAACACACATGAATCTCCACAGGAAAAAACTTGTCCATACTAAATCTTCAAAACAGAAAAACCATGTGAAACATCCAACTCGTTATATCTATCCCCAATCAAGAAGAATAAAAACAGCCTCTAATGATTTCGAGACTAACCTATCCAATTCAGTAAACAATAAGCCATCTGAAGCAGGGGACTGTGTCAACAGCTTCCCAGATTCAATCACTCGCATCCCGTCGCTGTATGCCAGGTACTTGTTAACTTGTATTGGTACCTGTGGATATGCTATTATATATTAGAAAAGAAAACACACCCAAACACACACAAAAAGACAGACAGACACAAGAACAACTTTTGGCTTGAGGGCTTCTAATTTCAGCTCATGAAAATACTAAAAAAAATCCTCAGACCGGAAAATAGACTAAGAGAGAACCCAAGTCATTACTAGCTCAGCAGTTGCCTACCATCATTACGTAGACTTCACATAATGAGTTCAGAAAACAATATAACTAGTTCATGCTATGAAAATACAGTCTCCTATAAAGGCTATCAATCAACCATCATAAAGGTTCCCTCTCTATTTACTCATGATAAAAGGGTATATTATAATGCAAAGACATTAATCAAAACGTAAGTATTTTGCTCGACACGGCATAATGAAATCTTGATCATCTTGGGGTGAAGAAATACTCACAAATTCCATAAAACATTTCAAGTTTACACATACTAGACAATTAAATTCACAAACATCTAATTTAACAATGTAGCGCATCAGCACTTACAGGGACACTTTTCTTTTTCAGTTCAACATTAGTGCCCTAATAAATGACCATTCAAACTGCCTCTTCTATCTCAAACTTTCCCTGCCATTCAAGACCATCCGAACCACATCTAAAACTTTTTCCTTTGTGACCAGATCATTAAAATAATTACCTTACATAAAAGAATCCAGATATACTACATGGAAAGTACATGTAGCTCCAATTCAATTCCACGTTGAGTAAAATGCATGAATACGATTTAACAGCAATTTATGACTTATCTATGATCCATCATGCATATTCGATTGATACATCATACAGTAGTAGTTCCAACAATAAAAAAACTACTACAAGAAGAGAAATTCATAACTAAAAAAGCACTCACAGTACCTTGCATCTCACAGCAATGTTGACAGCATCTGAAGGTCGAAGGTCAAAGCTGACACAGTCTGACTCATTACCCACCTGTGACCAAGCCTAATATGGCTTCAGTAAACAGTTATCTAACTGAATTGTCTATCAATCCATAAGTCATTAACCACGATCCAAAAAGAAGTCAACTTAAAGTACAATGACGTAGGATTGTACTAGGTACATGCCTTTGTGAGGTATAACTGGGCAAAATATGCCTCATGGACTCTCTTAGTGACTCTAACAAGTCTAACCTGCAGAAGAGAAAGACAACCATCAGGATGAATATCTTGAAGAAGTAAAGCACATTGAAACAGATATAGTATCCTCTTATTGTAAAAGCCAGGTTAAAGAGGAAACAATGCAAACTTACTGCATATCCCATCTTGTCAACCATCTCCTTCACCACTTGATACATAGTAGGTCTAGCCTGGAAAACAATAGACAAATTATATTTTCAAAAATCATTATTTGACACAAAACCAAAAAGTTTTTGAGTTCTAGATTTGATGGTTCAATCATTCCAGGAAAAATAAACAACTGATTCAACCACCAAAAAAGGAGGTAGAAGGAAAATGATAGCATACAATTTGGACATTCCGCACTGCTGCCATGAGCAACACACTCGGCATCTCCACTACAGTCAAAGGCAAACAACAACATTAACATGGCTGTAAAATTAAGAAGCAGTATCGATTAAGAATTCCAAGAATGAAACTTTTCTGATATCATAAATATTAGATGCAAGACCACATACACACAATTATTGGAAGAAGAAGACCAGTCCCATCTTCCATTTTCAATACAATTGCAGGATGTGGAGAGTAATCTGGTAGATGCCCTCCCTGAGGGTTGTTATGGACACATCTTAAGTGCCTACCATCCCTCATTTTGATCACGAAACCATCTGCTCCACTCTTCACCTCAACTACATGGAAAAACCAAGAAACTCGTCAATTGACAAAACACTAGGAAGTCATCATAAACAAAAATATTATAATCATTTTTAAACAGGTGGCCCAAATTGATCCTCCTCTCAGTAGAATCATTGGAGAATTCAAAAGTAAATTTTTTAAGAGTCACCAACATATACCAGCAATAAGGAACAAAATGGATTCTAAGATCCACAATTATACCGGCATATTATTTGCAAGCAAGTTAAATATGCCCTGTTCTATTGAACTTAAAGGCAAAGACGTGAGCTAGCTACTGCATCCATACCAGCTTCAACGACACTAGAGTTGACGTAGTCTTCATCACTTTCACTGAAGTTCTCCGCCATGCTCTCATTATCGTTGGAGGATGAACTGAAAGTACACTGCACCGTCTTGCACCTCCGAATATTAAGTCGACGATAAAGAACACCAACTTTAGTCTTGCTACCAGTTATCCCTTTAAATCCCCAAAACTCACTTCTAAGGAACCTAGCCTTCATCAAAGGACCATTCACTGGCAGAGTGTAAACTCCTGCTTGTCTAGCACGAACAGCAGGGCAAATAACCGGTCCTTGCAGAGAGCCCATATCAACTCCTTCAACATATACCCAAACAAAGGAAGAAAATACTAAATTAATAATGTACTGTTAAATTGCTAGACAAATTTTGATGAAGAAATAAAACTAAATTGATGATTTGGACTAATAAATAAATTGATGAGTGAGGGGGAAAAGGGCTTCTAATTTCATGACCTTCAAGTATTATAACAAGTAGGCAAAAAGAAACAGTACTTGAAATTGCGATAAAAGCATGCGGAAAGCGAGGTGCTCTAATAAAAATATAGGTACTGAATATTGCTGACAATATTTAACATAAGATTCAAAATATCTTATCCCTTTGAATTTTGAAATAAACTCACGACTTAAGATTCAATATTACTATCATCCTTTTATCTTCCTCAGGAACCAAACAAAAGAAGATAATTCTGAACAGTGTTTTTTCTCTCTCTAAACTTCAATCAAGTTCAGTATTACTGGCTTATCAGTTTTAAACAATTAATCAAACTGAAGATCACACGGTTCAAAATAAAAATCCAAAACCTACATAGATCCACACCTGATGACCTCCTAAAGCAAAAGCTCTAAACCTCTACGACGATCAACAATCGAACAAAAATTCTCTCCAATCACCGATCTCGGCTACAAATATCAAATTCCTTCAGTTTCTCGAGCTATTTCCCACTGATTTTCTCAAGAATCACAAATTCCGCGGCATCAACCACAAAATATAAGCGATCAAAATGAAATATGTACACAATTCTTAAGGATCTAAATCGAGTAAACCATAGAAAAATGAGTGATACTGGAAATTGTAAATAAGAGAAAACTTGCAATGTGAGCAAACGGATATTAATTGGGAATTGGATATAAATGACCAACAACAAGGATCAGATAAAGGAAAGGATGAGAGAAGATTAGAGATTCTTCAGAGAGGGATCGTATAGATGTTACTGGCAGCAGTCCGAGGAGCAGTATTGAATCAACGGCCTTTATCAAAAACGTTTACGTCAAATGTCAGTTGTAACCCTGATTGAAAATGTAATGGCAGTGTGAATCTTTTTGGTTTTTCTTTTTTTATGAATTTTTATGATACAGTATCCTTTCTATTGAGGGGCACAATGTCCTACAACTTATTTTCTGCGTAATTGGCATTCACTAATTTGCATTGAAGAATCTCATAAAACAATTTACTTAGTAACCAATATTTTTATCTAACCATTAATCCAAAAGGAGACGGACTAATGGAAAATAGAGAAATTCGTTTTTTTTTTTTTACCACTGGAATTATTTGTTATTATTTAGATTTTTCATAATCATTATCCAAACGTAACTACCTCAATATATCACATAAGTGGGGTAGGAGGTCTGACACGTAAACCATATTAAAATAATCAAAATACTAAAAAGCCATTACTCCAAAAACAAAATTACTGGCAAATTGGCATTGACTTTGGATGATCGCATATGTTTGGCAGTTCGATCGGGTGTTGTTGTTCACCTTTTTTGCATGGGTAAATTAACAATGTTGTCTAAAAATTTCTAAGATTCCTAGTAACACTACGCATGTCATGTGTAAGTCGCAGTTTCTCATTATAAGTGGCAAACATAGAAGATCGAAGACATGCACCAAATAGAAAAAATATTGTAACGAGTTTCGTATCTTGAAAACCAAACAATTGTAAACACAGGAGAAGCCAACTTTGATCGATATGGTAAAACACACACTAGTAGCCTAAGCTTGCACGATAAGATAAAAAGAACTATTTATGTTTATGTTATTTTTTTTTCTCTTTTTTTTTTTTTTCCTTTTGGGGAGTTAGCATGTGTGTTTGGTAAGAGGTTGGAGTGAAACTAAATCGAGCAATTCGGTTCGTTTAAGATACTCGATTTGAAAAACAGCCGAAATTTGATTAAATTGAATTCGAGCTATGATTTTGATTTGGTTAGTTTATCGAGTCGAACTCGAACAATGCCAAACTCGGCTCGTTAAGCTCGTGATCCAACTCGATTTAATTAATAAATTAAATATATATTATATATACTATATTTATTTTATATATTATAAATTATTTATTTATTTATTTTAAAAATATAAATACCAAATTGATTTATTTTATTTCGAAAAGCTCAGTTCGAGTTCAAACTGGCTCACGAGCCGAACTTGAACTTGAATTTTTACCTAACGAGTCAAGTTCAAGTTCAATTTTTTAACTCGGGCTCTAGTTGAAGCTCGACTCGAGTAAATTTTTTACTCACGAACCGAACTCGAACTCTCCTCGATCCAGGTTAGACTTGGCTTGAATCCACCTATAATAAGTGGCTTTATCGAGGATAAATACTCCTTTTGTTTTGAATTAAGTAAATATCCATCAAATGTGGTATAAAAAATCTCATTCCAAATAAATTGGAAATGACATGCACAATTGCATATTGTTGGTATAATTTGAAACATTGTGTGTGTTGGTATTTGTCTAAGGTTTACACATGTCAAAACATGATTCAAAGATGGTTAAAGTCTAAACCAAGGTTGGAGAATTAAAGTTCAGCAAGTTAAAGGTCTGCACATATGTGTGCATCACTTTGGAGCAGAGTAAGGCTAGGCGCACTGGTGTGCGCACTTCTGCACACAAGCAGAAGGGGTGTGCGCACAGCTGGGTGAAGGGGCAGCATCAGTGTGCACTACACCGCCCCTTCACCAGCACCATGCCTCACAGAATAGTGACTTCGGAAACACTCCATCACCTCACCGCCCATCTGCCAGCACCGCATCGCCCAGTAGATATGCTGCTTGATGCGCACCAGCGGCGCATCGCTCACCACCAGCGGTGCACCACCCAGAAGGTATGCAAAGGCACTCTGCCCAACACCGAATTGCGCCCTGTTGAGCACCTATGAACTAGGCAAAGTCAAGCACACATGGACAGCCTGTTTTAACCCTCTCTTAGGTGCATGAATGCAAGGTTAAAACGCACAGCACCACTTAGAATTTATGGAGGGCCATGGTTAAGTAGTAATCAAGATCTAAGGATGGAGATTAACTCACAAGAATGGACAAGAAGTGGGTGCACTATATAAAGGGTCACCTAGGTTCAATCTCAACAAGGTTGTGACACAAGATGTAATGTAACTTGTGAGACATGTGTGTGGATGAGAGAATTATGTGAGAGTACAAAGTCACAAAACACAAGAGGGACTCATTGTAAAGAGGCTGGTTGAAAAGAAGAGAGGTTAGTATAGAATTGATAGAAAGCATTGTACAGGTCTATAGCTTTCTAGTTCTCTTCTTGGTTCCTTTAAGAACTTGAGGTTTCTTGGAGAGGGTTACTGAATTGTAAAGAACAATTGATTTAGTGTAGAGAGTTCGGAGGAACTCACAGGGACGTAAGCACATTGTCGAACTTCGATAACAATTGTTTGTCTTCTTTCTTTCTTTGATTTTCTGTTCTTGCCTTTGATTACTGTATTTCTTTCTATAAGTCATTCTAGACTTGGGTGTTTGGAAGATCACCACATAGGCATCTTGTCAAGGTGATTTTCAACAGTGGTATCAAAGTTTTGGACAGTAGTATCCGAGCTGTACAGCTGGGTATCTGAGCAAGAACAAGAAGGTGACGGATCCAAGACTCTAAAAATCAAAGATCAACTTCTTGGGTGATTCAAGAACGGAGTTAAGATCTATATCTCATCGTGTTCTTGAGGTGAATCAAGGACAGAGTTAAGATCAATATCTGATCGTGTTCTTAAGAGTAATTCAAGAACGGTGTAAAGATCAAGATCTGATCGTGTTCGTGTTCTTGATGTAGATTCAAGAACGGTGTTAAGATCCATCTTCGATCTGTGTTCTTGAGGTTGAAGAAAGCATTTGTGGGTATTGCATAAATATGGGATCTTGTCCGCAAAGATGGGTTCAAATTTCGGTATTGAGAAGTTTGATAGAAAGGGAGATTTTTCCCTGTGGAAGCGGAAGATCAATGAGGTTCTTGTGCAACAGAAAGTGGACTTGGCTATTGGAGAAGACGATACTTTTCCAGCAAGTGTCACGGAGGACCAGCGGACCGAGATGAAGAAGATGGCTTACAGCACCATTTTCTTGCACATGTCGAATAGTGTCACAAGGGAGTGCAGAGACTCGAAAGATCCAGCTGCAATATGGAAGAAACTAGATGAGTTGTTTCTTACTAAGACTCTCCCGAATAAGAGGTATCTTCATAAATGAATCTTTGCTTTTAAATTTGATCCTAAGAAAGAGTTGCAAACTATGGCTACTACCAGGACAGAGGTAGAGAAGAAAGCCATGGGAGGATGCACAGCAGCATGCATGGCTAATACCGAGATAGAAGTAGATGAGAGAGCCATGGGAGAGTGCACAGCAACATGCATGGCTACTATCGGGATAGAGGTAGAGGAGAGAGCCATGGGAGAGTGCACAGCAACATGCATGGCTACTACCGAGACAGAGGTAGAGGAGAAAGCCATGGGAGAATGCATTCCAAACTGAGATTTGGAGGATTACTGCTATAAGGAGGGTCATGTTAAGAAAGATTGCAAGAAGATGACAAGGGATAGAGGAGAAAGCCATACCAAGAATGGAGAGGCTTCAGTTGCCAAAACAGAACAACAAGATGATGATGTTCTTGTTGTGTGCTCGGGTGTGAGCAAGGGGCAAGAAGGAAGTGAAAAATGGATCTTGGACACCGGGTGCACTCATCACATGTGCCCTCACCGGAGTTGGTTCAAGAATTTCAAAGAAACCAATGATGAAAGGATTTTCTTGGGGAATGATATTTCTTACCAAGTGAGGGGCACAGGAGATATCCAAGTGAGGATGTTTGATGGAGTCACAAGGCTGCTGGAAAATGTGAGGTGTCTTCCAGATTTGAAAAAAAAAATTTGATTTCATTGGGCCAGTTGGATTCCATGAGGTATACATGTAAAGTAAAGGGAAGAAAGATCAAGGTGGCCAATGGATCTTTGGTAGTGATCAAGGCAGCAAGAAATGATGGACTTTATAAGATGATCGGAGACATAAAAATCAAGGATCAAGCAGCAACCTTGATGGCTGAGATAGACAAGGCAGCCCTTTGGCACACTTGCTTGGGACATATGAGCTAAGAGGGCCTGCAAGTTCTCAGCAATGATGGACTACTTGGTGGAGACAAGGTAGAGGAATTTGATTTCTGCGAGTGTTGTATTCTTGAGAAGCAACACCGGGTCAGCTTCAACACCAGAGTGCACAAGTCTAAGGGCATTATTGACTACATTCATACGGACCTTTGGGGACCAGTAAGGACACCAACACAGGGAGGTAACTTTTACTTTCTGTCATTAATTGATGATTATTCAAGAAAGATTTGGGTTTATTTAGTTAAAAATAAATCAGATGCTTTGAATAAATTAGTGGTGTGAAAAGGGCTGGTTGAGACTCAAATGGGTAGAGTAGTTAAGGAGATAAGAACCAATAATGGCTTGAAAAATTTTAACCAAGAACTTGATCAATTCTGTAGGTTAAATGGCATTCTAAGACATAGGACAGTTGTGGAAACCCCTCAGCAAAGTGGAGTTGCTGAGTGGATGAATAAGACCCTTATGAAAAATGTTAGGTGCATGTTAAATGGATCCAGATTACCCAAATGTTTTTGGGGGGAAGCTGTGTCTACTGCTGCATACTTGGTAAATAGATCACCCTCTAAGATTGTGTACCAAAAGACTCCCATGGAGATGTGGAGTGGAAAACCCCATGAGTTGGACAACCTTAGGACTTTTGGGTGTGCTGCGTATGCACAACAAAATAATGATAGACTTAGCCCAGGATCTAGAAAGTGTGTGTTTCTAGGATATAGGGAAGGGGCTAAGGGGTATAGGTTGTGGTCCTTAGAGAAAGGAGGATTGAAACTCATAATAAGTAGGGATGTTAATTTTAATGAATTGTTATTTCCCTATTTGGAAGAAACTAACCCTGCAGTGGCTAGTGAGCAAACTAGTCCAAAAGTTATGGAGCATCGCATCAAGGAGAACTCGGTTCAGGTAAAGCAAATGAGGTAAAAGGGTTCGGACCAGGTAGAGCCTTTGGATGAAGGCCAAGCTTAAGAAACTCAAGAAGAGGCTGAACAAGAAGAGGTTGATGCAGCAAGTCGGAATAACTACCAGCTCACAAGAGATCGGGAAGGAAGACTGGTCGGACCACCTTCAAGATATAGGTTTGCGGATGCCGCAGCAGCTCCTTGGACAGAAGAAAAGATGAGTGAACAAGAGACTTACACGGATGCCATGGAGTGTAAGGATTCGTCAAAATGGAAGCTAGCTAAAGAGGAAGAAATGAATTTTTTTAGGAAGAACAATTTATGGGAATTGGTGAAAATTCCAGGAAAGCAAAAAGTTGTAGAATGTAAGTGCACTTACAAGGTTAAAAAATGGTACCCTCCAGGAGATGAAGTCTGGAACAAGGCTAGGCTGGTGGCGAATGGGTTCACAAGAAGAGAAGACATAGGTTTCACAGAAACTTTCTCACCTGGACACAAGGTGGAGAAGATGGTGAGTATCCTCATCTATGTTGATGATGTGTTGTTGGTTCAAAATAGCAGGGAGAGGATGGAAAGGTTTATATCTCAACTCAGTGAGGAGTTCGAGAGGAATGATCTCAGCCTTACACAAAAGATCCTTGGGATGTATAGAATCCAAGAAAATGAGAGAAACTGGTTAAGGGTTTCTTGGGCAATGAGTGTTCTCAGTAGATTTGTGAGTAATCTCGGAAAGAAGCATTAGCTTGGGATGAAGAGGTTATTAAGGTATTTTAAGGCTCAGTAGCAGTCGGTGGTAGCACTCATAACAATCGGGACAGAATGTATAGCGGCTACGGAAGCTATAAAAGAGGCTATGGGGTGCAAAGGGTTGTTGGACGAGTGGGAGGTCCTAAAAAAGCAGGTGGTGGTATCTTCGGATAGCCAAAGTGTGTGGCACTTATGGAGGAATCTGGTGTTCCATGAGGGGACGAAGCATATGGATGTTCGATATCATTACATTCGGGAAAATGGTACAAAATGATGCATTCATATTGACAAAAATACCACGGAGGAAAGTCCTGCAGATTTAAGCACCAAGGTTCTACCTCTAAGAAGGTCGAATTATTGCTTTAGACTTTTTAGGAATGGAGTCGGTTGATTGATGACTCAAGATAAGTTTGGATCCCGAAGCTCTCTGCAAAAATGGTTCGGGTTAAAACACTTAGACAAAGGTAGAGATTGTTGGTATTTGTCTAAGGTTTACACATGTCAAAACATGGTCCAAAGATGGTTAAAGTCTAAACCAAGGTTGGTGGATTAAAGTTCAGCAAGTTAAAGGTCTGCACACATGTGTGTGCATCACTTTGGAGCAGGGTAAGGCTAAGTGCACTGATGTGCGCACTTTTACACACAAGCAGAAGGGGTGTGCGCACAGCTGGGTGAAGGGGCAGCATCAGTGTGCACCGCACCACCCCTTCACCAGCACCGCACCTCATAGAATGATGACTCTAGAAATGCACCAGCTCCTCACCGCCCATTTTCCAGCACCGCACTGGCCAATAGGTGTGCTGCTTGATACTCATCAGCACCGCACCGCTCACCACCAGCGATGCACCGCCCAGAAGGTATGCAAAGGCACTCTGCCCATCACCGGACCACACCCTGTTGAGCACCTAGGGCTAGGCAAAGTCAAGCACACATGGACAGTCTATTTTAACCCTCTCTTAGGTGCGTGGGTGCAAGGTTAAAACGTACAGCACCACTTAGAATTGATAAAGGGCCATGGTTAAGTGGTAATCAAGATCTAAGGGTGGAGACTGACTCACAAGAATGGACAAGAAGTGAGTGCACTATATAAAGGGTCACCTAGGTTCAATCTCAACAAGGTTGTAACACAAGATGTAATGTAACTTGTGAGACATGTGTGTAGATGAGAGAATTGTATGAGAGTGCAAAGTCACAAAACACAAGAAGGACTCATTGTAGAGAGACTGGTTGAAAAGAAAAGAGGTTAGTATAGAATTGATAGAAATCATTGTATAGATCTATCACTTTCTAGTTCTCTTCTTGGTTCCTTCAAGAACTTGAGGTTTCTTAGAGAGGGTTGCTGAATTGTAAAGAACCATTGATTTAGTGCAGAGAGTTCGGAGGAACTCACGGGGACATAGGCACATTTTCGAACCTCGATAACAATTGCTTATCTTCTTTCTTTCTTTGATTTTTTGTTCTTGTCTTTGATTGTTGTATTTCTTTCTACAAGTCATTCTAGACTCGGGTGTTTGGAAGATCACCACCTGGGCATCTTGTCAAGGTGATTTCCAGCAGTGTGGAACAAAAATCCCACATTGAATAGAAATAGTGAGTTTGAAAGCTTAACACAGTAATACAACGCTCGGGTCAATCGATGCATGTGCATCTAATATATTCTTGGTGTGGCTTTTGAATGTATTGGCTGGTCTGTGGGATGGATGTTTAAGAAGAGAAAGGTGTTTGAGAAAGTGTTTGAGCGTATGACTGGGAGGTTAGGTTTGGGAATTCAGATAAATTTGGGTGTTTCCTAATGATGTAAATCTATTTGATGTTTGAGGGGTTTTTGGCTGTATTGGGATTGGCTGGTGACCTGGGATTTGGATTTTTGTAGCGTAATCGTTGAGACTTTGAGGTTTTGGTGAAGGTGGAGGCACCTTCTGCTTTCCCTTTTGATTTGATGAACTTTTGATTCCTGTAAAAATTCCCGTGTGAGGAAGTCATGCACGGAATTATGCTTTCCTTTAATATATTCGAGGTCAAAATCGAATGCGCTCAGTATAGCTTGCCATCTTGCAAATATTTGTTTTGAAACAAGATTTTAAACATCTTTTTGTAAAATTTCTTTGGCAGATTTACAATCAACTTTTAATAAAAAGGTTTTATTGTATAAATCATCTTGAAATTTTGAAATACATAAAACAATTGCGAAGATTTCTTTTTTGATGGTTGAATAATTTTTTTGAGCACCAAGCCATATACCAGAATGAAACTTGACAATTTGTTCATTGGTTTTTTGGGGAAGAATATGTTTGAGAATGCCTCCATATCCTATATCCGAAGCATTAGTTTGAACAATGACATTTGCATTTGGATGAAGAATTCTTATAGAAGGAAGACTTAATACTTTTGACTTAAGGAGTTTGACAACATCTGTATGTTGTTGTGACCAAGGAATAGGATTCTTGCGAAGTCTTTTATATAAAGGTTCGCAAATCTGTTGCAGATGAGGGAAATAATCAGCTATATAATTTAAGCACCCAAGGAATCTTTGTAATTGTGTTTTATCTTTTATTTCATCTAGAAATTTATTTGCAAATTCAATAGATCTATCAATTGGCTTAATAGTTCCTTGAAATATAAGATGTCCTAAAAATCGTACTTTAGTTTGAAATAATTTCATTTTTGGAGCATATAATACTAAGCCATTATTCTTAATAGTTTGAAAAAATATTTTCGAATGTTTAAAATGTTGATCTATAGATTTTGAAAATATTAATATATCATTAATATAGGTAATGTTGAATTTAGAGTAATCATTAAAAATATCATTAATGATATTCTGGAATTCAGAAGGAGCAATTTTGAGTCCAAAAAGCATTATATTCCATTCATAATGGCCAAATGGGACATTGAAAGCATTTTTATATTTATCTGCTTCATCTATTTGAATTTGCCAAAATCCTGATTTTAAATCAAATTTTAAGAATATAATAGAGTCATGTAACCTATTGAGAAGATCATTTTTATTAGATATTGGATATCTAATCCATTGTAAAACATTGTTTAAAGGTTTATAATTGATGACTAGTCTAGGAGCTCCTCTTTCAAGTTCAGCTTGCTTTTGGACATAAAAGGTTGAACAGCTCCAAGGAGACTTGTTTGATCGGATTAATTTTTTAGCTAATAAAGTTTTTATCTCTTCTTGACAACAATTTAATAATTCTTGATTCATTTGTATAGGCCGTGATTTGGATGGGATATTTCTTTCGTCAAAATCTTGCTCATATGGTAAAGAGACTATGTGCCTTTTTTTCCTTCCCAAAAAGCATTAGGAAGATCAGCACATATTTCTTTTTTGAATAATTCTTCTAGTTCTGTGATCTGGGATTGAATTTGTGGTTGTTTAAGTTGTTGTTCTATTTTTTGATAATTTATTTCTTCTTTGAGAAAGTTTATATGAGCTTGTTTATTTTGTATTAAATTTATCTGTCTACATAAACTATTGGTTTGTAATGAATTTAATTCCCTTGTATCTACAGGTTGTAAGAAAGGGAAAAATAGAGTTTGAGGGGATGTTTGTTTTGATTCCTAGATTACTAACTTTGAAAGGATAAATTTGAGTTAAAAAAGGCATTCCTAAAATGATATTTTGATGGATATTTTTGACAAGAATAAAATGAGTTTTTAGACAATACCCATCATTACATACATGGGAATTTGTAATTTTGTATTCTACATTTAATTTTGATCCACTAGCAGTATTTAATCTTTCCGTAGTTTTTTCATAGTACTTTTTAGGTATAAGACCTTCTTTAATACAATTCTTATCTGCACCAGAATCTACAAATCCAAAATCAAAATCGGCAAAAGCAAAAGCAGAAGATGCTCGTCAAAAGCAAAAAGTAGATTCCAGACACGTCAAAAAAGCAAAGGCAGGAAAATCCAAAAGCCAAAAAGATGATCAAAAGCAAATCGATAAAATCGACAAAAGCAAAAGCAAAAGATGCTTGCCAAAAGCAAAAAAACAGATTCTCGACACGTCAAAAAGCATAAAAAGCCAAAAGTCAAAAAGAATATCAAAAGAAAATCATTCACGGATTTTATCCCCTCTGAAGTCCGCACATCCGGATTCAAAGATTCTTGAAGTCCGCGTTCAAGAGTCTATAAATGTCTGTATTATCAATGTAATAGGCAGAGTATGTTTTGAGCGAGTTTTACTTTGTCTTGAGAAAAACAATTTCCTCTTTGCACTGTAAGCCTCCTACTCTGTTCAAATTTGTATTTCAAATCAATATTTATCAAAGCATATTATATCTGTTTTAAAATATTATTTGCATGTTTATATATCTTATTTTATACATATATTTACTAAAGCGGTAGTATTGATGTGATATTCTTTGTTAATAACAATAGAAATCTTAATATACCATTTCTGATAATTAATCTTTTCTATAAGATTAACAAAACTATCTTTTGATTCATCATCTATATTTATTAAATTAGTTTGATTGGAAGTTTCAGGGATTTCTTTGTTGATTCGAGAAGAGATTGATTCTTTGAAATTATTAATTTCTAAATTAATCATCTTTGCTTTTAAATCAGTTGCATCTTTTTGAATTTCTTTTATTTGTTCCTTTATAGTATTGATTTCCATTTGTAATTCTTGTGTAGTAACTAATTTTGGTTTTTGAAAACATTTTTCAAAGATTTCAGTAAGATTATAAGGTGTAGGAGTTATAATTTTGTTTTCTTCTTGAATGAGATCTCTTAATTTTGTCAGATAATCAGGTTTTGTGCTTACAATGGTCATATATTTTGTCTGGGGGAATAATCCTGAGGATTTTGCATTTTGAATAAGTGATGATATTGGGATCAGTTGGGTCTCTGACATGTGTAATTTCCATTAATTTTGTATCAATCATTATGAGTTCATAGAATTTTTGAGTCTTTTTTTAGTCCTCTGGGATATAATAAAAAGGGAAAATTTTGTTAGTATAAAGATACTTAGTAATAAAATTGAGATTAGTTGTGGGTCTGTCGATGCATGTGCATCTAATATATTCTTGGTGTGGCTTTTGAATGTATTGGCTGGTCTGTGGGATGGATGTTTGAGAAGAAGGTGTCTGGGAAAGTGTTTGAGCGTATGTCGAGGAGGTTAGGTTTGGGAATTCAGATAAATTTGGGAGTTTTCCCAATGATGTAAATCTATTTGATGTTTGAGGGGTTTTGAACCACCAATCAAATATCCATACTGGAAGATTGATAAAGAACTTTTTGTCAAAAAAAAATGAACCAGGAATGAGATTTGATTATCAAAAAACCAATTTTTGACTACATCAATGCTAGCAAATGAGCAATTATGTTTTTCCCACCATGTAATTTTATAAATTCTTTTGATGGCCAGATAATCCCAGGGGGTTTCTGAGACAATATAATCCCAAAAAATGATCCAGAGAATGGAAAAAATAACATAAAAATAATTTCATGAGAATAGGCTTTTTCAGCATTTGTATTGTTTTTGAAGTAAGTCAATGAGTCTTTAATAGGTGGAGAAATGATGGATGAATCGCTTCCGAAATAGAACCACCAATCAAATATCCATACTGAAAGATTGATAAAGAACTTTTTGTCAAAAAAAATGAACCAGGAATGAGATTTGGGTCTGATGAAGAATATATTGTACCAGTCTCTTTGATAGTCATAATAATTATAGGTGGGTGGCACAAATGGGACTGAAAAGGTTTTAGGCTTATAGTGGTCATCTATTTTGTCTGGGGGAATAATCCTAACGATTTTGCATTTTGAATAAGTGATGATATTGGGATCAGTTGGGTCTCTGGTATGTATAATTTTCATTGATTTTGTATCAATCATTATGAGTTCATAGAATTTTTGGGTCTTTTTTTAGTCCTCTGGGATATAATGGAAACCTGCAAGGAAAATTTTGTTAGTATAAAGATACTTAGTAATAAAATTGAGATCAGTTGTGGGTCTGTCGATGCATGTGCATCTAATATATTCTTGGTGTGGCTTTTGAATTTATTGGCTGGTCAGTGGGATGGATGTTTGAGAAGAGGAAGGTGTCTGGGAAAGTGTTTGAGCGTATGACTGGGAGGTTAGGTTTGGGAATTCAGATAAATTTGGGAGTTTTCCCAATGATGTAAATCTATTTGATGTTTGAGGGGTTTTTGGCTGTATTGGGATTGGCTGGTGACCTGGGATTTGGATTTTTGTAGCGTAGTCATTGAGACTTTGAGGTCTTGGTGAAGGTGGAGGCACCTTCTGCTTTCCCTTTTGATTTGATGAACTCATGCATTTGATTCCTGCAAAAATTCCCGTGTGAAGAAGTCAAGCAGAGAATTATGCTCTCCTTTAATATATTCGATGTCAAAATCGAATGCACTCAGTATAGCTTGCCATCTTGCAAATATTTGTTTTCAAACAAGATTTTAAACATCTTTTTGTAAAATTTCTTTGGCGAATTTGCAATCAACTTTTAACAAAAAGGTTTTGTTGTATAAATCATCCTGAAATTTTGAAATACATAAAACAATTGCTAAGATTTCTTTTTTGACGGTTGAATAATTTTTTTAAGCACCAAGCCATATACCAGAATGAAACCTGATAATTTGTTCATTGGTTTTTTGGGGAAGAATCTGTTTGAGAATGCCTCCATATCCTATATCCGAAGCATCAGTTTGAACAATGACCTTTGCATCTAGATGAAGAATTCCTAGACAATGAAGACTTAATACTTTTGACTTAAGGAGTTTGACAACATCTGTATGTTGTTGTGACCAAGGAACATGATTCTTGCGAAGTCTTTTATATAAAGGTAAGCAAATCTGTCGGAGATGAGGGAAATAATCAGCTATATAATTTAAGCAGCCAATGAATCTTTGTAATTGTGTTTTATCTTTTATTTCATCTGGAAATTTATTTGCAAATTCAATAAATCTATCAATTTGCTTAATAGTTCCTTGAAATATAAGATGTCCTAAAAATCTTACTTTAGTTTGAAATAATTTCATTTTTGGAGTAGATAATACTAAGTCATTATTCTTAATAATTTGAAAAAATATTTTCAAATGTTTAAAATGTTGATCTATAGATTTTGACAATATTAATATATCATCAATATAGGTAATGCTGAATTTAGAGTAATCATTAAAAATATCGTTAATGATATTCTAGAATTCATAAGGAGCATTTTTGAGTCCAAAAGGGATTACATTCCATTCATAATGGTCAAATGGGACATTGAAAGCAGTTTTATATTTATCTGCTTCATTTATTTGAATTTTCCAAAATCCTGATTTTAAATCAAATTTTGAGAATATAGTAGAGTCATGTAATCTATTGAAAAGATGATTTTTATTAGGTATTGGATATCTAATCCATTGTAAAACCTTGTTTAAAAGTTTATAATTGATGACTAGTCTAGGAGCTCCTCTTTCAAGTTCAGCTTGCTTTTGGACATAAAAAGCTGAACAGCTCCAAGGAGACTTGCTTGGTCGGATTAATTTTTTAGCTAATAAAGTTTTTATCTCTTGTTGACAATAATTTAATAATTCTTGATTCATTTGTATAGGCTGTGATTTGGATGGGATATTTCTTTCATCAAAATCTGGCTCATATGGTAAAGAGACTATGTGTCTTTTTCTTTCCCAAAAAGCATTAGAAAGATCAGCACATATTTCTTTTTTGAATAATTCTTCTAGTCTGTGATCTGGGATTGAATTTGTGGTTGTTTAAGTTGTTGTTCTATTTTTTGATAATTTATTTCTTCTTTGAGAAAGTTTATATGAGCTTGTTTATTTTATATTAAATTTATTTGTCTACATAAACTATTGGTTTGTAATGAATTTAATTTATTTGTATCTACAGGTTGTAAGAAGGGGAAAAATAGAGTTTGTCCTAGGATGTTGGTTTCGATTCCTAGGTGACTAACTTTGAAAGGATAAATTTGAGTTAAAAAATGCGTTCCTAAAATGATATTTTGATGGATATTTTTGACAAGAATAAAATGGGTTTTTAGACAATACCCATCATTACAAACATGAGAATTTGTAATTTTGTATTCTACATTTAATTTTGATCCACTTGCAGTATTTAATCTTTCCGTAGTTTTTTCATAGTACTTTGTAGGTATAAGACCTTCTTTAATACAATTCTGATCTACACCAGAATCTACTAAAGCGGTAGTATTGATGTGATATTCTTTGTTAATAACAATAGAAATATTAATATATCATTTCTGATAATTAATCTTTTCTATAAGATTAACAAAACTATCTTTTGATTCATCATCTATATTTATTAAATTAGTTTGATTGGAAGTTTCAGGGATTTCTTTGTTGATTCGAGAAGAGATTGATTCTTTGAGATTATTAATTTCTAAATTAATCATCTTTTTTTTTAAATCAATTGCATCTTTTTGCTTTTATTTGTTCCTTTATAGTATTGATTTCAATTTGTAATTCTTGTGTAGTAGCTAATTTTGGTTTTTGAAAATGTTTTTCAAAGATTTCAATAAGATTATAAGGTGTCGGAGTTTTAATTTTGTTTTCTTCTTGAATGAGATCTCTTAATTTTGTTATAAAATCTCTTTTAATTATTGGGTCGTCTATCTTGTCAATTATATCTAAACGAAACTCTTTTTGGGAGGTAATTGTATTGATAGATTTGCAGAAACATAGTCCATCATCACAATCATATTGAGAATTAATGGATCCATCTGAGTTTGTTTCTTCTTGTAAAGTATGGATGATTTCTTCATTATCAGAAGATGAATATTTGTCCTCTGATTGAGAATCAGTTACCATTATTTTGGCTAACTGTTGTTTTAATGAATCATTGATATCTAATTCATTAATTTTTTGCTTAACTTTGCAATTTTTTGCCCAATGCCCAAGCCGTCCACACTTGAAATAGGCTTTTAAAGGACTTTGGGTTTTCTTAGTTCTTTGAAATGTTCTTTGATTTTTTGGGGTAAAGGAGGAACTCATAGATTTTTTATATTTTCGATGTTTAAAGAATTTCCTTTTCTTTTTATTTATAGTAGATGGAGCTCTAAGAGTTTCAT
This sequence comes from Bretschneidera sinensis, assembly GCA_023935145.1. NCBI lineage: Eukaryota > Viridiplantae > Streptophyta > Magnoliopsida > Brassicales > Akaniaceae > Bretschneidera > Bretschneidera sinensis. The sequence continues at coordinate 150,453,741 of CM043697.1, forward strand.
AACCATATTGCTGACAGAAGATCCTAATTCTTTTTTACTTTGACTTAATTCTGATTTCATTTTTTCTTTTAATTTGAGATCAGTACATAATGCTAATCCTTCATAATTTATGTAGCTAATAATTTCTCCAAAGGAAAATGAGTCATAAGGTACGGACCCTCATTTTAGGTCACGAATCCTTTTGCCTAACATTTTCAACAAATAACTTAGGAAGTCCAGATATGAATTTTTCTTTCTAATATGCATTATTGGAGTCTTTCCTTGTAAATACTTTTGCAAGGAAGACGTCTTTATACCATCTGAAATCTTGTAGAGTTGGACAGGTTAAATTTGTAAGTATTTCAGAGGATCTTTCCATAAATTTGTCAGGGTCGCCAATAAAATGTTTGGTGATAGCATATATTAAGGTTTCAAAAGCATTTTCTTGTATAATAGGGACTGTTCTGGTTGTTTTTATTCTGGTTTGTGGATTTTGAAGTGATTGTATTTTATTTATTTGTACTGTAGCCTCTGTGATATTAAGGCGATCTTGTTCTGTGAGATAATTATCCCACCATCCTCTGAGAGTGCCAGTAAAACTAGCAATGATAGTAAGGGTTATTTGTCTATCAGTGTTGTCTATTGTTTTGTAGGTTGTGGCTGCCATGGTCATTTCTTGGAGAGTGTTTATGATAGTATGTTCGCTTGCCGCATCAATGTTCCATTCGTAAATGGAACTATGGTCATATCTTGCTTGGACAATAGAACCTCGTTCTTCAAATTGTAAGTCTGAAGGGGTTGGCCTAGGATAGTAGTTTCTAGTTTTTGGTAGAGGGGCCTTATTGTAATAATTTATTCTATATATTTTATTAATGCTTTGAGAGGTATCTGTTGATTCTTTGATTTCATTGACAATGTCTTGCTCTATAAGATTAATATTATTTGGGGTGGATCCTTCTTGGTGAGATGTAATAGATAAACATTTTAATTTTTCATTTATTATTTTGAGCATATTGTCATTATTATCAAGTTTCACTAAGTTTTGTTTTCCAATATGTGATGGTGTAAAAATTGGTTGAGATAAATGTGGAGTGGATTTTTGAATGATAGGAATGGATGGAGCTGGTTTTTGAATGATTGAATCCTTCCTGAGAGGTTTTGGATTTGGTTTCTTGAGGCTTTCATCAATAGAATCAACAGTAGTGGCAAGGGAAGTAATTTGATTAGAAAGTGTATGGACATTTTGATTTGTAAAATTATTTTGGCAATAAATATTCTGAATATCTTTGAATTTTATATCTCTATCACCAGGGCCAGATCCTTGTTTGAAAGGAGATGCAACTAAAACAGACGAGTAATGAGGAATTTTGAGAGAAATTTCTTATAAAGGAGGATGCATCGAGGAAATTTTTTTATCACTAGTAGTTGTTGTCCATAACTGATCTAGTTGAGATATAACATCTACTTCTTTTGCTATACTTAGGTCAGGATGATTTTAGGCAAAAAGATTATATATTTTATGATTGAATGTATACATTTTGAAAAAATCAAAGAAATACATATTGCACTAAATTTCTTTCATATGTGTATACCATTCTTCCCTTATTTGAGATCTTGATTCACTAGAAAAGTTTGCCATAAACCAATCAGTTTTGGCCTTATTTTCTAATGATAAAAAGTCATTTTGAGTTTGGTTTTATCTATCTCAAAATCAGAATCCATGATAACATTAAGTTCATGATCATATACCATGTCAGATTGGGTTGGAGAATGGTCTTTATCATTCTTCTTGGATGGTTCTCCTATTTGGGATTGATCTACAGCTGTTTTGAAATAATCTATTTCATAAAATCCTTTTGGTATAGTAGGGTCAAAATTGACACCTAGAAGGTTTAAGTGGCTTTGTGTCGAATTTCTTGATGAAGAAACATGAAAATTATATCTAGGGGGAATGATTTGTGGATCATCATAAAGAGGAGTTCTCATTCTTCTTGAACTAGCAGTTCTAGAGAGTTGTGCAGAATTAGAAGGTGTAAACCTAATAACCACACTACCATCTCTGTGCTCATCAATTTGAGATACATTAGAGTTGGTGATAGCTTTTGGAGGACATAAAGCTTCAAATTTCCAATGATCAGGGACAGTAATTTGATCCCATTTTAAAAGTTTAGGTGTAATAGTATTAGCATGAAATATGTTTGCTTCGAGAAGCAAAGTTTCTCCTGGTTTGGTATGGAGAAAGGCTTTGGGATTAATCTTTATAGTCATAACTTTATAATAGACTTTATATATCAAACTTAGGTTTTTAGCACCAGTTTTGATATCTAGTCCTTTTAATTGGATGTTTAAAGTTAGAGTGTCAATTAAATGAGGATCATAAAGGTCTAGAAAGTTTGGATAACAATTAAAATAAACAGGTCCATTGTGTAAATTTGATTCTACTAATGATAACAATGAATTTTTAAAATTAAGATATCTAGCATCTCTTAATATCATTAATACAGGTGTATCTATGCCTAGACGGTGTAAAAGTTTAATAGCAATTTGAACTAATCCTAGATATAAATATCTAAAACCTTCTTGTTTATGTTTTTGAATCGAGGGTAATGAAAGTAACTTAACATTTTCATTTTCTCTGTTAATAGAATAAGTTTGTTTTGTAGTTTTGATTGAATAATCAGATTTAAAATCAAAAGTACCTATTTGATATATCCTATTTATATTTTGTTTGGGTGTATGCCAATTGAGCAGATCTTGCTCAATCTTGGCAATATTGATCTCTTGACTGTTTATAGTACTGTTGGGGTTTTGAATAGTATGATCTATTTGATCATCACATCTTGAAGGAGATGATGAACTTGAACCGAACACGGATGAATCATCACCCTGTCGGTGTCTTCTAAATAATCTATTCATGAACAGTATATGTAAATAAAGCTTGATAACAGGCTATTCTACACGGACTGTATCTTACCGGGACCATCAACTGGGACCATCATAAAAATGAACTGACCAACAGTATAACAAGGGCAGACCAACGGCTTTACCAAAAACCAGACATTGCAGAACAGAGATAAAAAACAGTATAAACATATAATGAAGATGAACAGAGTATCTAGAGAAACGCAAACATGGCTCTGATACCAAGTGTGAACAGGATCAAATATATGTATAAAATAAGATATATAAACATGCAAATAATATTTTAAAACGGATATAATATGCTTTGATAAATATTAATTTGAAATATAATATTAATTTGAAATACAAATTTGAATAGAGTAAGAGGCTTACAGTGCAAAGAGGAAATGGTTTTTCTCAAGACAAAGTAAAACTCGCTCAAAACATACCCTATCTATTACATTGATAATACAGACATTTATAGACTCTTGAACGCAGACTTCAACAATCTTCGAATCCAGATGTGCGAACTTCAGAGGGGATGGAATCCGTGAATGATTTTCTTTTTGGCTTTTGGCTTTTTCTGCTTTTTGACGTGTTGAGAATCTACTTGTTTGCTTTTGACAGACATCTTTTGCTTTTGCTTTTGTCAATTTGCTTTTGATCTTCTTTTTGGCTTTTGAATTTTCCTGTTTTTGCTTTTTTGACGTGTCTGGAATCTACTTTTTGCTTTTGATGAGCATCTTCTGCTTTTGCTTTTGCCAATTTTGATTTTTGATTTGTTGGTCTTCTTTTGGCTTTTGATACCTTACGATAGATCAAATGCATCATAAGGGTCTTGAGCATCCTGATAAGGTGATTTAGCTTGATCATCAGGCGGCTGAGTACTTTCATCATCACTGTCAGATAATAACAACAGTTCTTCTAATAACTTCTTTTTCTTTTCTTGTTTGGTTAATTTCTTGGTTTCTGATGGGGGTGATGGTGAGTCAAGATATTTGGAGTATTGGGGATTATCAAAAAACCAATTTTTGACTACATCAATGCTAGCAAATGAGCAATCATATTTTTCCCACCATTTAATTTTATAAATTCTTTTGATGGCCAGATAATCCCAGGGAGTTTCTGAGACAATATAATCCCATGAAATGATCCAGGGAATGGAAAAAATAATATAAAAAAGCATTTCTTGATAACAGGATTTTTCAGAATTTGTATTGTGTTTGAAGTAAGTCAAGGAGTCTTTAATAGGTGGAGGAAGGATGGATGAATCACTTCTGAAATAGAACCATCAATCAAATATCCATACTGGAATATTGATAAAGAACTTTTTGTCAAAAAAATGAACCAGGAATGAGATTTGGGTCTGATGAAGAATATATTGATCTTGTTCTGTGAGATAATTATCCCACCATCCTCTGAGAGTGCCAGTAAAACCAGCAATGATAGTAAGGGTTATTTGCCTATCAGTGTTGTCTATTATTTTGTAGGTTGTGGCTGCCATGGTCATTTCTTGGAGAGTGTTTATGATAGTATGTTCGCTTGCCGCATCAATGTTCCATTCGTAAATGGAACTATGGTCGTATCTTGCTTGGACAGTAGAACCTCGTTCTTCAAATTGTAAGTCTGGAGGGGTTGGCCTAGGATAGTAGTTTCTAGTTTTTGGAAGAAGGGCCTTATTGTAATAATTTCTTCTATATATTTTATTAATGTTTTGAGAGGTATCTGTTGATTCTTTGATTTCATTGACAATGTCTTGTTCTATAAGATTAATATTATTTGGAGTGGATCCTTCTTGGTGAGATGTAATAGATAAACCTTTTAATTTTTCATTTATTATTTTGAGCATATTGTCATTATTATCAAGTTTCACTAAGTTTTGTAATGAGTTTCGTATCTTGAAAACCAAACAATTGCAAACACATGAGAAGCCAACTTTGATCGATATGGTAAAACACACACTAGTAACCTAAGCTTGCACGATAAGATAAAAAGAACTATTTATGTTTATGTTGTTCTTTTTCTCCTTTTTTTTTTTTTCCTTTTGGGGAGTTAGCATGTGTGTTTGGTAAGAGGTTGGAGTGAAACTAAATCGAGCAGTTCGGTTCGTTTGAGATACTCGATTTGAAAAATTCGAGTCGAAATTTGATTAAATCAAATTCAAGCTATGATTTTGGTTTGGTTAGTTTATCGAGTCGAGCTCGAACAATGTCAAACTCGGCTCGTTAGCCTCGTGATCCAGCTCGATTTAATTAATAAATAAAATATATATTATATATACTATTTTTTATATATTAAAAAATATATATATATATTTATTTTAAAAATATAAATACCAAATTATTTTATTTCAAAAAATATATATTTATTATTTTATTTCGAAAAGCTCAGTTCGAGTTCGAACTGGCTCGCGAGCCAAACTCGAACTTGAATTTTTAACTAACGAGTCAAGTTCAAGTTCAATTTTTTAACTTGAGCTCTGGTCGAAGCTCGACTCGAGTAAATTTTTTACTTACGAACCGAACTCGAACTCTCCTTAATCCAAGTTAGACTTGGCTTGAATCCACCCATAATAAGTGGCTTTATCGAGGAGAAATACTCCTTCTGTTTTGAATTAAGTAAATATCCATCAAATGTGGTATAAAAAATCTCATTCCAAATAAATTGGAAATGACATGCACAATTGCATATTGTTGGTATAATTTGAAACATTGTGTGGAACAAAAATCTCACGCTGAATAAAAATAGTGAGTTTGAAAGCTTAACACAGTAGTACAACGCTCGGGTCTTTATTTATTAATTGTGAAGATACTTCGTTCATGTGGTTTTTGGTTGGCAAATGGATTTATATAAAAAAAAAAAAAAAAAAAAGGGGAAGAAAATAGGCTATTATAGTATTCAGTAATATATCCTGAATACAAGGGTATAAGTGACCTTTTAGACCCGGATAGATAAAAGTGGGTATTTCGTAGGAGTACTTATTTACTATATTCTCCTTTCAGCCTGTCTCTGGCGACATCAATGTTTGAGTTATTTTGGCTCTCTTACAAGATCAACATCGCCGGCCGAATAAACCAAGATGGCCAGCTAATTGCCACGTGTACAATAATTTCTGAAATGAACCGGATAAGATTGCTCTCTTCTCTCACTAAATATCAAAATTCCGTTTTACCTGAAAATATCAATTTTCAAACTTTATCCACCATCTTAAATGGAGCATGAGTTAAGACAATTAAAATTCTCATTGAAATCTAGTTGCAGCACTCTCTAAAATCTCTATAGTCAATACTTTTTACAGTAGTAAGTTTTATTTACACAAACGACTGTTTGATGGATAAAGAGACGGAGGAAAAAAAAAATCATATGTATCATTTTATTTTTTTATTTTTAAAATTAAATAACTTTATTTTATCACGAATAAATTTTTTTTATTGGCCTTGACTTTCATCCGGCAATTATACACATTTTAAAAGTAAAAAATATCATCATATCTGTTTTTCATTATGTTCACAAAAAAATATGTAATGCTCTATTTAATAAGCCATGTTAAGACGATGTATGATTAAAAATATAAAATAAGACAATTTCATTTCATTTGATAATTGATAAAAAAAAAGACTTAAAATTACCCTTAACATACTCAATTTATAAATATTATTTCATCTTATCTTCTTTTTTATTTTATCATCCTTACAAATGTAAAAGTCATTATAAACAACAAAAAAATTTTTAGGTAGATTGATAAATCAAATAAATGAAAAAATGTCATATGTTTATTTGATTTATATGTGTCAAACATAATTAAGTTTATTGGGATGATTCGATCGATATGCATCACAGATTAAAAAAATACGAATAAAGATATTAAGATATATTAGTAATAAAATTAAAATTTATATCTAGTTTATTTATGACGATGGGTTCACGAAGGTAATTTAGATCTTATCTTTAAAAAAAAAAAAACCTTAATTCTATACTCCCTCTTATTGCTGCGTTTCTCCTATTTGAAAAGAACAAATATACATCCATGATATGTCATACCGACACTCCTTCATAAGGATACTTTTTATTTTTACTTTTAAATTATGCTTGTTGATACTAATAGGTAGAGAAATTTGGGCACATGGCATGGGAATAAATGCTATTTTAACATTTGTTATCGTTTATAACTTTAATTTAAGAATCAATGTAGTACATGACCACTTTTTTCTTCAAAAGGTAACTTAAGGTAGGGAAAATAAAAAAGATAGAAAAAGTGTGGGAGTGAGAAAATCGAACAATCAATATTGAGGAAACAGAATTCTCAACCTTAATAGATGAATGACATAATTTTAATAGTATTGATATGATATTTATTTAATAATATATTTATAAAAAAATTTAAAATTATTGAAAAAGATTTTAATTCATATATATATAGAGGGATTGTTAACTTATCCTATTGTATGTATAAGTTAATATAGTGCCCCACTTTTATAAACTAAAATACATTTCATTACGATCATCTCTATTTAAGCAAGTTCATAGTTATATTATATTTCACATTAACAAATTTGAATTTGAATATTTTTTATTTAATGATGTGGTGTTCAATCTAACCACAAATTTGACTTACTTTCAATTTTCAAATGAAAAAGATCGTGATCCTCTCATTATCTCCTAAAACATCAATAAAATAGAGATTTTTTTGATAATTTTATTTTTAAAAAAATTTTAAAAATTATAAATTATATACCTAATAAAAAAAAACTCGCTTGTAACCGTTGGAATCTATCTGTCAAATTTAATTTACGGCTTAATAATAATGTTACTTTATGATAATAAAAAAAAATACCAGATCAAAAGAAATGTACACTCCATTCACAACGAGGCGGCATTTGATAGTCAAAAAATTGACAAAGATGATGAAACCAGGTCTTTGGGCTTTTGCCTTTGTAGCATTTTGTTGGGAAGATTTAAATATGCAAACATGGCATATCAGTCAATTTTTCATAAATACTAACAAAATGACCATTTCAAGGTTCAATAATGAGCTGGCGTACTTAGAAAGCTAGAATCAACGAAAAATCGTCACAATAGCGGCCAATTTTCAATGCTCTCTAATTGATTATTTAATCTCCCTACCAGAAGCACGCTTTTGATAATAGACATCCTTGTCAATGTGCATTCGCTTGATGGTGGGGTCATTCGGCTTCCCGTACTTCACAATGCAACTTCAAAGATTTTTTTTTTTTAAAAAAAGGCAATAGAAAATGCAAAGTACCAACGGCCAATAGCAGCAAAAAAGAATTTATCGTTGTTTTTTTTACCATTTGATAGCATTGTTATTCAATTCCTAAAAAATCGAGATACAACTGGCAAAGAGTAGGTGATAAAAGACTAACGAAAGCAACTCGTAATTATTTAAATACATGCATTTCCTTTTATGCGATTAATTAGACGGCAAAAAGTTCTTTGGTAGCTATAAGAGATCAAATCATACTTTTTTTACTACCATTGTCATCTTCACAGTAGCATAGATTATATATATATATATATAAACTCTTAAGCATTTAATATTTTTTTTTGTTTTTTAAATAAATTATTTAAAAAAAAAAAATCCAATCTTCCCGAAGGACAGGGACATTTTGTCGGCCTTTGGTTTAAGGGCTTTATTATCCATAGGTGGCCCATACATACCCTACTAACATTGACAACAAGGCACTCCACAATCACTCGTATATTATCCCTTATACGTACCCATCCGTCTTCAATTAAATGCAAAAATATCTTAGCAGTTTTTTTTATGCTCTTATCAAATCCAATGTTTAGAAAGTGCAAAGGAACAAACTAAAATTATAATAGTATATAAAATGCGTTGGTCGTTTGCTACTATCAACCATTTTAATTTCGTTGCCTCTATCAGTCGGTTTTTTTTAAGTGAAATCGAACGATGATGAGAAGTCCATGACTTAATGGAACATAGAGAAAAAAGATCTATCGGTTCAGCACTTAGGTGACACTTAAAAGAGGCATCGCTGGTTTAGAAAAGAAAAATCTCTGTGAGAGATAGTAGTGATTATGGGTAGATTTAGGTTGAGTTGGTCTAAAAACTTAATTTAATTCATCATGTTACTAAAAGTCTTAACCTAATCTTTGATCTGACTCAACCTGATCAAATTGATTTGAATCGATTTCTGTATTCAATTTAATATGTTTTTGTTCAATATAAAATAAATTAAAATGTAAATCCTACATAAAAATAAAAAAAAATTATATCTATATATGCCCCATATATTTTTCATGTAAACAGATCTGACATTAATTTTTTAAGTTTATAAACACATTATTTTAAAATATTATTACTTTAATTAATCACACACGTGCATTTTTAATTGCTACTATCAGTCTCTCACACTCAGTAATTATAGATCGTGAAATAAACACTTTTCATTGAGTTATTCTTAATTTGAATCATTATTCTATTCATTTTCTTCTCTCTTTTTTATAATTCATTTTGTTTTAATAACGTAAATTTAAATAAATAAAAGAAATAAAATACTTTTTATATGTGAGAAATTCGTACCTACTTAGTGTAAATGTTACTTGATAGCAAAATTTAATTTTATAAAATATTAGTCAGGAGTACTTATCTTAATTCTTAATATTTTAGATAAGATCTCATAAGACTTATAGTGCGTTTAGTAGGAAAGATAAATGTGTTGAATTAATTTTTCTCTTATTTAGTAAAAGAAAAAAGAAAACTAAGGGTGTGTTTAGTTTGAGAGAAAAATGAAACGAAAGAAAACTAGAATGATAGAAAAGTAAAAAGAAAGAAAACTAAGAAGATGAAAGTCTTCTTTCATGTGTTTAGTAGAGATAATGGAAAATTAAAAGGAAAAAAAATAGTTTTCTCTTAATCTTGTTTAATAGAGTGAAAAAATAAGAGTAAAGAAAATGTAATAATATTATTTTTGTCATTATATCATTCATCATGTTAATGTATACTAATGTTAGAGATTAGATGAAGATTAATTGGTAAATTAATAATCTCATATATTTTCTCTAATATTTTTCACTCTAATCCTTTCAATTTTAAAAGTTTATGGGCATGTTTGGATAGGGTTTTCAAAAACTGAATAAAAACAGTTTTCGAAAGCTCTTTTCTATGTTTGACAAACAGTTTTTAGAAGTAATTTTCTAAAACAATTTTCAAAAAACCAGTTTTCAAAAACTGTTTTATGAAAACTCTAAATTGGTGTTTTCTGACATAATTTTCGAAAAATAGCCCTAAAATCAGTGTTCACTTCTGTGTTTTATTTTTCTTCAATGGTACATAAAAAATATTGAAATTTTAAAAATAAAATGACATTAATTATTTTTAAGTATTTAGTAAATATGAGAAATAAAATTAATATAGATTTTAAATTTAAACTCAAAACTAAAAATAATTACAAGATGTATGAAAACAGTTTTCAAAATAAAATTATCCAAACAACATTTCATTGTTTTCTGTTTTAGAAACAGTTTTCGAGTTACAGTTATCCAAACATGTTTTATTCAGAAAACATCATAAAATTGTTTTCAGTTTTCATTTTCAAAAACAGTTTTCGCAAACCGAAAACAAAAAACTGTTACCCAAACATGCCCTATGATTTGTACATGTAAAAGTTAAACACTAATCATATTAATTTTATTTTCTCTTACTTTTATCCTCTACTAAAAAGGAGAAATATTCATTTCACACACTTTTCTTTTCTTTTACCTTTTTTTTCATGTTACTTTTCTCTAATATTAAATATAATCTTAATGGTATTGATCATTATTAATTATCAAAGTATTTTTCTATGTTAACTTGAATTGAATGACGACTCAATACCAAAATAAAAAATAAAAAACATATTAAATACATATTCATTGTGTTAAGGTTTAAGAGAGGAAGTGAGACAATACAAAGAAGAGAATTGTATTGAATGGTGTGATTTACTTACAAGTGAGCTATCCTATTTATAGGAGCCAATAAAAGAGCCAAAGATATACACAACCAATGTGGGATTAAACCAACTAAGCAATAACTATGCTATACATAATCTAACAGCCCCCCTCAAACTCAAGGTGGAATATGAGAAACCAACTTGAGTTTGAAAACAAGATCACGAAAACGCCCTGGAGGATGTGACTTGGTAAAGATGTCTGCGAGCTGATCCTTGGATGTGACATAATGAAGCTGTAGGGAGCCTTGAAGGAGATGATGACGGACAAAATGACAATCAATCTCAATATGTTTGGTCCGTTCATGAAACACATCATTATGAGCAATCTGAATAGCACTTCTATTGTCAAAGTATACAGGAGTGGCAGCAGAAAGTGATACACCCATATCTTGTAACAACCATCGTAACCAAAGAAGCTCAGAGGTGGTGTCAGCTAAAGCACGATATTCTGCCTCTGTACTAGATCGAGCAACAACAGTTTGTTTCTTACTACGCCAAGAGATAAGAGAGGTGCCAAGTAGGAAACAATAACCGGTGGTAGAACGACGATCTGTAGGATCACCTGCCCAATCTGCATCGGTATAAGCACACAACTGAAGAGGAGACTGAGAGGAGAAAAAGAGCCCATGAAACAATGTCCCCTTTAGGTAACGAAGGATGCGAAGAACAGCAGCAAAATGAGTAGAGCGAGGAGCAGCCATAAACTGACTCACCTGATGGACAGCATACGAGATATCAGGTCGAGTAACAGTAAGGTAGACAAGACTGCCAACCAAATGTCGATATAAAGTAAAATCACGAAGAAGTTCGCCATCATGGGGTGTAAGACGAGTATTAAGCTCAGTTGGTGTGTCAGCAACCTTACTGTCTGTGAGATTTGCCCGAGAAAGCATATCAGAGATATATTTGGCTTGTGTCAAATAATAACCATCAGAAGAAGACGAAATCTCAAGACCAAGAAAATAGCTGAGAGGACCAAGATCTTTCATCTCAAAATGTTGATTGAGAAACTGTTTAAGTTCCTGAATACCAATGGGATCATCCCCGGTGATAATCATGTCGTCAACATATAACAGAAGAAGTATGATGCCCCGGTCTGTGCGGCGAACAAACAAAGCTGAATCATAGGAGCTGATGGAATATCCAAGGCTAGACAAAGTGTTGCTAAACTTAGCAAACCATGCTCGAGGAGCCTGCTTAAGTCCATATAGAGCTCGACGAAGACGACATACCTTGTTTGTTGGATTAGATAGTCCGGGAGGTGGTTGCATATAGACTTCTTCATTAAGATCACCATTAAGGAATGCATTTTTAACATCCATTTGAAAAAGTGACCAATGGCGAGAGGCTGCAACAGCTAGCAAAGCACGCACAGAAGATAGACGAGCAACTGGAGCAAAGGTCTCCTCATAGTCCACACCATACTCCTGAGTAAAACCCCTGGCAACAAGTCGAGCCTTATACCTGTCAACAGTACCATCTGAACAAGTCTTAATTTTGTAAACCCATTTACTGCCAATCACAGACTTTCCAGGAGGCAAGTCAACCAAATCCCATGTATTATTCTTGTGTAAAGCATCAAGTTCCTCTTTCATCGCAGTCTGCCAAAAAGGGTTAGTGGAAGCCTCACGATAGGAGTGGGGCTCATGTAAAGTAGTTAAAGCATGAAAGCAATGAAAATTCTGGAGATGGGATGGAAGAGATCTTACTCTGGTGGATCGGCGAAGGTCTGGAGAGGAAGTGTGAACATGATCCTCATACGTAACAGACCCTGGGGGCTCAGGCGAAGCGACGTCGAGAGTATCAGGTGGAGTGGAATCAAGAGTATTAGGTGAGGGAGACTCGGGCAAGACATTACTAGTGTGAGGTGAGGGAGACTCGGGCAAGATATCACTAGTGTGAGTAGGAGAAATAGGAGGCTCCATAAGTGTGGTAAAAGGAGGAAAAGATGGCATGCTGAATTTGCCAATTTCATGAAATAGTCTATGCTCCCAGAAAACTACATGACGGGAAATACGAAGACGACGAGACACAGGATCATAACACCGATAGCCTTTTTGTTCAATTCCATATCCAAGAAAGCAACACATCCGAGAACGAGGCTCAAGTTTGGTGCGCTCATGAGGTTGGAGTAAAACAAAACAAGCAGAACCAAACACACGAAGATGGTGGTATGAGGGAACATAGCCAAACAACCGCTCGTAAGGAGTGCAATTATCAAGGATAGGGGTAGGCAACCTATTGATCGTGTAGATAGCCGTTAGAGTGGCTTCACCCCAAAATGGGGTAGGAACAGATGTGGAAATGAGGAGGGCTAGAACAGTGTCTAAAATGTGCCTAAGTTTACGTTCAGCTCGACCATTTTGTTGTGAAATGCCAGGACATGACAAGTGAGGAACAGTGCCATAACTTTTTAGGATGTCTTTAAAAGCATGTTGAGTATATTCTAAAGCATTATCAGAACGAAAAGCTTTGATAGGTTTTGAAAATTGGGTTTCAATCATTTTAGCAAAAGTACGATAAATATCTAATAATTCAGAACGAGATTTCATTAAAAATACCCAAGTGTAACGAGAGAAATCATCAACAAAAATTACAAAATAGTGTGAACCACTCATACTAGCAACGGGAGAAGGTCCCCAAACATCAGAATGAATTAAATCAAACGAAGCAGTAGCATGAGACTCACTATTATAAAAAGGCAAAGCCGACTGTTTTCCAAGTTGACACGAAATACAATCAAAAGAACTTTTAGACACTGACCCTAACAACCCCTTTGAAGCTAAAAGTTGTACCCGAGATGCAGATGCATGACTAAGACGTGAATGCCAAAGTGCAAGGGATGGTGGTGACAAGGAGGCAGCAGCAGAGACGTTAGAGGCAGGAAGGTTGGGCAGGTGTAAGGATGAGAGTTCGAACATGCGCCCAATTCTACGCCCGGTCCCAAGGGTCTCACCAGTACGAGGATCCTGCACATTCACACCAGAAAATTCAAAGATAATTCTATATCCAAGTTCACATATTTGCCCAACGGAAAGAAGATTATAAGATAATTCTGGCACATGAAAAACTTCAGGAATAGAAAGAGAACGATTATTGATGGTGCCTATAGTTTTAACAGTCATAGTGGAGCCATCAGCTGTGCGAATGAATGAGGAATGAGGCGAAGGTGCAGATGTAGTAAATGAAGCTGGGAAAGGTGTCATATGGTTGCAACAAGCGGAATCAAAAAGCCAAGATGCAGAATTACCTGGCAGGACTGAGAGGGCAGAGGAAGATGCATTACCAGAACGAGACTGGATGACCTGATTAACTATTGCCTCGAAGTTAGTTGCAGATAAGGTGACAGTAGAACCTGATGACCCGTTAGAGAGTGCAACTGAAGATGAAGCTGTAGTCACAGATGGATATGGAACAACTGTAGAGAGAGTGCTCTCAGGATGAGCAACTGCTGCAGTGGGAGCATTGGATCTTCCCCTTTGCCAACATTTATCAATAGTGTGCCCTCGACGTTTACAAAAACGACAGAAATTGTTGTCACGAGGCTTAGGAGAAGGTCGAGGAGCACCAAACCTGTCAGAATGCTTTGGCTGAAATGATGAAGAACTAGATAATGGAGCAGCCAACACTGAAGGACTATGTTGAGAGTGCATAGTCTGTGATCTGCTTTCTGCACGAACAAGTTCAAATATAGCATTGTCCAAAGTAGGGAGAGGAGAGCGATGTAAAAGTTGCACACGAATAGGCTCAAAATCATCACGTAATGCCATAAGAAAATGGTGAAGACGATGTTGATCCCTTCGTTCAGCATACATTTTGGCATCTGTAGGATCCTTCCAAATAGGATCAGAGAGATCAATTTGATTCCATAAGAATTGCATGCGAGCAAGAAAATCATTAATACTCTGCCCCGGTTCTTGCTTCAGGCAGAAGAGCTCAAACAGGAGCTGATATTCTCGAGCACCATCAACAGCAGAATAACGAGAAGCAAGCATATCCCAAGCATCCTTAGCTTCATCAAAGCTACCAAATAGGGCAAAAATAGATGGAATAGTAGTATTACGAAACCATGTGAGAATTTGATGATGATTACTTTCCCAATCAATGAGACGAGTGAGAAAAACATCATTAGTTTCAGTAGCCCCTTTAACTGGCTTCTCGACAATACCAACCACGTAAGACCAAAGCTTACGACTTTTGAGGAAACTTCGCATAGATTGAGACCAAACAATATAGTTTGTACCATCCAATACAGACTGAACATGACGAAAAATATCTTTTTCTGCCATCTGGTCAAATCTGGTTGTCGGTCAACGGTCAACGGTTAAATAGTGACGTCGATGGAGCAGCGGCTGAGATGACGTCGATGGAGAATGAGACTCCGACTATAGTGGTGACCCGACAGACATGAAAAGGATATTCAAGAAGTTTTTCTGATGTGAAGGATCCACTAATAGTGACAATCACAGAGCATACTCAACTCTTAATATACCGACAACCTTAAAAAAGTTTTTCTGATGTGAAAGATCCACTAATAGTGGCAATCACAGAGCATACTCAACTCTTAATATACCGAGAACCATGAAGGCTCTAATACCATGTTAAGGTTTAAGAGAGGAAGTGAGACAATACAAAGAAGAGAATTGTATTGAATGGTGTGATTTACTTACAAGTGAGCTATCCTATTTATAGGAGCCAATAAAAGAGCCAAAGATATATACAACCAATGTGGGATTAAACCAACTAAGCAATAACTATGCTATACATAATCTAACACACACTTTTCTTTTCACACACTATTCTATTCATTTCACACACTTTTCTTTTCTTTTACCTTTTTTTTCATGTTACTTTTCTCTTATATTAAATATAATCTTAATGGTATTGATCATTATTAATTATCAAAGTATTTTTCTATGTTAACTTGAATTGAATGACGACTCAATACCAAAATAAAAAATAAAAAACATATTAAATACATATTCATTGGATTATCGATTTGAATCGATTTAAAAATTGAACTTACAACTCAACCTAAACAACATAGTTCAATACTTTCTCGATCCAAACTCAATTTAAAATAATAAAAAATACCCAACCTAATCCATTAAACTGATTTAAATCGGCTCAGCGATTCAACCGTTTCCTAGCTCCCCACTGATCTCTAGCTGTAAGAGGCTTTGCTGGTCCTAACGTTTATTGGCGGGTCCCCAGTTTTGTGAGGTCAAAATTTGAGCGGTGAAGCTAGCCTCTTATTGATGGATATCCTAAATTTTTGTTCAAATCGTAAGCCCAATTCACCAAACGTAAATGCTGATCCTATAACAAAACAGAAAATTTCAAAAAATATTTATATATAAGTTGGTTTATAAATTTTGGATGAAATTTCAAATCTCTCAAATTTAGATGTGTAAGTAAGTCATTCAAATCTTATAAACATGTGAGTTTGAAATAATATTTTTTCAAATTACAAGTTTTGAAAATTGGATCAATTTATCAATGTGAAGATTAGTGTAAAAGATCTAGTTTTTAAATTATATATAAGTTTTTTTTAAACTAATGACATGCATAGAAAACTCATAGATTCATAAATCCAATCAACTTTCTCACACATTTAAAATCAACTTATTGTAAAAAAAAAAATGGCAATTGTTATCCAGTAACTTATTGACAACAACTAAACAGTAAACCCAACAAAGCATGGACGCTGCAATGCTGTGTCTATACCTCTAGACGCTGTGTGGTTCATGCCAGCCTACTGCAGGAGTGCAGGTGCAAAGTGGACTTTTAGGTAGGACCCAACTCCAAAACTCGGGACTTGGGCAAACGATGGGTCATCTACGTCTAATTTCATGACCATTATCCCGGCCCATATCCAATGGAAGATTCCCACCCTTCAAAGAACTTGCATTGCATCTTTTTTACACCGTAATACAACTTCATATTGTTGAGATTTGACTTGAAAAGTTTAACCATCACTCTATTACCACATCAACATCGCTTATTCCACAAACGAATTTTCTACGCCGTGCAGTAGCACTTGATATTGACGGGATTTCCTTCCCCAGTTACCTGAAAATTATAAGAGGCATTTCATCAAACATGTGTTGTGCAATAGAAATTATGCACCAAAACAACACATGCTTATCTCAAATCTGCAATCGGGAATAGCGGGACGTTATTAGGTTCCTTCTTGCTTATTGTGACTTTCTCTCACCGCGCTTTCTCCACTTCTCTTTGTTTTGCTCGCTTTAATACGATCCTCCACCCTCCTTATATTAGCATAAATGAGCAATTATCTGATTAAACCCCCTCCGAGTGGTAATATACTTTCAATCTTAAATGTTTATTTACATACTTTCAAGGTAAAAAATGTGAGGACCCAACACTACCAAATTTTTGATAGCATCAATCTCTTGAGAAATTCTTGACCGCACCTGTTATGGCTTATGCTAATTTGTAACTGTGAATTTGAATAATTCGATAGGCAATTCGAGGTGTCTGGCCTCTACAACTGTAAACACAATAATTCTAAAAATCTGATACCTCATGCATTGATAACTGCCATATAAATAGAACTTTACATGGACTTAGTCAAATAATGAAGTGACCCACGACCTTAACTGACCACTAAGCATATGGACTCAAAACAAGAAATGAACAACAAACACTTAATTGACCACTAAGCACCCACGACACTTAACTGACCGCTAAGCCTACACTTGCTGACCACTAAGCATATGGACTTAAAACAGGAAATGAATAACAAACACTTAATAAAAACGTGGACCATGACAATTACAAATTGAAACCAACATATAACGTGGCCTGTGAATAACTGCAGCTCATAACACACGCCCCTTCTTCAAAAGACCTTGTCCTCAAGGTCAGGGAATTGCTTATTCAGTTATTCTCGATCCACCCATGTTGCATCATTTTCATCCAATCCTTTCCATTGAACAAGCACTTCAACTCCAGCCGATCGTCCTTTTTGAAGATACGCCTGCTGAGAACGAACTCAGGCTCGGGTTTGAGATGCCCTTCGGAAGTAAGCCTTGGTAACCTTGTAGATGGTTGTTGATTATGCTCAAAACATAACGCGGTTATTGTAGTACAGTTTTGGGGTGTCGATTCCACAGGGAAACAAGTTAAGTACAACAGAAAGTGTAAACCTCAACACAAACGATAAAAGATTAAAAGGATAAAATCTGAGTTGTTTTGAGGAAAGGGTAATTTTGTAAATAAGTTTAAAATAAAAATGACAACAAGGTTCCGAGAATCCTCCCTAGGTTCGTTGCTCTAATCCTAACTTGATTCAGTTGTGTTTATCTCGATTGCAGGTTTCACATCCCAAACAAGCAATCGGAAAATATTCAATTAAAGCGCATTTATAAATCCTAATGTAATCGCTATGAATTATTCTTTACTTTCTAACACACATGACCTAACTTATAAATTATCAAGAGATGAAGATATATCTAAAATGACGATACCGCAGCAATGGACAAATCTATAAAAGATATCTACTGGACTCAATCACACCCAAACAGGTACACATAAGAAAAGCCTGACTGAACTCATATGTAAAAGAAGCATGCAACCACCGGAGTTATAATAAATCTACTAATTAAATTAAAGAATAAAACATAACAATATTTAACGGAAATAATTCCAACTACAACCGAATCAAATAAAGGAAAAATAAGAACAACTACACTTAGGGATTCATCCCTTCGCCTTGCTTGGAGACTAGCCGGCCATGGGGCTCATACATCCTCGAGTTGCCTCCGGCCTCCCGACAATCATCTCTCTCGACCTTCAAACTTTAAACTTTGGGTTCCTCCTAAAGGCCCTCTGGATTGCTCCTAAAGGCCCTCTGGATTCATCCCCGATTGATCTCCAAAGCTAAAGTGGAGTGGGTATTATATAGGCAAATACCAAGAGTGCAATGTGTTTCCCATCCGATGTGGGATGTGGGATATAGAAATGTGTTTTCCAACCGATGTGGGATGTGGGATTTAAGCCCAAAATCACGTTGAAATCCCGCACAGCCCATACAGCCTGACCTTTGTCTACTAAAACTGCCATAACTTTCTCTAGAAAAATCATTTTGACGAACCGTAAAATTCTCCAAAAAATAGACTTCCGGATCTTTCTAAGCATATATGGCTCATCTCCTGGTTCTTCTTGTATCAATACAGTTTAATTTTCAAAGATGATTGATCTGTACGGGCAATTCTCGCAATTTAGTGAAACTCTTTCTAGTGCGGACAGAAGCTGTTGCTCTTTTAAGCCCTCCATCTTGTCCTTTTGGAAGCATTCCTTCACTCCAGTATGCCTCGAGTCTTTGTGCTTCAAGCAATGATAACTTTTCCTCCTCTTTTGAGCTTAAAGTACCTGAAAATGCACCGAAATAGATCAATGATCCAATAATGATACTTTAGAGTTGTTAACGTATAAAAGTGCAATTAAAACCTAGATCAACCCTAAAGTGATAACAGTTAAGTACTGTTAAGATACATTTTACGACTCTCATCAGAACCCCCAACTAGCTTATTACTAGTCCCTAGCAATTGAAGCGAAAATAAGAGATGAATTCTATGGTAGGAGTTAAAAACAAAGTAAAGCAATGCTAGCGTTGAACCAAGAGTAATTCATTTTTTGTCTCAAAAATTGCACATAACATACGACACATAGAATCATTAAATTTCACCTAAGTCCAAAAGTAATCCAAACATCAATCTTAAAATCGTTATTGACTCTGAACATCCATCTTACCACAAACCATTAATCCAAACACCTGGATGATTTTATGCATAACATTCATGAATACAAGTCTTGGCCTCTAAAAACATAATAAATTGCGTGACATCAATCACAAAAACAAGCTCCATAAGCTCACTTTTCAAATCACTCTCCATTATTGTAGAAAAATCACACTACATTGGATCAATAGGTCTTTAATAAGCTTGTAACATTCGGCCAAGGTAAAGGCTAAGAAAGAATGGGAAGAATTCACAAGTAAAAGAACTTAATCTTGTAGTTTTGAACACAGCTCTTTAAGCACTGGATAACCTTATTTCAACACCCAATTCTTTCAACCATTTTTCGAGCATTTATTTCAACAAATCACCATTTTTTTCTTTTCTTTCTTTCTTCTTTCTTTGCCATAATTCATTTTTTTTTTATTTTGGCACATAACCATTCACCTTCTTTTTCATTTTTTTTTCTTTTCTTTTCCACAACCCCTAACTTATCTCCTTTAATGTACTTGGGTTGCGGTAGTGATATTTTTTTTCATATTTCCACCCTTACTTCTTTTAAGTGTTTCTCACAACATGTGTATAACTAAGTTCTTTTAAAAGAAAGGTAAGGATAAAAATATTTTTAGGCTCATAAAGGTAAGTAAATAGTTTATCGAAAGAAACAAGGCTCAATTTTTCTTTTCAAGAAAAAGGCTCAAATAGATGACTAGTGATAAATATAGCAATGGTAGGTTTGAAAGGCTCAAACGGTTCAAAAATGGCCTATATCATATCCTAAGTAGTGTGCATTCTAGGAATTCGCCTCAAGTGATTATCAAGTAAGTTCTAGAGCTTGTTGAGACCGTAAAAATATTCACAAAATAATCACACATAAAATTTCTCTAGATGTTATAGACTAATCATACAATCTTACCACAAACTAGAGTCTCTAACCAAATGAAGATTGATGCTTAAATTAATTTCAAACTGAAGCAAGATTTAACTTCTTCTAAATGCTATATGTTATCTCAATTAAGTTTATATCATTGACATGTAAATTAACTCTAAGGCAAACACCAAGCATGCTAAAAACAAACAAAAATGACACCAAGCAGTTCAATGATATGCAATAAGAAATGTATATCTTCCACCCCCAACTTAAGATAAGCATTGTCCTTAATGAAAAAAAACGAAAGTTAAGGAAACTCCCTTTTTAACCAACGGTGCGTGGAGTTGAAAGTTGTGCACGATCATTTGAACTGCTTCATTTATTTATCCCTGAAAAATAAATACTAAAGTAAAAACTTGGAAAACAACAAGATAATAATAATAAAAGAAATATGAAAAATAATAAAAATAAAAGGATACGTTGTGGGCTGCCTCCCACGAGCGCTAAGTTTTATGTCTTCAGTCAGACGCTCTTATTCCCTCCTCGAAAAGCATAGGTTGAATGCATCAGCCATGCTGCACTGCCAAATTCGGTACCTCTATGCTTTTGGGGGGCCTCAAGGATGTCATTAGTAACATCCGCAAATGCTGGCTCGATATATGCTTTGGTGAAGCCATGGGTGAAGGTGAACTCAAATGGATTAAGGTGCTAGACCTTTTTCCATGAACGAGTCCATCATGTATGCTTGTGCTTGATGACTTTCAGCCACATCCTCTGATTTTTTCATTGTTGGGATGTGTACTGACTTACCACCTAGTGTCTCAATAGCATTCACCTCCTCCAAATTCTTTTGTGCTAGGTTTTGACCATGGGATGTGGACTGAGCTTGAGCAGGGAACTTACCTCGCTCAGTCACACTCAAGTAGCTCATCAACTTGGACACTTGGCTCTTTATTTCTTTATGTTCTTTAACAACTTGCACAGCTAACGATTTAAGTCTTTTATTAGTCTTACCCTGTGCCTCAATAAAAGCATGTAAAGTGTCTTCTAAAGAACTCCTAGAAGACACAGGTGCATGATATGGTTCAAGATATGGTGCAGGGGGTTGTGCAAGCTGTTGGTTTTCAGACTTCCAGCTGAAGGTGGGGTTATCGCGCCATCCCGGCTTATAGGTATTAGAGAGGGGTGTAAAAGGCTTCTTGTACATGCCTAAGGCATTACATTGTTCCTTATACATCCCTCGCATCTCAGCAAATGTGGGACACTCTTGGGCGAGATGATCTACCCCACCACACATAAAACATGGTTCAAAAGATTTTGCATGATTAATCACGTGTGTTAGCTTTAAGCTCTTAGTCTTTAACTCATTTATCTCCCTAGTGAGCATCTCGACCTTGGCTCTAAGGTTATCCTCTTCCCTAAGATGGTAAATTCCACCACCATTTGGGTGCCCTATAGGTCGTGACCTATTTGTGCTTTCAGTAGCATTAGGTCTAGTCCAAGTGTGAGCTTTTTCAGCAAGCTCATTGAGGTACTCTATGGCCTCATCAGGATCTTTCTCTAAAAACCCACCATTACACATCATCTCTACGAATTGGTGCTCTCTATAGGTAAGTCCCTCATAGAAATAGCTCACTAAGCGCCAACTCTCATACCCATGGTGAGGGCATATACTCAATAACTCCTTAAATCTCTCCCAAGACTGATATAAAGTCTCACTATCTTTTTGTGCAAAGGTGGAGATTTGCCTTTTCAAAGTGTTGGCCTTATGTTGGGGAAAGTATTTGTTAAAGAAAGCCCGATTCATCTCAGTCCACGACCCAATAGATCGTGGTCTAAGTGAGTATAGCCAACTCTTGGCTCTATCCTTCAAAGCGAAAGGAAAGAGCTTAAGTTTCATAATGTCACGAGTTTCGTTTTGACTATGAAAAGTCGCAACTACTTCCTCAAACTCTCTAATGTGCACATATGGGTTTTCGTTATCCAAGCCATGAAATATAGGGAGTAATTGAATCATCCCTGGTTTAAGATCTTAATGGCGAGTATTGGCTGGAAACATGATGCATGATGGTATGGCTGTGCGTGTAGGGTGGAGGTAATCCTAAAGTGTCCTAGCAACATTCTCATTATGGCTATCGGCCATGTTAACAAAATCCTCTAGATTCTCACTTGGGTTTTCTCTATGGGTTGATCTAGGCGAGGTTTCACTATCAGACTCGGAAGGAGAGGGTAATTCTAGCTCAGGTGCTCTAATGAATCTACCTCGCAGATCTCTTGTCTAACCATGCACCAAATGAATCAGAGAGGAAATAAAATAAATAAAACAAGATTTGTTTTTTTTTTTTTACCATCACACTCAAAGTTGACAAGCTTCCTTGTACTTAAGCGCGTTTCCTCGGCAACGGTGTCAAAATTTGATTATGCCCAAAACATAATGCGGTTATTGTAGTACAGTTTTGGGGTGTTGATTCCACAAGAAAACAAGTTAAGTACAACAGAAGGTGTAAACCTCAACACAAACGATAAAAGATTAAAAGGATAAAATCTGAGTTGTTTTGAGGAAAGGGTAATTTTGTAAATAAGTTTAAAATAAAAATGACAACAAGGTTCCGAGAATCCTCCTTAGGTTTATTGCTCTAATCCTAACTTGATTAAGTTGTTTTTATCTCGATTGCAGGTTTCACATCCCAAACAGGCAATCAAAAAATATTCAATTAAAGCGCATTTATAAATCCTAATGTAATCGCTATGAATTATTCTTTACTTTCTAACACACATGACCTAACTTATAAATTATCAAGAGACGACGATATATCTAAAATGACGATACCGCAGCAATGGACAAATCTATAAAAGAGATCTACCGGACTCAATCACACCCAAACAGGTACACATAAGAAAAGCCTGACTGAACTTATATGGAAAAGAAGCATGCAACCACCGGAGTTATAATAAATCTACTAATTAAATTAAAGAATAAAACATAACAATATTTAACGAAAATAATTTCAACTACAACCGAATCAAATAAAGGAAAAATAAGAACAACTACACCTGGGGATTCATCCCTTCGCCTTGCTTGGAGACTAGCCGGCCATGGGGCTCATGCGTCCTCAAGTTGCCTCCGGCCTCCCGATGATCATCTCTCTCGACCTTCAAACTTTAAACTTTGGGTTCCTCTTAAAGGCCCTCTAGATTGCTCCTAAAGGCCCTCTGGATTCATCCCCGATTGATCTCCAAGGCTAAAGTGGAGTGGGTCTTATATAGGTAAATACCAAGAGTGCAATGTGTTTCCCATCCGATGTGGGATGTGGGATATAGAAATCTGTTTTCTAACCGATGTGGGATGTGGGATTTAAGCCCAAAATCATGCTGAAATTCCGCACAGCCCGTACAGCTTGACATTTGTCTAATAAAACTGTCATAACTTTCTCTAGAAAAATCCTTTTGACGAACCGTAAAATTCTCTAGAAAATAGACTTCTGGATCTTCCTAAGCATATATGTCTCATCTCCTGGTTCTTCTTGTATCAATACAGTTTAATTTTCAAAGATGATTGATCTGTACGGGCAATTCTCGCAATTTAGTGAAACTCTTTCCAGTGCGGGCAGCAGCTGTTACTCTTTTAAGCCCTTCATCTTATCCTTTCGGAAGTATTCCTTCAGTCCAGTATGCCTCGAGTCTTTGTGCTTCAAGCAATGATAACTTTTCCTCATCTTTTGAGCTTAAAGTACCTGAAAATGCACCGAAATAGATCAATGATCCAAGAATGATACTTTAGGTTGTTAACGTATAAAAGTGCAATTAAAACCTAGATTAACCCTAAAGTGATAACAGTTAAGTACTGTTAAGATGCATTTTACAACTCTCATCAGCTGTACTTATTCTCCCAAAGTCTTTTTGAGACATGAGACATGAAATACCGGGAAGATCTGTGAATCGGGTGGTAGATCTAACCGATAAGCCACTTTGCCGATTCTCAGAGTTATTGTGTAAGGACCATAATATCTTGGAGAAAGCTTGAGATTCCTCCTCATAGCTACTGACATCTGACGGTAGGGATGAAGGCGAAGGTAAACTTTGTCACCAACTTGAAATTCACGATCTGTCCTGTGCCTATCCGCATAAAATTTCATCTTTTCTTGAGCTTCATTTAAATTTTTGTGGACTAACCTGTTTATAAGCTCTCTGCTTCTTAGTTCTTCCTCAACAGCTTGAACCTTGGTTACTCCTGGTTCATATGGCATCATCCTTGGAGGTGGTTGACCGTAAACCACTTCATATGGTGAGATCTTGGTGGAAGTGTGTTCCGAGGTATTGTAGGCGTACTCCGCTAGGGGCTGCCATCGTGCCCAGTCATGGGGTCTGTCTCCTGAAAAGCTTAGGAGGTAGTATTCTAACCCTTTGTTGACTATCTTGGTTTGGCTGTCTATTTGAGGGTGGTAAGCTGAGCTAAGCATTAACTCAGTGCTACTCATCTTGAAAAGTTCTCGTCAGAACTGGTTGGTGAATACCGGATCCCTGTCACTCACAATTGTTAAAGGAAAACCATGTAATTTAAAAATAGTGTCAAGGAATATTTTTACCACAGTGGCTACTGTGTAAGGGTGTGATAGGCGCATGAAATGAGCATATTTGCTCAACGTGTCCACTACCACCAATATTACAGTTCGCCCTCCTGGAAGTGGCAGTCCCTCAATGAAATCTCTACTGATATCAACCCAATTCCGTGTAAGGATGGGTAGAGGCTGAAGCAGGCCTGCTGGATGAATATTTTCCACTTTATTTCTCTGGTAAACATCACATTCCCGAATGAAGTCCCTGACATCCCTTCTTAAACCAGGCCAGAAAAACTCTTTTTTAACTCTTGCATATGTCTTATACATCCCCGTGTGACCTGCTAATGGGCTGCTGTGGAATTGATGTAAGATCCCACGCTGGAAGGCCATCAGGTTTCCAAGGTGCACCCTGCCTTTATAAAAGAGCAGGCCATCTCGGACTTGGTACAGGGAGTGGTTTTCCAGGGTTCCCTGTTGGCAGTTGCTAATTAGCTCCTGCAACTGGGAATCCTGCAGGTAAGCTCTCTTTAACTCCTCTATCCAATTTGTTTGAAGAAGACTTATGGCTTGAATGTGTGCTAGGTTGGATTTTATCTGGTTGGGAATGGAATTGGTTTGTTTGGTTGGGCTCTGTGTATCTGGAGTGTTTTCTGGTGTGGTCAATGGATTTAGTGTTTCGATTTTGGTTATAAGGGGTAACCTGGATAATGCATGCGCCACCTGGTTGGTCTTCCCACTCTTGTACTGCACTGAAAAATCATATCCCAGCAGCTTAGAAACCTATTTCTGTTGTGCAGGAGTCCTTATCCTTTGCTCTAGTAGGTATTTCAAAGCTTGTTGGTCTGTATGAACTTTGAAATGCTGTCCCAATAAATGATGCCTTCATTTTCTGATTGCCATTACTAGAGCCAAGAGTTCCTTCTCATAAGTTGATAATGAGAGGCTCATTCCCTTTAACCCTTGGCTAAGATAGGCTATAGGTTTCCCTTCTTACATTAATACAGCACCTAAACCTTCCCCTGATGCATCACACTCCACAGCAAATTTTTTAGAAAAATCAGGTAAATATAACACAGGGGGGCTTACCATTGCTGCCTTAAGCCTTTCAAAGGTTTCTTGTGCCTTGTTGGACCATACAAAGGCATTCTTCCTTAAGAGAGCAGTTACAGGAGCTGCAATGGCTCCATAATTTTTCACAAATTTCCTGTAATAACCAGTGAGATCCAGAAATCCCCTCAAGGCCTTCAAATTCTTAGGCAGTGGCCACTGTTGCATAGCTGATATTTTATGGGGATCAGCTTTAACTCCTTCCCTGGAAATAAGGTGACCTAAATATTCCACTTCATGGTAGCCAAACATACACTTAGACACATTTACATAAAGCTGGTGGGATCTCAAAGTGTCTAACACAACTTGCAAATGACTCACATGATCTTCGAAAGATTTACTATAAATCAATATATCGTCAAAAAAGACCAAAACAAACTTCCTCAAGAAAGGTTTAAAAACCTCATTCATCAACCCTTGAAAAGTAGATGGGGCATTAGTGAGCCCAAACGACATCACCATAAATTCATAGTGACCCTCATGGGTTTTAAAAGCAGTCTTTTGAATATCCCTTTCATGCATTCTGATTTGGTGATAACCAGAGCACAAATCCAGTTTTGAAAAAATTTCAGCCCCATGGAGTTCATCAAACAATTCATCAATGTTAGGAATAGGGTACTTATCTTTTATTGTGTCTTTGTTAAGAGCTCGGTAATCCACGCATATTCTCCAACCGCCATCCGACTTTCTGACAAGCAAAACAGGGGAAGAGTAAGGGCTTTGGCTTCCTCTAATAATTCCACTTTTAAGTATCTCAGCCACCAGCTTCTCTATCTCTGTTTTTTTTTTATAGTAGAGGTACCTATAAGGCCTTACACAAGTCAGTTTTGCTCCCTCCAGCAGCTCAATCTTATGGTCTTGAATCCAGGGTGGAGGCAATCCATTAGGTTCAGCAAAAACATCTTCAAATTTCTTAATAACTAGCTCCAACATTGGTTCCCTGTTCTCTCCAATCTGCATCACAGTTTCACCTATTAATTGCAGCCAAATTCCTTTGATTGAACCTTTTTGTAAATTAAGAATGTCCTCTACTACTTCCAAGGCTTCACTTGGAGGTTGCAACCCCTGCAGTTGAACCTTAGTACCCCTGAAATCAAACTGCATAGTGAGGTCAGAAAAATTCCATAAAATTGATCCCAAATCTCGCAGCCAATCAACTCCTAACACCACATCACAGCTTCCTAGAGTTAATAAATAGAGATTAGCCATAGTTTTTAAACTCTGTAGCTGGATAGGAACTGCCTTACAGTAACCTTGGCAAGGAAGGCTATCCCCATTAGCCACTTTAACTGTCAGCTGGCTCTCTCCCACTAGTAGTTTCGATTTCCTTGCTACATAAGGATCCACAAAGCTGTGTGTACTTCCTATGTCAATAAGAATCAAAAAATTTTGATGATTAATAAAGCCTTCTACCCTGATTATTTTAGGGGATAGTGAGCCAGCCATGGCATATAGAGAAATGCAAAGTAGTTCACCCATCTCCTTATCTCCTTCATCCATTTCTTCTGGCTCAATAATGGCCAAGTTCCCCTCCTCAAGCTCTGTTTCTTCACTTTCTCCCTCTCCAATTCCTTCCAACAAAAACAACTTAGGTCTATTACATTTGTGACCAATGTAGAACTTTTCATCACAATAGTAACATAGACCCTTCTCCCTCCTTTCTTGCATTTGGGCTGGGGTTATTCTCTTTATGGGTATCATGAGTTTTCTGTTTAGGTTGTATGGCATTTGTGGGTTTTTGTTTTCTGGTCTAAGGGGTGGTGCTGGTAATCTGAGGATTGGTGGGGCAGGTTAAAGTTTTGGCAGGTAAGTATGAGTGGGTTGGCTTGGGTTTTGGTTTCTGTTTGGGGCTGCCCTGCTTCTTCTAGCTACCTCTTCCTCTTGTAACTTTTCTAACCCAAATGTAACTGAAATTGTATTTGGTTTAAGCACTGTTACCATAATTTTAAGATCATCCCTTAATTTTATTTGATAAGATCTCAAATTCAGTTTGGTATTCTTCTACCGTAGAGGTTTGTCTTAGTTTTGTGAAGGCTCCAATTGGATCCTCAAATGCTGAGGGCCCAAACTGCACCCTAAGTGCTGCAATAAACTCCTCCCATCTCCCCATAGTACCTGAATCCTTTAGCCAAGAGAACCAGGATAAAGCCTTGCCTTCCATGTGGAAGAAAGCAATCTGAATGTTCTGGTCTTCAGGTGTATTGAAATATTCAAAGAACTGTTCAGCCTTAAGAATCCATTCCATAGGATCTGCCCCATCAAATTTAGGAAAATCTAATCTTAGGGACCTAGCATGTATCCCCCCATTTCCCTCAAATAATGGATTAATGTACTGACCTTTAGCACTGGGTGGTCCTTCTCCCGATTTCTGATTATTGGCTTGAATAACTAATTGGTCATAGATGGCTGCCAATTTGTTAAGCTGCTGTAACACTGCTTCCAACATGTTTTTTTGTTTGCTTTGTTCTTCCCGCAGGTGCACCGTTTCAGCTTTGAGCATTGATACCGCTTCAGAAAGTTGAGCTTGGCGTGTACCCTCAGCCATGTCGCAGGAACACGGCTCTGATACCATATGCTAATTTGTAACTGTGAATTTGAATAATTCGGTAGGCAATTCGAGGTGCCTGGCCTCCACAATTGTAAACAAAATAATTCTGGAAATCTGATACCTCATGCATTGATAACTGCCATATAAATAGAACTTTACATGGACTTAGTCAAATAATGAAGTGACCCACGACCTTAACTGACCACTAAGCATATGGACTCAAAACAGGAAATGAACAACAAACACTTAACTGACCACTAAGCATACACTTACTGACCACTAAGCATACGGACTCAAAACAGGAAATGAACAACAAACACTTAATAAAAACATGGATTATAATAATTACAAATTGGAACCAACATATAACGTGGCCTGTGAAAAATTGCAGCTCATAACAGCACCAGATATAAGTGGAGAAAAAGTATATCAGATGTATCCAAATCGTCCAAGAGAAAAGAAAACACTTAGAAATATTTGGATGCACCCAGATGACGATCCAATCTCCCACGGGTTTGATACAAGGGCAGAGTAGGTAAAATGATGTCACAATGATGTAAGCATCGCCAATACCAAATTTAAGGACCTTTTACTCATTTTATCGTTTTTCAAAGGAAAACGACAACAAATGCTGTGGATTCCAATAGAAATGGCCGTGTATTTAGCGCTGCCCTTGTAATATTGACAAACCTGGTGCTCCATAATTTGCCATTTTTATTAGGAATAATGATATTCCATACCTGATAATGTGGGTTACAATTTATTATTTTATAAAGCGCTGTCCCACTTTAAATAATCATTTATTTCAATCACACCAATACACAATCAAATCCAATAAATTTCATTTGTTATGGTAATTTTATAAAATACAAATATTAGTTCGTTATTAACTCAAAATTGAATTGGAAGCTCTAAATCATTGCTCTTTCATATAGTTAAGCATACAAAATTGAATTGGACGTAAAGCAGTAAATTAATGCATATAAACAACGTGAAAGAAAGTCCTTAAACATACATAAATAAAAAAAAAAAAAAAAAAAGTGGTAGTACATGAATTGCTAATTAATGGATCAAATTTGGTCCATCCTGGAACCCATTTTTAGCAGGACGACCAAATTTGCTCCATCAAAACAAACTTAGACAGGGTCTTTAGAGTTAAGAGAACGATCAGCGTCGATACGTTTGTTTAATTGTTTTGAATTTCACACGAGTCATGTTCCTCTACCAAAACTAGGCGGTGGCCAGATTCCTCCGCCACCATCGTTGGTTACGTAAGACATGCACGACAATGGCACCAGACATAGTCCTCGGCTTCTAAGATCTCGCTTTAGCTCTTCATTCCGTTCCTCTGCCATCGAGCCCTAACCATATATACAAATGATTTTATGTTAATTATTGTATTTACAGCTTTGAAACAATTGTTATGCATCTTATCTTTATGTTTAAGTAATATTTGCACAAATTCTACTTAATAGATTAAATCAATCATTTAAAAAAAATAAAATATATAATTAAAAATGATTGGTCTTGTTTATAATTAACGTGATAGCGAGAATCAATAAATATTCCAGTTACTTCTCACTTTAATTTACTCATTATAATTAGGGTCAAGCTCCTCCCCCAAAAGAAAGAAAAAGAAAACAAAATAATCAGGGGTCAAGATTATTATTGTCGGACTAAGTCTTAAATGGTTTGGCTGTGGCGATTGTTCTCTGTTTCGTGAGGATAAGGGTCGTACGTGTTGATGTAGTTGGATGATGTATGTGTTTAATTCAGATGGGTTTTGAGGTGATTTCTTTTCAGTTTGCACTCCAGGTGTTTGAGGAAAGGTCTCTGGGGAGGAATGTTGCGTTTCATTGGGGTTTTAGGCTTTTAGCCACGTTCTGTTTTATTGCGCTTCTACTTCCTGCTGGCCTTTTGATGTATTTTTTTTATAATTATTATCAATAAAGTTCTTCACAATTTTCTGTTCAAAGGACAAAAGAAGAATGCATATAATTTCGCATCGGGAGATATTAAGAAAAGAAAACAATTTTCTTACCCCTTGCGCGATTCTACCAGTCTTGTTCCGTGATGACTTCATATAGGGGACACTTAGTGTCTGCAGAAAACAAATTCATGACTGAGTATTCAAACACAACTCGCCATTTGGGTAACTAAAATAAATTTTTCATCCTTATACCATTTTTTCAACTAGTGGAAATTGGGATTTGTCACGGTTAATCAATTAGGAGTTGTGTTTGAAAAGGGTTTTCATTTGTTTTTCTTTAATTAATAGTGGAAGGTTTAAAACCCTGTCCACAGATAAAGGGAATATCCTTCTCACCACTTTAAGTTAGGAGCGGGCTATTTTTTGTTTCTGTTTTGATTTTAAGTGATGCCATATATTTTATTCATACATGTAATTCCATGCATTATTGTGACATTACAGTCACCATGTATAATTCTCATCCAAGTTCTGTAAGTTTAATTCTTCATAGTCAAAATGTTTAATGTACAGATTCTACCATATAAAAGCTCCTCTAAACCATAGATTCTTGGATAAATAAATAATTAATTCCTCTTCTTCTCAGTTCCTATGGGAATTAATGACTGGAGGAATTAATTAACATAAATCAAATTGGGAATATGCTAAACCAAAATATCCACGTAGTTCTATATAATTTGATTAAACCAAAATATCCACGTAGTCAAAATTAACCCTAGTGAAACCCTAATACTTTGCTGAGTTCTAGAAAAAAGTTAGGGTAGGTTACTGATTTGACCATAGTCATTGAGATAACGTTTTTTAATATATTATTACTCCACTCGTTAGTGGAGTACAATTTATAAAATTTAAGTGTCGGAGCATAAAACTTAAAATAAGATAAAACCCAAAATCAAAGAGAATGTTGGGGTAGTGAAAGTACCTCGACCTGGTTTTGAAGGAATTTGATATATCCAATAGCCTCCATTAGTACGGATGCTGTATCTGTCTGTTATATTCTCCACCCATCCCCCACATGCAAGAATACACGTTACTTATTTTATTCTTAATTAAGCCAATAATTATACCAAAAAACAAAAACAAATTAATTTTTTTTTATAACTTGTCAAACATTATTCTTAACATAAAAGCATTCAACGGATCGAACGGTAAATATACCTTGCCAAAGGGTGCAACCAATTGCTGAAGAGCTGCAATTCTATCTCCTAATTTCTCTTTCCTAACCTGTTAACAAAAGCAGATACCGTGAGAGAGAGAGAGAGAGAAGGAAAGAAAAGAAATGGCAATGGTGGCATATAATTAAACAAAATATCAATGTGCTGGCTTGGTTGGTTAATTGATCCTTTAGCTAGCACCTTAAAGGGAGGGCAGGATGCGCTTGACTCCAATCGCGACTTCTTGGTTGCAGCAGCTTCTGTTGCCTTTGGCTCCACCAAGCTGCTGTGTCTCTTTGTCTCTGCTGTTTCATTGGTGAAGGCTGGTGATAGCTTTGAAACATAAAGATCAGTTAAATGGCCATCAAAAGGCAGTTAAAAAAGGTTTGTTGTTATTATTTTTTTAAAAATAAAAGTAAAGGTGAAATTCTGTTTAAAGGGATGCATGCAATGTAACCAATGTTTAAAGCTGAAGTGCCCCTTATGTTGCAAAAAGAGAACGCCAACTCTTTTGGTGCCATAACTTTGATTTTAAAATAAAAAAAATCGAACTTCAATTTTTCCGCAATTACATAGAAAAATATATGGTCGATAATTTTGACATATCTAACACTTGTGTAATTGTTTTAAGGGTTCTTGTAAAACTAGCAATTGCATTTCTATTTTACAAATATCAATATGAATAAAATAGAAACTGAAAATTCAAATTGGTAATGAAAAGATGATAAACTTATAAGCAAAACCTATTCATCAGAAGGTAGATCATTTAGGGTGCTAGAATATAATGATTTATTAAATATTTTATTTACAGAATAATTTATATGCATGATGATAAAATTACATTGCCTAGCTACAAGGCTACAATGCTAAATTACAATACTAATGAGATACCTACTACAATTAAATTAATAGTGAATTAGATGCTTGGATCTAAAGTAAAAGTTAATTACTGCTACTTTAAAGAAGAAAAAGAAGATATAATACTCACTTTATTAGGGCTAGATGATGTCCTGTGACATGATTGCTGCAAATGACCAAGACAAAAAGGAAGGCTCTCTTTATATATGCCAAGATTATGATCATCATACGAAGGCTGGTTAATTAAACTTCCACTCATATCAAAGGAATTCAAGACCGGAGGGGACGATGATTGGTTCAAGTTGGAAATATTTATACTTGGATAAATCTGGCTGAAGTTCCCTCTACTGGGTATTAATGCACTACTTCCAAAGGTATGCGAAAACGTCTCTCCAGCTGAAAAATATTGATGGTCAGTAGTACTGATTGGGAAGCCTGAAGATATGGTCTTAAGCAATAGCTTCTCATGACTAAGATCTTGCAAGTCGTTTTGCTCATTAATGATCTTTAAGAAATTTGAAGGAGGCTGTAGATGTGAATCTTCAATGCTTGAGGGGCTGATGTTTAACATTTCAGTGAATTTGGGGAAAGAGTCTGTTGAGAGCTCTTCCTTGATTCTTGCAAGGTGTAAGTCACGAGGAGACTGATGATTGGTGAAGCTCCCTGCATTAATACTACCACCCCATTGTAAGCCAAGATCTTGAATCATGGAATTATTGTTGGGAGAAGATACTAAAATGTCGTTTTTCTGTCTAGAATTTGAGATAACTCCATTGTAGCTTTGATTGAAGCTAGCAGTATTAATGTTCCTGCATAAACCCAAAAAAAAAAAAAGATATAATATTTTGCAAAATGGAAACCTTGTCATCAATTTGGAGAAGAAGACCTAATGGAGGCAATTAATGGAAATAAAATTCTTAAATTTCAAGAAAAAATGGTTTGAATTCTGAATTATTGCAATCCAATGAAATTAATTGCTTTATGTATAGAGAAACTAAACTGGTTATAAAAAAATCCTAATAAAAACATAACTTCTAGGTATAAGCACTTTAATTTCTGATTGATGCACATCAAATCATGAAAAGAAAAAGAAAAGGTAAAAATACAGTATAACGAAGAGAGATTCCAAATCTGAAAGCAAATTCATGATGGTACTGCAAATATATAGCAAAACATTGATGATGATTAATTTGTTGTACAAAGCTTATAGCATGCTACATGAGATGATGATTATGAGAGAGAGAGAGAGAGAACTTACAAAGAGGCATTTGGGGTCCAAGCAAGCATATGGGTGGTTGGAACTCCATAGGCAGATCGGTTAGCCAAAGAAGAAGACTGGTCTTGATTCTGATGTTGGTGATGGAGATTTGCAGACTCCATAATAATGATATTTTAAAAAAGAAAGAAAGAAATTCTTGAAAATCCCAAGAGACAGATGAGTAATTAAAATTTAGTCACCAGCTAAAGCTGCCTCCAGGAATCTCACACTCACAGACAGTACTCTATTCAAAGGATCAGTTCAGGTAACACCAACATACCTTGTTGCCTTTTAGATTATACCCATTCCTCTTTAATCTTTCAACTAGTTTTGTAAAGAAAGAAAGAGAGCTTGCTTGTTTGAATAATTTTTCTCTCCACACCTCTCTTCTGACTTTAATTACTACTATATACTTTATTTTCAGGCCAGCTCTTTCTTTTCTCTCTCTTGAATAGTATATGCTTTTTTTTGGCACTCTCTGCAATTACAGGGAGATGATTCTATTTCTTCTGCCATGATTAATATCCTTGCCTTCGATCCCAAGGCTTTCAACAAAGTTCTGAGAAGAGAAATGATAGCAACCATGCCCTCTCTCTCTCTCATTATACCATCATGTCAAGGGACTCCTTTTATATTGCAATCTCTTGTATTTAGGTATGTCAATTGGCAATCAAGGTAAAATACAACTAGATTCTTTAAATTGGATAGTAAGTACAATTTATTGAAAAAATCACAAACACATTTTATTGTAAAACCGCGACGAGATAAATTTGAAAGAAATCGATTATGACAAGAAACCCACTACCGTATATTTTCATGGCAAAAAACACCACTTCGAATGAATGATTGATCTAAAAATACAAAGGCGATATTTTGGTCCAGCTTGAAGCCAACTTTAAGTTACAGCTTAATTTTAAAAATTTACCAAAAACTCAGTAAAATTAAATCAAATTTTATTAAATTTTATTTAATAATAATTAAACATCAATTAATATGCCGTTTAATTTGATTTTATTATTTTTTATAAAATTTTAGAAAATAAACTCTAGCTTAAAGTTGGCTTTAAGCTAGACTCAAAAATCACCAAGATTAGATTCAGTAATTTGGTTGGTCAATCCAAAAATACAAATCAATCACTCCCTAGGAATTCACCTAAGAGAAGTTTGAGAAACAAAGAGCTAGTAAAACCACTCAAGTCATTTTTTCAAATATTCACTCATTTTTATTTAATTGAATCCCAATGAGTATTTATAATAGATTACAAGAGTCTTTATCTTCCAAGACAAGTAATCCCTAACCAATCAAAATAACCTCTCTTTAAGAAATTCCTAACTATTACATAAATAGGCAACCAAATAAAATCCATACTAAATAGGTAATTAAATAAAAATCCCTAAAATATGGCAACATAATAATTTCATTCGGTATCATATTGGTAACAAATTTAATAGAAAAATGAAAAAACTCAACTAATATCCAACATATGTATGTAAAAAATAGCTCTCATATCATATCACGTATGTAGCGGATAGAAAATAATTTTCACTAATTTTTGCTCTTAACGTAAGTTATTTTATATGTAATTGTTAAGTCAATTAAAACTTTTTTTGGAAATGCTTTTTTTTTCTTCAAAAACTTTGGACTAAATTATAATTATTATCAAACACGAAGGATGTAATTGTACTTTGCTCTAATATATATTATCCAATGAATTATGATTAAGGAAGCTCGTGCCAAAAATTCAGTTTGGTCGATTAAATTCGTATATCGAAATTTCAATGAACTTTGTTGTAATAATAATAATAAAATAATAAATATTTTTTTATGTGAAAAATAGGCACCTAACATTTAGGTTTTTAAATTATGAATTAATGTTTGGGTTCTAAACCCTTCAATTGTTTGCAATATTGTAATTCTCTTAATCGATATTCATGAAAGAAAATCCTTAAAATTAAAAATACTCACGAGATATGTCTGAATATGTAAAATATTTTGTTGTGTTTCACTACAATAAAAAATTGAAAAACACTACAAATAGCTCGTGAGTGGAGCTAGAATTCATCAAAATGTTGCATGACCTATTGGAATTTTGTTGTGATGTATTCAACCATCATAAAGTAATAATTAAGAATTGGTTAATAACCATTTTTTGTCCTTAATTAAACTTTGCTTCAAAGTTTGATTCGTCACTAAACTTCAATTTGTTACAATTGGACCATCAAACTTTAGTTAATGTTGAAATCTTGAGAGTCTGTTAAGTAATTAAGAATATTTACTGCACTTTTTCATGTAAGCATCTAGTCACCAAAAAATTTTGAAGTGTAGGGATCAACTAGGGTATTCCAAAAATGCGACCCTAAGTTAAAATTCCCAAACCCAAATCGATTGCATGAAATCTTTATAAAATAACAACATACAGACTAAGAAAAAATTGTGACTTAAGATTGTTGTTTGTGATTTAATCCCAATTAGTGAAATATCTTATGTGGCAATTCTGTCCATCTCAATCAATTTGAAGGAGAATGTTGATAGGGGAAATATAATGGATGGGTCATTAAACTTTACTGATCAACTTAATTCACTGACAATTTGATATAAACGCCATAAACAACCCACCTTAATTGCTGGTACAACAATATATGCTTTTAATTACTCACGCAAGAGAAGCTTTTCTTCTTATTATGTTTCAAAGAAGATCAAAGTATCATTGTATGGAAACATGTTAATTAATTTGATGGGGTCCTTATAAATAAGGTTTATGATTCTTTAGTAAGTTTTAAGAAAAAAAAGATCTGAGAATAACGTGGTAATCATGCAGGCCAACATAATGATGATCTTCCTTTGATATTAATCCTGTCTACCAAAGATTAAATTAGGGGTTAAGATGCATTCTAATATTTTATGCTAAGATGCATTATATATATATATATGCTAAGATAAATATAGTCCTCACCATCATACTTAAAAATATTCACGGCACCAAAAAAAGGAAGAAAAAAAAGAACGTATACCCAAAAACTACTATAGATATAACGTTATGTGTATATCTACCTTCCCTTCTAATTAGGTGGATGAGAGGCTTCCATTTAGGGTAGATAAAGAGTATATATATATTCATGTGTCAAAACATTCATCATGATGCCCGAGAGAATGAAGATACAGTTCTCTCTAAGTCCCCTAGTGGCAAACAAAAAGATGGCATAGCCCAAGAACCTGTACCCATCTCTATGCATAAATATTTAATTGTGAGATACACCTGTAAGGCTGTAACTACACCCACCTTTTTAAATTTTCTACACATAATTAAATACGTATTTACGTACTAATATTGTATAGTATTTAAGAGAATATATGTATAAAGTTATCTATAAAGTGTAGAGAGATTTACGTCCAGAAAACCCTAATTGACTATAATAAAGCTCCGAACATTAATTCGTGGATATTATTAAATCGGTAAATAAGTAGATTAAGTATGATTAAGCTGTCATTCCATCAAAAAAGAAAGGATTATAATAATATAATTTTAATGAGGCCCACAAAAGTTCACATCAGTCGAAAAGTTGATGGGAGATATCAGAGGATAGGCAAGCTCAACCTTTTTGTTTTTTTTTTTTTTTTATCACTTTCTCCTTTTACCCTCTTCTTGCACGGCCACACAGCTTATATCTCATGTTAAATTATTTATTTTTGGTTTTTGTTAAAAGAAGATCGATTACTATTTTTTTCTTTCTTTTTCTTCAAAGCTTTTCTTCTTTATCGAGAAGCTTTTTCTTTCTTTTTTCCTCTCTTGCTTCTCACCTTTTTGCAAATCTGTTATTTCTCTCACTATCTTCTGGAGATTCATTTCACAAAAGCTACTTCCACATCAGGTTTTAAATTAACAATTTTAATTTCTTACTCTCGGTTTCATTATCCTTCAAAAGATTCATCCCGACCCAAAAAAAAATATTCAAACAATATTATTTTCTATAATTTTAAATCAACAACATAAAGTCTATCACAAGTATTTTTGGTCTCCACGGGTATATATAGAAAGAACTATTCCGATTCCATCAACTAGGTCTACTTAAAAGAGTAGTGCTCAACAGTCAACACTTAGCACAACTATATGTTCATATAGAACTGAAACGAAGCCGTTTAATGATTATATAATTTGACCTTAATTAAAGGGATCTCATGAGTAGGGATTCTCCCCTCCTTCAAATATGATAATATTTTCATTAAAAGGTAGTCATTAAATATATACTCATGTCATGTAAAAGTTGCACTAATAAGTGGTTGAAGATATATAAAGGGTGTATAGCTTTGATAGAATTGAATATAACAGTCCCTTCTTTTCTTTTGTATATACTTATCTATAAGTTTGATACTGATCATGAAAAATAAAATAATGTATAATTAATTAAATCACATACGAATAATAAAGAGAATGGGGTCACCCAATTGCCTTTCTACCACTAATAACACTTTTCAATTTGTTGCATTAATCTTCTTATAAATAAGAGTTTATTGCAGCTAAGTTATGAAGGTATCGCATTTAAATCTCTGATCTATTATAATTTGGTACAAAGATTTTTTGAACATTTTATTAATAACAATCAATTCATTCCAATCAATTTTTGACATGACATTGAAACTAACGATAGAGCACCTAAGCCTTTTAACACAAGAAGTAACCAAAAACACATTCAAAACCCCCAAGTCATAACTCGTGTGGGACCATTTAGAGAAATCTAGGATTTTGCTTGAAATTTTTGCGGCTTTCATCATTTGATACTTGCTAGCAATAATTTTCCATACATACATAGATGACAACAACAAAAAAAATTTTGCGGCTTGGGAAAATCGAGTAGCAATAAACAGTTCTGTGATTTTCGCTAGCAATAATTTTTTAATTTCTATACATACATAGACGACAACAACAAAAAAAATTGACATCTAACTTCCTAAAATCTAAAATTAGAACCATAATTACACAATTTTAACATACTCATTAGATAATAACATTCACAAAATTTGGTGAAACGTAAATCAACAACATAGTACAAGAGAAACCATAAAATTAGACAACTTTTTACATACACAAAATTCAGTTTACCAAACTAATTCATAAATGACCCTAAATCAAAATTACTCGAACCTAGTGATTTGACCTGATTTGATTCCATATAAATTAATGTTTATTTTTGGCCTAAATGCAAGGAGGAATTGGGGCGACTGTTTACCAAATTAAGTGAAACTCTTTCGTAATTCAAGACCTTGTGCTGCAATAAACTCTATAAATAACAAGTTCTAAAGCTCCCTAGAAGCAATTTAATTTCAAATCCCTAATCACTTTAGGTCCATCATCCATCGTTAAACATGAAGACAGTCCTTTTTTAAAGTCGTAGCCAGTCAACCCTAGGGTCAAACGCTCACCTTAACTTAAAAGTTCAACTTTATGGTAAAGTAATGTTAACTAATTTACTTTTATTACATATACTACGTATAAAGAGCAATACTTTTTATTTTTATTTTTTATTACTGCTGTATTACCTTTGTTGTTTCTGTTTTGTTTATGGGGAGATTTAGAAGGTTCTCTTAACCATCATTCTCACTAGCTAATTACTCATCAAAATCTAAACATACATTTCAAAGGGTACTAGTAATTGGGCAATATGTATAAACTTGATTTACTCTGCTAAATGATTTTATCATCATGAACTTATAGCTACCTTCTTGCTTCACAAGAAAATGATTTATTACAAAAACTTACGCGTACGTGATGATACTTTCAAATGTTGGACACTTACATATATCTCCCCCTTGTTTAGACGGACTCAAAAAGGCTCCAAAGAAATCAATCTTTCTAATCATGAAGTTTGCCTTTTTCAACAACCTTGTCCTTACTTATAACTTACTAGTACAATATATAAGCACTCCTTTATTTTCCCCCCTTTCAATTATTAATATGATAGTAACTCATTAATTTGTTCATCGTGCTATAGCTTTCCCTAATAATAATATAAATAGTACAACTTTTTGAGTCAAAAAAATAAGGCAAAAGGCCTTAAAAGAGGTCTAAAGTAGGAAGAGATTTAAAGGTATGTCTGAGGAAGAGGACAAAGAATTGGAACAGGGGAATATATGCTTTCTCAAGTCTCAACCTTATAGGGCATGAAAATCCATTCCAGGGGCCATTCCTCCTCTTTTCTTTTCATGCCCACTCAAACATATATAAATAATTTCGATATATATATGTGTGTTAAATATGACTTAAATTCGATCTTTAGGTCCAAATCTAATATTAGTATGGTCTTTAATGGAGTATAGTAGATCAGAGCGTAAGTGCAAGGGAGCGGGACCAAAGCCCCCATGATATGAACCTTTATAAATAATAAGGTTTTAAATTTTTTTTATTCAGTTTCTTGTGTAACTGAAATTTGAGTGTATTGAAGATTAATTTTTTTGGAGAATTTGAACTCTGTCGATTTGTACTTTATTCGCTTGTAATGAAATATCTCTTATCATAGCTTGTAAATGTAAGTGTTTTAACTCTAAACCATCTAAATTTTTATGTTTGTTTTTTTTTTTTTTGTTTTATTCTTAATAAAATAAATATTACCTTATTTATTCTATTCATACGATTAATTTCCTCATATCTTCAATGCTATATTAATCTATTTGGCTCTATAGAGCTCTGAGTCAAAGGAACACCATCCAAAAATGTCGGTATGTGTTTTGCCTTATATCCAAAAATGTCGGTATGTGTTTTGCCTTATATATGAGATGTACATGTGACCTTATATATGGGGCATATGTCCAATATGATTTTAGTTTGCGTTAGTGCTTAGTACCATGTTTTTGCATTTGATGTTTATCACTCTGCCTTGAAAGAACAGACCAGATCGATCAATTTGACCATGCTGGAATTTTTCACTTTTGTGTGCCCTTTTGAATTTGGATTTTCTAGAAGACAAGTTGATTGGTTTAGAGCGCATTTTATTGGTAAAGCGCATACAAAAATCATGATCCATGAAGAAATTGGAAAATACATTTTAACAATAAAATTTAATTAGTTGTCATGCTCGTGCATGAACTTTAAAACTTTATAATTCATTATGTAAAGCTTTTTTATTTCTTTTTTTTTGAATTTTTTAAATAAATAAATAATTAAGCAGCCTAGCTCTGTGATGGTTAAATAGCAACCATAACCCATTGGGATGGTGGAAGGTGAATATGGATGATTTCTCCTTGGGGAATCCTGGAGTTGCTGGGGCTGGGGGACTTCTACGTACGTGATTCGAATAGCCAATGGGTTGTCTAGTGTGTCGGCTGAATTATAGGCTGTGAGAGAGATGGCTTACTGCTGGCTTGGGATAAAGGGATTAGGCAATTGGAACTTGAATTGAATGCTCAAGTAGTTATTGCCCTATTGACTAAGGATCAGCCTGCCCACAGATATAACCCTATGATTGCTGATTGCAGGGAGTTGCTGCATGGATCCTGGACTGTCACGGTTAGTCATGTCTTCCTTGAAGGCAACCAATGTACCGACTACCTTGCTAGAACTGCCTCTCCATGTAATCTGGGAATTTTTGTGTGCGAATCACCTCCAAGCGGTTTATTTTTGTATTTGCAAGCGGATATTATGGGCATTACTGGCCCAGGAACTGTATGTAACTAATTACGATGCATCTTCCCTTCAACCAAAAAAGAAATGTTTCCAAGAATGTAATTATCAAGACTTGTCTTAAAATATATATATATATATATATATATATATATATATATGGAAAGAATGTAATGGCTGTCATAAGTTCGCAACTCCATCAGTTGGAATGTTTTTATTTTTACGTGGTTATCAATTAAATTATGTACAAACTATGATCAGTATAGTTGATAAAGTTGTTTTTATGCGCATTCCTATTTTTTATATGAGCCGTGCTAATGCAACATTTTAATAAGACACTTTTTTCATACACTTTAAATACACTTTACACTTTTCAACATAATTATAACTTAACTGTTTAAAATATATATTTCAATATACCAATTGAGTGTTCGATGGTTTTTATTCTTCTTACATATAGAATTAAAGTGGAGCTTATATCGTTTTTTAATATATATATATATATATATATATATATGTGTGTGTGGGGCATGTTGTGGACTATACAATGTATTAAAAACCATTTAATAAAAATTAAAAAAATTTAATATTAAAGTTACTATTATATTCTCTTAATTATTAATGGACTTTCACAATTTGGTGATAATTATCACGGACCGATTCGTGGAGTCTATCACTCCTTTTATATCCTCATGCGGTCAAAGTGAAACAATCAAGAA
This sequence comes from Bretschneidera sinensis, assembly GCA_023935145.1. Taxonomy (NCBI): domain Eukaryota; kingdom Viridiplantae; phylum Streptophyta; class Magnoliopsida; order Brassicales; family Akaniaceae; genus Bretschneidera; species Bretschneidera sinensis. Next base: position 150,496,029 of record CM043697.1, read on the forward strand.
AACACCAATCACCATACACTTTTTTCTTCCCCCTTTTTTTACTGTCAAAACTATTAAAAAAAATCCTCTCCTATCTTTTCTTTCTTCCATTTTTCTTTTTGTGAGATATCACACAACTAACTTGTCAAGAAAGTATTAATTGCCTAAACGTCTAAATTAAACCCTTTAAAATAAGCATCAAGATATGGAAAATCAATCGACTCTCAAAGAAGGCCAAAAACAGCAGATGCTCAAGTTAATTCCTTTCTTCCATTCAACAATCACAAAACAACTGTAATAGTAACATTTTTTGATATATTAAAAACCAGTAATCTTTAGAAAATGACACTGTAATTTATACATCATCTGTACAAAAATAATAGGTACACCTACTTGTGAGATTTGGACACTTGGTGTCAGAAAAATGTGTTATGAACTTGATAAAACTACTATCCTCGAAAAGGAAAAAAAATTAATTAGAACAATATGAGGTTAGTTCTACTACTAAATTAGAACCTATTTTCATAGGCACAAGCAGGGAGATGAGGAAGATTTCTGACTGGTAAGCAACACGAATCTGCAGTGTTTTCAAACTTCAGAATATCTCCCTCTGTTTCTTTACAGAAGAGGCAGATTCTACCACTACTCCATTTTCTAGCTCTCTCTCTATCCAGGCTTCACTATCTACGGCCACATTAATGGCTTCTGAAAACCCCCTGTTTGTCGCTCTATCACATCTCCTCCTCTTCATTGTCTCTCTAATCCGGCTAGCATCAATCTCACTGATCGTATTATGAACCAAAACAATCTTAAAGCTTGAATTCGGATCAGGTTGCACTTCTCTTCTAAGATTCTCACTGCTGCCATCCTCAACAACACTTCCTGAACAGATATGACTTGTTTGACATGGTAATACTTCTTTTGCACAGAAATGACCGTCCGCAGCAGCCAGAGATTTGCTAAATCCTCCAGTCTCCACCACAGCTCCATCGCTAGAATGCGAATTGGCAACTGATTCACCTGAAATGCATGATTGTGGGCTAGTGCTGATTGCTTTTCCAGCTAAATCTGTGGAAGTAACCTTTCCATGTGTGGCTGGTTGAGCTCGCTTTCTATCCAGCTCTAAATGCCGGTACATCTGCCGGATGACCTCTGATAGAATTTATGATAAGAACCTCATGAGGAACAGCAATCATTGCAATAACCCATCGAGAGCCGAAAAAAGGAACTCTTCAGATAAAATATAGACTTAAATGGAATACTACTTTACATGAAATTAATAACAGAAGCTTTTTTTTATTTTGATAAGTTGCTACGAACTGAAGCTATCAGACTAAAGATCTTTTATTGTTCCCTATGCTAAGAACCTCTGATAGAATTTATGATACGAACCTCATGAGGAACAGCAATCATTGCAATAACCCATCGAGAGCGGAAAAAAGGAACTCTTCAGATAAAATATAGACTTAAATGGAATACTACTTTACATGAAATTAATAACAGAAGCTTTTTTTTATTTTGATAAGTTGCTACGAACCGAAGCTATCAGACTAAAGATCTTTTATTTTTCCCTATGCTTCATCTGTTAATCTGTTACCCATCTCCATTGATTGGCACTATCAAAGCAACTGGTATATTAGTGAAATAATTCTCCAGAAACTTATCAAACATAATAAAAGTAAGATGCTCTTTTGATTTCATTAAAGACACTGTTATTCCAAACTCATATCGCAGTTCATGATTCACGAATCACGAATCAAGTACCAAACACTACCATAAGAAGTGTACTGTGTGCATAAGGAGTTATATAAGCAACAAACCTTTTAATTGCTTAGGTGATATATCAAACTCCAGCCACCAATCTTTTCCATTCCCTGTAGGCAGTTCCACTTTTTGAAACATGGCAGCAAGGAACACTGAACCAGCTGCAATATAATGGGGTTTGTACTGCAAGCACAACGATGTGCGAAGCCTGGTGCCCCATCCATAGGAGATTAAAAATCATTTTCAAACACAAAATATCTAAATAAGACCAGACATAAGAAATATTGAACAGGGAAACTAGGGTCCTTACCAATCATTCACAAAATTCCATGCTGCTTTTGCAAGGTCAGGTAAAGTATCCAGTCTTTTCAATGCTGCAACAAGTGGCTTATAGGGCAATTGGATATCCAGCTCAAAAGCAATTGTAGCCAACAAAAGTCTCTCACCAATTAATATTAATTCCTTCTGCTTATCATAAACTTCCTACATCCAGAAAGGGGTGAATAAGCAAGCATGACAAGAAGAAACATGAAAATCCATAAAGAAGAACAAGACTTGCATGTTTGCATACTCTCTGTCGAATTCTTTGTGGGGCAGAAGGATCCCATTCATAAGTTATCTCATAAGACACAACAACAACATCCCTCAAGTAGCGTGGAGTATCTTCTATTTTGCAAGCAAGGAACATGCTAACAGTTGCAATTGTCTGCAAAATGTGCACCATCATTCTGAGAAGTACAAAATTTGCAAAACCAAATTATGCAACTAAAAACTCTATATTTAACTATTTTCAATCTTTCCCCTTTGATTTAATATAAAAAAAAATAAAAAGAAAAACAATGGCTAAATCCTCAGAACTTCGTCGTAAAAAGATCGAAGAACTTTCAAATAAAAAATAATATTAGGGCTTTCATTTAGAAAATGATATAACAGAACAGATGCACCAACAAGTACAATTCTCACATGCCTGGGACATCATCATACATCTATAAACAATATATCCTATAATTCATAATTAATCATAGGAGGCTAGGGGCTAAGAAAATGTTTTCAAAAATCAAAAATAAAAACCACCATGTTCACGTTAGCTCATATGTAGGTCTACTACAATTTAAATCCAAATTTATATCGCACTATTTGTATTCATTTCACCAAGAAGAATCACCTGCTGGTCTTACACATCAGATGATGAGACATAGAAAAATTAACATAAAAATACAAGGACACGAGTCTTGCCTGCCAGTCATTCTTTGCATGAGACTGACGCATGTAAAACCGGTGGCACAACATCATTGCACATGCTATCGTCACCTGAGGCCTGAAGTGGGGAAATCATCAATAACTATTCCTGGTGAATTGTGCACTATGAATATTATAATTAAGCTGAACTGTAAAAGAGGATATGGGAAAGATGGATGTTCTGTACCTAATCCTCATTCATTACAAGGGGATGATGATTATCTCATGAAACAGGAGTACTGAGAAGACCAACAATTCAACCTCTATAAAATTATGACTTAGAAATAGTAGGTTTGAGAGAGATGTGCAATGAATGGAAAACTAAGGGCCTCAGGTGGTGATGATGGAAATCCTGAAGATTTTGATAAAGTCAGGGGAGAAAAAAGGCATATGTAAGACAATTATGAACAAACAATCAAAGCGCTAAAAGGTCAACCCACAATGACAGCTCCCCATCAGTAAAAAAGAGATGAAGTTCACTGCACAATCATGACGTAAAGAGGATACATTTGGACAAAAATATACATTCTTTCTTTATGAAGAAAGATAGGTAGGCAAGTAAATGAGAAGTTTAAGCTCCTGGACAACTATATCATAGAATCATGGATTGACCTCCAACAAAGTTTATCAGCTAAACCAGCTAAGATTTCTCATACAAATTATGAGACAATATTTGGTTAGAATGAGTACCAAAAAAAGGCAAAAAAAAATCGAAGAATGGAAGATGATAATTCCTTTGGAAGCACTAAGCCAAAGCACCAGAGAAACCCCAGATTTCTAGCAATACTATATCCCAAATGACGTGACTAATACAGATCATATCTTGAGCTTACACTTGAAGCTTCATTCCAAGCTTTTGAAGAAATGAGCAATATGACTTCCGTATATGTGACTCTTTCTCAAGCTCAATGCCATCCTTCCTCGATGGTGAACAATCTTCTATCTCTTCTCTATTGAAGTACCACTTGCATCCAGAGTGTTGAGGGTCTTCTGGTATGCAGATGTTAATTGGATTTCTTACAATGTTATGTTGAGATGGATTCCCTAGCATCTGTTTTGCCATTGCCGCCTTCTCTTCTCGATGCAGGATGAACTAAATAATATTTGAAACTATAACAGAAAAACTGGATATGATACTTAGTCTGTCTCGAAATTCAAACAAAACTTCCTGCAGAAAATAAACATCAGTGTGAAATATTTTGGTGCACAAAGATGTTAAAATATATGCATCAATGATAGTTATATCCATCACATACATAAGAAACTTAACAAAATAAGAAATAATTTTAAAAAAAATTATCAACATTGAAAAGGAGACTCGAAAGGAAAAAGAAAAAGAAAAAATATAATTTTATCATGCCAGACAAATTGTGATTGTTTTTTAGGGGATAATAGGGGTGATAATGTTAAGATTCTATATATGATAGCTTTAATTGAGTTGCTTCATATATTGATAAATTACTATTAAAGACCATGTTGATATCCTACCATAAATGTTCAACACATAAGTGTCATGCAAAGCACTATATATAGTGATTCACATAGTACAAAGTTTACACACAACAATTATATATCCTGGAAGATTTAATTTCACACACTAATGGTAGTTGGTTAGTGACATATTCTCTTCCGTCACTTCCAAAGAAAATAAAAAATAAAATCAATATTTGGAATATAAATCATCTTAGAACTAAAAGAAAAATTATTTAAGTTAGCTAAATCAATTTTTCAGGAAAAATAGTACTCGAAGAAACCGTGTTAACTACTCACAAAAAAGTTAAGTACTCGAAAAAGTAAATAAAATGCCGGAAGAGGTAATTTCCAATTTATAATGTTGATATCTTGAAGGGTTTTGGCATCTTTTTTTACAATTGAACTGTTATTGCCGCCTTCTCTTCTCGATGTTAAAATATTTTGGTGCACAAAGATGTTAAATATATGCATCAATGATACTTGCTACTCATGAATGTTTGATACCACGCATGAGAAACTGATATTCTAAAGACAACAAAAAAGATGATCTTAATAGATTAATCTAAGAACAATCAAGGCAATGAAGTACATTGAAGTCCTTTCAATGGTTGCAAACTTATAAGGAATGCGCTTAATATCAACAATAATGTTTGTAAAGATAAACTTCTGAAGGAAGGCATCAAGGACAAGAATATGATTAGAGAGACAAACTTAATTTCTTAGGCTTTTATGTTTTGTACTCTTTTTTCCAACTTCTCAACTGTCCTTTCCTATTTGCAAAAGAGGTTTTAAGTTTGGCACAGACACTTTGGCCACAGATGATCCTGAGAATTCAGAAGCTCCATTACATAAAATATTCGGAATTCCATAGCTTAAATAAATTACTTAAAAATATTATCTATATGGATAACATACGTAATTAACAAATAAATACAGTTCTCAATCAAAATTACCATAAATTTTCAATCAAAAGTGACTAGAGTTAGTAACAAATACATAAAGCAAGCCGCCTAAGATCTTTACACAATCGGCATAAAGATAATCAGATGATGAACGGAGCTAACAAGGAGACAACTTAAACAACAAGAATCACAAAAATACACAATTTTGCCCTCACAGTTCATCTATAAAGAAGCAGAGCAACAAGAATTAATTGGAAAAGACGTAATTAGAGACTCAAGCGGACATAAAATACGTAATTAAAAAAAAATCATATCCAAAATTCACAAATCTCTGTTAGGTTGCTGAGAAATCGAAGGAAAAAAGAAAGAAATAAATAAATAAATAAAATATATAAATAAATCGCACGTACTTTAACTTTCATTATAACAATTTCTCGAAACCAAACAGAAAGAATAAGAGTTAAGAAGAGAGGAAGTACCAGAATCTGATCGGATCGAAAGACGGAATGTCGGTGTCACCTAATAAGAAACCCTAGCTTTAAGTTAGTTACCGTTGAAATTTTTAGTCTGCCATTGACTCCGACTTATTAAACTGTAGTTTTCTTTTTATCGTTCTGTGGTAAATATATATATATATATATATATATATATATATATATATTCCAATTTCCTAAGTTGGGCCTTTTTGGCATGTTAGCCCATTTCAAACATCACAGGCCTCTAGTGGAAAGTGGTCTTGCGCCTGATAATTACAGGTTTTTCTCAAAACGTAGGGAAGCCATCATAACAGGCCAGCCCAATCTCAGAATAGGAAACCCATAATCTCAGCTAACCGGTAGCCAATTTTTTCAAAGCAAAGCTCATTGAAAATATAAGAGAGGATCTCTGATTTGAGTTGGCTAAGCAAATTCTTTCTAAAAAACATAAGAAGTGTTAATTTGCAATAAGTAGTATTACAATGTGTTCCGGAGTTTCGAGGAAAGCAAAATTGAGAGAATATGACAAAAGAGGAAAGGAGAGGAATGATGGATTATCTTTCTATTGTGTGGATGTTCAAAAAAATAATGTGTGGGGAGCGTAAAAAATTTAAATTTAACAATTTTTAGAGTATTAATAACATCTTTTATAATTTATATACACACTCATAAATGAAAATATATTCGAAATGATAACTAAATTTAAATACAATTTTAAAAAATTAATGCATTTATCAGAGCATTAATTATCTCTTGTTTTTTTTTTCAAATGAATCTCTCGTTAATTAAACTTTAAAAGACTGGTTAATCATATCGTTTTTAATATCCTTTGAGAACAATTATATATTATGTGAGACACACAAATTCTTAAAAAAGAATAGTTGTTAATGATAAATAAAATGACTGGTTTTTTTTTCTCGAAAGAAAAAAAAATTAAATAATAAAAATTGAATCCACGAAATTAAATACTCATACTTAAACATTTAATTTCTTTACATGGTGCCCCCAAATACTAATTTTTTTTCTGAAAACTATTTTATGCCCCAAATCTTGTCCATTTTAGTGCTACTTTATGTAACAATAAGCTATATATGATATCCCTTACCAAAAAAAACAGTATGATATCTTTTTCTTTTGATAGAAAAAGCCATGATATCATTGACATTCACCTACTGTTACTATCATAAAATTCATGCAAATTTGAAATTATTGTCAATGAGATGAGATGAGATGAAATGAAACGAGAGGAAAATAAAATTTTCTAACTATCTCTGTATCTAACACAGAAGCACGTAATGGTATTACAATCAACTTAAAAGTTAACTTAGTAACCCTCAAAATTTATGATGACCGAAAACACTAGATGGTAGATTTTACAAAAAAATACTTCAAAGTGTTTTTTGAAGAAAAAAAAACATTAAATCACCAAGGATGTAAATGTAATTAAGCTTAAAAATTACATCTTGGGCAGTTTTTTTCTTATCTACTTAATCAGTTTTTTGGAATAATGAGATTAATTCAATAGTTGCATTTTTTTTTTATGTGAAAGGATCATATTGACTTTGATATGAATTCTCTATAACTTTAATTAAAAAAGATAATCAATTTGTTTTTAAGAGATTGGAATCAAACCTAATTTAATCCTGACATGTCAAAATTCCAATATTCCTAATGGACTTTCCTTTCAAAATTATTTTCTCAAGAATCAATTAGTAGAACCTCCCCCGAAATTAATGGAATCAAGTGGTAGATAAATTATTCTCTATCCTAATGTTAGATATATAAGACTATAATATATTAAAAGTGGAGATCCTTTCCAATAATTTAAGAGAAAATTTTTTCAACTACATTATTGGATAAATATCATCCTAATTCATGTAGTAATTAGTTATTGTTAAATTAAAAAAAAACAAATTTATAAACCATGCACACATAATAAATTAATGTGTTTTAAAAAAAGTAAATTAATGTGCGACTACTAAATAGCAATAGAAAATTTGGAGCACGCATGGAATCCTAGATTTTATTAGATGACACAATCTCTCTATTTGGGTTTATAAAGTAGTCTAGTTGTGGCCTGGTGGTCCAATTACCATGATAGCTAGCGATTATGCATAAAACAGATAAAACCACTTGTTATATAAAAATATAAAATAATAATTTATGTATATCCACCATTGATACAGCCAATGAGTACCACTAACAACATAACAACACGTGGACAAAACATTTGTTCAATAGCACAACAACACATAGACAGTTTTCAATCAATAGTACGACGATATATGAACAATCTTTACCTAATAATATGACGACACGTGGATCGTTTTGGCCCAACAACCTAATGACGCATGGAGACAAGTGTGGACAGTCATCATATCCTCTAGACTCCCTCACGCAGATGTATAGGCGATCACGGTCATTCTTGGATACACGATTAGACCTCTGCCGGAAGAATGGGATCTTCGGAATTGCCTCCATCCTTGACACATGGACGATTTAACCTCTGAACCTTTATAAAAAGCCAAGATATGTAAATCATCTACACACAATTACATAAAAAAAAAAAAAAAAAAAAAACACCAAACATCTCTATTCCTCTAAAAAACTCGCACTGGCAAGAACATCGGAGCGTCAACGGAAACATCACTACCATTCTCCTCAAGTGACTTTTTAGTTTATTCTATTATTTTGTGTAGGTTCCTCTTTGAAGCATCGATATCCAACTCAACACATTTTTTTCATCAACAACCACAAATATTTAAAAATTTTGAATTATAATTATTTAAAAATTTTAACGTTAAATATTATTTAAAATTTAAAACTGTTTGATTTAAATAATTTAAACGATTGTTTAAAAGATGAAAATCGTAAAATTTACTACTCCAGTATACTGTCGGTTATCATGTTGCTAGTTTACTGTTAATTGATTTACTTTGATGATTATTTTTTTGAGTTCAACTTTTATCTTCTACTTTTTTTTTTGTTATCTTTTTAAAAAAATTACGTAACCTCGATCGTGCTAATAAAACGTCAATTCAACCATCAAGCTACCTGACACTTGTGTTTTATTTTTGTTGGCCAGCTAAATTTTAAAGGACTTAAACATCAAATCGATCATCAAATCTAACACTTTTATGAATGGAGAATGTTAGTGCTCTTGAATCGTGCAATTATAATTAAGGTTATTGGCAACATCCCAATTATATATATATGATAGATAGGTCAGGTGAATGTATATGAATCGGATTGAGGTCGGATGGCACTCCTCAATCCCTAAAGGAAGATCTCACGATCACACCACTTTTCGTTCACTAAACCAATAAATTATAAACTAGAGAGAAGACTACTACTTCTTGACATACTTTTCATTGCCACCATGTTTCCTTATCGGTTAGGTAAGAAAACAAAAGAGAAAGAATATAACTGCCACTTTCATTTCATTGGGCTTCTGAAAAAAAGAGTCTCCTCCTCTACCTTTTATTTTATTTTATTTTATCTTTTTAGCTACCCACATTGTCATTAAATACAAACTAGAGATAAGAAGCACCTTTCTATTAAAGCAACAAGGGTCCCTTTGACTTATAATGAGATCAAATTAGAATTAACATGTAATAAATCTAGCTAGCCATCCGATACTCGTAAAGGAAGGTTAAATACTTAATTTGGATGCTAAATCTAGCTAACCAGCCGATACTCGTAATGCCGGTCCTACATTAATTACCATCGCTAAAAGATATACTCTATATGTTACACTCAGCTAATCACTAAAAATATATTTTAATTAAAGACAATGATCAACTGTATTTCAACATCCTCCTAAATCAATTTGGATTATTATCTTAAATACTTTTATATTTTATTTTATGTTTTAATATTTTTTATATTTTAAATTTGATCAATTTACACTCTATATTATAGGAGTATACAATAAATTATTATCAAAATTTCGATCAAATTAGAATCGGTGGACATGTATAGTTCACAAGCATGCCTCGTTTGAATGCGAAAAGATAATTCTAATAATATTTTTTTAGAGTTGTCTTCGCAAATTACAAATTAGGGAGTTAAGAATTTTGAGCTTGAAGAAAATGAAAAAGAAAAGAGATTTACTCAAGAAAAATAAGAGATGATAAAACTATCTTTTCGCATTCAAATGAGACATAAGTGTAGGCTGCATATGTGTATCGTTTCTAATTTGGTCGAAATTTTGATCATAATGATCTATTGGATTCTCCTTTTATAAAACAATGTGTAAATTGATTGAGCTTAAAACGTAAGTGAGACATTGAAACATGGGGCAAAATATGCAGGTATTTTGTGATAAAACCCCATTTTTTTTTCAGTTACGGTAACAATTGGGATCAAACCCATAACATTTGAAGCATCTCGATTTAAAATTTGAAATAGAAGTCAAGTTCATGAAGAGATTAAACGTTGCTATAATAAATTTGGATTTAGATCATATTTATTTGACGATGTAACATTTAATAATGACCATGAACTTGACTCTATTTTAATTATTAAATGGAGAGAATTCAAATCCGCACAAAAATACATTGTTGCAGGTTTTAAACTTTGAGTATTAATAATTAATAAATTTTTCTAAATGATGTGAGAGAGCTCTCTTGAAATCTATACTATTAATAAAGCCAGAAACCTCATTTGGTGTTCACCTCTCAAAATGTCTCATAAACCCCTAATAAAATATATAAATCAAATATTTAAATAAAATTATACATGTAACTCAATTGATTACAATTCTCTGTTAGTTATCCCATATTTTTCTCTCATACTATTCCATTTAAACTTAATTTCTCCACACTCTTTATTTCTTTTATCTTCTTATCTATAAACATGTCAAATGTACTGATCATATAAATTAAAAGAAAAGATCAACACACGCGTAATATGTGTTGAAATATTAATTTTAAATTATCACGAAGTCATGACCACTGTAATAGATGTATATATGACTTTTTAGATGTGTCTATTGTCCCTTAGTTTACCACAATCTCTAGCTTTGCAATGAATCCGGCGATTTTTTTTTTTAAAAAAAAAGACAAACAAAAGTTTACTACAATAAAATGCTAGAAAGCGACTTGATTTTAGGTATGTTACTGTGACTATGCGACTTTCAGGACTCAAATTAAGAAGGGCTAATATTCATTGATGTTGCGAATCGACAAGAAAAAAGTAGCCAGTAGACAGGAGTCACAGAGAGGAACAAATGGGGGCTACAAGCCAAAGAATGGTGAGAAGCTAACACGGTCGTATCACCGACTAATTATTTTGAACCAAAACAATTAATGTTTAGTCCCCATGGGAAGATTTCAATTTATCTACTGAATATCTTCTACACCCATTAACCAGCCAACATCGAAACTTCAAATCCAAGTGAAAAAGTGAGAAACGGAAGCTCAAAAGAGACTCTTATCACTTTGCACGACATGGGCAAATAAAATTCTGATTTGTCAATTTTTTTTTAGCATATAATGATATAAAGTCCAAGATGATCGCTTGGGATAATCGAACACGGAGAGTTTGAGATTCTCGTGTTACGTGAGTAAGGTGATTTAGGTAACAAATGGGTAATGCTCGCATAATAGAATCTATGTAGTTCGTAAGATAAAATCGATAAAATTCATTATTGAAAAATTGATGCGTGATTCTCTGATCCCAGATAAGAGAATGAGTGGCATTTTAGGTATGCTTGCTGGACTATAATACAAGTTTGGAGTGATATAAGTATGATGACGAAAGAAACGAAGAAAACTCACATATGAAATAAAATATGTTGAAAATATTCACGAGAGTGAGAAGATGTGGAAAACCAATCTCACATTGAAATGAAAATCTATTGCTTTAAGTTTTTCGATTTATATGATATCCAATGTCATATTTTTTTGTTTTTGCTCAACGGATCTTCAAACCCGAGTTTCTCCTCAACTTAGGTGATCGTGTCTAACAAAATGATATAATAATTTGATTAACATATTATCATATTACCTATTTTTACCTAGTATTTAAAATGGAAGAATTAATAATTATATAAATGAATAAATAATCTAAATATTATTAAAGAGTAAAATCTAGACTTTATGGTCTTACTGCCTTAATTTTGATCTTTTACAACTAATTAAAAGTTTCATTGGCATTCTGAGTTGTTATTATGTTAATTAATTACTAAAGATATTATTTTAATCGAGATTTTAAAGAAAAAATATGTGTTTATTAATTTAATTATGTTTTAGAGACTATAATTACTAATGGTCATTGCGTTTTTAGTTATTAATAAAAGTAGATAATTTACCATCATCAATACATATATATCATTAGGGAGAGTTAATGAATTGGTTTTTGTTTTGATAAACAAAATTTAAGTCAAACATTTTTAATAAAATAATTTATAAAAAAAATCAGAATTTAAAAACTAACTTCTCACTAAAAGACTTATTTATGTAAAATAAGTTATTTTTACTGTTGTTCTATTAAATATTAAATAATTTTTAATTCTATAATAATTTTATTAAAAATTGTTTTAAAATTAATTTTATAAAATATAAACAGAAACTATTGAACTAAACAATACATACATGATTATTTACATGTAGAAAACACTGCAGTACCAGCATATAAGCATGTTGATCAGATTTCACTTTTACTTGTTTAATCAGATCATAGTAAACCGTTCTCATCTGATGTAAGAATAAGATTACCGCACAAGTTAACATCTCCATTTTCTTCTTCACCTAAAAACTCTTTGGTCATGTAATACTCAAACTTTTCAACAACACTCTCTGGGACTGACACAAGCACTCTAACAGCATCAAAATCACCAACCACCGGTAAAAACAAGCAGTAAATATCACTTGTCAAAGGACCCATGTGTAATGCCTTCCCTTCTCCAAAATCCAAATCTTCTAATCCCAATTTTGACCATTGAGAAATCACAAAGCTTGTGGCAAGGTCTGTTTTTACTGTTTTATCCTCCAACAAATCAATCATGAACCTCACGTAATCATCGGTTAAGCTTGATTTTGCTTGTTGCACCAGCTTCACAGCATGATACAAATTATCAGTGACCAACTTTTTTACTGTGTTCTGTGCACACCCCATCACAAATCCATTCCCATAATACCCTTGTGGTATTTCTGGGTTCAACTTTTGCCTAACATTGACTGAGAACAAGAGCTTGATATTGAGTGAAGGTGAGAGGTCCAATGATCTAATCCAAGAGCGCCACGTGTGCGATGCAAGTGCTTCGAAGGTGGTGCAATTTACAAACGGCACACACTGCCTCTTGATGTGGAGGACATGAGAGGGGGTGAAGGTTAAGGATGCTGACGCCAGCGGTTGAGACTGTAAATATTGGTTAATGTCCACGTGGGCACTCTCCTTCAGGGTATTTTTGGTATATCCTGGATGAGTCCAGTTTATCAGGGGCGGATCTCGGGGTTTTAACACGTGGCGGTTATGGAACGGTGAGATTGGTAGAACCTGATTTGTTTTCGTTGTCACGTGGGCCCAAGCATGCAGGAATTGTGATGTGCCGATACCGTCACATAGACAGTGATTGATCGCCGTGCACAAGATCATGCCTCCACAACGGAGATTCGTTACCTGCGAAGGTAAAAAGAAAAGGTGAGTCAAGATCGAGGAAGGTATTGTGTAAAATTTTGCTAGGCGTCAACCGAGATCGGATGACACAGTTTGTTTCTCTCTTTCTACGTGTTTTAGCTCTACCTTTGAGTCTAGTACGCTAAAAAACAAAAGATGTATACTTAAAAAAGGACAAAAATGAATTTACTGTAGTTTTTAATTTATAATTGTTAAAACGAATTTTTAAGCAGATTTTATAAAATAACAATAGAATTAAAACATGTTTTGCGTTTAATAAAACAATTTTAAAAATAATTATTTTAATATAAATTCAATTTTTTAAAAACTTTTTTTTAGGTTTTGATTTTTTTTTAAAACCGATTAAAAGATGTTTTCCTAACTTTATTCATAGAAAATAAAAATCATTCCATGGAGAACAACTCTTTCCATTTTCAATGTATCAAGAAAAGACAAAAGGAAATTTTATCATATGAAAAGAAAAAGGAAAACACCCACCAAATCAAGAGCTCACCAACCAAGCTACTCAAAGGAACAAAGGAGGGAAGGGTGGAGCAATATCACAGGATCCTACTCATCTTCCTCAGAGGAGAGTAGGGTAGGGTTGTCTACTTTTGAGTAATCATCTCTTTTAAAATGAAGCTATAAGAAAAACGGTGTCGTTGGAGATGTAATCGTGGCATAAAACGATGTCATTTGGATGGCAAAAAGGATAACGTTGTTGGTTGGCTTGGTAACACCACTTTCCCGGGAACCACGATTGAAAAAGAAAAAAGAGTGAAAGACCACATTGTAGAGTTTATGGAACTATATTTTTTTTTTATTAATTGGCAACATTAGAAGATATTGGAGCACTTAAATTAATTGGGAATATGCTTAATTTCCCAAATTGAATTGATTGACAAAGGAACAAAACATCAACAGAATAAATTCTGTTCTCCATTTTTGTTTGGATAAAATTTATTAATCAACAAGTCAATAAGTATAGACATACTTAAAATTAACCTTGTAGAAATAATTCGTTGATTTTCTAGCAGAAAAAAAAATGAATATATACACATAATTTTAAGTCTGATAATAAGAAATTCAAAGATTTTTTTTTTTTTTTTAAAGAAGGAAAAGAGCCAAAGAGAACAGACCTGAACAACAAGTGGAGGTATATCCAAGAAACTGTGAGCTTCAACTCTGTACAAGAGCTTCCTCCAAGACCTGTTTGGTTTCCCAGAAAACTCAAGAAACTCTTGAGCAGTGATATCCATGAAAGCTTGTGCAAAAACAGCACCTTGTCCATTACAATCAACCTCAAGCTTGTGATCATGATCTTGGCTACTTGTTCTCAACCTCCCGGCTAATGGGTAGTAATCAACAAGGACTCTGGAGAGGGAATCCTTCAAGATATCTGGGCTGACAGATTTTTTGAAAAGGTAGAGATATTTAATGGAGAATCTGAGGAATTTCTGATCATCAAGATTGGAGAGGTAGAGAAAATGCTTAGGTGTTGGAGAGTTTGGCGAGATTAAGGTAACTGGTTGGTCTTGGTAATAAAAGCAATCTGGGAGTTCTGGTGATTTTAACATATTTATTGCCAGTTGCTGCTCTGCTCTTGTTCTTGCAAGTGTTGATGGTGATAAAGAAATTTTGAGAGAGAGAGAGAGAAAGAAAGGAATTGATTGAGAGACAAGAGGGGAGGAGACAGAGGACAGAAATTTGAAGGCCAAGAGAAACAACAATATTGGTCAGTACCCAAAGATCTACGGCTGGATATGGTGACAGTACGATCAGATTCCTTTAGGAGAGAGCTGACAGACATCAGATTAATAAAGGTCATACAAATTATACGTCAGATCCACCTAATCCAATAGCAAAACTTTAGCATTTAATTAAATAAAATAAAATCTAATTCCATTTGGCTTCTAAACACTACACCCATCTTCATGGGGCAATCTGTTGAACTGAAAATATGTGTTCATTTTAAGGGACACCCTTAATGAGATCAAATCAATAATGTGATCTTCTGTATGGACATAGAACAAACAATTTGCTGTTGACACCCACCTGAAATTTGGTATTTTTTTTTCTAGATGTTATAATTTCCACGTAGTTTTTTGATCGATCAATGTAACTTTTTTTTTTATTATAAGTAAAATATATTATATACATAAATTTTGATTATAAAATAATTATTATTAAATTTTAAAATTTTAAAATTTAAATTTACATGAAAAATAACATATTTTACCTCATAATTTTTACAACAGAAAAATTACACTCTTGATCTATAAAAATTAAATTTTATTTTTAGCTGGTTTTTGAGTGCATTGCAAAATCCAACAGAAAAATATCTTACGAAGCCCTAAAAACATTTTTTTTTTTATCATTAATAATAAATTGAGGGGCCAAAGAGGTAACAGTTGGGAAAAGGACAATACTGAGCTTTGTTTGGAGGTTGGGGGACTACATCAGATGCCAGAATGGCAATCAGGATATCATGTGCTGTGTCTGATCTTATGTGCGTACTTCGTCTCAACGATGGAGTATGGTGGACTATGACTTAATTTTATTTCTTTGTTTTTAGGAGGAGGGAGAGGAGAAGAACGACAATGAAAAAGGTAAATCACAATAGACAGTTAAACACACTTCTACGGCCATTAGATAGTTAATAAAATCACGTTAGATAGATACGAAATAAAATTTTTATTTTGAATCGTTTTATGTTATTAATAAAGTTTTATAAAATTATTAATAAAATTTTAAAACATTATCAATGATAAAAATACTCTTACATGTTTTGTTATCTATCTTAAAAGTACATGTGTGAGCGCTTGGAAAAGAAATATAAAATTCTGACTCAATTAACATGCGATTTTTTTTTTTTTTTATTTCTTTGTTTTTAGCTTTGCTCTGTATAATTTGTACCAGTTTCCTGCGGCAGTGTACCATGTTTTGTTGGATAAATAAATCTTCATAATTTTTTTGTGCAGCCAGAGAATACATAATTTTAATTAATTCAAATAAAATAGAGCAACCCATTATTATTTCAAAGCTTAATAGTGAAAAAATATTAAAAGAAGAGGGAAGATAAATTTATCCTTTAAAAGACCAAAAGTGTTTTTGACTAACACTAACAAAGTTCATTAGTTTCCAAAAAAAATTAAAACGAAAAAGGGTAGTAATTGAAAATATAATGGGTAATTGTTACAATTAAAAGTATAGAATAGGAATTGAGACTAACCCCTAAAGTACAAGATGATTTTTGTAATATCCCCTAGATTAAAATTCATTGTTGTACAAAACAATTCTTCTCATCGAGAAATTCTTGCCTGAGTCAAGTGCAAGCAATGTGAACTTACACCAAATCCATACCAACCGTTCATATGAAGAAAGAAAGTCATTCTCTCTCTTCATAGATAACTGACATAGACCCGATACAAGTACACAGTGCTTGCACCCGGTCCAGGAAAATATTTCCCCCCTCTTCACACTTCTAGCCGGCTCAATGCATTGCATTGAGATTCTACTTGCTTTCTAAAGTAAGGCTTTAGGGTTAAGCCGTTAACAAATTGAAAGCATCAAATATGCTTTATGCTACTTCGACACATCTAAGCTTTATGCCACTACACATCGAAATATTTTGCTTACGTCCATTCTCAAAAATCTTCAGTTGATTGGAATTATTAAACGTGATTCCTATTGTCCACCCCAATTAGTCAAAATGAAGCATCACTAGAAATATTTAACGTCCAAAAACGGGGCTTGGGTGAAAGGAAAAGGAACTTTGGCAAAGAAGGCAGTTGAACTAGCATCGAATTCCTAAAGCCATGATAAAGTCAAACTTTAATGTCAAAAAAATCTAGGGGTTTTAAAATATAAGTTGCAAACTTTAGTCGCAGTCCTATTGTTGAGAGATCTTAGATAAGCAGAATATTTCTATTTGTATCTTGTAAATTTCTTTCATATTAGCCCTTTGGAACCTACTTTTTTAGGAGTCTTTTGTTTAGTCCTATTCTAATGATAACCATCCAACTTCCTCTTTATCTCACATTTTACTTGGGGATAAGGTGAATCCACCTCCCGTCAAACCCATCTTAAACCCACAAGCATATATACCCCAAATTCCAATGCATACGCATTTCAATCGACCCTGAAATTTACATTTCCTGTTCAGACTTCAAAACTAACAAATGTAACAATTAGCAGAAACCCTAATTTGGACATGTTTCACCTTACCAGAAACACGAGCATATCCTCTACTTTGCCATCTAGCCACTTCATTTAGCAGTGTGACAAAAGGTATTAGAGAACATCAGCACTGCCTATCGAGGCAAGCATTTTCCTCACCTATATCCCTTGGGGGATGCCTCCACTACTAGAAGGAATAACCTAAGGTGGTCTTGGCTTCACATCCATGATTGATTATTAGCAGTAAAGAGATCGCAGTCAATGATTATGAGTCCATTACAATATTAAAAGTGCAAAGGTCAAAATTTAATTTACTGAGGGAAGTATTCTTTTGTTTAATTCCAATATTATAGAGTCACAGTGTAAGAGAAATGACCAAAGCATTCACACGCACAGAAGAAAGAAAAACAAATAGAAAAACACGGAACAAGAGAAACTAGGGGAAGAAAAGCTGCTGTATTCATAACCGAGCTACGTAGGAATTTGCTTGTGTGACATATCTCACCCATCGGTACGGGTTGTAAGTACTTGACTTCTTTGCTATCTGCAAATACTTCACCTGCACCGACATGGATAAATGGGGTAAATATCATTTGAGAAACTACATACACGTTTTTGTGTGAGAGAGAGAGATACTGTTTGATTATGTATATTCTGGTTTGCATCACCTGATCCCCAAAACAATGTCAATAACTGCTAATTAAATAATTAAATTGAAGATTGATTTAGTTTGAATAGCAGTCAAGCAGTTTAGACTTCTGTTTCCATTTTTTAAAAGAGATACAATCTGATAACTGCCAGTTGCCACAAAGACGCCATTACTGCATTCCCTAATCCATACGGCCATCAAACTTTCATTCATTACTTGACTTACAAGATCTCACATATTTTTAAACAGCAGTGATTTGTTGGATAGAAAATCTAAAGACCCTAATTTGCTGATATCATAGTGTTCGTCTTTTAAAATCTTACCTGAAGTTTTGAGGCGTTGTACATTGGGATTGTGAAGGTCATGCTAACTGGTCCAGCTTCCTTTGTGATATTTCCTGCATCAAGTAATGAAGGTACGGCAACATCTCACTATATTAAAAGTAGACTTTTGTTGAAACAACAAAACTAAAATGGAATACTCTCTTACCATGAGAATCCTGTGAAAATGTCAGCCTTGCACGTAGAGTATGCTCAGATCCACCAACAATCTACAATGTATTGTATTTATGAGTAATGTCATTTACTGGGGTAAAGTCATACCAAACTTAAGTATATAACCAAGGGAGAAAGCTGGTTGCAAGCGAACTGAAAACAAATCAAATGCATAAACCATTGAGGTACAATGAAGGAAGAGGAGAAATCTGTACCTTTCTTAAACCCCATTCAAGTCTCTTACTTGATTCCTTAAAATCAGTTGTGCTTCCAACTGCTCCAGGCTCCAACTCAAAACTAACCCTGAAAATATATCCCAGAGATGTAATCATCACTCATCAGTAACATTGATGCACGAATTCTGAAACAAAGTCATCTATGATTTACCACCCCCGGACGGGCTCCCTCCCCCCAAATAAAACTCCTTTCCAGTTCCATTCAGGCCATTTGAAAATCAGAACCAATCCGCAAAACCACCGTTGTCTGCCCAGTTTTGGCCCTCTTATAGCTCAGAAATAATTAGTAGACCTCTAAAACTTCCACGTCTGAGACCTTGAATATATTGCACTTTGAAAAGCAAATCTTTTATAAAGCTTAGATCAATATGAAAATGAAATGAAATGTAACAAGTAGCTAGCTACAATATCTAATGAACAACAGCCTCGTATATAATTTGCTTTATTGTTGTCGATCTTAATAACTGGAGATGAACCATCTAAAAACTCTTTAAAACTGAATCCCTTTGACTCCCATTGCGACACGTGGCACTCTTTCTATTGGACAAGCAAGCAAAGTGAAAATAGACAAAAAAGAGGCAAAAGGAGTTGGTAATCACTGCATTTTGGGCAGAGGGCCAAGGAACTGCTACTACGTGTTTTGGGGAGGAGCTGCTTCTACGTTTTGTTATTTGAAAAATGCCGTCTTGGTATCTGTCCTTCCATCTACCAAAATCAATTTTGTCGGATTTTCTGGGAATGTCACTTATTCGCTGTATGAAGCCATTCCTTTTGCAAGTTAGTTGTTGGATTGTTGATGTATTGCACAGCGATCAGAGGCATGGGTTTTCTGTTTGATGATTGTTGATGCCAGAGTCGAAAAGTGAGTTATATTACACATTTACACCCATGGCTATGCTATCGAGGTGAGTTCCTTTATTAAATCAGTGTTAATTAATTAGACTCCTCACTTCAATCTTAAATGTTGATTATCCGTAAGTTAATTATTTGTGAGTGATTGCATTGAATTTTAAAGCATGCATGTTTCATGAATTAAAGCAATTAAGATCAGCCTGCCTACCATCCCAACCCATAAGAGTTTGTCTCAAATTTCAATGGACCACTTTCCAGGTCCTCCTTCTCTATGCCTCTTTCTCTCTATCCGGGTGGGTCTGTTTATTCTGTTATGTACTTGAAGAGTATTATACAGGCTCTTGAATCAATAGGACTACCAGATCTATGAGGAATTATGTAAGATTAGAGAACCCAAGGTATATAATTGCATGGTATTTAATTTTATTTATTAGTCTATTGCATTTTAAACTTATAATATTATCAGGATGAGAATTAGCTGAAAAAGTTTGATGACATATAAAACATTATTATCTGCTAAATGATATACCTAGAGGGTGAATCCATCTAGAGGATTCATGAATCACATTATAAGTTTATTGCATTACAAAATCACCAGGTGTTGAATTGCCCCTTGAGAGTAAGTGCAACTGAATTCTTTGTTTTTTGTCCTTAAATATTTATTTGGGTTTCGTTTTGTTGTTGCTCAATTTTTTTTTTTTTCTGATATTCTCTTTTTTATCTAATGGATTGTTTCTCTCTTCTTCTTGGTTGATTGGTGGATTTTTTCTGTTCAGTTTGTAATTGGGTTTTGTATTATAGTTTGATGTGATAGTTCTTAGGATTATGCAAGGTGAGTTGGTCTCATTCTTTACTTAAAATTTGAGTGCTTGAAATATGCAAGCCAACTGTTTGATAAATTGCTTGACATGTGTGATTTATATGATTGGTGGTTTTTTTTCTTTCTTATAGAAAGTATGATGGTTTTCTTTTATTATTTTTATAAGTAAAAGTTTTATTGATAAACCACCAAGGGGATGCAACTCATGTACAAAGACTATCCACATGATAGTAAATCCACAAAATCTAATAAACCATCATCTTTTACCAAAATTTTACCCTTAAACCAAAAATGAAGGGTGTTGAAGCATCATCTCTTAAAACATCTAAAGATCTCGCTTCACCATCAAAAGCCCTTCTATTTTTCATATTCCAAGTATACCAAAAAAATAAAGAGGGAAATAAAAGAGTAAGCCTTCTTTAGATTCTTAGAAGCATGAAAGCGACTCCAAGCCCGCACTTCATCTTTCCCACAATCAGCAACCACCCAAGAAATACCCAAACACAAAGAGTCGTCTCCCACAAACTTCTAGCCAACGGGCACTCCAATAAAAGATGAACACCGACTCGGCAGTCAACACACTCTTTACAAATGTAACATATATTAACAAGCACAACATTATCAATAGTAAGAATTTTCTCCCATGAAGCTTCCCGCGCTAAAAAAAGAATAAACCTCTCTAGGAGCAAGAGAACTCCAAATAACTTTCCACGGAAAGTTTTGTTAACCTTCCAAAGGAAGCTTATCCAAAAGGATATCAAAGAAGGACTACACCTCAAACCCCTCATCCGAATTAGCTTTCCACTTCGCCAAGTCCTCTCTATTCACATCAAGACTAGTAGCATACAATGTCTCAAAAAAAATTCAATCTTTAGCTCCCAATCATGTACATTGAAAGTGAGGGAAACATCCCAAGAAACTGTACCATTGGAAAAAGAAAGGCAAGAGGGCAACTTTGTATGATGGCTTCATGTGATTCTTTTTTTGGATAATGGACCATTACGACCGCCCCCACAATCCTTGCTCTAGGACCCTGTGAAGGATGTAAATCGCAGGATGTGCAGCGCAGTGGCAGAACTAGAACCCGAGACCTCACGGAAGAACCGTCATCTCGAAGGCCGAACTTACCACTACGCCATATGCTCTGGGGGCGGCTTCATGTGATTCTTAAAATTGTTGTTTGGTTGTCTATCACCCCGTCTATGGACCATAGAAGCAACATGGTTTTGAGTCATGCCAAAAGGTCAATATAACACCAAGGGTGCAGAGAGCTCAATAGATACCATTAAAAATAAATGGAATTTTTTTCTAAATGAGGAAGAGTTCCTTGATTTCTTAGACTTGGTATCTTATAGATAGTCCTTTTGTAAATGGGTTGCACCCCTTGGTTTTTGGGAGTTAAAGACACTTTTGATCTCCGAAGTTTACATGGTGTATCAAATTGGTTCCTGATGTTTCAATTTAATTAGTGCTATCTCTGAAATTTGATAAGTGCTACAACGTGGCCCTGCTCCCTACACCCCTAGACCCGTTAACAAAGATTCATCACGTGACCATCACGTGTGCAACAAAGACATAAGTGGCCAATTAGGAAAAGGAATCTGTTGTAGAGTTCATGGTCACATGATGAATTACTGTTAATAATGTCTAACAGTGTCAGGGATCAAGAGCACATTGTAGCACTTATTAAAATTGATCAATTTGAAATATCGAGGACCAATTTGATACACCATGTAAAATTTCAAGGACCAAAAGCCCTTTTTTTTTCTTTTCCAATGAGAACACTGAACACCTGTTCTCTCTGTCTCTGTCTCCTCCTCCTTTGTGATTTCCCTTAAAATCTCCAATAGTGCTTTCTTTCTCTCTCTCTCTCGGTTTCTAGATATAAATCTTTCTCCCCTTTCAATTTTTGTTTAAAATCAATGTTGTGTTGAGCATATTATCGTGGTTTATTTTTATTGATTTCTTGGTATTTGTTGACTCTGTTTCTTTGTGGTATTTGATTGTCTGGGTTTTTTTTTCCTTAATCTAGCTCAGAGTCTTGCATAATGATAATATTAGGCAAAGCTACCCACTTTTTGTCTGCTGAATTTCTTACTAGTGCTTCCTAATAATTCAACACCTTGTACAGAATCGATGATATATGTTAAGAGCTTCTCCATACTTAATATTCTCATAACTACATAAGCATTTGGCAATCAGATATACAGTTGTTAAATAGCCCATTGCTGGGAAGTTCATGGTTATGCTGCTCCTTGGCCATCTGAACATATTAAAATGTAAATTAAAACAAAACCAAAGGAACAACCCAAGAGCACACTAAAACTGCTTTTCAAGTCTAAAAGGCATATAGGGAGAGGGGGGCTCTCTTTCCTGATGCTGAGTCATCCTAATTAAATTTAGCTATGCCATGCAGTTAGGGCTCCAAGACATGAACTTGTCCATTCACCATCAACAAAATGTAACCAAGTTTAAACATAAATACCTTGTTGTATATGTTGGCAGCGGCATCTGTACCAGAATAGTGTTTGCAGTGATGCTCGAGGGGAACTCAGCACGCACTTTAAGAATAACTTCTGCCTGAAAGAAAATACCAAAGATCCAGTAGACTAATACAGACTAGAGTTACAATTCAGTGAGAGATTCTACTCACCTTAAGGGGTCCTGCCACCTCAATCAATGCATTAATACGAAAGGGAGGCTTGAATTCCTGAGTCATACGGTAGTTCATGACGGGGAATTCACCATCTGGTGGTACCTGTCAGAAATTGGAGACGATATCCTTGACACCAAAAGCGAAAAAATCCAAGGCTATCTAAACGAATAAATACTTACTCACCAGTGATAGAGTTCTGTCAATGTCAAAATTATCAAGATGTACTGATTCATGGAAATTACAATCATCTAGAATCACTGCCCCTGATCCAGATGAACTACTATAATCTGTTACCAGAAAAAGAAGAAAAAATAATGCGCAACATAATGTGAGATGAAGTTATCTACAAGGTTGGCAGATATTAATAAAAATTTCAAAACAGTTCATTACCATTCAAAATGCAATGTGCAACAAGATGACAAAACTATCCTTATCTCTTGAGAAATTGAGAAGCATTGTTTTCTCAACTAGAATGAATTCTACTTTTCTATTTCTTATTGCTAGTACTTGAACATAAGGCCTAACTTGATCCTACCACACCCCTTACCACTGAAGGTAGAGACCAATCACTGAAACAACATTACAGAGGCTGAGAAAGAGCGGGGTGGGAATACAAACAACATTTATATGTAAGAAATTCCAAAGTCACACAGAGGTATGGCTTATGCAATTAAACCTTTTGAATATAAATATATATACCTACTTAAATAAGAAAGAACAATAACTAGACAGCATCACAACAATGAGAGTCCCCAAAAATAAAAAATCCAGGCAACTTTGTTTTGGGGAAGAGAATTACCATAGATCGACCTTCCACCTCTTCCTATACTCAAATCCTCATTAAGGGCAAGCCGAATTTCTGGATTGCCTGTAAGATAACTCTTCATCTGAATGGTGCCATCAATCTCAGAAGTAAGTATATATCCCTGCACAGCCAATATTTTTTTGATAAGTCCTGCACAGTCAATATTAATTTAATAAAAAGTGATATAAAATCTATGAAAAAGAGAAAGAATAACAAGCTGGGAAACGAAGGTATAAGAAAACAGGTAAAGGTTCATATGACAGATAATCAAACTTAAAATTATCAATTTAGGGATTTAGAATTATCAGCAAGCAACATGGAGAGAGAAAGATGATACCGTGTAGCTAAGAAACTCGTAAAGTACAGAGGCACACTATTCACCCCTAGGTCACAACTGGGGAGATGGTTTCTCAATGTAGTACATTGAGTGCTATCCCAATGCTAACAAGGGAAGCCTTATACTAAGAAGGGATTATCATTCAAGCAACAAATTTATCTAATGGGAAATAGATGAAAAGGCATACTTACTTAATGATGCAGAATGCATATGATGAGTGCTGAAGCAGGCATCCCATATAGAAGTTAGAACCCCAAACCCCATCCCATTCTAAGAAAAGAATTGCTCTAGAACCACAAGTATATGAGGTAAGGCAAAAGAAATCACACTAATCTCCGAATCTGTGTCTGACTATTATAGTATTATATAAAATGTGAAAAGCCAAGGGCAAACCAGTATTAAACATCTGCTCGTACACCACACTAGTGTAACAAAATTACAAACTGCAGTCTGCTGGGTTCTCAGTTTTACTTTGCAACTTTGCACCAGATAGAATCACAAGAAAGTTACGGTAAATGAAAAGAAAATACTCACGCTTGAGCTGAATGTAACACTTATTTTCTCAATTATGTCTACAAAAATTTCCTCTCTCTTCCTCCCACCAGGTTCATTTGCTACAACAGATTTCGTAACAGCTGTGCCTGGCATTCTTTTTGTCCCTTGCTGTAGCCATGCAAGTTTACAAATTCATTGAAAACCATCAATCAAGTTGACAATCAATAAATATATGCCAATTAATGTGAATGATCAAATAAACTAATACCATAAAGATGGAAGCAGGACCAAGATTTGGCAGGCGTGCAGCTTCAACCACAATTGGCTCATTAAATACATATGATTTTAACATCTCAGTTGATGTTGTCTGCACATAACCAAAATCCTGGCACAAAGAGTAAAGCCATATGCATGCAAGTCAAGTTTGGAGATTATCCATGGAAACTTTCAATTCTTTTCAAATAAGGAAATAACTATAGAGCTACTTAAGCACCAGGAAAATCAAACATCTTACTTCAGGTACAAACTCAACACACAGAATACTACTGCTTCTTTTCCTACGAAATTCTCAAACAAAATGAAGCTTTAGAGAAAATAAAAATGGGAAAAAGAAAATTTCAATCTCTCTGATGACAGAAAACTGTTCTACACACACACACACACACACACATATAAGTGATGACAGAAAATTGTTAATGAATTACGAAATACCCTTGCAAAAGCAAAAAAAAAAAAGAGTGCCGGAACAGTAAATGACACAATAAACTTAAGTGGCCAAAATTATATAATAATTAACATGGAAAAACATATGACCAATGTTAATAAAGACTTGTTTGCATCCGTAATGGCAAGACCCCAGAGACAGCATACCCTCAAACAGTCATCCAACAAAGAGCAGACAGAGAAAGACATGAAAGCAAGCTTACAATGACTTCATCCAGCAGCTCATACACAAGAACAAAATTTTTTCGGAACGAATCTTCATTGAGAATCCCAAGGTAATCTTTGATGACACGTGCAATCCTTTGTAAAAGTTCCAAAACAAGAGAAGGTGATACATTAACCCTTGTTGTTGCAACAAACAACAACCCAGCAACCTTCACGTGAAAGTAGTTAACTCCATCCACATTCTATTGGCATTGGATATTAAAGAAGAAAGATATCAGAAAACATTCAGAAAAATAATATGCACAGTCCCAAATATACAAAAGTTGCATGCATTCTGTGGCCAACATACAACAAAATAAAACAAAAATGGATGGAGATCTTAGATACATGGACTCGGGTACGGATACGGGTGCCGGGTACGGGTATGTGTCTAGAAGTTGGATACGTGAGAGAACAACGCCACCTCTTGCCACTTCTTCCTCTCCTCTTCTCTCTTAGACACCGACTTCATCACCAGTGAGTCCAAGCCGCATCCCGTACTCGTACCCGTGTAGTGTCGACCCGAGTACTCTGGCCCAAACCACCGAGTCCATGTAACAGAGATGGAGATTGCCACCCATCAGTACTCCACCGAGAAGATACCTACAAGAAGATACCTACAAAGACAGGTGGTGCATCCCCTTCTCCATCCTCTTTCCAGAACTTCACTTTTCGGAAAAATATCTCAGCACTTCCTTTCTGCACTTCACCACGATCTGCATTGATATAACAATAAAAGAACGTCAATTACAGGAGCCAACCCAGGAATTTCTTCTAGGTAAGGCCAAAAAATAAATAAGCTAATACTTATATTTTAGTTCGAAATTGCAAGTCAATTTAATAACTTATTAAAATCAAACACAATGAAAGCATTCATAACCCATGAAGGAGGGTTGAAACAAGTAAATTAATGATACTTACGCTTTCATCACCCATAAGGGTGGGGATTCAAATAATAAAACAAAAATAAACAATTTATGGTCTCTTCTCAAAGCAAAACCCTCATTACTCTAGCAAAACAAAGCAGACCTAGATCAAAATATCTCACCAAGTACTATCCCATTCAATACGAAAACCATCACCAAACCAAAGAAAAAAAAACTCAACTTTGGTGCTAAACACAGCCATTTCCTAGCAGATGAAACCAAGTGATAGAAAAAGGACCCAACAGTTGCAACAACATCAGCTTTGCAAATGCATACCTTCCCTTAGCTTACTTCCCCCACCCAAAAAAAATAAAAGATTAAAAGACCCCACTTTCTTCTAATTGCCTATCTCAACACAAAGTTATGGTTCACATTTACATTGGAAGTAGTCACAAATCATATACAGCTCAAATGAAAAAATCAATAACCAAATATCCCAATTGTTGTAGCTCCATCAAGATTAAAACTGTACAAACAGAAGCACAAAACATAACTGCGAAACTGAGCCTGGGCCATGACCTAGGCATGTCCTTCGCCTCTGATCAACTATCTGATCAGATTCTCAAGTTATGGGTTTGCATGAGTTAGTCCAGATATTAAAGCAATAACTGCACAAGGTATCCCATAAGATGGACAAATAATATGTAGTTCAGCACAAAAATGTCCAATCTTTCACTAAACTCTGTTCCTTCATCCTTCACTCTAATTTTCATGTAACCATGAGTTTTTTCTTTCCTCAATAAAAGCAGAATATAGTTTGCTTCACACTAACAGGCACTACCCAGCTCCATGCACATATCCTTTTCTCAAATGTATAATTAACAGAATCATTGTTCCTAAATAAAGACTCAACTAATTACCATAAAATAAATTTACCTTTTTCCTATAAGAAAAAAAGAAGGATGTAGTATAATTCCCTTCAGTAGCCAACTATTCATCTCTCCATGCATGTTTATCATACAACCACGGTTAAGATGTCTAAACCAGAGTGATAAGTAGGCTACTCCTAATATTTTTTTTCTTATAAGCAGTAGGCTGCTCCTATTCAACTAAAAAACAAAAGCCCCATACACGAATGATGTTTAAACAACCTGCGCAACATTGAAGAAACGGCTAACTACAATTCATAGCCTCCAATTTTAATAAGATTTAAGCTACTTCAGATTAGAGAGTTGAGAGATGCGGTGAGTATTCATCAAATCCAACTTCATTCCAGGCAAATAATAATGAAACTGGATTGCAATATGGATATGGAATCTCGGGCAAAGAAGAGCCAATGCGGATCATATGCATAATTTTTTTCGATTGGTTCATCATATGCATGATATTAACAGAAGAAACAAAAAAGATGTAGAAACGGAAACAGATCTAAAACAAAAAAAAAAGGAGAAAGAAACTTACAGTCCCGGAACACGATGTTGTCGCCTCTCTGCGAGAGCACAAAGAACTGCGAGATCATGGCTGTAGATCGGTTCTTCGAATCGATCTCTGATTAGTTTCAGCCCAATTGGGGTTGGTCTTATGACCTTCAACTGAACTAAGCTTTACCTGTGCGCCAAATACCTACTGATAAATGCAATTAGTTTATTCCAATTCCAAGAAATACCCTCAAATTGAAGATCCCCGTGATCGAGTCATGCTCACCGCAGTCTTTTTCATCGTTTACTTAAATTATTAAAATAAAGGAAAGAGTAAAAATGACATCTTTGGAACCGACTTAAAATTACTTTTTGAAGTTTATTTTAAAAATAATTCAAAACTTTAATTAAATCAAATCAAATTATTTATTAATTAATATTTTAATTTTTATTTAATAAATTTTAATTCAATTTAATTATTTTAAAAAAATAATAAATAAATTTTAATTTAAAATTAATTTTCAAGTTAATTCAAATATCATCGATGTATTTTGTTTATTTTGAACTCTTTTCACCTTAATCAATCAAATTCCTCTACATTTTTCATGCAACATCATTTGGAAATTTTAGATTTAAGATCCAAACTCTTTTATGGAAGATCAAAGACACAGTACTATGTTGTTTTATCTCTCTAGCTTCTTCAAATGTTCTTTAGAGCTTCAGTTGCGTGATTTCGTGGTATTATAATTACAGGGTTTTAATATGAAATTTGTGAGTTTTACGAATTTGATTATGGGGAAAACATCATGCATTTTCATTAATCTCAATAATATAAATGTATTTTTTTCTCAAAATAAAGATGGAAAACATAAAAAGTTAGACAAATTAATCTGAATAAGATTTTCTTTTTTCTGATTTTTGTTCAATAATGAATAACATGATAATCAAGAATAATATAATTGAAGTTGTAATTTGTTAATTGGCTAATAAAGCAATGAGATTAAAATGTGACAATAAATTTTTTTTTTATAAGTGAGGATGTGACAATAATAATTGATAATAAATTATCACAAATGCAAGTATAATATCTTTTATTACAAACTTAAACAAGTGATTTTTGCTTAGTCATTAGTCAATGGTGAGGGCAATCTAAAGACCTAATTGGTAAGAAGCTATTTACTTTTTTTATCAAAAGAAAATGTAAGACGAGCCAATTTTGATTGGAGTCCGTGCAAAAATAAATTTTATAAATATTTTGAGAGAGATTAATTGGTAAAATTAGATTTTTTTTATTGGATTTGTAAATACTAACCCTGTCAAAATATCAATAATTTAAGTTTTCAATAAATATAAAGTAAGAATTCTTAATTGTAACGAATGTAAAACAGAATTTTTATACCAAATAAAAATTTAATTAATAATTTTTAAAAATTTTATTAATAAAATTTATATATATTCAATAAATATTATTAATAAAATTTTCATCCGATTAAAAATTTTATAATCTATGGTGCAAGAATTTTCAGCAGTAGGCGTGCAGCACCGGGTCAAAACAAAATTTCGGTCCGCCACACCACGCCACGCCACAGTTTTTCTCAAAAAAAAAAAAAAAACCGGATAAGAAAGAATATTCCCCAGGCTCTGATAGGCTACACTCTTACAGTAACCACGCCGTTTAGCCAAATGTGTGCCTAAACGCCGCCCTTTCCCCCAAAATTCCTGGCAACGACGTCGTCGTGATCACTCATCTCGTATCTAACAAAGATCACCCATGAAAGACGGGCCCGCTTAAAGGACAAAAGGTTAAATTAGAAAAATTATTTATTAATTGATTTAATTTTTATTTAATAAGTTTTGATTTAATTTAATAATTTAAAAATAATTAATAAATAATTTTCAATTTAAAATTGATTTCAAATTAGACTCAAATATCTTCAATATATTTTGCTTAATCAATCAAATTCATCTACACTTTTTATGCAACATCATTTGAAAATTTTAGATTTAAGATCCAAACTCTTTTATGGAAGATCAAAGACAAAATGTATAAATTAGACTACACTTTTCATGTATAGTCTCGGATGATTTTTTACACTTCGTTGGTGAACTGATTTTACAATTTTACGATGCATTTTCTTGAGAATCAGTTAACTTAGTGGGTATGTTGCTATGTTGCTTTCCCTCTCTAGCTTCTTCAAATGTTCCTTAGAGCTTCAGATGCGTGATTTCGTGGTATTATAATTACATGGCTTTGATGTGGAATTTGTGAGTTTTATGAATTTGATTAGGGGAGAACATTATGCATTAGCCTTAATCTCAATAATGTAAATGTATTTTTCTCTCAAAATAAAAATGAGAAGCATAGAAAGTTAGACAAATTTACCTGAGTAAGATTTTCTGTTCAATAATGAGTAACATGATAATCAAAAATAATATAATTGATATTGTAATTTGTTAAGTGGCTAATAAAGCAATGAGATTAAAATGTGACAATAATTTTTTTTATAAGTGAGGATGTGACAATAATAATTGATAGTAAATTATCACAAATGCAAATATAATATCTTTTATTACAAACTTAAACAAGTGATTTTTGCTTAGTCATTAGTCAATGGTTAGGGCAATCTAAAGACCTAATTGGTAAGAAGCTATTTACTTTTTTTTATCAAAAGAAAATGTAAGACGAGCCATTTTTGGTTGGAGTCAGTTCAAAAATAAATTTCATAGATATTTTGAGAGAGATTAATTGGTAAAATTAGATTTTTTTTTATTGGATTTGTAAGTACTAACCCTGTCAAAATATCAATAATTTAAGTT
This sequence comes from Bretschneidera sinensis, assembly GCA_023935145.1. Classification (NCBI taxonomy): domain Eukaryota; kingdom Viridiplantae; phylum Streptophyta; class Magnoliopsida; order Brassicales; family Akaniaceae; genus Bretschneidera; species Bretschneidera sinensis. The sequence goes on from CM043697.1 coordinate 150,527,033, forward strand.
TTCAATAAATGTAAAGTAAGAATTCTTAATCGTAACGAATGTAAAATAAAATTTTTATGTTGAATAAAAATTTAATTAATAATTTTTAAAAATTTTATTAATAAAATTCATACATACTCAATAAATATTATTAATAAAATTTCATCTGATGTAAAAAATTTATAATCTATAGAGCAAGAATTTTCAGCAGTAGACGTGCAGCACCGGGTCAAAACAAAATTTCGGTCCGCCACGCCACAGTTTTTCTCAAGAAAAAAAAAACCGGATAAGAAAGAATATTCCCCAGGCTCTGATAGGCTACACGCTTAGAGTAAAACCACGCCGTTTAGCCAAATGCGTGCCTAAACGCCGCCCTTTCCCCCTAAATTCCTGACAACGACGTCGTTGTGATCACTCATCTCGTATCTAACAAAGATCACCCATGAAAGAAGGGCCCGCTGCTTAAAGGACAAAAGTCGTCACTGAAGCGAAACCCGGGCGTGGTGATGCATAGCGATAATTAGAATAAATAATTGATAATAATAATAATAATCAATAAAAATCAACAATTTCCTTTTTCTCTGGTCTGTTGATCGCGACGAGATAAAGAATCTTGCTCGCTGGGAGATCTCATCGAACTCGCCGCTGACCAAAAAGAAAACTACACGACGAGCAGATTCTCACAAGAACCTGAATTTCAAACCTCAGTTATAGCTTCGCATGACAAAGAAAATTCGAGGCCAATCTGTCGCAAATTCTAAGAGGCGTACTTAGTTATGGCCTCATGGGGCTTCCATGGAAAACTGAAGACAATTAGAGGGAAATTTTGAAGTTCTCGAGGGAAAATTTGGGAACTTAAAGGGATTTGGCAGAGGAGAATCAGAGGAATTTCGCGTTTGTTCGACAGAATCAACGTTGAATCCGAGGAAATTTTCAATAAATTCAGGTTTTGTCTAGCGAATTGTGTCGGATGTGCTTGTTTCGCGGGAAAATAAAGGAGGAAAGTCTCAAGTTAGTTATTTATTTCAACAAAGAAGGATCTAAGAATATCACATAGAAGGAAGTAAGCTTTACCTAGTACTAAAAGGTAACTTTATATTTTTCCCAAAAGAAGCAAAAGTCAATAAAATTGAAACTGTTATCTAATTAGACTATCTTTCATCCTAGTTCTGTTTCTTTCTCTTTTTTTAAATGAAAAAAAGAAAGACCGAGTATCATAGCGTGGTTATAAGTAGAGTCATAAGTTTGTTGTTGATCCACTTTGAAATTGGACGTTCCTTGAATCGTTGTAGCTCCATTGTTTTTAGTGATAGCATTTTTTATAATGACCCAGTGATGCTGTTTAAAGAATTGACATTTTGATTTTCTTTAAAATATTGATATCATGGCTCTCATTAACATTTAAGGAAAAAAAATTGTTTGAACACATGATGGTTTTTCATTGTTTTAATTTTAATTGTTTTGAGTGACTGTGTGTGATGAAGGGGATAGGAAATGGCGACTCAAGTTGAGCCTCCAAATGGGGTTAGGAACGAAGGAAAGCATTACTATTCAATGTGGCAAACGCTGTTTGAGATTGATACAAAATATGTGCCCATCAAGCCTATTGGTCGAGGGGCATGCGGTATCGTGTGCTCTTCGGTTAACAGAGAAAACAATGAGAAAGTCGCGATTAAGAAGATACACAACGCCTTTGAGAACCGGGTTGATGCACTGAGAACTTTGCGCGAATTGAAGCTTCTCCGACATCTTCGGCATGAAAACGTGATTGCTTTGAAGGATGTGATGATGCCTATCCACAGGAGAAGCTTCAATGATGTTTACCTTGTTTACGAACTCATGGACACGGATCTCCATCAGATTATTAAGTCTTCTCAAGCACTTACAAATGATCACTGCCAATATTTCCTCTTTCAGGTATGCTTTTTATGGTTCGATTATGGAATTAGAATTCTTTTGATTAGTTTTTGCTACTGAATGGGAAAAGGAAAAAGGAAAAACGATATGCGATAGCCAGCACTCTCTTTTATGGATGATTTCTTCCTTCTAGCAAATTTAATGATGAAAGATTCTGAGGAAAAGCATGTTTCTTATATCTAGTTTTTGAGATTGGCAACCTGTTTTATGCTGGTTTATTTATTTGTTTTATTTTGAAACGTGCTGGTTTATTATATGGATGACAGTTGGTGCAGTGTGAAGTTATATTTCACTTTATAATGGCCTTAACCGTGAAGGTTATGTAACTTGTGCACAGTAGCAATTAGCTCAGTGTCTAGATTCACGATTTGGATGTTACAACCTGGATTTGCCATGAATCGGGTTTGATGGTTTTATTGCATTAATAACACTCATATTAACATCAAAATTTAACTTTTTAGTTTGTGAACTTGGAAATGGTTGGTAGATAATCTAAGAGTTGATGTATATTGTGACTGTTTAACTTGTTAGGTGCACATAGATTACTGTGTTTCTTTAGCTGCCTCTTCAGCCTTCGAATGAGATTGTACTACACCAGTTTTATTATTCCAAGCACCACACTAGCAGAAAAAATTGTTTGTTTCTGTCGTTTGCCTGTTCAATTTGTGTGAAAGGTGACAGTGAGGGTACGGGTGTTACTAAATCCATTATAGTCTCTGGGAGAAAAATGCTCAAGTTGGAATGTTTTAGTGGGGCTTTTAGCCCTTTGTTGAAGTCTACTGGCCTAGTATTCTATGGAGAAGCGTAACGGATGAGACATAGGCTTGATTTTGTTTGTCATATCCTTCTATAGGACTGCCATTATCATCTAGAAAGAAGCCACATATCCACCCCACCAAAGCTGGATTAGTACTGTGTAAGATGTTTGTATGGCATATTGAGCTTCGTGCGTGCCTCTTTTGCAATTATAATTATTTATTGACTATTGAAGGGTTGGTTATAGGCTAAAAATTGCAGAGTATATCTTTAATGGCCATTTTATATCTTATATTAACTTAAAATGGTTCATTATGGCGGAGTAGTCACTTTATCAGTTTATCTTTTACCATGTTATTCATATGACTGTCTTCAGCTTTCAGGATTTATATGGTCCCTACAGTAATTTTATTGATTACATCTGTCTTTGATTCTTTCTGTTGGACATTCTAAAGAATGATCTATCTTTTAATGCTATGAAAGAGAATTTCGATGTTAGAGGTTTTTCTGCACATTACTATTTCTCTTGCCCTTGGTACTGTTGAATTTGTGAAATCGCTAATGTATTTCTTTCTTCCTCCTATAAAAGGGGGGAAGAAGGGTGGGAAGGGGGGGGGGGGGGGGGGGGAAGGGGGGGAGAGAAGAGAAAAATACTTGAGCTTTTTCATATATTTATTTCACAGAGTAGTCGGTCATGTTCCTGAAGTTATATGTTTTTATAATGACAATGGAGTCCCCGACAAAACATGATTACATGTTATAATCCTACAGAAACTTTGAATCTTCTTTATCAAATCCATGAATGTCAATTATGTGTTCACGCTTTCTGCTTGTATTGATTCATACTTCTTGGTCAGTTGCTTCGAGGTCTGAAGTATCTTCACTCAGCCAACATTCTGCACCGAGACTTGAAGCCTGGGAACCTTCTTGTCAATGCAAACTGTGACCTGAAAATATGTGATTTTGGGCTAGCACGCACAAGCAATGCCAAGGGTCAATTCATGACTGAGTATGTCGTCACTCGCTGGTACCGGGCCCCAGAGCTCCTCCTCTGCTGTGACAACTACGGGACATCCATTGATGTGTGGTCTGTTGGATGCATATTTGCTGAGCTTCTTGGCCGGAAACCTGTATTCCCAGGTACAGAGTGTCTCAACCAGCTTAAACTTATCATCAATATCATTGGAAGCCAGAGGGAGGAGGATCTTGAATTTATCGATAATCCAAAGGCAAAGAGGTACATCAAAACACTCCCATATACTCCTGGAACTCCTTTTTCCCGTCTGTATCCGAATGCCCATCCTCTAGCAATCGATTTGCTGCAAAAGATGCTTGTTTTGGACCCATCAAAGAGAATTAGCATTACCGAAACACTCCAGCATCCTTACATGTCGCCCCTGTATGATCCCAACTGCAGCCCTCGTGCCCAGGTACCGATTGATCTTGATATAGATGAGGATTTAGGAGAAGAGATGATTAGGGAGATGATGTGGAAGGAAATGCTCCATTACCACCCTGCAGCTGCACCAGTGAATGCTGAGGTGTGCTGATAGTCTTTGCTTTCTTCTGCAGTAAGGCCTAGGAAGGTAGTTATACTTAAAACAAGGAAGGTCATTTTGTTCTGGTACTAGCTATTTATGTTTTGTATCCTCTTTTTTGTTTTTAATAATCTGTAAGAAGCATGCATCAGTGAACTGCTTTTGGTGCATGATCTGACTTATTTTCTGATATGAGAGCTTGTTTATGAGCTAGAGCTCTGTACCACAGGTGGACTTTTTACTTTTACATAGGGGTGCCTGTAAACTCTTTCTTTACCTCTTGTAAATTAATCTAAGCTTTGTTCTAGTACTATTATCATCATCATTGTATGAGAAAATTCTCTCTGTTCCAGGTGTTGGACTTCTAGCTTGCATGTGTCATATGCATTGGGCACACATGCTTGCATACATGTATAGAAAGCAATATGTACACAGTAGCATGATGCATTATTATTATATAAACAATTTTGTTGGCATGAGAGTAACTCTTTCCTTGGGTGTGTGAAAAATATTGTGGGATTTTGAAGCTCTTGTATACCCATGAAGATGAGGGATCAGTGTTGTTGCTAGTTGTGGCAGTGTTGGTGCGGAGGTTCTTTATAAAGTTAGGATGAAACAGTCCATGTACATTTGTACGTATTCCCTAGGAGAACTGGGCCTTGCACTTCATAAGTTATCTGGCTTTTGTACGTATTCCATATGGTACTTCTACACTTAAGATGAAAGAGTCCATGTACATTTTTCTGTTCTTCTCTGTTATTATAGATCCTTGCCAGCGTTTGGATTACATGTACTATTTTTTTGGGGGGAACGCTGTGTGTGGAGGAGGATCGTGGTGTTAAGATTCGTTTAAAGCTTTGAGAGAGAGTCATTTTGGTTTTCCCTTGCATCCAAATAACCTTTTCTTTTCTCTGTAGACTATAGAGCTATATCTTAGTGTTTACCATATATCGGTTCTATCGTGCGCTAGTTTTGCCAACATATGTGCGGCATGGACTTAATTGACCGACTCTGGGACGACATCGTCGGTTTCCGGTTCAGCTTAGACAAGGAATCAGATGAAGGGAGTGTAAGATCGTATGGTGATGATTCGCTGGAGGAGACAATGAAAGTTATGCGTCGGATCATGATAGTGATTCCCCCTGGGTACCAGAACAGGTCGCCTCCGGTTTGCCTGCCGGGTCTACGCCTCCAATATCTTCATTTCTGGAGGCAGAGAGTTGGCCTATACGTTTCGAAGAAGGTCTATGTTGGATGCATATCAGAAGGCAAGCGAGGTTGGGCCCAGCAGTCATCCCCTTTACGGCGTGTGAGCTTTGATGACTCTTCGCTCAAGAAACTCGACTGTTGTCCATCTTTTGAGCTGAGATGAGACTCTTCCTGGACTCGCGGCTGCTTAATATCTTTCCACGTTCTTAGATACCCCTCCTACTTGTTTGTAGCTTTCTATGTGTATGGAAGTGTGTGATTGTTTATAATTGTGCGAAAATGCCATGTACTGGATCTTGTTCGTTGTCATGCATGATGTTAAGAGGCTTGTAAGTTGTATTATGGCAGAGTTTCGTACTATAGCAATGTTTTCCTTTTAATTTGACCCGTTAAGAGATCAATATTCAGATTAGACATCAGAGGCATAATCTTTCATCATTACAAGCCCAATAAGTAGTACCGAAATTGGGCTTTTCCCTATTTCCTATATTTTGGGTTGCGATTGATTCCAACAAAGCTGTAAATATTCAGTGGGTAACATGGCCTCACCCCTCCGTCACTGAATAAACTATTCTTATTATGTAAATGATGTTTTTTCTGTTCCACTTTATGTGTTAAAGTTGATTTTTTAAAATAATTTTAATTTATTTTTTTAAAATATTTATTAATTTTAAATTATAAAAAAATTGAATACTTGTTAACTTTATAAAACCATGTGTCAAATTTTAATTACTTTATCGATTTATAACTAAAGACAAAAAAATAATTGGATGAATATTATTTTGTGACATAATACGGAACATAGAGAATAATATGTTTGCTTCAGGCGTTAATGATACAGGCATTTTCTTGAAGCAAAAAGGTCAATATGTTACAGTAGAAGGGGGCTGGTCCATCATTGATCGATCTTTTGGTCTGAAAACACCCTCGCATAATCCAGCTAGCCACGGCTGTGCCTTTCCAGTTTCAAGTGGCTCCACCAACATCAAACTTTGGTGCAATATTTCCTTAAAAATTGTAATTACTAATTCATGATTGTTGTGTTTTTTTTTTCAATTTGTTTACATTTGGTATTATTTCTTTTTTATTTATCAGACGATCTTATCTAGTCCCTAAAATATGAAAAAAGGTCTGAAAGATGATATGACAATATATAATTAAATGCTTGACGCGTGAACAACAGTTATTTGATACTCTAATGGCTTAAAAGATAAGATTCTTGGCATCTTGGAAGCTTCTTAATTTGGTATAGAAATTAATAAATAAATGAATAAATCCACATATGATAAGGTGTGAATACTAAAGTAGTGAAAGCTTGTGGGATTCGTTGTCGGCTTCTTTGGACTACTTTGATATGGAGTACTAATTGCATGTAATGGGGAATGTATGAATCTTATTTAGTCTTGGTTGGATATATAAATCTTTTTTTAGTCGAGTATGAAAATTATGCAGTAATATATTGTTTTACATATGGATTTGGGTTCTTTAAATTTTAAAATTTATTAGAGACTTTATAATCAAAATTTATATGTATTGTAAGTTTTATTTCCCAATATTTACAACAGAGATATTTAATTTTTAAATCTAGTACACTTGTATGTCTAGGGGTTTATTGGGATTAAGCCTCAAATCTGATTAAGCGATATTGAGTCGGGTAAAGACAAACTTGACCCAAGAGTCGAAGTGTTTGAAAATTTGAGTCGAGTGAAGAATTTATTAGGATATTCTTCAAATCTCACATTAGAGAAAAATCTTATTGTAAGTAGTTATAATCTTACATCAAAATGTTGTGGCACTAGTTATAAATATGGACATAAAGATAATTAATCGTTCACCTTTATTCATGAAATAAGAATAATTGATCAGATGTAGAATATATCAAACTAAATCCAATATAACTTATAAAATAAAGTTTTACAGGGACTTAAAAGTTAAGTGGATATTAAGTTTATTGACTTTGGATTGTGAGAAACAAGATGTTTGGAAGATTGGGTGTAAAATTCTCAACAACTTATTATCCAAGTTAGTCGAGAAATTTGACTTAGCCAAACACATGTTACACACGTGACCAATTGATCGTAGAAATCATATATTAATTAGAACTCATAAGCAGACGGACTTCTCATGGAGGAAAACCTTATCATCTCTGCCTTTTGTTTTTTCATTTTGAGATGTTTCTGTTTGTCATGTTGAAGCCTTGAATGGTATAAAGGTGAAGGTTGATAAACGCTTTTTCCGTTGATAGGCTCACTAAAGCAGAATATGTTCGTACTCTTATGTGATTTGCTTACGATTTCTCAGACAAAGATATATACCAACTACTTGACCAACGACTGAGAAGAGTAGTAGTTACTAAAGTTGAATTTTATACCCATGGATTAATTTGTCTGTTTCGCTGATAATCAGAGGATGTTAGTAATTTATTATAAAAATAGAATTGTAGTCTCATATATTCGGTTTCGTAAAAATTATAATAAAATTAAAAAAATTTAAGTAATAATTGTTTCAAAAAAAAATTAAAATATCAAAATTATTATTTAATTTATTTTTAATTATTAATTAATATTTTTGATTTTTTAATAACTTATACGAAACTAAATCCCTAATGTCACCACTTTCACGTAAATGTTTCACTTAAAAATAATTTCCAGTTACCAGTATCTTTTAATCGTGGCTTTAATTTCATAGGCCAGTGCCTGGGGAAACTTTATATTACTGACCAAACTAAAGAAATTGGGAAAGGAATAAAAAAAATAGGCACATGAGAAAATTTTTGCTTGGAAAATGGAAATATTAGACAAGTTATGGGACCCCTTTACAAAAGCTGAAACAGATGTAAGTCTGTCCCTACAAACCGACCGGACCACACCAATGACCAAACCCTTTTTGTGCTCTCTCTCTTCCCCCCACCTACCCCAGTAAGAAGATTGTAGAGAATGGCAGATAGGCTGTACTGGCTTGGATTTCTCCATTTAAACGTCTACTTGCATGAATTATAGAATTTGTTACTTTATTTTATCAATGACCCTAAAAAGCTAAAACAACCAATACAATCTAAAAACTTTTTTCCATATATGATGTGCTTTTCTAAGCCAGCTGTCCATGGGGTCTCACTCATCTCTCATGAGAACATAGGATTATGGGCAACCAACAAAATTCATTATTATTATTATTATTATTTCTTTTAAAATGTCAATAAGCAATTTAATATGTGTTTTTTGTAAAAAAATATTTCTTTCAAAACCATTTGTACTTCTCGCTGTAGTCGTTTTTATAAGTATTTTAATGGCCACTTAAGACCTCTAAAAAGAGTTTCTTGTACCATGAGCACACATGAAGAAGATATTGAGTTAAGCTCACATTCAATGATTGAGCAGTTGTCACCAAACAATGCTGATCTTTTAGGTTGTAGTTGTTTATTAGTTTAATTAAGCCAATGCAATGTAATCATTCAGACTGCAGAATTATTCTATAAAAAAAAAGAAAAATCAGAATTACCACCCCAATTAATACAAATCACAATGGTTAATTACCAGCAGATTGTGACTTTCAGGTCATGTTGACGCACTGATGATGTGCTAATTTAAAGAGTAGTTAATTTAATTTAATAAAATGTATTTAAGTCTCATGCCCAATTTTAACATGTTTTATTCAAAATTTATGCACATCATAATTGTTTTCTTTGGGGATGGTTTGCATCCATTTGGGGCAATTGTTACATGGAAACTGACAAAACCTATCCACCAAGTCTTTTTTTTTTGTTTTGTTTGAAAAATAGAGTAAAAAACACATGACCTGCACCAAGTGAGCCCGATATCTATTAGGAAAGGGGAAGATGATTATGAACCCACCATTGAAATGTTAATTAGGTCAAATTGTTAGAAAGAAAAATAAGCGAAAAATACTTAGAAATCACTTCAACTAAGGTTTTTAAACTAAAAGTTAAAACCCATGAAATTGTGAAGTGTTACTTCCTAAATTTAAGTGCTTTGTAACATTTAACTGGAACTGAATTCAATGTGTTTGATTCTATTGCATGTTTCATCGAGTATATTATACATGCACTTTTTTCTATTTATTGTTTTGAAACATGTAACATTGAAAATAAAAATAGTAAATAAGATGGATTTATAATAGATAGTGTCTTTCTCATCTTCATTTTTGTTTCACTAAAATACTAACACCATTATCATTGTTTTCGTATCTCGTGGAGATATTTTTATCTCTCATCCCTTGTCAACGGGGATAAAGATTTCTCATAACGAATTATTGAGATTTTTTATTAACTAATTTAAAAAAAAATAATTACATTTAAAAAATAAAAATATTATATTATATTAATATATTTATAAACAAAATGTAAATCATAACGTGAATTAAAAAACGAATTCGAAGATTAAGCTAGTCTAAAAGTGTCATCCCAGTCTCTGAATCTCTCCGCGGCCAAGTAACTTCAAATTCCTAAAATTGTACCCAACAAAGAAAACCACTTTAATTTAAAAGGGTATCCTTATCCATGCACTCTTGCAAAGCAATCAACCATAGAGCCACAAACCACAACCAACCATAGAATTAAAAATTTTCCATGTGTACCCTTTATTTGGCACATGGCCAACTTTTTCCACAAAATTGTTAGCATTAATGTGAATCAACTTTTGGGGCATCATAATGTTGCTCTTCTTTTGTTTTGTTGCTATCTACAGTTGGACCCACATTGGATAGTTGCACTGAAATCATCATGAACAAGTTAATAATATCTACTAGTAAACACGAACGAAACTTTATACTGCATCCCACAATAATTGAGGTGAATGTTGATTTTTTTAGTAACCCATTTTGATATTTTAGTTTTAAGGCACTTCAGTGTCCTTGCTAACATGATAGTGCATTTGTATTTTGATTGAGGATTTTTGTTTTATGTATAGGAAATTTGGATAGGGTTAGACATTTATGGTGAACGATTCGATCCGATTCATTCTGTTTGTTTAAATCAATAGATATGAAAAGAAAAATCATTACATGCAATATAATTGTTATAACCATCTTACATGCAAAATATATATATATTTTTCGTGTAAAAATATGTTGAAAAATATTCTAGAGAGATAAAATAGATTATAGAGAAAGAAACACTCACATTATTTTTAAGATAGTAAATTAGAACTTTTGAGTGGTGAAAATTCGTAAGTTTTTTAATTATGTGATAACTCATATGACTTAAGGTGAGACTATAATGTATTAAGACATAAAAAGTTCGAGAGGGGTTCAAAATACAAAAAATTTCAAATTAAACCGTTAAAAACCGTTTTTTCCGCTATGTTAATATGATACAACATGAAATTCAAAGATGGAATATTTATGGCAAACATTTGAGCATTGATAGAGAAACAACAAAAGCATACAGTAAGCCTGTATATTTTTGTTTAAAAATTTTATTGATAATTTTTTAAAATTTTACTAATAATCCAGAGGAACTCTAATTTATAATATAGATTGACTAAAAAAAATTATTTTAAGCCTATGTGACCTTTTCTTATTGGTTAAAATTTTGAAATATTTTTTTTATTGTAACCATGTCACGTGTGTTTTATTTTACCCAAAAACATATTAATAAAAATGATTAAAAAAATTATTTTACATTAATGTGACGCTTTTTTATGATATATATATTTTTTTATTGTAACCACGTGATATGTGTTTAACTTTACCCCAACGTTTGCTATCCACCGGATCTAAGTGGTGAATCTACTTGTCTAGCTAGCCCTAGATATGGAACTTAATTAATTTGGAGTAGGGAATTCTGTCCGAGGCTTACTGGAGAGGGTCCTTATAACGAAGTTACAAAGAAGGATCGTAGTAAAATCAGATCATTGAATTGGCATCTTTTCTAGCTTTTCTTTTACTTTATGATCATGGTGGAGGGGCAGGGGACATCAATTAACCTCACGCTTTTCTTTGGTTGGAAGCCAAGGAAGAAACATCTAAACAAGTTAAAAAGTTGGGTACTCTCTATCTTTGTATATGTTAAAAGCATGAAAGATCACGGAGGTCACAATTGGTGTGGTTCCATAAGATTCGACTTTTTCATAATTATAATTTGAATATTTATAATTATTGAAGTAAATATAAAGGATCGATAAATTGAGTGATTATGTAAGCATTACTTATATATTATTTGTTAAATTATGGATTATATTTTTTTTTTATGTTTCCGTGATCTTAGGCTCCAAGCCATATTTAGAGGTGTGCAAATGGTAGGTTAAAATTTTAATAAAATTTTTTTAATCGTTTCGAGCGAATTAACCTAATCATTTCAAATAAATTATTATAAAAAACTATCATAAAAAAATCAAAAAACAAACTTTTTATTTTAAAAATTAAAATGATACTGCATGTTTTTATTTGTTTAAAAAAAATATGAATTTAAATAACCTAAAAATTTGTATTATAATTTTTTTAAAGATAAATAGAGTTATTAAACTTATCATAATCAATTGGAGATATTTTAATACTAATGGTACTTTGATTATCATGAAAAGTGATATCTAGTTAAAATTTTGATTCTTAAAAAAAACCATTTTTAAGCGGTTTGATTATGAAAATTAGTGTTTTAAGATGAATAATGAATTTTTAAAAAAAATTAATATATTAATATAATTTAACAAACTTAAAAATAGTGTAATGTAATTTGTTATTTTCTTTTAAGATGAAATCAACAGTTTAAATAATTGAAATTATAAAGAAATTATTAACCCGTGAATCGTGACTTGGTAACATGTATATTTAGTTATGCACCAATGGTTGATTGTGGATTATTGTCAATATTACAAATGGATAACAATTTTGTGGTTCTAAATCTCTACCGTTTTCTTTGAGGTGTTTACAAGTCTTTCTGAGGTGTTTGCAGAATCAAGTTTGATCGAGAAGGACAACTGATCGTCATTTCTTGCTGCTAACTGCAAAGAGATCGCGTTTTTTGCCTTATTGGCCCATGTAACACTATACTGAATATCCAAATTACCCTTTCTCTAACTTCAAATGCCATCTCCATCCTAAGATTCTTTTGTCCTTTCTTTTTTCTCAGAATAAAAACTTTACATCAACGGTTAATTCTGGTACTTGGCGGTGAAAGTGAGGTAAAAAAAAATATAACAAAATGAAAAAGAAGGAAAAGAAAAAACCTGAAAGATAGTTAATGATTAATAATATATATATGGTGTCTTGCACACCAGCTGGAATTGGACTGTTGTGAAAGAAAATTTTTGCTAGTTGCGATCTAAACATTTGGAGGAAGATTAATTAAAAATTTTATTGATAATATTAATTTTTTAATTTTATATTTTTATTAATCTTATCAATAAAATTTTTAATTAAACTAAACTCATAAATTTAAACCCAAATCAATTAATACCAACAACCTTCGGAGGAGATTCCAAGGATAAATACTTTTTATTCCCCAATTTTTAATTTTTTTTATTGATTATTAATTTTGCTTTTCATTTTTCTCCCATTTTCCCTCATATTCTTATTCACCTTTTTTGTTCTATAAATTGCCCCAACAAATCCATTTTCTTTCCCCTTCCTCTCTCTTCCACTTCCACTTCCACTTCCCTACTCTTCTCTTCCACACCCTTTAGATCTTGGGCTAACTCTGGCTCTCTCTTTTTCTAGTTTTCTCCTTTTAGAGCTGAGGCTCTGCTGTTTTTGGTTCAAGAGATTTTATTAGCTCTCTTGCTCTACTTTCCTTGAAACCCTTTTGTGGGTGTTTTTTTGGTTTTGGGGTTTTGATATTGAATATTGGGTTTTAGAATCTATTTACCAAAGACCCACAAAGTCTAAATCTTGAAGTCTCCATTTCACAACAAGAATCTTCTTGTTTTTGCTGAGATCTGTGGCTGTTTTTGGTATCTCTTGCCCCCCACCCCAAAGCAAATAAAATTCTTCCTCTTTAACTTGATGCTGAATATCTTGTTCTTGATGTTTGAGATTCATGTCTCCAGTTCTTAGTGAAATCCTTCGTTCCGGGTTTATGATAAAATCCTCTCTAAGACGCAGGGCACATCTTGTTCAATCTTTCTCTGTTGTTTTCCTCTACTGGTTCTATGTATTTTCAGAAATAGTCTCACTTTTCATTGCTTGATTTATAGAAGCAATTAATATCGATATAGTAACTACCTGAACAATTAGCTCAATATAATTAGTACTTGGGTCCTGCATTTAGGCCAATCTTGTAGTCTTTAGTTTCATTAGATAATAATTACTAGTATATTTCCCTTCTTTTTGGTGAAAATATACTATGGCTTCCCCTTGTGGGAATTCCTCTGGCTCTTCTCAGCTTCAAAATTCTGGATCTGAAGAGGACTTGCAGCTTTTGATGGATCAAAGAAAAAGAAAGAGAATGCAATCAAACCGAGAGTCAGCAAAGAGATCAAGGATGAGAAAACAGAAGCGCTTGGATGATTTAATGGCCGAAGTGGGTCAGCTAAGGAAGGAAAATAACCAAATCGTTACAAGCATCAATATCACCACACAGCACTACCTGAATATTGAGGCTGAGAACTCTGTTTTGAGGGCTCGGTTAATGGAACTGAACCAAAGACTAGAGTCTCTAAATGAAATCCTCAGTTATATCAACACAAACAGTGGGGTTTTTGAGACTGATCATCATCATCAGGGTCTTCAAACAAGTGCTGATAGCTTCATGAACCCATTCAATTTGCTCTATCTTAATCAACCCATCATGGTTTCTCCAGATATGTTTCAGTATTGATCATCATCATCATGAGTTAAAAAAAATATGGTCAATTTATGGTTTTGTTCTGTAATTGGCATAGCTGTTTGTTAAAATGAGTGGAGAGGAAAGAGATGATGTTTTTCTTTTCTTTTTTCTGTTTTAATTACTATTATAATGTTTGGTTTCTACTAGAACCTAGGATGAAGCTAAATGTGACGGAGGAAACCGCAAATGAATGGCAAGGTAAAAGTACTTGTTTGGGAGAAAGTGATAACTGGTTTATTTTGTAAATTGGTCACTGTATATATATGTATTGTGTCAAGGACTCTTGGATTTATGATTTATCTAGTCTCTCTGGTTATATTAATATTTATTATTATTCTAACTTAGGTAATTGGTGATCAATTTTCATAATAAATCTTAAATTTTTTTTAAGTACATATAAAAAAATCCATTGTTTGCACTATTAATATAGTGTAGGTTTTTATTAGCTCTATCTTTTATCTATACCCATTGGATGTCAGATTGACTAATTTTAATGTCTCATAAATTTTATAAATCATTATAAAATCATCCAATAATTTTTTTTAAAAAGTTCACATGCGTTTTTTTTTTTCCATCTTTGATAATAAGAAAATAAGAAGAAATATTTTTTTCTCATATTTTTGCATGTATACAAAAAATCATGGTCAAATTTTTTGTGTTAAAATTTTAAAATAATTTCAGTTGCAAATAATGATTAAAAATGTTACATTGCAATTAACTGAAACCATATGGTTTGTTATGTACTAAAAAAAACTCATATTTTGTTTGAAAAGAGGCCATCCTTAAAATTATGCATGCGTTTTAACCTAGTAATTAATCATTTGTTCTTAATATGCAACTGACAAAATAATTGGTAGTATATCTGTGGGGTGCTCCTCAATTCATTTGCTTGTTCGATCTAACGTTCATTTGAAGGTTTTAATTAGCTAATTTAATTAACCAAGCCTCTTATAATATTGTTCCAAGACAAAAATCCAAATCAGCCTTCATCAAGATTTAAGTGTCATTGCTTGATTCTAAAAAATATCATATTAATCCGAGTCTTTTAATCTAGTGATAATTTTTGGGTTTTTAGTCATATTTATTCTTTCAATCTTTTCTCAATTAAAAAAAACTATATTTTACTGTCAACAAGAAATTGTATTTGAAATAGATATATAAAAACATCTAAGTTACCATTTAAGCACAAATTAACATTATGTTCAAATTTAGTGGACGAGAAATTGTTCTTACCACCCCGTTTATATGAATTATTAAGATATTTAAGTAATTTTTATAAATAAAGCAAACTTAAATTATCGTTTATGTGAATTATGAAGCCATTTAAGTAATTTTTTATAAATAAAGAAAACTTAAATGATGGATCTGTCTGCTTTCTCTCAGTCTCATCTACTTTCCTATTGTCTTTCTATTCTTATCAAAGACGTCATGTTTGTCTGATTGGTTACAAAGAAAAGACAAGAAAATATAAGCAATGGGCATCTGATCTATGATATTATCAATTTGGAACTCTTTCTTTCTATTGTTTTACAGAAAAATTCTACCCATGGTTCTTGGATTCAGGGTTTCTTCTCTCGGATTTCAGTGTTCTATATTGATTCTACAGAGAAATTCAATCAAGGCATCACCGATTTGCATCTCGAGTCAGGTTCAATTCACTTGGTAACTCAAGCAAAAAACAGATGGGGGAGTGTACGAAAAACACTACCAGGGAGAATTATTAATAGATTAATTTAGGTAGAATTATAACAGATCAAGATTGTAACTTTTTCTCACATTTCTTAGGAAACAAACAGATTGAAAAAAGAGGAGGAAGAGACGGAGAGAAGTGAAGCCATTGATATTTCATTAAGCGAAGAGAGAAGCTGAGTGGTATTTCCTGGTAAATACCAAAGAATAAAGATTTAGGTTTGATTCATGAAATTACAAACATATCCTTCCTTACATGATCTGGTAAGCATAATTTTGATCCAACTAAATTTGGACACAATGTTAATTTGTGCTTGAAATGTGACAAGTTAAGTTTCTCCACACACATATATATAATTTTTAATTATTAAAAAGGATAACTAAAAGAGTTTTAAATGAGATGTATTCAAAAACAAGAAGGAATTTGAACATAAGAAAAAATGAGTGATGATCCTACATATCCGGTTTGTGATAATTGAAAATTTACTTGTAATTATGAAAAGTATAATAGTAATTTGAGCGTTAATATTTTTTTAATTTTTATTGGATGGTTTTTAACACAATGCATGGTCTACGATGTGACATATCTCGGTCCTTAGTTATAACCATGAAACTATAACCGTGAGTTCATTACTTGAAAAAATTTGATTATTAATTAAATTACATCCAAATTATTATTATTTTTTATTGTTAGTGTTAAAATATATCAAAAAAATATATGTAATTGAACTCTTTTCCATCCACTTTTAAGTATTTTGGATTTGATTATCCAATTATTCTTAACTCGACTTTAATTGTGTCTAAATGTTTAAAATTTAAAGTTCAAAAGTTATCTATAAAGACCAAAGCTCAATTATATACTCGAATTACCAAAAGTTGGATTCAATGCTTGCAATAAGCCGTATTAGCCAACAAGGGATGAATTTAATTATTTTTTTAAAAAAAAGGGTGCACGGGACAAACTTAATTGATTTTAACTTGATTTAAGATCTTTTGATTAAAAAATGGCTATTAAAGGCTATAACAATGGTAAATTTAAAGTGTCAACTAGCTCAAATTGATGACGTTTTTTAGTGATTGTATTCAAATTGGAGATCAACTCTGAAATCTCACTTTATCCGAAATTAAAAGATAATGAAATGTGAAATGGGGAAAGGGAGATCCCTCCTTTATGTAGTCTAACCCTTGAAAAGAAAAGGGGTAAAGTTTAGGGTAAAACCATAACTAGTGTGATAAAGTTAACCTAATTGTGGGCTGTCAGTCAAACTCACTGTCAAGTGTAGTGCACGTTGAACCAATCAGCATTTAGGTACACAATGGATTTTGTAATAGGGCAAATATTTATAAGGGGAAGCAAAAGATAATGAAATCATAAGTCACCGCCACCCCCCCTGTCAACATTATTAATTTGATCTTGATTGCATGCCATACAAGTTTTAAAGGGATTAATGCTAATTTGATATTGTAGTAATTAATTAAGATATGATGAAAGCATGCCATTAAGAGAAAGGTTGATTAGTGTGGAGAAAATGGTGTCATTTTCTTTTGTCTTAGTTTAGTGGATCGAGTAATTTTAAACGACTTTACTATGCAAGTAAAGGTTGTACTTGTAGTGGTGATGATATTTGCAAGAGTGATTTAACAAAGGAGATGCAAGCAAAACTGAGTGTTTCATTAATAATTATTTCAATTTGTGTGGTGGAGGAGGTATGGTCAAATGAGATGCAAGACATTATTTAGGCAAAGAAATATATTAAGACAACTTTAAGGAGAGAGAGATCAGTCTTCTTCTGGATGATCATCAGAGCACATAAGTCATCTTTCAATAATATTCAATATTACATCATCATGTTTCCAATTACCTTTCAATCTTTTACATTTGCTGATGTAATTAATTTAATAAATGGAATTTGCATCAGTAGTCTTTAAAGTATGGACGCGTAAAATTTATTTCTTTACATAAAAAATTTAATTATTTTTTTAATTAGTTTCAATGTTATCATCTTTGTTAATGTATATATATATATATATATATATATATATAATTTGAGATGATTAAATACATTAAAATAGGGTTTTACAAACTTTATAAACCATTTGAAAATCATCCAATTATTTTTTAAAATCTTCCATATGCAAGCTATTTTTGTGTTTTTTCTAATAGTAAAAAAGATTACTTTCAATACTAAAACTTTTTATATATATTTTTTCTTATGATAGATCACATATATTTGCATATATACCAAAAAAATCATTATCAGATTCCTTGTATTACTATATTTTTAAGATAATTTCATTGAATAAATAATGTTTGAAAGAGAATTTACATTGCAACTAATTGAACTGTTGAATTATCTGCATACTTTGAGTTTTGTATAATTAGTATGGACAAATCCGTATTTTACCCCCACTGAAATTCTAAAAACTTAGAATTTTTTTTTACAAAATTAAAATGTCCTCACTTGAGAAAAATTTAGCTTACATTCATCTCTGCCTCCACTTAAGTCAAATGAAAAGTTGTCATACTAAAAAAATCTATTTTGTTTTTTATATTTGTTTTATATTTAATGTTACGTATGTTGTTCGTTACATTAGCTAATTAAACTAATAATTTTTAATTAGTTATGAAAAAATATCTCAAGAGGTAGCCAATATTGAAAAATACTTCCGAACCATAAAGAAATTAAAACGATACTAGTAAAATATAATTGTGATTGAAAATGACATATTTAATAGCATTTATAATGATTATTTTACAATGCTTTTAAAATATGAAAACAAGCCGGAAATAATCGTAAAAAGTTTTGTATTTACATGTAAAAATAGTTTTTGTTATGGTATTGTTTTTGTGTTTAAACATTTGTATATTAAAATATTCATGTTAATGATATTATATGAAATATTTTTAAATGTGTTTTGTGAAATTATTTTAATATTTTTTTTCTCAAATCATAAGTAAATATATGCTTTAATAACTTTCCATTGACGAAAATTCTAGATCCATCCTTGATAATTAATATGGACATGGCAAACAAATGCAATCAACATATAAAGAAGATCAAACACTAGCTAGCTTTGATTTATATAAGCTTTTTCTTTTTTTGAAAAAATGGCCTGCAACATGAAAGGCAGCATAGAATGATGATGTGAGATTAAAATGACATGCCAATCTGTTAATATAAAATAAACTAAATAATTGAGTGCAAAGTAAAATGGTGTTAATTTATCCAAATATTTAGTAGGCGACACTTACATCATCTCAAATCATTGATGTGATAAGTTGAGCTCCCTTCTGTACAAACATTGCTTAAAAGATAACAATTTGTAGCTAAGGCTATCTTTTGTTGTATCATCTCAAATAATATTAAAAAATAAATAAAATTTTAATAATTTAAATTACATTTAAATAACTTTCAACATTTTACTTTTACCAACAAAAATAACACAAGTTTGAAATAATGCCTATTTGAAGAATGCATGTTTCTTGGTTCTCGAAATTGGTTGCTTTTAACTTTTTGTTGTTATTTTTATGGTTTGTCAACTTTGTCCCTTGACACTTTTTTATTTTATTGGCTTAATTTTTCTTAAAAAATTAGCTAACAGCCCATTTATTTGGTAGAGTTTACAAAATAATTTCTGTTTTATATTTAAACATTAGATCAAACAACTTTTAAAAAATGGTTTTATGAAAAACAAAGAATTTGTGTTAGAACAAAACTGTTTCTTCATTGTTGCTCAGTCAAATACTAAATAATTTATAACTTTATTATCAGTTTTAAAAATTATTTCGTAAATCATAAACCGCTGCATACACTATTTTAACGACCTATGATTAATAAAATTTACGTGAATCAAAAGAAAATTGGATATGCCAGTAGTCTAATATTACCTTTGGATAGTAAAACACTTAATGTTTTATCGGTCTTTTAACCTCTAATAGGAGTGAAACTGAGTCGAGTAGCTTGATTTTGCTCGAAAAGCTTGACTCGAAACTCGATTAAATCGAGCTCAAATTGTACTTTTGACTCGTATCGAGTCGAGTTTGAGAATGTCAAACTTGACTTGTTAAGCTCGTGAGCCAGCTCGATTTATTTAATAAATTAAATAAATATTATATATATTTTATTTTATTTTTTTATATGTTTAATATATTATAAATATATATTTATTTATTTAAAAAATATATTTTTTTATTATTTTATTTTAAAAAACTTAGTTCGAACTTAAATTTCACTTTACAAGTTAAACATGATTTCAATTTTTTTAATTCAAACTGAGTTGAAATAAAATTTTTACAAACCGAACTCAAACTCCTCCGACTCAATACTTATCCGAATCTCGAATATTTTTAAGGGAGCTACTGATTATGGTGGTGGCTACTTTTTTGCACCAAATAGAAAGATTTATATACAATAAGGGCCCCGCAAACAAGCCGGGTTCTGTAAAATTGAAAATGGGACAGGATTTCAAATTGAGTCAAATTGTGCTGCCTGTCACAATACAATTTTTATGGAGCAAAGAAAGTAAGTGGAAGATGCTGAGATGTGTTTACAAAAACAAGCCCGTCATAGAAGATCCAATAGATAAATCAAAGCTAAAAAGATCTCCAAAATCAAACCCAAAAAAAAAAAACATTTCAAATTCAAACCTGACAGGCTAACTTTTATCGAATACAGCCAAAGAGAAAAATAAAATGAAATCCTAAAGATAAAACAGCAAAAACCAGCAAAAAGATATCCCCCAAAATTGCACTGTTGGGCTTAATGTTCAACCATTTTTAGACTTCATGTGAAGTTATATCACTCCATAAAACACATGGTATGCTATTGCATTCATTCCATGCATGCCCTCTTCTTCCATGTCAATTTACTAGATCACACCATACTCTATTATGTAATTTCTTGTAGTGGTTGCCATGATTTTTCGTAAAAATGTCGTTTCAAAAAATCAAAAGGAGATTATTGTAATTAGATTATACCTCAAAAGAAGTCCAAATAATTTACCAACAAAAAATACAAATGATATGAAAGGGATTAGAGGCCTCACCTATTGGCCCAACCGCTATCGTTTAGTTGCTCATGAGTCAATGAATAATTCATTGAATCATAGAAATAGGTGGCTGCGAAAATGCGAGAAATCTGGTAAATTGCTCCTATGGTCAATGTCACACGTGTGAGAACTTTTATTAAATTTAACATAAACTTTGATTGAAAAAGTTAAATATAGATGATAAAACCCTTAAAATCTATATAAATAATAATTATTAATACTTCATTATTATTATTCGAGTCGAGTTTTATAAATAGGGATAACAACAGGACAAGTTTGAAAAGAAAAACGTTATTTTCATCCCACCTCTATTTACAAAAAACACTCTTCGTCTTCGTTCCGTCGGAAATTTTATTTTGCTTTTCCGTTCTCGTCGAAAATTTTCGAATATCTCAGTATTTATTTTCATTCCATTTTATAAATGAAAAATAAAAATTCTTCGTTAAAAATTAGATATTATCTACTAACTCAAAATTTTAATAATAAAATAAATATTCAATACAAAATATAATCCTTTTATTATTTTTATACTAAACAAATCTAAGTACATATTACTTCTGAAACAAAAAATAATAAAACAAAAAACTTAAAAAAAAAAATCTGACATTATGGTAACTCTTGTAAAATCAAGTCTGTAATTCCTTACAAAACCGAATTCACGGTATCAACCCTCAATAAAGCTGAGTTTGAGATATAAAACTGAGTTCGAGAAGATGAATCCACGTTCCAATAAATTAACTACTTGGTTCAGCTTCATTCTTTTCCAATTATACGAAAAGACAGCACTTATCTTTCCTTATGCATGTGTAGACTTAAATTGGGTCAATTGACCCAATTTTATGGCCCAACATTGTTGACCATAAGTAGAGTATGTTAAGGGTCCGTTTGACCTAATTTATATTTCTGCGTGCTGTTAAATAGTTTATGGATAAAAGTGTTGTGTAATTGAAAATTATTTAGTATTTGTTAAAATTGTGTTAAAACTTAAAAGTATTATTAAAATTAATATGTTTAATTTATAAGTTTTAAAAATATTTTTAAATATTGAAATTATTTCAAAAAATAATATATCAATATAAATTGACTATATAGATAATTAAATGATTTTCTTCTTATAAAATTGAATTTTGTGTTGTACAGTAAAAAAATAAAATAAATGATGTGAAATTATTATATTTTTATGTTGAAAAAATATATCATATTTTTATGTTTCTTTCTCACCATAACTGTCTCTTGGTGAGACTCATTCATCTATAAATTTAAAATAACAAACAACATTTCAGCAATGCAATCAATACTTAAAACAGATGCAATGCATGAATTATTATTAGGGAACGTCTTCCCACATGTCGACGTGTTTTTATCTTAGACCGACCCCCTCTTAGTTCTTTTGTTTCATTTAGATCGGGCCCTTCCTGGTTCTTTTATTTTCAGTATATACCGACTGTTACAGTTTTCATTTATTTCCAGCATAAATCGGTTGTCACAGTTTTCATTTAGACCGGCCCCCTCCCGATTCTTTCATTTCATGCATAGGCATATGAACAATGATATGAAATATGCATATGAAAAGTAATATAATAACAAACATGTATTCAGACATTAAATTTAACTATCATGTCTTTTCTCAATTTACTATTTAATCAATTTCACTAATTTCTTCTTCTCATATATCACATCAATTTATCAACCATAACTCATCAAGAATTTTATTTATCCCCTTCATTATTTAATCGGCTCATTATTCCAATAATATTACTTCTCATATAATAATTTTCCACATATCAACTATACCTATCATACCCATCAAGCAACTTTCATTTATTATCAAATCATAGGTTAATAAGTTATTCAAATATTATCACTATATATTTCATATATATCTTGATTACTTAAAGTAAATCTAACTCACCACGTTGTAACCAATCCATTCATGGTCCATGTTCAACCTTTGGCTGCCTCAACCTTTTGGCTGCCCATGAACCTTTTGGCTTCTTCAACCTTTTGGCTTCCCATTGATTGTGGTAACAAATGTATGGAATACAAATGGACGTTCTTGATGGGAGAACAATAATAAATACAGATTTGGTCCCTAGACTCGGAACTACTCATTTTTTTTCTTTCATACACCATCAAATTGTAGAGTTTTGAGAGTCTAGAAGAACCAATACCGAGAGAATAGCAGATTGTGTAAGTGAAAAGCTTCAATGGCCAGAGGTATGTTTATGGTCCTTTTAATTCCGCATTTGATCTATATACTATTTAAATTGTTTAGCATGTTTAGATTATATTTAAGTTTTACATTTGGTATCAGAGCATTGTTTGCCTCTGCCTTGAAGTATTAAGCATTCTGTAAAACTTTCGATTTATACCCGAAAAATAATTTGGTTTCAAAGTTTGTTTTTTGATAATTTTTTGATGGAAATAATGTTATAAATCATTAAGAAATTTGATTTCTAGTATTTTTGAGTTTTAAAATCTTGCTTTGGTATCCTGGAAGCCAATATTTTTTTGGGTTTTGAAAATAGGTCAAAAACGACCTGGTTGAAGGTTGAAGACAACCAGTTTAGGAAAATATCTTGCAGTTTTCAAATTTGGTAATTTTTCAGAAATTATATATATACACATACATATTTGGAAGTTCAGATTTTGGCCTAATTTTATGAATTTTCACAATTTTGCATATGAGATTTGTAATTATTTGCAAAAATAATGTTAATGAACCCCCTGGGGTAGCTTAGTGGTAAGTGCAAATTTGGGACTGTGTGGTAGTTGCATAGTCTTGGGTTCTCCCACTGGGATCAAACTTTTGATTATTTTGCTCAAATTAAGATTATGCATATATACTATTTATGTTAGTTCTATATATACAATTTGATTAAATGCTCATATTTAGCATGATTTTTTGTTTTTCAATTCATGCTTATAGAATGAGTTTATTTTATGCAATGAATTAAATTAAGTATATAATATTATGTTTAGTTATGCAATTTATGTTTTATTTGTGAGAATTTTATTTACATATGATAACATATTATTAAGTTTAGATATTGTTAGATTATGTAAACTTAGGTTATTCTCATAAAACTTAATTTGTGCATAATACATTAAGGTTCATAATATATTAGTATGAACAATTAAGTTAAAAATTATGAATAATTCATAAATAATTTGTAGTTGGCATAAGACAGCATGATCCGGGACAATGTTCTGTCTAAGGATTATGGTTTTTAATGAGGCTTTATCCCGACCAATTATCTTGGGAGCACTCTTAGTGATTGCTTATTATGTTACTGTGTAATTGTTCTTAGGCATTAAGTAGAGCCTAAAATATAGTAAATATAAATGTCTAGTGAACCATATAATTTTAAATATTTAAAGAGTAGCCACAACATCTTTAATTATATAAAAATTATGTATTAAGTGGATTAGGATCAAATAATGGACATTAATTGTAATTAATTATATAAATATAATGATTTTACCCCACAGAGATTTTATTATGTTTATATAATTAATTAGAATAATATATTAAAATTAGTTTTTCTTAATTTACCCACAGAAGTTAGGAAGAATTAATTAAATAGTTTTATCATAAAGTTTAAACATAGAAAAATATCAAACTATAATCATAATATACATTATGAATTTAGTAAAAATAGTTTGATAAAATCTATCATAAAATATAAAGAATCTTATTGAATTAAAAATTTAGCCCACAGATAATTTTTAATAAAGTTAGATTTAATTTCAGCGTGTTTTTACATTGGTAAAAAATGCAATTTAGAAAATTAGACCTCAAATCTTTACATAAGGTTTTGGACTTTATGCAGTTACTCAACCCACTAGTTTTTCTGATATCTGTTGTGACATACCCGAACTTAGAGGAGATAACTATAAGATTTGGAAGGAGAGGATTCTCCTCCATCTAGGGTGGATGGACATAGATTATGCTATTAGGAAGGACAAACTACTTGTAATCGTCGATAACAGCACTCCAGCTGCGGTCGCGCTATATGAGCGATGAGAGCGATCCAACCGGCTCAGCGTGATGTTTATCAAGACTAAGATAACTGCTGGTATACGTGGTTCTGTTGACCAGCATAAGAAAGTCCGTGATTTGCTGAAAGACATTGACGATCAATTCGTCACTTCAGAAAAGGCATTGGCAAGCACCTTGATAATGAAATTATCATCCCTCAGACTCACCAATGTAAAAGATGTGCGCGAGTATATAATGCAAATGCGTGACATTACGGTTCAACTTAAGAAACTCGAGGTTGATATATCGGAGTCCTTCCTGGTGCACTACATTCTGAACACCCTTCCAACTCAGTACGAGCCTTTCAAAATCTCGTACAACATACATAAAGACAAATGGTTAATTAATGAATTAATGGCCCTGTGTGTTTAAGAAGAAGAGAGACTTGTGATGGAACTGGGTGAGAGTGCGATGCTGGCTACTACCCGTGGGAAGGACAAAGCTAATCCTATCAAATCTCAAGCTAATCACAAAGCTAACCAGAAGGGGAAAGGTAAAATACCACCTCAAACTGATATCAAGAAAGAAGAAAAGTGTTTTTTTCGTAAGAAGAAGGGACATATGAAGAAGAAATACATCAAATTCCAAAAATTGCTTGAAAAGAAAGGTAATCCAACTTCGTTTGTTTGTTATGAATCTAATATGATTAATGTTAATATTAACACCTGGTGGATTGATTATGGATCTACAATCCATATTGCAAACTCCTTGCAGGGTATGCAAAATCTAAAGATGTCATTGGGAAGTGAGTAAAGCATCTTATCAGGCAACAAGATGGGCTCATATGTGGAGGCGATTGGAATTTGCATTTTAACTTTAAGTATTGGCTTTATTTTAAAATTAGAAATGACCTTTTATGTACCAAGTTTCGTGAAGTTTCTCACGAAACTTGGTTTCTGTTTCCGAACTTGTACCATTTGGATATTCCTTTAATTTTCAAGACACATCTTTCAGTTTATTTTATAAAATTGATTGTGTTGGGAATAGTATTTTGTCTGATGGTCTTTATCATTTTTATTTGCAAAATGATGCCACTTATAGTTCAATGCATGTTCAAACTGACGTTAAAAGGTGTAATATTAACGAGGACTCCTCTATGTTATGGCACCGGAGATTAGGACATATCTCCATAGAAAGAATTAAAAGATTAGTGAATTAAGGGGTACTTAGTACTCTAAATTATACTGATTTTGAGACCTGTGTGGACTGCATTAAGGGAAAGCAGACCAACAAGTCCAAGAAATGTGCTAATAGGAGTTCGGACATATTAGAAATCATTCATACTGATATATGTTGTCTAGATATGGACGCACATAGTCAGAAATATTTCGTCATTTTTATCGATGATTACTCACAATATATGTATATCTATTTGCTTTTATAAGAAAAATGAAGCATTGAATGCCTCAAAGTCTTTAATGCTGAAGTTGAGAATCAATGCGGAAAGCAAATACAAATTGTGAGATCCGATAGAGGTGGAGAATATTATGGTAGATACACAGAAAGTGGACAAGCACCTAGTCATTTTGGAAATTTTTTTCAAGAACATGGGATTGTTGCCCAATACAATATGCATGGTTCCCAGGACCAGAATGGTGTTGCAGAAAGAAGAAACTGAACATTGATGGACATGGTGTGGATTATGCTTAGCAACTCCAACCTTCCTACATCCTTGTTGACTAAAGCACTAAAGACAGCTGCGTATATATTAAACCGAGTTCCAACCAAGGCTGTTCCCAAGACACCATTTGAATTATGAAAATGTTTGAAACCGAGTTTGCGACATATGCACGTTTGAGGATGTCCATCTGAGGTGAAGATTTATAACCCACAAGAGAAGAAATTAGATTCGAGGACCATTAGTGGGTATTTCGTTGGATATGCCGAAAGGTCCAAGGGTTACAGGTTTTATCGTCCAACTTATACTACTAGGATTGTGGAATCAAGAAACGCTAAGTTTCTAGAGAATGACATGATCAGTGGGAAAGATTAGTTCAGGAGCTTAGTTCCTGCACATGATCATACAGAATCTCAACCTTCATCAAACGATAGATTGGTTATAGTTCATAGCACACCACAAGTACAAGCTCGTGTTGACCAATCGATTATTGAGGTTCCACAAGCTGCTGATAACATTCTAATAAATCAAGCAGTTCAGGAAATACCACAAGCTCCTGAACAACCAGTTGAACCACAAGCTCCCCTGGGAGACATTGGTACAACATTAAGAAAATCTACTAGAGATAGGAGATCAGCAATTCCTAGTGATTACATTATGTATCTACAAGAATCTTACTATAATTTTGGAGCTGAAAATGATCCTGAAGCCTTTTCACAAGCCATAAGTTGCAAGGGTCAATCTTGTGGTACGATACCATGAAGGAAGAGATAAATTCCTTGAAAAGAAACGGAGTCTGGGATCTTGTAGAGTTGCCTAATGGGGCGAAAACAATTGGTTGCAAATGAGTCTTTAAGACAAAGAAAGATTCATTAGGCAACATTGAGAGATACAAAGTGAGATTCGTTGCTAAGGAATTTACTCAAAAAGAAAGAATCGATTACACAGAGACTTTCTCTCCTGTATCTAAGAAAGATTCTTTTCGTATTATTTTGGCATTAGTTGCTCATTTTGACATTGAACTGTAACAAATAGATGTGAAAACCACATTTCTTAATGGAGATCTGGAGGAGGAGGTTTATATAAAACAACCTGAACATTTCTTCTCTAATGATGGTGAGCATTTGGTTTGCAAGCTTAAGAAATCCATATAGGGTTTAAAACAAGCCTCCCATCAATGGTATTTTAAATTTCATGAAGTAATTTCTTCATTCGGTTTTGTTGAAAACCCTATGGATCAATGTATATACCAGAAGGTCAGTGAGAGTTAAATTTGTTTTCTTGTTTTATATGTGGATGATATTTTACTTGCAACCAATGATAAAGGCTTGCTGCATGAGGTGAAACAATTTCTCTCTAAAAATTTTGATATGAAAGATATGGGTGAGACATATTATGTCATTGGCATTAAGATTCATAGAGATAGAGCTCGAGATATTTTAGGTCTGTCACAAGAAACCTATATCAACAAAGTTTTAGAGAGATTTCGGATGATAGATTGTTCACCAAATGTAGCTCCCATTGTGAAGGGTGATAGGTTTAATTTGAACCAATGCCCGAAGAATGATTTTGAGAGGGAATTCATGAAGAACATTTAATATGCTTCTGCAGTCGGAAACCTTATGTATGCTCACGTCTGCACTAGACCTGACATTGCATTTGTTGTAGGGATGCTAGGGTGATATCAGAGTAACCCATGTATAGACCACTGGAGAGCTGTAAAGAAAGTAATAAGGTATCTTCAAGGAACTAAAGACTACAAGCTTATATATAGACAGACGGACAATCTGGATATGATTAGTTACTCTGATTCAGACTTTGTTGGCTGTGTTGATTCACGTAAATCAATATCAGGGTACACTTTTTTGATGGCTGGTGGAGCTGTTTCTTGGAGAAGTGTCAAGCAGAAATTGAATGCTACTTCTATTATGGAAGCCGAGTTCGTCTCCTGTTTTGAGGCCACTTCACATGGTGTATGGCTTAGGAGTTTAATTTATGGGCTTAGAGTCATAGATTCTATATCTAGGCCATTGAGAATTTTCTGCAACAATTCAACTGCTGTCTTTATGGCTAAGAACAATAAAAGTGGAAGTCGAAGTAAACACATCAACATTAAGTATTTAGCCATAAGAGAACGTGTAAAAGAAAAGAAAGTGGTCATTGAACACATTAGCACTGAATTGATGATCGCTGATCCTTTGACTAAGGGCATGCTACCTCTGAAATTCAAAGATTATGTAGAGAAAATGGGACTTAGTTCCACTTTGTAAGTGTATACATACAGTTTATTAATGAAACTCTTACATATTTTGATGTTTTCTCATATTCATGTGCACCTTAATTTCTTTGAGAAAATTCATCAGTATAGGACTAAGAATAAACATAGAGTTTATTCATTAAGAAATGTTGCCACATGAAGAATAATACTTGAGGAGCTAAATGCATCGTAATACATGGAAGGTAATACTCACTCTTAGAGGACTTATCGCCATGATTCATGTATTTACTTCTTAAAATATAATAAATGAGATTAAGTTAGGTTAAATGTATGGACCAAGTGGGAGAATGTAACCAATCCATTTATGGTCCATGTTCAACCTTTGGCTGCCTCAACCTTTTGGCTGCTCATGAACTTTTTGGCTGCCTCAACCTTTTGACTACCCATTGATTGTGGTAACAAATGTATGGAATACAAATGGACGTTCTTGATGGGAGAACAAGTATAAATACAGGTTTGGTCCCTAAACTCGGGACTACTCATTTTTTTTCTTTCATACACCATCAAATTGGAGAGTTCTGAGAGTCTAGAAGAATCGATACCGAGAGAATAGCAGATTGTGTAAGTGAAAAGCTTCAATGGCCGGAGGTATGTTTACGGTCCGTTTAATTCCGCATTTGATCTATATGCTATTTAAATTGTTTAGTATGTTTAGATTATATTTAAGTTTTACACACGTAGCACTTAAAGCTACTTGTGGATCACCTTATTGCCCTTCCTACTTCTTTCAGCAATTTCTCCCGGTTGCTGATCATCAACACCTGACATAATATTCATATTAAATTTTAATTCGTTTTTCAACTCTTCCAAAATTCACACCCTTTGAAAATTCCCACTTTGAATTTCGGGAATTTCATGAATACTAAAATTCAAAAATAAACTTTACGTTATTACCTTATGTTTTTCTTAGAGCTTCCCATGATTCTCTATGAAATTTTCCCGTAAACTCCTTCAAAATTTTATTCTTTCAACATTTCTTTCAGTCCCCAAGTGTTTAAAGAAATAGAGTAGTTTAGATTTGAGTTTAAAGAAAACTAAATAGGATTTGGTAAAACTTATAAAATAATTTAATATAAATAATACGACTTCGCGGCACCATTCATCGCTCCACTGTTTTAATTTTCACAGCTGCATAACATGCAGCATACCTTCACAAAGGTATATATATATATAAACTTTTTTTCCTTTTTCTTTTTCTTTACACCACCACACGTCCGTTTTTTTGGAATTGTTTTATAAAAATTAAATCTTTCGCATATATATATATATATATATATATTATTCTAACTCTATGTCATATTTATCAAATTACTTCTTTACCTTTTCTCTACAAATACAGGTATTACAGACTGCTTGTCATATGCTCGGCTCAAAGTCTCATAGGCCGAGCATATGGACTGCTTATCATATGCTCGGTACAAAGTCTCCAACGCCGAGCATATGGACTGCTTGTCATATGCTCGACACGAAGCCTCCGAGGCCGAGCATATGGACTACTTGTCATATGGTCGGCACGAAGCCTCTTAGACCGAGCATATGGATTGCTTGTCATATGCTCGGCTCAAAGTCTCCTAGGTTGAGCATATGGACTGCTTGTCATATGCTCGACACAAAGTCTCCAAGGCTAAGCGTATGGATTGCTTGTCATATGCTCAGCTCAAAGCCTCCTAAGCTAAGTGTATCGACTGCTTGTCATATGCCCGGCTCAAAGCTTCCTAGGCCGAGCATATGGACTGCTTGTCATATGCTCGACGTAAAGTCTCCAGGGCCGAGTATATGGACTGCTTGTCATATGTTCGGCCTAAAGCCTCCAAGGCCGAGCATATTAAGTATTGCTCAGCCTAAGTTTCTTAAGGCCAAACGCATTTATTGTTCCTCATGAAACACTAGGCCACTGCCCGAAGCCCTACTATACTTCCTCGAAGCACACAAGTATGCTTGAGGAAGTGGGGGGTCTGTGATACAGCCAATAAAGGCATCCCCTAATAAGTTGATGACACGTGGAACCACTTCCACCAATAAAGTGGTGACACATGGAACCACTTCCCCCAATAAGCTGATAACACGAGGGACGACCTCCATCCTATAGCAGAAGGACACGCGAAGTGGGCAGGTGACGTAAGCGTCGAAGTGTAAGCGTAATTAAAGGGACTAAGCTCCATTTGAACACGCGACCGAAATCTCTCAGCAGAGAAGCGAGATCTCTGGGATTTCACCATCCTGGCCACGTGACCTGCCCACATAAAAAACCCTATAAAAGGCCCAAGGCATGTAAATCCATATCATTTTGAACTTTTACAATCTTCTTACAAAGATTCAGATTATAACTCTCCTATTGTCTTAAAACCCTACACTGACAAGAACGTTAGAGCGTCCTCGGAGGCATCACCCTCACTTTCCTTCGACGACTCTCTAAGTTCACCTGTCCTTTTGTGCAGGTTCCCAGCCCCCAGCTCAGCAAAATATTCCAGGCATCAACAACTTTATTATTTTTATACTAAACAAATCCAAGTACATATCATTTTTGGAACAAAAAATAATAAAACAAAAATTTAAAGAGATTTTTCTGATTTTATAATAATTATTGTAAAATCAAGTCTATAATTCCTTACAAAACCGAATTCACGGTATCAACCCTCAATAAAGCTAAGTTTGAGCATATAAAATTAGGTCAATATAAAACTGAGTTCGAGAAGATGAATCCACGTTCAATAATATAATTACTTGGTTCAGCTTCATTCTATTCCAATTATACGAAAAGACAGCACTTATCTTTCCTTATGCATGTGTAGACTTAAATTGGGTCAATTGACCCAATTTTGTGGCCCAACATTGTTGACCATTTGTGGAGTATGTTAAGGGTCGGTTTGACCTAATTTATATTTCGCGTGCTGTTAAATAGTTATGGATAAAAGTGTTGTGTAATTGAAAATTATTTAGTATTTATTAAAATTGTGTTAAAACTTAAAAGTATTATTAAAATTAATATATTTAATTTATAAGTTTTAAACATATTTTTAAACATTAAAATTATTTCAATAAAATAGTATATCAATATAAATTAACTATATAGATAATTAAATGATTTTCTTCTCATAAAATTGAATTTTGTGTTGTACAGTAAAAAAATAAAATAAATGATACGAAATTATGATATTTTTATGTTGAAAAAATATATGATTTCACTTCAATTTCATATATACAAACTTATTTATAGTTTAATTAATTTTGTTTTTATAAAATTTATAAAATATTTTTTGTTTTTAAAAATTGAATTGATATTAATAAAATTATTTTTACAATCACTTTACCAAATAATTTATTACTCATAAATTATTTAAAAAATATTTTATAAATAATAAATTGTTATTTAAATAAGCCAAACTAGTCAATATAATTTTTAAAAATAAACCGAAAGCAAAAAAGGTAAAGAAAAACTTTCACAGCTTACGTAAAAAGACAAGGAGAACACGTACAGCGCACTCCGCGTGCTGAGAAGAAAGCTTCAGACTACAGTGAATGCATTTTTCTGTTTTTAATTGTTTTCTCCTAAAAGAAGTAAAGAACAAATCTCAAACTTGCTTAATGCGTTAAAAGAAATAAAGAGGGAAAAAGAAAAGAAAGCAAGCAGATGAAAAGATAGAGGGGAAAAAATAAAATCAAACGTGGCACAATTCCCCAAGCGTTTCTTTGGTCATCATAGATGACACATCCCTTCCCTCCCTTAACTCCGTCATAACGATCGGCGCCCCTCTCTCCACCGCGAAATCAAAAGAACCCGACCCCTCCCCGTTACGTGTGCACCGTTTTTAAGTCCCTTTTTTTCTTCTCTCTCTCTCTCTCTCTCAGGCTCTCTTTCTCGCTCCCTTTTTTTTTCTCTCGCTCTGTGAAACCCTAATTATCGCAATCAGAGTGGTAAGTCTTTTTCATTTGCATTTCCATTTACATCTCACTCGTTCTGTGTTCTGTGCGGATGCCATTCATTTTTTGGTGTTCAAATCAGTGTAGAGAAATGATTATCGTGAAATTTGAAGCCTTAGTTTCATCGTGTATTATTGGAAGATTCTTCTTGGGTTTTTTATTTTGTTTTTAGCAATTGTTGCTTATTATAGTTTTCTAGGGATACTTATTAGAACTTGGGGCAACTATTTTATTGGAACCGATGTTCTTATCTCTTTGGATGTGATTTTTGAGTTTGCAAGTTAAGGGAGTTTGTGGACTTTGCAATTCGTTTGAGCTTTCATTTCATTGATGGTTTAGTAGCTCTGATTTGATACCTATGTTTAAGTCTCGGTAGGTTAGAAATCGCTTGAGATGCTTAAGAGATTGCACATTAGCGTGTTACTTATCTTGGATGGGCTGTTGTTTTCATTATTTTGGCTTTATCAAGGCTCACATGACTTAAGTTGTTGTTTAAGCTTTGGAATATTGTGTCTAATGTTTTTTTGGGGGTGGTTTTGATTTTTCATTTACTGAACTGTGATTGAATTATATCCTCTTTTTTCCTCTTTTATCAGAAAGAGTTGGTTATTTAATTGCTTATGGACATGATTTGAGGTTGGTTCAGTTGTTTGTTCGTTTATTCTGTTTATATTTGTAGTTGATTGGAGATCGGGTTTGGTGAATTCTGATAATACAATGTATTCTTGCTCCCCTTCCCACCCCAAAACAGTATAAACTCGCTGATATTCCCTTTGCTGCGCATCCTCTTGTGGTTTGCTAGAGAGACAGTTTGTGCAAGTTCCTGAGATAGACTTGTGTATGAGTGATCATGGGGTCAGCTTGCTGTGTTGCTGCAAGGGATAGAACTATTCCCAACAGGACTGGAGCTGGAGCTTTGCATACAAATGCAACATGTTCACCATCATGGAGCTTCAGGTGGGATAACCGTAGGCGCGTGGCTGGTGAAGTTGAGGATTCTTCATATCAAGTATCTGATGGAGTCAGCAGGAACATTAGCTTGGAGATGAAAGAGTTGTTAGGCTCTGAAAGAGGGCCCCTTTCTGATGGGGGAAGCCCTCTTGAGAATTATGGGACGCCCAACTCCCAGAAGTCACCACTCCATGAAGAAATGGATACAAATTTGACTATTCCGCCACCTTCAGGTAAAGTTTTCACTAGCTATGAGATTTTTGGGAAATGTATTTTTAACTCTCCTTATTGGCCCCTGTATCCCTAGAAAATTATGTAATGTCTGCCTGTTTGTTTCAGTAACTTTAGTTATTTGAATGGTGTTTGCGTGTGTTTTATCAATAAAAAAAAATAACTTTAGTTATTTGTGAAAGTTTGAATTAGTGAATTTCTAATGGTATCTGTACGCCAGAAAGGGCCGAGTCGGAAGATCTTTTCATTTATATCAAGTCCTGGTTTATGCAAATGAGTAGTTTTCTGGATCTTTTCATAAATTTCAACCTTTTCTGTTGCTGCAAATCAGAATCTGAGTTGTTATGTGTGTGTCTGTGTGGAATTATATTACTAAGCATCAACAAGGGGGTGGCAACCCATATACAAATTATTTACACGACAACAATTCAAGGAACCAAGGAAGTCTATGAGCTCAAACTGTGAACGAATATCTTTAATTCCTTTCAAAATGATACAACTCTGTAGGGTTTAAATACACATAGTCAAGAAGTTATAGATCCTAGAAAGTAAGAATACCCTAACTGTAGATCCTAGAGAGTAGACAACCATATATTTTACAAAAGATATTTATAAAATAAACCCTTTGACTAATTCGCCTAACTACCTCCAAGAATATGTCTAACAATCCCAACACTCCCCCTCAGGCTAGTGAATAAGTATTCTGCATTCCCAGCTTGGAAATTATTCCATGAAAGACCTTGCTGTTTAGCCCTTTAGTTAGTATATCAGCCAATTATTCTGTAGTCGAGACATAAGGAGTACAAATCAGTCCACTATCCAACTTTTATTTAATAAAATTCCTATCAACTTCAATATGCTTTGTTCTATCATGCTGCACAGGATTATGTGCAATACTGATAGCTGACTTGTTATCATAATAAAGTCGCTTTGGTCCACTCCTCTTGATCTTCAAATCATCCAGAATAATCTTCAACCAAAGTAGCTCACCAATGCCTAATGCCATTGCTCTGAACTATGCTTCTGCACTTGATCTTGCTACCACACTCTGCTTCTGCACTTGATCTTGCTACCACACTTTGCTTCTTACTTCTCCATATCACCAGATTTCTTCCAATGAAAGTACAATAGCCAGATATTGACCTTCTGTTCACTACTGATTCAGCATAGTCAGCATCTGTGTATGCTTCCAAGATCAAACCTGAGTTCCCTTTAAACAAAACACCTTCAATCTCTCCCTTTTTGTCCCATTATCACTAGTTATAATGATGTCATCAACGTATACAAGGAGAACAGTTACCTTCCCATATTGAGAATGTTTAATAAACAAAGTATGATCACCTTGACTTTGTTTGTATCTTGACTTCAACGGCACTTTTGCAAATCTCCCAAGCCATGCCTTAGGAGACTGCTTCAAACCATAAAGAGCTTTCCTTAATCTGTAATCCTTGTTAGCTCCTAATGCTCCCCCATAACCTGGTGGTATTCTCATATAAATTTCCTTTTCTAGATCTTTGTGTAAAAATGCATTCTTCACATCGAATTGTTGAAGAGGCCAATCAAAGTTTGCAGCTAGAGATAACAATACTTTCATTGTATTCATCTTGGCCACAAGTGCAAAGGTCTCTTAATAATCAATGCCATAAGTCTGAGTATAACCCTTAGCTACTAACCTTGCCTTGTATCGTTCAAGAGTTCCATCAGCTCTATACTTCATCGTGAAGACCCATTTGCAACCAACTGGCTTCTTCACCTTAGGCAGATCAACTATCTCCCATGTCCTGTTCTTTTCCAAAGCCTCCATTTCCACCTGCATAGCTTGTATTCAATTCTCATTAGATAATGCCTCAGATAAGATGGTTGGAATTGGGATGGTGTTAAGACTCACAAGAAAGCTTTTATGAGATGGTGAAAACTTATCAAAGCTTACAAAATTAGAGATAGGATAAAGGGTTTTTTTGGTACATTCACGGGTTCCTTTCCTAACAGCAACAAGCAAATCTGAAGAGGGAAGAGTTACCTTAGTACCAGTATTAGGAGCCGATGATGGAGCTTGCTGTGGTACAGATGATGACTTGTTTCTTCTTGAATACATCTGTGAGAACCTTGTAGCATCACGCCCTGAAATACCTGTAGTTGTATGTTGACTTAATGACTTAGGGTTTAGGTTATTTTGTGACTGTTTAAGTTTGGTTTCTGGGCTGGTTTCAGGACTAGTTGACACTGATTCAGGTTCAGTAATTGATGTTGGAGAGGTTGAGACACCTGAAACTGAGGTAGGTAGGTCTAAAGCGTTGAAGTCTAAGGAAGCATCAAGCTTATCTTCCAATGAACTCTCCCCCTGAAGATAAGGCTTGGTGTAAAATGGCTTGGTTTCATGAAAGGTAACATTAGCTGACACATAAATTTTTTGTGTAGATGGATGATAACATTTATAACCTTTCTGTGTGGATGAATATCCACCAAAAATGCACTTAATGGCTCTAAGGTCTAACTTACTTCTGAGAGAGCTATGGATGTGAACAAAGGAGGTGTAGCCAAACACTCTAGGCGATATAGAACTAGAAGTATCAAAGTTTGGAAAACACTGTGTGAGAAGAGATATTGGTGATTGAGAGTCCACGACTGGAGTAACCAACCTGTTTATGAGATAAATGGAAGTAAGAACTTCCTCCCCCCAATAGGATTTTGGAATTGAATTCTGAAACAATAGGCTCGGGTAGTGTCCATAATATGTCCATTTTTCCTTTCTGCCACCCTATTTTGTTGGGGTGTGGAAACACATGAAGACTCATGAGTGATTCTGTCCTTTAGAAAATATGGTGATAAGGTGTGTTTAAAATAATCAGTGGCATTATCAGAACAAAATCTTTTTATTATCACACCAAATAGGAAACACACTACTCACATTAGATTTCTACTTTAGAAGATATTCCCATGAAACTCGAGTACAATCATCTATAAAAGACACAAACCATTTTGCACCAAAAACATTAGGAACTCTAGAAGGGGACTATTTAAAAAGGTCAGTAATTTGTTTTTGTGGCGGGAAATCTGAGTGGGGGCACATCACCTGATTACATTGGGGGTGTAGCGAAGGCAACAATGGCTCCTAAGGGAATTAAGTTTGACTAGTTCTGCAACATAATAATAATGTGGTTACTCTATATCTATATTTTCTAAATTTGAATTCTATATACATACGCAAGAGAGGAAGATGAAATTTGTTTTATTTGCCTCGCCTAATTAGAATTTCACAGAAGGTAGAATTCGCTTTTTATCTTGGTGATAGAGGTTTACTGATTAGTAAGCAGTAATATCGGTAAAAAAAAAAACAATAATTATCTGCGTGATTCTTTCTACAATTCAATCTTATGTCACCAAAGAAAAATCCCCAAATATCACTATGAATCAAATGAAAAGGTTTTGAACACCTTCTATTATTAACTGGGAATGAAACTCATTTGTGCTTAGCAAACTGACAAACATCATAGTGAAAAGTTTGAATATCAAGTCCCTTAAACAAAGCTGGAAACATAACTTGTAAAGTCCTAAAAGAAAAATGACCAAAACGATAATGATAAAGCCAGACCCTATCTTTATCGGTGGTTGATTCAGTGAGCAACAACTTAGGTAAATCAAACGTGAAGCTACTTGGTTTACAGGTGGCCTCGAGATGATACAAACCATCGTTTTTCCTAGCACGCCCAATCATCTTCCCCGAATTCTGATATATTTAAGCACAAATGAAGGACGAATTTTGATATTCCCTATACCAGCAACAATAGTATATGAACCATTAGCTACAAATATCTTCCTATTACTAGGACACATTATAGGTACTGAAAAGACGTGCAAAGTGTCATGTGGTCGGTTGCTCCTGAGTCAATGACCCAGGAGTTAGAAAAAGACTTATCCAAGACATTAAATCCTTGAGAATTAGATGACTTACCTACCTGTACCAAGGAGCAAGTCCCAGCTGCCTTTTCTTTTGCCAGAGAGCCCAACAAGCTGCATAATTTCTCTATCTCTTCCCGCTTAAACTCATCTGTCACCTGAGTTTTTCCATGAGAGTTCTGAACCTTTGCAAGATGTGCCTGGTTTGAGTTCCTATCATGTCCTCCTTTACGATTCCAATCTCGGCTGGGTGGTTTTCCATGTAACTTCCAACAAGTGTCCTTTGTATGCCTGGACTTATTGCACTAGGTACACCACAAGTGTTTTCGGTTTGAGCTCCTTGGCTGCTCTAATTTCTTGAAATTAGGCTGTGCAGTTTGATCCATGCTCAACTTTCTCTCCATCAAAAAGCATAGCCGATCTCTCAGTTAGCAACGCCTCAAGCATTACCCCTCGTATGCTCTCTTCTGTTCTAACCATAGAAATAGTCTCATTTAAAGATGACAACTCCTCCTTCCCAAGGATCTGCACCCTGACCTGGTCAAATTCAGAATTTAGCCCTGCCAAAAAATCATAGTCTCGATCTTTTTCTATGAATTTCTTCAAGGCAGCTGCATTTGAACTGCATTTCATCTCAATGCACCTGTAATGGTCCATTTCCTGCCATAGATTTTTCAGCGAGTTTGCATACCCATTAACATTTTTATTACCTTGTTTTGCAGCTGATATTTTAATCTTAATATCATACACTTGTGCTGCATCATTCACTTTTGAATAAGTCTGTTGGGCAGACTCTCAAATATCCTTTGCGATAGGCAAGAACATACAAGTATCATTGATCTCTGGCTCCATCGAATTCCATAGCCAAGACATCACCATAGAGCCCTCATCCCAGGCCTTAAAACCAGTTTCATCCTTCATAGGACCTGTTCTTAGCAAGTGGCTCAACTTCCTTTTCCTTTGAGGAAAGTTCTAACAAGTTGGGACCGCTTCAAATAATTCTTCCCTGTTAATCTATAAGCGTTGTTTGGATATTCTGCAGCTCATTTGAAACCTGACTAATTGGAGCAAATTCGGCATGAGTTTTCGATTTTTCTCTCTTTTCCTGAGATTGTTTCAGTAAGTTAAGAAGAAAGAAAAAAGGGCAATAACAGAGAGAACAAAACAGAGAAAATTTGAAGCAATGAAGGAATCGAAAATTACAGCTCTGTAGGCTATGACGGCAATAACGGCCATTAAAATAAATAAAATTTAAGGATGGTGCTCTGACACCATGTGAACGAATATCTTTAATTCCTTTCAAAATGATACAGCCTCGCAGGGTTTAAATACTCATAGTCAAGAAGTTATAGATCCTAGGAATACCCTAACTGTAGATCCTAGAAAGTAGGCAACCATATATTTTACAAAAGATATTTATAAAAAAAACCTTTGACTAATTCTCCTAACTACCTCCAAGAATATCTCTAACAATCCCAACACAAACTCATCCATAAAAAAATGGCCATTGGCCCAAATATTAAGATATGGACCCACCTATCCTTGACAAACAAAATCAAATTTTCCTCTCCATCAAAGGTCCTCCTATTCTTATTTTTTATAAGTAAGGTGCACCTATTCCTCTCATTCCTTGCCAACCAAATTATAGAGAGAGGATTTAATGTTAAAGCTTCCTTTGATACTTTTGAGCCCCCCAAACTAGGGATAGGGGGACAGACATAAAGGCGATAGGATGACTAGAGGGTGCTCTTAATAAAAGTCAAATTTCCCTCCTTTGGAATGGTAATGCCTCGTCCATTGTGGTAACTTCTTCTCAAATTTCTCCACAATCATATCTCAAATTCTCCTCTTTGAAAGAAGCCCCAAGAGGAAGCCCAAGATAAGTTTTAGAGAAGGATCCCAAGTTACACCCTAGGATTTTAGCCAAGAGAGTACCATCACCCAACTCTGTAAGAGGAATCAACTCACTTTTTGCCAAGTTTACTTGAAGCTTGGTCGCTGCCTCAAAGCAAAGGAGAATGCTTCTAAGATTAAGGATTAGATAAACCTCCGTCCCACAAATGATAATAATATTGTTGGCAAAGAGAAGATGAGACAATCAACTTATTCCCACCACTTCCTACCGTAAACTTCCTAAGAAGTCTTTCCTCCACCGCTTTACCCAACATCTTGATGAGAATCCCATGATCAAGAGAGGGGAGAGATGATCCCCTTGCCAAAGACTCCTAGAAGCGTGAAAGAATCAGGATGGACTCATTGATCAAACAGAAAAGCAAGTGGTAGAAATGAATCTTTTTTCCACTTTTGCCAAGTTACCCCAAACCCCATCTTTCTCCATATCTAACTTGCGAACATCACCCCCTTCTCCTCCCTTAAGACGAGAATCAACGACTTCATTAGCAAAACATGGAATCCAACACTTTCCTACCCTCGATGAAAGCATGTTGAGCCGGACCCACAACTTTCTTCAACCTTAAATCCTTGGAGATCAACACTTTACATAAGTCTCACTATAAAGATTTATGTAAAACCCACAAATACTCTCTTTCATACCTGCTCCCTCCTTGTGAACCACCTTATCAACCTCTATCTTGCTCAACAATTGAATTTTCTGTGAGCATTTGCCACTCCATGGAATAGCATTGTATTTCTATCCCTCACTTTAGGCTATAAAGCCTTAGAATTTTGACGCCAAGAAATCTCCTCCAAAGAAACTGCTCTTGCCAATTCCTCCTTTAATTAAACTCTTTTTACTCTCTTCTGACTAGATTGGCCACTCTTCCCTTAGCATCAATTGTAGAGATCTCATATATCAACAAGTCTTTGCCAGAGACCTATATATTACACACACACACACACACACACATCTAGTTACGAAATCATGTGAATTTATAAAAGAAATTTAGATTAAATTGAAAATGTGAGATGTTTTGCAGTTGTGTTTTCCTGGAGACTTAGGAATTTTTCACTAATTCAATCTTCTGTAATTTAAATTTTCATAGAGGGACTTAATAAGAGTACATTGTGATCTAGTTTAGAAGTGGTTGAGTATTATTTTTTGATTAAGTACGTTCAATTTTTTTTACAGGTAAGAGTTAGAAGAGTTTAAAGATTGAGCTTTTACTTGGAGAAAAAGGTTTTGGAGGGTGGGTTACTCATGATTAGAGTACATTTTTTTTGTGGCATTGGTGGCTTGAGTGAGAATAGTGCTAGGATAGGTGGTCTTTGGGGAAGTTCTCATGTTTCACCCTTCACTATTTACTCATCAAAAAAGAAGATTGGTGGGTCAGTTACATGCATGTTGCTGTTTGGTAATACATTTAGGCTAATGTAATGCTCAGATATTAAATGTATAAAGCTTTGCCTTAGAACATTGGAGTTGGTAAATTGAAAAATCTTTTTCTTTCCCCTGCTTTGAACTCCTTGCATTTGTAACAGGTCGATTTCTGTTACTAGATAGGCAGGATATTTGTACTGTTTAGTGTTCACTTTAGGACGCATTCATGTCAAGATAATATTAAAGTAATATAAAACTAATTAACCTAAAACATTTGTGTGCAAAAACAATAAAACTGATGTTATCTTGGGATAATTTTGATATATAATGTATTGTAGGTAGTTGATTATGGTGATTGCTTTTAGGTTTAAATCTCTTTAATGTCATTGGCAACCTGGAATCATGTTGCAACGAAGAAGGCTTTGGATGTGATGGCGGATTTCTCTTTCACTTGCTTCTTTACTAGTGTGCTTTTATGAGTAATACGGTTGGTGGACTGCTGGCTTTGGTTTCTTGAAATTGCTTTCTATCTGATATTGTTTACTAATTTTTGTGCAGAAATATCCATGGCAAGCAATTGTTCTACAGAGGTCAGTCTGAAGTCTGAAGTGGTTGAATCTGACTTAAGTTGAAGATGCTATGTGTTTTCTCTTTCTATTGGTGATGCGTTTGTCCTTTTCGCTATTGATAGATTAACATCTTACTATCTTAATCCTTTATGATTATCTTTCAGCTGAAGAATTTGGCAGAATCACCAGATATTGCTGATTCATCTACACCAAAGGTTTCATATTTTATACCTTCATCATTCTCAACACCAGTTTCTGAACCTTCATCTACCCATGTACATCCGCTTCCTCCCAATTCAACCCCATCCAGACGGGCTCGTCGTTCTCCTGGGCATCAGTTGTTCAGGCAGATTTCTGATAGTCGAATTTTGGGATTGAAATCACCGAATAATTATTCAGTATCTGAAGGAAGGTCATCTTTTGTACTTTCTACATGCAGCAACGACTTAACAGCTAGATCCCATGGTGGTTCTTCTGATGGCTGGTCCATGCGCACCTTTTCTGAGCTTGTGGCATCTTCTCAAAGAGAGAGGTGGTCTTTTGACAGTGAACACTTAGGCTTTGGCCGTGGGAAGATAAGTGAATCCAGCAGCACGTTCTCATATTCTCCTTCTGTAGATCTTCAAACTTGTGGGGCTTGCTCGAAGCTCTTGACAGAGAGATTTTCATGGAGCAGCCAGAGACTTATTGCCAACAATGAGCTCTCTGTGGTCGCTGTGCTGGTTTGTGGGCATGTCTACCATGCTGAGTGTTTGGAGGCCATGACGCCAGAGACAGACACATATGACCCAGCTTGCCCCATATGTATGGTCGGAGAAAAGCAAGTCTCAAAAATGTCGAGAAAAGCTTTGAAAGCAGAAGCAGACTTGAAGGCAAAAAACTTTAAAATATCTAGAAACCGTGTTGTAGATAGTTATCTTGATGGTGGCTGTGATGATTTTGGTCAGCGAAAAAATGCCAAAAGAGACGGAAAAGCTCCAAAGATGGAACCCAGTTCCAGTGCAAGAAACTCCCTAGCTAAACCTTTCTTGAGACGACACTTTTCACTCGGGTCTAAGTGGAGTAGATCCCTGTCAGAGAACGATTCTGCCCGGAAGAAGGGATTTTGGGCAAGATATCTGAAAGATTGAGCTCCCTTCCTTTGTGTTAAGAGGTGAGGAGCTCGGTCCTTATGTTTGCTATTATACTGAGAATACTTTTGATCTTTAAGTAGTCTAGCTTTGTTAATAAACATGCTTTTGTTTTTCATTCTTTTCAGAGAATGATCCGAAATATTGGTGATATGATTATTATGTTGAATTGAAGGAAGGCAGCAATGCACAGGGGTTCATCACGTCTCCCCCTCATTTTCTGGGTAATCCTTTCAAGAGGAATCTACATTGACCTACCTGGTCACTTTTAGCTGATCATTTTGAGCCCCACTCAAATGGTGTTTTTGTAGCCCACGACCACGTACAACTGGATCAGAATAATACATGGAGGAGATAGCTTTAGAACATCCTAGGAAATAAAATGAATTCTATGATGGGGTTTATTAGTCAAGGCCGAGAAAATGAAGTCATTAATTTAATTGAGCTCCAGATAGCAATATAGTATTTGGGATGACCTTACTTTTTCTGTGTAGGAATCAATGAATCATGCTACTCTCTGATGGAAAGTTGACGTTCTCTCTTATTTTTTGTATGCCATAAGAAATGCCCCTTATTTTGGAGAGTGATTTGTATTTTTAACAGTAAAAGTTCCTTTTTTCCTTAACTAAGTCAGAGAGAGAGAGAGAGAGAGAGAGAGAGAGATTTAAACCTGTGTTAATATATGATCTAATGTTATGGTTAAACATTTAGTTAGAGGTAAGAGCCTAATCCTACTCGGGTTGTATTTGCCTTCCTGAATCCTGGTAATTGTATTTTCCACTTGGATAAGCGGGATTTGAACCCACACCCTCTTTCGAACACCAGAACTTGAGTATGGCGCCTAGGACCACTCGGCCATCCTGACTGCTGTGACAACTAACTAGTTGACATTTGCAATACTTAACAGAGATTTAGCCCCAGGGCGTGATCTCACAACTCATCCATTGTGATGTTGACCATCATTTTTGAGTCCTGGCCCCCCTGGCCAAATACAAAAGGCACGTTTTCGGTGGTTACCCGTTCAAGGATGGAAAATTTGAACAAAATTATCTAGACAATTCAATTTGGATGGTACTACCGACGAAAATTCTCCAACATTAAATTTTCATCTGCTCTTTGGTAAATTATTCACTTCATAGGGCGTTTGTAGTCATTGCAAATTTTGTGATCCGATGAATGGAATAAAATTATCGAAGTGTTTTTTATAAGAGAAGTAGGTGAAATTTTTACGTATTAGAGGGATATATTGAATTCAAGTGCCAAGACAAAAAGAACGAAAATATATTGTTTTCCCTTTCTCATTGGCGAGTTACAAGCTTCTTGACACATCAATTCAATAGAGAATTTGTCAAGAAGTTACACCAACACTATCGAAAATGAAAAAATGTTGCGTCAATGCAATTTTTTTAGACATCACTGATCCCCAAATTTGTAAGAAATTTCATTCGTCGAAACTCCTTTGTAAGGCAACAAGAAGCC
Source organism: Bretschneidera sinensis (assembly GCA_023935145.1). Taxonomy (NCBI): domain Eukaryota; kingdom Viridiplantae; phylum Streptophyta; class Magnoliopsida; order Brassicales; family Akaniaceae; genus Bretschneidera; species Bretschneidera sinensis. The sequence goes on from CM043697.1 coordinate 150,571,342, forward strand.
TAATCTTCATGCATGAAACTTCTCTCTTTTTGTTTTGCTTCTTTTTTCCCCCACTTTTCAAAGGCCTAACACTAGTAGGGAACCCAGAAAAGTATGAATGATGTTACCCCTGGACCTAACAGACTATCTACCGAAATGGGTTCTCCATCTGGCCAATAATGCTCTGCAATCCTGATTTATAACTAGGATGAATAAGCCTGACTTCTAGTTCCTTCTTCATACGTGTGTTAGAGACTCACTTCTCGCCCCTTGAACTTCCCTTCTGAAGTAGTTTGGTTCTTTCAAAAGATGTGTTTTGTTTAATATGGCCCGACCACTTTTTCTCAATCAACTCCAGTGCATATGCAAAGACCTGTTCCCTTGGGGCAGGGCCATCGTCAACAATATTGTAAATTTTCCTGAAAACGTGAAATTCATGGGAATTAAGCAAAAAATCACTTTTCCTGCTTTAGCTAAATTCAAAGTGAAGAAGAGTGAAAATATTCAATTAGAACAGATTGACAACTCCTATCTTACATAAAAGAAAAAATAATGCCATGGATGCACTTCCAAAATGAACCACAAGTCCAAAGAGCAAACTGGCTAAATTAAAAACTCACAACAGACTTCTCCCCGACCCATGAAATTTCTGTGCGGAACATTCACTACATCAGAAACCTCAACTGAGTTTTTAGAGCTGATAATCGAAACATACCCAAAGGAAGGCATGTACATGCCAGCCTTAAGTGCTTGACATATGTCCTCAACATGAACTCTGGATGTGAATTGCCTGGATTTTCTCATTTTCTGACCTTCCGAGAGTGGCTCCTGCTTAATTATTGTATCAACAGCACTGTAATGGGAAACAGCCCATAAGAGAATCAACCTTAAGCATAGAAAATTTGGACAAAGCTTGAACTCCATTGCAGCATAGGCAACAGGTCAAAATCAACACAGTAAATACCTAAGGAAAACAATGACTAAACATTGGCCAAGCATAATGGTCCTCCCTAATTGATACCATTAACATTTTTTTTGATAACTTTCTAAAATTTGTTACAAGTAAAAATGTTTGTGGTGTTTCCACGATCAAATGGCACTGACAGGACCAATGATCAGGATAAGCCACATGTTAATGGTAATTGATAGTTTGATACCATTAACATTTAAAGATGGAATTACTTTATTTCTGTCTGTATGCATGTTAATGAAAGCTTTGAGTCAACATTAATGTAATGAAAAACCGACAAGGTGAGTTCTTTATCCATGGACTCAAAACAACAAACAGCAGTAATTCCCATGCAAACATATGCATCACAACCTTCTACCAGGGCCATAGATAACTCCAAGTCAAAATACTTGCCCCAGATCATGGCCCAGATTTAACCATCCCACCTCAGCATCTAACCTCAATTTAGCCAACTCACTCGTAGGCTTTGCAGGGTAACTGCCAGAGGATAAAGCGTGGAACAGTGGCATCATCTCAGTTTATGACACATCAGTTCATATACCAAATTGTTTAGTCATGTTAGCTCAAAACACACTTACTTCTCATCTACCCATGCACCAGCACAATGTCCATATACACCTGCCAGGCAGAAGTAGTATTCCACCAGTCAAAGATAAGCTTCAGGAGCTTGAAAGCAATAGAAAATATATTGGTCATAATTTACTGCTAAAGATAAAGCAGTGACAGAAGTAAAATCACATAGTGAGAAAGGTTGAAAGGTCAAAAATGTTATATGGAAGGAGAGATGGAGGGAGCTGCAGATTATCAGTATTCCATATTCAGAGTTCTCAAGTATGCTTCGATGACACCGGGAGCTGTCCGTACCGGTTAAGTAGCATATATACTGACAAAATTGTACTTGATGCAGTGTTTATAGAACAGATAAGATAGCAGTGGACAAAAAAATTGCACACATACAAGCATAAATCAAGTATTTTTCAATATATTCAAGTGTTTATGCAAGTTAAAAACTGACTTATATATGCTATAAAAAAGAGAAACTGATTACTATATATTTTCTCAACAGAAATTAATACATGCCAGTGGATGACAAATAACAGAGCCACTGAAGGTTTCCATCCAATAGTGTGCGTCTTAGAAGTTCTCCATGCCGCAGCATCTTCAAAATTATAAGAAAAATAGCAGGCTGAGAGTGACTGTCACATTTATAGAACTAATTCAAAACACTATTCAAAACTAGAACTGAAGAAAATCCTTAGCATACGGCATACCGCATCGCCAATACCAGGACTGGAGGGATCCAGACAAGGAGATGCGTATGATCTCTCATGGTATTTAGGGTGCTCAATCTGAGAACAAAAGGAGATAAGCATCAGAATATGCACCAAATATCAGGGGGGCTGGGGGGATATAAACTTGGTGCAACTACTGGTGCAAGATGGCTTCAATATGACTCTTAAGGCCGGCATAATCTGCATAAATAAGCACAATCTTCAGACCTCACACCAGCATCAGCTTTGCTTCATGGATTTATAGAGGACTTATTTTTACCATTTTACGCATCACTTGAGCAATTATAAATCCAACAATAAAAATGAATTAAAAAGATTTGATCGGCTATCAACAAATTAGTTATATCCAGAACAGTAATTCATTAGAGTCTACAGAGAGAAAAAAATCCTCACTAGACATATGGTTCTAAGTCGGTTCAAGAAAGAAAAAATTCTCACTACAATGGTAAAGAAGGTAGAAACTCAATCTGGCTCATTGGCAGTGAAAAGGTAAACATCAAATCACCTCTCTTCGAGTTCCTGCTTCTTCGCATTCGTGCAAGTCCCAGAAACATTCCTAAAGGCCAATGCCCAACAATGTTAATCCTTTTTGCCTAAGCATTTTGAACACAAGTGCTTCGTAAATTCAGATATTAACGGAGATTAAAAACAAGTGGACTTTCACATGAAAGTACAAAGATTACTATCTCGATAACTTCACAAAGAAAAAGAGGACAAAAAATTACAATTTTTTTTCTTGGAGAAAAGTAATATCATTGAAGAGATGGCACAGATCATTACCAGCTTTCCTTCTTTAGCTCTTGTGCGAAGAATTGTCCGACTAAACCCATTCCGAGAATGAACATCCGATTCCGAGATTTCGGTTCCCATTTATGGTTCGTGAACTATTAGTTGAAGTCACTGGAGTTAAAACGTTGACCTTTGGGGTTTAGCAAAATCCAGTTTTTGTTGTTGGAGTATGGCCGAACCATATGGGAGTTGCCGAAAATTGACATCCATCCATATGGAAATATCGGCTTTTAATTGGACAGCCAAATCGGGAATCCATATATTATGCTTCAAATATATCCACGGAAGGTTTCGAGAGAGCGAGGGAGCTCCCAGCATGACCCCACAAAAATAATTTCTTAAAAAACATTACGTTTAACCAATGGTTAAAGAACTACGTTCGTGGGCAAAACTAATACGGTATTTTTTCTTTTATTACAAAATATATTTTTTATTATTAAATGTGATATTTTTACTATCAAATATACTATTTTATAAAAATTTTATCAAATAGTAAGACATAATATTTCATTGTTAATGAATCATCGAAAAAACTTATATTAATTATTTATTAAAATTATTATTCTTAAAATTTGATATAATAATTTTTTAAATAATGATGTATATCATTTATTTTTTACCGACAATATTGATAAGTGAAGATTATTTTCTATAGCTATTAAAATATAATTGAATATCATAATCGTTCAACTAATGAATCAATGATCGTGTCGTTGAGTCATAAAAAATCACATTTGATATTTATAAAATCATTACCACGTGTTAACTCAAACTTAATAAAATTATTTACAAAACAAATTTTAAAAATATTAATTAACAAATAATCATTTAAATCACAACGTAAGTCCTTTTGTCATTAAAAGGTGATTTTAACCGAATCTCAAATTGAATGCAAAAACTTGTCGGTTTGACCACAACCCAAGTTTCCCCCTTATGCGTTCCTAACCTGTCCACCGTTGGAAGCACCACTTATTGTAATCATGTATTGAACCTCTTGTTTTTCGGTGTCGGTTTAGATTGTTTTGACTTGTTTCTATTAATATTTGATATAATATATTTTTTTAATTATAATGATAAATTGTGATATTTTAAGATTAAAATATTTAATTATATATCTCTTTTTCAATATTCTTCCACAATTCAAAATTTAAGATCAGAGATTTTGGATAATAATGACTTAGTGTTGATTAATTATTTAACTTTGTCATTTTATGTTTAAATAGTGATGAATTTATATGATTGAATAAATTTTGAAATGTATGTAATTTAATAAGTACTTATTAAAAATATAGTTAAATCAAAAAAAATATATCTAAACAAATTAAAACCAAACATTATCCGTCGCGATATTGACAATCTTATCACGACTTGAAGATTATACCCAAAAAACCTATTTGGTTCACATGGAACAAATCAATTTTAAACGGTTTACAGTAGTCAAAGCTTTTCTATAATCTTTTGAATGAATCGAATTAACTTAACTCTTGTTTTATGGTTGAATCGACCAATTTGATCAAGTTATGAACATCATTAATATTTTAAAAATAACATCACAGGTTTAAGGATAATCAAATCATCATCATATATTTTTTTGCCATTCATATAATGCGAAACTAAGTTAACTCAATTCCACTAAATATCACTTGTGTCCTATGAGTTAAACAGTTCTTAATGAAAGGGAATGTGAAATAGAAGAAATGAAATGGTAAACATGTACTTATGGCTCGAGTTTTTTTTAATGAAAATTGAAAAATATAAATGATTGCTTTTATCTCATCAAATCCTTCAAAACTCTAAATATTCGTTAATTCTTTTTTGGTTGGAAATTTTGGAATGAAATAAAAGTAAATGAAAAAAGATGAGAGAATTTGGAGGGTATGCTTCTCCTATCTGTTTCTCTACTCTGCCTCTATCAAGACACCCCTACCTTATGTTTGAAAGTAATAATATATTTGCTTCTATCACTCCATCTTTCCGTTTCCGTACATGCAATTGATCACAAGCTGGGCGTTACTTTCATCTTCAACAGCAAAATAGAGACCCTGTCTCCCCACCAATGTTTAACACGCTCTCTTCCTGCTGCTAGTGCTCCCACAATCCTTCCACTTGCTACATTCATACTCGCTAAGCTACCCTTTTCATCTCTGTAACACAACCCTAATTCCCTCCACTTTTGTTTTCAATACCAGAATTTAAATCCTTATAAATCGGTGAAACTACACTACATGGGATGTGATATAGTTTCAATACAATGTCAAAAAACTTCTATCAAATCCTTTTGTGAAATGACTTTAGAGCTTGCACCAATTTATTTTTGACAAAGTTCATAGATGATCATAATTAGATGTCATGGCAAATCAGAATATGGGAAAAATAGTTGTCCCAATCAAAGGAAGAAGAATGCATAGCAACGGAAACAAAATCACATTTATTTTCGGATGAGTCGATAATCAATGTCACACTTCCAAGTACTTAATTGTACAGAACGTATACTTTTTTCATCACAATTGAACAGAACATATATTGAACATGATACACAGACTATATGCTTATCATATCATTTACAAATATGCCTACAGTTCCAACCATCTATATGTTTACAAGTATATTACTAGTAGGTAAAAAACCATATCTATGCCTATCTTTGAAATTCTTGTGATTTTCATCCCTCTAAACAATTAACCAAGTAGAATTGATGGTGTACCAAACTAACATCTCAGGCCAAGCTCCTTTTTTTTTTTTCATTCTTTCTTTTGGGCTTTTCTATCACTTCTATAATACTTTTCTTCTTGTGATTGATTTTTTGACCAATTAAGCGACAGGCATTCTTTTAGACTACAAAATCATGTAATTGATGGGGATTTCCAAACCTGTCTTGTTGATTTCCTAGATTCATACAGTGATAATCTACTGTGTCAGATCCCACGGAAGAAAACTGTTTTGTTACCTCTAACCTCATTCCCACCGGACATGGAAAACACATCACCTTCATGATGCCGCAACCCCAGTGCAAGAGAAACCTGGCTGTCGGCCACAAAACCACCCAAATCTGATATATCATATGACGCAGTAGCAGAAGTCACAAGATTACTGTTACCATTTTGATTGCATTGCATAAACTCATCTAGAATAAGGCCATGATCATCCACACTAGGCCTTCGGTCTCCCAGCAATCTCATCATACCAGAATCCGACATATTATTTGTATAAGCACCATTCTGAAGCAATGATCTTTCTGTCAACCTGTTCATTTCCACATTAGGGATATTGCAAGATTTCAAGTCATGGACATGCCCAGGATAGATAGCGTCAGCATCAGCATCAATATCAACAGCAGTGGATGTCACACTGTCCTGCAACTCCTCACCTTTAACTTCAGATGCTGTAGAATTCTCTCTCTGTGCTTTGAGTGCATTTTCTTGTGAAGATTTAGAGTTCACATCTGAATCACCTAATTCTTCTTTATACATCTCCTCAATCATGGGCTTCCAAAGACGCACCCGCGCATTTATAAACCAGTTTGCAACCTAATCCAAACAAAAGATAAGCCGTCATGTGACAAGAAAAAAATTGAGTCTATGCATCAAGTAAAACAAGTGACATGAGTGGCAAAAATATGCAGGGCACATATAGGCAGGCCCTCAGTTTAATGTGTTCCAATCGAAAACTTTTCTGCCAGCAATTTCATCATACTAAGGTGTTCCTCTTTTTTTGTGGAAAGGGTCAATGTAATCTAAGGCATCCATCAGGTGTTGTAACTAAGCATAGTCAGATCCCAAATACACCCATGGACATTATAAATCTGTAATTAGTAAAACATACTCATGATCGAAAAAACAGATAACTGAATTTGATCTTGCTATCTACCTGGTTTCTGGTCAACCCTGTCTGTTTTGCTAGCATGATTTTCTCCGATTCCTTTGGGTACCTGCCGAAAATCCAAAATAAAGAAAGAATTAGCGGACCAGAGTTCTCAGTAGTTAGCAAGTGCACACGGGAACATAAGTTCTAAGAACATACGGATGGAGGAAATGCTCAAAAAGCCAAGAACGAAGAATTGAAACAGAGCTCTCAGGAAGGCCTCTTTGCGGTCTCCAAGCAGGTCGCATCACACCAAGCTGCTGAAGAGACTTATTTTGTCTGAGCTGATGGTCAACATAGCGGAGACGAGGTATCCTTTCTCCTTGACCATTTGATGAAGTATCTTGCTCTCCTAGCCTTCTTTGAGCAAGTTGAATCTGACCACAGAGCGTATCACGCAAGCAGCGAAAGTGACGTGAAATTGTTTGAAGGGCAAGTGCTGTATATGGCTTAGCTGCCCTACACCCAGCCACCATCTCGAAATACGACACCACAACTTGCATTTGATGGCAATATTGTTTGTATCTTTTATCTACCTACAACAAGAGTTTCGGGAGATAAGCAACCTTTCAAACAGGTGCATCTTAGTTAAAACACTAATGATATGAAAAACCTTAAATGGGATTAAAACTCAAAAAAGGAGGGAAACTCCATCCAAATGAAGGTATGGGTAGTGGAATAGGCATTCAGCACAAGAAGAAAGATGTTATTACCCACTGAAAAGCTAAATTGACTTGAAATCCTCCAAACCCTCCCTCAAACCTTTCACACAACCAAAAGTTACCCTAATTGTGCTTTAAACTTCAATGACAAGCTCTTACTTCTAAGTTCAAAACCTTCAGCATCAATTGCTCAAAAACACAAACTACTCCCAACATCCGTCTACTGTGTGATACTCAAAACATATCCACTTATTATGTAATTCTTAAAAATATATCTTGATTTTCTCCAATAGATTAGCCCCGCACTGATGAAATCTGTGAATTTGAACGAAAGACAGAAAATGGAATAATTTTTTTCTGTATTATTCATTATTAAATGGTTTACACAGATTTTTTTTATATAAGAGAATACAAGTACAAAATAAAGAAACTAATTAAAATGGCTAGCTGTCCTAATTAATTACAAAGTTGACTAAAGAACTATCTATAGAAATAAGAATAAAGCTAACAAAACTCATAAGATTCGGTAATATTATGACCGAATCTTCCCGTTTCAACACTCCCCCTCAAGCTGGTTTAAAGATATCTTCCATAGCCAGCTTGCCAATGATTTTATCGACCTGTTTTGTAGGAAGTCCCTTTGTGAACATGTCTGCAATTTGTTCGGTAGTAGGAATGTATGGCATGCAGATCACACCGTTTTCGATCTTTTCCTTAATGAAATGTTTGTAAACCTCCACATGCTTTGTTTAGTCATGAAGTACTGGATTATGAGCTATTGAAATAGCAGCTTTATTGTTACAGTATAACTTCATAGGTAATGTGCTAGAGATTTTCAGTTCTTCTAACAGTCTATTTATCCACAACTCTTCACAAATCCCATTAGCAACTGATCTAAACTCAGCCTCTGCACTACTTCTTGCTACCACATTCTGCTTTTTACTTCGCCAAGTAACAAGGTTACCTCCAACAAACGTGCAATAGCCAGAAGTTGATTGTCTATCAATGGCACTCCCAGCCCAATCTGCATCAGTATAGGCTTCAACTTGCAAATGCCCACGGCTCTTGAACATTAAACCTTTCCCTGGAGTTCCCTTCAGGTATCTGAGAATTCTATAGACTGCATCAAAGTGTTCTTGTCCTGGTGAATGCATGAACTGGCTAACCATACTAACTGCGAATGCGATATCTGGACGTGTATGTGACAAGTAGATTAGTCTCCCAACAAGCCTTTGATACTGCTTTCTCTTCACAACTTCTTCTTCAATTTTAGAAGGCTGCAACTTAAGGTTGGGTTCAATTGGTGTCTCGGCTGGTCTACATCCTAGTAGACCTGTTTCTTCAAGTAGATTGAGAACATATTTACGTTGATTCACAAATATACCTTCTTTGGATCTAGCAAACTCCATCCCAAGAAAGTATTTCAAAGCACCCAAATCCTTGATCTCGAAGTCAACTGCAAGTCTCTTTTTTAATCTCTCAATTCTTCATTGTCATCACCTGTCAAGACTATATCATCCACATAAACAATTAAGATTGCAATTTTGCCTTCTTTACTGTGTTTGTAAAGAAGGCAAAATTGTTTGAGACTATATAACGACTTCTTTAGTTTACAAACTTTGTTTGGTCCTAACTCTTCCTCAAACTTGGGTGGTAGGCTTATAAAGACCTCTTCCTGAAGATCTCCATTTAAAAAAACATTTTTAACATCTAACTGGTGTAAGGGTCAGTTGAAATTCATAGCCAAAGATAACAAGATTCTGATTGAGTTTATCTTGGCTACAGGGGCAAAAGTTTCCTGATAATCGATCCCATATGTCTGACTGAACCCTTTTGCAACTAGTCTAGCCTTGTATCTCTCTATACTACCATCAACTTTAGACTTCACTGTAAAGACGCACTTGCAGCCAACTGTTTTCTTCTCCTTAGTTAAATTAACTATCGCCCAAGTACCACTTCGTCTAAGAGCATTCGTCTCTTCTATCACTGCTAATTTCCAATTCGGATCATCTAGATTTTATGAATGTTTCTCGGAACAAACAAGTGTGAGATTTTGGAAGTAAATGCCCTATGGATATGAGAAAGTTTTGCATAGGAAAGATATTCGGTAATGGGATATTTAGGATTTTTTTTGCAAGTTCGGATTCCTTCCCTAATGGCTATTGGAAAATCAAGATCTAATGGTTCTTTGCTAGGAGTGGTAACAGGAACTGAAGATGAGTTAGGGAAAGACTTACCTGTGATATTTAGAGGTCCGCTTCCCAAAGGTTGAGATTGATCATTTCCAAGAGGAATAGGCTGACTTTGACCCCTTTTATGAATCCTTTTCCGAGTATAAATCATAAGCTCGGGATTTTGTTGTAGTGATTCTCCCCCTGGTTTAGATACCGTAATGCTTGGCACTATATGACTAGGACTCCCTTCATTGTTTTCATTGATTTTATCACTTTGTTCCCCAGGTTCAGATTGTTCCTGATTTTGAGTTTCTAGAATGGCAGTGGGAAGAGAGGAATGTAGTGTAGTAGTCAAAATCATATTTGGTAAAGAAGTAAGGAATAAATCTCAAAAATTTTCTTCCTTCACCTTATTCTCCCCCTGAAGACAATTTTTGTGAAAGTAAGGTTTATTTTCAAAGAACAAGACATCCATATTCACATAAATTTTTCTTGTTTGGGGATTATAGCATTTATATCCCTTTTTATTGGCTGCATACCCAATGAAAACACATTTTTCAGCTCAAGGATCAAGTTTAGACCGAGTATTATTAGGTATATGAACAAACACAGTGCAGCCAAACACTTTTAAAGGCAAATCCGAGTACATTCTTGATAAGGGAAAGCATTTTTTGAAACATTCTAATAGTGTGCTGAATTTTAAAACCCTTGTAGGCATTCTGTTAATCAAGAAATATGCTGTTAAAACCGCTTCCCCCAAAAATATTTTGGAACATTCATTGAAAACATTATAGCACGAGCTACTTCAACCAATGCCTATTTTTTCTTTCAGCAATCCCATTCTACTGAGGAGTATCCACACAAGTTGATTGATGATGTATACCTTTTTCTTTTAAAAAATTTCCCGAAAGTCCTTTAAAATACTCGGTTCCGTTATCAGTGTAAAGAATGCTAATTTTTGTTTGAAATTGTGTTTCAACCATTGTGTAAAAATCCTTAAAAAGTTTTTCAACTCAAATAAACCCAACATAAACGGATATGATCATCTATAAAGGTAACAAACCATTTTTTTCTAGAGATAGTAGTAAATCTTGAAGTTCCCCAAACATCACTATATATTAAATAAAAAGGTTTTGAAGAAGCATAAAGTTTTGGTAAATAAGTATTACGATGACTCTTTGATAAGCAACAACTTTCAAAGTAAAATGATGAACAATCCAAACCCTTAAATAAAGTGGGAAACAAATGTTGAAGACATGAGAAGCTAGGATGCCCTAGTCTTAAATGCCAAAGCATTATTTGTTCATAAACAAAATTAGAACTAACACTGCTAAGGCCCTGAGCCTTTTTATTATCGGAGAAATCATCATTAAAGTAGTAAAGCCCACCTTCCATCTTAGCACTGCCAATCTTCCCCGAGTTCCGGTCTTGAAATTCACAGTAACCATCATAGAAAACAACACGACAATTAGATTCTTTGGCTAGTTCATTCACAGACAAAAGGTTACAGATTAGTTTAGGAACATGAAGAACAGATTTAAGATCTATATTCTTAGATAATTTAATCAAACCTTTCCCGGAAATAGGTGAAAAACTTCCATCTGCAATTCTAATTTTTTCAAGGCCAAAACGTGGTGAATGAGTGCTAAAAATATTTGAAAGGCTGGTCATATGATTAGAGGCTCCAGAATCGATTATCCAATGAGCAAAATTTGAACAAGAATGGGGATTAAAAGCACAACCTGTTTGTGCAAGAGAGACACTAGGAATACCAGATAAAGAATTGGATTTTAGTAGTTTCAGAAGATTATTCATCTGCTCCTTGCTGAAGGGACTTGACTCAGCTTCATTGGCTGTGGGAATCACACGTTTATTTTTGTCACCAGGCTTGCTGCTTTTTCAATTTGTTGGTTTTCCATGAATTTTCCAGCAAGTATCTCAAGTATGGCGTGGTTTGTTACAATAATCGCACCAGACCCGAGGCTTCTCTTCAGTTTTATGCTGAAAATTGGCTGCCTTATTAGCAGTAGATTCGGTAACAAGGGCAGAACCTTCAATGGCCCCGCTGGTGATCTTCTTCCCCAACATTACGTGTCTGCGGCTTTCTTCTCTTCAAACTTCAGCAAACACTTCACCAAGTGGAGGAAGTGGAGTCCTGCCAATGATCCTTCCCCTAACTTCATCAAACTCCACGTTTAGTCCGACAAAGAATTTGTAAATGCGATGAGCCTCCACAGTGCGTTTGTAATAACTAGCATCTTCAGTGGATTTCCATTCATAATCATTGAACAAATCCAAGTCCTGTCACAGCCGCTTCAATGAATTGAAATACTTGGTGACCGAGTCTTCGCCTTGTGGAATCTCGCCAAGTTTCAGAATCAATTCATAAATTTGAGATTGATTTCCCAAATCAGAATACATCTGATTAACGTTGTCTCAGAGTTCTTTGGTCGTAGAATAGCACATATAATTTGAACTAATGTCCTCATCCATCGAATTCACGAGCCAGGTCATTACCATTGAATTTTCTGCATCCCAGGTCGCATACACTTGATCCTCCGGGGCTGGTTTCTTCTTTTCGTCCTCTGATGTACATCCGAACTGATTGGGACCATCGTAAGAAGTTGTTCCCATTAAGACAGATTGTAGTGATTTGGACAGAGTGAGAATAGGTACCGGGGTTTTGAATTGTAGGGTGGGTTGCAGAATTTGTGAGGGGTGGGGTTGACTCAAAGGAGATGTCAGACATGGCTGGATTGAGCAGAAAAAAAAAAATTTCTAGGGCTTTGTGGCTCTAATACCATGTGAATTTGAACGAAAGACAGAAAATGGAATAATTTTTCTCTGTATTATTCACTATTAAATGGTTTACACAGATTTTCTTTATATAAGAGAATACAAGTACAAAATAAGGAAACTAACTAAAATGGCTAGCTGTCCTAATTAATTACAGAGTTGACTAAAGAGTTATTTACAGAAATAAGAATACAGCTAATAAAACTCATAAGATTCGGTAATATTATGACCGAATCTTCCCTTTTCAACAAAATCAAAAGGGGAGCACATAACAAAAGGGAAAGGTATCCAATGTGTTTTGGATTATCATTAATTTGCCACCATTTAGAACATACACTTTCCAGCTAGCATTCTCTCTAACCTCTTACAGGTATATCCTGCAGTGGTTTGGGTTGACCAAGGTTGGTATCAATACATAAGTGTCAAAAGGCTTCATTATATGTTGTGTCCATTCTCTCTAATAGTACAAACCAAATTGCTCCTCAAGAGAATCCATCTGGAATGCTAAATAAAATTACTTGTTTCAGTTCATTCTACCATTGCCAATAAAGACCTAATTTATAAAATACTAAATGCATTACTGTTATAGAATATTTTAAATAACAACCTGATTAAATCTGTGCTTTATAAAAAGTGCAATCATGGGTGTACTCTTCAGCATTTGTCATGTAATGAGACTACCAGTTCTCTAGAACATATACAAGCAAAAGATATCTAAATCGTCCAAAGCACCAAATGGATTGATGAAATATATCATGGATTGATGATTTGCTAATGAGTTATGAGATTATAGAGAATCATGGTCTGGACGAGTCCATTCCGGCAAAACTAGAGAATCATAAAAAAGGAATTAAAAATCACATAAACAAACAACACAATTAGCATATTTATGAGGAGTGGCTTACCTCATCCAACATGGACAAAAGTTTTATCTTCTTATTCTGCAAACCCTGTTGTTCTGAAGGTGATAGCTCAGAAGAGTTTCTTGTTAGCTCACTGGGCTCTGACGACATCCCAGTTAATCCAGGAAGCATATCTTGACTATTAGAGCTGCCATCAGTCTCTTTGGAAACATCTAAACCAATCCCATGAAAGCTTCGACGTTTATTCAGATCTGGCTGCTTCAAAGCCTCTCGGACATTAACCACTTCGTCAAGCAACTGCTTTGTGGCCTTGAGATACTTGGAATTTAAGATAATGCTGGTAAATCCTGTTGGGTCATATTGATATGTATCAACATGCATTTCTTTGGGGCTAACAGAGCACTGAGGATTCCAGAAAGCCTCTGTCGGGAAATTGTTGTAGTTGCCTCCAGTAAAACCAGACGGCATGCATTCAGAATGCCTTGACTCTTGATTCTTTTCATTCCCACTGAATGATATTGTCCCTTTACCTGTAATGGGATGATGAATACTCAAGAATGATGGGCAAGCTAGATTTGGAAACTGATACTGAAACGAAGGAACAGAAACAGCAGATGGTATCTGAGTGCTGAGGCTTAGAGATAATCCTTGGCATTGAAAATTGTTTTTGCCAGCTAGGATGCTTGGCTGTGTCCTGTGAGTTACTTTGGAATTTCCAGTAACAGAATTGCCTATTATATTACCAGCTTCATTGTTTAATTGCCCATCAAATGACTGCAAACTCATTGTATCACTTGTAGGCGGAATGAACACCATTTCATTTCTACCTCCAATAGATGGGATTTCATCACAATTGTAAGGAGGAAGAGAACTCCCAGACAAAAGGTCTGAGTAAGACCCAGCTGAAGAAGCTTGGTTCAGATACGTCTGTATGTTACCAGGATGTGAATGTGGTTCAGGGTAAGAATTCTGGTCACCTGGATACAGAGTTGGCGAGCTGTCTCTTTGATAGCTTAAACTTGGGGAATAAAGAGCCATCTCTTGCTGCCTCTATCTCACAAACTGCAAATCTTGCAGTGGGAGTGGAAAGGCAAAGTATTACCAGTGCTTTCCACAAAAGAAATGATCACGAAGGAATGGATACTGCCCAACAAAAAGGTGATCAGTTAATCCTAAGAACTAAATTCCAATGATCATCAGATTCTCAAATCATATTACTAAAATCTGAATTGCATAACCAAATTCTTACGTAGTTACTCCTAGCTCATATAAGATTTATCAGAAGTTCTGCATAAATATTTTGGCAGCAGAACCATAACAGCAATCACACTTAATGTGAATGCACTAAAATAATCCATGACTAAAATTATGAGCCGGACAACAATAGGTTCAGCCTTCAAGTTGTTGTAGATGAACAACAGTGTGAAACTCCTAACAAATTTATCCAAATTCCATATAAAACTATTGAGATGTACCAAGTATATGCTGCCTAAAAACCTTCTATAGTCTAAAAAAGGGAAGAAAAAAAACATAAATGTAAAAAAGTACTTGGCCACCCATTAATCAGAGGCAGATAACGTGTATCATTATTAAGAAGCATCCCACCTGTATTTATCCAATTAACTTCACACTAAGTTCACCATCATGCATAAATTCATCAAGAAGACAGCAAAAGCATACCAAAAGTGAGACTCAAACATACAGAAAAGGTAGCCAGTGAATACGAGACGAAAAAAATCCTAGAATTCTAGATACGCAAAGGAGCCCAGTACAAATTAAAATAACAAGAGCCATAACCAAGTGTTGGGAACCCAATTACTTAGAAAACCCAGAAATACAACGGTTTTCTTATTCCTAAATCCTAATCTTTTACTCTTCTTCCTGCTTCTTGTGATCATCTTCACAATCATCATGCAGTCAACAATTGATATTTGAGATGAACAATCGCAGACAAATTCATAAAACCCATTTACCGAGATAATCTTAAAACATAATCAAGTCAAATTCAAGACCCCATCAAACCAAAATCAGGGTGAAAAAAAAAAAGAATCAAATTAACCAGGTTCCTCAAAGCTCAAAATAATGACTAATTAGGCAAACCCATAAAGTAAAACTTTCGTGAGGTCTTCCTTTCAGTGTCATGTGATCACTATCGGCATGAAGTAGTTTAGTTTGAAGTGTAACACTAAAATCAAAATCAAAATCAAACTCAATAGTTTTTATTTTTATTTTTTGAGTACATAAATCCAATCCATAGTTATTTATCACAGGCAGGCACGGTATCAATAATCATTACCAGTATCAAGAACAAAGATAAAGGTAAAGTAAAATACCTACGAACCCCACAAGCATTGCGGCTCAAACAGGGAGCAGAAAGAAGCTTGAAAATACAGAGACAAAAACCAATCTCAAGAAATATACAAGAGAAATAATCCCCAAAAACAGAACCAAACCACCTTATCATTGGGGCATTGACACCAACCCAAGAAAAAATAATATACAATACGAATCACGTAATTAAAATATTCGTGGAAATTCGACAACAACTAACACAAATATTTTATTCAACCAAACTTTTATAAATTAAAAAAAGGAAGTACTCCATTTTTCTCAGCAATCATTCCGAGAATCTCACGTGTGACAAAAAAAATCCCTTCAAGCTCCAAATTTGGCTAGAAAGTAATTTCAACAAAACGAATCGGCGTGGTGGGTGTTTGTTTCATTCCTTAATGAGAGTTCAAAGGCCTAACAACCAGTTGGTAGACCTATAACCCGCCCTTAAACCCCCTTTTAACGCATAATACTACTTCGCTCATCTGCGTGTGCTGTCTCTTTCCTGTTCTTACAATTGGAGGCATCCAAATTCAAAAGCTTCTGGTTGGTTGATTTAAAAACAAAAAAAAATACATCAAAGAAAAGAAAAAATATGTTAGCTGTTCTCGCGGTTGGTAAAAACGACAAACCTCCACACGTTTTTTTCCACGCGTATGCTTCATGCTTCGAGACGATATCTGCTAACGGCTAACGGCTAACGGCTAACGGCTAGTCGGCTACCTGCGGCAAGCTGGCAATTGTTTTTTGTTTTTGATTTTTTGTTTTGTTTATTTTTGTTTTGGTATTTTCACGCAAGCTCTATAAACCTCTTTTTCATGTATGTAGCCTGGGCTTTATAAGGCCCGCCTTCATTAGGGCCATTAAGACTATATCCAATGAAATATGGAAAATGGCCCAGAGAGAGGCTGAACCTGGTTAACTATAAAAAAGGGCCATATAAACACCACTGGAAAACTAATACTAACAGTTTAAGGAGATTGAATCGGTTTACGCAGAGAGAGAATCACTGGAAGCGAATTCTATCATGAGCTTATGCTTTTCCTTTTCTCTGATTCGTTCACTGCCTCTAATCTACGAACCCAGTTTTCCATGGAATTCAAACCGTAATCGCCGAATTTTCCTTCTCGGTTTAACTACACACAGCATAAACAACTCGTCGAATTTCATCACCAGGGTTGCTCAACAAGGGCTCCAGGTTCCGTCACCTGACGAAGTTTCTCCACAAAGCTCAGTAATCGATACGAGAGAAGAATTCAAAGATGGAGAGGTCAATGGGTTTCTCGATGGAGTCGCGCGCACCGAACATGAGGAAGAAGCCCCAAGTTCCTCTACTAGAGTTAAGAAGAAGAGAGAAGTAGATGAGGACGGCTTCGAGAATAGGTTCAAGCTACGAAATGGAAGGGAGGTTAGTTTTATTTTTTGGATAAATAGTTTTTTATTTTAACTTTCTTAAGCGTTTTAATTAAATAAGTCCATGTTCTTTGTTATTTTTTGGGGATTATAACTAAAATATGAGTAAGCTAAATATCACTAATATTAGGGAAACACAGTGGACACGTGTAGCATTGCTCATATGGATTTTTCATTTGGATAACATGTTCCTAGAAATTTGGGAAAAATGATAAAAGATGGCTCCATTTGGAATTAGTTTGATTTCTAAAAAAAATTGGAATTAGATTGAGGTCTAGGGTCAAACCTGTGTTCTATAATTTAAGTGGAACTGGGATGGCAAAAGTAGGGTTTTTATGGAAAAATCCATTTGACTTGAATTAACATATGGTAGTGTAGGATGTAAAATTGTAAATAGTCCTAAGTGACATATCTCATTCTCTTTGTTATTTCTATTTGGTTAAGCTCGTGCATGCATGAAGTGAACCGACATATTTTTCCAGGTTTTTGAAGAAAATGCCTATCTTGTTGGTGTTGAGCGTAAAGGTGACTTAGAGAATTTGTTTGGTGTAGAGGAATCACTCAAGGAACTAGCTCAGCTTGCTGACACTGCTGGACTTATGGTTGTTGATTCCACGTATCAAAAGTGAGTATTTCTGTATACTTCGTGGTTTAGATTTGAATTTTGCCAGCTAAGGTGCCTTAGTAGAGTTTTTTTCTGTGGATGCAATCAATTCTTTGTTGAAAGCCTATTGAAGTTTTACATTTGAAATGAACCAGCTGAGATACCTTCTTGCATTAGCAGACCACAACAACCTGTGTTTGGTTCCACCTATATAGGTGCGCGC
This sequence comes from Bretschneidera sinensis, assembly GCA_023935145.1. Classification (NCBI taxonomy): domain Eukaryota; kingdom Viridiplantae; phylum Streptophyta; class Magnoliopsida; order Brassicales; family Akaniaceae; genus Bretschneidera; species Bretschneidera sinensis. The sequence continues at coordinate 150,589,299 of CM043697.1, forward strand.
AAAGAGGGAGGGAGGGAGGGCATAATAATTCATGTTTAATAGTCTTCTATGTGCATGGCAATGCATCGTATTGTATAAACCATCAGATAAAACATTTTCTTGTTCTTTATAAATGTACTCTTAATAGTCGACTAGCAAGCTTCAATTGCTCATTTTACTGAATTACTGTATAATGCAGACTAACTTCTCCGAACCCAAGAACATACATTGGATCTGGAAAGGTTGCAGAAATTAAGAGCGCAATTCATGCATTGGATGTTGAGACTGTAATATTCGATGATGAACTTTCAGCAGGGTAAGGTTTGCATGACTTTATAGTTGTCTCTTTTATGGAAATGCTTCCTGTTCAGAGTCGTTGTCATGATTGACATGATTTATTTTAGCCAATATTTTCTTTTCCCAGTTTTCTTGTACTTATTTTATGTCATTCATATTTTTTTCTTTGTTTTACTACGATTAATTTGCCTTGCCTGTGAGAATCCTTGTAATTAAGGTTAAGATCTAGATATACTGGTCTTTGGAGCTATTTTAAGATTTTTAGTAACTTAATCTTTCATTCTACTCACCTAGTTTAGTACATCAAGATAGATAGTATTTCTTTTTAAAAAATTTATAACAAATTCAATATTGTTTGGGAGCAAAGATGATGCAAATACTAAATCCTGGATGTTACTTGTTCCGTGAATTGAAGTGTTGGTGTCCTTGAACCTTTTCTGGGTCTCCTACTATGACTATGAAGTTACTTATAAAAAAAAAACATGATTAGAAGTTTGTTAGCTTGCAAATATTGTGTGGGAGTGGGACGGATTCAGTGTGATTTTGATCCATTGTCACATGGCTTGTTTTATTTCATCCATTTAGATAACAATCTAATTGTTTTTTAGTTTCTGGTCCTTTTTGTCCTCATCATTTGGGATACCTAGAGGATATCTTCATAATTCAACTTCATCCATGTGTGTAGTGTTTCTTTGATATGGTGCATGCGTAATCTCAATTGTGAATACTTTTTTTTCTGTAATAGTTGTCATATATATGTTAATATTCTAGGCAGTTGCGCAATCTAGAAAAAGCTTTTGGCGGGGATGTTAGAGTTTGTGACCGCACTGCCCTTATCCTGGATATCTTTAACCAGAGAGCAGCAACACATGAAGCAGCTTTGCAGGCAAGTTTGATTTTATGCTTTTAATAAAATCATATATGTATGCACAAAAAGACACAAGCAACTTACTTGCTGTGGCTTTTCGGAGGTCCTACCCCATAGTTGAGTTCAAGTTGTTAAAGTGTTCATGAAAGCTTGAACAACGTCTTCTCCTACTAGTAACCAGAAAAAGAAAAAAAAATATTATATTTATTTGCATTCACAGTTATGAGGTCTTTCTAGGTTGCATTAGCGCAAATGGAGTACCAGTTACCTCGACTAACAAAAATGTGGACTCACCTTGAGCGTCAAGCTGGAGGCCAGGTGAAGGGTATGGGTGAGAAGCAAATTGAAGTGGACAAACGTATCTTACGTACTCAAGTAAGCAATATTTTTTCTCGTCTATAACAGACAAATAATTGTGCTCTTTTGCATTTCTTCATAGAAATGGTGACTTTCTCTAACATTTATAGACTAAGCTGTTAATTCTGTTCAGTAGCTTTATAGTATTGTGAGACTTAAGGGTTATCTATAATACTTATTTCTGTTGAAGTACGCATGTTTTCCTCATCTTTAAAATTGTGGCCTGAATTTCTGACACATTGACTTTCCTAGATTGGTGTTCTAAAAAAAGAGCTAGAATCTGTTAGAAAACACCGAAAGCAGTACCGAAACCGGCGCTTTTCTGTTCCTATTCCTGTAGTATCTTTGGTAAGTAAACAAATGGATATTTAATATTTGGAAATTAAACAGATAGTGTTTTTGCACTGGTGATCTATTTGTATTGCATTTTCCATTTTAGGTTGGGTACACAAATGCTGGAAAGAGTACACTTTTAAATCGACTGACTGGAGCTGGTGTTCTTGCCGAGGATCGTTTGTTTGCAACGCTTGATCCAACTACAAGAAGGGTTCAGGTCAGTCAAATATACTCAAAAGACCTCATTGTACAGCATGCTTATGAGCTATCAAGTCTCTATAAAATTGAGTAGGTAGAGAAGAGAAGTTAATAATATGTTATTTTCCAGGTTGTAGCAAATAGCTTTTTATCTGTAAATCCATTCCTTTAATATGTTATACCAACATTATCAAAAAAAATGTTATACCACATGATGCTTCTATTGCCAACAAAGTACTCTTTAGTGCTTGAAATCTGAAGTCTGGGCCTTGTCTTTTTATTTGATTATGTTTATATTTCAAAACATTGGCTTGGAGCGGTTTGCGGGTCTCTAAGGAAGTTAAGAAGGCTTACGCGTGGATCTCCTCTCTATTTTTTGGATTGTGTGGAGTGAAGAATAGGCGTTTGATGACTTAGAGAGTCCTATAGAAGTAATTAGAGATAAATGGTTTAATACCTTTAATTTTTGGTTCAAAGGAATTTTTTTTTTTTTGGTAAATGAGGTAGATCTTCTAAATTTTGTGGAGCTTTTACTTGTAATTAGCCCATGGTTTTGAGTTGCATCCTCTTGGTGCTTTTTAATATAATTTTGCTTATCAGAAAACATTAGGTGCTTGAAGTGTTGGCCCATTCCTATTGGTTGCCACACCATAACACTATAGGTGTGACCGCACTTAATCATACCTCAAGGCTAGAACCTTCTCCGGCAAGAGTCATCTCACTTCTCTTATTGCTAACATGTAGAGACAATTAATTCACTGCATTAACAAAACTCTTGTTGTGAGATTAACAGTCTCATGACAACAGCCATCATCAATTTCCTGGACCTTCATGAAGATGACAGTAGGCCTGTGAGTATTGACTTGACATGCTGGCTTCTGAAATAATTTTTCTTAGTGGCTAGGAGTATAGTAGAATCAACAGAAATTTATTTACTAAATGAGCTTGAGAAACCTTAAAGATGTTGGTTGTAATGTTATATTCTTCTTTTGTTTGGGTGCGGATCAGATGAAAAATGGGAGGGAGTTTCTTCTCACAGATACTGTTGGTTTCATCCAGAAGTTACCAACTACGCTGGTGAGGCCCTTCACAACTCAGAGATGAGTCTGTCATATCAGTTTCTTCGTGTTAAATCACAGCAAAGTATTTGCTGGTATCTATTCTCTTTACTTCCAATTACTATTCGCTTTAGAAGAAGAAGCTTTTACTAGATGTCAATTATTAAACAATACTTGAGCAAAGCCCTCCAAGTCTTTCAATTCTGAGTCTCTGACTAATGACTGCCGCCTACAGGTTGCTGCGTTCAGAGCAACCTTAGAGGAGATATCAGAGTCGTCGCTTTTGGTGCATGTGGTGGACATCAGGTATAATATCTTTAACCTGTCAGTTGCATCTAATTCTTAGGGTCAACATTGTTATCTTACTATTTACTACTTTGAAGTTCAGTCATCCCCTAGCAGAGCGACAAGTAGATGCTGTGGACAAAGTTCTATCAGATCTAGATGTGTCTTCAATTCCAAAATTGATGGTTTGGAACAAGGTACCGGGATATGTTTTACTTGGTTATTCACCTTGACATAATACATTTCTTCTATATGGCTATAATCTGTATAAGTACTCTAGTAATTGGATTTTTTCCATGGTTCCCTTTATGCCGGAAATCCTATTCATACCTCATTGTACTGATCCTTTCTTTCAATTAGGTTGATTTTTTTTCCTTTTTCTGTCGTTATCTTTTTTTCCCCATTTGATGGTTCTGTTTCCTAATATTTTGATAGAGGATACAGAAATCAGCAGGGAAATAATTGGTGGCAGTCCAGGAACAGTGAGGGCGATGTCAGGGGTTCAACCCCAATAGGCGTGAGTGAATTTACAAAAAGATAGAAATATCGAAAGAAAAAAGAGAACTTAGGAGTGATCACGTGAGTGATAATGGTTATCCAACCAACCTTATCATTTGTGTGGATTCTGTACACCCTCCTTAAGGACGCCTCGCATGAAGAATTGGTTATTTGCCAGGGGGGTGTTTATGAGTTAGAATTTGACTTGTAAACCAGTCCAAGGCTTTTTCCTTGTTACTTGAACTTTAAGTTGACATTTGTCCGACTTTCTGTTGCTGCTTCTAACAGGTTGATAGGGTACCCTCCTTAAGGACGCCTCGCATGAAGAATTGGTTATTTGCCAGGGGGGTGTTTATGAGTTAGAATTTGACTTGTAAACCAGTCCAAGGCTTTTTCCTTGTTACTTGAACTTTAAGTTGACATTTGTCCGACTTTCTGTTGCTGCTTCTAACAGGTTGATAGGGTTAGTGATCCCCAAAAAATCAAGTTGGAAGCTAAGAAAAGAGAAGATGTTATTTGCATATCTGCTTTCAATGGTGATGGCCTTCATGAATTCTGCAATGCAGTTCAGGAAAAATTGAAGGTACTGAGTTGGCATCAATAGTTCCTTGTCCTTGAACATATTTGATTCTGTTTGTTCCTGATGATAACGGTTGAGACTGTGATGTGAACTATTTAAACAAATCTTTTAACAGGATTCTATGGTCTGGGTGGAAGCTCTGGTCCCATTTGACAAAGGGGAGCTTCTGAGTACGATACATCAGGTTGGAATGGTAGAGGAAACTGTGAGTATTTGACGTGCTCATTCTCAATCGATTATTTATTTATTGTCTCTTCTATTTATAGAGAAGATTGGTTATTTATTTATAGTTTTTCATACGTTTTTATGAGGAAAAAAAAGGTTTCTCATAAGTTCCTTTTCATTTATTTATAGGAATATACAGAAAATGGGACACTGGTCAAGGCACATGTCCCCCTTCGTTTTGCTAGGCTGCTTACACCAATGAGGCATCTTTGTAAATCATAACCCAACTTTCTTGTATATTAACTTCAAAACTGCGAGTGTTATTTTATTATTCCTCATCCTTTATGTACAGTCTCATTATTTATTTTTTTAGAGAGAAAGAGAGTGAGAGAGCAGTCTGTTGACATAAGCAATTCTTGTATTGTCCTATTCACTGTAGATGGGCTTGTATATGTTACACAATGAGCTTTTAGTATCCTTCATATTGTAAGAAACCTTAATAACTTGCAATACATGACAATGTTTTAATTTCTCTTGTTAATTACAGTGGTACGTTAGTTCTGGTCCTTCTGGATTATTGTGTTAGCGAAAATTTATTTTTCTCATCCTCCATTGTTTGCTGTATGAATACCTTGTTCATTGAAACCCAAATGAGAGGACCAATCATCAGATGGACAACCTCAGTGAGCTTGAATGCATTTACAAAATGGTTTGATCAAAGCTGCATGTAGGAGAGTGATGAACTTCGTGAACAATCTTAATTCTAGTCCATTCTAGTTTTGACATGTCTACAAGTACATACGAGATTAAGCTTATCTGATTTCAGACCATCAGACTCTCAGGGCATATAGTATCGGGAGCAGGAATGGCGACATATAGGTAAAATAGATAACTGCAAGATCGGCTAACTTTATTTCTTTATTTTTTTTCTTTGTGTGGGTGTGGGCGTGGGTGTAAGCATTATCTGTTGAACATCTAATGGAAATTACTCAGAACTTTGTTTTCATTTATTTTTCTCTGAGGAATGTTGATTTTCTGTTATACTCAATCAACTGGCATAATGCTGCAGTTACAACGGCAGTTGCTATGCAGCTCTGTAATAAACTGTATAGAAGAGATTTACTCATCAAAATGTTAAGGTCTTGTTTATTTGTAGACGGATACTTTATATATGTTCCATATGATACAGCACGGTTGGGGCTCTACGGGGCACTATCATGCCTTAGAGCTTTGGTTTTGATTGATAAAGAATGTGAGAGAAAAGAAAAGTGAAAGATTAAAAAGATTAATTTTTTTTTATTATGTGTTTACTTAAAAGACGATAAAAAAGTGATTGAAGGTAGAAAAAAATTATAAAAAAATTGGTTATTTTAGTTTTTACTCAATGATCTTCTTACTTTCACCATTTTTTTAATTTATAAACATAAAAAAAAAACCATCAATTTTCTTTATTTTTTTCTTACCAAACAAACACTTCTTTCTTTCTTTTTTTTCATTTTTTCTCTTTATTAATCATAGACTAAATTCCTTACTGGTAAAGTGTGATGGGTAAATGCAGCTATATCTGGATTGTATCGAGAAGCGTGTTTTCTTAGGAGGAGCTTGGTGACAAAGATTTAGGTGCATGAAGTCTCAAGGGGTGAATCTTAAGAAAGCTAGTCCTAGCTTAACTCGTTTTTGTAACTGTGTCCAGTTCATCACTAGTTAATTGATTTTGATGCTTTCCAAGGTTAAAGTTTCACCATTTCTGTTCCATGAGGTCAGTTGTACTTGACCTTAAATGTGACATAGATGAAGCTGCAATTTGACTTTTCTCACTGAAGCAGTTTAAAAGAAATTTACGCGATGTGTTCTTGGAGCATCTAGAACCAGAATCACTACCCCTCTTCATCAATTAAAATGCCAAAAAGGAGGTGTAAAGGACAAGTTGACACGGTCACAAGCTGTCCACATTAGGTGTTTTTAGAGAGGATTTGGTAGGGTTGTTGATTTTGATCATTGCCACAACTATAAAATGCCAAGGCCAAACCAAGCCAATCACTTGAACTTGTTCCTATAATTTCGAGTCATCGATCAATGGCATTCTTCAAAGTTAATCCTAGTCTCATTCTTGTGGTTTTCCTCTCAGCAGCACTCTTCCTTGCTCACCCTGGTTTCAATTTTGGCTGGGGCAGTGGTGGTCAAATTGGTGGAACCTCATTTGGTCTCTTTCCAGAATTTTATCAGTTTTCATGCCCTCAAGCTAATGATATTGTCATGTCAGTGTTGGGGAAGGCAATTGCAAAGGAACCCAGGATGGCTGCCTCTTTGCTTAGGCTTCAATTCCACGATTGCTTTGTGCAGGTTTTTATGATATATGCTTCTTTAATTAAGAATGTCTTTTGTAGTTTTGTCTCTATACAGTTAGTTTTCTTTATACATCCGATGCTTGAATTTTTTAGGAGCATGAAAAAAATACATTTTTGCATATACTTGACAAAAGTAGTGAGTCTCGTTTATTATAAAAAAAAAATCTCTGAAATCTGCTTAGAACTCATACTAATAGCTCAATTGTTTTATGTTACAGGGCTATGCATCAGTCTTGTCGGACGACACTGAAACTGTAGTTAGTGAAAATAACTCAGTACCGAACAGGAACTCCATTAGAGAATTTGAAGTGATAGATGAGATCAAGGCTAAATTGGAAGAAGCATGTCCTGAAACTGTTTCTTGTGCTGACATTATTGCCCTGGCTGCTCGCGGCTCCACTGCACTGGTAGACGAAAGCTCTTCGCTCTGTGATTTAACAAGTATATGACTTTGTACCTGTCATTTGGGGTGATAATGATGAAGAACAGCTGCTTGAATTACTTAACAGTGGCCTGTATCATAGACCTAATGTATTTTCCAAGTTTTTTGTTTTACAAGTTAGCTGACAAAAGTTAAAATTTGTGGCGAAACAGAGCGGTGGACCATCCTGGGAGCTCCCACTAAGAAGGAGGGACTCAAAGACAGCAAGCCTCAGTGGCTCAAACACTAACATTCCTCCACCAAACTCCACTCTCCAAAATCTCATAACATTGTTCAACCGTCAAGGTCTCGATGAAGTAGATCTTGTTGCGCTCTCAGGTGAGTCTAAAATATGATGTCCTTTGACATCTGATGTGCTATATGCAAAAGTTGTTAAAAACACTTTTGTCTGAATTTTACATATACTGCAGGAGGCCATACAATTGGAGTGGCAAGGTGTGTGACCTTCAAGCAGAGATTGTATAACCAAAATGGAAACAACCAACCTGATGAGACTCTAGAGAAGACTTACATACTTTCAGCTCATATTGTGGGGAAAAGGACTTCTCACTTCAGATGAAGTGTTGTTGACAGGGAATGTTGGGAAGACTATGGAATTGGTTAAGGGCTGTGCAGAGGATGATGGTTTCTTCTTGACCAATTTGCTAAGTCAATGGTTAACATGCGGAACATCAATCCTCTTACCGGGTTTAAGGGTGAAGTTAGGAGGAACTACCGCCTAGTTAACTGAATGTAACTGTAAATAATATTAAGAATTTCTAGTCATTTTTATTTTTGTAGAAAATTGATTTTCAACGAAAGCTTTAAAGGTATAAAAGTGTTGAAAGACTTCAAATTTTTTACGCATAGGAAAAATTCAAGAATAACAAGAAAAATCATCTACAAAAATAACATAATATTGATAACCCAAATTTGATAAAATAGGAGATTGCCAAACATCAGAATATATTAAAGCCAAATTTTGGTCAGTACAATGTTGAATAGAATCAAAAGGTAAATGTTTAAACTTGCCTAACTGACACTCCGAGCAAAAACCAGAATATTTAGAAGACAATGAAATATTCTTGCGAGTTTGTAAAAGAGAAAACACACGGGGACTTAAATGACCAAGTTGACGATGCCAAACATCACCAAAGACTTGACGAGAGACTAGTGCCAGAAGAGAGAGAGTGACTGAGCCGGGTGGAAGAGGGTAGAGGTCACCATTATTGGAGTATTTGAGAAGAGTTCACCATGTACTCTTGTCCTTAATAACAACATGAGATGCATCGAAGTTAGCAGAACAATTGTTATCAGAACATAAATGTTTAACATAAAGTAAATTGTGAGATGATTGCGGGACATGCAGGACATTTTTAAGGTGAAGTGGTTTGGTGGAGGTGCGTAAGAAAGTAAAACCAACATTATTAATATCAAGCAATTGTCCATTACCAATCGAAATTTTGGTTTTTCCAAAGTAAGGTGTAAGGTTAGTAAGTATACCTAACTGAGGAGTCATGTGAGCGGAGGCAGCCGTATCAAGGTACCACTGAGCGACATTAGACTCACCAAGTGACATGGTAGCAAAATATTTTGGCAAGTCATGAAAAACAACAACATGATTAAACCGATCCCAATAAACATTCACGACTGTAAGGGGAAATACCAGCAGATCAATTAAATATAGGAGAGAAGTGAGACGACTGATTAGTACCTGAACGATCCCGATAACCAGAACGACCCCTGCCACGACCACGAGGAGCACCAGAAGTGGTGGTGGTGGCAAAGGCTGTAGGAGGGTTAGAAAGCTGAAAAGGGGCCTGAAGATGCTTTAGGCGTTGTTCCTGGAGGAGTAGCTTATTGCGCAGACTGTCAAAGATAAGAGAGAGCAATATTGGTGTTGGTGATCGTGGTGATGAAGCATTCATACTCGGTAGGCAGACTTGCTAAGACATAGGAGATGAGGTATTTGTTGGAGAGAGGAGAATTGATGGCAGCAAGAGCATCAGCTATAGCTTTGAGGTCCCGAAGATATTGTTCCATAAATTTGCTAGTTTTAGTATGTTGATGAAGTTTTAGGCGAAGGTCAAACTCATTTGTATTAGACTGATCAAGGTAATGTTGTTCTAAGGCCAGTCAGACATCCCGAGAAGTACGAAGATCATGGACATCTTGGAGTATGTCGGAAGTAAGGGTTGCATTAATCCAAGAGTGAAAGCATTGGTCCGTAAGGATCCAGTGTGAGAAAGCAGGGTTAAGGGTTGTGGTGTCATAACTGGAATAATAATATTGGGTGGGAATAGGGAAAGTACCATCAATGTACTCGATTAGGTCGTAACTTATAAGGACTGTGAGAAATTGAGAGCACAAAATAATATAATTAGAATTATCGAGTTTAATATTAACCAGGTGGGTGATACTAGGAGCGGATAACAGAGGGAGATTACAGAAAAGTGGATGAGTTGGGGAATTAATGAGGGAGGGTACAGACCCTGATGAAGGAATTAATTGTGTATTGGCCATTGTGTTGGTCGGCGGGGTGGGAAAAATAGGAAATTGTGGTATTTGTAGTAGTGCGGTGCCGTAAGGAAGAAGGTGTGTGGGACTGGGTGCTGTATGAAATTGATAGGTCTATGGAGAATAAGTGGTGGGTGAGAAGGAGAGGGAGAGTGATCAAGTGAGAGAGAGACTGTTGATGGGAGGTGATGGGTGTGGGACCAGGTGCTGTAGGGAGAGTAGGACAGTTGGCAGGTGAGAGGGAGAGTGAGGAACCAAGTGAAGGACTGGTTGTAGTAATAAGTGAAAGACTGACTGTAGGTGTAGGCATAATTATGACAGGACCAGCTGATGGAACAAAGGGGACTGAGGAATCATGTGCCACGCTAGGTACATGAGTGACATTAGCTGTGATGCTATTGGGGACCACAACAGGGTAGGAGATTTCGGTGAAGGGAGAGCTAATTGGAACAATATTTTCCATGATTTTGGATTTAAAGGGTGAGAAACAAGTGTTTAGAGTTTTTGGATTTTACTGCTCTGATACCATGAAGAGATTGAAATAGAAATTTAGGGTTTGTTTATTCTAACTGCTTAATATTGCAGTATTAGAAACTCATATTTATAGGGTGTTTACAGAAGAGCGTTCTAATAGGACTATGGTATATCAGAGTGTTTTAATTAGACTAAGATTTCCTATTTACAATAAACTAGAAATTCCTAATATTATTTACATTAGGAGTATATACATTTACATTAACTAATAAAACTCGGAGTCCCTGACTGTATATTATCTGGTTTAAGCCTGTTTGAGCTTGTAATGCTTTCAATAGGTTGATGACTAATCATGGTCAAGCTATAATATTTGATAATCGAAATTTTTTTAATACTAGTATTAAAGTAGGACAATAAGATGACAAAATTAATCATCTAGTTAAAGTTTTTATATTACATGTTAACTGTTGATCAATGACTAAAGATCACAACTGTAAAGCAAATCTGTTTAGATAAGTCTATACTATTAATCAAGATCAACTATTCAGATTTGTTATGATCAACGTTTTAAATCTATCAAAACATATTTGAAGTAATAATAATAATAATAATAATAATAATAATAATAGAGAATGGTATAATTGTCCTGAAAATATTAGTCTCAACTAACCTATAATCCCAATCCCATCACATGCTTGATTACTGTCACTTTAAAATGATACTCAGTTATTACTGTCAATGATACTTTTAGACCAAATCACTGTTAAATGATAGTTAAAATTACTATCAAATGGTATCAAAAGTATTGACATCATAGGCTTGGCCTTCAAGTAGTATCTTTACGTTTTTTAATTGTGCTCAATTTAATGGCACATCTATGGTAAGTGGTGATATTTTAAAGTTTTCAAAGGGTGTATTTGGATTGAAGGGAAATGAAAAGAAACAAAACGTAGAGATATATGTATTTATTTATTAAAGAAATACCCGTTCTCATTTTTTTTTTCTTTTTATTCTTTTCGATCCAAACACATTAAAATTTGACTATTTATGGTGAAATACTTGACTAACTCGGGTTTAAATGTTCTAGACTCGTTGAAAACTTCATCGAAAATTTTAAAATTTTTTACTGGTAATATTATTTTTTTGAGTCTCACACATATATTAACATTATCAATGAAGCTCCTTAAAATTATGTTTTCCACCAAAATTTGTTTATATGGTCAAGCCAAAATAAACCACTTTCCCAAAAACGATAAGGAAAGAAAAAAAGATTTCTTAAATATCTATATGAAGCTACAAATTCTCCCACCCTACCCCTTTGTTTTAATCTTTTCATGATGTTAAGCCCACTTGCACGGATTTATTTTTCAGCAGTGTTTCTAAGTTTTTTATTTATTTGAAATTTCTTTTTGTTCAAAAGAAAAGATTTATGTTTGATTAATTAAGTCTGCCGTTGCCCATAAAATAAAGAAAGACTGCCAACTATGCCTAACAAATATTTATCTTTTGAGTCTCGTATTTTTTTTTAAACTCAATATTGTTCAAAAGAAGACTGCCAACTATGCATAACAACTATGCTACATAAGCTTAGATCTAAGCGAGGCGAAAGTCTATAATTCCCTCTGATCATGCATCATATCTCTGTAGAAAAGGCCTCATGGAGCATAAGGTTTCTTGGTCCCCTCCAATTCACCAAGTGGTGACTCTCCCATTTCTATGAGTAATTGGCCCATGCCAATGACCTACTCATGGAGTAAGAGAACAATTCCCCATCTCGAAAAGAAAAGAAAGTGTCCATGTAACCGACCCTTGCGTGCATATGCGAATCTTTGTGTCCTTATCCTGCACCAAGCAATTAAATTTGATACATGCTATTTTGTAAAACAGAAAATGACATTGAAAGCACCTAATAATGGTAGTAGAGATTAAAATACAATAATGTGATCGGAAAAAAAAAATAGAATTAAAAAAATAGATTTTAAGAAATTAGAATTTTTCTTAAATACCTCTACCAAAAGTTAAATAATTTTTAGTTTTCACATCAATTTTATTGTGTTTATTTCAAAAAAACCATTTGACAGTCAAAAGCTTAATCTAAAACTAGATTACACTACAACTCTAAACTGTTTACGCTAAATTCTAAAACAATTTTGATTTTTTTTAAAAAAATATAGGTCAACCACAAAAATAAACTAACAAATTTTAAAAGTTGAAGTATGTGTCCAAATTTACTTTGACAATTGATTTTAAAAAAATTTATTCAAATGTAAAACAGATCTTATCTCAGTAATTGTTTTATCAAAACATATTTCAAAAAACATTTTAACTCACAGTAACTGAAACTATAACTAAACCAAACTATAGACATTTATGAATGTCAATTATCTCCGTGACTGATAAAATCACTTGTTTTAATTGCTTTGGAGGATAAAACATGAATGGGCCGGTCCAGTTGTGTAGCCCATCCAATAAAATAAAATTGGAAAAAAGGAAGTAAAACGTCTCATTTAAGCCCAATAAAGTTAAGTAATCGTATCGAGCAACAGGGCAAGTGATCACCGATCCGTTTTCATTCGCTTCTTCACAAGGAACTATGGAAGAATTTGTAAGATTTCTTAGAAAGATCAGTAAAATGTTAATGAAGAGACCAAAAAGAGATGGCCAATAAGTTGTAGACCAAAAAAATCACCTATAAACCCTAAAACAGTGAAAGGAAGAATGGGTAAACAATCAAGCGCGTGGATCACAATGCAGAAGAAGAGATGGCCACTGATGATTCTGTTACTCTTCTCTCTGTCAACTGCTATGGTATTCCTCATGAGATCCACTTTCGATTCATGCAACACTAGCACTAGCAGCCGTTTCGACGAAGAAAAACAAGACGGTACTACTAAGATTCACTTAGCTGCTCAAGCATCGAATCCTCTCAATTTCATGAAATCTAAGCTTGTGCTCTTGGTTTCTCATGAGCTTTCTCTCTCTGGTACTATTTCTTCCTTTCTTTTTGTTCCCCCCCTCCCCCCCTCCTTTTTCTCGTGAAAACTGATACAAGGTAAATTCAATGCGTAGGTGGACCTTTGTTATTGATGGAGCTGGCATTCTTGCTAAGGGGAGTTGGTGCGGAAGTTGTTTGGATTACTAACCAGAACCCAACGGAACCTGATGAGGTGATCTACAGTTTGGAGCATAAGATGTTGAATCGAGGAGTACAGGTAGATTTAAATTTTGTATTGTTAATTTGTTACCATAAGTATCTCAATAACGTGCTTTGATTTGTATGATTCTAGTTGGTTGCTAATATGAAGTTTTTGCGAAATAGAGATGTAATAACATGAACACATCTTTATAGTTACAAAATGTGTAGTAGTAGCGGAGATTTTAGCTCGGATTGCTACTATCTAGTTTATGCAAATCTTTTTTGAATATCAAATTTGTTGCCATGCCGCTGGGTGTCACTGCAAGTAGGAAAATGCATTTCTTAGGCAAAGACCCTCCTGGGTAATATCTACGTAGAAGTAGGTTAATAACTTTGTGATTAGTCATTAGAGCTAAAGAACATATTTTAGACTAAAGTTGGTTTTTTCAATGAAAATATCTGGTTATGCGCTAAAACATTTTGAAGAGTGTTAACATCCAACTCTCTAGGCAGTGTTCCTTCCATCTTGGAATATGTCGCCTGTAAAATAGTTAGAATTTGTGTGTTAAAAGCTGTATGTTTTTATTGAAAGTCATAGCTTATGGTCTGGTCTAGAGTCAATTCTATTATTTCCTTCTTTTTTTATTTTCCTTTTAGGTCTTATTTTGTTAGAATAGATATTTGTAGGACAAGTATTCTTTCTTCAGAATTGAAAGGGGGAAACCAACATGTCTTGTGCCACTATGTCACTGACCTTCTGCTTGGGGGTTTTTCTAATACTGCCAGGTCTTCTCTGCAAAGGGTCAAAAAGCTATAGAAACAGCACTTAAGGCCGATTTGGTCGTTTTGAATACTGCTGTTGCTGGAAAGTGGTTGGATGCTGTTCTTAAGGAAAATGTTCCTCAAGTTCTTCCCAAGGTTCTCTGGTGGATTCATGAAATGAGAGGGCATTATTTTAAACTGGAGTATGTTAAGCACCTCCCTTTTGTTGCAGGTGCCATGATTGATTCACATGCAACAGCAGAATACTGGAAGAACAGGACTCGAGAACGTCTGGGGTATGCTTCGTACTTCTTTAAATATACTTTCCTGTTGCATGCAAATTTATTAGTAGGCTTTTCTTTGTTACAGTGGGGGTGGTAAACTTGATTCTTGTTCTGCTATAATTGCTGCATTTTCAGTTAAGATTCAACCGCTTTTTGTTTCTATCTGAGGTTAGTAATTTTTTTCCACTTTGTGCTTTGCAGGATTAAAATGCCTGAAACGTATGTCGTGCACCTTGGAAATAGCAAGGAGCTAATGGAAGTAGCTGAAGATAACGTTGCCAAGAGGGTTCTTCGGGAGCATGTGCGAGAATCTCTTGGAGTGCGAAATGAAGATCTACTCTTTGCCATTATAAATAGTATGTTGTTCTTGGCCATTAAGTTTAACATGGTTCAGTTCTTTTATGGTGATTAAGAGTTGTAATGCATACCACTCATTTGCAGCTGCAAAGTTATACTGCTATCACTTGGTTTGCACCTGGGTCTTGGAATATCTACATTTAATTAATTGTCTTTCTCTTAACACTGTATAATTGATAAGAGCATTCTATGATTTTTGACAGCAATGCATTAACGTGGTTTTATTATTGATAACTTTTGGTAGGCTGGCTTTTACAACTTAAAATTCAATAACTAATTCGTGATTTTGTTTCTATTTGTTGGAAATTTTACTACCTGTTAAATAAATTTTGGTTCCTCATTTTTGAATTGTAGCATAACACCTGTCAAATAATGTTTGTCTTCTTGCAACTTAGTTTGTATTCTTTTCTTTTCTTAGGCGATGTTCAATTTGTTGGAGTCTGTTGCCAATTTGATATTGTTTGCCAACACATCATCACATTTTGCATTTACGTGCTTTGTTTCTTACCCAATTTTATATTTGTGAGCATTGGGCACTATATGATTACAGGTGTTTCACGTGGAAAGGGTCAGGACCTATTTCTTCGTTCCTTTCATGAGAGCCTGCAACTGATCCAGGAGAAAAAACTGCAGGTGCCATCAATGCATGCAGTAGTAGTGGGAAGTGACATGAATGCTCAGACAAAGTTTGAAACCGAAGTGCGTAATTTTGTTCAGGGGAGAAAATTTCAGGATCGCGTTCACTTTGTTAATAAAACCCTGACAGTAGCTCCTTATCTGGCATCTATTGATGCTCTTGTTCAGAACTCACAGGTACTTTTTCTGATTTATCTTGTCAATTTGAGAAGGAAGCAATGCTAATATTGTTTTGTTTTGATTTTTTTTAATCACCTGTTTTTAAGTTATGATTTTCCGTTCTGATTGAAAGTACAGTTTTTATCTAATTACATAACCTATCAGATTGAAAGAGCTAAGGTCCCAGCAATTTCAAGAATCCCTTAATTGGTGAAGACCTAGAAGCTATTTGATAAAAGCCCCTCTTTATTTATCAAAGCCAAAATCTCTGAAGTGATGATATATAAGCCTTTAGTTCTCCTCTGATTTGTCTTGTCAATTTGAGAAGGAAGGAATGCTAATATTGTTTTGTTTTTGTTTGCTTATTTTATTTGCTCACCTGTTTATAAAATGATTTCTGTTCTGGTTGAAAAGCACAGTTTTTACCTAATCACATAACCTATCAGATTGAAAGAGCTAGGGTCCCGGTAATATCAAGAATCTCTTTATTGGTGAAGACCTAGAATATATATGTTTAAAGCGCCCCTCTTGAATTATCAAAAGCCAATCAGATTACATAACCTATCAGATTGAAAGAGCTACGGTCCGGGCAACTTCAAGAATCCCTTTATTGGTGAAGACCTAGAAGCTATATGATAAAAGGCCCTCTTTATTTATCAAAGCCTTTAGTTCTCCTCTGATTTATCATGTCATTTGAGAAGGAAAGTGATGCCGACAAATAGGTAGAAACAGAAACAGAAACAGAAACAGAAACAGATTGAGAAACGGAGAAACAGCAGGGAAGCAGAGGGAGATTAGATCGAAAGAACTAGACTAGGTAGAAAAGAAACTTGAACAAAGGAAGAACAAAACAAGAACAGGGAGAAGGGGACAAAAGATATGCCAAAACTCAAGTGTATTCCTTCATCAAAGTCTCCTTACAATCTTAATACTAGTGCTTTTATAAAGGCACCAAACATTATTTAAATGAGGAAGTTATTTAAATCCTAATAACTATTTAATTGACTAAATCTAATTTTCCTAAAATACTTGTCCAAGAATAATATCCCAAAATAATAAATATTTTTTTCCTATTCTGCATCATTCTCCCCTGCTTACAAAAAACTCGACCACGAGTTTTAAAATGGTGAAGTATCAAAACTATTGATTCTTGAAGTTGTATGGCAAAGACTTGTAATTTTCGAGACGTAACAGTCTCAATCGAGCAGAAGAAGGATATCAAAAGGAGTTGTTGAGGAGCCTCAATCCAGTGCAGAATGACAAAATCAATGTAAGGAATGTCACACGCACAAATCTTGCCCGCATCTTGGCTTTTACCTTGTTCATTTTGAAGTGACTCAATAGGTACATCCTCAATGATTGAACTTTCTTCAATGATTTGTCAATTTGTTTCAAAGTTTGTGTGGATTGAAGAAACGAATTCAAACTTATCTTGAATGAAATCTTGATTGGTAGAAGTTTTGGTGAAAGTTGCTTCCACTTGTTGTTTCAATTGTTCAAGGAGTTGTTGCATTTGCGAATTTGACTCTCAAAGGTGGAATACTCGATCTCCAATTGATAGCAATTAGCATAAATACGGCGACCATTCAACTCTGTTTTAGCCCGATAAGCATCTTGAAGCCAAAGATATTGTACAAGAGTAGAAGTTTGATAGAGAACGATTTTCTTTACAAAACCATATGGATAAAAAGTCTGATGTCATATATCTTTTGTGACCGGATAGTAAATCTGATGAATGGTTACACAAAAAATCCGGGTTGGTTCACATGAACCCATTACTCGAGTGCAATTTTTGCCTTTTTTCTGCAATTTTTTTATTACAAAAAGCAACAACTAAATAAGCAGAAATTAAATAAATAAACTTGACTTTTTTTAGGTGGCTTGGCTTAGCCCAGGTAGCTTGGCTCTAGCAAATGGCTCGGCTTGGTTTCACGGCTCGGCTCAGCCTAGCTGCTCATGGCTCGGCTCAGCCTAGCTGCTCATGGCTCGGCTTGGAGCTGTTGGCAGATTAGGTCAAGCGCGTGTTTGAGTTGGGTGTGCGGGTGGGATCCGGGCAGATAGATCTGTGGTAGATCGGAGCCGGGCTCCTGGGGTCGGTCGGAAATGGCTCGTCGGTCACGTTTGTGGTTAAGGCTGGGCTGGGAGGCGAGTGGAAGCGGCGGATCTGGCTGTGAAAGATCAAACAGGTCACGGCTGATAGGCGACGGATCGGGCGGTAGAGCGGTCCGAGTGTCTGGGGTTCGGTCGGAAAAGGCTTGCTGGTCACGGTGGTGGAGCTGATTGGTCCGTACGGTGACTGGAAGTGTCGATCAGACGTGGTAGACCCGAAACGACTCGACTAGTGTGCGACGACGGTTGGGGCGGTGGATTGTACAGGTGTTGTCGGGTTTTGATCGCCCAGGGATTTCACCTCGGGTGGTGGTGACGCCGAGCTCAGGGGGTGGCAGACGGTGACACAATTGGTGTTACTGGCTTTCAAATCTGGTTTTTTTTTGTTCTTTTTTTCACAATCTGATATGAGTGTAAGGATGTGTTTGAATGGGATGAGAAATTTTGTGTGGTGGGGGGATCGAAGTTTGGGACAGACGGGTAGAAACAGAAGCAGAATAGAGAAAGGGGAGAAACAACAGTGGAGATAATAGACAAAAATAGACTAGGTAGAAAAAAAATTAGGGCATAGGGGAAATAACTAACCGAGAAAGCAAGAGGTAACCAATTTTCAGTTCATAATTTCAGTCTCCCAAAATTAACATAATAAGGTGCTTATTTAAGCACCAAGCACATTAGAAAATCCTACTAATTAACAGCATCCTTAATAAAAATAAATCAAAACATAATAACTCCCCAATAAAATCCCTAATATAAAAGGAAATAAATCAAAACATAATAACTCCCAAATAAAATCCCCAATATAATAGGAAATAAATCAAAACATAATAATTCCCTAATATCCCAAAAATCCTAGAATAGTACATAATTCCTTTCCTTTTCTGCATCATTCTCCCCTACTTATTCAAAACTCGACAACGAGTTTTGAAGTAGTGAAGTATCAAAACTTGTGATTTGTGAAGTTGCATGGCAAAGACTTACAATTTTCGAGATGTGACATTCTCGATCAAGCAGAAGAAGGATATCAAGAGAAGTTGTTGAGAAGCCTCAATCCAGTGCAGGAGGACAAAATCAATGTAAGGTATGTCACACGCACAATCTTGCCCTCATCTTGGCTTTGGCCTTGTTCATTTTGAAGTGACTTAACAAGTACATCCTCACAGTAAATGGTAGAGCTTTCTTCAATGATTTGTTCATTCTTTACATAGTTTGTGTGGATTGGAGAAACAACTTCAGACTCATCTTGAATGGAATCAAGATTGGTAGAAGTTTTGGTGAAAGCTGCTTCCACTTGTTGTTTCACTTGTTCAAGGAGTTGTTGCATCATGCGAATTCGAATCTCAAAGGTGGAATACTCGATCTCCAATTGACAGCAATTAGCATAAATACACCGACCATCCAACTCGGTTTTAGCCTAAATAGCATATTGAGGCCAATGGTATTGCACGAGAGCTTGAAATTCTGTTAAGTTAGAGAAAAGACTAATTTTCTCTACATGGCCAAACGGACCAAAAACTTGATAGAGTACATCTTCTGTAAATGAATTGTAACCAGAAGATGTCGACTAAACTCACGCATTCCTCACAAGTGACTCTAATTTGATGTAAATAAAAAAAAGAACATAAATAAAACAAAAATTGATTTTGAGGGTTTTTTTTCTTCTGAATCTGGGTTTAAGGAGAGAATTTGTTGTGATAGAATGAGGGATTCGGTTCTGATACCACTTGATGCCGGATAGATAAGTAGAAACAGAAACAGATTGAGAAACGAAGAAACAACAAGGAATCTGAGGGAGATTAGATCGAAAGAACTAGACTAGGGAGAAAAGAAAACAGGGATAACAAAACAAGAACAAGGAGAAAGGGACGAGATATACCAAGACTCAAGTTTATTCCATCATCATAGTCTCCTTACAATCTTAATACCAGTGCTCTTATATAGGCACCAAACATTTTTTAAATAAGAAAGTAAATCAAATCCTAATAACTATTTAATTGCCTAAATCTAATTTTCCTAAAATACATGTCTAAGAATAATGTCCCAAAATAATAAATATGCTCTTACCTATTCTGCATCAGAAGGAATGCTAATATTGTTTTGTTTTTGTTTGCTTCTTTTATTTTCTCACCTGTTTATAAGTTATGATTTTCTGTTCTGGTTGAAAAGTACAGTTTTTACCTAATTATATAACCTATCAGATTGAAAGAGCTAGGGTCCTGGTAACTTCAAGAATCCCTTTATTGGTGAAGACCTAGAAGATATATGATAAAAGCTCCCCTGTTTAATTATCAAAAGCCAAAATCCCTGAAATGATACTTTATAATCCTTTAGTTCTCCTCTGGAAGAGCTAGGGTCCTGGCAACTTCAAGAATCCCTTTATTGCTGAAGACCTAGAAGCTATATGATAAAAACCCCTATTAAATTATCAAAAGCCAAAATCTCTGAAATGATACTTTATAAACCTTTTGTTCTCCTCTGAAATAGGCCAGCATATTGCATGTTTGTTTCATTCTTTCACCGCTGAAGCCTAAAGTTCTTGTGATGTGTAGGCCCGGGGAGAATGCTTTGGGAGGATAACTATTGAAGCTATGGCCTTTCAGCTACCTGTATTGGTAAGCCAAATTCGATTTAGTAGTACTCCCTTCCCCCTTTCAGCAGTTTTCAAATGTATTTTAGGATAGTACACTTGGAAATTGAGTTCATATTTTTGTTGCTGAATTTCTTACTCATGAGTGTTTGAGTTCCCTCACCTCTCTCTCTCTCTCTCTCTCATTGTTCAGCTGTTTCTAATTTTGTATATTATAATCTAGCATCTGTTCACCTTCGAATGAGCATTGCAGTCCTGTTAGCTTACTGTTCCATAAAAGCAGGGGAAAGGAGGAGAATGTTGGGTTTCGTCGGTGGGGGTGTCAGGCAACTTCCTTAGCTGGTTAAAACCTTTTACGGGTCATGGTAATGAGGTTCTCTTATTGAGGCTTGTTTCTTCACACCACCACCCCCTCAAATATGATTACACAATCATAAGTTTCCTGGGAGAGAATCATATTTCAGTTGTTTAGGTTTTGATGTAAACTATCTAGATAATTGTCCTTCAAATTCAATGGTTATGTTCATACAAAAGTTTGTATTTTGTGTTTGTTCCTATTGAATTGGTGTGTTCAATATGTGTTAGAACGTCTTTTTCTTTTATTTTCTTTTTTCTTATAACAAGATACATCAGCATGCATCAAGGGGCTAATGTTTTTTTTTTCTTGGTCATTTTCCTACTGATATGATCAATAATGTCATTGATGATTCACTTATCAAAATAAATAATGTCATTGATGATTCAGGGCACTGCAGCTGGAGGGACCATGGAGATTGTAGTGAATGGCACAACAGGCTTGTTGCATCCTGTTGGAAAAGAAGGGGTGACACCTCTTGCAAATAACATTGTGAAATTGGCCACGCATGTTCAGAGGAGGCTGACAATGGGAAAGAAAGGATATGAGAAGGTGAAAGAGAGATTTTTGGAACACCACATGTCACATAGAATTGCTTTGGTTCTCAAAGAAGTATTGCAGAAAGCAAGGAGCCGTGCCCATCCATAACTTGCATGAACACTTAGCCATTCGGTTGAAAATTCTCCTCTTCATTGTGAAAGAGTGGGATTTCATCAGCTGAATGTCATACACCTGATGTCTGTGAGTAAAATGTCATTACTTCTGAAAATCCTTTGTACAACAATGTAGCAGGAAACTTCGTAGATAGAAACTGTGAGTTGTGCTACAGCCATTTTTTATTTGTTCTTTCGAGGTTTTAAACCTCTTAAAAGAGTTCTGGGGGAGTATTTTCTTTTGGTCCGTAATCAAATTGTGTTTTTCTTTGGTCTAACTTTAATGTTGGGCGCTTGAAATCTATACAGCATTGTAAATGTAAATCTCCCTTCAGTCTAAATGGACTGAGACATTGCCTTTTTTTCTTTTATTTTAACTTTGATTAAGTTGTGGAACTTCCAAAAGAACCGAGCCATCTAGTTCTTCATTTTTATATTTTTTAGGTCTGGAAAAATTTTACAGACGAATTTAAAAATATGAGCGCCTAACATTTAAGGTCTTGAAACTACAAATTTGGATTTTTTAATCTTATAAATTTTTAATTGATTACAGTATAATTTTTTAAATCACTCTTAATCAATATTAATATATTTTAAAAAAAGAAAATATTAGAAATTTTATATGATATTTTGTACAGATACAAAGAAAAATAAGGTATATCATTGGAAAAAAAATTATTTTTTACTACTTCAAATATATTTTTCTTATTGTATAAATATTAAAAGTAAAAAATAAATAAAACTATCAATTGAGCAGAAATTTACAAATATTTTTGAGTGACAACTTTAGATCGTACTTAGAGTTTAAGGAAAAATACATTTATCGAGTTTGCCAAAAGATTTTGAAGCAACGAAGTGACTAGATATTTCTCTCCTGTGTAATTTAAAGTGCAGGCACCTAAACCCCTTTAATCGAGATTGATCAAGCAAACTCTGACATAAAACATGAAAGACTAAAATGTCCACGTATAAAAGAACCCTTTCTCTTTCTCTTCCTCTCTCTGTTATGTTGTTATTTAATCGATTAGAACTTTTTTATTCAGTCTCTCTTATACACTTGTTTGTCTGCCAAGAAAATAAAGAAAGCAAAGAAAAAATAAAAAAAATGATAAAAAGAACACCATATCATTTCAGAATATCTTCCATTTGAGATTCTGAGGAATTTTTTTGTAGTGACTGGGAGGAATCATCTTCATCTTCGATCTGTTGGCCTTTGAATAGACCCACTTTATGTGTCATCTCTCTTTGTCTCTCTCTCTCTCTCCTTGTATATGGTAGTTGTTTAGGGTTTTCTGGTTCATTGCTTTCTCTTCCAAGTATCTTTAATAGGGTTCCAATTCCTAATTTCATATTTTTTTTGGATAGAAAACTCTAGTTTTAGATAAAATGACATTAAAAACTAGATATTCATAATCTCTTTTATCGTAATAAATGATTTTACCAATTAAATTAGTTTACATTCATAAAATATATATATATTTCACCTACTTATAAAAATTAACTGTCATAATAAACAATAAAACTTATTAGAAAATGGTTTGAAATTGTTAATTGTTTAGTTTTAATTTCAATATTATTTTAATTCAACATATTTTGCCTCACGAGAGGTAAGTCAATTAATCTCACTTATTACGTATTTTTCAGACATTTTACCCATCTTATTTAAAAAAGAAAATCTAGATTATTAAATCTAAATTTAAATTATTTTTTCAAGAGAAATTAAATTGTTTTTATATTTAAAATAATTTTATCTCCCCTCTCTGACCTCCGTTTCCCTCTCCTTCTCTATTCTCATACGTTTCTCTCTACACGCTCTCTCTCCTTAGTCTCTTCTTCCTCTCGCCTTAAGTTTATTAGGCCTCACAGAAGGCAGTGGAGATCCAACCATGAATCGTCCAAGTCTTGAGCTCCAACGTCCAAATCTCCTCCAGATCCAAAATTGTCTAGATCTGTTTTTTCATCAAAAAAACTGAGGGAAAAGAGAAAGAGAAACGAAGGAGAGAGAGACAGCAAGAACACAAAAAGAAAGAGAGAAACATAAGAGAAAAATAGAATTAATTTTTTTAAAATTTATTTAATTAAAATTTAATTTTTAAAATTTTAAACTAACTCTTAAAAAAATAAATTATATAAAAGTAATTTTGTCTTATATTTGTTATCATATCATAATATGGAGTAACATTTTTCATCAAGTTAATGAACCAAGCAAATGATACAAGCATTTCGACTTTAACTCATCTTCAATCACGTCATACCATAATCCCTAAAAAAATTTGTTTGTGAACCAACAAGACCCAGAGTTTTAGGCAGGTGTCCTAATATTATCCCAAAATAATGTTTGGGATGGAGCTGCTGTGTAGGCTGTGGAGCTGGATAACCTAAGC
Source organism: Bretschneidera sinensis (assembly GCA_023935145.1). Taxonomy (NCBI): domain Eukaryota; kingdom Viridiplantae; phylum Streptophyta; class Magnoliopsida; order Brassicales; family Akaniaceae; genus Bretschneidera; species Bretschneidera sinensis. The sequence continues at coordinate 150,613,102 of CM043697.1, forward strand.
TTAGGCCTTTTTGTATATTGAGCCACATGTACGCCGCCCAACCCAATCCCAACTTGGATTTGCCCAAAATCTCACTTGACCAATTTCAACTGGACTGAATAACCCATGTCCGGTCCACATATAAAAGGTTATCCTCTCTTAACGACGACGTTCCATAGTGCTATCTGTAGCTTTACAGTGCTTTTTAGAACAGAAGAGGGTAATCCTGTAATTAGACCCAGACTAAACCCATCACTCAAGAAACTGCGCTATAAAGTTCCTGAGGAGGGGAGAGAGAGAGCATCGTTACTTTTTTTTTGTATCATACTACAAAGCTTTGATCCGTGAAGTTAAGAGATTGCGACGATGAACGACGGAGAGGATGCGGTGCGACGTCGTACTGCGGTGACTGAGTACCGTAAAAAGCTCCTCCAGCACAAAGAGCTCGATTCCAGAGTCCGAACAGGTCAAGCTCCCTAAAACCGTTACGAAAACCCTACTTCACTAATTTCTATGACTCGTATGCCACTAAATCGATTCAATTTTTGTCTAATTTGATCTAATGTTTTTGTTAAATTTGAATGATTATTTAACCATTGGGGTGATAAAATGTTAGGGTTTTTTGCTTTACGGTTTAAATCCTGTTTGTAGATTCGTATTTTACTAGGAATTTATTACGCAATGTGGCTTGGTGTTTATTACGGTTTATAGTAGTTTTCTCGATGTTTTATAGGTAGCTTGGTGTTTTAATAATTGACTGGTAAAGGTTCAAACTATTTCGGTACTGTAAATATGTAAGCCGGCTATAGTAAAATTTGTGTTGGAGACTAGGTTTGGTAATTTCAAGACATTTCAATGCGGATGCCATTACTAGAAACAGTATAAACTGATAATTTTGGGAAATAGTGATTCTGTATGTCATCTATAGTGAAATTTGTGGAGTCTAGGTTTGGTAATTTCAAAAGATTTCAATGTGGATGCCATTACTAGAAACAGTATAAACTGATAATTTTGAGAAGAGAGACTAACCGCACACTTAGGTTTATACTTGTAGCTAAGATTCGAAGTAAAATACTAGAAGAACAAAATTGACGTAGTTTACTTGATCATTGGAAAATTCAATTCTTACATAGCCAAATTAATGCACTGTTTACACACAGTGAGCTTGATGTGTGTTCAAGCATTTCACTGCACTTGCAGTGATAGTCCATACTATCAGACGAAGCAACAGTGTCAGATGCACTTACAGCTTTAGCATAAGGGGTGCCCAAATCACTCATTTCGTTAAAAGCGCGAGTCCACCTAACATGTGTTAAATGCATGAGAGGAGCTCATGCTTTTAACAAAAGGCTTGAGTCCATGCAATCAGTGGCAATGAAAGTATATATGTGCGAACAGAAATACCTTTTCTTTTTCCATTGATAACCAACTATTTATATTGTGGAACTCATCGTTTACTTGGAAATTGGTAATTATGATATTTTAACATTGAATTGGACTTGTGTTTGTGCAGTGAGGGAGAATTTGCGAGCTGCGAAGAAAGAGTTCAACAAAACAGAAGATGATTTGAAGTCTCTTCAAAGCGTGGGGCAGATTATTGGAGAAGTACTCCGACCGCTGGACAATGAACGCTGTAATTTCTCACCCCTAATTTTCATTCCCATAAGTTTATACATGATTTTAAGTGACCTTTTTATGATATGTTTTCCTCCACATACATTTCATTTATGTTCTCCTGCAAAATGAGTTTATAGCATGGCTGTGCATCGTGCTGCATATTTGTAGATCATTTTTTGAATGGATTACCATGTAGCCCTTAAATATACTTCTCCACTAGCTGATTTTATTTCGGAATACTTTTCCTCCTATGCCATTAGTAATGTCTTTTAGTTAATCACTTCTCTATAATACGTTATAGTTTTTCGGTTGTATTTGATTTTACTCATATTAGACTGTTGGTTGTCCCATTTTCTTATGCCTCATTTTCAAATTGAGATTTTTTTCTTCAATAGTGTTTTGGGTAGAATGTAATTATTTGTATAATGTTCCAGTGATTGTCAAAGCAAGCAGTGGCCCGCGATATGTGGTAGGCTGTCGTAGCAAAGTGGATAAGGAAAAACTGATTTCGGGAACAAGAGTTGTACTTGATATGACAACACTAACAATCATGCGGGCCCTTCCTCGTGAAGTAAGCTATATCCTATTTTAATCCAAATAATCATATTCTTATTTAGATGTCTAATTTTGTTATATTTAGAAGAAAAAGAAGAAGAGTGATTTCTGGGATGATGTCCAATTTTGTGGTATGATTGGGATGACAGGTTGATCCCGTTGTTTATAACATGCTGCATGAAGATCCTGGCAATATTAGCTACTCAGCTGTGGGTGGTTTGTCTGATCAGATCAGAGAGTTGAGAGAATCAATTGAACTACCTCTCATGAATCCTGAACTTTTCCTTAGAGTTGGAATTAAACCTCCTAAGGTGACTTATGCTCCTTCCTTCCTTTTTTTTGTTGGGGGTGGGGTGTTTCTTGCTTTATGTTGCCCCACTGGATTGGTACTTCATGCGGTTGTGCTCATCTGTAACCTTTAATGGACAGTTTGATCATTCAAGTAATGGGTTGTAATAGATGTTATGTGAATAAAGCATGGTTTATAATTCTCTGAAATTTCTGTCTTTGTTCCAGGGTGTCCTTCTTTATGGACCTCCAGGAACTGGCAAAACATTGCTAGCTAGAGCAATTGCCAGTAATATCGATGCCAATTTCTTAAAGGTCTGATTTGCATCACATGCTATGCTTTTTTTTTTCGTGTGGGTGTGCACTCTATTGCAAAATTCCCCTTAATTAATAAATTGTACCCTCTCTTGTGGACTCAGGTTGTTTCAAGTGCAATTATTGACAAATACATTGGAGAAAGTGCAAGGTTAATACGAGAAATGTTTGGATATGCACGTGATCACCAAGTAAAAGCCTGGACTTAAGATTCTTTTCTCTTATATTTTATATCCATTTAAATTATTCTTACAATTTGGCTCTGCTTGTTAAGCCCTGCATCATATTTATGGACGAGATTGATGCCATTGGTGGACGCCGTTTCAGTGAGGGAACAAGTGCTGACCGTGAAATTCAAAGAACGCTCATGGAATTACTTAATCAGCTTGATGGATTTGATCAACTTGGGAAGGTATTTTCATGGTCAGAACTTTTTTCGATAAGTCTTTTCCTGTTCATAACTTAGTAGTTCATGATTTAAACCTGAAGCACAGGCACATGGCACACATCTGCATGCTCACGTCACACACAATGTTTTTGGAAGGCTGCTCATGCAGCAAAATTCAGAGATCTGTTTCATTATTGTTTTCCCATGCAATGGGTTTGGGATACTTCACAAACTATAAACTTTTGCATTACTCTCAGTAGCAGAAAGTTTTATTCTTCAAAGTTGGTTGCTATAAGAAAGAGTATATCTCACCAGTGACCAGACTCATTGCCAATGTGTTAACTATGCATGTTTAGTATATCACATACTGATGATTCAGGACTTGATATCAAATCAATGTCACATATTTATCATGTATGTGTTCACGGTGCACCTTCTATCACTATCATAAGCTTTTTCTGTAAACTGGAATTATTAAATGATATTGAAGTACATGTTATAGGTGAAAATGATAATGGCAACAAACCGACCTGATGTTCTTGACCCTGCACTTCTTCGTCCGGGTAGACTAGACAGGAAGATAGAGATCCCGTTGCCAAATGAACAATCAAGAATGGAAATCCTAAAGATTCATGCTGCTGGAATAGCTAAACACGGTGATATTGACTATGAGGCTGTTGTGAAACTTGCTGAGGTGGGTAAAGCTATACTGACTTGTGTTATCTTCATGCATTTGCTGCCTCTTTGTTAACATATTTTTGTTGCAATTTTTCAGGGCTTCAATGGGGCTGACCTACGTAATGTGTGTACAGAGGCTGGAATGTCAGCAATCCGTGCAGAACGTGATTATGTTATCCATGAGGATTTCATGAAGGTAGCACCGTCAAATATTTCTCACAACTTTCTGGTCTTATTCAACTTCAATTGCTTGCTTTGCTCACTTATATCTTGTAATGGCATTTCAGGCTGTGCGGAAATTGAATGAAGCAAAGAAACTTGAATCTACTTCGCATTACAACACAGATTTTGGGAAAGAATAGAACTCATTTATTTTCTTAGCATGTATTTCAGATGTTGCTGATCTTTTCAAATGACAATCGTTTGATATATTTTTGTTCCATGTCCAAGCAACATGAAATGTATTTGATATACGACTCTTCTCATAATACTTGCTCTGCTCATATCCCGTTGATTGTAGCGCATACAATTGCATATTGGACCCTTGGATGTTTGAAGGAATGGAATTTGAGATTATTTCATTTGGTTCTGCATAGTATGTAACCATTAGTGCACGCACAATTATTTAATCACTCTTCCTTATCTTTTGATATTGGTTCAAAGTTTTTAGTAAAATGATGGTTTTAATGTACTCGTTCTCCATAGTAATTCGCTGGTTTGAGAATTCGCTCTTTTTATGTATTTGGACTTGGGGTAACAACTGATTAGTGAATTGATGTATAGATTAGAGATGGCAACCGATGAGCTGATTGTAGGTTCGAAGGTAAAGGCTATTAACTACTTTTTAATTGGAAAAACTAGCGGCTTGATTTATGGCCAATATCATATGATGGTTTTAATTATCACACCTTCTGCATTTTTATGTATAGTTTAGGTACGGTTTATAGAAAGATGGTTTCTTAGAAATTGAATGTGTAAAAAAATGTTTTACTAAATTCTAATCAATTTTTAGTTTCGTAGTTATTTTACTAAAATCTATTTCAAAAATTAAAATCCGTTTTATAAATTATAAATCAAAACTATTGCAAAACCAAATAGTATTTAATTGAAATTATGTTTTTACTTGTGTTTTAAATAAAAAAAATTGTGATTATATGGTAAGAGGTAGTTTTCTTTCATCTCGTATCCCTTTCATCCTTAGTACAAAGTAGATTTGATTTTTGATATCTGGTCTGATGGCAAACACATTATTTTAATTGACACCCAAAACTTTTGATATGTACATATATGCTTTGAAACTTTAACTTTTTAGTCGTCTCCTGTTGCCCAGGCTTGATTGCTGTATCAATTACTAGTTTTAGGCTTTTTGCCTAACTGGTATGTCAAGTAAGTTTCAAATTCAATCAGTGGTTAATGGTTAACTGTCAGTTCATAAAAATATTTTTATTAATTTCATAATTATTATATTATATTAAGTATTTATGCAAATATATGAAAATCTAATTATAAAATAATTAAAGTTATGTAGGCTTTTATTAATTATGAATAAGTGATTATGTTAAATTTAAAAAATTAGTGTTTTATAAAAATATTATTATATAATAACTTTCATAGTCATCATAATCAATTTTAAGTGAGTCTAATCCGAGAAATCATTAATTTTAGAAGAGTTCATTTGACTTCATATCCCAAATTCAATATTTTTAGAGGTTATGTATTAATTAATTTAATCTAATAAAATAACAAAATATTATGAGTTTTTTATTGTGTATTTTTATGTTGATAAAAAAATAAATATCTAACATTTCAGTTGCAAAAACTAATCCGAAAAAAATGTTGTGGATGAATAAATTTAAGTGAAACTTTTCGTAAACATCAAGCAGTGTAGCACGTCTGACAAAGAAATCTCAAATTCAAATCTTCGTACTCAATGAATATTTATCAAAAAAAAAAAAAAAATTGGTTTGGTCTGACGTTCCGCTTATCAGTCAAACTGGTCAAATTCTTCTATTGTAAAATGATCCAATTGAACCTAAAAGTGAAGGAGGCTATTGTCAATGGAGAGTGGGATCTGTCCTCTCTATCGTTTGAATTACCTCTCATCTGTTTAACCAGTAAGGCTATTCCTTTGTCCTTGTCTGGGATTAGAGAAAGGATAGGATCATTTGGGGTGAGTCCTCCTCTGGTTATTTTGATTTGAAATCTGTTTATAGGTTAGAAGACTTTAAGGACCCCAATTCCTCTGACACTAGATCTTGGGAATGGACTTGGAAAATTTCTGCTCACCATAGAACAATTTTATTTTATTTTTTTTTTTTGGCTTGCCTCCCACAATAAATTTGCAACCCTGGTAGGGCTGGATTGGAGTTACTACCTGTGGGCAAGCAGAGTTGGAGGCCCATTAAGTGGATACGGCTATTAGAATTGGTATTCAGAATCTCGAAATAGAGCTTGATGTTAAAAGTGTTATTGATTTGTTTTCTCATGGGGAGAATCCCCTTCGCCCTTACAGCACCATTCTTGATGAGTGCAGATCATTGATGAACAAGCTGGACAGAACGAATCTGATGCACGCTTGCAGTGAAGCTAACCAAGTGGCAGATAGTCTTGCCAAGAAAGGAGCTGAATAAGCAGAGCTCCTGTATTTTGATTCCCCTCCTGACTTTGCCAGGCTTTGGTTTAACACTGATTGTAGGGAAGTAGCGTACCCCAGGAATGTTGTTTGCAACAATTAGATTTCTGTTATGAAGACTTAAGTAAATCTTTTCTTTTTTTCTGATATCAAAAGAAAAAAATAGAGCTTTCTTAACAATAACGATGCTGTTGGGCAGAAATGTGCTAATTGACACTTAATTTATACGGTTGACATGATTCTGAAAGAATACAGGCGTACATTAAGATTTAAATCGTGTTATTGTAGTGAACGACAATTCTCTTTCTTGATGCAAATTTAGTATACTTTTCTTATTGGCCTAACTAAATTTTTCTCCAGACGGGAAGGTTGATGTCACTCTTTTCGATGTGGTCCTTTTGATAAGTTTGTATCTCACCATCCTTGCAATCTTGTAGAACCAGAAAGCACTGACAAGCTGTAATCCCATTGCCATCGTCTGAACAAAGTATGAAAAAGAAACATATCAATATTAATTAAACCCTGTTTGGTTGAAATGCTTTAACAAGTCAATATGTCTACAACTGAATGAATACCTTGATTAGGAGTGGATTGTTAGCAGACAGAGTCACGTAAGTTAGATAAGGTCCACCCACCATCCTTGCAATTGAGAATATGACAGCAAATGAGATCTGTGCAAAACCAAAGATCAGATTAAACGAGTGAAAGAAAAATATTAGCGGAATTGGAATTTGTGATGAAATTACGGTGTTTTTCAATAATTTTATTGTTGAAAAAAATATGATTTCAATTCCACCAAACACAACATAGGAATTACAAATCCAAATCTATGCACAAAAAATTTAGTCCCTCCTTAGAATTGGAACTAACATCAGCTGCTAAATTAAGGTCAGTGTCCCTATAACCAAGCTCTTTGAGAAGTTCCCTCGAGTGGAGGAAAGGACTGGAGATCTCTGTTATCCATAATGCAGCAACCATCTCTGATCCGCACTACACAAAATAAAAAATGAAAATCATCAATGGAGGAACTTAATTATATGAGTTTCAAAGGTATTAAAAATATCACTATCCGGTACTAAATCTTCTTCACTGAATGACTGAAATTCCGGGAAATTGTTTATCTTTAAGGGAAAATTTGCTGAGTGAGTTAACAATAAATCGAAATATAAAGTGAATACCTTTTGATAGGCAAGGCCTGCTCCAATACCAACAATGCTGACCAAATGGTGGACAGTATTGTCAAGATTGACTCCCTTGTCAAAGAGGCAGCATATAAGATCATATATGAGATAAGACAGGCTGATTGCCAATGTTTGCATCTGCTCAGTGTTCAAAAAATCCACCATTCATTGACTTAAAAATCATTGCTTGCTTTAAATAGAGTGAAGATCCAAAATTAGAAAGCATTAAATGGTTCAAATTAATTAATTACCTGCTGAGGAGAAGATTTTGAAGCCAAAGGAGAAACAGGGCACCTCCAATCTTCAACAGAGAGCGATGCCAATGTTACAGCTAAAGTTGCATGCATGGTAGAGACAATGCGGTTGCTGAATTCAAAAGGGCGCATAGGCAAGCTCTTTCTAATTAAAAGAAAAGCTGTTGCCCATGAAATAACTCCCAATAAAACTAAGTTCACTATATAGTCTTCCATATAAATATAATTAATCCTTTTGTGATTCCAAGGTTTCTGCTTCAACTGAAATTGAGTAATCCACAACCCACAAATTCGAATTCTTTTTCAGTAACAAAACATGGAATGAAAAAAAGTGTTCTGCCAAAATACAGGTGTATGTATTAGAAATTCATGAAATCATGAAAAACAGCAACTGGGTTGCTTCCAATTCTCTCAGGAACATAAATAGAAAAGAAAGATGAGATGGGAAAATCAAGGGGAACCGACAAGGAAAAACAAGAGATTAATACTTGACGTTGATTGCTTCTTAATTATTGATGGAATGTAGCTGCGGGGTTAGGTTGGTAACACAACTTGCTTTACCTCCAAACTGAAAGTTCATTTCGTTTGCCTTTTGAATTCTTAAATGGCTTTGTATTTTTGAATTCTTAAATGGCTTTGTATTCCCCTGACTTTACAGTATATGGATCTTTCTCTTATCTCCCCCTCCCCAACCCTTTTTGTTTTCTTTTCATCTTTTTGAGGTCATAACTCATAAAATAATAATAATAGTGGTTCATCTATCAAAAAAAAGAGAAAGTTGTTCAACCATAAATGGAAAGAAAGATGACTCGGCTGAAAGTAACGAAGGCATTTCTCCAACATCAAGGCAGTTGCAGTGTTATTTTATTGCTAATTTAATACATTGAGTTAAAATATAATAAATGTGGTAGTTGTGTTGGTTGTGCGGTTGTGCTTGACCCGGACGAATCTTTTTTCCCAAAAGATTCATTATTCTATAATTTGTGATGAAATGTATCTTGTGTTGCTGATCTTTTCTTGGTCTTTTTTTCCTTTTGAAAAAAAAAAAAAAAACTGGTTTTGTTAGTCACCGTAATATATGCAGGGTTTAGTTTTAGAATTTTATTATTTTTTGAAAAAAGAATAATGTAATCAAAACCGTCCATTTATCATTCCAATCATTATTCTCATAAGTTTGGTTATCTTATATAATATAAAGCAAGTTTTTGTTGAAATATATTTTTCAAAAGTGAGAAAAATAAAAACTTAATTGTATGAATTTTTTATGTGTGAGAAATTCTTAAAAGTTTTTGGTACATTTTAGAAAAAACCCTTTATGGCCAAACATTACTTTTCTATGGGAAAAGGGTTTAAGAAACTTTCAAAAATTATCAGTAGATTTTGTTAATAGATGAATTTTCAAGAGTTATAGTTAATGTAAAATTACAAATAAAGTTATATATAGTTTTGTAGAACTTACCCATAAAAGAATTTATTAAAAGAAAGTACATACGGATTTCAAAAGTTAATAATAATTGTATGAAAAAACAATTTTGATGCTAACGAGTAGATGGAAAGAAATCAAATGAATTTCTAATAAAGTACGCATGAAGTAACCAGTTTGTTTATTGAGTAAAGTTTTGGTCTAGCTTATGATTATCATTTATTTCAAATTGTCAGGAATACTTCATTGTGGGGTAAACTGTACTTTATTTCTTTTTTTTTTTATAAAAGAAAAAATCTTTATTCTAATTGTGATGTATGCATAACAGTTTTTTTTAAGTTTGTAATAAAGCAAATTATATTGTTCGTCCTTCAATTGTGGTTCACGTTCTATTTAGATCTCTAAAGTTTAAATTTTTTTAATTAAATTTTTAATATTTAGTATTAATCAAATTGAGTTTTTTTTGTTAAATGTTCAGATAAAATTTAAGTGTTCAAATCATTATGTCAAACTTAAAACAATATAATCTCAATATATCATGATGATTAGCAGTATTGTCAAGTTTAAATCTTATATTGTTTCACTTAAATTTTAATTGGACACTTGAAAAAATGACATAATTAAATTAATACTAAACGTTAAGAATTCGATTAAGACGATTTAAACTTAAAAAACTTAAATAAGACACAAACAATAGTTTAAGGGCAAAAAAATAAAATTACATAACAATAATTGAACTCTTATGTATGTTCATAAGAATCTAGTTTAATAAGATGAGCATGCCTTAAATCTTAATAATAATTGGTTTTAGATTCTGTCGAGCCAAAAAAATCCTCTCGCGCCGTTGAATGATCTTAGGTTTTAGCCCCATCGACCTAATTTCCAGTAAGATGGACCCAATCAAATGTCACTTTGCATGGTTCCGTAGCCCAAACCGAGTGATCTTAGCTATGACTTTTGCCTGTCTCTGACTCGGACCATTTAATGGGCCTTGCTTAATCCAGGCCGTCAAATAAGGCCTACTGGAATACCGAAGCCCAACACTCCAATACTCAAGCACAAGCCCAATATGTCGAAACCTCGAAGCCCAACACTCCAATTGCATTATCCCGTTATCCAAGAATCCCAAATTATCTGTAGGCAGTGTCCAAGATGGATCGGAGGTGATGCTACAGTAACAGTGGTAGGACAAGATGGGCCCATTAAAGTATTCTCTTGATTCCGTTCAAAAAAGAAAAAAGATTCGCTTGATAGCGTTTAGAGCTTTGAAGTACGTCTACTTCATGTTTGTCGATATTTTCTTTGGTCTTCTTGTTAGAACTCATTTGCTAAAATATATACATATCGTAGGTTATGACTGCTTCAGTACTCTTAAGCATGTCCCTATAATTTTGTATAATAGGCATGGAGAATATTAGGAATATGATTGTTGTTGTTCACTTTTATAAGTCCTATGTTTCCGGAACTTGGTCATCAATTTCTCAATTTAATTATTAACATCTTAACTTTCGTCACATTTATAATATCATAAATTTATTATCAAAAAATATTAATTTATGTATTACGCTATTGTGCGTCATCACGTTATACTAATTGTTTAATCTCGTTATTTTCCTAAAATTATGAAATATTACTTTTTTTTAAGGACCATTAAAAAAATGGACCTATATGAGTAATTAAACCTGCTCTTCAATACAATAAATGCCCAAAATGGTAAATAAGGTCCAAAATAACGAGATACTAGAGTCGGACTTTGCTCCTCTCTTTCCTCCTTATGTAAGTCAAAGCGTGACAAATGGCAGCCTTAAGAGGTGCTATAGCCTATGGGTATGGACGGATGCATTTGGGAACAAGCAGGGCAGACGCCTCGTTTAAATCCCCAAAATCTTTGTATTGACAATGAATTTATCTTCACGATGTAAAATAGCATGCAAATCTCAATTCGACAATTTTCTAGACATAAAATAGACTAAGCAAATATAAAAAATAAAAAAAAAAGTAATAAACAAGGGTGATGTTATTAACGTTTTAAAGATGACTGTTGACACTAGTTTTGTTTGTTTAGTTAATAATGTTATCTTTAATTGAGGTTGATAATTTTGAAAATGTAATTTAATTATAAAAAATTATTGTGAATTTAAATATCAAAGCAAAATAAGAACAATGCTAACAATTTTTAAAATATCAGTAACATCATCAATACATAAATCAAAAACTTTAAATAAAAACGAGATTTTTTTTAAGAGAAATTTTTGTTTGACACAGTGTCATGAGAGATACATGGTATAATAGTACATTTCACCGTTAAATGATACGAGAGAAGAAAAAAAAATATATTTTATTTTTATTTAAGGTTGAGATAAACTCTTATGTCATATATCTCTTATGACACTGTGTTAGATAAGAATTTTATTTCTTTTAACTTCTTTAAAAGGTTTTGCTTGTCCACCGATGCAAGCTTTGTATGTCTGACTCACTACCTTCATGTCAACCATTAATTAAAAAAATATAATTTTTTTTTTGATAAATGACTTACATACACTCAATACATCCAAAAATTTATCAAAAATTTATCCTCTCTCTAAGTCATGGAAAGTTACAATTTCTTTTAGAGCAAAAGTAGCGGTATGCCAAAATGTTGAATAATGCTCATTTAAACCAATAATAAATATACAGTCGTGAGTAAAAGTTTAACGATTACATTTGTTCTAAAATGGAGCAGAGAAGAATATACATTGTCATTTCCCAAAATCTTTTGTAATTTTTCTTTTAAATTGTTTACACTAACAATTTCAAGATGTTTTTACTAATAATATAGAAAAGTGAAAACTTGCCTAAACTTTCCAAGGCTTTCACAATAATCTTTAATTCAGGAAATTAAGGATAAAAAAATTAAGTTATAGAAAATTAATAAACAATAATATAAATTTTATTTCTTTAAAGTTTCAAAATCATCCACAAATAAATCTTTTCTCTTTCCCGCATTTTCTCTTTCTCTCTCTTTCGTTATAGATATCTTTCTTTAAATTTTTTCTGCCCGAGAACTTTGATTTATTTTGGATTTTTATAAGAAACCACTTGCTTATAGTGATAATTGGTAAAAAAAATTATTTTTGGGGGACTAGGCTTTGACAAGATAATACTAGTATCAAACTTTCTAAGATTATAGTCACTTAAGCTTAACATCAGTGTACTAATAAACGATGGTTTGTTTGTTGGAATAAAAAAAATAGTTTATTTGTTTGAATAAAAAAGGATAGTTTATTTGTTATGATTGTGTTGATTTTATTTAAATTTTTTATATGAAAATATTCATATCAATAGTAATAATACAAAATATACTTTTAAATATGTGTTTTATAAAATTATTTTTAATTTTTAAAATTATTTTTAATTTTTAAAATTATAAGTCAATTTTTGTAATAACTTTGATCACGTTCACAAGAGTCTAGATCCGTCGCTAGTTATAAAGTACACCCTCATGCTTGATATATACTCCGTAAAAAAAATAATAAAAAAAAAGTAAAAATTGTAGGTTTGGCTACACCTATACTCGGTCCTAAATGGAATGAATGTAATGATGTAGGGATCTTGGATCCATATGTAGGCATACATAGTATCTATTTATATGTATCATTAATAACTTGATTACTTCCAATAATAATGTGTCTATACCAAGAAATATAGGCTCGCCTCCATGAATCCATAGAGGGGAGGGGTATCATAACCCGAGAGATTTTAAACAAAGGGAGGAGGGGAAAAAGGGAAAGGGCTTTGTTGGGTTTTTTTTTTGGGGGGGGGAGGCGGGGTCGGCTACCCCTCCGAACAATATTTATTTATTTTTAATTATTTAAACCATCAATTTGGGGGTACAGAGAAGAGGGAATTGGGAGTTGTTATTATGTATTATGGAACTTATCAATTATTATTTTTTCTCTCTCCTAATCAAAGGGTGTTTTTTCGTTTTTTTCCCTTTTTTATTTTTTTAATATCTAAATAAAAGTAGGATAACTACCGTTCTTTTTCATTCTTTCTCTTCAAACTAGCAAACTAAAATGTTAGAGGTAAGAGGCCGAACTAAAGCACGCAGAAAAAAGTACAATTTTTTTTTTTGTTTATAATCTTGCATGACCTTGAATGTTACGTAGATTAAATGATACAATGCAAGTCATTCACGGGAGAAGGCTGGTGAGCCGATTTGTGCAATGGGTCATGCCCCTATCCTAAAAAATAGGGGTGAGCATGGATCGGTTTGGATCGAGTTATCTTAAAATTTCAATCTAATCCATTCATATCGGGTTGAAAAAATCTCAACCCAACCTTAGCTCAATTCAACCCAACCCATTCTAATCGGTTTGGGTCATCGGGTTGATATATTTTATTTTACTAAATAATTCAACCATACATATTACATAACAAAAAAAATATTATATTAAATCCAAAACTAAATCCATTCATATTACAAGTAAAATATGTGTGTTTGGTAGCACAAATAATATTTGATACATTACAACATAATTGATATATGCTAGCGCTTTAATTCTAGCACTTCACAAAAACACCGTAATATAACAACCGCAGGCGCTTCCTTGAAGCGCCGCAACATACAAAGAAAACATAACGACGCTTCAAAGCACCGGTATACATGAATTTTAATACAAATAGTGGCGCTTAGAAGTACGGCAATATATCGGCGCTTTGAAGTGCCGAAATATGAAATGGGTTTCGAGCATATACCAAGCGCCGGTATATGCTCGAAACCCATTTCATATTCTGGTGCTTAAGCTCTCCGTATTTACCGGCGCTTTAAAACGCCGAAATATGCTCTATGTAAATCTCAGCCCTTTAAAGCGCCGGTATATACTCGAAACCCATTTTATATTCCAGTGCTTCAAAAAGCCGAAATATGGGAATAAACATATTTCGGCTATTTAAAGCACCAGTAATTTCCAATATAAATAATATAGCGCTAGAATTTTTCCCCCAAAAATTTTCTGTTGTCCTTCGTTCCACCGCATCGTTCCCCCAAAAAATTTACCCTACTCCGCCCTTAGCTCTACCACACCGTTTCCCCCAAAATTTGTCCCTTGTGCGAGCTCCCCCACCATACTCTTCTTGCTGCGTCTCTTATTCTCTTTATTGGTCCACTTATCCCAATCCTCGACCTTTGTTTAAACATCTAGGTAGGCTCTCTAATTTTTTGTGTGTTTTTTACTTGATTAGGAAGGTGTTAATTTATTTGCTTTTAGCTTATTTGATTGCTTGTAATCAAAGATCAAAGGTATGATATTCGGCCATGCCTCTGAAAGACAGCCATATGTTCCTTGAACTCTGTTTTATTTGGGTTTTTGATTTTTTAACTTCTGGTTATAATTGTGCCTTTTTTATTTCACCAGATCATCATCGTTTTCCTTCCAATTTGTTTTATACTGCTGAACGAATTATGGGATTTACCTAGGTGAGATTCATCTCTCTTATGTTATGTTTTCCCTTTTTTCTTTGAATTTGGGTTAATAATGGTCTATGCTTAAGGGGTCGTCTTCCTTCCAATTTGTTTTATACTGTTAAACAAATTCTGGGATTTGCCCAAATGAGTTTCATTTCTCTTATGTTCTTTTTTTTTTCTTCTTCGAATTTAGGTTAATAATGGTGTATGCACAAGGGGTTTGAGGAGTTGCCTATAAGAAATCTTTACTTCCTTCTAATTCGTTTTATACTGCTGAACAAATTCTAGGATTTGCCCCGGTGAGTTTCATCTCTCTTGTGTTCTTTTTTTCCTTTGTTTTTCTCTGAATTTGGGTTTACAACTAATAGTCATTTTTGGGTAAAATCATCTTATCATTTGGCAGTAAATGATTCCAGTGGATATTCAAACAGAACTTTGTTAGGACAACACCATTCGTATATGCCTAGGTGAGTTTCATATCTTCTATGTCATTTTTTTTTACCTTTGTTTTTCTCTGAATTTAAGGTATTTCAATTTGCAATTTTTTTTAGGATGAGAAAATATTGGTTTTCTGTTTGAAGTTACTGATATGAAATATAAACATGAGGTGAATTTTTGTTGTAGATTGGATGCTATAAATTTGTTTTAGATTATGGATTTAGGTTGATTTCTTTGGACTTTAACTCAATGCTTGAATCCAAAATAGTTGTTAACACAACCTTGTCTTTGATTTCTTTATTTTATTTAGCTTTTAAATATTGTCAGAATCCAGTGACCATGGCTTAATACTTGCTTTTAACTTACAAATTCGATTTTGGGTTTTCTCACTATATCTATGATTTTTTGTTTGTATGCATCGATTAGTTGTTTTGATTTGATTTTCATTGTTCAATTTGATTTAGATTGTGTTGTTTCTTGATTAATTTTGGGCTTAATTGTTATGGATTTTGTGGGTAAATTATTATGGATTTTTGTGGGTGTTTGATCTAATTTTTAGGTAATTTTGATTTTGCTGGTGATAATTCATTTAGGTTTATCTTCTTTGTCCTCACGCTACTCACACTTTGTTTCTTCAAATCATGCATGATTACATCTTTGTTTCTCTCTTTAATCTATTTCTATGTGAATGTATCTTTTATCGTGGTTTTTATTGTTTTGAATGGAAATTGGGGAGGGGTGGAAGGAGGGAAGACAGAGAGAAGAGAGGGTTTTGGGGTTTACAACTAATGGTCTTTTGTGAAAAAAAATCATCTTATCATTTGATAGTAGAGGATTCTAGTGGAGATTCAAACAGAACTTTGTTAGGACAATAATAGGGGCAATCCCCTTCCAATGGAACTACTTCTTCACAGTAAGGCTTTAGGGTTTACAACTAATGGTATTTTTTTTGGGTAAAATCATCTTATCATTTGGTAATAGGGGATTCCAATGGAGATTCAAACAGAACTTTGTTAGGATAATAACAGGAGCAGTTTGTGGATTCAAATGTAAGATGTATAGGTAAAAAAATATCCCTCCTTCAGTTAGAGATAACATGTTAAACCAGTATGCAGTTTAGTATTCACACCATCAGGAAGATATTCACCATGAGCATGAGTATCACCTTGATGATGATCATGACTCGCAAAATGATTCTGAGATCGATCCAATAACATCAGGAAGTGATTACAATGATAGTGAACAATACGAGATAATTGATAATTTTTGTATTAGAATACATTCTCTCTATAACTAGTTTGATACCACATTGTTATACTAATTATAAAATTTATGTTTTCAATGTATAGATTCTGAAGAGAGGGTGAGGAAGCAAACACATGTCCTGAAAACCTCACAAGTGTGGTCCCTTGAACGTGGGGAAAAAATTGTGGTCCACTTTAATGCACGTCATCAACCTATTAAGAAGGGTGGCCAAATGTTAAGTAGCCGGTTGAGCAAGGTAGCGAAGAGAGGGAACCATTGTCCGCTTAATTACACGGATTGGAAGAAGGTCCCTTCTAGCTACAAGAAGGACCTTGTTATATTGATTTGGGTAAGTAACAACTTAATAAACATTGATTGCCTCCAATTTTTTTTGTTTTTTTTTGTATTCGTGGTGTTGTACATGCATAATCTCTAACACCAATAATGCTTATTCGACATCGATTTCCTTTCTTTGTGGTAGAGGAAGTTCCATTACCCTATGATTGAGGCGATAGACAACATTTTGTTGAGGATGATAGGGAAAAAATGGAGGGACTACCGATATGTGCTGAAAAGGGACTACGTGAGGAACAAAACAAAACAACAAGTTTTGAGCAATGATGTTCCAAAAGGCGTAGATCAAGACCAGTGGAAGCAACTGGTGAATTACTAGTTCTCTGACCAGAGTGAGGTTGTTTTAAGATAATAATGTTCATTTGGATTCTCATTGTTTCTATTTTTCTAATAATTACTGATTATTCAATTGGTTTATTATTGGTGTAGAAATATTCGACTATAGGGACAGCGGCACGTGAAAGACAACAATGTCCTCACACATCTGGTTCAAAGAGTTTTACTAGAAGACAAGATGAATATGTAAGTTAATTTGCTTCATTCATCCAATCTTTCATTTGAGATGTAGTGTATTGAGTCACAATTTGAACTCTTTTCATATATAGTAGGAGATGACACATGGGAATGAGCCCGGGCGCGTAGAGTTTTTTGCTGAAACTCATAAATGCAAGGATGAGACTTTTATTGATGATGCATCATGACAATTTATGGTAAGTTCACTGTATATTTGATGATTTGGATATGATTTGTGTGTTTCTAACTTGTTAGAACTATGAATAACTTTGTATCGAACTCTCCTTAAGTGAAAAAAAAAGGATCATTGAATGCCCTGGTTAGGAATTATCCATTTTAAAAGTGTCTTTTACATTGAAATACTTTCTAAATAGATTGGAGAATTTAAAATGTCTATTTTTGACAATTTGTTGGTTGGCTTAGGTACATGCACTCAGTTAGGCCTTAGTCCCATTAACATGCAACACTATTTTTTTTAATCTAAACCTTTTATTAGTCATCACTTATCTTGCCTTTACTAAAATACACAAGTCTTGTTGATTTGTTCCTTCTGTTTTTCCCTTTCTACATACACACTGATGAACCTTTATGTTTACAAAAAATAGCTATATTTTTAGTGATCTATAGCCATTTATTCAATTAAGTCTCATGGCTGGTCGTACAAGAGATTCAATTAAGGTTCTAAACCTTGATTATTGTCTATTTTTCATTATCTTTGTTTGATTTTAGTAATTTCATTTGTTGGAATCTTGGTTTGACATGAGTATTACTCTAGTTATACTACTGGTTTGAGTTAATTTGCTCCTGGTTTCTGGTTCTGGTTTCTTGATGAAGATAGACTCTAGTTATATTAACGTTTGATGCTCATCTTCAAAATCTGTAATCTGATGTGTATGACTTGTACAACTATCCTTCCTGTGTCCTGCAAAAGCCATTCATCCATATGTATTTTGCTCGCTTCAAAGATAAGTCTTTCTAGATTAACTTGCTATGAGTATTTGGAGTTCATTTTTCATGTTGTATCCTATTCTTTAAGTTTTTTCTGCTTACAAGATTTAGTGATTTCTAGTTCCTTATACCTAAAATAGTATTTTGAATGTTGTCTTTTTCGATAAAAAATAGGTTGTGTAAAATGCACTACAATGATACTTCTCCAAGGAAAATGTTCAATAATTAGAGCAATGTCTTCAGTTTTATGAAATGATTCCCATGTGTATAAGGCTGAGTTAGGCTGAGCTCTTTGCTCGAATGCCTCGAGGCCTTGGCTTAGAGTGTGAAAGGGCTGCGTTGGGGCCATGGGAATTGGGATTTCCAGAGTTGCTCTCTTTGCAAAGATATTGCAATTTGACCTCTCTTCAATATTCAGTTACAAGCAAAAGGTTCTTGGTAAGAAGAAGTTATTTTGATTGATTATGTGCAGTTCTATAGTAATGGGAGATGGTTTTTAGTGTATGGTAGGATTATTTTGGGTGGAATGTTGGTTCCATTCAAGAAGAGATGTGAGCTTGGAGTACGTTGAACATCTTTAAAAATAGAGAAAAAGCCTAATTTTTTTTATTTCTTTCTATTTTCAATTGATGTGGAATTAAAGAAATAAGAGAGCCTTCAATTAAGTAAAGAAATCCATAGCTTTCATCAAGGAAGGGTGATAAAATATTTTGGGGTTTTAGTTTGATGTTATTTTTTTTTTAAATGAGGATGACTTCATAAACTTCATTGACATACTCTCTTGTTTTTGTAAATAGTTCTTTTGTTTTGTACATATATAGTACTCCGTTGGTGCCTTTGGAATACATCTGTCTGGTTCTGGTGCCTTTAGGATTAATCTGTTTGGCAATGTGATCCTGGCTTATATATTAGAGCTGTGTTTGAAATATGATCCGTTTTCTGCATAGCCTTAATGATTAATAGTTCTTTCTTTAATTACTGATTAGATATAGATCTGAATCTTAGATCAGTAAATGTGTTTGATTGGCAGTAGGTGAGTTTGGGAACTTGATCATGCTTTTCATTTTTTTTTGAACTTGACTTGTACTAAACAAATTTTATGTATGGTGAAGATTTTATGCTTTGAAGGTAAAAATGATATCCTAGTTACACTTTTGTAGTTGTGCTAATAAAAGTGGGATGATTTTGTATGGTGGTGACCACTGACGAGCATAGATGATACTGGTAAGCCTTATTGTGGCTTGCATTGGAAGCAAAGATGTTGTCAGTGTTGCTGCTGCTGCAGGCAGCCTACTAACAGCCTTGTAATTCCTCGTGCATGCCCATACAAGGCTGCCAACATTGTGGCCAATGCTACCAACTGGTCATTGGACTTTGGCCTTGCATCTTATGTTTTGATGGCTTTCTGTTGTAGTGATGTTTAAACTAGTGCTTAAATCTTAATAAATTTAATTCTGTACATATATGATTTATTGAACTTGGTGATGGCATGGTAGATTCACTGTTATGAATATGTTTTCTTTACTCATTTTGTCTAAATTAGTTTTAGTGCTCTATAGATTTTGCATCAATTTTATTTTATGTATAGATATAAATTGATGGTGGTAAAGCAAGGTTACAATGAGATATATGGTAGCAGTGAGACAACATTTTTTGAATTGAAATTCTGGACATGGTCACAGAGATCTTTGTGAAAGTTAGAGATATTCTTTTCTCTTAGATGAATTTGTTTTATCCTCTGTTTCTTTTTTGTTGTTTCCTTGTTAAGTTGTGAATTGGCTACATTGTTTGGATTGTATATTTATTTTTCTTTTGCAGAAGGTTTTATGGAAAAATAGGGGAAATTCTGCCCGTTTTTCTATAAAATATGATAAGCACATTTTGTTTTATGTATATTTCGCTGTAATTAGCTACTAAATATTCGGAGGAGTTTAATCTTTATAGTTTCTGTAGCTCGAGGTTTCAACCCAAGAGGGGGGTGAATTGGGTTTTTAATTAACTTTTTGCGGAATTAATACAAGTTTATAAAAACTGATAAGCAGCAAACAATTAATACAAGTAATGTACTGTAAATAAAGAGTTTAAGGAAAGAGGATGCAAACACAGTTTATAGTGGTTCGGCAATATCGGATTCGTTCCGACCCTACGTCCACTCTCTTCAAGGAACTCCTTGAAGTAATCCACTAAGAAAACTTAGTCGCACAACTTAGCTGGGTGTTGCAAAAACCGTACACAAGCAAATTACAGGAGTTGCTTAAATCGAACAATCCCCTTCCTTTCGAAAGTTTCCCATTCCTCTCGAAAGTAATCCCTTTACAAATATGGTGTAAAGTAAAAGGTAGAGAGACAGCAAATGAAAGCTTATTACAACAGAAATGTCTCTCTTTCAAAGTAAAGCTTGAAGAAATGGCTCAACAAGATTATTTCAAAGCTTTTTGTGTTTCAAGAGTATAAAAACTTGATTATGTGAGATCAACTCTTTTTGAATATATGCAGCTTGTTATTGATTGCTTAAATGAATAGGTTTATATAGCAATCAATTAATATGGCCGTTAGGACTTTAATTTGAAAAAGATTCACTTTAAAACTATTGACCCTCGTCCGTATTTTAATGATGGCAAAACACAACTGTTATTTTATTAACAAGTTTAAGCTAAGTTGTATTAAGGATCAAACGTATTCAACCAAGGAACAAAGTGCAAGAACTCGAACCAAATCAAGTATCAAGTGAAGACTGAAGATTTAGTATAGGTCTTAAGGTTTAGAACCAATGTAAGTCTCACTTATACATTGTATTAGCTTGTTCAATGGCTCGAACACAAAAGGTTTTCTAAAACCATTGATTTTAAAACAAATGTTTTTAATGAAAAACAGAAGAAAAATTGGGTTGGAAGACAACCCAGTCGACTAGGTACATATACCAGTCGACTGGCATATGGGACAGAAGGTACCCAGTCGACTGGATGAATCAACTCAGTCGACTGGTACATGGACAATAAGTCCCCAGTCGACTGGATGAATCAACCCAGTCGACTGGTAAAATGGACAGAAATTCCCCAGTCGACTGGATACCCAAAAGGTCTGAAAACATGATTTTTTCAAGTGAACCCAATCGACTGGTATCATGACCCAGTCGACTGGTAGTTCAAAAATATGACTGTTGGACTCCAAATCTGAACGTTTTAAAGTAAATCTTTTTCAAATTAAAGTCCTAACGGCCATATAAATTGATTGCTATATAAACTCATTCAGTTAAGCATTCAATAACAAGCTGCATATATTTAAAAAAAGTTGATCTCACATAATCAAGTTTTTATACTCTTGAAACACAAAAAGCTTTGAAATAATCTTGTTGAGCCATTTCTTCAAGCTTTACTTTGAAAGAGAGACATTTTTGTTGTAATAAGCTTTCATTTGTTGTCTCTCTACCTTTTACTTTACACTATCTTTGTAAAGGGATTATTTCCGAAAGGAAGGGGATGGTTCGGTTTAAGCAACTCTTGTAATTTTCTTGTGTACGGTTTGTGCAACACCCGGCTAAGTTGTGCGACTAAGATTTCTTAGTGGATTACTTCAAGGAGTTCCTTGAAGAGAGTGGACGTAGGGTCGGAACGAATCCGATATTGTCGAACCACTATAAACTGTGTTTGCATCATCTTTCCTTAAATTCTTTATTTACAACACATTACTTGTATTAATTGTTTGCTGCTTATCAGTTTTTATAAACTTGTATTAATTCCGCAAAAAGTTTTTAAAAACCCAATTCACCCCCCCTCTTGGGTTGAAACCTCGAGCTACAATTGGTATCAGAGCTTCGTTCTCTTAATTTGGCTTAAAATCCTTGAGTTGATCCAATGGCAGCAAATAGCTACTCTGAGGGACACTCTTATACTAGACCACCATTGTTCAATGGCTCAAATTATAACTATTGAAAAACTAAAATGAAAATCTTTGTCGAAGGACAAGATTACAATCTATGGAGAATCATAGAAGAAGGACCTAGAATTCCTTCAAAAGAAATAGTTATTGGAGAGACTCTTCATAAAATGCCTAAACTCAAAACTGAGTTCACTGACGAGGATTGTAAAACGATGTCTCTCAATAGCAGAGCAACAAGCATGCTTCATTGTGCATTAGATATTTCTGAATATAATAAACTATCTGCATGCGTTTCTGCTAAAGAAATATGGGACAAATTACAAGTCACATATGAAGGAACTAGTGAAGTTAAAAAGGCTAAAATTTACATGCTAATTTCTGAGTATGAATCATTTAAGATGTCTCATAACGAAACCATTTCTGAAATGCACTCACGGTTCACCACTATCATAAATGGTTTAAAACTGCTTGGTAAGAATATTGAGGAGGTTGAACTAACCAAAAAAATCTTGAGATCTCTGCCTCCAGAATGGAAACCAAAGAGGACAGTCATACAGGAGGCCAAAAATCTTGACAAGATTGATGTTGAAACGCTGCTTGGGTCATTATTGACATACGAGATGGAAGAAATGACTCCCATCGTCAATGATGATGAGAAGAAGAAAAAGCAAATCGCTCTCAAAGCTTCTACAAGCAACAAAGAAAAGGAATTAGAACAAGAAGCAGAGAGCAGTGAAGAGGATGGTGAAATGGCCTTAATCACCAGACGATTCCATAGGTTCTTGAAGAAAAGCAAGAAACCTTACACAAAGGATCCCACCTCAAAAAGGGAACCACTTATGTGCTATGGCTGCAAGAAGCCAGGACACATAAAAGCTAACTGTCTGGTTTCAAACAAACCATACAAGAGCTTTAAGAAGAAAGCTATGGTAGCAACTACCTGGAGCGATGACGAAGAAGATGAGTCATCAGACAAAGAAATCGGATACGAGAAAATTGCCAACCTTTGTTTGATGTCAATCGATGATGAAAGTGAGATAATATCTTCTCCCTTTTCAAAAAATAATATTGTTACTAGTAGTGAAGAACTGCTAGAAGTAATAAATGAAATGCATGAAGAATTGAAGAAATTTGATTCTAGAAATTCTATTCTTAAGAAAGAGGTATCATCTCTCTCTAAAGAGATGATAAATCTAAGAGAAGAAAAAGAAAAACTATCATCTTTGTTATATGATTCTTCTCAAGATTTTCTCAAAAATGAAAATGAGAATTTAAAAAATCAAATTTCTGAATTGAATAGCACTATATCAAGACTTATGCTTGGAAAAGAAAAGCTTGATGAAGTGCTTGCTTCCCATAGATCAAGTGGAGGAAAATCTGGTTTAGGATATTCTCCATTGGGAAAGCAAAAATCAAAAGAGGGCTTATTCATGAAAGCCTCTTGTGTAGATGGAGCTTCTACTTCAAAAGCTCCTAGCATGGTTAAAAGCACTCCCTCGATGAATGCTAGGAAGTCTAGAAATTCAAATGTTCATACTAAATTGAAGCATCCTAAAAATGCTCATGCTTATATGTATGCTCATTCTAAAAATGCTTATACACATCCTAGAAATAATTATCATGCTCAATCTAGGAACAATATGTATAATCAAAGAATGCATTCTGCTCATGCTCATCCTAGGAATTATCATCATGGTTATCCTAGAAACAATATGCATACACAAAATAATGCTAGCATGTATCCTAGAATGCATCATCACACTTTTTTATGGAAATGACATGCATTTTCATACTCCTTACCATAGAAACATGAATTATAGGAATGCACATGTAAGATATCCTAGAAATTTCTATAACTATCATGCTAGGATTGTGCATCATCAACTTGTTCATAGAGCACCACATGTTAAGAAAGTTTGGGTCCCAAAACAAACCGTATTTTCAAGGACTAACCCCAAAGGACCCAAGAAATTTTGGGTACCTAAAAGTGCTATCGTATATCCTTGTATGATGTAGATTTGCCTCCACACCAAGGAGAAAGGTAACTGTTGGTACCTTGATAGCAGATGCTCAAAGCACATGACCGGTGATAAAAGCATATTCAAGGAGCTAACTTTAAGAGATGGTGGACTTGTGACCATTAGAGACAATACTAAAATAAAGATCATCGGGCATGGAAAAGTCGGTAATGATTTCTCAACCTTAGATAATGTATTGCTAGTACAAGGCCTTAAGCCTAATTTACTTAGCATTAGTCAGTTATGTGACAAAGGATACAAAGTCACATTTAACACCTCTCATTGTCTAGTTATAGACATCAATAGCAAAAAAATCAAATTCATTGGCCATAGACATGAAAATGTCTACATAGTTGATTTGAAATAATTGCATTCTAATAATGAAAAATGTTTTCCTGCTTTTAGTGAAAATCCATGGCTATGGCATAGAAGGCTTGGTTATGTAAACATGAACTTGCTAAAAATTGTTTCAAGAAAAGATTTAGTTATTGGACTTCCTAAAATCAATTTTGAAAAGACAAAATTTGCAATGCTTGTCAAATGGGAAAACAAACTAGGATTTCTTTTAAAGCAAAAAATGTAGTCTCAACTAGTAGACCTTTGGAACTTTTGCATATGGACTTATTTGGTCCAATTAGTACCATTAGTCTAGGTGGCCATCAATATGCTCTTGTTATTGTTGATGACTATTCAAGATATACCTTTATTATTTTTATTGCTTACAAGGATGAAGCTTTCAAAGGATTTGAAAAGTTTTGCAAAAAGGTACAAAATGAAAAAGGAATTTGTATTTCAAGCATAAGAAGTGATCATGGTAAAGAATTTGAAAATCAAAGCTTTTCAAAATTTTGTGATGAAAATGGAATTAATCACAACTTTTCAGCTCCTAGAACTCCTCAACAAAATGGGGTTGTTGAAAGGAAAAATAGAGTTCTAGAAGAATTTTCAAGAACAATGCTTTGTGAAAATAATTTACCAAAATATTTTTGGGCTGAAGCCGTGAATACTTCTTGCTATATTTTAAATAGAATTTTGATAAGGCCTTTGCTTGATAAAACTCCATATGAACTATGGAAAGGGAGAAAGCCGAATATTTCATATTTTCGTGCTTTTGGTAGTAAGTGCTTCATCTTAAATAACAATAAAACTAACTTGGGTAAATTTGATTCCAAGACCGATGAAGGGATATTTTGAGGATATTCAACTACTAGTAAGGCTTATAAAGTTTTCAATAAGAGAACTCTAGTAGTAGAAGAATCTGTGCATGTAACTATCGATGAATCTAACCCAATGAGTAGTAGAAGTTTCCTTTAAAGATGATGCAGACTTTATTCAAAGAATGGAAACTCCTACTCCCATTGTTGAGCCAAAAGTGAGTTCACCTCAAGCAAATGAAAAGATGAAAACTTTCAATGTGGACCAACCATCCTCAAGTCAACAAGAGGAAAGTCTACCCAAGGATTGGAGGTATGTAAATTATCATCCAATTGATCAAGTGATTGGTGATCCTTCACAAGGGGTAAGAACTCGCTCTTCCATTAGAAATATTTGCAATTTTGTAGCTTATTTGTCTCAAGTAGAACCTAATACATTTATAGAAGCTGAAAAAGATAATGATTGGATAATTGCAATGCAGGAAGAGATAAATCAATTTGAGAGAAATATGTTTGGAAACTAGTTCCAAGACCAAAAGATCATTCAATAATTGGAACTAAATGGGTATATAGAAATAAAATGGATGAAAATGGTATAGTAACTAAAAATAAGGCTAGATTAGTTGCTAAAGGATATAACCAAGAAGAAGGAATAGATTTTGATGAAACCTATGCTCCCGTAGCTAGATTAGAAGCTATTCGAATGTTATTAGCATTTGCATGCTTTAATAAATTTAAGCTATTTCAAATGGATGTGAAAAGTGCCTTTTTAAATGGCTTTATAGAAGAAGAAGTTTATGTTGAGCAACCTTTTAGATTTGAAAATCCTAGTCTTCCAAATCATGTCTACAAGCTTTCTAAAGCTCTATATGGGTTGAAGAAAGCTCCAAGAGCATGGTATGAAAGACTAAGTAAATTTTTGATTGAGAATGATTTTGTAAGAGGTAGAATAGACACAATTCTCTTCACAAAAACTCACAAAAATGACACTTTGATAGTTCAAATATATGTTGATGATATTATATTTGGTACTACTAATGAATCTATGTGTCAAGAGTTTGCAAAGTGCATGCAAGGTGAATTTAAAATGAGCATGATGGGAGAACTTACCTACTTCTTTGGACTTCAAGTCAAGCAACTGAAAGGAGGTATCTTCATCAATCAATAAAAGTACATTAAAGACCTACTAAAGAGGTTTGGGATGGAAAGTTCAAAGCCACTTGGAACGCCTATGAGCACAACTACTAAACTTGATCTTGATGAAGGAGGTAAAACTGTAGATTCTAAATATTATAGAAGCATGATAGGTGCTTTACTTTATTTGACTGCAAGTAGATCTGATATAATGTTCAGTGTATGCATGTGTGCTAGATTTCAAGCTAATCCTATGGAATCACATGTAGTTGCAGTAAAAAGAATCCTTAGATATCTACAAGGAACCCAAACCGTAGGATTATGGTACTCTAGAGATTCATCTTTTGAGCTAGTAGGATATTCAGATGCTGATTTTGCTGGATGTAGGTTAGATAGAAAGAGCACAAGTGGAACATGCCAATTCTTAGGTGCTATGTTAACTTCTTGGTTTTCCAAGAAACAGAATTCCGTTGCACTATCAACCACTGAGGTGGAATATGTAGCAGTTGGCACTTGTTGTGCCCAAGTGTTATGGATGAAACAACAACTAGAAGACTATGGCATGAACCTAAAAAATATTCCTATATTTTATGATAATACTAGTGCCATCAACCTAACCAAAAATCCTATTCAGCACTCTAGAACCAAGCATATAGAGATTAGACATCATTTCCTAAGAGACCATGCTAAAAAAGGTGATATAAGATTAGAATTCATACCTTCAGAAGATCAAATAACTGATATTCTTACAAAACCCCTAAGTGAAGCTAGTTTTTGTAAGATTAGAATGTTGATGGAATTGCTTGATTTTGATAAACTGAATGTTTGATTGCATCTCATTTCATCATTTGCATATTTGACATTGAGTGAAAGAATATTAATCATTGTTTAATTATTTCCCTCACTCAAAAACGTCATAGATAAACAAAATCGTGCAAAAAATTCAAGACTGGAAATTTTACTAAAGGTCCAGTCGACTGGTAAATGTTCTCCAGTCGACTGGAAAGGCACTACTGGATCTTCCAGTTGACTGGTAACTCTCTGCTAAATATTCCAGACGACTGGTAAGTATTCTCCAGTCGTCTATTAGGTCGAATCCCTGTTTGGCGCCAATTTTTGAAAAACCCTTATCCTCCAGTCGACTAGTAAAGGTAGCCCGGTCGACTGGTAAATGACTGCCAGTTTATCCAGTCGACTGGTAGGCAAACTGTTCATCTTTTCAAAAGGCCCCAGTCGACTGGTAACTCGATATTATAAATATGATTGTTCATTTTTCTAAAATTTTACGCCATTTTCGAACTCTCAAATTTTCTCTCTCTAGAAAAATTCACCATTTTGATCCAAAAACCATCCAAACTTCATCTAAACACACCGATCTACTCATCCATAAAGAGATTTTTGACTTTCTACGGTTAAAATCTCTTATTTTCATCAAAATCCTTTTTCCCAAAAAACTCTTTTTTCTTCAAAATGAGCGATAAGATCCGTATAAAACTCACAACAAGTGGACCTAATGCGCCTAAAAATCCAAGGTCTTCAAAATCTTCGGCATCGGAGTCGAAAGGAAAGGGAGCAGCGGGCTCATCCAGCAAGGAGCCTAGAATAGAGTTGGAGCAGACTCTATTTTACAGTCCGGCGGCACATGCAAGGTATAACTCTATAATCCGTCACAAGAAAATCATGACGGGTAGAGTCGTTGATTTCGACTCTATTCGCCATGGAAATTTCGATATTCTACCAGCCTTTGAGGCAATAAATCTGACCCCACTGGTCAGAATTTATGAGAAATATTACCCGCGATTGATTTACCAGTTCTACGCGAACTTAGTGAAACCCAGTCCTCTGGCTCTGAGATTCTGAAGCAGAGTCAACGATGTGGAGTTTGAGGTCAATACTGACCTCTTGATGAGCCTTTTGAGAATCCCTGTAAGGGGGATTCAATAGAGTCTGGATGGATGGTCAGACAACTTTGAGGTCGATGAGGCCTGTCAGATAGTCAAAGGAGACCGTAACTATGTGTACAGACCCACTATATTTCATACATGTAGTGACATGCTCCTCGACTCAAAGATGTTTCAGCTGATTGTCAGTTGGACCATCCACCCGAGACTCGGGAGTCGAGGGTATCTATCTAAAATAGATACAGTATTGATTTGGTGCCTAAAAATCTGGGCATCACTTCAATATATATCCTATGCTGCTCGCCAACATGATAAACGGCGAAGAAAACGACTCCGGGTGTCTTCCTTATGGGATGCTCATTACGCTCATCCTCCAGCACTTCCGGGTACCTTTGCCTGCCTCTGAGGCTCAGGATTTCAAATTGACGGACATCATCAACATCTCATCACTGAAGAAGATGGGATGTACTGTTCGTGAAGGATTCCTCTATCCGAAGGCCGGAAAGCACCTGAGGATCCGAGAGGATGCGAGCGACAGTGATGAGGATGCTGCTGCTGATACAGCTGCTGAGATGGAGACGGATACCCGAGCACCTCCCATTGGTGACTCGAGTACTGGTCAGACTGGTTACGGAGACATCCTACGAGCTATCACGAGCCTCCAGATGACGATGGAGTCCGGTTTCCAGTCTATGCAGTCTGATTACTAGAGATTGAGCTCCTCCATAGACCACCCACGGGACGACTTTGAGTTACATCGAGAGCACACCGAGGGTTCCTAGCTGAGATTAGGGAACTTCTTCGTGATGACTCGGACTGTCCCGCACCTTGAGTCTATGTCTTTATTATGTACTTAGTGTTTTTCAGCTCTTATCACATAGCACGGACATATCATGTATTATTTTGTCTTAGTTATGGCTCTGTGAAGCCCGTTTGTGTATTGACTTTTTATGTATGATGATGTATTTCTATTAGCCATATTTCTTGCATCTACTTACGCTATTTGTGATATGTTAGCACTGTTTTAAAACTCTGTTTAGCCACTAAACTGCTCTAAAATACTTATACGTGTATGAAAACTTCCAGTTCTTCCCGGGAAGGCTTTCGAAATCCGAATGAAGCCAAATTTTCGTGCACAAGTTTGTTTTCTAATACTCTAGATGACTGTATTAGCTAAATAACTTATTTTTTGTGTTATGTTCCCTTTGATTGCTGTTGTCAAAACGGAGGAGAAAAATGAGAAAAACGAGAAAATCTAAGTAAACGCAACCAATGCATAGATTTAGGGGGAGCATTGCTCCATAGCCTTGTAAAAATGTTTATTGATTGGTTGAGTTTGATTCTGGATTGATTGAAAGAAATATAAACTGTGTTTGCTTGTTTACAGGGTGGTTTTACTAGAAAAACAGAGGAGACTTTGTCCAATTTTTTGTAAAATCCTAACACTTAGCTTTTAAAACTGTTTTCACATTATTAGTTTTGTCATCATCAAAAAGGGGGAGATTGTTGACCCTCATCCGTATTTTAATGATGTCAAAATACAACTGTTATTTTATTAACAAGTTTAAGCTAAGTTGTATTAAGGATCAAACGCATTCAACCAAGGAACAAAGTGCAAGAACTCGAACCAAATCAAGTATCAAGTGAAGACTGAAGATCTAGTATAGGTCTTAAGGTTTAGAACCAATGTAAGTCTCACTTATACATTGTATTAGCTTGTTCAATGGCTCGAACACAAAAGGTTTTCTAAAACTGTTGATTTTAAAACAAATGTTTTTAATGAAAAACAGAAGAAAAACTGGGTTGGAAGACAACCCAGTCGACTGGGTACATATACCAGTCGACTGATATATGGGACAGAAGGTACCCAGTCGACTGAATGAATCAACCCAGTCGACTGGTACATAGACAGTAAGTCCCCAGTCAATTGGATGAATCAACCCAATCAACTGGTAAAATGGACAGAAATTCCCCAGTCGACTGGATGAAATATATCAGTCGACTGGATACCCAGAAGGTCTGAAAACATGATTTTTTTTAAGTTAACCCAGTCGACTGGTATCACGACCCAGTCGACTGGTAGTTCAAAAATATGACCGTTGGACTCCAAATTTGAACGTTTTAAAGTAAATCTTTTTCAAATTAAAGTCCTAACGGCCATATTAATTGATTGTTATATAAACCCATTCAGTTAAGCATTCAATAACAAGCTGCATATATTCAAAAAGAGTTGATCTCACATAATCAAGTTTTATACTCTTGAAACACGAAAAGCTTTGAAATAATCTTGTTGAGCCATTTCTTCAAGCTTTACTTTGAAAGAGAGACATTTCTGTTGTAATAAGCTTTCATTTGTTGTCTCTCTACCTTTTATTTTACACCATCTTTGTAAAAGGATTACTTCCGAGAGAAAGGGGAAACTTTCGAAAGGAAGGGGATTGTTCGGTTTAAGTAACTCCTGTAATTTACTTGTGTACGGTTTGTGCAACACCCGGCTAAGTTGTGCGACTAAGATTTCTTAGTGGATTACTTCAAGGAGTTCCTTGAAGAGAGTAGACGTAGGGTCGGAACGAATCTGATATTGCCAAACCACTATAAACTGTGTTTGCACCCTCTTTCCTTAAACTCTTTATTTACAGCACATTACTTGTATTAATTGTTTGCTGCTTATCAGTTTTTATAAACTTGTATTAATTTCGCAAAAAGTTTTTAAAAACCCAATTCACCCCCCCTCTTTGGTTGAAACCTCGAGCTACAAAAACGTTCAGATTTGGAGTTCAACGGCCATATTTTTGAATTACCAGTCGACTGGGTCGTGATACCAGTCGACTGGGTTCACTTGAAAAAATCACGTTTTCAGACCTTCTGGGTATCCAGTCGACTGGTATATATCATCCAGTCGACTGGGAACTTTCTGTCCATTTTACCAGTCGACTAGGTTGATTCATCCAGTCGACTGGGGACTTACAATCCATGTACCAGTCGACTGGGTTGATTCATCCAGTCGACTGGGTACCTTCTGTCCCATATACCAATCGACTGGTATATGTACCCAGTCGACTGGGTTGTCTTCCAACCCAGTTTTTCTTCTGTTTTTCATTAAAAACATTTGTTTTAAAATCAACGGTTTTAGAAAACCTTTTGTGTTTGAGCCATTGAATAAGCTAATACAATCTATAAGTGAAACTTACATTGGTTCTAAACCTTAAAACCTATACTAGACTTTCAGTCTTCACTTGATACTTGATTTGGTTCGAGTTCTTGCACTTTGTTCCTTGGTTGAATGCGTTTGATCCTTAAAACAACTTAGCTTAAACTTGTTAGTAAAATAACAGTTGTGTTTTGCCATCATTAAAATATAGGCGAGGGTCAACAATCTCCCCCTTTTTGATGATGACAAAACTAATATTGTGAAAACAGTTTTAAAAGCTAAGTGTTAGGATTTTACAAAAATTTGGACAGAGTCTCCTCTGTTTTTCGAGTAAAACCACTCTGTAAATAAGCAAACACAGTTTATATTTCTTTCAATCAATCCAGAATCAAACTCAACCAATCAATAAACATTTTTATAATGCTATGGAGCAATGTTCCCCCTAAATCTATGCATTGGTTATGTTCACTTAGATTTTCGCGTTTTTCTCATTTTTCTCCTCCGTTTTGACAACAGTAACCAAAGGGGGCATAAAACAAAAAATAAGCTAGTTAGCTAATATAGTCATCTAGAGTATAAGAAAACAAACTTTTACGCAAAAATTTGGCTTCATTCGGATTTCAGAAGCCTTCCCGAGAAGAACCGGAAGTTTTCATAAACGTATAAGCATTTTAGAGCAGTTTAGTGACTAAACAGAGTTTTAAAATAGTGCTAACATATCACAAATAGCAAAAATAGATGTAAGAAATATGGCTAATAGAAATACATCATCATATATAAGAAGTCAATACATAAACGGGCTTCATAGAGCCATAACTAAGACAAAATAATACATGATATGTCCGTGCTATGTGATAAGAGCTGGAAAACACTAAGTAAATAATAGAGACATAGACTCAAGGTGCAGGAGAGTCTTAGCTATCACGAAAAAGTTCCTTAATCTTAGCTAGAGAACCCTCGGTGTGCTCTCGATGTAACTCGAAGTCGTCCCGAGGTGGTCTATGGAGGAGCTCAGTCTCTGGTAATCAGACTGCATGGACTGAAAACCGGACTCCATCGTTATTTGGAGGCTCGTGATAGCTCGTAGGATGTCTCTGTAACCTGTCTGACCAGTACTTGAGTCACCAATGGGAGGTGCTCGGGTATCCGTCTCCATCTCAGCAGCTGTATCAGCAGCAGCATCCTCATCACTGTCGCTCGTATCCTCTCGGATCCTCAAGTGCTTTTCGGTCTTCGGATAGAGGAATCCTTCATGAACAGTACATTCCATCTTCTTCAGTGATGAGATGTTGATGATGTCCGTCAATCCGATATCCTGAGCCTCGGAGGCAGGCAAAAGTACCCAGAAGTGCTGGAGGATGAGCGTAATGAGCATCTCATAAGGAAGACATCCAGAGTCGTTTGCTTCGCTGTTTATCATGTTGGCGAGCAGCAGAGGATATATATTGAAATGGTGCCCAGATTTAAGGCACCAAATCAATACCGTATCTATTTTAGATATATACCCTCGACTCCCGAGTCTCGGGTGGATGGTTCAACTGACAATCAGCTGAAACATCTTTGAGTCGAGGGGCATGTCACTACATGTATGAAATGTAGTGGGTCTGTACACATAGTTAGGCTCTCCCCTGACTATCTGACAGGCTTCCTCGACCTCAAAGTTGTCTGGCCATCCATCCAGACTCCATTGAATCCCCCTTACAGGGATTCTCAGAAGGCTCATCAAGAGGTCAGTGTTGACCTCAAACTCCACACCGCTGACTATGGTTCTGAATCTCAGAGCTAGAGGACTGGGTTTCACCAAGTTCACGTAGAACTGGTGAATCAGTCGCGGGTAATATTTTTCATGAATTATGACCAGTGGGGTCAGATTTATTGCCTCAAAGGCTGGTAGAATATCGAAATTTCCATGGCGAATAGAGTCGAAATCAACGACTCTACCCTTCATGATTTTCTTATGACAGATTATCGAGTTATACCTTGCATGTGCCGCCGGACTGTAAAACAGAGTCTTCTCCAACTCTGTTCTGGGCTCCTTGCTGGATGAGCCCGCTGCTCCCTTTCCTTTCGACTCCGATGCCGAAGGTTTTGAAGACCTTGGCTTTTTAGGCGCATTTGGTCCACTGGTTGTGAGTTTTATACGGATCTTATCGCTCATTTTGAAGAAAAAAAAGTTTTTGAGGAAAAAGCATTTTGGTGAAAATAAGAGATTTTAACCGTAGAAAGACAAAAATCTCTTTATGGATGAGTAGATCGGTGTGTTTAGATGAAGTTTGGATGGTTTTTGGATCAAAATAGTGAATTTTTCTAGAGAGAGAAAATTTGGGAGTTCGAAAATGGCGTAAAATTTTAGAAAAATGAACAGTCATATTTATAATATCGCGATACCAGTCGACTGGGTCCTTTTAAAAAGATGAACAGTTTGCATACCAGTCGACTGGGTAAACGTACTAATCGACTAGATAAACTGGCAGTCATTTACCAGTCGACTGGGCTACCTTTACTAGTCGACTGGAGGACAAGAGTTTTTCAAAAATTGGCGCCAAACAGGGATTTGACCTAATAGACGACTGGAGAACATTTACCAATCGACTGGACCCTTAGTAAAATTTCCAGTCTTGAATTTTTTGCACGAATTTGTTTATCTATGACATTTTTGAGTGAGGGAAATAATTAAACAAGGATTAATATTCTTTCACTCAATGTCAAATCTGCAAATGATGAAATGAGATGCAATCAATCATTCAGTTTATCAAAATCAAGCAATCCCATCAACATTCTAATATTACAAAAACTAGCTTCACTTAGGGGTTTTGTAAGAATATCAGCTATTTGATCTTTTGAAGGTATGAATTCTAATCTTATATCACCTTTTTTAGCATGGTCTCTTAGGAAATGATGTCTAATCTCTATATGCTTGGTTCTAGAGTGCTGAATAGGATTTTTGGTTAGGTTGATGGCATTAGTATTATCACAAAATATAGGAATATTTTTGAGGTTCATGCCATAGTCTTCTAGTTGTTGTTTCATCCATAACACTTGGGCACAACAACTGCCAGCTGCTACATATTCTGCCTCAGTGGTTGATAGTGCAATGGAATTCTGTTTCTTGGAAAACCAAGAAGTTAACATAGCACCTAAGAATTGGCATGTTCAACTTGTGCTCTTTCTATCTAACCTACATCCAGCAAAATCAGCATCTGAATATCCTACTAGCTCAAAAGATGAATCTCTAGAGTACCATAATCCTATGGTTTGGGTTCCTTGTAGATATCTAAGGATTCTTTTTACTACAACTACATGTGATTCCTTAGGATTAGCTTGAAATCTAGCACACATGCATACACTGAACATTATATCAGGTCTACTTGCAGTCAAATAAAGTAAAGCACCTATCATGCTTCTATAATATTTAGAATCTACAGTTTTACCTCCTTCATCAAGATCAAGTTTAGTAGTTGTGCTTATAGGCGTTCCAAGTGGCTTTGAACTTTCCATCCCGAACCTCTTTAGTAGGTCCTTAATGTACTTTTGTTGATTGATGAAGATACCTCCTTTTAGTTGCTTGATTTGCAGTCCAAGGAAGTAGGTAAGTTCTCCCATCATGCTCATTTCAAATTCACCTTGCATGCACTTTGCTAACTTTTGACACATAGATTCATTAGTAGGACCAAATATAATATCATCAACATATATTTGAACTATCAAAGTGTCATTTTTGTGAGTTTTTGTGAAGAGAGTTGTATCTATTCTATCTCTTACAAAATCATTATCAATCAAAAATTTACTTAGTCTTTCATACCATGCCCTTGGAGCTTGCTTCAACCCATATAGAGCCTTAGAAAGCTTGTAGACATGGTTTGGAAGACTAGGGTTTTCAAAACCAAGAGGTTGCTCAACATAAACCTCTTCTTCTATAAAGCCATTTAAAAAAGCACTTTTTACATCCATTTGAAATAGCTTGAATTTATTAAAGCATGCAAAGGTTAACAACATTCGAATAGCTTCTAATCTAGCTACAGGAGCATAGGTTTCATCAAAATCTATTCCTTCTTCTTGGTTATATCCCTTAGCAACTAATCTAGCCTTATTTCTAGTTACTATATCATTTTCATCCATTTTATTTCTATATACCTGATTATACCCAAAGTATAACACGGTTATTGTAGTACGGCTTTGGGGTGTCTATTCCACAGGTAAACAAGTTAAGTACAAAGGAAAATGTGTTAACCTTAAAACGAACGATAAAAGTTACACAAAAGATTTTTGGGTTTTGATGGTGAAATAATGTAAGAAAAATTGCGTAAATATAAAGGAAATATAAATAAGAAATAACAAGGTTCCGGGAATCCTCCTTAGGTTCGTTCCCTATTTCCACTCTTGATTCAATTGATTTTATCTC
This sequence comes from Bretschneidera sinensis, assembly GCA_023935145.1. Classification (NCBI taxonomy): domain Eukaryota; kingdom Viridiplantae; phylum Streptophyta; class Magnoliopsida; order Brassicales; family Akaniaceae; genus Bretschneidera; species Bretschneidera sinensis. The sequence goes on from CM043697.1 coordinate 150,648,995, forward strand.
GATTGCAAGTTTCACATCCCAAACAAGCAATCATAATATATTTAATCAAGCACATTTATAACTCTAATATAATTGCTACAAATTACTCATTGATTTTGGTTCAAGCACACATGACCGATCTTAAAGATTATCAAGAAACGACAATATATCTTAAAAGACAATATCACAGTAATGGACAATCAATAAAATATATCTACCGGAATCAATCACATCCAAACAACCTCAAAGGAGGAGAAGGATGCAATCATCGAATTAGGAGAATCTAAAAGAAGAAGAATAAAAAGTACATCTATCACATGAACTCAAATCCTTCTTACTTAATCAATGAATAATTTACAAACAATATTCAACAATAAATCCATACAACTGAATCAAGAATAGGAAATAAGGAACAATAAATCCCTAAGGATTCATCCTTTTCCCTTTTATGAAGACTAGTTGGCCATGGAAATCAAGGTGGAAGAACAATAAGGATGCTCTCCCCTTGATTTGGCCATGAAGTTCAAGGTGGATGAACAATATGGATGTTCTCCCCTTGATTTGCAGCCAAAGAAAACTTGGAAAGAAAATGGAAGAATGCTGGATTTGGATCCCTTGGATCCTCTCTTTTTTCTCTCTTCCTTGCTTTCTCTCTTCAATTCTTTGAATGCCCAGCTGCACACTCCATAAAGATATATTTATAGAGCATGAGGGGGATGTTTTGGTCTTGGAGAATGTCATTTGCTCGCCCTAATCTGGTCAAGAGGTGAGTGGGCCGTGCTGTGCGCCTGGGCCTGCTGTGCTGGCCTGAACTGTTTCCACTAAAACTGCTATAACTTTCTCTAGAAAATTCCTTTTTACGAACCGTAAAATTCTCCAGAAAATAGACTTCCAGATCTTTCTAAGCATATATGGATCATCTCCTGATTCTTCCTAAATCAATACATTTTAACCTGGAAAGATGATTGATCTGTACGGGAAATTCTGGCAATTCAGTGAAACTCCTTCAGCTTGTATGCAGAAGTGCACACACTAGTGTGCCTACCCTTAACTTGCTCCAAAGTGATGCACACACTTGTGTGCAGTCTTTTAACTTAATTTATTTTATTAATCCAGCCTAGTTTTAGACTTTAACCATCTTTGAATCATGTTTGGACACGTCTAAACCTTGGACAAAAACGGAGCACCGACACCCAAGATCTTTTGGTGCTTTAAACATGGATCGCTTTATTATCTCTTTTGTACTCAAAGCACCTGAAAATGCATCGAATTAAGTCAATGATTTATGAATATCACTTTAGAGTTATCAACATGTAAAAGTGTGATTATGACCGAGATCAACCCTAAAATGTTAACAATTAAGTATTGTTTAGATGCATTTTATGACTCTCATTAATACCCATTTAGTTCCTATTATTGAATGATCTTTTGGTCTTGGAACTAGTTTCCAAATATTGTTTCTCTCAAATTGATTTATCTCTTCCTGCATTGCAATTATCCAATCATTATCTTTTTCAGTTTCTATAAATGTCTTAGGTTCTACTTGAGACAAATAAGCTACAAAATTGCAAATATTTCTAATGGAAGAGCGAGTTCTTACCCCTTGTGAAGGATCACCAATCACTTGATCAATTGGATGATAATTTACATACCTCCAATCTTTGGGTAGATTTTCCTCTTGTTGACTTGAGGATGGTTGGTCCAAATTGGGAGTTTTCATCTCTTCATTAGCTTGAGGTGAACTCTCTTTTGGGTCAACAATGGGAGTAGGAGTTTCCATTATTGGAATAAAATCTGCATCATCTTTAAAGGAAACTTCTCTACTACTCATTGGGTTAGATTCATCGATAGTTACATGCACAGATTTTTCTACTACTAGAGTTCTCTTATTGAAAACTCTATAAGCCTTACTAGTAGTTGAATATCCTAAAAATATTCCTTCATCGGTCTTGGAATCAAATTTACCCAAGTTAGTTTTATTGTTATTTAAGATGAAGCACTTACTACCAAAAGCACGAAAATAGGAAATATTGGGCTTTCTCCCTTTCCATAGTTCATATGGAGTTTTATCAAGCAAAAGCCTTATCAAAATTCTATTTAAAATATAGCAAGAAGTATTCACGGCTTCAGCCCAAAAATATTTTGGTAAATTATTTTCACAAAGCATTGTTCTTGAAAATTCTTCTAGAACTCTATTTTTGCTCTCAACAACTCCATTTTGTTGAGGAGTTCTAGGAGCTGAAAAGTTGTGATTAATTCTATTTTCATCACAAAATTTTGAAAAGCTTTGATTTTCAAATTCTTTGCCATGATCACTTCTTATACTTGAAATACAAATTCCTTTTTCATTTTCTACCTTTTTGCAAAACTTTTCAATTCCTTTAAAAGCTTCATCCTTGTAAGCAATAAAAATAACAAAGGTATATCTTGAATAGTCATCAACAACAACAAGAGCATATTGATGGCCACCTAGACTAATGGTACTAATTGGACCAAATAAGTCCATATGCAAAAGTTCCAAAGGTTTAGTAGTTGAGACTACATTTTTTGCTTTAAAAGAAATCCTAGTTTGTTTTCCTATTTGACAAGCATTGCAAATTTTGTCTTTTTCAAAATTGATTTTAGGAAGTCCAATAACTAAATCTTTTCTTGAAACAATTTTTAGCAAGTTCATGTTTACATGACCAAGCCTTCTATGCCATAGCCATGGATTTTCACTAAAAGCAGGAAAATATTTTTCATTATCAAAATGCAAGGATTTCAAATCAACTATGTAGACATTTTCATGTCTATGGCCAATGAATTTGATCTTGTTGCTCTTGATGTCTATAACTAGACAATGAGAGGTCTCAAATGTGACTTTGTATCCTTTGTCACATAACTGACTAATGCTAAGTAAATTAGGCTTAAGGCCTTGTACTAGCAATACATTATCTAAGGTTGAGAAATCATTACCGACTTTTCCATGCCCGATGATCTTTATTTTAGTATTGTCTCCAATGGTCACAAGTCCACCATCTCTTAAAGTTAGCTCATTGAATACGCTTTTATCACCGGTCATGTGCTTCGAGCATCCGCTATCAAGGTACCAACAGTTACCTTTCTCCTTGGTGTGGAGGCAAATCTACATCACACAAGGATATACGATTGCACTTTTAGGTACCCAAAATTTCTTGGGTCCTTTGGGGTTAGTCCTTGAAAATACGGTTCCTTTTGGGACCCATACTTTCTTAACATGTGGTGCTCTATGAACAAGTTGATGATGCATAATCCTAGCATGATAGTTATATAAATTTCTAGGATATCTTACATGTGCATTCCTATAATTCATGTTTCTATGGTAAGGAGTATGAAAATGCATGTCATTTCCATAAAAAGTATGATGATGCATTCTAGGATACATGCTAGCATTATTTTGTGTATGCATATTGTTTCTAGGATAACCATGATGATAATTCCTAGGATGAGCATGAGCAGAATGCATTCTTTGATTATACATATTGTTCCTAGATTGAGCATGATAATTATTTCTAGGATGTGTATAAGCATTTCTAGAATGAGCATACATATAAGCATGAGTATTTCTAGGATGCTTCAATTTAGTATGAACATTTAAATTTCTAGACTTCCTAGCATTCATCGAGGGAGTGCTCTTAACCATGCTAGGAGCTTTTGAAGTAGAAGCTCCATCTACATAAGAGGCTTTCATGAATAAGCCCTCTTTTGATTTTTGCTTTCCCAATGGAGAATATCCTAAACCAGATTTTCCTCCACTTGATCTTTGGGAAGCAAGCACTTCATCAAGCTTTTTTTTTTCCAAGCATAAGTCTTGATATAGTGCTATTCAATTCAGAAATTTGATTTTTTTAAACTCTTATTTTCATTTTTGAGAAAATCTTGAGAAGAATCATATAACAAAGATGATAGTTTTTCTTTTTCTTCTCTTAGATTTATCATCTCTTTAGAGAGAGATGATACCTCTTTCTTAAGAACAGAATTTCTAGAATCAAATTTCTTCAATTCTTCATGCATTTCATTTATTACTTCTAGCAGTTCTTCACTACTAGTAACAATATTATTTTTTGAAGAGGGAGAAGATGTTACCTCACTTTCATCGTCGATTGCCATCAAACAAAGGTTGGCAATTTCCTTGTATCCGATTTCATTGTCTGATAACTCATCTTCTTCGTCATCACTTCAGGTAGTTGCTACCATAGCTTTCTTCTTAAAGCCCTTGTATGGTTTGTTTGAAACCAGACAGTCAGCTTTTATGTGTCCTGGCTTCTTGCAGTCATAGCACATAAGTGGTTCCCTTTTTGAGGTGGGATCCTTTGTGTAAGGTTTCTTGCTTTTCTTCAAGAACTTATGGAATCTTCTGGTGATTAAGGCCATTTCACTATCCTCTTCACTGCTCTCTGCTTTTTGTTCTAATTCCTTTTCTTTGTTGCTTGTAGAAGCTTTGAGAGCAATTTGCTTTTTCTTCTTCTCATCATCATTGACGATGAGAGTCATTTCTTCCATCTCGTATGTCAATAATGACCCAAGCAGTGTCTCAACATCAAGCTTGTCAAGATTTTTGGCCTCTTGTATGGCTGTCTTTTTTGGTTTCCATTCTGGTGGTAGAGATCTCAAGATTTTTCTGGTTAGTTCAACCTCCTCAATATTCTTACCAAGCAGTTTTAAACCATTTATAATAGTGGTGAACCGTGAGTGCATTTCAGAAATGGTTTCGTTAGGAGACATTTTAAATGATTCATACTCAGAAATTAGCATGTAAATTTTAGACTTTTTTACTTCACTAGTTCCTTCATATGTGACTTGTAATTTGTCCCATATTTCTTTAGCAGAAATGCATGCAGATATTTTATTATATTCAGAAATATCTAATACACAATGTAGCATGCTTGTTGCTCTGCTATTAAGAGACATCGTTTTACAATCCTCGTCAGTGAACTCAGTTTTGAGTTTAGGCATTGTATGAAGAGTCTCTCCAATAACTATTTCTTTTGAAGAAATTCTAGGTCCTTCTTCTATGATTCTCCATAGATTGTAATCTTATCATTCGACAAAGATTTTCATTCTATTTTTCCAATAGTTATAATTTGAGCCATTGAGCAAAGGTGGTCTAGTATAAGAGTGTCCCTCAGAGTAGCTATTTGCTGTCATTGGATCAACTCAAGGATTTTAAGCATAAATAAGAGAACAAAGCTCTGATACCAATTGTAGCTTGAGGTTTCAACCCAAGAGGGGGGTGAATTGGGTTTTTAATTAAATTTTTGCTGAATTAATACAAGTTTATAAAAACTGATAAGCAGCAAACAATTAATACAAGTAATGTGCTGTAAATAAAGAGTTTAAGGAAAGATGATGCAAACACAGTTTATAGTGGTTCGGCAATATCAGATTCGTTCCGACCCTACGTCCACTCTCTTTAAAGAACTCCTTGAAGTAATCCACTAAGAAAACTTAGTCGCAAAACTTAGCCGGGTGTTGCACAAACCGTACACAAGCAAATTACAAGAGTTGCTTAAACCGAACAATCCCCTTCCTTTCGGAAGTTTTCCCTTCCTCTCGGAAGTAATCCCTTTACAAAGATGGTGTAAAGTAAAAGGTAGAGAGACAGCAAATGAAAGCTTATTACAACAGAAATGTCTCTCTTTCAAAGTAAAGCTTGAAGAAATAGCTCAACAAGATTATTTCATAGCTTTTTGTGTTTCAAGAGTATAAAAACTTGATTATGTGAGATCAACTCTTTTTGAATATATGCAGCTTGTTATTGATTGCTTACATGAATGCGTTTATATAGCAATCAATTAATATGGCCGTTAGGACTTTAATTTGAAAAAGATTCACTTTAAAACATTCAAATTTGGAGTCCAACGGTCATATTTTTGAACTACTAGTCGACTGGGTCATGATACCAGTCGACTGGGTCGTGATACCAGTCGACTGGATTCACTTGAAAAAATCACGTTTTCAGACCTTCTGGGTATCCAGTCGACTGGTATATATCATCCAGTCGACTGGGGACTTTCTGTCCATTTTACCAGTCGACTGGGTTGATTAATCCAGTCGACTGGGGACTTACTGTCCATGTACCAGTCGACTGGGTTGATTCATCCAATCGACTGGGTACCTTCTGTCCCATATACCAGTCGATTGGTATATGTACCCAGTCGACTGGGTTGTCTTTCAACCCAGTTTTCTTTCTGTTTTTTATTAAAAACATTTGTTTTAAAATCAACAGTTTTAGAAAACCTTTTGTGTTCGAGCCATTGAACAAGCTAATACAATGTATAAGTGAGACTTACATTGGTTCTAAACCTTAAGACCTATACTAGACTTTCAGTCTTCACTTGATACTTGATTTGGTTCGAGTTCTTGCACTTTGTTCCTTGGTTGAATGCGTTTGATCATTAAAAACAACTTAGCTTAAACTTGTTAGTAAAATAAAAGTTGTGTTTTGCCATCATTAAAATACAGGCAAGGGTCAACAGTTTCCTAATTGTAGGTGACAGTTGAAGCTCGTGTTGCTGAACTTATTGCAGCTTCAGGATCCTCTAATGCTAGCAATAATTTAGCAATACAAAATGAAGTCTTCACCGAGCTTATAGGTGAAGAAAGTTTCGGTCGTATCCGAGGTCAGGGTTTTCGAGTTACACCCTCTGCTGTGTTTGGACTTTCAGCTCAAATGAGGAATGATATGGGATACCATAGGGCCTATGCTGAAGAGATAAATAGTCTGAGAGCATAAATAGAAGAAAACAATCAACAGCATGCGCAAAAAATTCAACAAATAACGACGAGGCACGATGATCAAATAAATAATATACAATCCCAAATGGATGAGCTGAAGTCTTTACTACAACATTTGGCTAATAGAGGACCTTGTGATTGATTTCGTGATGCTAAAATAATTTTTCATACTACATTTCCATTACTTTGTTTTTGTATGAATTTTATATGTGAACTATGATTTTTTTGTGTGTAAATAAGATGACTTTTGTGTTGACTGAATGAATTTTTATGGATGTTTGATGCATTTTATATATCGAAGAACATTTGAAATTTTTTGTATGTTATAGTATATTTTATTTATTGGAGGGTGAATGTTGATATTTAAGTCAAAATAATGTAAAAACACAATTAAAACCGTACTTTTAGCGGCGCTTTAAAGGGCCGTAATATGCATAAAATGTCTGGTATATACTAGTGCTTAGAAACCATACTCTAAACGCCGAAAAAATATGCATATTGCAGCGTTTTCTCAAAGCGCCGGTATTTGCGCTTCGACACCGCACATACCGGCACTTGATCCGGTGCTTGCGAAAAGCGCCGAAAATTCATATTTCGGCGCTTTTAAGTGCCGAAATATGCAAAAAAAAAACGCCGACGATAACTTTTTATCTTGTAGTGATAACATGGAAAAGAAAACAATGGTCTCATGGACTACAATGATTGTAAGCTATGCTAAATTTGGTTTTTTGGATACTATTAAGAAGTTTTTTGATGACATGCAAGAGAAGATGTTGTGCCATGGAATGCCATAATTAAATGTTACATTGAAGCCAAACTTGGTAAGGATGCTTTGGCATTGTTTCATGAAATACAGCGAGTAATATAGAGGCTGATGAAGTGACCATAACCAATTGCTTATCTATATGCTCACAACCTAGAGCCATTGATGTTAGAATATATATTTATCGTTATATTGAAAAACACAATCTTCATCTGAATGTTGTGCTAGAAACTAATTTAGTTGATATAAATTTAACTTACTTTATAAGACTGTTCAATTAAGAAGGAAATCCAAATTTCTGGACAGTTGCTAATAATATATTTTAGTAGCTCAACATTTGTTGGTTGTGTTAGTACTTTCTCACTAATCAATTTAATTTTTTGACTATGCTTTAATGCACTTGGAAGTGACATGGGGGCTCTTAAAAAGCCATAGAGAGGCAAATTGAATGGTTTAATAATGTTTGCATGAAAGACTTCCATCAAGTTGGTATTACTAAGCTTTATCATACATTCAACATTTCTTCCATCAACATAATGATACATCTTTTTGGAATATAAGTTTATCTGCATACATTGATCTCGACTGGAATCTTGTAGGTTATAGTGTTAATTTCTATGTTTATTTTATAGTTACAACAGTACAAGAAATCAAAATCTTGTTAGCATAAGTTAATTGTGCACCAATATATTCTGATTGAAGTTATGCTTAAGAATAATTATGAAAACTATATCATAACTTGAAATCAGTATTTGTTTCTAGTGTAAATATTTAAAACTAAAATATGAGTAATTGAAAAATATGAGACTTGTTTGGACATTGGAGTATCTGTTATATATAATTTTACACATTAGTAGAATGAACATTTTATGATTATATATTTTACAATTATACTATAATTATTTATACACCATTTTATATTCAACAAATATAAAATATATAATTATATATATGACCAGGTTATTGGTTTGGGTTGGGTTGGGTTGAAAATTTTGAACTCATGACCCAATCCAACCCACAGGGTTCAAAATATTTTCAATCTAATATCTAAAAAGACACAACCCAACCCAACCCATTATATCAGTTTGAGTCGGGTTCACGGGTCAACTGAATTCTATCCTCACTCTTACTAAAAAAAAAATTTAAAGAATTCCTTTAATAATACTAGCTTGCATTTGGCTTCCAAAAATTATTATCTCACAAGTTAGTCTCTAAAAAAATATTAAAGAAAAACCTCACATTTATGGTAAAATTAATGCATTGACGACATTTTTCTTTACTACCGAAAGCATTAAATTTACTATCATAAAATATATTATTTCGTAAGCGAGACATCTGTCTCGTAACCAGGACCTCCTGAGTCCTGCCTGTAGATTTCACTTTGATATGTTCTCGGATCATTCAGATTATGCAGACACTTTAATCAATCTATGAAGTACGCATATATAATGTGAGCCTTTCAGTCGTCTCATGCCCTCTAACAAACATAGTTACGGTAACCAGAGATTGACAACTGGAGGAGGCCAAAGGAACAAATATAGCAATCATTACTTTAAACATCTAAACGGCCAGCCCCCACCCCACCCCAAAAAAAACACACCATCTAGAAATCTAGAATCAGTCTTGTCAGCACACCAAACCAAATCCAACACAGCTTTTCCTTCTCTCTCCCTCTCTCGATGAATTAACACAATAACCCATTTTTGTTTCCTACAGATTCTTGCAAGACTGATTTTCAGTGTCCTTTCAACATCTCTATGTATATTGCTTACAACAGCTATAGGGAAAAAAAGTTGAGATATTCCCATATGGGTTAAGAGTCACAAGCAGGCGATCTTAAAACTGAGTGTGTGCAAAAGATGGTTCACTTTTTCTCCTCCTTTCAAGAGATTTTACAGCAAACCCAGTGAAACAGAACAATTTAACCTATTCGAGAGCTAGCTCTCCTTCTGTCACAAGAGAGAGAAAGAGAGAGTTTACACTGTTTTTGTACTGTTGAGTCTCCCAAAGAAATGTAACTGCAGGTACTAAAGCAGAAGGATTGATGCTTTTGCTTGTTGTTTTATAGTCAGGGGGGCCGGGGACCATCTTTTTTTCCTGTCCTTCTACTTGGCCAATTAACTTTCCCTCTTTGAAGAACTAGCATAGGTCTCTAGCTTTGCCTACTTAGATTTATGACTGTTCAAGTTTTCACTCTCCCAGAGAGAGGGTCCCCGCTTTTTTTTCTTCTTTTCCTTGAGTAACAGAGGTACGTTTGCACTCATTCCTTTGTTGCTTGCTTTGGCATTTGTTAATTTCTAATGCTTATTAGAACAAGACTAAAAGTGGGTTCCAATTAACTACTTTAGTTTTCTTAATGGGTCTTTAAGTTCCTCAAATTCCCTATCTAGGTTTGGAGTTAGTTGCAAAGACTTATTAGTCTGCCTTATTTTCAGTTCTTCTTGTCCTGTAATTTCAATTGCTGGATGATATTTGTCGTGAATTCCTCGAAGGGGCTAATTTGTTAACAGATTATAATTGTTTTGAGTTCTTAGATTTACATTAGCATTATTGTGTTCTGCTTTAAAGAAAAACACCTATGCTTTTATGGTTACTGCTTCTGCTTCCTAATTCCGGATCTCTTTCTCCTTCTTGATCTCAGTTACCTTGTGTACCAGTTAGGACAGACTTCCACTTCATTGCAGTAAGTCATTAACTTCAGGTGACCCTTACATTTGTGATTAGTGAGTGAACCAACAACTTTTCTTTTTGTTGAATCTCAGTTCCTTTTTTTTTGTGGCACAACAATAGATCATTTTATAAACAGATCAGACAAAGTTCTGAATTCAGTTCTTCTATTCTGTTAACAAATCTTTTCTCTAAAGCTTGACAAAAATCCGCTTGCCGTAGCTTCTTCTAGCAACTGGGTACTTAGCCTTTTTAGCTTCCCATTCTGGGCGCTATGGTTTCACAAGACTCACCCCCAAATCCAGCTTCAAGTATGGTACACCAATTCATAATCTCAGACTCAATTACTGGGCAAACCCAATTTGAAAACCAACATTTTGATGCCTATAGTCCTCCTTTAAGAGAGAACTACACATTTACTCAGTCACTTGGTGTGCTTCCAAGCATTCATTCACTTGGGGAAAGGATATCTAGATCAATGGACCTTGTTCATCAAGCTCAAGCTGTAGCAGAGGAATCTGAGATTAGCCACACCAGACACTTGATGGATCTTCTTGGAGCAGCCGCTGAGACTAATAACCAAGCGCAGAGACTCTCATTGTCTCTGGGTTCTCACATGTTTGTTCCTTCTTCAGCTCATTACAAGCAAAGGTCTTCAAATTCGGATATTGTAAGTCCTAATTACTTTGTCTTTGGGGAAGAAGATAGAGAAGCTTGTAATCAAGGAGTGGAACACGTACACGATGACTATGCTTTTGGCACATTTGCTTCATCTTCAACCTCACTGAATCGATCTTGTTCTACTTATTATGGGACAGAATCTTTTTCCCCTGCGTTCGGGAATTCGAGGTATCTAAGAGCAGCTCAGACCCTTTTAGAAGAAGTTGTTAATGTTGGCGGCAAAGATGTCGAAATAAGTAATGAAAAATTAGTGGGGAAGTTGTATCGCGGTGGCAGGAGAGGAGGGTTAGGAGGACTATCATCTGAATTAGAAGCTGAATTATGCAGTAATGGGTTATTATCTGCTGAAAAACATGAACTTCAGATCAAAATTGCAAAGCTTGTTTCCTTGTTAGAGGAGGTAAGGATGAAGAACTAATGCATTTATTTTGATTTGATGATTGTTTAATTTCAAAATTTTGTTCCAATTTTTACTGTTGTGTTTTTAGGTTGAGGGTAGATATGAGAAATACTACCATCAGATGGAAGAAGTGATGTCATCATTTGAAGTAATAGCAGGATTAGGAGCAGCAAAGTCTTACACTGCTTTAGCACTCCAAGCAATGTCTAGGCATTTTTGCAGTTTGAGAGATGCTATAGTATCTCAAATAAATGTCACAAGAAGAAAATTATCACAAGACTTGCCCAAAATCAGGGCTGGTTTATCTCAACTTAGCTTGTTTGATAGAGATGCTAGGCAGAATAGAATGTCTCTTCAACAGCTTGGAATGATCCAAAGCCAACGCCAAGCCTGGAGACCCATCAGAGGATTGCCAGAGACATCAGTGACAATCCTCCGTTCTTGGCTCTTTGAACATTTTCTACACCCGTGAGTTCTTTATAATCAGCAAGTTGCGTTTGTATTGGGGGACCGGAGGGAAAGGAAAAGACGGGTGCGCGTACCTTTCCTTTCCCTCCATTCCCCAATATTATATTCTTTATTTGTTGCAGATTTACTGAATAATAATTTTGTGGGTTCTCAAAAACAGTTATCCAAATGAGTCTGAAAAGCTAATGTTAGCATCACAGACAGGGCTCACAAAGAACCAAGTAATCCCTCCAACTATTTGATTGATAAATTTGATATACTATTTGTGTTTGTTATATGAATGATTGACATTCAGTTTAGTAAGATGTCAAATTTGTGCGTTGTTATTGTTCATTCAGGTATCTAATTGGTTCATAAATGCTCGAGTTCGGCTGTGGAAGCCAATGATAGAAGAAATTTACAGAGAAGAATTTGTAGACTCTTCAGAAGACTCGAATCCATCGTTAGCTAGTAGTTCCATGACAAGGGAAGGTATTACAGATCATGCTGAGGAATGAAGGGCTGGGAAAGAATTCATTTTAGTATTTTGTGCTTCCTAAGCTGGTGTTGGCTGTTTTTTTTCCCATTAAGCAGGAGAAAGGAAAGTAAATCCTCAATTCCTTTTGAACAAGTGATTTGCAGAATGTAGGCAACTAAGCTAGAATTAAAAAAAAAGAAAGAAATGAAAGTAAACTGATTTCATCTTTGAATGGTTGGAGATATGATCTTCAGCAAATGGTTCTAGACCTTTGAGAAATTAAGAACTAGACCCGGTCCTTTCGTCCAAAGGACTGGGGCCAACATCAACCGTCCAATGGGTGGGATTCACTGCATCGAACCGTTAATGTTGACCCGATCCATTTTTAAAAAACCTGCAAGAATATCTATTTTTTGCTCCAAAAGTATTCCTTTAGAAGTTTATCATTCACATTGCATGTATAAACTGTGTCACCTCAAGTCAGATTTATAGTGTGTAAATATCTATGACCTATGTATAAGCTGAGGGTTTTGGGTAGTATTTCTTAGGGGCAATGGTCTTCCCTAAAGTTTGCCTTTTATTTGTCATGCTGTGTATGATATAAGAAATAAAGGTTTATTTATAATGTAGTGTCTTTTTCAATCCATACCGTTTATCTTAAATAACATATTACTCTCTATGTTTTATTTTTAGTCAATTTTCTATTTGCACAAAATTTGAATGTAAATATTGTTTAGTTCAAAACACTTTTTAAATTTAAATTTAAGTACATATAAGTCTAAAAACATTTTTTAAATTTAAATTTAAATACATATAAGTCCTACAAAACTTAGACATAAAAAAAGATGTTAAAATTATAATTGTAAAGTCATTGGTTTTGTATCTCATTTAAAGAAAATGGACAAACAATATAAGACATCTATTTTTAAAAAGATTGATTAAAAATATGAAATAAAGAGATTAGTTTTTTTTTTCTTCAAGTAAGAGTAAGATCATCTCAAATGTCGGTTTTGTTTTGGCAGCGATTCTAAAGTAGTTAGGTGGAGAAAAAAGTGACTAAAAAGGCTTTGTAGTGTTTACTGAGAGATAAAAAGTGACAACAAATGGAAATAGGAAAACTAAAAGAATAGAAAGGTGGGAAGATTGGTTTTCTCCTTTATAGGCCTTGTTGGGTAGTTACTTTAAAAAAATTAAATTTTGGTGATTACAATTACCCAACAGCGCCATAAAGAATGAAATATTAGAAGTACTTCCTAATTTTGTGGCTGGCTGCTCCAGGAAAACTTCCTTGTAATTCTAATCTAAAGCATATTGGTTTGCTGGTTTCGGACTTGTCCTCACTGCTTTGGTTTACCTGAAACCCCACTCGATATCATTACAGATTGCACAATTTACAAAAAAATCCGGGATTCCTCTGATTGCCCATCATCTCCCTTGGCTCCTTGAAAATGTGTCCTCCAAAAAGAAAGCCAATTCAGGCCTCTCTTGATGTATCCTTTTCTCCTTCATTTGCTGGAATTTTTGGTGCTCTAGAAATAAAAGCCTCTTTGGTACAAACCCCACCCCCCCCCCCCCTCTCAAAAAAACAAACAGAAGATCCTCTTTCAATTGCCATCTCAAGAGCATGGGAATGGTATGTCTTTTGTGATTTGCCTGGAAACAGGGTTAAGAAGAAATGCATTCTTGTTGGTTGGAAGCCTCCTTTATTCAGTTATTGGGTGTCCTTAAACTCAATACCGATGGACTGTGTTGGATGCATTTGGGAAGGCTGGTTTTGGTGGCATCTTACGGGACCACCATGGTAATCTGATAAAAGTTTTTTGTATTTAACTTTGGTTTCTGTAACAACATTCTGGCTGAACTTTGGGGTCTCAAACATGGTTTGGACATGGCAATCAGTCTTGGTTGCTCTAGATCTCATCATGAGGTTGAGCTTGATTGTAAAACTGTGATTGATGTGTTTAATGGTAAGTTATAGACTGCCACCCCCTCAGCCCGCTTATTGGCACTTGCAGATGCTAGCTCCTTCGCCACGTTCAAGATCAGCTATGTTTACAGAGAAGCGAATTGTTGTGCTTATGGTCTTGCGAAGATGGGTTGTAATTCTTCTAATGATTTTGTTTTATTTGATGAGCCACCAGACTCTATTTTTAGCTTTACATTTGCGGATTATACAGGGATCAAGTTCCGCAGGATGATGATGTAATTTCTTTTGCCTGTTTTCCTTTCTTCCAAAAAAAATAAATTAGAAAGGAAGAATGAATGAAAAAATGGGATGAAAGAAAGTGTAACGACTAAGATTTTATTAATATAGAGGATAAGTTGAAATTAAAAAAAATCCATATATAATCAGAAAATAAAAGACAAAAACGGTGCGTTTGGTGGCTGCTGGTGTAGCATTCTATTAGGTCTGTATTTCCCTTCTAGTACACAAACGTCATCGTTCGTTTTTTGGGCTCGCCGGCTCGAAGTGAATCATGAACGAGCAGAGCCCAATAAGCCACGCCATAGCTTAATTCCTTCTTACACCACAACACCACAAAGAGTGCAATTGTTGCTACGACGATTACCTTCGACTTCAATGGCTACTTATCTTACAACCCCAACTGTTCCATGGCGTTTTAAACCTTCTCACTTCTTCTTTAATCAAACCAAGGCATTCTCTCTTTGCCCTAAATTCGGAGCCGTTTCCTTCTGTTCCAGCTCTCAAATTTCCACGGAATTCTCTGACTCAGTCCCCGAAGAACCTTCTAAACGTGTAAGTCCACTTTGATTCTCTTGGTTCGATTCTTTAGAAATTGGTTCCGTTTATAGCGTTTGATAGTGCTCGTGTTCTATTGGAAGCCATATTGTCATTATTAGTATTCTTTTCTTTTTAATTTTAGGAGTTTCCTCTTCTTTGCTTATGATATTCAGGATGTTTGATAATCAAATATTGCACTGGCCCATACTAACTAATAAGTAGAAAATAGAAAATTTGTATGCTTAAATAAGATTAATGGAAATGTTTTTTGAGGTGGAAATGGCATAATTGATCTTGCAGGGTCCTCTCAAGCCTGGATTATATCTAGTAGGAACACCAATTGGGAATCTTGAAGATATCACCTTACGGTACTTGCTGAATTTCGCACTTTTTTTTCTTACTTTGGCGATTCTGTTTCTGTATATGTGTGCGTGTTTTGGATAAAACTGTGTATTATGTTTTCTTCTCTTAATTAAATGAAATTGACTTATCACTAGCTGTGTTGCCGATGCAGTGCACTTCGCGTCTTAAGATCAGCTGATGTGATACTTTCAGAGGACACTAGGCATTCGGGGAAGTTACTTCAGCATTATAGTATTAGAGCTCCCCTCGTAAGTTTCTATGAACTTTAATGCATGATTTTTTTTCTCGCGGTTTCATGCTTTTGCATCCATTCTGATTTTGTGCTTTAGGTTTTCAGCTGAGTTATCACAAATTCAACGAGTCCCAAAGAGAACAAACAGTTTTAAAGAGGTTGAGACAGGGGGAGATTGTGGTGCTTATCAGTGACGCAGGGACACCAGGCATTAGTGATCCTGGTACAGAATTGGTGAGTGTATTGTATGTTTTACTTTTTGATTGGTGATGTCTGGTTAAATGCATCTGTTTTAGTAGTTAGGAGCAATAGCTATCTGTTCTCCTTGTTATTCTGTAATGTATCTCTTGATACAAAGCAAGGTTTTCCATTTTATATTTTTATTATTTTTGCCTTTTTGGGTATTAATCATGATCTCTGGTTGAGGAATTTATGTAATGACTATCTCATCTCATATATCATGGATAAAAGTAGCACTTGGCATGTGTAATTTACAATTTTTGACTCCATTAGCATTCAATGTAGTTTGAATTATCTAGAGAATTTACATTTATTTAAGAATTTTGAAACAAACTCATTATTTAGTTACAGAAATAGCACATTTAGCTTTCCACCTTAGATTTTTGATGAAGAATGTAAGGAATGATATTTGGAACCTCGATGCAGGCCAAGTTATGCGTGGATGAGGACATTCCTGTTATTCCTATCCCTGGGCCTTCTGCTGTGGTAACTGCTCTTTCTGCCTCGGGTTTGGCCACCGATGAGTTTACATTTGGTAAATTTCCTAATGAAATTGATACTTATACTCTGGCTTGATGCGGGTTCCGTAAGGATGCATCGTAAGTGACATTTAATATTGCTGCAGTTGGATTTCTTCCGAAACATGCTGGATCATGGAGAGGGAGGCTGATGGTTTCTGCAAATGAAGCAAGAACACAAATATTCTATGTTCCTCCTCACAAGCTCTGTCGGTTTCTTGAAGAAATTGCCTTGCTCTTTGGTGATTCAAGGTAATTACTTATACTCTAACTTCATCGCTTTTATATAACTTTTATTTGCCGATAATTTGAAATGTAATATGAGGAATAGTATTCTTCAAATAAAAGATTAATCTTTTAGTGCTAGCATATTTCTTGTATCCTTCTTGTGTACTACTTGATCTACATGGTTCACTGAGTAATTGAGTATCAGCTGTGTTCTTGATACCGAACCTTCATGAATTATGTTCATTGTGTTCGTTGATACCGTTGAGACAATTTAACATAGCTCAGTCTTTGTTTTTTTGATGCAACTAGTAGATGATGCCAGTGATACTCATAGAATACTTAGTGCTACCTTCACCAATCTTGTGTTGCATATTATTAAATGGTAAATGACTCCTAAAGACTGATTCTGAAATTTTATTTATTGTGTTGCAGACAATGCGTAATAGCTCGGGAAATAACGAAACTGCATGAAGAGGTAGTTTTTTCATTATGTTACTCATTGAATCCTTTATATGATGCCCTTTCATGTGTTTAGGAAATTAGATAGTAATGTTTGTTGTCGTATGTCTTGAATTCTATTTATCCTAGGCCCAAAGATAAAAAAACTCGATTGTTGAGCATATGGGGTTGTGGGGGCGGAGCCCCCCACGGTACGGTAACAACCTGTTATCAGTAAAAATCTTGTATATAATCCTAGTCAGCTTGAATGTTAGCTTGACACTAAGGTTAGAGTGAGCGTGGGTGTATTGGGGGCTAGAGTTTGAGAGAAACACTAAGGTTGCTTGTAATCTCTTTTCTTTTCCATAGTGAAACTCGGATCATCTCGTCAATTTGGCCAAACCACGATAAATCAATATGTTTCTTGTTTGCTTGTTTTATTGCTTTATTATTTCTTCTGTCATAGCAGATGCTGATTGGGGATCTGCGTGCTAAACTAAGACGCATTATTTTCCCTACTACATGTGTAATAAATTAACTAATATTGAGCTTCAAAGGTGCTACCTTATTTTTACTTTGTTAAATTTTTTAATTTACTCATGGTTGTGACTTCATTCTATCTTTGAATTTCTGTGACATGATCCTTTATCTACAGATATAATGATGTTGTTTTAATTGGGTGCTGGGTATATATAAAACACCTCTCTTTTACAACCAGTGTCCTATAAAATGCTCTTGAAAAGGAAAAGACAATTGATAATGGAACTTATAGGTAATCCCCACTTAACTTTAGAGTAATTTCTGTCGTGTAGTTATTCTCCTAACCCTCTAAATCTGCTTTTCATAAAAAGGATGAGAACAACCGCATAAAAGTAGAATTCCTCCACTCCTGATAGAAGTAAGATAAAAGTAGAAAAGGCCACTTATTAAAAGAAAAAGAAGATAGAAGTTGAAGCCTTTAAGAACTCCAGATGCTCTCTTTAGAACAGAAAGGACATGCTGCATTCATGCCTTAATGAGCCAACTCTGGACTTTCATGTCTTGACACTAATTACTCGTATGTGCTCTTTACATTGTCTTGTTTGTGGGATTCCATGCAATATTATTGTCTACTGATATTCATAATGTATAAACAGATTTGATGAGGTATGTTAGGGGAAGCAAAATAATGCTTTCATCCAGGGGGGGGCCGGGCCTCCTGATCTTTAGGAATACTTCATTAGTTTGGGTAATCTTTGAAGACTTGGCCACTGTACGTGACTCCGTAAAAAACTAATATAGGTAAAAAGTATAGAATCGTAGTCTACTATTTGGAGTTGTCCTTTACTCTTGCTTTTTAACATGGGCCTATTGATAATTTGTTATCTTTTTTTGGTAATTCATTGTTAATTTGTTATCGTCATGTTAGTGTAACCCATATACAGAAATGGAAATAAAAAGTAAAAAGGAAATTAAAGAAAATGAAAAAATATATAATGATTGGTTTCCCTTTTTTTTTTCCTTTACATAGATTTGAAATATCAACAACACAAGTTAAAACACAAACCTTAAAAATCAAGCATCAATTTATATACAAGAGATTTAAGGAAAAATTTAGCATTAATAGACTCCATAATTTATTTTTTTTTGTTTTATGAAGGAACATAGAGTGCAATTTAAATAAAAGATATATATGTTTATATATTTTTTTCTTTAGTCCCGCCCCCCTTAGCATTAAAATCCTGGCTTCGCTCCTGCTTTCATCACAAGACTTGGCCAGTGTACGTGACTCCGTAAAAAACTAATATAGGTAAAAAGTATAGAATCGTAGTCTACTATTTGGAGTTGTCCTTTACTCTTGCTTTTTTACATGGGCCCATTGATAATTTGTTATCTTTTTTTGGTAATTCATTGTTAATTTGTTATCGTCATGTTAGTGTAACCCATATACAGAAACGGAAATAAAAAGTAAAAAGGAAATTAAAGAAAATGAAAAAATATATAATGGTTGGTTTCCCTTTTTTTTTCCTTTACATAGATTTGAAATATCAACAACAAAAGTTAAAACACAAACCTTAAAAATCAAGCATCAATTTATATACAAGAGATTTAAGGAACAATTTAGCATTAATAGACTCCATAATTTTTTTTTTTTTGTTTTTTGTTTTATGAAGGAGCATAGAGTGCAATTTAAATAAAAGATATATATGTTTATATATTTTTTTCTTTAGTCCCGCCCCCCCTAGCATTAAAATCCTGGCTTCGCTCCTGCTTTCATCACAAGACTTGGCCACTGTACATGACTCCGTAAAAAACTAATATAGGTAAAAAGTATAGAATCGTAGTCTACTATTTGGAGTTGTCCTTTACTCTTGCTTTTTTACATGGGCCCATTGTTAATTTGTTATCTTTTTTTGGTAATTCATTGTTAATTTGTTATCGTCATGTTAGTGTAACCCATATACAGAAATGGAAATAAAATGTAAAAAGGAAATTAAAGAAAACGAAAAAATATATAATGGTTGGTTTCCCTTTTTTTGACCTTTACATAGATTTGAAATATCAACAACACAAGTTAAAACCCAAACCTTAAAAATCAAGCATCAATTTATATACAAGAGATTTAAGGAAAAATTTAGCATTAATAGACTCCATAATTTTATTGTTTTATTTTTTTTTATGAAGGAACATAGAGTGCAATTTAAATAAAAGATATATATG
Source organism: Bretschneidera sinensis (assembly GCA_023935145.1). Taxonomy (NCBI): domain Eukaryota; kingdom Viridiplantae; phylum Streptophyta; class Magnoliopsida; order Brassicales; family Akaniaceae; genus Bretschneidera; species Bretschneidera sinensis. Next base: position 150,668,628 of record CM043697.1, read on the forward strand.
TTTATATATTTTTTTCTTTAGTCCCGCCCCCCCTAGCATTAAAATCCTGGCTTCGCTCCTGCTTTCATCACAAGAACTACAGCAGGGAACAGTCCATTTATACTTGTATATCATACTTTCAGCGTGCCTGGTCCTGCTGGCTTGGGTGCGTCGACCATTGCTGTCAAATTTCTATTTTTGAAGTTGCGTAGGTGCTTAGATTGTGGCTTTTCATGCATAGGAACTCAAAACGAAGAAAAAGGGGTTTTGGGTTGGAGGAGGGTTAGGTTAGAACAAGGTAAACATCAAAGGAGTAACTGGATTAGCTATTTCTATAGAAGAATGTCCAACACATTTTGAAAAGGATAATGCATTTGCTATATGGAATGTTGTTTCTATAGAACCTGTTTGTATCCATATCTCATCTGGGGAACTCTACAGTTGACCCTACCTCACATAACCCAATACAATCAAGTGATTTGACTCCCATCTTTGCTAATTTTAATATTGCTAATTTTTTTTCCTTTGAAAATGTATGAGGCACATTTATAATGGTTTAAGTAGGCTAACCATCGGCAGTTAAAAAATTATGTTCTGTTCAATTAATTATTGGTGTAAATTATGTATTTTTATCATGCACTACTTAATTCATTAATGAAGATAAATATGTCCCACCAGTTTTGGAGGGGTACTTTGGGGGAAGCCAAAGAAGCATTTTCAACTCACCAACCAAAGGGAGAAATTACACTTCTGATTGAAGGCAAGAAAAACTGTATGGTTGAAACTCCAACGGAGTCTCAGCTTGAAGATGAATTGAGAGAACTGATCTCTAATGGGCATAGTCTTTCTACGGTAACAACCTTTTTTTATCAGAGTTTATCCTTCTCAAAGCTTAAGTTTATCCCTACAGATATGTATGTTACAGTACAGAAGCTTGATACAGATTCAATCTACTATTGCAAAAATTGTTGAAGTTAATATCATGGAGTTTGAGTTGATTTTCTGCAACTTGTATGCTTGTTTGATTCATTATGGCAAGTAACGGGAAAACGCATGCGAGCGGTGTGGTTGATGCTGTGAGTTCATAGCGATATGGCCCACCGATAATGAAATATTAATGGTTTCATCGACATTCACCTAAATGTTTTCCAAAAACATTGAAAACAACTCGGATTATGGCATAACATATTTCGATCAAAGCAATGGGAAGTTTCTGACAGAGTAATGCTGCAAGCTATTTTTTTTCGGTGGGCTTAAAGCTAGCTTGAAGTCGGTGTTTATTTTTTAAAATTTGAAAAAAACTCAGTCAAATTTGCAAATTTTAAGAAATGAGCATTGGTTTAAAACTAGTTTTAAGTCCACCCAAACAAAACATATAGAGTGGGAATTTTTCAACCTGGAACCAAGTATTATTGGAAGAAGGGGAGCTTTGAAATTTCATTCCCCCACCTGACCTTTCTTTTTTACCTGTCTAACTGCTATCTGCTGTCCTTTTGGGTGTGCTTTGAAGTCTACGAATTATGGCTATGACAACTGTGCATTAACTGTTGGTTATGCTACTGCATTTCAGGCGGTCAAATTGGTAGCTGAAGGAACGTCGGTGAGAAGGAAAACAATATATTCACTCGCACTAAGGAAATTCGGGGACCAACTTAAGGCAGAAAAGTAACTCTATTGATGCTAATCATGTGGTGAGTTACGCCAAATGCTTACTGCTTAAAAGTTTATGTTGATCGCAGTGCTATGTTTGTCAAAATTGAGAAGTTTCCATAGGCCCTTGATGACTTCTATGACTGTTTGCTTGAACAGACGAGGGGTTCCAAACTATTTTTCCTCCTCCATACTTTTGGATGTCAGTGTGATATCATTGTTTGAGCAGAAGCAATGAAAAATACTTTTCCACACTGTTAAGAATGCAAGAGAGCTGGCCAGAGGCTTTGACAGTCCACTAGATGCTATCAATGTCTAAGAGCCTAAAAAATTGACACAGACGGTCTCAATCAAAGTCGGCTACTTTTTTCTCTTCTATTGAATTACACGCATCCAATTATTAGAAGGAAATCCGCAACCCTTTAGGGATGCAATTTGATCCCGTAATATGTGAAGCTCATGCGCCTATTTAACCGGTGGAGCTATGATTTTACTTCCTAGCTAGCTAATCTGTTCTCTGGCTGATAAAACCGTGTTACGAGTACAAATGTGGATATATTGTACTGGATGCTGAGTTTGGTTGAAATCTTTATTAACATAAATGCTTGTACTTGCTGTGGTGCAGTATGACCGCTGGGCGCTGATATTTCAACATCCGGTTGTGACACCCAGTACATTAGTAACTATCGCCACAAATGTTGAAACTTTATTAGTAACAGATATTTTGTCCTTTAAAAATCACTGTAGCTAGTGGTAGAAATTATTGTAATGAGTACCTTGTCTTATTTTAAATGGGCTGTTAAACTTAGAGATGACCAAATGTTAGGAGAGTTCCTTTTTCTAATGATCCGTCTCTCTTAAATGTTCATCGCTTTCTCACTCTTTTTTTTTTAAAAAAAAAAAAATAGATTTCTTTGCTGTGGTCTCTGTATCTAATCGAAGACTTTTCAAATCTTCTGGTTCATTACTAATTACTTTAGTTACAATGTTGCTCAGATGTAAATACATGAACAAGAGCAACTGCAAGAGTGAAGCAACGAGTCGCCAATCCCATGCTGGATGGAAGTGGAACCACCGGTATGAAGAAGCAGCTGAAGCCTGTGGACAAAGATCCAAAGGAGCAAACTCAGTCAAGCGGGTCGGGATCACGGACACTCTGCAAACGAGTACAAACATCACATGTACTCCACGTGATCATGGACCCCACCCGTCAAACCTCCTCTACTCCTCCGTCCGATATTAATTGCACTCGAAAACAACTCCTCAACAGCACCACATCGTGAAAAAAAGAACCCCACCTGACCTAGTTCACAGCAGTAATTCTAATGGTAATTCAAGATTGAAACAAAGTAAATTCCCATTTTTCCCTCTTTGCTTCTCCTGCCATTATATGTACAAGAGCAAGAATATTCTTCCTAAGTCAGTACCGTATATGTGGTCTCTCTAGCTTTGTTTTGTGTCATCAATCATCAGTTCATGATCACCATGAAGCCATATTAGTAGAAGAAGAAGAAGAAAAGGAGGGCTCAAAGATACGTTGTCCTGTGGCTAGTATGTGCCTGGGATCAAATTGCATCTTCCTCTGATAAATTTGATCCCACTTGTCTCCAAAGTGATCGACCCACTCCTCTTGTGTAGTGTAGTGGGGCAAGTACTGCTTCACCTTGATCCCTGCTTCATCACAGAATCTGAGGATCTGATGGTTCTGATCGGTTAGGTACTCCAATGTCTGGGTTTCCTCTCCAGTATCCAAAGCTGATCTTAGCAAACCCACAAGGTAAAATACGTCCTCCTCTGGAATCACCACCGAGCTCCTACGGTCCCACCTACACCACATCACACAAACAAAAGCATCCTGCCTTGTTAGCAAAACATGTTTTGAAGCAATTCTTGCATGTATGTATGTGTGTGAAGCAAAACTGCAAAAGCAAACTGGTAGTTGGGATTTGATTGTTTTGAACGAATCAAAGGGACCCACCGTGAGGAGAATGGTGTGATGGGTCGTTACCTGTACTAACGGCTATGTTTCTGGAACTACTTTGTAACAGGACAATGGATACTATCCAAGCAGTGGGTCCAGGGAAGATCTCCTGACATGAGAATCTTCTCTCTTGGATGATTATCACCGTCGATTTGTTGGCTTCCGGTCAACAAAAGAGAAAAAAGTCTTGTCATCCTAGCTGGCTACTATACAGAAGGCTCATCTGTTGTGTGTTGGGCTTCTGCATGTGGGCCACGTGTTTTGGTCTTCTGTATGTGCCAGATGGCATCATTTTATCCCAGGACCACCATGGTCATGGGTCTACCCGATTTCTTCTTTGTTCTTTTTCTTGCTTTTTTCTTCCTTCGACAGGTAATTGGCAATACCCAACTATTTAAATAAGTAGTACAGTAGTAATAAATTACTAATCAAGTGAAGCCTCTTCTTCTCTTTCAGATTCTAAAAAGACTGGAATAAAAATTCCCTCTTTTACTGGGGTTTAAAAGGTAAGGAAATTACACAAGAAAACTAGTAGTAGTAATTGGTATTAATTGATACGGCTTTAGTGAAGTTAAAAGGTAGTAAAGACTATGTCTAGCGTCTACTGTCTTTTAATTGTTTGAGGTACGCAGTACTGTTGCCGACAATCCTTGCATGTCATTGCTTAATGCTTAAAGAAAATTACTATAACAAATAGTATTTCATAAAATAAAGTAATATGCATGGTCACGTCTGCTGGAAATGAGAAGCCAAAGGCCACTATAATGCCAACAGTCCTTGTCAAGTCCTCGCAACTTATCACCCGAAAAGTAACTTTTAGGGAAAATTCCAATTCTCCATAACTCAATTAATGGAGAAACTCTTGGATAGGAACAGCCTAGAAGATCACACTTAGACCCATTCAATCATAGAAGATCACATTTCTTGTTATTCATTAATCCGGTTGAGTTAACTCACAAGAGAATTAGAATTAGATTTGACGGGTTAAATTTGACTTATCTAAGAACGTCTTCGATGAATGAGAGGACTCACGGTTTCTATGTAAGAAAGTCATTGCGGCCAACAAGGGTACACGCGCACTTAGTGGCATGCGTGCAACGCACTGTGCAATCTCATCTTTTTATAGTGTGTAGTTTTCCCCTGCCCTAATTCTTGAGCTTAAAGATTACATCTTTATTCCTATATGAATTTTCCTGTACACACTGTCATATACACGTAAATGTATGTATGTCTTCGTGTATCTAAATAAACAACCGTTTGTTTGTAGAATTAAAAAAATAAAAATGAGTTAAATAAAACAATTATTTTCACACTATTCATGCATGCAATGCTTTGTTAAGAAAAAAAAAAGTCATAAGGGTGGGGATAATGTGCAACTCAAGGACATACTTGTTTTTGTTCATTGGGTAGATGAGAATTGGCCCACTTGTCTTATTTCCCAAAATGCCCTTGAAGACACCCATATCGAAGTCGGCTATCCTTGATTTGGGAACAAAAAGGTTGAGCCATGGGTGTGGCACGTCCCACAAACCCTTAGACCGGAGCTTCAACTCGGCCTTATGGACCCGGTCTAAGAAATCCACATACACCAGATCAGTTGTAAAGACTGTTGTCGGTATAAAATTTAATTTCTTCAACAAAGATTCAACGTCCTGAAAAAAAAAAAAAGTCACATACGGAGCATGAGAATTATAAAATTTACTCTGTCGTTTTTACATTAGAAAATACAATCAAAGTACACAAAAGAAAAGAAGCTGCTGCTACCAAACAGCTGCTTTTGTAAGGATAAGTTCGATTCCAATCAATTTTTAATTAACATATATTAGAGAGGAATAATTTGGTGGGTGCGTTCCATGGACGGCGGCCTAGATTTAGTAATATTATAACGAATAAAGTAGTGTTCAATCTTAGGTTGATATAGATCACAGAAGATCTTGCATGGTTTCTTCTGTATGTTTTATTGAATTTTATACTATGTTATATGGTATATAGTAGCATTAAAAAGCAAACTTAAAAGAGTAATCTCAATTCATATAATCTAGGAGTAGTGGGGTGGGGCACTCCTGAGAGTGATGAAATATTAAAAATAGAACGAATATGTTTGGATATGTACAATAATGCAGAGAAATATAGAATGACAACGATGCTGGTAGGAGGTTCTAACTGCAAAGAAGAAAAGCCTAAATTAATTAGTGAAAAGAATTTTACTTTAATATATGCAATTTATTAGTAGCATTTTTTTTTTTTTTTTTTTGTGTAGTGTACATTTTTGTAGTTGTACGCGAAAGTCTAACTTGGCAAGTGTGCTTGCTTGTAGTTACGAAATTGGACTGGCTTTTATTTGAAGAAAAGGTAAGAAAAAAAAAATACAAAAATAAATTTACTTCACAGTTTTTATTATAGAAGAATTGACCTCAACAATTAGGTGATCAAATTCCTACCTTATCTAGATTTGGTGAGGATAACTACTCTGTAGTAGAAAATTGAGAAGTAAAACTTTTGCACTATGAGTTCACTTTAAAATCAAAATTTCACTTTATAATCAAAATTTATCGGTTTGCAGACTTTGCTTTACAACTTTTTTATCGTAGAAAAATTGATCTCGACTCGATATATTCAATTTTTTTAACCAATGGTATTTTTCACGAAAATTTCTTTAATTTCTCTTTTTGATTTACGATGAAAAATACTTTTGAAAAAAAAAATTTCATTAACCACAATATAAGCAAAAAAAATTCCTAAATGTTGGGAATGAGTACAACTTACAAATGTTTTTTCCTTAGAAAATTAATTAAAAGCTTACATATGTTTTTGTTAGCGTTCTTTTATTTAATAAAGTAACCTTGAAGAAGTGGGCAATATATGTAGTCTAATAAATATAGTTTTGGTGGTCTTACTTGATCAATAGTATCAGCGGTAAATTCATCATAATTCTTAGTGATCTCCAAGCAATACAAAACTCCCCCATTAGCAGCAAGAGAGGAGATCTTGACAGGGTTACGAGGGGAGAAGAAAGAGGACCTCCAATTGTTAATCAGCCCTTCGTCTACAATAACAAAACCCTCAACATAGTCGAATTTTTGGGTAGCTGGTTGCTCATGCAGAGAGATTAAATACTCTTGATCCTTTGTAAAAGCTGAGAAATTTGAATACAATACTCTGATCCACCTCACCTATATGGGGTAAATTTAAAATAAAAAGGAAAAAGAAAAGAGAGAAAGAGACCACGTTAGAGGGTAAGAAAAGGAGACGTCAACAGCACTGCCAGCACTGCCAGCTTTAGCACAGCCGTTTGAATGGGGTTAAATTCTTAGGTCATCATACTTTGCTTTTTAGGTTTTGTCATTAACTAATACTAGGAAATTTTGTGTCCCACCATGGAACCAACCAAAACCCATTTTAAACAAGTAAGAGAGAGAGAGAGATACCCTTTGAGGAGCTGGTTCAAGAGCAATTCTTGCTCTAGTGATGATTCCAAATTGCCCTAGCCCACCAAGAACAGCATGGAACAGCTCTGAATTTTTTCTTTCTGAACATGTCAAGATCTCACCCTTTCCTGCGTGACCCCAAAAGTAGGTCAGTATTTTATAAAAGAAAATCATGATAAAATCCTTAAAATGAGACTCCGCCTAACCGATCCACTAATCAGGTTTGCAACAACAAAAACTACTTTAAAATGTGAGGATATTAATTAAAAATGAGATGCTTACAGGAATAAAATTTAACAAACATATATAAACCCACAGAATAGAAAACAATTGCAAAAATTTCATGCAGTAGCACTAAAAACACTTTTTCTTTTATGGAAAACTAGAAACAGAAGCATGCTGTACTAGCCTAGCCTAGATACCATTGTACATGATGCGGAAGACAAAGCTATCCTAATCAATAAACCTTGTTAAACAAATTCAACCAATCAAAACAAAACAAGCATATATATAAAAAGATAGTAGTATTTAAAAAAGTGTTACAAAGACAGGAAAATCAACAGTCCCAAGGACATTTTCCTGAGGGTATGTTTGGATTTTGAAAATTTTAAAGGAAAAGAAAATTTGAAAAAACAAATGCAAAATGCTTTGTTTAGTTTAAATGTCAAAGGGAAATTTAGAAGAAAAGTAAGATAATATATATAAAAAAAATGAAATAAATGATAATCTTTTTTGTTTAAGATTTTATTTACTTCGCATTTTTCCGGGATCCAAAACATGCATACCTAATAAAGAAAAAAGAAAACATTAGTGACAGTCAAGAAAAGTAAACCATGCAAGCAAAAGAATGTACCTGTAACAACGTCAAGCTCATAGACATTGCTAATTTGAGGACCATGATTAAAAGCTTGCCCACTGATCCCGGCATTTGATAAGGTACCACCCACTGATAGGTACAAGTAATCCGTCCATGATTTTGGTGCGAGTCCATGTTCTAGCGTGCTCTTCAACACATCTATCCAAAGCTCTCCACCCCACACATCCACGTACATCTCCTTCTCCCAAACACGAGGCCCTGAAGCCGTCATCCCCGAGCCGAACTGTCTCTCTCTCGAGCCGCTCATCTCAATCACCACCCCGTTGCCCGTCTGTGCCTGCCCGTTTATCGAATGCCCGTGGCCCCTAGCTGAGACTGTGAACCCGTGAGCAGACCTATAAGCCGACTTGACCAGCCGAGCCACGTCCTCTACCGAAGCCGGATGCAAAACCGCCAGCGGCTCCACTCGGCTCAGCATGCCGAAGTCAACGGAAGCCGCTTTCACGTCAGACTGGTAGACGCTGAGCTGACCGTCGAGTCCAAGCCGGATAAGCTCCGTCGGGTCGACGGTCAATCCCACAGTAACAATCAGTCTATATATAGCGAACGTAATCAAAAGAAGCTTAGTAGCCATATTTTGCAGCATCAAAAACAGAAACAAACTCCTCAGTTTTTTTTTTCTTTTGATTTTATCAAAACAAGGTAGGAAAAAATTTATTGTATGGAGAGGCAGCAACAATGAATTTATAGAAGGGAAAATGGTGGGTGAAGGATAAGAAAAGTGCGCACACCGGCGAAGAGAAGAGTAAAACAAGAAGGAACAAAATCTTTTGTTGCAGCGTTTTGTGGGAGGCTAACGTAAGCCCAGATTGCGCTTTAAAGATTTTGTACTCAACATGCAATTCTCGCTTCTCTCTTCCTTTTTTCCCCCTTTGTTCACGTTATATGTAGTAGTAAATATAATATTCTTTAACGGCTAACTAATAATAAAAGTAATAAGGCAATAGAAGAGATTAATTTCGAGAAAGGAAAAAAATAATTTTCCTATTTTTACTTTATATCTCAGCTCTCAAGGAACAGAGTTTGAGTCTGACTCCTTTTATGTCTAGTACATAAGATACAGGTTCTCAATTTATAGGACAAAAGGGTTTGGGGTTTGGAATAGGAGCAGAGGAGAAACGTGGCTGTTCACGTGCGAAGGGGTGAGGAGGCACGTGTGTGGAAGATGGGGGCCTTGTTTTGGAGGGGTGAGTGGGGGCCCACTTATGGATACGGAGGATCTGTGTGGGGACGCGAGCAAGGTAAGGTTCACGTGGGTGCAGAGAGACTGGAACGATGTTTTTGCTATTCAAGTATGTGTAACCAATAAAGATTCTCTTTATTTTTCTCTCTCGTCTCTGCAATCACACAATTCACAATTTCACATAGTTGTAGTAGTCATGAATTGATGCAGGTGCTTAATTAAGCGCTGATAAATAATATATGGTGTTATTACTAATATGGTCATAATCACTTAATCATCAAATTTTCAAATCCCAAGAGACAGAGTCACTAAATCTACCCATGGATAGTTTGATTGCGATTGGGATTTTTTTTACAGGAAAGGAGATATGTAGGATAATAAATGATCTTCGATTGGAAAATATTTGTTTTTCAAAGTACTTTTATGTATATGTACTTATATATGTATACATGTATTTATGTGTGCATATTTATAAAGATATATTTAATATAATAAAATGATAACCGATATATCGTCAAATACTAATTTAAAACTCCACCATAATTTTGCTACGATCTTTTCATTTATTATTCCTTAACCATTGTCATTAAGACAATGATTAACAAGACTCGTAATATATAAAAAGTTTGATTAATGGGTGTCCATAAACACGTGTTAACGAGTCATAATCGACCTAACAAAATGCATTGAGATTTTAAAGTTGCATTTATTGTAAAAACTAGTTTTCAATTTATCTTTTATTTATTAGTATATGTATGAATTATGCATAAATGATGTATGTATGAGTTATACATAAAAGCTAGTGCATCTGCACTTTGATTGGCCTCCTTGAAAATATGGTTTAACTAATAGCTACTGAAGTATAAGTTCTTGTCTTATATAGTGTCATGAGAGATATATGATATAAAGGTTCATTGCACCGTTAAATGGTATAAGAAAAGAAAAAAAAAATTTTGTTTTCATTCAAAGGTGAGATAGACACTTTAATAATGTATTTCTCATAACACTGTGCTAAGTGTAGAAGATCAAGTGATTTCATCTGAAATCACTGCTGCAAATCAGGAGAATCATTCCAATAAAGATCCTGCCGAAGACTAGGAAATCATGTCTGCTATACCTACATGTAACCGAAGATAATGCAGCAATTATTCCACGAGATTCTTGCTGAAATGTAGAGATAATTGTATAGCTGTATAGACATTTAAACTATGTTCACATGTTGCAAATATTTAGGAAATCGGTCACAATTGTTTTTATATATACTGCTGTAAACTGCAAGCCTGGAATATCAGAAAATAGAATTCATTCAAACATTTTGTATTTTGTATTATTTTACATGGTATCAGATTAGCCATCAAAAGACCAACGTCTACAAGCCATGTCTTCCTTTTCTTCTGATTCCTTTACCACCGTTAATATTCAACCCTCTCAATCTCCCTCTGTTCTTACTATGTCTAACATAGTAACTGTCAAACTTAGCCCCGATAATTACATTCTTTGGAAGGCATAAATGGTGCCATATTTTCTTGGCCAAGACCTCTTTGGATATCTTGATGGTACCATTCCCAAACCTCATAAATCTGTCTCTGTTTCCCATCCAGAAACTCATGTCATCTTTGAAACACCCAATCCTGTCTACTCTTATTGGATACGCCAGGATAATCTTATCCTTAGTACCCTCATGTCGTCTCTCACTGAAGGAGTGCTTGCTCAAGTAGTAAATCATACTACTTCGTCTGCTGTGTGGCATGCTCTGGATGAAAAATTTTCATCCCGATCTCGTGCACGAACTGTGCAGATCCGAACACAACTAGCAACAGCAACAAAAGGCAGCAATTCTGCCACAGAATATTTTCTCTTTATTAAGAAACTCACTGATGAATTAGCTGTTGCAGGACAACCTATGAGTTGTGAAGATGTCATCACCTATGTTCTTGCAGGATTAGGCCATGAATATGACAGTTTTGTGGCAGCCATCTCGGCTCGCACTGACAAGGTAACACTGGAGGAAATTTACTCGCTTTTGCTCACCACAGAAGCCAGACTTTCTCCCCACCAGATGTCATGTCCCGCTCAACCTACCTCTGTCAATGTTGCCCAACGACAATACAATCCCTTTCGAAATCGTGGCAGAGGCGGCTCTAGGGGACGGGGTAATTTTAATCGTGCTGGTTACAACAATACCACACGTCATACTGATCACAATTCAGTAATCTGTCAGGTTTGTAATAAACCAGGACACTCAGCTCGGAAATGCTATTTTCGGTTTGATTTGTCTTACCAGGATCCAAAACCAGAAAATAAACAAGCTATGGTCGCTGCTCCTACTGGCACTTGGGATACCGAATGGCATGCTGACACTGGTGCCACGCATCACGTCACTAATGACCTCAACAATCTGAACCTTCAGAATGATGACTATCAAGGTACATATCAGGTTCAAGTAGGCAATGGCCAAGGTTTGCAAATCTCGAAAACTGGTTCCTCTAAAATTTCTACATGCAATTCTAACTTTGTTCTTAATCAAGTGCTTCTAGTTCCTGAAATTCATAAGAACTTGTTATCTGTCCAAAATTTTTGTATTGATAATCATGTCTATTTTGAATTTCATGACAAATTCTTTCTTGTGAAGGATTACTCGGGGCAGGTCCATCATCAAGGCCATCTCATTAATGGACTCTACCAATTCACATCTCAGTCTCGCCGTCCACAAGCTTTCTCTACCGTTCGTGTTTCTCATCGTGATTGGCATCGTCGTCTTGGACATGCATCAACACCAGTTGTCAATAAAGTCCTCTCATTCATCAATGTTCCAGTCGAGTCCAATAAAAAGCACTCAATATGCCCCGAATGTCAAATGGCAAAAAGTCATGACTTGCCATTTAAGTCATCTTCCAACGTTTCTTCTTATCCTCTTGATTTAATTTTTACCGATGTATGGGGACCAGCATCCGTTGTTTCTACTAATGGTGCTAAATATTATGTTAGTTTTCTTGATGATTATTCTAAGTTTGTGTGGTTATTTCCAATGAAACTCAAATCCGACGTTGAATCAATATTTCTTCAATTTCAAGTGTATGTTGAAAAACACTTCGAACGCAAAATTAAATCTGTCCAATCTGATTGGGGAGGTGAGTTTCGACGTTTGCACAATTATTTCCAACAAACCGAAATAAATCATAGACTAGCATGCCCTTACACTTATCAGCAAAATGGTTCTATAGAGCGCAAACACCATCATATTGTCGAGGTTGGCCTAAGCATGTTAGCCCACTCAAATATACCCATGCTTTACTGGGAAGAAGCCTTCCAAACTGCAACCTTCATCATAAACCGGCTACCAACACCTGTTTTAAAGCAAAAATCTCCATTTGAAATTCTTTATAATCGCATGCCAGATTTTTCCTTTATGCGTGTTTTTGGTTGCGCATGTTGGCCTAATCTACGCTCTTATAATTCAAACAAGCTGAACTTTCGCTCCAAAACATGTCTCTTCATTGGCTATAGTCTTGGTCATCAAAGTTACAAATGCCTTGATTTATCTACTGGTAAAATCTATGTCTCAAGGCATGTAATTTTTGATGAGAATCTCTTCCCTTATACCAAAGAAAATGTTTCTCCACCCTCTCAACACCATTCTGTTCCAATGCCTCATAACATCAATATCTCCCATTCTCTTAGTTCTAGTGATTTGCAATCTAACCATTATCCTATTAGAACTATCTCTACACCTTGTTTGTCTCTTCCTACAGGTCCAGCTGAAGCAATCACCAATCAGGATGCCACTGTTGCACTGCAACATACAGACTTGCTCTCGGATCTGCCACAAAACAGAACATCTTCACCATCTGATGTGCCTGCTATCTCCAATCACCATCCGATGACAACAAGATCTAAGAACAATATTCACAAACCTCGCAAGCACTCTGATGACTATATTCAACATCCTCTACCTCGAGCATTGCTAGCCGAAAGCTCTACTGCCAAAGAACCAACCTGCTTTACAGAAGCATCCAAATCAAATTGTTGGAGAGAAGCCATGAACAAAGAATTCAATGCATTGCTTCAAAATGGAACTTGGTCCTTGGTTCCAAAACCACCAAATGCAAATATTGTTGGCTGTCGGTGGGTTTACCGAGTCAAAAGGAAAGCTGATGGAACTATAGAGCGCCACAAAGCTCGACTAGTCGCCAAAGGTTTTCACCAACAAGAAGGTATTGATTTTTCAGAAACCTTTAGTCCGGTTATCAAGCATGCTACAATTAGATTGGTTCTTTCAATTGCGGTCACTCAAGATTGGCCTATACAACAAATTGATGTGCAAAATGTATTTTTGCATGGTGATCTACATGAGGAAGTCTTTATGACACAACCACAAGGTTTTATTCATCCTCAATTTCCAAATCATGTCTGTAAGTTGCATAAATCATTGTATGGATTACGGCAAGCTCCAAGAGCATGGTTTTCTAAACTCTCAGACAAGCTCAAATCACTACATTTTCATGAAAGCAAAGCTGATACATCATTGTTCATTTTTAAAACTGCCACTGCCACTGTTTATGTTTTAATTTATGTCGATGATATATTAATAACCGGATCGAGTTCAGCTGTCATCAACCGAGTCATTAAAAGCTTGAAGACAGACTTTGCTGTCAAAGAATTGGGGCCGCTTAATTACTTTCTTGGTGTCGAAGCTCTCAGATGCCAAGAAGGTATTTATCTCACACAAAGGAAATACATAGTTGATTTGCTCAAAAAGAGCAACATGGATCAAGCAAAACCATGCTCTAGTCCGATGGCTTCAACTTGCACTCTCACTGCCTCAGATGGCAAACCATGTGCCGATGCAAATCTTTACAGAAGCATGGTTGGCAGTATGCAATATCTTGCTTTTACAAGGCCTGACTTAGCCTTTGCAGTCCACAAAGTTAGCAAGTTTATGCATAATCCTCTTGACACACACTGGCAAGCCGTCAAGCGAATACTTCGCTATCTCAAATATACTGTTTCAACAGGCTTGTTAATTGCAAAAGCTGCAAATCTTGATCTTCATGCTTTCTCCGATTCGAACTGGGCAGCAGACCGCGATGACAGAAGATCAGTAGGAGCTCATTGCATTTTTCGAGGACCAAACTTGATCTCATGGAGCTGTAAGCAACAACCAACAGTGGCACGTAGCAGCACTGAGGCTGAATACAAAGCTTTATCAAACACGGCAGCTGAGCTAATGTGGATAAAATCAATTTTACATGAGCTGGGAATTCCACTTCGGCAACCACCTACTCTTTGGTGCGACAATATTGGCGCTACATATCTTACATCAAATCCGGTATTCCATGCCAGAACAAAACACATAGAGATTGACTTCCACTTTGTTCGGGATCAAGTTAATCAAAAACAATTGAAAGTCCAATTCATTTCAAGCTGTGACCAACTTGCAGATGCACTCACAAAGCCCCTATCACCAAAGAAATTCACAGATGCCAAGAACAATCTGAATGTCCGTGATCTCCTCTTTAGATTGAGGGGGCGTGTAGAAGATCAAGTTATTTCATCTGAAATCACTGCTGCAAATCAGGAGAATCATTCCAATAAAGATCCTGCCGAATACTAGGAAATCATGTCTGCTATACCTACATGTAACCGAAGATAATGCAGCAATTATTCCACGAGATTCTTGCTGAAATTTAAAGATAATTGTATAGCTGTATAGACATTTAAACTATGTTCACATGTTGCAAATATTTAGGAAATCGGTCACAATTGTTTTTATATATACTGCTGTAAACCGCAAGCCTGGAATATCAGAAAATAGAATTCATTCAAACATTTTGTATTTTGTATTATTTTACACTAAGTAAAAATTTTTGCTACTGAAGGGCATGATTATTGGATCTATCATTATTCCCTCTTACCTTTGTTTTAGTTTCGGCGATGAAAACTAATTAAGGATAAAGATCAAGTTCGGTGTTTGGTGTTTGGTGGTTTCTTAATTTCAATACTACGTAGTTTTAGCAGTAAATAATTAGGATTGCATATCAATGCCTATTACTTAGTTGCTAATTAACGAGGCCTTTGTTAAGTGTTGTGAATATCAAGTTGAATATTTTGGATCATTATAAATATTTATATTATGACAAAATTAATCATTATATTTATATAAAATATTATTTTGATAAAAAAAAAAACTTATTGTAAAGTTGATGTCTAATTTAAATCATTCTTCACAATTAAAATAATGTGTGAGCCTTGAAGAAATTTCAGAGTTTAACTTACCGCGAGGCCTAAGCTAGATATATTAGTAATAACAGTTTGATAGAGGGTTGTACAAAATTTAATTTAAATTTATAAATATATCTTTATAATAATTAATTTATAAATACACTAGTAAATAAAAGGATAATTTTAAAATTTTAATATATTATTTGGTAACCTACTGACCGAACCCAAATTGGATCATTAAAATAATTCAAACTCTCAGCCTTTTCGCTTTCATATATAGGAGTGACACCTGACAAGTGTGTTAGTTTTGGACCATTCGAAAAAAAAAAAGCAGGTTATAATTGGCTGTGTGATTTTGTTGTGCCACACACTTTTCAATGATTTTATTGTTGACCAGCTAATATAATCTAATCTTAGTCGATGCTTAATTCATTTATTACATCATTAAAACTCGAGAGTTGCCAGAATTTACGGGCAAATCATTTTGTTGACTCTTGTAGCGCCATGCATGCAATGCTCTTTGGGTGTTGTCATTCAAGCACACGATTAAATGTTTATTCAAGTTTTTGAATTTTTCTTTATATGTTTGTATTGAGTGTTCACAATTTATTATTTATGTTATTTTAATGGTGATATTTTAACATTTAATTTATCATTTCAATAGTAGATTATCAAAACTTCACTAATAATTGATTATTTTAACTTTTAATTTTAATGAGCGGTGAAAATCAATTTAACGAATGAATGTGTTGAACTTTAAAATTGAATGTTAAACCATTAAGATTTAACATGATGGTTTGTTTTTCTAACTAAAAGTATTTGGATTCGGGTATTTTCATCGTGATGAGAATTGAAACTGATGATCTGATTTGAACCATCATTTTTGTTTGATTCATTTGTGAGAACACATTCACAATGTTCATAAGATTTTAACTTTTTTACTCTCTTTAAGCGCTTTTATTATTAAGAAAGTAACTAAATAGTTTTTATTTTTTTTGTATTGAATTTGTGCTTCAACATAACGTTAGATAAAAAATATTGAAAATCATTTTTTTTAGTTCGTTAAAAAAACAACCACACCATAAAATATAATTATTTTTTTTTATAATCCACGTGACAATTTAAATTTGTATCAGGAACTAAGAATTTTCTCTAAGTAGAACCGAAATATATGATCCATCGATTCTAACAAAATATAGTGAAAAACAAAGTAATCCCATAGACTAAAATCCCATCATAAGTTTGGCATGCATGGCTGTGGTCTCTGTGTGCCCATATTAAAGCTTTGCCTATGCTAATAAAACATTCAAAAACTCAAGTAGTAATTATTTAGAAATTTAAGTGGTAATTATCATTCAAGTTATTAAAGTATCTGATTTAAATGTTTTAAGCGGGTATTTAAATAGCATTGTCCAGACAAACCCCATATTTGACCAAAACAATAATTAAAAACAGAAAATGTAAATGCATTCCCTTCCATGCATGGAACAAACCCCATATTTTTGGATTTGTACATTTTAACTCTTCTGTGTGAACAATTGAAATCTCTCATGAAATGTTATTTTCTTGCATTGTTAATTATTTTGTTTGATATATATATATTTGGTGCCGAGGAGAAATTGTTGAATGGCTTTATATTCTTAACCAATGAGTTAGCAAACAACTTGTGCTTTGTTTGTTATATCTGCTAATTAATTTCTCTAGACGTTTTCATTAGTCATATCAATGTTTTAAAATTAGGAAAGTGTTTCTTTATTAATCAAACTAATTATTTCTTTATTAGATAAGAAAAAACAAAAAAGGATTTCGATATTTTTTTTATAATCTAACATTTGCTTGTCATGTATTGTATCTAGGCAACAAAACCAAAAATGATGACATAAAGAAGCAGCAAAATAAGACATGAATTGATATTGTGACAGTGAAAAATGTCCTGCAACTTATGCAATGGACAAGCAACATGAGTCATGTCCATCATGAGGCATGTTTCATATCTTCAAACTGTACGATCTGTAAAGCATTTCATAGCAGACCCATGGTTTTGATTCACATACAAGTTGTTGCACGTTCAGTTATCAACAAATAAAACAACAAAAAAAAACAAAAAAAAAAACAATATCAAATTCATCAATTCATAATGCATTTATCAAATTATTCTATCAAAAAACAAATTTATATACTATTATTTTAGAATACCTTTCTCTTTTCTTTCTTTCTCTTTTCTTTTCGTTTTCACGTTTACGAACTGCAATAACAATGGTTTTGCAATTTTGAAGGTGAGGGATGGTGGAGATTAACACACCAGTCATTAGTCATCTATATATCTAACAATATATTGGAAATAGAACTAAGATATATGATATATGAACGTCATATACGGCATAGATCATTACTCAATGTCATTTAAATTAGGTAACGGTGTTGATGTATACCTACAAATTACCATAACCTTCTTCCCCACTTTGTTTTCTCATCTTTAATTCTTTGAAGTATCAAGTTAATAACGTCAATTTTATTATATTGTGATTGCTATTATTGTACTATACATTATCAATCCGACCTACCATAGTTACTTCTGAATATTGCTGGACCATGACATCTTTCTTGGTTTTGATACGGCCATTTAGTGACTTGGGCATGGCACAATTAGCTGGGCATCGTATTGGGTCTTGAAGTACTGTATACACATACCCTAAAAAACAGTGAATAGACATTCTTTTTCGGTAACAGAGAATTGTAAACGTATCACAAATCTATACCATTTCGTTCTCTATATCTATCATTCAGTCTGTACAAAATTGTGGTGGTTTGAGAATATTACACCAATATGGCATTGGGGTTTTCAAACAAGTGGGCAATATATATACAATATCAAATCAGTACTTTGGATATGTAGACAAAAATAATAGTTGCAGTATAATAATGGAATTTTTCATAAATCGAATCATAAAAAAATATTGAATGGTTCTTAATTATTGATGGTAAAGAAACCTTATTTGGATGACCAAAAGCTTGAGCAGGCATAATTATGTCAAAATGTAAGTGTGTATAGCTAGGGAAATCTGGTTCACAGCAAAAGCATATTGGTGGCTTCATATTGATTTGAAGTGGAGCAAATCTTTGATGAGACAAAGAAGTAGCACTCATGTATATTTTGTCGTCAGATCTTGTAGCTAAAACTTTTGCAGGATCACCAATGAAATAAATTGTTATGATATATAAAGCCATATATATCAATTATTAATATTTTTGGTTTTCGATCCATTTACTTTCAAATGATACTGAATATTATGATTTAAAAATTTCTGAGGTCCTACTAGATAATTTAATTAAGACCCATTTGTTCGTAGATTATATATGTCACAATTTTAATTTGACAAGCACTCATATTGAAAGAATATAGATGTGTGTTTACTCAACAAGATAAGATAAGAGAGGAGGATTCTCATTTAAGTGGATAATAATATATATCTAACTTTAATTAGGGGTACATAGGATAAAACATCTTCTATTCCATTAAATACTTTTTTATTTCTAAAGTTATCATCAATCAAATTTTTTAATAATTTTTTGTTAAGATTAAATTTAAAACCTAATTAAGCGGTATAGAATGTCCGATTGAAACTTGAATGTTTTGATCGAATTGAGGCAAACTCAATCCAGAGATCGAAATGTTCGGGGATTTGAATCGATGAAGGAATTTGTTGGGATACTCCTCAAATCTCACATCAGATATAAGTATTATTGTAAGTAGTTTTAGTCACACACCGTCTATGTGTTAAAAAGGACGTGAGTACTAACTATTATAAATATGAGTATAAGAGAGATTATTTCCCACCTTATTTTTGAAACAAAAATATTTGATCAGATGTATAGTGTAGCAAACCAAACACTAATATAACTTGTAAAAAATAATTTTACTTTTTTGTGAACGTAGACAAGAAGTACCGAACCATGTTAAATTTTTTTTTTTGTGTTTATCTTTTCTTAAATTTATTTATTTTGATTTTGTGGTTATTGTTTGAGTGTCTTTTTTTGTTTTTAAATATTTGTGTGATGTTGATGTCTCAGTTTTCAAATATAACTCATTACAAGGGGCAGTGGGAATAAAGAGTGATTATTATGTCTTGATTGATTCTTGTTGAACATTGGAGAACAAAGGTGGTATTTGCCATTATGAGCATGGCTTTCTCTTTCAGTTTCCTCTCTTATTAAACTAAACTCCGGGAATTTTGATTCCGGTCGGTAATCGGTATTCTCTTTTTCTCTTTAAACTAAAGTAGGGTTAATTTCTCTTTAATGATCTCTCTTAAAATATATTAATACTTGAAGCTTTATACCTTTCCATGTAAAGAAAAAGAAAAAGAAAAAGAAAAAGAAAATTGTATCTCTTTCCTCTACCATACCATCATCTTGTCTTTCTTTTAAGTGTAAGGCAATGAGCATGACCTTCACAACTGTCAATTTGTGGACAAAGCTGCTCAATTAGCAAAGGCACTTTGTGTGTTAGCGTATAAGGGAGAATCAGGCTCTCTTTTTTCTTCTGGCTGACACCAATTATTCCCTAGATAAGATTCTTCCAGTTTATGACTAACTATGAGGTATGCTAAAATCTAAGATCATAAAAATGATAAATCTATGTACTGACCTTAGTGACATGAGGGATCGAATAGGGTAGGCTTTAGAAAAAGGAGATATATAGCTAGACTGCTAGTGCATGGAATGTGAGAATTAAGTAAGAATGGTTGCTTAATTGCTTTCTTTGCTTTTCGATCATGTGGACTTGTCTGTATTTACAGCATTTACAGCTCAACGCCACTTGTTATCATTATTAGTTTCTCAGTTTTCTTTCTTAATTTACACTATATAAAAATATATTTTATTCATGCCTTTACACTTCATTTTTTCAAATAATTAATTTGATCTTAAATCTTCGTAATTAAGTATATATATTTTTGATCATGAAATCTCTAAAGAAAAATATAAAACTTAAATTTTTGGATTGAGATTTATTACGAGACTTATCATAAAACTTCAAAATAAAATAAAAAATGTATAGAACTGAAAATGAAATGTTCCCATCATTTTCATGAAATGAGGAGAGAATTTGTGAAAAGGGTAACAAATTATATGATCTTGAATGGTCAAATTATAAGGTGTAAAATGATCCTAGCTAGCTACTAATTAAATGATATTGGCCCAACAAAGGCCAATTTAATTTAGATAGCACAAGCCAACCTAACTTCGTTGAAATTGATCGCATTAATTAGATTCTGTATGTAATAACAAAACCCCGGCCATCACCAGAGTAGGATTGATGGGGGCCACTAATTGATTCTTGATTTGATCGTGCATTGTTTGCCTGAGTCTTATTGAATCGCATGCGTGTTGGCAACCGCAACGCAAGTGCCTGCCTATCTATGGTAAAATGCAGCTGGAAAACAATAAAGATGACCAATCCATCAAAAAAACACTACTCTTTTCAAATTAATAGCTTTTTTTTATACAAAATTATCTATAATTAATAATTAATTATTGATTATCGTGATGGATGGATAATAACAATCTTTACATAATTGTTGGTCAATTAAACATGTTTGTAACATGTCCGTCCGGATCCCAAAATAAGCCGTAAAAAAAAAGTGATTGATTAATGGAATGTGGTATGCTCCTCCATTTAAATCGAAAGGTAGGCCACGTACAAGAATAAAATCTAATACAAAATCTTGGTCAATTATTAAGAAGAGGATAAATATTACCCGACGGATAATATAGTTGCCACGTCATTATACCTCTTTAAATTCCTTTATCCCCTTGATACTCCAAAGTCCATACAACTAGCTAGTGTGTGTGTATACAATCCGTGGAAGGAATCTGCCACCTATTCTAATTAATCACTTATTCTTTGAAAAACAAAAGAAAGAAGATTATGTTATTTTGAGCAAGGATTGTGTTTTGTTGGGAAAAAAAAAAAGTAGAAGAACAAAAAAAGAAAAGGGAAAAAAGATTAAGTTATTTTGGTTAATGCATTTTAAATATAAGTATCATGTTAAGTGTGAAAATAAAATAAAAGAAAAGAAAAATAGAGAAAAAAAAAGATTATGTTATTTTGGTCGCGGCATTTCTAGTATGAGCAAAGATTAAGTTTAGTGTGTGAGAAAAATAAAAGAAAAGAAAAATAGAAAAAAGAGAAGAAAAAAAAAGTTATTTTGGTCGATGCATTTTAAGTATGAGTAATGATTGTGTCTTTAAATAAAAAATATTGTGTTTTGCGGAAGAGAAAATAAAAAGAAAGAAAAAAGGATGAAAAGAGTGAACGTAAGAAACTTTTCTCTAGCTTATTTAGTAAAAAATAAAGATGAAAAAAAACTAAAAAGATTGATATTTTCTTTTTATATTTACAAATCATAATCATTTTAAATTAAAAAAAAAAAAAACAAAAAAAAAAAAGAAAAAAAAAAAGAGATTCATCATTATTTTACCAATTTAATTCCTCACACTAACTTTAAAAAATATATAATGATAAAAATGATACTATTTACATTTTATTTTCTCTATTTTTTAATGAAAAAGTTACTTTCTTTCGTTTTCCACCAACCTTATTGAACACAAAAAAAAAAATGCTAATATTAATTTTTTATCTTCCTACTGTACAGTATTTTATATATATCTGTATTATTGATCTAAAAAAAAAAAAATCAACAAGTCATCTCCATCTATGCTTCCAAATTAATGACACTGTCTGGAATTGCAAATTTGCATAACTAAAATTCTATGATGATTAATTATTGATTTGAAAGATTATATATATATATATATATATATATATATATATATATATATATATGTGTGTGTGTGTGTGTGTTGGTTTTATATGGACAGTTAATAGCAAAAATTTATTTGTCTGACGTCCTAATCAAATTAAACTCTTCAAATTATTTCTTATCAAGGGTAACACAGATCCACAGAAAACAAAATTAATGATCTTATTATCTTGGTTGCAAGAAGAAAATTTTAAATAAAACAAAAAATATTTTTGGAGGTTTTGTAAATGTTCACATTTCATCTATTGCATTATATATATATATATATATATATATATATATATATATATGACATGATCGAGTTGCAACTTGTAAGGAATTAGCAAGATTTTAAAATATAATATTTCTCTGCCAAAAAAATAAAAGAGAGAGAGAGAAATTAGAAAAATAGGTTTCTATATTTGTGGTTGCAGCCTGGGCCACACCTTGAGACCTATAAATGGATAGTTTGTGTTTTATACGTAAAATTTTTTTTTTTTTTTATTTGTAGTAAACAACTAAACAAGCCCATTACCAATTTGGGTTTGTTTAAACAATCAAGCATTTGATAAGAAATTAGAAAGTTACAAACAAAATAAAATCTTATTGATCATCAAGATTTTGTGGTCTCACGCACCAAAAGCCAAAAAGCGGTGACCAATTCAGCTAACTATTTGGGTGGTGGGCCTGGTAGCTAGGCCATTAGGACTTTTGGTTGGCTGCGTGGGCTCTTGATTTGAGGCTGATTTGTGGGCCTCTGAAAAGAGTGTTTGGAATTAGGGAGAAATTGGCATCCGATTAGGGATTGGTAGAAATGGGCCTAAAATTTTTAAGTTTTTCTTTTGCTGATGACATTATTCTTTTTGCCCAGATTTTGAGGAAACTGAAAGATTGTCAATCTGCTTCTAATTCATGGAATCTCCTAGCTAGATGGTCCATCGAGGTCTTATTTTTTTACTTACTCTTTTCTGTCTTTTTTTTCAATTTAATTTTTTAATATTATACTAAAAAAATAAATATTTTTTTTTCTTTTCAAATTACGTTAAAAATATTTAAATTATTAAAAAAATATTAAAAAAATGATGACGGAAAGCATTTTCCAATATTACACACACCTTTAAAATAAGGAAGATGCAAAATTGTTGTAATGTCTCCCTTCATGTCAATTCTGATAAAATTATCGTATCGCTCTTGAAATGCATGTGTGCCATTAACAAAAACAAAACCGAAAAATTATAGTTGATTAAAAGAAGGTATTCGGGACAATTTTACTTTTCTTAATGACGCATATGTGTTTTACACTAATAATTTAATGAGAAATTGTGTTGAAATAGATCAAAATAATGACATTGCAATAAATTGTTGAATTAAAATTTATTAATAAATTAAAACATTTGTGAAGACTCAATAATCAGCAACATATTTTTCTTTTGTTTTTATTTGAATGAAGCTCCTTTTTTAAAAAATATAAAATTTTAAAAAGTTTTAAATCTCACGCATATTACCTTTTTACGCCTCCGCGACTTTAAAATGATAACACACGGTGCGAACTTGTACATCAGTGTAACGCTGCTTATTCTCTCAACATGTTGAACCTTTTTAATTTAGAAAAAAATATACTTTTAAAAAAAAAATTTAAAACGTCTATATATGCTTTAAATTATCCAAATTATGCAAATAATACAACCCAACTTTCAACTACCAACTAATTAATCATGTTTTCACTGGGTTTTTGTTTTATTCGACCAACTAAAAGAATGGACGAGCACTACTTGACACTTTCTAGTGTCGGTGCAACACAAAAGTTGACGATCTTTTCTATTTAAAAATTGAAATGAAATCAAGTTTATGATGAAATTGAGTATCATATCATTAAATACAGAATATTCAAATTTAAATTTATTAATATGACATTCAATCCTACTATAAATTTAACATCTATTTTAATTCTTAAATAAAAAATATCGAAATCATTCTTTTAAAGAGTTACCACCATATCATCGGATAATCTTTTACATTCAAATCTAACCATCTACTTTGATATCAACTCTTTGGATTGTAGACTCTTGCAAGTGAAAAAAAAATTATTATATACATGGATGAACACTCATTTCATCCAAAAATTGAAGTCAAATGGATTATAAAACAATCTATGTATATAAATTCTCAATTTTTTTTTATGTGTGATTCACACAAAAATTCTTTTTCAATAATACGCAGGGAGTACTTTTTTAAAAAAAAATTATCAGCTTTTTAAAAACATGTTTTTTTCGAGAATTACTATTTGGTTATTGTGAAAATAACAACACAGGGTTTTTTTTTTTTTTTTTTTTTTTTTGGGAATTCTTAAAACTATGGCCCCATTGCTATACACAACATTTGGGACAAAATAGTTAAATTGATAAAGTTTGTCATTTCATGCTCCAAGTGCCTTGTATGTAAAAAATTGGAGAAAAATAAGAAAAAAATGTCGAGATGATTGATTTTTCCTCTTGCATGTACAGATTATAATTTTCCAGAAATTGAGGGTATTGAAGAGAGAAAAATAAATAATACCATTAAGATTTTCTCTGCTCTCACTTTTTCACTCTATTAAATAAGGATATGAGAAAACTATTTTATTTTTTCAGTTTACTAAATACATGAAAAAAAACATTCATTATTTTAGTTTTTACTCTTTTTACTCACTTTTCTTACATACTAAACACATTCTAAAAGGAAGGATTATCCCATGGCCGTTGTCTTTTCCTACGCTTCAATCTTATTTTTGTGTTTATACTTTATAGTTCCATATTCCTTGCAACGGATATACAGTCCCCTTCTAATACAGGAAAACAACTGACACAAAAGCAGCTGGTGGCTCCTTTCCAAGCACTACGAATGATATAACATTTGCACTTTTTTTTATCGGATCAATAAAGATTTGGTGGTATCATTTTCGACAATCAACTGGTAGGTTCTCAAATAATTGGTTTTGAACCCATCAACAATGACATTAATATATACTCCCATCTAACATTACACTGAGGCTTGAGACTGATCGGCCAGATTATGGGAACTTCGACTTAGCTGACAATAGCTTAGGGATTTTCAGCCACAATAATAATAAAATCACACAAAGTTCCTGATACCATAAAGATGTGGATATCTTTCTTTTACATCTTCCTCGTTATGTTGACAGTCACCATGCAATTGCTTAAATACATGGGTTCAGAACCTACCTATTGAACGATTCCTCATTTTTGGTTGGAATAATTACTCACGTAAGAGTCTCAAAAAAGTTGATTTGGGGTTTGGTTTCTTATTCGAAATTGAACAATCGCAGCTTAGTTTTATATCTCATATCTATTGAAAGATTCCAAAAGCAGCAAAGTATGAGTCCCCCCAAGAACCTCCAGACTGACGTCCCAAGCTCCACCTAAAACACAGGTAACCACAAGATCACAGCCTACCTCTTTCAACCACTAAAAACCTCATAACATGCGCTTTTCACTATCTGGATTCTCTCTCTCTCTCTTCCTTGCTTACTTTAGTAGCTCATTTCACCCTTCCCTACTTCACACTTCACACTTCACACCTTCTTTCCCTGCTAAACAGAAATGGCTCACAAATAGCTAGACAAAAATTCAGAAATCACAACTACCTTGTAAAACAAGTATGTTGAATGTGAGTTCTGGAGGATATCATATTTATCCTAGCAACTGGATGCGCATTTGTGACGCATGCAGGGCAGCGGCCTGCACTCTCTACTGCCACACAGACTCAAGTTACCTCTGTCACTATTGTGATAAAAACATCCATGCAGCTGATCCAATGGCCTTGCCACATGAGCGCGTGTGGATCTGCACTGCATGTCAGAATGCCCCAGCAGCTTTTACTTGCACGGGTGCTGCAGTATTCCTCTGTATCCATTGTGACATTGATGTAAACTCAGGCAACCCAAATGGCCGGGTTCCAATACTTCCCCTCGCTAGCCAGGCATACACATGCTCCAGTACCTACCAGTATGAGCTGCCCGGCACCATGATGAACACTGAAAATGAAATTATAGCCAATAGAGCTAACGAGGAAATAAATGAAGATGAAACAGACTATTGGTTGTTGCTTGAGCTTGATAAAAATGACAACCAGACTAATAGTGAATTTATGTATGCTGAGGTTGATGAATATTTGAATCTTGTGGAAGACAATTCATGCAACGAGTACCTATGCGCAGATCAGTCCAATCAGCACCAATATTACAGTGGTCATTCTGGGGACAATGGAAGTGATAGTGTTGTGCCAGTTCAAACTTTTAAAGTGAAAGAGCAAAAGCAAGAACAACAGCAGCAGCACCAATTTAACGGTGGTCATCCTGGTGATAATGGAAGTGATAGTGTTGTGCCAGTTCAATGTTTTAAATTGAAACAACAGCAGCAACAGCAACATCCTCAACACCACCAGCAACAAGTAGAGCAGAGTATTTATTTCAACAGGGAATATGAAGTGCCAGTTCAATCTTTTGATGTGAAACAACCGCAGCAACATCCCCACCACCAGCAGCAACAAGCACAACAGAGTATTTACTTCAATAGCAGATATGAAGCCTCAAAAGCTGCTTTCCTTGACAACCCTTCAAGTAGTCAGAGTGTAAGACTCTATATACCTTATAATATACCCTATCCACTCTACTTAAAGTTCATTCCTGAGTTAATTCTTTGAAATTGTTTTTAAGGCTTTATCACCTTTCTGATAGTTTTTTAGATTGCAGCTTATAGTTGCATATATATACATACATATATATATATATATATATATATATATATATATATGCGCAGACACTGACACACACTAACACCAGAGCTTAGTTCAGCTGATAATGTACTTTGTAACATCACATCATCCCTAACAATATTTTCTTATATACCATCTCACTAGTAAGATCTACTCACTATTTCTCAACTTCCTAATCTTATTTTGAGATAGGTCCCTATGTCTTTTATTAATGCTGGCATATTACCAGAGGGAACAAGTGACATCTCAAGTGCATACTCCAGTTTTCCAGAGCGGACAACTGACCTCTTCTTAAACTCCTCACCTCTAGTGCCAGACCAACTTACTAAATTGAACAGGGAAGAAAAGGTCCTAAGATACAGAGAGAAAAGGAAAGCAAGGAAGTTTCCAAAGAAGATAAGATATGCGTCCAGAAAGGCCTTTGCAAAAACTCGACCCCGAGTCAAAGGCAGATTTGCAAGAAAAACAGAGATGAGTTTGAAGAGGATCAGCTATTCTCTACAGAAGATATTTGTTTTTGAAAAGTAAATATTAGTATTAAAGGCACCAAGGGGGTGCCAACCCATGTACAAAAGTGCTATCTACAAGATAAAAAATTCTAAGAACTGTACAACTTCATCCTCTTTTATGAAAAATCTTTCGACCAAAGATTATGGCTAATGCATTGTTTCATCCTACTTTACCTTATGCATCTATTGAACTTTATTCCTGTTGAACTTCATTTTGAAGTTTTGACTACGGCACAATAAGCTCTTTCCAAATTGTTTGTGTAGAACAGACACAGGTGGTTTTGTGTTCAAGTCTATGTAATGAAGGTCTTCTATGAAGAACAGACTAGTTGTGATTACATGTTCTAAAGCTAAAGTGTAACATGGGGTAAAGAATCTAGTCTTTCTAGTGATTTTTAAGAAAAGTCGGAAGCACTTTTATATCTATTTTCGTTGAAATTTTTGGGTTGTTTCTCATTTCATTTCATTTACTAGTAACTGATCCAACAGTACGAAATGGGACCCTTCCTCATTACTTACACTTGAGAAAAGAAATGTCTAAAAAATCTGCCAAATTTTTCAAGCGCATGAACATTTTGTGATTCAAATTTCTGACTAATAATATAGTTACGTAATAATGAATTCTTCAGGAGCACAATGGTAATGGACTTGATAAAAACTACACTCAATTGAAGTTTTTAGATTACTTTCCACTTACAACATTTCTAACCTAATCCTTCTCACAGAATAACATTTCCCTCTTTTCAACCCTTTAATAACTTAAACTTCCTGATTCACTGAAGCTGATGACAAACTTCTATAATCTAGAATATCTTAATCTACGCTAATTTAAACTATGTAAGGTAAGTTGACTGCCTTCTCAGATATAAATCTTACACTATAAGATTAAGTAATGCTTAAGGTAGATCTATGCAAGGAACAAATGTGGATAACAGGTAGTTTTTCTCATCCATATCCATTTATCTTGAATGAGGAACTTGTGATGTCACCGCAACAATGATTTTCCCAACGCATATGCTGTTATACTTTTAGAATCCAAATTTCTACCAGAAGCAGGACGAGTAACATCTATCAACTGGGTGAAGAGACTAGTTTTAGGAGCTATAAAAAAGACAATAGCACTTTTTTCACTTTTCTCATGGGAAAGATATCCGCAAAGTAGAAACAAAGCTCAACCACATGGAAGAAGTGGAAGGAGAGGCTCTCATGTAGGCAATGGCTAGATGAGTCCAAAATTCCAAAAATACCTTTTTATCCAGTGAGAAACTTGTTAATGTTGGCCAAGAGCTTTGGTAGGTTTTACTTCTGATCCTTGGACCTGCTAAAAAGAAGTATCTGCTTCAGCAGTGCCATTGGCCAGCCACATTTTTTTTTTCTCTCTCCACTCACAAAAGCAACTCAGATTCTTACTTTGTTATCACCACTGTTACAATTCACGCCACCAAAAAAATTTAATGAACAATATTCATATTCTCAAGAAAGGAGAAAGGAAACAAACTGATATATTCTCCACTGAGAATTTCTGACCTGGTGCTTCTTTTTCTCATATCTCCAATAAAGGGAGATAGACAACTCCAAAAGAAGACTAGAAAAATAGAAAGCAAAAAATTTCATATGAAAAAGAACAAGATCACCTGAGTAGGCAAGCAAGAGTCCAAAATGATGTTGCAACATCAAGTTTTCCTTGTAGCAGTGTCACCCTTTGAATTGGCAACATAAATGAGATAACAATTAACCTTAATACTTAAAACACACATGATGAAATTATCACCACGAACCAAAACAAAGTTTAAAATCCATTTCATAATTATGTCAAAATCCTCGGGACATGAGTTTGTATTTGGTGTTTTCCATCAAGCTTCAAGCTACACTTGCTGACATGACAACTAAGGTTAAGAAATTTGACTTCCTCATATTCATATGTATGTCTTCAAATCCAGTTACAAGACTGGTTCGAACTGACCTACTCACAAATTTCAGGGCACCCTATTCCTAGGGCACTAAACTTGCTTATTTCACTGAATGAGCTCTCTGCTATTTCCCTAGATCACCGTGCTGTAAGACACTTTGACAACCCTAATTGTATCTGAAACCCAGATTGGAATCTTAAACAAACGAAGGTAGTAAACCAAGATGTTAGCCAAACTTGGCTGAGATTATACCCCCTAAACTCTTTTAGATTCCAGATAGTCAAAACTGCAAGAATTTGAGTCTCGCTATCTCGAGGGAAAAAAAAGAAGAAAAAGATTAAAGATGACAAAACATAGGTTTGCTGATAAGTTACTATTACTAATCACCTTTCTAGGATGATTGACTTTCCATTCCAGATACCCATTTGTTAAGTTGTAGACAACTGGACTCGTTTTGTTAGTAAGTAAGCCCTCTATTCTCATCTTCAGTTTTTCAGATTTTTTAACATCAATTACATACCTGGGCAATAAGCTTAGGCTTTGAGACTGGTGGAATACATCAAACCAAGACCTGGAACCTTTGGTGTGTAATACAGCATACACACCTCTTTCTAAAGTAATTTATTAAATTCATTTCACTAAAGATTCCATACTTTCTCTTGGCATCAATTATTGAGACCTATATATGTACTTATTTCATAAATATATATACCTGGAAATTGAATTGTCGGAGGATGAAGTTCTGCTGGACTAAAACCCACACAACTTGCACCTGGCTTATGATTCCAATAGAAAATCTAAACTAGACCAGAACAATTTATTCAGGATTTTCTTAATTAAAAATCAACTTATCAATATATGTTCATGTTTGTGCATTTGCATGCATGAGACATGAGTGTGTGCGTGTGTTTTATATTAATTGAAAGGTAGAAATACACGATAGATTTTACAAAAATCTTCAGTGTATATAGCCGTAAAGGGGTTTGGCGGCATAGAAACTCTACAATATCTTCTGAATCTGACTCCTGAAACCTTGAATCTTTCTTAACTGTCCAAAAAATCAGATCTCTTATCCCTTGATGAAAAACAAATCAGAATAAAAGACAAAAGGCATGCACACCTATGACCTAACAAGTGAAAATTAAAGGTTTATCCATATGATCACAAACTCTATCAGAACGTGTCCTAAATGTATATAACAAAAATATCGCAGAAGATCCTTTGTTTGCTTTATACGTTATGGCGGTATGAACATCTAACGGTTGCTTCTTGGAAGCATGCCTGTTTACGTTTTCAGTAGAAATTTTTTGTTAGGGAGGAAGGAGGTTTCCTTTGCCAATGAAGCATACAATTACACATCATAATCACAAGCACCTTACCACTGATAAGTTCATTTTAGTAGCGTCTTTTTTTTTAAACAAAGTAGTTTCATGTACTAGCAAATGCAACTTTTGTCCATTCTTGAGAATTTACACTCAAAACTTCTCGGTGATTAAAATCACAACATTAACTTAGCCAGATGAGCAGTGGCTATAATCTCAGTATTTTGGGGGAATTTATGATGCTCTGTTCCTTTCTTTGAATCTAGAAGTGGCATCAACGTGAGAAGTTATTCCAACTTCAAATTAAGATATTGTGGTAACAGGTAGTCCATAGAGTTGAGATTCCATGGTCATGTCTAAGCAGACGACTCGAAGGTAAAGGGGACCAATAGAATGTTAGCGCCAAAGGAGAAAAAAGAAAATGGTAAGACTTTCTGTAAGGGAACTAAATACAATCAACTTAACCCACGCCATAGCATCAAAATTTTGCAAGAAAGAAAGAATAACAAATAAATTTCAAAGGCAAGAAAAATCCAACTAACTATAACTTTAAGGGTTGTAGTATCTTGTACTTAGTTGTAATAGAGAGAAGATGCATGTTGCAGAATCTATATCTTTACGATCACTTTTTGGAGGATTCCTCATCCACCACATATATCGACTTCTTGTCTTGGAGGATTGGACTCATTTTCTAAGAACTAAAACGTGCTAGAATGAATATGTAAGAGGTTTTTTATTCACCTATACATCTATTACTTGCTTTAAACATCTTTTATCACAAAGGCTGCCTAACTTAGAAGGCAAATAAAAAATGTTTGTTCAGTAATTGATTTCCTTTCGATAACAATCCATTTCAATTATCAGTTTAATAAAAAATAAAAATAAGTAACCGTTCAACAAGATGAAATATTGTCTCTATAATAGGAAGATGCACGTGGTTTATCATTTCTTACGAGCATATTATCAATACTAGCAAAGTGGTTGTTAGATGAAACCTCTTACTAAACGAAAACTAACAATATAAAGCTTCTGAGATACAGCTGCCTAAGAGAGAATCACTGATAAGAAACTACAAATCAACTGCCTACAAAATATTGGAAGATGATTTTTCACTCCTGTTGGAAAAAGATAATTTGAAACCCCAATTCAAGAATTAAAAAACTTCATTCGTTAGCTTAGCTAAAACCTTTGTACGGTGAAACTGACACAAAAATATAATGTTTTCTTCCGTAGCAACCAATTAGATGGAAAGTGTTTGGATATGAGAGTATAATAGCTTCCCTGAATCCTGATGCAGATGTTACTGAGGAAAGAAGACATTAAGTTGTACAAAAACAAGCTCAATGTGCAAAGCTAGTAGAATAGATAATATGATACCAAGCTATAATAGATCTGTGTAACTAAGTTTTATGGGAAGAAAAATATGAGGGTAATTTATGTTGGCCAAAACTTGGGCCATGTATCAAGTCTCCCTGAGAGTCACCACATCTCTACTCAGCCAGTTTACCTGTCTCACAGTAGGGTAACAAATTTCTTCAATTGCAATGGCTAGTTATCATCAGACATAACATAAACTATAGCAACTTGCACACGGAAATAAGACTGCAGAGATAAAGACAAGTGTCGTTCTTCGAGGTCCATCTGCATGAAAAAGGGATAAGATGATCCAGATCTGGTCCAAAAATGAACAAAATACACAAATAAAAATCTGTGATATAATTCCTAAAACACCTTGGCACGAGTACAGATGTAGGATTATTAATCTTCTGTTGGTCAATCTTCATGTTCATCATCGCTTTCAGAATCTGTCCAAAACAAAGTCATTCAAGGATTACATATGTTGAAGAGATATTTTAGTGATCATACCTTTCAAGTGACTTGCTCTCCCACCCTGTAATTTGTCTATTTAGTAAAAGTAGCTTTTGACATGGGTTCAGCAGAAAGTATAACAATAATAATTATTTGCAGCATCACTGTAATAGTAATGGAACTCTCTTAGTACTAAGAAAGTTGGATAAATTGTACAAAAAGAGGGTTCTAACATGCAATATTAAGAATATGGTAGCATACTTTGCATGAGTTCAAGGCTTTATGCCCTCACAATATGGCTTCAAATATAGGAAATTGAACTGTTGGTTGGTACGAACAACGTAAGGCTGATTATTGGTTTTTAAAAAAAATCAGAAACATATTAACAAATTACACGATATCCCGGCAGTGAACTTTTATGCCATCTGAGAACTAATTCAATACATTTCTTTGATCAATTATTGGTTGCTAAAAGGTTGAAGCTTGAATAAAAAATTTATCTCACAAATTTATGGTCTTTCAATGCGAAAAGAAAAGAAAAAAATGTCATAACCTAGTTATGATCCCACTCAAGTTGGGTTCTCGGCCCAAGAGTTTTACCACTGTACCCACAGTTCAATGCCAACAAAAAGACTTCCAATGAGTTTGACTCAAAAGCTCTCAAACTCACAAATGATTAGAACATAGTGTTAAGAAGATTACTGTAGCAATAATGATCAATCATGTGTGGTGTGCAATCAATCTAACGAGAATAAAAAGAATACCACACAAAGACATAAGGATTTATGGGGTTTGGCTGTGAAACCTACGTCCACAGGCAAGACACACAACAGAGATTACAAGGACATTCAAATTCACACACCCGAACCCTCTCAAGCCCTATTACCCCATACAGCCAAATCCACACAACTCAGCAAACCCTAGTATTTTCTCTCACCTGAGTTGCTTACGACCTGCTCCACACGCATACAAGATAACCCTAGGCTCACCTATTTATAGGCATACCCAAATAACCTGGATTAGGCCAAATAAATAGGTTTAGAGTCGGTTAAACGCGCCTGCTCATCAGGTGCACTTAGTTCCATCCGGATCATGAAACTTCGATCAAATCTTTAATTCTTCGGCTTAATCCCCGGAATCTTTGGCAGCCAGGCAGGTAGTATCACCCAAATTTCTGCCAAAACTACACAACTTTGGGTGGCCTTTCACAGTTTCAGCTAGGATTTTCAACATTTGACCGAAACTTCCAAATCCCAGCTGGAAAATACAAAATTTAGCAGAAATTTTCTGTAGATTTCAAACAAATTCTAGCTACCTCAGAACAAATCTCCACCTTGTTGGACTCTATAACTCAAGTTTTCTCCCAACTTGGCCATTTCATCCAACAAATGGTGAGCATTGTGAAGATATTCTCTAGTAAGCATGCCAAAATATGGGAGCCAAGTGGTCACCAAGGCCAATAAGGATCCAATTAGGTGGATCTAAATAGGATCGGACATTGAGCGTAGGATTGGATCTAAGGCACGCAAGACAATCCAAGACACATAAGGCGTGCGTGTAAGGCCTACTTAAGCAGTTGTAGGAATATACAGGTGTATTACTTGCCAGGTAGTCTATGGAGCCTAGTTTATTGGAAAGTGGGGTGTGGTGGTTCTCTGATGACCTTTTTTTTTTAAAGTGGCTCCTGATGACATTAGAAGAGAAAAGTTGCATTCTAGGTATGTTTGCTGGATTGTGGTGCTAGTGAGTTTGCAAAGGTGTGGGCATGGTCTCGAGGAGGAGTCTATATCATGGTCTTACATATGAAGATTCAAGATTTGTTGAGGTTCATGAGTGAGTAGGTGATATCTCACATGCAGAAGGAAGTGGATAAGCGAAAGACATATAAGATAATGGACCCAATATCTAATGGCTTAAGCTTTTGGGTTTTGGGTTTAAGTGTAGCCGTAAGCTATATATTTGAAACTTGGCTTGGTAACAGCCCAAGTTAGGAGAAAACCTAGGTCGCTTTGGCCTAATAGAGATAGACCTAATTCTTTTCAAATTTTCCTCATTTCATGCCTTATGAAAGCTCATAACATTATTCTCTCATTTCCTCTCTTCCCCTCTCTCTCACACACATACAAACGCAAACAGAGCCTAGACTATACTTGTCACCCTCTTTTATAAGCTTATAAAGCACAAAAGCAATCATATATGCGAGTGAAATTAAATATTAAACTTTATAGTATCAGCCAAAATGAAAAATATTAACTCGAGAAACATGTAATCTGGAGCCCCTTTTTCCACAAATCTCATATAAAATGTCCATAGATCACCTTTCACTACGAAACTCGTTGGATTAATTTGAACCCTAGTATTAATATATGTGGTGATTCTTAAGCAGAGGAGCAACATATGAAACTATCTTTGAAAAGCTTTCTCCTTACCTGATCGAACATCATCGCTAACCTTGCCTCTTGCCTTGATTTGTTTGATAACCATCCCAACCATCAAGACCCACCAATAAATATTCAGAACAAGCAAGCAGAACAGCAGAGTGTTGAATAGATAATAATAAATAGATCCATCGACCATGTGTTTCTCCTTGTCCAAGGTCAAAAGAACTTCATAGCTTCCATATAGTAATAAAGAAAAAATTAAAATTGGAAAGAAAAGGCAAGGATTATATAGCTTGCAAGATAAACAAAATGGTGAAAGGAGACAAGATGAAGCAATCACCTGGTTGTTGATTGATTATAATAAAAAGACAGTAAGATGCTACAATTGGATACATACTATATTGCTTGGAATCTTCGTTTTACTTAAAGTACCCGTGTATCCAAAACTTGTCCAAAAATATGGGTATGGTTCTTGGAGAACTTTTAAAAAAAAAATGTGAGTACCCAATACCCATGATGTCAAACACATACCTATATTCGAGTTCAAGTAACATAGGATATACATAATTAACTGCATTAAAATGGTTGCTTAGCCACCAATTTCGAGGCTTATAAATAATGAAAATTGTCAACGGAAAATACTAGATCCTACAAAGTCTTTTGAAGAATCTCAAAACCAGAGTCCAAGAAAGGTTTATTCATAGAAGGTTGGAGAAGCTGGTAAAGTTGGAAACTGCGTAGATTTGAAAAACAAAGAAGCGGAGCTAAAACTGATTCAAAAAAACAGAGTTAGATCACAAAACTTAAAAGTACTTGAGAAAATTGATGACAGTCATTTTAGTCCTATCAATTCCCATTTAAAATAAATAAATAATGGAAGAGACATAAGTGAGACTTAAGTATAAAATTTTCTTTCTTTTTCCTTTTGTTAATACCTTACTCATTTATTGAGACTATTTTTAGTATTTAGATAACTAAAAATAAACAGAAAAGGAGCCGAGACCTTCTGATATCAATGAAGTGATCTTGTAATACAATGATGTTTTATAGACCATTCATACATTTTTTTTAAAAAAAAATATCTTGCCAGTTTCCAAGCATTGTTTTCTAAATTAGTTCTAGTCGGAGTTACTTATCCCTCAAAGCTTCCTGTCTTGGCCGTTACAAATCAGACCTATAATGTAACATAGTTATAAGAATCTAATTTATACTTTCATATGACATCACTTCACCACGGATTAATACTTGTACTTTCTCATTATAAAACTCATCCAATATGAATTACTCATTAACTTTGCCAAAAGAGGAATAAAAACAAAATAAAAGATCCTTGATTCTATTATGTTGGGTGCTAAACTCACCTTGTACTCCAAAGTATCCAGAATGGATAGTATATCACGCGAAGTATGGTCCAAGAGAAAACAAAAACAATGAACGAAACACTTGCAATCCACTCAAAGCCACTATACTTTGACATCTTTCCAACTTCTAGGAACACATCACTTGCATCGTGAAGGGCTAAAACAATTGAACCAACACGAGCGAACCTGAAAGATGAAGAAGTGAATTATAACAAGAAAAAGGAAGAGAAAGCATCTTATTGGAACACAACTTTAATGAATCTGCATTAAAAAAGAAAAAGCATACCATCACTCATAACTAATTAGTTAAAAAAGAAAAAAATATTGTGTAAGTAACCACGATTGAACTCAATTCTATTTACAGAGGTCAAAACAGAATTCAACCAACAAGATCAAGCCCCCTGAGTTACCTAAATATGTAAGACAGCACAACGAGAATGACAGTTGCTATATGATGAGTCATGGACACTCCAAAGTCTGAACGCCTTGTTTCCCAAAAAACCAAAGCAAATATGGAGTATGTGTAAAATCCAGCAACATACATGTATAAACCCTTCAACTTCAATCTGAGTATCAAGAAAATAACCAGTCAACTACCATGAACACATGAGATGTGCATACTGCATACCTTAGAATATAAGACCAGAGATATATATGAGATCTTGAATTCGAATCTAACAATGATCTATAAATGAATTAGCAAACTTACTTAATTTTCTGATCAGGCCAAATATGATATCCAGGCCCTACCCAAAAGAATTTGGTATTAGTGAACCAAGGCTCATTGTAGGAAACAGAAAGTGCCAAAAGCTCTGCAGAAAAGAAGTAAACACATTTCCATGCCGACTCTTTGAATTTATTGGTCTTTTTTCTCATTTTATGTCTCTTTACATCCAGCATGGTGTGCCCTTTCCCCAAAACCAATCGGTTAGCAAATTTCTGTAACAGATATGAATAGCTGCTCACATCACCAATATAAAATATGCAAAAGTTTTAATGTATCCCCATATAACCTTTTCCCCTTTGACAATTACAAAATCTGAAAGAAAGTACTAGTCAGAAATGACATCAAGACGAAATGACCCCAGATGAGAGATGGTCTAGATGCTTTGAAATATGGAGCCTC
Organism: Bretschneidera sinensis; assembly: GCA_023935145.1. Taxonomy (NCBI): domain Eukaryota; kingdom Viridiplantae; phylum Streptophyta; class Magnoliopsida; order Brassicales; family Akaniaceae; genus Bretschneidera; species Bretschneidera sinensis. The sequence goes on from CM043697.1 coordinate 150,705,942, forward strand.
TCACCACTATGTTCAACATGTCACTATATTAAGATGATAGAATACATCAGAAAACATATCATTGTTGTAAAGGTCCAGCATTTTTTTATATATAAATAAGATTATATTGTCACTTAGTACTATCTAACAAATCAAACTTTAGAAAGTACAATCTTCATGATATGAATAACCTACCTCAATTGAGATAGCCAGTTTGGAATTTTGAATTAGGCTTATCTGACTGTAGGTATCGTCTCTTCAGGACCCAAAATATGAATACTAAAGAATAAAATTACATAAAAAAATTTATTTTTCCTAAATTTACATATGACCAATAGATTAATAGAACCTTAAATTTAACCATGGAAGTTCATGCCCTGACCACAATAATTAGAATAAAGAAATGTATAACTCAAATAATCAAGTTCTCTAAAAAATGTTATCACCCTGATACTGTATCAAGATTACCTTGAGAAGAATCATCAGATGCTAAGGAGTTCAAGTTTTGTTCCTAATCTTTAGTGTTAAAGAAACCAACCATGAAAGAAGAGAATAAAAATCATTGGAAACAATCAAAGCAAAATAAGATCACAGCGCAGCTCATTTCAATTTCAACTCTGTTACAAAGTTCTTTTTTTTCTAGAATCTAACATTTTCTAGTTTCTTGGGCAATGCAGCTTCTATTCTAAGAAATTAATGGGAACACTCTACTTAAAGAAAACATAATCCACTTCCATTCCTTTGAAGGAACAATAAAAAAAGTGTTATTCATAGCATCAAACATATTGTAACCAATTCACACGCCAAAAAGCAAACAAACATTTCATTAATACTAAGGCCAGTTTAGCAATGTTCTGTTCTGCCGGTTTGTTACGATTAATAGTTCAAAACATAAACAGCAATATATGTTAAAATGTACGTATACGAAATTCAGTACCACAGTAATGCAATGCTAACGTCAGTCTGGCATTCTAATCTAAGTCCATATTTTTCCTATTTTCGCTGGAATGCAACCCATATTTTAGCAAACCAAACTTAAAAGCAAATGAGAAGCCCAACAATGCAATCAAAGAACAATCAGTGAAGAACGATAAATGATACCTCAAAGACAAATCGGTCTAGAAAAAACCTAAGTGCAGGGAAGAAGAGAGCAAAGAAGGGAAGGACCACAAAGTCTTCTAATTCTGGATACGACTCGCACTCCAAATTGATCAAACCAGAGGATCCCCATAGGTCCATCTGGTTCTCAAATTCTTTTGGATGTGGAAAAAAATCAAGCAGAGAGATTGGCTGACAGGAAACCGGAATTTTGACTCTGGTATGTTGGACTCTCTCCTCCTGAGGGGGCTTTGACCGTTCTCCTATTTTATGCTAAATTATAATTTGTTCTATTTGAATACTCAAGCTTCACTAGCCGTCCAATTTATCGTCCAAGATTCCATTCCGTCGAAGATCAATTGGTGGTACACGTCATCGATTACTTAGCAACAATCGGAGAAGATACCGCACATTCCATCTTCTCTTTATTATTAACCTTTAAATCCCAAAATTGACCCTTAAAAGAAAACGAATATATATATATATATATATATATATATATATATTATTATTCATTGTTTTGGACGGAATGTCTTAATTTGGACGGTTATTGAAATTTGAGTATCTAACTAATATGATATAAAGACAAAATAAGGATTCCACCAAACGAAAGTAAGGATTGTTTTGAAATTATCCCATCGATGTTTAAAGTTTGATTTTAAAAATTTAAATAGACAAGTTACAAATTAATCATTAAATTTTAACCCTAAATACAATCCACAACTCTATTATTCAACTTTGACATCCCTCCTTACAAAAATAGTACTTACATTACAAATCAAATTTTTGAATGATAAAAATTAATATAGTATCTTTAATGGTAAAAAAATAAAAATACTATACAGTATACACATACTTTTTAATGGGTTTTTTTTTTTCAGTTGTAAAACACTTTTATACCATACTTGATATCCTTAAATAAATAAAGCTTATATATATATATATATATATATATATATATATATATATATATATATATAATAGACTAGCCCTAGCTGGCTTAACACAATGAAACAATCCATAATGAATTAAGAGGGAAACAAGTTAAACAGATCTAATAAATAAATAAAAATAACATCATCCAATAAATATATGTTCTTGGATGTTTATCTACTGATTCATGATATAATTAGAAAGTGGAAAGCTAAAACCCTTAAATGACATGTGGTATGAGTGTAAACGTAGTACATTTTAGAGTCAGTTAGTCTTAAGTTAGTTTTGATCAGTGGTGCCTCTCTATTGGTCAATATATATTTTTAGAGTTGACTCTTTATTTTACTTGGTTATTTAATGATATAGTTTATATGCGAAAATTTTCTATGCAAGCTACTTTGAAAATTCATTAATCATGTGAGTTCTTAGATATTTCGATTTTCAAGCTCTAATAGAACTCTTGTTATCTGCTTTGATATCTATAAATGTTTGAAAGAAAGGAAAATGATAATTGTGCTTTGTAGACTTTTTCTCATGCCTTCTGTGTTTTGACAAACTACTACCACTAGACTTATCCTGTGATTCATGTTGTACTAAATGATGACAGTTGCACCTTGTTTGTCATATATCCTCTTTGTTTCATTGAATCTAATCTTCTAAAGTCTAAAAGTCATGATAGATACTTATGGTATTATTGGGTTCTTTAAAGTATGAGTGCTTACATGATTGATAGATTATATTTGTTTTGCATCAAATACTGTTTGTGTATTGATTATTAAATAATGATAAGCATTATTTTAGCTTTGTGATGTGCTTTGTTTTAGTTTACAGTCGAGATCAACCAAAATAACTCTCCTGAGTATTTTCCTCTTTACTTTTTATATCATCTTGTGATTCTTCATCTAGGATGGAAATGAAAGTTTCCTTAGGAGTCTTCAATCCTAATTAGCATACCAAGGAACAACCTAATCATGATTGCTTGGAAGTTAGTATTTAGATTTAGTAGTAAAATTCAGAGTTGATGTCTGGTTAAGGTTAGGGTAAATAATGTTTTTGGTGGGTCAAACGTCTTAAAACTACCTTGGCTTGGTTATATTCGCGACACTAGTTTTATTTGTGTTGATTACAATTTATTTATTTTCTGTCCTACTTGTTTGTAATGTATATATACTCTTGGATGTTTATATTACGATTTATTGATACAATTAGAAAGTGGAAAACTAAAATCCTTAAATGGCATGTGGTATGACTGTAAGCACGGTACATCTTATAGTTAGTTAGTCTTAAATTTGTTTTAGTCGGTGGTGTCTCTCTATTGGTCAATATATATCAAGTCACCAATCAAAAAGGACTTAACACTTAATTTCTGTAATATTTAATAATGATAACAATAATCAAGATATCGATATAAAACTAAAGATATTTGTGAATTTGTGTTAAAATTGTAGAAATTTATTTTTTAAATGTTGAATTAAGAGATGAAAAGTGTCGTGATCGAGAAAGATGGAATCTGAGAGAGAGATAGAAAAATGGATCATAACTGAGTACCAAAGACTGATTTGAATTGATTCATCGAAATACATTATTGTAATTAGAGTGATTTATGCATATTCATCTTAACTTAACGGATTGAGTTATTCGAATTATAAACTAAAAGAGTAGATTGTAGTTAGGACTAAAATTTAGAAAAGAAATTGTATTTTACCCAATTTAAAATTATATGCTTGTTTTGGTGAGGCTCTATCAAATATAGCCAATTTAGGATAACATGATGGATATGGTATGACTAGATACCTGGGATACACATAAGCGCTGAGGCTATTCTTCTAACTCCATTTTATGGCAGCAACTCAGCTGATCTATTTGGAGTGGAATTTTGTCAAAAAAACACTGATAAAATGGATCGGGCAAAGAGAACAAGCTAGCGAGAATAAGAAAGAGCCGTGCACCAAATAAAATTCAATTCTGGATATGCCATCTTTAATTTTAGTGTGGCAATGAATCCATCAGTTAGTGGTCTTCTTTTTCTTTAAGAAAAAAAGAAACCTGTGATCTTTTGATATTTATGCTAAACAACAATCCAATGGAGTAAGTATAATTAATAAACCAACTTACAGTGATGCTAAATGATTCTAGTTATTTGGGTACTTCCAATAATTTTGTGTATAAGGACAATATATGGAATGTGCCATTAACCTAAGATCCTGCTACAAATATCCCTATTTTATTTTAACTTAAGATTAGGCAATTTTAATAGTCAATTTCTAATCCTCCTAATAATTCATATAAAGATTGGTGGATCGAATAAATTTATAAACAGATTCATATCATATATACAGCAGCTTATTTGCTTTTGCAGTAGTAGAAGGCAGTGACAGAGAGATGAATAGTTCAATAGCCAGTTCTGCTGGCAAGCTGCAATGGAACTCAACAACTGAATGCATCTTTGGTGCCCTCACTGTGCTCTTTATATTGATCATTGTAGTATTGGTAAAATTCTCCTGCCCCAACTATAAGCCTGAACCAAGTGCATCAACTAACATCACAGGAAAGCCTGAACCGCTTAACGACGACGATGACAAGCTAACCAATGTTGTACCACAGATTGTTGTCATTATGGCTGGAGACCAGAACCCTTCATGCCTCGCAAAACCTGCTCCTTCAACCCAACTTTGCGAACAAGTATGACATGCCTAGCTTGATACTTAACACAACGATCAATCAAAGGCGCAGAGCTATGGTGATTGTTCTTTTGATTGTTGCTAACAATCATTAATTAACCAGATTGAAGGTGAATTCTTTTATTAGTAACTTTTGTGCATATAGCTGCAAGATTATGAATTTAAAGTAAATTTTCCATTTTCTTTGTTGCTTGCCATGGGTTCAACCTTCAAGATGTCGTCATGAGGACCAGGGTACAATCAGGAAAATTAGGACTTCACTTTCAAGTGAAGAAAGCCATGCTTTTTTTTGTGTTCATTAAACTGAGAAATATGTACCTATCAAAAAATTTAAGATACTTAGCCATTCTACTACGTAAATTTGGCTCAAGTTGTCCGATTTAACCGGGTGGATGTCAAGCTTCCTTTGCGTTAATCAAAACGGATAGGGAAAATAAAAATGGCAGATCGTACCAGTAATTACTTTTTAACGAGTTAGATCAAATACTTTTTAAAAAGGGGTTATGAAACTACTTTTACTTTTAAAAAACTGAATTTATTTTTAAATAACAATTTACTGCTATTTTGTTTATGGTTCCACTGTTATTTTAAAAATTCATAAACTAAAATATAAATCCTTTTTACGGTTAAATCAAATGAAAACTATTTGAGGACCTTTGATTTGAAGAAAAAAACTGTCTAACACAAAAGCATCTAACAGATCGAAATAGATGACATCATATAATGGTTATAAAAAAGTGCAAGAGTTGGGCACTGTGGTAATTTGATTAGCATCATGAACTGAATTTCAGAGAAATTTTTTATAGTTCTTATCACCCTGAGTACATTTTTTCATCTTCAATTAAATCAAGCAAATATAACATGTGCAGCTGCACCTCCAATTTCACACCTATGGGATTTCATAATGTGAAATGAAATCCCGGTAATTTTTTTTTATGTTTTTCTAAAAGTTGGAAAAAAATTCAATGTTACATGATGATAGAGTGAGTTTGAGTTTACTGTAACATTTTTAGAAGTATAGTGATAAAAATGTTGTGGGACAATCATAATAAAGTGTTTGGTAAATTACATATAAAATTAACTGTGAAAATATTATAATAATATAAAATATTTAAAATATACGTAATAGTGTTTTTGTAATTTAAAATAGCATTAAAGATTAGTTTATATATAAAAAAATTTCATTAATTCAAAAGGTAATTTTATACATCTTTAATAGTTATTAATCTTTTCCTGCGTTTTAAAATATAGTTTGTCTGTAGGCACTTTAAGAATAGTTTTAAGAAATTCATGTTTTGTGCTACAACTTTTGCTAACACATTTGATAATTAAGTTATATCAGATATAAAATTTAAATTTTTGTGATTGAAAATTTAAATTTTTGTGATTGAAAATACAGGTTTTGTCGCCCATCACAATATCAACTGTACTCATAATCTTCATTTGTCAAAAGTTTTTGGAATCTTATCCAAAGAAAATTAATAGACTTTAGCATGTTGGGGATTTGTGGATTAAAGTAATAGAAAATATAGATTTCAATATAATAAAATTATAGGTCGCAACAAGAAAAGTAATAAGAAAAAGAATAAATTGATTTACTTTTTTTCAAAATTCTTGGAGATATCGGACACTTTCTAAAAGAAATATGTTTTTTCTTTCAAGAAACTACAACTTGAATTTTTTTGAAAAATTAATAGAAGATAATACATCGTTTCAATTTTTTTTATCTTTAATTTTAATATTACAATTTAAATCTAAAATTTTAACAGTATCCATTGTATAGCACAGAGATTTGGAGGGACTGAGAGAATAATTCGGTTGGCCGAAAGGGTTCGTTTGGCTAAGCTTCATTAATCACGAGAATCTTCCAATGGCATTCTTGATCAATTTGGTGCTACTGCTTGCCTCTTTCCATGAACGTGATCAGTGTTAAAAATGAATTAGGACAAAGATGATTTGTAAAGATTCTGTGCTGTAATAAAGCAAAGAAAGGGAATTAGTACTGACACTATTTTACGGTATTTCTCACTGTCGAGTCATTTCTTACGGAAACCTCTCCCCTCTTTCGAATCCAAGATATTTCAAAAGTTAGATTCAAATTCTTCATGATAACAAATTCTTTTTTCAACACGTGCTTAAGTTCATCGAACCTAATCTGCCTGTAATTCATGTGCAAGAGCATCTAAACTTTAATCTTAGCTTATTTTGTAGAAAGAATCGCAACACCCAAATGAATCCCAAGATATAAATTGAGTGAAAACACCTACATTTCATTACCAAACAGAAAGTGCTAACACGAAGAGATATGGAAGCAGAAATTATGAGGCCTGCAGCAGGAAATTTCACAGGCAGAGCAGGACTTCTGCAATGGAACTCTCCACTTCCATACGTTTTGGGAGGTCTGGTAATCTTTATTGGACTAATTGTTATCGCATTGGTCATCTTTGCTTGCTTTTATCACAAGTCCTGCAGTGCATCTTCAAGCGACAAAGAAGAGAAATGCACAGAAACTGTAGCCGCACCAACTGCTGTAGAGCTAGAAATAGTTGTAATCATGGCTGGAGATGATCATCCCACCTTTGTGGCTAAGTCTTCTGCTTCAATTTCCCGCATTCAACAATCTTGAAGTCTTCTTTTTTGAAAGGGAAAATTAGATATAGAAGCCATTAACTTGCAGGATTTTACATTGCTGATATTCTCTTTTTTCAAGATTTTAATTAGCTGCGTAAAGATGTGAGATTTACATAAAAGCATACTTTATGCGATGTACTGCTCCCGGATAATTCCATTTTTATGGAGTCATGGATATCTAAATCCTGGTTTTGGCGCAGAGATTTTATGATAAGGCTTTATGCAAGCTATAATCTGAATTTCTTCAAATATATGAATCTCATTTCATTTGAATTTGGACAAAACACAAAGGTCAACATTATTGTCAATCCAACTTATAACTGAATACTGATGGAGTTCTTTCCCCAAGCTTGACATGTGTGTTGGGATCGACAAAGTGTATGTTGGGTCTAAATAGTATAATACAATTATTAACGTTGTATGTTCTCTTCTGAAAGGAATTTATAACCCTCTCTGACTTTTACGCATTCAGTTTCTACAATTTGGCCTAAAAACGCTTGAATTCTATTATTATAGACGGATAGGGGTGGCAGTCTGCCGGCTGGGTTAGATTCGGTTGAGTTGGAGTTGGATCTGGTTTGGATTATCCCATGCTGCTATCTTTTGGGTGGGGTCGGGCCAAGTTTGGATCCGGGTTTGGTTCATCTCAGTACTCGTGTCTCTTGAATCAAATCAAATTCATATTCGGATTATTTGGGTCACGGATCGATTCAGTTTTCAAACGAGTTTTGAATTGACCTAATAGGTCGGGTTAATTTTTCATTATATTTTCCCCAACTTCTTATGATTCTGTTTTATCTTTTACTTATGTTTAACTTGACTTATAAAGTTAACTTAATTTGATTTAATTAAATTCACCAAACAAACTAACAAAGAGTTGTTCTTAATTTTTTTACTCATGTCATGTTGTTCCTATAGATTCAGTTGAACCTTGATGTTAATTTATTTTGATCTATACATTGTCCCCATTTGAACCGTGATACATTTTTAATGCAAGATGCAGAAAGTTGAGGGAGAAAGAATCAGATCTCCAGCTTTGAAGAAGGGTGTCCCAAGAAAAATCATACATTCAATCCTCGCGTGGAGCCCAAGAGAAGAGCAGCTCAAGATGAGGATTTGCAAAAGGACAAGCAGCAAGAATAACGCATGGTGCCTTTCTTGTCTGGTAAGTGGTAACACCATTTGATAAAATCACGGGAGATCATATAAAAACATTAACCGGGACAAGGAGTGCCACCATCGACCAACTGGATTATAATTAAACTCTTTTGTCATATAACTTCGTTTTGCTCTTTCTCTTCCTATCAAGAAGGGCCACATCAAGCTGAATGGTCAATTATCGCTGCAAAATAATACATAAACCACTATCAACTTCTTTTTTAATTTTTAACTTAAGAATAAAATTACAACAATACACAATTTGTTCGGTGTGTATGTGGCTCGATTGTTAGGCCCACTTCTGTCTGGCTTGTAGACAGGAGTTTGAACCTGTGATTGTAAGTTCTTTCGATGCTTATGTAATAAAGTTCATTTTAATTATAAAAAAAACAATACTCAATATTTTATTACCCTTCATTGTTATAAAGCTTAAATCTTGATGGAAACGGAAGGCGCTTTTTTCTGGGTGTTTATTTTTCATGGGTTATAAGCTTGTTTTTACTGTATTTATAATTAAAAAAAATTTGGAAAAAATTTTTGGTATCCAAAATTTTTTTTTACAAAGAGTTTAATTTAAAAATAGATTATCTTCCGTGAAAATAGATCTATCATTTTCTAAAGAGAAAATGGTGATGTTACATACTCTTTTCTAATAACATAAAAAAAAAAACCATCTTTTTATAGATAAAATAACATGTGAAATATAAAATATCGTTTAGAAAAGTTTATGAAATAGTTTACATTTTTAAAAATAAAAATTAAGTAAAATTTTTTTAAATTTTTTTTTTGAAAAATAATTAAAAAATTAATTTTATATCAAAATAATTGTTTTCACGATTGATTTATCAAATATTAGACAATTTTAACTTCATAATTATTTTACTAAAAATCATTTTGATAATCATAAAACTGACGTCAATCGTATCTAAAAGAGCAAAATCAAGACATTATCTTTTTATGTATTTTGTTGAAATTATTTTGTTTATCAAATTTATTTCGGTGACATTTAGGGTGCTGAGACAGGTCAGCATACATGACCAGGTCAGCTGGCCAGCAAATAATGATAAAAGTAATGGTAATCTAAGAAAACACCAAATTGTTTCTTACGAGTGCATGGTTAGCAAAAGTCAAAAAGGGACAAAATAAAAGCCTCGAACTTTTGATGCATAAATAAGAGTTGAAGTTGTGAGATACAGTAACAAGCAAACAAAAACAATAACACCTTGACATCCAGTGAATTTAAGATGCATATGTAAAAAACGTCATCTCAATTTTTTTTAAGTCACTTCATAAGTGAATGCAGAAGTAAATTCGGGAAGTTATCTGTCTGGTCACTATTATTTCACTCATCAATATTCAGTACTGTTTGAAACCAAAAAAACAGAGAAGAAAAAAGGGGGAGGGGAAAGGGTCAACTAAAGCAAGCCAGATAGTTTCCATTTCCTTGTCTACACACCCAAGTTAATCTACCACTTAAATTAAGGACAAATTCTTTCATGACCAATAATGACATGCCATGTCATTAAATGTGTGGGATAGGGATTGATATGGTACTATACGATTGATCAGACTTATATAAGTTAATCTACAATTATAAATATTTAAATATCGTGATAACAAATTATGATAAAGCACTATGTAAAGATTTATAGATATTATTTATATATTTATTTACACTTGAATTAATAATTAATAAAATTTTTATCTTTTATTTGTTACAGTGTCAAATAATAATTTATTAAATTAATTTCTATAGCTGTCTTCCAATTACTAATCGGCTAACATTGAATGCACAATTTGGGCGTTGGCTCTTTTGTGCATATAGAAATTATTACTGCTGGGTTACAATAAAAACCCAATATTTTCCCCAATAACACAATGAAATGAAATACAGTATCTTGGTTGCTGAGACAGGAACGAGCAAGCAAATTATAGGAGGACAGAAGAGCAGAATCTGAAAGATATTTTAATTGGCAAGTTCCTTTCATATAGCCTAATCTACAAAACCTAAACACCAGTTGGCTTCTTTACAGTTTTTTTCTTCTAACAGGTAAAAAAAGGACTGCTTCATTTTCAAACAGGGGAAAAGAATTGAAGGTGTGAGAGCTAAATGAGGTAGTGAAGAGGTCCTATCCAAGCACATTTAAGAGCTGGTTCTTATATTCTCTCTAGTTTTGTAGACTGGGCCAATCTGCCTTTTTCATTTAAAGCATTCCCTTTTTAATTTATGACCAATGCAGAGAAGTAAAGGAGATTTGTATCTTCACTTGTGAAGCCCAATGACCAAGTGAGCAACCCCTAGTCCTTTCAAATTCAAGAAACTTTGGTATATTTTATGCTTTTTGTAAGATGGAGTTCACTTTCTTTGACAGCTTCTAGCTGTCTTCTGCTGATTCAAGTCAGAGAATTAATGGGTATTTAGATTTCCAGGTGGTGGGCAAGTTACCCTATCCATTAAATAAAGAACTCGGGCTTTTGTCACCTATACTACTTTGTTCTTGAGTACTATTCTTCTGGGTTCTTCTTCTTGCACATAGTAATGGAGTCTTCCCAACTCTTTGGAGGTACAGAAGAATGTCACAGCAGTGAATCTGGGTGGACAATGTATATTGGCTCCCCTATGCATGGTGGTGACGATGATGGAGCACATAGTGATGATGATGATCATGAAAATTATGATGGTGACGATTGTAGTGGTGGTGATGATGATGATGATGATGAGGATGACAGTGATGATTCTATGGCTTCTGATGCTTCCTCAGGCCCACCAAGTCATCAAGGACATCCATTTGGCAACAGAGAGGATACTACTGGTCATGGCATGGGTCATCTCAAGCATGAAGATGATGACGGCAAGTGTTTCTATGACAAGAAAGCAAATAAGAAACCCCTTTTGGAGAAAAAAAGAGCTGAGAGGAGGAGAAAGGAAGAGAAAGAAGAGATGGTGTTCATGGCTGAAAGAGTTAGTAGTACTGCTCCTGCTCAAAGTGGTTCCAAGGTAAGGAAAAACATCCGGAGAAGCCAGAGGAAATAGATCATGTTCTCTCTCCTTGTGTTCTTTTTAGTGGTTTTGCAGGATTAATTGTAGCAATCATCTGTAACCTAGATCAGTCTACAACTTAATCATTATGTTAAGTATGTGCTTTTTAATTTTCAAATGTAAGACTCATATCAAGGAGGTTCATGAGCAGATTTCCCACCAACATAGACATATGCTCGCATCTGGTATGCTTGTGGTTGTGTTCTAAACTTTTGATGGGTAATTTTGAAGTAATTAATTAACAAAGACTAGTTAGAAATTCTTTTTTAGACTAAGCTTATCATTTAGATTATAAACCAGATCAATCATGTTTCACCCTATTGAAAATATATACAAACATATATAATGCGTATGCATAGAGTTGGAGCGATTCATATTTAATGCTACACATAGAGAAGAGAAAACGCCATATATATATATAAGCATATAAATTTAGGTGCATATTATAATGTCAATTTGTCTTGTGTGCATAAAAAAAAAATGGATCTAAGTTTTTAACTAAACAAGAGATGATTAATTTCATGACTAATATACTAGTACTACTTACGTTGGAATTAAAGAAGCAAAAAAGGAATCTAGTCAATTAGCCATTTGAAAATGTAGAAGGCAGAAAAAAAAAAAAAGAAAAAAAAAAACAATTCCAATCACAAAGGCATCATGATATCGACGAAGGAGGAAAAATGTAAACAAAGTTGCAGAGGAGAGCCCATGATTGTTGACGGTAATTAATCACTTGGACAAAGAAAATATTTGGCCCAATGTGTTCAGGCTATGAAGCTGTATGCAGTGTGTTGAAGCAAGGTTCAAATAAAGTTCAAAATTGGATTTGAATTAAAAGAACATATTAGTTCTATGTAATTATACCAACAAATTAAATGCTTTCAAAATAGGAGAGACAGGCTGCTATAGTAATATTTCTAAAGGAAACAAATGTGACAAACAAAAGTTGTGAATTAGACAAATTGCACAGAAAAGTTTAATTGCTAATGAATTAACCTAATGTGAAACAAGTGGGTTTACTTAGTATAGACAAAGGTACATACTTTAGTGGATTCGTGGGACAGAATCGACCGATTGCCGGGCACGTGGGGTGAAGAGGTTTTTAGTAAATTCAGCCATAAGATTTTGACAATTCTGTACCAACATAACCAATAATGCCTCTTGGTATCATAAGAGGCAGCAATAGTGTTGCTTTCAACTAGGCTGGTTATTTCACCTTTTCTCTGGGTAACAAACATTCTACATGTGCATGTATGTGAAGTGCTTTTAGTTTATACTATAACTCATTAATTAACGCCCGTTTTTTGGCCTAGTGATAAGAGTTTGTGTTTGATCCCCTTCCCATCAATGTACTAAAAAAAAACTAATTAATTATTCAAGGATTGATTTGGAAGATTATGCTAGCGGTTATAGTTCCAACTGATGTTATATGTTTACATGGAAATTAAATATGGATGGGGCTTTGGTACAATCTGACCAATATTGTTGAGCTGGGGCCTGGGGCTGAAGGAATTCAGGGGCTGGCAATGTTGTTCAATAAGGCCAATACAGGGCATGTGACCAGTGACCACTGATTTTGTCTTTGCATATATCTTTTTCAGGCTTCAAAGTACCAATTTCATTAGTGGGAGATGGAGCTGGACATGGCTCATTCTATCCCATGGCTGACAAAGCTGTTTTCAATTTGAAAAAGACACAATTTCATTTGTGGGTTTTTTCACTGAACAATATCTGGCTTTGCCTAGCTTGACCCTGATCGATGAAGTTAAGAACATTCTAATTAAACAAGACATAAGAAGAAACAAAAACACTTTTGAACACAAAAAAAAGTTCGATCTTTGAAGTGGAATGATTATTAACTTTCACTCTAGTTATTTCCAACCCTTTAGACTGGTTCTATTGATTTTGAAAAGAAAAGAAAAACTCGTGTGTTAACTTGACCGTTAGCAAACTTAGTATGTATTATTGTCATCTGAAGAAAAAACTGGCTCAGTTTATGTTATAGAAATATCTTTTTTTTTTTTGGATAAAAGGTGAATTTATTTATCCATAATAAATTGTTACACTTCAGCAACAGTGTTGCAATCAAGTACAAAGTTATTAAAATATTCCTAAAATTCTAAACAATAACAGATAACTAAAACATATATAATTTATAATTATTAAACCTCAATTTCTCGTCATGTTGGTTTTGAATGGCAGAAAGTCACTTTTCTAAGAACTAAGGATCTTGTCTTTTACGTCTGCAACAATTTTATTCAAAACACAATCAATACTGGAATGAACTTGTTGGTATAGTCTTATATTCCTCTCCCCAAATATAGTATATACTTGCATTCCATGTTAGTTTGACAAGTGTAGCCATAAGTGATTTTCTTTTGTAATGTTGGACTATCTGTTGGAGCTCATCGTTCCATCCTCCCACAGGCTGCCTTTGGAGCTCTAATTTTTTATGATTTGTTCCCAAATTTGTTTAGAGAAAAGACATTCATAAAAGAGATGCGATCTGGTTTCATTTGATCCATTACAGCAGACAAGTGGAATTAATGTTCATCCCCCGTTTTACCAGCCTAGACTTAGTGGCTAGTATGTCCATAGATGCAAGCCACCTTATGAAACTATGCCTAGGAATATAACATGTGAACCAGACAATTCTATGCCTGATGGTTTTCATTTTCTTATCTCTAAGATGCTGCCAAGTAGCTTGAATGTTAAAACTTCATAATTTGGAAGGCAACCTGATTACCTTATCATTTTTAACTACATCTAAGACTAAAACACCACATAAAGCATTTTATATGTTTGCTAGATCGTCAGATCTTGCAGCTGGCCAGTGCTAATTTTTTTCTTTAATAACCACTGCTACTTTAGTCTTCTGTCTATCTCAAATGGAATGGTTCATGAGAGGTCTAGTTAGATGCCTTAGATGAAGTAGCTTTCTTCATGACCATGAACAGTCTGCTGGTGGTTTTACTGACTAAAAGCTCATTCCTTTAAGAATGTATTTATCGGCCTATGCCACCTAAAGGAATCATGATTTAGCAAACAAAAGCCAAATATTCCTAAGAACATAAATTCCTCAATGAAAGACCACCCTCAAATTTAAGAACACAAACATCTTCCCACTTTACAGCCTTTTCAGTTGAGTTCTCTTTTCCACTCCATAAGAAAAAAAGCACAAGAACTAGTTACTGTTCTCGTAACTTTCTTAGGAAAAATGAAACTAGAACTCCAATAGTTCGTGATGCAAAAGAGAACTAAGGAAATTAACTGGACTCTTCCTGCATATGAAATGTGCTTTGCAATCCAAGATTTAATTATGAGGATGATTTTATCAATTAAAGGTTGATAGTCCTTAAAAGTGAGTCTTCCAATGATAAGTTGTACTTCGAGATACCTAACAGGAAGCTTTCCAACTTCCACACAGTTATCAATGGACTGATCCATGGGATCACGACTCTTTGTTTGAAGCTATATTAGAATTTGTTTCACGTAGACTTAATAACCCATCCTTGCATGTTTTTTTAGGAACATTACATACCAAAATGAAGATTTCTTACGGGATAATATACCTTAATCAGAGCCAAAAAATTTACATTGGAGAGAAAAATAATATTACAAAAGCATATGAATGCCTCAAGTAATGGAGAGCTTCTTACTTGCCACTGTGCTAGGAATTCATTCCTAGAATGGATGAAGCTTTACTGGTAATTATTGGAAAGTTCACTAATAATGTTCATGTAACGCATGTTTTATTTGATTGATTTCTGGACATGTGTCCTTTTGTACTTAGCTTGGTCTAGGAAATTTCTCTTGACACGATGTCAGAAAATATTTTATTCAAGTAATGAGGTTGAATTGCTAAGCCACACACTAGTAACTTTAGGGATGGAGCCAACACTTTTTTCTTAGGGGAGAGGGGAGCAAAGCTAATGTTAAAGTTGTGGCTCATAATTTCAATGTGCTTAGTAAGCTTTTGGATTGGTGTGTGTTTTGTAAGCTGACTTATTAAGCAAGCCCCCAATTGGTGTGTTGAAAAGAGAGTAGAGATAGATTCAATCAAGACCTTATTTTATTTTTGGGTGCGTGTAAACACTTTGGATAAGAGGATTAGGTCCATAAGGGCTTGGGTCATGAATGTTGGGATCTTGGATCTAAATATAACTTGTAATCTTTCAGTTTCTTATAGTGGATGTAGGAATATTAACTCTAAACCATGTAAATCTCTTTTGCACTTGCTTCTTGTTTGTTTGCTCATTTGCTTTGCTATCTCATAGATCACTTAGTGGCTTTTGCACAACAAATTAGTATCAGTGCTCTTGGTTAGATTTGGTATTAGGCAGTTGTGTTATATTGACTCATCATTGAGAGGTTGCACGTACGCTAATTGTTTGATAAATTGCTTAAGCCAAGATATTGTCTACGATTAAGTATGAGATTGCGAAATTCGACGAGCTTAATGACTTTAGCATGTGGAAGCTAAAGATGCGAGATATGCTCGCACAATAAGGTTAGTTAAAAGCATTTGAAAGGAATGACAAGTTGTCATAAACTTTGAAGGAGATGGAGAAGGAAGACATTATGGAGAGAGCATTGTTTGCAATACAATTGTTTCTCTCCAACAATGTCGTAAGGAAAGCCATCGAGAAAACATTGGCTCCAAAATTGTGGATAAAGTTGAAGACTTTATACATGAGGAAATCTCTAAAGAATCAATTGTATCTCAAGCAACAGTTGTATATCTCAAGGAAGCCAGAAGGTAAGTCTCATGATACAAGTCTGATGATTTCAATGAGGTTATTATGGACTTAAGAAATATTTGTGTTAAAGTAGATGATGAGGATTAAGCTTTATTTTTTTTATGCACAATGCCCTATTCGTATGACAACTTTGCGGATATTATGTTGTATGGTAGATATAGTATCATCATGGAAGATGTGAAAGCATCTTTTGAACTCTCATGATAAGAGTAATGATTAAGGTGAAGACTTGTTTGTGAAGATTAGTATAAGAATAAGAACTTTGATAAGTCTAGAGAAAAGTCTCAATCTAAATCACAGGCTAAACATGTTTGATGTTATGACAGTCAAAATATGAGGCCTTTTTAAGAAAAAGATGTTCGAAAATCAAGAAAAATAAGAAATATGCTAACTCTCGGATTGCTAACATTGCCAAAGGTAGCGGTGATGAGAGTGTAAACTCAAATAAATACTTATCTTGAATAAAGAGAATGGATATACCTTTTCTTTCTATCAACATAGTTTCAGATAGTTACATAAGAGTGTAGACTCAAATGAATGCTTATCTTGAATAAGGAGAATGAGTATAAACTTTTCTTTCTATCAACATAATTTTAGTTAGTATATTAATTTATATATACATGAGTTAATTTTCTCCATCTAGTGATTTGATTTGATAATATTTCGCATCCAACTTAAGGGTGCAAATCTGATCGGTAATAGAACTGAAAATTTCGATTATCGAGCTAAAAAAAATAAAGTCATTTATAAAAAAATTATTATATATTTTCCCCCAAATTTGGATGAGTCGGTATTGCAAAAAAATAAATTGGTAAATCAAAATATTAAAAAACCATTGTATTTATTTAAATAAAAAACTAGTCAATCGCTATTACCAAAATATAAGAAAATCAAACCGATATTAAACCAAACTACCAAAGTTATGAAAAACAATATCGACTACCAAAATAACCGAACCAAAATTTTTGGTTTGGTAATTTGTTTTTTCCTATGCACCTCTTGACCAATTTTGTATTTTCACATAAATTGATAATTACTATCACTTCACACTCCAAAAATCATGCTTCTTATGTTTAGAATTGAGAAGAAAGTGTCTTTTGTAATTGTTTTACCATCTAACTTTTCTTCACATGTAATATTTTCATCGAGAGATACCAATTATATAGTGCTATAATTTCAAATAATACGACTCTAGTTTATGTAAATATTTATTTTTAGAGTAATATATATATATATATATATATATATATATATATATATATATATATATATATATATATATATATATATGGGTGGGTGATGTTATTGACATTTGTTTTGTTTGTTTAACTTACAATAATGTCTTTAATTGAAGTTAGATGCTTTGAAAATATAATTTAATTAAGCACATTGTTGTAAGTTTAAGTATCAAAACAAAACAAAAAGAGTGTCCATAACAATTTTTTAAATGCCAATAACTTCACTCTATATATACAAATACAAATGACCAATATATTTCATAACAATTCAAATAACAAAATAAGATGCAATCATCAAAGTTTATATTTTTGGTTTGATTTTTATCACATAAATAAATCCATTAATATATTAGATTATTAGTTATATAGTGCTATAATTCCAAATAATACGACACTTATGGTTTATGTAAATCTTTATTTTTAGAATAATCTATAATATCATACACATAAATATTTTTAAAAAAATTGGGCTATACAACCAGAGGTTACTGTCTCTCATCCCTTATCCATCTCTTCTTGTATCTTTTCCTTTCTTGATATAAGTAGTGTTTGATCATTGATCTCGTGTACAATGAGAGACAACCTTACTCTATATATATATATATATATATTAAATTTATAAATATCAATTCAATTTGATTTTTATCACCGTAATAAGTTCATCGGTATATATTAGGTTTTGTTTGCACTTTTATTTTATAAAATATTTTGTTAACATTAAGACAAAACTGATATTTTTAATACATATAAATTTTGATGGTTGCATTTTATTTTGTTATGACAAAAATCAAAACACATTATTTATTATTATTTTCAATATTCAAATAACAAAATAAGATGCAATCATCAAAGTTTATATTTTTGGTTTGATTTTTATCACATAAATAAATCCATTAATATATTAGATTATTAGTTATATAGTGCTATAATTCCAAATAATACGACACTTATGGTTTATGTAAATCTTTATTTTTAGAATAATCTATAATATCATACACATAAATATTTTTAAAAAAATTGGGCTATACAACCAGAGGTTACTGTCTCTCATCCCTTATCCATCTCTTCTTGTATCTTTTCCTTTCTTGATATAAGTAGTGTTTGATCATTGATCCCGTGTACAATGAGAGACAACCTTACTCTCTCTCTCTCTATATATATATTAAATTTATAAATATCAATTCAATTTGATTTTTATCACCGTAATAAGTTCATCGGTATATATTAGGTTTTGTTTGCACTTTTATTTTATAAAATATTTTGTTAACATTAAGACAAAACTGATATTTTTAATACATATAAATTTTGATGGTTGCATTTTATTTTGTTATGACAAAAATCAAAACACATTATTTATTATTATTTTCAATGATATATATAATAATAAAAAAAAGTAATTACGCGTAACATTTGTCTTGTTAATTCTCATGTTAACTAATCAAAATAAAAGGTTAATAAAAAAGGAGAGGCTAATATTGACATTCCACGTAATCACATATCCATGACACGGTGTCAGGCCTAAAATCGTTGACGTGGAAGAAAATTCACCTTGTAATCCTTTTTTTTTTATTATTCTTCTTCTTCTTGGTACGTTTTCCTTCTTCCCGGAGGGAGATTGGAGAGAGGGAAAGTGAATCTCTCCCAGAAGAAATGTCTAAGCTGCTGCTTCTGCACACTCCTCACATTACCCCACGGATTCACCATAGAAACTTCAGTGCTGTTGCAATCCTTTCCAGACCAAACTTCACTCCCTCTCTCTCTCCTCTCGTGTCTCCCCACACTTGCCTCTCAAATCCTTCCGCTCTCCTCCTCCACTCTCTTCCTTCCTCCCCAATCCCCCACTACGCAAAGAACTTCTCCGTCCGAGCTTTCGGCAATTCGTCCTCCTCTCCATAGACCAAAAATGAACAACGAAAGAAAGAAGAAGAAGAAGTTTCGGCGATTAAAGATGAGAATTATCCAAATGGAGAGTTTGTGTATGAAAAGAGGAATGCTTGGAAGAGTTTCGTCGTTAAGCTTCGGATGCTGATTGCTTTCCCTTGGCAACGCATTCGCAAGGGCAGTGTCTTGACCATGAAATTGCGCGGCCAGGTTTCTTATCTTTATCTTTATCTTTATTTTTTCTTACTTCCATCGCGTTTGAATGTGACAATTGCTTTATTTATTTATTTGCTTTAAAACCCTATAAATGTGCTTGACAAATACTTATTTAGAATTAAAAGTGTAAATTCGAGGTAAAATTTGAGATGCATTCAATTGATAATTATGTCTCTCGACTTTTGAAGGCGATGAAAGAATTGTGTTTTAGATGACATCTTGATAGACTCCAGTGTATGTTTAGTTGTTAATCCTTTTTAAAGATGATAAGTTTTAAGTTTTTTTCCCCCTGAAATAAGATAAGTTGATCATTTCTAATTTAGTATTTGATATCTTGCTTTTATGTTGGAGTTGAGATTATTCTGTCTTCTTTTATGTTCAGATATCTGATCAGCTAAAGAGCCGTTTCTCTTCAGGGCTATCTCTACCTCAAATTTGTGAAAATTTCATAAAAGCAGCTTATGATCCTCGTATTGCTGGTATCCATCTTCATATTGAACCCTTGAATTGTGGGTGGGGAAAAGTTGAAGAAATTCGGAGGCACATATTGGATTTTAAGAAGTCAGGTACCTTCTTGAATTTTATTTTGTGTTCTTTTACCTGAAGGTACTCGGAATTTATCAGAAACTCGGGGTAAAGTGGTATACTAAACAAGTTGGGGCTTTGAGGGAAAAGTGATTCACATAACTGATCCCTAGTTGAGTGTACACTGCAGCACCCCGTGAAGAGTCTGCATGTGTGGTGAATTTGTCATTTGGATTTCTTATATGTACGCATAGCTCCTTTAGATTACCAAGTGTTACCATGTCTTAAATATTGAGAATACTAATTGTAAAAAAAAATGTCTTAAATATTGGTCGTAACATCTGAATTATATCATTCGGAAATTATGAAGCTCCTTAGAAATTATTGGTCATTTTTTCTCTTTACCATCTTAAATGTATTGATCTGTATTATGTCCATACTATTACTCGAGTTATTCTTAAGAACAAGCTCTTACAAGCACTGGATGAGACCAATAATTTTAACCTTTCATGACACTTGTTGGTAAATTCATCATTGGCTATGTCCCTGTGTGTGGAGAAAAAGAATATTACCTTGCTTGTGCATGTGAAGAGCTATATGCCCCTCCAAGTGCTTATTTCTTTTTGTATAGTCTGACTGTTCAAGCATCATTCCTTGGAGGTTAGTTGATATTTCCTTGTTTTTCATAATATCTCCTGAGATTAGACAAACAGAAGCTTTTATGTTTGCATTAGGATGCCCTCAAAACATTTTTCTTATGTTCCTGGGTGTTACGCAAACAAAAGGATATTGGTTGCCTCGTAAAGATAAATTTATAAGGAGTATCTAACTTTAAGCATCATGTGGAATTTTTTATTTTTTTGCTGCTATTATCATAGCTCATCAGTTGGTTAAGCTGTAGCAGTTCCATATGGCAATCCTTGTGAAAATTAAAAGCAAAAAAAAAAAGAAAAAAAAAAAGAAAAAGAAAAGACTTGTTCTGACTTCCTTGTGGGACTATCAAAATGGTTGACCTGAGTCATATAATGTGTTTCTAGTGCTTAATTTATCAAAAAAATGATAAATCTATGGTTAACTTTAGCAGGGAGGGAATAATTCATTATATTGCTCACTTAATGTGATACTGGCCCATAAAACTTTGGTTGCACCAGAATGAGAGTGTTTTGCTGTTTGAAGAATTTCCACTCACCTGTTTAGCGCTGCTTTATAGACACAAATTTGTAGCTTTATACTGTTCTTCCTTACTTGACCTCTCAGCTGGTTTCTACTCTCCAATGTGAAATTAGTGTGTATTCTTGCTGTAATGTTTTCTTTTTGAAGAGCAAACAAATATCAATTTATTAATATAAAGAGTGCAGCAAACCAGTCAGCAAAACTGGAATACCCCAAGATCTTCAGCTAAGTACAGCAACCCAAACCAGAAAAAAACATCATGCGCCATATACTTGCTACAATGTTGAACACAGTTTGCTTTGTCTGCTAGCCCACCCCATAGTTAATAGCCTCAGGTGTGATTGCACTATCCATAAGGTCTTTCTTCTAGACTATAATTTGAATTATCTTGGGCTAAGTTTCTATTTTTTTATTTGCAAACGATACATGAGTATATTATTGTAAATAAGAGAATAAATTAGAAGCATGAAAATTTTGCCCCTCTTCGAAACCATTGACTTGCCAAAATTAGCAGTCTTTCTCTGCTAAAATTTTGATTCGGTAATTAAGCTACTTCTCCTAGTTATGGAAACAGAATACCTCTAAGGATCATATACCTATAAAGATTATTAAATAACACTGGCCAGTTGAAAAGTTTTAACGGCACTCAATTGAATTGAGTTTCAACATCCCTTCCCTCTGCCAAGAAGCTTGTCTTGGATCCTTTTGCGATTATACCTGGAAACTGCATTGGGAACTGTTCTTTAAATATGCTAGTACTTGAAACATGAATATCATTGCATTGGTTAACGAATTCAGTTATCATGGCTTCTAAAGTAGGAAGTATAGAGAGCATTTTATATTGTTAACTAGCAGTCCATTTGCATCTCATAGATGCTTCTAAGAGAAATTATAGTTGGCTTTGCTTTGACTTTAATTCCCCATGCCTTTAAATGACATTTATGCATAAGAAATCCTTTCCAAACCTGCTACTGTTTGTAAATGTTTGTGCTGTAGCCATGGCTGGTAACATGATTAATAGCTTTGGGTGGTGTAAATTGCAGGTGTGTTTGAGAAAGTAGGTATTGAACCACAGGTGGAAAGGATTGGTAAATACAAAAGTACTGGAGATCAACTTTCTTGGACAACTATATCTGAAGAAAATTATGAAATGCTGACTGCATTGCTTGATAACATCTATGGGAATTGACTAGATGTAGTTTCTTCTACAAAAGTGCTTTACTCTTTTATGGCTTTTGCTCAATCTTAAAATTATCGATGGAAATTTATGGATTCTGCTGCAAAACTTATGCAGGAAAGAACCGAGAAAATATTGAAAACTTCATCAATGAAGGGGTATACAAAGTAGAAAGGATGAAAGAAAAGGGCTTGATAACAGATATATGCTATGATGAGGAGGTATAGAAACTTTACTTCTTTGTTTGGAAGTTGAGGCAAGTAAATGAGAAAGAATCAGTATCTTCTAATTGAGTGCAGAACTAAAATTTTGAGATATCTATGAGGCAGGACTGAACTTCCATTTGTCGGTGGGTCCACATATTCTTGATAATAGTTTGGTTAATTTAAGAGAAACTTCAAATTTGTTTACAGTATAGGAACTTTTAAAACATGGTTACCCAAATGAGGAAAAAAAAGAAAAAAAAAATTCAAAACATTGATTCCTGAATAATGTGATGGTAATTCAACGATTGAGTTCTTGACAACCATCAGTACCATTTCATATCTTCTATTGAGGATTGTGGCAATGATGGTCATCAATATGAGAGTGGTTTAAGCTAGCTATCTCGATTTGTTAATGCTTTTTTATTTTTGTTATTAAATTTTAATTTTAAACCCCTGCAGGTTATCTCAACATTAAAAGAGAGACTTGAAGTCCAAAAGGATAAAAATCTTCCTATGGTTGACTACAGGTAGTCCACTTCTCACTGTAGCTATAATTTTGCATGCAAGCACACTATTTCCAAGATTTAGAGCTGTTACATTTTACATGGCCAAACAAACTGTCGTTTGATTGCTGTATTATGTTCAAGGAATCATCCTTGATCAGTTTCGATTTTTCAATCCAAAAAGCATGATTTTTTATCAATTAAAAAAAAACTTCATTAAAAGGTACCAAGGGGGTGCAACCCCATATACAAAAGGGTCGTCTACAATTTAAAAGATCTATGAACTCCACCCCATGTACGAGAGGAACCAAGCAAAGAGCATAATAGTAACTATATGATTTTACTCAAGTGAGTTCTTGCCATGTACTACACTTTTCTTTGACATGAAGTGTGAACAGTTTTAAGAATTTATATCTCTTGACAGATTTGATGAGAATTACCCATTTCATTTATCCTTTTATGCTTTGTGTATCTTCTTCTAGAGACTATAGTTACTATTGAACCTTAACAATTTGTTTCTCTTCTTGGTACATTGAGATTCTCAGTTTCTCACTAGGAAATGCTCTCGTGTCTAAATTTTCTCTTACTTTCTTTTTAGGGGTGGGTTGGGGGATGGTCTTACAGCATACACACATCCTGGCCTATAATTGGCTTGTTATATGTTTATTACAAGCTTCATATTTTTGATATAATTTCTTATGATTCTTCAATCAAACTAGTCTCCTATTTATGCAATCTCTGTCAACTTGGAAATTTCATTGACTTTTTCCCCCTGGTATAACTGCAGAAAGTACTCTGGAGTTAGGAAATGTACTCTTGGTTTAACAGATGGTAAAGACCAAATAGTCGTGATCAGAGCCTCTGGAAGCATTAGTCGTGTACGGAGTCCGTTAAGTGTGCCTAGTTCGGGTATCATTGGGGAGCAATTCATTGAGAAGATTCGTAGTGTAAGAGGTATACTGGTATACTTGAGTCTACTAGTCCACCTCCATTAGTCAACTATGTTCCCCCTTGTTAATTGATGTCTAGATGAACGACTAAAATTGTAATTTTCTTCTCATAATTTTTTTGACTGAGATGTGACATTTAACTCTACCACATCCTATGAGATGAGCACATGCTAATTCTATTCTCATCTATCACTCGTGCTTCCTATGATTGTGGTACAAAGTAGCTTTGATATCGGGACTTTTTAAGTCCAGAAAATGATTAGTATCAATGCAGTAAAAATACATACACATGTTCACATGTTTTCTGTGATTAAAGTGCAAAGTTATTAAGTGGTTTATGCTGTGTTGTTAATTTATTTTTCGTATTAACAAGCATGACTTTTTTTTTTCTCTGGACACTGAGATTGCTGTGTTTGAAGCGTTTTACTGTATTTTTACTTTTCCTGATTAGCTACTGGTTCTTGGCATCTTCTTTGGTAGTAATTTATTTTCCTGGTTTCCAAAAAATATAATGCTATCATCCGAATTGACAGTCCAGGAGGTGATGCTCCTGCTTCTGATTTGTAAGTACTGCTATTTTTTTTTACCTTTTCTGACTTTTAATGAAATCATTATTGGTACTTGAACAAATAAGAAAGTAGATATTTTTGTTATCAAATTATGTGTGTCTGTGTTTATTTTATATATATATATATATTTCCTTTTGCCATTTTGTAAGGTGATTGTGATGTTTCTTTATGTTGAATTTAAACTGAAATTCAAGGATTAGGCACTCTGTTTTATCTTTAGGTTAGTTTCTAAACATTCTGTAACATGTAGAAATTCCTGGTGATGATTTTGGTATCTATTCAAATGCCTCTTAGCTTTTTCTAATATTAATGTCCGAGTACAAGTATTAGATTTTCCATTTCTAATGCATGGACTTTGGTTTCAGTTAGATCTCCATATATCGTCACAGTATTGAGAAACACAGAATGACTGGTGTAAATATCGTGCTGTTTTGTTGAATAAAATGACATTTATTATATAATTAACCTGATTAAGAATAATATAGTTAAGGTTCTACCTTTGTTATATTGAATGAGAGCTTACATGATGTACACAATGAAAATTAGAATTAGGGATTTTAATCTAAGAATTGGGGCGTATTTTAATTATGAGGATAATTATGTAAATTTTTTTGATAAATGAAATGTATTAAAGAAAAAACTCACCAAGGGGGTGCAATCCATGTACAAATGCTATCTAAAAGAAAGAAACTCCACAAAATCTAATATAACAATATCATTTACCAAAAAAATCCCTTTGACCCAAAAAATAAAGTCATTGAACCACATTTTCCTAATTACATCAATAGGTCTCTCAATGACTTCAAAAGCTCTACGATTCTTCTTATTTCAAACTATTCAAAAGATAGAAAGAGGGATCAT
This sequence comes from Bretschneidera sinensis, assembly GCA_023935145.1. Taxonomy (NCBI): domain Eukaryota; kingdom Viridiplantae; phylum Streptophyta; class Magnoliopsida; order Brassicales; family Akaniaceae; genus Bretschneidera; species Bretschneidera sinensis. The sequence continues at coordinate 150,731,521 of CM043697.1, forward strand.
AGAGTAAGCTTTCTTGAGGTTCTTAGAGGTCCGAAACCCACTCCAAGCCCGCACTTCATCCAACACCGATCTGACGCACACCTAAGAAACCCCCAAAACCTTATAAGCCATTTTCCCCAAAGCTCTAGCCAAAAAGCACTCCATCAAGAGATGAAACACGGACTCACTACATTCTTTACAAATGAAACATCGGTTCACCAATATCCTCCCCCTCCTTTGCAAATTATCAAGCGTTAGAATCTTTTCCAAAGAGGCTTCCCAACAAAAAAAAAAACTCACTTTCTTTGGGGCGCCGAAGCACGAAATTGCTTTCCACGGGAAGTTGGTGGAGCCATCCACAAGAGACCAGCTAGAAGAATCTTATAGAAAGATTTCACCTCAAAACCTTTGCCTGGGTTGCCCCTCCATCTCATCGCATCCTCTTTAGATAAATCAAACTTATAGCTATACAAAATTTCCAAGAAACTTTCCACCCTCGCAACCTCCCAATCATTAACATTGCGGATAAAAGGTACATCCCACGAGATAACACCATTAGCCACCGAGATGCAAGCAGAGATAAGAGCTTCTTTATCCCTCACAATTTCAAAGATCTCCGGTAACCGGTCTTTCAAAGATCCCCTATATTGCCCCAAAGTAATCTCTTCGAATATCCTCCAACCTCTTAGCCACAACACTTGGGATAGGAAATAAGAACATAAAATAGACAGGGAGACTAGAGAGAGTGCTTTTAATGAGAGTGAGTCTTCCTCTTTTAGAGAGAAGAATATTCTATCATCCGGCTAACCGATTTTCAAATCTCTCCACAATGGGATTCCACACACCTAAATCTTTAAATTTGGTGCCAAGACAGAGACCAAGATAAGTAAAAGGAAGCGTCCCCTCCTTGCACCCCAAAAAACTAGTAAGAAAACAGCTATTAATGTTCTTACTAAGAGGGATCAAATCACTCTTACTAAGATTTACTTTGAGTCCCGAGACCGCCTCAAAATAGAAAAGAACATACGGAAGATGTAAGATTTGATAAGCTTCGGCAAAGAGAAGATGAGACACAATCTCACTACTTCCTTCTCTCCCTACCTTAAAGTCACTCAAGAGTCCCCCCTCGACCGCCTTCAACAACATTTTGCTCAAAGTCTCCATAACCAAAGTGAACAAAAAAGGGGATAGCGGGTCCCCTTATCTCAAACCCCGTAAGGCTTTAAAATAACCGGAAGGATATCCATTAACAAGGATCGAAAAGGATGTTGAAGAAATACACTTATAAATCCACTTGCACCATTTTTCCCCAAATCCTATCCCCTTCAAAAGGTAAATCACAAAGCTCCAACTCACATGATCAAAGGCCTTCTCCATGCCAAGCTTACATACTACCCCTCCCCCTCCATCTTTTAAATGAGAATCCGCCACTTCGTTAACAGTCAAGGAGGCATCCAAAAATTTGCCTTCCATCCACATAGAGATGTCTTTATGTTAGGAAATTATTATATATTTAAGTTAGTTTCCTTATTGGTCTAGGACTAGGATTACTAAGATCTCTATATAAGAGATGTCTTTATTGAGTTTATTCTTCGTGTCCTTTGATTTGGTTGTGGCTTCCCAATGTGATTTAAATTGTTTTTCTTTATTTTCTTGTTACTGTGTTGCCTCTACTGTTCTACATTAAAGATGTTTCAGAGCTAAAAGATCCTTTTTCATCATTATCAACTTCATCACGATCACTTGCCTAAAAAAAACCTGTTGACTTGTGAAAGAAAGTTCTGTAGGCCACTCTCCATCACTTTTTAGCGTGCACCGCCACCACCATTAGGATCGGAAACGTCCTACGACCACAACTCTTAAATCTTAGCTAGTCTCTCTACCAGAATCTCTGCCACTCGTTGTCGCCGGCGCCATAAAACGTCATAATTGGAATCGGGGGCATACCACTTGGATCAGAATTGTCCGATCTTCTCATCCCTTATGTCATCGCGCTATGATTTTGTCGGGTTCCTCCACATTGATTTGCCTCCTTCGGGGCATTTTTCGGCTACCAAAACCACTTTATCATAAATGGGATCCTCTAATTTCCATTTTCCATAAGTTTCGTTGAGAACCGATGTCGAAGTCGCCATCACGCCCTAGTAAGCCAAGCCAAGCCGCTTCTCTAAGCCGAGCCGAGCCGAATCCTTGAGTCGTTTCTGAACCGCTCCAAGCCGTATTTGGTCCCTTTTTGAGACGTTCTTAGGGAAAAATCAGCTTTTTATTTTTATTTTATTTTCCTGTTTTCTGATTTTTAGTACTCAAAGAAAAAAAATATAAAAAAACACCACAAATATTATTGACAAAAAAGAAGAAGTAATTGTTGTGTTTTATTTTCTTTTCTTTTTTTAAAAAGTTTATGTTTGAGCTCTTTTAGTTGTTTATCATGCCTTACTATACTTGGTCACGTTTTCAAAGCATGCAAACTAAGATATCAATTAACTGCTCCCGTTTGTATGAGTTGAAATCCAAAGAGATCAAAGTATAGTTGGCGTTATCTTCCCCGAAGCATGAACAAAGAGTACGAGGAACTTAAATATTGGGTTTGTCGTAATGAAAGATGGATTGAAGAATTGAAAAGACAATATGACTATGAGTATGAGTGCAATTATCGAGATAACACTCCTTTGAAGGGTTATGATGATTATGTTTATGATATGAAGATCGTGCATATTAAATTATAATTATGCTCTTGGAGATGCTTATGATGGTTTTGTTGGGCATGATTGTGCTTATGGAGGTTATGATGAGTATGGTACTTATGATGAGCTTGTGATAGAAAGAAAATCTAGCCCAGTAGCTTCATCCGAGGATCTAGTGAAAATGATTAAATTGCTGAAGAAATGTAAAGAAGTGCTGAAGCCCTATGACATTGTGACCTTGAAAGATGATCCAAAAATTGATAAATCAAAACCCATGGTCATTGAGGCATCAAATGATAATAGGGAAAACCTAGAAGAGCAGCATATGGAACTTCGGAATATGAGCAAATCCGTACAAAGATGAAGTCACCAAGAATGAAGATATTCAAATAGAGGTTGCACCTGGTGAGCAAGTTCTCTTTAAGGTTGTTTTAGTCAAACCAGTCCAACACGATGATGAGTTTGTTGAGCATATTGAGGATGTTGAAAAGGTTCAAGACAAACATGACAACAAGCTTGATGGCAAGATTGAGGTTATCGTTGATACACATACTTAATATTGATTTTATCCTGCCTACATGGTTTCAAGCACCTCGCCAACAAACATTTAAAGCAAAACTTTTGCACCTACTAGAGACTTGGCTTCAATGAGTTTCATGACCATGCTTTTTTTTTCTCAAACATCTGAGCTCTTGATCCTTCAACGTTTTTCAACCCAAGGTTGAGTTCTTTCTAAGAGGTGAAAATGATGAAGTACACAATGAAAATTAGAATTAGGGATTTTAATATAAGAATTGGGTTTAATTACAGGAATAATTATGTAATTGAAAAATATTATGGGTATTTAGAGTTTATGTAACCCAAATCAGATGGGTAGTTCCTTATTGGTATAGGAATGTTAAAAAATCTGGGTATTGAAAAACAAGAGATGAGAGAATATCTTATTGATTGAATAAATAACTTACTGGCTTATAAATAGCCTTACAAAGATAACTCAAACAGAACTGAAAGTAAACCACGTTTAACAATCCTAGAAACATGGTCTATGACTAAAGAATAGATCAAACTAAACAGCACGTCTCTTATCAATAGGGAATACAAACAAATCAGTAACAAACTACTTAAAACAAATACTTTAACATCCTCCCTTAAACTGAATGCTTTAGCAATCAGTTTACTCCAGGATCCAAACAAACACCCAACAAATCACGTATTTTCAAGAATGCATCAAGCTTTAAAGGTTTAGTCATTATATCAGCAACTTGCTCCTGCGTATGACAATGAACCATCTCTACAATTCCATCTTTTGTGAGCTCACGAAGGAAATGAAAACGAACATCAATGTGTTTGCAGCGACCATGCATCACTAGATTCTTAGAAAGCTTGATTGCTGAACTGTTATCACAATAGACTGTTGTGGAATCATGTTGAGCATGGCTGAGACCTTCCAACATCCTTCTTAACCATATTGCTTGACAGGCACATGAAGTTGCAGCAATAAACTCAGCTTCAGTAATGGACAAGGAGACTACAGGTTGCTTCTTCGAGGACCAAGACACTGTTCCTGAGCTCAACATAAACACATAACCTGAAGTGCTTTTCCTATCGTCTAAATCCCCAGCATAATTACTATCTGTGTAAGCAATCAGTTCCTCACTTCCTCCATTCTTGTAGAACACACCAAAATCAATGGTACCTTTCAAGTACCTTAGTATCCTCTTTGCTGCTTGCAAATAAAGTTCGGTAGGGCAGTCCATGAATCTGCTGATGAGACTCACCACAAACATAACATCCGGTCGAGTGGCAGTCAAATACATAAGACTTCCCACAATCTGCTTATAGAAAGTACTGTCAATCCTCACTCGATCTCCATTTTTCGTAAGCTTAAATCCAGGAACCATAGGGTTGTGAACTGGATTGCACTTGTACATGCTGAACCTTTCCAACACCTCTTCTTTTGACTAACAAAGATGCCATCTGATCTTTGCATCACCTCAATGCCAAGAAAGTATCTCATTTTTCCAAGATCAGTCATATCAAACTCAAGCATCATGGATTTCTTAAACTCAGCGAACATTATTTCATCATTCCCAATAAATATAAGATCATCCACATAAAGACACACAATCAAGATCTTACCTCCTTTTCCAGTCTTGATGAACAAAGTATGTTCATGGTGGCATTTCTCAAATCCTTCCTTCATAAAATAGGACTCTATACGACTATACCATGCTCACGGAGCTTGTTTAAGTCCATACAAAGCCTTTTTCAGTCTGTACACCTTCTGCTCATTGCCCTTCTGTTCATAGCCAGGAGGTTGTTCGACAAAGACTTCTTCACTTAGTTCACCATGTAAGAAGGCTGACTTTACGTCTAACTGGTAGATTGTCCACTCCTTTAGAGCTGCAAGAGAAATCATCACTCGAATTGTATCTAACCGAGCTACAGGTGCAAAAACCTCAGTATAATCCACCCCATGTTCTTGAGTGTAACCCTTTGTTACCAACAGGGCCTTGTACTTATCCACTTCTCCATTCTCATTGAGCTTTGTCTTGTAAACCCATTTTACCCCAACCTTCTTTGCTTCAGTAGGTAAATCTGTTAACTCCCATATATCATTCCTCTCTATGGCTTCTATCTCTGCATCCATTGCTTTTCTCCATTTCATACTTTTCACAGCATCGCCAAATGAGATTGGATCACTGCCTGCAAACAAAGCTTGGTATGCAGTGTCTTCTTCCTCAGATAGACCTTCTCCACTTTCGGAATCTCTCATCCGAGCTGGTGGCCTTCTGATTCTTCCTTCATTAGGATTAAGTGGATTTTCTTCATTTGACTCATCTGAATCATTACCCTCCATATTTTCTATTGTATTGTCATAGTGATCAGCTTCAATGTTTCCTCCATCGGTATCAACTGGGACCGCTTCTTTGTCACTTTCTCCCCAGTCTAGATCAGCTATAATGGCTTCTTCATGACTCTTGTTCCAATCCCAACTATTTTCTTCTTCAAACTTCACATTTTTGCTTACTATTATCTTCTGAGAGATTGGATCATACAATCTATATGCCTTCGACTCCGCACTAACTCCGAGTAGAACACATCTCACACTCTTGTCATCAAGCTTAGTCCTTTTACTATCAGGAATATAAACATGTGATATGCAGCCAAACACTCTGAAGTGATCAACTGATGGTTTAGATCTGCTCCAAGCTTCTTCCGGAGTCATGTCTTTTACTACCAGAGTTGAACTTCTATTCAGAACATAGACAGTCCAATTGACTGCTTCAGGCCAGAAAGTTTTTGGAATTTTTCTTCTTGAAAGCATGCTACGCACCATATTCATAATAGTTTGGTTTTTTCTCTCTGCAACACCATTCTGTTGTGGAGTATATGCAGCTGTCAGTTGTCTACGTATGCCATTTTCCTTATAAAAAACTGTGAACTCGTGTGATGTGAATTCTCCTCCACAATCAGTGTGAAGGCATCTTATATATGAAACAGTTTCTTTCTCAACATGACTCTCATAATTCTTGAAAGTGATGAAAGCTTCATACTTCTCTACCAAGAAATAAACCCAAGTTTTACGGCTAAAATCATCAATGAAAGTGATCAGGTACCTTTTATTGCTATTTGAAGTGGGGTTGATTGGTCCACAGATGTCGGCATGCACCAGTTGAAGAATCTGAGAAGCCTTCCATGTGCTCTCTTTTGGAAATGGATCTCTTTGTTGTTTTCCTACCAAGCAGTCTTCACTCACCTTCGAAGGAGCTTGAAATTGTGGCAGTCCATTCACCATTCTTTTCTGCTGAAGAGTTTTCTAGCCATAGAAGCTTAAATGTCCATATCAAAATTGCCAAAGCCGAACTTGATCCTTTGTAAGAGAAGAAAAGCAGATTTCTTCTTTTAGCAGTTTCTGAGCAGGCAAGATAAACATTCTATTTGAGGACATTGCAGTCACCATGATTAATCCTCTCTTTGGATGATAAATCTTACATTTCCCATGTTTTATGAGAATTGTAAGCCCCTTCTCTTGTAGCTGTCCCACACTTAGCAAATTATTCTTCAATCCCGGGACATAAAACACCTCAGTGATGACCTGCACAATTCCATTCACAAGCATTCTTATATTTCCATTTCCTATCACAGCCATGCTTGAATTGTCTCCCAACTTTACAGAAGTGCTGAAACTCTCATCAAGCCTAGAGAAAAGTTCCTTCTTGCCACACAAATGGTTGCTGCAACCTGAGTCAAGAAACTATAACTCCTCTTTACTAGCTTCCTTGACATCCACATATGCCATTAACAACATTTCTCCACTAGCTTCTGCATAGTGTGCCTTTGTCTCTGTCTCCTTGTTTGGACATTCATATTGAAAATGTCCAAGCTTATGGCAATTGTAGCACTCAATGGTAGACTTGTCAAAGCTTTGTCTACCTCTAACTCTTCCTCTTCCTCTAAATCCACCACGACCTCATCCTCTGCCTCTTGATTGATCTTTATAAGTAACCTTCAATGCTTGTTCTTCCACAAAATGGCCATTCATACGTTGTTCATGCACCAGAAGACTGCTTTGTAGCACATCAATGGATAAGGTGTCTAGATCATTAGACTCCTCAATAGAGCACACAACATAGTCGAATTTAGGAGTCATAGATCTCAGAATCTTTTCAATGACCACAATATCCTCCATCTTCTCACGATGAACCCTCATCTTGTTGGCTATAGTAAGGGTTCGAGCAAAATACTCATTCACAGATTCCCCTACCTTCATGTTGAGCACCTCAAATTCCTTTCGAAGAGCTTGTCGTTGTGCACACTGCACCCGTGCCGTCCCCTGGTACTTCTGCTTCAAGGAGTCCCAAATGCTCTTTGCTGTATCCTTGTTCAGAATGGTCTCCAGGACTGATCGATCAATGGCTTGGAAGAGATAATTCTTAGCCTTCAAATCCTTCAGTTTTGCATCTTCAATCACCTTCTTTTGTCCTTCAGTGAGTTCTGCCTCTGCTTCTGCTGTAGGGATCCCTTGTTCTATCAGGCTCCAATATTCCTTCGAGTGCAGAAAATTCTCCATGAGCATACACTAGTGATCATAGTTTCCATCAAGCTTTGGAATTGCTGGTTGCACAAAGTTACTTTCAGTTGCCATCCTTACTGCTACACGCTTAGAAGACTGCTGCTTCTCAAGTTTTGATCAGGCCCAGTGATGTGGCTCTGATACCAAATGTTAAGAAATCTGTGTACTGAAAAACAAGAGATGGGAGAATATCTTATTGATTGAATAAATAACTTACTGGCTTATAAATAGCCTTGCAAAGATAACTCAAACAGAACTGAAAGTAACCCACGTTTAACAATCCTAGAAACGTGGTCTATGACTAAAGAATAGATCAAACTAAACAGTATGTCCCTTATCAATAGGGAATACAAACAAATCAGTAACAAACTACTTAAAACAAATACTTTAACAAGGAATAGGGTTTTTAAGTTCTCTATATAAGAGGCGTCCCTATGTTATTTTTACTTAGCTTCAAATGAATGAATGAATGAAAAACAAATTATTGAAATCAAACAACTCTGAGATTGAGTTTGTTCTTCGCGTCCTGTAATTGGTTTGCGGTTTCCCATGTAATTTGGATTGTTTATCTTTATTTTTTTTGCTGTGTTTCTGCCTCTACTGTTATAAATCATTACCTTTTCTATGGCCTTATTTGGGTTGGTATTAAAGCCAACTTAAAGCAAGGTAGCTTAAATTGGTTCAAGGCAAAATTGGTTTGGACCAATTTAAGCTACCTTGCTTTAAGTGGGCTTTAATACCAACCCAAACAAGGCCTATGTAGTGGCTGGGTGGCAGTGGGAGTGATTAGCCAAGTAACCTCCTTTGCCTGTGATACCTTTGGTGGGATAGGTTTGGGTTAGTCAAGTTTCAAAAGCTGGATCAGGTTAGGTGACTTTGTAATCTTAGCCTTGTTTCAGTCTACAAAAGAATACATAATCAGATGTAAAATTCACATATTAACTTGTCCCTTTGCTCAACCAAAAAAAGAAAATGATCAGAAGGGACAATCATACAGGGCTCATATTTTAAACTTTCGAACCTGGCTCTGGTTTGTACTGGGCTCAGCATAGGGAAAAGTTAGATTCGTAGGTGTATTCTTATGATCGGGTCAGATGATACTTTGAGCATGTTTTAGCGTGGGAACATTTTTGCCTTTCAGATCTGAAGTTTCTTGTGGCACAGAATTTCTTTATACAGGTTTAGATGTCAGATGCTTATGTTCAAGGAAAGGAATTAATCAATTTTGTTTTTATGCTGGCTCAGTGGAGGAGCCGTTGGATCTATGGTCATTCTTTTGCCTTACATTTCAACTGATACTGCTAGAGACCTTGGATGATACTTAGGAGCCACCATCTGATATATTTGGGATTTGAGACCCACCATACAATATTCATTTATTAGGTCTTGTGACCCAATAAATCATCCTAATTAACCAGTACTAGTTATTTAATATCAATCAAATGTGTGGATTACAGTGTACAGTGCACTAAACTGACTGACAATGTGGACAGCATAAGCAATATATGGTCGGGTGATAGTGAGATAGATTAAGCTACCAACCAAGGTCTGGTACAAAGTGGGATCAGGTAATGGAGTACCATCTGTAGGGCCATATCGAGCATTAAGTTCTAAAGGTGTATCACATGTCCGAGTATCTGTAAGCCGAGCTCGCTAAAGGATATCTGCTATGTATTTTGACTGAGATAGAAGATAATCCTTAGGAGAAAGGGCAACCTCAATACCCAAGAAATTACGTAAAGGGCCTAAATCTTTCATGTCAAACTGATGAGTCAATTCTGCCTTCAGCAATGCAATACCAACAACATCATCACCAGTAATAATCATGTCATCAACATAAAGCGAAAGAAGAATACGGCCAGCACAGGTGGACTCAACAAAAAGAGCTGAATCATGAGCACTAGAGGAAAAACTAAGAGAAGTAACCACGGTAGAGAACCTCTCAAACCAAGCACAAGGGGCTTATTTGAAACCATACAACGCCTTTTTAAGTCTGCAAACTTCCCTTGGATTATGAGACACGCCAGGAGGAGGTACCATATAAACTTCCTCTTTAAGATCCCCATTTAAAAAGGCATTTTTGACATCCATCTTAGAGATATGCCATTTGCGGACTGAAGCAACCGTAATGAGAGCACGTATAGTGGTCATCTTGGCAACCGGTGCAAAAGTCTCTTCATAGTCCATACCATATTTCTGAGCAAAACCCTTTGCAACTAACTTGGCTTTGTAACGCTCAACTGAACCATCTAACTTTGTTTTGATCTTATAGACCCAACGAGAACCAATAGCACTTTTACCAGGTGGAAGAGACACCAAATCCCAAGTATTGGTCCAATGTAGAGCAACAAATTCCTTAGCCATAGCCTGTTGCCAATTAGGATCAAGAACAGCTTCTGTATAGGAGGTGGGCTCATAAAAATTGTGAAAAGACACTAAAATGAAGTAAATGAAAGTGAATAACAAGAATAAGCAAAATCAAGTAACTGAGTGGACTTACGAGTGCGCTTTGGATAGCGTGATGATGTAGGATCTGCAATCACAGGAGGTGCTGAGATGACCGTAGGAAGAGATGGAGGATCATCATCTGTGGAAGACGGAGCATCAGAAATATCACGAGTTGCACCATCAGTAGCTGCTTCAGTCCTGCGAGAATAATGATAAGGAAAAGGCTGCATTGGAGGAGGGGAAACATCAGCTGAGGAAGAGGGGCTAATAGAGGGTGGAAGGTAAGGAGGATCATCTAGGAATGGATCAATGCTTATGAGATCAAACTTAGATAAGGTATGAGGTATGGTAGAAATAGAGAAGAAGGGGATATGTTCAAGTAAAAAGACATGACGAGAGACATATAACTTTTAAGCCACAGGATCATAGCAACGATAGCCCTTTTGGCCTGCACCATAACTAAGAAAAACACAAATGGCGGAACGAGAAGACAACTTGTTGCACTCGACATCGAGACGAAGAACAAAACAAGTGCAACCAAACACTTGTAAAGAAGAGTAGTCAGGAGAGTGGCCATGCAATTTTTCATAGGGAGACAAATCTGAAGTATGAGTTGTAGGTATTCTATTGATCAAGTGCACAGTGGTGAGAACAGCTTCACCCCAAAAAGGACTTAGGACACCAGCAGATAAGAGAAGGGAACGAGTGGTCTCAACAATATGCCTATGTTTTCTTTCAGCAACTCCATTCTATTGTGGAGTATCAGCACAAGAGGATTGGTGCAGAGTACCATCAGAAGTGAGTAGTTGGGAAAATGTTGTAGATGTATATTCCCTACCCAAATCACAACGAAAACACTTTATCACAGCAGAGTGCTGAGTTTTAACCAATGAGCGAAAAGAAGTGTAAATGTGTAAAAAGTCAGATTTATACTTCATTAGATAAACCCAACAATATCTAGTATGATCATCAATAAAAGAGACATAATATCTGGACCCTCCTTTTGTAGCAACAGGAGAGTGTCCCCACACATCAGAATGAATCAAATCAAATGGTGCAGCAGAAGAAGAAACACTTCGATTAAAGGGTAAAGCAGAAAACTTTGCCAGTTTACAACCACTACAATTAGAAATATCACGAGTTTCTAAATCCCCCAAGGATCCTCTAGAGATTAAATATTTTAAACGAGAGGCTGAAACATAACTAAGTCTAGAGTGCCACAAGTAAAGCTAGAGGAAGAAGAAGTTAAATGGAAAGAAGACAAACCAACACCCGAAGCAGTTACATCTGGAACTCGCAGTTCGTCCAAGACATACAATCCGCCTGCCTAGGGTCTGTCCCAATCAGCCTCTGGGATTGAGGATCCTGCACATAACAAGAAGTAGAACAAAAATGAACAGAATAACCAGAATCACAAAGCTGACTCATAGATACAAGATTCATAGTAAGTTTAGGAATGCAATAAACATCAGAGAGAGATAGATGAGGTGTGCATACAGAATCAGCACCCGCTAAAGGCATGTGAGTTCCATCAACAGTCATAACAGATGCAGAGGAAGGAGAGTAGGATATAGATACAAAGGATGATGAAGAAGGTGACATATGATGAGACGTACCGAAATCTAAGACCCACAAGGAAGAGAGTTTACCTGCAGTGTAAGGAGAAGTCAGACGTGATGAAGATGGAGTAGACGTGGCATATGGCTGCGACGATGACTGTGTAGCAAGGAACTTCTGAAACTGCTCTACAAGGGACACCGTATTGGGATCTGAAGATGGTGCCACTTCAGGCACAAAAGCTGCAGTATTAAACTGTGGTGGCCTATAAGGTCGCTGCTGAGATTGACCACCAGGACGCCAATGCGGTGGAGATGGTGGTAGGCGCCATTGTGGTTGTGTCGGCGAAGGCTGCTGATATACTAGAGCTCTGGACAAAAGTTTAGGACATTGAGCCTTCCAATGTCCTCTCAGCTTACAAAAGCTGCACTCATCAAGACCAACTTGTGCAAGTGGTTTAAGTTGATACTTCAAGATAGGTTTATTAAGAACGACTAGAACAGATGGGTTGGATGATGGGGAAGAGCCATTTCCTGCTTGTGTCTTGAGGTGAGTCTCTTCAACCAGGAGTTCACTTACCACTGTATCAACAGAGGGATCGGGCTGACGATGCAAAATATTTCCCCGAAGTCCCTCAAAATCATCACGAAGAGCCATTAAGAATTGCACAAGACATTGCTCCTCTTGACGAGCTATATAATCAGCATTATTCTGAAGAGACTCAGGTTCTGTAAGTGCCAATTGATCCCAAAGATCAGACATTGTGGAATAAAATTCTTGAATGCTCATATCATTTTGTTGAACTGCTCGTATATCAGATTCCAATTGATATTGTTTTGTAAAGTTTGATTGTGTGTATAATCGTGCCAAATGATCCCAAACCTGTTTTGCAGTCTCATACTTGGCCAGTTGTATTCCAATAGAATGCTCCACAGAATTATTAATCCAAGTCAAAATTTTCGAATTGTTTGCTTCCCAAGCATCTAAAAGTTCAACATACTCTTCTTCCTTCTCATTTGTAGGTTTACTCGAAACACCACTGACATAACTTCACATAAGTTTTCCTTTTAAGAAATTTCTCATAATATAACTCCAATATGAATAATTATTTTCATTTAATCTAACACTAATAAATTGAAGAGAGTCATCCCTTTCAGCAGCCATTATCAACTAATAGATGAACCACAAAATACTGGAATATGGTGCAAATAAAACAAAGCAAACAGAGATACCAATTGAGCAAACCTCCAAAACGAGTGCAAATCTTCGAGTTTACTGATGAAATCCCTCAAATTGCCCCATATCTGCTTGCGAAAGAGTTGTGCAAGAAACCCCCAAATATCTAAATTGCCCCAAATCTACGTGCGAAATACCTCCAGATCGACAGATTCACAGACTTCAAACTCCTGATTGCAAGCAGATCATATCGTGAACAGTACCCAAAAAAAATTCAAGAGAGAAAGTTCTTCCTTGGAATCTTCAATCAGATATCCCATGATCTTGCTCTGATACCATGTGAGAATTGAAGAGAGTAAAGAAATAAGAAGAAATGGAAGCTAGGGTTTGATTGCAATAGTGAATATTTACAAGAGAGAAATGTGGGTTTATATAAGAAACAATAAAGACTATTCTACCCTTATTGATAATACCAAATGACTAATATAACCAAACTAATAAACATAATCTCTAACACTTTGATACCTGATAAATACGAAATTGGTAGGACTTCTAAATAAAAAGAAAATTAAAGTTGACTGGGCAGTAGAAAACTTCTTATATCATTTGCCAACACTCAAACATTACGTGGACTCATAAAAAATACAGAAAATAGGGGAATATTTTCGTTCATAAGCCGTTCTTCCTCTTGTGATCTGTCAACGACATCTTATATTTTATAAAACAACAGAGGAGATAGGCATGAATGGACAATCATTAAACTAATACGTAGGTAATTAATTTATATGAGCCCTTCTCACATTGAAAACCCTCTTATTAGTTTCTTGAGAATTCTCCAAACTGTAGCAAAAGGAGAGATCATCTGTGGAACTTGAGGCCTAATACCAACCTTGATTATGGTTGCAGATGTCCATGGGCATGAAACAGTGAATGCCACAACTTTGTAAGAAAATAAGACATGATTTGGTATAGATTATCATTTTTTATTATGGTACTCGAATGTATTTATGAAGAGTATTCTTGGAGTGAAGCTCAGGTGTTTTCTCCTTGAGCTAGAAAAGCTGCCAAAACATCATTTTTTCATGCCACATCTTTGTCAGAACATAGGACATGATTTGGTATACATTGTCATGTCTTTGTTACGTGGACTTGCGCTCTTTTGCTTCTTGAAAAAGGCCTTTTATTTTATTTTATGTTGTAAGTAACTATGTGCTAATGCCTGAGAATTGCTGCTTTGCAGCAAAGTTTAACTTGGGGAAACTATATGAAAAGATTGGCTTTCGATAAGGAGATGATATCGAGAGGAAGATATGCTGAGCTTCTGGCAGCTGATCAGCGACCTTTTAGGTGGGAGGCTTATTGCATTTATACTAGGGATTCCTGAGAATCCAGGCTTTTTAAGTGTTTGGAGTTGATAGCGTATATGGCATTGAGTGGGACAGACTAGGTCTCTTAGTAGGAGTGAGAAAGAGTAGTAGGCTTGTCTTTACCAATGTTTTGAAAAAAACGTAGTTGGAGCTCGCCCCGGGGCGAGGCAGTTCGAAAACACCCTTGGACGTTGAAAAAAAGGTACTGATCCCCAAAGGCGCCTTTTCTGTTGGGGCATACGCCTCATTGGAATTCCCGAAAGGCCTTTGTTGGGGCGTATTGGAGCCTACGCCTTTCTAGCCTTGAGGCGATATAATAATAATTTTTTAAAATTTAAATTTTTAATAATTAATTGTTTTTTTAAAAAAATAAATAAATACCCGAAAAGTTTACACCCGAACTCATCGGAGCTTACGCTTTGCCTCACAGAAGAAAAACATCTCACTCAATGCCTTTGCTTTTGAAAACACTGATATTTACTGAATAAGATTTTGCCCAACTGAAGGTTCTGGAATATAGAGTCCGTGTTCTTGGGAACCTTTCTTTCTGTTTTGTGCTGGTTCTTAATAATTGAGTGTTTGGGCCACTCTTTTGGCTCCGGTGGTTTTTGGGAGACTTCTTGTCCTTGGGTTCCTGCGATTCTTCTTGTCCCTTCTTTCGTTTGAGGGTTTATTTACAAGGATCGTTGTGCAAGTAGCCTGACATGATTGGGTAGGGTCAAGTGGTGATTAGACATATGATAGGCCCACTTCTAGTCGTACTCATGTGAGAAGTCTTATCCATTGAGATGCCTACTCTCTGGGAAATCAGTGTCGGTGGCTTCCATGTGCGACGGGTCTATATTTCTCATCTGTAAGTAACAGTGTTGATGAACAGTCAACTAGAATGGCTGTCGAAATGTCAGGTGGTCCTGGGAGGACATATGTCAGAACCTTTTTTAAAGTCCTCCCCCTCCCCTGGGAACTCCCTTTTGCTAACACCTGTTTCTCTTTCTCTCACACTCAAAGGGCTGTCTGTCCCTCTCTCTTCGTAGTTGTTATATTTTTAACTGTATTATATATGAAGGCACCAAGTCGGTGCCAAACCATGTACTAGAAGAAATATTTACAACACAAAATCTCTATGATCTCTTCTTTATTTACGAAAAAATTTCCATTTATCCAATAGTTTTAAATGTTAAGTCACCTATCCTTGAGGAATCACTTCATTCCACGCTTTTATATTTATATATTTCCAACAATTGTGTTATAGAATGAAAAAAGAAGCAGCAGAATTTAGAAAAAAAGAGGATTGTTAAAACACAAGTAGTTACTAGGAAAGAATTATTTTTACATTCTACATGTTGATTTACAGACGAGTTCTATGTATTAAATGAGCATTGAAAATATGTTTATGTTATTTTTGCCACACTGAGCTTATATCTGTACATATGATATACTGAAGATGTAACAGGGATCATGCTTTTTTATTATCTTCAAAATCCATTTTGATGTCTGTGATTAAATCTAGGTTACTCCTGTTGAGCTGTCGAGACCTTCTACACTACCAGAGATATTAAGTGGTATAGGGAACTCTGTAATTGGAGCGGAGGGAACATTAAAAGAACTGCTACAAGACTTGACATTTTCTGATGGAGTTCAAGCCCGAATGGATGGAATTATGTTTCAGAGATTGGAGGGAGCTTCTTTTGCCAATACCATATTCAATTTGATAAAAGACTATCTCATTTCTCTCTAACATTAATTGGTTACTGTCATTTCTCTCTCTCTCTCCCTCTTTTTTCTTTTGGAGGGGGGAGGGGGGTTAGGGTTAACTTTCCCAAATTAATTTTGGGTTTGAATCTTACATTGATCCTAAAGATATTGTAGTGATAGAAGCATCAGTTGATCTCCATATGGAAGTGGAACCTTACCTTGGTCAGCAGAAGAAAGGCAAGGGGAAGTTTGCTATTAGGTTGTCTTTTAGGAGGCGTTACAGACTTAGAGCTGTGCATATTACATATGAAGGTTATATAAAAATCCAAAATAGAGCTTCATTTTCTGCAAGTAATTTCTTTTATGTTGGGAAAAATGATCAGATTTACACAAATTCAACATTTGCCTATTCTTTCATTTAAAGAATAGAATATTTTTCTACCATTTCACTTTACAGTACTCTCTCCTACAATAAGTTATTAGTTATATTGTAGTAATAGTTTTTCAGATAAGCTCATGTCTAAAAGCAGTTGCAAATTAAGATGGCGAGCGCAGAGGTTGCATAGATTGTCCAGGTTACATATTTGAGCCAGAGAGGAAATGGAACTGTAATGGCTACAAAAATGCTGTTGCCTCAAAGAAGACACCGAGTTGCTCTAGCACTTTGGCCGCAATTGGAAACTTGGGACATATATATTTGCCAACAAAAAGAGAAACAAATGCAAAGGTGATTGCTAGAGATAACAAATGGATAGCGAGAGGAAGCTGGGAACCAATTTGCAAGGATTGGAGGGCTATTTCCACAGCAGATGTTAGGCAAAAAGCGATCATCGTCGTGTTCCAGTCTAAGTTTTTTTGTTGGGCTGGGCGTTCCACCACCATCTCAGGTTCTTGAGCTGCTTGTGCTGTTGCTGGTGGTGATGGTAATGGTAATCGTAGTGGAAATAATGGTGGTGGGTCAAATCTCGCGAACATTGCGGTCATTGAAAGAGAACGCCTTGAGCCAGATTTACAATGTGCATCTCTTTGCTTGATGAGTGAACTGAGTGATGGAATGCATTTTTATAGGCTCTCAATACCTGTTTTATGCGACCAAGGCAACTCCTTTGGCATTTTCGACACTTCCGAGTTCGTCTTACTCGTTTATGTTCCCTTGTCTCATACTTATCACCCATTTGTTTTGTCACCTTTCTTTGTTCATATCTGGTCCTAATATCTCTTAATTTATCCCCAATTCTCAGTCTCCTTGCAACTTCCTGATCCCATTTCTGACATGTTTGCATTACCTTTTATGTTTAATTATGTTAATTAAGCGTCATTAGGTGGGACCAAGTTGAGTCAATAGAGAGCCAAACAAAAATGCAACTTTCCGGGTAAAAACCGGGTTTTAGAGAGAAGCTCTCAAGCAAACGTCTTGCTACTTCCCCCAAACCCTGCCTCTTTTATTTCGTCCCCTGTAAATCCTTGAGCTTAAACTAGTTATGTGCTATGGGAAAGAAGAAACAAAGCAAGAAGATAGTGGTTTCGGCCTAGGATCAAAGTGATGCTGAGTATGTACAGAGATATTTCAAAAACAAATAAGCTACAGTGATTAAGTCGGGCAAGACGTTTGAAGAAGAAGAAGAGGGTTTTGCCAAATGTGAAAGCAAAGGAAAGGGTCAAGAAAATCTTAGCAACAAGAAAGAAGTTCCTCTCCATGTAAAAAAAGTTGCTGGAAATGTGCAGAGAGAAACTAAATGTCAAAAAGCTATAGTAAAAATGTCGAGCAAGGAAAAATTTGTAGAGGATGAATAGTGTTTAGCTAACTGTGAAATAGTGGACTCAGAAAGCCTCTCGTGCACTTTGGGAGAGGAAGATACCAGTTTGGGAATGGAAACTACCTACTCTAGTTATGATTGTGAAGGTCACAAACAGATGGTAGCAGCTGAAGCTCCTGGTACTGTTCACGCTGAATCCTTGGCAGGCGTGAACAGGAAAAAAAAATGGATAGCTTGTGGAGTCTAAGAAAGCTCCTTGGGTTAGCCTATTTACAAACAATAGGAAACCCAATAATAGGATTCAGCTCTCTGTAATGGACTTCGAAGAGGAAGAAATCTATGTAGCTGAAGAAGACATAAATGATGTCTTTGAAGGTATGCCTCATTGCTTAGTAGGTTACTTTACTGGTAAATTTCCTGGTAAATTGGCATTAAAACAGATAATAGATTCATGGAATGCTGGTGTTCTTACTCATTTCCATGAGAGTGGATGGATAAGTTTTAGTTTGAAAAATGTAGAAGACATGATGAGAGTTATGCAAGAGGGTCCCTACATTATCTATGGTAGGCCTCTCCTCCTCAAATCAATGCCAAGATTTTTCCAATTTGATAATGAGGAAATCAGTACTCTGCCAATTTGGGAGCAGCTTAAAAATCTGCCTCTTGAATTATGGACAGATAAAGTACTAAGCATGATAGGGTCTAGGTTGGGGAAGCCTTTATATGCTGACAAACTATCCTTCAAAAAGGAGAGAGTCTCCTATGCAAGGATTCTGGTTGAAGTAGATGTAGCTAAGGAGGTAAAGCATGCTATCTCCATTAATCTGCCTGGAGGCAGATCCTTTGAACAGAAAGTTATATATGAGAACCTTCCAAGGTTCTGCAATAGGTGCAAAGTTATAGGGCACTCTGATGGGAACTGCAAATTTCTTGTCAGTAATGTCTCAAAGGAGAAAAATCCTACTGTTCCAGCTGTAGCCACAGTATCTGAATCAGTGAGAGTTGGAACCAAAGAGCTCCCAGTAAACCAGAGGCATTTAGGAGCTGAAGTATCAGGAAAGAACCTGGACAATCAATAGGATGGGGTATCTATTGCTGGTTCTGAACAGGTAAAGAAAGCTTTCCATCCTCTTGGGGATGAAGAAACTGGTAAGTCTCCACCTCATAAAGACTTTCAGTTAAGTACTAAAAAGAAGAAAGGCAAGAGCTTTTCAAATGTAAAGTTCAAGGATAGGAGGAGGGGGGGGGAGCCGCTCAAAAAATCTCATGAAAATAGCCTATTGGAACATCAGAGGCTTTCACAAACCCCTGAAGCATAATGGGGTTTCACACCGCATGTATAAAAACAATATAGATATAATTGCATTCTGGAAACTAAGCTGGATGCAGGGAAGGTGGAGAAAATAATGAAGATCAAGTTCAGACTGTGGAGTCAAATTAGCAATTTTCATTTGCATGATGTTGGAAGAATTCTGGTTTTTTGGAACCCAGCTAAGGTTAATGTTTCAGCATTGAAAGCCAATTCACAAGTAATGCACTGCCTTGTTAAGTGCTTAGTTTCTTCTACAAGTTTTGTTACAAGTTTGGTTCATGGTCTCCACTCTATAGTAGCCAGAAGGCCTCTCTGGGATAACCTTAGGGAGTTTAATGAAAATATGGACTCCCATTGACTAGTAATGGGAGACTTCAATAATGTTTTTTCAGTGGCAGAGAAGGGAAATGGGCTGCCAGTTTCAGCATATGAAATTAGAGATCCTTTTGACTGTTGCATGGACACTGGTCTTTCAGATATTAATTTTTCAGGTAGCTTCTTCACTTGGTCCAACAACCACACTTGGTGCAAATTGGATAGGGCCATGGTGAACAGTAGATGGGTGCAGAAAGGTTTCAAGGCACATGCTAAATTCACTTTGCCAAGGTGTCTCTCAGACCATTCTCATTGCATTGTTCCTTGTTTGAGGAGGAGAAAGGGGGGAAAATCCATTTAAGTTCTTCAATATGTGGGCATCTCACTCTGATTTCCTTGAGACAGTAAGGGGATCATGGAACAGTAATATCACAAGGTACAAGATGTATAAGCTGTACAGAAAGTTAAAGTTTCTAAAAGGCCCTCTCAAAATGTTAAATGAGAAGCATTTTAGTCAAATTTCTGCTAGAGCTTTGGAGGCATCTGATGAGTTGCTGAGATTGCAACAAGAGCTCGATGATAACAACTCTGATTCTAAGCTTCAAGTTAAAGTTGCTGAGATGAGGTTAAAGGCTTTTAATCTTGCAGAAGCTGAAAGAACTTTTTTTGCTCAGCAAGCAAAGGGTAAATTTCTTAAGAACAGTGATAGAGGGACAAAGTTCTTCCATGCAATGATGAAAAGGAATACTAGCAGAAATCACATATCAGCAGTGGAGACTATGGAGGGCTGTCAGACTTCATCTGGGGCCCAAGTGGTGAATTAATTCATGAAGTTCTATAAGAATCTAATGGGTTCTTCCTCTTCTGTAAGGCCTATTGTGAGAGAGGTCTTAGATAAGGAGCCTAAAGTTAATGAGGTCCAAGCTGAATATTTGACTCAAGAAGTTTCTGAAGCTAAAATCAAAGAAGCTTTGTTCAATATTGGAGAGAACAAGTCTACTGGCCTTGATGGTTACTCATATGCCTTCTTCAAGAAAGCATGGTGCATTATAAAGGAAGATTTTGTGGGTGCAGTAAAAGAATTCTTCAGTAGTGGCAAGATGTTAAAGCAAATTAACCATATAGCTCTGGCTATGATTCCTAAATCCAAATCTGCAACAAAAGTGGAGGAATTTAGGCCAATTGTCTGCTGCAATGTGGTGTACAAAGTCATATCCAAGATTATTGCCTCTAGACTTGCTTCCATCCTGGATTGTATTGTTAGCCCTGCACAGGCTACATTCATTAAAAATATAAGCATAGTGAAAAATATTTATCTGGTCCAGGAGCTTCTCAGGAAGTATAGCAGGAAAAGAATTTCCCCTGGATGCATGATGAAAATTGATTGAGGAAAACATATGACTTAGTAAATTGGGATTTTCTGGACAGTATAATCAAGGGACTTGGCTTCCCAGATATATTTTGTTAGTTGATCATGGAATGTGTTTCTTTTCCTATTTATTCCATAACAATTAATGGCAACCTTCATGGTTTTTTTAAAAGGAAGAAAGGCTTAAGGCAAGGGGATCCCCTTTCCCCCTTCCTTTTTGTTATGTGTCTTGAGTATCTGTCCAGACTTATGTCCAGGATGATTAAATCCACTGCCTTTAAGTTCCACCCCAAATGTGAGCCTTTCAAGATCACTCACCTTGCATTTGCTAATGACCTTATATTATTTGCTAGAGGTGACATAGGGTCTATCAGTCAGCTAATGGATTGTGTCAAGGAATTCAGTGATAGTTCTGGGTTACATTCTAGCCTCCCTAAATAAAGCTTATTCACTGCTGGGATATGCAATGATCTTCTTGAAATCAGAAAGATCATTGGTTTTGCTGAAGGAAGCTTACCTTTCAGGTATCTGGGGGTTCCTCTGGCATTACCAGATTAAACACTAGTCATTACCTCCCTCTGATTGAGAAAATATCTGGATATATCTGTGCTTGGGTTAGTACAAACCTTTCTTTTGCTGGCAGAGCTGAATTGATCAAGTCTGTCTTACAAGGAGTGGAAAGCTTCTGGTTATCTATATTTCCCATTCCTTCAAATATTGAAGACAGAATTGTTAAGATATGCAGAACCTTCCTACTGAGTGGAAAGAACTCAGGCTCAAAGAAAGCCTTGGTTGCTTGGAAAGATGTATGTCTCCTTAAAGCAGAAAGGGGTCTAGGTCTCAAAAATCTTAAATGCTGGAATTATGCTCTACTGTCAAAATCTCTATGGAACATCCACCAGAAGGACTCTCTATGGGTCAGATGGGTTAATCACTACTACCTTCATGGAGAGTCCATTTGGAATTCAAGTCCTAAACATGATGATTCAGCTCCATGGAAGAAGTTGTTGGAAATCAAGAACAGACTGATCAGTTCTGAGTCCTCAGTCCAATTAGCTATTGATAAGATGAGTCAGTGGGAGGTTCAGAATCAGATAAACATCAGGCAAGCTTATGACCACTTCAGACCTAAAGGTGCCAAAGTAAAGTGGGCTCCAGTGGTGTGGAGCAGTTGTATCACCCCAAAGCATGCTTTTATCTTGTGGTTAGCCATTAAAGACAAACTACTCATGAAAGACAAACTTCCGTTCACTGAAATGGACAGGATATGCCCCTTATGCAGAGAAGCTGAAGAATTAGTCTCCCACCTGTTTTTCTCTTGCAGAAGTAGTGCAGTAATTTGGAATGAAATAAAAGAGTAGATGAGCAATAAAATGAGTTTGACCACTCTAAAAAGTGCAATAAAATGATTACACAAGGAAGCCAGAGGGAAAGGTCCTCCTGCTAAGGCTCAGAGAGCAGCATTGGCCAATATAGTCCATCACATATGGCTTGCTAGGAATGCCAGGCAATTTGAAGAAACAGTTGCTCATCCCAGCAGCATAATCAGGAAAATTCAAACCCATGTGTATAAAATAGTATATGATAATTTTTCTGACTTTAAACTTTTCATGTAATATCTCATTGGAATGTCTCATGTATTTTTGTATATAATTTTTAAGTAATACAATTTCATTTACAGATAAAAAAAAAATGCAACTTTCCGGGTTCAGTGGAGTTTTCCGGTTGTGAGTGGTGTTGGGCCGCCAATCAAGATCGGGGGCAATGAGAGTGACAATATTGATTCAATTTCTGGTGTTTCTAAGGATAGTGACCTCCACCTCCCTGCACGAATACCAATATACCATTCTCCACTAGTCCACTTGGCTTTTTCTCTGACTAGGATATGAACTCATTTGCACTTTTTTTTTTTTGGTTTATTATAAAGACAATTGTAACAAGATTTTCAGATTGGGGGAAACAAAATTCTTTTGTAGAAAAAAAAACGGTGGGGGAAACAAATTTAAAGATAAACTAGAATAAAAAATTATATTGTGTGTATATACATTCACTCTTAGAATAGTAATGAAAAGTTACATTCTAATTTTTTTTTTTGTTACTTTCCAAAATTGTTTTGTACTGATCATAGTACGTATAAAAACATATACTATAATTACAAGTATGTGGGTCTTTGATTCTTAAAATTTACTAATGTAATATTATAAATTTAATTGTTCGATGATGCTCAATTTATAGATTGATATATGTTTCTGTTGTTATTTATGTCAATTGGGATATTACTCCGGTATTATATTTTCATTGGACCAATGAAAGAGAATTTAGATTATTCTTATTACACATGCAGCATTCATTGTGTGGATATATAAGCTTACAATAGTTATGATTTATATTGGGAAATTGATTTTTTTACCAAAAAATTGAGTTGCACTACCAAACTTATTATTATTTTTTTACTCTTCAGACTGTAAGACTTTTTTTTCTGGACTCCTAATGTAGAGTTTATACATTATGGACTACGATTATTGTTTGCACGCTATGTTGAGCTTAGAAAACACTTTTTTTCCTATGAAGTTTTAGGTTTAATAATTTCATATATTTAAGTTTAATTTAAGACTTAATGAGTATTGATTTTTGGGTTTAGTAAGTATGAACTTTAGTTTTAACTTTTAATAAATTTTTTAGATTATTATCTTTTATCATGAAAGATTTTGGAGGCAATTATGAAAAAATTAACTTCATAACCATATATATTAAAAAAACTTACGGTGTATCATTCGGTGTAATGGTTTATGGAACTCAAGGGCTGACAACCAGACTAGTTCGGAGATGAATAGTTAAAAAACTATTTGATAAAAATGTTCTGAATATAAAAAGGAGAAAAAAAACTAGTAAAAAAAATATCTAGATTTTTAAGATGAAATAAGATAAGTTTAAATATTGAAAATATAAATAAAAAAATCGAATATAATGAAAAGATAAAAAAGCTAATGGATATTAATAAAAATAAGGGATTTTAAGGATGAAGTATGATAAGTTATATATTGAGATATACAAATTTTGAATAAAATGAGTAGATAAAAAAGTTGATGGATATAGACAAAACATTTAAATAAAAAATGCAGAAATTTTAAGATAAAATAACATAGATTGAATATTGAAATATACAAAATTTTAATACAATGAGTAGATGCAAAATTTAAATATACTGAGGAAATAAAAAAGCTAATAGATGAAAAAAATGATCTTATAAAAAAATTGAATATAATAAATAGTTGAGAAGCTATTAGATAAAAAAATATTATGAATAAAATGGAGAGAAAAAAAAACTAAGGTATACATAAAGCCAATAGGAAAAAACACGTGATTTTTAAAATAAAATAAGTTAAAGTTAAATATTGAAATAAAAAAATTTAAGTATAATGTGGAGATTAAAAAAAATAATAGATATTGATAAAAAAAAAACACAATAGCTTTAAGATGAAATAAGATAAGTTGTATATTGAAATATACAAAATTTGATACTAATGAAAAAGTAAAAAGGCTAAGAATGATTTTCACTGTTCATGTGAATTAAATTATGGTACAAAATTATTTTTTGATAATTCATGTATGTTTAATTTATTGACTATAATTGATAATGTTGATTAATATTTTTTAGATTTAAGAATCACATTCATTTTGAAATTATATTTATTTAACAGAAATTGCATCATTAACGTATATATGATAAATTTATGTTTTCAACGGTTTTTAAAATTGAAAATACGGTAGAATGCGCAAAGTTTAAATAGTAAAATATGTATAAAGTAAAGTATGTAGTTTTTGCATTTTGAACATCATGTAACTGGCAAGTGATTCAGTTATTCAAAATTTGTAAAAAGCTTGAATATGTTTGATATTAGCAACTTAGCATTCATATGCTTGATATTGATTCTACCATTAGCATTACATTCTAAAGTTGGAACATAAATATCTCATATATATATATATATATATATATATATATATATATATATATATATATAGAGAGAGAGAGAGATCAAACAAGATTTGAATATTTGGTTTGTTTTATATAAAAATTAATAATGTCCATCATTATTTTAATTAAAAAAATATTTGCTTATTAGAATGTTAATAATTTATATTTCAAGAAAATAATTACTTAGATTAAAATATTGATACATTTAAAAGTGATTTTTCACTTTCTAAAAGTTAAATTACCTTGAATTTGTCAATAAGTAATATTTCAATAGTTTTTTTTAAATTAAAGATATAATTAAATAAGTCTATATTATTGCACGAGTCACAAGCTAATATTTGAATGAAAATTTAGTTCGACATCTAAAAGGTATTTATGGTTTCACAATCTTTTGTCAACACCTAACCAAATGTTTACCGACGGGAGTAGGTTATATAATGTAACCCTCGAAGCTCAATTAGGTTTTTATCGTTTTTGAAACTATAAGTAGGTAATAGTCCTCAAGAATTTATAATTTACCCATTCATTGATTTCTCCTGTAAATTGGATAATTTCTCTTGTAAATTGGTCCCCACTTGACCGTACCCACTGAAACCCTCACTTACTGTAGACAATACATGTGCGATATAAAGAGAGGTAAGGAGAGCAAAAAATAAAGAAATAAAAGTTTCTCTGTGCAAACCGGGGGGAAAAATGGCTAGCGCGAGTTCGGCGCCGCGATCACCTCCTTCCGCCCCAAATTCCGAGACCTCTGCAACTCAACCCACTTCTGCATTAGCTACCAAGGTCCTCTCTATCTCTCTCTATATATATTTAGCCCAACTCTCCCTTGTTTGCTTATATATGCATGTATGTGCTATATATATTTATATAAATGTGCAGTGCTACACTGCATAATTCCGATTTTGTGTTTACTTGTAATTATTAGTTTGAAGTTGCGACCGATAACGGAGTAAATGATGTCTTCGAGGAAAAACTTGACTCCGCTATTTACCAAGAAAAAGAAAGACCTGATTCCGCTATTTATCAAGAAAAAGAAAAACCTGACTCCGCTCAGCATTTCGAGTAAGTTACTTCTTTTTCCTTTTCCTTTTTATGTAATAATCTCTGATTTCCTCTCCCTATGTTGTAGTATAATCTTTCCCCTTACATGTGTATGCTCTCGAATGAAATGGTAGTTTTTTTTTGGTAAATGGAATGAATAATATTTACAAGTTGATCTTTTAGGTTAAATTCACATTCCATTGCTGAAAAATTGAAGGAAGAAGAAAAAATACAGAATGTTCTGGTACTTGTTTTTAATGGTGAATTTGATTAAATAACTCACTCAAAAAAAAGCAATTAGGATTCATTCAAGTAGGTTTTATTTTTCTCTTGGTCAATTTTAAAATTCAACTTAAAAAAAAATGTTTTTCCCTTACATCTAACCCAGCTTAACAGATCATAAAGAAAGGAAGTTTGAGAACCATGTTTATGTGATATATTTTTAGACTGGTTAGGGAAAGGTATTGCTCTGCTTTCCTTTAGGTTTCCAACATCGATAGAGTAGATGTGGGACTGTGAATATATATATCATTTTGATGTTTATAATGATGAAACTCGGTGCCAAAGATTGCATATCTGTATAATTTTTTCAAGTTTTTAGTTATTACCTTGAACTAATAAAGAATCCCAATTTAAGCAAGAAGAAAAAAAGAGTTGGGGTGGTGGTGGTGGAAGTAACCATCAAATTTTGCAATCTGACTAACACTTCCTTGATTGAAAAGAATTGAAGCAGGTTAATCAGTAGATATGACTGTTAAGAAACAATACATTCCTTATTGGTGTGTTGTAGTTCTGGGAACTTTATATTGAAATTAATAACACGCGTCGAATTTGTGTCAATGTCTAACGATATTTTTCATGGGCCTATAATGCGCGAACATGGAAAAAATGCCAAAATGGATAACATAGGTTGGAAGTATGCTAAAATGTAAGTGATTTACTAAAGATTCATTTATTCTATATTCCATTAGTTGATAAGAAATAAAAAGTCTCTTTTTCTTTATTTGAATGGAAACGGTTAAACGTGTTGATAATTTGCGCGTCTTAGTTTCTAAAATAATAATTATGACCTGGACTCTTTCCATCCTTCTTAATTTATGTGGCAAAACCTTAGTTACCAGGATGGCAGGAGCCATATACCCCCTTGGAACCAAGCCCGATCCTATATTCCAATTCGTAATACAATTGCGCACCAGATCACTAAAATTCACTATACATATTCTTTTGATACTTTTAGCAAAAAAATTGAAAAGAAAAATATGATTACTAGACACAAGAAAGGGAGAAGAGAATGCTCATAATTTATTTTGTTATTCACTTTACTAGTTGTAAAAATAGATGTTATCTTCTTTAACTATAATTGTGGATATAACTCTTTATTTAAATTTTACTCGTAGATACATATAATATTTAATTTTATACATGAGCTCGTACATAGTAAAACCAATTTAAGTCTACCCATAGCGTACTGCGTACCAGATGAGTTCTTACCACGTTCTCGTACCGCAGACTAGGACATACCGAGTTTCTGGTAACTATGGGTAAATAATTTTATCTCGACTTCTAGGAAATGTGATTTAGATATGCACCATTATATCATATATGTTTAGTTACTTTCTTATGAATTTTTCTTCAGGATAAGGTTGTTTGAATTTTTCACACATTATGCCTACCAATCTCATTCTGGCCGCCAATATTTGTTGATGCTGATTGAGTTCCTTCAAATAGCTTCTTCCATTTTGTTTGCCAGTCATAGTCTGGGATTTGAAATCTTAATTGATGCATTACCAGTTAACCAGGATACAATAGAGGGGTCAGACATCCGAGTTACTTAAGTGGAATATCAGACTATCCATGTAATATAGTGAATAATGACAATCAATCTTTAGACAACATAGTCACTATTGGCTATAGAACATTTATTATTTCCCTTTGGGTACTGGCTATTGTGTTTCCTAGAGTTGAATGGAGACTTTCATTCCATTGACTGAGACATTGTTGAAACTACCAGATGGAGTCTTACAGCACCATGTGCAGATAGATTCAGTTAGCAAACGGTTATTGGCTGAACCTCTGGGGGAAGAAATTGAATTATTGAACTTTTCAACGGCTGAAACAACTCTGGCCCCCATTAAGTTCATGAATATACGTGAACACCTTGAATTATGCCAAATTGCCAACCCACTTGGTCTAGGGAAAACTTGGTAGAATATGTGAACACGTGAACCAAACAGGTGATGTTGGTTGGAAATGTAATCATTGGTTAGCACTATTCTCAATTAATGATGCCACATTCTTAAGTTATTCTTTTGAACAATCCTTAACACTTATTTCTCACAATCAATAGGTATAAGTATGGCGGATAAATTATGGTGGATGGTTTAATGACCATCTACATTTATATCGGGAAAACAGGATCTTTTCTCTAGTTTGAGTTTCAGATTTTATCCGACCAGCTCTACTGTTTATTTTTGTTTACATGTGTGTGAGTAGAAATTAGACCATGATCTCTCTTTGTATAGTGTAGGCATTTGCACATAGTTGTGTACACATACAAGGATGTGTACATGCAAACCACTAAATGTGAGGCCAACAAGACATAACTACAACTGGTCTATAGATTTTCTTTACTGAAGTAATTGTTGTTATAAACTTTAAAGTAACCTTGTCTGCACTCTGTTGTGTTGTCTTACCCCTTTCAACTTCCATTTTGTTAGAAAATTAGAAAATAATTTCCTACACTGGACCATCACTCAGTTTTTCAGTATCATTGTAGCTGACTCCACTATGGCTTTAGTCTTAAGAGATATGTGACATTTTGTTTGTTTTTCCTGTCTTCATTTGTTGGCTAAGTATGCACTCTGAATACTTAAGGTAACTTCTGTACTTCTTGGTTGGAACTCATAAATGTCCAGTATTAGTCATGCTTAATAGCTGGTTGTTTTTCTCAGCATAGGCTAGATTCAGATAGGGGTAGTCAGGGGCATCTAGCAAAGGAATAAAAAATGGACCCAGTGACCTACCTGTTATTTTGATGGAAAAAAATTCTCTAGACTTCTTATAGAGTGATGAGAGGATTGAACAGCCTTTACATGAAGCCAAGATGGTTTTCATGATGTTAATTTTGTGGTTTTCAATATCTTTGTTCGAGGTTGACTTATTCTTATCAGGATTTCCTTGATGCTTTAAATTTTAGGCATCCATGTTTCTTTTTTTATTTAGTGCACCTCAGGCCTACTTCCTTTGTACTTGTGTTTACGCCTCATTTCTTTGGCACTTAAACGTACTAATCATTTTTTAATTCTTAAAGCATGTAGTTCTTTAATTCTGTGAAAATCTAAGCTCCTTATTCATATTATGGTATCTTATTTATTGCTGTATACTTGAATAACTTGTGTAGTACAAGTTAAGTATGGACTCTATTGAAACTTGAGATCCGTGTAGGAAACATGATATCTTTCCATTTTTGGTTAGGGTTCTTGATAGCGAGGACCACATTGAGAAGTACAAAAAATATGAAGCTGAATACAGTCATCGGTTGATGGCAAAATACTTCTCTAAGAACAATATTTATGGAGGTAAACAATTGTTGCATTGTTTCATTCTTGCCCTGAATTTTTTTTTTTGTACATTTTACTGTTTGATTTTCTTAGAAGATAAACTAAACTTGCTCTTGGATTTTGTTCTGCTTCCAGGCAACATATTTGAGGGGAAAATGAAAATAGATGATGAGACTATAATGTCAAGCAGGTAGGATGAGATTTATATATAGAGGTGCACATAATTTGTAAATCTCCCTTGATGCATCATAAGCTAATCTGTGTTTGGCCAAATTTGTATAGGTGGCCCTGTACTCGGTCATTTGCAGACCCTAAGCAGGGTTTCGAGGACCAAAGCAGCAATGGATCAACTTCTACAGCAGAACCCTCAACTAATATCTCAAACGGGTCGCCTCTGCCGAAGAATGTCTGAAAATGCATTTGCTCAGCTTTCTCCTAATATGGTAGTTTTATGTGATAAATAGGGAAAATTTGGATATGAACTCCTGAACTTTTTTCTATAATTTCTCATCCAGTGGTAAGAGGCTAGTTGTAGATAGGAATACCTTTGTGGTAACTGGTAGCAGTCAGCAATAGGGAATGAAATGCTAAAAATGTCAGAAAATTGACACAAAATCAAATTTAGTAGTTTTTCTGTTCATACATGAATTTAGTAATTGGTATTGCACACGTCATTGTATAATGTGAATGCCAACTTCCAATTTAGTATTTTCCGAAGTTCAGACATGAATTTATGAGAAAGTATCGGGAAGTTCATGTTAGATGGATGTTACTTTCGAAGCTTTATGATAGCACAGGGAAGTTCATGTTAGATGGATGTTACTTTCGAAGCTTTATGATAGCACAGCGATCCTCTTGCTATATATATCTAGCTACCATCTTAATTGAGACTTACATTAATGTTCGCTAGGCCAATAATGTGAAATACCAAATACAATCTACATATTTAATTAGGGCAAATAAGTTTTATTAACCTTGTACAGAAATAGTACTTACTCGATGGCTGTTCTTTTTCAATTTTTGATTTGAGATTTGACACAAATATAGTTTCTTAAAAATTATTTTCAATTTTCAATTTTTTTTATTATCGATTTTTTAAATGTTTGGTCAAGTATCATCTAATAAACTCTGCACATAGATTCAATAAATTTCCTTTGAACATTAAAAACAAACTCTCGCAAACGGTACATTTCTGTTACCACTGGCCAGAGCAATACAAGCTCTGCACTCCTATGACATATCTCTAGCTTCTTAACTGTTTGATTAAGAAAGATCAATATGAAGTGGTTAATGGAGAGATACCCGACCAACAGGCCACCGCAGGCATCACATTCACATTTTTGCTTTGAGAAAATGTAAATATATATTTAGGAGGCAAGATAAGTTTCATTACATGTACGTTTTACAATAATAATAATATATACTTTTAATCAAAGAGATGGTAATAACTTCTCTTTGATGCCCAGCTTTTTTTCTTCCAGAATGAATTATAACGAGGCAAACATTTTCATTATAACAAATTATGGTACAACAAAATTAATTGAATGCTGCACCTCCTGTTGTAACCTTTGATGCCCAGCTTGATCATAAGCTAACGCTACCAGGCTCGGGGTAATAACTTCTATATATATACATAGATAATATACGTAAACAACACAATCATTAAAGCTGAGATACATTAAGCATAATTAATCAACTCTATATATATTTCTGTTCTGGGCAAAGTTTTTTTTTTGACTGACTAAATCCATGGAACTAGTGAATTAGGTTCAGCTCTAATGTTATATATTGCGAGTGCTCTCTTCCACATTTCTTAGAGGAGTTAACATCTCAGTAAGAATTATGTGAAGGGAAGAAACTTTCTCATTGAGTTGGGCATTTTCTTGGATGATCTCGTGATTTGTCTCTAACAAACGAATAACCTTCTCCGATAGTTGATGATTCATAGTTAGAAGCTGATCAACCTGATACTGGAGCTCTTCAATCTGCTTCTTCTTGCGCATTCGTGATCTTCTAGCTGATTCCCTGTTAGATTCCATCCTTCTCCTCCTCCTCTCATCGATAATGCTTAGTTGAAGCTCTTTCGCTTCATCTAAAGGGGAGCTATCATCATGATCAGAGGTGAGAGGTGATGTGTTTGGGGAGAATATATTCAATGGAGGATGGAGTAGTTGAGAATTAATGGATAAGAATCTATTGAAGATTAAATTTGAGCTTGAATCAGGATTTTGAGATGGGGTTGCATTGGGTAGAGTAAATTCACAGGGCTGCTTGTTCAGGTGATGAGGTCTTGAGAGACATGTAATTTGGTGTGTGGAACGAAGGGCAAGAGGATTTTGAACTGGTTTTGCTCCATGGATTCCCTTATTAATCCCATTCGTGTCCATGCTGGCTTGAATATTAATAAGCTGAGATTTGGTGAAGGGAGACTGAGAGAGGGAGAGAGAGCTTGAAGTGAGAAATGGGGTTGGGGTTTTATAGTGGAGCAATAATTAGCAAATTAAGTAGGATCAGTTCCTTAATATGATGCTCTTGTTGGTGTCTTGCATGAAAAATTATTGTCTAGTCCGGATTCATGAAAAATATATAGCATAAAGTTTAATTTCATTATTGAATGAAAAAAATATTTATTTTTTCTCTCTTTCTTACGCGATTCAATAATGAAATAAAATCTTATACCGTGTATCTTTCATAGACTTATGTTACTTAAAAAGAATGACAATTGTGCTTTTTCCATTCTCAATGTTACCTAAAAAAAATTATTCTTTCTATCATGTTTTATATGTCACTTTTCTATGCCACAAACATTAAGAAATATCTTTAATTCTTTTTTACAACACATATTTTTATGGTGGTGGAGAATAAAAATGGTAGTATGTATTAAGAGTTTTATTATAAGTTGCAAGATATTTAAATCTCACTTTTAGAAGGTGACATACAATTTAAAACATTTATTTTTAAAAGAGTGACATAAAATGAGACGAAAAGAATATTGAGTATATTCTAGATATTTCTATTAAACTTTACTCGCATGTGTATGTTTGTATGCGCGGATTATATAAACATCAAGTTAACATTCTATAATCTTAATCCACCAACTAACCGAGCTTATAATCAGCTCAAAAATAGAAAAACTAATCTTGATGGCGGAATAAGACAAACAAACAAAAAAATATAGCGGAAAATTTGTAAAATCGAATGACTTTTGACACTGTTGAAGATGAATTTGGCAATTAACAAATCAAATTTTTTTACAGTAATAAGTTGAAGAATATGGGTCGTGGGCAGTTGAGAAAATAATGTTCGCATGACAACTTTATTTACAACATAAAAAAAGAAGAAGATGTATTGCATTGTATTGAAACTTAATTAAATTTATGGTTGGAGAATTCCTTGTTTAATTAGTTTCTTCTCATCCTTTGACATAATGTAATAGTATTATTATCTTACTTGTAACATCTGAAACTGAAAGCAATATAATTAGTAACACCTTTTTTTTACAAAATAGGCTTACAAAAGATGAAAACAAATCAAATAACTCCAAAACATAATTCTTTTGATCTAAACTTGGATATAAGAAATCAAATTAGGCAATCATCATGCTCAAAAAAATATTCATCTCTTCCCCAAGGAATCGTTTGTATGTTAAAAATAGATTTGCCTATTTAATTATGTTGCAGGTTTGTTGAGTTAAATTGCACGATACTAAAATAAATACTACGGTAAGATATAAGTACATTTATAATATCACTCGTTACAGTAATGCTACAATGTTGTTATGGTGATTTTTGGGATGAAGTGATAAATTATTAGTGGATTTTCAATATGTGTCACGTTGTTATTTAATCGGGTGTTAATTCTGAATATTTCAATATCACCGTCTGAATAAATATGATTAACATTGCAATTTTTATTTGTTTACCCATTGTCGATTAAAGGAAAACACTAATCCAATCAATAAATTCTTGTGTAGAATGAAACCATAAAAGATGCTTAAGGCATCAGATATCATTCGATGAAAAAATTTCTCATATCATCATACAATGCTTGATGTCTCCGGTCCACACATTTCATGGTTCTCATTTAAGAAAAAAGAAAAATCATCAATCGAATGATGAATTAGAATCAAGAGGATATATATATATATATATATATTAAAATTTTGATCAAGCAATTGCAAATTTGACTCAAAAGTGGGCGGTGACATTAACTTGCACGTATATAGCTATTTCATTGTCACTGCATATACTCAAAATGTATCGCCAGGTGCCAGATTAAGGTGTTTAGGATTTGCTTACCTAATGGGAAAACAATTAAGCTTGAGACTCTAATTAATTACCAATCATTTTCAAATTTGGCTTGCCTGTGTTGACGGCAATTAATCTCCAACTAAAAATATAAAGGGCTTTGAGCAGATATTAAGCAAAGGGTGCTTTTGAAGATTCTGGACGAAAACTTTCAAGTTTGAAGATTTAAAAAGCTCATACTAAAATAAGAACAGGGCAACAATCAATTTGATCGGTTACCCTTTTTTTAAAGGAAACAGTAGACTTCATGTAATGACTTATCCTGAGTTAGTCATCCTTCAGACGGTGTCATCACATTTTGAGAATCTCAGCATGACACATATATACAACAAATACTAACAGAATTTTTTTTATTTTAATCTGCAACCCTCAACAGGAGAGATACATAAATCTGATATTAATTTACACATAATATACAACGTAAGATGCATGAATATTTACAAATAGAATATTTATTTCATTTTCTCACTAGTATGAGGATATTGACACGTACGTGACTTACAGATAATGAATCCGTCTGACCTTTAATCCACCAAACATCACAATGAGGGATGAGCTTCAGAAGTTCAGTGAATTAAATTTACTAAAAGTATTTCAATTTCACAAATAACTCTTTAATATTTAATCATTTATTTGTCCTATAACTGAATAATAGCATAATATCTAACATTTAAATAATCACCATATCATCGTATTTCAATGTCTTTTTCTTTTTTTCTCACTGTAACTGTCTCTTCCTGGGAGACTCATCCATCTATAAATAAATTCACAATAATATACCACATATCAGTATTTCAATAATGCAAGCAATAATTAAAACAGATGCAATGCATGAATGCTTATGATGGGAACGTCTTCCCACCTGTCGACAAGTTGTTATTATCTTAGATTGACCCCTTCCCGGTTCTTTACAACTTATCCTGGCTGTCACGGAATTTATTTCCAGCATATACCGACAGTCATGGTTGTTCCATTAGACCGGCCCCTTCCCGGTTCTTTCGGTTATATTATTAAATGTATATGCACATGAACAATGATATGAAATATGCATATAAACAGTAATATAAATACCACGTGAATTCAAAATATTTAAATTAACTATCCGGTCCTTCCTCAACTTTTTGCTTAATAAATTTCAAAATTTTCTTCTCCTCATATATCACATCAATTTATTCACCTAGTCAAAATCTCTTTATTATCATCATTATTAAATCAACTCATTATTCTAAAAATATTTCTTTTCACATACTAATTTTTTACATGTCAAATATTCATATCAATTTAATTTTTATCTACCACCAAGCATAAGCTAATAATTTATTTTAATATTATTACTAGATATTTTCTTTTTATTTAGATTACTTAAAGTAAATCCAACTCACCACATAGCACTTTAAACTACCCGTGGATCACTTCCTTGCCCTTTCCATTCCTCTCCAGACTTTCCTCCGGTCGCTATTCGTCAACATTTGACATAATATTTTTATTAAATTTATAATTATTTCTTAAATTCTTTATAAATCACACCCTTTGAAAATTCCCACTTTGAATTCCAAGAAATTTCATGAACGCTAAAAATTCAAAATTAAGCATTACATTATTACCTTCTATTTTTCCTATAGCTTCTCGTAAGAATTTCCACCGTAAACCCCTCCAAAATTTTGCAATTTCAATCTTTCTTTTAGTCCCCAAGTGTTTAAAGAAGACGCGTAATAGAAAAAAACTAAACGAGTTTGGTAAGTATGAAATTGTGTTTATAGAAACGTGTAAATATAAGCCTGATGCCCAAAAATTTCTGCAGCTTACATTTGTTTTGAAACTCACAAGCTGCCACCTAATTGCAAGGTGGAAGGCATGCAAGCCTTCAATTTTGCACTTGGCAAAAATACACTTCACTTGGCAACTAACTTCCCTTAAGGCCTACACGTTTTGCTACATGTAAAACATTCATTTAACTTAGCAGCAGGTGCTGCCACTTGCTGCCATATTTTACGGCTTTTTTTTTTTTTACTTTTAAAATTCTACCCACCTTACAAAAATTTCGTCTCCGAATTTTTTTTACCTAAAATCAAGAAAAGAATTGGGGGTAATCCTTCATCATTCTTGTTTCATGCTCCCACGTAACTTTTTTGACATCTTTATTTCGCCATAATACTTCAATCAAAGAAACGACTTTATTGCGCAAGACATGTTCCTTTATGTTTAGGATTCTGATTGGTAATAGCATAAAAGTCAAATCTTTCTGAATTTCTATTGCCTGATTCGAGACACAATGAGATTCATCGTGTAAGTATTTTCTCAGCAGTGACACATAAAACACATTATGTAATTGCTTTAATTCTGAAGGCAGATTCAAATGATACGCTACTGGTCCTATTTTCTCGATCATCTCATATGGCCCCACAAATCTCGGGCTTAGCTTTCCCTTCTTCTTAAATCTCAACACTCTCTTCCACGGAAATATCTTCAAAAACACCCAGTCACCAACTTGAAACTCGAGAGGACGTCTTCTTTTATCAACATATATTTTCTGTCTGTTCTTAGCTGCTCTGAGGTTCTCCCTAACCAGTTTGATCCTCTTAGTAGTCAAGTCTATCATTTCCGGGCCATATATCTTTCTCTCTCCAACTTCTTCCCAGCATACTGGAGTTTTACACCTTCTACCATACAAAGCCTCGAAGGGTGCCACCTAATTACTAGCATGATACTGATTATTGTATGCAAACTCGATCAATGGTAAATAAGTATCACAGCTCACTGAGAAGCTCAATAGACTTGCCCTCAGCATGTCTTCTAATATTCTGATGATTCTCTCTATCTACCCATCAGTTTGTGGATGAAAAGGTGTACTAAACTGTAATTGCGTACCCATAACTTCTTGGAAACCCCTCCAAAATCTAGAGGTACATCTAGAATCTCTATCTGATACGATACTGAAGGGTACTCCATGTAATTTTACTATCTCTGCTACATACTACTCAGCCAACTTCTCTGGACTCCAAGTAGTTTTGATAGGAAGAAAATGTGAAGACTTAGAAAGTCTATCCACTATAACCCACACAGCGTCATGTTCTCTCTGGGTACGGGGAAAACTAAAGACAAAATCCATACTCACATTCTCCCATGGCCATTCAGGTATTGGAAGAGATTGTAGTAAACCTACTGGATGTTTATTCTCAGCCTTCACCTGTTGACAAATCAAACATCTAGAAATATATTCTGCTACATCCTTCTTCATCCCTTACCACTAATAACTGTCTCAACTCCCTGTACATTTTATTATTACTTGGGTGCATGGAATATTCATAATCATGAGCCTCCTTTAGTATCTCCTTTCTCATCTCCACATCATTGGGAACACAAACTCTATGCCCTAATACTACCATACCATCTTCTCTAATTCTAAACTCGACTGGCTTCCCACTCAACACTTCCCACCTGATTTTCTCTATCCCCTCATCTCTACCATGCATCTGTAATAAATGATCAATAATAGAATATTATATCACCATATTTGCCATTAACACTCCTCTATCATTGACACTTAACTGCATCCTCATTTTTTTTTTTAATTCTATCATCAGGCTAGTATTATGACTCCCAATAGCAGCTAATCTCCCTGTAGCCTTTCTACTCAACGCGTCAGCTACTACATTAGCCTTTCCTAGATGATAATGAATTATACAGTCATAATCACAAATCAATTCCATCCACCTCCTCTACCTCAAATTCAACTCCTTCTGGGTTGGTAAATGCGTCAAAGTTTTATGATTAGTAAAAATTTCACACTTGGATCCATATAGATGATGTCTTCAAATCTTCAAAGCAAAAACTATGACAGCCAATTCTAAATCATGGGTCGGGTAATTCATCTCATGGTTCTTCAGTTGCCTATATGAATAAGCTATAACTCTCCTGTATTGCATCAATGCGCATCCCAATCCCTGATGTAACGCATCACTATAAACCACAAATCCCTCATCATCAGAAGAAAGCACTAATATCGGGGCAATAGTTAGTTTCTCTTTCAATAGCTGAAAACTCCTTTCACATTCCTCAGACCATCTAAACTTCATATCTTTCCTAATCAACTTAGTCAAAGGTCCAGCAATCATAGAAATTTTTTAGATAAATCACTGATAATAACCAGCCAACCATAAAAAGCTTCTAATTTCAGTTACACTCGTGGATCTTTCCCAATTTAACACTGCTTCTACTTTTTGTGGGTCAACTGTTATCCTCTCTCCTGACACAACATGCCCCAAGAAAGATATTTTGCTCAACCAAAACTCACACTTCGAGAACTTCGCATATAATTTCTCTCTCCTCAAAATCTCCAACACTATCCTCAAATGTTGCATATGCTCCTCTTCATTCTTGGAATATATCAAAATATCATCAATAAATACAATCACAAATATGTTCAAGAACGGTTTAAACACCCAATTTATAAGGTCCATAAATGCTGCAAGAGCATTGGTCAACCTAAAAGGCATCATTAAGAACTCATGATGGCCATAACGCGTCCTAAAAGTAGTTTTAGGCACATCCCCCTCCTTTATCCTCAATTGATGATAACCCAACCTCAAGTCTATCTTAGAGAACACTCTAGCTCCTTGTAACTGCTCGAATAAGTCATCTATCATGGGCAAAGGATATATATTATTGATGGTGATCTTATTCAACTGTCTATAATCAATAGACAACATCAAATTCCCATCATTCTTCTTGAAAAATAACATAGGGGCTCCCCAAGGTGACGTACTAGGTCGGATAAACTGTTTATCTAGCAACTCCTGAAGCTGAACTTTTAACTCTCTCAATTCAGCTGGGGCCATTCTATAGGATACTATGGATATGGGCGCTGATCTTGAAATCACCTCAATAGAAAACTCAATCTCCCTATTGGGAGGCAACCCAGTCAACTCTTTAGGGAAAACATCAAAAAAATCTTTTACTACCAATATATCTTCTAACTTCCTACCCTCCTTGCTAGAATCCACTATATGCGCCAAATACCCCTCACAACCCTTCCTCAACCATTTACTAGCAGTTAAGGTAGAAATAAAACAACTAGCAAATATCTTACGTTCCCCTTGAAAATTAAATTCCTCCTGTCCGGGTATCTTAAACACCACATTTTTCCTAAAACAATCTACCCAAGCATGATATGCAGATAACCAATTCATCCCCAGAATTAAATCAAAATATGTCATATCTAGAGGCAATAAATCAACTTCAAATTCTCTATCAACAATACTAATCACACAACCTCGATAAATTGTCCTAATAATAACCCTATCTCCAGTAGGAATCTCAACAATAATTGCATGCATCAAAGGACTAGCACTAGCATCAATAGATTTCATATAACTACTAGATGCAAAAGAATAGGTTACACTAGGATCAATCAACAATCTAGTAGGCCTACCAAGGATAGAGATCATACATATAACAACATCAAGAGTGGCTTATGCATCCTGTTAGGTCAATGCATAGACTCTGCCATCTCTGGACTGCATCTGACTGCCACATCCTCGCGTTGCTACTGATCCTCGACCTCTGTCCTGCACACCCCCTGATCCACCACCTCTCTCCATCGATCTCCTCCCAACACTCCTCATACCTACGTCAGTAGATTTCCCCGCTGGATAATCTGCAGCCACATGTCCTCCCCTATCACATACAAAACATGCCCCGTTTGATTTACATTTAAAGCATACCCTTGCTACATCATGTTACCACTTCCCCCTAGTGGTATACTTATTCATCTACCATAACTCCCACTTCTCACAGCTTGCCCCCCAAATCTAGGGGTCCCTCCAGTATGACTCTGGGCTACAGAAGCAACAGATCTTATCTGCCTCTGACTTTGCACCACAGTTCCTTGTGATAAGGAACGCCCCTTCTGGGGTGGTCTCCCACCCTGTACACTCATACTGCTACTACTTCTAGGTCCCTCAAATCTAAACCTCTTCAGCCAATCCCTCCTACCTCTCAACTCTATCAAATCTTTCTCAATCTATAATGTTTTATCCACCAATACAGCATAATTCTCTATGCCCATATAAGAGAGTTTAGTCCAAATATCATAGTGTAATCCGTCTAAAAATCTCTTACATTTTCTCTCCTCCATATTCACTAACTCAAGTAAAAACCTTGACAGGGCTATGAATCTACTATCATATTCAACCGCCGATAAATTTCCCTGCCTTAGATGAATAAAATCCATTTCTTGTTGTGCCCGAAAGGTATCTAGGAAATAATTTGCAAAGAACTCATCCTTAAATTTACTCTAAGTCAAAGGTTGATCTACCTGTGTGCTTACTTTGGGCAAAATATCCTCCCACCATTGAGAAGCCTCACCCTCTAGCATAAATGAAGCAAAAGTCACTTTCTGTCTATCTGACACTGGTAAGACCTCAAAATATTTCTCTACGTGTCTAATCCACTGCTTAGCTTTCATCGGATTTACAGATCCTCTAAAAGACTGAGGTTTAAACTTAAGAAAT
Organism: Bretschneidera sinensis; assembly: GCA_023935145.1. Lineage (NCBI taxonomy): Eukaryota > Viridiplantae > Streptophyta > Magnoliopsida > Brassicales > Akaniaceae > Bretschneidera > Bretschneidera sinensis. The sequence continues at coordinate 150,771,659 of CM043697.1, forward strand.
CTCACAAAACAGTCACCTTGAATCTCATGTGCAAACACACCTCCCTCATGACCCTCTTGACTCACCACCTCAGGTTCTCTTCTACCTCTTTCCTCTAATATTCTCTGTAAATTATCAACCCTTTCTTCAGCTGCATTCATCCTCTCTATAGCCCGATTAAGAGCTTCTTTCAATTCCTCATTCCTACCCTCAGATACTCTCCCAGCTCTACTAGTACCAGCTGCGCTATCAACATGTTTCATCGCGGGAATCACATACTCAACTTCCTCATTTGCTTCAGTCCTCCTAAAAATTGGAGGTCTACCATGTCCCCTCTGATTCAGAACTCTACCTCTAGCTCTCGCACAACCACGTGTCATCCTTAGACTCTGCATTTAAAAATATAGTTTATTTAGATCTTTCACTTTTTTAAGTTTCCATGTAGTCTACAAAATCTTAAAACCTAATGCTCTGACACCAAAATTGTAATGACCTATCCCGGGTTGGCCACCCCCGAGATAGTGTCATCACATTTTGAGAATCCCAGCAAGATACATATATGCAACAAATACTAATAGAAAATTTTTATTTTAATCATCTACCCTCAACAGGGAAGATACGTAAATCTGATATTAATTTACACATAATATACAACGTAAGATGCATGAATATTTACAAATAAAATATTTATTTCATTTTCTCACTAGTATGAGGATATTGACATGTATGTGGCTTACAGAGAATGAATCTGTCTGGCCCTTAACCCACCAGACTATTTGTCCTGTCTACTACCTGAAATCATTGTATAATGAGGGATGAGCTTCACAAGCTCAGTGAATTAAATTTACTAAATGTATTTCAATTTCATAAATAGCCATTTAATATTTAATTATTTATTTCTCCTATAACTGGATAATAGCATAATATCCAACATTTAAATAATCACCATATTATCATATTTCTATGTCTTTTTCTCTTTTTCTCACTATAATTTCTCTCCCTGTAGACTCATCCATCTATAAATAAATTCACAACAATATACCACACATCAGCATTTCAATAATGCAAGTAATAATTAAAACAGATGCAATGCATGAATGCTTATAATGGGAACATCTTCCCACTTGTTGACAAATTGTTATTATCTTAGACGGACCCCTTCCCGGTTCTTTACAGCTTATCTCGACTGTCACGGAATTTATTTCCAGCATATATCGGCAGTCACAGTATCCCTTTTATTTCCAGCATATACCGACTGTCATGGTTATTCCATTAGACCGGCTCCTTCCCGGTTCTTTCAGTTATATTATTAAATACATATGCACATGAACAATGATATGAAATATGCATATAAATAGTAATATAAACACCATATGAATTCAAAATATTTAAATTAACTATCCGGTCTTTTATCAACTTTCTGCTTAATAAATTTCAAAATTTTCTTCTACTTATATATCACATCAATTTATTCACCAACTAATCAAAATCTCTTTATCACCATCATTATTAAATCAACTTATTATTCTAAAAATATGTCTTTTTACATACTAATTTTTTACGTGTCTAATATTCATATCATACATATCAATTTAATTTTTATCTACCACCAAACATAAGCTAATAATTTATTTTAATATTGTTACTAAATATTTGCTTTTTATTTAGAAAAGTAGATTTAGACACCCCACCACAATACCAAATGCAACCTAAGAAATACTTTCAAAGTGCACTGCCATAGCTAGATTGATTATCTTAGAGACAAAAATAGTTAATTAATCACAAATCACCATATTTGCTCATCAATAAAGTGATGTGAAAATCTTTTTCTTTTCTTATCGCAATATGTTCATTATGTTAGTCAAAAGAGAAGATCTTACAATCTGAAGAAGCAAGCCGCAATGCATTGTAAGCAATTGGGTTGTATAAGCTTATAATCAAGCAAACAGGAAAATAGTGGGTAATTTTTGGATTGAGAGGAATGAAAGGAAAGAAAAGGAAGGGGTACTCCTATCTAATCCTATTTTACCATCAACCATTAAGTTTTTATTTTTTTCCTCACAGTTTTACTTGCTGTTTATTGAATGAATGATTAGGATGGTTCAATTGTATCTGGAATACATCAGTGGAGGTAAAGTGAAGCAAAATCTTGATAGATGTGGCTTTCTATCTTTTAAGTTAACATCTAACCATGGTGGGCATGAAACTGATATGATGGACAAGGAAAAAGGTTTGGTAATCTGGAGTTGGTGTATGCTTACGCCTGACCAAGAAAAAAAGGGAGGCTAAAGGTAAAGAGGCTTGTAAACTGGGACAAGTTGCAAAACTCAACACCATACTCCTGACCGGCAGTGAGGGCAGATGCAATTAAAATATCAATTAATAAACAGTTTGATTTGATTTAACTAAATTTTTTAACAAATTTTAAATAATAAACATAACTTAAAACTAACTTTAAACCCAACTAAACAAATCCAATTGATGTGCTATTTCTGTTATAATAATAAAGCTGCAAACCAGGACAACATCTTCAAATGGTAGTATCTCATGGAGATATGGACTCCAATACCCCAAAAAAATTTGCAAAAATTAGGATGTTCTAAAAGTCATCTACCAAGTCGGGTCAGGGCTAAAAAAATTACAGAGTACTTCAGAATTGAACTTGTTTTTCGATTTTATCCATAAATAGGGGACAGCATCCTATCATATAGTTCCTGATTATACACAACATTACATGACTTGAATCAGCGTAACCATAGACCATAAGCAGATCCCATTATTAGAAGATGAAAGATAATCACAAGTACCAGTTTCAGGGAAAAATGCTAGCACTAGGCTAGCTCGAGATCATCTGAGTCATGCAGACCATTAGCCAACAATGTTCCTCCTCAAACATTTGAGTTGCTGCATGATATGATTACAGAACTGCATGATATGATTACAGAATTCTGCCTAAGATTACGTGTTTCACAAGATCATAAATCAACAGACCCTCTCCCAGAATCCTTGTTTAAATTCACACAGCCTTCCTCCTCGCAAAGCAATCAACACGTATGATACTCAGCCTCAATCGAATTAACATAGAACATCCTGAAGGATTTCAGTTACACTCTGCAATGTTACTAGCTGTTGGTACTTCTTAAGTATTCACAAAATCATCATTTGGACATCTTTAAATGAAAATAACTCAGTCAAGTACAAAATCAAGATTCTGCAATCATAGATAACACGGATTTTTTTGATAGCTAAGAAACATGTCGCATGTGGCTTTCACACAAAATATTACTACTTAGCAAGGAAAATGGGGGGAAAACAATGAAAAACTTCAGCCCCCTACTTGGTTTTGCGAAGCAATTCTCGATGCCAGGATATTCAATACACCATTGATATCACCTTAGATGACAACTCAACCAAATTCTTCTTCATTATCCTCCACACAGTCACAGAAACCTTGACCAAATGAAAAACACTTAACCATGAAACCATTCCTAAAGTCTAAACTTAAATCATTCCTAGTGACAGAGACTGCACTCAGATCCAATCCATAAACAAAACTGTGACAAAATTAGCAGCATGCATGTGATGTGAACAAAACCTAAACTAGTAAACTATGAACAAGAACAAAGCATTACGCTCAAGGTAACCTCATATTACTTCACATTCTATACTTGATACCCAAATGAAACAAGCACAATCAACGTATAAATCATGGGAGATTATTTAAACCAAAAATCCCAAGAGTACAATGCAGTCATTAACATTCTTACACTCACAAAACACATAAAATTATCAAGAATCTCATCACCTCACATATTTAACAACCTAATGCTTAATAAAAACTTCAAAATCAGATGTGACCATAAATTACCGCTACAGTCCACGGGTAGCCCTTTGGCTCCACCTCCTCTTGTACTCGGCATCATCGGTAGGCAACTCATGACGACAAACAGGGCAGGTGTTACGAATTCCCAGCCACGGCACAATGCAATCCCCATGGTATCGGTGGGTACAAGGCAACTGCTTAGCTTTCTCCCCAACGTTAATCTCATCCTTACAAACCGCACAGAGTGCATTATTATTCTCCACATCTTCTCGAGTCAAAACCACTGAAGGAAGATTCTCAACAACAGTTTTTGAAGCTGGAGGCCGACCCATCAATGCATTCTCATTCTCTGCAAACTGCCCAAACAACATTTCATACTCCGCAGTATAAATATAATCATCATGGTCACCAAAATAAGGCTCTGCGTTGTTATCCAAATCTGGGTTCGTCTCCAAATTATCGGAATTCAACAAAACTTCCCACTCCAAATTCCCCAATCCACCTACCCTCTCAACACTAAGTACATCTTCAGGAGCAATAATTGGCGAAATGGAAATGGAAATCGAGTTCCCATCATCATTATCAGCATCAAAAAACATGCTCGAAACCTCCCTCTCATCGACGCGAACATCCACTTCCTCCCACTCGAAATCCTCAATGTTCTCTCTATGATCCTCCAATTGAAGAGAATCCCAACAAAGAGGAATATTAACACTTGCATCATCACTATCATCATTCACATACTCATCCCCTGAATGAAAATCTATCCCCAATCTCTCCCTCTCATTCTCATATTCATAGTCCGAATCCGACTCGAACCCGACAACCCGGACACCGTTCCTAAACAGTTCACCAGTAGAAGCCGCCTCATCGGATTCCAACCTAGAAACCCTCCTCTCTACAAAGAAATCATCATCATTATCATCGTCTTCATTAACATAGATACCAACATTAATATCGACATTACGATCCCCTACATTTTCGACGACAAACCCACAATTATTACTCTCTAGAGCACCAAATTCTAACCCTAAGTCCAGCTCCAAACTATCCATACCCAACTCATAATTTCCATCGATGACCCCAAAACCCGACTCGTTCAACGAATCGGATCCCAAATCGGTATCGTCGTTATTGTTGTGAGAGATTACCTGAGATTGCTCGACGCGTTGGTGGAAGAGATCCATGACGAAATTGACCTGGTTGTGGCGATTGAGGAGATCAGCGCCGTTGGTGGGGAGGAGCGAATCAGTGACAAACACGTCAGCAGGGGTGAATTCGTGGCCGGAGGAGTAGGGATCGAAGTCGTTGGGGTGGGACCAGTAGGGGAGGGAGTCTAAGGTTAGGTTTAGGGTCTGGTCTTGTTGATGGTGGTCGTGGTGAACGTCGTCGTCAAGGTCGTGCAGGTGAATGTAAGAAACCTCTGCCATTTTTGTGCTTGCTATTTTTGAAAGGTGTCAAGGTTGTCGTAAAGGCCTTTTTTATTAATCGTGTAATATGAAAAGTGAGTGAATTCGAATTTTAAGGTTTGTTCGTTAGGCGTTGAAAGTACATGAATACCCATTATATTTCAGAATAAATTAAATTTTAAAAATATTATTCAATTATTTATTTTAATTGTTTAAAACATTTAAATTTAAATGATAATTATCATTAAAAAAGTTATTCCTTTTTTTTACTCTTTATTAATATTGGTTTCAAAATAAATGATCTACGACTTTTCGATACTTAAATCAATATTTCAAAATAAAAAGATAAAAAATACAAAAAAATATTGAGAGAATTATACCGTCCCTACAAAAATTGACGTTAATCCTCTTTATATAAGATATGGGGGTTGAGAGTTGAGCCTGATATTAAAAATAATATCGTGGTTACTAGGCACAATAATTTTAATAATATTAAGATTTTTTATAATAATGTCATTTATATGTAATTGTAATGAGTAATTAATATGGTTAGTTAAAATATCTTAAAGTTATGATTTAGATATAAAAATGTTATTTTACTCCTTTAACATGGAAGTGTACAATTGATATTTTTACTAAATTTACAAAATTTTGTTCGAAAAATGTAAAAAGTAAAATTTCCCACGTCAGTGTCAAATAATTCCTTGTTAAAAAGGACCATAGCTACCAACAATTTTTTTTTTCGAAGGAACATTTTTTTAATAAAAAAAAAAATCAAAGAAGGTATAGCTGCCAATAAAATATAGCCTCAACTACTTTTACAAGCTATGCTCGGTTTCAAAAGCAACAAATCATCTGGGTCTGATGGATACGCTATAGACTTCTATAAAGCCACCGGCTGGGATATTGATGAAAAGGATGTTACTGATGCTATTGTAGAATTCTTCACTACTGGCAAACTCCTAGGTGAAATCAATGCTACTATCATAACCCTGGTTCCCACAGTCCCCAACATATTTCTTGCTGAAATATGATCTACAAATGCATCACAAAATAATTCCCAAAGAGAAGCATCCCTCTCTTCATCAATTCAAAATAAAGTGTTTTATTGAATATAGAAAATTAGTTTAGAATGTTCTTCTTGCTCAAGAACTATCACAGCAAGAAACCAAACTCTAAATGCACTCTAAAGATAGATATTATGTAAGCCTTGGATTCTCTGAGTTAGAGCTTTATCCTTAATACTTTGAGGGCTTTGGGGTTTCCTGACAAATTGTCCATTGGATTCAGACCGTATCACATCTCCAATAGCTCTCAATAGTTCCATGGTGGGTTATTTTTTTCTGATGCTAAAGGGGTCAGACAAGAGTATCCAATTTCCCTTTATCTTTCTGTAATAGCCATGGAAGTCCTTACTAGATTACTAAATAAGGCAGCAGCAGAGAGACTTATTCATTACCATTATCCCAGGTGTCAAGCTATGCTTTTTACTGATCCAAGTAGTTCTTCAATCCAAGGGATCTCTCATGTTCTTACTTCCTTTTACAACAAGTCTGACCTGAAAGTTAATCCTTCCAAAAGTGAGATCTTTTAGTGGATAATAAAGAGCACATCTCTTAACTATTTCCAATCTCAAAATTGGCTCTCTTCCAGTAAGATATCTTGGAGTTCCTTTCATTACTAAAAGATTAATAGAGATGGATTGTCCGCCCTTGATTGAGAATATTACCTCTAGAATCAATTCTTAGACAGCTAAACAACTCTCTTTTGCTGGTAGACTTCAATTGATTAACTCAGCCATTAACAGCATTGCAAATTCTTGGTGTTACATGTTAGTTTCCCCACTAAAGTTCTAAAATCTATTGAGAGGCTTTGCAATGCATACCAGAAAATGCCGAGGGAGCAAAACTTTGTGGGGATGATTTTTTCTTTCCAAAGTCAGAAGGTCGTTTAGGCTTAAGGAAGTGAACTGATTCGAATCTTGTTTGTAACATGAGGAACATCTGGCTTCTTTTTATTAAATCAGGGTCCCTTTGGGTAGCATGGATTGAGCTTTACTTGCTAAAAGGAAGAAGTTTTGGATATTTAAATCATCCTTCTGACTGTAGCTGGATGTGGAGGAAACTCCTTAAGCTGAGATCCTTTGCTAAGACTTTGTTAAAATTTACTTTAGGCAATGGAGAGAATAGCCATCCGTTGTGGGGTTAAATGGTCATCGAGGTAAGGTCATTGATGGTTGAGGTATTTTACGTGGCGCTTTTGTGTCGGGATTGAATGAGATCCCACCTTAAAGCTGGAGAATGGCGAGGGAAGCTTGGAGATAGATTACAGGTTGGAGGTTTGGAGAGAGAGAGAAAGCCATCAATAGGAGCTTAGATTCATTCTTGATTTGCTTCCCTTTCAATTATGGCTAGAAGTATTTATAGGTAGTCAGGCGTGTGTCCACACTGCTCCAGGCGCACCAACGCCATAGTCGAGCCCACATATGTGTCATAACTCTAACATGTGACAATCAATGAGTTAGATGGCTCGTCACGTTCAGACCTAACAATGCCATGTTTCAGGTATGGATATCAGCGGACCTCATGTGACGAAACTGCGGAATTGACGAACGAGGTAGTGAGGCCATGCCTGCACTTGTGTTTTCTCTCTAGCTGACATAGATGAGATGGGGTTGATCGCCTCACCAGCAATGCACTGTTCCATCCACCAATCCAATATCCTCAAGTGATTCCTGTGACGAGGGGAATGAGCTGGGAGCTGGTGAAGACCTTGCTTGAAATTTCTAAGGCGCTTGCCAAACCATAGGCTCCTCATGTACCTACCTCTGCCATGTGTACCACATGTTACCTTTTGGAGTTTGGACATGTGGCGGTGAATCATTGGTAGACACTTTAGTCTATCTGGCGGTAAATAAATCAAAGATTTGGGGTGTGTTTAATAGGAGAGAAAAGTGAGGAAAAAAATCGAGAGTAAAGAAAACTAAAATAAGTGTTTTATTTCATATTCTTAGTAGAGATTATAGAAAAAATATTTTTCTCCAACCTTTATTTAGTAGATAGAAAAATAAAAGGAAAAAAAATGTAATAGTATTATTTTTACCATTATATCTTTCATAATGTTAATGAATATTGACGTGAAAGATTAGATAGAGATTAATTGGTGAATTGATAATCTCATATCTTTTCTACTTTATTTTTCACTATAATCCTCCCAAATTAAGAGGATTATAATCTGTACAAACAATAGGATCTTAATTTTCTTTTCTCACATTTTTTTCTCATACTAAAAAGAAAATTTTATTCCACACGTTTTTCTTTTTTACTAAACAAAAAAAGGTTGATTTCATACATTTTCTTTTCTCTGGTTTTCTCTCCGACTAAACACATCTTTAGTCTCAATAGTGGCGCATTTTATCCCATACCCCACCTTTGGCGTGATAATTGGCACCCCAAAGGTCCCTTCCCGGATGTCTACACTATAACAATTCTTTATGATTCTTCCGTTTTTGAACCAGCTAAAGTAGTCGCTGTCAGTCGTAAATGGAATTTGGGCATAGCCTTCTCCTAGATCTAGTGATCTAGAGGAAATCCAGATTGTTGTTTGTGGCATCATCCCTTTTAATAACCCAGATGTTACTTGGCTGCCATCTAGCTCAGGAAATTTTCAGCTCAAATTAACTTGGGATTATCTCAGACTAAAGAAGTCTAAAATTCCCCGGTATAGACTGGTTTGGTTTATTACTTCCATCCCCTAGTGTCACAACCCGCGTAAAAACCATGTGTTCGAGGGTTTCCTAGTGCCCCTTTGATTATAATGTACAGCCTTATATTGCACATGCACTACATGGTAGTACTGTACAGCATTATAATGCACATGCATTAGAGAGTAGTACCTTGTACTATTGTACTACACTTGTACTACACTTAGAATTGCATAGGATTGTGACACATGGCAAGATGATAGCCATGGATGTAAGGGAGCTCTCCCTATATAAGGGGGTTTCCCCCTCATTTGTAAATCACTCATTCACTTATACAAGCAATAGCAAGCTCTTTAGCTTTGCCTCATCTTCTCTCTTGTGTGCTTATTTTCTTTGAGCAGGTCTAGCTTCGAGGGCGGTTCTCTTGAGTAGCCAAGAGGAAGGCTGACTTAGGCATTCCAAGGAAGTATTTCCGAGCCTAAGGCCGCACGGTTAGCAACTTCAGCTTGCAACCCGTGACAAGTGGTATCAGAGCCAAGTTCATCGAGAACTTTCGAGAAGAGATGGCAACCATGTCCGATGCTAGCAATCAACCTCATGATGGTCCCGAGACTCGAGAAAGGGCAACCAAGAAGGCCAGCTCAAGGGACCTGATGTCAAGCATGGATGCTCGCTTGGCTAAGGTGGAGTTAGCCGTGGGGGAAATACGGGACATGTTCGAGGATACCGAAGGAAGCATCGGGGAGCTAAACTCCATGAGGGGGGATCTCCAAGGAGCGATGCAAGGTGCCCTCAACAAGGCCGTAGATGTCTTCACGCAGAAGAACGACACCCTTGAATCCATGGTGGTGTCGATGCGGGAAGAGATGGAAGAGCTCAAGAGGGAGCTCTTAGCTTACAAAGCAATTGTCGGAGGGGGCATGCTTGCTATGGCACCCCATCCTAGAGTGGATGTGCCAAAGCCAAAGGAGTTCAAAGGCATCCGAGCAGCAAAAGATGCGGACAACTTTTTTTGGGGCATGGAGCAATACTTTCGAGGGATGAACATCACGGAGGACATAACTAAGGTAAATACTGCCTCGATGTACCTTATCGATATTGCTTTATTATGGTGGCGACGTAGGTGTACGAGTGCTGCCATTACTACGTGGGAAGAATTTCAGAGGGAATTTTGCCAACAATTCTATCCCGAGTATGCGGAAGATGAGGCACGAGCCAAACTGCGAAGGCTCACCCAACGTGGGGAAGTGCGGGAGTATGTGCGAGAGTTTTCAGAACTTATGCTCCAAATTTTTGATCTTGGAGAGAATGAGGCTCTCTTCTCCTTCATGGATGGCCTCAAGCCATGGGCCAAGCAAGAATTGCAAAGAAGAGATGTCCAAGACCTCACCCGAGCCATGTCTGTGGCGGAATCTTTGGTGGAGTTCAAGAAACCAGAAAGATTCGACTCCTCCAAGAACAAGGGCAAAGGTGGGAGAGACAGAGACAAACATAAGAAGGGTGGTCCGGGGAAACCATCCATTCACAAGTGGAAGTCCACCAGGGAAGGGGACAAAAAGAGGGAGACATTAGCATGCTTCTTAAATGAAAGCCCTCATCAGGTGCGGGATTGCCCGAGACGAACCAAGATCTCTACCATTGCCAGGGAAAAGGGAGAAACAGAGAGAGATACTCTCAAGTTTGGTTCTATCATGCTCAGCTCGATCAAAGCCAAAAGGTTTGGCAAACAGAAAGGACTCATGTTTACTGATGTCATGGTGGCTGGCACCAAGGTTAGTGCTCTCATAGACACTGGGGCTTCCAATCTCTTTGTATCCGAAGAAATGTCAAAAAGACTACACCTTAAGGTAGAGAAAGGCAACGGGTGGATCAAGACGGTCAATTCCAAAGAAGTTCCGACAATGGGTGTAGCACAAGGGGTGGAGCTATAACTCGGAGATTGGAAAGGCAAGGAAACTCTTGAGGTAATTCCCCTTGATGATTATGACTTTGTAATTGGGTTAAATTTCCTTGATCGGATCAATGCCTTGCTAGTACCATTTCCCAACTGTTTGTACATCCTTGATTCTCGATGCCAATGTCTCGTGCCGGTAAGACCAGACTCTAGCCAAGCTAGTCGGGTTTTGTCGGCAATCCAGCTAGCCAAGGGGCTGAGAAGGGATGAAGTCACTTACTTGGCCACCTTGAAGCTGGAGGAGGTCCTAGAACCCGAGGAAGAGGCTCCTCTTGAGGTACTGGAGCTATTAGAGTCATTTGTTGATGTGATGCCCCCAGAGTTGCCCAAGAAGCTCCCACCTAAGAGAGAGGTGGATCATAAGATCGAGTCGGTGTCTACTGCCCAACCACCAGCCAGGGCTCCATACCGAATGTCGCCTCCCGAGCTTGAAGAATTGAGGAGACAACTAAAGGAGTTGGCTGATGTGGGATTCGTGCGACCTTCCAAAGCACCCTATCGTGCACCGATTTTGTTCCAACGGAAGCATGATGGATCGATGAGGATGTGTATCGATTATAGAGCCCTAAACAAGCTCACAGTGAAGAACAAGTACCCCATCCCACTCATTGCAGACTTGTTTGATCAACTTGGGGATGCCAGATAGTTCACCAAGCTAGATTTGAGATCGGGGTACTACCAAGTCCGGATAGCCAGGGGGATGAGCCAAAGACAGCGTGTGTCACTCGCTATGGTTCTTACGAGTTTCTTGTGATGCCTTTCGGACTCACTAATGCTCCAGTAACGTTCTGCACTCTAATGAACAAGGTACTCCAACCCTTTCTAGATCGTTTTGTGGTTGTTTACCTTGATGATATTGTTATCTATAGTCGATCTCTAGAGGATCATGTGAGGCACTTGAGACAGATGTTCCAAGTTTTGAGATAGAACGAGCTGTTTGTGAAGAAAGAGAAGTGCTCATTCGCCCAACATGAGGTGCCATTCCTTGGCCATATAGTAGGTGGAGGAAAGATTCGGATGGATGCGGGTAAGATCCAGGCTATCGTTGATTGGAGGCCGCCAACCAAGGTTACCGAGTTGAGATCGTTCTTTGGGTTGGTGAACTATTATCGGCGTTTCATCAGAGGCTACTCAACCATCCCCACACCCTTGACTGATATGCTCAAGAAGGGGAGAGTGTGGGAATGGAGCTCAGTATGTCAATGAGCCTTTGAGCAGCTGAAACGGGCAATCACAGAAGAGCCAGTCCTTGCCCTACCAAATCACACCAAACCTTATGAGGTCCACACGGATGCATCCGACTTTGCTATTGGAGGAGTCCTGATGCAAGATGGCCATCCGATCACTTTTGAGAACCGAAAGCTCAACGAGACCGAGCGATGATACACGGTTCAAGAGAAGGAGATGACGGCCGTGGTTCATTGCCTGCACACATAGAGGCATTATCTTTTGGGGTCTAAGTTTGTGGTGAAGACCGACATTGTGGCCACAAGCTATTTTCAGACTCAAAAGAAGCTCTCTCCCAAGCAAGCCCGATGGCAAGATTTCCTTGCCGAGTTTGATTTTGTGTTGGAGTACAAGCCAGGGAAGACCAACACAGTAGCGGATGCACTAAGCCGAAAGGTAAAGTTTGCTGCCATTAGACAACCACAAGGTTCCTTGGTGGATCGTATTAAAGAGGGATTGTCCCATGATCCAACCGTCAAGTCTTTGATGGAGTATGCCACAAAGGGGAAGACCCGGAGGTTCTGGCTCGAGGGAGACTTGCTCTATACCAAGGGGAATCGGTTATATGTGCCGCTTCATGGGAAATTACGGAAGAAGGTGATACAAGAGTGCCACGATTCTAAGTGGGCTGGTCATCCAGGTGTGCACCGCACCCTAGCGCTTGTGGAAGAACGCTACTACTGGCCTCACTTGAGGGACGACATTGAGGTCTATTTGAAGACTTGTCATGTGTGTCAACAAGATAAAGTTGAGCAAAAGCCACTTGGAGGTCTCTTAGAACCATTGCCAATTCCGAAGCGTCCATGGGAGAGTGTCTCCATGGATTTCATTGTGGGGCTACCCAAAAATGAGGGATTTGGGAGCATCATGGTCGTGGTGGACCGATTTTCGAAGTATGAGACTTTCATTCCGGCTACCAAAGAATGTCCAGCAGAGGAGGTAGCCCGATTGTTTCTCAAGTATGTGGTGAAGTACTGGGGTGTATCACAGTCCATTGTTAGTGATCGGGATGGACGATTCACGGGACGGTTCTGGACCGAACTGTTCAAATTGCTCGGATCGGATCTAAACTTCTCCACTAGTATGCACCCCCAAACCGATGGACAGACTTAGCAGGTGAATGCTTTGTTGGAGACATATCTCCGACACTACGTGAGTGCCTCGCAATAAGATTGGCCAAAATTACTAGATGTGGCTCAGTTTTCCTACAATTTGCAAAGGAGTGAGGCCACCAACCAAAGTGCCTTCGAGATTTTGATGGGACAGCAGCCTCACACTCCGAGTACTATTACTATAGGATACACAGGGTCAACTCCAGCAGCTTATAAATTTGCCAAGGCGTGGCAAGAACAAACCGACTTGGCTCGAGTTTGCCTACACAAGGCAGCCAAGCGTTCCAAGAAGTGGGCTGATCGAAAGAGACGGGATGTGCAGTACCAAGTGGGGGACTATGTGCTTGTAAAGCTACATTTGGTACTTCGCACAAAAAGGATCCATAAAGCATTGGTGCACAGATATGAGGGACCTTTCAGAGTTCTTCGAAGGGTAGGCAATGTGGCCTACAAACTTGAGCTACCATCCAAGCTCAAGGTGCACCCGGTCTTCCATGTGAGTATGTTGAAACCATTCCATGAAGACCAAGATGATCCGAATCGAGGTGAGTCACAACGAGCCCCTATAGGACTTAGGGCCTCTTATGACAGAGACATTGAGAGCATACTGGCCGACCGAGTCTTTAGACAGAAGTACTATAAGCCGAGGCTTGAGTACTTGATACGATGGAAGGGACAACCTGATAGTAAGACTAGTTGGGAACCAGCCGAGGCCTTGTGGCAATTCTAGATGAGAATCGACCAGTTTCAGGCCGAGAATGCGACGAGGACTTCGCCAGATTGAGTGGGGGAGAATGTCACAACCCGCGTAAAAACCATGTGTTCGAGGGTTTTCTAGTTCCCCTTTGATTATAATGTACAGCCTTATATTGCACATTCACTACATGGTAGTACTGTACAACATTGTAATGCACATGCATTAGAGAGTAGTACCTTGTACTATTGTAGTACACTTGTACTACACTTAGAATTGCATAGGATTGTGACACATGGCAAGATGATAGCCATGGATGTAAGGGAGCTCTCCTTATATAAAAGGGCTTCCCCCTCATTTGTAAATCACTCATTCACTTATACAAGCAATAGCAAGCTCTCTAGCTTTGCCTCATCTTCTCTCTTGTGTGCTTATTTTCTTTGAGCAGGTCTAGCTTCGAGTGCGGTTCTCTTGAGTAGCCAAGAGGAAGGCTGACTTAGGCATTCCAATGAAGTATTTCCGAGCCTAAGGCCGCACAGTTAGCAACTTCAGCTTGCAACCCGTGACACTAGCACAGTCTTATTGTTTGGCTTGCTATTATTGACAACTTTCTACAAAGGAAAGAAAAAAAAAAAAAAAAAAACCTTCATTGTAAATTTCCTGGGAATGTCCTGAGTATTTTGTATATAATTGACCAATATATAATATTTTACAGATAAAAAAAAAAGCGGGGATTTCAAGTTAACACTAATTGTTCTCTCCAGTCAAAAAATGGAGACTTGAGATCACTTGTTTTTCAGTTGTAACTACTTCAAAGTCATATGGAAGCAGATTTCAACCAAAGAAACTAGTAGTAAGGCTGCTGTTGGGTATTGGTAGGAGGAATTTAGCTGGGTTGTTAAATACCTTGAAAGCAAATCCTTCCAACTTCTTCGTGCCAATCAATCTCTTTTTCATACAAACACTGTGGTCTTGGAAGGTACTATAATGGATATAAGGGACAGGATTCTAACTTCTAGTAGTACTATTAAAATGTCTATTGATAGAATTTTAGCTCAAAATTGGGGATTACCCTCCCAAGTCACTCTATAGCTTTGGTTATTACTAGTTTGCTGTACCTTTTTACTTCCAGTAGCAGATTTATGTTGAGTGTGTTGTGTTCTCTTTACCTTTTTATCCAAAAATATATATTGTTCCTGTTCTTTTTTTTCTTTTTTTTATTTATGATATTGTTCTAATTCTTGTGAATGATGGAAGGGTGACAGGTGAACGATTCTTGACTTGTCAATCACACGAATTATAAACAGAAAGAAAAGAAGACAATATTTACACATGTTCACCCAAGAATAGGGTTACGTTCTGCCAGAAGTTTTTTATTATCAATCTCACAAATCTCTCAGATACAATGTATTTTCAGCACATAAAGAGTATTTATATGCAATTCAAGACGTCTTAATTAGGGTATAATTAGGATTTATGTTATGCTGCAAAACTACGTCTCTTCATGGGTCCAAGCCCAAACCGCCAAGCAAAAAACCAAGCCCAATTCATGTACATGGCCTAAAAGTTTCAGGGGTGCTGCCCCCTAACCCCCGCCCGCTCTCTGAGGAGCGGGACCCCGTATTCATCATGGGTTTTACAGATCTAGTTCCGTGAAGTATGCACCAACTCTAACAACAGTTAACTATGTGAAAAATAAAAAAGAAAAGAATCAGATTTTTGGAATAAAAATTAAAATCTTTAGACCTTCTTAAAGGCAATTTCAGGGATAAAGAATTTCAGATCCCAAACCAAAACCAATATCGCCACCCGTCTGTTGGAGGTGCGACTAATATTGATAAGTGTAAATAACATAGCTCCAATATGGGTGGAGGTTTGTTTCAGATGTTCAACATTATTGTTATATATGAGTTGCAGCTTGCTTGGTGGTTTCCAATTCATCTCTAGTATAAAAAATGCAGGGTACCTTAAAGAACATTGAAAAGTTTAATCAACACTACACTTACATTTGGTAAACATTATTGCTTTCTTGTTTCCGATAAAACAAATCCATTTGTCGGGACAACCAAAAAAAAAGCAATAAAGCTTATGTTTTTAAATAAATAAGTACAGAAGTAGAAACTACTGTGTAAATTTCTGATTGTTCAAGCACCTAAGTAATTTACAACATTTTTGTCTTCCTTCCATATAGGGCCACCCATGTAAACCAATTGCCTGGATTGCTTTGACAAAGCGTGCCAGATGATGCAAATCTGTAATACCTTTTCCTGTGTTTTAAGTCCTATTCTTATATAACTGAGGAAATTACTTAATTGCTGACTTAAGAAATGGATTAGACCGGCGCTGAGATTGTTGATTCACTTCCCCAATCTTCACTTCCTCTTGTTTGTTTGATGACTTGATAAATGGATTAGACAGGCGCTGAGATTGTTGATTCACTTCCCCAATCTTCATTTTCTCCTGATTGCTTGATGACTTGATAAATGGATTAGATTGATACAGAGATTGTATCTTCTTCACCTCCCCAGCATTCCTTACCTCCCTGCTTTTGACATTTTCACTTTGTCTTTTAGGTGCTTCTTCCTTTCCAAGTTTAATTCCCTGTGGAGGTGTGACTTTCTTTTTAAAGCCAGGGGCTGATAGTTTTGCTGATGATGATGGGATGATAGGTTCTGGTATTTCTCTTCTTTCAGTTGAATTTATGTTCTTGCTGACTGCAATATCATCTCTGATGGGTACATCACATTTTGAGTTTGGGAGAGAGACATCTAAGGTCCCCATAGTTTCATTAAGCAACCTTTCCTGTTTATAGATAGAAGGTATAAGCAACACCAGATATGAAACATTACGAGCTTCATTTTGCAACTTGATTGAACTGCAAACCCTTGCTGGTTATTGAGGACTTACCTCCAGTATACTGCTGAACCTTTCGGCCAAATTAGGAAGCTTGAGCTTGGTAACAAGCTTTATTGCAGCCTTCACTGATTTTTCCAGTATTAAAAGCTTCACGAGTTCTGTAGCCCTCACAGGTTTGTCACCTGAAAAGGTTTAGATTATTAAAACGGGATCAGAACAACAAAAGGGATTGCATCTAACTTTGAGATTTCCAAAAGACGTAAAGACTCACCATTGCAGCAAGCCCCAATAAGCTTCAAAATGCCTTGATCTTGAGCTACTTCTAAATTGAAAGCCTCATCATCAAGGGAAGTGGTGTCCAAACCAACTGCAGCCATTTCCTCCATTCTCTTTTGAATCTGAAAGGTAAAAAGTAAATCAGTATGAGCTCACCAGAAGCGAGAACTATCTAAAGCAAATCAATCATCCAGGAAAAAAAAAGAACAGGAAATTGGTTTTCTCAAATATGGCATGCATATGAGCAGTTTTAACCGACAAGCTTGATAGCTTGAAAGGCCACAAAATGAGGAGCGAGCAAACCTCTGAGAGATGTGTGTTCTTTAGAATAAACTCATTTTCAAGGGCTTCAGCTCCCAGATCAGAAGATGGGAGAGGAAATGAAAGGTTTAGTAGAGTGAGAACCGGCTTTGGCATCACCTGAAAAGGGAGAACAATCATAAGTGCTTTTCAAAATATAAAGCACAAAGAGCAAGATTGTTAGCTATATTACCTGTGGGAATAAGTCAGGGTTTTTACAAATAATACAAAACAACTTGCTTGAATTCAAACCAACCGTCCAGTAGTTTTCTTCTGACTTCTTCTCTTGACTAGCACTGCACAAGATGTTTTATCGTTACTATACACATGGTGCAGGGCTATGAAGAAATAATACAAAAAATATGTTAAAAAAATCATATCAACTTCTCAGATAGAAGAATCTTGAACCTGAAAAGTGGGAGCCAACTACCACCATATTTGCTTGTAAAAACCCTCAACACACCCTACAAATTTTACTCACAAACTCAGATCCATACCAAGCAATAGAGTAGTGAGTAGGTGAGAACAGAGAAGAGCATACCTTAGAATCATAAGAACTTAGTTGCCCTTCTTCGCTAAACCCAAGCCACATTAAATACGAACCAGGAGTTAAAGGAAGACCACCTCTGAAGGGCTGGGTTCCATTAGATATGTTGAATACTCTGAATTCGAGCATCTGCTTGTTTCAGAAGAAAAATATCATGAGGTAAAAAGCTCAAACCATTAAGCAAAAGAACCTTGCCTTCCAGCCAGGGTAAAATCTTTTCAAAAAGCAGATAGTTATTCCTACTCAGGAATTTAACAGCAGCATCACCACATAAATAAATTGTTAGTAATTCATCTTGCCGGTGTACTTGCTAAGTTGTTATTAAGGTAAGCCAGGTTAGGCTCTTGACTAAGCAACAGCATCTGAAGTAGCAGGGATTACAAAAATTTGATACCATACCTGCTCGTTTGAGGGAAGACAATCAGAAACATGAGTTACAACAGCAAGCTCATCTTTGAAGCCTGATGCAGCCACCACTGGCCCATCAAGGGAAAGAACATGTTTCTGCAATGAAGTGTATGTAGCAGAACAAAGAATTCAGAAAATTTATCCATATTTGACTTTAGATTTCCATTTACTCTTTCATGTTACAAATAAAAAAGAAAAAAAATATATCCACACCCATCACAATTTTTTATATTCTTTTTCTTCCATTTGTTGTTTCCTTTAATCTTTCACCTCCCATTCAGAGCAAAACTTACTCCACCTCATGGGTGCCAGCATAGCCCTCATGTGTTTGAAAATTCTGATATTTTAAATTTAATAGATGGAAACATGATTTTCAGTCATCTCCCTTATCCAAATAAACAATTTTACAGGATGACTATACTTCAAAGAAAGAGATTTCCAGTGTATAAGCACATGCATACCAAAGGTAGGAACTCAAAAAGCCATGACAGAAAGCAAAACAAATTTATTATAAAATATAGATTACGTCATGAAGCATAAAATGTGACATGACAAACCTGCAAACCACCCTCAGTGAAAATACGAAGAAAATTAAGACTTGTAACTGCAGCCACCCAACCAGCACCAAGAGCAACAGCCTTCACTTCTTCTCCTTCAAATCGCATAGACCACTGAGTTTGCATTACACATCAAAAGTCAGCAAATGGTGACATTTCACATTTATTGCACAAGGGCAGTTAAATTTTTTTATTTAGCAGAGAGGTGGCACACATGTCTGAATTAGCACATGAAAACAAAGCATGAAGCGACAGAGAGAGAGCAAATTCTCTAACCTCACTGTTATTTGCCCAGCTGCTGAATGGGCGGTACATGAGAGTACTCATACTCTTCTCACCCTTGCAAGGGTTAGCAAAAACACTTCCATTTTCATTTAGTGAAGCCATTGTGAAACCAAAATAATCGGTCATTGATGGAACTCTTGGGCCTCTGCCGGTATCATGAAAATCTATCTGTATACAAGATACAACGAACTATCAGCACAGAATACAGGAAAAGTGAAACTGCCTTCCCATACTGTCTGATAAAAGTTCTCCCAACTAAAAGCAGCAAATAACATTTAAGCAATTATCTCCTCCCAAACACCGCACTTCCCAGTTAAGTTTTTTTTTTAAAAAACAATAAAAATAAAAAGAGGGCTGCATGAAAATCTAACGACTAAATTAACCAAAAAAGTGAAGTACCTCTATATGGGAATAACCATCATGTTCAATTGCGGTTATACATCCAATCATATTGTAACACAAGAAGCACCTTTTTCCAGGTTGTAATGGAGTAGCACCTGGCTGAAAAGCCACCTGCATCTTTGGCTTAATGGACATCCTTGCGCTTCTTATCTCATCAATTCCCTTACCTGAGTTTTCTTTGTGCGCATGATATGCTTTTTTCCGAGATTCAGTCTTTGGTAGCAAGCTCAACTCATCATTAACATCCTCATCAAGGTCCTCATCGAATACAGACTGTTTTCGTAATCTCTTTCTGCTAGGCGGTTCAGATTCACCAAGGCTATCTTCACCGAGATCACTTAGGCTGCCAGAGGCACTAGGCTCAGGGTCCTCCTCATCAAACAGAAGAAGGCCATTACTGTTCTTTGATTGTGAGCTTGGAATACCTTCTGCAGGAGATGTCATTGATGAAGGAACAACTGAATCCCAGACGCCATACTTTCCCATAACATCAATGAAGGCCAACGCATTGCCAATCGGCTTCCATGCCATACAACATATCATGTCGTCAAATTTCTGCCTATCGATGTCCTGCTTCTGATCAACATTCCAGATTAGAACCTGTCTATCCAAACTAGAAGTAGCAATGTACTTGCCATTAGGTGACCAAGACAAGAAACAGATAGGCTGCACATGATCACCCCTCAATGAGAACAGCTTCTCAGCTGTGTCTCTATCGTACATCACCACATCATTTTTCAAACCCGGGACTGCTAAAGTTTCCCCATCAGGACTCCAACTTAGAATATTCATGATGGAAGTATCTGAACCAGCGTCAGGAGCTATGCCTCTAAGGGTATGTAACATTCTTCCAGCCTGGAGTTCCCAATATATAACAGTCCCAATTGAATCGATTGATGCCAAGTATTCACTGTTAGGGTCAAAATCTAAGCCAGTCACAGGTCCCTTATGTCCTTTCAGGACCCTTGCAATTGAACCATCAATCGTATTAATAAGTTTAATGCCTTCGTCATCACCAGCAGCTGCCAACAAGCTCCCCGATTTATTAAATGCAAGCACACGAATCGGCAGTGTGAATCTCGTTATATTAGTCTGAAACTCTCCACCTGAAAAGAAAAAAGGATTATAAAATATAAATTAAACTAGAATACTAAAACAAGCGTAACTAAAGAGTACTATAGTTGCACGTGGCTGAAGTATAGATACAGACGCTTCGAAGCTTTAATAAATAAACAAGCAGTCTATGGGTTTATGAATCACAGCAATTATAGCCAGATAGGGACAAGCTTCCATATAGCAGTGCCAAATAGTTGGCTAACATGCATAGTTATGGGCTATATGTAGAGCCCAAGCGTCACGTCAATTTACAAAATTTTGCTACAGCTGATTTAAAATGATTTCTAAAGATCTTAAATTTTAATCATAAATCAAAATCAGATAATACCATCTATTTCTGAAATGGCAGAGAAAAGCAAGAAGACATACAGTGAAAGACAACACAAAAGTGCTGAAAGTCTGTAAGTTATGAAACTGAGAACATCAGAGTTTTCATTAAGACCTTGAAAGTTTCTTCCCTTATGAAATGAAATCTGAGCCAAGTCAGTGAGATGAAGTTCCTTACTTTCAGAGACACCGACAAAGATAGAAAAAGAGGAACACTTTTGAAAATGTGCTGAAATCCATTTGTCCAAAAGCCAAAATGTTCTCATTGAATCACTTCGAAGAGTAAACCAACTACCAATATACCGTACCAAGGTGAACATGGTGAGTCGATGAAGATCCAAACATCAAATATAAACATCTATGTGAAATGCTCACCAGAAAACCATAGATGTCCAACCAAAGGAAATCATGCGAACACCTTTAATATACACATCATATATGGTCATCAAATTTCAAGATAATCATCACGAGAGATATGAGAGATCCGAGTGACTTACACTTTTCTTAATATAAGAATTTATGGCATGTCTAGACTCTAGTTGGAAAATCTGATACCCATTAATAGACCTTCCAGTTCAACAATTATGAGAGCACTGAGTGCTATTTCGACAGTGGGGATTGTTTACATGTGCCGTGGCACAACAAATTTAATCCACAATTTAAACTAATGGTGAAAAAATAAATATCTTGGATAACTGTAAATTTGCACACTTCAAGAGGTTTTATCAAATAAACAATATCATGCATGAGTTTATGGCTCTTCATGTAGAAATTTGATTGTGTCCAACTTCATGTAATAACCAAACTAAGAGGCTAAAAGCTATTTCTAGAGCAGGCAGTTACATTACTCCAAAACAAACCGATTAGACCTAATAAAACAAAAGCAAAACTGATTTGTTATCTTACTCCACATTCTATCAGCACCAATTGTTACCATAAACCTTGTCTAGAGACGGTAAAAAAAAGAATCATCAAATAAAAAAAATGCATGATATAATACCCAGATATTTAAGCAATAATTTAACTTTAATTACTTCCCCAACATTTCCAGCAACCAATCTTATCATTACAGAATTAAAGGGACAACCCAACACCTTATGAATCTTTACCAAACAACAAAATCTAATCAAACCCAATCCTGCCAACCCCACCCCTCTTTCAATAGAAGAGAAATATTTAAAAGCCAACAAGACAATCAAGTTTGAATTCCCAACATTTTACATGTCAGATCGCACAAACCAAAGCATACATCCAGAAAGCAAGATCCCAACAACATTATACCCAAAGACACTTGTAAAAAAATCTCCTCAACCCCGAAAAACAAAACCCAACAAAACTAAAAAGGACAAAAAAGAGAAAAAAAAAAAGAAAAGAAAAAGAAACAGCATCAAGTAGAAAGCACACGTTACTGCTGAGTGAATGGAAAATGAAACAAATAATACTTGGGAACTTGTATAGCTTGACGGAGTGGTCAATGGCGCCGGAGGCAAGGCATGTGGAGTTGGAGCTAAGGGCCAAGGCCGTGACGCCGTCGCGGTGGTGCCTGAGTATCTTGGGCGCACTTGAAGGTAGGAGAGAGTCGTGGATGGAGATAGTTGGGTCCGATGAGGAGGCCGTGACTAGGTGTTGAGCTTTCTGATCCCACAAGATTGAGCAGAATGAGGCGCCGCCACTGGCTGCTGCCTTATGAGCTTCCCTCAGCTTCATTGATCTCACTTTCATTGTGAAATTTGGGGCTGATGTCTTTGGAAATTTGAGGTTTCGATGTTTTGGAAATGTGGGGTTTGATACTTTTTTATTTTGTGGTTCTTCACTTCTTGGATCTGGTTTGGGGGTTTCTTTTCATTTTTTTGGCGGGAAATTCAAGGGGCTTTTAGATTTGGCGGTTTCGTGTCCTTTTGCAAAGTATGGTTGGATTGGAATGATTTAAAACCGACCCACGACCTCTATTCCACATCAAGGTTTGGGCCATAGAAGCACCTAAATAGGCCCATAAGTTGATTTGGGCCTGAGCGAGTGAACTATAGAGATAGAGCCGACTTCCAAATAAAAAACAACAGATTGGAGACGTGGCTGGAACCACCCCACTACTATGGTTCGTAAGTAAATTTTCTGATAATTCTAATCCTCAAG
This sequence comes from Bretschneidera sinensis, assembly GCA_023935145.1. NCBI lineage: Eukaryota > Viridiplantae > Streptophyta > Magnoliopsida > Brassicales > Akaniaceae > Bretschneidera > Bretschneidera sinensis. The sequence continues at coordinate 150,794,767 of CM043697.1, forward strand.
ATGTTACTTGTTTCTGGCATTAGATTAGTTAAATGGCTAACGTCTCAGAACAAAATGAAATTCAATAAACAACCTTCAAAAGCTTGTAATGCTACGCATGAAGTTTTGAAGTCAATTCAATTGTGTCATCTATCTATCTATACAATGCATTAAAAGAATGTTCTAGAATTTTTTATTTTTTTTTAGAAAAAAATAAATTTATCCTCGAGAATTTACAGTTTGATCAATTTAACTTTAAGTTTTGAAAGTGTTAATTTGCTTTTGAGTTTTATTTTTTAGTTCAATTGAATTTTTTGTCCAATTAAAACGTCAAAAGACACGTGAAAACCATGCCAAGTTTAATTTTTTTATGAAAAAAAATAACCATTTTGTAGTAAACTATATGAATATCCCCAAAACAAAAAAGGTACCTTGAGGAGGAGTTTCTTTTGTCGAAATGCAATCCTCAAAAATAGATTGAGACTCTTGGCCTAGAAATCCTCAACTAACATAAACACATCTAAAAGAAGAAAAAGACCCTAGTATAGATTTGGTCTCGTCAATAGGAAAATCCAAACTAAACAAACAAACATTACTTAAGAGTTTAAAACAACCACAACAATAATAGAGTTAGACTCAACAAACACATTTCACAAAGAAAAGAAAAACATGAACTACATATCCCACTTCTATACTAGTATCTTCTCTCTCAATTTCACAGGTCTCTTATTTTCCTTCCCCTTTCTTTTTTGTCTTCTTCCCTTTCCTCTGCTCCATTTGACATTCACTTAGGGGTGTGCATTCCATTAATTTGATTAAAATGATTAAGAATTTTAGCTAATCGAAATATTTCGATTAATTATTTCATTAACCTTAACCAAATCAAATTATTAATTCGATTAATTCGGTTAATTCAGTTATCAAAATAAAAAGGTCAGTTAATTCAACTAAATCGATTAAACGAAATTTAATTGAATAATAATCCTTGAAAAATTACAACATAACCAATTTAAACCAAATCAACAATCAAATATCAATCGCTGATGAGTTATTGGCCTAGTAATCAAGGCTGGATCCTGGGACTACAAGACCCCAATTATGTTCTCACAATATACATAACGCTGGTTTTGCATATTTTGACAGTATCATATCCAAAATAGTCTTTTTGACATCATAAAATTTTCTGTATTGCTATTTATATAGATTTGAAAGATTTTATGAAAATAAAGGAAACAATAATTTAACTAAACAAAGAATTCAATTTAATTCTATTACTGATTGTTTTTTTTTTCTTTTTTCATTTCTTTTCTCAAATTACCCCCCTTAGTGGCAAGACATGAAGTACTATTTCATACATGAGGCATTCGCCGACTCTTCCGCGCATATTTCACAACTTCCAATGTTCTTCTGTATCTTAACTTTGATATTGCTTTTGGCAATCTCCACTTCCCAATTAGCAAGTGCCCCTCTTTGTAGATTTCAAACATTAACTTACCGTTCAATTAATCTTTTCTTATAAATAATTTTTTTTTGAGTTTATAAGCTGCGTAATGATAAATAAATAAAAAAAATCAAATTTTCTATGTTATGCTGTTTGTTTGTTTATTGTGTTATTATTATTTTTTTATTATTATCATCAAAGAGTTGGTAAAACTATTTTTGTTTTCGAAAAATCTTGAATATTCTTATATATATATATATATATATATATATATATATATATTATTAGAGCTTAGAACCCAAATATTTGATTAATATTATATCATGATAAACTTTTAAATAAATTGAACCTACCAAATTAATAGTAATATTAATTTATGAACTCGTGCCACATCACAAAGTGAAATACATTTAACTAATGGTTAACTTGACTTAGTTGATATTAGAAAAACTTGTCTATTCAAACGTGACGTTCGAAAACTAACGAATCATAATAGGTCTGATCTATCTAAAAACTTTTTCAGTATGCATTATATATAGCAAAAACCTTGTATTCAAATCTTAAGAACACCTTCATCGATATTCTCATTCAATATCTCACACAGCCTTGCAAACCTTTTAACTTTTTTAGGCTTGCATTATTTTATTGCATCATCAGGTTCATGTCCAAAATCAATTAATCTTGCACAGGTGGATTAGAGCTTAAATATAATTAGATCACTTCCCATCAAATTTTTTTATACTTATTTTCCATCAATTTAAGTTTTTGAGTTTATGCATTAATTTGATAACTCATCTATCTTTTTAACAAAAAATAATAATAAAAGCATATTATTGTTGGATGTTCAAGCTGATCAGTAGTACAAACCCTAGATGCATTTATCATGCATACCACCAGCACTTCAAAAGACTTGGCAATGCTCACTCTCAACAACCGAAAATTAGATAAATAAAATGATGGGAATAAATTGTAGCACTTCGATATATACCTTAACTTTGAGAATGCTGAGTTTTCAAATTTGAGCAAAAATAGTCCCTTAACAGTCACAGGAAAAACAAGTACTACTATATATGTTTTAGAATTTTGACATGATTTTCTTTCTCAAATAAAGGGATAAACTAAAAAAAAACAAAAGAAGCAAAGTTATATTTTACTTTGGGAGTTTTGTCTTCTTTTAAAAAAAAAGAAATTGGATCACCTATGTCTGCTGGAAGTGGTGCCCTCGCGTTTATAAACTCTAGTCAGTAGTTAGGCTTATATTAAATGGGGTACTAATCTTTCAATAGCACGTGTTCCCATGTATCTCATATTCTCAGTCAAATGCCAATCCCTGCTTAATCAACCCCTTTTATGAAATGAAACTCTCTTCAAAGTTCATACTTGGATCATAAGCCAGAGTAGCTACCACTACAATAAGAAACTGTGCCACTTGGGGGCATATATGCAGCTGTAAAACTCTTTTTACTTATTTTTTACTGCAGTTTATATTATATATTGATACATAAAATATTACATTCCACATGATAGGTAAAAAACACAACCATAACAATTAAACAGGTAAATAAAATAAAGAGAAAGAACAACAATAATTAATAGGGCTTGACAACCCCAATAACTTCACAACTTTATTAATATTTTATTGCAACTTTAGGAAGAGTAAAATTGCTAAACTCTAACCACTTCACAACCCAAAAGCCCTAATACAACCAAAACTCTCAATCTAACTCTAATTGTAAATGCTTTCTATTTGACAACCCAAAATCTCAATACATCAAAAGCTCTCATCCTAGCTAAACTCATCTAATTTACAATGTATATTGGAATTTTGAGTGTTTCTCTAACATTTTCTAAAATCCGCTTTTATATAGAAGATATTTTCCTAATACTATGAGAAAGAGAACAACATCATAGTTGATTACTACTAATACTTGTACAAGCAACAATTTAATAGGAAACTACTACTACTCCTACTAGAACAAGCAACTACAAAATAAGAAACTACTTTTTTCAAACCAATTAGATGTCTTTCATATAGGATTTGAGCCAAAATCCTAACAATGAGCTAATTAAGCAAAAAGAATATGTTTATTCGGGGACTAGAGTTGGAAATAAATAAATCAAAACCGTAGAGTCTTGTGTCCAAACTTCAAAACTAGGCCACCAAAACAAAGTATCCTCGTTGCATGCATGGCGTCAGACAGGCGCTGAACACCCGTATCTTCCATTTCCCGCGTTTCTCCAAGTATTTTGATGCAACCCAAAAAATCATCTTGGATTTTTTAACACTGCTTTGTATTTTCTTATATCAAGATTTCCCAACTAATTAAAGTAACTGCATGAATATTCAATAGTCATATTTTAAAAGGTAAAAAAAAGAAAAAGTAGGTCTTGAAAGCCTTGCTTTGACTTGGGTTCGGATTCTAGAAAGACCCTCTCTCTTTCATATGATCCTCTCTTGACATATACCCAAAGAAGAAAGGTAAACAAAAATGGTGTCCATAAGGTTTACTAGCTTTGTAATAATGTTCATTTTGCTAAATACAAGAAACTCCAGCGCAAATACACTTCAGTAAGCTCAAAAATAATGTTTCATGAACTTTTTGCATGCAGCTATGGAGAAAATGCTGCAGTCTGCAAACGGAAGCAGCTTTGAAGCAACTAGGACTACCCTAAACGTTGAAAAGGTAAATTTTTCATGGTCCCCTAATTGTTCTCGAAATGGTAATTGTACGTTTTTTTATTAATATATAGGGGATTTGTTATATATCATAGATGAAATATGGTCCATAAATACATTTCCAGGAATTTTATGATGGTGTACCTGCTGCGGCTGAAGTTGGGAAGACTAGGCCTGGAGGGAGGAGAATTATGACTAAAAGGACCTTATTGGGAAAAAAAGATTGTGAAAGAGGAAGGTCTTGGTAGAGTAGAATCAAAGATTTCAGGTGCAGCCAGTTCTGTTCATAACTGTAGAGGGAGGGGAATTTTGAGCGTAGAATGTAAACTGAGTAATAGAAGTCCTCATCATATGAAGGTCAAAAGACTCAAAACAACCGGTTTTACAGCTTTTAGTGCTGATTATCATGTCCCAAAATCTCATCCGCCTAAATATAACTGAGAAGTATCTGTTAACCGTATAGAAAATTGTAAGTTTTGGGTGTCAACAGCACCAAAACTCTTTCAGATAGCTAGAGTTTCAATTTTGTCTTCTGTTTTATTTTTTTCTTTCTTAATAGGTGTTAAATACAAGCAAGGAAATCATACTTGTATGTATGCCATATAGAAATTCTAATGTTTGAAAGGATTTTGTTTTAAATTAAATTCAATGAAGTTTCTAAATTTTGTCGATTATGCGCATGTTCTGGCAGAGTACTGAAATTTAGTTGCTACAAGGTGTAGGTTAATTATTTTGGTCTGTAATCTGTATGATTGAGCACGTAAGTAGCTGTTGAGTGAACATGAGATTGAAAGGGAAAAGCAAAAGTGGGGTTAATGTTTCAATTTGAATATTTTGATGTCTGGATGCAGGAAAGGATATCTATGCTTTAAAGAAGCACCCAGCTGGAACCTCACAAGAGCACATGAAACACCAAGTACCTCCCTATTTTTGCAACTCTAGATACATTTATCATGTGTTTATATGATATATCAGTGAGCGTAAATAATTAAAAAGTTTTGAGTCTTCAATTCTTCAATAAGTTTAATATCTACATGATATGGTCACCGATCATATCTAAATTGTTTATTCATAGTCTAAATTTTATTTGCATATGTTTACCTAGGATGATAGAAGCACGTTGAAGGCAAAGTCAATGAATTATGCAAGCCTGGGAATTTCTAGGAAGGGATCAGTTGATCTCCCAAAGAAAAGGCATGTGTATAGGCAGCTTTGGATGTTCTTCAAGGTTCAGAAAAACAGTTCCCCGGGAATCTGATGATCCCCTCCAGAATCATGAATCCCCGAAGCTTCTTGAGGCTGCTAATAAAATCATGAACCAGATGAACAAAGATTACCAGGGATCGGGAGGAGGTTCTCGTCACAAGCCTCCTATCAACAATGGTGAACCTTTGGATCAAGAACCCCCATGAGACCTTGATTTTGTCCTTTTACAAAATATAATTTTGATCCCATAGGAAGAGAATTCCCCCACTTTTACATAATACCGCTAACCTTATTGTCCTTTTTTTTTTTTGGCTTCACAGTATTTTTGTTTTCACATCTAATTTATAAAATATAACATTTATAGGGATCGTACCAGTGCTACAGTACCAGTTTTGTACTTTGTGATTATCGTTTTTTCCTGGCTAAGAAATATACTACTTTTCTAAATTATGATGCTCCTTACTTGGGAAATTATAACATTGGGGACAAGGGGCGCATATTTATGTTCTAATGTACGTGATCTCTAAGAAAAAGAAGCGACCTGATTGTTCTAATGAAAAAAATCAGAACTTGTTTCGAGAATTAACTGAATCAGGGTCATGTTTTGACAGAGGGAAAACTGGTGAGATTCTAATCAACTAGTTCATGTCTTAATGATCAAGAACCCAATTCACCAGGAGCTCATGACTAAACAAAGCTAAGTATGATCAATATCAGCTTAGAAAGTCGTACTGAAAAAAGGTCAGCCAAAAAATAAGTTTGCCTTCAACTATGCATGAAGGGAATCATAACTAATCAGACATGAGAGAGCTGCAATGTACCTTCAAATGAATGTTTAACTCCCAGTGGTGAACTTCAAGTCTTCTTTCGCACGGCTTGAGTCCATAGCATTAATTAAATGCTTTGAACTGTGATACTCAGAAATGTGCAGTCCCACCCTAATAGCTTTAAGCTCATGAAAAATAACCGAAACTAGTTCTGCAGAATGAAATACAGGTAGATCTATGTTATTTGCTAGATTACTATCAATATTCAACAAACAATTTTAATAAATACTACTTTAATTAAGAGGCAGTAAGCTTCTTATATTCATGATAACAAAAAATGTAGAGATATTCAGCATCTTGAAGCAACAACAAATAAAAAATTATTTCTAAAACATGTAACATAACTCAATGCTAAAACAAATTCAACATTCATGTAAGAACATAAGCTTAAACTTCAGGAAAAGGAAGTTGATAGGGTAAAAATGGGACACAATAGCATCAATCTGTTAAGTAGCATAATTCACTGTCATTTAGTAATAGAATACATGATGGCAGAGAAAGTCTTTAGTTTATTTTTCCCATTTCATAAGACTTGACACATTACACAATAAGTAAATTATCTAATGAGTATATATATCATTGTCATTCTAAGTTAGAATGTTCTAGCAGTAACAATGACATGATGTTAGGGAACAAAAAGGTTAATTTTTAAGAAGCAGATAATAAGAAGCAAAAAGCAGTTCAGTCTGCACTTTTTTTCCTTTCCAACTGGTGGAGAAACCAGTGATGCTCAAGCATAGCGTTGTCCATTTTTGCAGCAGAAAATGTTAGATATAGATTGTGTTAATTGACCTATTTTTTATTTCAGCGTCGAAAAGGTTTGGAGTTGCGTTTCATTTGCAGTTGGTTTGTACTATACCTGAGCGTTGGTTTCAGCTTTGAAAAGGTTTGGCAGGCGACTCATCAGGAAAAAGTTCTGTTTGGAATTCTTTCTTTCTTGGTATAACCAAGCCAATTGAGATCTTTCAGATAAGGAACACATCTGAAGGATAATTCAATTCTAACCATCTGATCTAAATACCTATATAAAAGAATTAACTGGTTTTACTATTAGTACAATCCTTTTGAACTGTAATATGAAATAGAGAGGCAGGACCATGCAAGACAACACAATAGCAAAAGAAACTTAAATTCAAGGAAACTTCTCATGCATCAATAAAACTGAAGGTTGTAACCAAAGCACGAATTCAACAGTGATAATTTTGTATGAACATGATTTACATGACATCAGTTGAGCTGAAAGCTGAAACATTTATAGGAAATGCAATGCAACAATACTGAAATAGGAATACAATGGAACGCATGGAAACACAGAAAGAAAAAATTATATGCAAGGCCAAGTTGAAGAGGTCTATAGACCCAACAGTAATAAGTGCTAATTTTTAAATCAAAAGGAAAAAAAGTGCTAAATATTTAAGTTAATAAAAATGATATGAAATATCCCGGGTTGGCCACCCCGAGACGGTGTCATCACATTTTGAAAATCCCAGCACGACACATATACGCAACAAATAAAAATAATACTAATAAAAATTCTTTTACATCAATCCTCAACCCTCAATACTCAACAGGGGAGATACATCAATCTGATATTAACTTAAACATAATATACAATGTAAAATGCATGAATATTTACAAATAAATTTTTATTTTATTTTCTCACTAGTCTGAGGATGTTGACACGTACGTGACTTACAGAAAATGATTTCTTCTGAAACTCAACTCACCAAACTATTTGTCATGCCTGCTACTTGAAATCATTGTATAATGAGGGGTGAGCTTCACAAGCTCAGTGAATTAAATTTACTAGAAGTACTTATATAAAAGGTCTTTCAATATCAAATCAATTATATTTCATACAACTTGATACTAGCATTCCACTATCACTACACATATCATAAGTCTCATTCTCTATCAATCTCTTCGTCTTATTTACATGTTCACCTTAAACCCATCAATTATCTCAAAATTGCCTCGTAATGAGGTTCACATCATAAAATCTACCATTTAGATGGTTCTTATCACCATAACTGTCTCTCTGTGAGACTCATCCATCTATAAATAAATTTACAATAATACACCATACATCAGCATTTCAATAATGCAAGCAATAATTAAAACAGATGTAATGCATGAATTATCATTATGGGAACGTCTTCCCACATGTTGACATGTTTTTATTATCTTAGACCGGCTACCTTCCCAGTTTTTTTCTTTATAGCTTATCCCAGCTGTCACGGTATTTATTTCCAGCATATACTGGTTGTCACGGTGCCCCTTTTATTTCTAGCACATACTGGCTATCACAGTTTTTCAATTAGACCAGCTGCCATCCCGGTTTTTTTCCTTTTCATTTAATGCATATGCATATGAACAATGATATGAAATATGTGTTTGAACAATAACATAAAAAAAAAAACAAACATGAATTCAAATATTTAATTTTGGCTATCCTGATTTTTTTTCAAATTATATAAAAAAATTTCACTAAATTCCTCTCATCCCAAATCACATCAAATCATCAATTAAAGCTTGTCAAGATCTACTAAATTTCATCCCAAATCACATCAAATCATCCATCAAAGCTTGTCAAGATCCACTAAATTTCATCTCCTCATAATTCGTATCAAAACATCAACCATAACTCATCAAGAATTTATTTATCACCATCATTATTAAATCAACTCATTACTCTAATAATATTATCTCTCACCTAATAATTTTCTACATGTCCAAAATTCGTATCACACCTATCAATCAAATTTTTATCTACCACCAAAGCATAATAATTTATTTAATATTATCACTAGATATTTCATTTTTATTTAGATTACTTAAAATAAATCTAACTCATCACGTAACACTTAAAGCTACCCGTGGATCACCTCCTTGCCTTTCCCGTTCCTCTCAGAAATTTCTCCCGGTTGCTAATCGTTAACACCTAATATAATATTTGTATTAAATTTTTAATTATTTCTTCAATTCTTCTTAAAACACACCCTTTGAAAATTCCCACTTTGAATTATGAAAAATTTCATGTAAGCTAAAAATTAAAAAAGAAACACTACGTTATCACCTTCTGTTTTTCTGATAGCTTCTCGTGACTCTCTATAAAATTCCTCCGTAAACTCCTTCAAAATTTTGCTCTTTCAACTTTTCTTTGAATCCCCAAGTGTTTAAAGAAAACGAGTGATTTGAAAGAAGATTAAACGAAATTTGGTAAGGTTTATATATATATATATAAAACCAAACTTTGAAACCAACTGATGCATCATCAGTTAACTCCCCCTTAGCCTTCCACGTTTTTTGCACTTGTTTTACATGCAAGGCCTTCACATTTCATTTGGCAGCAGGTGCTGCCACGTTTTCAATTTTTTTTTTAGAAAAAATATATTTATTTATTTCCGTCTTTTCATGCTGAACACGTCCAGATTTTTTTTTCAAAAGAATTATTTTATTCAATACTAAATCTTTCGCGTAAATATATTATTTTAATTTCATGTCATACTTATTAAATTACTTCTTTACCCTTACTTTATGATTACGGTTATTACAGAAACTGAGCATGAAGATCCATTCGCAACTAATTTTCTTCATGAGTTCTTTTTCACCACATAAATCAAAACAAAAGATTCATTCATTTACAAATAGGTCTATCTTGAATAAGCAAAACCAAAAACTCCAAATAAAGCCATAATATACTCTCTTTTTTGATAAGTAAGAAAGCCATAATATACTCATTTCACAACTCCAATGCTAAGCAAAGAATACAACGGACAAATTGATTTATTAATAAAAAAAACTAAGAAATTAACATAAAGAGCAAAAATCAGTACACTTCAAAACATACATTGACTTACCCATTAACCATTTGAGGGATTTCGGGGCTGTTTCCTCACACCCTTGCGGCCTTTCTCTAACACAAAAGTCAATAATGGAAACCATAAAAACCACAATCGATAAAGTAGCTATCAAAGAGCAAAACAAATACCTCAAGAGATGAGAAAAACTGAAGAAAGAAACAAAGAACAGTAGAAGAGAAATACAAGGAAAAGAATTGAGATTGATGGAGCTCCCTTGATTCTGTTTCTCATTTTTCTACAGGAAGGGAGGCGGACCTGGGAAAGCAATGGATCAGACTCTCCCACTTTTTTAGAGAAACAAAGGATGGCAGATTGGCAGAGTAGAAACACAACGAGGCAGAACAGGGGAAGGCTTCCCCACAATTTTTCTTGACCCCTTTTCCCTTTGTCCACGCCCAACAAAGGAAGAGCGACGTGTAAAAATGAAAAACTAAAGGACTTGGTTTTAAAGAGTTGTAAGACTATCAATTGTGGCAAACAGAGCTGATGTAATGGCAGTTATCACACCATTGCCTCATCAATTACTAGGAATCCATTCAATTTCTGAAAATCTTAAGTACTCCAGTGAAAAGTATAAAAACCACAACTTATTAGCTTTTCTGCAGAGATTCTCTTTTAAGTTTTTGGTTATTTTTGTAGTTTGGAAATAACACAGTTGGAACACTGAAGAATCAAATAATATAGTACCATATTCTATATTTCAGTCTGTATCATACCACTATGCAAAATAAATTGGCTCCTTTCTGATCATACTTTGCGTGTATTGGCCTCAGAACTTGACTTTTCTCAACCCCAAAGGATGTAGCTGAGAAAGCCTATAAAAAAAATCCATGCTAAATCTATACAACAGAGATGGATTTGGTTAATTTTAATCCTCTTACCTTCTGTCTTTTGAAAAAGAGACCCATGATATAATTACGCGTGTTAATCTAATTTATGGTGACAGGAGCACAGTTTTGCAGATATGTTGTTCAATTCAACCTAGTAGAACACGATCATCAACAGAAAAGAAATAATAAAAATCAATACATAAACACATCAAAGATTATAAATTGACAATTTTTAATATTTCTCTCACAATGGTGGTATTACATATCTTGATGGTATGATATCCAAAATAGTCTTTTCGACATCATAAAATTTCCTATATTGCTATTTATATAGATTTGGAAGATTTTATGAAGATAAAGGAAACAAGAATTTAACAAAACCAAGAATTCAATTTAATTCTATTACTGAGGGTTTTTCATTTCTTTTCTCAAATTACCTCCCTTGGAGGCAAGCCATGAAGTACTATTTCATAATGTGGCCTTCGCCGACTATTCCGCGCAAATTTCACAACTTGCAATGTAAATACAAATGTTTTGTAATTATAAGTAGAATTGAGTCAGTTGGCTTAGTTTCATTGGCACGATTCTCTAAGCGCACCTCCAAGGGCATTCCTTTGCTTTAAACTTGTTAACCCTAATCACAGATTAACTGTATATATATTGTTGTTAATCATATGATAGGTAAGTAATTCCATGCGTTAATCACTTGCCAACATGTTCTTCAATCTCTTAACTTTGATCTTGCTTTTGCAATCTCCACTTCCTAATTAGCAAGTGCCCCTCTTTGTAGATTTCAAACATTAACTTAACGTTAAATTAATCCTTTCTTATAAACAATATTTTTTGAGCTGCGTAATGATAAATAAAAAAGTCAGATTTTCAATGTTATGCTGTTTGTTTGTTTATTGTATTATGATTGTTTTATTATTATTATCATCAAAGAGTTGGTAAAACTATTTTTGTTTACGAAAAATCCTAAATATTCTTTATATATATATATATATATATATATATATATATATATATGTATTATTAGAGCTTAAAACTGGTCACCCAAATATTTGGTTAATATGATATCATGATAAATTTTTAAATAGATTGGACCTACCAAATTAATCGTAACCTCCACACTCCCTTGTCACACTATCTGACATGTGCAGAAAGATTGTGCTATACACCATATTCTTCATCTCATTCCATTGGACATCTGGGACTTACTGGAAAATCATCATCTTCTCCAATCGCCAAATCCACCTTTTGTTGCATAAGAACCGCTTTGATTTTCCGCTTCCAAATGGCAAAGTCTCCCTTTCCATCAAACTTCTCAAAAATGAAGTTCGAACCCATCTTGCGGAGAAAATCCCAAGATTTATGCAGCACCCATAATTGCTTTCCAAACTTCTAAACCTCAAGAACAAGATCAAATCTTGATCCTAACACCGTTCTTGACTCCCTCAAGAACCCGATCAGATCTTGATCCCAACACCGTTCTTGAATCTCCCAAGAAGTTTCCTTTGATTCTTGGAGTCTTGCTCCGATACCCCCTGTTCTAGCTCTGATGCCACTGTTCCAGCTCTGATACCACTGTTGAAAATCACCTCAAGAATCCCAGGTGGTGACCTTCAAACACCCAAGTTCAAAATGACTTGTAATGAACAGGAATCAAACCATCAAAGAAAGAATACAAGCAATTGTTATCAAGGTTCGGCAAATGCCTACGTCCCCGTGAGCTCCTCCAAACTCTCTACACTAAATCAATGAGTTCTTACAATTACAGGAACACCTGCTCAAGAACCCTCTTGTTCTTAATACATGAAAGAAGAGAAAAGAAAGAGATAAGAACTAAGTGTTTCCTTGGAATTTTCCCCAAGAAAATTCCAATTACAAAGCCCTTGAACCCCAATTCTTGAATGCTCTCTCTCACTTGAAACACCTCTGAAGATTTGAGAGTCTATCTCTCTCAACACCAGCCACTCTTGGAATGAGACCTCTTCTTGTGTTTCTTCTCTCTTGACACTTGTGTCTTTGCACCCTTGTGTCATGTGTGTTTCACTCTTGTTGTTATTGCTCCTAGATGACCTTTTATATAGAGCAACAATTTTTTTAACCAATCTTGAAGTCATTCCCAACCCTTAGATCTTGAGAACCAAACAATCATGGCCCTCCAAGAGTCTAAGTGAACCTGTGCGTTTTAATCAAGTCCCACACACCATCTCAAAGTGTTGAACAAAAGGCATCAAGTGTGCCTAGCGCCGCGGCCCAGAACAGGGTAGGCCGCGGCGCACAACAGGGCAAAAAGCCTCTCCTTGCTGGGCGCCGCGGCGCACAAGGCCTGGGCCTCGGCGCACACCAGCCTGTACCACGGTGCACAGCTGGTGGAGGCAAAACTTGGCTTTCTGGAGGCCGCGGCGCCAAAGGCTGCTGAAGCCTTATCTCCCAACCGTTTAATTCTTAAACAAATTCCCAACATAGGGTTTGACAACCTCTTTGCCGATGTTCACCAACAATCTCACAACTTTATTAATCTTCTATTGCAACTTTAAGAAGAGCAAAATTGCTAAACTCTCACCACTTCACAACCCAAAAGCCCCAATACAACCAAAACTCTCAATCTAACTCTTAAGTGCAAGTGTTCTCTAGTTGACAACCCAAAATCCCAATACACCCAAAGCTCTCATTCTAGCTAAACCCCTCTGATTACAATGTATAATGTAATTTTGAGTGTGTCTCTAACCTTCTCTAAAATCTTCTTTTTTATAGAAGATATTTTCCTAATACTATGAGAAGGAGAACAACATAATAGTTTATTACTACTAATACTTGTACAAGCAACAATTTAATAGGAAACTACTACTACTACTACTAGAACAAGCAACTACAAAATAAGAAACTACTTTTCCCAAACCAATTAGATGTCTTTCATAGGATTTGAACCAAAATCCTAACAATGAGCTAATTAAGCTAAAAGAATATGTCTATTAGGGGACTAGAGTTGGAAATAAATAAATCAAAACCGTAGGGTCCTGTGTCCAAACTCCAAAACTAGGCCACCAAAACAAAGTATCCTCGTTGCATGCATGGCGGCAGACAGGCGCTGAACACCCGTATCTTCCATTTCACGCATTTCTCCAATTATTTTGATGCAACCTAAAAAACCATCTTGGATTTTTGAACACTGCATTGTATTTTCTTATTTCAAGATTTCCCAACTAATTAAATTAACTGCATGAATATTCAATAGTCAAATTTTAACAGGTAAAATAAGAAAAAGTAAGTCTTGAAAGCCTAGCTTTGACTTGGGTTCGGATTCTATAAAGACCCTCTCTCTTTCATATGATACTCTCTTTTGTCGCTGAATAGACATATACCCAAAGGACAAAGGTAAACAAAAATGGTGTCCATAAGGTTTACTAGCTTTGTACTAATGTTCATTTTGCTACATACAAGAAACTCCAGTGCAAATACTAACCAAGGTGTGTACCTTTCCTTTTCCAATTCATTTTTGGCACTAGCAATATCAACTTCATTAAGCTCAAAAATAATGTTTCAGGAACTTTTTGCATGCAGCTATGGAGAAAATGCTGCAGCCTGCAAACGGAAGCAACCTTGAAGCAACTAGGACTACCCTAAACGTTGAAAAGGTACAATTTTCATGGTCCCTAATTGTTCTCAAAATAGTAATTGCACGTTTTTTATTAATATATAGGGGGATTTGTTATATATCATAGATGAAATATGGTACATAAATACATTTCAATTTTATGATGGTGTTCCTGCTGCGGCTGAAGTTGGGAAGACTAGGCTTGGAGGGAGGAGAATTATGACCAAAAGGACCTTACTGGGAGAAAAGATGTGAAAGAGGAAGGTCTTCGTAGAGTAGAATCAAAGATTTCAGGCGCAGCCAGTTCTGTTTGTAACTACAGTAACCGTAGAGGGAGGGGAATTTCAAACGTAGAATGTAAACTGAGTAATAGAAGTCCTCATCATATGAAGGTCAAAAGACTCAAAACGGCCGGTTTTACAGCTTTTAGTGCTGATTATCATGTCCCAAAATCTCATCCGCCTAAGAAAAACTGAGAAGTATCTGTTAACCACAAAAATGTACCGAAATTCCGGTATAGAAATTGTAATTTTGGGGTGTCAACAGTACCAAAACTCTTTCAGATAGCTAGAGTTTCAATTTTGTCTTCTGTTTTATTTTTTTTCTTTCTTAATAGGTGTTAAATACAAGCAAGGAAATCATACTTGTATGTATGCCATATAGAAATTCTAATGTTAGAAAGGATTTTGTTTTAAATTAAATTCAATGAAGTTTCTAAATTTTGTCGATTATGCGCATGTTCTGGCAGAGTACTGAAATTTAGTTGCTACAAGGCGTAGGTTAATTATTTTGGTCTGTAATCTGTATGATTGAGCACGTAAGTAGCTGTTGAGTGAACATGAGATTGAAAGGGAAAAGCAAAAGTGGGGTTAATGTTTCAATTTGAATATTTTGATGTCTAGATGCAGGAAAGGATATCTATGCTTTAAAGAAGCACCCAGCTGGAACCTCACAAGAGCACATGAAACATCAGGTACCTCCCTATTTTTGCAACTCTAGATACATTTATCATGTGTTTATATGATATATCAGTGAGTGTAAATAATTAAAAAGTTTTGAGTCTTCAATTCTTCAATAAGTTTAATATCCACATGATATGGTCACCGATCATATCTAAATTGTTTATTCATAGTCTAAATTATATTTGCATATGTTTACCTAGGATGATAGAAGCACGTTGAAGGCAAAGTCAATGAACTATGCAAGAATGGGAATTTCTAGGAAGGGATCAGTTGATCTCCCAAAGAAAAGGCATCTGTGTATAGGCAGCTTTGGATGTTCTTCAAGGTTCAGAAAAACAGTTCCCCGGGAATCTGATGATCCCCTCCAGAATCATGAATCCCAGAAGCTTCTTGAGGCTGCTAATAAAATCATGAACCTGATGAACAAAGATTACGAGGGATCGGGAGGAGGTTCTCGTCACAAGCCTCCTACCAACAATGGTGAGCCTTTGGATCAAGAACCCCCATGAGACCTTGATTTTGTCCTGTTCCAAAATATAATTTTGATCCCATAGGAAGAGAATTCCCCCACTTTTACATAATACTGCTAACATTATTTTTCTTCTCTTTTTTTGGCTTCACAGTATTTTTGTTTTCACATCTAATTTATAAAATATACCAGTAATGGGGATCGTACCAGTGCTACAATATCAGTTTTGTACTTTGTGATTATCGTTTTTCTTGGCTAAGAAATATACTACTTTCTAAATTATGATGCTCCTTACTTGGGAAATTATAACAGTGGGGACAAGGGGCGCATGTTCATTTTCTAATGTACGTGATCTCTAAGAAAAAGAAGCGACCTGATTGTTCTAATGAAAAAAATCAGAACTTATTTCGAGAATTAACTGAATCAGGTTCATGTTTTGTCAGAGGGAAAACTTGTAAGATTCTAATCAACTAGTTCATGTCTTAATGGTCAAGAACCCAATTCACCAGGAGCTCATGACTAAACAAAGCTAAGTATGATCAATATCAGTTTAGAAAGTTGTACTGAAAAAAGGTCAGCCAAAAAATAAGTTTGTCTTCAACATATAAGCATGAAGGGAATCATAACTAATCAGACATGAGACAGCTGCAGTGTACCTTCAAATGAATGTTTAACTCCCAGTGGTGAACTTCAAGTCTTCTTTCGCATGGCTTGAGTCCATAGCAATAATCAAATGCTTTGAACTGTGATACTCAGAAATGTGCAGTCCCACCCTAATAGCTTTAAGCTCATGAAAAATAACCGAAACTAGTTCTGCAGAATGAAATACAGGTAGATCTATGTTATTTGCTAGATTACTATCAATATTCAACAAACAATTTTAATAAATACTACGTAGAATACAAATTATGAGGCAGTAACTTCTTATATTCATGATAACAAAAAATGTTTAGATATTCAGCATCTTGAAAAAACAACAAATAAGAAATTAATTCTAAAACATGTAACATAACTCAATGCTAAAACAAATTCAACATTCATGTAAGAACATAAGTTTAAACTTATGGAAAAGGAAGTTGATAGGGTAAAAAGGGGACAGAATAGCCTCAGTCTGTTAAGTAGCATAAGTCACTGTCATTTAGTAATAGAATACACGATGGCAGAGAATGCTTTTAGTTTATTTTTCCCATTTCATAAGACTTGACACATTACACAATAAGTAAATTATCTAATGAGTATATATATCATTTGTTAGAATTTAAGAGAGTAAAGAGATGTGAGAATTGAAGAGAGTAAAGAGATTGTACAAATGCTTACTTGAGTTCTTATACAATTAAGAGTATATATAGGTTGTTAAAAGTAAAAGACATTCATTAAAACAAAGAAGGAAACATGGCCTAAAGTAAGTCTTAAAACAAGGAAGGAAACATGACCTAAAGTAAGCTTTAAAACAAGGATGAATATATGGCAAGTGTGGGTGAAGTGGAATAGTTAGTGACCTTAATTAAAGAAAAGAATATGGACTTTGCCATCCATTGACAACCCCCCTCAAATTGATGCAGGTTGATCAATAAGCATCAATTTGCTGCTTAAGAAGCAATGTCGATGGCGAGTGAGCGTTTTGGTGAAGATATCAGCAATTTGTAGGTCAGTGGAAACATGTGGAAGAGTGATAACACAAGCTTCAAATGCTTCGCGGATAGAGTGACAGTCGACTTCAATATGCTTCGTGCGCTCATGATAGACAAGATTGGCCGTGATCTGAATAGCACTTGTATTATCAGCATGTAGAGGTGTAGGATCAGTTGCAGAAAAATCTAACTCAGCAAGCAAACCTCGAAGCCAAATAATTTCGGAACAAGCAAGAGACATCGCCCGATACTCAAATTCTGTAGATGACTTAGAAACTCTGTCTTGCTTCTTACTCTTCCATGAGATCAATGCATCACCTAAGAACACACACCAACCAGTAATGGAGTGACGTGTATCAGCACAACCAGCCCAATCAGCGTCGCTATAAGCAATAAGTCGAGGAGAATTGCCTGCGGGAAAGAGTAAGCCACGGGCAGAAGTGCCCTGAACATAGCATATGATCCTACGGACAGCAACCAAATGAAGGTGACGAGGGGTCTGAAGAAACTGGCTGACTTGTTGTACTGCAAAGGAAATGTCCGGTCTAGTAATGGTGAGGTAGACAAGACTGCCCACCAACTTTCGGTATAAACTAGGATCAGCAAGTAAATCACCCTCCTCTTTGCGAAGCTTGACATTCAATTTCATGGGAGTATCAACAGAAGTGGCCTCCTGTAGGCCAGCTGTAGCCACCAGGTCACTAGCATACTTATGTTGATTGAGTGAAATACCCGACGGACTACGATGCACCTCAAGACCGAGAAAATATGTAAAAGACCCAAGATCTTTCATATGAAAGGACTCAGAGAGATGTGTCTTGAGCTGGCCAAGTAAAACAGAATAGGAACCAGTAATCACAATATCATCAACATAAACTAAAAGAACAACAATACCCATGTCTGATTTTCGAAGAAACAAGGAAGTGTCATACCTGCTCTGCTTGAATTAGAATTGTAATAAATTAACTCGAAATTTATCAAACCAAGCCCTTGGAGCTTGTTTGAGACCATAAAGGGAGCGACGAAGCTTACACACATGTGAGTTTGGAGAAGGAAACAATCCCGGGGGTGGCTTCATATAAATACACTCTTTAAGATCCCCATGAAGAAAAGCATTCTTGACATCTATCTGATGTAGTGGCCAATCATTGGAAGCAGCAAGAGCTAGAATCGTACGAACAGTGGTCGTCTTAGCCACAGGAGCAAAGGTTTCTTCATAATTAACACCATATTCCTGTTTATTTCCAAGTGCAACAAGCTGAGCTTTATAACGATCCAAACTTCCATCAGATCGAACCTTGACGGAGTAAACCCATTTGCAACCCAGGGGGACTATAGTGGAAGGACAAGGTGCAATGTCCCAAGTGTGATTGGCCTCTAAAGCAGCAATATCTTCCTGCATAGCTTGTCGCCAACAATCATGCTTGACAGCATGTGAGTAGCATGTGGGAATATCAAAATTAGACAATGCAGCAGTAAGAGCAGAAGCAAACCACCCATACCTATCCGGAGGTAAAGATATTCGAGAAGAGCGACGTACCAAGTGTTCTGAAGGTGCTGCAACTGACTGGAGCATGGTAGGATCAGATATCGGTTGAGCCATCGGAAGAGACTGTGGGCGAGAGCGTCTCGTATATACAATACCTGGTTTAAAGCGAGAGCTGACTTGATGAAGATCTGAAAATTGTTGCTCAAAGGAGGGGAGGACCACCGTAGAAGAAGAGGGCTCAGAGGACACAGGAAAGAAATGTTGATTTTCAAAGAAAATAACATTTTTAGAAATACGTGTACGATGTAAGGTAGGATCATAGCAAACAAATCCCTTTTGACACACATTATATCCCAAGAATGCACATCTAACAGATTGAGCAGATAATTTATGTCGCTCATGGGGAGGTAAATGGACAAAATATACACAACCAAAGATACGAAGATTATCATAACTAGGTTGTTTAGCAAACAAGCAGAAATAGGGAGACTCCATGTGTAAGATTTGGGAAGGTAAACGATTAATCAAGTGAGTAGCAGTTTTCAAAACCTCGACCCAAAACATTGATGGAACAGATGATTCTAACAAGAGAGTACGTACCACATCAAGAAGATGACGATTTTTGCGTTCGGCTACTCCATTCTGTTGGAGAGTAGCAGGACATGAACGTTGATGAATAATGCCTTTAGAAGCCAAGAATTCCTGAAACTCAGTAGACAAATATTCACCACCAGAATCTGTGCGTAATGTCTTAATAGTCGCAGAAAATTGATTGTCAACATACGCTAAAAAATTAGTGAAAGTACGAAAAACCTCAGATTTAGAGCGAAGAAAATAAATCCAAGTGAATCTGCAATAATCATCAATGAAAGTCACATAATATTTAAATTTTTCATGTGAACTAATGGGGGAAGGTCCCCAAACATCACTATGGATAAGATCAAAGCAGTGAGAAGCTCTACTAGCATGTAAAGGAAAGAGAAGAATTTTGCTTTTACCAAGTTTGCAAGAATCACACTTAAGAGATAAAGAAGAACGTTCTTCATTATAAAGAAAACCATAGTGCAATACATGAGATAAAATCTGAGTATTGGGATGGCCTAAACGACGATGCCACACCGTACTCAGATTTGGAACATTATTGCAAGCAAGAGACTTAATAGACGAAACTGGAGAAATTACTGGGACAGATAAAAATAGTGGAAACAAGCGCCCCACTTTAGGTCCCTTCGCGATCAGCTCTCCCGTTACCTGGTCCTGTACAACACAACCATCACCAGAAAAGTTAACAACACAATTGTTATCAACTAATTGACCAACAGAAATAAGATTCGTGGAAAGTTTATGAGCAAGAAACACATCAGTAAAGTTAGAAGAGGCATCTCCGACAGCAGCGATTGGTAAAGAACTGCCATTGGCAGTCTGAATGGCAGATGGACCAACATAGGGTCGAACACGACACAGAGCGGTGGGAGTATTCGTCATGTGATTAGAGGCCCCCGAGTCTACGTACCAGAGTTTGGTAGAATTTTTACCTTGAAACCCCATTGCAGATAATGCTGAAATTAGCATCTGTTGCACCATTTCGGGTGTGCAGTAATTTGCTGCAGGAGGTGCCGGAACTGGGGAGGCACTGGAAGAAGAGCTAGGAGCTGCGGAGGGTACAATAACAGAAGTCTGAAATGCTTGAGCCTGACGATTCTGTGGGCGGAGACGACATTCTTTGATGATGTGACCCTTCTTCTTACAATAAGAGCAATATTTCTTGGGACAATTGGTAACAATATGCCCATATTCCTTACAGCAAAAACACTGCAAGTTTTTAGAATGCATAGGTGATCCGTGTCCTTGGGCAGCATAAGCAACAGTTCTTGGACTACCATAAGATTGCTCCAGAGTGGCTTGAGTACTAAGACGTTGTTCTTCACGAAGTAACTCACCAAAACAAACATCAAGAGAAGGAACAGGAGATCTATTCAGCAGAGAGGAGCGAATAGATTCATATTCCGGGCGTAGTTTCATAAGAAATTGATCACGCCATCTAGTCTCATGGAGTTGCTGAATAGTCGAAAGAGTGACAACAGGAACAGCCGCTGTAACAAGATCAGTATAGCCAGTCCAAAGAATCAAAAAGGCCGAGTAATAGTCTTGGATGGAAAGACTGCCATGTTGAAAGGTGGCAATTGCATGCTCTAACTGAAAGCGATAAGCATCATTATCTTGATGATAAACCTTCTTCAGATAAGTCCACATGGATTGAGCAGAGCGATGAGTACGCAAGTTGGTGACAATATGTGGCTCCATCGAACCAAGAAGCCAAGACATGATCCGAGCATCAAGCACAGTCCAAGAAGGAGAAGACCTGACATCCTTCGATTGGTCTGTATTAGATGTTTGTGCAATATCCGTGCCATCGATATGGCCCCAAAGTTCTTTTCCCTTGAGGAAAATTTCAAACTGAATGGCTCATGTAGAGTAATTTTTGCCCGTAAATTTGACACACACAGGTGCAGAGTCCATTGCAAATAAGTGCAAAAAAAATAGCCCGACCAAAAAAATGTTGAAACCACCCAAAGCAGAAAAAAAACAAACTGCCAAAGAGATCTGAGAACAAAAAAAACACAAAGAAATCTGAGACCCAAAGCCACAAAACACCTCTCTGAAAATAGAGGATGTCATGAATGCCGAAACTGCTCAAACCAAAAAAATAGGAGGTGTCGACAACACCAACCCAAAAAGAGAAGACTGAAAAACAAAAAAAAAAAAAACTTTCACGTCGAGTTCACCGAGAACAACACAGAACACACCGAAACACGAAACCGAGAAAAATTACAAGCGAGAGAAAAACCTAAGCAACCGGCTCTGATACCATGTTAGAATTTAAGAGAGTAAAGAGATGTGAGAATTAAAGAGAGTAAAGAGATTGTACAAATGCTTACTTGAGTTCTTATTATTGAGAATACAATTAAGAGTATATATAGGTTGTTAAAGATAAAAGACATTCCTTAAAACAAGGAAGGAAACATGGTCTAAAGTAAGTCTTAAAACAATGAAGGAAACATGGCCTAAAGTAAGCCTTAAAATAAAGATGAATATATGGCAAGTGTGGGTGAAGTGGAATAGTTAGTGACCTTAATTAAAGAAAAGAATATGGACTTTGCCATCCATTGATATCATTGTCATTCTAAGTTAGAATGTTCTAGCAGTAACAGGTAGCTGATACTCAAAAGACATGATGTTAGGGAACAAAAAGGTTAATTTTTAAGAAGCAGATAATAAGAAGCAAAAAGCAGTTCAGTCTGCATTTTTTTTCCTTTCCAACCGGTGGAGAAACCAGTGATGCTCAAGCATAGCGTTGTCCATTTTTGCTGCAGAAAATGTTAGATATAGATTGTGTTACTTGACGTATTTTTGGTTTCATTGTTGAAAAGGTTTGGAGTTGCGTTTCATTTCCAGTTGGTTTGTACTATACCTGAGCGTTGGTTTCAGCGTTGAAAAGGTTTGGAGTTGCGTTTCATTTCCAATTGGTTTGTACTATACCTGAGCGTTGGCTTTTTGGCAGGCGACTCCTCAGGAAAAAGCTCTGTTTGGACTTCTTTCTTTCTTGGTATAACCAAGCATAATTTTGTATGAACATGATTTACATGACATCAATTGAGCTGAAAGCTGAAACATTTATAGGAAATGCAATGCAACAATACTGAAATAGGAATACAATGGAACGCATGGAAACACAGAAAAAATAATTATATGCAAGGCCAAGTTGAAGAGGTCCATAGACCCAACAGTATAAGTGCTAATTTTTAAATCAAAAGGAAAAAAAATGCTAATTATTTAAGTTAATAAAAATGATATGAAAGTGAGC
This sequence comes from Bretschneidera sinensis, assembly GCA_023935145.1. NCBI lineage: Eukaryota > Viridiplantae > Streptophyta > Magnoliopsida > Brassicales > Akaniaceae > Bretschneidera > Bretschneidera sinensis. The sequence continues at coordinate 150,817,607 of CM043697.1, forward strand.
ATGAAGATCCATTCACGACTAATTTTCTTCATGAGTTCTTTTTCACCACATAAATCAAAACAAAATAGGTCGATCTTGAATAAGCAAAACCAAAAATTCCAAATAAAGCCATAATATACTCTACTTTTTTATAAGTAAGAAAGCCATAATATACTCAATTCACAACTCGAATGCTAAGCAAAGAATACAATAAACAAATTGATTTATTAATAAATAAAAAAACTAAGAAATTAACATAAAGAGCAAAAATCAGTACACTTCAAAACATACATTGACTTACCCATTAACCATTTGAGGGATTTCGGGGCTGTTTCCTCACACCCTTGCGGCCTTTCACTAACACAAAAGTCAATAATGGAAACCACAAAAGTCAATTAATACTATGACTAGTAACTTGCACCGCACGCCCAGTGCCACCATTATTAGAAGCGAAAGAGTACTTCTGGCGTCATGCATGACCTCCACCATTACAATAACAGTCCACATCACTTCCACCGCTATGCGAATTTTGTAATCGTAAAAATCAGAACTCAGTCCCCACAAATTTGTTCCCAAAGTATATAGCACTAGAGTCAAAAATTGAAATGTGTTTTTTACTCTTAATGAATATAAAAGTAGAATCACCCAATCCAATGCAGTGTTATTTAAGAGAAGAAAGATGGTTGTAATAAACGACTGTGTTGTAAGCGGTGACGCACTAGGTACCGCGAATATATTAACTCAAGTAGACAAACACCGCATAACATAAACTTAAACATAACCATTTCAACTATAAATCGAACAAACCATCTATGCTTTGTATGATATGTATGCCAATTAATGCAAAGATAGCGATAATTATAAAAGACTTCAAGCTTACCCTATCTTTTTATTTTAGTCTCTCTGGGAAAACTTTTCGATCAGTGAAAAGTGTATAGCCATGTCAACCGCCGGCGCACACATCTTTGTGTACCCATTCCCGACCTCAGGCCACATCATCCCACTCCTCGACCTCACCCACTGGTTACTCACCCGCGGCCTCACCATCACCGTATTGGTCACCCCCAACAACCGCCCTTTGCTCGATCCACTCATCTCCCGCCACGCGTCCTCCTCTCTCAACCCACTGGTCCTCCCCGCCCCCGAAATCTCACCGTCATCCCCGCAAAACAGGCTCATCGCTATCATGCAAGGCTTGCGTGAGCTTCACCACCCAGTCCTCCTCCAGTGGTTCAAATCACACCCTTCGCCTCCTGTGGCCATTGTATCCGATTTCTTCCTCGGGTGGACACAAGAGTTAGCTTCCCAGGTTGGCGTGCCACGTGTCGTGTTCTCCCCGTCCGGTGCCTTAGGCCAGTCCGTTACTTTTGCTCTGTGGCGAGACCTATTCGAATTGGAAAACGATGATCCTGAGGACGTCAATTTTGAGGTTTCGTTTCCGGGTATACCGAATTGTCCGAAATACCCTTGGTATCAGATCTCTCGTTTCTACAGGAATCATAAACATGGAGACTCAGATTGGGAATTTTACAGGAACAACACGTTGTCTAACTTGTCGAGTTGGGGATTCGTTTTCAACTCGTTCGCCGAATTGGAGCGAGTTTACTTCGATCACCTGAAAAAAGAGGTTGGACATGATCGGATTTGGGCTGTGGGACCCATTCGGCCACCTGATGAGGCTCTGACGGGATCCACTAACCGCGGTGGGTCCAGCTCCGTTTCTTCTCACGATGTGATGACGTGGCTTGACGCACGCGAGGACCAATCAGTAGTGTACGTTTGCTTTGGCAGCCGTGTCACGTTAACGAGTAGGCAAATGGATGAGCTGGCAAGTGCGTTGGAGCAAAGTGGGGTCTACTTTATCTGGTGTGTTAGGCAACCTAACATCAATACCGTGGAAGATTATGGCGTTATCCCTGATGGGTTCGAAGGCCGTGTGGCTGGTAGAGGTTACTTGATAAAGGGGTGGGCGCCACAGGTAACCATACTGAGGAATCGAGCGGTGGGTGCGTTCTTAACTCACTGTGGGTGGAACTCCACGTTGGAAGGGATAGCCGCTGGGGTTGTGATGCTAACGTGGCCAATGGATGCGGATCAGTTCACCAATGCAAAGCTATTGATTGATGAGTTAGGCGTAGGGATCCGAGTTGGTGAGGCGACTCAGAATATCCCCAAATCGACCAAGTTGGCTCGTCTGTTGGTCGAGTCTGTGGATGGGACCAGACCAGAGAGGGCACGTGCCAAAAAACTTCGTGACACGGCCTTGGGTGCGATTGAAGGAGGGAGCTCTGATAAAGAGCTGGATGAGTTTTTGAAAAAGGTGAGCGAGCTTGAAATAAAAAGGGGGTAATGAAAAGGAATGTGACTAATGCGCGTGGAAGATTGAGATCTATCTGGCAAGTTGGATGATCTCTTGTGCCATTGACACATTGCAAGCTGATAAAACTCGCTTTCTGAATTGTCAAAACAAACAAGAGGACCTTCGATATTTTAAGATGACATTGTGACATGTTCTGGTTTCTGTGGGTACAATGATAGACGACAAGAGCACGTAGTACTGGTGTTGGGGCCTCACTTTATATTTTCTCTCTTTATCACACCCTCCACTTACTGTGACCATAGTATCTGAAACAAGACGAGAATGCTAATAGTCTCCGTAAAAAAAAAAAAAAACAAAGCGGCTTCAACTGCTGATTTTGTTGTTTTGAATGAGCCTCGTAATTGGGGTGATATTTCTAGACTGTTTTCTTCTTAGTTCCTTTATTTCTCTGTAATCCTTTCAAAGTGCAATTTATCTTGCGAGAAAAGCAGAAAATGAAGAAGCAGAAACAAATCAAAAAAATTAAAAGAACAAAATTATTCATTCTCTCTGTAGCAAATTGATACAAAACAAACACAACCACTTATGTAATTCAATTAAATTCTCTAAAACTATAGAATTAATTTAAACCTAACAAAGTGTAAAGATGAAAGAGTCCCGGCATTTAGTGAAAAAAAATAGTACCATATACTTTAAGGGCCTGGTTTAGAAACCTACTTTAAATGAAGTTAAATCTAATTTTTCTTTAAAAAAAGTTAGATTTAAAACCACTGGGTCCAAACCTAATCAATAAATCTCTAACAAACAATGGCATCACTAAAGCATGAGCAATTACTTGAAAAAGAAATATACTCTAGCAACGAACTTGAAGACAAAGAAGCCATTTATGGACAGAAATTAAAGCATAAAAGCATGAATTTAGAAGGGAAAAAAATCTAAAACCTAGAAGAATTTTGAGAAAAGAAAAAAAGGCCTTTACCAATTATTATTCGCTATAATTTTTTATTTTGGTAAGACATTACAACGGGACACTCCTTCCTTCACAAATAGTATCAATAGACTAAAACTTACTAGCCACTAATTCCCCATTTCTGTAATATGCTTTATCAACCCATCCAAATCCTTAACCGAATCCCCACCTTCTTTGATTGCCTTTAGTGCAGCCATACGTAATTCAATGGCTTTCCCTCTCTCAACTCGGTTCTCACTCACCGATTCCACCAAGAATCGAGCCAACTCAGTCGACTCAGGCACGCCTTGTGCACCTTCACACACCCTCCTCGCCACCTTTAACTGGTCAACCAGTAAGTTAGCACCTAAATATTGGTCAGCCGTCATGGGCCATGCAAGCATCGGCACACCAGCGACTAGCCCTTCAAGCACCGAATTCCACCCGCAGTGAGTCAAGAATGCGCCCACGGCTCGGTGACTCAGTATCAGAACTTGTGGAGCCCACTCTCTAATCACAAGGCCTCTACCAGCCACACGATCTTCAAAACCATCTGGGATTACGCCGTAATCCTGTCCGCCCACGTGTCCCTTGTTGGGCTCCTTGACGGACCATACGAAATGGACCCCACTCTTCTCCAACCCTGATGCAAGCTCCTCCATTTGATTGTTGGTCAACACAGCTTGACTCCCAAAGCAAACATACACCACCTTGTGATCCTCGCACATGTCGAGCCAAGTCATGATATTATCCACGGAGACTGAGCTGGGTCCACCTCTCTGCTTGGGCATCAACGAACCACCATCATCATCAGGATGGTGTAATGGGCCCACCGCCCACACACTATCATGACCCATTTCCTTCCTCAAGTGATCCAAATAAAGCCCTTCCAACTCATTAAATGAGTTGATAACGATACCCCAACTCGTTGCATTATGGCGAAACCCATCTTTGATGAATTCCGAAACTGCGTCTCCTTGAACGTAGCTACGATAGATAGCGGAGATTTGCCACCAAGGGTACTTCGGGGAATTAGGAATCTCCGAGAAGGAAATCATTTCCGTTTCATCAGAGGGATCTTTCCGTTGAGGCATATCACGCCACAGTGAAGAAATGAAAGATAAAGCCATGGCACCAGACGGTGAGAATACGAATCTTCGAATGCTGAGCTGGCAGGCCAAGCGGTGGGTCCATCCCAAGAACATGTCGGATATGATTGCAACAGGAGGAGAAGGGTGTGTATTGAACCAATTGAGCAACGGTTGATGGAGTTGGCCCAAGGCGTGCATCATGGCATTGGAAATCTTGAAAGTGGTTGTGGGAGAGTCCTTGACGTTTTCGACTCCAGCGGGGATAGAAGGATGTGAAGGAAAAGGGAGGATAAGGGTTTTGATTGATGGGTGAGAAGAGAGGAGAGGGTTTAGGAGATTGAGGTTTTTGGGTGTGACCAAGATGGTTATAGTTAGGCCATGAGTGGCAAGCTGCTGGGCCAGGTCTAGGAGTGGTATCATGTGGCCTTGTGCTGGGAAAGGGAAAACCAGTATGTGTTTGTCGCTGCTGACAATTGTCATGGTGGAGAGAGAGAGAGAGAGAGAAAGAGGGAAGAGAGGAAGAATATGGTACCATCGCTTATGGAGGAAGAATATGGTGCTCTCGCTTTTGGTGGTTGTACATGTGCTATACGGGTATTTGCTAAGTAGTGGTGCATGTCATTTTCATATTTTATTGGAGATTTTTTTTAAAGGTATATTATTGGAGATTCTATGGTTTCCTGGATGTGTGAATAATGTTGAGATTTTGAAATTTGCATATATATATATATATATATATATATATATATATATATATATATATATATATATACTACAACAAAATTGATTTTTTACGTCCTCGTAAATAAATTTGATATAAAATTTTATAAAATTAAATTACCAACAAGATTTTTGTCGTTGAGCCATTGCAAAAATTATATATATTTATCAACAACAAAACTCTTGTTGCAGTTGTCCGTTGAAATTTTAAAAAAAAAAATTAATAAGGAAAATGTTAGAAAAACGCGCTATTCGATCAAAACAATGATGGTATTTAAAGGACGAGATTTTCGTCGTCGATTCTTTACTTGTCTCTCTTTCCTACCTTACCCTTCTTAAATTTATTCGTTAGTTCTAGTTGCTAGGAATCTAGATTTTGTTGTCGTAGTTGTTGTTTGATACATGTTTTTGGTTTGCTTTAGAATTACATGCTTAGTTTCCGTCAGGTTGTACTAGTGAATTTCGTGATATCTACTGTACTGGTTTTTCATTTTTCTTTTTTCTCTTTTTACTCCATAGATAACTTCTTGATGAAATCTGGTTATAGCTTCATCAGTTGATCTGCTTTCTTGAGTTATTAAAAACTGTTACTTCAAAAAATATACAACCACATTATCACTTCCTACTCGTGCTATTTGAATTTAAGACCCTGCTGGCCTCTTCATGGTTTGCTGCCTCCTTTTTTTGATAGGCATGTAAAACACGTTCGATCACATGATCAGTTTTCTTTTTGGTATGCTATGTTCAACAGTTGCATGTTTCCCGTGAAAATTGTGAGGCATTAGGATTTCTCTCTGATTGCTTGTATTGATGCTAGAAATGTGTTTTGTTGAATTGGAGGTCGAGCCTCAGATGTATCTGCACAGGAAAAAAAAGGTGAGCTAGGGGGTCGCAGGAGGGCGTGCCTCCAGAAGATACTCCGAAGTTTTAGTTAGAGTGAAGTAAGATGTATGTAAGGGACGAGTGTTCCCTTTTTTAGGTTAAAAAAGTCGGATCGTTTGGAATGCGAACTCGGGTCTCTTTATAGGGCTTTGGAAGCGACATATCGCCCAGGGCGGCGGTGATGTAACGCCCCAACTTGGTTGAGTAATAATGCCTAGGAGGTCCAGCTAGGTGGCCAAGGGCTGTCTGCTTGGGCTTTACCTTGCTGGCTTGATCAGGAACGGTCTATGTATTAGGGCGGTTGGCGACCCGGAGTTCCAACTGGGTTGGGTAATGATGCCTAGGAGGCCCAGCTAGGTGGCCAGGAGTCGTCCGCTTGGGCTTTGCCTCGCTGGCTTGATCAGGAGCCGTCTATGTATTAGGGCGGTTGGCGACCCGAAGTCCCAACTTGGTTGGGTAATGATGCCTAGGAGGCCCAGCTAAGTGGCCAGGAATCGTCCACTTGGGATTTGCCTCGCTGGCTTGATCAGGAGTCGTCTATGTATTAGGGCGGTTGGCAACCCAGAGTCCCAACTTGGTTAGGACCCGGATCCTCCGTGTCTCGGCCTATTGGCTTACTTTTGCAATGGCCTACGTGTTGTCTCCTTATTGGTTGGGTATTTTTAGCCATATCAGAGGGGCCCCACTTCCTTAAGTACATTTATGCGCTTAAAGAAGTATGGCAAGGTATGGTTTCCGAAGAAGGGATAGGTAGCTTTTTTAGTGTTGGAGATGCCGAGCCGAGCACGCATGGAGACCCTATCTGCTTAGACCTTGGGGCTATCGGGCTGAGAACACGAGGAGCAATCCACGTGTTTGGCCTTAGAGACACGAGTCCGAGCACAGGTAGAGTGATCCATTTGCTCAGACCTTGGAGCTAGTGGGCCGAGGACACGAGGAGCAATCCAACTGTTCGGCCTTAGAGACATGAGTCCGAGCACAAGTGGAGCAATTCATCTGCTCAGACCTTGGAGCTAGTGGGTCGAGGACACGAGGAGCAATCCACATGTTCGGCTTTGGAGACATGAGTCTGAGCACAAGTGGAGCAATCCATTTGCTTGGACCTTGGAGCTAGTGGGTCGAGGACACGAGGAGTAATCCACGTGTTCGGCCTTGGAGACATGAGTCCGAGCATAAGTGGAGCAATCTATCTGCTCGGACCTTGGAGCTAGTGGGCCGAGGACACGAGGAGCAATCCGTGTGTTCGGCCTTGGAGACACGAGCCCGAGCATAAGTGGAGCAATCCGTCTGCTTGGACCTTGGAGCTAGTGGGCCGAAGACACGAGGAGCAATCCAGGTGTTCAGCCTTGGAGACATGAGTCCGAGCACAAATGGAGCAATCCATCTGCTCAGACCTTGGAGCTAGTGGGCCGAGGACACAAGGAGCAATCCCCGTGTTCGGCCTTAGAGACACGAGTCCAAGCACAAGTGAAGCAATCCATCTGCTCGGACCTTGGAGCTAGTGGGCCGACGACACAAGGAGCAATCCACGTGTTCGGCCTTGGAGACACGAGTCCGAGCACAAGTGGAGTAATCTATCTTCACGGACCTTGGAGCTAGTGGGCCAAGGACACGAGGAGCAATCCACGTGTTCGGCCTTGGAGACATGAGTCCGAGCACAAGTGGAGCAATCCATCTGCTCGGACCTTGGAGCTAGTGGGCCGAGGACACAAGGAGCAATCCACGTGTTTGGCCTTAGAGACATGAGTCCGAGCACAAGTAGAGCAATCCATTTGCTCGGACCTTGGAGCTAGTGGGCCGACGACACGAGGAGCAATCCACGTGTTCAGCCTTGGAGACACGAGTCCGAGCACAAGTGGAGCAATCCATCTGCACGGACCTTGGAGCTAGTGGGCCAAGGACACGAGGAGCAATCCACGTGTTCGACCTTGGAGACATGAGTCCGAGCACAAGTGGAGCAATCCATCTGCTCGGACCTTGGAGCTAGTGGGCCGAGGACACAAGGAGCAATCCACGTGTTTGGCCTTAGAGACATGAGTCCGAGCACAAGTAGAGTAATCAATCTGCTCGGACCTTGGAGCTAGTGGGCCGACGACACGAGGAGCAATCCGTGTGTTCGGCCTTGGAGACACGAGTCCAAGCACAAGTGGAGCAATCCATTTGCTCGGACCTTGGAGCTAGTGGGCCGAGGACACGAGGAGCAATCCACGTATTAGGCCTTGGAGACATGAGTCCGAGCACAAGTGGAGCAATCAATCTACTCGGACTTTGGAGCTAGTGGGCTGAGCAGATTGATTTACTTAAACACATGGTTTGATTATTAGAAGAGTTTATCACAAAATAATATGAACTTCTAACATGATGATGATCCATCTCTATATCCATACTGCACATAAAAGTGGATATGGGTATAAAACTTCATTTTGATGAAAAATACTCTATATGTTTGCTAAATTTCTAAAATGTCCTGTGTTGATCCAAAATTAAAGGGGTTTTATCATACATTTACCCTGCACTTTCAGTTAAATACAAATGTGCACCTCACACTTTCAGTTGCTAGTTTGCTACAATTCTCACCCCATATTTTGCCTTAATACCCAATAGCACCCGATAATCTTAAAATTAATGGAAATTTTGTGAGATGCTTGTGAATTTATATACAACATGTGCGGAGGCTTAAAAGCGTTGCACATGCCATTTAAGAACATGTTAACAAGAAAAACTAAAATATCTCTTGCTTAACATATTTTATTTTTTCGAACTTTTCATTTGCTTTCCAAGAAAATCTCTTTTTGATCCTTAAAAGAGCATGTGCGAAGGTTTGTGATGCTTTACATGTACTTCACATGCGAAAATATCTTCTAACTTTTTAGTGTATTGTGGATGACAATGTGCTATTGGGTCTTAGGCCAAAATGCTAGGTGGACATTGTAGCAATTGAAGTTTAGGGTGCAAATTACAGTATTTAACTAAAAGTGCAGACTGCATATATGATAAAACCCCAAAATTAAATTCAAAATGTATTTGTTGGACAGTTTCACATTATGTTTCTAGATAGTTAACCTTTCAATTTAGTTGCCTTTTAAAATTTATTTTTTAAAAAAAAACTGTTAAAATGAAATTGGCTTACTTCCATTAAGTTGTACCGTTGAAGTATCTAAAAGGGTTTAAAATTTAAACTATGATTGGCTAATGCCATGATCCATAATCTTTTTTAACTATTGAATTTAAATTAAAATTTAGTATTGGTGAAAACTAATAATACTCCTATGTTTTTAGTAAACCTTTTATATTTGTTAAATTTCTGAAACGTTTATGTGTAGATCCAAAACCAAATTCAAAAGGCATTGGTTGGACTATTTATGTTGTGGGTTCAAATATCTAACTTAGTAAGTTCTTTAATTATTTTTTAAAAAAAAGATTAAAATTAAGATTACAATTAAATTAAAATTGAAATTCTCCCATCGAAGTATCTGAAACAGACCTACTATTTAATGTTAAAAAAACTATGATTGGGTAAAACAATGACCCAGACTTTTTAGTATTGAGATGTAAATTAAAATTTATTATTGGAGGGAACAATTACCCATAATCTTTATTAGATTTTTTTTTCAAATTTAAATTTATAATTGACTGTTGAAGTAAGAAAAACATAAATTATAATTTATGTATACATTAGTTGGTAGATAACATCATCGTGTGCATTGTATGTAGAAAAAATCTAGTAATAGTTATAAAAATATTAATAGCATCTACTACTACTAATGTATCAAGGTCTTTTCTTAGTTGTTTTGTTAATGATGATGATTTTATTGGGATTTAAAGCACTCAAACAAATGACTTTTTTTTCTCTCACAAGATCGATCTGCACGATTGTTGGTTTTGTAGGAGTTGATGCATTCAAAGAAGTTGCCAGGCTTGCCACGCATACCATCTTGGCTGCATGTGGTTTAGAGCATCCGAAGTCTTGTATTCCCTCCTTCCTGAGTTCTATATGTAGCCATACTGGCCAAATTCAGCAGCTACACAGATGCACTCTTATGCCAAATTCTTGCTGGTAGTGCTTTTATGCATTTTTAAAGGATGTTGTACACTCCATTATGTTTGAGAAAGTTCGGTCATGTTAGATGATTTTAGGGTCGTTCTGCTGAGCTATCCATCATTCATGGAAGGATGCTTTTTGGTTCTCTCCCGTCGTGTCAAAAGAGAGAATAAGCCCTCCTCTCCCTCCCCTCCCTCGTCACATTTTGGTTGACCTAGCAGCTAATGTAATTTATATATTTGTTTTTTATGGTCATATAAGGCTTGTATATGGTAGTAGATGGGGAGTTTGTATCTCCTGCTCAGATAGTGTGAAGTGTTTTGTTTTTATAGCAGGGATTTGGGATCCTTTTGAGTAGAGGACTGAACCTGTAAAAATTGTGTACTGCATGTTTATGTGCTGTTTTTACCGCAGCAGAGGATGAGTATACGGTGTTGTTTGGGTTTAGCTTTAAGCCAATTTAAAGCAGTTTTAAATTTGGTGTTTTAAGTTGGCCTTAAAGCCAAACCTAAACAGCACCTACGGTTATAACCAAATTAACAGAACTCGTTCGAGTAAAATAGTTCCATTAATTTGAGTTTAATCAGCTTGATTTCCCAGCTATTTTGTTTAATTAGGTTTTGTTACTGTTAATGGAATCCTTAACCGATTTAGTCTAATAAATCATCGACCATTAACAAAGTAAACGATTTCACCCAGTCTTGCATAGATCACATACTCCATGCATCCATAGTAATATGTAGAACTCTTCCATTGTTTTGTAAACTTTTTCTTTTATCTTCTACATGCTATCTCTATCATACTCTGAATCAGTCAATAAGGAGAATTGAAATAAAGGAAAACATGAGATAAAAGAACCAATACTATGAGACCTTTCTCGTTTCCTTCTTAATCTCAGTACTCACCTCTGATCCAAATATATATACACGCCATAACCCACCTTTACCAACTACTACAATCTCCTGCCAGGAAAAGATACTGCTAAAAACAAAGCAAAGTGCCACACATCATCTTAAAAGTTCTATTCTTCTTTGGTCATTGATCCTCTGTATCACAGGCTACTAAACTATCTCAAAACTCGCATGAAGTCCCAAGCCGCTGTCTCTGTGTCTGCCCGATGGTTGCACACCTGTGTTTAGTGAAAGCAGGGCGAAGAAGCTCCTTGAACTGTTCAAGAAAGAGAGTCCATTCCTCCTCCTTCATATCTGCAAGCTTGACAAAGCTAGTCGATGATGGCAGCTGCTCGTTCACACTTCTATTCACAGACAAGGAACCCATGATATAATTGCTTTCTGATTTTCTCCTATAGTATTGATGGCTTCTCTCAGCCAAGTTAACTTTCTTCAAAGACAGGGACAGCCTGGAAGCTGTCTGAAACCAATCTTCATTTGGGCGTATAGTAACTTTTTCTTCCCTGACTGGCTCTTTTTCCACCTCAACATCACTGTCTTCAAAGCTCTCGTCTAGTTTCGATAGCAAACATCGGCCATTTGTAATTCCGGGCTCATGATAAAATGACCCTTTGTTAAGGAAATCTCCAGAGATCTTTGGGGCCAGGTTGACCTCTAAATCCTCCATGCCAAACTGAAATTCTTCATCTCCTTCATCAGCCTCAAAGAATGTCACCTCCCTCTCTGTCATGATTCTTTTAGCTTCAAGGCATATAACCTCAAGTTCACTTGGCTCCTCCTCTTGGCTTTGGAATTCCCTACTCATCATCTCACCAATCTCAGCAAGACACAGTCCAAAAGCAGCTGCTTCCTGGAGGAATATCGTGCAGAGTACTAATACCCGAAGGCATGCCTCCCGGATCATGGGTAGCTCTATCCGTAGCATCTCAGAATCACGAACTGGATCAAGATTTTTTATATACTCGAGCTCATCCTCAGAGAAAGGAATAGATGCCTGAGGCCAATAGATCCACTCAAAATATGGGTCTTCCAAGTTCTCGGGCAAGCAAAGGCCATGATCAATTGGAATAAGCTCCACCTGGCCAAACCTCCCTAATCCATCAAGCTTCCTAACCAAAAGATTACCAGCATGCCTGTCAATGTTAAAGATTCTAATATCCAGTATCCCTATTCTATGTACAGTGCCAACTGGAAAGCTTGAGGCTCCATGGTCACTAGCATCAAAATCGTGAGGAATGAACTGCTGCAGAGAAGCAATCTTGCTAACCTTCTTCCTCTTCGGAAGTTTGTTGCCATTTACGCTATCATTGACATTAAAGATGGAGTGTGTAACCTTTACGAGAACAGTCAAAGGAACATTGGCAAAGTGATCATAGTCCAACAGGTAGGCAGCTACTTCTCTGAATCCTGATTCCCCAACTCGCACTGAAGGTTTCAGGCCTGGCTGTCCAAGTGTTCTACCTACAAAGCCATTGGGGTTGTTTGGGGCAAAAGGCTCCTCATCTGTCGGCTTCACAATGGCAACACTCTCACCCTTGCTGTTTCTAAAATAGTAAGCACCACCAAGTCCACTATGGACAGGGATAGGATCAACACCATTCTTGATCGCTTTAACAACATACTTCACCAGTTCATTTGTTTTAGCGAAACGACTTGCGTCCCCTAGTATCTCAACTGGACTACTATGATCTCTTTGTTGAATATTCCTCCCAGTAGGAGAGAGACATGGAGTTGATGAGCTCCTATGCATTCCATTCCTAGTCAGAAGGAGCGCAGAATCATTTCGAATGCAACTGAGATCATTGTTTAATGTAAAATCCCCAAATGTCAAAAAGCTCTCTTCAGTTGGGACATTAAGTGCGAGCTGCAGCCTCCTTTTCAGCTTATGGGCATTGTCATCTCGATCCAGTTCCATTCCAAACACACAGCCTGTCTCAGTCTGCACAAAAACACGCCTCCTTCCAGCAGGTTTTGCCATCATGTTCCCATGGTACTCACCATGACATGAGCCATTGAAAACAGCAACAGCAATCTGAGTCTGAACAGGACTGTTCAACTTACGAGACATGAAGTGATGAGGAAAACTGAGACTTCTCAATGTCAGCAACAAAACTTATGGCAGTGTGGAAATACTTCTTCTCCCTCAAGCAGGTGCCAAACTGAATGGCTGACACTGATTGAATGGGAGAGATATTTGCGTGCAAAACAATCATATATCGAACCAGCACTGCCTTAACTTCCTCTAATGGTAGTTCACATCAGAAACAAGGAGGCAGAGTAAGGACATAGGCAGATATTAAACGAAACAGCTACATTGGTGAATCCATTTGATAGAGCTGCATGATTCCAAGAACCAAAATCAGTTATAGAGAATCAAACTAATAACCAAATATATCTTATAAATTTATAGAACCATAGAGAATTATAACAAAATCCAAAAAGTTAATAAACTCGATCAGTTGCTTCCCAATACATACAATAATAGCCAAAGGACAGTGAATAAACGTTAGATATTTTGTGAAGTTCCATAAAGAATTTCCATCAAGATTTCTGGAACAAACAAAGATCCTTCCTTAAAAAGTAGATGTAGGCTCTTTTACTCTACAGTATAGATCCATTAATTTAGAGTATACCGCTATCTGTAACTACACATCGATTGAAGATTAATTAGAAAGGAAGTACTAACAATAGTAGCACATAAGCAAGATAATTAAGAAAAATATTTTTTCCCTGTACAAGAATAAGGTAAGAATAGCATAGCAATTAGCAAGCACAAGATATCTCACTTCACATTGAGGCCTTACCTCTGATGTTATTTACTCACTAAAAACTTATTTGTTTGTGCACAGGGAGAACCAAAAGCATAAGAAGATTCCTTGGGCTCCTTTGGTTGCTAAGAAAAACAAGGAAAAGAAAAAAAAAAGAAGAAACTAGAAATCTACCAATTCCAGCCATTTCAAGAGAGAGAGTGAGAGCTAGAGAGGGACACTAAAAAAGTTGTCCAAATGCCATTTTCCTCCCTTTTCCCGGCAGTTTCTCAACAACCAAACGGAGCATTAAAGAAACCAAAATCTCCGATCATTACATTGAAGAACGACACGAAAAGAATCACGTTTATTAACGCCACGCAAACCTTTACTAAAGAATCGATAAATATCGAAGAAAAGAAATGAAAAGAATGCAATTGATATTTAAAATATATATAGTTACTCTCAATTACTCATACAACTTGAGAAACAACAAAGCAAACTATTCTAGTAACAAATTACATGAAAGAAATTCTATTCAAAACATTTCTAAAAGAAACTTAAAAACCTCTAGAAACTTCGTTTAAAACCGGATTTCAAATTGTACCTACGAGAATAAGAAGAATCAAAGAAATGAAACCTCACCGAATATCAGGAAATCTTGAGACGAAGATCAAAGAATCAACGCCTGAGCATCCATCAGAGTATCCTCTGAACCTTCACCCCAAAACCCCTTTCACTCGCCCTCCCTCTCCCTCTCCCTCTCCCTCTCCCTCTCTTGATTGTTGCTTTTGCTGGAAATGTTCTTCTTATAAGTTGATATCACGTGAGGATTGAGGTAGAGTAGCACGACTGTTTCCTTTGGAATTACCAAAACGACCTGAGGTTGAATCCTTTTGACTAATAAGGATACACAACAATATTTTCTTTCGCCCCCTCCCCTCTTTTTGTTTACATTAACTTGCCCTTTTTTGTCAAAAATTTCTTAATATAGTTTGAGAAAAAGAAACTTAATATTATTAAGTACTTTTATTTTTTTTCCTAAAATATATATTAAATTAGGTACTATGTAAAACATTTATATTTGGAGAATTTTTCACATAGAATTTATTTTTTTTTTAATGTAAACAATTCATTACTACTTTGTAAAAAGAGTTTTCTCCAAAAAATAAATTATTATACCGTTAAATTGACCTTTTTATCATAAAATCATATTGTAGTTATATTCTATGTGTGCAAATCATCCATTAAATTTCATTTTTTTATTTTTATATAAACAAGTTTTTCATTAAAAAAATTACTATATAATTAAATTGACAAGAAAAGATTTATAGGAATTGAATTCATAATATTAATTGTTATATATTTAAATATATAATTATATTTTTATTAAATTAATACATTAATTAGTATTTTGGATTTTCCTCACATTAGTGTGACGTTAAAGTTTTATTAATATTATAAATAATCTATATTAGCAAATCGCATAGAAACGTCGCTACTGTATAAACAAGTATTTCACAAAAAATCTATTAACTAACTAAAACTATTAAATTGAATGAAAAAAATAAAGATTAATAATTATGACATAGTATAATATTTTTTATCTATATATTTAAATATTTAATTAGATTTTTATCATATTAATAAAATTATTGGTATGTTGGATTTTGTTTACATTAAAATGATATTATTTTTTAATATCATAAATCATGGAGATTAAATTTTATTTTCTATTTTCATAACATATAAATAAGTAAATAAACAGTTGTTTGGTATAGTGTGTGGTACTGACGTGCAAGGTATGTGCAAAAATAACTTGTCTACAAATGAGCAAAACTTAAATGAATTTCTTTATAAAAAATTCGTGATGTTAACTTTAAAATCTTCACGTTTACAATAATAAAATTAATGATTATAATTTATTAATTTAAAATATATTGATAAAAATTTTACATTTACAAAAATATCAACATGTTTTGATGAATTTTAACATATAATTAAAGTTCTAGTGTTTTAAATCATTGATGAAATATGGATTAAATCACATACTAAAATGGAGATTTTTTATTTAATTAATCTATTACGTGAGTTTTATTGAATTGCATAGTCTGATCTCAAATTTTAATTTTAAAAGCATTATTTTTTATAAAAAAAAATTTACAAATTTTATGTAAAAAACTCCATTTAAGTTTTGCGAAAGGAAAAAACATATAAATGATAGCTGTGGTACTGGTAAAAGGTTGATAACAATGAGCAATGACTAATGACAAATAATAAATACAAGTTATAAGAGTATTAAATTTAGTAATTATATTACAATTTATGCAAAGTTTAACTTGAATTTTAATATGGGTTTGGTTGCTCATGACACTTGTTAAAAGAATATTAAATAAGATAGTTGTAGCATAACTAA
This sequence comes from Bretschneidera sinensis, assembly GCA_023935145.1. Taxonomy (NCBI): domain Eukaryota; kingdom Viridiplantae; phylum Streptophyta; class Magnoliopsida; order Brassicales; family Akaniaceae; genus Bretschneidera; species Bretschneidera sinensis. The sequence continues at coordinate 150,833,664 of CM043697.1, forward strand.
AGTAAAAGTTTACTTGAATTTATAAGTATATCCTTATGCATAATTTATATATACACTAATAGATTGAGGGTAAATTTAAAAATAAAATTTTAAATAAATATAATTTTAAAATCTCAATAATTTTTTTTAATTATTTATTGTTTGTTCACAAAGTTTATAGAAAGTGGTTAACTAAACCTTTTATTTATATGCTCATATAAATTATATACACATTTACAAATGAATGATATATTTAAAATGTATTTATCTAAGTATTTATTATTTTTTAGCTTAGAGCACTCATTAACAAAATCACATTATTTTGCTCACAAGAAAAGGTTGGTGGCAAGTAATGATTGAGAAATTGTATGATCGTCAATCAAATAGATATCAATTTTTAATGTGATTATGATTTACGATATTAATTATGAAATTAATTTAATTAATTCAATAAATTTAAATTTAAATATCTTATCTATTAGAGTTTTTTTCTTTTAAAAATTAAAATGAAAGTTGGCTTGTTTTCTTATGGGTTGGGGTTCGAAAGAATTTTTGAATTTTCCATAGCGCCAACTGAAAGCAATTAAAAACTACAGAAAAAAATAAATTAAATTCCAAAAATCTGCCCTTTCATATCAGTGGACATTATGAACTTTTCCTAAGCCGAGGCTTTCCTGAGCAATATAGCCCACCTCACATGGAGAATTCTAGAACAATGACAACGAAAAGTGCAATCATAACCATCAGCAGAGGAATGCTGGATTCCTCCGGAAAATCATGAAGGTGATGACGTGATGGTAAATTAATTGGGAAAGTAGGTGGCGATGTCAGCGTCAAGGAAACAGGGGAGCAGGAAACATGGTACGGACCAACCAAGCCAATATTTGACTGTGGGGAACAAATAGAGATCTCAAAAAATCATTCGGAAATCTAATCATCTCGTTTTTTATCATGTCTGTGGGTGATACATCTGTGAAAGTAAAATTCTAATTACAGATCAGTAATGGATCGAAAGCGAATGGAGCTTCGCTTTTGACCCGCATTTCTATCTTCTCCACCGGCCCTTATCTTATAGCTTTTACCCTTGGTAAGTTTTTCTATTTTTTATTTACAAAACTGCTAGTCTCTATTTAAGTTTTTTTCCCTCCCAATTTTGGGTCACAATTATTTCTCTATTTTTTTTTAGTAGTAGGTTTGTATTGTTAAAAACATAACAAGAATTTTTTTAATGATAATATGAACAAGTGTAGGTTTACGCGTGGATAAAAACATTTTAGATTTTTTTTGTTAAAGAAAATGAAAATTGATTGTGACATATGACTGTCGAGCCACATAAGAGGTAGTTTGAGATACAAATTCTCATTTGATTACTGAGTGATAGTTAGAACGGATGATGAATTTCAACAGATATTTTTCTTACATCCGATCCAATCTATTAACATCTTTAAATAAAAACAAATTACTCTCTACTCCACTATATATAGTGCTAAAAAAAACTTTTGAACAGTTATTCTTGGAATTTTCTATTCTCCAAGATGGCTCATTCCACAAAACTTTCAAATGTCATTTTCTCTATTTTTCTTTCTATAATTTGGAAAAAGAAAAAAAATAGGTATTATAGCATATTTCAAAAATGGGTTGTGATTTCGAAATTTCACTACTGTTTTAATTTGTCCTTTTAAGTTTTAATTTGTGTCTATTAAATAATGATTTACTTTTGCATTGGCCCACCATGCTCACTCAGTCGGACCCGTTATTTTTGCGGGCCTTGACAAAAAAATGACCAATGAGTCAAGTTTGGACAAAAATATTAGGCCTAAATTTAAAAAATGAGTTAGGCCTATAAATTAAAAAAATAAGTCGGCCAAACATATATATTATATAATACATATATATGATATTTTATTAACTTAATATATTTATTTGAATTTTGCCTGACCTTCCTTTTTTTGCATCATTATTTTTTATTAATAATATTTTTTGCTGTTTTAAAAAAATAATATAACAAAAATATTTATTTTTACATAATAATTGTTTTTTGGACAAACTCTTAGTAAAAAAAATGAAAAATTATGGCTGATGGGTGGGTTTGGGGTAACTTAATTTTTTAGGGCAAGTTTGAACAAAATTAAAGCCAGAATTATCGGGTTGGTATGGCCTTGCCCGACTATATTGGGACTATAAAAGTTTGATCACCTCTAATTTTAAAAAAGGGTTGTTTAAGGTTTACATACTTATTAATTAATATATTTTATATATTATTAATATTAATTAATTAAATTCTTAATTAATTAAACAGTTTGAACAGATAAAAAAAAATTGGCTGTCAATCAATATATATATATATATATATATATATATATTATTTAACCGATTGATATAATATTAATTAACTGACTGATGGAAGTGTTTTGACTTAAACAATTTGAAACGGTCAATAATTGGTTTTTACTTGATAATGAACAACGCCTACCCTCTACTTTCCACTGAGCGACGGTAATTTGACTTAAGCTAAGTCATCATATGCTTAATATTCATAAATCATCTAAAAATGGACTTATAACCCCAATTTTCAAATATTCTTTGGTTAAGCCTTTAAATTTTTTTTTTTATTGAAGCAGTGTTATTGTAACGATCTTTTGGTTGGTCACCCCTGAAACGATATTGTCACATTTTTAAAATCCCAACATGACACATATATGCAACAATAAAAATAATACCAACAAATTTTTTTATATCAATCTTCAACCCTCAACATGGGAGATACATTATTCTGATATTAACTTAAACATTTTATACAACGTAATATGTAAGAATATTTACAAATAAATTTTTATTTTATTTTTTCATTAGTCTGAAGATATGGACACCACATGGCTTACAGATAATGACTTCGCATGAATCTTAACTCACCAAACTATCTGTCATGTCTGCTACTTGAAATCATTGTACAATGAAAAGTGAGCTTCACAAGCTCAGTGAATTAAATTTACTAGAAATATTCAATTTTATACTCCCAGTTACATCTTATAACTCAATACTTATAAAAAATCTTCTGATATTCATTTATCTTTTACATCAAATAATTCAATAACAATATTCTGAAATCACTACTTAATTTCATAAATCTCATATTACACAACCTCTTCTTAAATTACTCATCAGGCATATTTCCATATTTATTCTTTAGTATATTTGTCTCTCTGTGAGACTTATTCCTCTATCAATATATTTACAATCATAAATAGCACTTTAACATATCAAGCAATAACAATCAATATTTAAAGCAAATACAATATGCGAAGTTAAATGTTATTATTATTGGAAACGTCTTCCCATATGTCGACATGTTTTTATCTTAGATCGAATGTCTTATCGATTATTTCATTCTCATTTAAACCGGCTACCTTCCCGGTTCTTTTATTTTCATTTAAACAGGCTGTCATCCCAGTTCTTTTATTCTCATTTAGACCGGCTGCCTTCCCGGTTATTTTATTTTCATTTAGACAGGCTGTCATCCCGGTTCTTTTATTCTCATTTAGACCAGCTGCCTTCTCGGTTTTTTCATTCACATTTAGACATGTTGCCTTTCCGGTTCTTTCATTCTCATTTAGACTGGTTGTCTTCCCGGTTCTTTTATTTCATGCATATGCATATGAATAATGATATGAATATGCATATGAATAATAAAATAAAAACAAACATATATTCAAACTAGCTATCTTGATGATTATCAAATTATTATTTGAAAAATTACACTAAATTCTTCTCCTCATAAATCATATCAAATTATCAACTGTAGCTCGTCAAGAATTTCATTTATCACCTTTAATATTAAATCGACTCATTATTCTAACAATATTATTTCTCATAAAATAATTCTCTACACATCAATTATTCCTATCAATCAATTTACGTCTATAACCAAATCATAAGTTAATAATTTATTCAAAAATTATTACTATATATTTTATATTTATTTTGATTACTTAAAGTAAATCTAACTCACTACATAGTACTTAAAGCTATCCGCGGATCACCTCATTGCCTTTCCTGCTCCTCTCAGCAATTTTTCCCGGTTACTGATCGTCAACACCTGACATAATATTCATATTAAATTTCTAATTTATTCTTCAATTCTTCATTATTCACACCTTTTGAAAATTCTCACTTTGAATTATGAGAAATTTTATGTATGCTAAATTTCAAAAATAAACTTTATGTTATTAACTTCTGTTTTTCTTAAAGCTTCTGGTGACTCTCTATAAAATTTTCTCGAAAATCTCTTCAAAATTTTACTCTTTCAACCTTTCTGTTGGTCCCCAAATGTTTATAGTTTGAATTGTAAAAGAAAGAAAACCAATCAAGTTTTGGTAAGTATCATCAAAATTAAGAACAAAGTATACATATGTGCTAAATTGCCGTTTCCCCTACTATTTCACCTTTTGTGCTGTGTGTCCTTTTGTTGCCACGTTTTGTTTTGTTATTTGTTTTTTTTTCAAAAGAATTATTTTATATATAAAATTAGTTTTTTTCATATATATATATATATATATATATATTATTTTAACTCCATGTTCTATTTATTAAATTATTTCTTTACCTTTACTTTATAAATACGATTATTACAGTTCTATAAAAATAGTATAATAATTTATTTGATTAAAATATAAATTGATAATATCTCATTATTTACATAGAAATCCACAATATTATCAGAATCTAAAGTAAAATAAATAACTGATATATAATCAGATAAATATCTTAAAAATCAAAACTAAAACTTTATAATATCCAAACCTTAACATTAATCATTAAATCCAAGTGTGTCGATAATTTCATTTGTAGACTTAGAAAGTCTCTTTTCATCGAATTTTTTTCCTATATCTTTTCCACAGCTGAATTTATGCCTTTCAATTTCACACTGGACATGATCTGATTTTAATCTTTGGTGCATATTAGTACCTTCCAAATATGATATGACTAAGAGATAGAGAGATTCTATCAGGATCATTTTAACCTTTTCTTCCTTTTCGACTTAATTTTATCCAGTCTAATCTAATCTAATCCAACTTTTTATGTGAGGCGATGCTAATTAGTCAAGAAAGTGACAGCCATTTGTTTGGCAGTGGAGACTAGTGGTGTGTCATAGAAGGGAGAGTTAGGTGAAATGTTGAGTTTAGTAGGATTAGGTTCATGATTTCAGATATTCCGAATCAATTGATAAAACCGTCCTTTACACTTTCGATCACCTTAGCCTCAAAAGAACAACTATCAACAACAGTGTTTTTTTTTGTTTTTCAATAAATTATTTCGCCAGCTTGTGGCACCTCCTCTTTCAATAAAAGTGTGTTTGAAAGGAAGATCAGGGGTTCAAATATCCTTTGGATGTGCTTTTAATTAGCATAGTAAGATATATGCTTGTTAACCTCTCGCCAATGAAAAAAATATTTTGTTCTTTACACAAAAAAAGAAAAGAAAAGAAAAACATATAGATGGAGTATTATATCAAACTTGATGTTATGCTCGAAAAATCACACGAATATATATTTGATATACATAAATGGACACGATTCAAAAATTTAAGTTCAAGAACCTTGGTTCAGACCAACTTAACGTTACTTATTGAAAGACTCAATCAGAGAATCACGAGAGTCAAACGATAATGACCAACTCAAATAAGAATCTGATACTAATTTGTTAAGATCAATAATATTTTACACATGAAGTTAAATCTTGATATACATGGATAGACGTAAAAACATAGAGGGTGCAATGTAGGTACATTATAGTAATGCAACTTTTATTATGTTTGGATCCTGAAATTTTGAAGGAAAGAAAAACCCGAAGGAAAGTGCATTCCAATCCTGCATAAAGTTAAGGTGTATAAAATATAAATTGTTAAATACTCCGTACTATACAATATTTACTAAAAAGCATCAGAAAATCTTCCTTAACAATGCGTTGAAGTTATGGTTGAGTTCAGAGCTGCCTGATTTGGAAGAACCTACTGAGTGTGTTTTCAGGTTTGGTGTCTTCGTCACTTACTTGGACTTTAGCCATCCCAACCAGAATAGCACACTGTAATAGCAACCAACTTACTCCATCCCTGTTCAGCAGAGATTTCCAGATTCAACACAACAGATGCGGAGGATAGGCGTGCAAGACTCTGGTGTGTTTTGATTTAGAAGAATGAAAGGAAAGGAAAAGAGTATGCGTATATTTTTAAGTTTTTTTTTTCAAAATGGGAGAAAAGGAAATGGACTCTTCATTTTTCTCCAAATAATCACCTTTTTTAGTTTTCTCAAATTGAGAGAATTTGAATATAAAAAAATGTATCACATTTATAATTTCTTATTGTATTCACCATTATACTTTTAACTTTTAATGATATTTTTTATATTAATGAAAAAAATTGTAAAATGTTTTTTTTTAAACATCCAAACAAACAAAAGTGTGTACTCCTCAATTTTCTTTTCTTCATTTTTCCTTCAATTTTCCAAACAGAGGCTAAGGTGCATTTTGCCTGGATTTTATGTTATTGTCCATCCTGTTCCTATCCCCCCTTTCCAAAGATTAAACAAATTAAAAAAAATTAAGAAGAACAGGAAAACAAATAATGGAAAAATCTTTTTGAAAATTGAGGTCTAGCACTCTAGCTAGGCCTTGAATGTGGTCCAGGTCCAATTACAGGATGGCAATAAGTTGGAATAGTCCTGTAATATAATGCATACATTGTGTCCTGTTAGGAAGATGGGCTGGTGAACTCTTTTTACTCCTGAAAAGTAGAGAAGCCTGTAACCCATATCCTGAAAGAACACGAGAAAGTAAATTTTGTGTAGCATGAATCATCATAATTTAGAAAGTTCAAGATTTTTGTCAAAAGAAATTTGAAGTTTGGGTTATCTCCAATAACAAAACTCTTCTAACAGAATGTCTGATAAATTTGAAGATGGTCATTTCCATGAATGTTTGAACCCAACAATACTGTTATAACTTTCTGTATTGAGCGTCATATTGATAGAACCATGCCAAACCCCCAACTAAATAATACTATAACAAGTTAGTCTCACTCTCTGGTTACTGAATGCCAAATTATTTTTCTCTCCATCCGGACTAACCTCGGCTCTAGAGACTAGAAGTTAATACCGAATTATGTAAAGGTGGAATTGAGTCGAATACTTGGGTTCACATGAAAGATTTGATTTGAAAAACTTGATTCAAAACTCAGTTAAATCAAACTCAAACTCGAGTTCGAGTTATGATTTTGATTCGGTTGGTTTATCAAACCGAGCTCGAGCAATACCAAACTCGGATCATTAAGCTTTCGAACCAATTCAGTTTAATTAATAAATTTAATAAATATTATATATACTATATTTATTTTATATATTATATAAAACATATATATTTATTTATTTTATTTTAAAAATTTTGGTTCGAGCTCGAACTTGAGTCAATGAGTTGAGCTCAATTTTAGTTTTCTTAACTTGGAGTTGGATCAAATAAGTTTTTTTTCACGAATCAAGCTGAAGCACTCCTTAATTTAGACTTGGTTCGACTTGAATTTAACCCTAAAATTATAATCCCTTTACAAGTAAAAATTGAACTATAACTTGATGGTAATTTATTAGATTGAATAGTAAATTACCATCATCATTTCGTGATAACTGATACTATTATATGATAAAAAATATTTTTTTACATTTGTAGTACTAGTAATTATGTTTCGGTAACGCAATACTAAATTGTGGTACTTTATTATCTCGTTTTGTATTGAATAAGTAAAACTCTGTTGGGCTTCAGTAGATATAATTATAGCCCAAGGTCAAAACCCAAAAGCATCCCAAACCCAAATATAAACTATAGACGCCATATAAGAAAGATTCGAGCCTATACAAAATGGCACATCACAAACTAGTAGCATGGTGCATCAAAATGGACCACTAGGTGGTTCCTTGAGTCCTTACTTTTCTTCTTTTTCTTTTGTTAAATAAAGTGTGCCTTACTTCCTCAATGGGCTCATAAGAGCGAAAGCGTTTGGCCCAAAAAATTAAATTTAGAAGAAACTTAAAGCATATTCCAAAGGAATAGGAGAGAACTTAAGAATCTAGGCTGCCACAGTAGAGTGAGACACTTGTCCCACAAAATGTGGGGCCACGTTTCACTTGTGAGGATCATATAAAGATAACACGCGAGATCAGCACGTCAGAGTGACACGTTGGCAAAGGATCGCCTATTTCATTCCCCTTCAGTCCTTTCCCTTTCAAAATACTCCAATCTGTGACCCATAAACGACAGGTCACTTCGGAGAGGGTGAAATGCACATGCCCCCACTAACTGGGTTTTACTAATTTTTTTTTCAATTATTTTCCTACTGGGTAGTTTTGTGGGGTCCAGATTCCCAAACCCACGTGAGGCCGTCACGAGAAAGGAAGAGATAACAGAAGCACCGCTTTAGTCTTCCAGCACGTGCTCTTAAGTGCTGTTTGTGTTGGTCTTATAAAAACCCAAATCATGCCCAAACCTGATTGTGTTTTATTTTTCCTAAACTACCCTTGTGGCATTGAAATGCACATATTGTCACTTTACCCATAAAAGCGTACAGTCGTACAGGTAATTTCTTTTGTTGGACAAGAGATTTTATTCACTGACCGGCAGAACAGCAACGTTTTTTAAATGGTTTAATAAACCAACTTATTACTTGGTTTATATTACATTCCAATTTTATGCTTAGAATGATTCTCCTTTCAATAAACCGATGATACATGAACATTTTTTTTTTCAATAATCTAACGACACATGAATAATTTTTTTTAATAATTTGATAACACATGAGACCTTAAAACAAACCATGACGCTGCAATGATAGTGATGTAACAGAGCAAATGATGAAATCGTTATCATTAAAAACCCTTCACACGCGAAAACAGAAGCAATATTCTATGAACTGCGTCGTCCCTGAGCTAGCTACAAATTTAATTCCTTAAGTTGATATAAATAGGGGGTCCAAGGTACGTAAATTCCAATTAATTCATTACCCAAAACACTTCTATTGTCATTTTTATTCCCTCAATTTCCTCCCTCGAACTCTGGTACTAACAAAAGCATTGGAGAGTCCTCGGAAGTACCACCTCCTTTCCTCCGACGACTCTTTAGATCACCATTTCCCGTTGTGTAGATTCGGCATTTCAGACTTTCGACTCGGCTGCAGATTTTTGACATCAACAATATGTACTTTAAAAAAACTTAAAATTTTAAAGTAAAAACGTAATGATTCATACAAAAAATAATAATATTAAAAATAAAAATTGAACATCTTACCCAACTTTAAAATAGACTTCAAATTTTTAATGAGTTATTTTGGACTTTTAAACTTTGTTGCTTACTCGACTTTAAATAGGATTGTATATATCTAATTATTATGTTTAAATACACATCATATCTTAAGTTATTTGAATTTCATCAACGTAATGTATATAAATTGTTTTTAAAATGAAATATGCTTAATTCTATTCATTTCAATATAAATTTATAAAAAAATTTAAAAAAAAGTTATGGCATTATAGTACAATTGCCATTTTTTGTATTTTGCTTTGTTGAATATCATGTATTAGATTTATTTTAGGAAATAATTTTTTTTATTGCAACAATGCAAATACAAATTAAACTATGATATTACTCTCACAAAAGAAGAAGTACGACCTATCTAAACTCAGGCTCATAGATTATTTTTTTAGAAACAAATTATTTGTTCTTAGATGCATTATAATAATTTTTTTTGTAGTGATATGAAACTAAAAACTGCTAAGATGATGGGGTAATAATTATAAAAATCTTGAATGATAACAGATAAGATCAAACAAGAACATGAACAAAAACTTTAATTTACCAATATGACATGATGTTTTTTCCTTTGGTCAAGCCCGTTGATGGTAAAAAAAAAAATTAGAAAAATGTTGTAGCCTTTGATCTTTACTTTTTTTTTTTCCTTGGTAAAGTGATATTGATTTTTTTTCAATATTAAATTGATATACAAGCCAACTTACATTATCGTGTTAAGTTTATTTTCTTGAATTGGTCAATATCAAATCATCGAATTAAATTTTTAAAAAATTATTAAAATCATTATTGTGATCAAATTATAATGAATTTTGACAATTATGTATTAGTGGCGTTTTCAAAATGCATGAAAAAATTTATTTTGGTACAGTTTAATGGTGTGTTTTTGTTTTGAAAAATGATGTGGCTTTTAGTTTTTAATCCGATCGTGTTAACTCGATCTCCCAAGCTGAAATCCAATTAGAGATTATAAGAGCTGTCCTTATGTTACCGGACCTTATAAAAAGGAGTTGAAAAAAAAAAGAGATTTAACGGACAAACAGAACGTCTCCTAACCGTTTATCTGTTAACGGTAAACTAACAGCTCCTTAACGACGTCTACGGGGAAAGCAACAAAATAGCGTGAGAGAAATAGAGAGAGAGAAGAGGGGAACCCTACCGCACACGTTCCGGCAGGCAGTGTGGCAGATGAACGGCAGGGGATGGACGCACGTGAGTTGCTGCTTTCCTCTCACGTGTTCTACGTCCGCCCACCAATATTTTACAGCAAGCCCCTTCATTCCCCAACTCGCTCTCTCTCTGCGGTAATATTAGGGCTCCCGTCACGTCTCTCTGCGGTAATATTAGGGCTTCCGTCACGTAACGTAAAGTTCGATGTAAGTCCTTCGCGGGAGAACTTGTTACTATCTTAATTAACTTCATTGAGTGTTTTCCATTTAGCCCGTCCAGTTCATAAAAAAATTACAAACCAGAAAATACGGTATGGTATAGAACTGTATAGCTCGAACCGTCTGTGACTAATCTAGTCTTTAAAAACTACTTTAATATTTTTTAAGGGCAATTTTAAATGGAGAGTAAAAGGGGATCGCGTAATATTGATGGGACCCATAATAATCGCCACACTGAGTTGGCCACGTGATTTGGGAGGCTGAAGATGTGGTAGGCAGACATTTTTAATCACGTGATGCGATGCGGATTCCACGGGGAAACTTACACCTGTCTTCTTTGTGAAAAGCCTTGACAAAACAATTATTAAAGCATCGTTCTCTCTCTGGGATTAATAAAGAAAAGAAAAGCGTATTATCCTTAGACATGTAAAAAAACACATTGTTAACTGATCCCTAAACGGATTCCTTGGCCAGGGAATGTCCATGTTACAGGTAAACTCTGTTACTAAAAACAAACCATTAAATACATCAAAAAAGATTCGTTTCAAGACAACTAGGTTTAAGTACCGTCGTTTTGCACTATTTCCGCCCTAGATTTTTCTCCGATTCTTCCATAACTATGAAACTTTGGTTTACGTCCTCTAAGCAGTAACTGGTATCAATGTCTTTGTATATTTCTTTTTTTCATTTTTTTAATCTTTCAAGCGTAGTTAATTTCTGATTGTCAATTTTTGGGGTTATGGCAAAGATGATAGGACCCAGGTTGAGCCGAAGTGGGGGGGTTTGGGTTGGTTGGCCCATCCCAAGTAACATAGTAAGGAAGAGTAAGATGTCCTTTTGTAATTTTGCACGTGAGTTGCGGGGTCAACTCACGTGGCCCACCCTTTGCGCCTGTGACGACAAGCATGAAAATGACATCACATCACTTTTCACGTTACATATGCATATTTATTACTTTATCTCTCTCTCGTCTTCTTGGGCCAATACTCAATCGACAGCCAAATAGGCGAATAGTCTCGTATCAATTCCAGCCACTGCACTCTGCTACAAACACAATATCCCTGATCACGTGACTTGGGACAAAGTTACAAATACAAACGAATTTCTCTACCGTACCACACCCTGATAAATTGCTTCATGCTTTTTAATTCGATTTTCTCTTTCTATCTAAATTATTATTCAAACAATCTGTTAAAAACTCTAAATTCATATGGATTTTAGGTTACGGAGAACAAACTTGTAAAATAGATAATGAAGTGCAATCAATGAGAATTATTTCTTCATTAATTACCAGGTGATTTGACTAAGAAAAGACGGCAATTCGACGTACTAACGACCCAACAAAGTGCTATGCATGTGGGGTTTTCGTTTGCTTGCCCTCCATCCGATGTGATCAAATTTCTTGAAGTGACGGGTCGAGAGAGAAATAAAATAGAAACAGCAAAAACAAATATATGAAAAGCTCTTCATATATAAAATTATCAAGAAGTTGCATATATATTATCTTTCCATCACTTTTTTCTTTTTCTTTTTTTTTTGCCCTTTAATTATTATTGTGTAGGTCGCATGATCTTATTAATTGGTAATTTAATTTGGTTTTGGCACAGACAATTTTTAATGGCTTCCACAAAGTTAAAGTAGAGCTGTAAGGTTCCACCTAATGGAAATTAAAGTAGAGCTGGAAGCTTGCACAATCCATGTCATATCCAATACAAATCCAAAATTAATAGCAAAAATAATATTTCATGAAAGGAATCAGGTACACATGGATCAGGGGAGGTTTCTAAGAATTTGCTGAAAGTATGAATTTTTAGGGCAGAGACTTAACGGTGTTATATATCGAAATTAATAAATATTTGACCGATTCAGGTAAATTTATTAACAATTTTATTAATAATTTTGAGTTTCATATTTATATTGATTTTATAAATGAAATTCTTTAAAATTATCGATGACATTTCTAACGAGTCAAACAAAAAAAATGATTGAAATTAGAGTGCTATGTAATTAATGCCAATTTTAATTAGATATATAATATGTGAGTATTAAAAGAATTGAAAAAACCAAAGAGAGAACCGTCACGCAAAGCTGTTCCGTTGTATCTATGCACAAGCACAACAGTGTGAATGCTCGACATGATTGTTGGATTTAAAGAATTATATTTTTTTAAAAACTTTTAAGATTCATTTTATAAACAAAAACAAAATGCTGAGATTGACTTGGCCATATCCAATTAACTATATGTACGTCGTGATTCTTCATGATTAGCCAGAGAATAACTGACCGAAAAGAAAAAGAGAAAGGAGAAAAAAAATTAATTTTTTTATAATTAGGTAGAAAAGAAGAGTGTGATGAATAATTGATATTCTTATTTTTTTCACTTAAATAAATCGTAATTTTTTTAAATTAGAATGATTGAAAAGTAAAAATTAAAATAATATTTTTTTTCTTTTTTAATACTTAGTTTTTCATCATCTTACCAACTAGAAGATGGATAAATACAACTCTTCTACTATAAAAAAAATGGTAAAATAAAGTCTATAATCCATAATTTTTTATAGTAAAAGAATTACACTAAAGATAGAATACATCAATCATCTATTTTTCTATCATTTCTCTTTTTCTTTTTTTCTTTTTTTTTTTCTTTCAATTTTCTTTTTCACCAATCATAACAAAAGTGAACCATGTTAACCTAAAAAAAAAATAGTTTGTTGAAACCTTGAAATTGCAATGTAAAGACATGATGCAGGCAGGTATGATAAATTACGAAAGTTTGGTCATGAGTGTGTGACAGATGCTTGATTGTTCGAAATTCTGACCCTACTGAAATCGAATAAAGTTTGAACTTGATTTTATTTGTAATTTTTATTATTTTTAATTAAATTTATTTAAGTTTATAGGGAACTCATTTAAAAATGTGTTTTAAAGTTTATTAACTTTTTAAACATAATAGACTAGGCAAAATTTCTACATACTACATAGCTTGAGGAAAAAATCAAATTAAGATCTCACTTCCACAAATAATAATGGGCTTTAAGTACTTTAATAAAAAAGAATTACAAGCTTTGCTTGTGAGCTTAAAACACAAGTTTACTTAAAAGTGTTTATAAATTCTAACAATTATGTATAGTTTTTCCATTTGGGTATACATAGTGAAGTTTTTATTTTATTTTATATAGGCAATAGTATAGTTTAAGAAGGAAATAGTATAGTAATTTTATGAGAGCACCCCTCAGGGCGCCACCATAAAACTATGAGTAAAAAACTGAAACATTACTGTTTATTTTCTTGCTAATTATGTTTGAAAAATGAACAAAAAGAAATGATAATGAACAGTTTAACTCCTTGTGTGGAAGTTTTGTACGGATATGAGTGATGGAGGAGAATCTAAAGCACATGGGAGGCCATGGGCTTAAAGAAAAAGTCCCGCGTTCCCTGGCACAGCTAAACACCCATAACTCAATTGACTACACAGACTGCAGTATATGAGGCTTAGCACGAGACATTTCCTCCTTTACCCCCAACATCCTCTGGTGAAGCTCTCTCTGAGCTCAGCCTCAAGAAAGAAAATAAAAAAACAATTAAGCTAAAGCTTTCAACAGCAGTTATTAAGGTTTTGATAATCGGGATCGGTGCTCTAATCGTCAGTTGTAAGTAATTCGTATTAAATTTGTAGTAGTGGAGTAATATCTTTTGTTTTGTTAATCCTTTGGCATCAACGGGGTAACTTTTCTCAAGTCAATCCTTAAGTTCACCCTCACGTGACCATTCATTTTGCCTCGAGTCACTCTGCTATTGCAAAGTAGAATTCTTGCCCCACCCGGCGTAAACACTGTTTACTTAAATGCAACTCCTATTGTGTTTAATGAGATTAACTCCACTGTTGTAAAAAAATAAAAAAATAAAACATGCAATACATATAAATTTTGATTATAAAGCGATCAATATAATATCTTAAAATTTAAAAGGTCTAAACCTATGTGCAAAAACAATGTATTGCGAGCTTTATTTTATAATTTTTACTGTAGGCTAACGGTTACTATATAAGGGTTAAGCTAGGTACCAACTCCCGTTCTATTACATAACTCTTATATCTTTACCCATTGAGAAAACCAGTTACTTGGATAATAGAGAAAAAACTTCTTAACGCCACGTTTCAGATCTTACAAATGTGTACATGCCAAAAAGATTACTCTCATTGATGTTGATTCAGCTGTGTTAATCGAAATTGAGCCTAAATCAGATATGTACTTGTTTCTAATATTCTATAACTCATCTACCGTGTTCTTGAGTTTCGAGTTGTTTATAGTTATTCTAACAATGTGGTATCAAAGTCTCTATGGAATAGGTTTAGAACTCAAATTAAATTTCAATTTCAATTAAATAAAGTATTGATAGAAAGTATGCTAAGGTTTTAAATTATGAATTATGTTCTTCTCATAATCGATCTTAGTAATAAAGTTTGTTACAGGTATTGATTCATATGTTGATTTAATGCCAAAATAAAGTTTGATTGCATGTTTATATTAATCGAATAAATATTGATAGAAATGCATCCTAGGGTTTCTTGAATTATACATCATGTTCTTCTCATGATTGATGCTAGCATTAAAGTTCATGATACTTGGTGATTCATATATATGTTGATTTAATAGTTTTATTGCTTGTTATAATGAATTAGATTATAAATATTGATGGAAGCATGCTAATTGATTCTAGAATTAAAGTTCATGATACTTGGGAGTTGGGTAAGGATATTGATTTAGTTATCGATGGTCCGGATGAGCTTATTGTTAAGATTTAGTAAATGTTTTATTTAATTTTTTGGGGTTGTGGTTGTTTGAGTTTTTAAAATGGTTTTGGTTATGCTTCGTGGTGTTGGGAATGGTTGGGCAGAGTCTTGTTGTTTATTTTAATATAGTATTTATCAATAATTATTTATTTTATTTTTAGATGAGGTGACTGGTGCGAATCTATGTGTTCTCATTGGGGTCACTCTCTCATCCCCTTCTGCAAAGTTTAAAAATGGTTTATTATATTTATGTAAACCACCCCCCCCCCCTCTAAAAAAAAAAAATTAATCAAAACTTGAGCTATACAACTCAATTTCAAACAAAATAAACTATTATATATTTAAAAAAATTTAACTTTTATTGTCCATGAATTTTGCAATCAGAGCAAACAAAAACAAATTTCAAAAGTTGTATTTTATTTTTATTAATTTAAAATGTTGCTTTTAAGATGTGATAATTATGGTTTGGTCAAATAGTAAAAACGGTTAATAGTTTATAAAATAGTTTTTCAAAAGGTTTATTAAAACAATAATAACGTTATAAACTGTATAGTGTTCGATAAAACTGCAGTGAAAACATTGTTTATGACATAAGTTTTAATTTTTAAAGAACATAAATACATTTATAAACTATTAAATGTGTGTTTGACCGGCTTCTTTTGAAAGAGAAACCATTTCATAAACTCTTCCTATAAATAAGTCAAACTTAAAAGAGTTCATGTGAGAAAACGCAAAGAAGTTATATTAGCTCTTAATTAGTAAAACAAGAAAGAAAGAAAATGATGGGTAACTATAAATTGGAGTAGTTTGTTTCAACTAATTTTAACCATATGTATTTTAATAATGGACTTTTTGTTTATTTTTTCTCAATCCATGTAACACTATATGCCCAACTTTCAAATTGCTAGTTGATGTTGCTTTTAAGATCATTGCATTTTCTATGTATGTCAATATTTTCCTTATAAATTATGTTATTGACGTGGGATGTGATCGTCTATGAGCTCAAAATACATACATATTTAAACGAAGTAGTTAATTTAGACTGATTTAAAAGGAGATAACTCTCTCTTGTCTTTAATATGATTGAGGTTTGAATCTTGATCTTTATACAATGACAAGTGATCCTACTAATTAAGGTAGTTGTCACTCATTATGATGTTTTTAAAAGCTCTTAGTGGAGTATATCAAAATCTCCTTAATTAAAATATATGTGAATCATCATATTTAAATTAAGGAAATCTTTGTACACCTATTCACAATCGGACGAATGCGATAATTCTTTTTTTATAGAGACAATGAACAATTAGCATATTTTGTTGTTGTAAATAATGAGTTGATTACAAACATTTTAGCACAAATTTGCATAAACGGAGAGATATTCATAGGAGGACATCTTATATCCTATAATGACAATATAGGAGGCTCAATGCATTTTTTATAAAATAAAAAAAAAACTTTGTATCGATCATTCTCTATTAAATGAAAGCAATAGATTTTCCAAATATAAGCAACGATTTAAACAATGAAAAAGTACAAGTACCGTAAACTTATCACGTTAATCGTAAATTCTATTTTTCAATTTTTATCATATTGGTAAAATTGACAAATGTTTTCATAAACTACCTTGGTTTAATTAGTTGGTGCTAAAATAATATACATATTTTGTTAATTAACCCGAACGGATATTTCGGATCTACAATCTGCGTGGTAAGCTCGACTTACCTAAGTATTTCTCGTGAACAGCTACGCTTGCAAGCTGTTAAAAATAGCTGAACGTTACGTTTTTTGGGCGGAGGGTTTGTGATACTAATACTTTACTCTTTAGGAGCGCAAAGGGCACAAGCTCAGTAATATAAAAATTATTAATCGGGATTGCCAAAAGAATTCAGAAAATATGTAAATAATTGAGTCTGTGAAATAGTGCTAACAAACAAAGCTTTAACCATGACATCAAACACCGTCAGCCCCCTCCGCAACGTCGTCAGCGTAACGCCGTTACCTTCTAACGGAAACCAACGGAGAGAAATTGGTGAAACGGAAAACAAAAGAACTGTATAAAAGATCTTAAGCTAAGCAACACACCAAAGAAAGATAGAAAGGGAAAGAGACAGAATTTCTCCGACCTACAGCCCCATCTTTCGCCACAGTGTTCGTTTTCACGATAAAGAATTGTATAAGAAAAAGTAAAAGAGATTTAAAGAAAAAAAAGAAAAGAAAGAAAGAGATATTTTTGGTCGAAATTCGAAGCTATAGATAATTTAACACATTTCTGTCTCTGCCAATTTGATGTCACCACAGAGTTATATATCTGAGTTCTCAAAATTAAGCTTTGTTCCTTGATGAATTTGGGAGCTGAAACTACAAGCAAATACTTAAAATTCAGATCAAAGGTACGTATATTTGATTATATTTTTTTTTTCAAGCAATTCAACTTCATTTTGACTTACTGTTATGGATCTTCTTATTCATGTTTTGACTTTAATTGTAGAAATTCAGTTTTTTTTGCACTATTTAATATGTTGAATTCAGGTTTTAGTTAGCAACGTGTTCTCTTGCTGATTCTGATGGCAGATTGGTTCAAATCTGCAAAATCAGGTTTTGGCTGGTCATTTTCTCAAGTGGAGTCAATTCTGGTGCTGAGTCAAAGAATTTTCTCGTGTATGAAAGTTTTTCCAGGAAAATGATTCTGAAGATCTTCTATTCGAATTGTTCGTTTTCGAGCTGAATGTGCCTCCGATCTCTAGTGGAGGTGCAATATTTTATTCAGATAAGAATTCACTATCTGTATATGAAACGGATCTGAGAAGGGATTTCAATATCAAATTCCGCGATTTCGCTAAAGCTTCAAAAGTTTGAATAATTCGACAATTCAAGAGCTAGTTTATCTGAGAATTCACCGAATTTCCACAGAAAAATTTAGATATTTGTTAGCAAAATTTGACGACAAACAATATCGCATCTGCGGATGGAGCTTCCTCAGCCCCGTGCCTTTGAAGCCGAAGGTATTTTAGAGAAACAAATTCTTTTCTTTTTGTCCGTTTTCTGTTTTGGTTGGCCGATGGCAGTGAAATAATTTACGAAGCAAAATAAACGGAAGAAATGGAAACAGAAATCTGTTGTGTTTTTTTTTTTTTAACTTTGATTTAGAAGCTTTTCTTCAGGGAGGAAACCAACGCATGACTTTCTGTCACTGTACGGTCAATCAACTCTCCGGCAAGATCCAAGGCCCCCTTCTCAAGGTATTCATTAATTCTTTCTTTCTTTCTTTCTTTTAAGATCCCAAAAAACTGGTTTGTTCTTTTGTGTGTTCTGCTTATTATCACTTATTTATCTTCTTTTTTTTGTTTTTTATTTAAAAAATCGTATTTATGTTTTCTTACGAGAAAGAAAAAAGAAAACACTTTATTAATTAAGCGATCAGGATTTATGTGTGCACGTGACTAGCATTTGAATCATGGATCTGGGCCATATATTTGAATGGGCCATTCTAAAAATAGGCTGCCAAATCCAAAAAGGAAAGGGCTAGCAGTTAGCAATCAGCACCATCATATTGGCATGGGGTTTTTATGGGTCCCCGTACGAGTTAGACATGATTCATATCAGGCCTTGGGCAGTTTGATTCTGTAGAGAAGCACGCGCTTCATTCACTCGTGATAACATAATTAATCAAAGAATGCTCTAAGGAATAAGGTACTAGTTGATCAAATTAGCTATTGTTGTTTGTTGAAATAAACTGGGCAAACCATGGGGGTGGTCCTTGTTTGGAAAAGCCAAAAGGTTGAATAGGGAAGAGACGGGCTGTTTTCTCTAATTTACTAATTGCTGTGCATTTATATGTAAATTGACAGATAGGTGATGAGTTAAGTGCCTTTTTTTTTTATTCAATGAGAATATCAAAAGATTATGTAAACTATCATTTGGACACGTATAGTCCTTCGTCTCATACACATAAGTACTTTGTTGAAATTGCTTTAGATCCTATATATGGCTAAAGAAAAGTTTAATGTTGTTTAATTTTTTGGTGCCGCGATGATAATTGAGATCGAATTTAGGACATGTTTTCATATTGAGATATATGTAACTGTTAGAGTGAGTCCACCCGCCGCAGTTAAATGCTTTTCGGATTACAAGAGAAAACTGTGTTATGATTATTGCCTTTTTTTTTTTGCCATAAACTTTAGTAGCATTATTTTGCAAATTGAGTTATTTTCACGACACACTTCACATTTTACATCGTATTTTAATGTTTTCCATACGATAAATTATCAATTTATATTTTAAAAATGATCAAATTATTCTTTATATTTTAGCGATAACTGTGACAAAATTGATAACGACGCATACAAAAATATTGACTATTAAACAAAACAAAAAAAAAATTATTAAGAAATTGTGTGCACAGGTATCAAATTTAGTCAAGATTTTTGTATGCACTGATATAAATTTTGCTGAAATTATTACTGTAAGGGTTTATTGGACACATGCTTAAAATGTAAATTGTAAATTGATTGTTTTTAAAATGTAAGGGGAACATTGAAACATAAAGTAAAATGTAAAGGTTTTTTTATGATAATAAATTTTCATAAATTTTGTCATCTTTACTTTATTTATTTGGTAAATTACATAGATCTCCTTTGAGATAACACATAATTACACAGACCTCGCTCGCAGTTTCTAAAACACCATTTACACCTCTAATGTGAAAGAGTGAATTTGATTCCATGTGAATAAACTCTTCTATTAGAAATGTAAATCTTTACAATCCTTAATGAGGAAGATTAAATTTGATTCCATGTGATTTAAAGTGATTAAATTCTTCTATTAAAAAGTGTAAGTGACGTTTTAAAAAATGCAAAGAATGTATGTTTAATTATATGTTATGGTTATGTATTTCTTTAATCTTTATTGCTTTCTTTTTTTGGGCCGCAGACTTATTATTAGAGTCTTCTGCATTTTTTTTGTCACTTTATGTTACTGACCAATTGTGATTCGTAAAGATAATTTTTGTTGATGTTTTTACCTCAACAAAATTCGGGCACCATGCATGTTCAGATCTGAATTACTCCAAGATTATTGATTGTCGCTTAATCACCAAATAAAATGACATTGTTGAAAGTGACTGTATGCATGCCTTTTTATAGACCAAATAATATATTTACTCCCCAAATTAAAGTTTGGAATTTGGAAAAAGTTTACTAAAGTTACATAAGCCTCTTTGGATTTGTATTAAATAAAACTCAAAGCACGCAACTAAGCACAGCTATTTAAGAGTTTAAGTAGAACATATTACCTTAGTTTGTCATAGCGATATCTGAATAGAGATTAATTCTGTTTCGTCATGTATCCAAACAGATTGTTACCTCAAAACCCATGATTTCTTACAACCACTAGAACGAGTAGGGCAGACCAATGCCAAGGAAGAAACCAGTGTTGAGTTATCAACTTTTGAGAAGCTGCCGCCGCCAGCACCGCCACCTCCAATGGAGCACAATCTTCCTGGTGGAATTGGAACTTATAGTATAAGCCACATTTCCTATTTCAGTCAAAGGGTTCCAAAGCCAGAGGGGACAATATTGCCGGCAATGCAAGCAAGTAGTAATGAGAAAAATGATGAGAGCTCCAACTGCAGTTCTTATTCAGGAAGTGGTTTCGCTTTGTGGGAAGAATCTGCAGTCAAGAAGGGAAAGACAGGGAAGGAGAATGCGGGAGAAAGACCCATTTTGAGAGGTAAACTTGTATTGTTGTTTTCTTTGCTCTACACAGCATGTTTAACTAATAATTAGCATACCTTCATTGATCTTGCGTTTGCATGCAAAGCCATCACTGGAAAGTCATCAGCCTTCTGAAGAGATTAATTAATGTCCTCATTAATTGATTTACAAAATAGTAGATATCATAATACCATATGTACGTGCAGGAAAAATTATACTCCTTTGTCTCCCACAGATTTAGATTAGTAAGCAGAATTCGACATAATTATTAACCAGCCAAGAGGGAGCATAGGCAATTAGGCATTACATTAGTCAGGACCTTGACTATGAGGGTTTTGTGTAGTTTATGGTGTTTTAATGTTGATTTTAATTACGGAGTATCTTAATTTATGACTTGGGCTTTGTAGCGGACAGCCAACTACCTATACCCCAAATGCAGAAACGACTGCATATTGACCGATGTCTAGTTACATAAGATTGATACTAAATAAGAAACTTATGGGTATAGTAGCAGTAAGACAACCAGACAAGTTATAGTGATAATTACTCTAGTATTTGTTATAAGATAAAAAAATAATAGTAATTAAGTTTTACATATCTCATTGGGTTGATGAATTAAGATGAATCAGGAGGGAGAAGTTTTTTCATTTCAATCTGAAAGGTGAAAAGTTATTTTAATTCAAAAAAAACTTTATAAACTAAATTTAAATAAGAATCTCTTGTGAGAAACAATTAACTTAATTGATAAAATTATTTGTGTTATAAAAAAATTAGAATTAAATTCCGTTCAATCTTGAAGATAAAAGTTGCATATGGTATTCCACAAATAAAATAAAAATATCTCAGATGGCTATCTCTATTGGGTAGCCCATGAGTTAATGCCTTAAAGACAAAATTTCAAATGCCCAACCCCGAACACTACCCCAAAAAAGAGTAAAAACTTCTAGTTAAATGAAATACTGATCTGTCGGCCTAAGCTATTTTCTTCTTAGTGGGCCTGGCCCACTCCATAGTAACAGAAAAATAAATGGACTCCATGCTGAAATTATTTGCCGGCCAACAGAAGCAGCGGTGAAGGAGGGGCAGTGGACGACGTCAGAGCGGCCGTCAAAATCGTCAACGAGCAATCATCGGAACAGCTGCAGCCCTCTCTCTTCCTCTCAGTCAGTCATTTTCTCCTTTCTCTCTTTTAATTATTTGCTTTGTTTCTTTTTGTTGGTTGAATTAAGGCTTAGGTACATATTCATAAAGGGGTTTGTGTGGGCTTTTTTCATCTAACAGGCCATCAGGGCAGAAGAGCCAGAGCTTTATAGAAATGATAAAGTCTGCCAAGGGCAGTGCCCAAGAAGATGATTTAGACGATGACGAAGAGTTTGTTCTCAAGAAGGAGAGCTCCACTACCCAAAAAGGTAGTTCCTATACAAAAACTATTCGCAATATGTACATGCATATTCTGCATCATTTACTCAAGGAACGGGCATATTCGCTTATACCTTTATGCTGCTAATTCAAATTAATTGCTTTTTTTTTTTCCCCCTTTTTGGGTTTTCTTTTTAATTGGATTTGTTTTGCTCCTTGATTTCATTTTTTTCTTTGAGAAGTTCGAGTAATTTATTACTTATTCCTATTTTAAAGGAGAACTAAGGGTAAAAGTGGATGGGAAGGGCACTGTTGATCAAAAGCCCAACACGCCACGGTCAAAACATTCTGCGACAGAGCAGCGCCGGAGAAGCAAAATAAATGACAGGTAAGTCTACCAAAATATCCTCACGCTTTGAATGATACAAATCTTCTGTTTTACCTTTACTAGAAAATAGTGATTCTAGTGAATACGGTTTGGTGGGGCATCAAAGTTCATGATTGCTCATCTTCGTGTTTATGTAGTTGATAGATTAATAATTAGTTGAGTATAAATTACTGAAATCGAATAGTCTTGCAGATTTCAGACGTTGAGGGAGCTCATCCCTAACAGTGATCAGAAGAGAGATAAGGCATCGTTCTTGTTAGAGGTACATACGTGTCTTATGATAATTTATTTTTCCCTTCTCCTTTTGCTTTCTGATTGTTAAATAATGGAACTATTGAACCTTCATGCAGGTTATCGAGTACATTCAGTTTTTACAGGAAAAAGTTCACAAGTATGAGGGGTCATACCGGGGATGGAACCATGAAGCAGTAAAAGTAATGCCATGGGTAAATCCCATAATTACCTGTATACATTTTCTGTGTAATTAAGTTCTGGACAAGCATAATTGCCTTTAATGGGAATTTATACTTGCCACTGCTGTAGATATGTATGAGAATAATTCATTTGGAAAATTATCTTTTTCAATCATCGAAGCAAGCTAAGAATTGACCGTTTCTCAATTTGGTTTGAAACAGAAAAATAATCACAGGCCTGCAGAAAGTTATGTTGATCAATCTCGAGGCATAAATAGTGGGTCTGGCCCTTCATTAGTATTTGCTACAAAATTTGATGAGAAAAACATCACCGTCTCTCCAACCCTTCCTACAAGTGTACAGAATCCTGTAGAATCTGACATGAGCACCGCCACTACCTTGAAAGCCATGGATCACTGCCCTGGAATGATAAACACAGCAATGCCCTTTCCAATGTCGCTGCAGCCAAACTACTACTCTCCTGTTCAGAGTGGTGGTGCAGTAGCTCAACTACCAACTAGACTGGCGTCTGATGGAGGGAACACTGCATCTCAGCCTCAAACACAATTATGCCATCGCAGGTCATGTACTACTGATGGCGCTGTTGCTAGTGATAAGCTGAAAGAACACGAGCTGACAATTGAAGGCGGTACCATTAGCATCTCAAGTGTGTACTCTCAAGGGTGAGTTCCTTTTTCATTTTTAATGCTATTTGGTTTTGATGTTCTTTTTTCAGCAAACTCTTATATTTCTTGGGCTGTTACACTTACCTGGTTTTCAAATGATTGTGGTGTCCTATCTGATGATTGACAATTATACATGATCAATATCCTATGATGAAACACTAAATTTTGCACTTATGTAATGCAAGAGTAGAGTATTTCCTCTGACTTGAATCTTTTGAACACCATTGTTCTCGTGGCATACTATCCTTTATTTTTGTGTTAGGGGTCAGAAATTATTAGTAGTTGCAATAGACTTGTTTTGATTTTGGCGTGCTACCCTTCATTGAAACTATATGTTGAACTATGATTAATGGCTTAAATGATGTGTGTATTGAATAGGTTGTTAAACACTTTGACACAAGCACTGCAGAGTTATGGAGTGGACTTGTCACAGGCCAGCATGTCAGTGCAAATTGAGCTTGGAAAGCGAGCAAATGATAAAACCACTGCTCCGATGTCAATAGTTAAGGTTTATTTACATTACCTTTTGCATTTTTCCTCTCAATTTTTTAAATATAGTCTTCTAGGAATCTTTTGAGCTAGTAAATAGTATTTACAATGCTCTGGATATTCATATTGTCGAAACCGTAGCTTATTTTCCTCATACATTGTGCCATAGGACAATGAGGTTCCCTCCAGCAATCAAGGGAAGACACGTTGTAGAGTTGCAAGTGGTGAGGATTCTCATCAAGCCATAAAGAAGCTGAAAAAAGGCTAGGTTGACAATTTCATAATATTTTTTCTTCTTTTTATTGATTAAATTTTTTGGGTATCCTATTCCATATTGGGGGTTTAGTCACATGTTCACCTAGTTTATAAGTTACTCAGTAGACCTATTGTACATTTAGTGGCTTTCAGTTTGTTGGGAGGCACAGAATTCCCAACTTATACTTCCTATGTATTACTTTATTCTCTACTTGTGTATCATCTTAGAGGCTTCCATACTTAATGTTGAGAAGCTGCCTTTTCATCCAAGGCTTCCTTCATTTGAAGTTCCTTAAACAGTTACTACTATCATATTTCCTGACATGTCTTTTGTTGAATGTGACTTATTTATTGATTTGAAAGAGATTTTACTTTTATATGCATGAAGGGCCTGACTGTATAACAATTGTCTGTTGAGAATCTATAATTGGGGCATTCAGTTTCTTTTTTTTTAACATGAAAGAGATTGGCATGACACAAGCTATGTTTTTAAGAATTCTGAATTTGAGCGAATCATAAAAGAATTTGATTCCATACTTACTTCAAGGTTGAGGAAAAAAATGTAAATAGTATTAATTTTATCATTATATCTTTTCTAATATTAATAAATATTAACTTGAGAGATTATATGTGGATTAATTGACAAATTGACAATCACATATATTTTCTCTTATTTTTCACTCTTTGATCCTTACAATTTTGGAGGATTATGATTTGTACATGCAAGTGGAAAACATCAATCTTTTTAGTTTTTTTTTTTCTTTCACTTTTCTCTTCTACTAAATACATTTTTAATGTTTGTCATCCATTTTAACACTCAAATTGGACCAATAAAAAATTATCTCTCACTCGTTACAGTTTTTTCCATTGGTTACAATGATTTAGAGAAGTAAAATGACTAGTTACTAGTCAAGCTTCATGACGTGATGCAAAATTACTTATCTCTGTTTTGAGAGTCAAATTTAAACGACTATTTTGGAGGTTAAAAATTTAAAATGTCATTTCATATAATTAAGGGTTGAACGGAGCTTTTCTTTACCCTATTTGGTTTGAATAGATCTCATTCGAACTAATGTTCAAAAAAGTTTTCATTGGATGATGATTTTAGCTTAAATTAATTATATGTAAAATGAAACTCAAGTCGGACTTGAAAAGATGTCGATTCTGAGCTGTTCACGTGTATCAAGAACAGCAACACAAAACATTGGATCAAAGTTTAGAGTTCACTGTCATAAACTAACATTGGTCTCTGGTGACAAAAAATGTTTATGGTTGCTCTTTTGGCGCTTTTGCTGTTACAATAATCCTAAAGCTGATACAATATATAAATATTTAGTAATAAGATAAGAAGACAGTTTTATGTTGAGGATGACAAAAATAATCACTTATATAAAATTCACATATAACTCAAAAGGAGTGACGTATACCTATTTTGATTAAATAATGCATTTATTCAAGGTAACTGGTTTTACTGTATTTAATATCAACTAAAATAGTTTTTAAAGCTTGACCTTTTCGCAGATCATGATTTGCTGTGAAAGCAACTGGGTTTGACTACTTGAAATTCTGCTTTCACTAATATCGAATCTTATTTTAGTATTATATTGCCAAATATTTGGATGTAGTAGTAGTATATCATGTGTAACACATAGCAATGAGATTATTCTAAGTATTCAATTAGCCCAGAAACGTGTGGCTGTTTCATCCAGGTGGCTTCTTGGATCATTAAAAAGATAAATAATTAGACTAACAGACATAAATTATTTAAGAAAATTTCAAAGTTCAATAATACTATAGTTTTAATAAGATAACCAGTAGATTTATTTCTCAAAACGTTTTCTTCACTCCTGGTATGAAATGAGATAATCATGTTTCCCAAATAGTGGAATCTCTTGCTCTCAAAAGAAACAAGTTTACAATTAGCGGATTCTACCAGTTTAAAGTAAGCTGCTCACTGGCATGGATCAAGAGCCTAGGGTTAGGACTTCTCTAAAACCTTAGATTTATGAGGCGGGTGGCTATCCTCGTATTCACTGAATCTGAGAGACCTTTTGATTCTTATGTATCTTAGTGTCCTTTCGAAGCAAGGTTCCCAGTGGTTAGCGTTCATCTTTCATCAGCTGTTCTTGTCAGTGGGTCAGTTGCTGTTTGGGGTTTGCCTTGCGAGGTTTCTATGAGAAGCTCTGTTAGCCAGATTGGGCAAGGTGTGTCAAGCATGTTTATACATGAAGTTGCAAGAAATACTTCTCTTTGAGTTTGCTGTACGTTAAGAGAAAAAAAAAAGGTATTTTGAGGATCTCCATTGTCGTTTCGGGAACATTTGATTATTCTCTTTTATTGGTGTTGTGAGGCCATCAGAGATTAACTTTAATCTCATTCCTTTCTGGATGCAAGGAAGTAATGAATAGAATTATCATCGGTTATGATTAGCTTGCCTACGATTTACATATATAAAACAAAAGTCAAAGAACCTAAAAGTTCAAATCAATAGACCACAGTTATGGTTTGAATATTATTCGACAATCAGATCCCTCTTAACAACCATCTGAATCAAATACCTAACAATGGAATGAACCAAAATTCCAGAGGGTGCTGAAGAACTATTTAGACCGGTTTGATCGGTTGGGTTGATTTGTCACTATTATAAATATGATGATATTTGATCACATTACCTACATTCTCAATGGACAAACTAGACTCACCAACTTTTGATGTTCTACTTATCAAGGAACAAATAAAATCAACACTAAGGTTATTTTAACTGTTTTCAGTTTTTGAAAACTCAAAACAGTTTTCAAAAACTCTTTTTTATGTTTGGCAAATAGTTTTCAAAAGCAGTTTTCAAAAAACCAACTTTTAAAAACTGTTTTCTGAAAACTCTAAATTGATGTTTTCTGTCATAATTTTCAAAAAATAATCCTAAAATCAGTATTCACTTCTATGTTTCATTCTTCTTCCATGATATATAAAAAATATTAAAATTTTAAAAATAAAATAATATTAATTATTTTTAAATATTTAACAAATATGAGAAAATAATTAATATAAATTTTAAATTTAAACTCAAAACTAAAAATAATTACAAAGTGTATCAAAACAGTTTTCAAAATAAGATTATCCAAACAACATTTCATTGTTTTCTGTTTTGAAAACAGTTTTTGAGTTACAGTTATCCGAACATGTTTTCTTCATAAAACATAAAAAGAAATGTTTTCAGTTTTCGAAAACAAAAAACTGTTACCCAAACATACACTAATCGTTTTAGACCCTCAATTCTTAACTGGAAGGCCAACCCTTCGGTTAACCCAAAAGCCGGAAGTCAAAACAAGTCAACCAATCCAGATCCTTCAATTAAAAATATAGTAGTAATAAGCTTAAGCAAATAAATAATCAATGCTTTGTACCATTTCCTGCAACATAAAGAGCCTATCGAAAGGAGAAACAATCTTGCGTAGAATGTCGAACAGATAAATGTTATATATGCTAGGAAGTCGGCGATCCAAAAAGAAACCAAAAAATATACAAAATGGAAGGACAAGGGATTAACCTTCCATGAATCCTGAGTTCTGGTAAACCAAATCTATATTCGCTTCCCTCTGTGTACATCCCAGTTTGCTCTGACACCACACCCTCTAATAGCAGGGTAGCTTCTATACATGATCATGATTATTTCCATATATTCAAGATCTTTTGTCCTCCAGCTGCTCCAAAAATCTTCTCAAGCATCTTGAATTTAAGTCTACCATCCACAGTAATCTTCACAGCCGTCTCCTCTTAACAAAAGCCTTCATTATCACTATCCTGTGTGGCGGACTATCTTTTGATCTGTGGTAGAATAGGCTGACCTAGGAGAAAAACTCTGATAACTGTCACAATCACCCAAATAAAAATCACTTACTACTCAACAGATCTTCCGATGGTTCCAAACACTCTTCAGGGTTGGCATAGAAGTAATCTTCTTCCTTAGGTTTATCTTGGATTACCAGTCTTTTAGTTGGGTTCCCCATACGATCCGCATGAGTTTCCTTTACAGCATATGAGAACTCATCCCAACTCAGTGACCCATTATTGTACCGGTCTATCAGATCAACCAATACCCTTCTGTCCAATAAAATTGTCTTCTTGAAACCAAGAAATCTGAAGAATACAAATGTCAAAATTAAGAGAAGTTTTGAGTTCACAAAAATGGAGCCAATAGAAGTACTATCACTCAAAGAATGAATTTAGAGAAACAAGATAGGAAGCACCACCAAAAAAATTGTCAGATTCATCTAACAATCACCCTAAATAAATAATTACAAATGTCTATATGTAAGATAAAAAGATTCTCAGTCTAGTAAAGGTTTCACAGCCAGATAAAGAAGACTGTCTGGTTTTAGAGGTCGTACACAAATTAGTGTCCTCTGATAGACAGAAAATGGAGATGTTAAAACCTCAGGGGATTTGAATTCCAAAATCATTTATCTGAAGCCAAACACAATACTACATCAGTTAACTATGTAATAAACTTTTCACAGTAAATAAGTAATAAACTATCAGCAGAACAGTACCTCCGATGGCCTTCAACAACTTTAGCCATATTTCCATCATATGTAGGAACGAAAATATCACTCTTCAATGAAACAAGATAATCCAGTGCTGCCATTTGAGACGAGTGATTCTGGAAAAATCTAAGATCTGATGGCTCTAACAGTGTCTCCTTTCTAACCTGTTTCAACACCAAAACACAGACTATTAATAAAGGAGTATAAAAATAACCTAGTATCAACTTAAATATGTTCATTCAGCTTTCATCCACCAACCAGTTTTGGATAAGCAGCTGCAAGGCTTGCCATTCTCCTTTCTCCACCATATATTTCACCAGCCGCAATATAAATCTGGATATCAGGGTCAATGTCCAGAGCCCTTAATGTAAGGGCAGTTTCCTCAGGCGTCAAAGGGCACAAGCCATCTTTCCTTTTCAAGTCCGAATTTATTATTTTCTCTTTCCACCAGGGATAAGCATATCTGACAAGATATGAGAATTGTAAGATGGAAGGAGAAAAAACTAGTAAGGTAGACAGCATAATTCCAATTAACTGTAGAGAAACATGCATGGCTCACCTCATCCTTGTCAACTCCTCCACCTCCTCATCGTTGCAACCCTGAGTGCAGCCAGAAAATGCCAACATGTCCATTTCATATCTAAGATGGAGTACAAGGAAAGGACCATTTTGTTTAAGAAGCTCGATAACCTTTTTACCTAACTCCTCTATTTGAGGAGTGAATCTCAAAGCACTAAAATTTACACGACAGCGTAGCTTCTGAATTTCTAATGGTTGACCATTGTTGGCAAGTCGAGTATCAGTTCTATTGAGATGTAAAACTTTATACTTCTTTATCAGAGGAAGAATCTGCATCCAACAAATAAAAGTAAAAACCATTAGCATGAAAGAAATTTTATTTCTTCAAGCCAGTTGAGGTGCTTTAGGGTCTAGGTACTTTATACGGGCTGTATGCGCTAAAATTCTGCTTATACTACATGAAGTTTTGAGTATTTTCTTTTGTGAGGATGGAGACAACAATGAGACCAAATATATATAATTATACATAACAAAGAACCAACCTGGTTGTGATAGTAAGAGATATCAGACCAACTCACTGGCGGCATGGTATAAACCATTCCTACTTCAATTCTCATTTTGAGCCTCGGAGGCAACTCTTTCAGTATCCGAACCTCATCTCTCAGAGATGTAATGAAATGACCCACATCAAATATGTCTTGAAATTCACTGCAATGTAAAGTAGAAAGTATTCAGAAAAGGTAAGAAACATCAATTCAAGTTAAAAAAAAAAAGTCGAACCTAAAGTCCTCGCACCCCCCCCCCAAAAAAAAATATTAGCATTCAATAGTTTATAAACGAGGAGATATAAGTTGACACACCTGGGATCAGCCCAAAACGATGCCTTATCCAGCTCAGGGACAATGAGTGTAACATTTAAATATCTTGCAATAGCAACCATGTCACATATCTGTAGAACATTTAAAAAAACAAATCAATAACCAGTGACATCTATTGGCAACTTATAAAGCAGTCAGAAACTCAGAACAGAAAAGCCTAGTGCTGCACTTTGCTAACACTCACCGCTGCTCTCATTTGATTGAGACCTCCATTGCATGAAACCATCAAGTAACCATTGTTTTTATAAACCCCTGATGGCAACAGAAAAAAGTATTAGAGTTGAATCTCAAATTGATAACCACCATCTCTTAACTACAGAAAGCCACACAAGGATCAACATATTCACATCCGTCCCATGAGTGCAGTTCAAAGTAAGTAAGATATGAGAGGTAAACAAGTTTTCAGCCAGTGTGAGCCAGACACTGCTTGACAACTTTCAATTTGAGAGTGATCACTTAAAGCTTTCTCAATATCCGTCATTAGGAGTTCCTACTTCTTTTTACATATGTAGTAAGGCATACTGCATATTATACCAAACTTAAAAGAGATCTGTTTATAATTCGCCGAAGCAGATAGTAAAACATTCTAATAAAATGAGACCTTAATATAATGCCGATTCTAAATAATCTGATTTAGCTCCAAAAGCTACCTGCCTAAATAAAAATCGAGTCAGACTTTTTTCATGGACCAGTGTAAAAGGGGAAAAAAGAAAAATGGATAGTAAATATCACCTTCTGAAAATACAAATTGAAACATAAAAAGCAGAAATCTAATTTTTGGCATTTCCACAAAAAGAAAATTTATAGAAACAAATTCCTTGATAAAATGAATAAAGCAAATGCATAATCCAAAACCACCCACGTCGTTTTAATTTCACCACTTCCATTATGTTTTAAGAAGGGAAGGGGAGGGAGGGGGGAATGATGTTTGGGTCAGCTCAATTAAATCAAACCTTATTAAATAACAATTAAAATATCAATTAATAACTAATTTGCATTAATTTGATTAAGTTTTTGACAAATTTTAAAAAATAAGCACCCACTTAAATTTACTTTTAGCTCACCCATACATTGTCAAAATTAGCAGAAAACCATTCTTCTAGACATCAAACCGTACGAAAAACACCACAAGCTTAAACAAAGAAACTATAAATAAAATATGAGTTTTTTTTCTCTACGATACTCCAAAAAAATAAGAGAGTAAATTTATTACAAGTGAATTTAATATCTTCCATAAAAAGATAACAAACATATTGAAACCAAATTCACTCACTCTTGGGAGGAAGAACACGAGCGGGAACCGAGGGCACCTTATCCTGCACAGCATCCATGGAAGCAGACTCGGGATGGAAACAAGAAGGCCAGCCCTTCAAAACACGAGGACCCCACGTATCGCCCAACGCCGTCAATTGAACGATACACGTCCACAGTAACACCGATGTAGTCGCCCTTATCGTCCACAACTTCATTCGCGAACTCTTCAGCTTCTCCACTCTACTCTCTCCTACTTTCAACAACCCCATCTCTCTATCTCTATATCCACTCTTTCTCTCACTCTTCTTAATTCTGCACATTTACTTGCACTTAATTTGAGGATCGACACCAAAAGAAATCGTTTTAATTCCCTCTATCTACCTCCAGTTTCTTTGGTTTCCGATCAATGTAGTATAAAGAAAACGCACCAAAGACATCAAACTTCGAATCGCTGAAAAAACCTGAAAGCGAGCTTTCCTTCTTTTGGCTTAATTTCTCCCTTTACCTATCAGAATCTCTCAAGATCGCAAACTGTAAAAAATAGAAAGAGATCCAAAAATAAAATTCACCGGACACAAATAGAAAGATTGAGGTTACTGATTACCAATATAGCACGCGAAAAAACCCTAATCCCCCTCTCACATTGCACGAAATCCTCAATCTCCAACCGTAAACAAACCCTAAATCGAAAGAAAGAAAAAATTGAATAACTTTTTCTCTCACAATTCAAATAAACCAATCCTCCTATTCAAATCAAATGAAACGATGACCTCAATTTCCCGGCGAAGGATTTTGACGAGCCAGCGAGCAGAGGACTGAGAGGAGAACAAGTATTAAAAGAATAAACAGAGAGAGACGACAGTAAGTGACAGAGAGAGAGAATATAACAACGCGTGATGGGTTATGCCGTATGCTACCGAGAGAGATGGAAAAAAGAAAGCAACTGTGAGCCGTACACCGCTAGATCACTGTTCGTTAACCATGGTTAAGGCTTTTTTGTGGTGAGGTGTTGACCCTGGTTGAGTGAACACCAACCAATAAATGCAAGCCAGCTAAAACGAGATACGGCCCGGCCCACAGGTATTTAAGTGTCACATACGTGGAATCATCAGCGCTGTAGGTTATGTACACGTGGCGACGTGTGATGGTGGGCTAAATGGAGTTTTCCGTGTGAGGGTGGGCTGCACCCGTCGTTAGATTCGCGGCATTAAAATTTGTTGTCGATACGCCGACAATATCTCGCGATAAGTAGCGGTAATATCGCCGGGATTATATAAAAACTGAAGATGCGATCAGATTTGACGAAAATAGTATAAATTTGCTAATCAAGCTGCCATTCTGTCTAACTGTGTTTGCTAATTGCTGTTTTCGTAAGTTACTCTCCGATTTTAAAAAAAAAATTTACAAATATTCTCACTCATAAATAAAAAAATATATATTTAAAATAATATTTAAATTTAATGTAATTTTAAAATATTAATACATTTGTTTGTGTATTTATTATTTGTTAACAACTACCCTTAAAATACCATAGCACCATTAACTAAATCCTAATTGTAATTATGTAAGCATTAGTTTCATTACTATAAACAGTATTTTGATTCATGCCACTCCATGCCAGTTAGAATCTTGCTCATAATACAACTGCTAGTGAGTTTGATTGCATCTCATGGGTAGGATATAACCAATTCTCTGGTGAACAACACGAGTGTAAGATATGTTGTTCTTTTAAAATTTAAAAATTATGTTAAAAATATTATGGATTATGATATTGATATCATATGAATATAAATAGTTATTAATAATTCACTTATTATAATATTATGATCATTCCTAATAATTTGTTTTTTTTATGATTGGGTTCAAACGTTAACAAATTAATTTTTGTGTATATGCTCAAATTTTATATGAAAAGAAAGGTAAAAAATTAATATAAAACGAAACCAGTGGTCAAATGGATTTTTTTCACATGTGAAATGCTTATAAATGTCATTGTGTTGCATTGTATTTTTTTAAGATAAAAAAATGATTTAAGAGGATCGAGGGATCGAAAAGGATGGTATTTTGGCGAGAACACTGTGCCAACTGGCTCCTTTTGTACGGCTTCTTTGTTACTTACCGTGACTCTCCGTCAGACTGTTGATTGCACCGTTAAGACGGCGCTCAGTGTCAGAACGGTCAAGCGATACCAGCCACCAGATGGTGCCCTATTGCTACGTGTCAACATCTCGAGTCTTGACATCAGGGAGCCCACAACATAACTTAGACGCCATGAAAGTGGGTCCCTTCGCAGCGTGTGTTTTTTTAGGAAAGTAGTCCAAATTCATGGTTTTTTTTTTTGTTAGGTAAGTAGTGTTAAAATTGGAGTCAGTACTCTCTCTCTCTCTGTTTGTCTACAAAGAAAGAAGAGTTACTCCTAAACTCCTACTTAGGGAGATTAATAGCGTATTTCTCCTGCGCGTACAAATCACGCGTGGAAGAAGTTGGAGAATCAATGTGTCTCTATCAGATGGGGTCCACTTAGTGAGAGTGATAAAGGGGTAAAGTATAGATGTTATTGGAGCCTGACTTTCACGCGCTGTCGAGTAGGTTGGTATAGGTGGTTCTTGGGGGTTTTGTAAATACGTGGACAGGTCTTTTTATTAATCAGGGCAATGTCTTCTATATTTGAATGAAAGGAAAGGAAATTAATCATGGTGAGAAAATACCAGAATACATATATCTATTATTTGGATATTTATTAATCGTATAGATTTAAATAAAGGAAGAATTGTTATAAAAAGAATTATATATATATATATAAGAAAGAATCTGTTTTTTTGGTTTAGCAGTTATTTTTGAATTTTTTTAAATAAGATATACTATTTGGATCATTTTTCTCATTAATGTATCCATAAAAAAAGAGAGAAAAATATGAAATTAATAATATATTTTATTGATAAAAAAATATATTTTAACACTTAGGAATACAATAGCTATCACAATAAAAAAAAAAATAACATCTTCATTTCTTCTTATCTTAGAATAAGATATAAGTTTAGATTCAGACTACATCCATAAGAATTGCTGGACCACAACCGTAATCCAAAAATAATTCCAATCTCAACTCAAGAATCAAGCACAATTGATCAGATTTAACATTGTTTGGCCTTTTCTGTAAAACGATAAAATCCACGTATACTCGATTGACAAAAAAAAAAAAACACTATCTCGTATGATTAAACATGTAAAGCATAAGGTATTTAATTGTATTTTTATCTTTAAAAATATCATGATTATCGTTCTTATTAATTTTTTATATGAATAAATTTTTCAAAAACAATTTATTATTATATGATAAAAAACAAAAATATATATATATTACAATGATTATTGTTTCACATCGAAAATATGTATTTAAAAGGAGTTATATTTGTTATCAGTTTAATATATAATTATTTTTTTTCTGTACATATTCCTTAAATCAGTAGATAATTAATTTCATTGAATTGATAATAAAACTAACCTTAGATATAAAGAGATTGATGAAAAAGTACGTGCTCGTTAAAAGCTCAAGAAATGAATAATCGGCTAATGATCCTAGACAAAGGGTTGTCGTATGTCAAAGCACCAATCTCTGCCATATAGGTTGGCAGCAACATCTTTATAAAAGAGGAATTGTGGCGAAGGAGCAAAGGTGGAGCCTGCTTTTATGTACCTTCAACTATGGTCAAGGTAGTCTTCTTCTTCGTTTGATTTGCCAAAAATTTCTTCAAAATCTATCTTCTTAAAAAAAATCTAAGTCTTAGTAGAAGATTGAACAATGTCAACTTCATTGCATAGCTCTTTTCTACTTTGACTTTTTTTTTAGGGTTTGTGTATTATTGAACAATATAAACAA
This sequence comes from Bretschneidera sinensis, assembly GCA_023935145.1. Taxonomy (NCBI): domain Eukaryota; kingdom Viridiplantae; phylum Streptophyta; class Magnoliopsida; order Brassicales; family Akaniaceae; genus Bretschneidera; species Bretschneidera sinensis. The sequence goes on from CM043697.1 coordinate 150,869,541, forward strand.
TACAAGACTATGAATGACCAATGATTAATCATATTTGATCGGATCTCCACAAAATGTTTTTAATTTGTGTTTTTTTTTGCATTAAAAAAATCATTAATCAAATGATTTAATCTATAATTTACGTGATAAACAAAGTTTATACAAAACTTTCTATTTTTTTAACTTAAAATTGTCCCACCATTAATTATTAAAAATTAAAAGTTTAATTCCAAATACCATCACGTGGTTTGCTCTTAATTCTTAATAGACTTGGTGGTTTATTTTGTTGTAACTAACACAATGTGATTTTCGATGTTAAGTCCTGATGTAACATTATTTATCAATATTGTCGACAAAAAATATTAATTAAAAGAGAATATGGTTGTGCTTTGTGAGATGGTGGAAGATTTGTAGATTATGCTTTATAGATTGAGCTGATTGAGCTGAACGGAAGGAAATTGGAATAGTTTCTAATTAATTTCTGTGGAGGAGAGAAAAATTAATATTGTTGTTTGTTGTTTGTTTTTGTTTTTGTTCTTTGGTTTATTGTTCAATATTTTGGTTAAAAATGTGAGATTAGATATGTAATTTAGTTTTTTTTATTAACGGTATTACACCCTGCTATAATCTCACAAGCCATAAAGTATTAGTTTCAACAAAATAAACCTTAAAATTCATTAAAAACTAACGACAAATCACAAAGTAAAATTTGCAATTAAACTAAAATTAAATTTGCCCACTGTTCGATAGGGAAAAATTATTGTAAGTTTTTTCTTCTTGAGCTGTAAATCTTACCAACACCTATAAAATACCTATCCCAAAATCGACCTCTGTCAACGATGTATCATCAATCATTTTGCGTAATAAATCAAACTTGATAAAATTAGATGTTGCACTAGCCACCAGACGTACGAGGATGGTATGTCCTATTAAAGCAAGTAACTTCCATGTTACTATATATATATATATATATTAATGCACAGCATCACGTGAATAAAGTTTGGTAATGCGACCTTGGATTTCCTTATAATAGTAGTATGATAGGTCTTTCCTAAGATTAATATATCTTTTAGTCATTTTCTTGGCACCTTGAAAATTGAGATCCAAGAGTGCACGGAATTATTATAAACTAGCATTTCAACGTATACGTTTGTTGATTTGTTCTTTTACATGATAAAATAATATATTAATAATTATTTTTTTATCTGTAAACATATCAAATATAATAATCATATATTCTCCATTGAAAAATTGAACCTGCAAAGAAACATAAGAGAAAAACAATCCGCTTAAAATCACAAAAAATAAAATAAGAATAATTGAAAATGTGGAGAAGATAAAAAGTAATTGAGAAAATCAACATGAGTTGAGGATAAGAGAGATAATGAGAGTGGAGAAGTTAAGTCTGGGTGAGATAATGGAAAAAAAACATTGGAGAAATATATGAGGAGTTTGAGTCAATTAAATTATATATATAACTTTATTTAAATATTTGATTTATATATTTAAGTACATGTTTATAGCATATTTTGAGGGGTGAACACCAAACAAGGGTTGAGATAGTATGAGAGAAAAACATGGGTTAAAGATAAGAGATATGATCCTCTCCATTTGAAAATTAAAATTAAATCAAGTTTACAGTGAGATTGAATATCACATCATTAAATGCATAATATTCAAATTCAAATTTGTCAACGTAGCATTCAATCTCAACATCAACTTGACATCCATTTCAATTTTTAAATGGAGAGGATCGTGGTCCGAATATAAGAGAGAGAAAGGGAGTGGAGAAGTTAAGTGTGAGTTTGATGGTGAGAGAGAAAAACATATGAGAAAAATGTTGAGAGTTACATGTATAATCTTATTTAAATAATTGATTTATATATTTAAGTAAAGATTTATGAGACATTTTGAGGGGTAAAAAACAATGAAAAGTTAAGTCTTAGTGGGATAGTAGGAGAAAAAAAACATGAGTTGAAAATAAGAGAGTGGAGAAATTAAGTCTGAGTGTGATAGTGGGAAAGAAAAACATAAAAAAAAAAATGTGGAGAGTTACATATTACCTAAATAATTGATTTACATATTTAAGTAGGAGTTTATGAGACATTTTAAAGAGTAAACGTCAAATGAGGGTTTTGGTTTTAATGATAGTATAGATTTAGAAAGTTTAATTTTCAAATTGGAAAACTTTAAAAATGAATCGGACAATATTGGATTTCATAATCTCATAAGCAAAGTTCATCCAATTTTTTTTTTTTGAAAATTTTCTTCTCACCTTCACTCACTTTTGATCAAATTTAAAACTTTTCTCCTTCTAAAAATTTCAAGTTAGACCAGTATTAGAACCATAATTTTTATTCACCGACTTCCAATCTTGAGGGAATTTTAAATCAACTCCATTTATTTCTCATTTCAATGTAAATTGCGGAAGATAAAAAAAAAATTCATATAATTCTTAAGTTATCCCATTAACACAAATAAATTATTCCCGTGAGTATTAAAATTTATACAATCTTAATGTAAATTTTCTAAAAATATTTCAAAAGCTATGGCTTAACATGTAAGTTATCTAGCCTTAATGTAAATTTTTCGCAAATTATCCCAAGCATAAAACGTTTTGTCTTACTATAAATTATAAATCTTCTCCAAACAAAGATTTATTTATAATTAAATTATCTAACCTTCTACTATGAGCATTATGAAAAATAGAATGGCACAATCGGATATAAGATAAGCGATTGAATGATTTCTTGCCTGCATACATTTTTTTTGAGTAATTTTTGCAGCAATTTCGCATTGTTTTCAATCGCAACAAAGAACAAACAGAAAGCAAGAGAAATAAGCTCACTTTAGTCTTCTAGTACCTCGAACAAGTATCATACTACTTACCGCCTTTGATAAAGATGTTGTTATTCTTAACAATCTGATTGAAGAACTTCTCTAGTCCTATGCGAATGCGATTGCATAAAAAAAATCGATTCCTACTCTTTTCATTTTGTTTCTGACTCCAATTAAGTGCTCGATTAATCAATGTAATGATGACAGTGTTCTGATCGAACAAAACTAAATTACCCAAGTAATCTTCGTAGGTCACGTTATCACTAAGATCTTGAATTTGATTCATCTATTCCTCACGACAATCATCATATTTAGCAAACGTCATAGAACCTATCCGCTTATCACAAAAAAAAATTGCATTTTCTATTTATTCGCTTATGCCATTGGCATTAATCAATGATCCCCAAATTTGTAATGGGAAAACATGTGTTACTCTATTGCTTAGATTAGTTTAATTCTTAATACTGTTATTTATACTACTCAACATTATTAACACGTGATAGAAATTGATTAATAAACATGTGGCTATAAATATATATCTAAATTCTTCTTAAAATATATATACGACATAAGAAAACTTCACAAAATACAAAAGAACTCTACAAGATTTTAAAAATTCTAGTACAATATATATATATATATATATATATATATATATTGGCATGTAGTGTTAAAATTGGAGTCAGTACTCGCTCTCGCTCTCTCTGTTCGTCTACAAAGAGAGAAGAGTTACTCCTAAACTCCTACATAGGGAGATAAATAGCGTATTTCTCCCGCGCGTACAAATCACGCGTGGAAGAAGTTGGAGAATCAATGTGTCTATATCAGATGGGGTCCACTTAGTGAGAGTGATAAGGGGGTAAAGTATAGATGTTATTGGAGCCTGATTTCACGCGCTGTCGAGTAGGTTGGTATAGGTGGTTCTTGGGGATTTTGTAAATACGTGGACAGGTCTTTTTATTAATCAGGGCAATGTCTTCTATATTTGAATGAACGGAAAGGAAATTAATCATGGTGAGAAAATACCAGAATACATATATCTATTATTTGGATATTTATTAATCGTATAGATTTAAATAAAGGAAGAATTGTTATAAAAAGAAATATATATATATATAAAGAAAGAATCGGTTTTTTTGGTTTAGCAGTTATTTTTGAATTTTTTTATAAAGATATACTATTTGGATCATTTTTCTCATTAATGTATTCAAAAAAAAGAGAGAAAAATATGAAATTAATATTATATTTTATTGATAAAATTATATATTTTAACAGTTAGGAATACAATAGCTATCACAATTAAAAAAAAATAACATCTTCATTTCTTCTTATCTTAAAATAAGATGTAAGTTTAGATTCAGGCTGCATCCATAAGAATTGCTGGGTCACAACCGTAATCCAAAAATAATTCCAATCTCAACTTCAAGAATCAAGCACAATTGGTCAGATTTAACATTGTTTGGCCTTTTCAGTAAAACGACAAAATCTACGTATACTCGATTGACAAAAAAAAAAATGAACTTATATGATTAAACATGTAAAACAAAGGGTCTTTAATTGTATTTTTATCTTTAAAAATATCATGATTATCGTTTTTTCTTATTTTTTATATGAACAAATTTTTCAAAAACAATTTATTATTATATGATGAAAAATAAAAATATATATATTACAATGACTATTGTTTCACATTGAAAATATGTATTTAAAGATAGTTATATTTGTTATCATTTTAATATGTAATCATTTTTTTTTAATGTACATATTCCTTAAATCAGTAGATAATTAAATTCATTGAATTGATAATAAAACTAACATTAGATATAAAGAGATTGATGAAAAAGTACTTGCTCGTTAAAAGCTCAAGAGATGAAATAATCGGCTAATGATCCTAGACAAAGGGTTGTCGTATGTCAAAGCACCAATCTCTACCATATAGGTTGGCAGCAACATCTTTATAAAAGAGGAATTGTGGCGAAGGAGCAAAGGTGGAGTCTGCTTTTATGTACCTTCAACTATGGTCAAGGTAGTCTTCTTCTTCGTTTGATTTGCCAAAAATTTCTTCAAAACCCATCTTCTTAAAAAAAATCTAAGTCTTAGTAGAAGATTGAACAATGTCAACTTCATTGCAGAGCTCTTTTCTACTTGACTTTTTTTTAGGGTTTGTGTATTATTGAACAACATAAACAATACAAGATTAGGAATGACCAATGATTAATCATATTTGATCGGATCTCTACAAAATATTTTTAATTTGTGTTTTTTTTTTTGCATTAAAACATGATTAATCGAATGATTTAATTTATAATTTACATGATAAACAAAGTTTATACAAAACTTTCTCTTTTTGTTAACTTAAAATTGTCCCACCATTAATTTTTAAAAATTAAAGATTTAATTCCAAATACCATCACGTGGTTTGTTCTTAATTTTTAATAGACTTGGTGGTTTATTTTGTTGTAACTAACACAATGTGATTTTGGATGTTAAGTCATGATATAACATCACTTATCAATATGATCGACAAGAAATATTAATTAAAAGAAAATATAGTTGTGCTTTGTAAGAGGATGGAAGATTTGAAGATTATGCTTTATAGATTGAGCTTAACGGAAGGAAATTGGAATAGTTTCTAATTAATTTATGTGGAGGAGAGAAAAATTAATATTGTTGTTTTTTGTTTGTTTTTGTTTTTTGGTTTATTGTTCAATTTTTTGGTTAAAAATTTGAGATTAGATATGTAATTTAGTTTTTTTAATTAGCGGTATTACACCCTGCTTTAATCTCACAAACCATAAAGTATTAGTTTCAACAAAATAAACCTTAAAATTCATTAAAAACTAATGACAAATCACAAGGTGAAATTTGCAGTTAAACCAAAATTAAATTTGCCCACAGTTCGATGGGGAAAAACTATTGTAAGTTTTTTCTTCTTGAGCCGTAAATCTTACCAACACCTATAAAATGCCTATCCAAAAATCGACCTCTGTCAACGATATATCATCAATCATTTTGCGTAATAAATCAAACTTGATAAAAATAGATGTTGCACTAGCCACCAGACGTACGAGGATGGTATGTCCTATTAAAGCAAGTAACTTCCATGTTACTGTATATATATATATATATATATATATATATATATATATATATATATATTAATGCACAGCATCACGTGAATAAAGTTTGGTAATGCGACCTTGGATTTCCTTATAATAGTAGTATGATAGGTCTTTCCTAAGATTAATATATCTTTTAGTCATTATCTTAGCACCTTGAAAATTGAGATCCAAGAGTGCATGGAATTATTATAAACCTGCATCTTAACATACACGCCATGTCAAATATAATAGTCATATATTTTTCATTAGAAAGCTAAGTTTGTAAAAAAACCTAAGAGAAAAACAATCCGGTTAGAATCACAAAAAATAAATAAAAATAATTGAAAATATAAAGAAGATAAAAAGTAATGGAGAAAATCAACATGGGTTGGGGATAAGAGATATAATGAGAGTGAAAAAGTTGAGTCTGGGTGGAATAATAAAAAAAACATGAGAGAAATATACGGAGAGTTGAAGTCAATTAAGTTACATATATAACCTTATTTAAATATTAAATTTATATATTTAAGTACATGTTTATGGCACATTTTGAGGGGTGAACACCAAACAAGGGTTGAGATAATAGGAGAGAAAAACATGGGTTAAAGATAAGGGATCCGATCCTCTCCATTTGAAAATTGAAATGAAATCAAGTTTACAGTAAGATTGAATATCACATCATTAAATGCATAATATTTAAATTCAAATTTGTCAACGTAGCATTCAACCTCACCATCAACTTGATATCCATTTCAATTTTTAAATAGAGAGGATCGTGGTCCGAAGATAAGAGAAAAAAAGGGAATGGAGAAGTTAAGTGTGAATGTGATAGTGAGAGAGAAAAACATATGAGAAAAATGTGAAGAGATACATGTATAATTTTATTTAAATAATTGATTTATATATTTAAGTAGAGATTTATGGGACATTTTGAGGGGTGGAAAACAATGAGAAGTTAAGTCTTAGTGGGATAGAGAGAGAAAAAAAAACATAGGTTGAAAATAAGAGAGCGGAGAAATTAAGTCTGAGTGTAATAGTGGGAAAGAAAAACATGAGAAAAAATGTGGAGAATTACATATTACTTAAATAATTGATTTACATATTTAAATATGAGTTTTTGAGACATTTTGAAGAGTAAACGTCAAACGAGGGTTTTGGTTTTATTGATAGTATAGATTTAGACAGTTTAATTTTCAAATTGAAAAACTTAAAAACGAATTGGACAATATTCGATTTCATCATCTCATATAAGCAAAGTTCATCCATTTTTCTTTTTTTTTTGAAATTTTCTTCTCACCTTTACTCACCATTGATCAAATTTTAAACTTTTTGCTTCTAAAAATTACAAATTAGACCAGTATTAGAACCATAATTTTAATTCACCGACTTCCAATCTTGAGGGAATTTTAAATCAACTCCATTTATTTCTCATTTCAATGTAAATTACGAAAGATAAAAAAAAAATCCATATAATTCTTAAGTTATCCCATTAACAGAAATAAATTCTTCCCGTAAGTATTGAAATTTATAGAATCTTAATGTAAATTTTCTAAAAATATTTCAAAAGCTATGGCTTAACATGTAAGTTATCTAGCCTTAATGTAAATTTTTCGCAAATTATCCCATGCATAAAACGTTTTGTCTTACTATAAATTATAAATCTTCTCCAAACAAAGATTTATTTATAATTAAATTATCTAACCTTCTACTATGAGCATTATAAAAAATAGAATGGCACAATCGGATATAAGATAAGCGATTGAATGATTTCTTGCCTGCATACATTTTTTTTGAGTAATTTTTGCAGCAATTTCGCATTATTTTCAATCGCAACAAAGAACAAACAGAAAGCAAGAGAAATAAGTTCACTTTAGTCTTCTGGTACCTCGAACAAGTATCATACTACTTACCGCCTTTGATAAAGATGTTGTTATTCTTAACTATCTGATTGAAGAACTTCTCTAGTCCTATGCGAATGCGATTGCATAAAAAAATCGATTCCAACTCTTTTCATTTTGTTTTTGACTCCAAATAAGTGCTCGATTAATCAATGTAATGATGACAGTGTTCTGATTGAACAAAACTAAATTGCCCAAGTGATCTTCGTAGGTCACGTTATCACTAAGATCTTGAATTTGATTCATCTATTCCTCATGACAATCATCATATTTAGCAAACGTCATAGAACCTATCCGCTTATCACAAAAAAAGATTGCATTTTCTATTTATTCGCTTATGCCATTGGCATTAACCAATGATCCCCAAATTTGTCATGGGAAAACATGTGTTACTCTATTGCTTAGATCAGTTTAATTCTTAATACTATTATTTATGCTACTCAACATTATCAACACGTGATAGAAATTGATTAACAAACATGTGGCTATAAATATATATCTAAATTCTTTTTAAAATATATATACGACACAAGAGAACTTCACAAAATACAAAAGAACTCTACAAAACTTTAAAAATTCTATGTACAATATAGCATAATTTTTTTTAAAAATTTGTCAGGCTATCACATTATTGTAATACCCGTATTTGTAAAGTAATGGTAAAGAAGTAATTTAATAAATATAACATAGAGTTAAAATAATATATATTTAAATACAAAAAATCAAATTTTTATAAAACAATTTAAAAAAAAATTCGGGACGTCCAGCAAAAAAAAAATGTTTTCTTAAAAAAATGTGGCCATAAGTGACAACACCTGCTACCAAGTTAATTACATGCTGTCAAATGTAATTTGAGGCCATACATGTATTACATGTGGCAATAACGTGGAGCTTTGGGAATCAAGGCAGCAACTTTGGCTGCGAAACACTTCAACAATATTTATATATATATATATATATATATAAACGTAAAGTAACACTTAACAGATTTTGTTTAGTTTCTTTCAAATTATTCGTTTTTTTTAAGCATTTAGGAACTCCAAGAAAAGTTAAAAGAGCAAAATTTTGAAGGGGTTTACGGGAGAATTTCACAGATAGTCACAAGAAGCTATCAGAAAAACAGAAGGTAATAATATGATGGTTATTTTTAAATTTTTAGCATACATAAAAATTTTCAAAATTCAAAGTAAGAATTTTCAAAGGGTGTGGTTTATGAAGAATTGAAAAATAAATTAGAAATTTTATATAAATATTATGTCAGGTGTTGACGATCAGCGACCGAAGGAAATTACTGAGAGGAACGGGAAAGGCAAGGAGGTGATCCACGGGTAGCTTTAAGTGCTACATGATGAGTTAGATTTAATTTAAGTAATTAAAATAAAAATGAAGTATCTAGTGATAATATTAAAATAAATTATTAGTTTTATGCTTTGGTGGTAGATAAAAATTTAATTGATAGGTATGATATAAATATTTTACATGTAGAAATTTATTATGTAGAAAAAAATATTATTAGAATAATGGGTTGATTTAATAATGATGATGATAAATAAAATTCTTGATGAGTTATGGCTAATAAATGATGTGATATATGAGGAGAAGAAATTAATGAAATTTATCAAGTAGAAATTCCAAGAAAGACATAGTAGCTGAATTTAATATTTGAATTTATGTTGTTTTTATATTATTGTTCATATATATATATTTCATATCATTGTTCATTTGTATGTGTAATAAATAAAAGAAAGAACCGGGAGGGGGCCGGTCTAATTGAAAAATCATGACAGTCGGTATATGCTGAAAAAAAGGGGAAAAACTGTGACAGCCGGTATACGCTGAAAATAAATACTGTGACAGTCGGTATATGCAGGAAAGAAAAGAACCGAGAGGGAGCCGATATAAGATAATAAAAACATGTCGACATGTGGGAAGACATTCCCTAATAATAATAATTCATGTATTGCGTCTGTTTTACATGTTAATATTTTTACTGAAATATTGTTAATATTGTGCATTTATTTGTAGATAAATGAATCTCACAGAGGGACAATTAGAGTGAGAAAAAGACATAGAAGTATGATATGAGGAATTATTTAAATGTTAGACTATATGCTATTATCCAGTCATATGAGAAATAAATAATTAAATATTAAAATGGCTATTTATACAAATTGAATACTTCTAGTAAATTTAATTCACTGAGCTTGTGAAGTTCATCCCTCATTGTACAATGATTTCAGGTAGCAGACAGAAAAAATAGTCTGGTGGGTGGAGAGTCAGACGAAATCTTTTTCTGTAAGCCACATACGTGTCAATATCCTCAGAAAAATGAGAAAATGAAATAAATATTTATTTGTAAATATTCATGCATTTTTACGTTGTATATTATGTTTAAGTTAATATTAGATTTATATACCTCTCCTGTTGAGGGTTGAAGATTTCAGTAAAAAACTTTGTTATTATTTTTTTTTATTGTTGCATATATATGTCGTGCTGAGATTTTAAAAAAGTGATGACGTTGTCTCGGGGGTGGCCAACCCGGGATGGATTGTTACAATTCTCCACTGAAAATAAACGGCAAAGAATATAGTTCTAGTTACCCAAGTGATGGATTTAGCTTTCTTACCCAAAGGGGTTGTTTGGTTGGTGGGATTAGACTAATTTAATCCCACATGAATAGTGAATCCTTCCAACCAATAGAGGGATTCACTATTCATATGGGATTAGAAGGATTCACTATTCACGTGGGATAAAATTAGTCATAATTCCACCTTTTTTTGTTCCACCTCCTCCAGTGGGATAGAATTTATCCCGTGCATGTAAGACCAATTTTTTTTATCATTTTTACCCTTGAATGATAGTTATTATTATAATAATAATAAAATAATTATTATAAATATTATTAAAAATATTATAATAATAATTACTATTATTATCATAATTATAATAATACTGATAATAAGTAATATAATTATAATCTTATTTAAAATAATAATATAATCACATTTATAAAAATGTTATAGTAATAATAATAATTATTATAATAATTATAGTAATAAAAATGTTAACAGTATTTTTATAATTATAATAATAATGATGATAATAATACTAATTATATTAATGATAATTATAATAATTATATTAATAATAATTATTATTATGATCATAATAATAATTAAATTATTTATATTAATAATATCAATTATTATGATAATAATAATTATTCTTAATAAATTATAATTATAATTATAAAAATATTATTATTATTATTATTATTATGATGATAAAAATAATAATTTCATAATAAATATTATTTATTACTCTATTAATAGGAATTATAATAAAAAATTAATATAATAATAATTATTATGATTATTAATTATAATAATATGTATTATAATTATGATGATAAAAATAATAATTTAATAATAAAAAATAAAAAATATAAATAATTTTTAGACTTTGTGAAAAAATTAGATATTGTTAAAAATGATAAATAGTGTTAGAGTATTTTGGTACTTAGATTTCTTATTTCACTTTAACCTAATCCAGCAATCTCATGAACCAAACATAGTATTAAGGTATTACCACTTTAATCTTTTTTATCATATCTCATGTTAATCCTAATCATATCTTACTATAATCTAGTTCGTGAATCAAACGGGTCCGAACAATAAGACTCAAATATTTTTCCTTGGATATGTAACCCAAATACCGTCAGGTTCTAATTGAGTTTAACCGTTATATTTAAGTTTTTAAATTTAGATTTTTTTAAGTCAAACCCATTTATATATATATATATATATATATGGGCCAAGTCCACCTCTTTTCTTAGATTTAGTCACTTTACCTTATTTGCCTGGGGACAATTTTTATTTTCATTAACGGAGCTCGTCGAAATTTCCTATTAATTTTTTTTGAGTAAATTTCAACTTTCATTTTCCGTTTTGTACTTTGTTTTATTTAAAATTTTCACATTTTAATAGTTTTAATTGGATGTCAGAAGTTAAAAAATATTCTAATTTTCATCCTTCAATCAAAAACCCATCAAATTAATCCTACGAGAAGTATCACGTCAGATTTGATCAAGTCAATTCAATGGAAAAGTTAACAGCTAAACATGTCACTAACCTGTTTTAAGCTCGGCAATAACTTTATTCTTCCCCGACCAAATATCATTCCAATCATAACACGTGGACCAAAAATCCACCTTAAAGTATGGAATCAAATCATTTTTCCATTGCGGCCAATCAGCCACGCTTAGGACATCCTAGGCATAATCTAATCCATGCCATTGTTTTCTGGCTTGTCATAACTACGAGGTTATTTTTTCTCCATTATTTATTGTTTTTCACAAATTATGAAGGAATACACTTACTTTAACCCGGTGCATCACCTCCTTAATGTGCCCCCACTCCTACATTCAAAAACGTTAAATGAAAAGTTAATTGCAATTTGAAATTTTTACTATAAATTTTCTGTTAAATGTATGTGGAATTGGTGGGTATCAATAGCGGATTGAAAACAAAGCAAAAACTCTAATCCTTAATGTGTATTTTGTGGTTTAAAAAAAGTCTTAAATAATTTTGACTTCCAAGAAATTTTTTTTTTTCAATTCTATTGGTCAAGGGAGGAGTCACAATGGTTTTGAGTAAAAAATTTGGTGTCAGATAGCCAACTAGGTCTTTATATATAAGCAATTTGATGGAGTATTGACTGAAAGATGAAAATTAGAACATTTCGAAATTTCTAACACTTAATTGGGACAATTCAAATGTTAAAAAGATAAGTAAAACATTTACTATAGTTTTATCAACGTCCTTAAATTTGAAAATAAAGAAAGACATCCTCATTACATGGAGTAATTGGTGAATAATTCAATACCTGTCAATTATACAAATTATAATTGAAAGAAAAAAGAAAACAAGATTTACTCACGTTCACCCAAGAATAGAGCTACGTCCTGCTAGAAGTTTTTATTATCAACCTATGCTCAGTACATAAACAATATTTATATGCAACTTAAGACGTCCTAATTAGGGTCTAATTAAGTTTATATTATGCTGCAAAACTACGGCTCTTCATGGACCAAAGCCCAAACCGCCAAGCAAAAAATCAGGTCCAATTCATGTACATGGCCCAAAAGTTTCGGAGGCGCTGCATCTTAACTCCTGTCGGGGAGTAAGATCCCGTCCAAGGTTTTACAAATTCGATCTCGTGAAATACGCATCAATTCTAACAATTGGGAATGAACTCCATCAACCTCATATAAGAGTGAGCATTTTCTTTTCTTATGAAAAGTACAGAATTTATTTAAATAAAGCAAAAATAAGTACATAGAGAGATTGAGGTCAAATGCTAACTTTCTTTTTTTGTATTTAAGTGCGTTGAAATTTAGAGTTCGATTTTTCAATCTAATAACTTTTTTATGAATAAAAAAGATTGTATAAATAGATAACGACTAAAAGTGATTGGATAATTGCTAGGGATGACAACAAGACGGGACAGAGCCTGGTTTGCCTCCTCGTCTCTGTTTTCAAGGTATAAAAAATTTTCTATCCTTGCCCCAAGTGGGGGAAAATTTTCTCCCATTTCCGATCCCCAACCACAAATATATATATATATATATATATATATATATATATATAAAGTAAAATTAAACATCACACCATTATTTTAATTTCATAAATAAATAAAAAATAGCTTTAAATTCAAAATTCTAAACATAAATGCAAGCTTTGATAATATGTAAAAATGAAACTAACAATCCTAAATAAACTCAAATAATGTCCATATGATTATACTTTAGGCAGCGTTGATACCTTTATCCCCACCTCCGACTCCCGAGGGGAAAAATAATTCTATTCCGTCAAAGTTTTGGCCCGGCCCGATCGGTAAGGGCTTAAAATTTCAGGTTTAATTGCCATCGATCTCTGAACTTCACTGTAAATGAAAAAACGAAAAAACATAATTTTTGAAATTTATAGACATACCAGACATGCCTGATAGCATTAATTCTTTGATACTTTATTTTTTGCACAAACAGACCTCACACTTTTTTTTCCTGCACAAATTACAAACCCAGATATGAGATAAACAAAGTGTTCACACTCTTAAAACACAGGATATATAACAACTAACGAGACATAAATAGGGGAAATTAAACACCGCACCCATAATCCTAATTTCTAACAATGATCATATATCCTCACACGGTAATCTCGACGACCCTAACATCAGGCCGCTGCGCAGCATCCTTAGCAACAGTAACAATGAGAAATACACTCTCCATAGAGGCCTTCACCTGGTCAGTCTTTGCGTTATCTGGCAACTTGAATCTGCTCATGAACTTGTTGCTATCAGTGCATATTTGAAGCATATTGTCATCATCAATGATAACTATCACTTCATCCTTTGTCAGCCCTGGAAGGTAAGCCTTGAACACATGGGCATTAGGAGTCTCTGTCCATTTAATTCGCGCCCCAAGGGATGGTGGGAAATGAGTAAATGAGTTTCAAATTGAACTATTGGATGCTTGTCAATCATATGAATTATAAATTAAAAAAAAAACAAGATTTACTAGATAAACCTAAAAATATGGTTACATTACGTCTTGTTAGAAGTTTTTTATTATCAATTTTATAAATCTCTCAGTTATAATGTATATTCAGTAATTATGATTCGTTTCTGTTGTAGAACTACGGTTCTTTATGGATCAAAATTTAAACTGTCATGAAAAAATCAGACTCAACTCATGTACATGGTTTGAAAGTTTAGAAAGTGTTATCTGTTAATTCCGACCTGCTTATCGAACAGTGAGAATTCGTATTCGTTCGATTTCTTCATATCTGAACCGTAAAGTATGCACCAACTCTAACATAAATTTCAATATTCTTGAATGGATCCCATGAGTCTAGAGTGAAGGGATTGTCGACAATGCCTTGATGATCACTGATTGGAACGATTGACATGTTTCTAAAGAGTTTGGTTTGGGATTGAAAAGAGAAACGAAGTTAAGCTCTTGTTAATGAAGCGACTGAAAACTGGTGAGTAAATGAGTGTTCGTGATCCAATCTCAAAAAACTATCTATTTTTCTAGCACTTACCAGAAAGTGGGACCCTTTTCGTCACTCGCAAACCTAATTTCTTCACGAATCTTCTTTCACTTACTTTTTGAAGTCTTGCTCATTTAAATAGTACTACCAGTTTTTTATTCCTTCCAACAGAAAGAAAAGGGTAAGAGCGACTTTAAATTTCGAGCCCACTGTTCTCAAGAACAAACACCTAAGTAATGCTCCCTTTAGAACATTTAAATTTGAACAGTCTTTGCGTTCATCTCTTGACACGTGGGATATTACCTTATAGGTGCGACGTGTCACCGTATTGCGACAAGAACACCTAGACAAGGAGAAGTATTCCTTCACTTGAAAGGAGGATAATACCACTCTTGCATTATTATTTGAATTCTAAAGAAATGTCTCCATCCATGTCTAAGTTAATCTAAATCTATTTTGCACACAGACAAATAGCAAAGCTCAGTTGTAGTTTTTCCTTCACTCTCTTCTTTTGCCCATAAAAGGAAACCAAACCAATCTACCTGTTGTTTGACAAAAAGAAGCCATCCTTAGCAATCACCAATATTTCTAATTTGGGAAACATGCAAAAATTTAAACTTTGTTGGCATATCAGAAGGTTCTTTTCATTACTTCTCTCTTATCCGTTTATAAGAGTATTACTGTTTAGATTGTTGTTTATAATTATGGTTCTTGATTGTATTTGTTAATCACTGCTATGCTGCTTGTTTTGAGTTCTTACTTATCTGTGTAGCTTGTGAAAATTAACGGTTGCTTTGTCCTACATTATCTGGGTTTCATTTTTTGTTTGTATTATTGAGGTTTGTTAACTTTTGGGGTGATTCTGAAATTTAATTTGTGAATTTGTGTTTTAGGGCTTCTTTCACGTTTTGATATCTATTTGGAGTCCGATAAAATGTTTGTTCTAAGCATGAATTCGAAAAGGCAAAGGCGGCCGAATGTTAGGTTGGGGGAGATAGGAGATGTTTCTGCAGCTTTTGCATGTGGGTTTTCTCATAAAGCCAAGGAAAATTTGGGGAACAACATATGGGGACCTGATTTTGTGAACCCTAAAGAAAATGAACTTAACATCATTAGTGGGTTTTCTGAACAAAAATCTTCTCAGTTCTTAGTTTCTGACCCTGCTGTCTCTCATTGGTTTTCGGCTGATTTGCAACAGAACAGAGAGAATAAGAATCCAAATTCTACAAAATTGGGCTCTGAATTTGTTAGTTCGGATCAGATTGACATGACGAAGCCCAGATTGAATTTTGGCACCATAACCAGGAAGAGTAGGATCATGAAGCGGAGAGGTCGAAGCACCGTTGGCAAAAGTAGTGTGTTCGGTAGTGCTTGGAGTTCTAAACTTAGCCCTCAGGTTACTAGTGAAGATGGGAAAGAGAGTGGTGGCAAGGACCTTGTTGGCTTCACATCGAATGTGTGTGGTGATTATCAGGCTGTTAACGCATTTAAGGACTTCTCAGATCATGAAACACCGGCTACCAGTAAAGAGGCTTGTGAATACGATTTGGATGAAACTGCTTGTGATGTGTGGCGACAGGGCAATGGAAATGATTATTGGAAGGACTTCTCTTATGAAGGGAATAATGCATTCCTTAAATTTGGGGATGGATCAGATGAAATGAGATTTGGAGGTACTGATGTAAATAGCGTCAGGAGATGGTTGGAAGATCTAGGCTTTGGTAAGTATGCTGATATATTTGAAATGCATGAGGTGGATGAGGAAACTTTGCCACTAATTACTTTGGAAGATCTCAAGGAGATGGGCATATTCGCTGTTGGGCCTCGAAGGAAGTTGTACACTGCAATACAGCAATTAAGAGGAGAAGATGCTTCTTCTTGACAACCTAGTCAAGAATGCTGGTAATCTTTGTCCTTTTTCTCTTGGAAGCTGTTTTGTGCAGGAAAGTCACAGAACTGTATGTAACTTTTTGGAACTTTAACCTGTTCTCCCCCCACACTTTTTGTTTTTCCTGTTCTGTCAGTGAGATAAGATTACCTGGTTGATACTTTTGTGTGTGTTTCAGATGTTTCTTATTGGATCTTTTGCTCCTTCCTATTTCAACCTAATGAAAGTTTGGATATTGACGTTATGTCAACATAAAAGGCAAATTTTGTTGGGGATAGACGTTTCTCTATGCTGGTATTGGTAATAATCTCTCAGTCTCAGTTAGAGACCTAATTTTTTTAATAGTCTTTGTTTATGTTGCTGCAATTGGTAACCTCTTTTCTTATTATGGTTTTTTAGGGAAAGATATATGTTAGATTGTTGATGG
This sequence comes from Bretschneidera sinensis, assembly GCA_023935145.1. Lineage (NCBI taxonomy): Eukaryota > Viridiplantae > Streptophyta > Magnoliopsida > Brassicales > Akaniaceae > Bretschneidera > Bretschneidera sinensis. The sequence continues at coordinate 150,886,727 of CM043697.1, forward strand.
TAATGATTGATTTTGGGACAAGCAAGGCCTTGTTAGCAGCAACCTCCTTTTCTGTAACTATTTGTGCATCCATTCTTTGTATATATGATCAGTTTTTTTGTTTTACATCTACTCGCTTGTTAGGGTGTTCTTATAAACATTGTTGCCACCTAGAATAACAGTTCTATTTAGCTGCTTGCTAATGACTGAGACCTCAAATGCATTCATCTTTTATATTGTGATACACACTCTTCACTACAATTTAGTGGACAGTAGTGATACTATCAAGGCAGTATGCATATGCCTTATGGTGTTGCACTGGTATCCCAGAGTTTGACACTTATTTTTGAAGTCATGGACTTGTCAAATATTTTTCACTGTATGATATATATTTATCACTGCATGATATATCTTACTACTCATTTGATTGATGATGTCTTGATGTTTCCCATATTTTCAAGCTCCTATATTTTTTCTCCCCTCTCTATCTGTCTTCACTTTCTAAGTAGTCTATCACGATCTTCTATGGTAAGGTTGATGAATTGTTCAGCCTAGGAACCACCATAATATGCTAAATTTAGTGTTTCATTGTTTCTACCCCTCTTCTAATTTTAATTCGATATGAACAGATTTCCATTGTGTGAAATACTCTAATTGTACTTTGATAAGAGCTGTTACTCGGGCAGCCTGCAGCCATTAAAGCTCATTTGTTGTCTGTGCTGTACTATGACAAAAGTGTTTGGAATTACTTGACCGATAAAGAAACCAGAAGTTGTTCAGCCTATGAACCACCGTAATTTACTAAACTTAGTGTTTCATGGTTCCCTACCCCTCTCGTAATTTTAATTTCATATGGACAGATTTCCAATTAGTATGAAATACTTTCATTGTACCTTGATAAGAGCTGTCTGAGCAGTTATAGAAGATCTTCTGTTGCCTTTCGTGTACTAAAACGACAGTGTTTGAAAATACTTGACCAGTAAAGAAACCATGTTTCTAAATTTAGATGTGTGGTCTAACACTTAAAATGCGAATGCAAACATCTACACGATGCTGATTAATTCATAACAGAAAATCGAAAATGGTTACCCCCCCCCCCCCACACACACACACGCACGAAAAAAGAGCCTGGAAATTTGAAAAGATGAAAAAATAGTAAGTCTTCCTCAGATGGTGCCACCCTCTTACAATTGCTGTGATTGACCGCTTCACACTGCTTAACCGTCTCCGAGACAGGCTTGGCTTTTGAAGACGTGGAAAGTAAATTCCCTGAAGTACTTGTACTTTTAGGTGAAGGAACATTAGCCCTCCCCTGAATCAATGTGCAGGGTGTTCTGTTTAGTTGAGCTGTTCCCCATTTTACTCCTCTTTCAATGTTCACTATTCCACTGATGCTGCTGAATATGGGGTTGAGCTGTTGCTCATTTTTTTCCAAAAAGAAAAATCTGCATTCTGCTTAGGTTAGTGATAGAGAAACACTATGCTTTTAATAGGTATTGCTATTAGGTGCATGTAAAAGACCTTCATTTGTATGGTGTTGCCTTCTTTTTTAGATGCAGGACAAATTTCAGGTTGGATTCTCATCGGTTTTGTGTGTATAGAGTTTCTTTTGTGATCCATAACTGAATTTTTAAGCTTTATTTCTGAATTACTGTCAGGATACAAGATTTGTAGCCTCATATTACATGTGTGGAGAAATTGGTTTCCTTGAATTGTCTTATTTAGTCTGATAAGACTCGGTTTTACTCATGTATTTAATTTCAGACCTTTTTTTTTTTTTTTCTCATGGCAATGCTAAACAGCACTTGATCTTAAAGAAAATCGATCCCACTTTCCCACCTCCTTCCTTTCCCTCTGCCATCATAAATGAGAAGAGTCGGGTTAAATATATGCATCTGAATATCGCTAGATTAACAGTTGGCTTAATTGATTTGCTTGGGATCAATCCTACATATGCAATGAAGTATGCTATTGATCCAGTGGTTACACTGATAAAATGTATCTCTTTTGGCAGCTGTGGTGCTTTACTCTTCCATTTGAAATCAAAATTTAGGCATTATGGGAGGGTAGGTTTAGTTGCTGCACTACCTACAACTTATACTGGATATGCAGAAGGTAAGGCATAGAGGGCTTCACATCTCAGTTTCAGTATCATGTGAAAGCACAGTATATGCTCTTTGATTCTTTATAGCTGAGGCTGCTGGATGGTCACTCTCTCTCTTCATCCCTTCATCCTTACCTCTGGCTGTCTATTTCTCTGTCTGTGTGTGTGCATGCACAGGTACCTGTATGTCCGTGTTTTTTGCTACTGGCTGTTCGTTATTCGAGTATGCTGGGGTTTTTGTTATGCCCTTCCTCTCACTAAAAAATGATGGTTGAGTGGGTTCACTTTCTTGGCAAGGGTCTCTATAGAGCTATTAGTGCCTCTCTTTCTACTTTCTACATTCTACCAGAAATTTACGGAGTGTTAATAGACTATGTTTAAGCTTGATGAAGATTAACTTCTGAACTAATCATCAGACGATTAGAAGTTAAAAAGAAATTACAATTTCAAGGCATCTACTGGAATGTGAGTTTTGCTACACTCGAAATGAGTGAATAGAACTAGATGATCATTCATCTACTCAATCTTCAGATTGCAGTTTGGAATGAATCGGACACTGTTCAACAGAAAGCGAAATGAGATTGATAGGCTTTCTTTGCTAGAGGTAATAGGGCTGGAAATTCACAACCCACCTCTAAGTCTAGGGAGCAATTGATTAGGACCATAATTGTATCAAAAGAGGGGAATGGTGCGCTTAAATCAACTACAAGTATTCAACCTGATTAGTTGGGCCTTTGAAATATATGGATCCTCCTCGTAATCCTCTTTCCTCTAGGATTCAAATACTTAAGTCATACTCCATAAATTAGCAATAACAATGACAAACTATCTATTTTCTAGATGTAATGTTTTTATCCTACTACTCTGCAGATAACCGGTTAGTGTGTAGCCGATACATGTACATCCGGTAGATATAATAAAATATTTATATATTTTTACCCTAAAACTCTTTTGATAATATGGAGTAACTCAAAATAAAATTCTCATTTTACGTGATTTTATTAGCTTAGTATCTGGTATGTATGAATTGATTTCCATTGCTACTGGAAATTCTATAAATTCTCATGGAATTAGTGCACCCTACTCCGGCAGATGGCCTTTTCGCAAAATTAACACTAATGAGGCCTCCATGGGTAATCCAGAGTATTATTAGGAGGAGAAGTGCTAGATCAGAAATTTGGGCAATAAAATACTTGTATATAAATTGAACAGATGCTTGCTGATGTACTTGGCAGGGATTTACATCACATTGACGTTTGGATGTTAGGGTTCCACAAAGAACAAACTTGTAAAAATGTATAAAATTAATTTATTTTTAAAAAATCAAGTGAAAACAGTTGTCTTTCAACTTTGTATCCGCAATTGACTTAGATGTCCTTAATCATATATTGTTAAATTTAATTCTATGTGAAGCATGCTTTTATATGGTATATTTTAGCTTGATTCATTAAAAAATATCCATTTTATGTTTTGCACTTTCCTCTTAACTTGTACGTTTAAGTCTGTTTCCTCCATTTTCGAGAACTGGGGAGGCATGTTAACTAGTTGTGAATAACGTCATCTTTAAACATTCATGTTTATTGTTTTGTTGTTCATTGTTCTCCTTTCTTTTCAATATATTAAGATGTAATTAAGGTTTTGCTGAAGGAAACGTGTTAAGCGTTTGGTAAAGAATTGAAGAATAATAATTCAGTCAACTCAAACCGAGGTGAGCTTAAGCTCTAACTCAACCGTCCGATAAAAAACATATATGAATGTGATGCTTTGATTAGACAGTTGAGAGCTCAAATTCATAAAAACTCGAGTCCACTTAATAAATTTATATGGTTTGCAAATTTACTTTGTTGTAGGAATAAGTTGTTAACATACTTTAACATTTGTGGATGGAAATATTTTTAATAATTTAAATTTTCATAAAGTCATCTTATAAGGTAGTTCAACAAATATATCGTTTTAATTTTTTTTAAATGTTTTTTGACGATATCAAATTAATCGAAAGTCAAAAAATCGCACCTTTAGTATTGTTAAAAAGTTTTTTTCAAGATCTACAAAATAAGATCCGAAAATATCGCCTTTTGATCAATCGTTGGTTATCCTGATATTATGTTTTTTTTTAGATTTAGCACTTTTTAATGATTTTTACCAATAAATAATATTACCACTGAGTTGAAAATTGAATTTTTGACTTACTTATTAAATTTGATAATGAACCGCTACAGGAAATAATCGGGGTGGATCACTCTTCGAAAACTTTCACCAATGAGATTCTTGACTTTTTTTTTTGTTGTAAAATTACAAAAAAAAAAAAATTCATATTTTTATCATGTTTTAGTGTATAATTAGGGGTATTATAGTTTTAAAGGTTTGGGCACAATGCTAACCTACTTCTATAGTGGACTAATTTACCTTTTTAAGAGTAACTTAGTATTTGTGATATTTTTTGAACCAAAATACCTACAAGAATTCAAATTTTTCTAACACGAATAAAAGGGACATTAGGAAATTCATTAAATCCATTTGATTATATTTTTTCCACGTCCGAATACTTTTTGTGATATCAAACTAATCGGTGGTCGAAAAAATTACACATTCGATATCGTTGAAAATAGCTTGTCGAGATCTACAGTTTGAGACCCGATTTCACCACTTTTCACCAAGTCTCTACTATCACACGACGTACCACCGTGAATGGAAGGATATTTTTTTAGATATGATACTTTTTAATGACTTTTACGGAAAAATAACACCACCATTAAGTTAAAAATTGAATTTCTAACATGCTTACAAAATTTAGTGGCGAACTGTCGCCGAAAAATCAAGGATGATCACATTATCAGATGGACTTTGATGGTTGTGAGTGGGTTTCATCCCTAATTGTAACTTTCATATTTTTTTTATATAAAATCATTAAAAAAAAATGTCTACATTATTGATATTTTAAAGGATAATAAAATATATTTTAATTTAGAAAAATTGAAATATATTAATAACTTCCATATACATTGGAGTAAAATTAATATATATATATATATAGAGAGAGAGAGAGAGAGAGAGAGAGAGAGAGAGAGAAATGTTAATTTGCCACGTTATTTAGTTGGACAATAATTATCCCTTTCACATCACTCACACAAAGGATATATTTGTAATTTCCTATTGAAATGTGACAAAGCAAATGCACTTTCTCTCAGCATTATATTCTCTTTCCTTACACAGCACCGTATTAGCCATGGAAGCTCTACAACTTGCACAGTTTCTTTTCCACACCCTTTATGATCTCTGTTGAAGGTAAGAGACCACATGGGCTGCAACTTTCTGTAGAGGAGTTCATGTGGACAGCTTGAAGTAACTTTCTATGGAGGAGTCCATGTGGACAGCTTGGTCATGACCCGTCTACTCTTTTTCTTTTGTTTTTGTGAGATGCTTGAAGCCTATAAATAGGTTCTAGAACCTTGAGTTCTAACATCACAAAAATTAAGAGAAGTGTATTATAGAGAGTGTGAGGGTTACTACTTAGAGAGAAAATTTTGTTCCTTCTTTGTAAGTAATATTTTCCTGATTTTGTGAGAGAGTTGTTTCTCTCATTACAATAGAGATTAGACAATTGTTATCTCATTGTAATCAGAGAGAATGTGTTGTAATCCATATTTTACAATGGTGAAATCCTCCTACGCTTGCCCGTGATTTTTTACTCCAATTTGTTTGGGGTTTTTCCACGTAAAATATTTGTGTCTTGTTTATCTTCATTTTTCTCATTTCGCTTTAGTTGTGTGTTAGCTTCGACCCGGTAAATTTTTCTAACAGTGGTATTAGAGCTATTGGTTTAGGGGTGTGAAGCAGATCGTTGTGAACGAGATGTCAACTACAATAAAGTTTGATGTTGAGAAGTTTAACGGGAGTAATTTCTCGTTATGGAAAATGAAGATTAAGACAATTTTAAGGAAAGACAATTGTTTGGCAGCAATTGAAGAAATGCTCGCAAAGATCACTGATGACAGCAAGTGGAACGAGATGGACGGCATCGCAATGACCGATCTGCACTTATCACTAGCCGATGGAGTGTTATCTAGTGTGGTGAAAAAGAAGACTGCGAAGGAGATTTGGGATACTCTAACAAGACTATACGAGGCCAAGTCACTACACAATAAGATCTTCTTAAAGATGAGACTTTACACTCTTCGAATGACGAAATCCACGTCGGTGACCGACCACATCAACATTTTAAATACTTTATTTTCACAACTTACATCGATGGGTTACACAATAAAGGCATCTGAACGTGCAGAGCTTCTACTACAAAGTCTACCTGACTCGTATGATCAACTCATCATCAACTTGACGAACAACATCCTCACGAACTATCTAACCTTCGATGAAATTGCAGCTGCTGTTTTGGAAGAAGAAACCAGGTGCAAAAACAAGGAAGACAGACAGGCAAGTTCGCAGCAAGCGGAAGCTTTGACGATGACGAGAGGAAGATCAATGGAACGTGGCCCCAGTGGGAGTCAGAATCATGGTAGATCGAAATCAAAAAGTAAGAAGAATTTCAAGTGCTACAACTGTGGCTAGATAGGGCATGTCAAGAAAGATTGTTGGTACACAAAGAAGAGTGGAGTCCTTGAGTCATCAAATGCTCAAAGGAATGTGACAAGTGCCTCAAATAATGGTGAAGTTCTATATAGCGAGGCAGTAACAGTAGTTGGAGGCAGAAAGCAGTTCGTTGACGTCTAGTTACTAGACTCAGGAGCGACATGGCACATGACATCTCGGAGAGAATGGTTCCACAAATATGAACCAATCTCAGGAGGTTCTGTACACATGGGTGATGATCATGCCTTGGAGATCGCTGGTATTGGTACTATCAAGATAAAGATGTTTGATGGTACGGTTCGCACTATTTAAGAGGTACGACATATAAATGGCCTGAGGAAGAATCTATTGTCTTTGGGGCAAATAAATAGTCTTGGATGCAAGACCCATGTCGAAAATAGGATCATGAAGATTATCAAAGGTGCGCTTGTGGTTATGAAGGCAGAAAATATCGCGGCGAATCTATTCATGCTTAAAGGAGAAACACTACAGGAAGCTAATGCGTGTGTCGCGTCAACCAGCAAGGGAGAAAAGTCGACGATGATGTGGCATCTCAAACTAGGCCATATGTCTGAACGAGGTTTGAAGATTCTCTCCTACAGAAAGCTGCTTCCAGGGTTCAAATCGGTAAATCTACCTTTCTGTGAGCATTGTGTTAAAAGTAAGCAACATAGATTGAAGTTTAGCAGATCTAATGCTAAGAGTAAATACATTCTAGACTTGATTCATTATGATGTATGGGAGTCACCAGAAATGTCCCTGGGAGGAGCAAAGTACTTTGTGTCTTTCATTGATGATTACTCCAAGAGATGTTGGGTGTATCCAATCAAGAAGAAGTCAGATGTATTTCCTGTATTCAAAGACTTCAAAGCGCGGGTGGAACTTGAATCTGGGAAAAAGATCGAGTGTTTAAGGACAGATAATGGAAGAGAGTACACAGACGGCGAGTTTCTTGCTCTTTGTAAGCAGGAAGGTGTCAAACGACAGTTAACAATCACATATACGCCTAAGCAAAATAGAGTGGCAGAGCGGATGAATAGAACTCTTACAGAAAGGATGAGAGCTATGTTGAGGACTGCAGGTCAACCCAACTCTTTTTGGGCAGAAGCAGTCAAAACCGCCTGTTATATGATAAATCGATTGCCATCAACAACAATTAATTTAAAGACACCGATGGAGATGTGGACTGGTAAGCCAGCGGACTACTCTACTTTACATTATTTTGGATGTCCTGCGTATGTGATGTACAATGCCCAAGAAAGAACGAAGTTGAATCCTAAATCTAGGAGGTGTATATTCTTGGGGTATGCTGACAGAGTAAAGGGGTATCGCCTGTGGGATCCCACTACCCGCAAGGTTGTTGTCAGTAGGGATGTGATCTTTGTAGAAGATCAACTACTACAAAAAGATGGAGATGATAATACGTCGAAAGAGGTTTCAGAGATTACAACAATACAAGTGGAAAACAATCCGGTACAAGAAACTCCAGTTTCTACTGAAGCAGCACCAGAGCACGAGATACAAGAACCAGTCGAGTCCGAAGCTCCAGAAGCTCGCCGGTCAACTCGTGAGAGAAGGCCTCCAGCTTGGCATTCTGAGTTTGTCACTGAGAGTAATGTTGCATACTGTCTTTTAACAGAGGATAGAGAGCCATCAACTTTCCAAGAAGCTACAAGTAGCTCAGATGTGTCTTTGTGGATGGCAGCAATGCAGGAAGAAATTGAAGCTCTACATAAGAACAAGACTTGGGAACTGGTACCATTACCACATGGGAGAAAAGCCATAGGTAAAAAATGGGTCTACAAGATCAAGTGGGATAGCAATGATCAAGTGGAACGGTTCCGTGCAAGACTGGTGGTAAAGGGATTCGCTCAGAAAGAAGGTATTGATTTCAATGAGATATTTTCTCCGGTGGTTCGGTTTACAACAATCAGAGTAGTCCTGGTTATGTGTGCTATGTTTGACTTACATCTGGAGTAGTTGGATGTGAAAACTGCATTTCTTCATGGAGAATTTGAAGAAGAAATCTATATACTCCAACCAGAAGGTTTTACCGAAACAGGAAAGGATAACTTGGTTTGCAGGTTGAACAAATATCTATACGGTCTCAAACAGGCGCCGAGGTGTTGGCTAGGGAGTTTGATATGAAGGACTTAGGACCAGCAAACAAGATTCTAGGGATGCAGATTCACCGAGACAAAAATAACAGGAAAATTTGGCTTTCCCAGAATAACTACTTCAACAAGATCTTGCGACGTTTCAACATGCAAGATAGAGGAGCTGTAAGCTAGGTTTCTAAACTGCAAACGGTTGTAGCTCTATCTACAACGGAAGCAGAATACATGGCGGCTACACAAGCTTGCAAGGAAGCAGTTTGGATACAAAGGTTATTGGAAGAGCTTGGGCACAAGCAGGAGAAGATTGTTCTATTTTGTGACAGTCAGAGTGCCTTGCACATTGCAAGGAATCTAGCTTTTCATTCACGGACAAAGCACATAAGGGTTCAGTATCACTTCGTTTGAGAAGTAGTGGAAGAAGGTAGTGTGGATATACAGAAAATTCACACCGACGAGAACCTAGCAGATGTTATGACCAAGCCAATCAACACTGACAAGTTTAAATGGTGTAGATCTTCATATGGTCTAGCGAAAACATAAGCAAGCATGGATTTGACAAGTGAGAAATGATAGAAGGATTATGAAAGATCTGCTGCATAGATCGAGGTGTGAAGACAGATTGAAATTAGTCTTCAAGTGGGAGATCGTTAAAGGTAAGAGACCACATGGGTTGCAACTTTCTGTAGAGGAGTCCATGTGGGCAGCTTGAAGCAACATTCGGTGGAGGAGTCCATGTGGACAGCTTGGCCATGAGCCATCTGCTCTTTTTCTTTTGTTTTTGTGAGATGCTTGAAGCCTATAAATAGGCTCTAGAACCTTGAGCTAACATCACAAAAATTAAGAGAAGTGTATTAGAGAGAGTGTGAGAGTTACTACTTAGAGAGGAAGATTTGTTCCTTCTTTATAAGTAATATTTTCCTGAGTTTGTGAGAGAGTTGTTTCTCCTATTACAATAAAGATTAGACAATTGTTATCTCATTGTAATAAGAGAGAAGGTGTTGTAATCTCTATTTTACAATAGTGAAATCCTCCTACACTTGCCCGTAGTTTTTTATCTCAATTTATTTGGGGTTTTTTCACGTAAAATATTTGTGTCTTGTTTATCTTCATTTTTCTCATTTCGCTTTAGTTGTGTGTTAGCTTCGACCCGGTAAATTTTTCTAACAATCTCTCTTCTTCATCTAGTTCTTAATGAATTTTTTTTTATCCCTTTCATTTTTATTTCTGTAATCTTCGTGTCCCTTCCTCTTCTCCTCTGGACCTCTTTGGTGTCAATTTGTTTTCTTCTTTCCCGCAGTCTTCTCTCTCTTGGCTACTTTTTTCCGTGGTTCTCTCTCCATGATTTATTTGTTGTTTTTTTTGGATGTATCTCGCTTAAGCAAAATTTTCCAAGAAAAAATTTCAGACAAACTAAAAGAAAAAAATTAAAGAGATTTGATAAATTAAATTTCGTAAGAACTTCAGCAAAACATTAATGAGAGGTCAAGAGAGTTAAAAAAGATTAGAAAAATTGAATGAAATTATAAGTCAAACAATTAATGTTCTAGTTAAATTAATAATATATATTTTTATATAAAACAGAATTGGGTTGCTTTTCCCTTAGCTGTGAACAATGACTGGCAGCAAAACGTAGATTGGTTAGAAAATTTCTGTAAGATCCTGCTCCTATGGAAAATGAACCATTGATTGACAGAGCTTAAGGTTGGTGGAGTAGTCAAACAGTCTACACCAGATGGATGTCATTGGTGACACCATGTAAGGTATATATGAAAGCCGCATGCATGTTTTACCACAAGAGAGCCGAATTGAATCTGGTTAACCCAACAACACACACTGTTTAATTCATAATCAAAAGGGATTAATCGTGACTTTGGTAGTGGCAGGTGGCAATGAAAATTTTAAGTTAGTACGTTGTCTTGGGTATACAGTGCTACTACCATGGCCATGTTAAGCTAAAATTTAAGTGACATGACTTTGCTTTTGTTTTCATAGAAAAGGGTTGTTGGAACGTATTTGTATATAATAAATAATGTACATAAAATATCAGTTGGATGTGACAACGAGATCTTTAGGGTTCTTCTTCCATTAACATCAAGGTTTTTGTTGTTTGTATGAACAAAAGAATAACGACGAAACATCACTTGCATTTTCTTGCAATCTTGTGGCAGTGTGGGGACCGTACGTTTAAAATGTTTAAGACTTTATATATATATATATATATATATATATATATATATATATATATATATTCTGCTGATGTGAACCATATAGTATCTCTATATTTTCTGTGTTTCTTCCCCCACGGCCCACACCTAGCTCCTTTCACATTCTCACACGTATGCACTCGCACATGTACATACAAATCACTTTCTATATAATTTTAACGTTATAATTGGGAAGAGATCTATGAATATATCCCACTGATATTTATAGATATTTAGCGTTTACGGGTCCCAAAGGGTCAATCTGATATGAAAACTTTGGTATATTTGGAAACACAAATGAAAGAGACACATGATTTGTTGATTTGTAGTAATTTTTGTTGCATTAAATATGTAAGATTTTGGTGACAGATGTATATATATTTTCATGTTTGCTTGATATGCTACAAGCAACAGGGTAAGATTTTGGAAGGAATAGGGTAAATTAAGATCTTGCAGTTAATGACATAGCACCTAATTTCAAACAGTGCTGCAGCTATATAAACCCTAAGCTCATTCACTGACTGAAGACATAATAATTAATCTTTTAATGTTGTTTCATCAATTTTGAAGGCGCAACAACTGAATTTTTTATGTTTTCAAAATGACAATAAGTTGTTTATGGTCTTTAATTTTCCAGCGATGTGATGATTGTCTTCTATTTCCATTAAAGAAAATGCCATTTTCACAATAACAAAAAAAAAAAAAAAAAACTACTAATATTTACCCGATGTATGTTTTACGAAGGAAAACAAAAGATTGTGGAGCCAAAATATGAATTCCAAAAGTGTCGATCTGATCTGTACGTCAGAGCGGGTCTTGGACGCAAAAATGATACAAAGAGCTGGGACTTGGGACCCACTGGCTATCAAATTCCCCAACTAAATCATAGACCAGAAAAATTATAATAAATTTTAAAATAGTCAAGCTTGTTAAAATAATAATACAATTTTAAACTTTGCAGTATGACATAATTAAACAGATATTATATTTTTAACTTTTAAGGAACATGATCCAATATAGATTATAGCATAGCAATATTTTATTTTATTATTCACGAGCGTCTAAATCAAAGATAAAAAAAAATATTCACAAGTGTCATTTACTACAGTATTTAATTAATTTGAAACAAATCATTTTCCTTGAATGGGTTTGAGGTGGGCCCATCCCGATGACCTTGTAAATATCCTCTCCATAAAATGTGTTTAATGAGAAATTAATTAATTATTTTCAAATTTATTTTCAATTTTTCTGATTTCGACAGCCTAATTATTGAATTATTTGGCTAATTACATATAACGAAAAATAATAAATAAACCCATAACTTCCTCCTTTAGAAGGGACCTAAGCAACGGATGCTTTTTCTTACAACAACATTGGATAAGAAAGTATGGGTTGGGACCCAATCAACAGATGATAGGTAGGAGTGGGGCCCAAAATGAGAGGATGTCTACGCTCCAACCGATTGGGCCTTAAGAGGCTAAGCCCAAAGTTGGTGGTTTAGGATGGTGACACCCATTAAAAGGTACAGCCAAGAAGACCCAGCAAACAAATATCTTTTCCAATCTTATAGATTGTGATTTGTGAAACAGTTTGTTAATCGGATAGTATATATATATATATATATATAAGCTTGCAATTCCAAACAAAATGATAGCTACTACTTATGTAATACTTGTAGCTTTGAAAATTTAGAGTGTGAGAGAGAGAGATGTGGACAAGTACCAGAAGACCTAATTTGGAGCCCCACCGTCCAATGTGCATGTGAACATGTTCCCATCAAATTATCTGTTCACTCGACCAAATCAAAATTTCAATGCTCCTTACAATTTTGACGATCAACTATTTAATTCTAACATTGTGGGGACTCATAAGCACTTCATAGTTTATATGTGTGCTCTAAATTATTTTTTAAGTCAACATGTGAAAGGAATCAATTTAAATCTCAATTATTTTTTATGGACACGTTTTGATAATAATTTTAAGAATTTGTAAACATACATATTTTAAGTAAGCATGTTAGTGACATTTTTTTGGACCGGCAAATTTGATGTTCAAATTTGGTATTGGTGAATTGCGAGCCTCAACGGGCTTAACCTAAGCAACTATGCACCCCTCTCCCTCTCGTGTTACTTGTACTGTAGCACAAGTCGGACACTACAGTGATGTATAGTGACAATTACATTCAAGAGCAGCGTTTGATGGACGGCTGATGTGGGGATTACAACATTGGGCTCCACTGCTGGAATTGAATTCTGATAATTTTGCATCTTCAACAGTTGATGGACGGCCAATTTGCCTCGTACATGGGGCCATATACATTGTCCATTTGTCCTTAACAAAATCACGCAATAATTATATGTGACACTGTGGAGAGAGGGAGATTTTGATGGGTACGCTGATCATATGGATAACATCCGTAGCAGTGAGGTTCTTCCGTAAGGGTTATGCCATTTAAGTTTATTCAAATTGATCTTAAATATTATAATTCATAAATATTAGAAATTGGATTTAAAATTTTATAATTTTAAAATTTCTTTAGCCTTTAGAAAATCTTTTTTTTTATCATAAAAAAATTCAATTAAAACTTTCTTCAATTTGGTTTACTGTTTTAACTTTTTGTTTTAAACGACGGTTATAATAGTTTTAATTTTTATTTTAAAAAAAAACATATTGTGAGTTAGTAATTTATTACCTCAATATAAAAGGACACTTTTTTTTCCACCATCAATTAATTTATCTATACGATTCGGTTATTTTTTTAACAAAAAATTGAGTCCAAAAATAAATTAATAAATCTAATAGACTCTAAACACATGTAGAGAATTGAGAGGCCAAATCATTGACCTTCATAGTTCATATGTCGTTGAAGCTAAGTTTGTAATTTCAAGATCAAAGACCTCAAGTCAAGAAGCGTGCCAGTATTAGTTAGGAATTTTGGGTTAGGGAATGTTTAAATGCTTTTTATATGGAGAAATTATGGGTTAAAAATTGCTGTTTAACTTTGTTTTTTCCTTATTTATTGTTGTCGATATTTTGGGCTGCACTTTGATTTTTTTTAGATTATTCAAGAAAGGCATTAAAAATCATTTTCTTACCAAGCAAACAATATAAATCACAAAAAAAAATTATTTTCTCAGCAACTAAATAAGAGAAAATTTATAAAAAAAATTCATACACAAAATCCCAAACAACCACGATAATGGGTAATTTTAATTTTTATATAATTTTTGTGAGTTTCTTTTGGCTAATTTATGCTTCCTTTGTTGATTGTTGCATTTTGGCTTTAGTTTTTGTTCTTACAAATGGGTAATTTTTGTGACTTAAATTGCCGCTTGTATAGAGATAGCGAGCAGAAGATAGACTAAAACTAAAAATGTAACAGGTGAGAGAGAAAGTGACAGAATAAAGAACAAAATAGTGAAAAAATAACGTAAGAACAGAGAAATATGAATTTTAATTTTTCTTTTATAATCTGACTTTTTTCTATTATTTATGGGATTCAATTAATTCATATTATTAATTAAAATGTAATTATAAAAAAATTAACATTCAGAGTTAATTATTGGTAACAAAGGTAAATAATGATATTAAATAGATTTGAATTTAGACCAAACAACTTGTAATAAATAAAATTTTTACAAATCAATTATCATACACACTATATCCCATGCAATTTTTATTAGCCTAATCAAGTAAGACTTTAAATATTGTAATTCATTTTTACTTTAAAAACATGATTAGACTATGTCATACATGCCATAATTTCACCTGTTTCTTTAGTCACAAAATATTTGGTTTTTGTATAGAGTAATAGTTTTTCATCTCAAGCTACTCTATAGAAAGTTTCAGTTTTTGTATCGAGTTCATCCACATTGCAGACACTGTTGAATTAATTGATGCAGTAGCTAGCTGTTCAACCAATTATGGGAGATGTACATTCATTCATTACAGTAAAACGTACGTATTAAAATATTAATCCAAAAAATACGTCACATAAATATTAAATATATTTTTAAGTTTTACATTTTAGTTAATAAAATTTTAAAAAATTATTAACGAATGCATATTTTCTTTATCACCACCAAAAAACACTATCGTTGTTCGGTTAAGCAAGCATCGATCTTGTTAAGTATCAGTATCAAATATACTCCCTCCGTAACTACTAGCATAAATTTTGAGTATACAATCAGATTCAGAATCACTAGCGCAGCAGCTAATAGCTATGCTGTATCTTGGGGTCAGGTACAAAGTACATCTACTACAACAAAAATCAATTTTTCACAACTCAGTCAACGTGGAGGTTCCTACACCAGTTGTACTGGACACCGAGACTGCAGTAGCAGTGCAGATAAACCGGGGTGGCCGACAAGTCGACAACCTGATTTTGTGGTCATCAACTTTCTGCCCTTCTCAACCGTCCACGTGCTCCTCAAAACTAACGGCCTCGATCCCTCTCTCCCACCCCACCAAACGTCTCGTCCTCCCTCAACTCTGTCCCAACCCAAGCGTGCCTCGTCAACCGCAAATCAACTCACCCTCAAATCCCATTTCACACCTTTATCCGTCTCTCTACAGTGTGCCTTTTCACTAGGGCCTTTTGTGTCATTTTATTATCGAAGGGACACATTGAGAAAAATTATGACCTTACATGGTTAATTTAGTAATTTAGATAAAACTCAAGATATGTAAGGGGATATTTGTCAAAGAGTTCAGGATCTCTCTCTCCCGTGTTTTTCTCTTGCATACTTGCCTTCACCCCTTCCACATAATGCTATAATACCAATTCTACTTCCAAATCAAACCTAAATGTGAACAATTTTCTTGCAAAAGCTTTGCTTCAAAATTTGTCAAATTATTCTCAGCGCGATAATAATTATCGAAATTTGCATCAATTTTTCACTCTGTAAAGCTAGCCAACAATAGTGAATTTTTCTAGAGATGCAAGATATCCACTCGATCGGAGGCGGGGGGCGGTTGTTTGGTGGCGGCGGAGATCGGCGGCTGAGGCCGCACCATCAGCAGACCCACCAGGCGCTCAAGTGCCCACGCTGCGACTCGCTCAACACCAAGTTCTGCTACTACAACAACTATAACCTCTCCCAGCCCCGCCACTTCTGCAAGAGCTGCCGCCGTTACTGGACCAAAGGTGGAGTCCTCCGTAACGTTCCCGTCGGCGGCGGATGCCGCAAGGCCAAGCGCACCAAATCCAGACCAGCTTCTTCGGACTCTGCTGCTGCTGTCACTGCAACAGCTACAATCACAACAACAACAACGACAACGCAGCAACAGAGAGAGCACAAATCGAGTTCCAACTCCAGCAGCGAGAGCTCCAGTCTCACTGCTGCTAATTCCAATACAGTTATTGCTACAACTACTACAAATACGGGTGCTGTTGCTGTTGCTACAGCCGCTGAGGCGGTGTCAGCGCTTTCTTCGGGATCTGTTTCCAACTTACTGAATGGTGATTCGAAGTTCTATGGACATGCAAACCCTAATTGCGGGTTTGAGCCGGCGTTGCTCGAGCAAGGATCTGATTGCGGGATATTCTCAGAGATTGGGACCTTCACGAGCCTGATGACGTCGTCCTCGAATGAAACGCTGCCGTTTGGGTTCGGTACTATACTGAATCAGCACAGTCTCGAGCAAGTTGATCAGCAGTGGCAGCAACAGCATCAGAAGATGGTGAGTATGGGAGGCACTAGTAATGGTGAGAAATTAAAGATGCAGGAGATCACGGGAGGGGTACTTGATCAGACGGTGCAGACTGAGTTGTCGGCGTTGCATGATAGATCGGCGAATGGAGGATTTGGATCGTTGGATTGGCAAGGGGGTGATGATCAAGGTTTGTTTGATCTTCCTAACGCGGTTGATCAGTCATATTGGAGTCAGAGTCAGTGGACTGATCAGGATCAGCCTAGTCTCTATCTCCCTTAAATTTCTGACTCTCTTTTTAACGACCAAAAGAAAAAGAAAAAGAAAATTCCAAACAGATCAAGGTAAAGAAACGAGGGAGTTATATGAAATTAAATATGAATATGACTGTTCTTCTATGTAAATTTTTTTTTATATTAATTTTCTTCTGCTTTTTTGGAAGGTATTCCGGTTTGATCTTGATGTTCATGTGCAACTAACTGTCATGTTAGTTTCTTATTTCCAATTTTTATTTTTGGGTACCAATGCATCTGGAATTAAATTAATCAAAATATAGAGAAAGCATAAGAGTGTTTTGGTTGTTTCTTAGCTTAATTTGCTTCTAATCTTTGCTAATCTCAATTTTTATTTTTCGGACTAAAGCCCCAATTTTCGGCCTAAACTAGTACTCCATACAATGTATTACTATGTTTATATAAAATAATAACTATAAAATAAAACCAAACGATTAGCACTTCAAAACGTGCAACGTCATCAATTAGACGATCATGGCGATGATTATTGCACGGCGGTGTCTATGTGAACGAAAATTTGAGGAAGTGTAAGGGATTTGTAGTGTGAGCGTACAAGTCGGTTGGAGTGGGGCATGAGGGGTGGTGGTGGAGGCCCACATGGTAATGACCAGTCCCATGCGCGATTATGACTCCACGTGGCGGTGGCGACACATGGGTCATTAGTTGGTTCTTACTTAATGCGCATGGCAACGTGGGTTGACGTGATAGGATGACTCTTGAAATGAGTCGGTTTGTCTTGACTCTCTCTCTCTCTCTTCACTCACAAGGACTGGAGAAAATTGAGTGCTCGCTTAACGGAGTAAACGATTGATTATGAGATGTGAAATGTGAACGCGTGTGTGTGATGACGACGATGACGTTGTGGGTTGGGGGACCCAGATTAGGTGGGTGGTGGTTACTGGAAAAACTGGTGAGTGTAGGGCCATGGCATGTGCAGAAGTGGTCTTATGCCTCCATAAGAATCACATATTTGGTGTGAATATGTGTGATCCCACCCATGTTTTGAGCGGCAAAATTTCTTTTGAGCAGGGATTTGTTGGAGTTGGCCATACCACAGTGTTTAGTTCAGTGCTATCCTGCTTTATCTTTTTTCCATTTTAAAAGTACACCTTCGTTCTGTTGGGGATTTTTTTTAAAGTTTGATTTAAGCAATTTTTTTTAAATGGTTTAAAATAAAAATTGGCTTGATAAATTGAAATAAATTTATTTAAATCAAACTTTAAGAAAATTTCAAATAACGTCTTTGTATAGAAATTATATTGAGTGTTCAATCAATAAAGTTTTTATGTGTTTTTTAATAAATTTTCAACAATTTATGAACTAAAAAATTGTAAAATTAATATTTTTTTAAACACCAATCAATTTGTCATGGTCCTTAGAGTGATAAATTTAAGTGTGAGTTACAACTTTCAAGTGGTCCTTGTGAATGTGATGTTTCATGTTTTGCCATTTCAAGCCTACTTATTTATTATTATTATTTTTTTATTATTGTGAATATTGATACTTGGAAGTGATATGAGGAGTAGAGTTCAAATACTTGTACACATGCCAATCCCCTCAGTTATGGATTTGAGGGTTACTATTATTCATCCACAAGATATTACCACTTAGAATTTGATAAGGTCCTTGGAGAAGTGAATTTAGGTGTGTAGGGTTAGAGCTTTGAAGTGGTCCTTCTGAAGGGTGTGAATAGAGTTTAAATACTTGCTCATGCTAGTCCCCTAAATTCTAGATTACACATCCACAAGATATTACTATTTAGAAATCGAAACATTAGGAGTTGTGTATTTTAATTAAAATTATAAGTGTATTAGTCTTAGTTAAACTGTTCGGTAACTCATTATTATGAAATTAAGTCACTTGTTATTGGGTCATTATTTTATTCATAGTGTCTGAGTTTGTAACTTTTATGTCAAAGAGTCTATAAAACACTTATTTTTTATATTGACACACATTTTCTGTCCTCACTTCGTGTATTATATATATTATTTTATTAGCATTTTGAGACAGAGAAAATCGCGGTATGGTACTGGAACTTTGGCTCATTGATACAATGTAAGTATCATTGAGTAACAACAAAGAAAATGTTAAGCTATTATCATGGGACGTCATGACCATCAGAACGTTGCACCGATAGAGTTAATTATCTATGTGGTGGCGCAAAACATCTTAAAGAGAACGATTGATTTGTGTCTCAGTCCATCCTCTTTGCATTATAAGTGATATAATTTTATTTTTTGATTTCATAATTGCTATGAAATTTAATAATTTATATATACAAAAAAACAATGTTAGGTAATACCAACACAGCAATTTCAAGAAAGTATTTAATTTTTGAAATAACTTGCAAATATTTAGTAAGATCATATTATAAATCCAAAATACTATCACATAACTCACATATAATCCAATAATAATATCATATTAATCATTTAAAATGATAAAAATAATCGATAAATTGAACAAATAACTCATTCATAAGTTAAACTTAAGATTTTGTAAACTCAGGATCTCAATCTTAATTTTTTACCACTGAATCAAAGAGAATCTACTCAAGACTTTACAAGTATTGTTTCTCCTCTCCCATTGATGTGGCTACACGAGGTTTATTCAATAAATTTTTATGAGACCCATACGAACATGAGATAAAAAAGGTAATACTCTTAGTGTACCGAATACTTTCTCTTGAACAAAGCTTAAATTCTCTTACCTCGGTTAAAATAAGAAACAAAACTTACCGCATTGATGATAAAAGAATATATATATATATATATATATTGACAATGTGATGTGATATTTAGAAAGATACACACTTGCATGGGAGAAAAAGCAAGACATAAAAGATTGACAGCAGACCATTTAAAATATCTATTTGATGTCTTGCATAATGAAGACCAAGAAAGTAAGAAACGTAATATTTAATGAAAGCAATTAGAAGGTAGAACAGAGCCAAAGATTACGAAAATATGTTGGGGGCAAAACCCCTTGCATAGGCAAAAAATTAAAAAAAAAATTTATTTCTCCCATTAAAATATCTTAAATTATCAAAAGAGATGTAAGAATCATTTGAAAAAAATAAAATAAATGGGATAATCATTTAGAGTTTTACAGTCTTTCAAGAAAAGTTAAAACAAAATTTCGAAAAAACAAACGCGCTTTTAAAATTTGAGACTGTTGTAGTTAGTTAATTGAGAAAAAAAAGAGTGAGTGATGCTATTCAATTGTCTGCCTAAAACATTTAAATCATACATTCTAAAAAAATTAGTGACAATTATTATTTAAATTTCTAAACAATTAACATTTAAGTTTTGAATGATAAAATAACCCTTGTTTGCCATTCAAATTTCAATGTTCTAAATATTTGCATGGCAAGCTATCGTTACGTAAGCCAGATGTGACCTACGAGGGGTTTGCTTATAAAAGACCATGGAAGGATTAATTATGATTCAGTGGCACTGGACCATGGTGTCTTAAGATTGCTTTGGTGTTAGAATTTAAGAGAGCGAAGAGAAGTGAGAATTAAAGAGAGTAAAGAGATTATACAAATGTTTACATTGGTTCTATTATATTGAGAATACCTTACATAAGTTCACTACTATTGAGAATACAATTCAACCTATATATAGGTTGTTAAAGGAAAAAGGTAAGCCTTAAAACAATGATGAAAACATGGCCTAAAGTAAGCCTTAAAACAAGGATGAAAATATGGCCTAAAGTAATTCTTAAAACAATGATGAAAATATGCTAATAAGCATAATAATAAACATAATCTCTAACACCTAGGATGTCTCTCTATCATGCCCCCGCAAGATGGAGCATTCATATCGGATGCCAATCTTGAATCGATGATGGTTGTACTGGACAGTGATTGGTGTTGTCACTTTCTTTCTTTCTTCTCGTTTTAGAAAAGTCTCGTGAACTAGAAGCTTATCGTGAAGCTCTTCGAATGTCACAGAGAGATATCAAAATGAGGGAGGTTGATCTTGAAATGGAGAGAATAAGAGGATATGAGCTGCAAAAGCAGGTAGTTGAGTTGGAAACTCATGTGTCAAACTCAAAATCCAACACTAAGAAGTTGATGGAAGAGCTTGAAGTAAGTAGAGATAGGCTTGATTCAGAGAGAAGGCAGGTTATAGATCTGCAGGAAACAATCTCGGGCTTAGGAGAGAAACTAAAGGAGAGGGGAGAGAGACGGCAATTACCGCAATGATGCAAATTCGCGGTCGTTTTGGTGACAGCTGAGAAGGAAGAAGCTGAGGCTGTTGTTGAGAGAGAAGATTCCATATGTTTAGGGAGTGAAAGTGATTTCAATTTCTAAAGAGAGTTCCAGGGAATCCGTCTGGAGCTGTTAAATAGGATAGGGTGCAGTGAAGCCCAGGAGAAATAGAGAAAGAGAGAAGACACGGCAAAAAAGCAGAGAGAGAGGAAAAGGAAAGGAAAGGTGTTTCCATAAAATTTAGATGAGAGGGAGAGGCAAATTTTGGAAAGGGAACAAAGAAGAGGAGAGAGGCGTGACGAAACAGCGGGAAGGAAGGGGCGGTATAGACAGAAAAACGATGAGTTACTTGCTGGAGCAAAGTTCCTCACTGTGTTATAGGACAAATTACTGTTGAAGGGGGAGTAGGAGTTATGAAAACCTTGATTTCCTGAGTTGGTTGGAGAAGACATTGCAGAGAAGGGGAAAAGAAAAAGATGGAGATATAAGGGAGATATAAGGATCGGTTTTTAAGCTTGATGGCTTGAGTACTCTAATACCATGTTAGAATTTAAGAGAGCGAAGAGAAGTGAGAATTGAAGAGAGTAAAGAGATTATACAAATGTTTACATTGGTTCTATTATATTGAGAATACCTTACATAAGTTCACTACTATTGAGAATACATTTCATGCAGAGAAGGGGAAAAGAAAAAGATGGAGATATAAGGGAGATATAAGGATCGGTTTTTAAGCTTGATGGCTTGAGTACTCTGATACAATGTTAGAATTTAAGAGAGTGAAGAGAAGTGAGAATTGAAGAGAGTAAAGAGATTATACAAATGTTTACATTGGTTCTATTATATTGAGAATACCTTACATAAGTTCACTACTATTGAGAATACATTTCAACCTATATATAGGTTGTTAAAGGAAAAAGACAAACCTTAAAACAAAGATGAAAACATGGCTTAAAATAATCCTTAAAACAAAGATGAAAATATGCTAATAATCATAATAATAAACATAATCTCTAACACCTAAGATGTCTCTATCACTTGGCACAAGCCAAGCTGCACCCATGGTTTTGGCACATGGTGGTGGTCCTTGCTTATACCAATCTGTCGCAATGATTTTGATGTGTGTGTATATAATTGGTGCACCGTTGTGGTTGCCTAATTGGGACTTTTGTGTTCCACTAAACATCAAGGAATGGGACTGATCTCTAATTAAAAATTGATGTTCAAGAAGTTGACCAGAAATTTGTTGAATTCGATGGCTCGAAAATAGGTCCCAATTTGTTTTCCACAAATGGGTTGATAACGATTCTTTACTGATATCTTTGATTTCCAGTGAAAGGAAATTGAACATGGGACATCCAATATGCTTAATTATCGCCTACTCATTGCTTTGCATTAGAGTAGTGCTAAGTAACCCTCAAAATAGTCACTCACTTCAACCATTAACCAAAACAAGTAATCTCATTCATTGCTGGTATCAAAGAGTTTTTTTTTTTATTTAAAAAGTTCAAATAATTATTTACTAGTCAATTGATCAAGTGGTCCTCGAAGGACAAGTCAAATTGAAAAAGAAAAAAAAGGGGAACAAAAGATTAGTTATCGTCATATCATTCAAATCAGAAAATGAAATGAAACGTATGACAATGTAAATTCACTGTACTACTCTACCCACCAATCCCTGATCAGAGTAAATAATCGATTGTATCAATAAATGAAAGAAAAGAAAATATAGTGGAGTATTCAAAATTTACAACAGAAAAAACATATCCTCCAACTTTGGTGCCTTCTCAATTGTTTCTGGTCAGCTTCCACCATTCTCACTGGGCTGCCATTCCATTCAGAGGGTAATCTGTCCATGTGAAACTCAAATCTGTGAGTAAGTAACTGACTAACTGAGAAAGAGTACAATGAAAGTTTTAGTAATTAAACAGGAAATTACATTGGAAAAGCAAAAGAATGTGAGCTAGCAGTGCTGCTATTTGACCGAAGAGAATTACTACCGGAACATGCTACTCGCCCTGCAAGAGGACCAACAGGAAAGGAACTGGAGTCTTCATGAGTATTTTGGCCACGTACAGTGGTTTCGGATGAATCAGAAAAATGGATGATGCTTCCACTCTCAATTGTACAGCTGTTGTTGTAAATGGCTTCAGTTGTTGATGGTACCATAGAGTTTACCAACTCTGTTTTCTTAGTTGAAACCTACATATTTAAGGGGAAAAGGAAACCAACTTCTTAAATATTTATAGTGTTAAATTTTAGAACATCTTCTAAGAATAAAAATCATGCAGGGAATTCAAGAACTGAAACAAAAATACAATGACTCAAAAAAAAAAAAAAAAAAAAATATATATATATATATATATATATATATAGGACGGAGATCTAATCTAGTAGTAACCATTCACCATATTGATCATTCAATATTCAGCTAGGTCAATCAAGCAAACATGATAGTAAGGCATACCAACCTTGGTCATTGGTGTATGTCAACCTTACCAATTATCACTCATAATTTCATCCAGATCTTTCAGCAATAACATATCCTTTCTTCTATAGTTTATTTATTGTATTCACATTGATCATTAGCCAAAAACCTACCAGTTCTCAATTTGGAGACAACTTTTCCAATCATTCACAAGTCACTTCTATATTTATGAAATTAAAAAATTATTATAAACCCAGAAGTTGTCTTGAACTGTACAGAGAAGGTTCTAGGTTTGAACCCAGCAAGAAGACTGTTTAAGTAAGAGAGATTAGAGAAGAATTCTTTATATTATTGATGTGTTGTGAAAGACATACAAATCTATCTATAGAGCTTAAGAATATAAAATTAATTGAAATAGGAAACCTAAGGTTATAATAAATTAATAAACTAAACTAATTTGAAAACTAATAGATATGAAACTAGGAAACTACTATTGCAATAGGAATAGGAAATATCAAATACGTTAACAGCCCCCTCAAACTCAAGGTGGTAAAGTGGATGCCAACTTGAGTTTTTAAACAAATCAAAGAAGCACTGAAAAGAACAAACTTTAATGAAGAATTCTGTGAGCATCGAGAAGTACAAACTTTGATGAAGAACTCTGCATGTTGATACCAAGCTTTAATGAAGAACTCTGCATAAGTAACTCTTCCTCTCATGCAAGCTCACCTCTTTGCATGTGTCCTCGTTGAAAACAAGAAGAAAAACCCAAACATAGGCCAAGATTGGGTGAGGATTATCGAGGGATATGGAAATAAAAGGATTACTTGGATTCAAGACGAAACTTAAAAGTTGATATGGCGGAACACGTGATGGTTGATTGTCGGCTGAAGTGACACAGACCTAGAGCTGGTTGAACCGAAGCAGAAAACGGGTTGAGAGCCGATGTGACGCATGTGGGTGCATGGAGTGTTGTCTTGGCTTGAAATTTTGACGGCTTCCTTTATTGCTGGCGATTTGATCCCTCTGGAGGTATCTTTGGGTAGTAGATATATAAGTGAGTGTTAGAAAAAATGGATTACTTGAAAAACTAAAATAAAAGAGAAAAAAAATAAGAATTAATGACTGGACGAGCAGAATGAGCCGCACGCCAAAATTGCAGAAGCTCATGAGACGACTCTCAAAACTGGATCAGTAGCTCTGATACCATGTTAAAGTAAGAGATGTTAGAGAAGAATTTTTTATATTATTGATGTGTTGTGAAAAACGAATACAAACCTATATAGAGCCTAAGAATTTAAAACCTAATAGAAATAGAAAACATAAAGCTATAATAAATCAGGAAACTAAACTAATTTGGAAATTAATACATATGAAACTAAGAAACTAATATTGCAATAGGAATAGAAAATATCAAATACGTTAACAAAGACAAATAAGGTTGGACACATCATTGCTGAGTGCAGCCAATGCAATTCAGAAATATATATCAAATGCTATGAAGACAACATGGTATTTGTTCACATTCATGCATGCAAACTAGAATTGTAGTTGGCCAAAAGGTCAAGAAAATCAATTTCAAAAACCACCAAAAAAGATCCTAACTTAGATTTTAGGTGGTTGTGAAATTCGCCTAACCTATTCCAAGTAGACCCTGATAATGCTCTGGCCCAAAGTGCACATGCCTAAGGCCAATTGCCCCATGTCCATCAGGGTCATTTTAAAGTGATGAAAACCCTCTCATAATGTTTCATCCTCCGTTTGAACATACACAACAGGTCATTCAGAGCTCTACCTATATATTAATTATCAAGTGATTGCTTTGTAAATCTGCAATTTATTAATTACTTTGCTACATGATATTATATATATATATATATATATATATATATTGTACTTAATTATATTGTTATGAAAATGAGATAAAATTATTTCTCTACCTTCTTGATTTATTCCGGTTATTAAAAATATACAGAAAGAAAGTTCAAGTTTAAAACCCATTTAATATCATAATGCTTATTGTCAATCTATTTTGACTGTTTCTTCTTGTCGATTATTTTTTTTTCTATTCAAATGAAAACAAAGTATTCAGTCATCAGAAAGTTCATAAATATCATAGACAAAAAGCCAATACTCAATAATACCAAACCTAGGATTCTTTACCCACTTAATCAAAGCACAAGTAATGATGAAATCAGATATCATCTCTAGATAATATTATTAGCACTCTACATTGCCTACCAGATACACAATTGCAAATTAGTAATTCTTTTGTTTCCAGTGGCTCTAAAAATTTTGGGATGAGATCCACAAGAATTTCATTAACTGGTTGGTAAGATTTACCACTGAAGGACATCTCTCTATAAACCAATCACATGGATAACTATAGAGAAAATGCCAAGAATAGAAGACATTTTACAGGAACAGGAATAACCAAGTAAAAAGGATAGCCAAAAAAAAAAAAGTGCTTCAATGGACTGTTCCTGGTAAAGCTTTTATTTAACTAAAAATGAACCATTACTGCAGGCAATTAGAAAAATATCTAGAAGCAGCTTATCTTAATCAGATTGTTTTTACTCTTATGCCCAATGTGATCAAATAATTTAGTAACAGAGCAAGTGACATCTTACCTCTCTAACCCGCTGTGTTGCATGTACAATCTTCCCAGTGGAATGATTGATTAAATTGTCATCAGAATCTTCTTCACTTTCCATCATCAAGTTCCCATGATCAAAATTCTTGATTGCTTCCCTCTTCCAATCATGTTCCAGAACACCTTTTGACTCGTTTGAAGTGGACGATACCGTCTCCAGAGTTTCTCTGGTTGATTCGCTGTTACTGTCGTCATCACAGTTAAGCAAGCAAGAGATCCTTTTATGGTCAAACTTAAAATTTTCTGCCCAGCACCTGGACTGTGAAGGTACTTCCCTGTCCATGAAAAAATCCTTATCAAACTGATAACTGCTGTCATGTAAAAATACCACCAGCTCAGGTTTGTCAGAGTCAACCACAGTGTTTTCAGTACTAAGTTTCTTTCTTTCCTTAATTTCATCTGGTTCACTGGGACTTGTAGCAGATTGTCTTTCCAGTCTCGAATCCTCCCAAGATACAGAACCGTTTGCTCCAGCTTTTTTGCTAATTATTCCATCCCCCTTTTGTCTATTTTCCATGCTGGTCCTTTTATCTCCCTTCAATCCTCTCATCTCCTCAGAGTTGTCAATGAAATTGAAAGACTTGTAATCAGGTTTATCAGCCATAGTCAAAGCCCCACGAATGGATTCTCTATCTGGCAGAGTGGCAAGTGCATATATATTCAAGATGACTAAAAAATTTACTATAAAAGTATATAAGACTTTGTCCAAGATGTTTTTCATCATGCGATGACACCTCAATATAGATGCATAAGCACAAAAACAAAAGGAAAAAGGAAAAGGCATTTTACAGGCTAAAAGGTTGAAAGATCCACATGATTGAAAACAATGCAGGAATCTAAAAAGAGCTTGTCACTGCTCATAATGAAAATGAATACGACTTGTTTAGTTTCAATTAAATGCAACTAGTAGATTCATCTGAAGCATAAAGAAAGCTTTTGGGTGAGACCACACTTAACGTTATTTTTCACATCAGACCACGCAACTGATAAGTTGGTTATGCAATTCAAGAGTCAATGGACCAGTATATTTGACTTTTTGCGTCAAGCTGCATCGATCTCCAAGCTTCTGGTGTTAATTCAAGTATGGGTACCAATCAGCGTTTCAACGAGCTATACATAAAGACTTGATGAGTACACAGCTATCTAGTGGAATATGTGAAATACTACCTCCTTCAGTACCATAATGGCAAAATTCACCTTCAGTCCATTTGATGAGGTTCCATGTCATTGTTTATGCAACAACTGACCTACCTTTATACTGAAAATTTTGGTGGTGCAATGCATGCCAAAGAATAGAGTTCTTGTACATGTAGAATTTACAGATAATGAAAGAAGATACAACCTTATACATGTACACAAGGCATAAAATGCTGGCAACCTATAGATTAAATGTTTGATATAAAATTGAATTAATGGCATGGGATCATTTCAATGCTAGTGTGACAAAGAAAGAAAATTTACCAAGTTACATGGTTTTTGCAGATGTCTGCAGCTCACAAATCTTTCTGGCATGAGATCATGTCTGAAAGCTCAAACTGTCACCATAGATCAAGTTACTAACCAAATCCAAATTGAGAAGGTATCTGATAAAAGTTGATCTGGTGCTTGCTTCTGCTTACAAATCAGAGTCTGCTACATCTCTGTGTGAAGGTACATTTCCATCAATACATAACATCTTCTGCAGAGTGCATTCAACCAAAATTAAGAAATTTACCCGGTTCAACATGATTTCTTGCTGCAATCCGTAGCCAAACAAACCAACTATTTATGAATTAAAAGGCTATTTGTATTCACGACAAAAAGGAAGAAAAAAGGATTTCATGCCAGAGGTACCAATACAGCAAACTACAAATGATGATTTCCCTACTACATACCTCCATTGCATATCTATTAACTACTAACAACTATCAAGGTAATCTTGTTATAGCTTTCTGTTTACAAACTAGGTTATAGGTGCTCAATTACTTCCCTCGTCCTATCATTTTGGTGAACAGGCTGGGTTCAACCCTGCAAAGTGCAAACCCTTGTAACAGAAAGTACCAAGAAAGTTGCCAAAGGCCTAATTCAACAACCCCAAAAATCCAGCTTAACAGTAGTAGCCAAACTCATCATTGAACAATAAAGTTCTGTCTGATAATTACTTTCACCGAAGTCAAAGAGAAATTGAAGCACTTTAAGCATTAATCATGAACCACAAAGGAAGTTAAAAGGAACAAGAAAAGGAATCAAACCATGGAAAGGATAGAATTAGACAAATAATGATAAAAATAAATTAGCAAGTGCATCTCATTTCACCGCTTTAAAGAAGGCCAATCAAGGAAAGGCACATAAGCATAACAACCTAGCAGAAAGGAATTCATGAAATTATAATACCAATTGTTGCATATTTTACAGTTTGATCTTTGTAAATGCCAACTAAAATATCACATCACATTAACATGTTAACTTATTTTTTAGGAGACGCAACTATAATCAGCATGGAATTGGACACCATTTTCGATCAAACAGGGTATACTTGTCTGTATTAATAATTCCTAAGCATTTTTAGTTCAAAGTTCAAACTAAGCTTTCAATCATTAATAGAAACGAAATCTTCCACCAAAAATTCATTTCCTAAAGGTTTACTGAACCTCTCAAGCTAAACTGGGTCTCTTGGCCTAAGTGGTTACCTCTTGGCTCCATAAACCCGGGTTCGATCCCCTCCCTCCAATGTACCAAAAAAAGATAAAAAACTCTCAACCTTTAGCGGCCATTCCAACTCCATAAGCAAACAAAAAGTGAAAGATTAAATAACTCTTCCTTCCGGTTTGTATGAAAAACTAAAGGAAATAAATGAATTAAGGAAAATTGTATTATTTATGATGTTTCACTTTCTAACCTATGTAGAAGTTATCCAATATGAAATCAAAAGAATAAATCAGGAAAAGTTGGCATTTCCTTGGATTCATATGACAATTATCCTTCTTCTTTCCCTTCCTCTAGATTTTCTCAGCAACCAAGAAAGGATCTAACCACATAGAAGAAGAAAAAAATAAAAGTATTCCAATCCATTGTAATGATACTACAAAATACAGAAAAAATCCCTTATGAGAATCTAGCAAAAGTTTCAGCAATCTGTGCTCAATCTCAAGATTCTCAACAGACTCTCTTCATGAATAAAAAATGTGAACGAACAGACCAATACTAAAACAAACAAATAAATAGATTGCCGTAAACTTGCCTTTAAATCAGGGTAGAAACAAAATCCACCCGTAAAAATGATGTTGAAGACCAAGTCGTGAATGGAAGAAATAAAAAGCAAGAACCTAGAATAAATCCATCTCAATTATGATACTAGTAAATCAAACTGACAATTATGTAGAGAGAGAGAGGCAGGGGGTTACATGCAGGCAACTAGATAAAAAGGTGTGCAAATGTAGAAGTTGAAGGGATTTTAATATTTAATAATTAATTACTGGAAGAAACTGTGAGTCCAAAAAATTGAGTATAATAAATAAACGGTTTTAAGTATAAAATATCCACAAATCAGAAACTGATCTCCTCAGTAAACATGGAACTGCCACTTTGCCAAGACAAACGTTATGTCCCTGTCCTTATCTCAGTTTCTTTCCTCTGAGAAGTCTACCACTTCTGTAAACGTTTCCAATACAAACCACATTTCACTTGCTCTGTTTGGGTGATGGAAAAGTATCGAGAGAGAAAAAAAATTCTTGGGAGGGTAAAGACCTGAATCTTTAGCGGTCTCTGTGTATCTTTGTTTTCTACTCTTGAAAGGGTGCAAGAACTTATGGAAGTATTATTAGACAAGCAGGGCAAAGATGGGATTAGGATTCACCGTCCAAAACCCTATCACTTATTGCAGTCCATGAAAATCACATTCTATGGGTTTCGAATAACTTTTCTTGTATTGTTTGCAAACATATTCATACAAAATTATATTATTCAGGTATCTATCTCACTCAAGCAGAAAAACCTTGATGATCTGCTGACACTGATAAACTACATCCTCTTGCTGCTATTGATGACGATTGCCGAGTTTTCCTGTCGCTTAAGGAGAGGTTTTCTTCTCGCTTTTCTCTCAATCTTTTCGAATTTCTTGCTCTCATTTTTTATGCTGCGTTTAGATCTTGAAACTTTTGAATTAAAGAAAAATCGAAAGGAAATTTGTAAATAAAAAATCAATCTGTTTTATTTTTGTTTGAATATCAAGAAAAAAGGTTTTTTCTGCGGGATATCAAGAAAGAGTTGGAGGATATTAAAAGAAAGATTAAGGAAAAATGAAAAATAATTTTTAAATAAAATTTTCTTTACTTTTTTTTTCTTTCAAAATTTTCTTTTCATCATATTTTCTTATATTCAAACATAAAATGAAAAAATCTTCTGAAAAAGTTGAGAATGACAAAAATGGATTGGTTACTTGATTTTTGGACAATACCTCACTTTAGCATGTCTCATTAGCAAATATCTTGCATGGAACTTTAAGATCTATTTGTGGAAATTTTTTTTATTTTTCTTCACATTTTTTTAATATTTAAAAAATACACTTTTTTCATTTTTTTTAATATAATTTAAAAAACAATATTATTTTTGTTTGTCATAATTTCTAATATCATATTGAAAAGATTAAAAAAAAATTTATTTTTAAAGTTTTGATAAGAATATGCAATTTGATGGAAAAATAAAATAAATATAAAAAATAGATATGAAAATAAAAAACATTTTAAAAGATTTGAGAATTGTTTTAAAAACAAATTCTTTTAAATTTGGTTGTCCTTCGATCATGTTAGGACCTCGATGGCATAATTTGCCTTTGGAGAGATGGTTGATTTTTGCCACTTTGGCTGCCACATGAAGCGCCTTAAGCCATGCTTGATAATCGGCAGCATAAAATGGTAGCCATGATTTTATATTTCTTGAACAATGTCGTAAATATTGTAATTTTTTCTTCATATTTTTATTTTGAAAAATTGCAATAAAAATTTATAAACTTTGGATTTATTGCATTTAAATTCTTAAACATCGAAATTGACATAAAGGTACTTAAATTTTTAATTAGTTCCAATGTTATTATTTTCGTCAATTTAAATACTTATTTATTCACTTCGATAAAATTGAATACACCAAAATAAAGTTTAATAAAAACTGAAAATTATTTGCAGTTATTCAATATTTTTTATGAATTTTTACTCGCATTTTATTTGTATAAAAATATTTCAATAATAAACAATATTAAAAATAATCATTTTTAAAAGATTTTTAGCATGATATACTTTTTTTTTTTGTATTTACAAAAAATCTTGGTTAAATTTCTTATAATACTAAGTTTTTAAGATTATTTCATTGATAAGATGGTGAATAAAATGTTACACAACAATCAATAAAGTTTGAAGGCCGGTGACGTTGAATTTTTAGTCTAAAAACCTAAGTGTGAGGCGTTTAAATATAATCTAGGAATTATCGTTGTAATTTCTAAATCTTTTTTACAAGAAACAAATCTCACATTATTCATTACTCAACCTTTTGATCATCCATGTAAATAAACCAGATGATCTAGAGTTTCCTTTTAATAAATTCTTAGAATATTATGATGAAAAGATATAATCAATAATTATTGATTTATTAATAATTGTTTCAAGCTAAAAAAAATTATGTGTCTTGAAGTTTTGAGTTCGAGTTTTCAAAAGAATATTACATATTTTTACAAAACAAAAAGAATTATCATTACGTGGATTAAGAGGAAATAACGAAAGATTAAAAGGTAAATTACAAATACATAACTGTGGTTTGATCTTAATTACAATACACTCCATTAACATAAAAAACTTACATTTTTCTTCAAACTTTTACAATGCATCCTATGAGTTCATCTAACTTAATAATGTTAATGGAAAAAATGATGACATGATAATATGATTAAGTCATATGTACCTGAAAATGTCAAAACTATCTTTAATCTTTATTATTATTATTATTATTATTATAGTGAAATGACCAACATTCAAGTAATAAAACAACAAAGAGAAACATATGGGATTATATGTTGAAAAGTCTATTTGTGCGAGAATTGATAAGAAAAATTATGTTGAGGAGCATATCGCAGAGATAGGGTTTAAAAAGAAAAAAAAAGAAAAAATAAAATAGAGAGATGCAAGTCAGCTTGATGGAAGGAAGGAGAATGTGTCGAGGATGTACAATTTTTTTTTAAAATCTTTGAGATGAGAGAAAAAGAAGATGCACAAATATACGATGGTTTGATAGTTTTTAAAAGGTTTTTAAAATTAATATAAGCAAAATTGATTTTGTGTAATTTTTTTTACTAGTAAGCATATGTCATGTTTTGATATTAAAAAGTAGATTACATTTAAAATTAAATCACAATAATGTATTTAAAATTTAATTTAAATTAAAATACATCGTTTGCACCAAAAAAAAAATTTGTTGAAAAATGTACGAAGGAATTATAAAGCACAACAGAAGTGGAAATGAAAAGACGAGAAAAGAAAATGAGTTATGCATTCTAGGGATTATGGAAAAAGGAGGGACATTTTAGTAAATCCATACTCATTCTTCCGAATTACGTTGAACGGTTGAAGATCCATGTCCGGAAAAGACCAATTTTCAAAAACCAAGTTTCAAGTTTCCATAATCTCCATCTCTGTCTCTACTCTCTACTTCACTCTCTTTCTCTCCCCCCCCAAACAAAATTTGAATCTTTTCTCCTTTTGAGCGATAATTAAATAACCGAACCGATCTGTACTTAAACTCGATGTTTGAGCCGCAACATTTCTTTGATCTACAAGAGAATTCGGGTTGCGGGGACCCGAAATCGTGGCTTTCTGGAGATGACAACTCGTCCCCGACTCACCGGCCAACTCAGTCCTCACTCGTTAACTCGACAACCTCTCACCCTACCACTAACGGCAATGTCGACCGCGTGCTCTTCAATGACCTCGTCGAGATGGTCCCTCTCATTGAGTCCCTCATAGTAATTACTGACTCTCTTTCGCGAATTTTTCTTCTTATATGCCTACATACATACATACGTATACATATGCTATTTGGGTTTTCATGAATTTTCTTTGTTCCTGTCTGGGTTTGAGCAAATAAGCGAAGAGAAATGCAAAAAGGAAGAGACTTTATTTACTGTTAGTGAGAATGTTGGGTTTTTAGGTTTTTCTTTTGAGATAAATATTTTTATTTTCCTTTTCTTTTTCAGTAGTTTATTGTTGCATTTGATCCTTGAATGGAACGAAAGTAAAAGAAAAGGAAATATAATTATTCACCTTGAGTTTTATTTATTTATTTATTGAAATTGATCAATAAGAGAAATTGTGGTATTTGGTTGAGTTGAATTGGAGTTTTTTTCTTGCAGTTGCAGCAATTAACTTGAACATTTTCCATATTTTGAATAATTTAATGTAAATTTGGTTAGGATCGGAAAGCAAGTAGTTCATTTACTCGGCGTGGATCGATTATCTACACCAAGACGCCATCAAGAGAATCCTTATTCAGAAAAGTGAGACTTTCTAACTTGAATTTATATGTTATTTTTAGTTTGGTTGCTTTTACTTGTTTCAGAATTGTGGAAATGAGCATTGTATGCTTGGTTTAGTTAGAATATAGGAGGCCTTTTTTTCATTATACTTTGGCTTTTCTAATTATGGAACAAATTAAGTTGTGCTTATAAGGTGCTATTTTGTGCGTTTTGCTTTTAATGATGAATGATAGAAGTCTACTTATCAAAAAAAAATTGATGAATGGTAGAAGTAATTAATAGATCACATTTCCTTTTTCAAATTCCTAAGGCAATAGATGTGCGGTGGCAAAAGTTTCTAGGCCATGCATTCGGCTAAACATGATCAGGCATGTTAAAGCCTGCAATGGCAACATAAATATAGTGCAAGTAATACTTATTATAATGCTTTCAGAAATTCATCAAATTTATGGATACGTGTAAATGTACCAGCGGGAAATATGTAGAAAAATTTATGTATTCTAATTATGTATTCATCAAGTGCTACTTCACAGAAAAAGAAAAGGATTCGTGTAAAAGTACCAGCGGGAATTAAGTAGAAAAATTTATGTATTCTAATTTGCGTTATGCTTGTCAAGCATGTAGACTTTTTTGTCTACTAATAGGATAACATAAAGAAACATGTATTGCAAAAATTGACTCAAAAGGCAATAGAAACATTATATTTTGTTGTTAGTATTTGCAAGAAATTAAGTGAAAGTAACACAAATTGAATATGTTGGTGTCTTTGTTTTGCTTGCAGCACAGATCATTATATATCAATTTTCAAAACAGTGTTTGCTTAGTCATTTATCACCTATAATGATCTGAAAGTGGAATGTGAACATGTGATATTTCGTTGAAATTGGAACTTAAATGTTCAAAAGTTACAATGCTCATGGTTTTGAAAACATTTAATTGGCTATGTTTATTGAATAGTAGAATATTCTGTTGAAAAATAGAAGCTGTCAGTTGGACGCTCGTGGCTCATTCAATCATGTCTCTGACTCTCTGCATGTTGTAGGAGTGGCCTTGGATTTTGGTAGGTTTGAGTTTAGATTTAGTAGTGTGAGTGTGGCTGCGGTACCTCAATCGCGCAAAAAGTTCAGCTAAATTGTTCGAGGGCTCATGTATTTTCCATTTAGGCCACTGTGCTTCATAGATTTTTGTTGCTCTAGCATCGTTTGGGTATTGCCCCATTTCAGTTTCAACCACTTTGTATTTGTTACATTTGCATAGAGCTTGTCTTTTGTATATTTTCCTTATCCAGGAGTATTTCTTCTCCATCCTTAACCTATTTTCTGCCACTAAGATGATATTAATTGATAGAGACAACGAAAATGCTTATTGCATACTACTTTTTTAGTATTTGCCTTTGACTCTTAAAAGGTCTTGAGGACACTAATTTTACCTCTCTTTTTTCCCCCAGTATATTTTTCCAATTTACAACCCTTTGAAGATGCTAAATGTAGTGGCAAGTTGTTATATGGAAACAACTCTGTGTTAATGTTGATGTTCTAGAAGCATGATAAAGTTTTCCCATCTTCGGTTTTTTTATGGAAGTCAATTGGTGACGGTTATTACACATGAGCCACTTGGCACTGAACACCAACAACTTTTCTGTGGCGAACTGCATGCTTCTTGATGTTTAAGTCAGAAAGTTTGTTCTGTAAGTGGGCTTTCAAATGCTTGAAGTTTTTCATTCTGTTGTATCTCCCGCCTTGGTTTTGCAAGGTCTTCCTTTGAAGTCTTCTTGTCATCAATTCAGTAATAGTAGCTGTTGAAGGTGTTGTGAAGTTGGACAAGGAGCTTCAAAGATGCAAATCAATGTTATTTAGAATTATGTGAAGTTTAGATTTTGTAGAACTCAGTTATGATGTTTCCTTAAGTTTTATATTAAGTCACCATTTGCCACCAAAGAGTTGCTCATGCATCAACTAATTTGGTTCTCGAATCTCTCTTGGTTTTTGACTGTGTTGTATTCTTTCCAAATCCATGATTCTTCTTATGTATGGATTATCAAATGCGTTCTGATTCTGCTTTTTCTATCTATTTGAAGGCAACTGATCCAAAAGGCAGGAATGCAGCTCAATCCATTCATGCGAAAAAGAAGAGGGACCATGGAGACAATGACCAAGGTAAGAATGCTAGCGGCGACCAAGATGATGATAACTTAATTCTTTCATCAAGGGCTTCGGCAGTTGAAGGGGAAGAGTTGATTGCATTAAGGGAACAAGTGGAAGATCTGCAGAGGAAGTTACTGGAGAAAGATGAACTTTTGAAGTCAGCAGAGATCTCAAAGAATCAGATGAATGTTGTTCATGAAAAAATTGATGAACTGAAACACCGGGTTGCAGAAAAGGACTCTTTAGTTAAGTCTACTCAGCTTCAACTCTCAGATGCAAAGGTACCTTTTTGGTTGCTTTATGTTGTTTTATTAGCGAATCGAGGTTTTTTCCATCATGCTTGCAACCTGTGGTTCATTCCTACGGTTGGTCATGATGCTTAGAACATACATTTAGACTCGTGGATATTTCATTTCTTTAGTTGATATGGATTTTTGGATTCTGATAGAAGCAGCTAGAGGTATCTTAAAGTAAAACCTGAGAAGTTTATGTGGGTATAGGTTATCATGTTAGTTTTGAGATTGATTTTGGTTCCAGATAATATTGGGGATAAAATTTTGTTGTATAGTCATAGAGAAAGAATCTGAAAATCTTATGTCACTGCTGGAAGTTTCTTGCAGATTTTGCCTGTGTTGCTCGGACTTCACTATGTGGTTGCGTGTTAGACCACTCAAATATTTTCTGTAAGGTTTTGTAAGTTTTTCTTTGATTTGTAGGGTAGAAAGGAAGAGTCTATATTTGGAGTGTTGCGTGCAACCATGGATTTTACACGTGGAATCTGTTAAGATATACCTAGCCCCATAAGATTAAAAAGGAAAAAAAATTGAAGTCGTAAACTTTCAAACCTCAATGTTTCTTGAAGTTAGAAATGAAATGTTGATTTTCTTAATTTTTTTCGATGCTAAAATTAAGAGTTCTGAAAGCATAATATTTCTCTGCATGTGCGTGTGTAAATCTCTCTCCCCCTCACCATGTCTCTTTTTCCCTCTCCCACACCCACATACATGCATGCAGATTTGCATCCACACGAATGAACATAACAGCAACCCAACCTAAACATAACAGCAACTCTCCTTATCCATAAGGTAGTTGCTTGCTTGGGGATTCAAGCCCAAGACTTCAAGGAACCCAACCGAAGTGCTTTTGACTTTGGGGCAATAACCAATGAGGCAAACTCTTCTGGTTAGACATTCTGTTTTGAAATTATCTCTTATTGTTATTAACAACTGTTTTCTTCTTTCTTCTCAGATTAAGCTTGCAGACAAGCAAGCTGCCCTGGAGAAGTTGCAGTGGGAAGCAATGACATCCAATAGGAAAGTGGAGAAGCTCCAAGAAAAGCTAGACTCTGTGCAAGGAGAGATTTCGTCATTTATGCAGTTATTTGAAGGCTTGATGAATAATGACCACACTAAATATTCTGAAGATTATGACATCACCCCATATCATTTCGATCATCTTCCGTATCTTGTAAGCCCATAAACACCGTACCTTGCGTGTACATCTGTATTTTGTTTTCTCCCCTCTTTCCTGGTTTCTGTTGCGTATTGCATGGTAGACTGCAGATGCATGGGAGAGGAGAGTTGACAACTGAAACATCTGTTTTTCTATACCATCTACTTACAAGTTTATGCATCACCTTATGAGGTCGTTGGTTTGGAGTTACTTATCAAACTTAGTCGTTGTAATAAGCTCACAAGGAATCAACCCATTAAATATTATCTGAGAAGAATTGGTTTAGATCTTCAATTCCTGACTTCACTTTGTTGATTCTATTCATTTTGAATGAAACAGGATGATTTGGATGAAATGGAGATGCATAAAATGGAAGAAGCAAGAGAAGCTTACATTGCTGCTGTTGCTGCTGCAAGAGAAAGGCAAGATGAAGAATCTGTGGCTGCTGCTGCCAGCGCGAGGTTATATCTCCAGTCATTTGCTCTCAGATCGCAAAGTATTGACACCAGCAATGATTTTTCCAAGGTTAGGATTTCACAAGCTCCTTCGGAAGCATTTTTCCAGTAGCTCCTTCATGTATCGATACATCAGGCGTCACACTGCAACACTTACTGCAACTTATTGTTATATTTCTGTTTTCATTTCCACTCAGCATCTTTTTTTTCCATGTTTGACTGGTGTTTTTTTATAATTTAAATATGTATCGTGAACAAGTATATGTAGATTTACATGTGAATGAATCATATAATAGCATCTGGCTTGGTAGTCAAACATCCAATTTGGACGCAGATTGTTTAAACTAAAATTGAGCTTATTTTTAAGCACCTTGCGTGAATAAGGAAAGCAGTAAGATTCTATCAATTACTTCTGTACCAAAAAAAACTATTAATCCCCTTTAACGCATATGAGGCAAAATGAGAAGAGTTAAGTTGCTGTCTCTAGATTCTGGAATACTGAAACTTCAAACTGGAAGATCCTGCAAAAAGCCAGGCTTGGCAAAGGTTGAGCATTGTTTCATGCTTCTTCTAAATTCCTCGAAAACTAATGTATCATGAAGCTTTGTTAAAATGTGACAGGAATGGTCATTATTCGGAACCTTGTGTACAATTCAAGCTTGTTACGTTACTGTGCAGATGCTTTGCACTCATCAATTAAAAACTAAAAATTGAAAAAAACTTCAAGTGAACGAATTGTCAGAATATCTTGAAAGAGGCTTAAAAGCTCCGATTACGTTGAACGAATATAACAAAGGGGCTTATGTCATATAACAAAAGAATCTTGAACCATCAGAACATTGTTATTACTACTGTGTTCATATGAAAAATCCAATCTCATGGAGAAAAAATATTTGGTTGAGACAATCAAACTTTCAGAATCTACAACATTGAAAACTTAAAGAGCGAGGCTTATGCTTCCTTAAGTGCAGGCCCTCTGAATTTGGCATTTGTACAGGGCTGCCCATCCACTCCCATCCCAATCTGCATGGTTTTTCACCAAAGCTACTAGTGTTAGCCACTTAGCCTGAAATCTTTGAATTACATGATTTAACAAATAAAAAAAAGGAAAAAAAGAAACTGCTTTAACGTACACTGGGAAGGCAAAAGAGCCTGTGCTCCCATCTGATTGATTGGAATCGCTTGATTCGATGGACACCATCCCACCTTTTTCAGTTTCTTCAACCTGATTCCTTCTTATGCTCCCTGAAGGTGACTCATATGAATCTAAGTAAACACTTTCTTCTTCTTCACCCTACCAGGAAAAAAAAAACACTTCAAATCACATGATTACATGGCTTTTTCTTCAACCTGATCGCTTCAAATTAACTACCCAATATGTGTTGTAATGATAACAAGCTAGAGAAATGGAGACAGTGTATACCTTTCTAATAGAGATGATGTCTCCCTCATTTTTTGAACTAATTTCATGTCCATCTTCATTTGGCCTCTCCTTATGGACACCAGTGTTGATTGTTTCTGCATCTTCACCATACTTGAGCTGTTTATGAATGCCAAAAAGAAAGAAGGGAAAATTAATCTCTTCACTTTTCCCTCTTCCATTCATTAATTTAATTAGTACCATCAACCAATGTTAACTGAAATTGAAATTTGATACATACAAACAGTTCAAACAAGCAAAACTAGAAATTACGAATGCAATCACAAAACCTTTCGATTGACAGGTCTTGATGAACTTCTACTGGTGCGGTTAGGATACTGATCACTGGGTGCTTCTGTTTTGCCATTCTTGACAACATCAAATGCTCCATCCTCTTCAAAGCAAAAGACAATATAGTCCTCATCTGAAAAATGTGGCCAACTTGAATTATTATGATCACTACCATTCTCTGATGACACATTGTTCCTAGACTGTGTTGGACTTAAGCTTAGCCGTCTATTTCTATTTTTTTTTACTCTGTTTCGCCCTAGCAATTTCTTGCTAGTCTTTTTGTCTCTGTTATCATCCTTCATATCATATACCACATTTCTGATTGGCAATTGAGGTGATGGAGAGCGATATGTATCCGGCTCATCATCTGCAAAAATTAAGCATAAGAGAAACCAATGCATATATTTTTCATGGGTTAAAAAGAGGGTGAAGTTTTGGATACCTAACGGAAACCTACAAGCCAAGAAACATGATGCCCAATCCCTCACTCGCCATCTGACAAGCCTTGGTACTGTCCATGGTGTACACATTTTTATTTTTATCTTCTTGTCATTATCTTTTGACACTTTGAGAGAAAGGGTGAGAGAAAGAGGAGGAGGATGAATTAGGAGAGGGAAATGACCATTTGAATTTGAAAAGGGAGCACTTAATGAATAAGGGAGTTACAATTTGAACCCATGATGGCTAAAGAGGGTCGGTTATGATTTTACACATTGTAAAAAGGAGAGAAATTTGTGGAGATATAGTTGGCAAGTGTCTTAATTATAGCAAACAATTTTTTTAAAATTTTATTACACTATTAATTAATTATCATTGTCTTTTATTGTTTTGTAATAGAACCGTCGAAGATCAAAATGGCCTAATTTAATACAAAACTGGACTGATACAAAAATCGTACAATAAAAAAGAAAATCATCTCCAATAACTTTGAAAAAAAAATTCCCACAAAAAAAATCATCAGTAGTGCAGCAAGGTCACATTATATCCGACCACTGCATCCATTTGATTCATAGAGTACGTCTTCGCTAAGCAATACCCACGAGCAAGCCGGAATATTCCGCTGCCTCCTACAATCGGCATTTCTCTCACTTCATTCATTATCGGATTCCGGCCTAAGACACTAAACGAGCTACCATTATAAGGTCCAGTGGTGAACCCATAGGTAAGGGTCATGAGGAGGCTGAACTCATTTTGCTGTGATGACGATGCATATATCCCTTGGGCACGCCCGACCACCGTGGAATTCAAGTCCGGTGTTGTCGTGAGCGGGTTGTCCATCATAAAAACAGATCCAAACATGGCTGCTATTGGGTCTGGGCTAGTGAAGTTGGACCTGCCTGCAATCCGAACGGCAGTCGGGTTCGGTCCACCTACGATATCATGCATGTAGAATTGCAGGCGGGTGATTTTAGTTTTCAAGGCATCTGTTGTAGTAAATGCAACAAGAACTGTAATGAGAAGCAGAAACTTGCCTGTTAAAGCCATGACCAAAACACTTGAAAGAGAATATGTTTCAATGGTGCAACATTAGAGAAGGAGAAATTATATTTATACAGCTAGGGTATTGACCCAAGCTTTGCTGGATTTTCAAAGCAGTAGACAAAAGTCATTCCCAATAAACACGCTGTAGAATTTTATACGGTATGATTTCAAGCTTGTTGGAAATTAATTTGCAACTTGTCAAGTTTCTAACGGTTGCATGGCCGCTACGTTTTGAAGAATATGACCCATCTTGTGGGCAGGTAGAAATTAGATGATATTGAAGTTTCAAGGAATCTAGAGTCTCTCTCTCATTTCAAGTCATGGCCATACAGCAACAGGGGAAGGAAGCTTCGTGACAATTTTGAGTTGAAATTCAAACTCAATGTCATGTAGAAGAGACTTAAAAATACAAAAGTCAACTGAAAAAACAAATTTTACATAAGAGTCTATTTGATTTGTATGAAAGTATTGATTTAAGAAGAAAAATCAGCCTGTAAGGTTGAAAGTGATGACAAACCCTCCTACAGCCACAAATTTTCAAAACAAAAGGGGTGTTGGTTTAAGAAAATTTTAAATAACTTCCGTCACAATTATATATATATTACAATGCATTATTTATCTAATTTTTTTTTAAAATATAATTTAATAAAATAATTAAAATTTTAAAAATATAATTTCATAAAATTCACAAGCATTAAAATTATTTTTTTTATAATTTTAAATCAATAATTATATTAAAAGAAATTTGGATCAAAATGACGTATAAATTGAGACATAAAGCTAATTTTTTTACAACTTTATAACACCCTCGAGAAAATAAAATAAAATATGCATTAAAGATAAAAACATTTTTAAGTGAAGTAGTTTTGAAATGCTTTCATGAAAATAAATAAAAGTATTTTCACATAAAGTTACAATAAACATGGCCTAAGACTACTATATAATATTTATTACTCTCAAGTTCCAAGATAAATAATAAATGAAATATTAT
Organism: Bretschneidera sinensis; assembly: GCA_023935145.1. Taxonomy (NCBI): domain Eukaryota; kingdom Viridiplantae; phylum Streptophyta; class Magnoliopsida; order Brassicales; family Akaniaceae; genus Bretschneidera; species Bretschneidera sinensis. The sequence continues at coordinate 150,928,687 of CM043697.1, forward strand.
TTTTTTAATTGTACAAAAATAGCAAAAAGACAAAATTAAGCAGGCTTGATTAGTTATTGAATTTCAATTTTATAATATCATTTTTTTTTTGCCATTGAATTTCACTGTTAAAAAAAAACTAAAAGTATATTGACACGATAACATCTTTATGTCACACATACACACGCTAAATAAAGAACTACACAATTGTTTCTCTGCCGCGTTTTACATCACTCACTCATGTCTATGAGGGTATCTAGCATGAAAATTGCGCTCATTCAATTTCTAAAAAAATTTAGACTCCTTATTCTTTTCAAATGTTATAAAAATATATATTTAGAATTGCTTCCAGTTAAATAAAAAATGTGCGGTCAATTTAATATAAAAAGAAAATACTTGATCTTTAAAATATGAGGTTGATTAAGATGTGAGAATAACAAATGATGTGACTGTACTATTTGAATTTGATGAAACTATTTTTGGCAATGTTGTTGAACCTGACGTGAATGCTGTGGATAAACATGTTGTGAATGAGATTATTATATCATTTGGATGAAAAATTTGATTGAAACAAACACAAAACTTAAAGAGCTCAATAGAGACATTTTAAACTCCAGAGATCCAATAAAACATGATGGAAGCTAAAAAAATTTAAAATAAAATTTACTCTAAATTATATTTTTGGTCATGACAATTTGGAAAAATTCAAATTGGTCTGTTGACCTAGAATCTTATAATGGCATCCATCTATGGGCAACATTGAATCAAATTCAATAATTCTTCTTTTTATTGAAATCAAATTCAATAATTCATTAGATCAAGAGGCCACTTGAGAAAATTTGTAGTAGCAGGACCACCTTAAATTTCCCCAAATAATCAGGAACAAAAATGTAATTTAAATTCTCTCATGTGCCCTAAAACTGACCCTTGACCGTGAGTTGCCATGCCAGTTGCCACGAAGAGAAACCAATACCCCGCCAAAGCTTAGACACAAATACACGAAAAAAATGTTGGTTGTACGATAATTTTTAAAATTTTTATTAATAATATTGATATTATTAATAAAACTTTTAAAAATTATAAATCAACTTTCTAACTGGTGCAAATCTCTTTATTTGTTGAGTGCAGCCAAGAATTTCTAATGGACCACTGTTCACGATCTCAAGCTTCTCTTGAAGCTCTCTTTCCCTCCAGCTTCCTTCTCTCCCAATTTCCACTTCTTTTTCAAGGTAACATTCCTCTTCTATTCTCTCTCTTTTTCATTTCTTACATGTCCTGCCACCTATAAAAATTGAGAAAAAGAGAAGGGAATTTCATGTGGATTCATTTATCTAGTCAAGGAAATAATTGCATTGCTCTTAAGTTAAGTTGCTGCGCTACCCAAGTACTGGAATTTACACAATCCAATCATTTTAATTTTATTTCTTCTGATTCTTTCTATCTGCAACAAAATGAAGCCAATCTCACATTTCAACATTTTAAATTGAGCTTGCACAGTAGGGTAAGTAGTCTCGAATTCTTTGTTTTGGTTCCCTATATCACCGGAAACCTGATTTCTCGGAAATTTTCCCCAACTTATGCAAACAAAGCTCAATTTCGACCTTTTCTGATTCAGCATATTCTGATATGATGCAAGAATTTTCGTCTTTACAAGAGGATGATACTAGAGATAGAGATAAAAGGGATGGGAATGGAGCCGTCTTTTCCTCATTCTTTCGAGACAAAACGCAAAAGGGGAGTTGATTGCAATGATCAAGGGGGGCACCCATAATGGAGTGTATTGCGCTGTCCTAACAAGGATGCTTTCTAGGGACAAAATTCCGAAGAGTTCATTGAGGTCTTAGAGTCTGTCAATTGTTTGTCATCTTCACATTATGGGAAATGCATGGTTTTAAGAGAAGCAAATATCCGCAGTAGTGATGGGGGACCGTATGAAAACGATTATGGAGGCATCTCATTCGTAAGTCTTTTTTCTGCGTTTCTTCAACTGAGGGGGAAGAAAATCACCATATCTGGCATGAAGGGAGCGCTAGGGAGACTTGGAGCTCGAGTTAGTTTTGAGGACATAGAGCATCTTTCTTTTCTTTGTCCTAAGGTAAGTGATCGGATTTATGAAAATTCTGTTCAGAAGGCTTCGTATTAATTTATGTCTGGCCATGCTGTTCTCAACTTTTGAAATACTTAATATAACAGAACACCTAGTAAAAAGACTTTTAACATTTTCACATAGGTCATTCCACTAGAGGCAGTTACTCTTGTTCTATGTTAAGTGGTTTTGTTTGTAAGTGTTTCAGTCTAGGATCCAGATTGGTCCGATTTCTATTTATTAGAATCTGAAATGCATTTGAAATTGCTGATATAAAGCCATCCATGATGCAAAATATAATATGGCCATAGGTTGTGAAATTTGCCTTTGTTTTTTAGTCAGCTACATATTGCTTAAGTTCACTATTGTTTTTGTTATACTAAATCCTTGTTTACTATAAATGATTTAGTTCTGGGATTGAGTATCTATTGATTAGGTAGTATGATTGAAATAGGATAAGTTAGGTGTAATATCCTTGAACTGAACATTAGGGTGTTGGAGGTTGACATAATGTTGGCATTGCTACTCCATGGATATTTGGAGCACTAATTTGATACGATTGTAGTTAGTGAATCCTGATCCACAAGGATATCTGTACACAGTATTTTTGGCTTTCTAAAGGACGCAAGTGAGATTTGTGGAGTTGTATGTATCTTCTTGTTGCCATGTTATGTTTATCTCATGTCAGATGGAACATCTATTATGTACTAGTAGTATATAATGTTTTGGAAATCAAATATGAGAGGTTGTTAGTTGTTACTTCAAACATGGAACTGCCTTTTTTTCCTCTTTAATTTGTTGGAGAAGATTGTTACTTGATGATTCTTTGATTGCTGCCTCGGTCTATTTGGGTAACGTCGATTTGTTGGAGAGTTCCTTTGTTATATCTAAGCAGTAGAGCCTATAGGGTGCAAGAGCTTGATGGCATCCCATATTTGTCCAACTTATGCCTTTTTGATCTGTGCAAATTTTGGTACGTCTCCCTCAGTAAAATGACAATGTAAAATGCTCTAAAGCAATTTCACATGATAAGTCAGGTTTACTTGTGAAGTGTAATGTATCTATTTCAGGTTTTTTGTTGCTTGAAAATTCTCTGACTACTTTGGCTTGCTCACCTAGACTATGCTGGTCTTGGTAGGAACATCGCTAGTTGTTTATTTGATTTTCTTGGTACGCTTTGCTAATAATGACAGACAACCTATGAACTTTGATGGTGCCCTTGTTATAATTGATTCTTCAAAAGAAGAAATAGATGAAGTTGAAGAACATCCTAGAACTGGTATCATTGAAGATTCATATGCTTTCTTTCATTTCTGAGTTCACTACAATTTCGGTTGTAAAAACAACAAATTTCAGCTATATATTGTTGCATAATTAGTTTTTCTCATGGTGTAAAAATAGAAATGAGAAGACCGTGTCAAATTTGCGAAGGAAGGTGGTACAGTTTGCAGTGGAAGTGAAGCTAAATGAGCAAAGAGTAGCAGATTCTCTGCTTCAAGTTTTCATTCAGCCCAAAACAGATGTTCTGTAGGTGTTTGCTTTCATATTTTCATATTTAGTTATTATGATGTTTCTCTGTACTCTAGATGAAAATTTTAATTCTACTAAATTAATTGATTTTGATGCCATATGAGGGGTCATTGGATTACTTGATGTTTTTGTTCACATGGTTTTAAATGTCAAGTCCATATTGAATTATTTTGTATTAGGCTGTTCCATCTTACAATGTTTTTGGGTGATATGGTTAAATAAAATATATGCACACAAGTATACACAATACTTATTATGTTCTGATAAGGGACGAAGTTTCGAATACAGACGTCCTACAGTGAATGGGCTCAGTTGTTATTAGCTGTTATGTTCCATCCTAATTATTGCGTGTGTAAATTAGTGCTATAGATGAATTTTACCAAGATTTTAATCTAGTTAATCTTTCATCTGTGTATTCATGTTTTCAGGACTAACTCCATGTCTCCATCAAATGGTATTGGTCTGTGCCAGGGACTCACTGAAATACTTTCCAACGAAGTATGCCAGTTTTGTTGGCTGACCCCCCAACTCCTTGGAATCCTCCCCTCCTTAAAACATACTGTATGCATTTCCTCTTTTCCATAATAGGCACCATTAAAGCAAGTGCTGTTTAGATTGTTATTTCAAATCTAATAGTAAACTTGAGTATGCAATATATACTCCCAAAATGATAGTAAACTTGAGTAAGAACCATAAAGTAGCATAGTGATAGTCCCAAAATGTTAGGATAAGGTGAATAAGCAAGCATTCTTATAAAAGACAAATTAAAATGTTAAGCAAAAACCCAATGGGAAATCAACAAGAAAAGATTGTAGGATTGTTAATAGAACAAGAGGAAAAAAGCCAACATCAAGCACTTTATGCACCTTTGCATCCTAGTCTCAAAATTTGAACCAATGATTCAAAGTGATTAGAAAGAGTACAAAATTGTACACTTGATCAAATCCAATCATAATTTTTTTTTCCTTGTTTTGTTGCGACCAAGAAGAAGTAGTAAAATTAAAACAATGAAGAAATTAGAAAGAAATATCAAGATTATTGGGGAAACGTTTATTACCTGTGAAATTTGAAGCTTTATTTTGCATAAGTTGTCTGATTGAAAAGTTTAATGGATTTCACTTCAACTACTTGAGGATCGAACCACTGTCATGCGAATCAAGTAAGTGCTACAACCATTGGCAAACTTACCTCACAATCGAATTTGCAGGAAGACTCATAGCCACCAGAATTGATTCAAAATAAAACCTACAAATGAATCAGCAGGAAAAATAAAACTTCCAAAGATGGAATAACAAATGATAAAAGACTAAAATCAATTTCAAGTGATCGATTGACTGAGACCATCATACAGAAACGGACATCCTGGCTTGCATATTTGATGAGAAAAGGCTATGTTAAAAAACTATTGACTTTGTTATCAATCATCCATAACCCATGTATATCATCAGAACCAATATCAGGAGCTGCAACAAATAATTGTTACTATCTGTTATTTATCTTGAAAGGAGACTAAACAAATCAGATAACATCATCTAAGTGAAGCAAAGGATATCCAAATGCCTCACCAATATCAGGGGTGCACATTGAATTTTTCGCTGAAAATGCAGGGTGAAAATAATTATTCGATGGCTTATCAAATTGCTTATTTAATCAAACCTTCTTGAGATGGTAAGTCAAATCCTTAAGTTCTCGTGTAAATCTAAAAGAAATATTTTTTTTATTGGTAAAACACACGTACACACCACTTGAACTTGAGACCTTTAGGACCTAGAGCCTCAACTTTAACCATTGAGCCAAAGTTGACTTTTTAAAAAGTTTTGAGGGATAACTGGAGTGATACCATTGACTATTCAGTTGTAGAATGCTCAACTGCTACCATTTTGTTCTTTTGATGTCTGAAACTAAAAAGAGAAGAGAAAGGATTTGAATACAAATTCCCTTGCTCCAGATTGCAACCTTGTTGATTCAAGAATTAGATTTGTTTTTTTATTGGTAAAGCACATGTATACACCACTCGAACCTGGGACTTTTAGGACTCAAGGCCTCAGTCTTAACCATTGAGCCAAGGCCTCATTGGCAATTCATGAATTAGACTTGTTACCCCGTTTTCATGGTTAATCATATCAGTTTTCGTTATGAGCTTTGTAAATTTGTTCTCCACCTTGTGCTTTAGCTTTAAAATCTTATTTGGGATGCATAACATTTTCTTTGTTAGGACGGCACAAGATCATGAGCCTACTTGAGTGAATTACAATTTAAAGCTTGTTCATCAAGCAATGATGAATGACCTTTCATTAGTGTATTTGAATCGAGTCCTTTAGTCCCATAATGTTACTGATGTAAGGTCCCCCTATCTGTTTTCTAATAAAATGCTTTGGATTTGCTACTTTTAATTCTGCTGACAGTGCTTTTTTTTTTCAATTTTTTCTTTCTGATAAGTAATTATGCAGACACTCTTATTGTCCTACAAAGAAAAAAAGGCAGCAACACTGAATTTCTAAGTTTTACATCATTTGGATAGACATGTTGAAAATTCATATGCTCTTTGTGTTGATTGTTGGAAGTGTCAACTAATGTATAATCATTTCCAACATATGATCTGGCCGACTGATAGAGCAGGATCGGAGGAGAATAGAGAGTAATTTATTTGGTGGAAAGCTTTGTGGTATAGCTGCGACGAATGCGCTTGAGCTAGGTATCAATGTTGGTCACATAGATGTTACTCTGCATTTAGACTTTCCCGTTAGTATTGCTAGGTAGACTGCTTGGTCATTTCTGTTTGTATTGTCAGTAATATAATTAGTTGAACTAGAAATGAATTATAACTATTTTCTTTTCTATTTAGCCTGTGGCAACAAGCTGGTAGGTCTGGAAGACGAGAAAGGCCATCTCTTGCTGTGTATGTTGCATTTGAAGGGCCACTTGCTCAATATTTTATGAAGTTTCCCAAGAAACTTTTTGGGAGCTCAATTGAGTGTTGTCATATTGATGCTCAAAACCAGCAGGTTTGACTTCTGTGATTGGCATTTCCGTTGAATTAATTTCTGTTTTGGGTTTCAATAATTTTCAAATTTATGCTCACCTATTGTGATGATGTGCTTTTTCTAGGTCCTTGAACATCATCTGGTCTGTGCTGCCTTTGAACACCCACTTAGTTTGCAGTATGATGAGAAATATTTTGGCTCTGGTCTAAACAGTGCCATTACAAATCTAAAAAATAGAGGATACTTAAACCGTGATCTATCACGTGATTCTTTTTCTAGAATATGGAGTTATATTGGGCATGGGGTTTTAAGAATCGAAGACTAAGACAAGTAAAAACTCAACAGATTGTGGGAATGATTCGTAAATCTTATTGAACAAACTTAGGCTCTATATACAGCCTTTACAACTTAACAGGAATGAGAAATATTAGCTCACTTTTACCACAACAGCAACGTGTTAACACTGACTAACAGAATGAAAGCACTAACAAGCATATCCTAAAGACTAGGACTTATTTTAACAAATAGCTAAACTTCAGGAAATATCCCAACAGAAACATTGACTTCTTCTCTTCATTCCCTCCCTTAAACTAGTTCCCAACTAGTTTAACTTGGACCCTGACAAACTCCGAGCTGAGTTCTGAACTTCTGGAAAGCATCCAAAGTAAGAGGCTTTGTCATCACATCTGCCAACTGATCTTTAGTCCCACAATATACCAACTCAACAACTCCATCTCGAGTTAAATCACGAAGGAAGTGGAAGCGCACATCAATGTGCTTGCTTCGACCATGAAGTACTGGATTTTTAGACAACTTAATAGTGGAACTGTTATCACAAAATATCGTAGTACACTTACTCTTCTTCAAACTCAGCTTCTTAAATATCCTCCTCATCCATATGGCTTGACTTGCACATGCAGCTCCAGCTACGAACTCTGCCTCTGTGATGGATAAAGTGACAATTGGTTGTTTCTTTGAGGACCAGGCCACAGCTCCTGAACCTAGCATAAATACATAACTTGATGTGCTCTTGCGATCATCCAAATCCCCTACATACTTACTGTCTGCATACCCAACCAGGCCCTCATCACCTCATTTTTTGTAAAAGACTCCGAGCTCTGTTGTTCCTTTCAAGTACCTCATGATCCTCTTGACTGCCAACATATGTAATTCAGTTGGTTTTGACATGTACCTGCTCACCAAGCTCACAGCATGCATTAAATCTGGCCTTGTAGCCGTGAGATACATGAGATATCCCACCATCTGCTTGTACAAAGTCTCATCAACTCGAACTCCATTTTCATCTTTAAACAACTTGCTACCTGGAACGATAGGATTGTGAACCAAGTTACAGTTCTCCATTCTAAACTTCTTCAATACCTCCAGTGCATACTTCCTTTGGCACATGTAAATTCCATCTGATCTTTGCAGCACTTCAGTACCAAGAAAGGATCTCATTCTTCCCAAATCAGCCATATCAAATTCTTTTAACATAGAACTCTTAAACTCAGCAATCATCAATTCATCATTGCCAGTAAATATTAAATCATCTACATATAAACTGACAATGAGAATTTTACCTCCTCCTTTCACCTTAGTGAATAAAGTCTGCTCGCTGTGGCACTTTTCAAACCCCTGACTCACAAAGTGTGCTTCAATACGACTGAACCAAGCTCGTGGAGCTTGTTTCAGTCCATATAATTCCTTCTTTAACTTGTAGACCTTCTGAGGACATCTTTCCAACTCATAACCTCTTGGCTGCTCTACGTACACCTCTTCCTCGAGTTCTCCATGCAGGAATACCGACTTAACATCAAGTTGATAGATACTCCATCCTTTCTGAGCTGCTAGGGCCACAATCATCCTTACGGTGTCCATCCTTGCAACTAGTGCAAAGACTTCTGTGTAGTCAATCCCTTGTTGCTGCACGTACCCTTTAGCCACCAACCTTGCTTTGAATTTTTCCAACTCTCCATTCTCCTTGAGCTTAGTCTTGTATACCCATTTCAAACCTACCTTCTTTGCACCAGTAGGCAAATCAGTGAGCTCCCAAGTACTGTTTTTCTCTATTGCCTTGATCTCCATATCAATAACCATCCTCCAATTTTCATGCTTCACTGCCTCCTCAAAATGAATCGGATCAGCAGAAGCAAACAACACTAAGTTTACATTCTCATCTTCTTCTGAAAGTCCTTCTCCAGTTTCATAATCTGCCATCCACCCAGGGACTCTTCTAACTCTCCCAGCTTCTTCAGAATCAGATGACACTCCTCCATCATCAACAGTGGGAGAACTATTTTCCACTATTTCAGCAACATCTTCAACTCCTTCATCATGAGCATCACCATCCTCATTATCTCCCCACTCAAAGTCAGCCACCACTTGCTCTTCGTAACTTCTATCCCAATCCCAGGACCTGCCTTCTTTAAAGACCACATCCCTGCTAGTTACAATCTTCTTGGCAATAGGATCATAGAGTCTATATGCTTTAGACTCTTCACTCACTCCCAAAAGTACACAAGTGGGAGGGTTTTCTTCCGCTCCAAGCTTCTTCTGGAGTTTGATTCATCACAGCTAATGCTGGGCATTGATTTAGAACATAGAACGCCAAATTCACTGCCTCTGGCCAAAATGTCTTGGGAAGCTCCTTTTCAGATAACATACATCGAACCATGTTCATCACTGTTCGATTCTTCCGCTCAGCTACTCCGTTTTGTTGAGGAGTATAGGCCGCGGTCAATTGCCTTTTAATACCATGCTGGGTGCAGAACTCATTGAATTCAGAAGATGTGAACTCTCCTCCTCGATCTGTTCTCAAATATTCAATATATCCTCCTACTTCTTTCTCAACATAATTCTTAAATCGTTTGAACATGCTCAATGCTTCTGACTTTTCTACTAAAAAATAAGTCCATGTTTTTCTAGTAAAATCATCAATAAAACATATGAGATACCTCTTCTTGCTACTGGAGGCAGGAGAGATTGGACCGCAGAGATCGGCATGAATAAGTTGAAGCTTTTCTATAGCCCTCCAATTGCTTTTCCTTGGAATTGGATCCCTGTGCTGCTTCCCAGTCAGACAACCTTCACACACCCTTGATGGAGCCTCGAAATGAGGCATGCCTTCTACCATCCTTTTGTACTGCAATGTCCTTAGCCCTTTGTAACTTAAGTGTCTGTAGCGATGATGCCACAGGTCTGCCACATCATGTGTAGAAGTATAGAGACGGGATGGCAGATCGGTTGTTACAATCAGCCCTCTCTCTGGATGATACATCTTGAGTTGTCCATGTTGAATGACAATTGCTAGCCCCCTTTCTTGTAGTTATCCAATGCTCAGCAGATTATTTTTCAATTTAGGTACATAGTAAACTTCATTAACAACATGAGTAATACCTCTTACTTTCAGTCTCACATTGCCTCTGCCTGCCACCTCCATTCTTGTATTATTCCCCAACTTCACTCTATGCTTGAAGCCTTCATCGAGATCACAGAACAAGCTCTTGTCACCACTCATGTGATTGTTGCACCCCGAGTCTAAAAACCAAACATCTTCTCTTCGAGCTCCACTCTCTTCTATATAAACCATGAGTAGCATCTCTTCCTCCTCATCTATTTCAGCATAATTTGCTTCTTTATCCCAGCTTGGACACTCAAATTGGAAGTGTCCAAACTTGTGACACTTATAGCACTCCACAGTAGCCTTGTTGGATGTCTGCCTGCCTCTTCCTCTTCCTCTTCCTCTATACGCACCAGGACCTCGTCTTCTTTCACCTCTGCCTCTTCCTTCTTCAACTGCAACCTTCAAGACCTGTTCTTCATCACCAGTTCTTCGAAACTTCTGCTCATGTACAATCAAAGAGCTTTGAAGTTCATCCACAGAGAGACTATCAATGTTCTTTGACTCCTCTATGGAGCAGACAATGTAGTTGAATTTCTCTGTGAGAGTACGCAGGATTTTTTCCACGATCTTCACATCCTACATATCTTCTCCATACACTCGCATCTTGTTTACCACAGTCATGACTCTACAGAAGTACTCTGTCACTCCTTCTCCGGACTTCATCTCTAGAGTTTCAAACTCTCGTCGGAGAGCTTGAAGATGAGACTTCTTGACCCTCGCATTCCCTTCGAACTTTTTCTTCATGGCATCCCAAATATCTTTGGCAGTATCCTTCTTGAGATTGTGTCGAGGACTGTGCGGTCGATGGCCTGGAAGAGGTAGTTCTTCACTTTCAGGTCCTTCAGCTTTGACTCATCAATCTTCTTTCGCTGTGCATCCGTCAACACCGATCCACTTGCTGGCTCAACATAGCCAGTCTCCACCAGCCCCCAAAATTCCTTCGAGCGCAGGAAATTCTCCATCAGCATGCTCCAATGGTCATAGTGACCATCAAAACGAGGGATGGATGCCTGCACGAAATTCCTTTTGCTGGACATCTCTCTTTCTCACTGTGTTTGGAATCATCCAAAGCTGCTGCTTTTTTTTTTTTTTTCTCAGGCCTAGTCGGGGCTCTGATACCACAATGTTAAGAATCGAAGACTAAGACAAGTAAAAACTCAACAGATTGTGGGAATGATTCGTAAATCTTATTGAACAAACCTAGGCTCTATATACAACCTTTACAACTTAATAGGAATGAGAAATACTAGCTCACGTTTACCACAACAGCAACGTGTTAACACTGACTAACAGATTGAAAGCACTAACAAGCATATCCTAAAGACTAGGACTTATTTTAACAAATAGCTTAACTTCAAGAAATATGCCAACAGAAACATTGACTTCTTCTCTTCATGGGGTACGGTATCTATATAAACAGTTTTATGTTTAATCAACTTCTAGCTAATGCAATGTCTGCCTTTCTGTTTTAATCCCATTTCCTTTTCTTCTTTTTTTTTTTTCCAGAAAAATGCCTTCACACGCGAATGGTATTCGAGCAATAGAGGGTGTGAGATACAAAGTGATAGATATGCAAAGAGATGAAGTCCTTGAGGAGATTGGAGAAAGCAAAGCTTTTTTCCAGGTACCAAAGTTGTAACTTCTCATATTTTTATAGTTTTAACTTGAAAGTTGAAACTAGTCTTTTGCACAGTGGAATAGGTCTCTTGTTGTCAATGAATTTGAACTGTTCCCTAGTTACCTTTCCATGTGTATTATATGTGTGTGTGTATATATATATATATATATATATGTTCCTTTTAATTTCCTTATCATAATTCATTTGATTCAGATATATGAAGGTGCTGTGTACATGCACCAAGGGAAGACCCATCTGGTCAAGAACTTGGATACAGAAGGCAATATTGCTTTGTGCCAAGAAGCTAGTCTGGAATATTACACAAACCCGTGATTATATAGACATTCATGTCATTGGCAGTAATATTTAATGTCAGACTCAGTGTTTTCAGAGGTGAGGGCGTTGAGCGAGGCATTTTACCTCAATGAGGCGAGGGCGTTGAGCGAGGCGTTTTACCTCAATGAGACGAGGCGTAAGCCTCGAGGCGTTGGGGCGTAAGCCTTTTGAAACGTTGGGACGTTTTGAATAAAATAATATTAATTAAATTATAAAAATACTAAAAAATTAAAATAATAAAAATAATAAAAATTAATTAATTATCAATAAACTTTACTAACTTAAGACTTATGAATGAATATTTATCAAAATATTTCAGAAACACAATGTTAAATGGTTGTTATTTACACACTTACAATAATATAACAAATTCACATACATCTCATCTTTCATCAATAAATCATAAATCACACTCCAAAAACTAAATTCTAATTTTCAAATTGGCCAATCTATTCATCACAAGACACAAACACGTTTCAAATTCCAACAAATATAAAAATAACACAATGTTAAGTGTCAAATGTTTACTGATTAGTGTTTACACACTTACATTGATATAATAAATTCACATATATAAATCTATTAAAAACAACAAATTAGATAACATAGATAATGCAATCCTAATAATGTTATAAAATAATATTAATAAAATGCAGAGTATATTATATGGAGCATATTTAATGACAACATACAATTCTACCACTAGACCACTGGTGCTTGTTTGTTAATATGGTACTAACAAACATATATATATATATATATAGAAGGTTTCATTTTTTTGTAGCATTGAGCATTTGCTCAGACGCCAGGGGAGTAAAAGGCGTACGCCTCGGGTCTGGGCGAACTCCCCGACCCGAAAAACGCAAGCCCAACGATATTTTTGCCCCAACTTTCACGCTTCGGGGCTTTTTAGCCCCGTTTCGCCCCAAACTCTGTTTTTAAAAACATTGGTCAAACTCTTGCTTACCTGTCGTCTTGTCCTTCCTCCATTTTTGTAACTTATTGCATAGTAAAATTTTGTATGCTTATATGTTGCGGCCATTGTTCCATTTAAGTGATATTTGAAAATGGTTTGTGATGTTATAGCTAGTTGTTGGATTTGAGTTTTCTTGAATTTGACCTCATAAGAGTTAATTAGTGATAATTATAGCTACAGTTGGAACCTTGAAATTGAGAAGGGATACAGCAGTAAGAAAAATCAATGGCTTGAATTGAATAACATTATTGCATTTGCTTGAAGGCACTTGGTGCTTTTAATACATGACTCCTTTTAGATGCTGATTTGTACAGCCTTTTTTAGGCTTCGCCAGTAACGGTTTCAAAAAACCAACTCCCAAGAACAAGAGCCCAAGCACACACTTGCAAAGTAACCACTACTTGGTTTGACTTTTATCGTATATGGAAAGGAAGCAATGAAGTATTTGATACAGTTGAACTTTCACTGCCTAGATATGCATATGAATCACAGGTGCTCATATGTGCATTATCAATAGATTTGTTATGTCCAGTTATTCTTATGTCTTCTATGATGTGTAACTTTCTCTTATATCGCTCTCTTCTAGACATATAGGCAGTTTGGATTCAAGTCCTGCAATCAATAAAAACTGCAGTGGAGGAAAAATTTTCATTTCATTCGGGTTTGCATGCTGCATCTCGTGCTCTTCTACATGTTGTGCCTTTGTAAGTATTTTTTGCATTTTTAATCTTTCCAATATGGAAGCTGTTGTCTGTTGGCCTCTCCTGCTTGCTTTGGAAAGTAATTCTTTAATGTTCAGTCATTGAGATTTTGTTTAATGTTCGAGGCATGCCATTGTTTCTTTTCCTTAAAGTTGTTATCTTATCCTTTATGTTCACAAGTGGTTGTGTCTGACTGCTTTATAATCCTTTAGCACGTAGATATATAAGATTCAACTCCTCTGACCTGGCTCCAGAGTACCCAAAGCCTCATGAAAGTCCTTATTTCCCTGAAAGAATTCTATTTTATGATCAGCATCCTGGAGGAACTGGAGTCTCAATACAGGTTACTTGGCAAGATATTGTAGCAATAAATTTTATCTACAGAATTCTGTACTTTCACTAAAAGGGAGCAAGGTTATTGAATGACCTTGATTTTTTTACCCTGATTTTTTGAGAATGCCTCGAGCTTTGAGCAAGACATGCTCCTTTTCACTTTTCATTTTTTATTTATTTAAGGCACTTCAAAGTTGAGAGCAGTTGAGTAACCAGTGTAATGGCAATAGGACATGCTACATGAACATTTTGACAGAATGGAATGCTGGTTGAGTCGTTGACAGAAGATTTTTTATTTTTATTTTATTTTGGCTCACTGCTAATATGGAATATGTGGATGTGTTATAGATTCAACCCTATTTCACAGAGCTTTTAGAAGCTGCTTTGAAACTTCTCAAATCTCTCCGTTACTCTGGAGAAACCGGTTGCCCTAACTATGTTCAGGTTTGCCTCAAATCTCAATTTTTTTTCATATCTGTGTTGCTCACCAAGAGAGTAATTTTATGAATTTTGCATGTTGCAGAATCTGACTTGCGGTGAGTATAATGAGCTCATACACAAGGATGTTGCCATTATGATTATGAAGGTTTTGCTTTGAAACTCATGCACTAAAATCTTGTTAAGCTTTTTTTTTTCACCAACTATATGTTCTTTATTGTTTCAGGGTGTTTTGGATGCAGAGAAATCGTACTTTGGAGAACTCCCTGTAACATGAACATGTGGATTTTTTGGTGTCATAGAAGGCCCATTGGACCTATGAGCGAGAGGGTAGCCCTCTCCCTTACTTTATCACTCTAATCCTTGATGTGGACGAGATTGAATCTCAAGTCTCTTATAAAAAGGACAAATGTACTAGTTAAACTAGTGACACCCACCATGTTGATCCTGCTACACATTTGATATGCTGCTTTGTGGTTGACAGTCATAATGCATATTTAATTTATTTATACACATTGTCATGAAGGCTAACATTCATTTCTTTCTGTGTGGTGGGATATGCTGATTTCATTGATTATAATTATTAGTGTAGAATAGTTTCTTTGGGCTTCATTACTCTTCACTGCAGCATTTTCCTTTTGTTAAGTAAACTCTCATTTCCAATGTAAGGCCGTGTTTGCGAGTTAAGGACTGCAACATTTAGCTAGTTCAGTTTGGGCTTTGGGATTCTTCTAACGCGATTCCATCATACAGAACTTGAATTGCGGGTATCTTCAACAAAGTAAAACAAAAGGCATATAGACTAGGGGTGAGCACGGAACCCGTTTAATTTGTGAACCCGATCTAAACCGATATAATGGGTTAGATTGGATTGTATTTTTTTAGAGATTAGGTTGAGTTTGGTTGAAAATATTTTGAACCCGGTGGGTTGGGTTGGGTTGGGTCATGGGTTTAAAATTTTCAACTCGATCCAAACCGATAACCGGGTCAAATATATAATTATATATTTTATATTTATTGAATATAAAATAGTATATAAATAATTATAGTATAATTGTAAAATATATAATCATAAAATGTCCATTCTAATTACTACTAGTGTGTAAAATTATATGTAGCGGAAACTCTAATGTCCAAACAAGTCTTACACTTTTCAATTATCTATATTTTAGTTTCAAATATTTAGACTGTAAACAAATATTGATTTCGAGTTATGAAATAGTTTTCATAATTATTCTTAAGCATAACTTCAATCAGAATAAATTGATGCACAATTAACTTCTGTTAACAAAATTTTAATTTCTTGTGCCATTGTAACTATAAAGTAAACGTAGAAATTAAAACTCTAACCTACAAGATTTTAGTCAGGATTAAGGTATTCAGATAAACTTATATTCCAAAAAGATGTACCATAATGTTGATGGAAGAAATGTTGAATGTATGATAAAGCTTAGTAATATCAACTTGCTAGAAGCCTTTCATGCAAACATTATTGAACCATTCAATTTGCCTCTCTGTGACATTTTAAGAGCCCCATATCGCTTCCAAGTGCATTAAAGTATAGTCCAAAAATTAGACTGATTAGTGAGAAAACACTAGCACGGGCAACAAATGCTGAATTACTAAAATATATTATTAGCAATTGTCTAGAAATCCAGATTTCCTTCGTAATTGAACAGTATTCTAAAGTAAGTTAAATTCATGTCAACTAAAGCAGTTCCTAGTGCAATATTCAGATGAAGAATGTGTTTTTCAATATAACAATGAATCAATATTCTAACATCAAGGGCACCAAGTTGTGAGCATGCAGATAAGCAATTGGTCATGGTCACTTCAGTAGGCTTTATATTACTCGCTTGCATTTCATAAAACAATGCCAAAACATCCTTACCAAGTTTGGCTTCAACGTAGCCTCTAATTATGGCGTTCCATGGCACAACATCCTTATCTTGCATGTCATCAAAATACTTCTTAGCATTATCCAAAAAAACTAAATTTAGCATAGCCTACAACCATTGTAGTTCATGAGAAAATTGTTATCAAATATTCTTTGTACTGTCAGACACACATATTTTACTTGTAATATTAATAGATTTAGTTTTAGATTTAATAGAATATTTTTTTTGTTATGTAATATGTATTGTTTAATTGTTTAGTAAAAAAATATATCAACCTGATGACCCAAACCGATTATAATGGGTTAGGTTGAGTTGAGGTTCGATGGGTTCATGGGTTGAGTTAGGTTGAGATTTTTTCAACCCGGTATGAATGGGTTGGGTTGAAATTTTAGGATAACCCAACCCAAACCGACCCATGCTCACCCCTAATATCGACCATTAACTGTTGCCTTGATTGCGAAGTAAATATTAATTTACATAGTACAATGTCATGAAAGATACATGATACAATAGTCTATTTTACCCCTAAATGAAAATATTTTTTTCTTTTTATTTTTGTACATTTAACGGTGAGATGGACTCTTGTGTCATGTATCTTTCATGGTACTGTTGCAGACAAGAATTTCTCACAGTACCATGAGAGATACATGGCAGAAGGGTCCATCTCATCTTTGAAATGAAAATAATTTTTTTTTTCTCATACTATTTAACAGTGAGATGGATCTTTGTGCTATGTATCTCTCATACTCATGTTAATCGTAGCTATATTGATTGGGAAGCAGTTAAGTTACAATTAGTATTTAAGTTGATGCTCAAGACTCGGAAATATTTCTGAAAAGAAAAGTCCAACAAAACTATCAGCGATGCAATCAATAAAATCGTAAACACTAATTTATGGCGGACTAAAAACTTAGAATGTGATGTAGGTTACTCAGATTCAAGGAAGTCATTGGATTGGATTAGACTAGATGCATAAATCATTCATCTGTTTCCACTTATGACGGTGAAATTCACTATCCGTTTCTATTATCGTCCGGTGATCGGATGACTACTCAAAAGTCAAAACCCTCTCAATACATATGAGAAAACCTCCACCTCAATCTGCTATCACTTGGTTTTTTTTTTTAACAAAAACAATTACATGTTTTATCAATATACAAACCTGTACAATTGTACCGAAACATATTATTATAAAAAATTGTATTGTTTTAAACAACATAAACTTATTACTTAATCTATGTATATTATCAAATATTTTAAATAAAACATTTAAAGAAAAAAAATGTTTATGTTAAAAAAAAATATTTTTGTTAATATAATAATTTATCAGACGTAAAAACAGGTATTGCACATCGACAAAGTGATCCGGGTGAAAATCCGAATCGGATGAAATGTTGCATGTGCTACCACTTAACTACACTTTGAGAGACTCATCACCAACCTTCAAACAAAAAAAACCACCTTGACCAATCTTCTGATTCACCCACCAATCTTATAAATGACACCAACTTGGGTGCTAATGGCCAGTTGTTAAATAATGGTCTTTAAAATATTTAGCAGGTGTTTTCCCTACGAATTGGCATTGTCTTTGACTCGGATCATCAGCTCATCAAGTTGTAGAGAGTAGAGACAGTAACAGCATATCATAATGCACTTCTTTAGCGTCACGGGCAGCTAGTTTCTCATCCAAACTTTGTAGCGAGATGTCGCATTAGCATCAGTGCGTCGAATCTGTTACCTCTATAATCATAACAAAAGACAAATAAAAAAGAAAATACTATAAGTTATTACTCCATATTCCTAGGCAATTGGCTTCCCATGGCACATGGAGGTATTGTATTCTATACAACAAATAAATAATGTGATCTTGCGTTACATGTCATACTGATTTGGATCAAGATTTTGTTTTATCTGTTTAACAATACGGATCTCACATCACATGTTTGTTTTCGTGTAATTAACGTAATACAAAAAGATACAAAACTTATTTTACCGATGTAAATGAATCTAATAACGACAATGTGTACTTTCACTCACGTTTTGTTTTAACCTAAAATATACATTTGATATTATTTTACGATGAATTTATGTTTCTCATCATTTTTGACACTATTAAAAAAAATAGAATTCAAATTTTTTTTTTTTAAAGAATCATTCCATAAAAAAATGGAAGTAAAGAAAATTATACAGTAGTTTTGTCATTAAATAATACTCCTTGTTGCACAACCTCGAGTAAATAGTTTTTATTTATTGTTCATGCCTAGAAAAAGAAAAACAAAAATAAATGGAATCCAAGAGAAATTAGCCCCAAAACCAAGAAGGAAAAACAAAATGTCATGTTTTGAAAGAATTTCTGTTTAACTTAGGTTCATAGGAGATACATGATATAATTATCTATCTCACCATTAAATAGAAATAAAATCAATTTATTTATTTATTTTTAACATATCATTTAATAGTAAAATGAATTCTTTGATTATATATTTTTCATGAATTTGTACTAAGAATTTCTCCAAATTCTTAGCTTAAGAGTAGTGCAACTGTTCAAGTCCCTCTCCAATTAAAATGAAACATAACGAGAGCCAGTAGTCTTTTAAACTTAAAATTTTTTTTTTATACAGTGTTATGAGAGATACATGATATTTTATCTCACTATTTAATAAAAATAAAATATTATTTTTTTATTTATATTTTAATCATAAAATAAATCATTATATTATGTATCTCTTATTACACACACTCTTATATCATATATATATATATATATATATATATATATATATATATAACTCTTGATACTTTGCTAAACACGTGATTGGGCAGTGGGCATTAATAACAGCATATTTTAAGCTCGAAAAATAAATAACAGTGACAGTCTTTTGGCTCTCTGTTGCGAGTATTGTACGTTTACATACACACGAGAGTCGAGAGACGGAATGGGGTGGGCAATAGCACTACACGGGGGCGCGGGAGACATACCCGGGAATCTGCCGGTGGAAAGCCGCGTTCCACGCGAAGCCGCCCTCAGACACTGCCTTAACATAGGCGTGGCCGCTCTCAAAGCCAATAAGCATCCCTTAGACGTTGTAGAGCTCGTTGTATGTCTCTCTCTCTCTATATATATGTATGTATCTAATCAGATGCTTTGGTTAATTTCTTCTTGAGGAGTTATGTAGCTTTGGTGGTCATTATATGCAGGAATTCGCATCTTCGACCGTATAATTTTTCTTTTTCGTTAAAAAATTGTGTATATATACATACAGAGATACGTGTATCGACATGAGCTAGTTAATGTTGCCTTTAGCATACGGGTAATTAATGGTTCGTTTAAATTTAGAGGATGAAGGGGAATGTTAATTATAAATGAGTTAGACTAAAATTACATGAAAGAATTATTTCAGAGGAGTGCTTTGCTTTGGGGTACTCTAGTTTTGAATATCTGCTACTGTTACAAGTTATGTAAAACATTATACCTTGTTCCAAAATTTAATGAAGTCCTCGAATTATAGCATATGTTTTTGTTTCTCTAGAAAAACAGCATAGTTTTGTTTTTTTGTTTATAATTTTTAGTGCGAGCATAAATGTTGACTAGCAAAGGATTCAAGTATTTAAGATTACCTTCAACTAGTTTTGGTTCAATAAGTGAAACCCAATCACATAATTATTTATGTTGGTCGACTTGTATGCTCCTACTTTGTTAAGCCTACAAACTCCATATGTAGTTTCAAAATAAGACCTAGTGGTCCTCCTATTCAAAATCTTAAGAAACAGCAAGGATGTTGGTTTTAAGTTGTAACGTCCTCCCCCAACCAAAGAAAAAGGTAAACAAACCAGATCCCCAGCACTTGAGGCATACTAGAATTTATAAGTTCTGTAAACTGCCCCCTAACACTTTGAATTTGAGGTTTAATTGCCTTTTTTTAAAGTTGGACACAAACTTCTTGAGTTTATGGATTTTTTTCCTCAAGATGATAGTTGAATAGGGATTGGCACCCCCTTGGTGCCCTTTAATGATATTTCTTTTACTGATTAAATAAATGTTCTGTAAACTGGGTAGTGTATGTATCGCTGAAATCAGCTATTCAAAATGCATCAAGATTTCTTTGCAGCAAAAGTCCTCTGGTGATAAATGACAAACAATCGGGTCAGAGACACCAAATGCATATAAAGACGAGAAAATGCAATACCCGTCATTTAGTTGTTTGAGAAATTAGGGCCAGATATATAGTATCATGATGATTACAAGTGTAAAACGATACTGTCCAATGATGGTAAAATGTGTGCTATAACCTTCATGGTGAGTCATTTGAAAATTATATGATGCCTGATGCAGAGAAAACTTTCTGTGTCTTCTAGGAAGTCCACTGAAATGGTGAATCTTTACTGTGGGCCTAATTTCATTCCTGGGTGGATGATTCTGACATGAGATCTTGATTTATTTTTAATGTTGTACTGCTGCATTTTCTTTTATAGGTTCGTGAACTAGAAAACCACCCAAACTTTAATGCGGGTAGGGGATCTGTCTTAACCAGCGCAGGCACAGTGGAAATGGAAGCTTGTATCATGGATGGAAAAACAAAGAAATGTGGAGCTGTTTCTGGTGTTACTACTGTCGTTAATGCCGTATCTTTAGCACGGCTTGTCATGGAGAAGACTCCTCATATTTATCTTGCATTTGATGGAGCAGAGGCTTTTGCAAGAGAACAAGTCAGTGATAGTATTACTATACTTTGTCAGTACTCTTCATTTCCTTTTTTAAATATGAATTGTCATTTCTTTAAATGCATTTCTACAAGGTACCTTTGTTGTTGCAGTGCAATTGCTCTCTGCAAATCTTATTTTCTTATTTACTATCCTCTAGGCACTGCAATGCACTTGTGAAGCAATGTTTTGCATTGATGCAGAAAAACTATGGTATATGTTTGTTTCTCAAATAATTAAAATAACCTGTGACATTCACAAAATAAAGTGCAAAATCTTGGGGAGTTTTTCTTTTTTATCTAAAAGTTTTAATGAGAGTTATGGATGTTTATGCCATGTAAGGTAATCAACAGAGTGTTTTGTTATAGTATGTAGGTGATAGATATTCTGGATATTGGTGGAAACAGTGTTAAGAGGATATAATTAACTTGGATATTGATGAGAGAGATAGAGAGAGAAAGGGAGGATATAATATAGCATATAAGTAAGTTAACAGAATTTTAGGTGATAGTTAACTCGGATATTGGAGAGAGACGGAGAGGTAATATGAGTTTCAATGCGATAGAGGGTGAGAGATTGTACGAGAGGTTGTTCAGTGTTGGTGATCAAAGTTTGGATCTTTCCACTCTAGAAATGACAGCATTGTACGTAGCATTTCGAAACAATGGGTAGGCCTTTTTTTAGGTGAAGAAAAAGTTTTGTTTTTTTTTTTGGTGAAGAAAAAGTGTGAGAGCTTGAAAATAGGGTCACACCAAAAAGAGCGTTGACTTTATATAATATTGCAGATTTATTTATTTAATATGAATCTTCATTTCCTAAGCTCACTGTTGCTTGGCTTGAGTTCTCCATTATTTTAATATTTTATATTTTTCCATTGATATGTTTAATTCAGGGTACCTTCCTTCTAACTGTCTGTTTCTTGTTGTTGTTGGTCTGGATCTAAAATATTCTTTCTGAAAATTCTGAATTCAAAATCTGTAATGTGTGGTTGTGGCCAAGATATCATGCCAATGGGTCACCATCTCTTTTTGTGCTCCTGGTCCCAAATGGGCCAAATCTACCATTACAAGCTTGAAATACCAAATTTGTGATTATGCTCTTTGTTTCTTCCTCCTTGAGAATTTGGAGAGATACTATTCCAGCCGGTTTCTTGCCCCATTGCTTTTGTGAAGTTTTATTTTCTTATTTCATTTTCATTTTACTCGAGGAGTGAACAAAATTTCTCAAGAAGTTAAGGTTACCAAACTTTATAGTAGTATCTTATATTTCTGGCCATTAAACTCCTGTTGGACATTGACTAAACTGTTTTGACTGCCTTATACTTGTCTGATTGTCCATTTTAAATGACCAGGGTGTTGAGACTTCAGATTCAAGTAATTTTATTACTCCTGAAAATATTGAAAGGCTGAAGCAGGCAAAAAAAGCCAATAGAGTCCAGGTATGCTTCTTATCTTTGTAGGACGGCATATCGATCCAACGTTCTCTGAACTGTGTGTGAGTAGATCTTAGCTTGTTATATTGCATTGCCTTCATCATCTGCTCTCTGCAGTTACTGCTATTACCATTAAGGATACCGTGCTGCGACATATGCTGAACAGAAACATAATTTCACAAACTTTCATTGCTCATTTCATAGTATTTGGCTATTTTCTATAAAGAATTGCGTATCACAAATATTTTGCTTTATAGTTTTAAACTGCTTGGAGTATATGAATATCTCATTAGCTTAGCTTGTAAAGTTCTTTGGAGATTTTACCAATTACCTGGGATAATAATAATAATACAGCTGTTAGATTAAAAAAAATTCTTTTATCAGGTTATTGTTTACGACTAGTAGGATCTCCAAATGTTTAACATGTATGTGCGGAAGTTGATATTTATCTATAAAGCACTTTCATGGTCTTCTTACTTCAACCTCCTCTCTCTTTGTTCCGCCAAACTTTGTAATTAATCTACAGATCGATTATACAATACCCATCCAAAAGGATGTGAATGAAGAAACTCCAACGGCTGATGGCGATAGCCAAATTGGAACTGTTGGATGTGTGGCTGTTGATAATCATGGGAATTTAGCTACTGCAACTTCTACTGGTGGTTTAGTCAACAAAATGGTAGGTAGGATTGGGGACACACCCATCATAGGTGCAGGAACATATGCCAACAATCTGTGTGCAGTTTCTGCTACTGGCAAAGGAGAAGCAATAATACGTGGTACCGTTGCAAGGGATGTGGCTGCTCTTATGGAGTTCAAAGGTCTTTCTCTCAAGGAAGCATCAGCTTATGTTGTAGATGAGTGTGTTCCAAGTTGCACTTGTGGGCTGGTTGCCGTGTCTGCCACCGGAGAAGTCACCATGCCTTTTAATACTACTGGCATGTTTCGGGCTTGTGCTACTGAAGATGGGTATTCAGAAATTGGAATATGGCCTTCTATATTAAATTAAATGGTTTGGGCGAGCGTTAATTACTTAAAGTCTGTTTGTCCTCTGGCTGAAAACATTGCTTTGATTGTAAAATGGATTCATTTTGCTTTCAAATTAATAACTTCTACTATCGTATGCCAGACTGCTAGTGCTGAATATTAATCTTCTATCATGATACTTTGTTAGGAAAATGCATTGCTGTTTTCGTAATAAAATTAAGATTTGAAATTGAAGTAAAATTATATTTTTTCAAACAGAAAATTTGTTTTTTTAAAAAATAATCATGGTTCCATTCCAGTTTTAGCTTCAAGTTAATTTTTCTTTATGTCAGATTTCATTTTTCCCTTGTACAAGTAAAATCCAAAATATAAAAGATGTTCAAGATTTGATTCCAAGCAGCTGAATGACGTCCTCATCCTCCCCATCATTTAAACACTCTTTAAACATACCAGGTCATCCCCATCGTCATCAACCTACATCCATCCTCCCTCATTCTCAAGTTTCCAATCTCAACCGTTGATCTCCCTCAATCTTTGATCCTTGTGTTCTAGTGTTTTTCGGGTCTGGGCGTTCGCTGGACGTACACCCAATGCATTTTTTTTTTAATAAGCCCTTAGCCCAGCAACAGAAGGATTTGGAAGTTATGGAGGAGCTCATCAGAAGGATTTGGATCCTCATCAAAGGGCTTCAAAAGCCGCCATGTGGTTGCATCAGAGGCGTCCGATTCTTCTTTCACGGTCGACGATGCATTTATTGTAGCTATGGCCACCGTGATCCGTGCTCCACCAAAGGATTTCATGGTGGTCAAGCAAGAATGGGCTGCTGAGTTCGGGCTGAGTCGTGGGAGAAGGAGCTCAGTGGAGGAGGCAGAGTTGGGTGAGTCCGTGTTTTATTTGTTTGAGAGTTCCGAGGAAGAAGAAAATGCGGTGAAATAATGGAAGCCACCAGAGTTGCCCAAGAGTTCCCAGATTGGAGTTAAGATGGTGACTGACTCGGCTTCTGTCATCGAGTATAGAGAAGACTTAGAGAGAGAGAAAGGGGCTCTGATTTGGGGAAGAAATGGTTGCCAACTTGCAAGGGCGAAATACTTTATTTTTCCAACGCTTAGGAAATATAGTTAATTTTCATATTTTCGCTTTTGGGTTTTGCTGCTTCTGGAGTGATCCTTTGACCCTTTTGATTCAATTTTATTTATGGGAATTTGATCGAGTGTGAAGAGATGCCAACTGTGAATTTGCAGATCACAATCACATCTTGCCACGTCATGATATTGAAGTCTTTAGATAAATCATACTTTATCTTCCACAAATTATTTAAAAAAAATGGTTGCCAGCTTTGTAGATAAATTAAGTGCGCATCTGCTATTAAAAAAAATTAAAAATTGTGAATACTTTAATATAAATTTTTTTTAAAATATTTGTTAAAATTTGAAATGTATTTATGTTTTGTGATGAATAGATTGATCAATTTAAAAATTAGAATTTGACTTTTAGAGTGTGATTTGTGATTTATTGATGAAAGATGAGATGAATGTGAATTTGTTATATTATTATAAGTGTGTAAATAACTACTTAACATTGTGTTTATGATGTTAACGTGTGTTTGTGAAATATTTTGATAAATATTTATTTATAGGTCTTAAGTTAGTAAAGTTTATTGATAATTAATTAATTAATTTACATTATTTTAATTTTTTAATATTTTTATAATTTAATTAATATTATTTTATTCAAAACACCTCAATGTTTTAAAAGGCTTACGTCTCAATGTATCGAACTTACGCCTCGCCTCTTAAAACATCTAAATTTACGGTTTCTTCCATCAATATCAATCTTTATACGGTTGTCACCATCAACTCTAGTTACCTACTTATACGAAATTGTTAACGAATAGAGATAGTGATATGACAAGAGAAAGTGAAATGACAAGGAATACAGACCTGATTTTAAATTATTATTTTGAAAACTATTTTGATATATTTTGTAATTATTTTTAGTTTTGAGTTTAAATTTAAAATCTATATTAATTTTATTTATTATATTTACTAAATATTTAAAAATAATTAATATTATTTTATTTTTAAAACTTTAAAAAAAATTATATACTATGGAGGAAAAATGAAATAGAGAAGTGAACACTGATTTTATAATTATTTTTTGAAAATTATGTCAGAAAACACTAATTTGAGATTTTCATAAAACAATTTTTAAAAACTGTTTTAGAAAATTATTTTTAAAAACTGTTTACTAAACAAAAAAATAATTTTAAAAAAATAAAAACAGTTTTTGAAAATCCCACACAAACACACCTTTAAACTTGAAAAGGTATACCAGCCACCATATCGTATCTTAAGGTTTAACTTTGATTTTAGCTACCACTAATTAAGTAATTATGTCCCTTGAGCAAAATTATGTCCCCTAAGATTTGGTAACAAGATAAGTCAAGCATATAATTATTGCACCTTTTTTAATAATTAAGTAATAAATAAAATAATTGGGGGCCAGCATCATGATTTTTTTTTGGGATTTTTTTGATTTTAATTATTGGGATTTTTGCCTTATTTAACAAATTATAAAAATTACTCAATTTCTTCCTTTATTACAATATTAATGATTTCCGTAAAATATAATTATCGGTTAATAAAAAACTTGAAAAGTAATTATTTTTATGATCAAATTTGAGGGATGTAATAATAATTTAGTGGCCAAGTAATGATAACAGTACCGCCCCACCAATCCCTAACATTTGCTTCTTTTTTTTTTTCTTACCAACAACTATTTTATTTACATGATCTTTTTTTAGTGTTTATTTGAGTAAAATACATAAATGGTCTTTCAATTTTAGGCTGAAATTCTATTTGATCTCGAGATTTGAATCATGATTCATGACAATATTAAACACAATAAAGTTTCAGATATTACATAATCTGGTCCACAAAGTTTGAATCATAACAATTAACATCATGTAATTTTAAAATTATTTAAAATTTGAATCTGCATGTATATAAAAGTTCATATAGCTAAAAATGAATGCGTACGTAGACAATTGACAGTAAAAAGACTGTTTGGTTGGTCTCTCTCTTAATCTGTACGATATAAAATAACCTTTCACATCATATTTAGACATTTCTCCATATCCATTGATCGTGAACATCCCATCTAGCTTGAAAAACACTTTTGCACATTAGATAACGATGAAACCACAAAGCGAAGGATGAGAGAAAAAGTAAAATTTCCAAATATGACATTTGTTTGAGTGGGTCAACTTTAAACCGGAATTTTTTTAAAAAAAATTATAAAAAAATAATCAAATTAAATCAAACAATATTAAATTAAAAAAAATTCAGGATGAAAAATTAAAATTAACAAAAAAGTCAGATTTTTTTTTTAGAAAGAAAGTTCTCTATGATTCAAACCTTTTATATAAGGGCATATTCAGATTTAAAATAATTTTGAAACTGCACAGTGCTAATTGCTATGTTGCAAACTTTGAGGATCAAATTGAGTCATGTTTCAAACCATGGGAATCAACATGGATTTCAGCCAAAATTTGGGGATCATTTATTAAATATTCTCTTGTTTTAAGTCCTTTTATCATAAGTTTGCAATGAACTCTTGAAAGGTTGTTTCGTCTCGGTAATGTGATTAAGCAAGTGGGCGACATCTTCAGACATGTTTTATTGTTTAGTTTAATTCGCCACTCAAATTGACAAATTTGGGCGCTTAAGACAGGCTCCCACTTTTTTAAATTCCAACCATCTCTTCCTAACTTAACTTATATGTTGATTTACATTATACTATTAACTCCACTATCCATCTTTGAAAGCGACAAAAAACCATATTTGCCTTTCACTACTATCATATATCTTTATCTATGTCTATGGCTTTGTTTTTGGGTTAAAGTGTACGGTATTAGAAGAATGATAGCGATTCTTCGTCTAAAATACAAAAATTTATTATTATTATTGTTGTTATTATTATTTATTATTTATTATTAAAATAAATATTTTAATTTTATTTATTTGATTAAAAATCCGAAAGAGTGAAAATAGTTAGATGGATAATTAATGTAATTTAACATATATTTTTTAGGCAAGTTTAAAAAATCCTATTAAAAAGAGTTTTAAAAATGATTAAAATGTATCATCCAAGTGTCGTTTTAATAATCAAGACCCAACTTCAACAAAGTAGGCTAACCAAAATATCTAAGGTAAATTACATGGTAATTATCTTTAAATTTATTGAAATTATATTAATATATCTAATTTTTTTAAAATTCACGATTCATATCAAAAAAATCGATTTTTATAATCATGAATGAAATATATTTAACAATGAATTTTTTAAGGTTTTTTTTTTAAAAAAAAATTATTATCATTTTTTACGAAAATTGTTAAAAGTATATTTTAAATAGATTTATATTTTATTATATGGTATAAAATAAATTTTATAAAATATATATTTTATATTTAAAAAAATATTTTTAAAGAAAAAATCGAATTCAAATAACCTAAAAAATTGTGTTATATACAATTTTAAATAAATAGAATTATTAATCTTATCATAATCACTTGGAGATATTTTAACACTAAAAATATTTTGATCATCATAAATATTAATATCTACTTAAATTTTGATTCTTAAAAAAACTTATTTTGAGATTTTTTAAAGAGTGAAAGTTTATTATTTGAAATGAATTATAAATTTTAAAAAATTTGATATAAGGACAAGATCAAAACAAAAGCCTAGAGGCTACACCTATGATTATCATTTTCGTTCCTTCAATGATTCAGTCTTAATTAATTAACAAAATAAAGTGTGTATCGCTATTCGATCAATAATGATTTCGACATAAAGCAAAAAAGACAAAGTAAAATTGTTGATTCTGATTAACTTAACGCAATCAAATCCACTCATTGAATTTTTTTAAATTAAAAAAAAAATGATAATGCTTCTTAGCTATCACCCAAAAAAGTAATATGCTATAACCCCATTTTTGGTTACAATAGTGTAAATTTATTCTCTTCCAGCTAAGTAGGTCATTTTATATCCAAGTTTTTTGTCGTTCATCATGGCCTGACTCTGATTAAATGTATGTTGAAATTTTTGATACCCGATAATCACGTAATTACAATAAAAAATAATAATAAATATAAATTTTTTAATATAATTCAACACAAATATTTAATAACGTTAACGTCTTAATTATTATTTTATTTTTTGTAACTGTTGAATTTAAATTTTAATTTAATCTCAGTATCATGTCCTTAGTATCAGACTCTATAATTGAGGCTGATAGAGTTAGCTTATGACCAAACAAGGCATCAAAGTAAATAATGGTGTACTGTTATACTTGTTTGAATAATGATATCATGTGGTGACTAATGAGAGATACAAACATAAAAGAGGCCATAACATGTTGAAGAAGGGACCCTAAGAACTCGATTTACGAAGTGATGTTGGTAGAAGGAGCACGAAAGAAAACAATTTGATAGGAACAGACAAACAGCAAAAAAGTTAGTCTAATTTAATTAAATTCATGGTCCAAAAAGTGTTATTCTCTTTTGGAAATATGGCTCACTCCCTTTATATTAATTTTTCACAAACCCTTTAATAATGGATCAATGTGGTTCACTCCCTTATTCAATCTGCAGTGCACAAAGGCACTAACTGCCATTGCCCCTTCAGTGTGTATGGAGTCAGAAACTTTTCCTAGAGGCGGGCAACCGTATATAAAGGCTATATGAGGCATTTTATATATATATATTTCATATAAGCTTGTTTGTCTTTTTTTTGTGCTCAAAATTCTCTTTGTAAGATACTAAAACGGATGCATGTAACTACTGACCGGGTTATATCGTGACCGCTAACGATGGGTGCGAGTTAGGTTAGTTTAAAATTTTAACTCAATTAAATACTAATGGATTGAAATTTTTTAATTTAATTCAATTCAATCTATGAATTTATTTAATTTTAGTTCATTTAAATCAGTTTGCATCATCGATTTAAATTTTTTTACTTAAAAATTAATTCAAACATATTACATTAGAAAAAAAACATTCTAGTATAATAATTCATAATTCATTAGATCTAAAGTAAAATCCATTATTTACAAAGTTTAAACAATTTTAATTTAATACAAACCATACAAAAATAAATAAAAACTAGACTTTGGAGGTGCTTGATTGATCAGTTCTTCAAAACTTAACACCAGTATAGACTTGATCATAGAATCTTCATGACCAAATTCTTACATAATATCAAACATTTACATAACCAAAGACATAAAGTGAATGAACATACGATAAGTAAATCAATTTAACAAACTTTTAAAAATCATATAGAAAGTCCAAAAGTTACGAAAGCAATCGGTCTTTTCCAACTAAAAAGTATAAAAAAGATATGCCGCTAATATATTTAAATCTTAAATTGATTAATGATTACTGTAACAATGCCTATGATCATATAAACACTACTGAATAATGATCTATTTTTCTAATTTCATATATTTATGTAGAGAGAAAAAGAACCAAAATAAATAAATAAAGAGATCAGTTAAGATGATTTTATATAACATATGTAGCCTTTTGACCCCTTTAATTTGGGTATGAGATGTTTTTACTTTTTACTAAGTTCATAAACTTTTAACATATTGTTTCATAGGTTACTCAAAATCCATTGTTTGATTAGAATGAAAATGGAGGAAAGGAAAATTGCTCTCTTTTTTTTTTAATGGAAACTAGCATTTTTTGCTGGAGAGTTTATAAGAATTGAAGATAGGAAAGAAATAAGAAGACAAATTTATATATACAATATATTGCAATCCAAACTAACTAATTGGTAAAATATGGATGTAATCTATCAATTCTTAAAGTAAGTACATTTTAAATATATATATATATAATGGTGATGTTTGGTTTTCATTTAAGCCAACCTTGACTTGGAATTTAATTTTTAAAATTTGTTTAAAACTTAGTCAATTTGAATCAAACTTTATTAATTTTCATTAATTAATAGTTAAAACATCAATTAATAAGTGATTTGATTAATTTTAAAAAATAAACTTTACTTAAGGTTGGCTTAATGGGAGCCAAACATTACCAATGACCGAGCTACCAGTTTGGGACGAGTTGAAAGTTTTTGAAGCCATTACTCATTCAAGCCCAACATAACTTTTAAAAAACCTAATCAATTACATCGGTTTGGGTTGAGTTCACAAGTCTACCAATTTTCATACTCACCCTAGTGACCGTAGACTTATGTGAACTTTAAAATTATTATAGTTTGGATCAAGTATTAGTTTCACTTTTATTTTCATGTGAGTATTAATTTCACTTTGTTGATTTACTTTATATTCTCGAGTTCTTTTTTTATTATGAATTTTGTGACAATAAGTAATTAGATATTATTTTTTTAATAACTTAGTTTAGATTACACATGTAAATAAAAAATTTATATTTATTTCACTCCAATTCTTGGTTGAAAATGAATTAAAATCTCATCCAAAATAAGATAAATTTTATGAATAAACTACAATGATAGTAATATGAGAGACAATCTTAAATGAATATATATCATGTGAAACTTGACGGAATATTGAATATTAAATGGATAGAATTCTCAAAAAAAAGGAATATATAAATGGATAATGTTATTGAGGTTTTAATAACAGAATTTTTTCAATTTACCTCTTAAAACTTTTACGTCAATCTAAATTTGCTCATAGATTTTCAATTTCAGCAACGTCTTTGTGTGTCAAATTGGCCACTACATCCTTAATTTGATGGATTTATGTCATGTGATTGGCATGACACTAAAATCTTCATAAGAGAGTCGGCGAGAATCTTGGCTTCAATGAGATGTTTCGTTTGGACCCGCATGCCCTTGTCCAGGTGTGTGTTCTCATCCTTCTTGGTTCCTTCCAGTCATTTATGCTAGCCCGAAAGACGATGTTATAACTCAGCTATGGGATAGACTCAAAACTTTTGCCCCTCTCATTGATTGCCCCTGGCTTATGGCCGGAGATTTTAACGACATGTTGTTTAACCATGAAAAATTGGGTGGTGGACTGGTTGATAAAACTAAAGCCCTCAAGTATCAAGAGTGTATGAATGATTGTAACATGACTGATATGGGATTCTCTGGGCCGCGTTTCACTTGGACAAATCTAAGGTATTCTGGCCGAATCATAAGAGAAAGAATTGATAGGTTTTGGTGTAACCCGGATGGACGAACTCTTTACCCAGAAGCAAAAAATCTCCATTAACGCGAACTCACTCAGACCACTGCCCCATTTTCCTTGACCCTACCTTCTCGATCTCCACCCTCTGCCCCCCATCCTTTCCGTTTTGAAACAGTTTGGTTCCTTTTTTTAAGCTTGTTAAAGTTGCTTGGGTTTATCCATCTTTCCCTGCTTGCGCAAAAAAATTCAAAGATCTTGTCACTCTTTGGAATAAAAATCACTTTGGAAATGTTTTCCACCGAAAAAATGAATCTTTGCCAGATTAGCTGGAGTTCAAAAAGCTCTTGAAACTCATACAAACAATTTTCTTGTTAACCTTGAGTACTCTTACTGTTGAGTTCAACTCCATCCTTAAACAAGAAAGAAGAAATCTGGTTTCTTAAGTCTAGAGTGAATTGGATCCTTGAAGGCCATCGTAATTCAAAGTTCTTCCATGTGTCAACCCTTTGTCATAGAAGAAGGAACACGATTCATGCTCTTAAGGATGTTATAGGCTATTGGAATGCAAAACTTGTTGGTTGATAAATAAAAATTAAACGTGTCTAAAGTATTGATCAGACCCGATCTAATCCGATCAAGAATTCCTCTTTGTTGGCATCTTTGACATCCTTCTCACCTACTTCACTTCAGCCTTCGTCACAGATATTTCTTCATCTCTTCTGGCAACCCCACCATTTATTTCTGGCCTTTCCAATTCCCACACTAACTTATGGTTGGGAGCGGCCGTCGTCCTAGATGTAGACAGTTTTGACTTTTCTGATTCTGTTTCTTTTTATTTTTTAATATTTTTATTAAATGAACATAATAACCTCAGTTTTTGGAGATACTGGGATAATCATGTCTAAATTAATTTGAATACAAATTTAATTTGTATTTGAAGAATAACTAGTATTTTTTTTTCAGTATTTATACTATTAATTAATAAAGTTAGAATTTTTTATTTGGTGTCCACTCTACAAAATGTTTCATAAAATCATATTTAAATATATAATATTTAAATAGAGTTATATATGTTCTTGAATTCACTCAAACTCTCTACATCTTTTTCTTATATTTTTATCTCCGATTATTCCACTCAGATTTAAATTTTTTCGTTCTCTTTATTTCTCTTTTCTTCAATCCATATTTTTCTTTTTCATTATCATAATCAGTTTTTTAATGAAAAATACGTGATCATTATGCTTGACATACTTATAAATAAATTATAATTATTAATATACTATTTTATTACATAAAAGATTTTATATATATATATATATATATTACAAAAGTATGAAATGCTAATGATCTCCAACTGACTGTTAGGGTTGTAAATTGATACTTTAATATAAATATATGGACATTTTTTCTTTTGATAATAAGTACATGGACATTTTATTTAAAAACCCCTATCAAATATAGCAGCTAGGACTAGGGTTACCTTTAAACTTTAATTTAAAGATATAACAGGAGACAAAAAGGGGTAGCCTTTTGGTGAAACAAGTAGTGGCGTTTTTCATGGTGCAAATTAGATATTTGATTAAACTTGATTTCCAAATAGTGGTGTTGATCTTTAACTCGCTTTCTTCACAGTTGCTTCACTATATTTGTAGGACGAGATTCACGAGTTTTGTTTTCGTTTTTGAAAAAAAATTCATTTACAAATTAAATAAAATAAATTTTATTATGTTAAATTGTAAAATTTAATTTTTATATTAAAAATATACTAAGTAAATGAGAGATAGTAAACAATTACAAGGAAAAAAAAAAAAGAAAAAGAGTTTTCATAAACAAAATTTTTTACCCGTCATTTCATAAAATTTATTTTTTATCAAATATTAAAGCAGAATTGAAACTTTGAAAGGGTTAAGGATAAGCTTATCCTTACCTTAGGATAGGTTTATTTGTCGAGGGAGTGGAGTTGTTTGTTGTAGCATCGTTTTCGGGAGAGCAGTTTAATTCTGCGCGGGAGACATAAGACAATTTTAGTGTAAATCAAAAATAAGAAAAATTAAATAAGCATTTCATATTGAATCAAAGATCAAGAATTTGCTATCCAGTTAGGCATCAAAGCAATTGCCCCAACCCAGACCACTAAAAAAAGGAAAGCAATTGCCCCAACCCAGACCACTAAAAAAAAGAAAACAATTGCCCCTTTCCTAGGGGGGGGGGGGGGGGGGGGGGGCTCAGATGGCCTAACTTGGGTTTTTGTTCTTTGTTTTCTTATGTTCACTAAAAAAAAATAAAAAAATTCGAGCTCACAATGTTTGAATCTAGAAAATATTCAAATATTTTTATAAATTAAACCGTTGTAAAATCGAGCTCTATCCCTAATAATGGGCTAAAACCATCGCACGCCGTTCATATATATAAATATATAAAGTATAGTATAATATACAAAGATATAAAAGCATCAATTAAGCAACGAACACGTGGTCAAGACCATGATAGGTGGTGGTTGGCTATAAAGAACAGAAAATATGACAAATCGGTTCACTAATTATGTTGAGATAAATACTTTATGTTACTCTCACAAGGTGCTCTACTCTACTCAACTCTCACCTTTCAATAATGGTTCACTGATCTCCTCAATTTGCAGGCACAAAGGCCTTAACTGCAGGCACTCGGCTCTCCATTCTTCAACCAGAATCGAAATCGATCCTTTTAATTACAGAGGATCAACAAAGAAATGAAAAAGGGTTGTTACATTCATCGTGCTAATCGAATATCGATCAGACTTGTTTTTCGATGTATAATGGTGTTGATCAAGAGATCCATTGTCTTCACCTAAGCTTGAGCTTGACATTCTTTCCAATTTCAATAGATGCAATCCCTCGACTAAATTGGAAGGCAAAACCATGAACTCATAAGAAATTTTCTTCATTCAAAGGGCGCAGCAGCTAGCTCCTTCCTTTAGGGGTTGACAACGAGACAAACTAATTAACCGAAGCTCACAGATAATCAAAATGGGAAGGACACCATGCTGCAGTGCAGAAGGGTTGAAGAAAGGCACATGGACAGCTGATGAAGATCAAAAGCTCATTGCTCATATACAAAAACATGGTGAAGGGGGCTGGAGGACTCTGCCCCAGAAAGCTGGTAAGTACTAAGTATCTTAATTTGATTAACATGAGTAATTAGTATCACCATTAATTAATTAGTTTCTTCACGGTTCTGTGTTTTGTGCTTTTAAATTATAAATTTTTTTTTATCATCATGAGGGTTGTTTTGGTTAATTTATAGGTCTTCAGAGATGTGGAAAGAGCTGCAGGCTGAGATGGGCTAATTACCTTAGACCTGATATCAAGAGAGGAGGGTTCAGTGCAGAAGATGAGGAAACCATCACTCAACTTCATGCTATTCGGGGCAACAAGTGAGCAAATCTTTACAAAATCATTAATTTTTTTATGATGATTTACTGAGCTTGAGCTCAAATGCCAGAGGTGGAGTTCATTTAATCGTTATCTTTTTTATTT
Organism: Bretschneidera sinensis; assembly: GCA_023935145.1. Classification (NCBI taxonomy): domain Eukaryota; kingdom Viridiplantae; phylum Streptophyta; class Magnoliopsida; order Brassicales; family Akaniaceae; genus Bretschneidera; species Bretschneidera sinensis. The sequence goes on from CM043697.1 coordinate 150,963,786, forward strand.
TATATTTAAAGTCACATGACAAAGCAATATATATAATAATATTAATTTGTTGTTTTGTTGATGTCTAAATCTCAAATACTGATTCGTTGTCTTGTCGATAAGAGTACGCAGTGGCTCAACCCAAGGACGAATTATTAAGTAGGATGATAAGAGTATGCATTCGATCGTGATAATAATTCTATATATATATATATATATATTATACTTATAGTAGAAAAAATAAAAACAAAAAAAATTATCACAAAAATATGTGTTTTACCTCAAAATATTATAAATAAAACAAATTGTTAATTTTCCACTGAGAATTATAATAACCACCAATTCCCATGTATACTATTTTTTTTTTTATTGAACCTACATGCTACTTTGAATTCTCTTTTATGGTGGTTATAACTATAGATGGTACGGATATCTTTAAGCAACCTATTGTATTATTGTTTAATTTTATAGTCCTTTTATAGTTAACCTAAATGCCCAGTAACTTGAGCAAATAAATGCAATATGAGTCCTCAAAAAACAAGTAAATTTAATTTCTTCATGGTAACACGATTTAATGATCTTTCAAATTGATTGAAGCAAATTTAAATCTTTTAAAAAATAAACTAAAAATTTGTGGTCCAATAAAAAACAATTTTTTTAGACTTTATTTTTTAACAAACGGATCTCAAGAAAAACATTGTATAGACTTTATAATTTATAATCAAGAAAATAACTTTCCCGATTAAAAATCAATACACAAGTATAATTTTCTTATAATTTAACTTACTTTCTCTTAAAGGTCTAATACATGAACATTACGTTCTTTAATTAGTAATCATATCATTTTATATATTTTTTTAAATTTTAAATTAAAATATTATTTAGTTTTTTTAAGGAGACTTATTGGATTTATAAGTTATGCAACGAGAGATATAACTCTCTTTCACAACTTATTTTTTAATTTTGATGTAAGTAAGGTTTAATTAAAAAATATTATTGGTTTATTTATTATTGGTTTGTTTAATGTGTCACCAGGTGGTCAGCTATTGCTAGGCACTTACCCGGGCGAACAGATAATGAAATCAAGAATCATTGGAACACGCACCTTAAAAAACGCTTAGTCCACAAGGGTATTAATCCTGTGACTCACAAACCGATTGACTCTGCTGTTACCCCTCCTCAAAATAATCCTGAAAATGTTGCCAACACGAGCGTCGACAGTGGTCAGTTGGAATCCAAATCCAGTCCAATATCTCAATCTCGCTCATCGAGGTCCACTTCTGTTTCTGCTCAATTGCTCAATAAAGTAGCCACCAAGCTCTCTCTAACAGTTAGTTACGGTGCTCTGTCAAAAATAATACTAGAAGGTGTTACTACTGGTGGTGGTGGTAGCGACAACAGCAACGACAACAACAACGTTGATTTTAGTAATTATGAGACTGATCATGTCGAGTCTTCTACCGTTTCATTAAACTCATCAGAAAGCCAATCAAAGAATTCAGGGTCTACTTCAATTTCTAGGCTACTCAACAAAATGGCTACTAGTCCTAGTACTATGCTAAAAGCAATTTTGCCAACAACAGAAGGCAGTCCCTGCAGTGATGATCATGGTGGTGGTTTTGATGTTGATATGGGGAGAAATTTTTATGTTGAATGTCCAGCAGCTAAATCTACATCAAGCCTCTCAGACAACGGATTAGAGATATCAAAGGCTGATCTATCTTCAACGGCTACGATTTCAGAACTGTGCTGTCTTGACGATTGGCAAGTTATTATTGGCAACGATGGTGGTGCTTCGGACATCGGCGTTGGTGGTCGCTACAACAATATGGAGTCCCCTATGTCCACATTTAGTAACTTGTCTCCAGATGATCATAAGCCATTCATGTTTGCTGAATTTTTAGACACCAACATGGCATTCGAGTCTCCAGATGCCCCTGCTAATTTTGAAGACACTAGCTCTATTGAAGGGTTGACAGGCATTCTTGTTGATGAGAAGCCCAATAATATTTGTAGTGGAGAAACTGAAAGTGGGGCACTTGAAGAGACGACTATGAATTCTTGGAGTGATGATTTGGATTTGGAAAGTTATGGATTGTTGGACTATGGGACGTTGGATTCGTCAATGTTTTGATTAGCCGGTGATCGATCATTAAAATATCTCAAAATCATCCTTCGTTCGAAGCATTCCGCAAATCAATGAGGGTTGATTTGTATCTTCTTGCTAAGAAATAAGTACCATTACCATAAATAAATGTTGAAGGCTCATGAAGAGTTGTATGTTAAATAAAAAAAATAAATTAAGTGTGGTGTGATGAGAAATATGGGTCTACATGTGTATGCCAAAATGATTAATTAAGTGAACTATTTTGATTATATTTAAAAATTGATTAAAACATGTTTAAATCGGTAAATTAAAAAATGTTTAAATTAGTTTCAAGCATTACCTATATACTAAATGTTACTTGAGTTGAATTGAGGGTAATGAGAAAAAAGGAAATAGGGTGGTATTGTAACTATCAATTCTGTGTTGGTCACTTTCGAGACAGTGTCATCACATTTTGAAAATCTCAATACGATATATATATATGTAACAATAAAAATAAATAACACCAATAGAAAATTTTACATCAATCCTCAACCTTCAAAAGGGAGTTACATCAATCTGATCTTCTAAACATTAGATACAACGTAAGATGCATGAATATTTACAAATAAATTTTTATTTTATTTTCTCACTAGTCTGAGGATGTTGACACGTACATGACTTACATAAAATGATTTCTTCTTAACCTTAACTCACCAAATTATTTGTCATGCCTGTTACCTGAAATCATTGCACAATGAGTAGTGAGCTTCACAAGCTCAGTGAATTAAATTTACTAAAGTTTACATAATAGCTTTTTTATATTTAATTATTTATGTTTCACATAACTTGATGATAAATTTCTACTATCACTACACATGTCATAAGATTCATTCTCTATCAATCTTTTCTTCTCATTCATTGGTTCACCTTAAAACCATCAATTATCTTATAATTACCTCATAATGAGGTTCACATCATAAAGTCCACCATTTAGATGGTTCTTATCATTTTATGTTTCTTCTCACCATAACTGTCTCTCTGTGTGAGACTAATTCATCTATAAACAATTTCATAATAACACACCACACATCAACATTTCAATAATGCAAGCAATAATTAAAACAGATGCAATGCATGAATTATTATTATGGGAATGTCTTCTCACATGTCGACATGTTTTTATTATCTTAGACCAGTCCCCTCCCAGTTCTTTTCTTTACAGCTTATCCTGGGCTGTAACGGATTTATTTTTAGTATATACCGACTGTCACGGTGTCCCTTTTTATTTCCAGCCTATATCGGCTGTCAAGGTTTTTAAATTAACCGATCCATTCCCAGTTCTTTTCTTTTATTTAATGCATATGCATATGAAGAATAATATAATAAAAAAACAATAATTCAAAAATTTTTATTATCATTTTTTATTCTCATTCAGATGTATATGAAAACTGATGTGAATATGCATATAAATAATAAAATAAAAACAAGCATGAATTCAGACCAACTATCCTGATTTTTCTCAAATTATTTAAAAAAAAATCCCACTAAATTCTTCTCATTCAAATCACATCAAATCATCCATCAAAGTTTGTCGAGATCCACTAAATTTCATCTCTTCATAATTCGTATCAAAACATCAACCAAAACTCGTCAATAATTTATTTATCACCATTATTATTAAATCAACTTATCATTCTAGTAATATTTCTTTTCACATAATAATTTTCTACGTGTCCAATATTTATACCATACCTATAAACCAAATATTTATCTATCATCAAAACATAAGCTAATAATTTATTTTAATATCACCACTTGATATTTCAAATTTTTATTTAGATTACTCAAAGTAAATCCAATTCACTATATAGCACTTAAAGTTACCCGTGGATCACCTCCTTGCCTTTCCCGTTCCTCTCAGAAATTTCCCTCGGTTGTTGATCGTCAACACCTGACATCATATTTATATTAAATTTCTAATTTACTCTTAAATTCGTTATAAACCACATGCTTTGAAAATTCCCACTTTGAATTCAAAGAAATTTCATGAATGCTAAAAATTCAAAAATAAACACTATATTATTACCTTATGCTTTCCTGATAGCTTTCCGTGATCCTCTATGAAATTTTGCAATAAACTCTCTTAAAATTTTACTCTTTCAATATTTCTTTGAATCCCAAATAATTTAAAAAACCCAACCAAAATTTAAAAATGAATAATTTCAATTTATACAGATTTTAGCGGCGGCTGCCGCTTTGACATTTCTCCAGCTGCTTAACATGCAGCTCATTTTAACTTTGGTTGCAACACCTAGACTTTTAGATGTTTCACGAATTTTGTTTTGTTTTTTCTGGCTTGTTTTACTTAATAAAATAAAATAATATATATTTTTTTTTTATTTTTTCCTTTTGTTTTCTTTTTGCTGAACGTCTCAATTTTATTTTATTTTATTTATAATTATGTCCTCACGTGTCTATTTTTTTAAAAAAATTATTTTATTCAACACTAATTTTTTTTTGTATATATATTATTTTAATTTCATGTCATATTTATTAAATTATTTTTTTACTTTTACTTTATAAATATGGATATTACAAATATAAATGTATTTTTTTGTTTATATTTTTTAATAAAAAGAAACACGATACTTTGTTTTTCTTCTTTTTATTCACCTTCAATCCAAACACACATTTAAAGTGATTTTTGCCATCATTTACGCACAATTATACTTCTATTCATCTTCAATCCAAACACCTTTAAAGTGATTCATGCCATCACTTCTACACTTATTTTACGGAGTGCTAGTTATTCCGTTGCTACTGATTATCTCATACCACATTAGTTTCAGTACTATTTTAAACCAACTTTTATTTTTTTGATAATAAATATTTAAAACCAAGTTGATGGGCTTTTAAATGTTTTAACTTAATATCCTAATTAAAATCTGGCCTTGCATGAGCTACTAAAAACCACATACATGACCAAGACTCTAGCGCTAATGCGTCAAATGCAGGGGTGCAGAGTCTTAACTCAGACTTCAGCTGCTATGCACGACAACACTGCTTAGGACTAGAGATGTACGCCTTAAACGTTGAAACTAAGGATTACAATTTCGGGGAAATTTCGTTTTGTTACTTCCAAAATCTTGTCAATTTACATTATTGAATATGTAACATTTTGAAAACAGTGACATAATTTTCATTTTTTTTCTTCATTTTCTTGAAATAAAAAAAAATTGTTTTTGTCGTGACATCTTTTTTTTACCCTTTAATTATTCAAATCAAAATCGGAATTTGCACATTTGTCGTAATATCTGTATCTGTTTGTCGAAATCCAAAAAAATAAAATCTCAGTTGAAACCAAGGGAACTCATTTAATTCGATTACTAAATGTCGTCATCATTACTTCAATTATAAAAAAATAACAATGCATCAGATGTTAAGGAATTTATTGCCACTAATTTTCATAAGATTAAGGCAATGAATTGTCCAACTATTTCGTTTGGGACAAAACTTAAACCAAAGTTTCTTGCACGGAGTTCGTAATTTTTTTTAAAAATAAAATATAAGATCGGATTTTACAATTAAATGAAACCCATGTAATAGATCAGTTACACAAAATTTCAACATAAAATTATTACTTTAGTGTATAATTTAACCCATGTTTCATCAACAGTTTAAAGCTTATTAAATTTTGTACAAAAATCTAAAGTTTAAATCATAAGTTAAAATTTATCAAAACATGTTGTTTTTTGTAAATGTAAAATTCTCAAGAATATATTTATGATGATAGGTCATAATCATTAATTTTATTATTGTAAACATAAAATTTTTAAAAAGAGCTTCACGAACTGATAAAGAACTTTATATAAATTTTACTCTTTGGGTTTAGAAGAACTTTATATAAATTTTACTCTTTGGGTTTAGAAAGCGTACTTATTTTTTGTTTTCATTTTCACTTGAAATTGAAACCAGGAGTAAATCTGTTTCACTATTGAAAATATTTTTTTCTCTAAAAATTGAAAATAAAACTAAACTAAACCAAATTCATAAAACAAAAAAAAAATCAACATTTTCAGTAAATTTGAGAACAAAAGGGAAAGCAATTTTCTATTGTTGAATTTAAGAGAGGAAATGAGACAATACAAAGAGGAGAATTGTAATGAATGGTGTGATTTGCTTACAAATGAGCTATCCTATTTATACAAACCAATAGGAGAGGCAAAGCTATACACAACCAATGTGTGCCTAAACTAACTAAGCAATAACTAGACTATACATAATCTAACAGCCCCCCTCAAACTCAAGGTAGAGTATGATAAACCAACTTGAGTTTGGAAACAAGATCACGAAAACGCCCTGGAGGATGTGACTTGGTAAAGATGTCTGCGAGCTGATCATTGGATGTGACAGAATGAAGTTGGAGGGAGCCCTGAAGGAGATAATGACGAATAAAATGACAATCAATCTCAATATGTTTGGTCTGTTCATGAAACACATCATTATGAGCAACCTAAATAGCACTCCTATTGTCACAGTATACAGAAGTGGCAGCATAAAGTGATACACACTATATCTTGTAATAACCATCGCAACCAAATAAGCTCAGAGGTAGTGTCAGCTAACGCACGATATTCTGCCTCAGTACTAGATTGAGCAACAATAGTTTGTTTCTTACTACGCCAAAAGATAAGAGATGTGCCAAGTAGGAAACAATAACTGGTGGTAAAACGACGATCTGTAGGATCACCTGTCCAATCTGCATCGGTATAAACACACAACCGTAAAGGAGACCGAGAGGAGAAAAATAGCCCATGAAACAATGTCCCCTTTAGGTAACGAAGGATGCGAAGAACAACATCAAAATGAGTAGAGCGAGGAGCAGCCATAAACTGACTCACCTGATGGACAACATACGAGATATCAGGTCAAGTAACAGCAAGGTAGATAAGACTGCCAACCAAATGTCGATACAAACTAAAATCACGAAGAAGTTCGCCAACCTTACTATCTGTGGTGTGTCAACAACTGTCTGTGAGATTTGTCCGAGAAAGCATATCAGAGATATATTTGGCTTGTGTCAAATAATAACCATCAGAAGAAGATGAAATCTCAAGACCAAGAAAATAGCTGAGAGAACTAAGATCTTTCATCTCAAAGTGTTGACTGAGAAACTGTTTAAGTTCTTGAATACCAATGAGATCATCCTCGGTGATAATCATGTCATCAACATATAACAGAAGAAGTATGATGCATCGGTCTGTGTGGCGAACAAACAAGGTTGAATCATAGGAGCTGATGGAATATCCAAGGCTAGTGTTGTACATTTATCTACCTAAATTAATAAACAAATAATCGAACTTGTTTTACTTGCAAGTGCACAAGGTCAATAGTAGCATAGTGTGCAAATGCGAGATCATCTCCACAGAGATTGGTGAATTTCGATTTAGAATTAGTTTCACAATATAAAAAGATAGAAATAATTGTTGAGTGTGAATTAATAATAATAAGAACAGAGGACTGTGATATCCACCACTAATTATACTTTCCCACTAAGTAATGTGCCAATGCTCTAGCCCTACTATGAATACTTAATGGTTGTCAACCTAAGGGCTTGGTCCACTCCTTAGGCTATTGATCTCCCTAAGCAACGAGTTAGGCATGGTGTATACTCTAACTCTTTTCTCTCTTTAGGGATTCAGTATTGTGTATACTGAGTTGTTCCTTAAGAGAGCATAAGGTCTGTGAAAATCGATAACCACACGAGACCTAAGACATGTTGTATACTCCCGGTTTCCCATGTTGATTAACCCAAGAATCCGATGTGGATTTTTTTTGTTACTATTGTCAGACCCAGGACTTGGTCATCCAAATTGATCTAACTAACTGATCCATACCATATGCATATGTTGATCAGACACACACATATAAAGAATTCAATAAGACAGACATTAATCAATTAAAGCATCACAACATGGCTATTTGCAAAGGCAATCAATAATTATATATATATGGAAAAACATAATTACGGCTTCAATCGAGCCCTATTAAAGAGTTAGTTACACATGTTAAGTAAACTGAACATTATAACCATAGCTAAACTAAACAGAAAGATAAAACCCAAAGAATACTGTGGAGACGATTCATCCATTCCTCTCCAAAGCTTACAATTTCAAGCAAAATCAAAAGATAAAATCAAAATATGTTTTCTGTGTTTTACAAGTCTATATATAGGGCTCTAAGGTTGCCCCGAAACCCTAATTTCCAATTTAAGGTCCGGAGACTTCTTTCCAAATCTGGTTCTGCCGCCTCTGGTGCGTCTGCGCTCGAGTGCATAGGTCAGTGCTCGAGCGCACCTAGCTGGTTTGCATATTTTTACTTTTTCTTCCTTAGAGCTCCAAAATGTTTTATTTTCTTCAAAGACCTATAAAAAACATAGAAAACACAAAAATGAAGTAGAATCTACTAAAATATATAAACAAAGAGCCTAACAAGTGCAAATTAAATGGCTTAAATATGACTATTTAAGCACTTATCACACCCCCAAACTTACATATTGCTAGTCCCTTAGCAATACAAAACAAAAGACTATATGAAAACAAAATCAAAGATAAATTCATTCTTCATGATATCTAAAAATTTGGGTTACACATAAAACTATGATGATCGTTCATGAGTAAACTTATAATAAAAACACATTTTTGCAATAAATAAGGATTTTAAAAGTTCATGTTACTTACCCAAAGTTGGTTTAAGGCATCACAAGTTTGATTTGGTGTGTGGTGAATTAGCACATAAAAGATAAAGCTTCCAAATAATTCTAAGGTATAGTGTTTCAGTGTCCAAACCTTCATCGAATTTCTTATCAAACAGAACAATAATGGCATAGTTTTTACTTATTTTCTTTTTTTCTTTCACCATGATAATTTTTTTGCCATGTTAAGTTCCATTAAGCTTTCTAATTAACCCTTGAAGCGAGTGTTTAGCCAATGACTCCCAAACCAGATGGTTTTAGGGCATTAGGTGTAAAGACACCCCTAAGGACTTACAAACTCGAGTCAAAAAGGCTACGGATCTAACAAGTCTTAATGTTGCCAAGTGAAACTCCCACCTTTTGACGTGAACACTCGCTACTTACTGAGGCAAGAGGTCCAGTTACTCAGTGGAAATTTTTATGATCATTAAATGCTTAATTCCCACATTTTGATGTGAACACTCACTGCTTACTGAGGAAGAGGTCCAGTTACTCAGTGGAAAGTTTATTTAATGATCATTAGGAGCATTTTATTTTCTCTTTTTGCATGATGGACATTTTTCTTTATTTTTCTATGCCAAAGTGTTCATCTAACAAGTTATCTGATTACAGTTAGGTCATGGAAACATATACATAAGAATTATATGTCATACCCCACACAATTGTGTGCTAATGTGCTCGTGTCAGATTTAAATCAAACTTTGTGAATTCTTGAGTGCCTTGAAGTAAGTAACTAAACTTTTAAAATTCTTATTACTAGACTATGTGTTCTAGATTTTAAGCTTACTAATGAAGTTTTATCATATTTGCTTTAAATCAACCAAAATTTTCAAAACAAAATGAACTTGCATTTTTCTTCTTTTTTTTTTAAAAATGACTGGGACATAGTGTATGCATGTGTTTCTCTCTACCCCCAAACTTAATATACATATTGTCCCTAATGTGTGAGTGACATGGAAAGATCTGACCTGAGAGATGGAGAACTAGATGGCTGGCATGGCTTGTAGCACGCCTCCAAACTTGAACTTGATGCACGCACTATGTTCCTGAAAACGAAAAACAAACGTTGTGCCGGACAACAAGAAATATGGATAAAAAACAGTTATAATAAACATAAATACTAACAATAAAAGAAAATACTATAATGAAAAAGATATGCTGTGGGGTGCCTCCCTTGAGTGCTAAGTTTTACGTCTTCAGCCAGACGGGGTATCCTCTCACTGCTGGTCGTCGGGTGGTGCAATCGAAGAGGTACCGGGTACAAGAGGTAAACGATCGAGGATCGCCTGTAGCATCACCTCTTGTCGTGTAAACTGTGCCTCCAAACCATCTATCCGCTGATAGATCAGTCGAGTCGCCTACCTGTCCTCCCGGCAAATATTGGAGAGCTCATAGTGGAAGGAGGACAACTCCTCTAGAAGGTGCTGGTACTTTGTGGACCTCATGTCTGGCTGGTCTTCCTCCCAAATAGGGCTCTCTGTGGGATGCTCATTGTCCATAGGATCATCCGCCACAGGCTCAGCAGCAGGGACATGCACTCGGGGTCCTCGGGGTATATGGGACTGACTCAGGCTCCACTGGGCCCTCCCAAAGAAAGGGTGGTTGCTCACTGGTCCATCAATAGAGGAGCCTTTGATCCCCTTTTTCTTGAAGATGTGGCTGAGTAGAAAAGGGAAGGGGAATCCCCATGCATTAGCCATAGTGGTCTGACTGTTGTGCACATGGTCCCAAAACTTATGTATCCAGCTCTATATGATGGATGGTATGGAGAACTAGTGACCTCAATGAAAAATGTATAGGGCCTGTATAAACTGGTCCCATCTTCGAGTCTTGTGCCCCAAGGGGCACACATTGCGCTGGAGGATAGAATCCACAAGCCATAGGCGGTGAGGCAACTTCAACCGGCTCCCCGCATTGTTGTGGCAATCAGCGTACTGGCCAGCACATATATCCTCGATGATGTGGGGCAGGGGAAACGGGTCTGGCTGCTTCTCCATATGGTTTTCCTCTGAAAGAAACTTATCACAGTAGTGGAGGGCAGTGGCAATGTCAGCGGTGGCCAATTTAATGAATCTGCCCTGGATTGGGGAGGATAAGATCTCTGGTCAGGTGCAGTCATAGGTCAGGTTCTCGTAGAAGCTGACAACGAATCGTGTATAGGCTGTCGAGCATTCCGGTTTGAGCAGCTGCTTGAGTCTCTGGGCCTTGAATTCTTGGATCGCCCATCGCGTGGTGTCTAAGCTCTTGAAGTCCCCATCTATATTGAATGTAGTCTCGAACAATATTTCTCGTTGTTCGAAACTAGGCTGGGTGGATTCGGACCAACTGTTGGAGGCTCAGGAACTGGAAGCTACTTGTTCGGACATTGTGGTGTAGCTTCTGGTGTAAATGCACTCGATCACACGTGTATGGGCGCTCAAAAGCACTGAGTGAGGTGCACTCGATCACAAAGGCCTAGCGCTCGATGGTACTTGTTCAGGCAATTGGTCGAACAGTTTCTGTGTCCCAGAAGCTTGAAGCTGTGAAATACACACGAACTAGATCCCAACCTCCAGTAAGCATGAAACAAAACAACCAACACACGAGGTAAATACATAATAGGATGAAAATATAAATTAAAAAAAAAAACTGTGTGTGATGGTGTGCAACTAATTAGAAACAAAAATGGGTTTTGCGTACCGTGTTGTCTTGGAAAAATACAGGGGTGTGTGATGGAGGAAAGAGGAGGTTTGTGCTAGTGGTAGGGTGGTTTACGGTGGTAGGGTGGTGATTGTGGTGGAGTGCCGGTGGTGAGAGGGTGGCTTTGAAACAAATATTAAGCAAGACTAGGGCGAGTGCGACAGACAGGGTGAGGGGAGCGCTTGAGCGCAATATGAGGGAAATAAGTTTTGTGAGCAGAGTGTGATGGCAAACCCTCACGTGCCTTTTCAGCCTTGAGTGCGCTCGAGCGCATAGTGAAGGGCGCTCGATCACACTAGTGCGCAAGTATGTTATGGGGTGCACTCGCGCGCAATGAAGCGCAGGGGTTGTGCGCCTGATCACACTGTGGTGCGATCGAGCGCAAGGCAACAGTACATAAAATTGAAACCTTACCAAGACTAAAATAATAAGTTTAGAATAATACAACCATACTATATTTTAGTGGCCTCAGTACCACTAACCTCGATAGAGGCGCTTGAGCTATATGGTTATGAAAGTGGGAATTGCTCAAGTGCTCTCTATAGTAGCTTCAGTGCTACTTTCTTTGAAGGGGACACTTAGAGCCCACCTCATTTGGTTCAAGTGCCCTTGACAGCTGCTTTATCTCCAATTTTTGTGCCTGGACAATAGAAGAGAAAAAAGTAGTATTAGTAGGCTCAGGAGGTTCAACTGGAGGAATAAACTTACTTGGATGCTTTGGTGCGGTCTTAAAGAGGTATATAGCTTTATTGATGTCCTGAGTAACATCATTATATTCTGGCTTGATTGCTAATCTTGTGACACTATGGGGAGTGGTCTCCAATGGATCATTGTGATGGACCTGAAAAACTTGCTCAACAACATCTTGCATCAAGTATACATTAGAACATTCTATATTATCTTTGGGTGAATTTAATGTACCAAATATTTTAAATTCTATCTCCTCACCATTTACCTTCATAGTGACAATACCCCATTTCACACTAATATTTGTATCAGCAGTTATCATAAAGGGTCTTCTTAAGATTACGGGTAAAGGTAACGGCATAAGACATTCTTCCATATCTAAGACAATAAAATCAGCTGGTAAAATAAATTTACCTACTTTCACTAAAACATCCTTAAGAATGCCTCTTAGTTGTTTTATGCTTCTGTCAGCCAGTTGCAAGGTGATGGAAGTCGGTTGAAGCTCCCCCAAACCTAGTGTCTCAAATACACTGTATGGCAGCAGATTGACACTCGCCCATAGATCCAGTAATGCTTGCTCAAATAGCTGATCACCTATCCTGTAAGGAATAGCAAAACTACCCGGATCTTTTAGCTTTGGGGGTAGTTTTTTTAATAACACAACACTTACCTCTTCAGTCAAGGCTACTGTCTCATGTTCCTGAAACTTCCTTTTATTAGTGCAACAATCTTTCAAAAACTTAGCATAAGCAGGTATTTGTTGTATTGCATCTAATAAAGGAATGTTTATTTCAACTTTCCACAAGGTTTCAAAGATATCGAGCAGTTTGTTTTCTTTCTTTTGTTAAGGGTGGTGCATTCACCTTCTCTGTCTCACTTACCTTTGATGCCAATGGTTTCTCTATAGATGCTGTCGCAGATTTTTCGGTCCCTATCACCTTACCATTCTTTTGAATTGTGACAGCTTTTAGTTGCTGGTGTTCCCCTGGGTTTGGTATTGTTTGAGCTGGAAGCTCACCTTGATTTTTACCACTCAATTCTTTAGCCAGTTTCCCTATTTATACCTCTAGCCTTTGAATGGCTTATTCGTGTTTTGCAGTGGTCTCTCTTAACTCAGTCTGAAATTGCCTTTCATCTGCTATGAACTGATCTTGTGAACTCATCAACTGTTGTTGTTGGGATACTAACTGTTGTTGCTGAGTTGCCTCATAAAACTCTTTAGGTCATTTTTCTTTGTTTTGGGAACTGAGTGGGCTGCTGGTTGGGAGTTCCTTTGCTGCCCTTGACTGTTCTGATTATTGCTCCAAGAAAATTTTGGGTGATTTCGCCATATAAGGTTGTAAGTGTTTGCATACGGATTGTTCTTTGGCGGATAGTTGTTTTGTTCCACATAATTTGCTTGGTTAGGGTTTGCAGATGAATACAAGAGACATGTCTCAGTATTATGATCAAATTGATAACATATAGCACATACCTAGAGTGGTGTAGCTGGTGGATTAGGCGATGCATTCTGAGCAACCATGGCCTTAACTAGCAGATCTAGTTTCCTCTCCACAACAGCTATTTGGGTAGAGAATCCTCCATTTAGGTTCACCTTATACATGCCTTTGCTTTTGGTTCCATGTCTACCTCGAGAGGAGAATTGTTGGGTGTGTTCGCTTAAGGTCTTAAATAGCTCCATGGCTTCTTCGCTGCTTTTCTCCATCAGCACTCGTCCACAACCTGAATCCACAATACTTTTATTAATATCACTTAAACATTCATAGAAAACTTGTACCAGTTCATCCTGAGGTAGATTGTGATGTGGGCATTTAAGTAGCAGCTCGTTGAAATGTCCCTATGCCTCAAAGAATAGGTCTCCATCTTTTTGTTAGAAAGATTGAATCTTTTTCCTTATTTGCCTCGTCTTTTGGGCTGGGAAAAACTTCCTTAAGAATTTGCTCGCCAACTCCTCCCAAGTGTGGCTAGAAACTGCAAGCAATGAACTGTACCACAGTTTAGTGTTATCTTTTAAGGAAAAAGGGAAAAGAATTAACTTGATTCCTTCTTGGTCTAAGCCCCGGATGTGCTGGAACTTGCAGAGATCGAAGAACTCTCGAAGATGTAAGTGTGGATCCTTATTAGGTGTACCCCTAAATTGAGTCAATGCACTGAGTATCTGCAGAGATATGTAGTAGTTGCCTTCCGCCTCTGGTTGATAAGCAATGCAAGAACACTAGTCGAGATTCCGTGGGATGAAAAATTACTTCATCGGTCTCCGCTCAGGTGGTTGTTGATTTTCGATCTGTTCCGTCATTGGTGCTTCTTCCTTGATTCCTTCTTCTACCTCTTCAGAGTTGTCTTTAAGCCTTTGTCGAATAGTTTGCTCAAGCTCGGTATCAAGGGGAAAGAACGTTGGATGTCTGGATCAAAGCCCGTGCATGAATCAACAACAATTGCTTCAGTGCAGCAGTTCAACACTGCTGCCTGGGTAACTCTCTGCCTTTTATGCGCTCGATCGCACAGAGGGGTGCGCTCGATCGCAAGTGTCCCAGAGAGTTCTGTTGTAGTCCCTGAAACAGAAAATGAAAAAGAAATAGACTAGGTTTTTGATGCAACAAAAATAAAGGTGAAAAAGAAATTAAAAATTTTGAGATTTTTGATAAAAATAAAACAGAATAAATAAATAAAAATAAAAATGACTAAACTAAACGAAAATAATTCTAGAAAGAAATTTAGCACAACCTCGGCAATGGCACCAAAAACTTATTGTACGTTTATCTACCTAAATTAATAAGCAAATAATCGAACTCGTTTTACTTGCAAGTGCACAAGGTCAATAGTAGCATAGTATGCAAATGCGAGATCATCTCCACAGGTATTGGTGAATTTCAATTTAGAATTAGTTTTGCAATATAAAAAGATAGAAATAAATGTTGAGTGTGAATTAATAATAATAAGAACATAGGGTTGTGATATCCACCACTAATTATACTTTCCCACTAAGTAATGTGCAAATGCTCTACCCCTACTATGAATACCTAATGGTTGTCAACCTAAGGGCTTGGTCCACTCCTTAGGCTATTGATCTCCCTAAGCAACGAGTTAGGCATGGTGTATACTCTAACTTTTTTCTCTCTTAAGGGATTCAACATGATGTATACTGAGTTGTTCCTTAAGAGAGCATAAGGTCTGTGGAAATCGACAACCACACGAGACCTAGGGCATGTTGTATACTCTTGGTTTCCCATGTTGATTAACCTAAGAATCCGATGTGGATTTCTTTTGTTACTATTGTCAGACCCATGACTCGGTCTTCCAAATTGATCTAACTAACTGATCCATATCACATGCATACGTTGATTAGACACACACATATGAGGAATTCAATAAACAGACATTAATCAATTAAAGCATCAAAACATAGCTATTTGCAAACGCAATCAATAATTATAAATATATGAAAAAGCATAATTAAGGCTTCAATCGAGCCCTATTAAAGAGTTAGTTACACATGTTAAGTAAACTGAACATTATAACCATAGCTAAACTAAACAGAAAGATAAAACTCGAATAATACTGTGGAGATGAGTTGTCAATTCCTCTCCAAAGCTTACAACTTCAAGCAAAATCAAAAGGTAAAATCAAAGTATGTTTTTTGTGTTTTAAAAGTCTATATATAGGGCTCTAAGGGTGCCCCAAAACCCTAATTTCCAATTTAAGGTCCGGATACTTCTTTCCAAATTTGGCTCTGCAGCCTCTGGTGCGTCTGCGCTCAAGCGCATGGGTCTGCACTCGAGCGCACCTAGCTGGTTTGCAAATTTTTATTTTTTCTTCCTTAGAGCTCCAAAATTTCTTCTTTTCTTCAAAGACCTATAAAAAACACAGAAAACACAAAAAAAATGTAGAATCTACTAAAATATATAAACAAAGAGCCTAACAAGTGTAAATTAAGGGGTTTAAATATGACTATTTAAGTACTTATCAGCTAGACACAGTGTTGCTAAACTAAGCAAACCATGCTCGAGGAGCCTGCTTAAGTCCATATAAAGCTCGGTGAAGACGACATACCTTGTTTGTTGGATTAGATAGTCCAAGAGGTGGCTGCATATAGACTTCTTCACTAAGATCACCATTAAGGAATGCATTTTTAACATCCATGTGAAAAAGTGACCAATGGCGAGAGGTTGCAACAGCCAGCAAAGCACGCACAGAAGATAGACGAGCAACTAGAGCAAAGGTCTCCTCATAGTCCACACTATACTCCTGAGTAAAACCCTTGGCAACAAGTCGAGCCTTGTACCTGTCAATAGTACCATCTGAACAAGTCTTAATTTTGTAAACCCATTTATTACCAACCACAGACTTTCCGGGAGGCAAGTCAATCAAATCCTATGTATTATTCTTATGTAAAGCATCAAGTTCCTCTTTCATCGCAGTCTGCCAAAAAGGGTTAGTGGAAGCCTCATGATAGGAGTGAGGCTTATGTAAAGTAGCTAAAGCATGAAAGCAATAAAAATCCTGGAGATGGGATGGAATAGATCTTACTGTGATGGATCGACGAAGGTCTGGAGGGGAAGTGTGAACACGATCCTCATATATAACAGACTCTGGGGGCTCAGGCGAAGCGATGCCGAGAGTATAAGGTGGAGTAAAATCGAGAGTATTAGGTGAGGGAGACTCGGGCAAGACATCACTAGTGTGAGTAGGAGAAATAGGAGTCTCCATAAGTGTGGTAAAAGGAGGAAAATATGGCATGCTGAATTTACCAATTTCACGAAATAGTTTATGCTCTTAGAAAACTACATGACGAGAGATGCGAAGACGACGAGATACCGGATCTTAACACCGATAGCTTTTGTGTTCCATTCCATATCCAAGAAAGCAACACATCCGAGAACGAGGCTCAAGTTTGGTGCACTCATGGGGTTAGAGTAAAACAAAACAAACAGAACCAAAAACACGAAGATGGTGATATGAGGGAATAGAGCCAAACAACCACTCGTAAGGAGTGCAATTATCAAGGATAGAGGTTGGCAGCCTATTGATCGTGTAGACAGCCGTGAGAGTGGCTTCACCCCAAAATGGGGTAGGAACAGATGTAGAAATAAGGAGGGCGAGAACAGTGTCTAAAATGTGCCTAAGTTTACGTTCAGCTCGACAATTTTGTTTTGAAGTGCCAGGACATGACAAGTGAGGAATAGTGCCATAATTTTTTAGGATGGCTTGAAAAGCATGTTGAGTATATTCTAAAGCATTGTCAGAACGAAAAGCTTTGATGGGTTTTGAAAATTGGGTTTCAACCATTTTGGCAAAAGTACGATAAATATCCAATAATTCAAAACGAGATTTCGTTAAAAATACCCAAGTGTAACGAGAGAAATCATCAAAAAAAATTACAAAATAGCGTGAACCACTCATACTAGCAATAGAAGAAGTCCCCAAACATCAGAATGAATTAAATCAAACGAAGCAGTAGCATGGGACTCACTATTATTAAAAGGCAAAGCCGACTGTTTTCCAAGTTGACATGAAATACAATCAAAAGAACTTTTAGACACTGACCCTAACAAACCCTTTGAGGCTAAAAGTTGTATCCAAGATTCAGATGCATGACTAAGACGCGAATGCCAAAATGCAATGGATGGTGGTGACAAGGAGGCAACAACATAGACATTGGAGGCATGAAGGTGTAAGGATGAGAGTTCGAACATGCACCCAATTCTATGCCTGGTCCCAAGGGTCTGACCAGTACGAGGATCCTGCACATTCACACCAGAAAAGTCAAAGACAAGTCTATATCCAAGTTCACATATTTGCTCAACGGAAAGAAGATTATAAGATAATTCTGGCACATGAAAAACTTCTGGAATAGAAAGAGAACGACTATTAATGGTGCCTACAGTTTTAATAGTCATAGTGGAGCCATCAGCTGTGCGAATGAATGATGAATGAGGTGAAGGTGCAGATGTGGTAAATGAAGCTGGGAAAGATGTCATATGGTTGCAACAAGCGGAATAAAAAAGCCAAGAGGCAGAATTACCTCGCAGGACTGAGAGGGCAGATAAAGATGCATTACTAGAACGAGACTGGATGACTTGATTAATTATTGCCTCAAAGTCAGCTGCAGATAAGGTGACAGTAGATTCTGATGACTCGTCAGGGGGTGCAACTGAAGATGAAGCTGTAGTTGCAGATTGATACGGAACAACTGTAGAGAGAATGCTCTCAAGATGAGCAACTGCTGCAGTGGGAGCATTGGATCTTCTCTTTCGCCAACATTTATCAATAGTTTTCCCTCGACGTTTACAATAACGACAGAAATTGTTGTCACGAGGCTTAGGAGGAGGTCGAGGAGAACCGAACCTGTCAGAGCACTCTAGCTGAAATGATGAAGAACTAGATAACGGAGCAGCCAACACTGAAGGACTATGTTGAGAGTGCATGGTCTGTGATCTACTTTCTACACGAACAAGTTTGAAGATGGCATTGTCAAAAGTTGGAAGAGGAGAGCGATTAAAAGTTG
This sequence comes from Bretschneidera sinensis, assembly GCA_023935145.1. Taxonomy (NCBI): domain Eukaryota; kingdom Viridiplantae; phylum Streptophyta; class Magnoliopsida; order Brassicales; family Akaniaceae; genus Bretschneidera; species Bretschneidera sinensis. Next base: position 150,982,479 of record CM043697.1, read on the forward strand.
CACATAAATATGCTCAAAATCATCACATAATGCCATAAGAAAATGGTGAAGACGATGTTGATCCCTTCGTTCAGTATACATTTTGGCATCTGTAGGATCCTTCTAAATAGGACCAGAGAGATCAATTTGGTTCTATAAGAATTGCATGCGAGCAAGAAAATCATTAATACTCTGCCCCGATTCTTGCTTCAGATAAAAGAGCTCAAACAGAAGTTGATATTCTCGAGCACCATCAACAGCAGAATAGTGAGAAGCAAGCATATCTCAAGCACCCTTAGCTTCATCAAAGCTACCAAATAGGGCAGAAATAGATGGAATAGTAGTGTTACAGAACCATATGAAAATTTGATGATGATTACTTTCCCAATCAATGAGACGAGTGAGAAGAACATCATCAGTTTCAGTAGCCTCTTTAACCAGCTTTTCGACAGTACCAACCACATAAGACCAAATCTTACGACTTTTGAGGAAACTTCACATAGACTGAGACCAAACAATATAGTTTGTAACATCCAATACAGACTGAACATGATGAAAAATATCTTTTTCTACCATCTATAAATGCCAAAAGCACAAATAGACCACAAAAAATTAAATTCGGGAGAGAAAACTGAGAAGAAAGCACCTGGTCAAATCTGGTCGTCGGTCAACGGTCAACGGTTGATGGAGTGGCGGCTGAGAAGATTTCGATGGAGAATGAGACTCCGACTATAGTGATGACCCGACAGGTATGAAAATGATATATAAGAAGTTTTTTCTGATGTGAAAGATCCACTAATAGTGGCAATCACAGAGCATACTCAACTCTTGATATACTGAGAACCACTAAAAACCTAGCTTTGATACCATGTTGAATTTAAGAGAGGAAGTAAGACAATACAAAGAGGAGAATTATGTTGAATGGTGTGATTTGCTTACAATGGAGCTATCCTGTTTATACAAACTAATAGGAGAGGCAAAGCTATACACGACCAATATAGGACTAAACTAACTAAGCAATAACTAGGCTATACACAATCTAACATCTATAATATTGAAAGGTGAAAATGAAAATGACAGAGGAGAACTATTTTTGTTATATATATATATATATAATTAACAGATATGTGTATGAATGATTAGTCAAATATATATGTTAATAGCTATTAGCGTTGTGAAAATGACATTGTACATGGTTTAGATATAGGTTAATTGGTAACTACAACATCCCTCTTCTAAGAATCATTTCATCCTCAATTATATTAAAGGAAAACACTGAATTTAGACTATTTGTCTACTAGTTATCTAGTATTATATTATGTTATATTTGCGCCGAATATTATCATGTCATAATCAAAATTTATATGTATTGTAATTTTTACTTTACTATTTTTTTAACGAAGAAGTTGCACTAAAAAATTTGCACTTCAAATAAAAAAATTTCTTTGGACACTTTCTCATGCCAATAATTTTATTATGTTAGTGGATAAAAAGAGATAAATTAGATATATGACCATAAAAATTGTAATCACTGTTCCGCAAGACTTTATATAAAATATACAGCATTTTAAAAATAATCTTTTTTATTAGCAAAAAAATAAATATTTTAATTTTTTTATCCAATAAACCTGAATAATCTATTTTTAACTCGTTTGAAAATATAAACTTAATACTGTAGTGTAAACATATCATAAAATAATACCTCACTAGACACATTATAAGCTTTCAGTCCCAGGTTTATTGTGGGGTATACAACTTTATGGACGCGATTAAGTCATGAAGCGACCTGTGATCTTCAGTATGGCAGCTTTTCTTGACCATTGCTATTCAAATTAAGTGTTCTTTGGGCTGCGTCATATATTTTGACGTTTTTATGCAATCGATTTCCCTCTGCTCGGAAAGTCAAAAATTACGAAGATTATTATCAATATCGTACGTGCTATATACGAGGCCACGAGTGACTGGGAAACAAAAATGAGATAAAAGAAAAAGGGCGCATCCAATTTTCTATTTAAATTTTTACTTAAATTAAATTGTAATTATCTATCTTTTCAAATTGAGAAAATTAAAAAATAAAAAACAATTTATTTTTTTAATTATATTTATATTTTCATCATCTCTATTAAAAAAAACGATCAATATTATTTTTTTTAATTTTAATTTAATTTTTTTTCTTTTACTTTTCCTAATATTTTTTTATCTTAATTTATAGCAACCCTGATCAGAGATCCACTGAACTTCACCACCCAGGTGCCCAATTTACAAATGAATATCAGCGTAACTTTCAAAAGGTAAATCAATAATTGCTGAAAAAAAAATCCACATTACCACTGTAGCTATTAGTTAAACCCGTGAATTTAGTACTTCAGTCTCGAGCGGTAGGCCCTGACTAGAGTCCTAATCCACATTACCACTGAGTGTACGAAAATAGAAAATCCACAATATCTGATAGTTTGGACCCAACTAAGAGTATCTTTTTTGTCAAATATAGAAACATTGAACCAAATACTCCACTAGGCAGCCTCTGTCATCATCATCAACAACAACGAGAAAGTGAGGAGGAAAAAGAAGAGCGGAGGAATTATTTGTTGTTTTGACTCGATGGAACAGAAAATAAATGTCTGTCTAGACTGAGTGCAAATTAACAATAAATCCAAGATTTTTTTATTTTTATTTTTTAAATCGAACGTACGAAGTAATTGGAGAAGGAATAGCGTGAGAGATGAAAATGATGGGGACCATTAATTGAGTTTGAATCGAAATTATCAATATATCCCTATATCAAAAATTCACGAAACTGAATAAATAAGAGTACATTTTCGCCCAAAAATTTGCTGGCGGCTGCTGGCTTGCTTACCCAGGCTGCTATATTTTATGGGTGAAGTTCTTAACATTTTCCAGTTATATATTTATATATAAATGTAACGTATGAGTGTAAGACACAAGAAAGATAAGAAAAGGGTAAATGAAATAAGTCCAACACGTGACTAAGACCATATACGTCATCTCGGTTAGAAATTAAGTAGTAATCTCGCTTATATATATGTGCAGTGGTGTGTAGGCACAAAGGGGGCTAAGTATCAGGCATTGTCCCTCCGGAGTCCAGTCACCATCCGTTTAATTACAGGGAATTAAAAAGGAAATGAAAAAGGGTAATCGAATTCCTCGTGCAAATCGAATATCGATTAGACTTGTTTTTCAATGTATTAGGGTGTTGATCAATAGATCCATTTTCTTCATTATTGCTTGATCAGTTTGATCTTGTTTTCCCCCTTCTTTCACTACACATTGAGTTTTCTATATGGAAAGCCAAAAATATTAACCCTTCGTAGGAATTTCCTTCTTTAAGAGCTCATCACAGACTGAAAGCAATAAATAAATAATTAATTAAGCGATCGAAGGAATGGGAAGGACACCATGCTGCAATGAACAAGGGTTGAAAAAAGGCGCATGGACAGCTGACGAAGACCAAAAGCTGATTGCTTACATACAAAAACATGGTGAAGGGGGCTGGCGGGCTCTGCCACAGAAAGCTGGTATGTTGTACTAAGTATCTTAATTTGATTAATATGAGTAATTATTTGTATCAGCATTAATTAATTAGATTCTTCATGGTTCTGTGCTTTTAAATTATACAGTAAAATTCATCATTCATGAGGATTCTTTTCGTTAATTTATAGGTCTACAGAGATGTGGAAAGAGTTGCAGGCTGAGATGGGCTAATTACCTTAGACCTGATATCAAGAGAGGAGAGTTCAGTGCAGAGGAGGATGAAGCCATCATTCAACTTCATGCTATTAAGGGCAACAAGTGAGGACATGCATCTTATTAATTTAATATATGGTTCTCCATTTTTTTTTTCATTTTTAAAGTCTTGAGGCAATTAGGCTACCTACATTTTAGTAATTGTTATATTGCCGATCTCTAAATGGAAAATGCTTAATATAGTCTAAATTAGTGATTTGTAGAGAAGCGTATTATCTATGCATGGGCTCAATCCTGGAACAAATTATTATACGAGGCATTTGAGCTATTGGCCTATGGCCTTCCATGCAGCTTGCAATATGTGATATTTCTATGTCGTAGTTTGTTGCTTTCTCTGCTTATTTTGGGACTTTCCCTATTATTTTTAGTGCACCACTGCAGATGGAAATCGGATGCATCTCTTCCATCCAAAAGGAAAGAGAAAGAGAAAGAGAAAACAAGTGCTTTTCTCTTTTTCTTTTGAATGGAGGATATGCACAGGAAGCACATATCTCATTTGCATGAGATGCAGGAAAAAAAAAAAAAAATCCTTTTTTAAGGTAGGTTTGACTTTTCTTCATGGCGTCTTTTTTCTTGACCGGTGTTTCTTGGCGTCTGAACATGGTTGTTTTCCTATGGGCGGCCTTTCTTTATCAATAATAGTGTATTACTGTTTACTGTTTAAAGAACTTTCAATGGGAATAAATTAGATATTCAAGTGGAAAAACTGATGTATAGAATTCACGAAGAAATTTTTTATATGGTTTCGTCATATGATAGACATGTTAAATTGTTTGTGGTCCTTCAGATAGCTTAAGAGACATGTTATAATTAAATTTCTAAAATTATGACTAAAGTTTCAAATGTGAAAGAAGAAAGAAATCAAAGCCTATAAATTGAAAACATTTGATGGGGCTACCAAATCACTAGGATTTTTTTGGAATAGTTTAGATTAGTACAATTTTTTATTTGCAATATTTAAAATTTTACTTGTAAAATAAATTTTTGGATCTTACACTTATATTAACGTTATCAATAAAGCTCTTTAAAACTAACTGTAAAGCTTTCGGTTAGTTTAAATCATTGTGTTTAGACCAAATTTTTTTACCAAATGAAACCTTAAAGAATAGCCTTAGTAAGCCGGAAAGTTAGTATAATATAATATTTTTTATTTTACTAAAAGGTATTTTGTCGAGAGGTTTGTCCTACTACAGTGTCAAGGCAATTATTGCCTGTACAAGTTGATTTTGGAAGTTAGTTTAAATTTAATTTAAATTATTAAAATTTAAAATTTAAATTATATTTAAGCTGATGTTCAAACTAACATCATAATTATCTACAATAGCACCCTAAAACCCACAAAGGTAAAATAAGTGGGATTCATATTCCTCCTTTCCTTTTAATACACCGTGTGTATTACAAATTTACAATTAACTATTCATCCAATTAAAAAAATAATTTTTTAATTCTAAATTAATTAAAATTTGATAAATATAATCTATAACAAGTACTCAACTTTTTTGTAATTTTAAATTAGTAAAATATTTTAAAAAATTAAAATAAAAACTGCTTCAAAATATCAATTAGGGGACACAACGTAAAATGGAAGGAGTATTTTTTTGCAATATCATTGTATGTTTCTTAATTTTATTACTGTGAAATTTAATAAAGTCTGACATTATTAACTAATCATCTAACTAATGTGTCACCAGGTGGTCAGCAATAGCTAGCCGTTTACCGGGGCGAACAGATAATGAGATCAAGAATTATTGGAATACCCATCTAAAAAAACGCTTAGTCCAGAAAGGTATCAACCCGGTGACTCATAAATCGATTAGCACTGTTATCAATCCGCCTGAAAATAATTCCGATAATATTGTGGGCAACACGAGCGAGAAAATCAGTCCATCTCAGTCGAGCTCATCGAGGTCTACTTCAGTTTCTGCTCAGCTGCTCAACAAAGTAGCCAACAAGCTTTCACTAACCGTCAATCATGCTGCTCTATCGAAAATAATAGCAGGTGGTGGGGTTTCATCAGGCAATATCAATGATATCGAGTCTCCTACCTTTTCATTAAGCTCTTCAGATAGCCAATCAAAAATTTCTGGGTCGTCTACTTCAACATCTAGGCTACTCAACAAAATGGCTACAAGTCGTACTATGCTAAAAGAAATTTTGTCGAAAACGGAAGGTAGTCAGAGTCATGAATCTGCTGCTGCTTTTGATGGCTTTGACGTTGAAATGGGCAGTAATTGTTCTGCTGAATACCCAATATCTAAATCAACATCAAGCGTTTCAAACAATGATTCAATGGCGCCGTTGTACAGTATTGGCCACGATGGTGGTGCTTTGGACTTTGGCTGCTACAATATGGAGTCACCCATGTCCAAAATTAACTTCTTGCAGGATAAATCGGCTTTGTATCCAGATGATCATCAACCGTTCATGTTTGCTGAATTTTTAGAGAAATGTGAAGGTGAAATTAATTATGATGATGAGCTGATCACCAACATGGCATTTGACTCTGTTGAGGGGTTGTCACCTAGCAATTGTGATCAGAACATTGTATCTGGTGGAAGTGGAAATGCCTATGTGAATGGTGGAGCAAATGATCCAGGTGGGTCGACACTTGAAGAGACTATAAATTCTTGGACTGATGATTTGGATTTCGAAAATTTTGGGTTGTTGGATTATGGTTTACTGTTAGATACACCAATGTTTTGATTACGCCGGTATTAATTACCATGTGCAATGCAAAAGAAAGTATCTCGAAATCATCCTTCGTTCTCTTGGTTGATAACTTACAAAGCATTTGGCAAGTCAATTAGGGTTGATTTGCATTTTCTTAATTAAGCTAACCAGGAATACTGCAGTTATATATGTACCGTATGTGTAATGTTTAGGGCTCATTGTACTTTTGTTGATGAAGCCTAGTATAGTAAATAATGGGATAACTGGATCAAAAGTCGTTAAACTATTTTTCTCTGACATTTGAATTTTTAAATTATCAATTTAATAATAAAGATAATCAAACTTTCAATTAATTACAATATAATATTTTCAAGTTTTGTTTATTAATGGAGTTGTCTTAAAATCTTAACAATACAAAGAATTTGATCATAATTTTTTATACACAAACAAATAGAAAAATAATTTACCATGACTAAAAATTATATGAATTTTCAATATTGAAAATATTTTTTTACTATTAAAAATAAAAAAATAACATGGAAATGGAAAATTCTAAAAAAAGTTAAATGAACTCCAAATAGTTTATAAAATTTATAATTTAAAACTTTATTTAATGCATTTAACCATCACAAAATAAGAATTATATCGATGAATGAAAGTACATAGCAACTAATTAAAATTTTAAGAATTTAAATATTAAACGTTTATAATTTAAAAATGACATATCAAAAATTGACTCTTTATGTGATTGTGTGTGTGTGATTGTGATTGCCTGTTTAAAATCCAAAATTGACTCTTCAAAGATTTTGTAGTTGTGGGGGGGCTCTGTGTGGGGTGGTTTTAAAAATGACAGATAAAAAATTGACTATTCGAAGAAATTTTTGGTTTTTTTTGTTTGTGGTTGTGGGGGGTGTGGTTAGTTTGAGTGTGGTTTTACCCTATTTATTTTCCTAACCGTTTTAGTCCATTATTGGATACTCCGCATACCCCTTTTATTTTTCCTTTTCACCGTCTGTTAGATTTTTTGCTATTCGTTAAATTATTTATACTTGTGAGATTATATGAGTATGGTAAAAATCAAAAGTGTATACTACTCGATTTTGATGCAAATTTATTTTTTTTTTTCACATTTTAAAGAAAAATTTATAATGATAATGCAATCTAAATTATAAATCATCAATAATAATTCATAATTAAGAATTAAAATACCATAAATTTCACATTTTGTTTATAGATTCAAACCTTCGTAATATTTCATTTGATTGGTTTGAGCTTAAAATTTGTTTTAAACCAATGTTTATTTTTTAAAATTTAAAAAAAAAACTTTAACAAAATCAAATCAAACATTCATATTGCAATTAACATATAAGTATTTTTTGCATAAAAGTCTGTAAAAGTAGTTTTTTAAGTCCTATCAAACAAGGGTTAAGACCCCATTACTGCCCCTTTAGCTATGTACTTGGAGTGGTTAAAATGCATTGGGAATACTCACATTTAAGCTTCATGTGAAATAAAAATCGGACAAAAAAGGTTAATAGGATGGGCACAATTGGACAAAATTGAAACTTTGGTGAGTAATTTGATCAAAGGGCGCCCAAATGTTAGGGACTAATTATCTGCACGAATTGAAACTCTGAAGGCCAATTTTATCAAAAGACCAATTTATGGGGACTAATGAATAATGACATTTAGCCAAAAGACAAACCAATGTAAGCCATACAACAATGTTAGGGAAACACCCAAAATTGCCACCAACCATGCACAACTAATTAAAACCAACTCACTCGCTAGCTATAGTGCCAAACAATGTTTTTGAGGTTAAAATTATCATTTATCGATCAAGGTTTTATAAATGTCATTTATTACTAGTCCACTGATAAGTGGATATAAATAGGTGACTTTTTTGGGGTACTATTAATTATCTTGTTGTTATCCATAATATGAGTAATCTCAAATGTGCAGTGCTACATGAACAATCAAATTGAACTCCCATTTATCGCATCTTACTTGCTGATCGGTAACTAAATGACATATATTGAAGTTAAATTAATAAATTATTATTTTAACTTTAAAAAATGCTATTTGATGCTGTAACAAGTGGGAGAGAGGATTTTTATTGATTGTTAGTCCGAATGATTAGGGATGGATCCAACACCATTTTTTTGGGATCAAAATGTTTGGTCAATTTTTTTTATTATGAATTAAAATTTCTCAAATTGTAATTAAATTTATTAATTTTTAATATAACCAACTGAATTTAATGAGGATATTGGAGAAACTTTTTTTTGGGATTAAAAGTTTAAAAAGGGCTAAAAAAACTCATGGAGCTTTTCCGGGCGGGGATAGGCTACAAACCTGACTGTAAAAGTCTTAAAACTTTTATAAAAAAAATTATATGTGGGGCAAGTGTTCCCCCCATCCCCCCTCCTCTTTCTACATCTGTGCCTGTCGGTGATAAAAATGAGTGTCACTAAATTTTTGTTGAACTCAAATAGACATAATCCAAACAAATATTTATTATAGAAGCAAACAAAAGTTATTAAGATTCAAACAAATTTTTGTTGAACTGAAAGCAAGACAGAATCCAAATCAAATATTTATTACGAAAAATTATTAAGATTCAAACAAAAAGTGACTCTAATAATTAGTTTAACAATTTTATTTTAACCTAAAACACAAGAAGCTATCAAGAAAATCACTTACGTGTCTTTTGAGATGTTATAGTCAATCCAGAACCGCTTAACTTCTGCTCAGTTACGAAGTCAAGATGTGCTGCCATTTCATCTGTCAAATAATTCTTCCAATCTCCAACTTTACCTTTTCTGAAATACACTTTATTTTGAATCTCCAGTGGTGTATTCACGCGATGCTTTCCATCTCTGTTCACCGCTAAATTGCTCAGATTCTCAAAACAACACATCTTGACAATCTTTTCCGCCATACCGCTTTTTTCCTCCTCCGTAGAGAAAGGATAATCAATAAATTCAGCCAATTTGGTTATATAAAAGGTAGTATCTTTCTTCATTTCTTCATATTTCAAGAACAATATCTTCTCAGGCAATTCCAGGCTTGCTTTCCAATACCCTAAAAGATGGTCCCAATAGGGTCCATAATTTGAAACTCCTCTACAGAAAAGATCAAATGCCTCTTCCATGGGAATAGGTTCGACTCCATTGGATGCCAACTGGTTGGCAACGAAGTACCACATGGAAACAAATGTATCCTTTGGGTCCCTGCATATGTAAACAATTTTACAACCAGAAGAAATTATTGATTTTGGTAAGGAAGGGTAAGGAGTGTGTGTAGCTAAGAGAGATATTTCTGCTGCCGGCGGCCGATTGCTTGAGTTTTGGGCAAAATCAACCTCTAAAAAAGGTACACATTCATGTGGTACCTTAGAGAATAAAGGGCTTGTGGAATCATTGAAATATTGGGTTCTTGTTGCAATGGCAAAAGTGATGGCTTTCAGCCAAGTCACGCCGGTTTTTGGGGCACTGCAAAGGATGATATCATTAGGCTTAGCCTTAAAGTTGTGTTGAACTGATATGATTCCTTCTAGGAATATCTTGAAGGTCCAAAAACCTTCGTACTGATAAAGATCAAAGAGAGGATTCCAACCTTTTTTTCTTGGAAGAGTTGAGATATTTATCTCTTCATTTTCTTCCTCACCACCGGTTTTCGAACCATGGTTTCTTTGGGAACGTAAAGAGGATTCCATAAAGAGATAGATAAGAAGCAAAAACTAACTTGACTATACTGATTTAAGGAAATGCTAGGTTATTATGCAAGGAAGGGAATGAACACCATTGGTGATTGTTTGCTATAAATAGCCATTTGAGACCATTGTTAGGTAAGGAGGATTTTCACATGATCTGACAATCCCTTAGTAACGATTGTTTACGTTGGGGTGCTCCCTGTGAAGTGTGTATAATACCCATTTAACTTTTTTTTTTTTTATAATTTTAAAATAAATATATTTTTTCAAAATTTTCCCTACATTATTGACGTGGTAGAAATATATTTTGATCTTAAAAAACTTAATAATGCAATCCTAACATTTAGTTTAAATTATAAATGAGTTGAACACATACTCAATTTATTATGAACTGAATCGAATAAAGATAATTATAATTAATTGATCTTATTATTAAAAGCATTATTATACATACACTCAATTTGTAAATGTTTGGGACTCTCCCGTGGCTTCGGTGGTAGTCTTGAAGAAGCTCTCATTACTAATTAATTTGTGTAATTTATCATTTTGTAATTAATGAAAATCATTATAACAAAAGTGATCAGAAAATCATTTTGTACTTGGGAATAAAATGGAAAGTTTAGTAAAAGAAAACAAATTCGAATCCATTTATTATTTGACATTTTCTCGGCTGTCGCGTCTTTGATTGCTCTCCATACATTCGATTTCTTACTTTAAATTTATTTAATTTCCTCTATAATCAAATGGCAGTAATGGTCTGTCCATGCTGAATGATGAGTCAGGTGGGGCTGGTATGTACAGAAATAATACTCCCACTATGTCTGAAAATGGCAAAATATATTTAAATCAACAAAACCAGCGACTTAATAATTGAATCATTAAAAGTTTTACTCCTTAAAAATTACTGCAACGAGACAAAGAGATAAAGTGATGGCAATATGAGGGTGGTGCGGGCCATTCTGATGGTAGCGACGCTCAATGCTCGCCAGCTATGTTGTACTCTCCCAAAACGAAGGTAGCGATGGGATTTTATGCTAGGTGATGTGTCAGATCAATATTTATTTCCGTCCCATGACACACGTTTGGACTATTACAATTACTATAACAATATTTTATGACTACTTTATCCAAGGGTTGAGACAAAATCAGGATATAATAATATTAAATCTATGATAGATTTGGACATATATTCCTATTTTTTCCCTCAATTTCTCGAGTTGGGTATTTAAAATTGTGATAGCTTCCCCTCTTTTTGACGAAGAATATGGTAGACCTTTGCAGCTAGGCAAAAGGAGACTTAAGAAAGAACAAAGCTATTATTATGTTTGGGTACAGTTTTTAAATATAATTTTTAAAAAATTTTAAATTAATATTTTTTAATATAATTTTTAAAAAATAATTTTAAAATCAATGTTTATTTTTTATATTTTATTATTCTTTTATTGTATATAAAGAATATTAAAATTTTAAAAATAAAATAATATTAATTATTTTTAAATATTTAATAAATATGAGAAATAAAATTAATATAGATTTTAAATTTAAACTCAAAACTAAAAATAATTATAAGGTGTATTAAAACAGTTTTCAAAATAAAATTATCCAAACAACATTTTATTGTTTTCTATTTTGAAAACAATTTTTGAATTACAGTTATCTAAATATGTTTTTTTCAAAAAATATTAAAAAATTATTTTTAATTTTCAAAAATAATTTTTAAAAACTAAAAATAAAAATCTGCTACCTAATCATTCCTTACATTTTTAGAGCCAAAGAATCGAAATTAAGAGAGCTTATGTGCAGTGCAGAAAAAAAAAACTTGGTCTTCTTTACTTTTTCTATTCTCTCTCATCTAAAAAAAGATTGTTGCTTAACTGGAAAACAATAAAAAAAAAAAATTCGGATTTGTCATCAAGCTTTTTCACGGTGTTTTTTTTTTTTTATATTCTCCCAGGTATCTCTTCAAATGAATATATTTTTTTAAAAGTAAAATGTTGAGCAAAATGTTTTGTTTATGAGACTAGACATAAGTTTCAACACATTGAATAGTAAGTCTTTTGAGATTTTGGAGAGTTTTAAAAAATTTAATAATTAATTAATGAAAATATAAAATAAAATAATTAATTAATTAATTACCAATAATTAATTAATGATTTTTCAAAAATTTGGACAAAATATTTTAAGGTTGACATCCAATCGATTGACGTCATAATTTCTGATTTCAATTTGTTTAAAAACTTAACTCAATCAATTAGAACTATTAACTGGTAGACATGAAGTTTATTAGTTTCAAATTTCGAGTTTTTATGTTTCGAGGTTCATACCAAATTGAATTTCTGAAAATCAAAACTTAATATTTTATTAACGAAGATAACGATGAAATACAAGCCAGGTAACCACAAATAGCAACCAAGAAATTAGTCCTACCCACAAACTGCAAAAACACACCAGTAAAATAAGGCACACCAGACAATCAAATACCAGAAGACAATGGAGAACTTAAAGCAACATTTATCGCGCGCAGGATAAATGCAAGCTTTCATTGCATACTTATATGGTAGCATGCGGTCTTATTCTTTCTCCACTTATTAATTAATCATATAAGAGCATCTGATTAATTAAGTAGAAAATAATGTTAACCCATATCCACTTAATTTATGCTCTGTTATCTGATCTATACGGGCAACCATTTCAGCGTTCAAATGATTCCTCCAGTCTCCAACCTTACCTTTCCTGAAATATTTATTATTTTCAACGGTAAACTCTGTGTCTTCACGATGCTTTCCAGTTTTATTCACCTCCAAATTACTCAACTCCTCAAAACTACACATCTCTATAATCCTTTGCACCACCTTTTTTTCCTCTTCCTCTAAAGAGAAAGGGTAGCCCATGAATTCAGCCAATTTCCTTACGTAAAAGGCGGTGTCTCGCTTCAGTTCTTCGTATTTCAAGAACATTACCTTCTCAGGGGATTCCAACTTTGCTCTCCAATACCCTAAAACATGGTCCCAAAAGGGTCCGTAAAGAGAGACGCCGTCGCAAAAAAGCTCAAACGCTTCTTTTAAAGGAAGGGGTTCCGGCAACAATTTGGAAAAAAAGTGCCACTTCGAAACAAACACGTCCTTAGGGTCCCTGCAAATGTAAACAATTTTACAGCCAGAAGCTTCTATGGATTTTGGCAAGGAAGTATAGGGAACATGTGTAGATATGAGAGGAATTTGAGGGTCTCTATTACTCGAATTGTGGGCAAGATCAATCTCCAAGAAGGGTATGCAATCGTGTGGTACTTTGGAGAGTAAAGGGTTTGTGGAATCACTGAAACGGTGTCGTGTCACAACGGCAAAGGTTAAGGCCTTCAGCCAAGTGGTGCCTGTTTTCGTAGAACTACAGACAACGATGTCACTGGGTTGAGGGTTGAATTGTCCTTGAGCTGAGATGAGCCCTTCTAAGAAAGGGAGGTAGTGCCAGAAGCCCTCGTACTGATATAGCTTAGAGTCTGCTCCCCACCAATCTGCTTTAGGAAGGGCTGCAATTATCTCCTTGGTTTTTGAGGACATTTGATTTTCTTTCTCTTCTTGGAAAATTGGTAAAAAGGACTCCATCAATAGAAAAGCAAAACTTGACTGAAAAAGACTTTGTGGATATATGATCTACAGGCAATTGGGCAAACAAGACCATAACTCAGTATATATGCCAAAAGGCGAAGGGTGATATCATCAGTTACTAGACGTCAAACAGTGGCATGCTTCTACACATGCAAGAATGTGTTTTAATTTTATTTAAATGAGAACAAAATATGAGAATCAAAATTAGTGTAAACAACGCAAAGTCATATCGAAATGAATAATATTCTTTAGATTAAATCAACATTTCCATGTGATACGACCGGAGCCACCATACACATACAATTCTCTTATTTCAGTGAGAATTTATTTTCATTTAGCACTATTATGATCATGTGCTATATCTTGGTTTCATGAACCTCAAGGAAGCAAACCATAATTCTCTATAAGAAGCGGTACCACTCATTCATTCATACAGGTGAAGTTCATCTTGCGTTTTCGTTTCTAGAACGCATTTTATAACTTCATTAAGAGTTTAACTCATCCTCTAAAACGTAACGAACGATATTATCTTTCTCAATTATAGACCAACTTTGTGACAATATCAGCAGTCAATTACAGTAACTTGTTATTACTCATTAAAACCTAGGACTAGTGGTCTACTAGCATTATATCATCACTTTATATTTTATATTTATCTCAATTACTAAAAGTAAATTTAACTCACCACGTAGCACTTAAAGCTACCTGTGGATCACCTACTTGCTTTTCCTACTCCTTTCAGCAATTTCACCTGATTGCTGATCGTTAACACCTGACAAAATATTTATATTAAAATTTGTAATTTATTCTTCAATTATTCTAGAATTCATACCCTTTAAAAATTTTCACATTGAATTCCAGGTAATTTCATGTATGCTAAATTTCAAAAATCAAATTCACATTATTACCTTTTATTTTTCTTAGAGTTTTCCTTGAATCTCTTTAAGATTCTCCTATAAACCTCTTCAAAATTTTACTTTTTCAACTTTTCTTTGAGTCTCTAAGTGTTTAAAGAAAAAATGAAATTTGAATTAAAAAAAAAGGAAACCAAATAAGATTTGGTAAGAATAATTAAAATAAAACAAAAACTATATATATATATATATATATATATATATATATATATATATATATAAACGCCCCCTCTTGTCACCGTTTACCTTTTTTGTTGTCTTGTATGCGTTATGCATGCAATGTGAAGATTACACATGGGCGTCCAGGTGTAGCCACATTTTTTTTTGTGTCTTTTCTTTTCTTATTCTTACTCCACGCTTGGACATTTCGGTTTTTTTTTCTTTTTTCTTTGTCTTTTCTTTTCTTGTTCTTACTCCACACCTGGACACTTCGTTTTTTTAGAATTATTTTATTCAATAATGA
The DNA here is from genome assembly GCA_023935145.1 of Bretschneidera sinensis. Taxonomy (NCBI): domain Eukaryota; kingdom Viridiplantae; phylum Streptophyta; class Magnoliopsida; order Brassicales; family Akaniaceae; genus Bretschneidera; species Bretschneidera sinensis. The sequence continues at coordinate 150,997,590 of CM043697.1, forward strand.
ATCTTATATATATTATTTTAATTCCATGTCATATCTATCGAATTATTTCTTTACCCTTATTTTAATCTTGTCTTGCCATCGGTCGAAATTATTTCCATCAAATCGATCCAGCTTGACAAAGTCTTGATTCATAACCTTGAATGATTTTGTCTCTATTTTGTTGGACAAAAATAAATCCTTAAAACTGTTATAATTTTTTTAAACGATATCAAAACATGAGAATCAAGACTTAGATGCGTGAATTAATCATTGTCTTTAAGGCATTATTCATCCCCACTTGTATAAACAAGTTTGCTATGGGTTACAAACAAATAGTCCTCCAAGATACAACCAAGTCTTAAACTTGAAGTTTGAAGACAAAAAAATCTGAAGAACTTCTGATTTAATTCTACTTTGAAATACTGAAATATTATGGCAGAATTTTTTAGGGAAAAAGATAGAAGAAAGAATGAAAAATGAATTGTCTTCTGAAGTGGGGAGTGATGAGTATTTATAGGTAAAGAAACACCTCTTCAAATGGTTCTAGAAAGTTATATTTTTTCAGTTGGAAAGACGTGATTTTTTCAGATTTAATGAGAGCCTTACAATCATGTCTGTTAGTTTTTAATGGACCAGATCGTGTCTATTTAAAAAATATTTAAAAATATGACACTTTTTTGTTTAAATTATAACATTTAGAATTAAATCACACCATTTTGATTTAAATCACACATTTCTGTTTAAATCACAACATTTAGATTTAAACTAATACATTTTGAGTTTTCAAACAACCCTTTAATATTATTTTAAATGATTTTTTTCTAACATAATGGCTACGTTTATGTGGTGAACATTCAACATGTAACCAAGACAGCTATTGCCAAGGATGCAAAAATACTTGGTTAGACCGAGTCTAAACCATTAGTTTTAGACCCGTTCAAAATTTCATTGGTAATTTTAAAGAACTTCGTTGGTAATGTCAATATAGATGTGGGACTCGTAAAATAGTGTTACCAATAAAATTTCTTAAAATTACCAGTAAAGTTTTAGACGGATCTAAAATATTATCTTTAGACCCAGTCTAGCCAAGTATTCCTCCTCCATATGAGTATGTATTTAATTTCTAGCTCCCTGAATTATTACTAATTACTATAACTCTTATTTCATAATTAAATAATTGTCTATAATTGCATAAATGCATACGACAAGTTATAGATAGGAATTCTTACACAAGTATCCACCGAACCCCAATTGTCTATGGGCAGTCTTATCTTGACTATATATTTTCTTTGACCTGTGTTCTCAAGTGTTAATTTTTGAGAAATTTTTGTGTAAGATCGTTTTACAAGGCCTCTAAAAAATTCTCAACTTAAATTGTGTAATAATATATCATTTTAACTTTTAATTCATCTATATCTATATTATTAAGTTAGAAGTTTCATTTGGATGTTCACCCTTCAAAATGTCTAAAAAAACTCTTGCTTAAATATATAACTCAAATATTTAAATAAAATTAGATATGTAGTTCAAATTACTCTCAAGTATCCCATCCAATCTTAACTAATTTCTCACTCTTCTGATCTCTCTAATCTTCAATCCATATTATTTCATCACATTAAAGAGCATATCAACACGCGCGTAACGCGTGTTGAGTTACTAGTATTTTTAATGGGATAACACAATGCAATTGAGTATGCTTTAGAAGAACCTTATAATCTTACACAAAAAACTTTAATTGAAAAACATTTATTATGAACTGCAATACATAAGTGAATAAATTAAACAGGAATGCCATGAACAAGAATAACAACAGAGCAGCAGCGACCCTTTTAATAGACAATAGCTTAGTGTCACGGTACACGCCATTTGACATGGTTGCTACCCATGAGTTGGAATTTGAGTGGGCTGTGTGGTGATCTTTGTGACTGTTGTACAGCAAGGGTTGACCTAATTATGGGGCAGTTATGCATCAAATGGGTATCAGTGGTGTGCTAGAGGGGCATAGTAGCATTTTCGTAAATATACGATTTATACTTAGGAAATTAATGGGAAATTTTGGGAAGCATCTTGAAGATCTGTACAGTGATATGGTATGGTTGGATTTGGAATATTGCGTAAATTAAAATTATTAAAGGATTATGATGACTTAAGCGTGAGGATGTTTCTTGCTTGAAATGCTCAAAATGACTTAAGACCCTTTAGGGGGGACATATTGTTAGTCTCTCCACCACCTTTGGTGCACGCACATGGGCCATGGTTAGGCCATGCTTTGATACATGTGTGAGCACTAAGTAAGTCTCCCAAGGAAACTTAGAGTGCGAGTTTGAGGCCACCATAAAGTGACTCAGGTCTCTATGAAGTGGAAGCTTCGTGGATAGTATAGGTGGCTCGTATGCACTATATTGTGTTCTTCTCCCATGCTTGAGGCTTGTTATTATGGTCATTATTGTGTGGGCTATCGGATATTAACTTGGCACTGCACATGAAGCAGTGTGTGGTTCTGTTGTGGCAATGAGACACCAGTGGGGATATCATATGTTGTGGGCTGCTTTCCAGTTTTTCAGTTTATTATTTTCAACGGCAAACTCTGTGTCTTCACGATGCTTTCCAGTTTTATTCACCTCCAAATTACTCAACTCCTCAAAATTACACATCTCTATAATCCTTTGCACCACCCCTTTTTCCTCTTCCTCCAAAGAGAAAGGGTAGCCCATGAATTCAGCCAATTTCCTTACGTAAAATGCAGTGTCTCGCTTCTGTTCTTCGTATTTCAAGAACATTACCTTCTCAGGGGATTCCAAGCTTGCTCTCCAATACCCTAAAACATGGTCCCAAAAGGGTCCGTAAAAAGAGACACCGTCGCAAAAAAGCTCAAACGCTTCTTCTAAAGGAAGAGGTTCCGGAAAAAACTTGGAAAAAAAGTGCCACTTCGAAACAAACACGTCCTTAGGGTCCCTGCAAATGTACAATTTTACAGCCAGAAGCTTCTATGGATTTTGGTAAGGAAGTATAGGGAACGTGTGTAGATATGAGAGGAATTTGAGGGTCTCTATTACTCGAGTTTTGGGCAAGATCAATCTCCAAGAAAGGTATGCAATTGTGTGGTACCTTGGAGAGTAAAGGGTTTGTGGAATCGCTGAAACGGTGTCGTGTCACAACGGCAAAGGTTAAGGCCTTGGGCCAAGTTGTGCCTGTTTTCATAGAACTACAGACAACGATGTCACTGGGTTGAGGGTTGAATTATCCTTGAGCTGAGATGAGCCCTTCTAAGAAAGGCAGGTAGTGCCAGAAGCCCTCGTACTGATATAGCTTAGAGTATGCTCCCCACCCATCTGCTTTAGGAAGGGCTGCAATTATCTCCCTGGTTTTTGAAGACATTTGATTTTCTTTCTCTTCTTGGAAAATTGGTAAAAAGGACTTCATTAATAGAAAAGCAAAACTTGGCTGAAAAAGACTCGGTGGATATACGATCTACAGGCAATGAGGCAAACAATACCATATCTCAGTATATATGCCAACAGGTGAAGGGTGTATCATCAGTTACTAGTCGTCAAACGGTGGCATGCTTCGACATATGTAAGAACGGTAAGAACGGCTACGTTTACGTGGTGAACATTCAACATGTAACCAAGTGTTTTTGACAGCTGCCAAGGCTCCATATGAGCATGTATTTAATTTCTAGCTCCCCGAAATATAACTTATTTACTATAACTCTTATTTCATAATTAAATAATTTTGTCTGTAATTGCATAAATACATACGACAAGCTATGGATAGGAATTCTTACGCAAGTATCCACCGAATCCCACTTGTTCATGGGCACTCTTATCCTGATGATGTATTTTCTTTGACTTGCGTTCTCAAGCATTATTCTTTTGAGGAAATTTTGTGTTAGATCGGTTTTATAGAGCTTTTCAAAAATCCTTCACTTACATTATGCCACTTTATCTTTTAATTCACTTATATCTATATTATTAAGTCGGAGGTTTTATTTTGACATTCAGTTTTTAAAATGTCTAAAAAAACATTTTATTTAAATATATAACTTAAATATTTAAATAAAATTAAATATGTATCTCAAATTACTTTCAAGTATCCCATCCAATCTTAACTAATTTATTACTCTTCTTTTTTTTTAATTTTCAATCAATATTGTTTCATCACATAAAAAACCAGATTAACATGCATTACGTAGCACATGTTGAGATATTAGTATTTTTTTTGGGATAACACAACGCATTCGAAGAAAAACTTTATAAAATCGATCCTACACAAAAATCTTTAATTAAAAAACATTTATTCCGAACTGCAGTACATAAGTGAATAAATCAAACAGAAATGCCATGAACAAGAATAACAACATAGCAGCAGCGACCCTTTTGATAGACATTAATTAGGTTAGCCACAACAAGTAACTCTAACGACAATAGACCATTACACCTTAATCCTCTAAAAGTTCCAGCCACCCATCCTCGCACTCTCATAGCGGCGTCCACAATATTGAATAGCTCAAATTAACAGCCTCACTCATTACAAATCATCCGCTACTTTAGGCCGGTAAGGAAGAAGAGGACTTTCCACAAACAGATGTAGTGCAGCATCTTCGACCACAAGAAACTTCCCTTAAATAATTCCATTACTTTTAGGGCGGTGATATTGCCCATGGGGTTAAACATCCAAAATGAATCTCGGAAGCTCCACTAAAAATGAGTTACCAAGAGTCCCTTTTTAACTAGTAATTTCATATCGAATCTAATAAATAGGGACGAATCCAATATCATTATTTTGGAGGGCAAGACTTTCAATTAAGATTTTTAATCGTAGTTAAAAAGAAATCTAATAATAGGATTAACCATATAAGTAGGAGCATTAGTGGAAGTGTGAGGGCGCCTATTTTAAAAAATATTGTGCCTCCAAATCGTGTTTTCAATGACATTGTTTAGGCTTTTGTTTTAATATCATTTAAATTATCAAAACTTAAAAGGTTTTTAAAGTTAAAACTTTTAAATATTTTAAATTTTAGTAATTTAAATTGTAACTTTTAAACAAGACCTATATAATAATATAAATCGAAAATATATATTTAACATTAACTCTTTTAAAGTTAATTTTATATATTTTGTATATATTAATTGAGAAAAATAAGTTATTTAATTTCAGTTAAGACAAATTACATAACATTTTGAAGTAGTATTATCATCAAAATGAACCAAGTGCATGGCGAGATCAACTCCTTTACTCTAAAAATTTGTAGCATAAAGCCTGCAATACATATAAATTTTGATTATAAAGTGGTTGTGTTTTCATGGCGTTCTTGAGACTCGCCCGGAGCACCTGAAGTTAAGCGTTTCTTTTGCTAGGCGTTTTTTTTTTTTTTTTTTTTTTTGCTTGGAGCATACGCCCGGGGCACAAAAATTACTTGAATTAAAGGCTCGAATGAATAACTTAATGAATGTCATAGGCCTTAACCACTAAACTAGTGTTCTTGTTGTGATATTATTACACTTCATAAATATATAATACATGTTAACTAGTTTAATAATAATTACAAACTATTTAATTAATCATTACAAAGTTACAACAATATAGAAATATAAATTACACTTCATGTAATTTATATATAAATATATATTAATATTTATAAAATTATAATTATCACATTATAGAGAGTTAGTAAAATATTATACTTTGTTAAAAATTAATTAATTAATTTAAATTATTTTTATTATTCTAATTAATTAATTATTATTATTTTATTAAAATTTTGAAACGCCCCAACATATTCAAAAGACTTATGCCCCAATATCTCGAGACAAAACACATCGATCAATACCTTTGTCTCTGAAAACACTGATCCCTATCACATTCCAAAATTTAAAGAGTCTAAATCTATATGTAAAAATTGTGAACGACAGGTTTTACTTTACGATTTTTACTTAAAAAAAATTGATCCTATGCATTACTTGATGGCTTTGTTTCTACCAATGCATTATGACAGTTCAAGCTTTTTGTAGGTACTAACTAATTTAATTGATAAAATAATTTATTATCACATAAGAGATCAGAATTTAAATTATATTCACACTAAAAATAAAAATACGAGTAATAAGGTATGGGGGATGGAATTGAAGAGGACTACCTTTAATGTATGTAGCCCATAAGTTAAGTCTCATTTAAAAAAAAAAAATCAAGCTAATTCCTCGTATGTTTTGGGTTTTATAATACTGTGTTTTGTCATGAAGAATAAAAAATTCCAATTAGTGTCTCGGACCACCAATAATTGGTGAGTTTTTGGTCATACGAAGGGGGCGTTCCATTTTTGTTTACTTTTAAAATAGTGTTTAGTATGAAAGAAAATAAGAGAAAAAAAAAGTGACGAATAAACTTTTTTTTGTTTAATAAAAAAGAAAAGTGATGAAAGAGATCTAAAATAGTTGATGTTTTTTGTTTGTATGTACAAATTATAATCTTTCAAAATTAATAGAAATAGAGAGTGAAAAATATGAAAGAAAAGAGGTGAGTGCATCAATTTAATTACCAATTAATCTCCTATATTAATATTCTTTAATATTCAAAAGAATATAATTGTAAAATTATACAATTTACATTTTTTTCCTCACATTTTCACTTTATTAAATAATGTTAAGAGAAAACTATTTTTTCCTCTTGATTTTTCGTCCTCTTACTAAACACATACATAAAAAAAAAAAAAATTCAATCTTCTTAGTTTTATATCTTTTCACTTTTTCTTTTTTTTTTCTTCACTGTTTTTCTCCTAGTCTATTTCTTGGCTGTGTGCTTATGATTCTCTTGCCACCAAAGCTATAACCTCAAAATTCGGAATGTTGCTTGCCAAATCTATAATCAGTCTGAATCTTTATTGCATCTTTTTCGTGATTGTGCTTAGGCAATTCTATATCACCAACGCTATATGGTTTGATGATAATTACTTGGCATTGAGAAGCTCCATACCATGGTGGATAAGTATTCTCCATCTTCTTCAATTAGATTATGCTGATCGATACTCATCCTAAAGGTGATATGATTGTGTTTCAGGCTCTTGCTGCTGCGATCTCTTCCTCACCATAAATTCATTGCTATAGAGAATCCAACAACCTTTGCTGATCACCTTGCCAAAAAGGGTAGCAGTATTTACCAAGATATATTTTATTTTGGAAAACCATCTTATGACGTTGTAGACATCTATATTTATGATTTACTATATGGGATATTCCTCCCTCGCTTGGTTTGTGGTATCCAATTATTTATGATATTTTCTCCTTTTTTATAAAAAATTAAAAGGCGTTGGTCGCGTGGGTATGAATTTGTCTTCTTCTTAAGGTTTTTTTTATCATCAATAAAAAATTTCAATGATATTAATGAATTTACAAAAAAAAAATTATCAATAAAATTTTCAATATAAAAAAAAGATAAAATTATTAAAGTGCAACTTGCTCTTTAATAGAAGAAAATATTTAATAAATCTCTGTAATTTGTTGATTCGGCAAGATCCTCAATGAATATTGAAAATGAAAAGGCAATGCTAAATTACTATGTAATTTTGTAATCCATTTTTCATAAATAAAAAGAAAATATTTGGTCAAAAATAAAAAGCAGTAAAGAGTAAATTTATACTTGAGAGATTTCTTCTCTTTAATTAAGTTTTCCCAATATAAGAAAATTGGAAAATTTAGGAACCTTTTGGTATGTTTCAAATTTCTATTACTATCTGTTTTTATTTGTTTCTAACTTGCTATCAAAATTTTAAAAACAAAAACTTGTACGGTAACAAAATTCAACGTATGTTTTATTTTATCCTTCAACTCATCAAATATTCTTTTACCAACCCAGTCATATATAATACAAGATAAGACAATACAATGCAATATAATATCTATAAAATTTATATTATTATTTTATTTACTTATTTAATCAATATCATTAAATATATTATATTATATTGTTATTAATTTATTATTCATTATTAACTCAACTAAAATTATTTATACTATCAAAATGCTATAGCATTATATTATTTTAATAGTAATTTGGAAATTTATACATCATTGTTATATTTATATTTATATTATTTATTTATTATAAGAAAATATGAATGTGAATATAATATTAAATACAAAAATGATGTATAAATTCCAAATTACTATTAAGATATTTATTATGTTATATATTAATATTTTACTTTTTACTACTATCATTTTATGAATTATGAATTATTTTGTTACTAAACAATTTTATTGCTATTAAGATTATTTATATTATTGTATTTTTTGTTATATATTTTATAAATTTAATTTTGTTGGATTATATATATTATCTTTTTTTTCTTCTTATCATTTATTTTATTATTATTAATGTACTATTACAATTACTTATTATATTATAATAATTATTATCATGATGCATTTAATATTGTAGACATCTGATTTTGGTTGCGCGTCACATTTTTAATATAATTATTTTCATTTTCTTCTTCTTCTTTTTTTTCTTCTGTTTTTTCATTTTCTTTTATTTGTCTCCTTTCTCTTTTCCTTCCTTCTTCTTATACCTTCCGTGGCTCCGTGCATACATGATTATCAGTAATAATAAAAAAAAAAAAAGTTGTTTGGCAAACGGCAAAGAAAATGACAAAAAGAAAGATGGATTAATTCAACGGAAAATACAAATTCAAATTTAAAACAAACTCTCCCGATGACAGATTCCTGCAAACAAGAAAGCACAGAAGACCTTACACGCTACTATATAAAAATACAAACCTCTTTGACAATTATTCATCCAGCAGAGTAATGGATTCGTACAGATCCAAAACTCAAGCTTAATTTGAAAAACAAATTACAATTATTAGGTTTTTAAATTTGACTAAATCAAGCCTGAACCCTTAAACTTCTCCACCATTAATCCGTCTAAACGAGCTCCCATCTCTTCCGACAAATAATTCCGCCAATCCCCAACTTTACCTTTCCTAAAATACGCACTGTTGGCGTACACCGCAGGACGATCTTCGCGTTCCTTCTCACCTTTATTGGCCTCTAAATTTCTCAAAGTCTCAAAACTACACAGATCTGCAACCTTTTGCACAGCTCCGTGTTCCTCTTCCTCTGGGGAAAAAGGGTAACCCATGAACTCTGCCAATCTCTTCACATAAGGTAAAGTATCACTCCTCATATCTTCGTATTTCAAAAACAGAATTCTCTCGGGGAATTCCTTGAATGCTTTCCAATACCTCGAAACATGGTCCAAATAAGGTCCATAAACGGAGATTCCTCGACAAAATTGATCAAATGCTTCCTCCAAGTTTGCCAGCTCGCCATCCTCTGGTGATTTTTCCTTGCCAAGGAACGTCCACATAGAAATAAATGTATCCTTGGGGTCTCTCCAAACGTAAATCAGCTTACATGAGGAGTCGATTACAGACTTTGGTAAGGAATTGTAAGGGAAGTGGGTAGAGAAGAGAGTGTTTCTTTTGTCCTGAAGGACATCAACACTTGGATAAAACGCGAAATCGATCTCGATATAAGGTACGAATTCATGTGGGTTTCTCTTGAGTAAAGGGTTTGTGGTGTCATCGAAACGGCTTCGGTTTGCGATGGCATAAGTGAGGGCTTTAAGCCAAGTTGTCCCTGTTTTTGGGTAGCTGCACACGATGATATCTGTAGGCCGAGCGTTGAAGTTTTCTTGAGCATACATGGCTCCCTCAAGGAGAGGTTGTTGCCACCAAAAGTCTTGGTACTGGTAGAGATTCTCACGGACTCTCCAGCCTTTTACTTTGGGAAAAGTTGAGATGATCTCTTTGTATTTCTTTTGCTTTTCTTCAAAATCAGTAACTCCTCCTTCTTTGACATGATTCTTTTGGGAAGGTACAGAGGATTCCATGAAGGGAAAAAAAAGTAGCTTAAAAACTTGATTAGAATGTGTTGTACGAGTAATTTTGGAACTGGGTATTGTAATTAGGTGGAAGTATGGTTTTATGAACAACTAGTTGACTTTTGTGGATATAATCGGAGCTATGGGCTCATTTAGAACCACACACTATAAATACGATAAAGAGCATGTATCGTGTACCTTATGCAAAATGAAGAAGGAATATTTGTTCTCAATGTATTGAGCAAGCTCCCTTCAGTATTATATGGTAACTCAGCTGGGTGGATCGTATCAAGGTTTGGTTGGTGATGCAATTTAGTTCACGTTTTCGTTATGCTTTTTGAGGTTGGTGGTTGTATACTGTAATTCAACAAACATTTCAATTGAACGGCTAAAAATCTTCGAAAGAAAATTCATGACGGACTGAAAGAGGTCTGTGGTTTACCATGCCCACTTTATGAGATATTAATATCAATAAGAAGCTGTAAAACTTACTCGAAAACTCGATTTGATATATTTAGATTTAAAAATGTTTTAAAATGATTTAAGTTGAACTCGATTTGAAATCAAGATCGAGTGGCTCAAAATTTAAATTAATATGAATTTTAATTGATTTAAATTCGATTCAATCCAAACTAAAGAAAACATAAACTTGAAAAAATTAGAATACAAAATGTTCTAAACTCAAACAATCATAAAATTTGAAATGATTGAACCTATTTCAATTTAAATGATTTTAAAAATTATTAAAATTTAATTTGGTACGTTCAACTCTCAAAATAGATAAACAGATATTTGATTAATAAAAAAAATAATATTACAACTAATTGAAAATTAAAACACTCCTGATATCATGTTCATAATTTAAGGGCATAACTATTGTGAACCTAAAAGTCATGAATTTTTTATGCATTTTTTATTAATTTTAAATAAATTAATATATTTTATCATAGGACCACGTTGTTGGACACTATTAGTTTTTTTGTTTTTGTTACAACATTAACAGGGAAAGCGATTATACTCATAATTATCATATTTGAACTGAATATCAAATCAGTTAAGCGGATCACTGATTCAACCAATAAGACAATTAATAGTCGACCTTTTGTTTCGTGAGAGATAATTAAAAGTAGTAATTATAATAACGCTTATTATATCTTACCAAAAAATATTTATTTTATACTATTAAGTACTTATAAAGTTATTAAATCTTTAAAATCATGATTAAATAGTAATTAAGTTGAATAAAATTAACCGCAAATGAATTTTTAAAGATAATTAATAATTGTAATAATTCACAAGTTTCACAAATCATATATAAGAAACTGTTTGCATTTTTATTTCACTAAAAAAAAAAGAAAACAAAGAAAAGAGAAGGCCCAACTTGCTTGACCACACCAAAAGTAGGTGACAATGGGTAGGGCTGGCCCGCGGGTCAGCATGGTTCGAAACAAATGAGTCCTGGCACGGCACAACCCATATTTTCATGGGTTGTGTCGTACTTGGCACGGTACTATTGCATGAGTCATGCTGAGTTTAATTTTTTAGGTTTACGGCACGAGATTCAGCACGACACGGTCCGTAAGAGTATAAATTATAAACAGTTATCAAATAATAATAATATTTTGTCTTTCTAATTTTAAAAATTTATAAGTTATTTTTTTATATTTCACTCATTTGTAAGTTATTTTATTTTCTTTGTTTATTTTATACGTTGATGTTTTTGTAAATTATTTATTTGGAAGTTGTAAGTTTTAAGTTACTTATTTATCTTGTTGTTTTTGTTCGATTTTTAAGTTATTTGTAATATTTAACTTCATTGATAAAATTATTGTTTTTCTATATAATTACAAACATTTAATTCAATTTTTTTTAAAAAATTTACTATCTTATAAAAAAGCAAAATATATCGATATATAAAATCTATGAGTCAGTACGACACGACCTAATAATCATACGAGTTTTGAGCAATACCCAGCTTAGATTTTTAAAAATTTAACACAGCACGACACAAAAATACAGTAAACCATTTTGTTTAGACAGTAAATCGGCAATATATGGTCTACTGTCACCTCAAACCAAAAGCAACCAAACATGCAAGCCTTAAGCCTTTAATAGTTATGACTTATATGATATGGGTTCAGTGCTCAAGCCCCTCGTTATAAAAATGATATTGGAGAATAGGCTCATGGCCTGTTCAAACTTCAAAATAGTTTAACCATTTTTTCGGATTTTTGTAAGAATCAAATCTGTTTCGACTGTTGGTCTGCATTCAGATAAGTCGAACTCCTTGATGTTATCAGTTCAAATAAACACTGATAGAACACACTTAGAGATAATCATTCAGTCAAGATGCTCTGATTGTCCTGATAGCTTTTTTTGTTTAAAATTGAGGGATGTCAGTTAGCTTAGTCCATAAGATGATCAAATCCTACAAACACAAGGGAGGTGTTGGTGACCGATGATTCAGGGAGTTTGGTATACAATGAAGATTAGTTAAAATATGAGTTATCTTACATTAAAAAAATAAAATTGATGCATAAATATATAATTTAGATTTAAAACTTGTGAGACATTAATATTTATGTAAAGTTTGAACAAAATAATTACGGATAATTTTTTACTCCCACCGTACAAACCCGTTGTGAAGTCTCAAAATCCACTTGATGGTGATTGTTTACTTTATGTAGCAGTTATTTCTGCTTTCTGGCAACTCTGCCGCTTAGTGAATTGTTTTTTTTTTCAGTAAATAAAATTTCACCTCATCCGAAAGAAAAATATATTTGATTACATAAGAAAATCCATAAGCATCATTTAATACCAGAAACATAGAAGACTTCCATGCTTCTACTTTGTAACATTATTACCAAAACAGAGATAATAAAAACGCAGCAAATTAAATTCAGTAATACAAACATAATCAAATACATTATTAAGCAATTCGGGTAAAATTCCCATGGTTACGACCTACGACGAGAGATCGAAGATCAACCCAGAACGGTGTAGCTTCTTATTTATGATCTGATCCCATGGTTACGACCTTCGAAGAGAGATCAAAGGTCAACCCAGAACCATATAGCTTCTCCTTTGTGATCTGATCTAAACGTGCAGCCATCTCAGGAGTCACATGATTCTTCCAATCTCCAACTTCGCCTTTCCTGAAATAAGCATTGGGGGGAGGAAAGCCAAAGCCTGATGATGGTTGCAGCTCATTGCTTCTGTTGACCTCTATGTTGCTCAAATTCTCAAAACTACACAGCCTTATAATTTCTTGTACAACCCCGTCCTTTTCTTCTTTTGGTGAGAAAGGTTGACCCAAAAATTCAGCCAATCTCTTGAGATAAACCAAAGGCTCTCTTTTCATGTCTTCATATTTCAAGAACAACACTTTCTCTGGAGATTGTAAGCTTGCTTTCCAGTACCCGAGCACGTGATCCCAAAAGGGTCCAAAATGCGAAACCCCTTTACAGAACAACTCAAACGCTTCTTCAAGTGAAATGGGTGGCAAGTCTTTTGGTCTCAATTTCTTCATGAAATGAAACTTTGAAACAAACACATCTTTTGGGTTGCGGCAAATGTAAATAAACCTGCAGCCAGAAGAAGTCAAAGATTTTGGGAACAAATTGTAAGGGATGTGAGTGGAGAAGAAGTAAGGTAAGCCAATATTTTCAAGATGAGGAATCGAATCGTTTCTATTTGTTACCGTTTCTGATTCCAAAAAAGGAACCAAATCACGAGGGATAGCAGAGAGCAAAGGGTGGGTACCAAAATCATAACAATTTCGGTTAATGGTAGTGAAAATGAGGGCCCTAAGCCATGTGGTACCACATTTGGGAGAGGTGGCTAAGATTATATCAGTTGGTTGAAGCTTGAAGTTGTCTTGGATATTTAAAAGTCCTCTTAAGCCAGGCTTCTCAGGAAGCCAAAAGCCTTTGTATTGGAGGAGATGCTCAAACCACCAACCTTTGTCTTTAGGGAGGCTTGCAATAATTTCGTTGTACTTTTTCTGGTCATCTTCCATTTTCACATTGCTGTTTTTGGAGATGCAAGATTGCTGAGAAGGTACAGAGGATGCCATGGGGATCAAGCTGATCAGAAAGACTTCGAGAGGATTCGATTTTATAGTCTAAGTTATTAGATCGAGATATTTAATGGGTTAATTTTTAATTACTGCAGTAGTATTTGTTACGTTCTAAGATGCCACTCTCTACTTGCAATTTTGTTAATAAATGTTCTTTTCTCTTTTCACAAAAGTACAATTATTAATGTTATGGAAGACTGAATTCGACGACAATAATTCCAAATACGTCAGGAGCTAGGTACCTTCATCCATGTTATTTTAATGTTCTTTATGCGAAATGCTACTCCTACCAACTTGCAACAAATTAAATGAAGTTTCTTTCATGGGTCTCTGAAACGATAAAGTTAACTTTTAAATTTATTCGAAATTTTATTTATAATTTTAAAAAATTATTAATAATATTTTTTTAGATTTTGTAATTGTATTAAAATTATTAATAAAATTTTAAACAGATTTAAAATGATTTAATCAAATATTTTTGCTCTTAAACATAACAATTAACAAAACTGGGGAATGGGAATCTCCAGCTGTTTGAGAGAAATGCTTAATTTAGGCTTTAAAGAAGTATGCCTCATGCATGAGCCTCTCATGCCCTCATGAGCCTCATGGCCATATTTCGGTGCTCTATTTTTAAAGAATAATTGGTCGGTGATCTGATGGAAGTTGATCACATTTTCGTAATTTTTTTTTCCGTCCGTGGTGGTAGTGTTGATCATTTTTTAATCTTCTACAAGAGAATCCAGAGAGGTCTATTATTTATTTATTATTATCATGCACAAGGAAAAAAGTGGATAATACTCTCTGACATACTCACCCTTTCGAGTGAGCTTCATCTTACCTTTTGAATTTTTTTTATTTTTTTTAAATTATAAAAATATCTATTTTAATGTATAATCAAAAGTATTGTAATCTATCTTTTAAAAAAAATATTTATAGCCTATAAATGCATGAATGCAATGTTAACCTACTCTTATAATGGAATAATATAATTTTAAAGTCTAATCTCTTTTTGCACGTGCTTGAAATATAACGAGGAGAATCCAAATGTAGATCAAAGTAGTGAAAGATATTAACCTTCTTAAAATTCAAAATCAAAACTTAAAATTTTGATACAATGTTAAAAAAAATGATTTAATTATAAAAAATATCATGTGGTTGATTGTGTTCTTAAAAAATATTTTGAGATTTTTTTTGTGGTAAAAAATACCTTGTGGTTGACTTCATTTTCGAAAAGTATATTGAGGTTTTTTTATGGTAAAAAATATATTGTGATATGTTTCTGTTAGTAAAAAATACATTGTGATATATTTCTTTTAGTTAACTACAAAATATTTATTTATTTAATATTTCATTACTAAAATCATATGACTTGCATATAATTTTTTAAATTATGCACTACAAGATAATTGATAATTGCTGGCGCTTTATTTCCGGTGCTTCACAGAAACGCTGCTATATAATAACCGCTGGTGCTTTTTTTGTGACGCTTCATTGAAGCACTGCAATATTCAAAAAGCATATTCCAGCGCTTCAGAGCGCTGTTATATGTGAATCCAAATACATATAGCGGCGCTTTAAAGCGCTACCAGCGCTGAAATATGAAATGGGTTTCGAGTATATACCGGCGCTTCCAAGTGCCGGTATATGCTCATTTGAGATGCCGGAATATGCCTTTTGCATATACCGGCGCTTTAAAGCGCCGGTATATGGACAAAATTATCCATATAAATACTTTTGCCGCGATATATTTTCTCCTAAAAATTTTTTGCTCCCTGCTCCACCGCGCCTTTTCCCCCAAATTTTTCCCTACTCCCTTACAAGTCGGGTTACATAGCCGTCACCAACACGGTTCACCCTAGCTGCCGTGAACCCATCCACGCACCTAGCCTTTGATCCGTTCACCCATTCTCTCTCTATTTTCAAGTAAGATGCCATTCAAGCTGTTGTAAAGCTACTGTGCCACCTTTGGGTTTCGTGAAGAAGGTGAAATCGCTGCACCGACAGTGCCCAGCCACTTTCATCTCCGGTAAGCCATTGCTTTTCTCCTTATCCTCCGCCCTTCTCATTCTTGCAAGCTAATGGGCTTCAATTGTTTGATCCACAGAAGCAGTATTGTCGCACTGTAGCTGAATCACTTTTGCTTGTGACTGTGCCTTGGGACTCTAGGTTGCCCCATCACTTATCTGGCCAGGTATAATCTCTAAATTATCACTTTTCATTACATCAATTCTTATGTTACATTAATGAACTTGTTAATTGTTGGCTCGTTATGAAGTTTTCTTGGTTTGTTTTTGCGGTAGATAGTGTTTTCCTTGTTTCTTGTGCTATTATTGGCTTGTTGTGGAGTTTTACAACTAAGAATGAATTATTGATATATAGTTATTTATTTTTAATTTTCTTGGAGAAAAAAAATACTTTTATATAAAGTACTTTTTTATTTCTATCTGTAACACTGTAATTTAGAGACTCAAACCTTTGTTGTGTAAGTTTACACCTCTTCCTCAATCTGATTTTATTTCTAATAGATACATTCATGATAATTCTCTCAATGTGCATGAAACTTTGAATTTTTTGAAGAAAAAAAAGAGAGGAGAACAGAGGGTGGTTTGGCCATTAAATGGATTTTGGAAAAGCCTACTGCTAGTAGTTTTCTGCAAATAGTTTTATTTAGTTTCCCTCATATTTTGATCCAGTGGCTCATACAATGTTTTTCTACCTCTTCCCTGAGTGTGCAATCATCTTACAAAACAAATTATTCCATTAAGAGGTCTTACGCAGGAAAATCCACTAAATGAGTATTTATACTCACGAGTTACAGCAAGGGAATTGGAAGAAAGCTGTAGTTTGGTTGTTACAACAATTAGAAACATCAGTAACAACTCTAACCGAATTAACAACACAACTCCAACTGAATTAATAGCCTAACAACTACCTGTTAACAACTAAAATCAAATTCAATCAATCTTCAGCACTAGGTGGTCGTGGTGGCTAAAGTTTTGTTTTGTTTTGAAATTGATTATCTAAACTTGCATTTTTATGTCTTTCTTTTATATAATTCTTGGTGTTGTACTTTACTGGGTCTATTTATCCTTCTGTGGTTGTCATGACTCATACTGTGGTCGACTGTTGTTCATTTTGTTTCAGCTTTGTGTCTTGGGTTCTGTTATATGAGTGCCTTTGACTATTCTAAAATGTTGCCTTTTTAAATACCTTTTCTTATCATGCTATTAGAAGTCTTGTCTTCCTTTCCTTCAGCATTTTCCATAGAAAGAACATTGACAAGATTACTAGTGATCTAATAATGGTTGCGTCCATTAGAGTGCATAGTTTCCTTTACAAATTCCGTTGATCTCAAGTACTTCAGCTAATGCACTCTAAAAGGAAAACACTTGAACATCAGCCATGAATAGATTTGTTTATATATATATATATATATATATATATATATATATATAATAAAGAGAGAGAGAGAGAGAGATAGAGAGATTTGTTTTATATTTATATATATATTGTATTTCCTGTTTGATGCTTTGAATTTGTGTTGGTGGTCATAAAGTTAGAACTATTTATCCTTTCCACCTATGTAGCATAGCTTATTCCCTCTGTTATTAAGTTCAAAGTGGATATCTACTGAAGAATAAGGAAGTAATTGGCTTTATTTGTAGCTTTATATGCATCTGAAGTAATCAAAGCATGGGATTTATCCATTCTGCTTGATTGACAAGGGGGAGCTTGCACCACTATATGACCTTGTCGAGTCTATTCTGCAGATAAGTAGAGCCTTAGAAATAAATATAGGTCATTTAATTTTATAAGAGTAACTTCCATAATTTTCTAACATGAGCTTCCATAGTAGAAGAACAACTATTTTAGTACATGGATAACTGCAGTAGAGCAACTAATTCAGTAACTAAATCTTTTTAACCCAGCTACAAGACATGGATAACTGCAGTAGAACAGCTTCTTTGGAGATCCCTTATAACAACATATATTTAAATATATTAGTATTTGTTGTTGGACAAATATTTAACCCGTATTTGTCCCATTAATTGGTTTTATGTAAGGATCGAACTATGTCTACCAATGATGATTCAAATGATAGAATGACACTATAATTGGGTTTATTTCGTAAAATAACTATTGTCTATAAGAGAAACAATGATCATCTAGGCAATAATTTGCTTTGGTTCTCTTAATGGTTTCGTAAAATGACTACTTCAATAATTTTTTTTTCTTGATAATTGTTGTTAGGTAAGGTTTGTATTTAAGATTCATTTAAAAGTTCTAATATCTTTTATTGTTAATAGAATATTTTTTGTGTTCAAAAAAGGGGGAAAATCTTAACTAGGAGGAGGTAAATTTTCTATTGCAACCCTTATGGCATGTCACATTACTCCTTTTTTTTTTTTTTGCCTTTATGGTTCTCAATAGATGATTCATTATAGAAGACTAAGTTCAAAATTAGTTCTATTGTATCATTCAATTTATGGTTCTAGGTTGCTTGTTTTTGAAATGGTATATGATAAAATAATAATTGAGACATAAATTGTTTATTGTTTCGTAAAACATGTTTACGAGACTCGACTGACACAAATTCAGTTACTTTCTTATAAACATAGATCATTCTATAAATTGTTTTTAGAGGGAATTGATATAATTTTTGGTTTTCAGACTTAATTAACACAATTAAAACCATTATGATTGAAATAATAACATTGAGATTTACTTGTCTTTACATGAATAGTTCATTTTTTTTATTGGGATACTTTGTATATAATATTAAATATAGATTCTTTGAAAAGATAAGTATAAATTCATATGGTGATTGATCTTAGAAACAGATTTAGGATTGTTTTCTGGTGGGGTCAAAGTATTTACTCAAATTGTTGTTATCAATTTCAGTTCATCCACTTACCAATCAAATCTAAGTTTGTGATTATGCCTGCTTTTGCCAAAAATATTTCAATTCTGACTTTCTTGATATTGTTTTAGGGAAGTCTATTGGTTCATCTAAAAATAGATAAAAGTTGGATAGATAAACTAAGGTCGAGTAAAGACTATATGGATGGTGTTGCAAACTTCATTATATTTGCATGTCAGAAAGTTTGTGGTTGTGGCAGTATTGTTTGTCCATGTAGGAGATGTGGTAATTGTTATTCATTCGAACCTGAAATTGTTCATGAGCACCTATTGTATAATGGGTTTAGTTCAGGTTACACCGAGTGGGTTTTTCATGGGGAAAAAGTCTCTCGTGGAGACCACACTCACTCTAGTTTACAACCCATTAGTGTTCCAGTTGGCTTCATGAGACGAGATGACGTGTTGGGTTTGCTCAGAGGTGCCTTCGAGGTAACTTCTAAAAACCCAAACAATGAACCGATAAGTTCAGGAGTCGTAGTGGGATCTTCGAATGAGCATGTTGAAGAGCAACAAGCTCATAGTGGGTTTGAGTTCAATAATTGTGGTGATCCTTCACACATCGAACACCCAGTGCATTTTGCTATAGATGAGACGACTCAGTATCGCAATTTGATGAAAGATTACGATATTGAACTTTATCTTGGTTGTCAGAATTTCACAAAGTTAAGTTTTATGTTATATCTACTACATCTCAAATGTTTGAATGGGTGGTCTGGTAAATCTCTTACTATGTTGCTTGAGTTTATCAACATGGCATTTTCGATGTGTGCACCATTGCCATCAAATTATTATGAAGCCATGAAGATTATCAAAGGATTGGGTCTGGGCTATGAGAAGATTCATATTTGTCCTAATGACTGCACACTGCATTGCGACGAGCATGTGAATGATGAATTTTGTCATGCGTATGGTGTGCCGCGGTGGGTTAAAAACAATGCTGATGATGAGGATCCGTTGAATAAGATAGATGGTCAATCTAAAAAGAAAAAGCTAGCTAAAGTATTGTGTTATTTTTTGCTTATACCAAGATTGAAGAGGATATATATGTCATCTAAAATGGCCTCGTTAATGAGATGGCATGATAAAGATCGGACAAAGGATGGGATTTTAAGACACCCAGCGGATGGATTAGCCTGGAATGAATTTGATACTTTGTATTCCGATTTTGCAGCTGATCCTCGGAGTGTTAGGCTTGGCCTAGCTAGTGACGGGTTCAATCCCTTTCGAACAATGAGTTCAACTTATAGCACATGGCCCGTTCTTTTGGTCCCATACAACTTGCCACCGTGGCTTTGCATGAAGCAAATATCCTTCATCCTTTCAATGGTGGTTCCTGGTGAGAGAAGCCTCGATAATGATATTGATATCTTTTTGCAGCCTCTAATTGAAGAGCTGAAACAATTATGGGATGGTGTTGATGAGTTTGATGCGTCCACCAATCAAAGCTTTAAGCTGCACGCTTGTCTTCTTTGGACCATTAATGATTTTCCAGCCTATGCAAACTTATCTGGTTGGAGTACCAAGGGTCGGGCTGCTTGTCCATGTTGTAGGGAATATACGCATTCTGTATGGTTAAAGCACGGGGGTAAGTTTTGCTATATGGTTCTTCGACGATGGTTAGCAGAAAACCATGAGTTTTGTTTTCAAAATGATCAGTTTGATGGCATCATAGAGTTGAGATATGCTCCTGTTCCACTGTCTGGGCACGATGTTTTAAGACAACTACAGGGTGGAAACTATAGCTATGGTAAAACTTCGAAGCCTTCTAAAAAGAGGGCAAGAGAGGATGTTGGTACCTCTACGGGGCAAGTGCTAGTGGATGAAGTGGATAATCTTTTTGAGGGTGTGGACGAATTCCTTGAAAATGTTGATAATGAGGATATTCCCATGGATGAGGGAGTTGTAGATACGTTGTGGAAAAAAAGAAGCATTTTTTTTAGTTACTATATTGGAAAGACAATCTGTTGCGTCATAATTTAGATATGATGCATATAGAGAAGAATGTATGTGATAATTTGATTGGAACAATATTGAATATAGATGGTAAGACTAAAGATAATAAGAAGGCACGCCGCGATCTCGAGGAAATTGGTATTAGGAAAGACCTCCATTTAGTTGTTCTTCCTAATGAAAAAGATCACTCGCCCCCAGCATGCTACACTATGTCCACGAAGGAGAAACAAAATTTCTTGACAGTTTTGGCAAATCTTAAAGTTCCTGATGGGTATGCATCAAACATCTCGAGATGTGTCAACCTAAAGGATCATAAACTGTTAAACTTAAAGAGTCATGACGGTCATATATTGATGCAAGAAATCCTTCCGATTGCCTTAAGAGCATCTTTGCCTAGACATGTTGTAGCAGTTGTGTCTGAATTATCATCATTTTTCAAAGCTTTATGTGCTAAAGCCCTTGATCCCCAGGAGCTTGACTTATTGGAGTCGTGTGTTACTTTGATACTCTTCCATTAGGAGAAAATATTCCCCCCGGGTTTCTTTACCATTATGGTTCATCTTATCATTCACTTAGCCTCTGAGGCTAGACTTGGGGGTCTCGTACACTACAGGTGGATGTATCATGTTGAGAGGTTAGATGTTCAAAGCTATTTTGTGCACTTTGTTTTTTTTTGTAATATATTGGATACTTAATTTATCTTTAATTTTTTGGATTTGTAAGGTATTTAGTGCGGTTGAAATCTTATGTACATAATAGAAGTCGACCGGAGGGGTCAATTGCTGAAGGGTACAATGGGGAAGAGTGTCTAACATATTGCTCCCAATACTTCAAAGGTGTAGAGATAAGATTCACCCGCCCCCAAAGGAACAATGATACTGTAAATTTTTCAGATGATTACATGTTTTCCTCTGGTGGACGGATAATGGGAAAGATTGTGAGTGATGAGCTCGATGACATGTCATTGGCTCAAGCACATCGTTATGTGTTACATTATCAAAGCCTTAAAGGGTAGTTTTAGGAATATTTCCATAAGCAAAGGAAAACTTGCTTAATAAATTATAGTACAACTTCCATTCTTTTACTTAATTATTTTTTTGGTAGAGAGACTATTTGAAGTTCTGAACCATCCATGTATTATTGATAACCATCACTTTTATAAATTTATGAGTCTCACGTAATACGTGATTGTTTTCAATTGTATCATTTTCTTAAAGGAAAATGACTAAAACCAAGTAGGAAAATGACTAAAACCAATTAACTTTCTAACATATCATTTCTTCTAAGAGTAAATTTTATTTTAATCTTCATTATATACCGACTCGTTTTCGTATGATATGCAATTGTTGGGAAAAATATCCTTATCTCTTTGAAACAAGTACTTCCACTGGCTATTTGGATATTGACTAACAAGCCAGCTGAAGATCCTGCAAAACAAAATTGTTGTTGTCAATAAGTAGAAGCAGACAATTGGATTGCCTGAATAGCTAAGTAAAATCAAGCATGTTGTTGTCTCAGTTTGAATTCAACTATTTTCATGTCAAGTTTTTCTTGTTAGCTAAAGATTCTGTTAACCAAATTATGAATGATTGGACAATTTTAGGATTCTTTCATCATGTCATAATATGAGTTTATGCAAATTCATTAAGTTACTATTAGCCTATCAGGACATATGTTTCTTAGTTTGTGCTCCTCGATTGTTCATGTTGCATGTGTGGAATGTGCGTTTAGGCATCTTCTTCGTCCTCTTAATTTCTTTCTTTCTTGCCTTTTTTTTCCTGTGTGAATGTTTGGATGGGCCCATCAGCCACTCTCTTGCTAGCGCTTTGATGCATACCTTGTGTACTTCTGGTTCCTTTACCCTTTTTTCAATTCTTTTGTGAGAGTTTTCCAGCCTGCTAAATGTGAACTGCCCCTCTCTGTGTCTGTCTGTCTGTCTGAGGTAGCCCCTTTGCTCTCTTGCCTTTTCACATAAAAAAAAAAAAGAATGCTTGTAGAGGTAAAATGTGCATTTCCTTGATCTTACCATATTTGATTTCTATGGCCTTGTCTTTTTTGTAATTTTATTTCTCAATTCTCATGATAAATGCATTAGTTCTTTATATTCACTGTTGTGATCTAATTTTTCAACTGATATTCGTAATATTTGATGTTGGAATCTAGCTTGTTCTTATTGGACATTGACATTGATCTGAGCTAACATACAGTGGAACCAGTATATCATATGTACAGT